>JAGFBZ010000344.1:4502500-7142271 GCA_018398805.1 Hirundichthys speculiger | reverse complement strand
GAAATCCAGTTGGTTAGATGGACAGACGGATAGCCAGTTGGTTAGATGGACAGACAGATAGGCAGTAGGATAGATGGTCAGACGAATAGCCATTTGGATAGATGGACAGACGGATCGCCAGTTGGATAGATGGACAGTCAAATAGCCATTTTGATAGACGGATAGACGAACAGCCAGTTGGATATTCTATTTCAGTCTCCACACAATTGATTCGGCTCAGGTTTTACATTGGATGTTGAAGCAACTGGGACTCGAGGCCAAACCTGTGTGTGTACGCATTGGTAGATAGATGTACAGATGAATAGCCAGTTGGTCAGATAGATAGATGAATAGACAGTTGGATAGATGGACAGACAGAAATCCAGTTGGTTAGATGGATAGCCAGTTAGTTAGATGGACAGACGTGTAGCCAGTTGGTTAGATAGATTCGAAACCACGCCTCAAGGGGAGACTGCGACCTGAACGCAGCGCCTTAGACCGCTCAACCATCCTGACTGGTGTGTGTGTACACATTGGTAGATAGACGTACAGATGAATAGCCAATTGGTCAGACAGATAGATAGATGAATAGACAGTTGGATAGATGGACAGACAGAAATCCAGTTGGTTAGATGGACAGACCGATAGCCAGTTGGATAGATGGTCAGACGGATAGCCAGTTGGTTAGATGGACAGACGGATAGCCAGTTGGTTAGATGGACAGAGGAATAGCCAGTTGGTTAGATAGATTCGAACCTACGCCTCAAAGGGAGACTACGACCTGAACGCAGCGCCTTAGACCGCTCAGCCATCCTGAGTGGTGTGTGTTTGTGTTTGTGTTTGTGTTTGTGTGTGTACACATTGGTAGATATACGTACAGAGGAATAGCCAGTTGGTCAGATAGATAGATAGATGGACAGACCGATAGCCAGTTGGATAGGTGGACAGACCACTAGCCAGTTGGATAGATGGACAGACGGATAGCCATTTGGATAGATGGTCAGACAAATAGCCAGTTGGATAGATGAACAGACAGAAATCCAGTTGGTTAGATGGACAGACGGATAGCCAGTTGGATAGAGGGACAGTCAAATAGCCATTTGGATAGACGGACAGACGAACAGCCAGTTGATATTCTATTTCGGTCTCCACAGCGAAGTGATTCACACAATTGATTCGGCTCAGGTTTTACACTGGATGTTGAAGCAACTGGGACTCGAGGCCAAACCTGACGATAAAGAGCTGTCAGAAGTGAGATTCGAAACCACGCCTCAAGGGGAGAGTGCAACCTGAACGCAGCGCCTTAGACCACTCGGCCATCCTGACTGGTGTGTATTTGTGTGTGTGTACACATTGGTAGATAGACGTACAGAGGAATAGCCAGTTGGTCAGACAGATAGACAGACAGATAGACAGACAGAAATCCAGTTGGTTAGATGGACAGACAAAGAGCCAGTAGGATAGATGGACAGACCGATGGCCAGTTGGATAGCCAGTTGGTTAGATGGACAGAGGGATAGCCAGTTGGTTAGATAGATTCGAACCCACACCTCAGAAGGAGACTGCATCCTGAACGCAGCGCCTTAGACCGCTCAGCCATCCTGACTGGTGTGTGTTTGTGTTTGTGGGTGTGTGTGTACACATTGGTAGATAGACGTACAGAGGAATAGCCAGTTGGTCAGGCAGATAGATAGATGGACAGACAGAAATCCAGTTGGTTAGATGGTCAGACGAATAGCCAGTTGGATAGATGGACAGACAGATAGCCAGTTGGATAGATGGACAGTCAAATAGCCATTTGGATATTCTATTTCAGTCTCCACAGCGAAGTTATTTACACAATTGATTCGGCTCAGGTTTTACACTGGATGTTGAAGCAACTAGGACTCGAGGCCAAACCTGACGATAAAGAGCTGCCAGAAGTGGGATTCGAAACCACGCCTCAAGGGGAGAGTGCAACCTGAATGCAGCACCTTAGACCACTCCGCCAACCTGAGTGGTGTGTGTTTGTGTGTGTACGCATTGGTAGATAGACGTACAGATGAATAGCCAGTTGGTCAGACAGATAGATGGATGAATAGACAGTTGGATAGATGGACAGACAGAAATCCAGTTGGTTAGATGGACAGACGGATAGCCTGTTGGATAGAGGGACAGTCAAATAGCCATTTGGATAGACGGACAGACAAACAGCCAGTTGGATATTCTATTTCGGTCTCCACAGCGAAGTGATTCACACAATATATTCGGCTCAGGTTTTACACTGGATGTTGAAGCAACTGGGATTCGAGGCCAAACCTGACGATAAAGAGCTGTCAGAAGTGGGATTCGAAACCACGCCTCAAGGGGAGAGTGCAACCTGAACGCAGCGCCTTAGACCACTCGGCCATCCTGACTGGTGTGTATTTGTTTTGTGTGTACACATTGGTAGATAGACGTACAGAGGAACAGCCAGTTGGTCAGACAGATAGATAGATGGACAGACAGAAATCCAGTTGGTTAGATGGACAGACAAATAGCCAGTAGGATAGATGGACAGACGGATAGCCAGTTGGATAGATGGACAGACCACTAGCCAGTTGGATAGATGGACAGACGGATAGCCATTTGGATAGATGGTCAGACAAATAGCCAGTTGGATAGATGGACAGACGGATAGCCAGTTGGATAGATGGACAGACAGAAATCCAGTTGGTTAGATGGACAGACGGATAGCCAGTTGGTTAGATGGACAGAGGAATAGCCAGTTGGTTAGATAGATTCGAACCCACGCCTCAATGGGAGACTGCGACCTGAACGCAGTGCCTTAGACCTCAGCCATCCTGACTGGTGTGTGTTTGTGTTTGGTGTGTGTGTGTACACATTGGTAGATAGACGTACAGAGGAATAGCCAGTTGGTCAGACAGATAGATAGATGGACAGACAGAAATCCAGTTGGTTAGGTGGTCAGACGAATAGCCAGTTGGATAGATGGACAGACGGATAGCCAGTTGGATAGATGGACAGACAGAAATCCAGTTGGTTAGATGGACAGACGGATAGCCAGTTGGATAGATGGACAGACCAATAGCCAGTTGGATAGATGGACAGACGGATAGCCATTTGGATAGATGGTCAGACGAATAGCCAGTTGGATAGATGGACAGACAGAAATCCAGTTGGTTAGATGGACAGACGGATAGCCAGTTGGTTAGATAGATTCGAACCCACGCCTCAATGGGAGACTGCGACCTCAACGCAGCGCCTTAGACCGCTCAGCCATCCTGACTGGTGTGTGTTTGTACACATTGGTAGATAGACGTACAGAGGAATAGCCAGTTGGTCAGACAGATAGATAGATGGACAGACAGAAATCCAGTTGGTTAGATGGACAGACGGATAGCCAGTTGGATAGATGGACAGACCACTAGCCAGTTGGATAGATGGACAGACGGATAGCCATTTGGATAGATGGTCAGACGGATAGCCAGTTGGATAGATGGTCAGACGGATAGCCAGTTGGATAGATGGACAGACAGAAATCCAGTTGGTTGGACAGACAGACGGATAGCCAATTGGTTAGATAGATTCGAACCACGCCTCAAGAGGAGACTGTGACCTGAACGCCATCTAGCCAGTTGGATAGATGGACAGACAGATCGCCGCCAGTTGGATAGATGGACAGTCAAATAGCCATTTGATAGACGGATAGAGTTGGATATTCTATTTCAGTCTCCACAGCGAAGTGATTCACACAATTGATTCGGCTCAGGTTTTACATTGGATGTTGAAGCAACTGGGACTCGAGGCCAAACCTGTGTGTGTACGCATTGGTAGATAGACGTACAGATGAATAGCCAGTTGGTCAGACAGATAGATAGATGAATAGACAGTTGGATAGATGGACCGACAGAAATCCAGTTGGTTAGATGGACAGACGGATAGCCAGTTGGTTAGATAGATTCGAAACCACGCCTCAAGGGCAGACTGCGACCTGAACGCAGCGCCTTAGACCGCTCAGCCATCCTGACTGGTGTGTGTGTACACATTGGTAGATAGACGTACAGATGAATAGCCAATTGATCAGACAGATAGATAGATGAATAGACAGTTGGATAGATGGACAGACAGAAATCCAGTTGGTTAGATGGACAGACGGATAGCTGGACAGACGAACAACCAGTTGGACAGATAGATGAATAGACAGTTGGATAGATGGACAGACGAATCGCCATTTATATAGACGGACAGACAAATAGCCAATTGGATAGATGGACAGACGAATCGCCAGTTGGTTAGATAGATAGACAAATAGCCAGTAGGATAGATGGACAGCCAGACAGACAAATCACAATTGGGACGGATAGCCAGTTGGATATTCTATTTCAGTCTCTACAGCGAACTGATTCACACGATTGATTCGGCTCAGGTTTTACACTGGATGTTGAAGCAACTAGGACTCGAGGCCAAACCTGACGATAAAGAGCTGTCAGAAGTGGGATTCGAAACCACGCCTCAAGGGGAGAGTGCAACCTGAATGCAGCACCTTAGACCACTCCGCCAACCTGAGTGGTGTGTGTTTGTGTGTGTACGCATTGGTAGATAGACGTACAGATGAATAGCCAGTTGGTCAGACAGATAGATGGATGAATAGACAGTTGGATAGATGGACAGACAGAAATCCAGTTGGTTAGATGGACAGACGGATAGCCTGTTGGATAGAGGGACAGTCAAATAGCCATTTGGATAGACGGACAGACAAACAGCCAGTTGGATATTCTATTTCGGTCTCCACAGCGAAGTGATTCACACAATATATTCGGCTCAGGTTTTACACTGGATGTTGAAGCAACTGGGATTCGAGGCCAAACCTGACGATAAAGAGCTGTCAGAAGTGGGATTCGAAACCACGCCTCAAGGGGAGAGTGCAACCTGAACGCAGCGCCTTAGACCACTCGGCCATCCTGACTGGTGTGTATTTGTTGTGTGTACACATTGGTAGATAGACGTACAGAGGAACAGCCAGTTGGTCAGACAGATAGATAGATGGACAGACAGAAATCCAGTTGGTTAGATGGACAGACAAATAGCCAGTAGGATAGATGGACAGACGGATAGCCAGTTGGATAGATGGACAGACCACTAGCCAGTTGGATAGATGGACAGACGGATAGCCATTTGGATAGATGGTCAGACAAATAGCCAGTTGGATAGATGGACAGACGGATAGCCAGTTGGATAGATGGACAGACAGAAATCCAGTTGGTTAGATGGACAGACGGATAGCCAGTTGGTTAGATGGACAGAGGAATAGCCAGTTGGTTAGATAGATTCGAACCCACGCCTCAATGGGAGACTGCGACCTCAACGCAGCGCCTTAGACCGCTCAGCCATCCTGACTGGTGTGTGTTTGTGTTTGTGTGTGTGTGTGTACACATTGGTAGATAGACGTACAGAGGAATAGCCAGTTGGTCAGACAGATAGATAGATGGACAGACAGAAATCCAGTTGGTTAGGTGGTCAGACGAATAGCCAGTTGGATAGATGGACAGACGGATAGCCAGTTGGATAGATGGACAGACCACTAGCCAGTTGGATAGATGGACAGACGGACAGCCATTTGGATAGATGGTCAGACGAATAGCCAGTTGGATAGATGGACAGACAGAAATCCAGTTGGTTAGATGGACAGACGGATAGCCAGTTGGTTAGATAGATTCGAACCCACGCCTCAATGGGAGACTGCGACCTCAACGCAGCGCCTTAGACCGCTCAGCCATCTTGACTGGTGTGTGTTTGCACACATTGGTAGATAGACGTACAGAGGAATAGCCAGTTGGTCAGACAGCTAGATAGATGGACAGACAGAAATCCAGTTGGTTAGATGGACAGACGGATAGCCAGTTGGATAGATGGACAGACCACTAGCCAGTTGGATAGATGGACAGACGGATAGCCATTTGGATAGATGGTCAGACGGATAGCCAGTTGGATAGATGGTCAGACGGATAGCCAGTTGGATAGATGGACAGACAGAAATCCAGTTGGTTGGACAGACAGACGGATAGCCAATTGGTTAGATAGATTCGAACCCACGCCTCAAGAGGAGACTGTGACCTGAACGCCATCTAGCCAGTTGGATAGATGGACAGACAGATCGCCAGTTGGATAGATGGACAGTCAAATAGCCATTTTGATAGACGGATAGAGTTGGATATTCTATTTCAGTCTCCACAGCGAAGTGATTCACACAATTGATTCGGCTCAGGTTTTACATTGGATGTTGAAGCAACTGGGACTCGAGGCCAAACCTGTGTGTGTACGCATTGGTAGATAGACGTACAGATCAAGGTTATTATAGTTTTGAAATTTTCTTTAGTTTTTATTTTTATTTAGTTTTCCAGTTTGCTTTTTTATTTCAGTTTAGTTTTAGTTAGTTCAACAAGTAATTTAGTAGTTTTAGTTTAGTTTTTATTTTGAGGAATTGACTAGTTTCAGTTTAGTTTTTATTTAGTTTTAGTCTTAGTTTTAGTTTTTCTTCTTCTTGCAGTATGCAGCAGTTTATACACCTTTTCGACTTGAAAATTGTGGACATGCGCCCCCTAGTGGCTCCGCCATAACTGGACTGTGCGGTGCTCCATCAAGTAACCCAAACACAGCAGCGTGGAGCATCTGTTACGGATAACGCAGACATGTCTTGGATTGATGATGTTAGGCAGTGGCCTCCGGTTACAGATGAAGGTAGTTTATCGCTGTTTTTAATGATTGGTTATGGAAATAGCATGATCTATTCCCATAATCAAACACTAAAAAACTGTGGAACGCTGGCTATAAACTAACGTCAACAAGCCATAAAGATTATGCTGCTGTAATGTTAACGCGAGCGGTAAATTAGGCTATGTGTTAATGTTATATTTAATTTATTTTTATCATTCTCCTAAGTCATTCATTCATTCATTCATTCATTCATTTATAGGCTTGTGCTAGTGCCGAGGGCTACAGTAGCCTCATACTGCTGTTCTTTCGGCCAGAATCGTCCGGGACTCTCAGCGAGACTATGAGTAGTACGAGATTGAATGTTAACGAAAACTCACCCAGCTGTATTCATTTGGAACAAAGTCCTTTCTGTTGATATTTTTCACCCACGTCTTCCTAACTTCTTGTTCTGCAAACAAGGCAGTCTTCGTGCATACTTTCTTCTTCCATTGTCGATTTTTCACACCATTGTTGGCACAGTTTATGACGGAACATTATTCCCACTCGACCGACTCGACATTATAAAAATATATATTCGTAGAAAGAGAAAAACACTGGTTAATCTGCGAGCCGGTGAAAGTGTCGCTCTGTAGCTCCCTCCAGCAATGGTGGACGGGGTACTTCCGGGGGGCTGGCCCGAAAAGGTCTATATCCGCTATGCTGCCCCCTCTCTGGAGGGAGGGTAGCATAGCGGCTGCTGCAGGACAGGCAGTAATCTCTATGGCAGTAATCGAGGGAGAAAACGAAACGACAACGAAAACGAAGCTGAATTTATCTACAATTCAGTTTAGTTTTAGTTAGTTTTACATCCTTCATTGTAGTTTTTATTTAGTTTTCGTTTTTTTTTTAATTGTAGTTTTTATTTTTATTTCAGTTAACTGAAATATTTTTTCATTGCTAGTTTTAGTTTTAGTCTTAGTTTTCGTTAACTATAATAACCCTGGTACAGATGAATAGCCAGTTGGTCAGACAGATAGATAGATGAATAGACAGTTGGATAGATGGACCGACAGAAATCCAGTTGGTTAGATGGACAGACGGATAGCCAGTTGGTTAGATAGATTCGAAACCACGCCTCAAGGGGAGACTGCGACCTGAACGCAGCGCCTTAGACCGCTCAGCCATCCTGACTGGTGTGTGTGTACACATTGGTAGATAGACGTACAGATGAATAGCCAATTGATCAGACAGATAGATAGATGAATAGACAGTTGGATAGATGGACAGACAGAAATCCAGTTGGTTAGATGGACAGACGGATAGCTGGACAGACGAACAACCAGTTGGACAGATAGATGAATAGACAGTTGGATAGATGGACAGACGAATCGCCATTTATATAGACGGACAGACAAATAGCCAATTGGATAGATGGACAGACGAATCGCCAGTTGGTTAGATAGATAGACAAATAGCCAGTAGGATAGATGGACAGCCAGACAGACAAATCACAATTGGGGACGGATAGCCAGTTGGATATTCTATTTCAGTCTCTACAGCGAACTGATTCACACGATTGATTCGGCTCAGGTTTTACACTGGATGTTGAAGCAACTAGGACTCGAGGCCAAACCTGACGATAAAGAGCTGTCAGAAGTGGGATTCGAAACCACGCCTCAAGGGGAGAGTGCAACCTGAATGCAGCACCTTAGACCACTCCGCCAACCTGAGTGGTGTGTGTTTGTGTGTGTACGCATTGGTAGATAGACGTACAGATGAATAGCCAGTTGGTCAGACAGATAGATGGATGAATAGACAGTTGGATAGATGGACAGACAGAAATCCAGTTGGTTAGATGGACAGACGGATAGCCTGTTGGATAGAGGGACAGTCAAATAGCCATTTGGATAGACGGACAGACAAACAGCCAGTTGGATATTCTATTTCGGTCTCCACAGCGAAGTGATTCACACAATATATTCGGCTCAGGTTTTACACTGGATGTTGAAGCAACTGGGATTCGAGGCCAAACCTGACGATAAAGAGCTGTCAGAAGTGGGATTCGAAACCACGCCTCAAGGGGAGAGTGCAACCTGAACGCAGCGCCTTAGACCACTCGGCCATCCTGACTGGTGTGTATTTGTTTGTGTGTACACATTGGTAGATAGACGTACAGAGGAACAGCCAGTTGGTCAGACAGATAGATAGATGGACAGACAGAAATCCAGTTGGTTAGATGGACAGACAAATAGCCAGTAGGATAGATGGACAGACGGATAGCCAGTTGGATAGATGGACAGACCACTAGCCAGTTGGATAGATGGACAGACGGATAGCCATTTGGATAGATGGTCAGACAAATAGCCAGTTGGATAGATGGACAGACGGATAGCCAGTTGGATAGATGGACAGACAGAAATCCAGTTGGTTAGATGGACAGACGGATAGCCAGTTGGTTAGATGGACAGAGGAATAGCCAGTTGGTTAGATAGATTCGAACCCACGCCTCAATGGGAGACTGCGACCTCAACGCAGCGCCTTAGACCGCTCAGCCATCCTGACTGGTGTGTGTTTGTGTTTGTGTGTGTGTGTGTACACATTGGTAGATAGACGTACAGAGGAATAGCCAGTTGGTCAGACAGATAGATAGATGGACAGACAGAAATCCAGTTGGTTAGGTGGTCAGACGAATAGCCAGTTGGATAGATGGACAGACGGATAGCCAGTTGGTTAGATGGACAGACGGATAGCCAGTTGGATAGATGGACAGACCACTAGCCAGTTGGATAGATGGTCAGACGAATAGCCAGTTGGATAGATGGACAGACAGAAATCCAGTTGGTTAGATGGACAGACGGATAGCCAGTTGGTTAGATAGATTCGAACCCACGCCTCAATGGGAGACTGCGACCTCAACGCAGCGCCTTAGACCGCTCAGCCATCTTGACTGGTGTGTGTTTGCACACATTGGTAGATAGACGTACAGAGGAATAGCCAGTTGGTCAGACAGCTAGATAGATGGACAGACAGAAATCCAGTTGGTTAGATGGACAGACGGATAGCCAGTTGGATAGATGGACAGACCACTAGCCAGTTGGATAGATGGACAGACGGATAGCCATTTGGATAGATGGTCAGACGGATAGCCAGTTGGATAGATGGACAGACAGAAATCCAGTTGGTTGGACAGACAGACGGATAGCCAATTGGTTAGATAGATTCGAACCCACGCCTCAAGAGGAGACTGTGACCTGAACGCCATCTAGCCAGTTGGATAGATGGACAGACAGATCGCCAGTTGGATAGATGGACAGTCAAATAGCCATTTTGATAGACGGATAGAGTTGGATATTCTATTTCAGTCTCCACAGCGAAGTGATTCACACAATTGATTCGGCTCAGGTTTTACATTGGATGTTGAAGCAACTGGGACTCGAGGCCAAACCTGTGTGTGTACGCATTGGTAGATAGACGTACAGATGAATAGCCAGTTGGTCAGACAGATAGATAGATGAATAGACAGTTGGATAGATGGACAGACAGAAATCCAGTTGGTTAGATGGACAGACGGATAGCCAGTTGGTTAGATAGATTCGAAACCACGCCTCAAGGGGAGACTGCGATCTGAACGCAGCGCCTTAGACCGCTCAGCCATCCTGACTGGTGTGTGTGTACACATTGGTAGATAGACGTACAGATGAATAGCCAATTGATCAGACAGATAGATAGATGAATAGACAGTTGGATAGATGGACAGACAGAAATCCAGTTGGTTAGATGGACAGACGGATAGCTGGACAGACGAACAACCAGTTGGACAGATAGATGAATAGACAGTTGGATAGATGGACAGACGAATCGCCATTTATATAGACGGACAGACAAATAGCCAATTGGATAGATGGACAGACGAATCGCCAGTTGGTTAGATAGATAGACAAATAGCCAGTAGGATAGATGGACAGCCAGACAGACAAATCACAATTGGGACGGATAGCCAGTTGGATATTCTATTTCAGTCTCTACAGCGAACTGATTCACACGATTGATTCGGCTCAGGTTTTACATTGGATGTTTAAGCAACTGGGACTCAAGGCCAAACCTGACGATAAAGAGCTGTCAGAAGTGGGATTCGAACCCACGCCTCAAGGGGAGACTGCGACCTGAACGCAGCGCCTTAGACCGCTCGGCCACTCTGACTATTGTGTGCTTGTGTACGCATTGGTAGATAGACGTACAGACGTCAGACGCCAGTTGGTCAGACAGATAGAAAGACGAATCGCCAGTTGGATAGATGGACAGTCGAATAGCCATTTGGATAGACGGACAGACGGATAGCCAGTTGGATATTTTATTTCAGTCTCCACAGCGAAGTGATTCACACGATTGATTCGGCTCAGGTTTTACATTGGATGTTGAAGCAACTGGGACTCAAGGCCAAACCTGACGATAAAGAGCTGTCAGAAGTGGGATTCGAACCCACGCCTCAAGGGGAGACTGCGACCTGGATTTAGATTTCCTGTTTTATGTTAAAAGTGCTTTCCTTTCATTTAACCACAAATATGAAGTTAAAAAACCTATATACTGACATGAAATCATCTAAAAGCTACATTCAGTTACACAACAATGAAGTTCTAACATTATCTTTTACTCCTTCCTCCTCCATCCATTTCACTTGTTAATCCCAAATGCATCCTGGGACACTTCGCTGTCTCCAGTCTTCACA
This sequence comes from Hirundichthys speculiger, assembly GCA_018398805.1. Classification (NCBI taxonomy): domain Eukaryota; kingdom Metazoa; phylum Chordata; class Actinopteri; order Beloniformes; family Exocoetidae; genus Hirundichthys; species Hirundichthys speculiger. The sequence goes on along the minus strand of JAGFBZ010000344.1, from coordinate 7,130,891 downwards.
TTGTAGTGAGTTCCATGTAGAGAAGTTCTGTGTAGAAAACAATGAAGCGACATCATCAACATAATGAATTTTCACACACTGCTAGTCTTATTTTGTCCGCACTATTCACCGCATCATTGCTGTCATACAATTAAAACGTAACAGATCAGTTATAGACTATTTGTGGTGGACTGTGGAATCGATTGAGTGTTCTATATGGGGTATAACAGTTCTCTACATATTTGGGCAGCACTACAAAATGGTGACTGCACTATATAGTGCACTTTTAGTGAGTAGGAGGTGATTTTAGATAGAGCCTTTATCTATTTTTAGGCCATCACTGAGTTGCAGAGGCAGAAATGAGAACAATAAGCAAATCTGAGGGACCACAAATTCTGACAAAAATATATAATATCTGAGAAAAAGTTTGAAATAATGCATGCAGTTGTGCATCTCTATGCATGTCTGTGTGTCTCCTTTTTAGGAGTCTTTTTCAGTCTTTGAAGTTTTAATAACAGCAGCAGGAGGAAGCTTTGTGACTGAGATCCTTCTGCCACTTTAATGTTTTATGACAAGCTGTTGGATATTTTGGACTTGTTCAACTCCACTATCGGAATAAACGTTCAGCATTAGCAATCAAATGGGACAGAACTAGCATAAACATTGCAATCTAGGGTAGTTTATCAAATCATACCAGTCACTGTTTAAAATTTGAACAAGAAGCTTAAATTAATGTGCATATGGCATGTGTCAAGTGACTCTGAGAAAACGTTGGAATCAACTCAGCTTCTAAGTCAAAACAAAGGCAGGAGTGGAGCTGCTGAGGGTCACTGTGTGCCCAGTGGAATGAAAACAAACAGCTATGTTTATCAAAACAGGAGTAGAGATGGATGAGAACTGAATAAATATTATATGGGGTTTTATAAGGTAAAAGTCCCAAAGAAAAGAATAATTAGCCATGAGGATACTGCTAAAATAGAGGGGAAATAAATTGAACGAATTATGAATTAAGGTTTTGATAAATTAGGCTACTTGTTGATTAACTGGTTATCCCAAACAATTCTGTAGGCAGAGCTACGGAGTCATAACGGAAGCAGGAGAGAGTGCGTAAGTGTAAACATAAGTTACTTCACACATGTCATGGAGTACTGAAGAAATTGTACCTGATCATTCACTGATTCCATTTGTCCATAAGCCATTTTATAGTTTACTCCAAAATGTCTCCCCAGTTGCCTGAATATCCATCAGTTTATAATCTATAAACTCCTTGCTTAGTTTATCATGATCATATTAATCATTAATTAATCATATAGATTATTGTGTGACAATCTAAATAATGCATTACATGCAAAACAAACAAAGCAAAAAACAACTTTAATTAAGGTATATGATAATTAAATGATTTATCCAAGATCAAAATAGATAATTACCTTCACAGATCAATCCATGCAATCAATGTAGTTGTCATGTTAAATACCAAGTTTCAAGATAAGATTAAGTACACATCGCAGCCATAGACCACATCCATCAAGTGAGCATACTCCATGAATCAAAGCAGCAAGAATGTTGCTGAAAGCTAATGGCACTAATGTTAAATATAAATGACAGAGGTTTTGAGACTATGTGCAGTGACCTAGTACTATTCCCTCAATGTAGGAGCTTAACAAGTGCCAAACTCTTGCATAATTACAAGATTACTAAATGTAAGAGAATAACATGCTTCTGCCACTGAAAACAATAAAAACCTATTTAAGAGTTCTATTATTAGATGTAAATGAATATAAACATCTGTTAGAGAACAAATAGACATGAATCGAAGGTTATTATATATATTAATATAATAATACACTATAGTGATATACGAAGCACATATTAAAGGTGATTAGTGTGAGATATAATAAAATGATAAATAATAAACCAAACTCTGTCCTCCAGTTCTCTGAAGTTCATTCATCCTCGTTGTACTTGCCAAGTATTAACTTAGCACATAAGTGGCATACTTGGAATTGAGAAATGGCTCTTGTCTTAATGTAAGCTTTCAACTGGAACAAAACTGATGTTTCAGAAGTACAGATAAGTAAGTAAGTGCATATTGAGAGATGGCTACAGTGTCTCCCTGTCAGTCTTTCTGTTGTTGTCTTTCTGTGTGACCTTTTGAGTCTCTCAACTTGTGTTCCTCCTCCTCAACACAGTAGGGCTATATGCCCCCATCGGGTCAGATGAGGTATTGCCACATAGAGTCGCTTTAAGGCACAGACCATCCAATAAAATTTTGATCATGCTAACAAACGAAAGCTCATTGGGCTACACTGTTGCCACATCAATATCTTTGTCAAATAAAAATAGTGTCTTTCCAGACCCTTTTTAGCAGCTGTTTTTTTTCAAGAATGCAACTTATTAAAAATCTAGCAACCCTACATAACCTGTTCCTGCAAATACAGAGGAGGAAGAGCTTGATCGTAACGATGAAAATGCAGGCGCACTCCACTCTTAAGAGCAGTCTAAATAAATTATGTGTAAATTATGTCTAAATAAATTATAAATATGCGTATAAATATAGCAGGAAAATACAGTGACATGGTTGAATTAACCCCCTCCCCGAGACTGCCACGAGTATGATATGAAATACTGCACACTCTTTTCTAAACATTTGCCACTTTTCTCCACAACATTTTGACTTTTCCGGTTATTGCTACAATATCTCCAAATTCTATTCCTTTTGCACAATCCCCATTGAAAACAAATCCTTTAGAACTGGTGCATTTTTGGGGTCATGCCTGCATGGACAAGCTTTGTTTGAGTGTATTCTCAATTAGATTGGGATCTGAGGAGACACAGTCAGCCTCTTGGACCCTTTGCTGTATTCATTGAACAATTCTTGAGCAGTTTTTGGGCAGTGTTGTCCTGCTGAGGGAGGCTGATCAATGCATGGTGTGAGAGCACAGGCAGAGTTGGCCTGCGCCAGGAGTGTTTTGCTGTTAGGACAGATACGGCCATTGTTTTTTTTTTTTTTCATTGTGAAAAGTAACTTGAATCTCCATTTCCCAGTTTGATGATCAGAGCAGGTTTGTGAAGTTGGCTTAACATTAGGGCTTGGCAATGATTAAAATTTTTAATTGCGATTAATCGCATTATTTCCTTGATTAATCATGATTGCGTTGTATACGCAAAATCAAATAATGAATTCAAAAGTAGTGTAAAATGCACTTTTATTTAAATGTTCTGCTGCCATATGAACTAAAGTGTTATAACATTTGTTGTTCAAACACACACAGTAACACATATTTAGTGTAAATCTCATCTTAAAAAATATCAAATAAAATAAAGCTTATTGCCACTGCCAGGGCATTAATATCATCCTGTTTTTTATCAAAAAAGAAGTCTACAAACAAAATGCAACAAAATGATTTTGGCTCAGCACAATCAGATCATTAAAACAGGCCATTTCTGAGGTAACAGCAGAAACTTTTAACAGGGAGTTCAACATGGCAGTTGTTACAAATAACCTTGTTTCTGTCGAATCCTCCATCTGGGAGAACTTTAAAATGAAAATGTCCATGTTAAAGTTCAGTAACTTTACCAATCTGTGTATTATTTATCCTTTCTATTTTCAATTGTCGATCAAAAATTGAAAAAAAGTGACATTTAATTCGTTTTTAAATCTAACAAAAAAAGAAACAAAAAAATGGCTGTTTTTTTTATATTTCAATTTTAGACTTGGATTAAAAATACGAAATGAAAAAATGGGCCACAGAACTGAATTTGTTTTATAATCGAGGAATGGAGTTTCTGTTGTCATTACCCATCTGTGTCACTAGATGGAGCCGCACTAAAGTAACCAGCTAGAGAACAGCAGGACAGTGAACACATGGAGCAGATCTGATGTAACATGGAGGAATGACGCAAAAGTTTTGTTGCAGTCCAGAATTTTCTTTTTCAGACAGAATTGTTAATATTGGTACCTGAGTTGCTACCCGAACTGTAAAGTACACAGATTTTTACCGTTCTCCATGTCTGTTTTAGCTTTTCCTTATGTTTCCTGCCAATTATCTTCCAGTTCCGTAGCAGCCAGTAACAGACTTTTCAAAACAAAAGCATGTGAGCAACATGCGTTAACGCGCGATAAAATAAATGTCGGCATTACAATTAATTACACTACAATTATCAGCAGTAGAGAATTCCTGCTTTGTCCTCTTCCATATTGGGTGATTAGGTACCTTGTAACCTCGTCCGCCATCTTGAAGCCTCAACCATGGGTTGGCAACATCAGAATCTTGATTCAAGTGTTTGTTCATCTTAATGCATGTGTTAAATTCTGATATATTCTAATGAGAGAAGTTGTTCATGGTCATTTCACACAAGTTTGTAACTTGTCTGTGCTCGAGCTCACACTCTGTAGCGCCACACCTGGTCACAGGCTGGAACGCATAGAGCAACAGCTGTTTTGAGACTGATTGTGCCATTTAGTCTTTGCTTCCTAATAATCAGGTGGTGCCCCATTTCACTGTATTAATTTTATTCTCGTGTTATTAATAACTATCTCAAGACAGTTACTAATAACCCCCTTCAAAACTAAACGAGCTCTTTATATGCCCAACAGTCTCCGACCCATCAGATGTTTTCAATGGTGAGTATGTGATGATGCGAACTGGTAGGAGATACAGACCTCCACCGCAGAGATACAACACGTATAAGCGATCGTTTGTCCCTCTCTCAATCAAGCTTCTCAACGGCAGCTAGATGCACCTTCCAAAGGAAGTAAATGCACTAGAGTGTATATGTGATGTGTATTTGTAATTTCTGTGTTTATGTCTCTCTGTCTGTGTGAACTCTATGTGCAGCTCTGATCTGGGACTCCAAGACAAATTTCTCCCATGGGAGACAAATAAAGTTAACCTTGAACCTTGAGTATGTAAATCTGTAAGAGAAATTTGGCTTCACATTTTACTTTTCTTCCTGTTTATAATGATGGAGACTTTCTTCTTATTTGATTCATATAATCTCTTATTTTTCTCAAGAAGACAAGCACAAGTACGTTTGTCTTAAAAGTAGCTGCTACGTTAGGCATCTTATCATATACGTAGGGTCATCAGACATTTGGTTCAGTGTGATAATATGAGAGCCCTTCACAAATAATGCACATGCAGAGAAACAGCAAAATACTCCACTGTTGTTGTGCTCTGATAAATTAGTACAATTTTGCCAGGAAAAAGAATGTGTATTATCCAAAGGCCAGTGAGCACATTCAGTGAGTAAATGCCATGTGTAAATGGGTTTACCATGCAGCCCTGTGCCTCTGCCAGGTTATTTTAGCTATAACACAGCAAAGAAGAAATGAGCCCTCATTTCCCTTCAGGCCATTGTGAGCTAGAAGATTAGTGAGGTTTCTGTGTGACTGACAACTTATGGGCTGGAATGCCCCAAAGTTGGTGAGGGTGCCTAGAGGGGCAAGAGGTATTGGACTTATTTATTTACATGCATTTGGATGTTAGTGTGTGAAACACTACCAGAGCCAAATTTCTATCCCATATTTTAAGGATATTGTCTGATGCAGACTTACTTTAATATCTATAATGTAGTGTACTGCATAGATAAAGTAATTCCGACTGATGAGTAATCTGGGATCATGAGACATAAAATAGTTGATCAATTCAAAGGCTTCAACTATTTCAGACAGAAGCAATGTAAAAAAAGGAAAAAATAGCTATGTAAATTACAGAAACAGTAATGTTTTTACCATTTGAAATATATTTCTGCTAATAGTATTATGTTAATAATAATTTTGTGTATTCATCTCATAAACGAAAAAAAATTATATTACATTAGCCACTCCATGTATAACATGTATATCATATCTTTGCAATGTAATTTGGTTTGATAAGTCTGCATCCTGGCATTCACTTTCTTTGACACTTGCCACCTAATCAAAGCTTGTTTTGCAGTCTTTACACACCATCTACATAGTGGAGCTCTCCTCTACAGTAACATCTGCCTTAGAGGAACAACAGCAAAGTTCCCCACAAAGTGCTTAGGAAGGGCAAAAAAACAAACAAAAAAAAAACCAGGACTCTTCACCCAATGAGTCTGATCCACAAATCCCCTTCCCTCCTACCAGAAACCCCAGGACATTGCCAGATGCTGCCGACATTCTAATCCCATAAATGGATCCTCTGTCAATAGAGGCTACCAGAATAAATCAAAATGATGCTATTTGTATCTGCAAGGTGGCAAAACATGCTGCATTTGGAGCTTTTTGCAGACATGGTCACTTCTAGTAAAGAAAGAAACAAGGTCAAACAAATCATTCATTTTGCATCATCTTCTGTTTTCAACCATGTCAACAACCGTGATGTACCACCATCATATTGCGGAGGTACATCAGGTAGCTCCACACTGAAGAAGCTACACATCTATCCCTTCACAGATGATGTGACCTTGGTAAACAGGCTGACAGATTAAAAGGTCACTTCGGTCAAAAGATTGTTAAAGAAAATCACAATTATAGCAGTGTTTCATGAAACCATAGTTAGTGTAATACTGAGACTTTGCTGCCCTTACACATCCAGGCATGGAGTTGCTCCTCTTCATTTTGCCAGCTAAATGCATAGCCAGGAAATCAATCAACTTGTCCATGCTGGTGTTGAAATCATCTAAGGTACTGGGATGTGGGCTGATCTTGATCTTGACTTTAACTCTTGTCATGGTTTAGGTCAGCCACGGCAGTCTCTGTGTTTTGTGTCAAGTTGGCATCACTCCCTGTCTCTTGTCTGCTCTGTTTCCTGTTTTACTTTGAAGGTCTGTCTTGTTGCCGTTGTTTTCTGCTTTGCTTCCTTCCCTCCTCTTGTTACCTTGATTCCCTGCACCTTGTTCCTCTGTCTATTTAAGTCTTGTCATTGCCCCTGTCTGTGCTGGTCCATCGTCTTGCGTCCTGTTTGTTTCCCTAGTCTTTGTTGTCGTTGTTACATGTTTTTAATCCTCCTGTTCCTCTTCTTGTTGACTCCCTGGAATTCAAGTTAAGTTTGTATTTTTGTATTTTCATGTTTCTGGACTTTTGTGTTTTTGGATTTTGTGTTTTTGTGTAATAAACCCTTTTCTTTTGCACTCCTGCTCCTGGGTCCTTCCATCCATAGCTGCAAATCATGACAACTCTGACATTTTTCATTGTTTGTCATTATTTGATTTAATTTATACAAGGCCCTTCACAAAAAAATAAACTGCTTAGACATGCCCATGGTAGAAATTTCTCTTTTCTAACTGTTTGCGGTTAGAAAAAAAAACTAAAATAACCTCTGACATTTATTATGTACTAATTGGCCATCTGGATAAATGAAAAAAACATTTCTGATTTTTGTGCCTATTTCACAGTTGCCCATTATAATATTTGTGGAAACAGTATCAGATGATGAGGGAATTCAAACTAAAAATGACAATGGGTGCCCTGGCAATTCAAAAATGACACCAAGGGGTCATGGACAGGTTTCATATTTGACAAGCTGGTAGTTAGAAGATGAAAAAGCTGTCTATTGGTGAGATGCTGTCCACTCAGCAGAACATGGGCAATATACCACATATTATTCCTTGTTAGTGTCCCTCAAAAGCATTTTACTTTCACCCATAATACATTCATAAAGACATTTGGATTAACAGACAACCTTTTAAATCAAAGCTACTGCAATACAAGAGGATTCTTTTTATCTATACAAATCCTGGCTGGCGGAGCTCCAGCTTCAATGAACCACAGCCTCTCTCTGTATTTCACAGGCCAGTGACCAGCCACCACTTTCATCTGTGAAAGCAGCTTCTATCTCTTCTCTGCCATTTCCTCATCTGACTCTTTCTCAACCACAATATCATTTTCATTAAGTGTAATAGTTTCCTCCCCACTGTATAACGTGTAGCTTTTCTATCTTCCAGCTCGTTTATCATAAGGAGGGTAAAACCTCCATGCTCCAGGTTTCCCAGGGGAGAAGAACACTGTTAAAAGATGACAGACATCAACTACAAGGCACCCTGAAGTTGATGATAGACATCAACTTCAGGGTGCCTGCATTTCAGAGACTTTTAAGGGCTTTGCCAGCCTTACAAACACAAATCTCAGAACGGAAAAAGGACCAGACATGCAGGCAGGTCTTCAGTTGGTAAATGCAGAATCATTTCTGGGGGGTGGAGGTGGGGGGGAATCTAGATTGTCTTGAACAAGTTGATTAGTCAAATGGACTTTCACCACCATAGTGCCCTCTAATCCAGTGCCTCTACAGGCAACTGTAAGTATTACACAACTCAGAACTCAACAACCATGTAGGACATTTGCTGCTGGAAGTCTTCAAAAGACCAATGAAAATAATCCAGCAATGACACTCAATTCAACATCGTCCATGTGTCTGCAATATTCCTTTCTTGAACTGTGGGAAATGTGAGTAGATTTGGAGATTTGGTGAAATGGACCACCTTCATCAAGCCTGGTGTCACCTGCATTATTGGAGCCTATCATATGGATTAACAGACTATCCATATGATGTGTGTACTTTTTGGTTGGTTCAAAAAAAAAAAGAATAAAGGAATATTTAATTTTCACATTTTTGTTTATATTTCATTTTGAGTTTTTGATTCTAAGATTAAAAAATGTTGATGTAAGAAAGGAACAGCCTCCTTCCTGCCCAGAGCAGCCAGCACAGTTGATCTTTTGACCAACTCTGCATAGCTGCAGTGCAGAAGCATAAATCAACAATATCTTAGCTAGAAAATAACTTGTAAATACTGCAAAGGAAAAAATTGTGAATAGAGCAATTCAAACCTCTGTTTGAATAGGTAAAAAGACAAAGTGTCAGTAATATTCACAAAGAGTGGAAATCTCTGTTTGGGACAGAAGCACTTTGGGACAGAAAGATATGATTTAAGCAAAATGGTGTTCACACACGAGTGTCAAGGAGGTTTAGGAGGTTAGAATACTTCTGACTTGGTTATGAATTCTAATAGAATTCAAAATATGGCCTACCCCCTGTCTTCTAGCTTAAAAAAAAAGAATAGCAACAGTGTTGGCCTCTGAATTAGAGGTCTTCGGAACAACCCGAAGACCTCGAGGTTCCGACCCGAATCGGGTCTCGGATCCATTCAAAAGACGTGACTTCGGGTTTGGGTCGGAATCGGTACAGTCTTGGGTCCGGTCGGTGCTCTCTGACAGGCTGGGTTTTGCGTTTACCCGAGAGAGGTAAAGATATTGGTGGTGGCAGCCAATGTCAGGACTCGGGGCAGTTTCATTAATTATTCATTAACATGGCGTATTTGTCATGAAACAATCGTGTTGCTGTAGCGTGTTATTACCGGTATGCCCAGGAGCTGTAAAGCACAACGGATCGCCAACATGACAACGTTGGATGAGAGAACATATTTACGTCACGTCCTGACCGGTGTAGGCTGTTAGCGTTAGCAGTTGCTACCAATAGCATATGTATCCACAAAGAAAATAACGACGTGGATGAATTGTTGTTTACATCATGTAACCTATGCAGCAACTAAACCGGGTAGAAGAAGACAACTTTAGGTAAGAAAATCAAGTATTATTCAAAGCTAAACAACTTTTAACATAAGCAGCTGTGGGCTGTATTGTCTCGGTTCTATTCGGGTAACTCAGTACGGTTCGTGGTCAGAAACTAAAGACTCGGGTCAGGTCAGTTCCGGGTCCAAATATTGCGGGTCCATTCGGGTTCGGACTCCTGGACTTATGATAATAGCTCGGGTCGGGTCGATTTCGGGTCGAACTTTCACGGGTCCATTCAGGTTCGGGTCCATGAAAGTGGACCTATGAAGACCTCTACTCTGAATGGTACCACAGGGAGGTCATTTTGAACCCCCTCCAGAAAATCAAGGCCAAAACTTCAAAAATCAATTCAGTTCTTGAAATTGTAGGTTGTGATTCAATACACGAACAAACAACCCACTGGGTCTTTTAAAAGATGGACAGTCATAAAAAAAAAGAATAAGCTTATAAATGCATTTGTATGGTTTCTTCAAGTTTCTTCTTTTTTGTCAAGAACATTTCTTGAATCACGTTTCTTTCTTATTGATTACAGCACCAAGGAGATATCTTATTTCCTTTTCCTTTGTCTGCCATTCATCAATAACCTTAAGTTCTGCCTCTTCCTGCTCCTCCTTTCATTCCAGTTTCTCTCAACCCTTCAGTTCTCCACATTGTTTTCCTAGCCTCATTAATTTGTTCATTCCTATTCAGCTTTTTTCCTTTGTCATTGATTCACCTGCATCAGACCCAAGGTTGGTGCCGAAGGTAATGCTGTCCACCTTTAGATGAATTTAGTCAGGAGGCCCTGCTTTACCACTCCATAGTTTTTAATCATTTACATTCATCCTTCTTATTTTGTGCATCTCTAGTTTAATGTTAATCTTACTCTATTAGCTCTCCTCTCAACAGTCCATTGTGGAAAGGAAAGTTTATCTGCAGTAATATAAGGCTTTCTATGCAAAAACTAAAGATATTTATGTTCAGTAAGTGAAGTTAAACTTGACTCTGTGGAAGTTTAGTTAAACAGTTGAGGTTCTTGCAGTTGTGGAGAAATGACTGGTGCAGTTAGTGATCACTAAGGTTTAATCAAAAGCTGCACCATTTATTATCTGAAATGGTGAATTACTATTTTATTATTATTATCCTGACATTTAATGAAGTATTTTAAGAAAGCAGTGGAGTCAATACAGCCACGGTATCAAATGTAAACTCCACGACAAAAAATCTTTGCTGCTGCAGTAGTTCAGCTACTCCTACCAATTAGTCTAAATATTTGCTGATTTATATATCCTTTGAAAAGAAAACTCAGCATGATCAATACTGAGTAATACTTGCAATGCCAATGCCTTGCCAATGAGAGAGCAACACAAGACAAGCTTGTAGATTTACTATGGGTAGCAACAAGGGTGCAGGTGGCACTGGGGACGGGGGGGACTGTTCCCCCCACCACCACCGTCACTATGTAAGGCACCAAACATAGGTAGAACTAGAAAAGCACTCAGAGAGCGCAGACCTCCACCAAGCAGCTCGTCTTGGCCTTTCTCACAATGATAAAGAATCATTTAAAAAGTTTCTGAATCCAGAAAGTGATCCGGCACAGCTGATCCATTTGATAGCATCGTTGTTTCTGCTAAGACATTGAAATTTAGCATCAACCAGGGGTTTTCGTTTCATTTCAATAACTGTTATTTTCTTTTTTTTTTTTTGGTTTTGTTTTCATATTCCATGTTCCATGACGTCCCACTTTTTAAACTGGGAAGTGCTCAGTTCTGAGGTCATTTGTTTTGGAGCTTCAAGTTCTGGTGATCTTTCTGCCACATTAAACCATAGAAGAGGGAGGAGAAAAATCTGTGTTTATTTCAAGAACTAAAAGATATCCTTAGCCTGTTTTCCCAGGTGTGAAAAATACTTGTTTTTTTAATGTTGAGTAGCGAGTCATTTGGACTTACCTGAAGTAGGCTAAATTTAAAATAACAGCATTCTCGGCTGTAGGGGTTTATCTTTTAATGTTGTTATTTTTATAATGGATATTTTAGTTAGCAATAATTGTGAACTGAAATTATGAGATTTAAGATGTTAACATTGTTTAAAAATCCTATCTGCGCCCCTGGGTAGCAAGAGTTTGCATGAAGACTCTGGAAATCTTAAATTTTGGTTGGACACTGGGGGGCAGTGGATAAAATCTATATTTAAAGATCTCTTTTTGTTGACATCTGTTGAAAACATTGCTTAAGAACTGTGCAAAACATTTACGACAAGTAAATAATTGTCCACATGATTTTTTTCCCTCTTTTTTTTCTTTCAGCCTGGTGAGACAAAATATTGTGTCATTAACTGAACCTGAACAAAATTTTTAAACTTGACTAAATGAAAAGCTAAAAAACTAAAGGCTCCCATCAGAGCCATATAAGTTAATCTATACTAGATCATAGATGACACAACACTCTCTATGTTTTGCCCTCTAGGTATATCATCTGTACCACAAAATTTGATTTGCTGGCTAGAATGTGCATTTTTCTACACACTCTAACCTCGAGGCATTTCTGATGATTATAAGAGCATAGATTATACAGAAATTGCTGCACAGAGAGTTGTTAAAAATATTCTTCCAGCAGAATAAAATCTAGTATATAAACCATGTTGTCCATCTTACATAATGAAAACAATCTATCAGCAAAATATAGCTTTTTTTTCTCTAACTTTCTAGGAATTGGTTTCTAAGGGACTTAAATTTGAAATTTAATCTCCTTAACAACGGCATCCAATTGTACAGTAATCAGACAATGTTTTTAATCTTTTCCAGGTTAAGCCTTATCCCGAAGTGAACTTGTAGCTCACATTCCTAGATGAATATCATTCAGTTCTGGTCATGGCTGTTTCATCACAGAACTCTGGACCTTGACCTTCATTATCATTCCACGCAGGAAAGAAGCCAAGCCCTGCTCGCTGACTCAGAGGGAGGATTAATCTACACACTATCACAAGTGATTTCATGCAACATTGGAGATTTTCATCCACTCAATCCTTTCTTCTGCTTATCACCTTTCTCTCTGCCAAGGTGAAGGGTGAGGAACCCCAATAGGGATAAAAGGATAGACCCTAATATGTGGAGTAACACCTGAAATGTCAAGTATGAGCTCCCACACATGAATATTTGGGTGCATGTGTATGGACTTTTGTCTCTGTCTTACATTAAACGTTGTGTGTTAGTGAAACAGTGTACGACGTGTACTGTAGGCTATGTGCCTGGATGTGTAAATGCGCAGGTGTGCCCTAGCAAAACTAATCCCCCTGAGAAAATTCTATGAGGGTCTGATTTATTTGTGGAGTAGATTTATCTTGTGGATGGAAGATCTGCCTCACCGCCGAGGGCACTGTGCACACTCCGGATCTGCTGGCCTGTGCTATGCAAGGGCAGTGAGGAGGCATGTTCATTACCTGTGTGCACAAAGCGAAATCCCTGCCGACTGATACAGCCGCTCAATCTCTCTTACCTCAAACCCGATAACATGGGTGAGTTTGCACATTGCTCATCAGCAGTTACTAAATATAGAACAAACAACCCATAATCCAGAAAATACTGTGCATATTCAGAGGCTTTAATCCTGCAGGATCTTCTGAGCATTAACAGGTCATTTCTGAGAGGAAGGCTATTTCCTCTAGCCTGTTATTGCCTGCCCCTAATTTACAATTGATGACGATCTGCTCACATTTTTGTATGTGAGAATGCCTGTGTGTATGTGTCACTTTAAGAGCTGTTATTTGTTTGCGTGGGGGATCTTTTCTGACAGGTTTTTTGTACTGTCAGAGCATATTGTGTGTGAGTGATTACCCGTCATCTCAAGCCTTAAGCTCTGTTTACTTCCCAATCTTGCCGCTTCTGTTGCTTTTCCATTCTCTGCTCCCGCTCTCCAATGTTGTCTTTCTTCTTCCCTGTGCCTTCCTCACATCGTTTCCTCTCTCCCCGTGTTTCATTTTTCTCTTCTCTTTCAGTCTCTGTATCCTACCACAGAGGTGACATCAAGGGTCTTGACACTGGTGGTCTCTTTGATCTGTTTATTTACTTCTTCAATTCATTTTTGTCCTCGAAGGCATTCAACTGCAAAACAACTAGTGTCTGTCTTCACAAAAGTCATGACAGCTTGGAGCTTCCATTGGTAAGACATGTAAGAAAAGTAAGAGATGCCATCATCAGCAGTAGAGGAGTGGAAATTTCTTGAGGCGTTAACAGTAAAGATTCTGCATCAGAGTAGTGACAGCTCTAGTGGCCACTGGGCTATGGAGGGTAATACAGTGGAGTATCATCGAGCCCATTGACAAATAATTTAAAATTCAGGGAAGCATTTTGAAAACCTTCAGATCTAACAGACTAAGTGGAAAGTAAGAACTAGATAAGATACACCCAGAGTGTCAAATCTTTGTCAAATCCAGAGTGTCAAAAAATAAATACCTCCGATAAAAATAACAAAGTTCGCCAAGTTTACCCTGACCAACCTACTTCCTGTTTTTACTTCCTGAAATTGGTAACTGTGTCTCAAATCAAATGGCCATGACCTGTGGGGTTCCCCAGGGGTCAATCCTGGAACCCCTATTGTTCAATCCTGTACATGCTTCCATTAGGCCAGCTAATACGCAGCTATAATGTGTCCTACCACAACTATGCAGATGATACTCAGATCTATGTGTCACTGACAGCAGGAGAACATGGGCCTGTAGATTCATTGTGTCACTGCATCGAACAGATCAGTGTATGGCTAAACTCAGAGAAAACTCAAATCATTGTCTGTGGCCCACAGAAACAAAGAGAAAATGTCACCTTGAGACTCTCTCTCTCTAGAACCTAAAAATCAAGGCAGAAATTTAGGGGTAATATTGGATTCAAAGTTGAACTTTCAACAGCCACATTATAGGAATAAAATCAGCAGCTTTTTACCATCTAAAAAACATTGCCAGAATCAAAGGAATAGTGTCTAAACCAGATTTAGAAAGACTAATCCGTGCGTTCATCTCTACCAGGTTAGACTACTGTAATGGCCTGATCACTGGGCTCTCTGAATGAGCTGTAAGACAGCTGCAGTACATCCAGAACGCTGCTGCACGAGTCCTGACTAGAACCAGGAAATATGACCATATTAGTCCAGTCCTGAGGTCTCTGGCTTCCTGTCACCAGAGAATAGACTTTAAAACAGCTCTACTTGTGTACAAGTTTCTGTCAAGTTTCATCTCTGACATGTTAGAGCCATATGAACCAACCTGGACTCTGAGAACCTCAGGTAGTGGTCTCCTGCTGGTGCCCAGAGTCAGGACTAAACAAGGTTAAGCTGCGTTTCAGTTTTATGCTCCTAAAATCTGATACAGTCTTCCAGAAGATGTGAGACAGGCCTCAACTCTGACAATGTTCAGATCCAGGCTGAAAACAGTTCTGTTTAGCTGTGCATATAACAACAGACAGGATTTTATCTGCACTCTTCAATTTGAATTTAATTTATTTTTCTTTTAAATTCATTTTTAATTTAATTTATTAATGATTATTTTTATCCTTGTATAGAATGATTCTATGTGCTTTCTTGTGACTTTATGCATCTGTAAAGCACTTTGAATTGCCTTGTATACGAATTGTGCTCTACAAATAAACTTGCCTTGCCATGCCCTTTAGTTTGAAATCTGTCTCCTTGTGTGCTAAGCTCTGGTTTTAGTCCGCTTGTCCTTACATTTTCTGATTGTTCACATCTGTGTCTTGTAAGTCTTTCCTCTTTTCACTGCCAGTGTATCTGTTTTGCTGCCCTGTCATGTTCTGCTCTGGTGTTTAGTTTTTTTTTTTTTCCTGTGGTGGTTATTTTCTGTTTTTGTTTTGGTTTTGGATTACCTGGACATTCAAATTTATTTATTTTTAAATAAAGGACTATTACTTGCCACTCCTGCCTCCTCCTTGGTCTTCTGCACCGGGGTCCTTCCCACAACTCCTGTGACATCATAAACAATAACATGACCACAAAAGCATAACAAAAATGCTCACACAGCATGATCCTAACAACAGACTGGAACCTTAATAGAGACTAATCCATGATATAAAATGTTCACAGCTTCAATTAAAAAGAAGACAGGAAAGCATAGTAAAGTGTGCAAGGCTCCATTTAAAAAACAAAAATCACTTAAATAAAATAAAAACGTTATGACCAAATAGGATTTAATGTCTCTCTGTTTTAACTTTGTGGCTTACAGGTGTGTTGGGTAAAGCTGGGACTTTCCAGTAATTCTGCTATACCATGTAACTATCTAGTTCAAGCTGAAGTTCCACAGGACGCAGAACAGAATATATTTCCGTTCAAAGGGAGCCCACAAAAAAAAAAAAAAAAAAAGTATGGGAACCACTGTGAAAGACCATTAAATCAAAGCCGTTGGGGTTAGCTTTGTGTTTCTTTTGAGGAATACGCACAACCGGCACCAAATGAACGTGTGATATGCGTGGCAGCCCTGATGTGTTCATATACACGTTATCCTGCATTAATTTTGTACTTTGGTCATGCATGTCCCTGAAAAAATATGCAACCATATGTGATGTGCAATATTCATTTGAACATGGGAAGGCTGGTGTAGACTGGTGCAGCGGCTGACCCTAAGTGACTGCACTGACTGGCTTGCTTTGTGGGGTATCCTGCTAAACAAGGGTGGCTATCTGATACAACAAATCATCAGTTTCCAGCTTCGATAAAACGAGCTACACAAACTCCTGGACTAACATTTGATCTCTGATTGTACCGGTGTTGTTTTCTCTGGCTGTGACTGCAACAAAAACAAAACAAGACAAGAACTTTCTCTTGCTGCCTTCATGTTTATGTTTGTATTTTAGACTCTGGGTGCACACCCTTGATTGGACCCAGTTGATACCTTAGACCCTCACTCTCTGTGTCCTGTTTGTTAAAAAAAAAACTTGTCCACTGATCAGACTATTCTACGAACCCTCTCACTAAAATATGGGGCTGGATCATATTAAAATCAGAGGAAAAATATCCACAAATAAAAGTGTAGATGGATGTGATTGCACATATAGGTATATTTTATTCAAAATATAATACAGTGCAATGTGGGGTTATATAATAATTTCACAATGCAATACAATTACATGCATGAAAAGCATTCTTAAATGCATCTAAGGATGCATGAAACAGGTGAATCAAAATCAAATCAGGCCAGTAAAGATTTACTCTTCAAATGCACAGTTGTTCAGCTTTATTTTCAATATCTTTTCTGTTTCTTGGCTCATTCTGGTTTTCAATTCTCTTCCTAGTCAGCACACAGGATTGTGGTGTGGAATATTTACAAATACACAGTGTAAAGTGCAGGAATTTGGTTTGTATTTCCAGACATTTAATAAAATTAGGTTTTTAGTTGCTCCCCCTTTGCGCCTCTCCCCTGCTACATTTGCTTGGGTTTGGACAGTGTTCTGCCAGCGTCCTGTTGGATCTGCATTGTGAGAACAAACGGTCTCAGGATTGTCTCTTTAATCAGACATAAATATCTCCAACTAATGGGAGGCAATGCAGTGCATTGGTATATTGATCGCAATGACTGCATCTCACCACAACAGTGTTCCCACAAATCCCTGCCTAATGGCTACTCTGACAAACAATAAGTAGGAATCTCATTATTGTGTGTTTAGGAGTGTGTGTTTCCGCATCAGCTTTCTCAAGTAATATATCATTAGTCTAAACTTAGTGAAATGGGGAAATGTTAAAATACATTTTGGAAGAGCAGAACGGTGAGAATCAAAATGTTTGTAAGCCAGAGCGCGTGCACATGCACATGTTTCCGTAAGTCTGTGATCCCTCAAGTAATGAAGGGGATGTCATTTTATGAGTCAGGAACTATGGGTGAGGTAAAGCTTTAGATAAGAGAATACAGTAAGATCTGAAAAATAAAACACTATAAGACATGAATCATTGTGGTGCTGTTGGTGGGATAAAGTCATCAGTCTTATACTTCTGGCTTCTATTGATGAGCTGTCTTGTTGAAGTCTTATCAAAGGAGTTTAATCCTCTCCATAATGCTAAATATAAAATATTCTTCTTTGTTTTGTAGGATAAACTCAAGTCCCCCACGACCCTGAAGAGGATGAAGCACGTATAGAAAATGGATGAATGGATATAATGGGAGCTCTTACTTTGAACCCAGTGTTTCTCTGTGGAATTTTCAATTCTCTCTATGTCTGAATGCTTTTTTTGTTTGTTTTTTTCTTTTTCAGGTGATCAAGCTTTGTTCTTCAGTCTAATCAAATGTCTAATCAAAAGTTTAAGACTATCCAACCTCTTGCCTAATGTTGGCTGGAACAGGACTGTAAAATATCTTTAGATAAAGCCAACGGACTACAGTAACTAAAACAGCATACTTCAAACAACATACTTTTGTGAAAAAATGTACAATATCACAAGCAACAACCATCAAAATTGAGCTGGCACATTCAGTCTTTCTATCATGTGACACTATATATAAAAAGATTCAATTCTGGCTCTCTCCACCTTTTAATGGCCACCTGACCCTGGTGTGACCTCGTTATCAGCCATTCTCTCCTTAAAGCTGAGGGAGTGTGCGCGTGCAGATGTGCGGTTTTCTCAAGGCTCACATACTTGCGGGTATGCCCTTTCTTATCCATCTTTCAATCCATTGCACATTCACATCTCCCACCTTTATAAAGCTCACAATCTCTAAACAATAAATCATTGCAACATACTTCAAATGATCTGAATTATTTCTTTGCAGCATGGGCCTGCTGAGCGAGAAACCTGCTTCCAAGTAAGGTAATTTCCCTAATGGCGATGTGTAGAGAATAAAGCAGAGGTCTAATCCTGCCTCCATAGTTGTTGGCTAGATGGCCTTTTAAGGGTGGTTTTGCTGTTACGTTCTGTTTCCATCTCCTCTATTAATCCGCAGGTAGCTGGAGTGGAGATACTTTAGTACTTGTCAGTATATACACAAACAAACCAGCACATTCACTGGCACAGCTTGTGCATTATGCACTCTGCATTGAAATGCTTTTCTTTTTTTTTCTGTACAATACTTTTGTATACATGTAAATGTGTGTGTAAATGTGTGTATGAGGGTGTATGTGTGTGTGTGTGTGTGTACAAACAAGTAATATCCTCCAGTATTAGTCACAGGGTGGAAATGAAAGCCTGGGATGATCTCTTCCTCAATAAGCAAACACTTCATTTTGACAGATCATTAACTAGACATTATCTTTCATTAGGCGCCACTGCATTACTTATTTATAGCCTTTACGACACACATGCTCATTCACAACCACCTGCATACACAAACATTCCTCCACACACAGAAAGCTCAAGAAAAATTGACTTCTTTGTTAAAATGTATTAACTTGGTCTTTGGATTTGACACTTACAGGAAAAAAATGTTCTCACTATTGATAACTCTTGCTACGGGTTAGACTTATCTAATATACTTTACAGTGATATGTAATTTCTGTGGCTTCCATTCAGCTCACTCAATCCCTACTTATATCATAGCACTCTGATCACTCAGCCACTTTACAGATGGACAGGGTAATTAAATTGGCAATGAGTAAGAGAGCAGGCAGTGTTATAAAGAGCATCCTGATAAAGAGAGATGCTTTTATGAGCACCAAAGAGAGGAAATCACAGCATCAAGTAGTGGTAATTCAAATGCCTGCTGCTTCTGTCTCTCTCAGTGGAGACAAGTGGGGACTGACCTGTAATGTCTGTAATGCAAAGCTCCTCCTGGTCCACGATCAGCAACACAACTTTCGCTGTAGCATTAAAGCTAAATTCTGCTGATATTAATGAGGCAACACATCTTAGGTTAAAGGCAGTTTCCGGTCTGCTGGGCTCGATCCATTTGTCTGCTTGGCACAATGGCATTTTTTTTCTGTTTGCTCTGTCCTTCATATCCTACATCTACACACCAGTAGCTGCTCTTCATTCATCTCCCTTAGCAGTTTTTTTCCCCACTATAAAACCTATGTGCCTGCCTCAGCTGAGCACACCCAAGTGATCTATCAGAAGGTGATTTTATGGGCTCCCCCCTCCCCCCCACTGATGGCTATTTAGCTGTCCTCACCCAACCCAGGACGATTTGTTATCGTAAGTGTTGTCCAACACATTTAGACTGTTTGCACTGATGGTACACTGATGGAAAAAGAGGATGCTTTATTGAATATTATCACAATTCATTTTGCCCACAGATCAATGGCACATAAGGGAAATAGAAAGTGATAATGAGATTGTTTTGAGGGAGTATTGAATATGTAACTTATCAAAATGTGATGGGATGTTCAGACAAAAAAGAAAAAATAGGTTTCTAAATTCATCCTCTTTAAAGTCATCTCTTTCTATTCCTTCTAATTCATTGATGTCGACTTTGGATTTCCATGATACACAGATAAATTTAAGGTGTCCCTACCAGGTCTTAAAAATAGGTAAATACAACCTAAGATGAACAACAACAGACGACATGTTACATTTATCAAAAACTAAGCAAAAGAACAGTATGTGATAAGAACAAGTACACTCCTAAATTCAGTATTGTTTGGAACCACCTTTAAAGTAATTGCTTTTTGTCAGAGTGTCAGTCTCCCATCTTTATGAAATTATTTTCTCCCACTGTCAGTGAAGTTTGTGGGCTTTTTCTTTATGCAGAACTTTCTTAAAGTCCAACACCAGTATTGGAGTTGTGTTGATGTTTGTTATTTGACTGGGTCCTTGTAACACTTGATTCTTTTTTTCTTTTGCACATTTGCTGGTGTGTAAAACGCTTATGGTTTGTTCAGATGCAACTTTGTGAAGCTAAACTATAATGCAATGTTCTTTTCACAGAGACGAGGCATTCTCCTGCCCACCATTCCTAACAAGTTATACTCATTCAGTCTTTTTTATTCATAAACGTTTAACATTAACCATCTACCTGAGGCTTTTAGAGTGAGACGTAGCTCTTAGTTTTTTTTTTTCTTTAGCTTCTCTGAGCATTGTGTTGTCTCACTTTGTGACCCTGACGGTAAGTGATTATAAAGTAATTGTGTTTCCAGTAATTTCAGAGGAGTTATCATCAGTGACAAAACTGAGACCAATAGGCTTTCCAACAAGCAAATCAATTTAAGATTTGTGGTTTGTGGCTTAAACAACAGCCTCTTCATCAGGACCCCTGGTGTCAGACAGTAACCACTGGCTGCAAGGAGGCTTAACATTATCTCAAGTGTATGAATAATGGCTTCTCCCCACTCTCAGTTTATAGTTTTAGTGTCTGAATCGAAGCAATTTTTTGATCTAAACCAAAAGGTTTTTGAGCTTTGAAAGGCTCTTACTTGAACTCTAACCTTAAACAGCAGTCACAGAAGTGAAAATATAGGAGGAAAAACAAGTTTTTCACTGTCAAAACTGGACCAAAATGGTAACATTTGATGACCTCCATGAGGACAGGTTAAATAGCAATAAATGAAATAAAATGTGGTTGTTGCCTTACGTGATATTGAAGATGTATAAATGAGTGAATGTTTTGGGTGAGGTAGCATGGTGGCTTGGTGGTTAGCACTGTTGCCTCACAGCAAAAAGGTTCCTTTCTGTGTGGAGTTTACATGTTCTCCCCATGCTTGCTTGGGTTTCCTCCAGGTACTCAAGCTTCCTCCCAAAGACATGCATGTTAGGTTAATTGGTGGTTCTAAATTGCCGGTAGGCGTGAATGTGTATGGTTGTACACCTGTCCAGGGTGTACTCCTGCCTTTCACCCAAAGAGAGCTGGGATAGGCTCCAGCAGATCCCCATGACCCTGTTGAGGATTAAGTGGGTATAGATGATGGATGGATGTTTTGGGTGATCTCTGTATTGCCTTGTGTTTTGCATTATTATTTTGTATTGAAGGCTTGTGTTGGTAGCTTAGCAAAAACTGAGCTGATGATATTACATGGAGCATATGCAAATACATATGAACTCACCTTGTAGACAACAAGGACAGAAAAACCTGCAGTTTGTTATCCAGTGTCCATAGATGCTCCTTCACATTTAAACTGAAAACCTTCTTTACTCTTCTCTTCACTCTTCTTGTAGTGTGAAATCTGCTTAGAGACGGATTGGAGTCAAGTCTATGTTCCTGTAATACGACACTCAAAATTCCTGCTGTGTCCTCATCAGCGTTACTCTCTATGAAAAGAAATGGTTTAAACTTCCTCCTCCTTTCTCTCCACGTTGCTCCTGCCCTGCTTCTTTGGCTTTTCCTTTTAAACCGCTCGGGATTTTGAGATATTCTGAGTATTATAGGAGCTCCGGAAAGCTCAATCAGCTGCCCCCACACATAAGCAACTTTCCTGTTGTCATGGTTATTCATCATAACAGTTGTTAAAAAAATACCAGAATTGTCATCAGAAATCTTTTAAGCGCTAAGACCAAACCTGCCCAGAATCATGTTTAAAAAGATCATTGTCTTAAAGGAAAAAGAGCTGCGTAGGATATGTGAGTGCAGAGCTGCTGCAGCATGCTGTGAGTGCTGTGCAGAAACATGATTGAGAAGTGGCTGGAAATGAAGAAAGACATCAGTCGGGCCCTTATCCTTGGATTTCCCTGGAAATGTCTGTATGTAATGACAGAGCTGTCAATGGCCAATATCTCTGAAACTTGGAGAACTTACACAAAAAAAAGGCAGATAACTAAAGACCATTTTGACCCAAAATCCCTGTTATTGAAATGGCTGTCCCATCAGCACCAGATGAACCAAACATAAAGGACCCTTCTGGGTAACATTTCACTTCAAATGAAATGGAGAGTTTGTCTGCCTTTCCACTGTCTGGCTGGAGAGGACATGTCTGGGACAGACTGCTCAAGGACACCTAGCAGACACCAGGAAGATTGCAAAAAGGGGATGAAAAAAAAAAAACAACCCAGAGTGTATGCCAAAGGAAAAAAAAATAAAGTGAGTGAATTAGAACGAGCGAAAGCATGCTCTTTACACTCATGAGTAATTCATACACGCTTCTATTCTGCCCAGTTTTCTTTCCTCCAGCTTGATAGAGGATCCCAAAGGGCAAACTGTACAAGAAGGAAAAAAGTGAGTTCTGAATGTATGGAGACCCACCCTGTCTGAGATTCAGATGACAAGCAAGTTCTGGCATGACTGCGCGTATGTGCCAGTTTCTCTCAGAGGGTGTCATCCCTCAGGCAAAAGGCGACGTCGGTAGTGGCAGCCCAGCTGACATCTGTCAGATATCACAGGTTTTATGTGCGCGCGGAGACAGCAAACTGAGTTTTGAGTCAGAGGTTACATTATCCTGATTTTCTTCTGAGACAGCAGCAGGGAATCAAATGAAAACAATTACAGGCACGTAGGACTGCGTGAGAGAACGACCTAACTGTGAGGAAAGACTGGAGGGAATCTGTTCTGAAGGTTGCACATTCGCTCCTTCTTGAGTGGTGGTATTACGTATCTGTGGCTTAGAGGAGGGGATGGGCTTCACAGAGAAGAAAGAAAATCAGCAGAGAGCAGATAGTCCATTTGGATTAGCATTGCAGCAAGCGCGATGAGAACATTAACTCTAACTGTTGATATATAGACGATGGCATGTAAACCAGCCAGCTGCTAGCACGCAAGTTGTTCAAGTTTATAGAATCTTGTGAAAGTGGTCATTTTAAATGACTGCCGATTTGTTGAGAACAGTGTGTACATTTGGTATTCTTGTGTGTGTGTATGTGTGTGTGTTTGTGTGGCTGAGTCTCACTAGACGTCATCAATCAGTCCCTCAGCCAGTATCGGCTGTGTGACCCAGGAAAAGCTGCCAGCTCGGCGTTGGAGGTCGCTGACTGCAGTGAATAATAAAAAGAAGTGTCATTTAGGCGCTTGAAATGATTTTAAATGCTGCTTAACTGGAAGGGTTTCTTTCTATGTTCTTTAGCAGGCTTGAAGTTTTGAAATATACTTAGTGACAGCCATTTCTAAGTTAATCCTTCTTATTCTGTCGTTTCTGCTGAGGCGCAGAATTTTTCTGACTAATAATCTTTCCCTGACTCTCCCATTATCCGACCAAAACTGCAGGCATTAAATATTGTATTTGTGGAAGAACAAAGCTCAATCTGAAGAAAAAAAAAAAAAAAAGAAAAAAAAGTCAGTTCTTTTTAGCTGTTACAGTGCAGTTTATGAGAGATTCAGGTTGGCATCATTGTAGCCATGATTCAAGCAGACACGTTTTTGTTTGGCCAAGCTGGAGTTTCGAGACATTTTTATTCATGCTTCAGTTTGGCTCATGAGAGTTACAGAGGACGGGGGACTGACCTTCGGGTGGCCGCGATTGCCAGAGTGCATCTCACTAGTTTCTTCTTTCCCTCCTGCTTTCTCTGAGTTTTTTTTTATCAGTTTCTTGCAGAAAGCAAAAACATTCTGTTTACCTGTTTAAGCCTCAGGGAGAGCGTGAGTCGCGTGGTCACGAGGTACTGTAGGTTTACTGTAGACTAGATTAAAGGCTTAATTTGAATTTGACTTGAGGTTTCCATTGGGAATTGTGCAGTTATTCAAATACATGCTTTAAAATGAGCACAGCTTAATCTAACAGTCAATATATGTCTGCACAATGTTCCTGCTGAGACCAGGGAGATTTAGAGTGAAACATCAGAATATAATAATAATAATAATACATTTTATTCATAATGCACTTTTCATTCAAATAATCTCAGAGTGCTACAAAAATACAAACTATAAAAAAACATATATGAATACAAAGCTGCAACTAATGATTATTTTGTCATCAGCTAATCTATCGATTATATTTATGACTTGTTGACTCGTTAACATTTATAGCCCGATTTATGCTTCTACGTATCAACTATGCACGTAGCCTACGTAGCAGACCTACGTCTTTGTTGGTGTAATCCTTGTGTGTGTGCTCTGTGATTTGACCACGAAATGCTTGGTGGCTCTTCTCTGTAGCACTGTAGCTTTTAGTGCTGAGCTTCTACTTTATATATGTAGCTCAGACATAGCGAGGAAGGAAACAACAAAGAAGGAGTAGTAGTGAAACAAGAACAATGCGACCAAGCAGACCAATCACATTTGCTGCTGTACATGTCAACATGATATGGAGTAACATTGGTGAAGAGGTGCACATCAGATTACAGCATAGTTTACGGTATAGGGTTCTCCGATACAGTGCGCGTTCAACTTTGAAGCATAAACTAAGCTTTTTTTCTCTCATGCCCTCAGTGTGCCTCGCCATACTGCTGCTGTGAAGCGACTGCTGTCCATCACAGCTCACTCCTGCAACTCACCACTGGCGCATGGACCATTGAGGATATGTGCAGAGGATGGCTGATGTAGCCGGTACTGGAAGCCCTCGGCGGTGGTGTCACCAACATCACACGGGCTGCCACAAAGCAGTAAGACATAAGCTGCCATGTGGAGCTATTTAAAGCCCGTCCAGTTTCCCTTTGTGTCCGTTATGTGTTCTTTTTCTTCTTTTTTCTTTAGTGCACTACATGCAACCTGAACATTCCCCTCTGAGCAGTAAAGAAAGGCCTGTTTGTCCAAGATGTTAACGTGACTTCATACAACTAGCTGTCACAAAAAAGTTGACATAGACAATTTTTCGTAATCAATTACTTTGACTAACTGTTGTATAGTAAATGGACTGCACTTATATACCGCTTTATTAACACCATCAAGGTGCCCTCAAAGCAGTTTACAATGGCCTCTCATTCACCCATTTTACACACCAGTGGGCAGCTGCCAGACCCACTGGGGGCAAGTTAGGGTTCAATGTCTTGCCCAAGGACACTTTGGCATGTGGACAGTTGGACCTGGGATTGAACCACCAACCTTCCAGTGACTGGACAACCCTCTCTACCAACTGAGCTACAGCCATCCAAGAAAGACATTGAATTAAAATTAGAAAGACATTAAAGTGTTTAGAGACCTGCCACAAAATCAAACAATGAATCTACTATTTCTTTAAATAATTTGACTAAGAACCTTGAAAACACCCTTGCCATCCATATTGAAGTTCTCCATTGTTAAAAATTATGGGTTCAAACCAACACATTGCTTAAAAAACAGCAGCAGACCTCCATGCTTGTCAGGAATTGTGGCTGGTTTCTCCTATTCTGTTCTGGGATACAGCAAGGTTGTCTCAGTTATGACGTGCGCACATCCACATCGAGTTTTGTTCAGAAATCTCAACTCCACCACCAACCCTGAAGTCACAGACACTCTCCTCATCAATACGTACCCGATTCTCTTTATTTTCTCTGTGAATCACTAAATCCCCTCTAACTCACCATGAATCAACCTCCCCACTTCCCCATCCTTCATTCTTTCACACTCCTCCTCGCCTTCATTTAGAATCCACCTCTCCTTGTCGCCTTTCATTTACTGCACATAGAAATCCAATCACTATCCAATTGTCCGTATCTGTGAAATATTTTGTCCGTATTAGACAACAGAAAAAGCAGGCCTTGTGGTTACTTCGGGCCTCCCTGTGTTTATTGGCAGCACGCGGAGTTCAAATGAGGCTTAAAGGGGGATCGTTCAACTCTTCGTGGCCTTAAGTCACCTCTTTTCCAAGGTGCTTTGGTGTCTTGCAGTCTTGAATGGTAAATAATCAGAACCAACCATCTATTGTTATTGATAAAGAGAAGCCAGGGCATCACATTCAAATTCTGAGTTCTGATCAAATAAATTGAGAAAAGGCAAGCTTAAAGTTTCTTCTTGTATAATCAGATGAAAGAGAAATCAACAGTGACATTTACACCGAATTAAAATCTCCCCAACAGAGTTGTCCTAATCATTATCGCATAGAGAAGTGTTCCTCTGTGTTTCCAGGAGCCACGGATTGGCGCTATTTCAACATTTTTCAGCCATAGATACATATAATGGGAAAAACCCTTTATAAGGGCCTGGTGTCTCTCCCTCCTGATGTTTTGTGAAGAGACTGGAGGGTTACGAAAGGCTGAATTTCACACCAAATTGAGGTCTTTTTCTTACTCTAATAAACTGGTTGTGTTGATTAAATCCAACCAATGGCTGAGAGAAATGGAAACCATAGAGACAACAACAAAACAAGTCAATCGGCAGCTGCTGTCGTCAAGGCAAACTATGTTGAAGAACAGCAGTCACTCACTGGAGTCTAAGTCTGGTGTGCTGTTTGAAAAACTCGTTGATTTATAACGCTACCAGTGTAAATCAATACCAGCATAAATTGATGTCATTAGCATGGAACAAACTACTATGTCAAGCTCAGGCACAAAAACCTCTTGGCCATGGTTCTTCCATCCATCCATCCATTATCTCTGCTCGTTTGGATCCTATGTAGGAGTTACGGGGTGGCCATGGTTCTGAGAAGCTTAAAGTACCGTAAATCCTTTCAAAATGGTCCCTCCAGCCTATTAACATTCTGGTGGCTTCATAGGCTGTCATTGTGTCGCAAACAAAATCAATGCACTTTTGAATCATTATCAATTAACCAACTGATTTCAGTGCCTTATCCTAAACAGTGAGTGGACCTTGGAGAAAAAAAATAGATGAGAGAAACCGTGTTTTTCACAAGAAAACACGGTTTCTCTCCTGGAGATATTAAGGAATCCTTTCAGACATCTGAAGCTCTGCACGCTGGGACAAAGCTGCATGAACTGACTTTCAAGCTGGTTTTGGGAAAAAAAGAAATGTTGGATGCCCCCCTCCATGACATAACAATTTGCTTGGTGCAGGTGGTTCATTATACCTTTTACAACCTCTCAAAGAAACAAAATCTTATATTTATGAATGCAGCCACTTAAAATGGCCTCTTCTGCTAAAAATGGTTGCTGAAAATAGTAAAAAAAAGAATAAAAATAAAGGTTTGCTTTTTCAATAGTGTATATTTATAGCGATTAAAGTTATTGAAGCATTTATTAAATCTATTTTTTTCTTTTTTTCTTTATCAACTAGATTATCCCATGAACCCAGTTACATACTGATGCTGTCTCACTTCCATACATCACTTTACATATCAGACAGGCCAAAGGCCATATTGTAGGTGCTATGGGAGCACTACAAATGCATATTTTAATGATAATTCAAGTGACAGATATGACACTTAAGGCAGCTGAAAAGAAGCCAGGGCCTTACTGGCAACAATTTATAGACATGTGACTGATTCAGATGTCAATTGATTCCTGCCAGAGCAAGATGGATAGCTGAGCAGTGAAACGAAAGAAATCACTCATTGGGAAAGGGCAGGAACATCTAACTGGCTATTGCATAAGAGGTAAACATTAGACTTGTTCTTGCTTGGGATTAATGAATGAAGAGCCAGACAGTAGGATGGAGACAGCTACTTATGCTAACCCTGGTACATTATAGTAAACTGATGCATCAAAGGCAGATTGCTCGGCAGATTTTGTCCAAATGTCACACTGTCGTAAGTGAGTGAAGCGAAATGATGCAAGGACCCTAAAAGGGAGAGATGAGAGGGAGAAAAGGGATAGACACAAGGCTTCCCAGAGCCAGGGAGTATTTATAGATCAGATATAGACAGAAACCTCTGCTTGGCAGCAGCGTGCTCCTTGTTGCTCCTGCTGATGGCTCTGTACACATTCAACACGGCTCTGACTCAGTGAGGAACATTAGCAGGGGATGTGATGGTGATATTAATGGCAGAAAGGCAGGCAGAGGACCAAGACACCAAGTAGGATAGATCTGCAGGACTGAAACCATATGTACAGCTGTATAT
Source organism: Hirundichthys speculiger (assembly GCA_018398805.1). NCBI lineage: Eukaryota > Metazoa > Chordata > Actinopteri > Beloniformes > Exocoetidae > Hirundichthys > Hirundichthys speculiger. Next base: position 7,102,686 of record JAGFBZ010000344.1, on the reverse strand, counting down.
TAAAGGGCAAAGGGAAATTCACACACGCCATTCTTACTTTATCCACTTGAAGATGTTTTAAGATCTCCAAAGGAAAAAAAAAAGAACAGAAAAAAATCTCCATCCTCTTCTCGCCTTCCCCCTCTGTGTGCGCACTTGAGTGTACGCGGGCGCGCGTCCCAGCCCATGTGAGAGTGCAGAGCTCAAGCGCGCTTGTTCCACTCAGCTTCTGGATGCCAGGAGCGAACAAAGAGGCAGCCGCGGGAAATAAAGGCATGCGGTTTCTGGCACATCAAATATGACTTATTAACGGTAGTGTACTTGCACCATCAACTGACAAGGACACACAGCTACTAAACAACAATTATCTTCACAAGAATCGCTAACATTTCAACTGCCTCACCACAGTTGCACATTCCGGCGCACACTGGGAATATGAAGACGAAAGACCGCGACCAGAGCTTGTCGGACTCCAGAGAGCTGGACGGATCCTATGACCAGCTGACTGGTGAGTGGACCGCTGTCAGAATATACGGTACATGTTGTTTGAATGCTGCACGAAAAAAAAAAAAGAAAAAAAAAAGATTCAATATACATTTGATTATCTGAAAAAGACCTGGTCTGAACTTGAGTCATTCATTTTTATTCTCTTTTTTTCTTTTGTTTTTTAGAAATGTTTCAACCTGTATGACAATCATTTCACTATCTAAAGAGAAATAATTGCCATGAATACTTTCCACATTTTCAGAAGTTTTGACACTTAATTGGTTCTGCACCACTTAATTTTTTTAATCGCACTTCAGTGTTCATTCTGCACAAATTTACTCGTTTTATTTATTATGATTTTTTTTTTGCATTCTACGTTAAAGGAATGTATTTTTTTATGAAAGGAGGTAAAAGAAAGCAGGAACAGAAGTTGAAAAATATATTTGTTTTAAACAAATAAATATATTGAATCTTTTACTCAGTGTTGCATGACATTGTGTTTATGGTGACGTGGTGCGCAATGCTGGTGAATGATGGTTCTTGTCAAGAATTTGAGCAGGGTCGGGTGATTTCTGCTAACCGGGCTCAGCTACGGGAGACCACCTTGTCTGTCACTGTTGTGGGAAGCTCTGCGGGTAGAAAGGGCTTGCCTGACCGAACTGTGCGCTTCCATTCCTCTGCCTTGGCATGTTATCAGTTCAGTCAGAAATCCCTTACATCCCCGTGAGCTCTGTCTGCCTAAGTCTGGGGCAGTTCTGCAGTTTAAGGAGGAGCAGCGGACATCAGAGGGAAATATTATCAGACCGAGTGTATCTGTGCGTAATTTGTGCCGCGCTGTGGTTCCAATGAACCGACTTGGTCCAGCGCGGCTGCTGTTTCATGGAAATCAATGTTCGCTGTGTTGCTCTGCACACCTGTTCAGTAAGAGCTGACACCTCCAGTAGGCTTTGTCTCACGTTAACTGTACAGCCATTTAATGAACCAGTCCTGCCTGTTACGCTTTGCTCCTTTGTGAGCTGAGCTGAGCTGAGCTGAGCACTCTCTTCAGGTGTTTCCTTGTCATCGCAGCCTTCAGTGGTCTCATTGTGCTTCGCTGTATTTTCTAAGCTCGTGAATAAACCCCCCCCCCCTTGCTTCCATGCTTGAACACATCGCGGGCCTCCAGAAGGCAAGTTGCGCCCGTCTAGACAGCTGCATGCCTCAGGCGCGACGTGGACACTAAAATCTCATTTGCTCGAGTTCACGCATTAGCAGCTGAGCTGGGCTTTGTCAGAATTTTAATGCGTCTTCAATTAGGATGCAAGTGTGTCTGCAGCAGACATCCAGGGACTGGGCCTGCTGGGTTTATCTGTGAATATGTGATCCTTCTGAAGTAAGGGTATGTACCTGTATGTAGTTAATCAGTTGCAGATTAGTCAGCATCACTGGTTTGTTGAATGTATTAAAGATGATTTGTAAGTCTGAATGTGGCAGTTAGGGAGATTAAACACTTATGATGCACATATAACTTTTTCAGAAGAATCCCCCCTATTTCACCATTCACATCTTCTCCTTTCATCTTGTTACTTCTTGCTGGAATTGTCCTCTGTCTGGCTGTCCACAAGAAGTCATATTGCTTCTCTAATAGTTGAGCGGTTGGAGAGAAAGTGCGCCACTAAGTCATTGCCTGCGCTGGAGCGATTAACTTCTGGCTTAGTTAATGACTTTTTCAAAGCTGTGAATTGCATGGTTAATTCATCTTTGAAAGACGCTGTCAGCTCTCAAACATGCTTACCCTAGATAGTTTGCATGGTTATTAAGGCTTTCCTTGGCCAAGAGTTGGAGTAATGGAGATGAGATGCAATTCAAGTCATCAGGAAATATTACTTTTTTAATGGTATTTTTATGAAGCAGTTGACTCTAAAGTGTCTTTAAAAGTGTATACGTAGGCTCAGAAAATCTAAAATTACAAGATTAAATTGTATATAAACATTAGATGGTTTTGCCATATGATGGCACTAACCATGAATGTATGGAGACAAAAAAAAAAAAAGAAAATCTAAAATAACTACACTGTTCAGACTCCCAAAATGTACTTGAATGTGCTTTTGAAAATAGTAACATGTATATAGTTTTGTTTATTACTTTGTCTTAGTTTTAGTGTTGACTTTACATTTTGGATTTATATGTCTTGACACCCTTTGGTTTTTTTTAGTGTTTTATTTTCTTGTCAGTGAGAAAGACTGCTTTTGTATGTGAACCCCCCCCCCCCCCCCCCCCCAAAAAAAAAAAGGATACCTGGGAACATAAACTAAAGAAATGAATATCCAGCTATTTAATTAATATCCAGATATTTTGCATTCTTTTATTTTTGGAAATGTAACATGCACATTTGTGAAAGTATCACAAAAGTGGTGCTGCTCAACTAATGTGTTCAAGGCCACTTTAACACCAGAGAAGGGAGTCTAAAACCACTTTGACTTTCCAACTAGACTATAAATGTGTTATATAAATGTGGTTTATTTACCCTTTACCCATCTCATGTGGTGCAGGGACTTTTCACTGCTCATCTTCACTGTCTGGTATAGTAGATTATTGTTAGATGTTTAGAAATACATGATTATGGACAAGAAAAGAGCGTTTCCTGGCTTGAATATATATTTGGTGTTTTCACACTTTGAGTCATGTGACCAAAACCAGGTAAACAACTTACAGAGGGCACCCCTGTGTGTATGGGAGGGTCGATGAGCTGTACATGACTTCATCATAAGCTCAAAAACTCTCCACTAGTCAGTTTGAACTGATGATGCTTTGTGGATGAAAGGTTCAACGAAGTGAATTGTCCTGATCAAACCTTTGAAGATGACCATGACGAGGATGACTGAGAGTCTCTACCAGCGTAATGAACACAAATGTGCAGAACCTGAGAGCATCTAGAGACAGTAATTATATTATGTGTTATATACAGTTCATTTATGTGATTTCATTTGTTCGCATTTTCTTATTTTGTGCATATTAGATGAGTATTTACTCAGAACCAGCTCAGTGGATCCACCCTTCACTGCAATGTCTCAGTGTACATTCAAGGAGGTTTTTGCTCCTAAGCTCTTAGTTTGAATATTGTTTTGGATCTTTAAAATATTGATGTTTTTTTTTTCCTTTTTGCAATGCATCTCTATTTCTTATGGCTCGTGTGTCTAAAATGATTAATGGAGTGTAATAAATAGCCTCTTTGTCTTCACTTCTTTTCCTGCCACTGGACACACACCTCGCAGCTGTTTGCTGTGGTTTCCATGTTTTTATTATTCATGCTCTTAATTAGTGTTTAATGTATAAACGGGATCTAAAACAAGAAAAAGTCCCAGAGCATTCGACAAAATGCCCATACTTAGACACTGGGTTTGTCTCTCAACTAAAAGTTAGAGCAGAACTAAACTGTTCTTTGAAACAAAGCACCCTTTATTTAATAATCAGCTCACACATCAAGCACTGAGTAAAAATAATAACTATAAGAATCTGAAAAAGAGAGACAAGACCAAGTCAATGCATGAAGAGCAGTAAGAAGAGAGAGATACTGCTTAATACACTTTATTCGTTCTTTTCCGCGTAATCATGAAAAACAGAAATACACAATTAAAATGGTGTACGATCAATTGTTAAAGAAAAAAAAGATTTATAAATCATGTCTTCAGGGAAGCTCATGACTGATGAAGAAGAACAAAGCCTCATTGAGTGGCACTGTGAAGAAATATTAGTCTGCAGACTCTATGCAATTGCACTAATCTCAGAATTGTGTGACTAAAATAGCGTATAAGTATAAAATGGAAATATGTGTCAGGTATTCAATGTAGTAAAGTGTGATGTTGAAATATTTTTCCTAAAAATCCTAGAATATGGGAAAAAAAAATCCATAATGCAAAGATGGCATCTCTTCCGTTTTCTGATTAAACGACACCAAGATTCAATTGAACTGATTTCAACATCTATTTATATTTAGTTTGGCTTTAGTTGAAACAGAAAATGCTATGGCACCAAAACAGGCTCGTTTTATTGAGAGAAAATGAAAAAGGAGAACCCATGAAGTTAAAGGATGCGATTTTGTCGAATTACAGCCCACATTTGGGGGTCAAAGGTGGTTATGCTATTAAAGTATAAAAGAGATCTACTGATCCACCATCCCACTGAGCAAGCAGTGGGATCAGGGAAATCAGGGTTTATCTTTAAATCTGCCATTTCATTTTAGAGAAATCCTACACTTACACATTCAGGACATGTCAGCTTGATGTATGTGACTTTTACATAAAAGCAGACAATGCAGCACCTTCCTGCCAGGTTATGAGGAAGTATACATGCATTTTATTTATGTTACAGGAGGCAAACTGCTATAAAACAAATAGTAAATGACATTTTATTTCTTTGGTTTACTGTTTTGCTCTGTGACGGGCTGAGGGCTCCTCCTCATCAGAGCACCACTGTTATTTTGCTGTACAGTCGAGGAGTGAACAAGTTTGAAATTCTGCATCAACATAAACTGCTTAGATTATATGTGAGCCATAATCAGGCTCATGATGTTACAAGTGGCAAAAAAGATAGTAAGGGACAGTAAAATGCCAAACCATGGTTGCTTGTTTGACAGTAAATCATTGACCAAGTTTTAATGAATGCAACTATGAACACTTGATCTTCTGATGACAAAAGGACTGCAGCGCGATGCGAGTGCGTTATTTGTCAGAATGGACTGTGATAGAGAGAGCGTGTTAGTCATTGCTTAGAAGTTCTGAGTGAAAGTCGGTATTGATGGGAGTGTGAGCATGTGTGCTTGAAGCAAAGCTAACCTGTGCTGCTTACAGGCAGCGTGGGCGATCTCCAGTCCCCATTTGAGTGAAATGTTACCCTCTAGAAATAACTCCTCCTCAACTTGCTCGGTTGTACTGAAGTGTGCCTCACTGTGTGTGCGCATGTGTCAGAGTGTGCTGTAGCCTGATATTCTGCGTTGTCTTGAAGCGCAGCGGCTGAGAAATGAGAGGTAATTATAGACGCATGATGCAGGAAGCTCCTCTTCCAATTCACAAACCACTGCTTTAGGAGACAACGTTGCTGCACACTTCCATTCTTGCTTCTAATTTTCTTTCTTAAAGCTATAATCAGTCGCACACGTAATCTTTTTTTTTATTAAAAAAAACAAACTTTGATTAAAAAAAAAACAAAACAAAAAACATTGACCCTGAACATCCAAACTTCATGAAGTTGTGGGGCTCTTATCTCTCTTTTACATTTTTATTTTTTTCCACAAACCTTGGAATTTCTGTAAATGAATGTAAATGTTAGGTGATGTGTCAAATGTTGGAAATTTCTCTCCTCAAGTAAAGAGAATGACTGTTTATCCACTGCCAGGATTTTTATGATTCTCCTCATAATTACTTAGCTTTTTAAAAAAATATTGTCAAGCAATATTTCCCACAGAATCAGATGATGTTTGTGACACTTATTGTTATGTACGTCACAAACGAAGCAGCATAATTAACTTTATTTTCCTCTCACTCACATTGGCGCCCTGTAAGTGTGTTGTGCTCCTGAACAGACTGCAGTTGGGTGTTCAGTCACTTGAATTTTCTTGGTCATTATGGTTATGCGCAGATACAAGATCTGTCTCTGAGATAGGAAGCAGAGGAGAGCAGCGTGACTAATTGTCTCGTTCAGATGGCAGATATTTTTCAAAAAGATGCAGCACTTTTGGCAAATTGTTCCTGAAAGAGCCTAAAAAATATCTACATTTTTCTGAATTTAATTGGCAACAGTGTAAACCAAGGAGTTTAACTGTGTAATGTTTGTGTGTGTGTGTGTGTGTGCGTGAGTCAAAGAGCGGTGAACCATTAAAGCAAAGAGCTGTGCATTGATCCTCACTAATTTGCTTAGTTCCAAATAAATGAATGAGTTGGGAAATATATTTAGATAAACATTGATATGCGTGTTTAAATGTTGAAAACCCTTGCAGTCCAAATGAAATATAACAGAGGCTGCAGGCCGTGAGCTCTGCTACCTTCGTGACCTTGGGCACGTTCAGTGGATGCACTGTTTTAAGTATTGTCCCAAATGTTGTGTGGTTTTGTTTTTGTTTTGTTTTGTTTTGTTTTTTCTCTTCAGTTTATTTTCACTTCATAAACTGTACAAACTGCTCTCTTTGGCTACACGGCACCGTGAGTTCGAAGCTTCCACAATGAAGACACAGTTATCTAAAAAAGGCTTCGCCTTAGGCAACATACAAGTCGGTTTTCAAAAAGATTTGGAAAAAAAGCAAACAAACAAACATGAGACACAGCAGACATTAGAAACAGTCTTGACTGATATTTCTAATATTATAATCCCATGAGAGCACACACTACAACACAGGTAGACTGGAAGGCCCTACATTTGATGCTTGGAGTTATGGTTTCACACTGGCGACTCCACAGACACGAGACGTCACAGAAACTCATGTGATGAAACTTGACTTCAGGAGAAAACAAAGGTGACCCTGATGCGGGCCCTTCTTGCATGACATTTTAAATAAAGGCACTCACATTTTTGCCACAATTCGAGCTTGTCTTCTTCCGTTTGGTGTGGGTTGTGTTGTTTCCTGTTTGCTGCCACTGAGTTGGTGATGTTGTACTTGCTCTCATTGGAGGTAAAAATCACAAATATCAAATGTATTTGATATTTTCAAATGGCTCTGACTTCATTGTAAGCAGTAAATTGCCACACTCCTCACACTTGAGGATTATTTGCATAAATAACTGGTTGCTTCAGATCGCATCAAGCCCCTGTGATTATTGTTGTTGAGGTCAAATAGCGTCATGCATTATGCCTTGCCATGACATGTCTATGAACAGGGAAATCAATTTTCTCTGTGCTCTATGTGTAATGCATTCTTTTTTCATGACAAAAATATAGATTTTCTCTCTGTTGTGCATAAGATAGGTTTACAGACTGGAAATAAATAGGTTTTCTTAATGCCTGATCTTCCAGCCAGCAATCAGAAGGGTGGTGACCAGAACCAACCAATTTTAGTCACCTGCCAATCTATCGTTGCAATCTTAATCATGGGTTAGCAAGCTGACATTCATCACAGTATGTTGTAAACAAACCAGGGCAAAGCTTTTCCATCATGTCCTTGCAGCCTCTGCGCGTCTCTGAAAGCTCATCAAATGCAGGGAATTTCCTGTTACCCAGTATGGAAACTGGCAACAAATGCTAGACTTTCTTCTTCTGTTATACCACAATAACAATTATGGTGAAGTTCAGCTGCTCACTTCTTACCTGTGGTAGAGATGTTTAGACTTTGATTAATCCAGGACGTTTATTTCTCACAGCTCTTATAGAGTGGTATTTAAAGCATCAACATTCTGTGTCGGGCCAGCAGGACAGAATTCTGATCGAGACAGATAGCTGTGAGAGGCCAGAGATATTGAAGTGAAGGTTACTAAAATACAATACCCCCTTTTGTAACTGAGGTAGACCCCTTCCTAATATACATTTGGGAGGCTAAACTGATTCCAGGGTGAAGACTGCCTTCATGGTTGGGCTCATTAGACAGAATTTAGCTTTAGCTTTTGATGAAACAAGAATTGTAATGACCTATGGCACGGCTTCCAAAAGCCTTGATCTAATATGCCATCTCATGTGTCAGGACATGCATGACACTTGCCTCATCAAGAATCCCATCTTGGTTCCTGGGCTTGGCTTCCTCCTGGAAGTGCCTAGAACTGCTGATTTGAAATGACTGGATCTCCTACATGCAAGAATACTTAAAGTAGTTCACATAAGTTTAACTGTCACATTGGTTTCATTACTGAGGGGAGGGAAGTAGGGTTGGGATAATGAAGGATGGGATGAAGGGAACATGGCATCAAGAAGACAGAGACAAAGAAGAACCTGACTTGAGATGCAGGCAGCATTGCATTAGTTGGCAGTCTATATTTGTTGGCTTCTCTTCTTTTACAATGATGCCCTGTTAACAGACAGTTCCAATTAAACTCTCTGTCTCTTTTTCTCCTGTAATTATATGAGAGCTTCCACCTGAGCCCTGAGCTGACAGTCTAATATGCGCTCCTTAAGGTAAAACGGCTTAACAATTTGCATTTCAAAACTAAAAAAGTTGGCCTAATTGCCCCTCCATCCTTATCCAGTTGCTAATACAGTATCCTCAGTGTCTCACTTTCCATTGCCGTCTCTTGTGCCCCGTGTGTCACTTCTTAGCTTCCTCATTGTCTATCCTCTAACTTCCTCCCTGACCCTTATCCCACCTCCCTCCTCTGCAACTCTGTCAGGCCACAGTGGGATCGTAGCTTAATAGGGCGGGAAGCCAGAATCAATCCTAATGAGTTTTAATCTTTGATAGAATCTACAGAGGGCCAGGCGATCGTTAATTAAAATCAGCCCTGCTCACCTCTCCCTTGGTGCCACAACCTCTTCTCCTCTCCTGCTCCCATTCTCTGTAAACACATTCATTTATAAATGCCCACAGGGGAGAAAAGGGTTGAGAGGATGGAGAACAAAGCAACAGGAGGTTTAAGATGGGAGGGAGAGGCAAAAGTCAATGCATGTCTCAAATTGAGAGTGAAGGAATTAAGAAGGCAGTTTGGAATGAGGATGGAAAGAAATGGTTGTTTTAGCTGATGTGTTATAAACTAGGAGTCAGATACCCCCCCCCCCAACATTGGTCTTGTGCTGCTACCTTGTCAGAGATGTTTATCAACAGGGAACTGATTGATTGATTGACAGAAAGTGTGTCTGAGTGTGACAGAACCCCCTGTCATTCATAGTGTGCTTATCTCCCTTTGCTGCTCTGCCCCTCTCAAAATCTGATCTGCATTAGAGGCTGATTTTATGTCTATTAGCTCAGCCAGTTCCCATTAGACGGAGAGTAACTCAGTATGGGGAGGTGGGGAGACCTGCAGATGACCAAACAATACTACACCGCGTGTTGCAGGTCGCAATACTGCTGCCATTTGTTACGCCATTTTACTCATTCTGTACACGTGGATATGAGAGTGTCCTCTGTCGTCAGAGGTTATCATCCTGCATGTCTTTGATTTAAGATAAAGGATCACAAAGCTTGTGTGTTGTGTAAGAAGCAATATGCATTTTTGCAGAGGATGCCTGAAGGGTATGAGTGATTTCCATTAACTGTTTTGGAGAAAAGGATATCTGGAGGACCTTGAGGGTGTGTGATCCTGTCTTTATAACTATCCTATTCACATCTGTGCAATTTGGTTGCACATTTAAATGATGCATATGTGAAAATGTAGCTGCACAAAAGCTGACGTGTATCATCATCTGATCTCATCTGTGTGTATATGATAATAGGAGATGCTTATAATTATGTAATTTTAGTGTATTAATAAATAGTCAGCTGGGGGTTCTTAGAGATATCATCAAAGGTTCCAGAGTGACAACTGTGCTGTGTTTGACAGCATGGCAGAGTGTTAGAAGTGATTAAAGGAAGCCTGGGGTTTGCTTCAAAGCAAATGCTCATATCCTGACATACCACATATACAGACTGACACTCTAACAAACACACACACAGGGTTTTGGCCCAGAGGATAGTGGCATGGGAGAGCACCTCAGCTGGTCCTACAATCAATCAGCCAGTTCTGACAGCACTTTGGAAATGTCCAGTCAATAACAGGCAGCAAACACACACAAGCACAGACACACACACATTCACAAGTACACATGCGGACAATCAGGAAAGGAAGAACAGTGGGAAAAGGTTGATCAATATCTTTCTGTTAGCCGACCAATCAGAATAAACTCATTGTCTCTCAGTGCACGCAGTTTCTAACTGATAGGCCAGTCAAGGTAGGTTTAATTGAAAATGTCTTTAGCTTTTTCAGGTCACTAGTGAAGAGACGTGATCTTATCTCAGTGCTTTACTGGTCTAATTAAAATTTAACCTGGGCTATGATATGTAACATCTTCAAATAAATTTACATTGTGTGGTGCCTTTAATTATATTGGTTCACTGTGCAAAAACACAATGGTATAGTCCATAAATGTGATGGGCCACCTACACTGTTAGTTAACATGCGGCTAACTTTGCTGCACTATAACGCGGTACCACCTGAACTCAAACATTCTGGCATTAACTTACAGCTGTGCTTAAAGTTGAATGTGACAGCGGCATTACAACAGCGCAAATTCAATTGCTCCACAGTTAAACAAAATGGAAAATGGGAGTGTTCGCAAAGCTGAAGCTGGCTTCCTATTCATAGCTCTCGATTCGGCAGTTGGCAAAAGGGTCATTTTCAGGGTCATGGAGTACAATACGATTTCAAGTTTTAGACTTTGAGTCAGTACAGGCGAGACGGAATTAACTGAATTTACTGATTTACAGATCTACTGACTGGATGGGCCTAAATTACGGAAAATACAGAGAAAAGGAGTGTGTTGGGTGAGTTATGTGCCTCATTTTGTTAAGAAAATTACTGAGATTCTTGTTCAAATTTACCTGTAACAGGATTAAGTAATTATACAGGAAAGGAGACATTTCATGGCTGATGTCATAAATTTTTAGGATACAGCGATCCAGATCAAGCTAATGTCTAGCTGCAGCTGAAACCACAGGCACTAATGATATGAAAGTCAACTGACATCTCTTTGCATTATTATTTTTTGGTATAAATTTATTTAACTCCAAGTTAAAAGCTCAAATGTCAGTTAATTTTTTTTTTTTAAAAAGGAGACCCATTGAAGAGACTGTTTACCTGCTCCATCTGATTTTAGTTTTTCACATTATTTTTAGACCAATTTTTTCTTTTCTTTTTTTTTCGTTTATTTTGTTTTCAGTCACTGGATAGCCATTTTCAGCCGCAGGTAGGGTCATAATTGCCAGACAAATTTTTTTCCCGCTATAAAAACTGATATTATACAACTAGACGGCAATTTCTTTATTTTATTTTTATATATAATAACGTAACATATAGAAACATATCTGGTGGATTCCTGCTACTGGACTGTCTTTTTTTATAAGTATCCCAATTATATTGTAGAAGTGTCTATCAAAGTCAAACATGATAATTAATTCCAAACACATCATTTGATTGAGACATTATGAGTGGATATGGGAACACTTCAGCACTGGACTGTTTAGCTGCAGTTTACATATCCTTCTGCTTAATTAGAGTCAAAAAACCTCTTCATAAGAAGTGGTCTGATATTTGAGACAGACGACACACATGTAATGGTGCAAACCAACGGAGGAAAGTCTCAGTTTAGAACCTGTAGAGACCATGTGCACATAAAACACTTTCCATCATGTTGCGAGATATAAAAACCGCTCCACTGTTGCAGCACACAGTTTAACGCTTTGGATTGCACTTTATGGTACAATTCTCTGCAAATTCTATTTTTCTGTTGCTCATCTGACACTTTGAAAGCCGAACCCTCATCAAGCTACTGCACTGTTGTTTTTAGTTTTCTGGAGTAGTTTTCTCACTGATAGCTTAGTGGTAGCGTGACCTCTGTGTTGTTGCTGCAGGAGAGGATCAATACGTGAGTCACAGGTTGAAGAAAGACTTGCAGTCCTGCGGCTCTACAAGTAGAATTGTAGCACAACAAAAACTACATTGCTGTAAACGATATGTTCTCGTTGTATACAGCATGTATAAGTAAACATGGTGTCCAAAAGGCGGCTAGGCAGCTTGCTGGCTAGAAGGCTGGCGTGTACACGTCAGGGCAGAAGTTCGCCGTACTCAATACAGAGAGCAAAGGAGAATTGTAAATGTACAACAACATCATGGTCTCATAGAATCAGCACTATGGGCAACAGCAACAGCACTAAAAATATAATGGCAAATGCACTGGCTTGTGTTGAAATTGCAATTGCAATTGTTGAATTAGCAATATACCGAACATACCCCTTTGATATTTTCTTCAGGTTATGATTGTATGTTATAGAAACAATGGACTGAGTAGTGTATAAAGACAGCATACATATAATAAACTGCGCTGTATGTGTATTTGTATGACTGGGCAAAATGAAAACCAAGTTGGAGAGAACTTAGTAAAGGTTAAAAAAGCATTATGTTGGAGCAGACCATTTAGCAGCCGCCCTCTCCCTGGCCCTAAAACAGCTGTCTTCATCATTGCTGTACTGTCAGCCTGAGGCCAGGTTGTCAGCAGGGACACTTCCTGACAGCTCAGTCTTTATCGCTCCCTGGAGAGGTGCTTTAGTCAGCCAAAAATATCAGCTAGCTAAATATGCAAACTGTGACAAGGTATAAAGAAATGAAAGCAACTGGAATTTGAAGGCCACGACATAATCCAAGATACAGATGCGTGAAAGATGGGCAGTGAAAAATGCTGACATGCTGAGCTTGGAAATTCAAATGCAACCTAAATTGAGCCTTGTCATTCTAAGTATAGATTCAGCTGCTGAACCTGGCTGCACAGCACTTAGTGCCAACTACACTAAACCATCCTCTTGCAAATTCTAACATTTCCTAACATGTAAAATCCTCTTGTTTAAATTATCTCCTATGCATATTGCTTGGTCTTGGTGTTACTTCTTAACTTTGGAGCCTGAAAACCCTCTTTTCCCCCCATGCTCTCTCCCTACGGCAGCAGTAAACCAATTTTTCACACAACAACTTGACGCTCCATAAGTGTTTCTCCCCAGGCACCACAGCCCAGCACCCAAATTTCATAATGGAGTCTACTAATCAACACACACATTGACAGACTCGCATAAACTCAGACATAGGCAGGCTTGATTGATTGCTGGAGCGGCGTTCCTGACAGCAATGGGATCATTACCAACCTGGAGCGATGCAACATTCTCTGATATTAAAGTTGGACCCAAACTTACTATTGAGTACAGGAGGACAAATAAAGGTGATTATTTACAAAATGCTGAAGAAAGTCTGATGCAGGTGGAAGCACCAAAGCCCCTGCCTTTGATTAAACTTCACTTTGCTTTAACATTCAATAGATGTGAGTTGAAATGGATAAAATATACTTTCCGACTATGAGTCTTCATTCATCACTGTGTCTCTCTGGTCTCTGTTTACTTGAGTACATGTCAACCTTGGCATGAACTTGCAGGGAAAATTACCCCCAAGAAGACTGACAGCTGTCTCACTACTGGATAATCTTTCTCGCTGTGGAATGGACACCAAACTGCCTTTGTTGGCTTTAGGTGGCATTTTGTTTTCATATGAGCACAGGATGCCATATAATTTGCTTAGATACTGCTTGGTCTTTATAAAATAAAAGCATTTCGAAATCAAATTTGTCATGCAGAATCGAAAATGAATCTGAGTCATGAATCAATAACTCACAGTTTACTCACCAGCTGTAATACATTTTCACATAATATTTTGTGTTTTTAATAGAATCAGGAGTTTCTTTTCTCTCTCTCTCTCTTATTTTTAACAGCAAGATGTTTGTTTGTTGATGAGTGTAAATTAAGAAAAAGTGGAGGGCAAATCTTCCTGCACACCGAGAGAAAGTCATTAAGAGAGTTGATGATTATTAATGAGGCCCACGTGAAATTCATATTCTGAAATATTAGGCTGTTGTTTCCTTCTTGTGTGTCATGATGGAGAGAGGTTCTGTTGAGTTTTGGCATTAAAGGGCACAGTGGTACTTGTGAGATGTATACGCACAGTTTAGTAACTCAATAATTCTTCTGTGCATTAAAACTCTTGGAGAGTTCTCTTAATGCTCATGCCAACAGTTATTTACAGTAACGTTTAGCTGTGTGCATTTGTGATCTGTGGGTGGGACGTTTGAAGCTCTTATCCTCTATCTTTCCTTGGCTTGTAACAGCTCACCTGTCTTTTTTTATATTGTGTCTTTTTCTCACCTTCTACAATTAGATAAGATTAGATTAGATACTTTATTAATCCTTTGCAGGAAATTAAGGTGTTACAGCAGCATCAGTGCGTTTTTCATTCATACATTCCACACACTTAAGTAACAGCAACCAAATATAAAAACAGATCCAATAAAAACAGATCACTAAAAAATAAAATTAAAATTAATATTAAAAACAAATTAAGATGCTGGGGTGCTAAAGTGCTGAGTAGTAAAGTGCTGGAGTATTGCATACTGCGTGTAACAGGCTGCCGCACCGCCGGCGCCTACCTCGCTACCGAGGTATTATGTAGCTTTTAGAAGTTATTGTATAACACTTAGCACTATTATACCACAATTAAAACTTTTCCAGTAGATGATTTGGTTTAAATCCTCCAGCAGGTGAAATCTGGCATTCATTCATTCTTGTAGTATCAGTAGTACTTGAAGCACAGGCAGAGACCTCAGAGTCCTCTGTGATCAGCATATCATTTTGTAAGTGTATAACGTGTACAAGTTTGCAGTCTGTGTCTAACAAAAAGAAATAAACGTACTAATGCTTGTTACTCACATTCAATACTCGAGTGACTCCAAACAAGTCGTCAGTCAGACGACAGATGACTCGTGCAGAGCAAAACACAGATTAGAGACCAGAATGACATTACTTGATTTAACAAGAGCAAAAGCAAAAATGTGAGCTCGCCTGCCAGTCAGGCGGCCATGAGCAGATGTGACAATCTGATGATGAACGAGAAGCCGACCAGGGTTTACGAAGCAGCTTACTGATTCAGCACTAATAGACAGGTGTGCAGAAACAGCCAGCAGCTCGGTACCAGCTCGGTACAGCCACCCGAGGAAAACAGTCAAGCCCTCAAAATGCTCAGACACACACAGACAGACAGGAGAAAGAGAAAAGGGTAGGAGGAGGCTGAATCCTAATGTGTTCTCAGCCAAATCTGGTGAAGACTTACCTAATGTGGTCAAAAGAGGAAGAAAGCTTGGACCAGTGATGAGGGATGTCAAATTCCTATCATTCTAAAAAAAATATATTAAAGAACTAATTTTAATATTCAGGTTTTACTTTGGGTTTCATCTCAATATTTTAGGAAAAATATTGAGTAAAACACTACATAGCATTCATCCCTGAGCTTGACTTTAGATTTTCATTAGAGACCAAACTCTTCCTTTTAGGTCTTCTCACACCTTTAGCTTTGCTGTGCTTCACTTTTTATTTTTAGTTTTTACTTTTAATCATTTTGCCTCTTCTCCTTGTTTACAGTTTCATCTCTGGCTCTCATGCTAAGTTGAGAATGTGTTGTGGTCACATGTATGTGTATAAGCGCAGGGGTCATTTATAAATCAACTGTTCTGATGGCTGTCAGTGAGGTTATCACTGAGAAGTACATATTTTTGTAACTGTTAATGCTTCCCTTCTTTCTACTTCTTATTTTAGGTTTCATGTGTAAAAGATTATCAAAGACATGACACGTGCATTTAATATATTCTACCATATGCTTGAGGAAAAAGAATTAAAAAAAAACTCCAATGCACAAAATCATTGCTTTGAAGACAGGTTTGGCAGACGTCAGCATCAGCTGAAGTCAGTACTCTAGTTTACTGTTTGTGTAAGCCAGTACAGTGATCCCTTATTTTTCGCGGTTAATGGGGACCGGCGCAGACCATCGCAGACGTAAAGGTGCACTGAGAAACGATCATGTCTCTGCACTGCACAAAGGGATGAAAAATGTTGTCTCCAGTACTGCCTGAACTAGCATCTTTAATGCTCTGGTTCTTTACATCTATAAACACAAGATTCATCACCTGCAGGATTTGTCTGCTGCTGTCTGAAACATTTGTTGTCATACAACAGAAATCGGCAACGAGCCTGTCTGCTTTCTTGGTGAGGTAGTTGCTTAAAGGTGTCCAGGTATTTAATAAAATCAACTGAACATGAATGTTGACATAAACATGAAAATTCTTTTACAGGTAAGTACTTCTATTTAATGTCCATAATATTTCTTTAGAAAGTGTTGTGTTTGTAACTCTTGGGGAAAATTTTAAAGAAAAAAGCCCACGTAAAGGACATCAAAGATCATCAATTTGTGTATAAGACAAAGGTAGAGAAAAGAGGACAAGGCTTATCTTCAAAGACCGTATCAATGGTCTGTGATTAAATGAATTAGACTGGTTGAGTGGCTCCAGAACTTCAGACAAAAGATTTTAAGGAAAAAAAAAAATCTTGTATGCTGTTAATGCAACCTAAGCAGGAAGGCAGACAAAAATAAATAAATAAATAAATCTCAATTCTTTGTAGAAAATAAAATAGCATCAAACTTGGAGAACACTGATACGGCCTTCATTGTTGCTGTATCTCTTTTTACACATAGTGAACCAAATTAAACTTTCACACACTAATACAGCATCCTTTTAGTCAGTTGTAGAGGACCCAGTCAAATTCAGGCCAAGCAGACAAGCAAACACACACGGAGAAACACACACACTGTGGAGGTGACACTGATGCCTGTTGATATGTTGATTTAGAAATATAATGCCACAGCTGCTCTCTGTCATCGCTTCCATACAGCTAGAAAAGAACCTCCATTACTACTCACCTGCCTCTTCATCTGGCTTTATGGCAGGATAATGCTAACGGGATGTATTTTTAGCTCTTCTCTCATTCTGTCCTTGAATTATATGTACCACTACTGAGGCTTACAAGGTGAGGCTGGTTATTGTATGCCATACATGGGGTGATTTATACAATATATGTTCCATACATATCTTTGGTTTGAAATGAAAGGTAAGCAGAAGATTTTTTTTTTTTTTTTTGTGGAAGGCTACTGTTTGGCAACACACCAGGGGCCCACTGGTGTGTTGCAAACACTTGTAGACAACCTGTTCTCACTCTGACGGTGTCCCACACTCTTTTACCACTTTGTCAGGTCCCTTGGCTTTAAAGGACAACAGCCTTCAGCATTAGTTTCCAATCCACAGGCAAACAAACGTACGTACTTCCACTCCACTGTCCAGTGTTCTGGATTAACGCTATGAAGGGTTTTATTTTACACCCAGTCACCATCCATTCTTCAAGTAACTCTGAAATCTAAGGAAAGTATCATTGCACAAACCCAAATTTGATTTACGTGAACCTATCCAAACTGAAAATAAATGACAAAATCAGACAGGTGTGTCCTGCTGTTTCCAGAGTGTCTTGGGTTTTGAGCTTCTTATACTTTTTGAGGATTCACAGCAGCAAACTTGACTTAATACACAACAAAATGCTGGAAAGCTATTGCAATTTAAGACAATCTGGGAGATAACCCAGGAGTGCAGGTAGAGAGTGATTGATGACTGACGACATCCAGATGGATGGCAGTAGAGCAGTGGGGTAATCAGCTAAAGACTGAACAGGTGTGGAACCGGTGCAGGAGACATGGATAAAGGCTGGAGAGGTAAAACCTACGTTTTCATGCACAGACGTCACTTACTCATTTATTGAAGTTGCTTTAATCTCTTTTCAGAACAAAGGAAAGTGTTCTCTCTCATGGCATAAAATTAAAATGTTGTGTTTTAAGCATTTGGTGAGTCTCTGTTCTGATGATGCAATTTGTCTCTTGGTAGTTTAAATGAGAAGCTCTTTTTCTTCTCAGTGGATTTATGATCTGCATTTTGGGAGTGACGACAGGAAAAACTATAGTATTAATCCTCATGGCTCTTTTCTCATCCTTTACAAGTGCAACAAAAAATAAAAAACATTTATGACACAAAAAACAAAGCAGCTGCTATGCATGCGAGTTTCCTGTCAGCTCACTCAAATTGGATAGCTTTCACCGTGTACTGTGGATGGAAGTGACACATTCCTTCATGGCCACAAAATGATTGCAAAATGATTTTAAAGGGTTTTGCTTTCAAGTTGCTGTGGAAATGTTTTGTTTTTTTTAATAATCCAACAGGGCAAAGTAGTGTTTTTCACTAACAGGCTCAGCAGGATGAATGTGCCAGATGACTAAAATTAAATTTTATTGCAACCTAACTGTATTATCTCCATCCAGGGTGGTGACCTAATCCTGACATACTATTCTACCAGTTCTTTGTTCGCATGTTGAGGTTGAGGTAACTGATTACAGTACCATCCAGTTTTATTAACCACCAGGAGAGCTTAGCAGTTTGTGCGGCTGATCTCTTCTGTTCCATCCCACTCTGGGAACCTGAGGGAGGTAAACACCATATAAAGAAGAATTTTTTAGTTCAACATCTGGGATTACTCTCATCCATCGACTCATAGGTTTTCCAAGTCTGGCATCAACAGATCTCACTATCTAGCAAGCCTTCTCCTCTTCAGTGGGTCGACCACCATGTACCTGCTGAGTTTCCAGAAAAAAACAACCACTTTACTTTAACCCGGAGAGCTGCACTGTGGGATCACATTGCAGCGGTTAAGTTGTTTTCAGTCATCACTCTGAACATTTTTATTCCTTTTAATAATTCAGTCCCAAAAAGATGAACTCATTTTTAAAAATACCATAGTTTGCCTCTAATACCAACATCTTTAGCACCCTGACATTTCAGGAACACATACAACCTCTGCGTACAAGACATTTGAGATACTTTGAAGATGGTTGTCTAGCCACTCATTAGAGCGTTCAGTGCTTGAGGAACTATGTGAAAGAAATGAAGCAACTTCCAAACTGAAATTCAATTAAATTTTATGTGAGAAAAATGTTCTTCCTACTTCTCTTAACATGCACTTTTCTGTTCATCATCAGGCAAGTTGCCATTATCGAGTCCAAAGTGTGAGTCATATTTGAATTATACTTTAAAATGGGTAGTTATTTTTACCTTGCAAGACTTTCTTTCTTTTACACCGTTATCTCTCTGTCTTTCTGACCTCGCAGAAGTTTGGCATCTTGAGGATGGCACTTTGAGAAAGTTGGAGACAGATGGGAAATACGACTGGGTAATGGCACTGGCTAATGGCCCAATAAGATTTGAAACACACCCACATGCACATATTTAGATAGACGCACACGCTTGCATAGACATCCCTGTGTAGGTCTGTGACATTTCTCTGCTGCACACCTACCATCCTTCCTTCTTTCTCCTCTCGTCTCCGCTCATCTCCTCCCTCCTGCTCATACAGGGCTGTGTCCTGACGGGGGTTAGTCTTATCGCCCTGTGCCAGCTGCAGTTTGAATTGGGGATCTTGGAGTTTCTTCTTGCGCCATCTTTCCCAGGATTAAAAGACAGGGGACAGTAATTTGGCATGCTTTCCAAATGCACACAGACAAATGCAGCATGAATGCAAGCGCACAAAACCGCAGGTATTACATGGAAGCACACAGTCAGGGAGCTCAGTTTTATTACAGAAAGTTACGTGGGCTGGAAAAGGAAAATAATGATGTATAAGGGGAAATATTGGCCAACTCTTTCAATTGGGTTTTTTTTCCCCCTTTTTACACTGCTCTAGATACTGTGATGTCACCTGCCTTATGCTGTTAATAAGTACAGCCGTTCTCTATTTCCCCATTCTCCTCATTTAGCTGCAAACCTTAAGAAACCACCTGTGTAGTTTATGTGGATGTTTTTGTGTTTGTCTCTGCATCTGAATGCATGTGAGTGTTTGAGATCCAGTCGCTGCTGAAGGGTTAGCTGCTGTGTATATACAGCAATTATGATTATTTACTGCTCTCAAAATGTGAAATTGTTACATGACCACAGAGAGGTGGAGAGATGAATCCAAGAGCACATGCGTTGGTGTGTTTGTGCAGGAGGCCAGAGGGTTGAACCGATCATTCAGATGATTGGCAAAAACAAAAAGCTTTAATCTGGGTGGTTTAAGTATTTGGATCAGCCCATTTTCCTCATTCACAGTTCCGCTTGTTGAATAATCTTTCTCTTTAAAGACCCACATTCACTCAGTTTCATGAGAGAGACAGCAAACCTGAAAGATCCCTTTATTTAAATTCAATATGTAGTTTAAAGAAAAAGGATTATGTCTCCTCTGAAATCGTAGAAGGCTTTACACTGGCATCATGGATGGTTGTACTTTTAGGAAATATGATATTTCCTAGCTGCAAACCTCACGAAACATCCAGTACCTCAACAAGGTTCAAAGATGTTCCACAACAACTTTATTGAGGCTGTTGGACAGAAAAGGCCTGCCCCAACAAACACCTTAATATGAGCTTTATTTGTTGACATGATCATCTGAAAGCAGCGAAAAATATTAAAATTCACACGATGATGATCAGCTGATCCGTACTTAAAACTAAATTAAATGGCTTTAGTCCTTATCACAGGCTGAACCTGGCACATACAGATACAATAATGAGAAGAAATTTAAAAGTCTGGCAATTTACAGAGCCAGATATTTAAACGTGCACAAAAGGAGGGCCCAAGAAAGCATAAATACAAGACAGACAGATTTTCTGCAAATAGAGTTTAAAAGGCAGAAAAATGTTTGGTGAATTTTCTTCTGTGAAGCATTTTTTTATGGTTAAACTAACCAGCAGTAGTTGAATGCAGCTTTAATCGTAGACCTCGTTGTATAGAACATATTGCCTTTAAGTGGAGCAACGTTTTACTAACTTAGGTTGGTAAATTGGACTATATTATTATTTTGAGATATGTTTGCTCAGGCCTGTCTACTTACACCCACATAAATGTTTGACAGTTTCTCATGCCTTTCGTTGTCCTCTGGCCTTTTCTAATAAAATTTAAATCTCAACAGATAGTAGAGGTAGTGTAGCTAACAGTAATGCCCTTGTTTGTGCTGCTCCTCATGCTGCTTTCTAATTATTTAAACCACAGAGCAGGGGCTAATCTGCTGTCCGATAAATGTATTTATCCCTTCTTTTTCTCAGTAAAAGTGCGATATCTTGATTAATTTACAACCAAATAATATCCCCCCCCCGTTTTGGATATTTATTAGACGTAGCTAGAGGGCCCTCCTGACAACATGTGTGCAAAAATTCAGCACTGTTCAACCCTACAACCACAATCTAATTCATTCCCCTGGACCATTTCATGACTCCATAACAAACTCTGAGATTAGGGTGGTGCCTGCTGATCAAACAAACACACAAACTGTGTGCATTTGTGTTCTCTCCATGCCGAGAAGTGTTGTTAGGCTTGTAATGTCTTTGACGGGTTTGCTAACGTAAAGGTCATCCCATCAATTAACCTTGTGTGATGAGCAAGGGAGGCAATATACACAGCAGGACGGCAGCCCATCTGAGAAAGCAGACGCTGTGTGCCTAAACAAACAGAAGCATATAAGTACAATCTTGGCTCATAGTCACCTGGGCTTTGATTTAGGCAGGCTGATTGCTTTCAGGGCTGAGGTGTATGACCCAGTACATCACATCCTTAATGCGCATTTGAACAGTAAATTCAATCCAGCAGAAAAGTCAACAGAAGAGAACAGCTGTAGCATCTTCAAGCTCTTAGAGGGACGGTGCAGCTGCAGCCACAGCTCGAGGCAGCTTAGCTTGTTATCGAACACCGGCTGGGATGTCTGGGAAGATGTAGCTCCCTGTTCTCTGGGGTATTTGAGGGGTGATCTCTGTCTGGGCTTCATTAAGGGAAACTTAGGATGAGAAATTAAAAGTACTTGAAGGGAATTTCACTGAAAATGGTACAAATGGAAAGTGTTTGGTACAGGCATGTCGCTGTGTTCCAGCTGTAGAGAAATAAAGAAAAAAGAAAAGAAAGGAAGTTAAAGGAAAGCACTTGCATAGTCAAGTTTATATATTCAATTCAATTCAATTTTATTTGTATAGCGTCTGTTACAATGTCAATTGTCTCTAGGCGCTTTACAGAGACCCAGAGCATGACCCCCGAGCAAATATCATTAACTAAAATTATAATATTAGGATAATGGCAAGTAAAAAACTCCACCAGTGAAAGAAAAAAACCTTTAAGCCAAACAGTGGCAAGGAAAAACTCCACTTTAAGAGGAAGAAACCTTGAGCAGGACCTGACTCATATGGGGGGACCTTCCTGCCAAAGGCCAGCCGGGTAAAGAAAGAAAAGAAAGAGGGGAGACAGGACAGAGAGAGGATGTAGGACAGAGAGAGGACAGCACACAAATGACTGAATGAAACAAACATAAACAAAAACTGATGTGGGTAGCAGCACTGAGGAGAGATGGTCAGAGGACTAGGTCGCTGGTCACCATGCCAGCGGGTACCCCGAACACATCTACACACACAGGTGGAGGTAAATGCTGGGATAGCCAGAGTACAGCTACAAGTACAGAAGATAAAACATTACAAGAAAATAAAACATAACTATGATTAAAATATTGAGAAAATAAACAAACAGCGTTGGAATTTGGTCCCATTCTTGCCTAATATAGGTTTCCAGCTGCTGAAGAGCTCCTGGTCATCTTTGACATATTTTTTATTTAATGACGCACCAAATGTTCTTTATTTTATTATTTAATTCAGCAGCTCGGACTCTTCTCCGACGAAGGCCTGTTGTTGTGATAGCTGCAGTATGTGATTTTGCATTGTCCTGCTAAAATACACAAGGCCTCCCCTGACGTCATCTGGAGGGGAGCATATGTTGGTCTAAAACCTTTATATACCTTTCAACATTCACAGTTCCTTCCAAAACATGCAAGCTGCTAATACCGTATGCACTTATGCACCCCCATACCATCAGAGATGCTGGCTCTTGAACTAAACGCTGATACCACATTGGAAGTTCTCCCTTCTCTCCTCTTTAGCCTGGAAGACACAGCGTCTGTGATCACCAACAAGAATGTCAAATTTGGACTCGTCTGACCGTAGAACACTTTCCCATTTTGAAACAGTCCATTTAACTGAGTCTTGGCCCACAGGACATGACGGCTCTTACTGGACCATGTTTAAATATGGCTTCTTTTTTGCATGATGGGCTTTTAGTTGGCATCTACAGATGGCACGGCGGCTTGTGCTAACCAACAATGGTTTCTGGAAGTATTCCTGGGGCCATGTAGTAATGTAATTGACACAATCATGCTGATGAGTGATGCAGTGTCTTTGGCCTTGTCCCCTACACACAGAGATGTCTTCAGTTTCTCTGAATATTTTGATGATGTTATGCACCGTAGATGATCAGATTTGCATAGTCTTTTTTAATATGACGTTGAGGAACATTGTTTTTAAAGTATTTCACCATCAGTGTCACTTTGAATCTGACTGTCAGTTCGCACCAGCATGCAACGGTCAGTGGAAAATAAATACTCTGTGGAGGTGGGCTGGCATCTGCGCACCCAATCAGAAGGTAAAAAAAGAAAAAAAAAACAAAAAACAAACAAATAGCTACTGCCAAATATTGTTCACCCAGTCAGAACTCACAGATGAAAAACAATCAACTTCTGATTGAATGGTCAAGACTCAGATCTAGATGTGCTGAGCCCATCTTTGCCCCCTGCTGCCCCTGATAAGCCCTTGGAATATGCTGGTTTTCTGCATTAATTTACCATAAAAAATGGTCTGATCTTTATCTAAGTCACAATTATAGATAAACACAATGAGAACACACAAGCAATTATAATTTTTCATTATTCCCAAGAGGTCCACACACTTTTCCTCCCCACTGTTGAGGCTCTGCTCCCACATTCACCTCCTCTTTCTGACATTTCACTATGACATGCTTTCCACACAGTAAGTGTGCTGGAAACTGCTCCACTTGGTGTTCATCTCCAAAGGAACAATACCATCCAACACACAGTGAGAGTAGGTGGCAGAACCTTTGTGATCCTTTGTGCTCAAATGTCACACTTCTGCACCGTCCTTGCTGCCTTTTAAATAAAATCTTTGTTACACCCAAATGAAAAGCCGCACACCTACACGGCCACAAAGAGCTCTTGTGAAGTCTTTTCTGTGCACTTGTCATGTACCACATGGTTATGTTCATTAGAGTCTGAGCGATAATCTTGCTCACACAATGTCTCAAAACTTTTACATCATGCATATTAAATGGCCTTTTTAAAATGAGATGTTTGTCGTCACCATCGGTTTTGTCATGAATAAAAGATTACCCGGTTTCGTCAGTATGTAGTCTCAGCTCTGGACATGTCACCTCAGCACTACAGAAATAGAAGATGTTCCTGTGGTGACAGCTCCTCTTATCCAGTGTCAGAATATTTTGTTTGTTGAAAAAGGCAGTTTAACAGCACAGGAAAAAAAAAATGAAGGGAACTAACTGTCTTCTTTATGATTTATGATAATTTGGGTTGTTTAAATCAAGCACTGTGTAAAACTACTGAACATCCTGTTTGCTTGTGTCGGTGTACATGAATCAGAAGGATATAGTTGAACATAAATGTCATTGTGACCACCTTTCTCTTCAGAGGAGAAGACACACATAATTTTTATGTGTTGAAGAACTGAAGAACAAAACAGAAAGAAGAAGATGAAGCTGGGGAGCAACAGACGGCTTAAATTGTGCATGTAATTCCCTGCATCATTCATCTTTGCTGCTCTAAGTGAATGCTCCTCTGTCTTTATTCTGTGCCTGCACTTTTCATTCTCACTCTAACTGCTTTAGCACTTTTTTTTTACCCACCATTTCATTTTCTTACCCTTCTTCCCTTGTCCTTGTCGTTCCCTCCAAACTTTGTGTCATCAATTTGAGAAAAAAAAAAAAGTAAAGTAAGTAAAGGCAGGAAGAGAAAAGACTGAGTCAGAGATAGTGGGTATAATAGACAAAATTGGTTGGCAGGGATGGGTCGATAAGTGTGTGTGTGTGTGTGAGTGTGTGTGTGTGTGTGTGTGTGTGAGTGTGCGTGGGGGGAGGGCTGGATAAATGAAGATAAGAGGGCAAAGAACCCCAAAGAATCCATTCAGAGCTGCAGCGTCAAAGCCCAGCTTTTGCAGTGAGAAAAAAGCTTTTTTGGAGTTTTTCTTTCCTCTACAGAAATGCATCTCAGTGATGCCAGAAGAGTTAGTGGTTTGGGAACAAGGGGCAGTACTGCTGCATTTACTATCAGCCTTACTATACATTATGGATAAAGAGAACTTGTGAGGGCAAGTATTTTTTTTTTTCTCCGTCACTGCCTTGGATGCTGCACCTCATGCTGCTACCCATTCTTTATCACTCATGCAGAATAAAAGGAAGGTGAACAGCAGGAAGGACACGCACAGAAGAAAACACTGGACTGGTGGCACGAAGACAGGGTAGCAGGGTTTTATGACTTATATAGTATTAAAAACGCAAACTCGTGAAGTGAATAACATTGATTATTTGCTGGTGCAGGCATCTCCACAGAGTGAACTGTATTAGACACTGAACAGTTATTAAATTTATAGGGCAGGAACTGTTGCCAAAAGATTATATGACTATTTTCTGGGGTTGAATCATGAGCCATAATATGGGTCAGAAGATTTACTTAAACTCATGGTCGCCTGGACATGCAGATACCTGACTGCTACAAAGTTTCTATTAGAAAGTCGCAGAGTTGCTAAATGAAGAAATTGCATTAAAATGAGTTCAGATGATTCCTTGCAGCACGGATATGTTTGTAAGATATGCGGTTGTTTCTTAAAATCAAACAGAAAAGCATCCTGAAAGAAGCTGGTCGTGAGATGCAGAATCTAAGTATAAAAACTCTAATTTTGACAAAGTCCTGACAGAGATTTCCACAATACTGCTGTCAGTGTGGTGGTTTGATGGTGGTGTTCATCTGAAACAGGGATCGCCTGAGCAAAAATGACAGCAGAAAATGCAGCTGTAAGCAGTTACAAGTGATAATGGGAAGACAAAGCATCTTCAAAAAGTAAGCTTTTGTGGCGTGTTCCTGTAAGGTAGTGGGTAACCACAAAAACTGAAGCAGCTCGGTGGTGAGAGGATCAGATGCCCCACAGGACTTACTGATTTGTGTGTCAGCAGGAAGGAGGGCTGGCCCGTGAGGTCCGACTGCATGCATGTACACCAGCTGCAGATCAGAGCAGTCATGCTGCTACCAGTACATGCATGTTAATGACTTACCAGAGGAAAAGATGACAGCAGGAAGCACTTTAGGAGACACCAAACTATGAGGAGATGTGAGGCTTAAGGCAACATCCTGTTGGGAAACTTTGGATTGTGGCATTCATGTGGATGTTTCTTTGACGCATATGTCACCTATTAAAAAAATATTGCAGACACACCTCCCTTCATGGCAGTGCTTTTCCCTGAAGGCAGCGACCTCCTTTCAGCAGGATAGTTCACCCTGCCATACTGCTAAAATGTGTCAGGAAGGGCAGTTCAATGGGATGACTTTCTCAATGTGACGGCGCATCTTTTGCGATATGCTGTAAAAATAAGTCCACTCTATGGTTTTCCCTGTCTGTCCCTGATGGATGAGAACGCCACACATTTTGTTTTTTTCCACTCCTTACGGATTAACACATAAGGCACAAGGAATGAAGGGATGAGTATGACAGTGAGTCACTATTATATTTTAATAAAACATGTAGACGCACACACACACATGTTCATGCGTCAACATGCATCTCACCAATACTGAGCACCTGCAGCTGTTCAGTATTTTTGTTATTAAAGGTGGAGTAGGTGTTGTTTGAAAAACGGTTCCAGCAATCCAACTCAAGTGAGATTTTGAAAATATACACTCCCTCCCTCCTCCCAAAGGCTCCGCCTCCTCCTCTTCAGCTCACCCCTCGAAACCACGCCTTCACATGATTCACGACTGCATGAACCATAGGGAGGGAGGGAGGGAGGGGTGATATTTGATGGACGTATTAGGCAGCCAATCAAAATAGTGATGATCACTTTTTTGATTGGTCAGAGTTTTTCTCTGATTATACCTTCTAGACTGGACCAAAATGTTTAGTTTTTTTTGCAAACATTTTATTTCAGTGGGTGCAATGGAAATGTGAAAAGGTTTTCAGGCAATATTGTAAAAAGTGTTGCAAAAAAACAACACCCACCCCACCTTTAACTTGTGCATAGTTTAATGAGGCCTTTATAGTTTTTTTCCCTTTTATTTTGAAGAGTGTTTGTCTCTGTTAAGGATCTAATACTGAAGGTTACCAGAGTCAGATGAAAAAAGGGAAAAAGCTGTGCTGCTTTTCTTTGTATTTTTAGAACTCAGCTACTGTTTCTGTGGAGCTAAGAGTATCACCAGTGAAAATACACATGCATCATTTCCCGCTTTGTTGTGAATTTTTTTTGGGAACCAAATTCTGTCTTTTCTGCTTCTATTTATGATGCAGATGTCTTTATGCAATGGAAAAATAAAATGTAAGCACCAGGTGGCATTTCAAAATAGAATGAAATATAATGTAGTTTCGTAAATCAGCTTCTTTACATTAATTTTATTGCACACTTAAAAGGCATGATTCTGTCCAACATTTGTTTTGGGGTATCTAATCTCTTTAAATATGCATGTGGTCCCTAATCGCTTCTGTGATTAATTAATTCAGTCTACTTCTGAACTTGATAAATGCTTCAGCAAGATTTCTTCTCTGTCTTGAAATGGACAAAGCATGTGCGGTGATCTCCTTTCCTACTGCACGCATGCATAACATATACAGCTCTCTGAGTGTGAAATCCACTCACATGTACACCTGGTTTGAAGAGAAGGAGTATGAGAAACCCAAACAGAAGCACAGACTGAATGAGAGCATTGAAGTGTGATAGAGAATGAATTTCATCCAATTTATCCACCCTCCTTTATCTCCCTCTCCTCCTGTCACTAATCCATACCTGTCC
Organism: Hirundichthys speculiger; assembly: GCA_018398805.1. NCBI lineage: Eukaryota > Metazoa > Chordata > Actinopteri > Beloniformes > Exocoetidae > Hirundichthys > Hirundichthys speculiger. The sequence goes on along the minus strand of JAGFBZ010000344.1, from coordinate 7,074,702 downwards.
ACCCACTAATTTCCCATCAGCCTTTGGCTGTTTGTGTAAATTCTGCCAACTTGAGCCACTTTCTGTGGCGTTATTAATTTGAGGAAGAAAAAGGAAAAAAAAGACTTAAAACTATGTTCTCAGATGGAAATTCCTACTGAATGTCAAAATTAGCTTGCACTCCCACACCCACCCACATACTCACTGTCAGCTGAGTTTTACATAACAGTTTTGTTTATAATGATGGAGGATGGATGAGCTGCTTAAGGTATCAATGCAACTCTAACATTTTTTTTCTCCTTTGAGATGTATCAGTATTTATAGTGTGAACTTGTGTTTACAGTATGAGCTCTATAAAGTCTGCAGAGTCTGGTTATCATCTAGTCTTTTGTCCCAGCATTCTTGTGTTTGGATGTAGTTCATCCTGGGTCACCTCGGCTCCCTCCTCACATGGCCAGGGGAAGAGAAACACAGAAGTAGAGTCTCAAAAAAGAGTGAACCTTTTTTCCATTACCTAATTCCCCAGGATCTCTGTTTAAGACTCTGTGACACCCCTTAGACCATCATACCAGCGTTGTTACACAGTGGTCTCTCCTGGACCCCCGTGCTCGCATGCACTCAGCTGAAGTAGTCAAATGGAAGCACTTAAGAAACTCAGCAAGAGCATGACAGTGAGCTCTGAAAATTAAGTTTAGAGTGAGGTGGAAAGTTCATCTGCAGCCCTGCAGAATAGACAGAGAGAACTCCTTAAGAAAATGTAGATCACATCAAGAGAAATGAGGGATTACATTAGAAGAGTTAGATTATCATAGCGGGGTGTAAGTGCCGCACTTGTCTTGATCAAAGCTGCTATTAGCACTCTCGCAGAGAGGATCAAATCAGGCTCATAAAGCATTTAATATGAGCACATGGACAAGCTCTCCAGCTGCAGAAAAAAGATAAATTAAAAATAAGGAAGTGGAGTATATTTGAAAAGTGTGCTCAGTTCAAGGTGTGGTTGTTTTTTTTTGTCTGTGAGTTGGTTCTTCCTCAAAAAGACTCCTGCAGGGATTACAGCAACTTTGGGATAAATAATATATCTTGGGGTAGTCACCCTAATCGCCCTGTGTAGATGCGGGTTCAGCAAGCTCTCACGCCTCAGCACAGACACTTTCCAATGATTTATACCCCCCAGTGTCCCATGCTTAAATGCCTTCTCATAAACAACTCCCACCCAGTCTAGTGCAACTTTATTGAAAGACAAATGACACCTCTTGACACTTGCATAGCTGTTAGAGCCACAAACACACAGCCTCACACAGTTTTAGAGCTTCAGTAAAGTCTCCCTGTGGATTCCCACTCAGGTAAACTTCGTGTTAATCATACTGAAGGTGACCTCTTGTCTGCTAGTGGTCGACAGCAATAAGACTGATCTGTCACAGTTCTATTAGGACTGATTACGTCGTTTAGATACAGATGGGTCATTTAACCCAGCAGCTGTCCTCATCAGACACACCAGACTGAACCCCCTGGTTAATGGCTCTCGAGAAGCCATGAGGGGGGGCAGTGGCTGGCACTGAAGAGGAACACATAGATTAAACACATGGGTATGAGAGTGGCAGAGTGGATGGAGTAACTGCACTGTGAGCTTTTCTCCTGCCAACACTACGTCAGCTTAATCAACTGAGTCCTTTTGTCCACTCCAAACAAACTCTGATTTTCTGTTGGAAATGAATAAACCCTAAAGTGTTTGGACACCGTCCCTCCCACACATTTATCATGTCAACATGTCAGTCATACCGGTGCTGTTTCAATTTTTTCAGCAAAGAATCCATTCCACTTGATTGATAAGTGAATATTCATACCACTGAAAGTCTACTCCAGGTTTTCCTGGTTGCCTACGACAATTCACTACACATAAGCATAAAAAAAGATAGTTTAGAACCTGGTCCATCAACCGTCTCTTTCAGAAAGTTCATGAGTGACATGAACAGACTGCTCAGTGCTGGAAGAGGTAACCATTTCCCCCCCCCCCAATGGTAAGGTTAGCACAGTTAGCTGGCTCATCTTTGAATACAATTTTCACTTACAGGTAAAAGTAGTTCCCTAATAACATGTTAAAATGTGCCAGAATGCAGGAAATGGCATCTAATGAAGTAGACCCCCCCCCCCCGCCAGTGTGTCCTGCATGATTTCAAGAGTTACCACTGTAGCTGAGACCCTCAGTCTGACACTGAAAATAGTACAGCTCAGCTTTTCATCTCCTGGTGTAGCTCCAGCCAATATTGTGCTGGGAATACCAATGTACCAGGCATTTCTGTTGTATAACCACACAGCTAAACACAGCAGCAATCAAACAACAACAACGTTTCCATAACGTGGATTATTGCATGAAATCTTTGCAGTCGACAATATTAAAAGTTCACAATACAAAGTGAGCTGTCAGTTGTCTACGGCTGTCTAGACAGCTCCCTCACTGGCTTTGGCTCTCCATTCAGCAGTTAATTATTTGTAAAGGATTATTAGCTTTTGGCCACTGAGCATACTGGATGTCATTGTAGCAAAGGACTGTAAATCTTTTACAAAAGACTTGGCGACAGCTCTGTGACATTCGACTGTTTCCTGTGTCATTTATTCCCCAATGTCCGGCAACAAAAAGGCTAACTTTCTAATGTTGTCTTCGGGATATTTTAACAACATTTAACAGAGGTGCTAACTATTTCATGAGTTAGTAACTGTACTTCTTGTTTTGAATTGAAAATGATAAAAAACTAAGAGATGGATAATTGTATGTTTGAGTCAGCATCACTCAAAATAGTTTCATGTCAGAGAGGGAAACTGGGTTACCTAAGAAATGTTAGATTAAAAGAAGAAGAAAAAGTAAGTGCTGTTTTTTTTCCCATTACAGCTACATATTTCTTGTAGAGAATTGACCTGATAAATAACAGTTTCTGTAGCTTCATCTCACCCACCCTCTTACTTCTCTCCATTTGCCATATTCATCTGTGCATGTTTGCACCCACGCTGCTTTTTCCCTCAGTGACACCTCAACTCAGCAGTAAGCAGTTTACATTCTTCTTCTTAATGATAAGAGTAATAATAATGACAATAATAATAAGATCTAGACATGTACGAGCATTTAAGGCCCATGCAGTGATATAACGTTGGGTGTGATTGTGGTGATTGTGGGGGGGTGGGCTCAGGCCCTCTTTCCAGCAGCAGGGTGAAGACAGGAGCTGAAAATGGAAGTGCAGACTTTCTCTCTTCCTCCTACACAACCTAGCTCAGAGGGGCTCTATCATTCTGAGGCTCTCTGATCTTCGAGTCACAAAACACCTGCTGCTTGCCTTCAGACAAGCATGGAGAAAGAAAGGGAAGCACAGTAGTGAAGCAGCCAAGGGGCTGGGTGTGACAGCGAGAGGGAGAGAGACACAGGCTTCAGAAGAAATACAGTGTCTGTATTAGAGGATAACATATGAAACAAGAGGGGAACAAGATGTAGCAAAGGCGTAGTGATGGCGGGAGCTGAAGCTTACACTCCTGGAAGGATATCTAATGTCTTTAAGCAGGTGCACGAAGCAGTGTGTGAAGTTATATTCCCCTTTTTAATGTTAGGGTTGATTGGTTCACGCCTGGCATTAAGACAAGTGTGGAATCTACTCAATCTCTTTTATACGTTATTTGCTGATCTCATGGCCCTGCAGGCAACTTTTTTGCATCATTTATTTGAACTGTTGCCACTTATTCTGTGCATGCACTCTTTATACTGTGTGCATTCCCTTTTCGTCTCTACAGTCACGTACTGATGAGTGTATCGGGGACATTGTGGGGGTTCAGTCTCTTGCCTGTGAACATTTCAACTTATGTAGGGGATCAAACTGTCAGTCTTCCAGCTGGATGTAGATGCATCTGACGAGCCAGGGTCCTAAGCCTTTGAAGAGACTCCGTGCCTCTGGATTCACAAATTGATTTAATCCTTCTCTTTAGGAAAAAATAAAAGGATTTTGAGAAGGAGATAATGGATAAGCGAAGGATCCGAAGAGGATCTGAAGATGTCAAGGCCGAACATGTGAAACTGACAGATAATTTTTCTACCGGACTAGGCAGCACTGAGCTGGCTAATCATGGTAAAGAAAGGGAAGAGGATGAGTCTGTTTTTACCTTTTAAGGGATGCCCACATTGTCAGCATGTCGAAATCATCAGTGGCAGAATTTTCTTCAAATGGTATTTGAAGAGGCACACTTAAACAGGATCTTTAAAGATGCTCAAAGCACAAACAGCCAACTTTTATTTGTACATTTCACATATTTCAGTTTATTGCAACTTTCAGCAATAATTAACTGCATAACTGTTAAAGTTAATGCTTGTTATATATGGCCAGGTTACCAGTACAAAAGCTTCTCAACACTGAAGTTTATGGAGAACAATCTACGAAAGCTCGCTGGCTCAGGGGCACCTACAGGATCTTTAGGCTCATGTGCATTTTTTTTTAAATTAAATTGAATGTCCAATGGAAATATGATAGTAATAAACATAGGGTAGTTACAGAAACCAGTACACATGATTTCAGCTGAAGTGAATCAGCAGGATAGTAATAAAGATTCAGCATTAATAAAAACTACAATACCCTAAGACCTGCTGTTTAATTGATCCATTTTCCTTTACATTTAATTGAGTCTTCAAAGCTCTCAGGTGAAAACTGACCCCACTCTCTGGAATACCTGAGGTGTTCCCAGTGGATTTAAAGGTTAGACCAGTGAAAGAGAGAGTCTGCTTGTAGCTTCCATATCAGAGGGGAGAGATTAATGGCTTGTGTGTATTATTTATTAGTTTGTTTCTTTCTCAACTGTGCCGCTGCAAAATTTTTATTCTTATCGCCCCCCACGCATCTTCTCATACCACTTGCTTTTACTGCCTGACGACAGGATGTGTTCCTGGGACCTCTCAGCTGCTGTTTACCCACCAAGATGACACTGAACTGATCCAGGCTAAAAGGCCAACCTGATGCCCAGAGAAAGGAGCAGATCAGAAGTCAGACCCTTAAACCTGAAGTGACGAGCAAATTAACTTCTCCGCTGCATTTATTTATTAATGGTTCAGTTGCAATATGTCAATGCAGACAGGAAAGTTGGGTTTTTATGAAAACAAAGAGCAGTATAATTGTGGTAAAATGAGGCCATTAAAGATAAGTGTTTTTATTTGATTTTTTTTTTTGGTGAGAATATTTCCACTGATGAACTCATAAATTGGGGTGGCTGTGGCTCAGGTGGTAGAGTGGGTTGTCCAGTAACTGGAAAGTTGCCGGTTCAATTCCCGTGCTCCCCTGGAGCTCCTCCCTGAGGAAGATACTGAACCCCAATTGCTCCTGGTGAGCACCTTGCATGGTAGCCACAGCCATCAGTGTGTGAATGGGTGAATGTGACACCTGCTGTAAAGTGCTTTGAGTGGTCAGTAGACTAGAAAAGCACTATAAAAATGTAAGTCCATTGACTTGTGCTTTGATCAGAAGTGTATTTCTCACTTATCAAAGTTAAATGCAAAAATATATTGACATTATTTATGGAATATAAGTTAATATAATATAACAGTTCTACAGTTCTCTCTACAGTTGCTTTGGATTTATTGGGATTTAATATCTCTACATTTACTGGTCTTTATCTGCCCTCTACTGGTCTGGCAGCATCATAGCCTTATGCTTCTTCAACAGATGTGTCTAACCATGATAGAAGGAAAAAAAAAAATCCATGCACAGGGATATCAGTTTGCTTTGCTTAAACTGCACCATGGAGACCAGGCCAGCAGAGATCAGAGCTACGTCACATATTCATCCACACATAGCATTTATGCATTTAGTGACTGTGTGCTTGTATGTGCACCAGCAGATACAGAATATCAGCCAGCAGATACACCTGTTTTATTTGTGCACGAATCTATATTTACTGAGACACCACTGCTGCACAAAAATGATGCTACTGCTTCAGCTGACTATGATTCACTCCCAGCATGAACAACTCTCTCATCCAAGCCTGAAAGGCTTTTTGTTTGTGTTGAGACCCAGGATAGAAATGTCTAATGCAAGTCTGACGTAAAACCTTTACCTATTCAGCCCTCAGGTGCTCCCAGACACACAGATACAGAGCTAATTAATCTGTATTTTATTATCTTTTGAACAGCTTCCAATGAATATTTATTACTGATCAATTTGGATAGCTCTACACATCTACAGTATTTCTCTTCTTGCTGGAAAAGCCATGCATCATTTCTGACTTACACTTTCTCAGTTTCATCATTAGTTCCGTATGTGTTTGCATCACTTGCAAGTTTGTGTCTGCTCTTGGTCCATCTGTTTGGCTTCAGGGCCAGCGACTGCGGCTGAAGTTGTGGCTGCGCAGGTTTCTGCCTGCAGATGGCAGCAGTGTCAAAAACTTCAGCTCTGGTGTATCTGCACTACACTGCTTAACAAACAGCTCCTGCTTCATTTAAAATCTAACAGGATCAAGAGTTTTGCTGCCAGTTACCAACAAAGTACAAAATGATTGCTCATTTACTGTCTTTGCTTTTCAGCTGCTGAAATATCCTTGGGTTTAACTTCTGATCAAAGGTCTGGCCTATTTAGGGACAATGCACTGCAACTGGATACAGACGCAAAGGCCACCTGTAAGTCTTTTGATTAATCTACAGATAAAGATTTCATCTGACAAAAACAAAAAACAAAAAACACAAGCGCTGGTCAAAGTACAATCTATAAGGAGGTTTGAGAAAATATATATAATAATACAGGTTACCCTGAACCTGAACTCATCCATCCTTTCATTCACTGTAGCCACTTTATTGCATTCAGATGTGATGTCTGTGGGAGGCTAGTCAAATCCATCCTTGACACCCCAACCCTGCTCTTTACAGCAAAAGCCACTGACAACATCATTTTTAGGTTTGGGGGTTTTCTAGAATATTGATGGTATCTTTTTTTTTTTTTTTTTATAAATCTGTGCTTGCATTCTTCTAGATCTTTGTCATGAGGAATCATCCATGAGAGCAAGTCCTGACTAATTACATTTTAATTAAGATACAAACATGCTCCTCCTTCTATCACCTTCGAAGCATCATAACATCATAACATCCTAAGCCTGAAGAAGATGAACAAATCCCTTCACTCTCTCTGCAAGCCCAACTCTTCTTTTATATGTTGCTTACATGTTATAATATTTTAACATGTTATTTTGTTCATAATATTCTATTTTTTACAAATAAGAACAACGGTTTTTTTTTTATGACCACAGAGTGTTTCCACCTGTGCTGCTGCCTGGCTTCTCCTTCTTTTCACTCTCCCCCATTCCTCTCGCTCCTTCCCTCCACCGTCCACATTCACTCAGTGAATAGAGTCTTGAGTGGGTTTCACCAGCTGCTGCCTCTGGCTGCCTCAAAAATAGTGTTACAAACAAATGCTTGTGCGCACGTGTGTGTGCGTTTGCCAGATACTTGAGCGTCAGTGTCACATCTGCCTTTCAACATTTCTGGGCGCTGTGATGTTCATGCTGGAGTCTGCACAGGCTACTGCACCAGTTCCCGATCTGTCTCGTCTGACATGTTTCATTCTGCGTTTGAGCAGTGTTCTGGACAAATAATGATATTGTGCACAAGGTCTGAATTTAGGATTTAGAAATAAAATCAAATAGAGTCGGAGTTGAGAGCAGTTAGACTGAAGATTTAACCTCCTGATTTGGAAAAACAACCCTAGCTTTACAGGCTGCTTGACAATGTATCCGACTGTCTTTCACTGGCCAGAGCAGGTCTCAGAGCTCCAAGCTTTCCATCCAGATGATGGATCTCATCACCCAGACAGCTCGCAGATCTGGAGCTTCACCATCGGGTCACTGGAGCAAAAAGTCAGCCCCTTTCCTGTCTGTTAAATCGCTCTAACTGTCTGCCACGTTGTCCCTCCTCTTTTATCCGTCCACTGCTATGGGCTTTGCTCACATCACTGGCATTTCAACTCCTTTTTGGACTTTTAGTTAAAATTAACAATTAACTTATAAAAGGTCACTTGGTATCATTGGCAGTTGGCGTAAAAGAAGATCATTTCCAACTACTTTCACAAAGAAAGTTTTTTTGACTGCTTCTGTAATTCCTTGGACAACTGGCTGATGTTGAGATGTTGACTCAGACTCTTCTAACAAAAAAAAAAAAAGCTCATGGACTTGAGGCTTCACTGTTACAGTCAAGCTTCTTGACATCCTCCACAAACCTGTCTGATATCTGATGCGCTATACTTTTTAAAAAAAATCTGCTTCACTTAACCTCTACTCCAGTGTCATAGCTGTACATTAGAATTTCATAACATCGAAAAAAGAGATGATTTTAAAGATGGGGAGTAACCAATGGCCACGTCTCAGCCAGGAGGATACACATTGCAGCAAATTTGCTAGCAAGGCAGATCAACCACCTAAACAAAAGTAAAGTAATATTTAGTCATTTGTGTGCTCTCCTCTCTCTGTCCTACATCCTCTCTCTGTCCTGTCTCCCCTCTTTTCTTTCTTTACCCGGCTGGCCTTCGGCAGGAAGGTCCCCCCATATGAGCCAGGTGCTGCTCAAGGTTTCTTCCTCTTAAAGTGGAGTTTTTCCTTGTCACTGTTTGGCTTAAAGGTATTTTTCTCCCTCTGTGGGAGTTTTTTACTTGCCATTATCCTTGATTTGGATTTAATATTATAATTTTAGTTAATGATATTTACATGCTCTGGTTCTCTTTAAAGCACCTAGAGACAATTGATTGCACTGCAGTCTCATATAAAAAAAACAGACATATAAATGATTATTAGTCTCTTTTTCTTTCCTCTTTCATCTCTTAAGAACAAAGCAGGTATTCTTAAATATTTCGCCTTCAGATCGTAGAGCCCTAACTTTGTGCATCTTTGCACATCTGCAATCCTTCATGCTACTCTGATCGCTTAATTCGTTATTTCAGTTCCCCTTCAGGTTTTACCACTCAATGTGTCTAGATTGATGTGAGTGTTCATGTGCTTTCTTTCTTGAGAAAGTCCATCAGGATCAATTATTTACAAAGTTAGAGAGATGAGCAGCTTGCATGTGCATGAAGGCATGAATTTTTGTGTGCAGTATGTATGAATTGATCCTAACCCACCTATGATTACAAGAGAAATGAAAGCATGAACATTCGTGTGATGCATCGAATCCTGTTGGCCATCATTGGCCACAGATGATCTATAATCATTCGGAAGATTATTTTTCCACTTTTATAAGAATTTTGTGCAGGTTTAGAGCTAAAACTAAATAAATCCCTACTTTCCAATGGACAATTTATGTTGTTTTATTAATCTTTCCTTGCTGTCCAGTTTTGATGTTAGCACTGAGAAATGCAGTGTGAGTTACTCAATATTTCATGACATGTTGTCAGAGGCAGAGATAAACCCCTCAAGATGATGGAGATGGAGAATGCAGGAAGAAGAAAACTTCAGCTGACTAGTGTCTGCTCAACTTGACCTCACAAAAGAAATGTACCTGAAATCTCTTCAAGGCTGCCAACTTTTGAGAGCAGTTTCATATTAGAAATAGCTTTATGATAGCATGAAGCCTAAAATTTTTGTATGTTGTGGGTTATAGATGACATTCACGAGACGTCACGACAAGCCCTCTGACATTTTGTAGGTCAAGTGATCCGTTCATAAATGCTACGCAGCTGTGTGTGGTGTCAAGGTCCTGCTTACATTCTGCACTAAAGTTAGTTTTTTGAGGCTGAAGTCACCATTAATGTCGCTAAAAGGCCACACACGCACGTTGTTCATGGATGCGAGATCAAATCGGACCCCTAAAATTGGAGTGTGTGAAGGATCAAAGACTAAAGAACTCAGCACCCAGAAACATGGAACGCTCGAGTAAACTTAAAAGAGTAAAAGATTTCAGTCCCGTGGATTAATCCAAAGTGTTTTCTGACCTATTCGTTGAAGATATGATGAATAATTTCTGTGCCTATAATTCTGGTTCTTGATTTAACATTTCTCAAATCAAATCAGGAACGATAACCATAAACGGACATCACTGCCTAGCATAGGCTAGCGTACTCTACTTAATACATTATTTGTTCCATTCAGGAAAAATTCTGAACTGATCAGAGTTGGGTTTTTTTTTTTATGTTGTTGTTGTTTTTTTTAATAAAAGTGGTGACCAAAATTTGAAAGTGAAGGGATTCCATTTGGAAACCTGAATATAGAGATTGATAAAATTATCATTGACTACCTTTGATGGATTTCACTCATTTTTCCTGATATTATGGATGATAGTGACTCAGTGAAATATGCAAGCCTAGGCCAAAAATATTAATGAAACATTTTGAGGGGAATTGGGAAACAATTGGCATGTTCGGATCTTGAAATGAATTTCAGCAAACCTGTCCTGCAGCCACGACTGACCTGCTGACTAAACGTAGCCCAGATCTGCGTCACCTAGTTGCACACAAACTGATTGCAAGCCTCCCGAGATTTGTAGGTCTTCAGTTCCTCCAATGTGTATTCACTTTTGTCACGAAAAATATTACTGTTGATGTCGGGGTACGACACGTCATGTCAGTCCTTTGGATCGTGTGTATAATCCTTTTCAGCCATCTGTACTGGTGGATTCCAGTACAGGCATTATGGGCATTGCCCATTAGTCAGGCTCTGACCAGCAGTCTGTCATCTGGACCAGCTCTCCGTTTAAAGGTTTCGAAGTTGCGGTCTAGGGGGATTTACCTCACTAGATTTCCTCAACTTTGTTTAAGTTGGTGGCGGGGAGACTCACCTAGCTCTCACTGCATACTTCCATCCAAGGGCCTGATTTACTAAAGGTTTGCGTGCATAAAAACGTGTGCAAACTTGACATCACCCGCAAACCAATGTGCAAGCTGATCTACTAACAGCGTGCAAAGAGGTCTGCGCCTCTCAAATGAGCAAAATAGCACACGCTGTTCATTTAGTACTTTTGCCCTGATGAATAATCAATATGGGGCGTACCCGCCAGAAAGCGCTAAATACTGGGAGGGGAAAATGCAAATAGGTTCATTAACCACACGCAATGAGATTTACCAACCCTGAAAGTAATTGCGGGGATTGTGACTGCGTCTGTATTTAATACGTTCGAAAGGAAGGTGCTAATCTGCCCAGCATTACGCACCGATGGCTGCTGTTATTGTGGCAAGGAGGCGACATCGCCAAAATCAAAGAATACGCAGAGAGAGAGTCTTTCGGACTCGTGTAAATTTGTTTGGAATGAATGAAAACCAGATAGTTGAAACATATCGACTATCTAGCGATTCCATCTTGGAGCTGTTGAATGAGTTAAGGGCTGATTTGGAGCCGGTCACAAGCACATGCAAAAGGAGAAATATTTTATTTGAATGTTAAATCGAGTATTATTCAGCAAAAGGTTGCCACAGGAGGCACATTCATTTTTTTATTTGTGATAATAAATAAATCACGTGTTTTCATGGAGAAAAAAGTGTTTCTTATTGTGCGCCTACCTTGTTCTGCAGTTGGCTCTAGCGTGTCATACCCCAGAATCCCAATTATCTGCTCCTCGGAGAAGGTGAGCTGCACCTGCTGGTTAGAGGCATCTCCTCCGCAGGCCCTCCGCCTTTCTGTTTGCCGAAGTTTTATTAAAGGCCACTTTTTCTTTAGTTCTTTGCCTTATATCTTGCCACCTTCTTTTAACCTCATCTGCCGTTCTTTTTGTCTTACCAACTGCATTTATTCTATTGCAGATTTTCTCCCATATTGCGTTTCTTTTGGTAATGTTTAAATTTCTTTGCTGTAGTTCATGAATGTGTTTATTTGCCTCTTCCATTAATATCTCTAACTCCAACTCGTCAAATTTCATTTTGCACTTGCGTCTATCCTGCTTTCCATCCAGACTCTCCATGGCGCAAACCGTAAGACACGCAACACCTCATTTAAATACTGCGGTTTGCACCTGTTATCATTTGCGCGAGCATTCTTAGTTGATCACCCGCAAAACACACAACAACAGCACGTGCAAACTTTTTCAGTGCACACGCAATTTAGTACTCTTTGGGCCTGATTTACTAAAGGTTTGCGTGCGTAAAAACGTGTGCAAACTTGACACCACCCGCAAACCAATGTGCAAGCTGATCTACTAACCGCGTGCAAAGAGGACTGCGCCTCTCAAATGAGCAAAATAGCACACGCTGTTCATTTAGTACTTTTGCTCTGATGAATAATCAATATGGGGCGTACCCGCCAGAAAGCGCTAAATACTGGGAGGGGAAAATGCAAATAGGTTCATTTACCACACGCAATGAGATTTACCAACCCTGAAAGTAATTGCGAGGATTGTGATTGCGTCTGTATTTAATACGTTCGAAAGGAAGGTGCTAATCTGCCCAGCATTACGCACCGATGGCTGCTGTTATTGTGGCAAGGAGGCGACATCGCCAAAATCAAAGAATACGCAGAGAGAGAGTCTTTCGGACTCGTGTAAATTTGTTTGGAATGAATGAAAACCAGATAGTTGAAACATATCGACTATCTAGCGATTCCATCTTGGAGCTGTTGAATGAGTTAAGGGCTGATTTGGAGCCGGTCACAAGCACATGCAAAAGGAGAAATATTTTATTTGAATGTTAAATCGAGTATTATTCAGCAAAAGGTTGCCACAGGAGGCACATTCATTTTTTTATTTGTGATAATAAATAAATCACGTGTTTTCATGGAGAAAAAAGTGTTTCTTATTGTGCGCCTACCTTGTTCTGCAGTTGGCTCTAGCGTGTCATACCCCGTATCCCAGTTATCTGCTCCTCCAGAAGGTGAGCTGCACCTGCTGGTTAGAGGCATCTCTTCCGCAGGCATCTCTTCCGCAGGCCCTCCACCTGTCTTGTTTGCCGAAGTTTTATTAAAGGCCACTTTTTCTTTAGTTCTTCACCTTATATCTTGCCACCTTCTTTTAACCTCATCTGCCATTCTTTTTGTCTTACCAACTGCATTTATTCTATCGCAGATTTTCTCCCATATTGCGTTTCTTTTGGTGATGTTTAAATGTCTTTGCTGTAGTTCATGAATGTGTTTATTTGCCTCTTCTACTAATATCTCTAACTCCAACTCGTCAAATTTCATTTTTTGCTTGCGTCTATCCTGCTTTCCATCCAGACTCTCCATGGCGCAAACCGTAAGACACGCAACACCTCATTTAAATACTGCGGTTTGCACCCGTTATCAATTGCGCGAGCATTCTTAGTTGATCACCCGCAAAACACACAACAACAGCACGCGCAAACTTTTTCAGTGCACACGCAATTTAGTACTCTTTATTCAGGATCTTAGTAAATCAGGCCCTTTATTTAGGATCTTAGTAAATCAGGCCCCAAATGTCTACTCTGCCTACTCTGATAACTACTCTAGAAGGAATAACCTGGCTTTAGGTACTGTTATCAGCCACATTCGTTAACTGCAGCTCCCCCCTCATGATCCAGGCTCTTGTTACCGGTTAGGTTAAGTTTAGTGGCTTGGACAATAAGCCCCAAGGGTCTGTAACAATGTTGGGCTAGAGTAACAGAACCTGTGTTGTTATGCAGAGGCACACCCTAAGTTGCAAAGTTGTCAGGACAGATCCAATGTCCACCATGATGACTTGTGTTAATTTTGTATTTAATAAGCAGGTTAGCAAGGTTAAGCAACAGCTTTCATTGGTTAAACACTGAAAATATAATCACTAATTCTAAAATCAAGCTGTGGCTTACGAATTGATTTATCTGCGTTGATCCAAGGACGGTTGGGGGTACACAACTGGCCAGTTTGCGCTTTCCGAAGCTGCTGAGCAGTGAGGTGATCGTCGGCGGCCAAAAGCCCTAGGAACTCGAATCCGGCTCCTCCTCCTGACTAGCAGTGAGCTAGGGTAAATCCAAAAAGGCTCCAAATCACCCTCAAGAATTGGGAAGTTTCTGGTTAATCCGTTCTGAGCGTCTTCTTTCTTTGTTCTTGAAGAATTAATCCTTAGGATATTCCCTTTAGGGTTGGTTAGCTCGGTCCCAAGCCAGTCCTGTTTACTTGACACTCCACGGAAGAACCCAGACTTCCTCAATTCCTCAGTTTTTATGCCCCCTGGCTGCCCATGCCTTACCCACGTCCTCTCCCAAAGTTCTCGCATGGTTCACACATCTTGATTGGTTATGATACATGAGGGCCATACAATACCACATTCACATAGCATTTCTGATTGGTCTCAAGGGCCGTGTATACTCTCGCGGCAATGTGTCGCCGTCGCAGAGATGCCGCAGACACTTTTGATTTATACTCGCGCGGTCTCCGCTATATTATTCCACGCCTCAACGCAAGAGGGACAATCACGAACTAGCTAAACTTACTAAACTTATCTCTTGTGTTTTTCCACTTCCTCACCGTCTTGGCCGTATCCAGACCCACATTCATCGCAATCTCCCTCCATGAATTACTAGAATATGTGCTGTCTTTGTAGTGTGGAGAACAAGAATCGTACAGTTGTTGGTACTTCCTCATTTCTTCAATGATGCGCTCTTCTCTATGCGGATGTAGAATTTACCAATCAAAGGCCTTCTTTCTCTCCTCTCTGCGACACTGTCTGCGTCGACCTATAATTTTGGTAGGTGCACCGGAGTGTCTGCGTAGTGTCTACATAGGGTGGGGGGGCATCTCTGCGTTGTCTGCGTAGATGACACAGACTGTACACAGAGCTCCGCTATCTCACTTGTTTACATTACATGACAGTACAGCTGAACAGTTACTTTTGCGCTTTTCAGATCAGCATTCAACCACTTCTTACTGATTTTCTGCATTACTAAAATGAACATTGACCCTACGGTTATTGATTAGAAATCACCAATCACAATAATCACTACATTACTGTTACTCTACTACTCTGTGAACATAATCAGATCATAATTTGCATTCTGCAATCACTCAGATGCGATATTTTCTCTCCTTCATGGCTCAGCCAGAGAAAATCTTTCCAATACAGCGAGATGATCCCAACATTTCTCTGCCTCACTTGACGCTATATGAGATCCTGCACACACCTAAATGACAGAGATGCTGTTAGAGGTCCTGATTTCAATCCTTAGAATTGAGTGGATTTAATCTCCAGTGTATACAGCAGAGATGGTCAGTTACTCACATACAGGACAGCCGTTGTCAGCAAAAGACAATGAGCAGGGGAAATGCAGATACTCTTAAACACTTATCATAACAAGAAGCCTTGAGCTTATTTCTTCAGACAGCTACGTGTCCCAAAAATCATACGATTGATGCCTGAGTGACGATAATCACATTCCAGAGGAGAAATCACGGATGGATAGATTTTGCATTATCATATAAACAGGTCATGGTGACCTGAGTCCATTTTTAATATATCAAGCTCCTAGAGTAGGGTTTCTCAACGGGGGCGGTACCGCCCCCCAGGGGGCGTTCTGAACCTTTAGGGGGGCGCTGGAAACGTCAGGGCTGAGAGGGGGGCGCTCAGGCACAAATGAGGGGCGTCACGCCTTGAGAACTCTATTTTTCTATCTCCCGTTGTGGGAGAGGATCCATCTCCTGCTCCTCGCTTTCCCCACATCATATCTTGTGGAACACTGATTCAGCCAAGCTCTCCACAAGCAGAAAAAAACCGAAATTGTTTGGACCTCGTGAGCTCTGGTGCACTCAAGCTTAAGTTCATGGCCATGTGTCCAGACGTGAAAAAGCTGGCAGCAGCCCACCATGCACAGGGCTGCACGTGAAGTGTTGTGGGCATCTTCAATTAGCCTACCCATAAAACATATTTTCAACTAATTCTGCTGTGGTGGTATTTTTTCTTAGTTCCAAGAATTTATTTACAAATGTTGTGATTAATTCAAAAATCATAAAAGGTGGTGGCCTTTCTCTCTGTAGAAAGATCAATTTGTTTAAATTCAATCTTGCAGTTCAATCTCAGAAATTCAGCCTCACAGTCCAGAAGATCAACTGAAGAGGTTTTGGTCCCAGTGCAACTAAAGTATTATAGTTTTATTTCTATGTTATTTCCATTATTTCCATTACCACAAATTAAAATCCATGCTTACACACACACATTTTTCATTTTTTGCACTTTTTTTTTTTTTGGCTTAGCTATTGCATCTTTTTCTCAAACTTTGACTCAGTTCAAATCTCAGACCAAATCTGAGAGGACCTCAAAGCCAAGTGACCTTACACAAGTGACACGACTATTTTTTATTATTAAGAATAATTTATTCTTGTCACTGGGCCAAGATTAAAAAGATCTGCTAGTAAGAGAGATGTGAGTTATAGAGTCACAGTTTGTCAGGTTTAGTTTATAATTATTAAAGCATCTAAGGAACAAAAAACTAAAGCAAACTTGGTCTACTCCTTTCACAGTTACAGACCTAGAATACATCTTTTATCCAAGTGCGTTTATGCATCTTTACACTAAAGTGAGGGAAGAGTATTAAAATATTATACTCCATCAGTTTAGAATTAGCTGCAAAATGACCAGCAACTTCAGGAGCTATTTTATCATTTTTTTGTTAAATAAGTTCAAGAAAACTTCAATCCACTTAAAGGATTGAAGATTGACTTGTTACAACTGTGATACATAGTTGTAATTAATCCATATTTATATTCTAATGTTTTGCTCTTTAGTTAGAAGTTTCTAAAATTCAGTCTTTATTTCTTGCAACTGTACTAATATATTATTACTTTGTGGGCTGAAAAAAACAAACTTTTTTTTAACAGAGTTTTTAAATGCTAAAATACTCCTTCTTACTGCGCTACAGGTTTCCCAATGCAAGGCAGTTACATTTGGATTTAATTTTGTGTGTTTGAAATCATAAGCATTTGGGGCAATTTTTAGGCTGATAAAACCTCAGTGATTATATAATCTATTTTTATCCTTTTATGTTGTATAGCGTCGTTCTATATCTCATAGAGATTTTTTTGTATTATTATTATTATTATTATTATTATTATATTAATAACATAATGAAAGTACAACAGAAGTGTCGGCTGGTCAGGGGAAATGGTGACACAGAAGTCACAGCTTGACTTTGGTCATTCTGTGTGATGGCTTTGGCCTTGATTTCAGATTTTCCCACATTTAAACAGATCATTTGATTCTTAAGTATTGAGACAAGGAACATGTTACCTTCTGCCATCTGCAGTCTCTTTTTTCTCAGAATAAGTACCCATCAGGGTGCCTTTTTTCCTTAATTAAGAGAGGTGTCTTCACCATGTCTGGTTGTTTGCTGCTCTTGCTGTCTTACCCTCACCTGGACCGTGACCTCTCTCAGTCGCTTTAAATGACAGCAGGACTACAGATCCTGTAAAACGATAAAAAGACCATTTACAGGAAGCATCTGCATGCTGTTTGAATGATTTTCTCTGTGACCTGCAGAGCAGACAGATGTGCACGTGTGTGTGTGTGTGTGTGTGTGTGTGTGTCTGCTGTTCTGACTACAAGAAAAATCCATGGACTCCGGGGCTGCCATGGTAACGGTAATCACTTTTGCATTCGCAATCACTTTTCAATATCAGTGAGGAAGTGAGAGGATCAAGGTGGAGTTGTAGAGGGGAAAACATTCAAAATGTGACAGCAGAGGAAAACAGATGAGCCCATTTCCCTGTTTAGTGACTCTGAAAACCTTCAAAGATTGGAGGCAGAATGATAAGACAGAGGCTTTACATAAATACTTTTCTTTCTCAATCCCACAGGATTTAAACACTCCTCTTTTCTGCTTCCTCTATCCTGCCACATACAGTAATAATCCATTCATCGGCTGCTGGTGAGGGCTTCTATTTATCCTTCGTCAAGCTTTTTCACTCGTGAAATTTTACCACACTGGATAAAGAGGGAAATATATGAATTATGCATTCCCCTTTTTGCTCCATCTCCACTTCCTTACCTGTCTCTTTGACTGACTTCACTTTTCCCCGTTTGTGTTATAAATACCATTAATGAGCAAGGTAGAGAGAGATGGAGCATGATTCAGATTAATGGGTTTGATTGGTTTCTTCTGTCACTCTGTTCAGCCTCCTGCCGGCACATATACACACACCCTGACAGGCTGTCTCCCTTTTGTAGCTATGAGAGCAAGAAAAACAGAAAACAAAACAAAACAAAAGGAAAAAACTGCAGCAAAAAAATGTGTGGAATGTGCAGCTTGAGGAAAAACCACCACCTGCCAGTCAAGCTGGCCTCTTCGTAGTATTCACCCCTCATATACACACACACACACATACACGCACGCACGCGCTCTCTCCGTCATGTGCACCGGTCTGTAATTTTCTGCCACACTCTGCCAGCCAATGAGAGGCCAGAAGAGGGCTCCTCAGAACGTGAGAGGGAGGAGACGGAGCGCTGCTGGCTGATTGACAGCCAGCGCCCTACAGGTGGAGAGAAGAGCGGAGAGCAGGAAAAAAGGGGAGAAGATAACAGTGAGAGGAAAGAGAAAGGGTGAGTGAGGAGGAGAAGAGAGCCAGCAGCAATCAGACTTCCATATACATACATATACACACACACACTCACGACACTCCGTTCCTCCCCTCCCACCCTGAGAGCTCGCTTCCCTGGGCAGATTAGCCGGCTGACACAACCATCACTATCATTACCTCCACCTCCACAGCTGTACCAAGATGAGCCAGTGCAGGAAAAGGTGCAAGAGGCAGCTCACCAAGGTGGCTCGCTATTTCTACCGTTTCCTCATGGGAACGCTCACCCAAGGTAGGTCTCCAGAACTTCTGCTTCCTCGCCCAGGTGTTTGCTGGTGGGTCAACTTCTTTAAGTAATTGCAGAATCCAGGTGGAAACAGTCATAACTGAAGTTGAGATGGGGGTTAAGATCTGGTTTGAGATTCTTGCATATCAGACATCCTTTGTTTGTTTTCCACCTGAATTATGATGGAAAAAAACTGTGCACTATTTCAAAGTGTAACTTGTGAGTCTGCGTGTCCAGGACGGGCATCTGTGTGTGTAAAGTGTATATCTGAGTAGCTTTGCTTCATCAGGCAGTGAGACTACACGAAGCTTTGACATCAAGCAGCCTAAAGAAGATAGTCGTTATAGTGTCTGTACTGGGTGTAATCTTCTGAACATACACTGGATTTCTTTTTCAGTTATGCGTGATAATAGAATCAGCGCTCGGCGTGCACCGCTACAATCAGAAGGCTATTGTGGTTGAATGGACTCACTCTCTGTCTCTTTTGATCTGCCGTTTGACTCTGTCCCTCCTTCACAGCTGTCCTTTTCTCTGCTCCTGTCCTCTCTTTGGAAGCATGTGGCATTCCACCTCCATTGAGAAACTCTTTTATTCAGTCTTTCAGCCAGATCTCAGTGTGTCTTCATCTCACCCGTACCCTCCCCTTTTTAGCTCTCTCTGCCGCTATTACACAAAACTTCAGAAACTGATCTGTGTGCCGAGACAAGAATAGTTTTGAAGAAGAAACAGATAAGAAGTTGCCTTGTCATAGTACATCTTTAATGCCCATATAGTATTTCTGCTCCTGAGTTTTAAGCTGAAGGGCGCTTTGCCACGAACCACCTTTTGTAATGTTGCCTATTAACAGCTCTTTTTATTATTTTTTTTTTTTTTTTTTTCGGGGGGGGAGGACAGCTCTCGTTGCCTTAGAGACAACAAAACAGGCTGGTTCTGTTGAATTCTAGTGACTGATTTTGATGGCAGAGGTAAAGCTGTGTTTAGATGACCTTGTCAATAGGGCAGTGTCTGAATGCTAATTTGGCAACTGCACCGCTCATCTCCACCTCGGCTATTCTCCTGGTTATCTCTTCAGACTTTGACATCTGCAGAACCACATGTCCATGTTCTGAAAGAGCGGGTGAGCGTTGTGAAGAGGAGCATAAACACACATGCACACACAGAAAAAAAAAAAAGAAACACTGTTGTGAGAAAGCTCTCTTTTCTTGTTATCTGTATGGTGCTTTCCATTAATGGAGAGTGTTGTGTGGTTGTAGAGTTTGACTGGGTGGTGAAGTGTCCTTGAGAAATATTCTGAATGTGTCTTTCCTGCCTATTTCTTCTTCTTTCGTAAGTTGCTTGCTGTGAGTATTGGACAAAAGTGTATGCTAAATGAATTGGATGTAATGATGCCTAGTTGAAGCAAATAAGTGACCAGCCACTTCATTAAAGACTCCGTCGATGCCTCTTGCCATCCTCTGTCTGCTGTCTGTCCTCCTTAAAAGTTTTACACTGACTGGTCAGCTGACGGATCAAAAAAAAGAGTCTATAGCTGCTGCTCATTATTCACTTGAGGAATGACAAACCAGCCATAATGCAAGTTATGCAACTGTATGCAGTTGTTTCAAGTTAGTGTCTTCATAAAACGTATATGCTTTGGCGAAAATATCACTGACATTCCAAATACTCTCTTCAATAAAGACTTTACGTCCATTCATTGTAGAAACTGGTTTTATGGGATGCAGGGAGCCACTCAAGTCCACTCCTTCCTTTCTTCCAAGGTATGTGTCTTACAAGTCAAAGATCACGAAATTCATGATAAACTTGATACTGTAAAGCTTGGGAATCACTGTCAGGCTGTTCCTCTTCATTTCCAGTTTGTAGAGGCTAACAATAAGAACTGTTGTTTATATTAACTACTTTTCACAGATATTTGGGAATAAAAACAGAGAAACCCAATTAGAAGTCTAGTTTCTAGTCAGTACTGTAAACAGCATTATTCACTATCTTAGGCTAAGTGAATTACATCACCGCAAAGAGAATTTGCTATTTAATGCAAAAGAAAAAGCAAGTGCAAAGGAGTGTTGGTTTCACGCTCCTGAGGGACAGTGAATGCAGCATGATGAGAAGTTGAAGTTGGACGGTGGAGATAATGATGGGCTGGCTGCACAATTCTACTCTGAGCTGTGTTGGTGATGTACCAGTCCCCAGATCACTGAATGACATTTTCAAACCTGAGCAGCCCACACAGTGTTCGGGTTGACCTTTTCCAGAGTTCTAGAGTTGGTAGACACTTCATACACATTTTTGAATATGTCATCCTTAAAAGAAGGAAAACCTGAACTATAGTCAAAGTATTTCAGGCAGCTCAGGAACACCGTCTCCTCTGGGAGAAAGTTTAGGCTTCGAAACGTGAACATGAACAAAAATCTGTAAAACCCACTGGAGAGCAGGTACAAATCATTGTTCCCATGTGGTGATGGAAAACTTTGATTCTTCTCTTTCCTATCTACACATAAAACATGTGCCATTTCTGTGACCAAACTTTGTCAAACAAACTACTTTGGATTGAAACAATCAAAATCAGAAATCAAGACTGAAATGGGACATGAAATGAAATGATTTCTTTTTTGCTGCAGTACATACTTACCAGTGCACCATCAAAAATAGGTTCTGCCAACCGTTTTTTTCACAAAAAAAAAAAAAAACAAAACAAGGTTAGGGGGATATTTTTTTACCACAATATTTCAAAATTTGTATAACCATATTGCTGAAATCTCATTGGAAACTTTTTAAATGCAAGTCTATACAAAGACAAGTAAGTGGAAACTTTAAAGTGTCACAAAAAAAACCAACAACAAACAAACAAACAAACAAAAAAAAATGTGCCAAACTCCCATTGTGTTAATTTGCAAATTTATGCACATTAACATGTATGACTGGGTAGAAATAATTGCAGTAATAAAGCCTGACATCTGTTGGGTGTTTTGTTCATTTGTAGGCACACACATACCTACACACACACAGACACACACACACACACCTACACACACACACACAAACTGTATAAATGTACCAGGAATATTAGGAAATCATTGAGTTTGATATTTATGCTTCTAAAACAAACTACTCGCTATTTAAACAGCTAACTAGCTACCACAGACTCAAATCCCATTCACTGCCATCCATGAAGAATTTATTAAAACCACTGTGTGTGTATATGCACATACGCATCCTTAAGTTTATCCAGAATGGAGTTACCATGACTACTGGCGCCTGCGTGTCTGTTCCAATGGGAGACGAAGAGAAAAAGAGAAGGAGAGAGATGCCTGCTTCAGTACAGTGGGAGCGAGGACTGAACCGTATAATGGCTAAGCTACGTAGGGATTTCATCAGGGCCATTCAGCCTTTGGTATTTGGCCATTGTGGCATTTTGGCTGTGCAAAGGTGATGAGGGACATGCCATTTAGGGCGACCAAGTAAAGACAGAATTCAGTTTCCCATCAAACTGGGTATGAAGCGACCAGTGATCTAACTTATGCAAAAAAGGACGTATAACTTTTTTTTTTTTTTTTTTTTTGTCAGTTGTGCTTTTCTGTCAAGGACGAATCACTGTTAGGTTCATGAAGCTCCCAAGCCATAAAGTGGAAGGTGAAAATTAGTACTTTTTTTTTTTGTTGTAGTTTATACCCTCACTGATCCCATGCAGATATCACACTGCGTTTGCTTGTGTCTTTAATTAATTTTCACCAGTCCATCCCACCACAAACCAAGGCTCAGGACTATGATTGTATCCAGTTAGTGTTGTGCATGTACGCATTTCTGATTACAGTCTAATGTAATCATCCCCCCCACTATGCCCACAAATAGTTTTGCTCCATTAGCCTCAATGAGAAAAAGACCATGCCCCTCTATGTATGTGTGTTGTCCATCCCTGCTCTGCCTGGACTGTTGTTACCTCCACCAAGGAGGTTTTTGCTGGCATTTATCTGTTTGTTTGTTTGTTTGTTTGTCTGTGTTCAAGATAAATTAAAAAAGTTATGGATGGATTTTGATGAAATTTTTAGGAGTTGTCGGTATGATGTGAAAGGAAAGAACTGATTTCATTTTGGGTGTGATCTGGAAGAAATCCTGGATTCTGGATTACTATCAAATTTTTGATAATTCTTGCGCTCGGTGGAGGTCTGCGCTCTCCGAGTGCTTTTCTAGTTTGTCCGCCCACACACACACACACACACACACACACACATCTGAAGTGCACTTGTTCACACAAATCAGCTTGTACAGACACTATTTAGGATCTCTTTGAGCTCTATTGGTGAGTCCTTCAGCTGTGTTTTTATGTACAGTGACATAAACAGACAGTCTCACAGTACAGGTTGCTTGATTTACCCCTAATTTGTGTCCACTCACACAGCAGCTTCTGTCCCCATTGATGCAACATCTGTTTTATTTTTAAAAGGTTTTTCAGATAACATGAGCAAAAAAATATAAAGGTATGCATTTTGAATAAAGAAAGGGAAAACAATTTCCCTTGCTTGGTGAAGGGAAAAAAAATTGCTATTGACTACAGTGAATTTATTTTAAAGAGCTCCCTTTGTTTCATTTTGGCCATCTCATTTTGAACGTTAACAGCACAAAGGAGGTGATCGTGGAATTGAGAGAACCAAGATTAGGTCAAACACTATTTCCATCATGGGAGACGAAGTGGAGATGGTGGAAGACAAATTCCTAGGTGTTCACCTGGACAACAGACTGGACTGGAGACGCAACACTGATGCTGTCTACAAGAAGAGACAAAACAGACTTTACTTCCTGATGAAACTTAGGCCATTCAGTGTTTGCAGCAAGATGTTACACATCCTCCAGATATCTGTGGTGGAGGGTCCAGTCTCATCTTCAATCATCTGTTGGGGGAAACCATCAGATAAAGAAGGCTGGCTTTGTTCTGGGGACTGTTCTGGAGCCTCTGCAGCTGATTCTGCAAAGAAGGAAGCTTCATAAAATGAAAACATGGACAACCCTGAGCATCTCCAGTGTCTTCAGTCAGAGGATCCTTCAGATCAGCTGCAACACAGACCAGTCCAGGAGATCCTTTCTGAACACAGCAATAACCTTCTACAATGACTCTTTTAAAAGATTTATTGGATTTAAATCAGTTGAATTAAACTGGACTCAATATTGTAGGGAAAAATGAAATTTTACCAGGGAAATTCAATTTTGTTGTCAAGTGCAATAAATACACATAATCATGTAAAACTTTGATCTCAGTGGTGACAAAATTTTTTTGTCCACAATCAAGCAGTTGTAGCCTTGTACATCAGCTAGGAGAAGTAATGGCTGAAGAGAAAGTTAACAACTGGAAGCTGCATCTTCAAAATACTCTGTCTGCTGTCTAACTGAAAGTAGCTTTAAAACATTTTTCATGCCAGATTGGAGGTCTTCTCAGTTTAAATTTGTGGTTCATCAAGACGGGGCTTATATGTCAAAATTTTGAATCCACCATCTTTGGAATTGTGTGAGCCCCCCTGCTGAGCTGCAGCATCGTTGAGTACTACACCGTTGTTCTAGTCGCAGGAAGACAGAACTGCATCCTCTGTGTCTTTTGCAGCACTGAATCTTCTCCAGACTCAAACTTGCCAAGTGTGAGCTACCAAGTATGCATCTCCTTTGATCTCACTCAGCCTTTGAAATTTTCTGTTCTGTTTTTATTCCTGCTCTCCACCTGGTTTGTGTTCAGGTGGTGCCCCAGTACCCCCCAGATCTGTTTGAATCAGTCATTTCTCACTCAGTACATCCCCTCCTCAGTCTCGGCTGCTCTCTGTCAGATTCTCCCTGCAGTTCATCTCAGACTCTCCAGCCATTTGTATTCTAGGCAGTTCTGACTGTTATTTTCTGTTATGTTTTAACCTTTGAATTTTATTTAATTTTTTTTAGTTTTTACTAGACTTTGCCATTTGCCCAGTTATACTGTCTTTTTTACAGGTTTATACTCAGTGACAATTGGCTGCATTTTTTTCCGTTTTTTTTTTTTGCAGAATATAAATTACTCTGAATTAGTCATTTCAAGATTTTTCTTATTAAATTAAGACCTTGCGCTTTAATGCTTTCACTCCCCAGTAACTGACTGGTAATATTGATCTTGTAATAGCCTTAAAATAAATATCTTATGTCTGAGGATGAGTCAGTTTGGGTTAGGGTTAACAAAGAAAAGCAATATAAGATGGATGTTATGGTAAATTTGTTTTCTAGAGGTGCTATTTATTCTTGCAGAGACTAGATTTCTGTGACTTAATTGTGTTATAAATTACGTTTCACACCACTTCACTTATTTTACTAACGTTACACTTTCACATGGACTTTAGAATACACCAACGGGCACTGTTCATTTCTTTCCTTGGAGGAGTCATTTTTTACGGGAGCTGACTTTTTTTTTAAACTAGGGTTTCTCAATGGGGGCGGGGCCCTGGGGGCGTTCTGAACCTTTAGGGGGGCGCTGGAAACATCAGGGCTAAGAGGGGGGCACTCAGGCACAAATGAGGGGCGCCACGCCTTGAGAACCTATTTTTCTATCTCCTGTTGTGGGAGAGGATCCATCGCCATAGCCTCACAGTCCAAAAGATCAACTGAAGAGATTTCGGTCCCAGTGCAACTAAAGTATTATAATATTATTTCCATGTTATTTCCATTATTTCCATTTCCACAAATTAAAATCCATGCTTACACACACACATTTTTCATTTTTTTGCCTGGGGGGGGGGTAATGTTAAGAGCATAATGGTGGCTCAGGGGGGCGTTTGTTCAAAAGAGGTTGAGAACCACTATTTTAAACAAAAGTGGATGTTATTATTCCTGCAAATGGCATTAGAACTCATACTGATTAATTAATAACATATGATTACCGTGTCCATGTGTCCAACTGTCTGTAGCATGAGCATCTACTGTATAATTCTACACCAATGAGAGTAAATATCCACATCAGCTCAGACTGAGAAAAATACATTTTGACTGAAACTTTTCATGGCTCTCGTGTCGACAGGATCAAAAAGAGTTTGTTGTCTATCTCTCATTTATGAATAAAATAGGTTCAGTTTGAGAAGCGGTCCTAACCATAGAGATGCAAAGCTTTATGTGTGCTTGTCAAAAGGATCGAGCTGCTGTCACTCGTGTTCATTATGAAAACTCTCCAACACTGATGCTGTTATTTACAGAGGAATCTGTCCGTCTGTCCACACTGACTGACTTAATGGGACTTCTCTATTTCTGTTTCTTTTGAATCAATCAACTTCATGCACCAGCTGACTTTATTAAGTTTAACAATGTCACCTCCACACCCTCCCTCTTGCATTTGACTCAACTGTCTGTTTTTTTCCCTCCTTTTGACAGAAAATTGACACTAAGCATCAATTTTAAGCATAATGAATAAAACATAGGCTGCCTGTGATTGCAAATTCTGACAAGTACTGGGGGGGGGTTCATGTGAATATATGTGTGTCGCTGTATTTGTGTGCACTGAGACTTCTAAGCCATATCCCAGTGTGTGGTAATGACACTCACAGTGGGAAGGGAATTGTTCATTACCATGAGGATAACTTTTTCCAAGCTGAAGTCCCCTGCTTCTGTGCCGTAGCAGTGGGTGAAGAGGAGACGCTCAGCCTGGCTTAGCGGGGTGTTGTCTCATATCAGTGCGTAATAGGTAATATGAAAACCCAGCAGGAAGCAGTGCTAAAGCCTTGTGCTTTACTATTTGCAGACAAAGATGTGACAGCTGTTTTGTCATTTGATCGTGTGACATGATTTTTAAAAAGATGGGAGGGAACGACACACAAAAAAAAAAAAGATCCCACATTCTTTCACATCTGAGTGCTAACAGTGATTTTAAGAAGACGCTTGTTTTGTCACCAGACTTGTGAATATTCTCACTTAAGTTATCCTGCTTGCCCTCATCCATTTCTGTCATCTGTCGACACCATCCGACTCGCACATTCACAATGAAGATGAAAAAGTGGCCTAAAAATAAAATAATGTCTCTTGGAAGGTCAAAAGCATGCACAGGAAAAGTTCCTCTTTGAAGGTTGTATTAAAAAATAAATAAATGAATAAAAGGAATTACACAGGCTTCCAGTTAAATGCACAAGCAGTACATTCCAGATCAGGTTATTAAAGGAAATGCGACAGTTGGTTAGTAGTTATTTCTGCACTCTGAGTATGCAGAATAATTCCTGTCTGTGGCTTGCTTTCTTATTCTTTGTTTTCTCTGGCATCGATCCCACAGTTTTTTAGCCCTAATCTGCACCATGCTGTTCACATTTCACTCTGTCCCAAGCGGATTGAGTCATAGCTTTCACTTGCTCTGCCTGTCAGGAACCGAACTTTCTACATCAGTTCCAGCATCTGGAGTTTCTCCTCCTCATATCCAAGATCATTTATAGCTGATTAAAGGCTTCTTGACACTGTGAAGGTCTCCAGCTTCCTCTCAAGAGGTACAGAGCTAAAGACCAGAGACGATATGTGATTAAATTTCAGTTTTGGCCCAAAGCTATGACCGGTGTGAGCAGCATCATAATTGGGTGACATTGTACATCAGGCTATTCCTGTCTGCCTTCATGCCTCTGAAGAGGAGCGCTATAATCTGCTGCAGAGCAGCCTGTTGATCTCCAGCTGCTTGCAGGTCAGTTTTCTGTGCCGGCAGGGATTTCAGGTGGAAGCTTTTGACCCTCGCTTTCGGCCAGCTCGCTCTGGCTCCACACCTTTGTTACTGTACGGTGAAAGCGCTCTCAGCATGTGTTGTCTCACATAAGCCAGCTCCTTGAACTGCCTTCAACCTATCTCCATCCTTCCCTCATCTCCCCCCTCACGAGAAACGTGTTAACCATCACCATCATCCATCATGTGTATACACAGTCTTCACTTGGGCTAAAAATAAACCCCTATTAGTAGAAGTGTGTGTGTGTATGTGTGTGTGTGGTTAGGTCATGGTGGGGGTTAAATGACTTGTGGAGAGACAGTGAGAGAAGTTCAATACAATGTGCAGAGAAGAGGAAGCATTGAAAAATAATGTGCATTTTCTTTTGTTTTTTTTCTTTTCCTCTGAGAGTTTATTTTACAACCGGTTTGTTTGGATTTAAAAGGTGAATGAGATCTTGCTTCTGAATAATGTCTCAACATGTAATGTACATGGCTGGATGTCAAACTAAGGACATGGCTTCAAATGGCCATTTCTAGCCATTTTTGTATTTTAAAGGGTACTTCTCTGAAGAGTTTGTAACTGCTTAAGAACGATAAAGATACTATCAAAAGTGATGCTGCTTCCTTAAATGACATGATGTTTTAAAGTAGCACAGAAGAACTTTTAGATTTTTTTATTTTTATTTTAATTTTTTTTGTGCCCCCCCTTAAAGGTAAATTTTAGGACACTGCCTAAAATGTATTTTTGTTTGGTCTCTTCCTTGGTCATGTTGCTGATGTTTTATCTTGTATCGTAGGCAGTTGTCTGACCGGGACGGGAGCAGGAACTTACTTTGCCTGAATTTTGCTGATCAGAAGAGAATTATCTTTAAACACTGATGTTGTTTTAATTTCATTTATTGACTATGCATATTTTACTTTGCCCCATTATTTCATTTCCAAATTAATGTTTTTATTTGGTTTAGTTCAGTTCTTGGACTTTACCTATCAGGACTTAATGAAAATCATCAAGTACATGTGAGGTCTGAACAACATGTAAATGCAGCCTTATATGAACAGCAAAACAAACATGTTACACTGTGTGATGACATTTTTAACGAAATTCATCCAAAAGTTCAGGAAAAAGTGGATGGAAAAACAAACTACAGCTCATGATTCAATAGCTCGCAGAACCACCTTTAGCAGAAATAACTTCCAGTAACCATTTTCTCTACGTGATTATCAGTTTCTTAGTTTGTTGTTGCAGAGCACCCCCCACCCCCTTCTTGTTGAAAATGTTGCTTTGCTTTAATTGAAGTTTGGAGTTTATGTTTTGCACAGCTCTCTTAAGGAACAGTCACACCAGTTCAGTCAGCTTGAGCTCCTTTTCTTCACTGGACCGTTGCAATGACTCGATGCTTTTGATGTTCAGCCATTCTGCCATGTTGAAGCAGTCAGGGTGTACTTACTTTTACCCAGGGCTTCTGCTTCAGATTAAATACAAAATGACATATGGAGTTGTTTCATATACTCTTCCTATACTCCTGGTGAGGGTAAAAGGATTTTTTTTCTTATTTTGCTCTGTTACATAAAAAAAGGTTTTTATTCTTTTTCACAATGTTAATGTGGGATTTTTCTTTTTAATTAGATAATAGTCTGTTTACCTTGAAAAACTCACAACAGGTATTTGTCACAACTTGCATTGACCAAAAGTGCTGTGTGATTGCATTTTTCTAAAGAGCCTGATCTTGAAAGAGTGTGATCACATGTCATTTTAGTTTTATTTGGCCTTTTTGAGAGATTTGCCTGTGAAAGAGCCCATCAGCATTTATCATTATTTTCCTTCAATTTTTCATTCCCAAATGTGCTCTGTGTGTGTATCTGTTCATGATTTTAAGATACAACGTCTCCTACAAGGGACTCATTTTCCTCCCATTTGTTCCTTTAAACCTTTAACTCATCAATTATCTTTTTTTTCTCTTAATGAAAATGTCCATATAATGGACCTAAGTGTGTCATTATGATTTTCTCCTCCACATTCAAAATTCTCTTAATAGGCTCTTTTTTTTTGCAGCTGCATAACTGAATGTCTTCATTCATACTTCATTAAACCATCCATTCAAAACGCAGCTTAAATCAGTCAACAAGATTATGATGTGTTATGCATAATGGAAGCAAAATATATGATTTTAGACTAGGCTTCGTGTACTATGTAAATATGACTTAAAATGTAATTTCTGTTGCAGTGCAGATGGTCTTTTTTTTTTTTATACAGATGACATATTTAGATTTACTACTGAGAAAAAGCTATCCTCAAAACTGGCAAAATGAAACAACCCAACCTTTTTGTGTTCTGTATTACCTTCCCTCAGCTTACTGGACCCAGCCCAGCACTTCATCCCCATCTTTTTAAACATTTTCTTACATCATTTGTTTGTTTGTAATCAATCTGATTTTACAGTACAATTTTAGTGTGATTGAGTGTCAGGATTTAGCATTCAGGGGTTCCAATGAAGAAGGAGGTTAAATCCACAGAAGCTACAAATGAAAATATGGATAGAACTTATTCAGATTTGCTCCTGTGCTTTGAAAAGATAAGCATCGCTGAATGCAGAGCCCCGAAGAGCTGTGTGCATATTTATGTCCTTAGAAGTGGCTGGTCTGGAAGGGAGTGAAGGTGAATGAGAACACAGAAACATACAACAGACTATAAATCAACAGAAATGACCAGATACGACCTGAAGGGGAAGAGCAGATTGAGACACCTGCAGTTAGTTTGCTAATCATAACGCACAGACACAATTTTTGTTGCAGCACTTATCTTTCTCCAAGATTAATGAAACTGTCACACTTGTGTGCCGCCTTACACGTATCAGTGCTTCCTTTCACACATGCATGCCCTCATATATTAAGACGTATAACCCGGATTTGGAGTCAGGAACATTCAATTTGCTCCTTAATGACCCATTCCTAATTTTTCAGTTTTCAGGAGAAATTTTTAGTCGTATGTTGATAAATAATTAATTTTCTAATCAGCTCTTTCCAGCCAGCCCCTCAGTCATTAAAGGGTAACTAACTCAATGGAAGTGTATCCTCCACCCTTCGTTGGCACGTCCCCTGGCAGGTGGATGAATTTACTGCTAACTATAGCAATCAGAGCAGTGACTGGATCTAAGCTAACTTTAGCTGTTAACACCTCAGGACTCCCAGAGCTGTATGTAAAATGCGTATACTGCTCTTGCAGCTCATTCCAGAGGGCTGATCGCATGCTCGCTCTGCAGCTTCACTCAGCTGAGAAGTACTTCAAAGCAGTGCTGTGATATTTAGTAAAGACCTTTAAAGATACGTCTCATTCTTCCGTTAATGCCGTAATATAGTTGAAGTATAATGCTATTACTGCTACAGCTCCAGGGCAGTCATTTATTTCATGTCATTTTTCTCTTGCTTTTCCAAAAAAAAGACCCCACATTATCCAAATTATACTAAAAGTAGCATATAGAAATCAATGGGTTGTCTTTGAACTACTCCGCAGCTACATTTTTAGTAGATGCTTGCATGGACAGATGGATAGATGCAGAGATCTGTGTTAGTGGAGGATGAAAAAACATAAATGGCAGTAAGTGATTCAGGAAGAAGAATCAGGATGTACAGTTCAAATATGTAGAACCGTGCAGCAGTCTTTATGACGCAGCAGGAGTCTGCTGTCTCTGTCTTGAGTCATTAATGGGGTAGGATGGATTCTCCACGGTGAAGAGCCGGTCATCACTGACTCTCCAGATGATGCTTCCAACCTTCGGAATGAGTATATTGATCATGCTGGCATCTTTGCCACTGTTTGTTTTTTTTTGTTTTTGTTTTTTTTTTTTTTTTAAGAAAGAGACCGAATAACAGTAAATAGTGTTCAGTGTTTTTAAAGGAACTTAGCCTCCACTCACCCTCTGAACTAAAAAGTAGCAAATATTCATTTGTGTCAGTTGAAAACACTCCCAAAGGTTTGGTGTTCTGCAGCAGAAAACAAAATAGGTTAATTCTGGGAACTAGATAATTGTATTGGTATTTTTACTTAAAAAAGAAACCAAGGAAACCAAAAATTATAAATATCTAAGGGTGAAAACAGAGGAAGCTATGATTGCACTAAAAAATGATTTAATGATGCAAAATTGGAGTATTGTTTACAAGGAAAAAGATGTGGATAAAGCCTATGAGGAATTTTTAAAAATATTTAACTTATTATATGATAAAAATTGCCCGATAAAACAATACAGTGATATACATAAACATACAAACAGTACATGGGTCACCAACGGGCTACAAAATGCCTGCAAAAAGAAAAATACATTATATAGACAATTCATAAAGCATCGAACTATAGAGGCAGAGGAAAAGTATAAAAAATATAAAAATAAATTAACTAATATTATGAGGACATGTAAGAAGGACTACTATAATAAATTATTGGAAAAAAATAAAAACAACATTAAAGGTATATGGAATGTCCTAAATGGCATAGTGAGAAATGGATTGAAAAATAAAAGTTACCCGGAATACTTCACTGAAAATGAGAAGACCATTAATAATATGGAAGATGTGGTGAATGGTTTTAACAGATTCTTTGTAAACGTGGGACCAGAATTAGCAACAAAAATAAAGAAACCAGAGACAACAGAATGTGGGGTTGTAGATGATGTGGGGGACAGAAACCCAAGTACAATCTTTATAGGAGCTGTTGATGAAAAAGAAATCACGGAAATAGTAAGAAACTGTAAAAACAAAACCTCTACAGACTGGAATGATATTGACATGACAACAGTAAAGAATGTTATTGAAGGAATTGCAAAACCACTAACCCACATCTGCAACTTGTCTTTTCAATCAGGTATATTTCCAAACAAAATGAAAAAAGCAAAAGTAATACCGCTATTTAAAACTGGAGATAGACACCACTTCACAAACTACAGGCCTGTTTCTTTACTGCCCCAATTCTCCTAGATATTTGAAAAACTTTTTATACTCAGACTGGACAAATTCATTGAAAAACACAATCTGCTTACAGATAGTCAATATGGATTCAGAACAGACAGATCAACATCTCTAGCACTTATTGAGTTAATAGAAGAAATCACAAATTGTATAGACAACAAAAAAATTGCAGTTGGAGTATTTTTGGACTTAAAAAAAGCTTTTGACACAATTGATCACAACACATTATTAAATAAACTGGAAAGGTACGGTATAAGAGGGGTTGGGTTGAGATGGCTGAAGAGCTATTTAGGAAACAGGCAGCAGTTTGTACAAATAGGGGAGTATAAATCAGAGGATATGGAAATTACTTGTGGAGTACCACAGGGGTCGGTACTGGGTCCAAAATTGTTTATATTATATATCAACGACATATGCAGAGTATCAAAATTACTGAAATTTCTTTTGTTTGCAGATGATACAAATATTTTTTGTTCTGGGGAGAGTCTGCAGAAGATTTTGACGATTACAACAGAAATACACAAATTAAAAGTGTGGTTTGATAGAAACAAACTATCACTAAATCTGAGTAAAACTAAGATTATGGTGTTCGGAAGACATAAAACAGAATCTTATGTAGATCTAATAATAGATAATACACAAATAGAAAAAGTAAACGAAATTAAATTTCTTGGTGTAATCCTGGACAACAAAATCTGCTGGAGACCACACGTGAGCCACGTACGAGCAAAGCTGGCAAAGTGCTCTGCGATTCTTGGGAAAGTAAGACACATTCTGGATCATAAATCATTACATACCCTATACTGTTCACTCTTCTTACCATATCTATCTTACTGCGTAGAAGTCTGGGGAAACACCTACAGAAGCACTCTACAGCCGATATCCATACTTCAGAAAAGAGCCATAAGGACAATAAATAATGCAGGATACAGAGATCACACAAACCCACTGTTTATAAAATCACACACACTGAAATTTATGGATCTGGTTAAGTACAAAATAGCACAAATAATGTTCAAAGCAAGGAATAATTTACTACCAAAAAGTATCAGAGGAATGTTCACAGAGAGAGAAGGGGGCTATAATTTAAGGGGAGAACTAAATTTTAGAAAACGTAAAGTAAGAACAACAATGAAAAGCATGGGCATATCGAGCCGTGGAGTGACTCTGTGGAACAGTTTGGAGAAGGAAGTGAAACAAAGTACTAACATAAATCTGTTTAAAAAGAGATACAAAAAATTAATTATAAACAGGTATATGGAAGAAGAAATGGGTTAACGAGGAGTGTGATAAATAAAAAAAAAAAAATAAATAAATAAATAAATAAATAAAAAAATAGGGGAAAATGGTATATTATACTTGCTAAAGATATGATTACATATTTATATGAATATTTATGTGGTATATTGTATGTTGGGAGGGATAGTTGTAGTTATGTAATATATGTTGTATATTTTTATGTATGTAGCATATATATATATTTATAGGGATATTTATGTAGTTTATATAGTGTATATTTATATAGATTTATATAATTATTGTATTTTCTATAATAGGCGTGTTTAATTAGTGGTTTATGTGGACTGTATTTATAGGGATATATATATATATATATATATTACTATATAGATATAGTAATGGCGATGCTATAAATTTATAGAGTTATAAAGGGGTAGGAACTTAGAAAAAGTATGCACTTCTTCCTACTCCTTTTTCAAGCATATGTGTATATAAAGATGTTACTATTTGTTTGTTTTTTTTTGTTTGTTTGTTTTTCTTTGCTGTTTTTGTTTTAGATTTTTTATGTACATGTTTGTTTGAAATAAAATTCTAATTCAATTCAATTAAAAAAAAAAACAACTTCACAAAGCACAGAGTAGTGAGGACTCTAAACTTCAACTCATCAATCAATGTGCTGCCTCTGTAAGACATCGCAGGTGAAGCAGCTGACACATCAGCAAGAAAATGGAAAAAGGTTGCCGTGTTCCCCATAATAATCAGGTACTTTGTCGTGGTTGACCTTTGTTGTTTTCTCATGAGTAAACCACACTTCACTCCACGTTTAAGATAACATGTCTTCATGAGGGGTTCAGTGTGCTCACTAAAAATGATTCAACTAAAACACAGGATTGAAAGCTATGATTAACGAAAGAAACCTGGCTTTGTTGTAAAAGCATCCGGTAAACTGAACTATATGAGAAAAGACCATTATTGGATTTATCCCACTCTTTCTCCAACCACTCCTTTATTTTTACTCCCTCTTTCTGTCTCTTTGTGTCACACACTTTGTAATGGACCGCAGTGGAAAGGAACAAAGAAAGGGTGCACATCGGTACAATTCACCAGGGAGGCTGGTGATCAGAGGCACTAAAAGTGTGATGGGCCTCAGCTGGAACGGAGCTGTCGCATCCACTCAGGCACCCGGGCGTCATGAGGAGGGCAGACCTCAGACAGGGATAACCTTGAGAAACTGCTGCTGACCTCTAGTCAACATCTCAGACAAAAAGCAAGGGAGAGTGGGAAGAGGTTGGGAAGCATAGACATATAGGGAGAAAGAAAAGGATAGATTGTTGCAATCAAAGTGTGAAGTAATGCTTATGGTGAGAAAAGAAAGTGAAGTTATGCAAGAACTAAGCCAGGGAAGGAAGTGAGCATACGGTAACTAGCAGTGACATGCTGTGAGGTTGACAGCTGGTGAGGCACTGACTGTTTTAGAGTAAGATTTACAAATAAAACTAGAAAAGCACTCAGAGAGTGCAGACCTCCGCCAAGTGCAACAATTCCCACATACAGCGATTTACAGATTGCAATAAAATCCGTGTTCTAGATCAGACCTGGATCAGCCTTAGGGATTGATAATGGGAACCTCTATCAAATTTCAGAGTCAAATTTCATGAGTTTTGGGCAATAATTAACAGAGATATTGAGAAACAAAATTTTCGGCCCCATTGACCGCAATGTTATTGAAAATTTGAAAGTGATCCAGAATCCAGGATTTCTTCCAGATCACACCCAAAATGAAATCAGTTCTTCCTTTTCACATTTCCAACAACTCCTGAAAATTTTATCAAAATCCATCCATAACTTTTTGAGTTATCTTGTACACAGACAGACAAACAGACAGATAAACGCCGGCAAAAACATTACCTCCTTGGCGGAGGTAATAAAAATGAACCCCAGAGAGGATCTTATTCATCATTTGACTGACTACGGTTTCATATCAGCTTTCTTTACACAAGCATATGATGCATATTTAATTTCATGTCAAAATTAATTCAGCTCTGGTTCTTCTGAACTTCCTTCAGTTTTTACCTCTTGCTTTGATTTAAAGTCCAAGTGTGCAAATTGTCTCAGCTTGGAAATGTAGTTTTCCATTTTGATAAGGTAGATAGTAAAGGACATATAAACAAGAATGGTTTATATGTCAAGGTGGTAGGTAGCGCAAGAATCTGTGGGCTCACCAGCGCCCTCTGCCATGAGGCAGGGGTTCTGCTTGCCTCACAGAGTGACTTTTTTTACTGCGGTTTTATGATTAATCTCTGAGCCTAAACACATTACAGAAATACATTTCATACATTATCCAGATTGTGGAAAGACAAAGCATATAATCAGAGCATTTGAAAACATTTGATTTATGATATAAAGGGACACACTATTTGCATCGCATACCAGCACAGTTTGTGAGTGAATCCACCGTCCAACGGCCCAGCAAAGTGCTGCCTCATGGTGATTATCCCTGTATTTGAATGGGACATGTGGAAATTCTGCTATTCTTCATTGGAAAAAAAAGAATTTTATTATCGGATTCAAATGGAAAAAAATGTTTATAATACATACCAGCTGACAGATATCAACATTTTTTATATTTTATAATGAACTTTTTTTTTCATTTCAAGATTGACAGGTGAGGCTCTGCCTTCCCTGCATGCACATCACTGGTAACTAGGGATGGGTAGATACACTGTGCATAATATTCTTTTTATTGTTACTTCTTTTTTTTGTGGTTACATCTGACAACAAAGTTTCATTCTCTAATTTTTCTCATATCTCTTGGCATTTTTTATACTTAACCCTTATTCATTCTGTGTCATCAGACTTTGTCATTGATTTATTTCTGTAATCAGATCCCTGGCTAGTTTCATTTGTAAAACCAATTTAAGTAAAAACCTATTAAATAAACGGGATAATTGCAGACAGTTGGACTGGGAAAGCAAAAACATTCATGATGGTTTAACAAATTTTCCTCAACATTTTGTATTTAATAAATGAGTAAACTGATAAAAAAAAATATCTCACCTTTCGGAAACAACTCATCATTTCAATCACTCTTGACTGACAAACCCTGATGTCACTTTTCTCTCTATTACTTTAAACGTCTCACTTGCTTGTCATTTTCTCAAGTGACTTTTCTGTCTTTTTTTTCCCTCTACAATAATTTGATGTCTGTCAGTCAGTGCTGCTGAAACATTTATGCGTGAGGTTTATTGCGTATGTGTGCATGTGCCTCTAGATGGCTGTGTCCCAGCTGTGAGTACTATGTCCTGTAGTCAGGGGAACAGCACAGAGTACAAGACACAGCAGACTGGATGAAATGGTATTTCCAGACAACTTTGCATAACATGTTCTCATTGTATGCAAAACAATTAAAAATAAGCTCACATACTTAAACTAAAGGTTATTGCGATAGACAGAGAGTTTTGCTTCTTCATAAGAAATGCTCTTATTTTCCTCACACCTTTCATCCCTGGTGGTCTGAAACTGAATATCTTTCATAATTGCTCCCAAAGCCCCCCCTCCAAAAGATCTGGCCTGCTCGGGTTTAAAGGACCTGTGCAGTCGTTGTTTGCATCTCACTAAACCAGTCACTATGTGGGCATCATGCAAATGTGTTTCCTGATGATGGAGATAAGTGAGGAAAGAAAATCTGAGATAACGAGCAGACCGTTGATGCACTGCCTTCTGTGGAGGAAAATAGCTTTCTCTAGTGCAGATTTTGAGCTTTGTGAGTTTCCCTTTAACATTGTGTTTGTTAAAGAGGTTTTCTTTGCAGCTATGAAAAAAAACTTGAAGATGAAAATGGTGCAATTATCAGATTCTCTTTCTATTGAGTAAAAGCCACATCTTTATTGTCTCTCACTAACAAGTCTAGCACATAAGTGATTTATGTAATTTCCTCTCAAAGATGAATAAATCGTTATTTTATTTAATCATAATAAAATCTATGTGTCCTATGAACATCTTTAAGTAAAATCACAGTTCCACTTGTAATGAATACTTTGAGCTTTAAAGGCTGCTGGAGCTCATATGAAAATTCACTGTTCATCAATACTTCACAATATCAATGTCATGTAGATCTTGAAGAAGCGCATCAGTGCATCTTGGTTGATTTTGTTCCCATTTAATTGTTTTTTTATTTTTCATAAAGCCAGCTACACACGTGGACAAAATTGTTGGTACCCCTCAGTTAAAGAAGGAAAAACCCACAATTCTCACTGAAATCACTTGAAACTTACAAAAGTAACAATAAATAAAAATTTATTGAAAATCAAATAATCAAAATCAGCCATCACTTTTGAATTGTTGATTAACATAATTATTTAAAAAAACAAACTAATGAAATAGGGCTGGACAAAAATGATGGTACCTCTATAAAGATTGAAAACTATTTGACCAGAGTGACATGATTAACTCAGGTGTGTGCTTTAATTGACATCACAGGTGTTTCCAAACTCATAATCAGTCAGTCTGCCTATTTAAAGGGAGACAAGTAGTCACTTTGCTGTTTGGTGAAAAGGTGTGTACCACACTGAACATGGACAACAGAAAGCGAAGGAGAGAATTGTCCCAGGACATCCGAAAAAAATTATAGACAAACATCTTAAAGGTAAAGGCTATAAGACCATCTCTAAACAGCTTGAAGTTCCTGTGACAACAGTGGCTCATATTATTCAGAAGTTCAAGACCCACGGGACAGTAGCCAACCTCCCTGGACGTGGCCGCAAGAGGAAAATTGATGAGAAATTGAAGAGACGGATCATTCGAATTGTATCCAAAGAGCCCAGAACAACCTCCAAAGAAATTAAAGGTGAACTCCAAGGCCAAAGTACATCAGTGTCAGATCGCACCATTCGTCGTTGTTTGAGCCAAAGTGGACTTCATGGGAGACGACACCACTGCTGAAAAAAATCATAAAAAAGCGAGACTGGAATTTGCAAAAATGCATGTTGACAAGCCACAAAGCTTCTGGGAGAATGTCCTTTGGATAGATGAGACCAAACTGGAGCTTTTTGGTAAGGCACATCAACTCTATGTTCATAGACTCAAAAACCAAGCATACGAAGAAAAGAACACTGTCCCTACGGTGAAACATGGAGGAGGCTCAGTAATGTTTTGGGGCTGCTTTGCTGCATCTGGCACAGGGTGTCTTGAATGTGTGCAAGGTAAAATGAAATCTGAAGACTATCAAAGGCATTCTGGAGAGAAATGTGCTGCCTAGTGTCAGAAAGCTTGGTCTCAGTCGCAGGTCATGGGTCTTCCAACAGGACAACGATCCAAAACACACACAGCCAAAAACACCCAAGAATGGCTGAGAGAAAAGCGTTGGACTATTCTAAAGTGGCCTTCCATGAGCCCAGATCTGAATCCCATTGAACATCTGTGGAAGGAGCTGAAACATGCCATTTGGAGAAGACACCCATCAAACCTGAGACAACTGGAGCAGTTTGCTCATGAGGAGTGGCCCAAAATACCTGTTGACAGCTGCAGAACGC
This sequence comes from Hirundichthys speculiger, assembly GCA_018398805.1. NCBI lineage: Eukaryota > Metazoa > Chordata > Actinopteri > Beloniformes > Exocoetidae > Hirundichthys > Hirundichthys speculiger. The sequence continues at coordinate 7,035,630 of JAGFBZ010000344.1, read as the reverse complement.
TCATTGACAAATACAGAGATTGTTTAATTGCAGTGATTGCCTCAAAAGGTTGTGCAACAAAATATTAAGTTATGGGTACCATCATTTTTGTCCAGCCCTATTTCATTAGTTTGTTTTTTTAAATAATTATGTTAATCAACAATTCAAAAGTGATGGCTGATTTTGATTATTTGATTTTCAATAAATTTTTATTTATTGTTACTTTTGTAAGTTTCAAGTGATTTCAGTGAGAATTGTGGGTTTTTCCGTCTTTAACTGAGGGGTACCAACAATTTTGTCCACGTGTGTATGACTCTATTTGTCACCATCCTCATCCTCTTCCTCCTCCAGTTCCTTCAGTAGGTAGGCCCCCTCACCGTCAACTCCCACCTGCCTCTCAGTCGTAACGCTGGGTCGAGCCTGTTCCTGCTGTCGATTCTGCTGCTTTCCTGCTGTTTTGTCTGCTCGTCTGTCTGCCAGTCAGCATGACATCAGTCTGATTCCATCTCCTTTCCTCCAGATTCAAGCCTTTTGTGTGTATGCTCACAGACTCACACACACGTGTACGCATATGTACACACACACACACACACATATATGGGTAAGTGTGATCTCATCAGTTCCCACCTCCGGTTCTCCAAATCTGACTCAGTGTTATTTATAGCTGCGAGGCCCACTCCACTCTGTGTAACGCGACATGACCTGTGTCTCTGCCTCCCTTTGTGAAACAGGAGCGCACAACACCTAAAAGCAATTTCATCAGGTGTGAAACTGTGTGTGTGTCTGTATGTTGTCTGTAGCAAATTTCCAGGAATCACATGAAACGTTTGCTCTCATGTGTGTTTACACATGGAGCATGTGTGGCATACGTTAGTGCTGTTCTCAGCTATATCAGAACAGCTCTAATATAGGAGAGAGGATGTTTACCATCTCAGTCACACGTCCTGTAGAAGTGCAGATTTATATTAGACAAGGGACCAATCTGATCTAATGTTGGAATTGGAAGCCGACACTGGTGTAAATCACTGATCAGATGCTCATGATTAAACCACAGTGGGCCGATGGTGGGTGCTACTTTTCAAACCCTGCTATGTAGTCTATGTAGTAGCGACACCCTGTATGAGTATGCAGTGAGTACTCTATATTGCACTGTAGGTGCAGTGCAGTACAAGTGGGTTCAACATGAAAAAACAAAACAAAAAACAATCTTTTTCTGTCCCTGGGAGATCTCCAAATGGCATTTCATGTCCTTGAACTTTCTTGAGTTTCATGTTTCTTTGCCTGTCTGACCTGTCTAGCTCTGTCGTTCAGTTCACTTTTGGCTGTAGGTTTGGATAGTTTCTGCCCAGCACTGCCCGTAGTTTTGATTTTTAATTTAGTAAATCTTTTGTCCTCCATCTGCCTGTGAGCCTGTGTCTGTGTGCTTTTAAGCCAATGCAGGACAGAACTGCTATGGCAGAGACATATAGCTAGTCTTTTTACAAGTAGAGAAGACACTGATTAAAGAAAGTTCCTCCTCCCTGCTGAAATGTCTTTTTGAAATCTTTGAGCCCCACAAGAGCGCTTCTATTCAGAAAGGTTTCTACATGAATAGCTAGCTGCTGCTGCTTAGCAAGGGAACAAATGAGAGTCATTTGGAGGAGCTGCCCTTTGAAACTTGGAGACAAGCAAAACTGCTCTGTAGAACAGTGTGTCACATGATTGGACTGACAGTAATAAACATCAGCGGTAAATAGTATGCTTAATTAGAACGCTAGAACACAGCGGCTAATTATGTTCAAGGCTACTCATATTTCTGTGAGCACGGACTGTTTATATACTAGCTTAAACAGTTGCAGTACCTTTAAGATCTTTTCTTCAAAGACAGAGATGCATCCAGAAAAGGATTTGAAATAAGAATCTTATGGGAGGAAGCTTGTGTGAAATAACCCCAGTTGTTGTGCTTGCATGTGTGTATTTGCTTGTCTGTGTGTCTGCACTGCAGAATACTGATGGGCAGCATAGCCTGCATAGCCATGATAATGAGGTATGTCATGTCCACAAACTAATATCTGGGAGACAAGAGTACGGAGATTTAACTGCATGTGATGGAGCACAGTCTGTGCCGTGTGTGCATTATATGTATGATGAATCAATGCATTCATCAACAAAAATATAATAGAAGAAATGGGAGCATCTGTCTGTATCCCTTTTTACCAATACCTGGGACTGTGTTTAAAAAAAAAAAAAGAAAGTAGTAGATGTGTGTGTGCACCCAAACCTGAAGAACTGATGCTGTGCTGTGTCCATGACGACAGCCTCCCTCCCTCTCTCTCTTTCTCTCTCTCTTACTGTCAGATTATTTTGCTCTTGCTCGCTTTCTTTGGTGACAGATGACAGGTTTCAACACAAAGGAGCCTTTGACTGAGTCTTGCATTCAGAGACAATCATAGCTATCACTCCTCTCCTCTCCTCTATTACCAACATGATATCTTCTTCCCAGATGTAAACAACTGGTTGCACATATTGACCCAAGCAAATCGTTTCCAAAGATTCCAGATATCCATCTCGCTAGTGCGCGATCGTGCGCCTGACTGGCTTCTCTGTATACTATTTCACCATCAGTGTGTTCCCTGCCCACCCTCTGTGACTTTGGGGGGGATGGGGTAGGGCGGGGGGCAAGTTTGTCCTTTTGCTATAGCTTGGACCATGTTGTGCTTTTTGATTAGGTGCTGAGTCAGCACTGCATCATATCCATGTGCATGTTGTCATTGTTGTCACTGTGTTACTGTCCTGTTGTCCAGTGAGCCATTCACACAGACGCCACCAGATGATCCTGGCATCTTTACATATCCTAAACTAGGTTGGTGTGAGTCCCAGAAAGTAACAAATGCTGATTTTAGTCAGCGGTGTATCTATTCATCAACTGAGGTAACAGTGAAGATATGAGACATCCTGTGATAAACAGCTTTTTTTGTTTGTTTGTTTTTGACATGTACTCATTTAAGGTTTATCATAATGTTGCTGGAACAGGTCACAGTACAGCTTAAGGTTTTTGACGGGTCTTTTATTTAAAAGTAAACTATTGATTGAGTCGATGTCTCAGTGAAAGGTTACATTCAGTGCTCGCTGACAGTCCCAGCTGATGTGATCTGATCTGATGCAGACATTCGCAGCACAGTTACATGCTTTAATGAGGTTAGTTAAGATTTCAAGCCACATTAGAAAGACACAAGAAATGAAGCTTGAAGTTGTAACTCTCTGCGTGTAATAAAGACACCAGAGGGCTTGCATCTGTTTGACAGATGTGTAAATGTTTTAATCTACACTGACCTCTTCTGGAGGTTGATTGAAGTTGCATGTATTGTATTTAATGACCTGTGACTCCAGCGTGCATCCGTTCATTTACATCCCTGCAGCCCGTGTGTTCCTAATGCAACCCCACTGCCATTTTCCTTTACTTCTTGTCAGACTCACTTCTATATTATTTTGTGATTCCCTTTCCTCTCTTACAGTCTGCTGGTCTTTCTTTCTTCTCCCTCAACCTTCTTTCTCAATTCTCTTTCTTCTCTCCCAGTAGGTTCTTATCCATCCAGCACCTGCTCACTGGCACTGTGAAATTCAAACTCCAGTCATTCCACATTTGATTCATGGCATAAATAATATATTGTTCATTTCGAACCCTGAATACAAGACTGGTTTAACATTTTTGTGTTTACTTGCATAGTTCCTCATTTCCAGCAGCAAGTATTTCCAGTTTCTGTCACTATGCTGTGCTGCAGGTCACAGTTCCTGCTGTATTGTTTCCTGTCATGGGAGCATAACTAATACAGCAATGTTAGTTTCCATCACTGCTGTTGCAGACATAGATGACTGGAATTAAAGGCTTTTTTTAAACTTGTTGATAGGTGTCTGTTCTGTCTACCTCTTGGCTGGAATGGTATCAGGAAGGGAAAATAAAGGCCACCCTATCAATGCAGGTGATGCACGACCACATGTGTTTGCTTATGCATGGGTGTGCATGACATATGAAGCAAACTATCATGTGTTTGATTACACCCACAGACGGAAAAAAAACACCTGACAATGCTCTTTATAGCTTGGTATACAGCTGTCTCCTAACACTAAGTCACGCACTGCCGCAATCTTGTTCACTCACCTGCATTGCCCATGTTGCTTTTTCAGTCACTGGTCATGCTGGACGAGCTTGGGGAGAGCCTTGGAGGCTTCTATGCGCTCGTTTTTATGTCAATATTTCCAATGTCTTACTGGCTGTTTAAGAAGAAAGGTGAGTGCTATTTTCTGGAAGCAACCTCTGAGAATTTATTACTGTAAATTTCTTGCTGGTAAAAATGTCCACCTGGATGCAGAGTATAGAATATGTGAGTTGTTACCTGTCACAGGTAGGCTACTAAAATACTTCAAAGATTATTTGAAATGTAGGGTCCATCTATAGAGACTTCCTGCATATATTTATACAGAAGTTGTGAAAAATCCTGTTTTACAATCTAAGTAGCTGAGATAGTAGCAAAAACAGTGAGTATATTAAACAATGAGAATTTTAAAAAAAGTAATTAAAAAAAAAAGGGACAAAGACACATTATTTACAAAGAGGTAGTATTAGCAGATCAACAAATACACTCAACCTACAGTATGAAGAGAGAGACTGTAGTAAGTATGAAGTGCTAAGTAAACAGAGGGGAGTTGTAAGGGATAAAACAAGATGCAGACAGTAAGATGCAGACAGTGAGGTGAACCGATAAGTGCAGGGTTGGAAATGTTAGTGTCTTCAAGAAGAGAGGGACGTCCGTGCTCTTACAGCTTTTGGTAGCTCATTTCACCAGGGAACTCCCTGGACTGGGTACTTGGCTTGTGTGTAGAGATGGCAGTGACAGGTGAAGTCCCTTGTGAAAATGTAGTGATCTATTGTGAGTATAAGCCATTAAGATGGAGTTCAAGTTGATAGGAACGGAAACATAAGAGTGCATTAGTGACATGTAATGTTCCTGTATGTGTTAGACTGCTGTTACTAGTGTGGTTGTTGCGAGGACTCAAAAAGAAGCTGTGATTACTTAAAATAACATAATTTTAATGAATTCAAAGGGACTGCAGCAAAGCCAGTTCAGCACCTTGCATTTTGGTTTGTTTACATTCGTTCTATGCATGTAGTCGATCCTAGCAACCATGTGGATGAGGGACTGTCAGCAAGTACACACAAATAAAATCTGATCGCTTATGTAAACAGTCAGTGAGAGAGATCAGGCTCTGATTGGATTTTTTTTTTTTTTTAGTTTTCTTTTCTTTTTAAGTCAAACAGTTTCTTCTGCATTGTAGTATTGCAATATATTTTATTGATCATCTGTGTGGTTCAGCTCATGATGTGATGCTAAAAACAGCATTAAAGGGCAGACTCTAATGGGCAGCCAGTGTGTTTTCCCTCTATTGAAAATGTTTTCTGTGTGTTCTGGTGTGTCCTCACATGATGCTGTTTAAGGTGGCAGTGTGATCTTTGTAATCGTACCAGTCTGAGGTCATCTGTTATCTCAGAACCGTGTGTGTGTGTATGCGCGCGTGTTTTTAGGAGAGTCCTTTCTGTTAGGCATGGTCAGGCAAGCCTTACTGAAGAAAAGATCAATAATTGTGTTGTTCAGTTTGCATCTAATGTGGATTAGAGGATATACATCTAAGGATCTCTAAAGCAAAGTGCAACTAAAGCAGCTCAGCCATCATTTAGTTTTGACCTTCACCATTGTGGAAATGTTGCTTTATCTGTTTTAAATATTTTAGAGATACAATCATTTCTTCCTTAAATCTCTCAAAAATCCTCTCTTACTGCTTCAACTCACAATCCATCTACTGGGCGTGATATGATAAACCTCAACTGTCATATCATAAGTTCTTAACATTCTCCTGAGGCCTTTAGTTTGACATATACAAACAGTATAGTACATGCAAGTGCTGACATGAGTCAATAAAACCATTTGCTTTAGTCCTATCATGAAACCCATGAACCTAACAGCACATATGTGAACAACACTCTCCACAGATCAGCACCTCTCAGTTGACATGCCCTCCCTCAGTGCTCACGTCTCACAGCATCATTTGCAGTATATTTAGCAGCAGGATAAATTTGGAAAAATCAATACAAACCGGAGGGGAAAGTCTGTGGATTTGGTTTTCCATGCTGACCTATTACAATGCTTTCATATCTGAGTATCAGTTAAGAAAGAATAAAAAATGTTGTGCTTTTGAAATCTCCTCAGTCTAAGACGTCTCGGGTAGCTGAGACAAAAAAGAACTGTATTTCAACTGTATAAAAGTTGTTTGATGGAGAGAAACTTTATCTTGTTCAGAGTGAGGTCTTTCTCAATGTCATGTCAGAGTTATTTCCTTTGCTCTGTATTTCTTTGCCCTCTATTCCAGACTCAAACAGCAATATCCTTCCTCAGATACTTGCAAATAATATCCATACATTATTCATGATGTACTGTTATGGTGCTGATGTTGTATCATGTAATAGATAAGCTTTACACTTTCTATTGTTCGCACATTTATTGCCACTATGGGTCTGCTTTCTGTTACAAAGCAGACAAAACTGGAATTTCTAAGCTATTGTTGGTTTATGGAAAGAATCTTTTCTTATCTGCCGGATTCAAAATGCATTAGTCTCCACTACAATCTGCATTGTTAGTGTTTTTCCAATCTGAAATATTGATGCTGCTACAGTAGATTAATCTTTAATTGTGATCACAAAAGTAAAGCTGAAAGTCGGAAACAGAACTCCTTTCAAAAGCAAATGGCAAAGCCTTCCTTTGAGGCTGAAGCAGATTATTGATGTCCATTTTAACTCCATTATAATGCATATTTGTGAAATATTACTTTATGTTTTACTTTATAGCAGGATTATTGTGGGTTCACTGCAAATCACCTCTTATTTTTTTAAAGTATGGAGACAGAATGGCGGATCAAAGATGATGCATCTCTGAGTAGGAAGTTGAGGTTGTTACTGCATCAGCGTACCAGAAATGGGCAGGAAAAGCTGGCGTGGCCGAACACATTACACTGTTATCACCTCACTAGATCAAAAAGCTACTGTATTCAACTTTGTGTAAATGCACAGTTAACTGAAAGAAAGCACACCTATAAATTCTTACACTATGTTTTATGTATCCAGAGAAAATGTCATACTTTTTTTTTCTTAACAAAATCGAAGCCAAAATGCAGTTACAGTATGTGAAAAAGTGCAGCAAGAACTTGAAGAAATCATTTTCTGTATGATGTTCTGCCCACACTTCTTCACAATGTTTCTTCAGTAAATTGAGGTTAGTGGTCACTTGTACGTGTCTCTTAAGGTCATTTCAGTCAGGTTGAGGCTCAACCAGTTTCAGCCAAGCTTCAGCTGCTGGTCATTTAGCTTCATGTTTAACACTAGAATACTTTGGGTTACATGGTTTCCAGTTCATATTCAACTCAGTGACTGCAAGATATTCAAGTATAGTAGCTGAGATACAAGCCTAAATTATTAACCTGCTACCACCATGTTTGACACTTCGTGTCAGGAGTTTGTGTTAATTTTCTGTATTTGGTTTTTGCCAGGCAGCACAGTGGCTTGTTCTCCCTGTGCTTGCGTGGGTTTCCTCCGGGTACTGCGGCTTCCTCCCACAGTCCAAAGACATGCATGTCAGGTTCATTGGTGGTTCTAAATTGTCCATAGGAGTGATTGTGAGAGTGCATGATTGTTTGTCTGTATGTGGTCCTGCGATGGACTGGAGACCTATCTAGGGTGTACTAGGGATGTAACGATATGGAAAATTTGATATCTCGATTAGTGAACAGATTATCATGGTTTACGATATTATCTTTGTATTCTTAATTGCTGTACAAATGTCCAAAAAACACACACATTTAAATAATTTCACAAAATCTCTTGATTTTCTTGTCATACTAAAACATCAGAAGCCAAAATCTTATCAAAATGAAACTTTCACATTAAAAGGGTAAACAACTGGCACAGAAAGAGGTTTTATTTTAAATGAACAAAATAAATAACAGGAACAACGCTTATTTATCTGGTGCAAATTTAAATAAACACTTTAACAGCCATAGTAGGTCAAAATATGCAAACAATTATCAGGAACAAAAATTATAGTGCAAGTTCAAATGAAATAAACTTTGGACTTTAAACTGAACCTTAAAGAAGTATAAATGTGCACTTTCAACCATGATTACCTTACGATGCTGATGTTACAAGCTACATATTCACACGAGACACAGTCGCGAGTCTCTTGCAGACTTGAATGAGGCTGATATTACATAACCCGGTAATCGACCGCGATAACGAGATGAAGTCAAACATAAACGGTAATCGATGTTGCGTGAAATTTTACCACGTTTTACCGTAATACCAGTAACCGTTCCATCCCTAGTGTGTACCCCTGCCTTTTGCCCGAAGAGAGCTGGGATAGGCTCCAGCAGATCCCTGTGACCCTGCAGAGGATTAAACGGGCATAGATAATGGATGGATGGATGGTTTTTTGCCAAATGTGGTGCTGTCTGCTCGACTAAATATCCTCACTTTTTTGTCATCTGTCCAAAGGACATTGTCCCAGGAGTGGTTTAGTTTGTTCTTTCAAAGACTTGAAACAATTTAGCAAGCCTCAGCTGTGCTGCAGTGTTTTTTCAGGGGGGAGAGGCTTTCTACTGGACAACCATCCAAACAAGTCAAAATCGTTCATTTTCATTTTTGAGCTCTTGTAAAATTTTACATTTGACCTGCCAACTGGGACCTCTAGAGCCTGGCATGTAGATTTAGGACTTTATTATTATTATTATTATTTTTAGCATTTCTCTAAGCATCTGAGCTTGTTGCGATGCCCACTCATGAGACGTTTAGCAGCTGTCCTGAATGTTCCCCACTTGTGAATAATCTGACTGTAGAATGGTGTTTTAAAATGTAGCATTTTCAATTGCTTTTTAGTTCAATAATGAATGAAACACATTATATGTCATGTGTTGTTGTGCATCTGCAGTTGTGTTTACTCAGTTGTAAAACCTGATATGTTGATAGGAAAGGGATGCAGATTTCTTTTTGCATGACTGTAAATTCTTTTTATTGATGGAAACAGAGGAGAAAGTGGGTTAGGAGAATAATGGAGGAGAGGTGGATCATTCCGCTGTGGCGACCCCGAAGAGGGAGCAGCTGAAATGGAAGTTTAGAGGACACATCTGCTGATCCATTTCTCTGTGGTGACAGCCAGAATGAGGTGAAAAAGCCTCCAGACTGGAGGCCTCTTGCCTCCGTCCACAGAGTAATCTGACCTTATTCACTATTCAGTTTTTCCTTTCTTTGCTCATTCATGTTTCTTTCATTGCTCTCTCTTGCCACCATGTCTCACACAACAACAACCCGTCTCTTTTCTTCATTCTTTCTATCCCTCTGCTCAAATGAAAAATCTTCAGTAAGTAAGTGAGTTTAGAAATCCATCTCAACCAATGGGTCAGGCTCAGATTTCTTTTTCTGTCTCTGTTGTGAGTATGTGGTTCAATAGCACTCTGTTTACATTTGCCATGTATGCAATGAGAACACTGTTTGAATTAAACCCACACACATTACTGCCAACAGAGAGAGAAACTGTGGTGCTGCGGCGTCTGTCTCAACACCATGTGTGAGGAGAGTGATGTCGCATTAAAGGAGGTTTGCTGTCATATTGTCGGACTTGTGTGACGTGTTTGTGTGTGTAGCAGTAAACATAACCCACGTGTACACGCTGGTGCTGTTTATTAGACTGTATAAGACTGTAATGAGGCATGCTTCTGCATCGCCCAAGTGTAAATAAGCAACAGGGATGTCAGACAGAGAAACGACAGCAGGGGTGTATGTTTATACAACATATATTTCAAACCACTGCCTCTCAATGCCGTTCCGCTCTCCAAAGCAAGAGAAAGAAGAGTAAACACCTTTTTCCATATCAATTATTTTTCCTGTGTAAAGCGAGGTGATAGCCCTTGGAGCCCAGCATGGAGGGGCAGAACATCAGAGTTGTAACAGTTCCCATTGATATGGTGTTGATGCTTTGAGTAGCCGGACGTCACCTGTTGACTAACACACTATATAACATTTGGCATCATTGCAGTTGGTGATCACATGAAAGGGAACATGTTGTATGCTTCCAGGACAAATGCTCTAGTCAGTTAAACACCAAAAAAGTCAAGAAGACTGAAAAGACACTGAGAGAAGTAAAAATTGAGTGAAGCCACAGCTACAGGTAAACAGTGTCATGGTTGTGTCTAAGTGTCTAAGTTTGCAGTGCTAACTCTGTGTAGTTGTTGCAGGCTAACTTTCATAAGCCTGCACTGGATATGGGTGAATTACTCAGGCTGAGTGGTTTATACAAATTTATCCTGACACAGCAGACATACACTCCCCAATTCAAAAAAAGTATTTGCCTGCATTTAATTAAGTAAATAGCTAAGACTCTCCTCTTTATTGGTAAAGTACTGCAGTGATTAATATGGTTCAGCTTCAACTGACGCAGTGAGAAACTTCTCATTCCTTTCACAACCAAGTCAAGGGACTTATCCTGTGGTTGTGGAAAAGATGCTTCTCTATTTCAGAAGTGCCTGAACAGCTCAATGGGCTCCGCTCAATGAGGAGGAGCAGTGACTCTACTTGGAGTCCCTCTGAAATAACTGAACTTCTACGTGGTAACTGATCTCTAAGGCGGGGTTCAGCCACTCTGCAGAGAAAAGTCATGTCAGCATCTTGTCCTTGTGGTCACTACCCAGAAGGGACGATAGGTAAGGGTGGGAGCAGAGAGTGACCAGGAAACAGCTCCATATCATTTGGCTCAGCTTTTCCTTACCACAACAGACCAGTACATATTACAGCAGATGTTGCAACTATCCATTACTCCCACCATTATCTTCTTCCACTCATTAACAGGAGATAATTAAACTTCTCCACTTGAGGCAGCATCACACTGCCACCCCGGACAGGGCAGTCCATCCCTAAAGGACCAGTTGGAAGAACTCCCATGCCCCTCCAGGACCCTGGCGTGGGTATAGAGCAGCTGCAGGGTTCCACAGCGAGGACTAGACCCACATGTTCCTCCTGAATCTGAGGTTCTTGTGTGATTCTCCTGTGACTGGAGCTCTACTTTTACTTTTACTTTCTACTTTAAAAAAAGGGAATCACCACCCCAGTTTGGCAGTTCTCTTGGAAACAACTGATGTTGGGTTATATGAACCGAAGAAAATGAAAAAAAAAACTTAGCACAGGTACGTTTGTACATTTCCTTTACATTGATCCAGAGTAACACTCATCTTGTCCAATAGCTTTACTCTTTATTTCCTTCAGCAAAGACTTTATGTGTTGTTGTTCATCAACTTTGGGTACTATATTGAAATATTTAGACTAAATTTTCAATACTTTTAATCCTTTGTTGGGATATTTGAATTTTACTATTCAAGGACGCCATTATGTCAATGCAGGACGGGGTTTATGTTGGCAACTTTTTCCCCTTGGAACAATAACACTTCATCAACAACCCCAGTATTCAACTAAAGTTATTGCTCACGGCTACTTTGCTCTCATTATTTGTCTCTCAAGTTATCGTCTTCTGTTCTGAAGCCAGAAATTCTTGACAGCAAGACATTAAAAAAGTTAATGGGATAATTGTATCGACCAACAAGCAGGCTCCAAAACAGATGCTGCAATCTCCACGCAGTGAAAACATTTTTTAGATTATATCTGGACTTGATGAGCATATATATATTTTCTTGCTGTTATTTAAATCTACTTTAATCACCCTCTGCAGTTACCAAGGAAACCGCTTAGACATATCAATGAAAGTAAAGTCACTAGAGAGAGAGAGAGAGAGAGAGAGAGGGCATACCTCCACTCACTCTTTCCCCCAAACAATCGGTGTGTGTTTGTGTGTGAATGTTTGTGTGTGCGTCTGGCTCACTCTCTTACATGCAGTTAGTCTTTCTCCCTCCCTCCCTCTTATTTCTCTATGCCATCTCCCACTCATCCTCTCCCCCTCTTTTTATCTGCTGGCTCTCTCTCTCTCTCACTCCCTCTTTCCCCCTCACAACATTTGCTTCCTGACAACCTCTGCCAAAGGACTAGCAGGCACTTCATATCCCCAGATTCCATCACTCGACCGTGGCCTGGAGGAAAACAGAGAAGAGGAGAGATGGGAAAAAAATTGCTCAAACTTTAGCCCAGGTATTGTGACAGTCGGATGTCCGTGTTGCAGCCTGTAGCTGGAGCAGTGACTGGCCTCCAGTGGGGACTATGAGAGTGACATTGGTGAGATTTTGGGAGACTGAAGATTAACACCCTTTAAGCCAAGTGAGGACATTAGGCATTTTCATTTTTAGTGTCATAATAGTTTCCTAAATTTGATCTTCTCTTCAAGTTAAAATATTTTGGATTGGCAGGAAGTTGACAAAAGTGCAGAACAGGGTGGAAGACAACTCAGTTGGGCTAAAGTTGGACAAGCAGCTGAGGTTGGGTGCGGTTGTGTTCCTGGCCAGACTTGGGGCAGCCCAACCTGGCTCTGTGGCACAGCGCTGGGCGATGACATACAGCAGTCCCACAAGATGCTGAGTCTGGATGGCTTGGAGATGATCGCTGTGCTGGTGGTCATGGGTCTTTTCATCAAAGTCCTGGAGCAGTTCGGGATGTTCGAGCCCGTTGGTGGGGAAGGTAATGAACTTTTCTCTCTGTTAATAGGATAATCATTGTCAATAAAAAGTCAGATTTTAGGATGTCGTACAACTGGAGTGCATGAGCAGTTATTTTTATTTTTTTTACTGCCCTTTCCCTATGGTTCTGAATGGGCTTCAGTCCTATGTGAGGGTTTGGGTTACCAGTGGGCCATGCACCACACGCTCCCTCCATCTCCCTTCTCCCAAACACACACACATATAGAGTAACTTTAGCTTTGTGTGTGGCCTCTCTCTGCCCCCAGGGTGTGTGCTTTTACCTTTCAATCGATAACATTATGGACAGAGTGGGTCTGAGTGCTCTGTACAGGCTCTAGTCTCAATGAGGGAGCATCAGCCTTACTCTTAGTATTTGCATTAGCTTATAGCTTTTATATGGGCACATGTAACGATAGGAAATATGGTTTTGCTGTAGATCATAGGCCAGCATGTTTTACGGTTTCCTTGGCTGGAAATGTCTTAACCAGTTTAATTCACCTTGTAAGTCATTCGGTAAATAACTCTGGTTACATCAGTGCTGTGTAAAGGAGACAGAACCTTAAGGGATCCCTCAATGACACGTGAAGAAGAAGATGACGAACAGACAACTCAGAAAGAAAGTTCACAGATTTAGTGCTTGATTAACAATGTAACTATTTTTGAATGGTGCTTTTTACAATGCATCAAACAACAGTATGCTGTTTTTTTTTTTAAAGCAGACAGGGAAACTCCTTGTCCTGCTCTGGCACATCTCCAGGTGCTGTCACCATGCAACCAGGCCTTATGTGAGCTATCTTATCAAGATGACTCATGTTTTTCTTCCCTATGTCCAATCTACTCAACACTGTTCACACTTGCTTTTTACTGATCTCATAGCAACAAACCAACTGATGGGATTCTTATCTCAATTATCTACTTTCTTTATACATTTTCAAAACTTTCCAGGCAACAGTAGCTGTTCCTTCTACTTGTTGTTCAAGATGAAACTGAAGCAGTTTTGTTGCACTTCCCCATCCTGTGTGTCAGTACCGAGGTGGAATGGGGGTTAAAGTTGATGCAGAAGTATTCACAATATATACATCAATGTGTATGCAAATCCGTGTGGTGCTGAGCCATCTCTGTTTGAGCAGTGTGAATATCCAAGGGGAAACAGAAGTAGAAGGGCCTCTTTTTTATGTAAATAGCATGCGACCACTGTGTGAGGATTTGAGTTTCCAGCCCCAAGATGTGCATGAGTTCTGATGTCAACTGCTCCCGTTCCAAATCATTAAATGCAAAACTGGCTTGCAGTTTAATCAGATAGAGTAAAGACTTAAAAATTTGCTCTGGTAGACTGTTCTGGACACAACGCTACAAGAGACGCTTTTCATTTTTGATGCACCTGCTGGACTGCACCCAGCAGAGATGGTGTGCCAGCAGATTTGTCATCTCAAAAAAGTGTCTCTCTCTCTCTCTCAAGAGGAAAAAAAAAAAAAATCCACACCACCATTTTCTACAAACACATACAGCATACAACACACACACACACACACATACATACACACCAGGGGCTCTGTTTATTCTTCCTTCTCTCTTTGAGTTTCAGTCTTTAGTATATTTTGACCATATTTTATGAATATTCCAGCCTTAATGCATGCATGGGGGTGTGTGCCAACTCCTCTGTGAGTACTTAAGCTAATGAATTTTTATAATGGAGGATCTTAGTCCATATATGAGGATGACTGTAGTTCTTTGGGTCTCTTCAGAATCCCTGTGAAGATTTTACAGCCATGATTATGAACATGTGAACTCTCTGAGAGGGCACATGTTCATGAGGATGCCAACTAATGCACAGTATGTTTAAAGTGTGTTGTTCATTATATATATATATATATATATATATATATGTGTGTGTGTGTGTGTGTGTGTGTGTGTGTGTGTGTGTGTGTGGGTGTGTGCATGTGGGTGTGTGTGTGTGTGTCATAATCACCCTAACCCAACAAAACACCCAAATTTACCCTTAAATGAAGCATATTTTTGTGGAGAGCAATAAAGGAATGTGGAAAAAGTCTGATTGACCGTGCTCTTTGTTCTGGACATTTATGAGGTAGCCTACTAATAGATTTAAAGCTTAATGGCTGATGACTTGAGTGTGTTCTTCAGAGTTTTATGAGGCGGATATTGAATGGGATGTTCTGGACAGCGGGCCTGAGAGAAGAGTTTCTAACATCTCCGCCTCCATTTTCTTCTTGTTTCATAGGTTGATACAGTTAAACAACCTTAGGTGACCAGCAGCACATGGCATCACGCTGTCAATATTTAATTATTCATTTATTGAAAAAAAAAACGAAAATAACATTCAGAAGCAGTGTGTGAAATATCACACACCTTTATAGCTGTTTCAGGAATTAAGAGGATAATTAGAACCCAGATGCAGTTAACCATTTAAGCACCAAAGTCGCAAAATTGCAACAAGCAACATTGCTGATTAAAACATGCTGTATCTATAAATGTGATTTTCATTTTCATTTACTCACGATGTCAAGAGGCTGGTTTACCATCCACAAAGTACTTTGTCAGGTACTGGCTAACTCCGATTCCAAGGAGGAAGACATGCAGTTGTCCAGTGAAGCAGAAACTGACATTAGTAGTGATGGCGAGTCCACGCGTCATAGTCCACAATCAGCACATCGTATATCGGATGCTTCACCTTAGCGTGGCCGGGGCGGAAGCATTCTGCGATCGCCAAGCAGGACTGAGCTGTCAGGGGGGCTCATAACACCACAAATATGGAAAAATGTAGCGGAGATGAAAACAACTGCGGTTGTCCTGGCAACGCAGGAGAAGCCACGGGAAAAAAATACACGCTAATGGCGCACCGGAAATCACATTGATGATGATGATGGTGGCTGAGAGTTCTGGAGAGAAGAGGAAGAGTGTTGAAAGTGGAGCCTAAGTTTTGATGAGTCTGTTGGTTTTTGTGGAGACGATCTGACAAACTCTGAGCCCATTGATTTCATCCCTTTTCCAAATGATGAATTCTGGAGCCTCATCACCAATCAAACAAACAGATATGGCCACCAGTTCTTTGAAAGGGAAATAATGAAATCAAACTCCAGATTTCATGACTTTATGATGTGATTGTCCCTGAAATGAAAGCTTTCATTATGCATGGGGCTTGAGGAAAAATCTGAAATTGAGGACTACTGGGCAGGTTTGGGCAGGTGATATCACAATAATCAAATTAGGTGACAAATCTACTTCCATTCCAAATTTTGGTTCATACTGAAGATATTCATCCTTTACAGTTTGCCTTCTCAAAGGCAGACCACTTTAAAGTTGTAACCTTGATATCAAAACTGAACATTTTCCAATATGGCCGCCACCTTGTGGCGTCATAATATGCAAATATGAATAATTTCACTCCCATCACAGACTTTGAGTAATACTGAACAATTTTCTCATTGACAGTATACCTTTACCTCAAACTGTTTTCAAGTTAAAGCCTTTTGAAATCTTGATTAGGGCTGGGCAAGTTAACGCTTTATTATCGCATTAACTCATTAATTTATTAATACCGACATTTATTTTGTTGTGCGTTAACTCATGTTGCTCACGTGCTTTTGTTTTGAAAAGTCTGTTACTGGCTGTTGCGGAACTGGAAGATAATTGGCAGGTAAACATGCGAAAAAGCTAAAACAGACATGGAGAGCGGTGAAAATCAGTCTACTTTACAGTTCGGGTAGCAACTCAGGTAGCAATATTAATAATTATGTCTAAAAAAAATACTGTCAAACCACTTTGTTCAAGACAATTGCATCATTCCTCCATTTTACATCAGATCTGCTCCATGTGTTCACTGTCCTGCTTTTCTCTAGCTGGTTACTTCAGTGTGGCTCCATCTAGTGGCACAGATGTGTAATGACAACAGAAAGTCTGTTCCTTGATTATAAAACGACCCCTTATTTTTGAGAATATGACTTCTAGATTAAAATATCGTCCTATGTTTAGACCAGTACGGTAGTTTGATCAATGACTTATTCAACAGCAGATGGGTGTCCTGCAATGCTGGATATGAGCATCATAAGATTCTGTGCTCGTCATGATCTGAGGAGAAAAAGACTGATGTCAGACGGAGAGCTGGAGAGCACTTTGGTTCATCTATATATGAGCTGAGTTTTCATTTAGATTTTAGTAGTATCTGATTCCAGTGCCGCCATGCTACCTGAACTGCTGTGCACAAAGCCATTTCAGGGTCACCAAACTGGACAATTAAATATTAAAAACAAATTCAGTCCAGTGGCCTGTTTGCTAAAATTGAAATAATAAAAAAACAGGCATTTTTTTGTGATTAGATTAAAAAACAAAATAAAAAGTCACTTTTTTATTTTTTACATTTTTGATTGACAGTTTAAAATGGAAAAAAAAACAAATGATACACGGGTAATTACAGATTGATAAAGTTACAGAAATTTTACATGGACATTTTTATTTTAAAGTTATTCCAGACGGTGGATTCGACAGAAACAAGGTTATTCGTAACCACTGACAAGTTGAACTCCCCGTTAAAAGTTTCTGCTGTTACATCAGAAATTACCTGTTTTAATGTTATGGTTGTGGCCTCTAGATTGTTAGGATTTTGTTGGTAGACTTTTTATTTTTCATAAAAAAACAGGATGACATTAATACCCTGGCAGTGGCAATAAACCTTATTTTATTTTACATTTTTTAAGATGAGATTTACACTAAATATGTGTTACTGACAAGTGCTGATGTTAAAAGTGTTTGAACAACAAATGTTATGGCACTTTAGTTCATATGGCAGCAGAACATTTAAATAAAAGTGACCTTTACGCTACTTTTGATTTCATTATTTGATTTTCCGTATACAATGCGAATAATCGTGATTAATCAGGGAAATCATGCGATTAATCGCGATAAAAATTTTAATTGTTGCCCAACCCTAATCTTGGTATCAAAATTGTATATTTTCTTGAAAAATCTCCGGTGCTGCGTTAATCTATATATCATCAAGTGTGATCACCTCTGTGAAAGCAAACATTTTGTTACTTTTTCTGGTCTGGAGCATGCAAGTCTGTATTAGCACTATGACAAGAAGGAAAGACATCAGAAATGCTCTCAACAGAATCAGTTGGTACTATCCGTTAATTTGTGAATGCCATTTAGAGCTTCTTCTCACACTAAGAAAGATTATTTACAAGTGGAAAACATTCAAGACAACTAATAATCTTGGAAAGAACATTCCAGAAAATTGCATCCCAAGGTCAGATAGTGCAATGATCATAGAAACTGTAAAAAAGAAAAAGGAAATCATATTTCAAAGGCCTCCGTTGTCATGTTAGATTTTCATTATAATTGCACCACTACTAGACTGAACAAGTATTTCTTGTTGTGGAAGAGCCCAGGATGAAGCCTCTTCTTTAAAGGTTTAGGTTTGCAGTCATCAAATCAACTACCAAGTCCTCCGTTTATCAAAATATCAACTGCGAGGTCATCTGCATGACAGTTAAATGTTTGCTGAAATTGGATCACACAACAGAATGATACCAAGCACGCCAGCAAATCTACAACGAGAAAGCTGAAACAGAAAGAAAGTGCGACAGTGTTACAATAACCCAAAGTCCAGATCTCAACCTAAGATGCTATGGCTTGAAGAGAGCTGTTATTAAACATAATACCTGCAAGCTTTAATGAGCTGAAGCAAAGTTGTTTAGAAGTGTTGGCCAAAAGTCCTTCAGAAAGCTCAGAGAGATTGGAGAGTGTATCATTTGTGGGAGGACTTTGATATTTATGTTGACATAGAAAATGATGGTCTTAATATTGCTTTTACTTCCATTTTGGACACAATTGGATTTTGTCAAATGATGAAAAACCCGACCCACCGTCACAATCACATACTCAATCTTAATAATCTTGGCCCTGAAATAGAACAAGAAATAATTTCTCATGACTCTTCGCTGTCTGATCACTTTTAACGGCCATATATAATCTTGAGTAAAAACTCATTACCACAGGAGTCTGTCAGTAAATTTTGTAAACAGATTTAAGGAACTAATGTCTTCATTTCCTCCATCTCCATGTATTAGTACAGTTCAGGGCTGCTCCCTAAACTTTACTCCTACACACCTGGACTGCTTTGCTTATATAGCGGAAGCCTTTCTACATCCAGCTCTTGATAGAGTTGTCCCATGTAAGAAGAAAGATATAACTAATATTAGACACACCGCATGGTGTAACAGAGAATCTTGAAACAAACAATGAGAAATTTGGAATAGAAGTGTTCCACTGAATCTGAGGAACATTATTCAGCCACTTTTAAATGTAACAAAAAAAAGCCTTAGGCAGTAATAGAAGTGCACATTACTCACAGCTTATAGAAAAGCATAAGAACAACCATAGGTTCCTTTATCACCACTGTAGCCAGGCTAACAAAGACCCACTGAACAATGCATTCCCTCTTTTTTTTTTTAACAGCAATGATTTTATGAACTTTTCTATTGATAAAGTTCTGTCAGAGAGAAAATGAATTTGTCCTTTCCCACAGGTGCCATGTTTTGATAATGAAATGAAATGAAAATGAAATGAAATGAAAAATACTTTATTAATCCCAGAAGGGAAATTCCACATTCTAGTAAGGGTTTTTTTTTAAATATAATGATGATTGCCCTATTTTAAACTCATATTTACACTTTTATTCCTATTGATCTGGCTTTGTCGTGGTTTGCAGAGGACGGAAGGAGGATCCAAGAACAGTAGCTCCAAATGAAAGGGTTTATTGTACAACAACACAAAATCCAAAAACACAAACTTAACTTCCAGGGAGACGAGTAGAAAGACAAAAGGAGAAACAGGCAGGACTGCAAACACGTACATAAACTATGACTAATGGACCCACACAGACAGGGGAAATGACGAGACTTAAATCTACTGGGGAACAAACGCGAGTCAGGTGCAGAAGATCAGGATAACAAGAGGGAGGAAGCATAGCAGAAAACAATGAAGACAAGACAGACCTTTCAAAGTAAAACAGGAACCACTAAAGACGCAAACTTGACACACACATACACACACAGGGCTGTCATGGCCGACCCAGGCCATGACAGCCTATCTTGTATCCTCTTAGTATTTTAAAAAATCAGAAGCATCTTTGCAATCTGGATCAATCTGACTCAGAAAAACTGATCCATGCATTTATTACATCAACGCTGGACTACTGCAATGCCATTTTAGGTGGATACCCAAATAATTCTGTTAAAATGCTTTCAAAATGCTGCTGCCTGAGACCAGTACTGCCAAAACAGATCAAATCTCACCCATTTTAGCTTCTCTACATTGGCTACCTGTTCAGTCTTACGTTCCAAAATTCTCCTTATGACACACACAGCCCTAAATGGCCTGGTCCCACCTCATCCCAAACATCTCATTGCACTTCGTTCCCAGTCTGCTGGTTTATTCCTGGTTCCCAGAGTGTCAAAGCCCAGAATGAGAGGCTGAGCTTTTAGTTTCCAAGTTCTTTTTCTGTGGAACCAGCTGATGGTCTGGGTACAAAATGCTGACTCCATCTCAGCTTTTAAGTCTGAATATCCTCCTTTTAGAAAAAGAGCTTATCATTGATTTGTTGATTTTACTCATTTGTTTTTACTCTACTATTTATACTAGTTTTACCGCACTCATTTGTTTATACTATGCTTTTATTTCTGAATGTATTTTCTCATTGCTTTTCATTTGTTTTGCTTTATTGCAGCTCAAAGCACTTTGAGCCGCACTTGTGTTTGAAAGGTGCTATATAAATAAAGCTGAAGTTAAAGCTCAAGATGAAGATGCAACTCTGTGCGCTGTGAAGCAACAGAGCAGACTGTACTTGTTGAGGCACTTCAACGTTTGCAGCAAGATGTTGCAATCTTATTTAAGTCCGTGGTGGAGAACGCACTTTTATTTATATTAATCTATTAGAGCAGCAGCAGCGGAGCCACTGACTGTGAACTAATAACATATCAAAAATAGATTTAGTAATCAATGCTTAATTAGTTTATTCACTCATTTCTTACATTATTTCCATCTTTCAGCATTGCCTTAAATGTTCTTATTTAAAGTTGTATGTCAGTTGTTCTCCCTCATTTCCATTTTAGCCAGATCTTACATCTTGCAGTCTCCCAGTGGATGTGGGCGACCTATAATTTAAGGTCAAGTGCTCGTGCTATAATGTTTCACAGCGTTCCTGGTCACTCACATCTTGAATGAAAGGCGTGGCATCTTTCCATAAGCACCAGAGCCTTTTTCAGTCTTTGATTTTCAAGTAAATTGACTTGGCATTGGGTTTGATGAGGCGGAGAATGCCAGGGACATGATCAAGTGATGCGTCATCAATCCTCCAAGGTCTTTGACACTCTAATGTCTCATATCACTTCCTCTCTGATTTTACAATGGGATGTGAGCTATTTGTCAAACCTGCCTGCAGGATGTAATTCTTTAGTTTCAGTTAATGATTTGCTTCCAGCTTTCTGTGCATATGTGTGTGCGTTTAATTTTAAGTTAAAGGGCTTAAGGCGAAGTCAAGTATCATGGACTCTTGTTCGTGAGTACAGTAGAGTGCAAGACTGACAGTTGGATTGGTGCAGAATGTAAAGTGATACTGACATTATACCAACATCTTTTGATGAAGTGAGAGTTTAATCTAAAGGTCAAGCTGTTGATTTACCCGTCAATCTTCTTTACTACCTCCCTGTTGGTTTGTAGCCAAACAAATGAAATTGCTAAAACAAAAATGTTCTTCCTCTAAAGCAGGGGTGTCAGACTCATTTCCACTAAGGGCCACATCAGCATCGTGGTTGCCCTGGAAGGGCCAGATTGACAGCATGAATGTAACAAAATGGAATGTAAACCCAAATAAATTACACTACACCTTATTATATTGTAAATTACTGTTTCTGTATTTATTATGTATTCAAGATTCAAATATTTAAATCATTATTATATTAAACTTGGGGTTTGTGGTTGTAACCCTGCTTTCGCACAGGTAACTGAGAGTATCCATTACCTTGGTTTCAGAAGCGGGAGCGATTCTTGGTTTTTCTTGTGGGCTAATATAGCAAATTTAGCATGCTCCGTGTTTGATGTCAAAATCCCGACGTAGATTGTACTCTTTCATGACTGACGCTGCCTCATAACAAAAAGACATGTGGCTAGTTTGTAAAGGTCTTTCTCAAGTCCATCAGTTCTGAAAATCGTCTTGATGTCTTGCTCATGATGATATACTGTTATCGTTGTGGGTAACGACGAAATGCATTATGGGAGATGCAGTTTATTGTCAATGTGCACTTTAAAGCGGTGTAAGCTTATTTTAAGTCTTAAAATATTGGTTTAAAATTTAAGCCAATATTGCACAAGCTCTCGAGGGCCACATAAAATTACGTGGTCCTTGTGTTTGACACATTTGCTCTAAAGGGAGCATGGTGTTACCCTCAGAGTTGAGCCAGACGTATGTCCAGCAGTGGTTCGTTCAACCCAGAAGGCAAACCTTAGGATATGCTGCAGGGAACATGTCTCTCAGCTGATCTGGATGTGGCTGTGGACAAGAAGATCAAAGCAGCTCACCGTAGATTTAGTTGTTTTATGTTGGTAGCGTTACTATACAGTTGTTCTGAACATTCGAATGTAAAAGGGATAAATGGACATGAAATGTGTGCATATGTGTTAGTTTATCTGTTTTAAAGCAAGGTCTTAAGTTAAGCTTACAGTTAGGCTCAGGATACTTTATTTCCGAGGACTCAACAGCACTCACTGCAGAGTCTTGACAGGAAAAAAAAAATGACGTCACCTGTCATCTTACAGGAATGCATTGTTTAATGAGTAATGACTCCTCTGTATTGGGAAATGCATAAAAAGAGGTATGTATTTAACCCAGAGCCCCTTTTTAGAGTTTTGGACAACCAGCATCTCATTTGTGACAAAGTTCATAAACAGAAATAAAACTGCAGTGGTTGTGGAGGAGACTGACCTCGTTGTCCTTGTCTAGGACTGTTTCTGTCTCTGCCCCACTGATGAGCAGCAGTTAGAAGATGAGACTCCGGGACACAGAAGTATCAGACAGGGGGTATTTAATACGCAACTATTCCCCTCCATCCTTCTCTCCCTCCCCCTATTTCTCTCTCCCCTCCCTTCATTGTCGTCTGTCCTTTTTCCTCTGGCACTGCTTCCCTTGATTTGGTTATAGTGGCTGTGTGTGTGTGCGCCCAGGTTTGTGTGTTTGAATGAGAGACTCTATTTGTGCGGCAGGTGCTCTTTGGATAAAAGAACGGAAGACGTTGACATGCCTCTGCTGCTTCTTCTGACACACGTCTGGAGAAAGATGATAACACTCCCAACCACTCAGACATGCAAGGCTGCCCTCAAAAATACACCTCGCTAACGTACTGAAATTTCAGTCTCAGGTCTGAATGCTTTTTACTGTTTGCAGCTTAACATAACTTTTTTTTTTTTTTTTTTTTTGCAGATAGGCTAATCCTATTTCACTTTTCACAATTTTCACTCATGCTCTGGTTTCCAGTTGAACAGACAGTAGACACAACTCCAAAAGAAAGCTACAAGTTGCTGTCATTCTGCCATTGATTTCAGCGACCAGTTTGATTCTAATTTCTGGCAACATCCCAGTCAACACTTAATAACTTTCCGGTCGACTGCTGCAAGCTGGTTGAGTTTTCGTCTCTTGTTCCAACATGTTGTTTGGCTGAAAATGTTATTTTGCCCTGTAATGTAGTTGCTGGGTCAGTAATTTCTCCTTTAGACTTGTTTTTGGAATCAAATCCTTCAACAGCTGAAGCCAGCCTTTCAAAGGACTGAAACTCCAGCCCTTTTACCTGCTAGAAGGCTATTCTTCTTTAGTATCGACCCGTGAAGGATGTTGTCCTGATTTGGATTCTGTCAGGAAACAGCTGAGAGAAGTGTTTATGTTTTCATGGAAATACGTTTAGAGGACTGTTGTGAGCGATCTAAATCCAATTTAAATTGACTGCTTTACCACTCTACAACACAATATGCAATGGAAAAAAATAGCTGGGTGCCAAAAAGGAGGATTCAAAGTACAATTTCCATTATATTTTCACGGTAAAACCTTTGATCTCAGACAATGTCATGAACACAAAAGTGAGTACGACTGTGTCTTTCAGGGATAATGACTGTGTGTGAGGGAGCTGGGAATTATTAATGGCTCGTGAGCTTTCATCACTCTCCCACGGTTAGTGTGGTCTGTGGTGCTGAATTTGAATGGACAGGAGCAAAATCAACAGCCCTGATGAATTGAGTTGCTTATCGAATGCCTTACATTGCACTGCCCTCTGCAGGTGTAAAAGTAAATTACTGCAACACAAAGTTTGGGAGGGACACAGATTGTCAGTCATATACTTTTAAATCTGTTAGTGAACAAGTCTTTTTCTACCTCTGTTATGAAGCTGAATGTGGTATTATTTTCATTATTAACTAAACTTGAGCATTTCTGATTGATTAAGTGGTGCTTACTTTGGTGTTTAAAGACAGAATTATTTTTTTTTATTTTTAAGTCCAACAGAAGATTTAAGAAATTCAGTTTGAGATGATGAAAACAGAAAAGCCATTCTAAAACACATTATTCACAATTATTTGCAAAGCACTTCTGTTTCTGACTAGTTATCTTTCAATTAAGTATTGATAGCTCGCCTGAAACGTGTAGCATTTCAAAGAAGCACCTAGCTGATAAACAGTCATTTTTTGAAGTTTATTTAGAAAAATAATGTCTGAATACTTTTTTCGTCCCTACAAACACTGTTTGTGTGTGAAGAGTTAATCTAGTGAGTCTCACTTCCACAAAAAAGGAAGTTGTTTTTGAGCCCTTGTCTTTTCATCTGTAAGCCTCTGTAGTTTGTGCTGAAAGCCTTGTTGCAATCAGTCTGTTTTTGTCCCACATTGCTGTATTAAAAATATCCTCAAAGGCTAATGATCTATGCAAATGAAACTCTTATTTCACTTATTTAATTGAAAACACAGTAGCCAATTTTGAGCACCATTTGTCAATGACCTCCTCTGTGTCACTGCGCGGGTACACACACACACACACACTTCCCCGTTCTCTCTGTTAGACATTTTAATCAGTTTTGAGAGAAATAATTGCCCAGGTAGATGTCTAAATATGGAGGCATTTCAATTATGTGGTGTGTCTGGCTTCAGGCAAACTATGGCTCATAGAGAATAATCAACTAAGACTGATTAAGCTGAAATATTATTACAGCTTGGGTGTATGTGCGCACACAGTGACAGTGTCAACATCGACTGTAGATTAGATTTCTTTTGGGGTGTCTTTTTAGCTATCATTTCTCAATCAACAGTTACGTTAAATTAGGTTGAGTGATTTTGCTTCCTGAAGGAACCTCACCACCCTTACAAAACCTTTGGAGGTAGCGAGCGGATGTGGGGGGGGGGGTGTCATCTGAGGAACTTTTATGGAGACTATTTTTCATAAGTTCACCACTGGCCTGCTAATTATAACACTCAGACTCTCTGAGTCTGAGTTTCCAAGCAAATGGAGCAACACTTTCACTCAGCTGGCAACAGATTGCACAGAGCTCATGTTGGATCAGTCCTGAAGTGACAGCTGTCAGGCAGAGAGCTCGGTTGCTCTTTACCAAACTTTTCATAACCAGAAGTGCTCTCAGCGTTGCTGATTTGGCGGATGATCCGACCAAAACATGGGCATATGCTGTAAACCAACAAATGCAAATGTAGAGGTGTGACATCAGAAGTGTGCTTGCACTAAAGAGTTCTGGGCTTGCTTCATGTTTGTAGTTTATGGTCCAAGCTGTCTTGTTCCAAATAAGAATTAAGGGAGAGAGGGTGTTGTCTTTCGTTCAGTTCTTGAGATCAAAGATGGAGGAACGTCTGGAGATGAGAAGCGAAGTCAATGCAGAGGTGCCTCAGACTTGCATTATTTAATACCCAGAGAGGCCAGCTCTTCTGGTTGCAAAAACATGTTTGTGTGTATTGAGGAATATACAACAGTCGCCCCGCCACTCACTTTTTATTACCTCAATAAACATTTTCCTTGTAAGACTCTATCATTATTTGATGCATTTGTCAATACAGCCCGAAATAGAGTTAAATGGAAACTAAAGCCTGTTTTGTTTTGGGAGCTCAGAAAGTGCTTTATGCTGGTAATTTTCACCCTTCTGGTGCTTGTAAAAATATGTCGCCTTCCCCGTTTTTTAAAAATGCCAAACTCGAGGTTTCGAAATGATCATCCATATCAGCTCATGATAGCTTCTTTAGCTATGCTCTGCTGACAGGAACAAATTAACAAGAAATGTACCAAAACAACACTGCATACATATGTTAACAGTGAGACTCCATATAAAGAGAGAGAGAACTTCTCCACCAGATTCAGACCACCTAGTCGCGGCATCTCTGATATCACTCCAAGTCACAGTATATGAGGTAACGATTTGTGCAGTGTTGAAGTAAACTGAACTTTATTTTACCATTATTAGAAGCAACAGCAACAAAATCAAAGGTCAGTGCCATACAATGTTCCTGGAACTGAGGAGCCGTCTTGTCAGGCCAAAGATTTAGGAGAGAAATAAATTTGAATGGAAGGCTTTTTATCTTGTATTGATCTTACATCTCTGTCTTGGTATCTGACAGATACAGTACTATCTCGATGCTTTATGTAAGAGATGGTGACAGATAGAGACGGCCAGCCTTTATCTCTCACACTTTCATCCTTGATTTGACTTTCTGGCAGCAGGCTGTGTTTGCGAGTTTACTGGCCTGAATATGTCAGTGCATTTGGGAATATGTATGCGTTTATATATTTGTTTTACATCAGTCATATCCTTGAATATTTTTTTCAAGTATTTGTGTAACATAAAATCATGTGTTGTCTTTCTTATGGTTTTCATTCAATTCCATTTTGTCATCTTCTGTTAATTAACATGAGAGCATGACTGTATTTGAATTGACACTGATTGTTAGCCAGCTTGAAAATCTGTTTGAATATATTTATTTTGTATCGTGTTGCTTGACTTGATATGGCAAAGTGCCTGAGTGTGCTTCTGTTTGAGTGTAGGTCCAGCGAGTGTTGCTCTCCAATCCAGAAGTGCAACACAACTGATGGTGGACTAGAAGTTGGCTCAAAAATGTCTCTGGATTAAATAAACCCCCATTAAAAAAAAAAAGATGTGTATGTCTCTTCTTACTTTTGGTGATGAATGTTTTATTTGAAGGATTTCACTTCTTCTGAACAGAGTCCAGTACTGGTCCTTCTGAAAATAAATACTTCCTGAACTCAGAGCTCAGCTTGACTTCAGGCCTGAACGACTTTTGTCCAATTGGTTTACAAAATTCACTTTCAGATCCAACTTCCTGCCCAAAAATTAGCCATTTCTGACTCCAAAAAAGACAAAGATGACAGCAGCCAAAAGCTTGGAGATAAAGAACTTGGAGATAAAGAACAGCAGCTCACAAAGCAGTTGGAGGAATTGATGATTTTATCCATCTTTTATTCAGAATCCATGCGTGAAGTCATGGGGGTGTCACAATAATGCCTTTTCCCGAGAAACCATTAGAACAGAAAGAGTTAACGGTAATATTAAGGTCTTTTGTCTCAGAAACATTGATACGACACATTTCTCTGATTCCCAGAAGCATACGATGCTAGTATTCTATTCTGGTGAACTTGGCTGAATCGTTGTTGCATAAAAACAATATTTTTATTATTATAGACCGCTCTGATTTAAAATTTGGAGTGTAAGATCTGCAGAAGAGTGCCCACTTTTTTTTTTTTCAACAGACAGGACTGACAGCTTGTGACAGTTTATGACTGACAAAAAAAAAAGTCTGGTCATAATAAAACTGACAATGATAATCTAGATGATGTGGTGTTGATATGATGAACCAGTACCTGTAAGACCCTGGACCCCTACCTGTAAGACTCTGGACCAGTACCTGTAAGACCTTGGACCAGTACCTGTAAGACTCTGGACCAGTACCTGCAAGAGACCAGTACCGTTTTGGACCAGTACCTGTAAGACCCTGGACCAGTACCTGTAAGACCCTGAACCAGTACCTGTAAGACTCTGGACCAATACCTGTAAGACCTTGGACCAGTATCTGTAAGACCCTGGACCAGTACCTGCAAGACTCTGGACCAGTAAGACCCTGGACCAGTACCTGTAAGACCCTGGACCAGTACCTGCAAGACTCTGGACCAGTACCGTTTTAGACCCTGGACCAGTACCTGTAAGACCCTGGACCAGTACCTGTAAGACCCTGGACCAGTACCTGCAAGACTCTGGACCAGTACCGTTTTAGACCCTGGACCAGTACCTGTAAGACTCTGGACCAGTACCTGCAAGACTCTGGACCAGTACCGTTTTAGACCCTCAGTGCGTCATTTCCTGTTGTTCTCACTCTAATGCTGTAAGTTAATTACCAGTATTGATCATTCACCCCTTTTGTTATGCTAAATCGGATTTTTTTTTTAATCAGTATGCATGATCATGACTCCTCTCCTTTCAACTGCGTTTTTAGCTTTTTTAGTCTTTCAGCTTGTGCTGATGTCAGCGCGCCAGATGTGACGGCAGTATCCCATCGCAACGGAAATGTTCAGTGCTGTGCCGGATTGCATATGCAGTACATGTTATAGCCAGATTTCACCTCCAGGCTGTACGTATGTGCGTGCACGCGTGTCCGTTTTACGCTCAAGGGGGACTGCCACATCTGTGAGTTTGTCCAGATAACTACTGGGTCAGATCCGTCGTCTTTTTGTCATTACAGTTTGTCTCCTCGCTTCTCCTTCTGTTGGTCTTTTTCTTCTATTGGTAATATATTTTTCCTCTGTGTTCATTTAACCTTTTTGTGTCGGTAAATTGTAAATCTTGCATATAAACTTCATGGATGCTGTTTTTTTTTCCCCAGCTTTGGCTGTGCCATCTCTCCCCTCCTCTCTCTCCCAGTCTCATTACGCAATCCATTCTTCTCATCATGACTTTGTCTGTCCCTTTCTGTTTCCTCTCTTGATTTCCTAGTGTACCCCTCAGTGCTTTCCTATTCTTAAATCTCTCATTTCTTTCCCCCTTTCCTCCCTTCACTCACTCCCATCACTGACCCAATTAAGCACGGGAGGGACAGAGCAGTAGTAGAGTGATGAAGGTGGGGAGAGGAAGAGAGGGAGGACAGGCGGAGAGAGTGGAGGGAGTTTGACAGTCAGTAACTGGAAAACCAGAGAAAGTCTGAAAACAATTGCCACCAACCTGCCAGGACACACACAGCCAATTGTCCGAACTTCACCTGGAACTTAAACAACCTTTGACAGGCTCAGTGGTGGAGGAGGGGGTGGGGGGGTGGGGGGGGTGGAGTAGCAATACGACATCCCTGCTGCCACGCACTTACTGCTCTGGAAGGAAGAAATGAGGAGAGGAGAATAAGAACCTACCAGCCCCGAGGAGAAGGCGGGTGCGGAGCTGCGCGGAGGTAGGATGGCCGAATGCCGGCATTTAGAGGGAGACTGAGCGCTGGGAGACGCTGAGGAGACAAAGGCAGCGCATCCCCCGCCTGGGATCTGAGGGAGGGGGCCGCGGGAGCGTGGCCGCCCCGAGGCGAGAGAAAGATCTGTGTTGACAAGAACAGAGGGAGAGGCAGGAGGAAAGGATGCATCTGTTCTTCCAGGACAAGTGGGAGGTGGAGGGGCTACAGACTGTGGGGATCCTCCTGGTGGTCTGTAGCTCCCTCAAACTGATGCACTTTCTGGGGCTCATCGACATCTCTGTGGCAGGTAAGAGAAATGCAAAGAAATCAAGAGAGAGGCTTTGAGTTAGTCTAAAATGTTTATGATCTTCTTTGGGGGGCTGAACTCTTTCAGCAGGGAAGAGGAGGCTGCACAAGCAGTTGTGTGCTTTTCTGTGTTTGTCAGAGTTAAACATTAGGGTTGGCCCCATTTCTTAAATAAATATCAGTCTTGTTTGACACACTTCTAGTCCTGTGTAACCTGTCTGTATGCGCTTTTATAAGTGATCATGTAGAGTGTATACATTCTCCATCTCACATAGTGCAGAACTTATTCTGGAAAAATTACATCTGACAGTCAGCCAGTACTTTAAAGACATTGTCTTAGCTTGTCATTTTACGAGAAGTGAACAGGCGCTTCTCAAAAATATTTTTGTTCTTTTGAAACCACTTATCACAAAGAGCTGTCCAAATGCCGTTTGTATTTCTGGAAGGAGCTTTCTGGAAATGCAGCCCTTGATGTGTGATCAGGGCTGTTCAGGCTTAAAGAGGTATTTACTTTAATTTAATTTTTTTTCATTCTATTGTCAAGCTTCCACTCTGGCATAGTTTATCAGCGTGAAATTGAATCATCTTCATAAACAGGAATTATACTAACTGGTAAAGAACGTCCACATGTGCAGCTTTCTAGGAATTAAAAAACTAATAATAATGAAAAAAATAGGACATTCACCCCAAGTCAAGTTCAAGAGCTGTGGCTGTGATGCACATTTATTGGACTTCTGTTATCAAACTTCAAATATGGCATTAGTTTAACTATTTGTTAAGTCACTGTTTGGCTTTGTTTATGGACTAAATTTCCCTTTTTAAAGCTCAAGAAAATATCATGGTTTTTGGTTTAATTCCATCATATTGTGTTTACCACATCTTAAAAGGTAGACTGCTCCTTTTTAGCAAGAACTTTCTTCCCTATTTCCTGGGTTGTCATGGTGATGCTTCACACAGTGAGGTCACTGGCAGAGAAATACTGGCCACCGTCTCATTTCATACTTCCAGCTTTCACTGGCTTCTACTAAAGTTTATCAAACTGTTGAAAACTGTGTATCTCAAAATGGATGCAAAGCGGTCCTGATGAAACGTCCGTATGTGAGGTAGGAATGAGAGCATGTTGAGCCAGTGCTGTTTTTGATTTATTAAATGTGTCTTAACCATAGTACCACCAGAACACAAAAAAAGAAAGTCTAGAAACCATTACATACTAATAGGAGTCATAACATTTGAAAGATTTTTACCAGTCAAGATAGCTTTCGTCAAAAACAAACAAATTCAGAAGAGCATTATGGGAAATTTTCCCTTGACCTCTTTGTGGGTCCCTAAACTTTATAAAATCTTCTGTGCTGACTGGTAACAACATACTTAAATGCAAATATAGGCAGTGACTCGTTGGAAACCACAGGCACATGAATGCATATTAAATGTCATTTTAGAATAAATCTCTACAGTTTTCATCAGCAGGTGTCGGAGCCACACGAGAATCACAGCCAACTCAGACGTTTCAGCTCTGAACAGGAACTCTCTGGATCTGAACTATATGTTTGATCTCTTAGCACTTTGGGTTCCTGAAACGCGACCAGTTTCAGAGAATTTACTGTTTATTGCCAAAATAAAATATTGCGTTTCAAGGTAAAAAATAAAGAAATGAAGAAGAAAGAAAGAAAGAATAAGAAAAAGGAGGAAAATCATTTTTTTCCTTTCTTCTGAGGAGCTATGATGGCCTTTCAGCATTAACCTTGCATTACTACTGAACTCTTAACTGCATGGTGTTAATATTTATGGATGGATGGATGGATGGATGGATGGATGGATTGATTAATGGACATACAATAGAAGAGATGAAAACAGTGCCAGGGAAAAAGGTGTCTTGGTCCTATAAAGTATTTCAAGCTCAGTGCACCATGCGCCACCATTGCTGTTTTATCTGCCTGCCTTACATTTTGATTCCTAAATTAAACTAACAATGGTGTATAAAGATGATGTCAGTAGTCAGTGAAACAGTTTCACCTAATACCCTCCAGGAGCTGTTCTGGTGCTGTCTGGAGGTAAAGGATGCAAAAGGGTGAAC
This sequence comes from Hirundichthys speculiger, assembly GCA_018398805.1. NCBI lineage: Eukaryota > Metazoa > Chordata > Actinopteri > Beloniformes > Exocoetidae > Hirundichthys > Hirundichthys speculiger. The sequence continues at coordinate 7,004,093 of JAGFBZ010000344.1, read as the reverse complement.
AATGACAAAGATAAGAACATTTACTTCAGGTGCACACTATCCTGCCTTTTACCTCAGAGGTACAGTGATTTTTTTTTTTTTAAATTTATTATTGATTTTTGTATTGTGGTCAGTTGCTGGGTTCATATGGAAAAAAAAATAATTACTTACCCACATGCAGACCGAGGGACAGAGTGTTGGGCCTGTGCTTGGCAGGTGGGTGGATGAATCTGGCACTCGCTGAACAATGTGTTCTGCATGCTCTGGTTACAATTAATGCCAAAACCAAAGGTCATGGGGGCCACAGTCCCCGAGGCGTCAAAGAACAGAGAAATAACAGGATGAGACATAGCAGAGGGTAGGTTGTTAGTGGAGGTGCTGTGGTTCTGTTGGCTTTCCACCAATATTGACCTTCGTCTCTCGGACCGCTGGGGTCTTCCTTAAAGGTGAGAACTGTCACCATGCCGACTATGAGGAGTAAATACCTACGTGTACAGTAATGTGCAAAAGTTAGTACCCTCTCTTAATCCTGTTTTTTTTTTCTGTGTGTGCATGTAAAATCATAGCAGCTCTCAGTATTAAGTAAATACAAGCACAGATGAGACACAGAGCTTTTCACAGTGACATGTTTTTATTTATTTAACAAAAATGAAGCCCATAATAATATGGGCAGTTCTCCTCTTACCGCTTCCACAGGATTTAAGATGGTAAGTTGTAGAAAGGTGCTGCTAATCGTCAACTTGATGAATGATTATTGGGGGGGGGGGGGGGGGGGGGGTCAGAGGAGGATGTTAACACAATACTAAGAGGGGCAGATTTTAGCAATGCAAAGGGTTAACCATACAAACCAACACTTTGGAGTTTAGCATGCTACATTCAGAAAGATTATTTATAAGTGGGATGCATTAAAGACATTTCCCAGTCTTTCCAGGAGTGGATTTCCCAGCAAATTTATCTCAAGGTCAGACCATTCAATTCAATTCTCAAGAAAATACAAAAAGAAAAGTAAATCCCAAAAGTTATGTCCTAGCCCCTACAAGCTTCACTGAGATTGGAAACAGATATAGTTTGTTTGGAAGGATTGCCAGGAGAGTTGGAAGGGTTGCCAAAAGCAACCTTTCCAATTCTTGGGTCTAAAAAGAACATAGAAGCAGGACTGAAGTTTGCAAAATTACATGTGAACAAACCCAGAAGACTTCTGGACCAATGTTCAGTAGACAGTTGAGGCCAAAGTGGAGTTGTTTCGCTTCAAAGCAGAAATGTTTGCTGAAAACAAAACACAGCAGGTCAGCAGAAACACCTCGTAAACATATTCAAGAACTTCTTTTTTTTTTTTTTGGCACTAGTGGTCTTTATTCATAGAGAGAGAGAGAGACAGGTGGAAAGGCAGTAGAGGAAATGGGAAAGACGTGCAGCGAAGAGTTATATGGGCAGGAGTCGAACCCGCGTACATGGGCCACCTGCCCTAACCACGGCGCCACCAGGTGGCCTGATCAAGCACTTTGTTCACAAGCTGTTGTTCATCTTAGGTTGTAGTTTCTTCATGTTTGGACCCACTATGATTTTTTATTATATTTTTTTTTACACAGAAAACATAGGATTGAAAGAGGGTGAACTAACCTGCCCACAAATGAATGTGTAAGGTTTTGTATACTTTTTAGTGCTACGGTACCTTTTCTGATTTTAATGATCATTGTGAGAAACATGAAGAAGTCTGTCTGCTTTGAGATGAGATGCCAGACTTGGTGGGTTTGAAAAAGTTCGAAATGTTTACTTTGCATTTTGCATTGATTCTCCCGGCTGCCTTCTGTCAAGTTGTTTTATGTGAATATGGGCTTTTTTTGAGTATCTCTGATTTCGGAACTTGTATTGCAAAGGCTCAAGCTGTAACGGGCGTGTGTGCTCTTATCGATTTCCTAAACTCTGCACTCTCCAGTCTATAATCTTCGTGGTCTCCCTTCGCTAAGCCAAGCTAGCATGCAACTACCCGTTTGCCCAAGAAAAGCAGTCTATTGTTGCATCTTTTTGTTGCATGTAGTGTGTTGTTGACTTCTCGCATCTGAGGATACAGAAGTAAATCACTGACTCGTGTGTGTGTGTGTGTGTGTTAATCTAACCCTTGTGCTATGGTTGGTGATTGCAGGTAATCCTTCCACCAGCCAAAGCAAAAAAACCATAAAGCAGCGATTCCTCAAGCTGCTGCCGTGCTGCAAGCCCTCGACTGCCCCGTCAGTCACTCAAAGCAAGTGCTCCTTCACTCTCTGTGCATCTCTGTCTTCTGTCTCCAGCCTCTTTAGTGGGATGAGAGGATTCCAACAAATGTTTGTGTGGACGCACTCACTGAAATATTCACATACAGCCACATGTACTCCAAAAACTGAACGTCTCTGTAGGTCTGTTTTTGTCTTTTGCGAATTCTAGAGTGTGGCATTCGACAATGGAACATCTGTGTGTGTTTGTTGTGGGGCATGAGGGTAAGATAGGGAACACAACTGTTTTCACAAGCTTTGAAAATGCCTTTTAAAATTATAAAGCTCATCTCTCACGTCCTTGGAACAGATCTCCTCACGGTCTCTCCAGTATCCTTGAGCTTGACATTCAGTCCCTTTTTTTTCTTTTTGCTTTGTTAAAAAGTACAGAAGTTTGTGAACGTTTGTCAGCCTCTCAAATTATTCTCTATTTCTGCATAAATATCCAATCTTAAGTCCTGAAGAAGGGCTGATTACATTATTTTTTGTGGCAAATGCTCAAATACTACCAAATATGCCTGCAAGTAGTAAAGGTTTGCTAACCTTTCGGTATCTCATGGACGGCTCTTGTGCAATAGTAACCACGACTACAGCTTTCTGCATAGTCTTGGAGGAATTTTAACCCATTTCTCTGCACAAATACTTCAACAATGGGATGTTTGTGGGTTTCCTTTCTTATCATCTTGATGCAGGATACAAAAGTAGGTCTTTTTCTGTTTTTTTTTTTCTTGCTTTATTTGCCCACAAACTATTTCCCAGCAGCCTTTTGGCTCCTCATGATCAGGATCAGACTGCAGGTGTTGCACAGAGTTTCTCTGTTGGAGAGCTTTTTTGTCTGTGTGAGAGAGACCTTTAAATGCTCGGGATGCCCTGATTTCCTTTTTTAATGTCATGTTCGCAGTCATCCCCACACGTCTCCGTGAGTGGTCTTCATCAGTTGAGTTTCCTCTGTCTGTACTCAGTCCACCTGGCGACTGACGGGGTCCAAACTCCTGAAGAATGGTTTTGTTCCCTTTTATATGCTGATGAGAATAAACAAATCTTTTATCTGAGGTCTTCAGGAATTAACACTGTTCAATATCACATTAGATTAAAACACATGACTCTATTTCGCACCTTCAGTTTAACTGCTGACGCCAGAGTTTCATACACCATTGCCAGTAAGATGGATTATTTCCTCAATAAACAAGTCTTAACCTACATTTTGGACTTGTGAAAATCTAATGATATGTCATATTGTACAGAAATAGAACATTAAAGGGTCTGCAAACTCTCAAGCATCATTGTATACTGTTAAAGCTGTATTTGATCATGTTGATTAATCTGGTGAAATATCTTGTTTCTCTGAGGGTCAGGAATGTGCCTCGGTGATAAATACTCAGAAAGCCTTTTCTGTCCCCAACAGACAGCGTGGAAGATGATTTTGAGTTATCCACCGTGTGCCATCGCCCTGAAAGCATGGACAAACTGCAGGAGCAGACTAAATTCACCAAAAAGGAGCTGCAGGTCCTTTACAGAGGCTTCAAAAATGTACGTCTGACTTCGAAAAAAGAGTGATGAGATGAAAAAAAAGGAATAAAACAAAGAAATCTGGTTCTAGTTATACAGTATTAAAACTTTCAGTGAGAGTTTCTGCATAGTAATTTCTACATTCACACTAGATGGGAATTAACAAGCTTTCTTAATTCCCTCTGTTTGTTCCAGGAGTGTCCAAGTGGTGTGGTTAATGAAGAAAACTTTAAAAACATCTACTCCCAGTTCTTCCCTCAGGGAGGTGAGCTCTCCTAAACCTGAATGTGCCCAGTATCAATAGTCTCCATCTGTATTCAATAATTAAATATAAAAAAAGTGTAAACAGCAGACTGACACTGAAGGTTTAGAGTTGTTATCACCACAGTGAAATGAAATCTGCTGTAATTAACTCATTATAATCAGCTCAGCAGTACGGAAGTATGTGCACTGCAGAGAGGCAAAGCAATCTTTCATTCTGATATTTAGGGTTGATAAAATGTTAAGCACTTGCCTCCAGTTGTATTTGAAATTATTTTTATATCTAGTCTATATTTAGATCACTGCTAAACCTAGCTGTTCAAAGACATAATGTTTGAGGGCTTGTGGGTTACTCCAAGTCTCTACCTTTGCAGATTCAAGTATGTATGCGCATTTCCTTTTTGAAGCCTTCGACACAAACAAGAACGGCTCAGTTAGTTTCGAGGTGAGCTCAATCCCTACATCAGCTTCGTTTGAAGAGGTGAAATCAAATATCTCCCCCTCTGAAGTTTGCCACAACAGCTGTATCCACACAAACATGTGTTACCTCCAAATACCTACCCACAGAGAAATGACTGATAGACATTTCTTTTTTACTCTGTCGGGGCTTGAGCAATGCCTAAACAGTCCATCTTTTATCTCAGGACTTTGTATTTGGCTTGTCCATCATCCTGAGAGGAACCATTAATGACCGGCTAAACTGGGCGTTCAACCTGTATGACCTGAACAAAGACGGCTGCATCACCAAAGAGGTAACACACGCACGCACATGTCGCACTGGCAGAAGGAAATGCTAAATTTACCGTGTGACTTCAAGAACATGATGTCAAATGTTCTATTTATCGTTCCAAAAATATAATATTTTTTATTTTCTACAACTTGAATACTGTTGTTGCTCCCATTTGAAGGAGATGTTAGACATCATGAAGTCCATCTATGACATGATGGGAAAGTACACGTACCCCACTATGCAGGACGATGCTCCAAGAGAACACGTGGAGAGCTTCTTCCAGGTCCAACTCAGAAGCCTTTACTCTCTCGTTACCTCTCACCGTACAGTTGTTTAAAACCACACCCATAATTCTTTAGCGAGTAAATGCGGTTGCTGTTTTCTTTCAGAAAATGGACCAGAATAAAGACGGGGTGGTCACCATTGAGGAGTTCATCGAGTCCTGTAAAAAGGTACTATTTTGACTATTTAGAGAGTATTGAGTCTTAAAGAAACTTTTCCTCCTGATTCAGTGGGAATCAGGAAGGAAATGAGTGGAGTGAAGCATGAAGATTAAATGTCAGGAGAAGCGTCAGGCTCTCACACGGAGAGATTTTACTGTGACGTACTGAATGAACACGTGAGTTTTATATCAGCCATTAGGTGGACGGTTAAACTTTGAACGGGCCAGCCTGTATGTTTCCCCACTCTTTAAGCTCAGTGCTGTGCTAATCTATTAATGTTATCTTAATGACTGTTAATGAAAATGCTCCGAACCTCGCGATCACAAAGGATATCAACATATCAATAACCATGAAGATTTATATGACTTATTTATGCTTGTGCATTATTTGAAGTTTCCCTATCCCTGCACTTTTAGTAAACACCTACTTCTAAGAAAGAGAGTCACAAATTATCACAAGCGGGCATTTTCAAAGCAGTCTACCCGACTGTCAGACTCAATCTGCGATTTAATGAATAATCTAAATTCGGAAATGTAGGAGTCAAGAAAACCATAAGCAAACAGATTGCACCGAAACGAAACCCACCTGTTTAAATTTTAAAGGAAAGTGTGGGAAGACCGAAAGAAAATGGCACAACCTAACTTATTATTCATTATCAGCTCCGTGAAGGTAACTGGCTGTATATAATGCTGAAAATTGCAAAGCCAGGAAGTTGTTTTTTCTGGGACATTATCAGTAGAAATATTGTGCTATTTACAGCTGTTGAGAAGGAACCCCTTCTTCTTCTCAACTGATGGCTGATCTATCAGATTATAAATACAAAGTTTTTTTTTCAAGTAAAATTGAAAAATATAACCTGAACATAACCTTGAAACTATCACAAACACACCAAACAGAATTGCCTGAATTTAAAAAAAGGCCGTCTTTAACTCAATGTGTGAGTTTAGTTTGATAGACACTGAAACACTTGAAAACACTACAAAGCCTCAGCACCTTCACATGCCGCTTTGACTCTCAGCCTACCAGCTTTTTAAATATGTTTTTCAACGCTTTGTTACAGATGCTCATGAAATTGTAAATGCAACACTTCTGTCTGGCACATTCCCAGACTCTCTGAACACCCCCCCCCCCCCCCCCCCCCGACACCATAACAACAAAATAATTGGAAAGATAATTTTCAATCAGAAGGTCTATTTTTGTCTTTAATCATCCAGCGACTATTTTGATTTTCAGTCTGGTTACTGTGCCAACCGCACTGAGACAACACTTAATACATCAAATACATCTTGGCCTGCAGACCATCAGTTCTGGTCTTACTGGATCATGGCTGGTCATAAATAGATACTTGTGTTAGTTTCTTAGGTAGTTATCAAATAGCTCAAGTCACATCTACATTAAAGGAGCTCCTTGTTGCCATTGCGAAATAAACTTCAAAAAAAACATCACTGTCCCGTGGTGTCTCAAAGGATACATCCCTGGACTATTATAATTATTATTATTATTTTATTATTTCATCAGTATATGCTCTCACTGGAAGTCATCAACAAGGTCCTCTACCTTAAACTTAGTTTCAGCATTTTACACCTGTGAAATCTTTTAGATCTATGGAAAAAATATATAGTGACGGTATCAGGAAAGGAACGAAACAGTGAATGAGCTTTTAGATGCTATGCTGATGTACTCTGGAATAAACTTCCAGAAAACATCCAGTGTGCCCAGCAGTAACCAGTCTTAAAACCAGACTCAAGCTGTTGTTTGTCAGCTGCTTTTCCCCTTTGCTAATCAGTGGATTTTTTCAGTCTGTAATTTAATATGCAAATTTTTGGTCCCAGGCCAAACTCCTATCTGAGGTTTAGTGAAAACCTGGAGTTATTTGAAGGGCTTATGAATACAGATAATAGATCTTGGAACTGAGTTTGACACAGCGTGACAAGTGTGCCAAAAAACAAAACAAAAAAAAAACACTGGTTGGCTTTCTGAAAGCCCTGTCAAACTAAAGATAGTGCAACAACAGAGACTGTCCTGTGGTGTGTCAGCCCAGGTTTGCTACAGGACAATTTCAGGCTCTGCATCCCAGATAGCACACAGATTCGTGCCCCGGAGTTCATGAAATCCACCAAACTTAGGTTTTGGTATGCGTTGTATGAGGCAGATGCGGCCCAAATTTTATAAGCTGGTTTTGATGCAGGATCCAGCAGGTGTTGTGAGGGCCAGGCGTGGCTCAAATGCCCAAAGAAAAATGAAAGAATTGGGTCATGTCTGGTTGATATTTGGCCAAGTTCAGGCAACCACACTTACCTTGAGTCAATGCCATTCGTCAAAACCAAATGTGGACCACGTTTGGACCAAATATTCTTTGCTCTTTGGGATGGTTGGCTGTGTCGACTAGTTCTTTTTTTTTTTTTTTTAGGACTCTCAAAATGATCTACCATGTTGAACAACTGTGGAGACAGATTTGGTTAGAGATTTGGGAGAAAGCCAATGATACACTGTTGTTTGCTCAGATTGAAGTATTCTTATTCTTTGCTCAGAAAAGTAAATCTTTTCAAAATATAATCTGTATTTTTTTGTGCTCATAAAGTTCTGTTGCTTGCTCAGGATTTAAGCACGGATATTACACCATTGATTGCACAGAGGGGGAAAAAAAAAGGCATGGCGCTAACTGAAACCTCTTGTCTGTGTCCAGGATGAGAACATCATGCAGTCCATGCAGCTGTTTGACAACGTCATCTAAAAATCTGGACCAGCAAGGACACTGGCTCCAGGGAGGGAAGAGTGTATGACAAGACTGAAGGGATGGAGAAAATTTGTGAATCTGTGTGTATGTGTGTGTTTGAGGTTGAATGATTCGCCAGCTCATGCTTGTGTTACTGTTGAGAGGAGTGAGTCCTGGGGTTGCAGAACAGCCCTTTCCCTTCTCCTGGACCACCTGTGACATTTCTCCAGTCGACGAAGGAGTTTCCTCTACTCCCATCCTCATCATGCAGACCCTTAGTTTCACCCCGGAGGCACAGAGACCGAATGCCTGCAGTGGGCTCAGCCACTGGCCCATTTATTACACCCCCCACTTGTTTTATTTGTTGCCGTTACAGACGGAGGAACTACCAGTCTTTGAAGGCTGAATGGAGAGGGAAGAATTTGCCCTTAAACCTTGATCTAAAGATCACTTTCTCTCTTTTTCCTCTCATGGTGATTGGATTAGTGATTTTCATCCTGCCTCTGAACATGTGGGGACACCTGCCTGGAGTTGGCCATGAAGATAGGAAGAGTCTATGGCCACCTGGTGGATGAGAGAGAAAAAGACACTTCTTGGGGGAAGAGACAAGAGGGGAGCTGAGGAGCGATCGGCAAATTGGAGATCTGAGAGATCCTTTTTTTTTTTTCATAGTTGAAGGTTTAAAATATATTGTTTTCCATGAGAAACTGATTTCAGTATCGCATGATGATGTCACTAATATCTAATTATGTATTTCAAGAGATACTCCAAAGTCTGCTCGTCTGTCTGCTGTTACTAGTCATTCACAGGTGCCTCACCCTTTGTGTATGTGTGTGTGCATGTGCAACAGAAAGAGATGCCGTCTATTTTACCTACGTAAGATCTAGTGGGATGACACCCACTTTGAATTATGGGGTTTTGGTAGAATATGTCCCGGCCTTCCAAACTATTACAGTCCTAGCAGTAGTTGTCTGTTGACTGTTGTACTATTTATAGCCTTCCCATTGGTGTGATATTAGCCAGTATAACATGGGGACTGCAGCATAGTTGATGAGCTTTTTGACCATGTAAGCATCTTTCACCATGGGGCTTGAATACCACAGCCGTACTGGTCTATCCAAATACATTCAAGGGGGAATTTATTAGATCGCCGTTTGTATTTGTGAACTCTTTGTAATCCGAAATGTCACGTGGTTGTAGCAGATTCTACCACTTCAACAAAAAAAAAAAAAAAAAAACTCTCGAAACCCTAGTTGCATTAAATAAGGCTATTTCAATCTCAAAGAGGCATAACATGTTTGCATGTATTGTTAGTGTGAGACATGTATTTGCTTTCTTTTTCTATACCCTCTGCCTTCCCCACCCTTCTCACTTTTTCCCCCTCTCTCTGTGACACCAAAGAGAAAATATTTATTGAAGAGGTACAAAAAGACTAAGTTAAAACTTATACTGTAGCCCACCTGTGGGCGAAGACAGGAGATATTATGCGGTTAACTAGACAATGAACAATCAGAGATAAAGTACTGGCTATGTGGTTTACCTGCACACTGTCCAGACAGAAGTGCAATTCAAGGTTGTAAACCTGCAGGTTAAGACCTGATGACTATTTATTGTTGGAAAAATAAATTGCAACCACCCATTAATTTGCTTCTTTTCAGACCAGAATTCTCTCTTAAATTTAAGATGATGTACCACAGGAACTCAAACTTTAAATTCAGTTCAGAGAGACTAACATGGAATAGCAATAATGTTCTCTTCCACAGTATCTTTTCACTCATTCAGTCTCTCATTCCTCTTAGAGCACAGTATAGGGGTGCATTAACTTCTCTGAAAACATGCACCTCCAACTCTATAATTATTATTCTGTTCCCCATTGTTCAACTTTTCTTTCAGGGCAAAAGTGGCTTGGCTCTGATTGTCCCTGCCAGCAGTTTTAAATTATTTCCTTTACCACAAATAAAACCTGTCTATACCCGCATGTACTGTGTCTGGAACAATGAAAACCTACTAACCTGTTGTACTGACTGTCTAGTTAGATATCCTCATGGTTGCATTACATATTCATAATGTGTATATTTTGTACAGAGACAATAAAAATCACAGTTACTATGCAAATTGGACTTGAGTGTGAATTTTATATAATGCACATAATTTTCTTCATCAAGATCGATTTCAGAAGAATGTTTTTTTAAGTTTCCATCCATTTTCTGTACCCATTTAATTTCCCTTCAGGTTCTCAGTGGTCTGGGGCCTCTAGTCCATCAATGTGATACAAATGAGACAATCAACCACTCTCACTCACACCTGTGGTCAATTTAAAAACATAAACAGCTGGAGAAGCCCACATACACACTGGGATAAACTTCACAAAAACCCCAACCAATCGAGAGCCTTCTTGCTGTGACGTGACAGTCCTGGCTACCACATTATCATCCTGCCCAGATTTTTCAGATCCTTTTAATGTTAGTAATTTTTCTAAACTTGGACTAGCTAAAGGTTAATATTCTCTCAAAAAATGGTTTCAGGTTTGTTTCTATATTTTTTCTCTCCCATTCCCTCTGTCTTAACAAGCCACCAAGTTCCTGTGTTGCAGAAAAGTATCCCCAGAGAATGATCCTGCCATGTTTGACTGGAGAGATGGTATTAATGAGGTGTTGCTCAATGATTTGTGCCCTTCATACATGCTGTAAAGATATTTCCCAGTGGACTGACACGCACCTTTTAGCAAAGTAAGGCCAGCATTGGGCTGCACTGATTGATGTCCTGAAAGGTTATCCTATCTCCACAAATGAACCTCCAGATCTTATTCATAGCAATTACTGAGTTATGAATGGTTCATATTGACTCTTCAGCGCTGAACTTGACTTCCAACATCTGGATAAACAGATCCAGTAAGTCTGTTAGATAGTTTCAAACTCCTACCATTATATAAAGACAGGCTATGTGTTTGTCGGACAAGTCAGACCGATGCGTTGAAACTGATGAAGCCGCTTGGATAAGAGGCGAAACATCTTCTAGACAAATCTAAGTCCAGTTGCCTATGATTCAATTGTTGCAAGAATGGAATTTACCTGGATCAATTAGAATATCCACAAAGACTTAGGCTGTTCTGCTATGAGGATTTAATAATAGGATTTAATTTTTCCTTTTAATAAATTAAAACACTCAAAAAGCATTTTTACATTGTAATTTTGTGGTGTTTTTTAGATTAATGGTGAAAAAAAACAGACGAATATGCAGTTATATCATATTGAATTCTTTAGAATTAAGGAAAAACATAGCAAACATTAAGCAACTTACTATTTTACAATATAATTTATCATTGTAATGAAAAGAGATGGTTCATTACCATATAATGTACATTATTATACATATAATCCCAGGAGCCAAATCTTTATCATTCTGACCAGATACAAGCCAGGAGGCAACAACTTTACATCAAAACATTTAGCTTGAAACCGTAAAAAAGAAAAAATAATTAAACCAACAATATTCTTGCAGAAATCCAGCTGAGATTGCATACCTGCCAAGTCATAAAAGCTGGACAGAAACTTTTTCTAAGCTTTCACTTATCTTCTGACCAACCTGATGATCAAATGTGAATTGAAAAATCTTCTTACACTTATTTACCACCTTTCAACCTTGCTTAAGTTTTACAAATCGGTTTACAATGGGTTCTTATTCTTGCTTATTGAAAGTGTATATGCAGCCCATTTTGCTCTCCAATCACACACACCCATGAGCATATCAGGGGTAATGAAGGGCTAAGTGTCTTGCTGCCAGTAACTTCAACACGTGGAAGGACTGGGAATGAAACTGTCAACCTTCTAGTTGGAGGATCACCACTCTGCCAGCTGATCCATGACTTCCCAGGGTTCCTCCATGATTCAGACACTTCCTTAAAGCCTTTACGTGTACTTTTACATTTTTTCCCTCCATACACAATTAAATGACATGCCTGCTTCAATGAAATTGTGGTATGTATATTTTATCATTCCCCTTATAAGGATTACTTTGAAATGCAAATTCTTCATTAAAGTCTAATTTTAAACAGAACTTTGTCTTAAATTATCAGGGGTTTCTTCTAAATTCTTATTTTGTGATACTGGTAACTTTTACAGGCTTGCCATGTAGCTGCATAGGATTGAATTGTCCATAAATAAGTAAAAGATATTTATTTAGGCATTTTGCGAAGCTCTGCCAGAACCCAAATGGCGAATGATAGAAGAGCCACAGAGCCAGACTGGTGAGTTGCTGCCAGTGGAGTGGGGACGTACAGTAACAAGGTGCTGATGCCAAGGGCAACCTGAAGAGAATAAAAACAAAGTCTAACTACACTGAAAGATATTGGACCCATGTGTGCACACATTTCTACCTGTATGATATCCTACCTGTGTATAAGCCATTGCTGCAAGTAAACTGATGGCGGTCTTAGCCCTCCTGGGCAGCATCATTCTTCTTGAGAACAGATAAAGGCCTGTAATTGCAGTCAAAGAACTGATTGCCTGGAAAAAGAAAAAGAGAAAGAAATTTGTCTCAACCTATTGACTTATATAAGTGATGGTGCCAAAAGAATAATGACTTTTTGAAATTAAATATGTAAATGTTGATGGTTCAGAGACATGTTGATGGTTAATACCAGAATTCTGTGGTCAAATTGCACAGTGGTGGGATTTTCAAAAAAGTTCTTGAGGGTGGGGGAGAAGGCCAACAGATCGTCAGGAATCCATTTATCTGCCATCTTTGGGAAGGAGTTATAAACAAGCCCAGCATCCAAACCAGCAACAAAAGCACCTGTGTAAAAACATCAGCACGATTGATGCAAAATCAGCATGATCTTAAGACAATCAGGACAATGGTCCAACCATCTGCCAACTCATATGCAGATCCAGAACATGATTCTTACCATATCGTATAAGTATACAGTGGTCAGTTTTATTCTCTCTTCAGAATTCCCAAAGGTACCAAAATAAAGCTGTCTAAAATTTGATGGGTTTTCCTGAGATTTTAATCAGAAATAATATGGAGGGGCTATGATCACAATTTGCACAGTTCAAGAGTTCTGGAGTCCTTCAATTCACCATACATGACTGAAAACCACTTGCTGCTCTCCTTGTTTAATTATATATTGTATCAGCAGAAAGAGAAGATACTCTCACCGTCTGTCCTTCTACTTTACTAAAGCACTTTTTGTGCTTTCTAAAGTTTTTTTTGGCAGACTAAAAGATTCCTCTGTCGCATCACTGGTCACCTTCCCTGAGCATACTCCGACAACCTGAGAAAATTCTCATCCTATGGATGGTTAGCTACTGGTAAGCATCATGTTGGGCATCTCATCTGTGTTTTACCTTCAAACATAAAAACTTTAAAGATTTGTTTGTATCCATAAAAGTGACTGAAAGCACTCCTAGTCCAAAATAGATTTCCTAGGCTGACTGCCACATTGCATTCACACAAGTTCCAAACATACCTGAAAGAGCAGTAAGGAAGACAAGTCCACCAGTACCCTTGGCAAACCTCCTGAGTTGCATGAGATGTTTGGTATCTGCCATCTATGTATGACAAAAAAAAAAAAAAAAAAAGCTCACAACAATCACATAATCGTTGCAACAAAAGATCAAGGAAACTGTAAAGTATTTTCACATTTCTACAACTTGATCTGTAGACAAAAGCAAGCCTCTGTACCTTATGTGCGGGAAGCAGCAAAGTCAGTCCAGTCCAGAGACTGGCAGAATAAAGTAACAAGGCAGAACCAAGATGAGCACTCAGTCGATACTGGCTGACCCGAGGGATGTCATGCGACTCAGGCTTCTCCTCCAACCCACTTTTTACCATGTACCACCCCAGAAGGCCCTAAGGAGACGCACACAATCATATGACTTGTCATCAGTGAAACTCTACCACTATTGCCACAAATCGTAACACTGAAGTAAGGATTAACTTCCTATGATCCATCTCCACACCTGTATTGAACATTACCTGGAAGAAGACGAATCCACAAAGCCCCAGGACCTTTCCCTTCATGGAGCGAGTGAAGTATCCTTTCTTCCAGAAGTAAATGGTTGGAAGAATGTACGCCAGTCCGACAAGCCTGCCCCACATGCGATGACCCCACTCCATATAGAAAATAAACTTAAACTCTGGCAGAGTCATGTCATGGTTTAATCTAGAAAAAAAATGAAAACAGGTAAATATTTTTTTTAAATGAAGGATCCAATACACATTTATTTAGGTTTATTCGACTGTGTACTTGCAAAAGGTGTGCTTTTATACAATTACTCTCAAGACTGAGTGTAGATGGAGAAAAAGAATCTGACATATCATCAGAAACCTCAATTTAGCAATTTATAAAAAAAAAGGGGGGGGGGGTTAAAACTTTGCAAAAGTCTGTCTAGTTGAGGTAATCTGAGGGAGGAAAGAAAAGGGGGGTCACGCACACTTTGAACTCTGGAAACTGCTGGTACTTGGAAAACTCAGCTTCCCACTCTGCTTCAGACTGAGGTGGCTTCATCTCTCTGACCAGATGCCAGTCAACCATGGAAAGGCCAGATTCTGTTAGCCTGATTGAAGAAAGTGAAGATACAGACATTAACCTTTGATGCCATCTTAATACAAGGATGAGTACTATATACACAGCCACACTACTTTTAAACCACTTGTACCTTGTGATCCCACCCAAGACCACAGCCCCAACAACCAGCCCGCTGCAGCCGAGCAACCAGCGACCCACTATGCGATTTGTGGCAGCGTTGGGGATGGTGGCTGCTGCTGGAGTGGAGGGGGCCCCGGCCTCCACTGTGATGGTGCTCTGATTTCTCTTCACAAGCCATTGGCGTAGCTGTGGACTCCGCTGATGGTGTCAACACAAGAGAGAGGAGACTTAATAATGAACATGATTCCTTAAAACAAATAAAAAGACAAAAAGATTTATGTTTTCAATATGAAGAAGGTTTTGCAAAGGTTTCAGCAATTTCAAATGCCTTCTCCAAATCCACAAAACACATGTGGGCTGATTAGGCAAATTCCCATGGTCCCTCCAGGACCCTAGTGAGGGTATAGATCTGGTCCAGTGTTCCACAACCAGGGCAGAACCCACACTGTTTCTCCTGGATCTGAGATTCGACGATCGATTGGACTCTCTTCTCCAGCACCCCTGCATAGACCTTACTGAGGAGGCTAAGGGAGTGTGATTCCCCTGTAATTAAAACACACCCTCCGGTTCCCCTTCTTAAAAAGGGGAACCACCACCCCTGTCTGCCTATGATTTCCATGTGATGTTGCAAAAATGTCTCAACCAAGACAGTCCGGACCATATCCACCCCTTGAGCCCTGCCACCATGTAGCTTTTTAACTACCTTGGTGAACTCAGCTCCAGTTATGAACAAATCCATCCCGGAGTCCACAGACTCGGCATCCTCCATGGGGGACGTGTTGGCGGGATTGAGAAGATCCTGGAAAGATTCCTTCCACTGCTGAACGACATCTCTAGTTGAGGTCAGCAACACCGCACCCCCACTGTAAAGTCTTGGTGAAGCACTGCTTTCCCCGCCTCCATGGAGCCAATCGAAGGTCTTTTTCCATGGTTTCACTGAACTCCTCCCACGCCTGGGTTTTTGCCTCAGAGACCGCCAAAGCCTGTTGACACCCGCTTGCTGCTTCCAGAGTCCCACGAGCTAACCAAGCCCGATAGGAGTCCTTTTTCAGCCCGACAGCCTCTCTTACCCGGGGTTTCCACCACCAGGTTCAAGTATTGCCGCCACAGCAGGCACCAACGACCTTACAGCCACAGCTCCGGGCAGCCGCCTCGGCAATGGAGGTGTGGAACATGGCCCATTCAGACTCAATGTTCCCCACCTCCTTCTAAATGCAGTTGAAGCTCTGTCGGAGGTGTGAGCCAAAGATCTGTCTGAAAGGTTCCTCTGCCAGACATTGCCAGCAAACCCTCACTACATGGCAGCGGCCCATGGGCAAAGGCCCCGCCACCAGGCACTCCCAAACGAGCCCCTCCCCCAGACCTGGCTCCAGGGTGGGGTCCCGGTAACCCTAGCCCGGGCGAGGGACATCGAGTTCTTGTTTGACCATCCATGTGTGTCTGTTGAACTGCACTTGATCTGGCCCAGGACCCAGAAACAGTTTGCCTTGAGTGACCCTACCTGGGCAAACACCCCGACAACATAGCTTCCATAAATCATAGCCCAGATCATTCGGGCACATAAACCCCTCCACCACGTTAAGGTCGCGATTCAGGGAGGGGCTTGATGCTACCTGACACGAATTAAACGTGTAAAAAACGTACAAGATCTTAAAGCAGTATTTTAAACAAAGTTTCAAATACAGTCTGGTTGTTTAATAGTGTGTTTTGAAGTGTTGAAACCAAGCCCTGACATCCTGCCACAGTCAGGAGCTCTGCACAAGACTGCATGCTCAGGTGCTGGTTGATGCCTTGGAAATTTAGGAGAAAATTATTAACTAGTATTAAGAGGACATACTACAATTATGCTACTAAGTAGTTTTCAAACCTGCCTCCGCATAAGTTCATTTCGCCTTCGAGCTCTGTTGCTACTTTTTAAGTTGACAACACCAGCACGACTGGAGGTCGGTGATGTAAGTTAGTTGTTAACAGATACATAAGGACGTGACTGCGGTACCTCAAGTAACTGCTCTCGCTAAAAAATATAAAAATCGCGAACACCTATAATGCGAAACAAACTGGTTGACTGGTGATGATTTGACGATGCGCTGTAATCATTTTACTATGACCTCTCTTGTTGTTATCCAACCGGTTGGTTAGCATTAGCCGCTGATGCTAGTTCTACTCACGTTTCTGTGTTGAAACTCCTTGCCAGCACATCTGCAACCGCGAAAAACCGTTGTCCGTAACGACGACAGCAACATATTCGTGTCTTAGTCAGGTCTTAATGTGCGCTGGAACTCATGTGACGACGCAGCACTGTTTTAAGAAAAATGCAGCAACAGCAAGCTGTTGGCTGTTACCCGGCTGGTTTCCTAACTCTGACGAACAGGGTTCAACTTTGACCCTCTGACGTCACGCAACTAGAATTCACGATACCGTTGTTAACAGTAAAAAAATTAACGCAGCTTAAAAAAGATAACTATTTAACATATGTAAGTTGTGTTGTTTATTCTTTAAATTGTATAATGAACGAGTAAGGACATTGGTGCAATGTTTTAATATTTTAGCGTATCCCGCATGGGCGGTAACACCCCCTGTCACCCGCACATCTCTTGGCCCATCACAACCAATACACCGCCCCCACCGATAGAGCGTGTGTTTGAAATTCAACGATCCGGAAGCCAGTGATCCTCTGTTGTGGCTGGCTGTTGAAGCTGGTCACATAAAAACATGTCCTGAGTCCAGAGTCACTTCGTTCCGCCAGGCTATAGGAAAGGGGACGTGAGAGGTAGCAGCAGTGATTAAAAATATTAGCTTAGCCATTGTGAACGTCCTGTCGCACACATTTACAATGAATTTCTACGGCTTTGTCTCCTCTCTGTTCAGACATTCAACGATGGCTCAGAACTTCTTAATGGAGGCGTGTGTGGATTCCGTGGAGTCTGCAGTCAATGCTGAACGAGGAGGTCGGTAAAGTGTAGTGAACACTGCCGTGCTTTCCTTTTCTGTTAAACCTACAATTGTCAACTTTTTATGGAGTTGCAGCTTTCTGACAATTCTTAAGTGCTGTTGAAAGCAGTTGTTCATCCTGTCTTACAGTTAAACCACACGTGAACTGATAGGTATATACTCATGCAATCTAATCATTATTTTAGACATTATTATACATTATTATATTTTTAACAGGTGCAGGTCGACTTGAGCTGTGTTCAAGTCTTCTGGAGGGAGGGCTCACCCCCAGTCTAGGTGAATTAACACTGCTTGCTTCAGTAGATCTATTGCAGAAGCTCTTGAGCCTGTAAAAAATTTGCTCATAAGTCCACCTTCTCTGCTGCTTATTTGTTTTGCCACAGGCATGCTCCAGGTAGTGAAGCAGTACATCAAAATCCCAGTCTATGTGATGATACGGCCTCGTGGGGGTGACTTCCTTTACTCAGACCAGGAAGTGGAGGTGATGAGGAAAGACATAGAGCTGATGAAGACCCACGGCGCTGATGGGGTGGTGCTGGGAGCCCTGACAGAGGATGGACGTGTGGATGCTGAGCTCTGCATGGAGCTACTGGGTATTGTCTTTCTCTGTATTTTATCTAACCTGCATACCTTGGCGAAGCTTGTCATAACAAAAGCTGATGAACAGTTTCACAAAATCATTTCAGAAGATCAAGTGTACAGAAAATGTGACCTTGGTATACCACATTAAAAATCCAACTCTGAAGTTCTATTTTGAAATTTTTAAATTCAACCAAATAATCAATTAACTTTTTTTTCAAATAATATATATTTCATGGGATTGAAATATGAATGGACTATGTATATGATTTTTTTTTACCTTTTTTTTTTTACCTTATTAGAACACAACATCACATTTGGCTTTATTAGAGCTCATAAGTGACACAATCGGAGGGAGTTATTGTGTTTTTTTTATGACGAAGTCTGGAGTGATACAAAAGGATGTTAGAGGACAACAGGACATCTATTAGGGCAGCATGACAGCAGTGAGCTGTATAATGAAAATGAAATGAAAAATACTTTATTTATCCCATAAAGGGAAATTCAATAATATATTATTATTAATAATAATAATAATAATAATAATAATAATAATAATAATAATAATAGTATAGTAGAAGTAATAGGGGTTTCAGGTGGAAGTGGGACTGTACCGAGAATCAGTCTTAAGCCCAATCTTCTTTGCCATGGTCAGGGTTTCCTGCAGACCTTATTTGGCCAGGCGCCCCGCCCGGCCTAAAATCTCGAGCGCCCGGGCTACAATGTCGGGAAAAAAAAAATGCAATGCATGCAAGCGACACGGCAGCGCTTGAGAACAGATCAGCGCACATAGGTTTGTGTTATAATGAATTAATGTTGATTCTCTAGTGCTGCGATGTTTGCCTACAGTGAGTCCTGCGCCACCTCTCTCTCTCTCTCTCTCTTTCACACACACATAACACACAGTAATAACCTCTCTGTCGATCACTCACGTTTGACAGCTCACGTCTCGTCTCACTTCAATACAAGTTTTCCTCCGCTCGCTTTTATGTCGGTCCGTAATTATTTATAGTCAGTAGAGATTCTGGTAAACTTTATTCGTAATAGACCCGGTGCTTTTGTTTTGACCAGACAGTGCGACTTCTCACTGCCGTTTTTTTTTTTTTTTTTGGTTCGACGATTCATTAAAGTGACACACGCACACACTAATCAACATTATGTTTAACTTTGTCTATCAAAGAAAAGAACATTAGGTATTTAAACTAACTAAATAAATAAATAAAGACCAATGGGCGCACTGCCTGTCATCTGGACTCCAAGCTCACGTAGCTTCACTTGACAGCTGTCACTCTGAGGTGATTGATGACCAGTCTGCCCAGTCAAAAAGGTAACGCCTACTATGTAATTTACTGGTATGCAATTGATCAGTAGTAGAGTAAATGAGACATAGTCTTTTAGTTAAGAAACTGAGATAGCCTACACTTTATAGTGCTTTCCATCATCATGTTTGTTGTTAAGCAACTTCTTTCATATTTTGAGGGCAAAAATAATAATTGAACAATCTAATTAATTAAGTAATTTATCCTTTTTTTTGGGTTCTCGTCTACCGTTCTCGGCTTGAACCCCCCCCCACCCCCCGGCCAAAGTTTTTTCCTGCAGGAAACCCTGATGGTGATGGATAGGTTGACAGATGACATCAGGTGGTAGATGACATTGTGTTTTGATTTGTAGTTAGGGTAGGAAGGAGGTGAAAGAATACCTGGAGAGGTGGAGATAAGGAATCAAGGTCACTTGCCACAAGACAGAATCCGTGAATGAGTGCAAATGAAAGGGAAGCAGGCAGAACACTGAGAATCAATTAGCAGAGGTGAAGAAACTTAAACACTTGGGCTCAATGATACAGAACAACGTGGAGAAGAGGTGAGAAGAAGAGTGCCTGGAGTTCTGTTTATTCAGGAGGGTATGAAAGAGAGCCATAGTTACCTATATAACAGAAAAAGAGTGCCTGGAGTTCTGTTTCATTCAGGAGGGTATGAAAGAGAGCCATAGTTACCTATATAACCTACTTAACATGCGTTATCTGCAATATAAGAGTAACAGGAAAAGGGAAAGATTTACAAGACGATAGTGATATCAGCTCTTTATTGCTTGGAGACAGTGGCACTGACTAAGAGACAGGAATCAGAGGTTGGAGAACAAAAGATGTTCTTGAAGATTGAATCCTGAAATTTTCTTTAGGACTGACAAGGATTAAAAACAAGCTCTTGGAGATGAAGTTAGTGAGGCTACACTGAGGTGGTTTGGATTGACTGAGAGCAGGGGTCGTGAACACTGTGATAGAAGGATGCTGGAGATGGAGCTGCCAGGCATAAGGAAAAGGCAGACCAGAGAGGAGATTTCTGGATGTGGTGAAAGAGGATAGCTGGTTGGTTGGTGTGACAGAGGAAGGTTCAGAAGACAGGGTGAGATCGAAATAGATGATCTGTTGTGTCGACCCTTAAAGGGAAAAGCCCCAAATGAAGAAGATCTCAGAAGCTAATTAAATACACATTTTACTCTAACTTCACTTTTCACTGAATTGCAGATGTAAGTCTTTGCGTTGATTTGAAGTTCTTCACATCCTCTTTAAACTATGAAATCTAAAACTTTTTTCAAGCAGGATTGGAAGACTTTTTCATTAATATGATGGTCCAATTATATTTAAGCACCATCAGCAGCAGCAGACTCTGTTATTCAGGGTGTCAGCATATTAAAATTTAACATCCACGAGGACATTTCCAGACTGGCAGACCAAAAAAGGTCACGACTTACAAGAACAAGCAACAATTGGTTTGCCAAAGCTGATGAAGAGACAACAATTTGGAAATGTCCGATAAAAGCTTAAAATTCTTCAGTTAAAAATAAGCTCAGTGCTCAGAGGAATGGTTATGATCTTATAAAGATGTCAGTAATTAGGAGAAATAGACGTACATTGCTCTTGATCTCCATCATGTGCCGGCGTAAACTGATTGTGTTGTTGCTCCTGCTGCCAGAGGGGGGAGACAAACGCTGAGCAGAGCAGGTCAACACATGACACTAAAGTAGCTCAGAAACACTTAGGCTGTTGGTATGACATGTTCCTGCATCAGCTTTGATCCATCTCAGCATCAGTTCATGGACAGATGAAGTTGTTGAGAGTTTGACTGAGAGTTGTCGTTTAGACCAAGTAACAATGTGAAGGGTTATTCAGCGACGATGGAAGTGAATAGAATAGAATTATATCATGTCCAGTATTCAGTATTTAAAAATGTGTAAATCATAAGATTTATTTTCCATATATTTTAATTTCCGTGCTGCTTGATACTTCTTTTCTTTTTACTTTTTTTTTTTTTTTTGCTCACCAGCTGTTGCTCGACCTTTGCCTGCCACCTTCCACCGAGGTATCATTTTCTCTTTTAAACCTCTTTAAGCTTGTCAGCGATCACACTTTGAACAAACCATCAGAGATTTTCTATTGAATAGAAGCCCTTGAGACTGCTTTCATCAGGGCTTCCAAGAATAGTACCTGAAGGATGCAGAAAGACATGGTGAGTCTGAACTCATGTTGTGAATGTAATATTGATCTCATTGCAGCATTTGACATGGTTCACGACCCAGCAGTTGCTCTTGAGGCTCTGATATCGTTAGGGTTCGAGCGCGTGCTGACAAGTGGTTGTGATAGCTCTGCTTTGGAGGGATTACCTCTCATTAAACGGCTCATTGATCAAGTATGTATTCAGACTCAGGAAAATTGCATATATAATGCGTGTTATATATGTATTGGAGCATTTTGGAAGCATTTTGTGTGTCTCTCTGTCTTTTTCCCACTCTAACATGATATTTCCACTCAACAGGCTAAAAGCAGAATTATTGTAATGCCAGGTTAGCAATTTTTACCTAATTTTCCTTAATTTTTCACGTATATGTGATATTTCACGTATATGTGTTAACTTTTTTTTATTCTTTGAATCTCTCATTTGTTCTATTTTTGATTTTATTTTTCCATCAGGAGGGGGTATCACAGAAAGAAATCTGCAGAGAATACTGGAGGGGTCAGGGGCTCTAGAGTTTCACTGCTCAGCCCGCTCCAGCAGGGACTCCGCAATGAAGTTCAGGTATGTCTCAAACCAGCCTCAGATAACAATAGAGCTGAAAGAGTGGATTTTTCCAACGTTAAGACATATTAGGAACGTTTTTGCAACTTTAAAAATTGTACCATGTTTTCATGTGCAGGAACACTTGCGTGACGATGGGAGCTGCTATATCAGTTCCTGAGTACGGCCTGAAGGTGGCAGATGTGAGCAAAGTCCGGACTCTAAATGCAATAGCAAAAAATACATTGTGATTGTGAGATTGACGGTTATGACGAACGATGAGAAGAATATCTCAAAACTGATCAGGCATTATTCCACTGATGTTCGGTCATTTATTTTTATAAATGCATTTCCAAACTGCCATATTTCCTCCTAAGGAACATTTACAAATTAAAGGTCAAGGGAAGAAATGATGAGCAACTTGTTTTTGAAGTTGAATATTTAATTTTCAGTTGAAGATAAAGCCATATTTCTAGGTGTATGCAGACTCCTAGAAAGATTAAACTCTGACTGACATTTCACATTTGTGTGTGTTTTTATTTACAAAAATTGCTGTTTGAAACGGCTGGTGATGCAAATTTTTGATCTTGTGTACGACTACTTTTTGGGTGTGTGTATGTGTGAAAAGTCAGAAATGATGCAATTTTACTCACTTTGTTCACAAATTAATAAAGGTTTTAAAATAAAAAAAAAAAATCTCTAGTAATTTTATTTTGAAATCATGCCTCAGTTAAATTTATTTTTTAAAGTTGATGGAGCATTAGAGATTGGGAACTCATGCCTCTTAAACAGTGTAATATTCATGTGACAAGTGGAGTTGGTGAATCTGAGATGTTATTAAAATATCCTAAAAAGATGTTATGTTACTATTTTTTTTCCATTTGTTAAAGTTCAAATGGGTTTCAGTCTTTTATAGCCCAAGCATGTACAAGTCGTCTACCAGCTACTTGTAATACTTTGCATAATAATGCTTCTTAAGAGTAAGCAATTAAAGTCACAGAGCACCGTAGTCGTCACCGTAGTCACATGGCTTTAAACCTACATGTGATGAACTTTGCAGTGAAGTAATTATCTTTGTGACACAGGAGGAGGCTTATAGTAAATCATCAGGATGACTGAAAAATACCTGTAACCTAAACAATAAAAGTGTGAAGATTTCATTAGGCAGAGTTTAAAGAATGACAGTTGTTAAAAACAAAGTACCACTTTGATTAATTTGGAAGTTTTGCATGTCACAGCATACTAAAAAGAAAAATATCATTTGGCCCTCAGAGGTTCTCTATTTACATTGCATATTTTTAGCAAACAATAACAGTAAAAATTCAGAAGGAGCATTTCAGAAACAAACTCCTTAGTAATTAAAAAGGTGAGTTGTAGCCAGGTGCTGATAATACAGTGAACTTAATCAGTTAATCATCTTCAGGTGTCACTCCCCCACTGGGGAAAAACACCTGCAAGGGGCCAGAACTCGCACTCATCTGGGCTTCGCAGATGTGTGTCTTTGTCTTTTATGGCTTCCTGCAATTATTCTACCACCGTGAGGATAAATCTGAGCCAAAAAGCAAAGCTCTGTTTTCCAGCTGATCTATAATGGGTAATGCTTGAAAAAAAAAATGAGATTGTGAATCCAAGCTACTAAAACTAGCTTTCTCAACAAGTTGGCTAGGATAGGGTGAGGAGCTAAGCTATCCAGCATGGGATCAGAGAGGAGTGAATGGTCCTTCACATCAAAAAGTGCATCTGGTAACGATGCCTTTCTGACACCCTGTAAAGGAGGTTTTATGGACATGTCCCACTGGAAGAAAAATGATGGGACGTGTCTAAATGCTTCGATGCCCCTACGGTACATGGTACAGCAAGGGTGGGCCTGGTGATCTCTGCTCAAGGTTGTTACCACCTGGATAAGTGGTAGAAAACTGATAGATGTATCCTTCCAATTGTTGCTACTTTCTTATGATTGAAAAGGTCATAAAAGCCCCCCCAGCCCCCATTTTTGATCACTTAGATGCTTACTTTATTTGATCCTGAAGGCTCTAAGATAGAAGTTATTTTTGATATTTTGCTTTAAAAAAAAAAAAAAAAACAACGCAATATTTACCTCTTCTCTACTGTAAGAGATAACATTTCCTAGCTATGAATCAGGTGCTTGTCAAAGTAACTTTCTTCACTATCATGACAGTCTACTGCAGCTGATAGCCACGAAGGGAAAACCATCATATGGCATGTCCACTATCACACATAACCACAGTAACGTTATAAATCAAACAGTTAAAAGTGTTCTTTGAACATGGATGATTTGCTCGCACGTGATCTCGACTGTCCTTGAGACTTTACTCACAATGAGTCAGCATGACTGAGCCCATGTGGTGTTATCAAACATTTAATGATTAACAACCACACAGTAAGCCTTATCAATTTTAAGATAATTTCAGACAGTAAATAACCTCTCACACATATTATCTAATACTAATGAACTCTGTATTTGCAGCTCTAACGGTAAACTACTTGCCCACCCAGTGGATCTGCTTTGTCGTGCTGAGTATTCATTTTACTTCATGCATGTTCATCAAGCTTTATCACGAGGAGAAGTGTATAATTTTTCATAATCTTGTTTACCAAGTTATCATCACCAGTAACCATAGATTACTGTCACACAGGCAGCAATACTAACCCTAACCCTAACAAATAAACAAGGGGGTTTTCTACACTGATCATTAAAACATTAACTTTATCCTTCTTTCACCGCTCTTTGGTAGAATGACTTGTTTATGCGTATTCTTTGTCTTGCAGCATGAATCACTTTCTGTTGAGATTGAATTCAACATCTGAAGTCGAAAATCAGATGGAGCTGATTGTCTGTTTTTTCTTTTTTCTTTACATAGTGGTGCAACTGTTACAGCGGCTCAGTCTCCTGAAACAACTGTTGGATTTTCACTCCGTCCTCAGTGGTCAACAACATTCATGAGCTTTACCTAAAGCTAGAGAAGCATTTATTTGCTAAGGAGACCCTGAATTGATTTGTAACCAGACAGAGTATTGCACATCTTGTTCATATATTGATATTTGGTCAACCACTCCTAATCAGAGTAACAGAAATTTTCAATATCCACCATTTGTGCACAGTCTGTCCATCGATTGCTTGAGTACAAATCCCTCAAAGATGGCTTTTTAAATCTTTTACTGATATCATTCACAGTCTTTTTTTAGTTCAGGCCATTTTTGCCTTGATATAACTGAAGTTCAGGCGTTTTTGCAACTCATTGACATGTAATTGGAATGTTGCAAGAACAAAATGTTAGTTTTGTATTAACTTTTAGGAGTTAAGTTAAAAACTTATGTTTTAGGTAATACTGTTGCAAAAATAGTATGACAGCTTCTTAACTGTTGTCTTGCTGAGTTTACATCTGCTTAGTCAGTAAAAATATGATTTTGCATAACGCATACACATTAATCATCTTTTCTACAAAACAATTCTGATGATTAATTTTTCATCCTAAGTGTTTCTTTCCATGTAGGAGACTTGTACACGCACACAAGCATCAGCCTTCTTTGTTTTGACTCAGTTGGTGATGGCAAACCTCGATCTTTTCAAATAGATCAACATCAACAGCGCTCATAAAGATAAATTAGAGCGTGTGATCCAGCACCTGAACAAAAACAAAACCAGCAAGTTTTGCTTTGTAATGAGGTAATGAGGGGGATGATTGCTCTGGGACATTTTTCTTCCTCCAACTCTAAAGAGTTTTAACAAGCAAAGTTAATCTGTTCTTAGTTTTACTTGAGTCCAGATGCACCTTGGTATTGAAGTCCAACCCCCCCCTGCTCAGAATCGAAAAAAAAAAAACTCACAAAGAGCCAAACATTAAACATTCCCCTCCCCTTCCGTCTACTAACAGTTGAATTTTTGATGTATGCAGTCTTTTTATTTTTTCTTAGAAAACACTTTTCAGGCCTGATTATAAATCTGATCAGATCAGTTGTGAAGCTGTATCTCACTTTAGTTTTGAAATGGGTCTCATTCCAGAGTGAGAGAAGCCATGCAGAGTAAAAGCTGAGGCACAACAGGAAAAGGGGTTTAATGAGACCTCCTCCCTTCCCTTCCCCAAACACATGCCCTTTTTTGGAAAGCTGTCCCCCAACACATGGAAAACTGCACAGTAACACTTATGCAAGTCTCTCTCTCTCTCTCTCTCCCTCTCTCTCTCTCTCTCTCTCTTTCCTTTATCTTGTATACAGTCATTTATATGAAATTTTGAACTTTAGAAACATGAGCGTTGAGGAGTGTCAGTGGGCAGGTCCAGTTAGATTTGATCAATGGCTTTAAACACGTTTGCTGGGCTTTTATAGTTTCATCTCAGGAAGACTACAGCTATGTGCTGTGCAGACAGCAGACAGGTCACCAGGGATTTGTACAAGTGAAACTCTGGCATCTTTTGCCTAAAAAGAGAAATACAGAGTATTGAATTAGATGCCATTTGAATTATCCATGTGAATCTGTAGGATACTAATGTATTTTCTTTGCACCAGGAGGTGGAAACAGCATTTTCTTTCAGCTTAAAGGGCTCACGGATCAAAGTCCCTTGTAGCCACATCCTGCAATTGTCTCTGTACTGTGGGTGGACAGAGGAGAGGGTAGCAGCGTTAGAGTCAAGCTCAGCAGCAGTGGAGCAGAGAGCACGAGGCGTCTGGTTGTCTAATCAGCGAAGGGCGACTGAAGCCATCGCAAGTGGATCATGTGTGCTGCAGCTCTGGAAGAGTACTGCGGCTCAGTGTTTTGGGTGAGTTAAACAGAACAGAGCTGATGTACTGAAGGGAGACAGAGAACAGATGAGGATAATGGCCTTACTGTGGCCACTTGAGATGAAAAACACTTTTACTCTTTGATGTGCATGCAACCCACACAGCAAACCTTAAAAGAAAAGTTTGATCCTTGACAACATAAATGCTTTGTAGCACTGCAAGTTTTCTTTCCCTGTTGTTTTTGATTTTCCTGACAGAATAGGGACTATTTATCATGATTCAAGAGCTGTAAGAGTGAGACAGTCTGTCACAGAGGTCCCTTGTTGATTACTATTTTAAATGGTTCCTGAAAACTCTGTCACATTCCCTTCAATTTGAAATTGTTGATTGTCCTGTAACTATCAATACTCTGTCAGGACTTCAGCTGATTACGGGAAGAAGCTGGTTAAATTTGGATCTTTTCTTGAAACATATGTTTTAATTCTTGTAAACTCCCATGAACATGTGAATGGACAGTTATGACACTGAACAGGTCCAACAACAACAACAGCACCTCCATTTACGTCATGGCCACACTGTTGTAATTCCTAGAGAGAATAACATTTTACGGCTTTAATTCTAATGTAAATTGATTCGACTTTTTATTTCAAGAATGTTTGAATGTTGAAGAATGTGTTAGAAAATCTTTAAAAGCAACAAAAAGTTTTCAGAGCCACACATGGGGTTGAGTTGAAACAGTTAATATGGATGAAGAAAGTAACATTTTTCAGCAGCTTTGATGATCGATAAATTGTTTCTGTAAATATACTGTTTCAGCCACTCAAGTGGGAGAATTTATCTTTGTTGATGATTTTACTTTTACTACTGGAAATGCCCTTGAATATTTCCCCCTAAACACCTTTTTGTAATTTTGACATTTTCTAAATATACAAAGGTGAAAAAAAGAAACGCCAGTCTCTAAACTGTGTCTAAGTTGACGTATGTATGTTCTTTTAAAATGTATCTGTGAGTTAATTGGAATCAGTTTTCACCACCACCCTCTTTATTAGATTTAAACATTACACATTACCACAACCGAGGAGTGAGCGGGACTTACAACCCCATTCAAATAAAAAATTAGATAAAATATAAAAAAAATAAAATAAATTAAAAAACAGACATTTAACTGCAAATCATCTGATCCATGTATACAATCCAAATAGGAAATGTCAAAATTTGAACCTTCAAATGTTGGAGGTTTCTGTGGGGCGCACACACAAAAATAAAAAATATGATGGAGCAGCAGCAGCAGCATCTGCTTTAACCTCTCACAGTAATCATGTTAATTGGCAACAGGCCAGTAACAAGACGAAGCTTAAAAAAAAGAAAAGAAAAAAAAATCACCTCCCAGCAAGACAGAGTCTTCAGATGGTTTTCAAGATGTGGTTTGTCCCCTTTATGAAAGACTGTATAGGAAACTACGTGAGTAATGTAAGAATTATGTTCTGAATGTAAAACTGATATTTTAACTTTTCCGATATGATGTAGTTTCAAAGATTCAGAAAAATACAAATATATAAAAATACCCTCCCCAGTGTCTGCATGGGACATGGCTGAAAACCAATATGGTATTCCTGTCTTCCTTTGGCTTCTCTGGTAGCAATATATATATAAAAAAAAAAAAAAGAATCTTTATGAAAACCACATGCATGGGAACTGCAATGCTTCTAAAAACCTTTGACAGTGTTGCATCCACAATGCAAATCAAAATGATGTGTGAACCTTCCAACTGTTGCTATTTTTGTGAGCTTGTAATCACATTGTGGATTATATTTCTAAACGGTGAGGTCTTGGAAGCATTAAATACGGCATCATTTGTTCTGATGCATGTTTGTGATTTTTATATGCACCCCAGAATGCTTCATATCTAGACAAAGAGGACCCAGACCTCCCAGTATGTCTGGAGCAGACAGTCCTGGTCTGGATCCCCCTGGGGTTCCTGTGGATTTGTGCCCCCTGGCATCTCGTATCTCTCTGCGGAAAAACACAAGTAACCACAAAACACCTGTCCAAGCTCTACCTCTGCAAACAGGTAATGCATGCAGCGAGCCAAAGACACACACACACACACACACACACACTCTGCCTATTATTATATGATGCTGAGAATGTAGAGGAGGAAGCTTATATTAATTAGCAACACCAGCAAGTGTACCCTACGTGTTAATCTTACCTGTGTCTCCTCTCCTCAGCTTGTGGTGTCTCTGTTGTTCCTGACGGCAGTCGCAGGCTTGGGGGTCACATTAGGAGAAGATTTGGGGCCAAACAGCTCTGCAGTGAAAAACTCACCTGTATTCTACACAAACCCTGTCCTCTATGCGGTCACATGGGTAAATGTTAGACTTTTTTTTCTAGATTTGTCCTGCAGCTCTCAGGATGGAAAGATGATGTTTTTTTTTTTCTTTTTTAATGTTCTGACATATCTTCTTTGTCAGGTCCTTTTGCTGTTGTGTCAGGAAGGAGTGAGACGGCGGGAAGGAGCAGTAGACTCTGCTACGCTTTTCCTTTTCTGGCTCCTGCTTATTTTGTGTGACATTTTCCCTTTCCAGACCCTTCTACGAGAGGCACTGAGACTGGTATGAGCAAATATGTTTGTTGAGGAGTTTAACTAGGAGAAAACTGATAAATGAACTGAAGCACAATGCAGGCACCTTCTATGATGAAGAAACAGAGCGTTCTTTTTTATGTTTGTTTGTTTTAGTCTCCCTCATCCTCCAACATCTCTCTTTCTCATTCAGGGAGAAGTCAATGATGTCCCTCGTTTCTGCCTTTTCTACATTTCCTTTGGGCTGGAGGTCATTGCACTTATTCTCTCTGCTGTGGCTGACATCCCCAAAGAGGCTCGGGAGGTTGTAAAAAAGGTACCCAAGAGCTGAGAAGCTGTGAAACTCATTATCAATTACAGTAAACTGAACCCTCCTCAGTGCCGTCCATCTTCAGCTGTGCGCTGTCTTTTGTTGCATCTTTCGTAGAATCCAGAAGCAGGTGCAGCATTCTTGAGCAGAATCACTTTTAATTGGATCAACAGGTAAATGCAGCATCGTTGCAGTACATACCAAATAAACAACCACACACGTGCACCACAGCCCTTGAACTTCTCTGTCTCTTTCCAGCATGGTTGTGAAAGGCTACAAACGACCCCTGGTTCAGGAGGACATGTGGGAGCTGAACGAGGTGGAGAACACCACTTACATCAGCCAACGTTTCGAGCATTACATGCAGACTGATCTGGCTGCAGCTCAAGTCCGGTTCCAGAACAAGCAGAAGAAGAAGTCGGCCACGAGCAGAGGCGAATCCTCTCAGAACGGCTTCTCCAGTGGTCTGGGGAAAGGCGTGAGTCAGGATGCACTGATGATGGTGAGAGTGCTCAGAGAGAAACACTTGAACATTCATACGCAGTCCTTATTTATTTTCACTCCAGATGGTTATTTTATATTATTCTTTTCTGAGTGCTTTACATAAATGTATGTTGTTGCCGGAGAGTCTACAGATGTGTTCCTAAATACTGTGCTTAAATGCTTTCCTTCAGGAAAACAAGGGAAAGACAGAAGATGGAGAAACGAAGAAGAAGAAGAAAAAGGATAAAAAGAAGGAAAAAGAAGACTATCCAAATTCATGGCTGGTTACCACCATTTATAAGACTTTTAAATGGATTCTGATTGAATCTGCCTTCTTCAAACTTATAAGTGACCTGCTGTCTTTTGTCAGTCCTCAACTCCTTAAGTAAGTTAGAGTTAAAAATAAAACATCAGAAAATGGCTTTATCATTTGTCTTGTGAGCAGCTAAACTGCCCTGCATGACAAATACATTTAAGTTTTATTTTTCCAAGTGAATGAATAC
Source organism: Hirundichthys speculiger (assembly GCA_018398805.1). NCBI lineage: Eukaryota > Metazoa > Chordata > Actinopteri > Beloniformes > Exocoetidae > Hirundichthys > Hirundichthys speculiger. The sequence goes on along the minus strand of JAGFBZ010000344.1, from coordinate 6,973,351 downwards.
TGTAAATTAATTCTAGTAACAGGTAAAGCATGTAGTCCCCGTCTTTTTGTCTTAAAACCAGTTTTTACCATTTTCTGTTTTCTGTTTTTTCACTGATTGCAGATATTAACTTGGTTAATTACCTCACAACTATGTTAACTAAATTAAGATACTTCATGGACCCAATTAAAGGAGCATAAGAATTGACTACATACTTTATCTTATATGTTTCATTAATTAAGCATTAACCTTCCTGTATCTGTCAGGCCTATGACTTAAAAGTATTTTCTAACATGATTTCATTGTTTTATGAAAGCTTTGCTTCTATTCAGATGACTTAAACTGTTTGTTCAGACATGTAACTGTGTTGTGCCAGAAGTGGTTGATGTTCAGTATGTCCAAGCAGAGCTAAAGAGCAGAATACAGACATGGAAAGGCTTCCTGGCTTTTTCACAGATCATTGATGGGACTGTAGCCGAACCCATCTATGTTTTTGTTTAAACTTTTTTTGACCGCAAGTCACTTGCCGCCATGCTGACTCAAAAAGCTATCTGCAGAGGGCTATTTTCTAACCTGTAACCAGCTAACAGCTAAACTTTGCACAGCTTCCCTTTGAGTTTCTAAAATCAGTTTTTTTATTTTTGTTTGTTTGTTTTTTTGAGATTTTAGAAGATCCACTTCAATGGTTTGAAATTGTCATGGTCTGGTCTTGTGGATGTCCAGTAGTTTAACTATTTACTTCTCATTGATTAGTTTAAACATTAGCTGATAACACCAGGTCAGTGGAGCAACATGGGAACTTTGCAGAGGTCATATGATGAGAGAGAAGGAAATATGTGTTGTGTGTGTATGTATGTATATATATATATATATATATGATATATATATATATATATATATATCTATATATATATATATATATATATATATATATATATATATATATATATATATATTTTTTTTTTTTTTTCTAATTAATTATAGCTAGCTAGCTCCTGAGGGCATAATATGGAGATTCTCTATCAAATTTTTTTTTTTTTCCCCTTTCCCTAGAGTGATGATCGCCTTCACTCAGGACAAATCCAGATATGTCTGGGAAGGATATTTGTATGCAGTGTTGCTCCTGGTGACAGCCATTCTGCAGTCTCTGTTCCTGCAGCAGTACTTCCAGCGCTGCTTTGTGCTGGGGATGAAAGTCCGCACCGCTATTATGGCTGCTGTGTACAAAAAGGTAACAGGACAGAGCAACATCTTTTTAGACACCAGACACTGTGAAAAATGAACATAACATTATTCCTTTTGAGAAATGTGTAATGTATCATCTGTTTTGAGATCTTAAAGTTGTTCTCTGTGTAAACATGTAGCTGCTATAATGTGCTGCATCCCCCACGACTCACAGCCTTCTTTCAAACTCACGTGTAACTTTGGTATGGCGTAACCGTATAAGGCTTTGTGAAGGCTTAAGTCAAATACTAATTCATGATTAGAAATATTCAGAGTTTTTCAAAACCTTATCTAATAATTGCAATTTGTCATGAATGGACATCTTTCTGATTTTTAAAAATGATCAGAGAAATGGCTTGTCATTGGAGAGTGCAGTCTAAGATGAATAAAATAAATTACTGCTTGTAGATTTCAACAGCCATTAAAGATAATTTACTGGCAGTTTGAGTGAAAAAAGTCTTTTGAATGCATGACAGAAATGTCACTGAACAAAGAGACAAGCTTTTAGTATGTATACATGTTTGCATGCAGCAATAACTGCACCCTGCAGATGCACCAGTGGAAGACATGATTTTCCTTTGGCTAATGAAAACCCCCTGCTGCTTTCATTCATAAACAATATATCTGTTTTCTTTTCCAGGCATTGATGTTGTCTAACGATACTCGTAAAGAGTCAACGGTTGGGGAAACGGTGAACCTCATGTCAGCAGATGCCCAGCGCTTCAACGATGTGACCAACTTCATCCACCTGCTGTGGTCCTGCCCGCTGCAGATCATCATATCCATTGTTTTCCTGTGGATAGAGATGGGGCCTTCTGTGTTGGCAGGACTGGCCGTGATGGTGCTCCTGGTGCCAGTCAATGGACTGCTAGCTACAAGAGCCAGAAAAATCCAGGTTACACATTTAACACTCCTGCAGTGTAGTTGTTAAACCAGTCATTTATACAGTGTGCCTGTTTGTATGATGATAACGATATGCAGTTTACAGGTAAAAACTTTGTGTGTTTAACATGAGATTGAAAAATGAGAGGTATTTCATGTTTGCAGATAGAGAACATGAAGTACAAAGACAAGAGGCTGAAAATCATGAATGAAATGCTCAATGGGATCAAGGTGAGGGTCCTTCCTTATTCAGGTTTTAGTGAGGTTTTTCCTTCCATGAAAGGAGTTTCTTTCTTTTTGCTGACTGAATCCACTACCTTTTATTATTTTCTTTTTCCACACAGACTATAAAAGCTTTGTTCCTCCCTCTCTTTTCTGCTACACTAGATTTTGAAGCTGTTTGCATGGGAGCCATCCTTCCAGGCACAAGTGGAAGACATCAGGGGCGAAGAACTGAAGGTCATGAGAAAGTTTGCGTATTTGACATCATTCTCCACCTTCATCTTCAGCTGCGCCCCTGCTTTGGTGAGTCACGGGAAGAGGTTCAAAGTGTGGTCCCTCCAAATCTTTTTTTGGTTTTTGGTCGTTTATGTTTGTCTTGTTTTCTCTGGCAGGTTACTCTGGTCACATTTGCAGTGTTTGTAGGTGTGAGCCCGGACAACATTTTAACTGCTGAAAAAGCTTTCACTTCAATCTCGCTCTTCAACATCCTTCGATTCCCTCTGGCCATGCTCCCCATGCTCATCGCTTCCATTGTGCAGGTGAAGAAGCAGCGGTACATGCTCCATGCACTCACAGGTTTATGGTGAAAGCCCACTAAAGTTGTTCTTTGACACCACAGACAACAGTGTCTAAGAAGAGGCTGGAGAAGTTTCTGGGAGGGCAAGATCTTGACGGTGACATTGTGCGTCACGACCCCAGTTTCGGTGAGTTCATGTCAATGTTTTCATATATATATTTTTTCCCCCTGTTGAGGAGTGAGGCTTACTCACACATTTACTGGCACATACGCAGCTTATCTGTCTGTCAGGACATTTGTTTTCATCTGCGTTTATGTGTTTCTGTCTGTTAGACTCTGCTGTCAGCGTATGCGATGCTTCCTTCTCTTGGGAAAAAGACGCTGAACCTCTACTGAAGGAGTATGCATGTTTTAAGCACAAAGTCTCTCATATGTGTATTCCATATTTTGCAGTATTGAACGTATATATTGTGTGTGCGTTTGCCAGTGTGTCTCTGGACATTAAGCCTGGTCGGTTGGTAGCCGTAGTAGGAACTGTTGGCTCAGGGAAGTCCTCTCTCATATCAGCGCTCCTGGGAGAGATGCACAGCAACAAAGGCTTCGTCAACATTAAGGTGACCTTTTGTTTTTTCTTTGTCATGTCATGGTGCAATTAACAAATGTTAAAAATTAGATTACAACAAAATTGTTCACCAAACTTACCCAAAGATTCAAATGAATTAAAATAGTTGCTTCACTGTGGTATTAATTGAACTGATTAATTCAGTGCACAAAAAAGCTCTTCCATCATAAAAAACCCAGTTGTAACAGGTATGTTACAACTATTGTTTTTCTATTTGCCTTTAAAACACAGTTAGCCAGTCTTTCTTTATTTAATTCAGCCAAATATAATAGTTTTTACCACTAAAGAAGAGAGATGTGCAACAAAACCTGTTAGTGTATCATATATCACATATAAATATTTACATGCCCCTTCTGCTGTCGGACTGTCATGGTTGTGCTTTGTTGTTTTGCCAAGGACGCCTTGTTTGCATTAACAAAGCGAGTCAAGGATCAAACCACTGACCTTCCAATGAGAAGACATCAGTCAGTATAAGCAACATCAATTGAAAAAAAAAAAACACACACAAGTTATTTGCAATGCTCAACCATCAACCAAAAGGAGTTCCATCAAAGAATGATTGTCTTCAAGCACCAATAAGCTTTGGGATCTAATAAAGCATGGAATAGAATTGTAGGTGAAGACCTAAATTGCTCAGGAACTTTGTAGATTAAAAAAAAAAAAAAAGAAAAAAATTAATTCTGTTTCTTTTGAGTTTTCATGTTTTCAATAATTATGTGCAGTCATATTTGCAATCCAAAGGCTTTAACACAAGCCAGTGCCACAAAACAGCAGAGACCAAATTCATATGCATTTTCTCCACTGTATTATTCTTCTTGATAATTTCATTAGGATACATATTAATGAGCTTATTTTCAAGACCAGCCAGACGATGGGTACTAAAGGGATCAATGCTGAGGTCGAGAGGAGAATCCTTTCATAGTACAACAGTGTATTAAAGAAATGTCTTTTCATCTGTTGCATCCTTAACATTCATAGAAATTAATTTCCAGCTTCTTATAGTCTGCGTTCAAACATGCAAGCCTATTTATTTCAAACTTGCGACTGATTTCTCGAGAGGTCGTTGATTGTGCTAGAAATGAAAGAGCACCAAAAAAAGTTCTTCAAAGATGTTAAGTACAAAGATTTTGCTCTACTTGTTCAAAGAGCAGGTCTAATCAACATATAAATATAGTTGTAATTTATTTCAAGGGAATGCTGCATCTCATTATTATTGTTTTTTTTTTTTTTTATCATCCAGGGCTCCCTAGCATTTGTGCCACAGCAGGCCTGGATTCAAAATGCCACTTTGAGGGATAACATCCTGTTTGGCTCTCCCTTTGAGGAGAAAAGGTTCCAACAGGTAATACAGGCCTGTGCCCTTGCACCTGATCTGAAGCTGCTGGGTGCCGGAGAGCTCACGGAGATTGGAGAAAAAGTAAGTTCAAATGTTAAACAGTTTAAAATGTATTTATTTTCATTGCTCAATACAAGTAGAAAAATAATAAAAAGGCTACATTTCAGAAATCTTTTGATATCTCGGGCTTTTCCTGTCCTCTTTTGTACACAGGGCATCAACCTTTCAGGGGGTCAGAAGCAGCGTGTGAGCTTGGCCAGAGCAGCTTACAGTCAGGCTGATATTTATCTGTTAGATGACCCCTTGTCTGCTGTGGACGCCCATGTTGGAAAGCATCTTTTTGACAAAGTTATTGGACCAAATGGAGTGCTTAAGGACAAGGTCAGTGCTTAGTGTACATTAATGCTTTGCAGCAGTTCTGAAATAAAAATATGAATGCATTACAGAGAAGTTAAAATACATTAAGACCAATGTGAAGGTGGTATTGCAATTATGACATATGCCTGCTGGCTGAGTCGAAGCCCTTTTTCTTTTCTTTTTTTTTGTGCAGACTCGTATCCTGGTGACTCATGGAATAAGCTTCCTGCCTCACGTAGATGAAGTAGTGGTCTTGGTGGATGGAAAGATTTCAGAGATTGGATCCTACAAGAGCCTTCGTGCCAGCAAAGGAGCTTTTTCTGACTTTCTTGATACATATGCCAAAGAACAAAGTAATAGAACAAATTCTGAGTCAGGTATTTACACTCCCCTCTTCCATTGGCAATATAAGTTGTAATGATTACAGTGCTTTCATGGCTCAGCATAAGTTGATACTATATATGAGTATGGTATGCATTTATGGTATGTGGATAATGTTTCTGTTTTTATTTAGATGCTAACCAGGATACTGAAGTCTTCGAGCTCATCCCTGACAGAGAGGATGCTCAGCCGGACTCTCCTCTGGAAGACACAGTTTCTATGACACTTAAGAGAGAGAACAGCATCCGCCGCAGTCAGCGCAGCAGGTTTGAGCACACTGGAGTTATGCATGACACAAAATAGAGACATGAACAGTAGCAGCCTAACCAGTGCCTTTGGACTGGTACTGTCCGTGCACATCATACCTCTTCAAGAACACAAAACAGTTTTACTCTTTATATCATGTGATCATATCATCTTGTTTGTCTTTTTTTTTCTAGTTTCAGACGAAGAAAAAATAGCAATTCAAAAAATCTGAAGATTCTGGTGAAACAAACACAGCCCAGAAGTTAATAGAAAAGGAAACCATGGAGACGGGACAGGTATAGGTTTTAGATTCAAACGTTGGAAATGACACAGGATTGGAGCTTTAAGATTAGAACCCTTTTCTGAGCATCTTCTCTCTCTGATATCCAGGTGAAGTTCTCCGTGTACCTCCAGTACATGCGAGCGATGGGCTGGGGATATGCTGTTATGGTCTTCCTGATTTACTTTACCCAGAACGTCGCTTTCATCGGCCAGAACCTGTGGCTGAGTGACTGGACCAATGATGCGGTGGATTACTTCAACCAGACATACCCTAACTGGAAGAGGGACACCAGGTTGGGGGTGTTCGGAGCTCTTGGACTGGCTCAGGGTAACTGAACAGAGTTTTTACAACATTTTCTGATGCAAAAATATTGTTTGCACTTGTTCATACAAGTCCTTAGCAGTCGGAAATAATTTTTCAAACCCTTTAAGTTTAATTTTTTGCACAGACCAACTGAACTTTGATATGATTTAAAGAATAGAACTGGACCTTACTGGTGTGCTGATGGTTTTTAATTTCATTGGGGAACTGAACAAAAGAACAACGGATGATGGCAGCAGACCTCAAAGAAACATCTGAAGGAGCTTGAACCAACTTCAAAGGCAGCACTATACAATGATTTTAAAAATACTTCATTGAAATAGTTTCTTTTGTGCATAGTTTTTCTAAAAGGTACTTAACAATAGAGTTAGAAGTACAATGGTGAATACCAAGGAACATGAAGAAAATGTTTCTGAATCATAATGTGAGACTGGTTATTGTCGAGTCCATGTTTTTTGAAAGAGAAATGGAAGATATTGTTTTCTGTGAACTGATATTTGTTGCATGGTGGGAACTCTTCATCATAATAACTAATAGCTGGATTAGTAAATGGATTTGTGAAAGCGTCTTATAGTGCTGTTATGTTACCTTTTGGAGCTCACTGCTCAAATTAACAACTAACACCTTTGATGGAGAAGAAATGATACGCTACACTGTTACCATGGCTACAAATGGCAAGCAATCACAACCTTCATTTAAAATCAATTGGGTTTTATTGTATTTTTTTATCTTAAGAGGAGAGCTTTTGCCATAACTGCCTAAAGGCTTTTTGTGTTGTTGTTTTTTTAAACTTAAAGATTAAGGGCATGAAAGAACATCCATGTATCTTGACATTTTTCAAACTTCTAATAATAGATTTACCCTGGAAATATTTATGATGTGGGTTAATTTATTGTAGTTTTCTCTACATCAGACCTCAAATTACTTTTAAAATTTTGCTGAGAAATTGTCCAAATTGGTTCTTTTTTTTCTTTTTTCTTGTTAATAATAAGGGACAGGTCAGCCAAAATATATGCTCCTGTTTGAAATGAAGTCCAATTTTGTGTTAATGTACTACTGTATTATTACAATTTTACTTTTATTGCAGGTGTTTTCGTTTTCCTTGGCACACTGCTCCTAGCCAATGCTTCCGTTTCTGCATCTCGTATCCTGCATTCACGTCTGCTCAACAACATAATGAGAGTCCCAATGGTTTTCTTTGACACTACTCCAATTGGAAGAGTGGTCAACCGCTTTGCAAAGGTATTTTTTCTTCTGTTTGGTATACATTTTTATTTTTAACTAAGTTCCTGGTAAATGAAGAATAGCCACTTTCACACAGATCATGGAATAAAATCACACTGCAGATCCTCTTTATTCTGCCTACATAGTCCACTTGTGCACTGACAGTGATCTCTCAAACGTCCAAGATCGCCTCCCGTTACTTCAAAGCATTGCAGCACTGAAGATGATCCCTTTCCTTGTTTTCGTGGTCCAGAATGACTCTGAGTGCTTTACATAGTCAGTGGTGAATAAACACCAACACCCTGCTTATACGATGCTGTTCTGAAGGTGCTTGTACAACCGTTACCCACAGTCTCACACACCAACACGTTTCTTAGATCGACTTATTCATCAGACCAAATTATTGCTATAATTACTCTTACAAATTAAATTAGATTATAGTCGATGTTCATGTAGCCTCGGTGGGATTTGTTAAACACTAACAAAAAAATTCAGTTTCTAATTGGTTGGTCCAGCATTGCTAGATTCAGTTTCACCACTGCTGCAGCAGATCACAGTGGTTCCACAGCTGCAGGATGGAGACTTTGGGTCAACTTCAGCCGGTGGTACCTCCTCCTGACTGCTCACCAAAGCGACTGGGTTCACTGACTAACTGGCACCACAAGTCAAGTGTTCGTAGAAGAGCCAGTCCAGCTGGTCTCTGCCTCTCTGACTACTGTGGTTTTTTTAATTTGGTGATTATACTTGTCTCTTGGCTAGGCATTTTGTCTAGACCTTCAGTCAACAGGCTGTCTCTCTCAGTCCATGCCATGAGCTCTCTGCATTGCCATTTAAAACAACATCCACTTCGCAGCTGTTACACCTCTGATACTTCTTGCCAAGGTGGAACAAAATGTGGAACTAAGTGTCACACCATTCCTCCTCCATGCATTTCACACACACCAGATCAGGATAAAGGAGCCACAGAGGTGGAATGAGCTGCCCGTGTTAATGGAGCTCCTGCTTTATAATTTAAAGAAATAAATATTTTAACGTAAAGTCACTGCAGAGGTTTGTACTACCTTATACATCTGAAAAATCAACCAATTTCCTGTAAGATGAATATCGATATATATCGTATCATATCGTATCATCGCTACAGCCCTAATTTCTTGTCCAGCAAAGACTTTTCAATCACTGTTATTGAAGAAAAGTATCAATTTGCTGTTCGTTCTGCTCTGTCTATTTACATTTAAGTGCTGCAATAAGGTTTAATGAATATTAACCCTGGTATCTCTGGTCATAAAGGACATTTTCACAATAGATGAAGCCATTCCTCAGTCCTTTCGCTCCTGGATCTTGTGTTTCCTGGGCGTACTGGGGACTCTGTTTGTGATCTGTCTGGCCACTCCTTTCTTCACCGTCATCATCCTTCCTCTGGGTGTGATCTACTTCTTTGTACAGGTAAGTTGAAGTTTTACAACAGGACAATGGGGTGGGCAAAAAAAAGAGGCTATATTCAAAGATAAAAGTACATAATGTAAATTGTCAGAACTGAGAATTTTATATTGTTGTTCTCATTCTTACACACATCACTGAGCACCAAATGACTCCTTCATAGATGCACACCGATGCTTCTCTTGTCATCATGTATGCTGCCTTTTTAACTGAGTGCAGATAAAAAGATCTGATATAGTTTTGCATCAAGAAAATGTAAAGATAAGCAAACAGTTGAAATCTGTGCACAATATGGTCAACATCTCAACACCGAAAAGTGGAAAAACATGTAATACATAAATTTTGTAATTAAGTGTTGCAAGAAACGACAATAAAATGTGATATGTTCACGTTTTCCTTTTGCCCAACAAGAAAACACTGTCATTGTTCACCTGCTTTGATGATGATCTGTTCTTTTATGACATCAACATTGTGTTTGTTTAAGTCTAACCCTAACCAAGCTGAAATTGAAAAGTGGAAATTCAAGATATTGGGTCCAATTTAGCATGAGCACAATTTTCAGCGTGACTTTCCTCACTGCAACCATTTTTAACAAGTGCTTGAGCAATATTACTTCTATGATGGTTCAGATGATGTATAACTTTGGAGTATTACAGTTCTGGAAGGCACAGCATTGTTCTGAAGCCCAGAAAGTGTAATAATTGAACAAGTTTTAACCCTTTACTGTACAACCTGCTGTTGTACAGTAAAATGCTGTCGGACTGCACTGAAGAACGCACTCCACCGTGGCTGTCCTGGCAGTTCGACAGATGTTTCCTCCGTTTTCTGACCTCTACATGGCATCTATTTTGAAATAAGTAAGATTAAAAAAAAGAACATCTTCCCAGTCCAAGTACATTTATAAGTGTTCTAAAAGCTTGAAACAGCTTCCAAAAACCAAAGTGATTTCTGAAAGACTTGACAGAACTGTCACCTCCTTTTTATGTGGAAAATAAACAGAGGTTAAATCATTTAGAAGATTATCCCAACATTTTTGGAAACAGCTGTTAAAGTCCAAATACCCCCTAGTTTTGTCTTTTTTTTTTTTTTTTTTTTTTTGGGGGGGGGGGGGGTTAAAATGATGTATATGTTTACTCTTGGACTCCTTTTTTCTCGTTCCAGCGCTTCTACGTGGCCACTTCACGACAGCTGCGTCGCCTGGATTCAGTGTCTCGTTCTCCCATATACTCTCACTTTGGTGAGACTGTGTCCGGTCTGTCAGTGATAAGAGCCTATAAACACCAAGAAAGATTTCTTAAACACAACGAAATAACCATCGATGAAAATCTCAAAAGTGTCTACCCGTGGATCGTGTCAAACAGGTCAGATATATAAGTTTACCTCAAACACGTAAAAAGGTATTTTCCTAACGAGTTTTCCAGTTTGAGTGTAGATGGCAGAACCTTTTTAATGTGTGTTTATGTTTTTCCTGAGTTATTTTAACTGATCTTGTTTTTTTTTTTTTACTTTCTAGATGGCTGGCCATTCGTCTGGAGTTTCTTGGAAATCTTGTGGTGTTCTTTTCAGCGCTGTTGGCGGTTATTTCCAGAGATTCTTTAGACAGCGGCCTGGTTGGCTTGTCTATATCATATGCCCTTAATGTGAGTTTCTATCACATTCACCACAGATAATGGTGGTAATGGCCATGGCAAAAATATGTACTATGATAATGATAGTTACTGTGAAGATGAAAGGTATGGCAGTGCTAACAATGTAAACAAAGTCCTCTTTCCATTTGGGGCCTTGCAGGTAACCCAGACACTCAACTGGCTTGTCAGGATGACCTCAGAGCTGGAGACTAATATTGTTGCTGTGGAGAGAGTCAGCGAATACTCTGAAATTGAAAATGAGGTGAAGTGGAGATTTGTTCCCGTCTCAAAAAAACATTTAAAGTTATTTTTAAATGGGGTCTGTTCTGTTCTTTTGCTTGATCCTGTTTTTCTTTCCTTTTTTTTTTTTTTTATAATCTTCTCACATGGTGAACATTGGCACTTAAATCAGGCAGACATAGCTCAATCTGAAAACATGATTACATCTGTTCTCTGTTCTGTATTTCTACAGGCAAAGTGGATAACCGACTCTCGGCCTCCAGAGAAGTGGCCAGATTCAGGAAGGCTGAAGTTCATAGACTACAAGGTCCGTTACAGACCAGGATTGGACCTGGTGTTGCACGGAATCACTTGTGATATTGGGAGCACTGAGAAGGTCTGTTTGCCTGTCTTTGTCAAAGTCTGTGCTAGTGTGTGCAAAAAGCTCTTCAAAGAATTTTTATTAAAGTGGACATCTTGTCAAGCCAAAGGCTTGTCTTATCTTTTGTTGTTTTCCTCATATTGTTGAAAGTGATAGGAAATTAATTTTTTACCATTCTGATACTTCCATTTACACATATATTCTCGAGGATAACTCTGATTTGGCCATTTATCGTTGAATTACTCCATTATTAATGTTAGTTAAAGCATAACACGATCAAAAACAAACCGCTTCAGTGATCCAATCTTTACCCATGTGAGGTATTTCTTCTCCTTTTGTCATTGTAAAAGCAAATGCTTTGTTTCAGTCAGACAAAGCAGGGCAGTCAAGGATGTTGTCTTTCCTCTAGGAAACGAGTCAATTCAGTTAGCTAAGAAGGTAATCTGGAAATCTGTTAATGATCATAAACATCGGTTGCAGCTGGATGATAAACATGTAAACAGTTGACTGGTACTGGTGCAGCAGCGAGAGAACTCATGTGCAGCTCAACACAATTTGTCATCTAAAACCAAACAAAATATGTCCATAATAAGATTAAACAAAAAAAAAAAGAAAAACTTTTGTCCACTGATTTTACTGGCATCTTGGATACTTTGAAGTGAACCGAAAAATCACATATACATCCTCTTAATGATGTTGAACCCAACAGACAGTCGACAAACATCTAGACGGTACATCTCTACTTCATAGTCCTCTCTCTTACTTTGCCTTTCATCTTTGGAATGCAACGCTGATCTCTTGTTTACTTGGGTCTGGTCTCAATTGGTTTTCTTTGCAATGTGATTTAGTAGAGTCACTCATTAAATTCCCCCTGGATTTTTATGTTGATGACTCTTGAATCTCTTACCAGTCTGGATTTCATATTGTCTGTGCTCACAGTGTGCAGCACAAGATATGAATAGATAACAGCCCACAAAGATACGAGCGTCTTTTCTAAGTAGCTGCAATAAAGCAGTGATAATTAGAACCTTTGAGAAATACTTGATCCTCATGAGAAATTATCCTGTGTTTCTGTCAAACACAGCATTAATGGAAGTGCTATCGGCTTAAAAGCTCTCACAAGCTCAACATTGGCTTCGAAGTATAAAGGCTTTTAAATCATTGCATAATCAGTCCTTTCAGAAATTCAAACACGCCCTGTATTCATGTCCACAAACAATTAACGAAATGACAGCTTTTGGAAGAGCCTTTTCAGCCACCAAGTTTGAATTATTATTTTTGTTGTTGTTGTGTTTAGATAGGAATAGTGGGCCGCACTGGAGCCGGGAAATCAAGTCTGACAAACTGCCTGTTTCGAATTATTGAAGCAGCTGACGGAAAGATCCTCATTGATGATATAGATATCGCCAAAATAGGACTGCATGACCTGAGAAACAGGCTCACAATCATCCCACAGGTACACATAAAGAAAAACCCATATTTAATTTTCCATTTTAAACAGTATACTCACCTATCTAGTCTCTGGTGTGCAGGATCCAGTTTTGTTCTCCGGGACGCTCAGGATGAACCTGGATCCTTTTGACAAATTCAGTGACGAAGACATTTGGAGGGTATTGGAGCTCTCCCATCTGAAGGGCTATGTATCAGGACTACAGGAAGGATTATTGCATGAAGTTTCAGAGGGGGGAGAGAACCTGAGGTGAGAAATATGACATTTATAAAAAAAAAAAAAAAAAATGCTTAAAATGAGAGACTAAATATAAGCATCTCAAGTGTTTGTATCAGCAACTTTCATCTCCCTTTTGTATTTTACTAATAAGTGCCCACATGTGGTAAATGTTAATTTGAGTGCTCCAGAAGAGGTATTAATTCATGTCTCTCTGTTGCAAGTGTTGGGCAGAGGCAGCTGCTGTGTCTGGCTCGGGCACTACTGAGAAAGTCTCGCATCTTAATCCTGGATGAAGCCACTGCAGCTGTTGACTTGGAGACAGACGACTTGATCCAGAGCACCATCCGCAAAGAGTTCTCGCACTGCACCGTCCTCACCATCGCTCACCGCCTGCACAGTATCATGGACAGTTCCAGGTGAGTCGCTGCATCTCGGACGTCTTAAAAAATACTGAACTGAAAGTAAAGTTGGCAAACTGTGTTGCTGGAAACCACTGAACAGATGGCGTCAAATGCAGCATCATTTTTTTTTTTTTTTTTTTGGTGCAGAAACATTCATTCACATTATCAAGTCAACAATTACACCCTATGTGCTTAGCAACCTGCTGCAATCACCATGGGAATGCTCTCCATTCTCTCCTGAGAGAGGTGATAGTTTAAACTGCCTCTTCCTTTGTATGTTTTTCCTGCTACCCTCGACAATTCCTCTTGAACTCATTTGTGGTGAATTAGACCCACGTGTAAGCAACCTTCACATTGTCACAGTTACTCATAACAGACATTAAGACGTATCAGAATTACCTGCAGAAATCCCTCCAACAATACAGCACCCGAACCAGTGGAGAATACATGGTATGATCAGACCCAGATCTACCTTTTCATGAAACTTGTGCAACACAAAACACTTTATAGATTAAAAAAAACACCAATAACCACCAATACGCATTAAAATAATAAAAATAGACTCGGTCATCCACCTACACATGTCATGCAGACACTCGCCAACGCACATCTAGACCCCTAACGCTATGATCAATAACAGAGCAGGAATGGAGGAAACGCCATCTTTAGTCTAAGAGGAGGCACTGAAGAATGACAATTAAAATATCAAAAAACAAATAACTAGGAATATAAATAAATGGGTACATTCTAAGATTAGGGTATTAGTAAATAAATAATAAAATCTAAATTAAATAAAAAGCAGAAAATGTAGTCAGAGTTAGGAGAATATAATATGAACTAGAAAAGCACTCAAAGAGCGCAGACCTCCGCCAAGCGCAACAATTCCCTCATATAGTGATTTACAGATTGCTATAAAATCCACCTTCTGGATCAACCTTTGAAATTTTGATAGAGGTTCCCTTTGTCAATCCCTGAGTCAAATTTCATGAGTTTTGGGGCGATAATTAACGGAGATATTGCTTACCACGAAACCACCATGCTGCCCTAAATACTAATAAAACTAAAATATAATTAACTCATAAATTAAAAATGGTAAAAAAAAAAAAAAAATAATCATTTCAAGGGTAAATTAAAAAGATGGGTCTTGAGTTGCTTTTTAAAAACTTTGACTTTCAGCTGCTCTCAGGTCCTCTGGTAGATCAGTCCACAAACATGAGCTGTAACAGTAAAAGGAGGATTCACTGCATGTTTTCGTTCTTACTCTAGGAATTATTAAGTCTGCCACCAGAAGACCTCAGACTCAGAAGAGGTTCATAAAATGTGATCAACTCAGCCAGATGAGAACAGAAACCATTAAGAGTTTTATAAGCTAATAAAAGGATCTTAAAATCAAGCCTGAAGGAAACATGTAACTGATGCAGAGACTTTAAAATCAGTATAATACATGCTCTTGGTTTTAGTCGGCATTTGAGCTGCTGACTTTTGAAGTAACTGTAAGTGAGCAATATTTTTCTTGGGAAGACCAGAAAGAGGAGCGTTACAATAATCTAACCTGCATGTAATGAAAACGTGGATGAGTGTCTCTGTGTTAGCTCAAGAGAGAAATGATCTGACTCTCAAGATGTTTTTTTTTTTTTTGTAGACTGAGACGAGTCTATAGTTATTAAGAGTCTTAACACTTCTCTTGTTCTAATTACATTTTTTCCTCCACTTCTTTAGCTCCTTATTATTTTTCCACGGGGGGTGTTTAATCTCAGTTTTAAAGAAAAGGCATACAGCAAATAAACTAAAATTTCATGTTGTCTCTCCTGTAATAGCGCACCACCAAATATCAAAACCTTAGCAAATGCTGTTCTGAACTGCTTTTTCTTCTGTTGTTAGTCAAGGATTTGGTCTTTTTTTGTTTTCATAAGCAAGCTTTCCTTGAGCAGACTTTACTGTTGATTCTGACCAGAAAGTTGAGGTTAACAGTTTATTTTGCCATCATTGTTATGGAGCTATATACACTGATCAGCCACAATATTTCTGTCCTGTTGAGACTCTGGGATTGTTGGGAGCAGATCCTTTCAATCCAGCGGTTTTGCCAGATGGGGGCATCAACAGTCGAGTTTGTTTAGCCACATCCCACAGATATTTCAATTAGATCTTGGAGGTTTGAAGACTGACCTCTTCCTTTTTTTTTTTTTTTTTTTTTTTTTTTTTTTTTTTTTTTAGACTTTTATCTTCTATTTCAGTCCCAAACAATGGAGTAGTGTGATTCAGTATCACATTTCATGTATCAGGAATTCTTGCAGCTGTGACACCCAAGTCAGCCTCTGTGGGTAAATCTCCTAAAACGAATCAAACATAAAAAGAGCTGTGAGACTTCAAAGTCTCCTGTGGTGTCACCTGGATATGAAACCATCATGATGGATCAAGAAAGAAAGGAGAGGCAACATTTATAAACACATGAATTGCATATTGTATAGCTCACAAAAGGCATTTCAAATTTCAGAGATTGAATTTGAATTCTATATCCTATGCACTAAAACTGCTCCTATTCCAACATACTGTGTTCTGTTGAGGGTTTTGTATTATAAAAAAGACTTTTTGCTGCAAATATTCGGTTCTGCAGCACATTATGAAAGTAAATGTACAACAGTAATGTACAATGCAGATCTTTAACCCCGTAGCACCCAAGCATATGAATAATCATTGAAAAATAATCATATTGGCTGATGTTGCACCTTTTGGGTGGGAGTAAACCAATATTAGTGATTTATTTGTAATCGGGCCATTTTTGACCATTTTAGGCAATGTTACATATTTGCAACTCTGAGCTTTCCTGGTTCATTTTGTTTAAAATTCAAGTCATTCTCTGCAGATCTTTTGGCAGAAAGATATAGTGAAAACTCACCAGCAACTGCTAGTACTACAATAAAATCTACATAATAGACTTTTAATTGAATATTCTGGATATAAAGTGCTGAAAGCAAACATCATAAATGAAGAATTAAGAACACATCAAACAAGAATGTTATGCAAATAAATAAAAATGTACACATGAAACACATAAACAGTGCAAACACGTTCTGGGTTACAGTAACACAATCATTACAATGTCTCTGAAATGCTGTGACCTGTGACATTAGCTGTCCAAACAACTGTCCTATGTTCTTTATCGAGATTACTGTATATAGTAGGCCTCTGTAACAGTCACGCTTCTCTTTGAAACATAAATGGACATCACACCTTTTCACAAGCTGTGTCAGGATACCCATCCTTGCAAAAGCTGCATCTGCCATGCTTCTGCAGTTTGCAAGAGCTTCTACTTCACTGTCATCACCGTTATCAAGAACCTGGAGAACATCTTGAACTGTGAATTTCTTTCATGACAATGCCATCATTGCTGAAGAAAAAGAAAATTATGAGCTATACTAGTATATATTTGAAATAAACAACACTAAGTCTAGGCTTTGCTTACATTCTTACCAAGAAAATAAAATTTATGATCAACAGCAACTGCAAAGGTGAACATGTAGCGCCAAAGTTTGTGCTTCAGTTGGGCTCAAAATCAGTCAAAGAAATAAATGTTTTGATTTAATGATCTAAATGATGAGCACAATCTTCAACACAAACCCATGTACACAGTGTAAGCTATCATTCTGTGCAGTATGTACAGCATAAACAATCAACGTACTTGTATATCTGAAAGGCCAGAAGTTGCATATTTGCAACACTTTGATAACTATGGTTCTAGCAAAAATGTTGTTTTTAGGAAAATTAAAACAAGTAAAATGTTTTTTGTTTAGAGACATTGTTTCAACTAGATATATTCAATTTTACTTGATTACTTACTTTGAAGTATCTTATTTTGGTGTCTCAAATGGTGAGCGAGGGCAAGCGCAAGCCTCACATGAAAGAAGCCATTTTGGAATCTGTAGTTCCAAAATCAGGTGACAGATGGTGACAATTCTGTTGCATATTTGCAAGTAAGGGACATACAGGTAATAAAATATACATAAAAATATTGAAATGGAATTTTACTTTTTTGGCCCTGCCCCTCAAAAAAACGTTGCATATGTGCGACTGTGGGTGCTGAAGAATCCTGAAATACATCACTAAAGGTCTCTTAAGTCCTCTTTTTTTTGTTTCTTTGGCCACACGTATATCAATCTGTCTTCGTAATTTTTGAACAGGATGTGTATCTCAGCCAGTGGATTACCATTAACCTGTGTTCTTCCTCCTCAGGGTGATGGTGCTCGACGCTGGTAAAATTGTCGAATTTGATTCTCCACAAAACCTACTTGAAAAAGGGGGACATTTCTTTGCCATGGCAAAGGATGCTGGGATATCCCCGGATGAAAGTTCATTTCTCTAATTTTGTACTTTTTGTACTTGCATTTTTTTTCTTTGTAGAAAATTTTATTCCCTATTTCTTGTGTGTCATTTAAAACATATATGTACTGTATTTACAGACCACTCTATAAAGAAATGTACTGTGCATGTACATTATTGAATGTGAACAATAAATATTTTTGATTAAAATTATACTTTCATCTTTAAAGGAATAGATTGACTGCTTGATAGACACTGTCCATTCATTACACATGCAACTATAGGAATTCCAGTTCCAAAAGAAAATAGTTAAAAACATAATTGCATTTCATTCCTCTGTTACCTGATGGGTTTTATAAAATAATAAATGTATTTTAACCCTTTATGGATTAAAGGGTTCTAACAAAGGGATTGATTGGTTTATTACAGTTTATTTAAGCAATCAAATGTAGATGTTTGTGAATTCAGAAATGTTTCCATGTCCTGAATGGATGTTATGTTTTCTGTGTGCCCCATTTACTTACAAAAAGTGGACTTTTTGTCCACAAAGTATTGAACACGTTGCCATTTTTCTCTGAAAATACACTCACTGACTACTTTATTAGGTACACCTGCCCAACTGCTCGTTAACACAAATTTCTAATCGGCCAATCACATGGCAGCAACTGCAATGCATTTAGGCATATAGACATGGTCAAGATGATCTGCTGCAGTTCAAACCAGCATCAGAATGGAGAAGAAAGGTGATTTAAGTGACTTTGAACGTGGCCCGGTTGCCACAGCCTACCTGAGTATTGTTGCTGACCATGTCCAACCCTTTATGACCACAGTCGACCCATCTTCTGATGGCTACTTCCAGCAAGATAACACGCCATGTCATAAGGCACGAATCATCTCAGACTGGTTTCATGAACATGACAATAAATTCACTGTACTCGAATGGTCTCTACAGTCACCAGATCTCAATTCAATAGAGCACCTCTGGGATGTGGTGCAACGGGAGATTCGCATCATGGATGTGCAGCCAACAGATCTGCAGCAACACCATGATGCTATCATGTCAATATGGTCTTCTTGAAGTTTTCCACAAGTGGTCCTTTGTTCTTGGAAAATTCTTCTATTTCTTTTCACTCCTCCCCTTCAGAAATCTTGTGAGGAACACCTGATCCTGACCAGTTTATGGTGAAATTATGTTCTCTCCACTTCTGGGTAATGGTTTGAACAGTGCTCACTAGAACATTCAGAAGTTTCTAAATTCTTCTGTAACCAATGCCAACAGTTTGCGAGGTTGCAAAGGTCAGAGAGACCTCTTTGCTTTTACCCATCATGAGATATTTCTTGTGTGACACCTTTTTACAGGCCATCACTTGGGACTGAAATATCTGATAATTTGCATTGACAAGGGCAGGGTTGCTTTCTAATTACTGATTTCTTTCAGCTGGTTTCTTGGCTGTTCAATGCCTTTTTGCACCTCCCTTTTTCTCTGTGCAACTTTACCTTATTACATATCGTTTATGGACATCTGTTGGCTGAATTTATGGGCTGTCATCGACATCTGGTCGAAGTCATGTCAATAGCACCTTTAGACATATAACCATTTTTCTCAGTAAATGGTTATATGTTCATTATTTTACCCAAAGTATACAAAAAGAATTAAGAGATCCATAAAATCAGCAAACATAATGAATCCTTTAATTTATTTGCTTAGATGCTCCTTTTAGTCCATTGGCTTATTGTGTTTTCATTAAGCCGGCCCCCTCCCGTGTTATGTCAAGAATGCCTAAATAATCAGTAGTTACTGGAGCATCACTGAAAAAAGAACAAAGAAAATGAGTGACTGACTACTGTGTGAGTTTAAGAACATGGATGAAGAGAGAAAAATAGCACAGCACTGAAAGGAACAGGATTCTTATCAAGGTAATAACAGTGTGGAATATGAGCTATGTAGCTGCTCCCGCTACTCAAAAAAAAAAAGAAAGAAAAGAAATGTCTTCATGAATGGCTCAGAGCACAAGGACTGATTAACGTAGATGTAAAAGGACATGAAAATATTCTCCATTGCTATAGGATCTGTTGAAGCTACTGTGTGGTGCCAGATGGTCTGGAAGGTTCCAAAAGGTGAGTGTGGAAATGTTACCAGGGGCACCAGATATTTAACATGGTGATGTGCAATCAACAAATGTACTAATAAACATAATAACTGGTGTGTGTTCTATTCTTTGTTACTAAATCATTTCTGTTGCTGGATGCATGGATTGCTTTGACTCAGTACTGTAATAAAGCTCCAAAAATAATCCAGAAGAAGTCCTCAACTCCTTTCTAATACACATCAAGCTTTTCTCAACTACCATTACGTCCATAGAAGAAAGAAAATCTGCCCAACAACATCAAACTTTAAGACATACGGGTCTTATAGGAGCCCTATTAAGGAAAATGAAATATATATTTTTTGCACTTTAAACCATTTATTTGGATGTTTAGAGTTCCTACCAATTAAAAAGTTCAGATATAAAACAACCCGCCACTTTGTGTAGTATGGCCTGGGCCAGAAACTTTCTTAGTCAGCCCCTTGGATTTCTAGATCTGGATCGACTGTGACAAGAGGCTACAGAGGTAGTCTGGAGTACTTTCCTCATGTCCCTGAAAGAATTAAAGCGATAAAATAAATAAATAACTCTGACAGAGGAGTGAAAACATTAATGAGAAAAAGAGCTGAGCCTTGTTTCTCAGAACAAATATAGGCATTAAAATGGGATATGCCAGTAATCCTGGTTTATTTTATCTTCCAGTCAGTTGTACGAAAGAGGGATTGGATTAGTTACCATGGAGGTTTATTCTGTGCAGCCAGCCTGGTCTGGACCATCCTTACTATCAGGATTTCTTAATCCTGCTTCTCACATTTCTTTTATCAGCTATTATTCCAATTGGAAATACATTTAATAAATAATAACTGATAATCTATTGTGTGTATGTTATCTTATTTTCACTAGCCTGCCTCTGTGGATATACATTATAGTCCTTTGTCTTCGATTGTCATTACTAGTCCGTGTGCTGGGATAACCTGTTTCTGTTTGTTTCGCTGCTGTTCCCAGACTCTGACTCCCAAGGAATAGCTGGCTTTAGGAAAAGAAAAGAAATCTTGACTCCTTATTCATAAAAATAACATATTGTGTTAATGGAAAATCACTTAAATTATTAAAACATCAGGATTTCTGATTTGGTTTGATCTTTGGTTCAGCTCACGTTCTCTACAATAACAACCATCATTACTGAATTATGAATAAAATAAATGTAAATGCATTAACATGAGCTTTATGTATGCAATGATGTAATGAGACCATTTGAGTAAGCATAAAAAAATACATTTTCAAAAAGATTTCTTCCCTGATTTCTTTTTTTCCTGTTAATGACCCTATTATGCCATTATAGTTTTAAAATGAAGGCTGAATCTTGTATGAATATATTTTCAACATCCTTCAAGTGGTTTAAATTTGGTTACATCATAAAAAACATTAATGAAGTGTTCTACAGATGATTTAATTTGAAACTTTAATCCAGATCAGGTTCTGAGTGTAGTATAAGTTACCATAGCGATCTACTCAAATTAAGAGCCATTTTCATGTCCCAGAAATCCCTACTGTAGACTTCACAGTTATCTTTACACTGGTCTGTGCTCTTACCTCCCTTTTCAGCAGTTTTGTTTGGATTTGGATTTTTAAAATAAAGATTTTTGCTCAGGACTCTCCTGCATCCCCTTTAACAAGCCAGTCTGGATAAATCAGATAAAAACATTGCTGTGGATTCTGTTCTTCTTGATCAGATATTGCTCAGAGATGCTAGTGCATTTGTATGCCAGCCATTGTTGTGAGCGTGTCTGTGTGTGTGAATGTGTGCATGTGAAAGGCGGCATGGGGGTGGAGGAAGCTGGAGTCAGAGAGGGAGAACGACCAAAGCTGTGTTGTCTTTCCTGAGGAGCGCTACCGGTATTAGTCCTGCTTTTTCTCCTCTAAAAGGTGAGTCTTCTTATTACTCATCCAACACACATTCCAAAAAGCTACTTACACTTGCACTATTATGGTATTAAAGTATTACCATAAAACGTGTGTGTCCAACAGGGGCACACATGTCTTAATTAGGTATTAAAAAACCTTTAATATTCTGTTTTATTTAAACAGATTGGGTCCTGAATGAGTATATTTAGCCCACAGCTGTGGACTCAGCAAGATCTCCATTCAGTCCATTATTTCTCTGATTTATTTTTCCATACTTATCTGTGATTATTTTTAATGAATTATAAGTGAAAGGTGCATATTTTGGTCTGAAATGCAACAGGTTTCTGAGTAAATGTGTTGATTTAGGTGGAAATAAATCTCCCCTCTTTTAATCCTAAAATATGGATAAAAATATTATTAAAATACGGATATCTCTAGAATATTATTTGTGACAATGGATTTTGATGCACCTACGTTAACCTTTTGTTTAATGAATTTAATGAAAGAGCAGGCACAAGCATGCCCAATCTAAAATTAATTAAAGGATAAAGTTGGAGTTATAATGAGCTGCAGATGTATTCCTCCTTTGTTGTGTCAGAGCTTTAATCCAGCAGCCAGCTGTTCATGAACGTTTTTATTATGAGTGCAAGTAGAAAGCAAATTTGCTCCCTCTTCTTGTCTTTTTCTCATTAGCTGGACTAATGAATATTGCATCCTAATATTTGCAATACCATTAAAGTAATGCATTTTTTTGGGATTGTTATATATATCTATCTATATATATATATATATATATATATATATATATATATATACCTTTTGCATATAACCTGATTCAGTAACAGATTTTTTTTCATAATTTCTCCAAACAACCTGTCTAGCTGTAAGGCTGCCTCACCATGAACATTTCAGAGCAGATTTCATTCCCCTTCAGCTGTAATGTCAGCCCAAGTGAGACACCAAAGCTCGGCATCAGCGTCACTCAAAGTGAGCCGCTGACAGTTGCTGTTCCCATGACCATCTTCTACGGGGTCATCTTCTTGTTTGGGGTATGAGTATTCAACATACAAAGCACACTTGGTACAGTATCATTGTTTTACAGATTGATGGATGTGACAAAATAAAAACTGAATCAGCAAAACTAAATCATGATGATGATCATAATGTCATAAAGCAGAGATTCCCATAGTATTTTCACACTATAAATCATTGAATGCTTTCTCCTAAATGTTTTACAGGTTTTATTCAATGGCATAAGCATATTGACCCTCCTAATGGATGCTCATATGAGAGTCAGTGCCATTCGTTTCTACCTACTCAGTCTGGTTATATCAGGTACACACTACTGCCATTCAGTCCCAGTAAAGGCCAATGCTGATACCATTAGACTAAAATCATTTAGTCAAAATCAGATGTCATCTAACATAATCTTTCTGGCACATATATTAATTTCTGAGTAGTACACAGTCCCATTCAAAAGTCTTAGACCCCTCTACTCTTGTTGTTTTATCAAAGTTTAATGACATCCATATTTTGTTTTTTACTCTTGTTGTTTTATCAAAGTTTAATGACATCCATATTTTGTTTTTTACATTCTCTTATGATACAAACGGAAAATGCATGAACTTGGCTATCTTAAACTTAAATATCAATTAAATAAATCCTACTTAATATCATCGCAAACATTTGTACTGGAAAGTCTCATTAAAGCAGCAAAAAAGTTCTTTTCATACTGAAGGGTCAGTTTTTAATCTCCCACCCCAAATGACGACAAAAATCAGATCAGGTGTACTTTGGACTCCCACCCCTGTCAGCTCTTGCAACAACAGTGCGTCACTTTACAGCACTGTGTCACACACTAACGATAATGAAACTAGCTCACAGAGTTACAGTGGACATCGATGCAGAAATGACTCAAGAAAGTAATGACAGAAGAGAAAACCAAAGAAGCCCCATTTATCGAGTGAGGTTGTTCCACCTCTGTAGGATCTTTATTCCACAATTGTTTAAGAAAAAACACACTTCTTGCACTTTTGTAGGATTGTTGTGATTGCACAACTGGACAATGGAGGCAAAAAAAAAAAAGATAACCTCCAATGTGTCTTGGCCATGTCAAGTGTGAACATGGCAAGAGTGACTGAGCAAGAGACTGAATAAGTGTAAATCTCATAGATAGTGAATTAAATGCAACTTAACCTTCAATCATAAGGGCTTCTATGGAAGGCATGATTTCTGTACTTGTATAAGATTATAACATCTCTCACTGTACAATTTGCAGTTGCTTTATCTTGGGTACAATGTCAAAAATGGTATATACAGACTATATGTTGAAGAGGCCTCTTGAATCGTAGGATATGACTGATGCAGACAGATGTGGACCTGCGTTATCAGCATGGGGTGACAGTAAACAGAGAAGAGGCCAACTTTGAATTTTTGTTTTTCTTTGGAATAGTGCTGGGTCTCAATAATTAGTACTCCATTTCAAGCTGCATTTTAACTGGCTCGTAAGTAGATGGAGTCTATATTTACATTTATATCAGGTATTCTTTGGTCACAAGACCAGCGTGACAGTCATCATCAAACCACTCACATTGTAGGACACAGGGCAGTTGATTTTTACCAAAGACCAAAGATATCCACACGATTCTTTCATGACATTAATCTTTCATCTACCCAAGATCATGCAGTGATGCCCTAAGGGAGAGCTGCTAAACCAAAAATTGCAAAGGTTCCTTTATGCTGCTTTAAAAAGAGTTGAATCTATGCTTAGATCTGAGGTAGGTTTCACTAAAAACAGATTTTTTGCCCTGTAGAGTAATTTTGTTCTGAACATCATTTGGCTTAATTTTGTGTACATATTATCTTGAGATTTTTTTTTAGGCTGATGCCTACAACTTAATTGGTCAATCAGTTAAGTAGTCTACTTTTAATATAATCAATGTATTTTATTGTATTATTAATGTGGATGTATGGAAATAAATATGCTTAGTCATTACACTTTTGTAAAGCACATTATTGTATTTTCATGTATGAAATTCATTATCACTTCAAATAACAAAGTTTTATGCGTCAAATGAGGTTTCACATTTTGGAACCTAAGAAAATTTATGGTCCTTATCAGGATAAAAGTTTCATAAAATCTGGTAAATTCAGCCTCAGATAAACAACAACACGAGACATATTACACTGTGTCATTATTTTTAACTCCAACAAAGCCATAGTGCAGAGATGATGAAAACTAAACACACCCTATGATTCAGCAGCTTGTAAAACCATGTTCAGAGACAGTAACTTTGTGACTTTATAAAACAAAATTTCTCTACGTTGCTCCAGTTCATTCAGGGTTGCAGGCCGTTTCTCCCAGAATTTCATTCAGTTTCTTGTCTGCACTTTGACTCAGTCATTGTAACGTCCTGATTCTTTTTCAGTCATTTTGTTGCAGAATTCCTGGTGTGCTTGGGATCATTATTCTTTCGTGTCAGTCATCACCCTTCAACCACTGTGCTTAACAGTTGGTATGAAATGTTTGTGCTCATATGTTTTGCATGTTTTTTTTTTCCCTAAATGCATAACTGTGCTGTGCATTACTGCCAAACGCCATCACTTTCACAGCACCTGCTGTTTGCCTTCTTAATTCCTATACAGGTAGTTATACTTCGCCCTCACCAGTAATTAGTTTTTCAAACACTGCTTCTATATTTTTCCTTAGTTTTTGTTAAATAAATAATGAGACAGTTTAATGTATATTGTGGTCATGTTCATTTTAGGTTGTATCTTGAGAAATGGTAAGGACCTTTTTATTCTCTTTTCTAAATCAATGAATTAATTATTTTGTTATGTCCTGATACATAAAACCTTAGAATTGATCATCTACTTTGTTTTTCACAACTGTAATTTGGTAGCTTTTCTTGTACATACAATAATGCTTGATAACTTGAATTTACTTCTCCCTCAATTATTTTCCCCTTTTTTTTTTTTTAATCTTAGATATCTTGCAGCTGCTGACCATCCCAGTAACTTTATATCGGTATTACTGGGAGAGTTATCCATGGCGACTTGGCCAAGCCGTGTGTAAAGTCTACTTCATGGTCCGACAAATGTACTGTGCCACCACGAGCTGGGTGATTGTGACGTTCACCACTGAGCGCTATGCAGCAATTTGCCACACAATGTGGTCCGTCTCCAGCCTCAAGGTTGAGTCCCTGCACCACAAAAAAGCTCTTTTTTTTGCTGAGATTTTCAAGGCAACTTAAAATTGCTTCCTCTATTTTCCATCAGTTGTGACAATTTGATGTGATGTTCAACAAGTTTTTATCCATAATTCACACAAAGTCTTGTTAAGAAAAGAAAGCTACAAAAATGCCACCATTTGTATCTATTTTTATGATTTTAGGAATCAACTAAATCTATTTGATAACCAAAATGTCTTACCCTCCTGCTTTTCTTTCCTCAAGAAATCTCGGCTGCCATGCCTTCTTGCTGTATGGCTCGTTTCTCTGGTGTCAGCTGTGCCTTTCGCTCTGGTCTATGACCAGGCGAGCGCCTGCATCCTGGACTACACAGCAACCATGCCAGAAGACGTTTTCAAGGTCTCCACCATGTGTGAAATGACAGAGCCTGATCCCGCTCACATTTACAAAGGAGCCTTACTTCTGAGAGCAGGTTTCTTTTTTCTGGTGAGATGTGTACTTGCTGTTTGACAGATAATATCTGCTTATCTGTATTAAACATAGACACTCAGTGTGCCACTCTGACGACAGGTCCCACTGGTCTCCATCTTCACACTTTATATGCTAATCTTGCTTTACCTCAAGAGGAACAGTCGTCAAAGGAGAAACATGGGTCTTGTGAGACCGGATCTGGAGGGAAGACGAGATATCCAGTGCCACAGGAATGGAAAGCTACTTTTGAATGAAAAGAGGGCTTTAAAACTCATGGGTAAGCTGTGAAAAATGATAAATAATTTTTAATCTCATAATGGTGTAAAACTGAAGACCTTTCAAAGTGTGTTCACACAAAGGCAGAAATGTGTATAATTATAACATTGTGAGTACAGTTCTGGGTCATCAGTGTCAGTCATCTTAAAATTTATGCATGTACACACACTTTATTTCCAATCATGTCCTCAGCCATTAATGGATTTGGTTACACTGAGTATGAAAATGATGTTTACACCAAAACTAAATGTACCCTAAAGGAAGAGCAAAAAAGAAAGGTTTGTCTGATGTGAAATTGAAGCACTCTCCAGCAAAGGAGAGAAAATGAAATCTTTTTATTTGATGGGGTCACTTGTGAACATGACTAACATTAAAACTGCTGAACAAAGAAGTAGTACACCAGCTAATCAAAGAGCCCAGTAGCTCGTATTAAAAGACAACCTGTGGGTTATGAAATGGGGCTCAGCAGCCCTGCTTTATCTGAAACTAACTAAAGTATAGCTTTCATTCTGGGTCATGCAGTGTTAAGTGGAGATGATTATGAGAGAAGACACAAATGGACAGATGGAGCATCTTGGCTGGTTCCTTAAGTGGGTCTATGAAACTAAAAACAGCTCTTGAACTAAGTATCGAGAAAAATCAGAATGATCTCTCAATATTTTCCTTCTAACACCACCAGAGAAACCATCCTGGCGCACCACCTTATTGGAGCTAAATTACTCTAAAATTGCGTACATAAAGAAAATCTAATGTGTACTAATGTGTACACCCAGTTTGTGGGAAGGAAAAGGTGTATGTATGGTTTTTGTGCATACATAACATTCAGCATCCAGCCCTAATTATAAGGTCACTCCAAAAAAGTGATACTCTTTAACTACGTATTTCTGAAAGCAACTGATGCTGATCCTACATGGACTTGTGTGCAAAGTATTTGTTTTCATTGCAAATCATAATATTTGAGATAAAATAAGCATTTGGACCTTTCAAAATAGTCTTAATCTTCTTTTTCAGGTGCAGTGGTGGTAGCTTTCTTTGTGTTCAACTTTCCAGACATTGCCTCTTCCCTGATGCAGGTGTATGTGGTTGAGTGGTCCAACACAGTCCTTTCTGTCTACACTGTTCTGAAATCCTATTTGTCACTTCCCCTGTGGTATATCAACGGCGCTCTGGACCCGCTGCTGTTCTGTATTTCTTCCCACACATTTCGCAGGGCATGCTGGAGAACTTTCCACAGGCTCAGACCTCAGTGCTCTTGGAAGTATTGTGGCTTGTCATGGCTGGGGATGCAAAGTTCTACCGAGGACACCAGCACCACAGCCAGAGAGAAGAGTGATGGTAGACTGAACAGAGGAAAGATTGATAAGAAGAGAAGTACAGTCACAAGTAAATCCTACCAAGTGAATGTTGAAAACTGTGAAAGCCCCTTTTAACAGAAGCTGTGCAGGAAGCATTCTGGGTAACCTTGCCAGAGATGAAATCCGCTGTGCTCTGCTTGCTCTCATTTCCTTCTGTTCATGGAAGAATATTTCAATGTCTAGCTACCTGACAACAAAGTGATGTAAAACTGTTCACTGTGCCTGAAAATGTGGAATCTACCTATAATCTACTTTCATGTTTGTTATGTTTTAAGAGGTGTTTCTGTGAAGCTACATAAGAACAGCATTTTGTGTAAATATATAATTATAAAAACAATATTTTCACAGCTGGGATAGGCTCCAGCAGATCCCCGTGACCCTTCAAGGATGAAACGGGTATAGAAAATGGATGGATGGATGGATATTTTTCATTGTATAAATTCTGTATCTAATGGCCAAAATTACTTTTGCAGGAAAGTTTGCAGGAATTACTGGACAAAATGTGTATTATTGATGTTGTTGTTTTAACTATATTATTTTAAATAATAATTTAAGTTCATTGAATTTAACTGTTACATAGATATTCTTGTACACTTGTAGTGCTCTTGTAGCGTATATGAGCTGATGACACTAAATAAATAAACAAATGACTGATCCACTTGCAGCACGGTGACATGACTTTTTTGACATTTTTTAAACACAATAATTAGACATGTGAAATTAAACCTTTTTTTATTCATTTATTTATCTTATTTCAAAGGGTTTGAACACCGTAAGTCATACTTTTGAAAGAAGATCCTCTGGTCCTCTCCAGAAGAGCAGAATTAGGTAAATGCAACCTTGGCTGAACAATGAAAATTACATATCTATTGCATTATTAATAACAGAAAAACAGCCAAAATGAGAACCATTGTGTGAAAATTTAAGTAAGCTCTAGTTGATTCCACAGGAGTTAAAGTGTAAGTAGCAGCCAGGTGCTGCTAATCTGTTCTGTAGATTTCAGCTGTGTGTTTACACAATGCCAAGGAGGAAAGACATTAGCAATGATCTGAGAAACAATAATTGCTGGTCATCAATCTGGGAATGGTAATAAAGCCACTCCGAAACAATATGGAGTCAGTTGTTCTTCCCCAGTGGAAAATCCCAAGAGTTACATATCAGTTTCTACAGGTCTCTGTCAACATAATAAATGTTGATTGTCATGATAGCACAATTAGAAAATTCTACACAAGTATGGCTTATTGGGGAGAGAGGAAAAAAATCCTTATCTCTGAAAGGACCATGCAAAGCTCCATCTGATCAAATTAAAACTAGAACAATGTCATTTGGATAAACAAGGCAAAGGTTTAGATATCTGGCAAAAAACAACCCAAATACAGCACATCAAAAAGGGACAATAGTCCCAAACACAACACTAAATCTACTACAGAATGACTGAAAGCATTAAGAATGAAACTGGTGTCAATGGCCCAAATAAAGTTCAGAACTTAGCCTGACTGAAATCCTGTGTCTGGTCTTAATGAATCTCCACATGACGCAATCCCCACAAAACCTCAATGAATTAAAGAAATGTCTTAAGAAGAGAAGAGAAATGCATTCCTCCGCAGTGATGTGAAACACTGATAACGTTGGTCTATACAGAGAAGGACTACTTCAGGTTATATCTGAAGTATGCCACTGGATCATGAGGTGTACCCATCAACTGTATATATAAAGATCTTACCTAGTTTTTCATACAATGCTTCTGCATGTTTCTTCTTCAGTGAATATTGTTGCTGTGTAATTTGTAATTTGTGTTGTTATTTATGTATGTGGCCAATTTAGCTAATCTTAATAAAAGGTAAGGACAAGACATATTTAAATCAGGAAATGTAAAACCTTAAAACTGAAATAAAGTATACCTTTTTTCACGTGACAATTCCATGTTACTTGTCTTATATTTGAGTTACAGTAGAATATTATTATACAGTATTTACATGTTATATTACTATTTAGGTTGGACTAAATTAACTGCACTGTTTGATAATTATAGTGGGATGGAAATAATCTGTCCTTTGTGTTGACAAGACAACCAGCAATATCAGACAATAACATGAGTCTGAGATAAGCTTTTGAGTCTATTTATAGCCTTTGCTTGCTGACGGGTACACTAAAGGCCCAGTTCATGAACACAGCTTGATGTCACTTAAGACTGCAACAATTGTGTCACAATGCAGAAAGTCTCTGATTGATTGCCCCCTCAGGAGAGCAAGAGGAAAAATTATATATGACTGTGATTGCATGTCAATAAAATCTAATATCATATTTCTGTCTTTCTCTTCCTTCCTTTCTTTCTTTCCTATCCAAAATACCGAACTCTACAACTGCTGCATACAACTGTTGCACATGTCCCTCCATCAGTGCAAAAATGTTGCCAAGTGGATAATGCACTTAATGTTTTTTGCTTATAAGGCCCAAGCAGGAAAGAGGTGCAGTTATCCCATCTATTCTTTTTTTGTGCTATTACAGCCACGTGTAGAACAATAAAATGTAACCATACTTAGGCAACTCATTTGTACAATAAAAGACAAGTAATACAGAAAGATAAGCAGACACAGCAACATGCAGCTACCCTCTGCTGCTGATGTACAGAACTAAACGCATTGCTACCAACATGGCGACCTTTCCAAGACTGCAATGCGATGTGACCGCACAATCCCAATGCCTATACAGATATGAATTCTTCAGTACTTTCTGTGCATTTATGATCAATGTGTTTTGGGCAGAAGCTGCACAGCAACACAGCCACAACAGAAGGGTCTGCTGTGTGTATGAAGGATATTGAATAAATGCTAACTACGCTGACTGGCCAAAAAAAAAAGTCGCCACCAAAATAACCAAATAAGGGTCGTACACTCTAATATTTCAATGGACCGCCTTTAGCTTTGATTACGACACACATTCGCTGTGGCATTGTTTCAATAAGCTTCTGCAATGTCACAAGATTTATTTCCTTCCAGGATCTTGATCAAGGACCAAGATCTTGTATTGATGATGGCGGTCTGACCGCTGCGAAAAGCCTTCTCCAGCACATCCCAAACACAACGGAGACAATGGGGTTAAAGTCTGGACTCTGTGGTGGCCAATCCATGTGTGAAAATGATGTCTCATGCTCCCTGAACCAGTTTTTCACAATTTGAGCCGGATGAATCCTGGCATTGTCATCTTGGAATATAAATAACTTGTTGCCAGCTTGAAAGATAATTACCCATGCAGTAATTATCCAATAGGAGGCTCCTACCTATTTGCTTAGTAAAATCCAGGTGGCAACTTTTTTTTGGGCCAGGCAGTGTATTTGCACAAGGCGGCTGGAAGGAAGCAAGTTTAGCTGTACATATGAAATGCTCATGCAACGTTGCTGATTTGTGCAGAATCAGTGGCGATGTGATCTTTCATGCTTTTTTCAACCAATCAAATACTCCTGCTTTTAATAAGTAAAACTGCAGTCATGGAAGTGTGAACTGTCAGGGTGCGTCCACAAACAGGATGATGTCTGTGATGTCTGTACACCCAAGCCAAATTGGAGGATATGACTAAAAAAATGTTGACACACAAAACTATCAAGTGATCAAGGTGTACTTATACTACCAGGCACCCATAATACCATAGTTTTGTAGTGTCTATTTTTTCACATTTTACTCTTTTCTCTGTGATTTTCTAGGCCAATTGTATCTCTTATGTGAGTGGTGAACTTTTCATGAACCCAAACAGAGTGAGGGTTCGTCTTGGGGATGAAAAAAGTGCTGAGCAGGCGAAGTTGCACTTGCTGTGGGTTTTGGCTGGAGAGCCAGATGCCAGGTGAGGTACGGAGATAAGATTGCAGTCTGTAGGTCTCCTTTCTGTTATTGCTCTCTTGCACATCAAAGCCTCACACAGACTCGCATTGTGCTACCTAAGGCCTTGCCGTCAGCTCCTCGCTTAAGTTGCTACACACAGTAAGGGCTGACATGAGATGTTTTTTTAAAAAGGCACCTGCTCCAAGGGAGATTCCGGTAAAAATCGGATTCACTCGAAAGTGTCATGAGAGGCACAAAAACAGCACGAGGGCAATAGAATCATCCGAAAGGCACCTGGAAAGAGAAAAAAAGGGCACATCCCTAGGTTGACCCCTCCCATAACAGATGGGCATAAAAGGCGATGTATGGATCGGGAAAAGTCAGTTGTTCTGCAGAGTGACTCACATAACCTGGTCCAGACTACAGTGCTCTTTTTTTTCTGCTGCAAGTCTACTTTAAAGAAAACTTAGACACTTTGAAAGGTTTTTGAAAAAAGAACTTTGACGACAGAAACGAAGTGTGGGATCTCAGACACAAACCTGAGCCAGACGACAAATGGCCCCTGACTGAGTCTGAACACCTGTCTGAAGCTCACATCAGTTACACCTTCCATCAGAAGGTTTGGGACAATAAAAGTATTTATTTATTATTATTTTTATTTTATTTAGATGTAAAAACTGCCACTCAAATGATCAGAATCTCATCATCTGGCAGTACCGGTAGTTTTGGGATGTAAAATTATCAATTTACATCAATTTAATGATAAATGAACCAACAGGAGAGAATTTATGTTATCTACTTACTGCAATTTGATATGAATGGAAGTGATTATGTTCAATCAACACATCATAGCATCTCATATCAATCATTAAATCCTGAATCAATATTATATCACAGCTGAAGATTTGACATCATCAAACACTGAATCGTCATCCAGTTAATCAATTTAATATTGTATCATCAGGAAACCTGTGATTTATACCCTAATCGTTGTTCTCCAAAACTACCAGTGCTTTTAAAACATAATTTTTCTCCATGGTCCTAATGTGGAATCAGAGATTTACACTAAATTATCGTGGTCATTTTTTAAATGCACACTTTTTTGGATAAATACACAATGCTCTAAAAGTCAGTCTAGTCCAGTAATTAAGGGAATTTATCATTTAATGATCTTGTTATTTTAGTCATGCCAACATGTTATGCATTTACTTCTCCAGAACCTTGCAGATATAAAGAGATGAAATAGTATCTTTTTAGGCCTATCCTCACTACAATATATTTCCATCACTATTAAAGAGAAAAACACGTTTGAAAAATGTTTCAATAATCTTCTGATGAAACTAAGAACTCTTGTTTCTAACTTCCCCTAAAACAAATAAAGTTCAACTTAAGATTCTTAACGAGATAAATGACTGCAATTGCTTTTTGAACACAAGGTCTTACAATGACATAAATGTCTCTACTTTCTGTAATTCCAACACTTCCGTTTATGTAATATCCTATGGTAGAATTTCCAGTATCAGATAATACATAAAAATCAAATCATTCTCACTTTAAACACCTAAACAAAGAAAAACAAAGATTGAAATAACAGTTTGATAAATTTTGGCATTTTTTACACACAAATGATATTGTCAAAAATCTCAAATTTTTAAATTCCTTATTGAACAAAATATCATTATACAAAGATATCTTGAAATGTTACAATACAAAAAACGTTAGATTTTACAAAGATTATATAAATTCATTTATTCAAATCAATCCTTCTTTTTTGAATAAATATACAGTATTCATTCATTTTGAACGAGTGAGTGTTTTTTAATGAATTTAAACAAACAATAGTACAATATTTATGAAGAGAAGATGCATTATTCAAAATGCCAGGGGTTACAGATCCCTACATATATTAAAAAAAAAAACAAAAAACAAACAAACAAATGCAAAGAAGTAAGTGGAGTGATAATCACAAGAATATTTGAAATTTGGAGCACAAGTTCAACATTTTTATAGCTTTCTTGTTACCTGAGGCAGAAATAGTTTTAATATAAGATTAAATGTCTTTATAAAAAGTGAAGAAAGATGGAAAACTTTTAATTACTTTCCATTTGTGTATATGACATTTTCCCTACAGAATAATAAGGTTGCAAAGAAAAAAAAAGATCCTTCAGCTTCTCCTCATAAACAGTGAACAAACAAAACATATTTTATGCATAACGCAAAAGTGCCATCAATATAATCCAAAATAAATCAACAAATACTTTACCATAGCCCTCTGGTGTGTTCACAAGTCCAAAAAAGGTGATAAACAGTCTCTGGATGCATGTTACAAAAAGTGCATGTGACATCATTGACTTTCCTGAATTTAACTAAAACGGTCTAACAGGATAGCAGCGATGAATATTCTTAAATGAAATTTCTTTGACTTTGTTGATTTGTAGGAATTTGCTAGGCAGAGTCCATGTCTTTTCCCAACAAATGTCCTGGTCATAATTATTACAAGCTGTTAATACGTGTGGTACTGAGACACAATTATTTAGGAATAAATTGCACACATTTCCACAGTTTTCATAAGGAGTGGCCATAAACGGATTTTTACCTATATGATTCTGAAGGGGGGTCAAGTGGCAGAGTCATATGAGCGAGTATGTGTTTGAACGGCCCTTACGTATAGTTTTACGTAAATATTTCGACCAATCACAATATGATGGGCGGGACGAAATTTGAAAACGCGGAAGATTCAAAGTGAAGATGGCGACCAAAACGGATCCGCAAAATAGTCACAAACTTGACAGAAGGTATCGACTATTCGTCATATTAAGGGTTTACAACGCTGTTGTACAGTCGAGGATGTTTATTAACAGCCCATGCTTGGGCTGTTAATGTTCAACACCTGCTAGAAGTTTTATTCGTGTGTGTTTGTGCGTATTTATCTTCGTTTTTTTTTTTTTTTCAACAGCGAGACGAAGTGCAGTGTCTTCTTCAGTCGTGAAAAGCCAAACGCAAGCCAACCCGTGATCTTTAACCCAGACTTCTTCGTGGAAAGGTTGAGACACGAGCATCCGCAGGTCTTCGCGGATTTGGTGCTTAGCAACATCACTCGACTCATAGATCTGCCAGGGGATGAGTTTGCTCAGCTCACGGGAGAGTCGCAGCCCGGCGTGCCCTCCTCCAGCGGCTTTCTGCGCTCTTTCAACTTCCTCAAACGGAAAGGTGGGGCTGATAGAACCACTTGTGTGTCTTTTAAAGCACAGTTTTAAATACGTATCTGTTAATTTACCGGCATAAACATTATTTTTGTGAAAAAAAACCTACATGCTACATAAATAAGTTTTTCTTTACTTTTACACATGCTGATTGCATCTTCTTTATATTACAGATGAAGTTAGGTTCAGCTTCAGTCTTTACATATACCTTCTGAGGACAACGTTGTTTTTGTGTGTGTGTTCATAACAGAGTAGTTGTCCATGTTAAGTGGCCTTGAAAAGTTGGATATTGTGCAACAGATGTTGCATGATACACATGATTGAAGGAAATCTAAAACAAATCTAATGTGCAAGCAGTTAATCACAATCATCCTTACTGAGATTTTTACACCTTGCAGAAAAAGGTGTCATTTTTGGAGCGCCCTTAACTGAAGAAGGAATTGCACAGATCTACCAGCTCATTGAATACCTGAATAAAAGTGAGTACTCATTTGTGTCATTATCCCAAACAAGACAACTGCAAGTTTGAAATCAAGATGTTTTTGTTTTCATGTTCAGATATTGTATTTTCTCTTCAAATCTGACATTAATTTCTGCTTTACAAATGTCTTTTGAGCTAATGTTCTACACTGGGTCTCCCTGAGCTGTTATGGGTCCTAGATAAAGTCCTAGAAAGTCCTAGGAAAAAAAAACCTCATACTTTTTAAACTCACAATTTTAAAAAAGAAATCTGAAAAGTAGCGTATTTCGAAGTAAAATAAAGTCAATCTCATCACTTAGCCACCAGTTCAACCAGCACTGATCACCACAGGACTGGATATCCACATAGATACAAATACGAAGAGTTAAAACAGTTGGAAACACAGTTTTGAATCTTCAAAATCTGGATGATAATGATATACTTAGGATTTTTGGGCCAAACTCAAGTGTAATTCCATGCGGAAAATCTGATTGCAAAGCATAATTTGATCAGATCATTGATCCCATCATTCCACAGATATGTACCGTCTGTGTACTTATCCAAAAAAGGTTTTCTTGCACATCTTTATGTTCAAATAGTCAAATTCAAGGAGTTTCTAAAGTTAGAATTTCTGACTTTATGTTAGATGTTTGTAATTTTTAACTAAAGAATGATACACAGCTCAGTTGGAGCAAGAAAAAAAATCTGTTTATATCAGAACATACCTTTTTATTATTTTCTGTTTTTTAATTTAACTTTTCCTTTTCAGTTAAATGTTAATATATACTGTTTGTCCACGCTTGTTACATCACCTGTAGCACTGAGCTAATTTTTTTCCCCGTCACCCACTTTGTATAAAGAACTGGTTTATATCGAGATTCAGTCTAGAAATACCCATACACACCCCTAATTCAGTGCAGTTCACTTTATTTGTTTAGTACTGATTTGCAACAATAGTCACAGATCTAAGATATATTTCCCAGATGCATTTCAATTTGGTTAATGATGATGAGATTAAAAAATAACAAAAAAGAAATAAAGAATTTAGGAAATTCTAACTGACCTAAAACAGGGAAAAATTGTTAGACAGTGAGGGATAAAAAGGTAGTCTTTTTTTTTTTTTTTTTTTACAGAGTATATGTAAACTTCTGGTTTCAACTGTAAGTAGTATCACAAAAAAATCATTTTTATGCCAGACACAAAATATTGGAAATTGACGCTCTTAATTTTAGGTGTTCAAAATTTATCTCCGTGGAAATAAGACATTTGAACTTACAATTTCTTGTAGATTGTTGTTACTTTTATATTGGCCTTTTTTTTCCCCCAAAATACATTTTTACTTTCCTTTTAAAAAGTAACATAATGGAGTTTTTCATGTTAAGTGTCATCCAGGTTTTGCAGTCTTCCATCCCTGTTAGTCCCAAAAACCATCCAAACTTTGGACTTCCATCTCCGTCATCTTTTGCAGCAGTTGTGTATTGCTTTACGGTACAACAACAAAGATGAAACTACCTCATAGAGCTAGTGGACATCACCAGCTCTATAGTGGACTGGAGGTGACTAAGAGACTCAAAAAGTTCATGATGGAAGAGAAAACAAGAGTGACTGAGCAAGAGACCAAAGAAAAGTAAATCTTAGATGGTGTTTTAAAATGTATTTAACCTTCATGTCCATTGGGAGAGCCTCCAAGCTAAGGACTGAAAAAGTCTTTTTCCCTGCTTTAACATTGGTTTTTTTTTGCTGTGTGGCTTTTCCACTCACGTCAGTGGTAGAAGCAAGTGTGTGGAGGAGATGCACTGAAGTAAAATGAGTGCACCTGTAAGAAAGCGGTGATATCTGGCACTGTACCACTTGGGAATTTTGATATGCTTGTGTCGCAAAGATTTGCAACAGAACAACAGCTTTGCATGACTGCAGAACAATACTGAGTTAAGAAGATCTCAAAACAGAGAGTTTCACATTTTTACAATCAGCAGTAAAACTGAGAGCAGAAACTTAGTTTTGGAGGTGAATTGGAGCAAATTTACACACAAGTACTGTGTAAATGTGAAGATGATTTTTGGGAGAGAGAGCAGTGCTACATCTGAGCATGAAAACAAAGAATTCTGTTTTCAAATTTAAAACATGCAATCTTTATTAAGAATAATGACACACACACACCCCCCCCATACATGACTACATACCATATATTTTTATGTTTAAAGTCTAGATGTAAACAGGTCCCTAATCATGACATTAATTTTGCTCGACAAAACATTTATGTCAGCATAAACTTTGAGGAATTTTTCTCGCCACGTATCAGAATTATACTAGTCAAGAATTAAGACCTACTTCCTTCTTTGTTCTTTAACTTTGCTAGAGAGCATTTTTGCATGAGGTAATGGTTTATTTCTGGACAGAAATGATGTCATTCACTGAGAGTGGACACTGGGAGCAAATGCTTTAGTCAATAATTTATCTGAAAGCACTTTGCTCCTGCCACTGCCTCCCTCAGGTTTATTCACTCCATCTCACTCTTCACCGCTGTGTCTTTGTCCTCTGATGTCTTACTAACTCTGCGCCTACACACCTAAATCCTGCCTCCTCTTGGGCTGTCTCTCTCCATCTTTCTCTTCCTTCCCTCAGACCTCCATGTGGAGGGGTTGTTCCGTGTGCCTGGCCACAGCTTAAGGCAAGCAGCCTTAAAAGAGATGTTGAATGCTGGAGCCGAAATGGATTTAGAGACAGGCGACTTCCACCCCAATGATGCAGCCACACTGCTCAAAGTCTTCCTGGGAGAGCTGCCAGAACCTCTGCTCACGCACCGACACTATCATGCCCACCTGAAGATTGGAGGTGTTTGTTAATTCATAAGATAAAATGATTTTCTGATCAATGTAATGGATAAAATGCCAACCAACCAACAAACAAATGTGACCCCCTTTGCTTATTTGTAATCTTTTTTCTCTCTCTCTGCTGTCTCCAGAGTTGACTCACTTTGATGAAAAGGGGGATAAGACAAATGTGCCAGATAAGGAACGCCAGATAGAGGGATTTCAGCTGCTTTTCATGCTGCTCCCACCTGCCAACCGCAGTTTGTTGAAGCTGCTGTTGGACTTGCTGTATCACACTGCTCGTAATCAGAACATTAACAAGATGTCTGCTCTTAATTTAGCCACGATGTTTGCTCCACACATCATCTGGCCCAAAAATGTAAGATTTTATTTTATTTTTTATCATCTATTATATATAAATCTTCCACCTGTTTTACAAGATCTTCCTTACATTTTCTTGCCATTACTGTATGCTATATTTTTATGTTTTAGGTGATGGCAAGTGATCTTCAGGGAAACGTAGAGAAACTGAATAAAGGCATAGCATTCCTCATCAGGCACTCACAAAAACTCTTCAAGGTCAGCTGCTTTATGTTCTGCCTCTTTGGAGTCTAAGTTTGGAAATATAACCTAGCTCATTCATAAACTGTTTAAATGAATTTGTATCTTAGTAGCCTATCTGAGATGATTAAATTTTTTTTCCATCAGGTTTGTTGTTTCATGTCAAGTCATAACGAGAGGTAGATGGGTCTTATTGATCAGACATCAGTCAGAGCGATCAGGATCCCACCAACTAAAGTTTGCAATTAAAAGTTGCAATGAAAAAGAAATAGTTAACTAATTGTTACCCTTTTAGAATAGATATATTTATTTGACTGCTGAACTGGAAGCAAAATATTATTGAAAATGTTATTTACCCGTGCAGTCAAAGAGGTGAGCTGCCTGTTACTGTGCTACAGCTGTGACAGTAGCTGAAAACCTGTGTGAAAAGGCAAAACAAAACAAAAAACACCAGCAGAATCACAGTCTGAGCATTTTGGCGTTTTATTTTTTAATTTCAACACAATATAGCATTATTCAACGTTAGTGCAACAGTAAATAAAATAATTAAATGAAATGCTCGGTGAACATAAACTGGAAGAAGAGTTTGGGGCAGCTTTATCACTGATTGGCACGTTCACTAATAACACGTTCATGCAGCAACAAGTGGCGTGTGTTCATATTCATCAGTTGTTGCTGGATTTCAGTAGAATGAGAGTTATTTATATCCAGAGAAAGTGGCCCAATTAAAAATAACTATAGGCTTCAGAAGTGAGACAGTGTCACTATGACTCTCAGATCTTGATCTGTCCAGTGTTTGGTTCCTGGGTCTGACAGCACAGCTGTAAGAGCCAACTTTGCCTCCGAATGCACTCAAGCATCAAATATATTAAATTCCATCCTACTGTAATGTCTTGAATGAGTTTGTCTTTGGCTACATCTTGTTGCTTTGAAACCCTTTGTTGTGAGAGCTGTAGTTATCTTTTTAAATGCACAAGCAGGCATCTTTCAGCAGCAAGAGATCACATTACAAGAGCCACAATTATTAACATTTACAAACCATTTCTTCAGCAACAAACACCATGGAAATTTTCCAGATAAAGTTTACCGGATACTAGTTTAACCCCCATACTGGAAGCATTGCTGTAAATGATTGAGACCAATGATTGAGATGCCAATCATCTAGTTAAAGGTCCAAATTTCAGTTTGAAGCTTACCAGCGTTTTTGGTGGCGCCATAGATGACATTATTCCGTTCAGGAACATTGTACGCTGACGAGAGTTTCAACAAGTTGTTTAAAAATATTCTTCACTGATGACTGGCCTTCACTTAAGTACAATAAAAGATGATATCATATCTGTAATATCTCTTTCCCAGAGAAGTGAGGCCATGTTGTAATATTTTTCTGAGTCAGTGTTGGCCATGAAGTTAAGTGTCGCATCATTACCGTATATTGGATATATCATAACACTGAACTGCTTAAGAATAATCAGCAACTAAATCCACTGTAGTCTCCTGTTTTTGTTTTTTTTTTTCTTAAATTTTGGTGAATTTGTCCTGTTAACATAACCTGAATATCCAAGGAACAAAATATATTATTCAAATGTAATGCTGCATTTGAGATTAGGAGTGTAAAAAAAAAATAGATTTGGCGATATATCGTGATTTTCGGCTGCCCGATATAATATCGATTTTTCAGCTCCTAATATCGATTTTTTTTTTTTTTTAGGAAAATTCATTCATTCACTTAAATGTGCAAAAACACTAATAATAAACAAAAAATAGGTTGTTTTGAAACAAATAGTCTTGACTCAATTTGTCCTCTGAATGATCAATATCATCTGATGAACATATACAGCAACTTGATTTTTCATCTCTACTTTTAACTTTGATATTAACTGGGTAGAATATCGCAATATATCGTGATATCGTGATAATATCATGTCGTGACCCACTTATCACGATACATATAGTATTGAGAGGTCCTTGCCAATACTCACCCCTATTTGAGATTGTGGTATCATAGACAAGTGTTTGCATGTAGAATTTGCATTTTACTTCCTTCAGGTTGTCCTGTCCCATCTCAAAGTGATCCCACACTCAGGGCTTTCTGTCTGACTTGTTAACTGTATAAGCAATTATTGATCACATGGAGCAGCCTTATACATCTGTCAGTATTCTCCGTTTCCTGTGGATCAAAAACGTGATTCCTTTCTGTCAACTAAATGACCAATGAACACCAACTAAAATTCTGTTCACAATCAGGGGCATAGCTATATACAATGTAGCAAAAAAGCACGGAAGAGATGTTTCTTATATAATTCCACCTTCAAGGCGTGAGCAGAGATAAAACTGCTGTAATCAGTTCACAAGACAATGCAAACACTTTCCAGCAAAAGTTCACTAAAAATGATGAAACATATTGAAGGAAAAACTCATCTGATTTTGCTGCAGATCCGCATCCTTTTGATTTGCGAGACAAAGGAGGTAGCCTTGGTGGCTTTACTTTTTTTTTTTTCCTTAGTGAATTGACTTTTTTCTGATACGTACGGGTGTTGCCAGGGTTACAAGAACTGCAAGGACTGTGGACGGGATAAGAGAGAGAGCAGAATTATCATGTGATGAAGACATCATTAAAGGCTCTTTAAATGTCTTGGGACCATCATCTGTTTTTAATTAAAAATGTGGTGTGGTGTAGTGTGTCATGAAGTGACGAATTGCGTTGAAGGCAAACCTTGACATTTTTAACGGGTATGTACTGTTGTATGTCTGTTTATGTATTTTCATATACGTTGAGTCTTTATCTGCTGGATTGCTCCAGAATATTCTCTTCAGGTTTGAATAGTTGCAGCTGTGGTAGCTCATGCTTTATCTCAAGAATTTGTTACTGTATTTCACTCCTTAATGCAGCTATACATACTTTAAAGAAGACTTGATTTTTTTTCAGAGATTTTGATGCATATTTTATTTTTATTAAAGGCACCTGTGTATATCAAAGAATATGCCCGGTTCTACTTCACAGGATCAAAAACTCTTCAGTCAAATGTGAGTGATTTCATTTTTTTCCCCTCTTCCCTTTCCCTCCAAGAAATGTCTCTAAAGCAAGAGAATGACATTAGTACTACCTTTTATACAAACCTCATTTTCAGAAATCTGTCCAAAAAAAAAAAAAAAAAAGAATAACATACACAAGAACAAAGGAAATAGTTTTCAGGGACTTCAGTGACCAGTTTCAGTTAATAAAATAATACAAGCAAAATTAGAAAATGATGTCATCAACACACAAAAGAAACTGTCATTCCTTTGAATTAAGATTGTTAAAATGTGGATTATCTTTTCACTTATTATTTCTTGACTTTACTAGGATGACTGGAGTCTCTGTTCTGGAAGCGAACATGGTGTGATAACAGCTGCCTCCCCGTCTCCCTCCTTGACAACAGTCAAAGATGAGGTCAGTGGCACCATCACCTCATCAGAGACTCAGACTTATACTGAATGCGCCCTCAGAGAGCTGTACCAGCAGGTCAACAACATGCCAGAGTCGGCAAAGAAGAAGAAACTCATCAGACAGGTAGCTTAGTGTGAGCAAACAAACAAACAAACAAACAAAAAGATTCCCTTACAATTTATTTTCATGACATAACGTGGCATGTTTTTGCGTCAAGTTTGAAAAGCAGCCCCTGGGGACTCCTTTGGCAGACTCTCAAACACCGCGTGTCAGAAGACACTGGCGTTCACGCTCTTTTGGTGAAGTTATCAAGGTTTGTTGATGGCAGTCCCTTGTGTTGCTCTAGTATTTGATGTTAAGGAATTTAAGTTGT
Source organism: Hirundichthys speculiger (assembly GCA_018398805.1). NCBI lineage: Eukaryota > Metazoa > Chordata > Actinopteri > Beloniformes > Exocoetidae > Hirundichthys > Hirundichthys speculiger. The sequence continues at coordinate 6,930,768 of JAGFBZ010000344.1, read as the reverse complement.
TTTTTTTTTTTCCCCTAAATGTTTATCTCATCCAGAGACAACAGTAACATTTGAAGTGCATGTAAGCAATGCAAGTTTGACAATCCACTTCAACCCTCTAAATTCTCCCTGTCCCAGTAATGACCTTTCTTTTTTTTCAACAGAGAAAGGTGATGGGAAGTCAAATATTAACAGACAAAGAAAACGGCAAAACACAGACTCTGCCTCCAAACTGCTGAACCTTTCAGTTTGGAGGAGCAAACGCGGTCTGCGGGGAGGTGAGTGTTGCATTGTTTCAGCACAAGATAAATATGTTTTATGTTATAAATGACAATCTATCCATCTGTAACACAAGATCTGACCAGCTCTATTATACTGACTTTTGAAAGTCTATCTTAAAACCACAGGCCTCCAAGCAGAAACAATAGATGAAAGTGGATCCACCCGTGGCTGCTTGCAGGCTGAGATATGTGATTAAAAAGTCACCACATCTGAACATAATTATGAAACACATTCATAAAATTACCTGTTTACACCTGTTCTCACTTCAAGATTTATAGTTTGTGTGTGTACACCCACCCGCGCGCACACACACAATACAGCAATCAGTAGATAAAAATCTTTAAGAAATAGAAAAAGGAAGAAAGACAACATGTACAACATTATACAGTTCAAGGCACCTATGTCACGTAAAGTACTGAGCAGAAGTAGCGTAAAGTGCACAAGGCCTCAGTGATGTGCAAACTGGCTCAACAGCCGCATGCAGAGGAAACGTAGAGAACAGCGCCAGTGTTCAACAGTCTCACAGCTGTTGGAAAGAAGCTGTTTTTCAATCTGGTGTTTCCTGCTCCGGATGCTCTGCAGCCTCCTCCCTGAGGAAAAAGGGACAAAAAGTGCATGTGCGGGATGGCTGTTTATCTGCATCTGGTGGTGTAGATGTCCACCGTGGTGGGGAGGCTGCTCTCAGCAAGGAAAAAAAGAGCTAAAATTGCCTTTAAAACTTCCAGATTATCTCTCTCGAAATGTTAGCAACTCAAGATCCTCCATACTGAGACTGAATTAATTTATCAACATGAATAAATGAATCAAAGTTTTGAAGAAGATGATTTTAATTGCAACAAAGTCTATAAATTGACCCACGCTTGCCTCTGTAACCTTGTTTGGTTTCTATCAAGCACTTAACAGTGTTCCCTAATCCTAACCTATTCATTACTAATACTTACTCAAAGCTTTTGTATTTTATTTGTAATTTGTATATGCAGCACCTGATTTCTCTACAATCACTCACTGATGAGCATTCAGTGTCTCACATAAGGACACCTGATGATGTGGTGGGGCTGGGGATTAAACATCTGAACTGATTAAAAGATGAGCTTTCATCAACCTGAACCACAGATGCCTGTCAGTGGACCTTTGATTACAATGTTCCCACTCAATAGCTGTACTTTTAGTGTAATTAAGCCTATTCTCTTTAATTTTACATTCTAGCAATGGCAATCTACCCAGTATTGAAATGATTATAAGTAGAAATTTGAACTGTTTGAAAATCTTTGAAAAAAAAAAAAATGGGGAAACTGTTTATAGTATTTATTTGTTTTTTCTTTTTCTCAGTCTCTTGCAGAATATAATCCAAATTTTGGAAACACCAGTGTGCCTTCATCTACAGGTCGTGAAAGGATGGTCGTGATGCTTTGACAGAAACAAAACTCTAATGTGCTTTACAGCGTAGAGTTAATGCCTCGTGTACCTCTGCAGTTATTCTTATTTTCTCTCCTTTTCTATTTGTGTTTTTATTACCATTTTTTGGCCAGTTCAGTTTCCTCATATAGTTTACAGAATTTTTGGTTCAAGTAGCATTTATAAACCACTAAATTTGAGGTTACTACTTTTTTTTTCTTTTCATTGACTGAAATATATTTATTCTGAAAAGAAAAATATATATTTTTCATTGGTCATCTGAGTGATTCAAGCCCTTAAATATTTTGCATCAGATGTAGTTAAGAACTGTGAAGGTTTACTATTTTAATGTTGAGGTGTAGCTTTAGTCAGATTGAGACTGTGCAGACTGAACTAGTCTGTTCTGAGATGTGCCTGAATGCATTCAAGTCAGCAGCTCTCATACAGTAGAATTTATACTTAGTTTTAACATTTTATGTCTTTGCAGGTATGCAGATTCTTATTTTTTGTGTGTGTGTGTTTTGTTTTTTGGTAAAGAAGCAGTTTATATCAGAGTAAAATATGGAAATGTATATGAAAATGAGGAATGTTGGAGGGGAGATAAGGCTTTGGCATTTAGTAAATATTTTTTGTCTTTGTTTCCACTTTAACAAAAATCTTGTGTGAATACTGTGATACCTTAAACTACTGTTCTTGCTATTTCTCAGTTTTTTTTCCCATGCAAAATAGTTTTTATAGCGCAATACAATCAGTTTTTTACTTAAGTTATATTTGTGATTTTTTTTTTTTCTTTTACCTTTTTAGGTGGCCTTTTTTGCATTTTTCCTTAAAATTGCCATTTGGTTAAATGCAAATGAACAGAAATGTATAATCTACATTTTGTACTTTTTTTATTGGGAGTTTTTGTATCTATTACTTTTAAAAACCACTTTGGTGTCTGACTAATATTTGGCAAAGCTGATACTATTTAACCATATTGTTGCAACTTTTGCATTGTTTATTTTAAATATTTTTATTTCCCTTAAATTTTAATTGATGTAATGCAAATGAAAAAAAAAACTATTATATGCCTTCTGTGACTTTGAAAAACCCAGGTATTTATTGTGAGTTTTGTTACTTATACCTTCATTTTATTGAGCAATACTTTTCAAAGCTGTTACAGTTTTACTGTAGTGTTGCAACTGTTGCATTGTCAGCAGCTGACAGCTGATCCTACTGAGAAGCTATGCAAACCACTGTCATTAAAATACATCAAGCTGTATCCTATTATCGCCTTTTTCTTTTGCAGTCAGTTTTAACAACATACAGCATCCATGCTTTTTTCACCTTTTTTCTAAATTAACCTTTTTTTTCTTTTCTTTCAGTAATGGGATTGTCTTTTTTTTAAATATATATAATAACAAAAAAAAAAAAAAGAAAGTAATGGAATTGTCTTTGACCATGTGATGCTGTTTCATTTGCAGCCAGAGGGTGGTGCTCTTGATCTGCCAATGACTGCAGTGCCAGGGACTTCTGGTGTAGTGGATCAGCTGAACAGACCACCATTTAAGATCATTAGAAGTTTGATCAAAGTCCATGTAATTACCATGTCTGTGTCACACTTTATATAGAAAGACACAAGGGAAGTGCAACTAATATTAGGCACAGACTCCAACATGGCAGAACAAAAAAAAAAAAAAAAGTCTGAATATTCTCTTTATAATGAAACGGTTTCAGTATATGGTCATGTTTCCCTTGAAGACAATAAATGTCACTATGCACTTCCCCATCTTTCTTACTTTAATGCCTTCCATCCATCTTTAACTGTAGTTCCTAATGTCCTGCAGGCAACAAGCTGCTTGTAAACTTTTGAGGGTTGTAGCGAAAGAGATGCCAATTGTAATTAACATTTACATCAGCTTTAGACCTGTGACCAGTAAGAGCAAAAGAAAAGACCCAGAAAGCTACTAAAAGGGAAAAGGACTGTCACAAAAAATACTTTTTTTTTCTTTCTTTTTTTTTTTTTCAATGATTTATGCACGCTGAACATATTTTATGGCGTTTGGGGGGGGGGTCAGTGGGTGGATAGTAAGAGTGAAGACTTCTTTTCACAACAGCAAAGAATGTCTCTGTGTCATTATGGCGTCCATGTCAATGCATGCTTGGTATTGTAAGTATATGTTGTATACATCTGTGAGACCGGGTCTGCTTTTTCTCTTGTTCTTAAAATAAACAGCAGGCAGCTTCCATAATAGGCAGGCTATTGTTTCACAACTGAAATTCCAGAGAAATCTAAGTCTACTTTCTGTAATCCAGAATGAACAAAATGATGCATATAGTAATCAACACATACTGTAATTGACTTCACAATGTCTGGGGAGCACACATTTGTATGGTGGTGGGTTGGCAACTGAATGGGATTTCTTTTTAAGTCTACACTAAAATGCCTTATGGAGCTAACTGGCTATATTATTACATTTTGATAAGATATAATTTGTGGAAGAAAGAAAACAGAATTGCAACACTTTAGTATACTCCAGCATAGAGACGTGTTCAACAAACTTTTTCTTTTCTTTTTTCGCCTTGTAAGTATAGCTCAGTAGATTCTAAATCCATGATCTGACCTGGGAGTCTGCTGTAGATCCTAAATTTGTCTTCTTATTGTGTGTCACAATGCAGCACACAGGAACAAAGAGATTCCTTCCCTGGTTTTTAATGAACTTTGTTTCATTTCTAGGATATGAGCCGGGGGAAAACGGTCATTAAGCTTTGCCAGTTTTAGTTGTAAGATTAATTTTTCAATTGGACAACATTCCACGTTAAATATAGCTCCTCATCTGATTCAGTTCTTGTTGAGGTCTCATGTTTTGCAAGTTGTCCTCTGCCAGACAGTTGTAATTGCTGCCATGTCCTCCTACGGCTGTGAGAGCTGCAGAATCATTTCAGTTATGTATTTGTGTTCCTATCACAGTTTTGTGAGAGCGGAGGGTTGTTTCCACCACCCCCTATTACCACTAAACATCACTGTCTCCTCTTTAATTAGCCATTCATAGAGGGAAGTTCTACGCTGCACTGACATTTTTACTGGAATAGATGGAGCTTTTTTACTGTAAGTGTGTATTGTTGTGTACACCTGTACATGCGCTTATATGTGCACGGTTAGACATGGCCAAGAAACAAAGCGCCATATTTTTGAGCAGTTAACATGAGTGTGGTTCTAAGGTGGTTGTGATTTGCTGATGTTAATGTTGGAGGGAATCCACCTACTCAGCAGAACTCGACCAGTAACCAACTGACTCCAACTCAACACCGTTATGCTCTGGATGGCACTTGATACTTTTAGTTAAAGTGATGTTTAATTGGCATTAAGCAGCTTAGAGTTGTCATGGCAATGCTTCACTTCTCATTTAAAACATCCTTTAACTCATAAGTCATGCTCAACTTATAAATCACTTATTTTACAAGTAATATTTACACATGGCAGTATACTGGCTCAAGCATTACTCCAACAGGAATGTCTGTTCCTCACATTTTCTCCAGGGAGACGTGAAGCTTGTTCCAAAGTGTCACTGTTTATTTTATTATGTGGATAACCATGAACATTACCTCTTGGCCTAAAGTCGTGAAAATGAGAGCTCAGTTTAATACCCACTTTCAGACTACTGATTTGAAATTCCATGAAGTGCAAATATGAAATCGGAAAACATTTCTGAAAGCTACAATTATGCTGTCAACAGTGGCAAGACCCGACCATATACACTGTTTTAACTAAATGTCAACCTTTGAAAACTAATATTCAGAATTCATTTAAAGAAAAGAATAGTGTGTGTGTGTATATGATTCGATTCAATAATACTTTATAAAAAATGAATAGAAATGATACCGCTTATCGTTAGGTTGTCTCCTCTCAGTGGAGTCCTGCTTGTCTTTATGTTTCGAGTCCTCTTTAGGGACTGCGTGTTCCTGGCATTAGGTGTAGGATTATGTTTCAGTTGGTCTCATATATCCAAATAACAAAGCAGGTACAAGTGTGTCAGTTTGTTTTCTTATTTGTCTATATTAGGCTTTAACATCCACTCCTGTGGCTGCGCTGCACTTTAAATATGATGCACAACTTTTTATGGCGGAGTCTTGCCAACCCTTCAACCTTACCAGATAAAATGGACAGGTGTGTTTTTGGAGCCCAGTTCCTTGCAGCAGCCTCTGTCTGTGAGGTCAGATCTGACGTACATATTAAGACCAACACTTGCTGATTATTTATTTCAGCTTTTTGTCTCCCTGGAATGAGGTGTTGATTCTTCTCTTCCCCTGTGGATTCTCCCTGCAGACACACAGCCTGGTCCCCCCCCGGCCTGTCCCTCCAGGCTGGGGCTACGTTGTGTCATGCAGGTTAGGGCTCTCTCTCTCTCTGAGGGTTTGCCTGGAGGGAGACCTGGCAGAAAAGGAGGGGTGCGGTAAGTGAGGGGGATGTGGGGGGGGAGAAGATATTTTGAGTAGATTTGTATTGTTAAGAGAGTCGGGTGAATGAAAGGGGGATCTCAGGAATGAGAGTGAGTTCAGGCAGGGTTCTGTGGGGGGTGGGGGGTGGGGGGGGTAGATGTACAAGGAGGGAGGGAGTGGGGGTGGAGAGGAGGGGTAGGGGTGGAGTCGGGGGCTTTGCTATTTGTAGATCCTTGTGATGGATGACTAGTGTGTGTATGAGAGAGAGAGAGAGACAGACTGGCTTTTTTTTCTTTCTGCTCTTTCCTTATTCCCTCTCTTCAGGCGAGCAAATCAGAGTGGGACTGAGTGAGAGGAGGACAGACGTGTGCAGACCAGGGCTCACCAACTCCACAAAGACAAGAGAGGAGCGGAGTTTGCAACATAAGAGAAAGAAAGCAGCTCTTGTTTTACAACAGCAGAATTGTGGTGGATATCAAAGCTGCATCAGTCAAATTTTAGAGGAACAAAAGGGATTTGTGTGGCTTCACAGCTGGGAAGAAAATATTGGCTTTTTTTTTTTTTTTTTTTTCCTGTTTATATACACACATATCATATTATTCCAGCAGACTTGTGAGGTGTGGCAGTACTCTTTAAAGCAGGAGCAGAAAGGTGGACGGAGAGAAGTGAAGGAAAGAAGAGCAGGCTGCCATGGTGGTGAACATGCCCATTAGAGGTAGCTGTTTGGAGGCAAGCATGAGCGGTCTGGCCGGACAGTGGATGTGGGTGGTGATGCTCTCTGCCCTGATCATTGGCAATGCCAGTGCCTGCCCAGCCCTGTGTACCTGCAGCGGCGTCACAGTAGACTGCCATGGATTGGGTCTCAAAACCATGCCAAGGAATATCCCCCGCAATACTGAAAGACTGTGAGTACCACCTCTACTTACTGTGTGTTTAATAGAGAAACTCCCAGTGTCTGTCTTCTCTTCACAGTTTTTCCTTTTGTTTCCCAGCTGTATTGTTATAGTGAACATGACATCGCTGACTGAAACAGAACAATAGCCCTGTCTGTAAAGCAGCATGTGTGTGTGTATATGTGAGTGTGTGTCAGTCAGACAGCCAGTCACTCACTGGCATTCCAGTCAGGTATAAATAGGCATGTGGGACTGGAAAGAGCAGGAACAGATGTGTGCCTTTCACATGTGTCCATAATTTAGTCTCCTGGATGTTTATGCCTATTACTTTGCTTTGTTTCAGAATCTTGAAATAAAAGGGATTGCTCCACTTTTTAAATGTTTAAAAACTGAAGTTTGACCAAGTTTAAGAACAATATTTTCCCCCTGGTTTTTGCGGTTATCTTCAATTCCGTGATGTTTAGGGATACATCTCGCTCAGTCTTATCATGAGTCCTGTCTGCTTTGCTGTGTCTCTCTTTATCTCTCCTCTCATGCCCACTCCACCCCCCACCCCCCCACATCCCCACAGACTTTTTCACTTTTCTCCACTTCTGGGCCACTGACTTTGCTCTCTCCCCTCGTCATGCCTCTGAACACTCACTCCATAAATTGTTAAATCATGTAGAAAATTAAGCAAATCTACTTAAGTGCGTCTTGCACAAAGATCACATAGCTGTCTTGTAAAACTGTGGGAGGATGGGAGACGGAGGGAGAGGTGAGGCCGGCGTTTTGCCTGCAGAGTGGAGTTTCTCCGTCTTTTCTGACATTCCTCTGAAAAATTCATCAGTAAATCAAAAGTGAGGAGTGCAAGGGGAAATAGATTGTTCTATTTCGGCTTTTAGAATATCACTCATGAATAAAACATGTGGTGGGAACAGCAGAGAAAGCCTGTGTCGGAGGCAGCGTTGGCATAGTGGAAGCTGAATGCATATTTTATGCTTTTCATATTTAATTTCTAAGAACACCTTTTTTTTTTTTTTTTTTTTTTTTTGTCTTTCTGCCCAGCTGGATGCATGCTTCCAGGTTGCATATGTGCGAGTTTAATAGTGAGCCTGAGAGGAAACATGGTCATTTTGTGGTTTCCTTTTACATGAATGCCCATTCACACTGGAAATATCCCTCGCCCATACACTCAAGAGCATATCTGTCTTAAAAGTTGTTCGTGCGTTTGTTAGTCACATGGATCTGAAGATTTTTATTTGTTGCATCATCCATGTTTTTTTTTTAAAGCTTGCGTGGCACACATTGAATTTTAATTATGTTGTGCGTAAAGGTCATGTGTAATGTATTCCTGGGTCGTTGCCTTTTTTCTTCAGAGGCGCATGTATAGTTTATGTCAAAGATATCCAGTATCTGCTGAGAGGTTCTGTTTAACAATAGAAACTGTGCTCCCCTGCGACATGTTGTATATGGTGATTCATCAAGGTGATTGTGCAAATCAACACAACCCAGCCGGCCCGACATGATGCTCCCATGTGCATGACTAGATTTATGCGTGTGTGTTTGAAAAATGTGTGATTACCTCCACTGGGGTCAAACATGATGAAAATGACTTTTCAGAACTGTTCCAGGGGTTAGTGGCTCCCGTCTTTACCTTTTCTATTCCTTTATGGAGAAATGTATTTAGATTACTACAATTATGAGTGTGCACTGCTCCTAAAAATACCTGCCAAACTTTAATGGCAGATATTTTTTGTTGAGAAAGGCAGCAAATGCAAACAGACAGCTCAGTATACGGAAGATTGTGCCTCACTTTGTTAGGTATGCCTTACTCTCTGTTTGTGAAGATGTGTGTGAATAGATGTGTGTGTTTGTGCTTATGTAAACAAGGTGATGCTTTAGCATGTGTGTGTGTGTTAGAGAAGGAGGGGGTTGGTTTTTGGGGAAAGTGTGTGTATAGGGTGGGGTGTGAGTACGTAGGCTGGTGATATGGACAGCAGAATCCCATTTGCACTTGTCAGTGTGGGTTTGGATCAGGTCTGACCCCTGCGCTCCTCAGACCAAAGCCTGTAATGAGACTGTGAGCTCCATGTGTTAAAATCACACCCTGCCGCGTAGAGGCCACTGATGCCTCCTCCCCCTCTGCATCCTCGCTACATCCATCCTTTGCCACTATGTTATTTCTCACCTCTTTTCTCCCTTGTCTGCAGGCCTTTGGATTTATCTATTCAGGCAAATATCACACGGCAATCACACTGATATTAGGCTTTGCAGAAAAAAAAATGTAATGCAACCAGCGTATTTATTTTTTAGACAGGTTTTAGGACTGTGTGTCACTTTCTTATCTGATGAACCTGCGTAGATTTCTGGAGCACGATATGATTCAGAAGCAATACATTTTTAACAGAACAATTCAGCGCAGTTCTATTTGATTTGATTAATTTTAAAGCAGTCCAATGCAATTATTAAGATTGGTTTCATGTATATTGTTATTTTTGCATCTTATACGGCAACTAGTAATTGAATTGACATTGGTTAGCTATCATCAAATAGACTTATTCAATGAAGGAGCTGAGAATCAGAGGTATTTTTTTGGAACTTTAAAGTACGGGAAATATGCTTTTGATAAGTCTTATTTGTCCTCATTCTTAATTCATTATATGTCTAGCGCACAAGTGTTTCTCTATCTATTTCCACACTTCTAATTTAGAGTATCATGTCTCCAAAGATATCAGTCTCAACCCCACTGCAGGGTCGTAATTCTTTGCAAGTAAATCAGGTAATATTTGCTGTGATTAACACTGACTTTGCCAAGTTGTAGCTAATTTAGGAAAATCAAAATCAGTTTTTTTTTCTATTGTGTGTTTTTTTGTCTTGATTCTCGTCTCGGTCAGATGGATTAGCATCCAGGGATTCACTGTCTCATCACACCACATTAGCTTCCAGTTCAATTTCCCTGCATATTTTTAAACTTGTCGGTCTTTTGGCATGTTGTATTTGTTCTAACTGGCAAGAAAGGCTCATGTGTAATGCTGCTTTTCATATCCATCTTTCACTCCGAACAGATTTCAGACAAAAGTGCAACCCTTCTCTCCCCTTATTTTTGTCTTCCTAGCAGCCCCTCGGTTTAGATGAAATGTGCGTCTCATCTGTGAATGAACTGATCTGCAACAGGGGAGGAGCTGTGAGCCTTTAAGAAAGTCTGTATGTTCATGTAATTGCAAAAAGCCAGTGCTATTGTGTGCCAAAATACCTTGTGCTGTGATTTGAGGGCATGTTGGAGCTCCTCCAGAATAGAGGAGGTGGGACTGAGCGCCGCATGAATGTATTCACTTTTGTTTGTTCATAATCTTGCACATGCCCTCCATCTGCATTTGTGCACGTGTGGAGTGAATAAGTAATGTTAGATGAAAACACATGAGGGTTAGTAGTGGTTGAAGATGAGAGGCTCAGTTGCTTTGATAAGCTTGTTTTTCAGGGTTGGAGGTGGGAGGTGTGTGTGCTTGTGCCAGGGCATGCCTGTGGTGTTTTTGGCATGAGCACATGGCTGGTACAACTAACAGCTCACCAGCCACCTGATCCATAATTTACCCTGACATGGTTGAACACAGCCTGCCCACTACCTGACAGCGCTGTCTGTGTGACTGAAGTGGAAAGAAAAAGACAAAGAAATGAGCTAAGAGTAAAGCTGGAGAGTTGGAAAACAGATGAGAGTAGCCATGGTCAAAGGCACAGTAACTAAAGTGGTAATCACAGATGACTATACAGTGAAGAATGGTGTAAATCGCCTACACAGCTAATAAATAAATAGAAAGGATTATGATATTTATTATGAAGGACAATAAGGTCTAGCCCTGAGGCAGACTGAATTTCATCCAGGCCCTTTTTACAGTCTAATATATCCATCCTCATGGCTGATAATCCTGTGAGAAGTAATAATAATGCCTGGAATGAAGATCATTCAGAGTATGTTTATGCACAGTGGAGCACTGTGAAAATACAAGCTTGCAACTCTGTAGTTTAATTTACTGCCTATGCAACACAGCTGCAGTCTGCTCTCTCTTGAATCTCAAGGTAGATGCCATCACTCTCCGCTGCTGCTTTTTGGAGTACTTTTTGTGAACTCTGTCTTTTATTCTGCCCTTAAGGTATGGGGCAATATGCAGGTAGCATTTTCAGGTCGTAGGTTCATCCTGCGGTACTCTGCTGTTTTCATTCTTCATTTGCCCTTCGCACCTAGTCATCTTTTTACTCTTAACATACATGGACAGTCGGAGTGTTGCTTGTCTATGCAGAGTGATGGCTTACCGCTAAGCTTCAAAGCCAGCTGCAGTGTATCTACGCACACCACAGACCCGCTGGCCTGCTCTCCATTTGAGTCTATGGATGTGTTTAATTGCACCCATGAGGGCTAAAAAATGACCCTATCAAAAGGGTGTGTGTGTGTGTGTGTGTGTGTGTGTGTGTGTGTGTGCTGGTAAAAATTCCCTTCCAAAAACGTACACTGACATGTACATATACACCATGATAAAAGTGCATGTGCATATGTGAGTGCACATGCGTGATTGCTTTGCACGCCTGTAGAAGAGTGCCTGTATTTCAGCAGACTATGAAAATCAAATTTGGGGAATCCGCCTAGATCGCCTTTCATCTCTCCGAAGACCAGCTTTGCTTTCAACCCCGCTGGCTCGCCAGCGAGAAGCTGCAGAGTAAAAGGGAAGGGTAACGTATGCGTGTCAAAATGCTCATAAGCGAACACTCGGCTGATGTTGTAGATGTGCCGTCGTAATCTATATTTCACGCTTCTGTTTGAGACGGGTTCAAGAGCAAATCATTGGCAGCTTTCCAGAAGCACATGAGATGTGTTTTGTTCTGGGTATTCCGAGTATCAGTTGGTGTTAATGTATTTATCAAGTTAGTCATGTTTTATGTTTAAAAAAAAAGTATGAATGAAAGCTGCCTCTCCAGACAAACGCCATCTATTCCATAAATATTAACGAAACTATTAAGATTGAAATTTAAACTACCCCCATCTGGAATTATTGTCATTAAATATGTCAATGACTGTTAAAGGCTGCTTATCATGCTTTTGCTGATCTTCAAAGATTCAAATATGTCTTAAATTGTCACAAACCCAGTTTGTCAAGATGTCATTGCAAGAGGTGCACAATTGATTAATCAATATGAAAAGGTTTTGAAAGAGCAGTGATACTCTGAGCTTTCCAAGATTTTTTTTTCTTTCTGCTTCCGCAAGCAATAATTGCATCTGCAAACTGGCCTTCTTAACTCCAAGGACAGATCAACCCAGCTCATGCATATGAGTCCGCCCTGCCCCCTTAGATGTGAGCCAGTTCAAAGAGAAACACCCCCTCTCTGTCACAGTGGCACAGACTGGCAGTACCCTGTATGATAGCTTTAGGAAGATAACCAATAACAACAGAGTGAGCAGTGATGGGGAAGGCTGAGGAGGGTGCTAACTGGAGCACACAGAAAATAGAAGATTTAGTTTGATAATCTAAGAGACAGAGTTTTTGAGTTTTTGGCGTTATCTACAAGCAGATGAGCCAGTCTCAGTTTGAAGAATGTTATCGGTCAAAATGTTAACGTGACATTAGGTAAAAACTGTATGACATGAGTTCAACTGAAGTCATAGTTTTAAAATGGATGTAAACATCTCAGCCTGGCTGAAATAAAAATAGTTCGAACTTTTCATAGTCGGACTAACAAACTCAGATAATGCAATCCCTTCAGGTAAATGTTGAACAGGACTGGACCTGGCCTATGCCCGCGTCGTATGCTCCCCAGTTCTTGACCCGGACTTGACCCAGAAGTACTTGAAGAAGTCAATCCTGAGTGATACTGAGAAGAAAAAAAACACAAAAACAGAAACTTACAGTTTGATACAAAATGTAGAGAACTGTAAGTCTGTCCAATTTACCATTCACTGTATTTTCAAGTTTGCTAAACCAAATATTTATCTGTTGTTTAGGTCAACCAAAAAAGCGATGGAACAAGCTGAAAGCAAGCAATATCGCCACCTACCATGACGGAGTCTGACATACGTCCAGTTAAACAGCCTAGTTGAGCTGTAGCTGTATGTCAACTAAACGTACTGAGTGTGTTCAGTGGTGTAAGAGTGGTTATTCATGGAGACCAACAGACAGATTCAAGCTCACATGCAGCATACAACAAATTCAATGTGTCAATAGACATCTGTGAGGCAAACAGCTCCTTAGCTCAGTGTTTGAAATAAATGAAACATAACAGATGTGGCAGAGCACAGACGGTTCTCCCTCATAATGTACATTGCAGTCAAAGTACACATTCATATGGCCAAAATGCCTTCATACTTGACACAAAGCCACAACAGAACCTCAGAGTCAGTTGCAGAACAAGCTACAGATGCAGTTTAAACCATGAAAGACCCTTCAGTCACTGCCTCTGCTACAGCCCTGTGTGATCTTTTTCATCCTGTACCAGTTACACAGATTGGAACAGATGTTTAATTGATTCACAGTAACCTAGAAATTGTCGAAAGCCATCTATGATTGATCAGAATCAGAGTGTTCGCCTCTCTTGTCTCTTACATGGCCTCTTTTCCCATCTCTTTCAGCCTTTCTGGGCATTTCTTAAGTTTTATTTTTTTTATACATACACCCACATTTGCTACATAAAATATATGGTTTCATAGTAGTAATAAACATGTTTACTTTGACCTGTAGCTGTTTACACAAGGAGATGGGCTCTACAGGACGTGGGAGACCCCACACTGGCCAGGGCTCTGTAAGGCAGCAGTGTGTGTTTGTCTGTGGGTGAAGTCTGTGTGAGATCTACTTAATGTTTTACTTTCCTATCAATAATCTTGCTCCTGAGGCCTGACTGGGCAGAATGAAAACCGTAAATAGCCCTTGAGGAGCCAAGGAGTGGGGAGAACATACTCAGACAGTCTTTTATGCACTTTACACACAAGCGCATTTACATGATCGCTGCTGCCATGGACACACTAAAAATGTACAGTTGAGAGTATTAACGGCTTGTCTGAAAGCCACATTCAATGGAGAGGGAATGTTTTGTTCAAGCTGAGTAGTAATCTGACCTCTGAGTGTGTATAGAGATGTTTAAATTGGGTTTGGGGCTGTTATTTTGGTCATGGTGGCTTTTTTCTTTCATAATTCTATTTTTCTTTCCTTCCTCCCTTCTGTCCTTCATCCTTTCCTTCCATCTTTCATCCCTTAATTTCATTATCATTCCTTACATTTTCTTTTATTCATCCAATCTTGTTTTGAGCCCAACCACCAGTAGCAGCTTTATGAGGCCTCATCTCTCCACTGACGTTTTCCAGACAGTCCGTCAGTTCTTCACAGCTCCCTGGCTACGCGCAACACTCTACCACACTGCTTCACACCGTCACTTTCAGACAGCTAACAGCCCTGTCAGACTTGCTTTATCTTTCTTCTGTCTCTGAGTGGCTGTCTTTTCCCCCCTATGTCTTCACCTACTTATTTCACGGCTGTCACCTCCATATGTTTTCCGATCTGCAGGAGGAGAAATGTTTTGCTTGTTCACAGCTTCTCAACCTGTTCATTCATTAGGGAGTGTACTAGCTGGTCTGCTCAAAGAGCATTTTCGCTTCGCTACGGTGGTTATGTAGCATTCACGTTTTTGCTTGTAGGGCCTCAGGATTCGGGTTGCCAGACTGTTTCCACAGACAGGAGTTTAGATATTGCCATGCTGCTGATTCTCAATCAGCTCGCTTGTGTCTTTCCTGCCAGGCTAAAGCTGTTCAGGACAAATGGTCCTGCGGTGCTCACAGCAGCGGTACAAAATGACTCTTCGCAAAGAAAATGAGCACCTCAGTGTATACATTTATCATTTAGATCTAATTTCAAAGGAGAATGGTGCAAAATGCAAAATGTTACCTACTTTCAGCGTGTTTACACTTTATTCTGAATGAACTTTGACATCCAAAAAAAGGAGACATGACTTTTTGGCAGTACATTTCAGTACACCCCCCCCCCCCCCCCACTGCAACTATAAATAGTATCATTTTATCATTTGTCTATAAAATTATTGTAAGTCCACCTCTGCATAACAGTATATCCTTATTAACATTAAGGGAAAAAAAAAATAGATCAACTTATAACAAAGATGAACTTTATTAAAATCGTTTTTTAGTCTGTAAAGATTTAAAGTGCATCAATGCCACCGTAGTCACAGTGAAACCAAGCACTACATCAGCATCGTCATATTTCCTCGTCTTAACTTTCTGGTGACTTTCGTTTATCTCTTTATCTCCGTCTCTCTCCGTCTTTTCATCCCTGTTAAATATTTTTCCGTGGTGTCTCTTGAGTGGTGTCCACTTCATATCTCCTGCTCTGTGCTGCGTGCACACATGTCCGTGCAAAAAACCCTGACACAATATAGCTAATACTCCCTGAACCCACTGGACCAATGAGAGCGCCACTGCCACCTACTGGAGTATGTGTGCAATTACACTTTATTCCAGTTCGGAAAAAAAAAGAAACAAAAAAAAAAACATGTTCCCTGGCATCGCACAGCGCCCCCCCAAGGGGTTGCGCCCCACTATTTGAGAAGGACTGCTTTAAGGTGATCCAGTCTTGTCATGTCTCTGCTTAAACTGTGATATTTGTGCGAACTTTTACAACCAGGAAAAGTTCCTGTTTTGGCCAAAAAAAAAGTTCTCTCCTTTTGGCCAATTTTCAAGATTGTATGCAAATTTCTTTGCCACAAGCATTGTCTTTGTTCAAATACATTCTTCAGAAAGTACGTAAAAGAGCGCATGGGTAGTTGTATCTGCTTGAATATAATCAGTATTCTGCCCTTGGTGAACCACTGTGTTTGCTGATCCGCCCTCTCTTCTAGTCTTTCATTTCATGTTCCGTTGCTGAATTCAAAACAGGTCTGAAACACAGTCTGCGGAGGGACCCCAGCAGCTGGCAGGAATAAACACCGTTTTTCAGTACTGTAGCAGTGCTCCGAGCCCCTTTGAATTATAGAGATGTGGAGTGGAGGAACATAGCTGCCGTGCGTCCACCCAAGAGAAGGTGGACCAGCAAATACTCACAAGGATCAATCATCTTGGGACTGAAGATAAAGAGGGATTACATAGTGATGTCATAAATTCACTTCCTCCCCAGGAAGTGTGTCAGCAGAGGGAATTCTTTCAGAGGTTTCTGGAGGATGAAATGGATTTGACTAAAAAAATTTGCTGTAGGAACTCAAAATCATACCTAATCATTTTCAGCTTCTAAAGTAATTCTGTGGTATTTAAATGCGAAAACCTGCCAGGAGTCAGTATTACAAAACATCTGTCTATGAAATGAGATGACATGCTTTTACTGCTGTGCCAAAAGTCATTACTTAGCTCTCTTTGATTGGAGAAAAAAAAAAAACCAGCAGCAGTGACTGATACTGTGGCTAATAAACAGCAGATTTCTCCTTTGATGAATTGTATATGACTCTGGAATGCTTTGTCCTGTTTAGATGTGGAATCGACACAAGTACTGCAGAGTCTAGACTATATGTTTGCCTAGACTTAAACCTTCCTAAATTAAGAAGTTGTACCTGATTGTTTTAAGTCCATAATTTGGGCTCTAATTGAGCTGAATCTTTGCATCCCACTGCTGCATATGTGCATCCTCCCATGTGCATTGCGCATACAAAACTTACTTTGCAGTCGAGTTTTACAATAATAATATCTGCTCTGTTATCCAGAATTATGAGAAGATTTTGCAAAACACTGCACAATGTATGTTCCAAAATGCAATTGCTAAAGGTCTGCAGATGCATGAGTATGCAGGAGGCATTTGAGCTTTGCCCAAATGTCACAGCCTCCCTGAACAGGTGCATATTTAAAGATAACACTTTTCCTGAAAAGCTCATTTTGTTGAGTCACCTGTTTTCCATCAACACATGATAATGAAATGTCAATGCCTAGCAGTTTTAAAAGTCAACTCTGGAGTACTTGCAGAAACTACAGAAGAAATTGCTAAAGGAGGAAAACATTTTATTTGTTTACATTTTCCACGTACAAATCGGGGCACCCCTGTCATTAACAGTCTTGCTCTTTTTTCCTCATCTTCTATTGTTCTCTCTTTTTTATTTTAATGTCCTGCGGGACTTGTCAGCAATGGCCACCCTGAAGATAAGACATTGGAAATCCAGCATAGCATGTGTGTGCATGTGTGTATCTGCGTAAGCACCTGTAATGAGCACCACATGTGTGTGTATGGGAGTCCAGGCTAATGAAGCCCAGTCCATTATTTATTTTCCCGTGGCTGTATCGCTTAGCCTGTCTATGCACCTGTGTATACACACACACACATGAACCATCTGTCTGTAATGACCATTCTCTTTCGTACTGCATAGCGCTACAGTCCCTCGAGTGGTCATTAGAGGAGAGAGTGACTGAGGGAGAGAGACCTGTGCTTCGAGAGTAGATTTGGAGCCAGTTTTTTGGTTTTGCTCTGGGAGGGAGAGTTTGGGGCTTCAGGGTTGGGCGGACACATAATACTTACAAAATATGAGAGAAACTCCATATTTTTTATATTTCTCACCACGCGCTAGTTTTTATAGTTTGCATGCTTTCCATGCTTTCCCACTATCTCAGGAATACAACCTGCTACTGAGGTTCCTTTGCAGCCACAGAGTACAATGCAAACCCTGAATATCTGTATGCTAGTTCAACATGCAAACATTAGTGTCAAATACTCACCTTCAAAAGACTTGTTGTCTACCTCTAGAAAACAAACCTTTCAAACAAAAGCCTATTTTTTCTTATTAGTTTGTATTTCCTTAATTTTGCAGGAATGGCCAGCTCTCAGCAGGGAAGCTGCTCCCATTATATCCACAGCACTTAGCTTTCTGGCCTTACGGCCCTACCCAAATCCCCTCTGCTGGCTCCCGCTAATCCCAAGCAATTGTAGGAGGACATGGCAGACAGAGCAGGGGGAGTGAGGGGAGGGCATTTATAAATGTTGGTGGGAGAGCGCTGGAACAGAAAGGCCAACAGGCAGCTCAAATGTGGCTTCCATTTAAATAGGACTTCTTAATATCTCCCAGTGGAGTTAGAACTGAGCCTGGACTTCCCTTTAACATAACCACTTGATTCTGCTGAGCAAAGTATGTTAGAGTTAACATCACAGCAATTTACATTAAAAAAAACACAGGAATTTAGAGAAATTCTTCCCATATATTAACCTAGCGGTATGCTTTACTGATACTGTGTGTATCATTTGTTCCTGATGTGTGTGGTGGTACCTCCTGCAAAGCCTACGATGGGATTGTGACTTAGGTATCAAAGGACATCCTACAGTCTGTTCCCTTACTCACAAGGCCAAACAGGTCCGAAGGGATGAAAAAAAGATTCATTATTAATTGAAGTTTGCGTTTCTTTCTCTTTGCAGGGAGCTGAATGGAAATAACCTCACACGCATCACCAAGACTGACTTTACTGGACTGAAGTATCTCAGAGTTCTGTAAGTACTTGTCGTCAGTGAGGAGATGTTTGTATGTGTGGTGCAGCGTGTCATTGTCTGACTTTATCCAATCGTGCGTACGTGAGCTGTATGTGACCTTCCGGTTTGCAGTCCTACCGACTTGCTGCTCAAATTAGCTCAAAGCCAGTGAAGTGGCAATGCATTCGTCAAGAGTCCCACTCAGAAGTACATTAGGGTCCTGAGTGACTGCAGCTAGCAAAGTAATGGACTTCTCTTACAGTGTATTATGTCTGCTCCAGGTGCACTTATTGTCCCTTAGACACACACTCTCTAACCCTCTGTTCCCACACATCAACTTGTAAGTTAAACACAAGCACTGTTCCTGAGTACAGTTAACACATTCAGGTGAAGTCATTGACTCCCTCTGTGGTGAAATTAAACAGCACTTGTGACTTCAGGTAATAAAGTAGTTGTAAAAGTGTCTGTATACTTACATACATGTGCAGACACTGAGCTTGCTTTAAATGTTTTACATGTAACACACTGAGCATAATTCCTACTACCCAGCAAAGCGGGACTATTTCAAGCCTCATCACTACTCGCCCATCCCCCCGTGTTTCTTTTACCAGTGCTCTGTGTTTCTCCAGTTGTCTGCCTCCTTTTCTGCACCACCTTCTACCCGCATATGGAGGTTAAATGCCTTCATGTCGCCAACTTGTCACTTGCAAGAAAGAAGAAAACAACTCATTGTAGGGGCACTAAGGGCAAAACTTTTCTTGCTGTAAGGTCTCTGGTTCTCAAACATGACCATTGCTGCGGTTACACACACACACACACACACACACTTACTGCTTACAACTTGAAAATTATCCAGCCATGTACATGCAGCTTGATTAATACGTTGTACATGTGTGGCTGTGTGTGTTCCTTCTGTGGGGCAACAACGTAAGGACAAACAGCATCCTGACCTCTGATCCGGCTGACCCCTGCTGAGTGACCCCCAGGAGAAAAAAGAACAGGAACAAAAGCTTATCTTTACAGTCAGCTGCCAGCCATTCTGTCAATCTAAAATCAACACAGCTAATTTACGTCCATTCATTTGACCCTGAATGCTTGGCTGTTCTAAATGAGCAGAGTCCATGTGTATATGCTTGTGTGTCCTTGAAGAACAAAAAATACAACAATAAAGAAAAAATTAGATTGAAAGAGATGAAAGAATTTGCAGGCTACAATTTACAGAAAAAGTTTTAAAAGTATACTCATCACGTTTTTTTTTTCACCTCCATTTAAATTCATGAGAAAGAGATCTGAGTTGAATTGCACTTTTCTTTCCATGTTTATGGAGTGTGAACAGTGATTAGCATTTATATTCGATGGAGAGGAAGCCCAAACTGCTGAGTTGCAACGCGCCGTGGCCTCACAGGAGACATGAGAGGTTGCCTTCAACACAGAACAGTTGTATACGTAATGAAGGAAAGCTCTTGTTGCGCCTGATGCTGTTGGACAGTTTTCTCTCCTTCCTGACTTTGTGTTATTGTACCACTTCCAAAACCATCCAAACCTCTTTTTTTGTGTGTATTAGCTTTGGCAATGTAAGTCAGGAAAAGATGTGTTCTGTTTGTGTGTGTGTGTGCATCCATGTTTGTTTGTGTATGACTAATAGCCTTGATGTAAAGTGTCTGAAACTGATTCTGTTCATTGCCGTCTAACACACTCACACACACGCACACACATATCTTCTCCGTTGATCATGCCATTTAAAAACTCTGGATCTCACCTCGCAGTTTCTGACCCCCTGCCTACTTTTCGTATCATCTCCACCCAGCTGCTACGCCCTTCGGACCACACTAGAGCCCAGACTCACACTTTCTGAGCCACCTTGGAAACTTTCCTGGCTGCTGTCCCTGCCTCCTTTGCCAAGATTCCACACTGTGCCCTCAGTCCTTACCACTGCCCCCTGTGTGTGTGTGTGTTTGTTTGTTTGTGTGTGTAAGAGTTAGAAGTGTTGAATATACTGCTTTCAAATGCATACCGCTAGAAGTCACACCCCTCCTTATACTTTATGACCATCAAAGTTACATATTCCCCCCTCTGTCCTTTTCTGCAGGCAGTTAATGGAGAATCAAATTACAGTGATCGAGCGTGGGGCTTTCGATGACATGAAGGAACTGGAGCGACTGTGAGTACTGCCTAGATTTCATTGTACACAAGTTGTACACGTTGTTTCCCTTTTTTTTTTCTTTTATCTTGAACTTGAAATAAAAATCTCAACCCTTCTGCTAAAATGTTTTCAGTGTGTGTATTAGTTGATGGTAATGAGATTAACAGTCGGACCCGACAATATCAAGACCGAGGCACTTACAAGTCAAATCCATAGTGGTCAGATGGTGGTGGAAGGGTACAGTGTGGGCTAGGGGTATTTTTTTTTTATTAGCTTTCCCTGACAGGAATGCCCTCAGTGGGATATGTTGGCTTAAAAGGCCTCCCGCACCACAGAGCCTGGCTCATCTGGACAGCACCAGTACTCCTCGACAGCTTGTAAAGCGGCTGGGAAAACACACAGACAAACACAATCAACCACACCTCAACCAGCTCATTAGTAAATCAATTGCGCTACCCACATGGAAACCTGCTCAGCAGATGACTTTATGGGCCCAACACTCTCAGGCAGACATAGCGGTTAACGTATAAATGACTTTCCTCTGATCTGAAACCCACATTTACCATCTATGTTACCAATGTTGAAGCCACGCACAGCTCTCCTTTCTCTCCTCCCCCAAATTCTACTGATCCCAAACATTGGCTAGTCATCTCCGAGTGCCAGACCAGTGTGGAAATAAAATGGCACATTTGTTGTATGTGTAAAAGCCACGAAACTAACGGCAAGTACAGTTCAAAGTGACTGCAGCAGCGGCAGACCATTAATGTCTTTTATGCACAAATCTCCATCTCAGTCGGCCAAGAACATACTCTGTGTATACAGTGAAGGGCACAAGTCCCAACATCTGTCTGAATTTCTCTGGCGACATGGCAGCAGCCGGGCTTTCACATTAGCAGCTATACCACTGTGTTCTCTCGAACGTGCCCCTAATGGGTCGTTGAAAAAAGAGAGCTGTGGCATTCAAAAGAAAGCAAAAATCTTATCATCTGTAACTTATAACTGTTGTATTTACATCGAGCCAGCCATTCCTGGATATTACTTATTGAACATTGACTCTGCACTCTTGGACCTGAACTTACATTTCTCTTAATTTTATTCATAAGCATCATATTTTGATTGTTTGACCCGGTTAAAAATGTGTTTATGGTCATGAAACTGGTAGATTTAATTCACTTATCTAAATGGAAATGTTGCTCTTATGTTCTTCTGGGAGTGTCAGCAGAAAGCTGGATTTCTCAAGGCGTAGCATTTTCATTCAACTGGACAGAGACAATTTATGACACTGTCTCTCTGAGTAGCTTTTTTTTATTCCCCTGAACTTTCAGTTCAGATATTTATGTGACATTCAGAGAGCAGTGAAACACAATAGCCTGTGGCTAAGCCGATTCTACAGCAGCGAGAAGAAATTGTTCACAGCCTACACAATAAAGGACACACATGCAAACTCACTGGTTGATCGTACGTCTTCCCTGCCGCAGGCGGCTGAACCGTAATCAACTGCAGCAGCTTCCTGAGTTGCTGTTTCAGAAGAACCCTGGCCTGTCCCGACTGTAAGTACATCTACTTTTCTTTTCTCTCTTTTCTTTTTTTTTTTGTTTTGTTAATTTCATGAGTTGCACACTTTTGTTCACATTGTGAGGCACACTTTTTTGTCCTTTCTTTCTACGATGCAAAATACCAGTGTGGTTCCGTAATGCAAATGTGATGAATGTTGGCTTTAGTTTGATTTGGTTTAAACACAATTAAATAACAATTAGGATTAACTACAATCGCTGGAGGGAACAGAAATACTCATTGAGATGTACTCTGTCAGGTTTTATTAAGACAAAAATGAACTGCTCTCTTCACATTGTTGGGCCTTACTACCCAGTCATCTGAAACATTTCTGTTAGTCTTTTGGCAAGAGAATCCACTGATAACAGGGAGCTGATGCCTTGAGTTAAAGGATACGTCACTATAAAAGGCTTTGAACTAAGTTCCTGGTGAAAGGATGTCTGTGTTACTGAATGGGGTTGTTTTAAGTCGAGTCCCTGTAGCTCACTGCCTGTGGACTCTCCTTCCATCAAATGAATGAGAAGTGTCATCACAGTTTTTGATTTGTTCCAAGACCAACTGCATACAGGCACACGCCCCCACTCATCATTCCACTCATTCATTCTGCAGTCAGGCAGTCCCACAGAAATGTTGAACTTTTATTGCCATCTGCTGCAAGGATCAAAGTTTTTTTCTCCTTTCTTTTGGATAATCAGTGTCCCTGTTACTAGCTGATGATTCCAGCTTCCATTTCAGTTCAGATTACCTGGAGCATCTGGGAGTAATGAAACAGTCGGACATGGAAAACACATTTCCCTCCGTCTATCCTCTTAGTGGTACTACTAACCAATGACCCCAACCTCAGACCTCCATCTGTTTATCCTTTGTTTGATGTTTAACGCCATCTTGAATCGATCTGTCACTTCCCTGCAACTATCTCCTCTGACCTATCATTATTCCAAAAAAACAGCCCCTAGGGCTTTAGTGAAACAGCCCTTTCCTTTAGGGCTAAGATGGCCTTTTCGACTTGCCTGCATAGCTGGACTTTAGACACAGAGTTGACCGAGGCCTTCCAGATCAGCGCATGGTGTTGAACAAGTGTGATCAGTCCATCTGGAGCAGCGGGTTCATGCCAACAGATGAAGAATTGTGCTAACGCAGCTTTGCTGTTTACATCCAGTCTAAGTTCACCGTGATTATTCAAAACCCAGTGCCGGCTTTTCTGCCACATTCTGGAGAATGAGACATTGTTTAACATTGCTTAATCGGTTCGCTATGTGTCTGTGTTTACACTCATCTCTTCATCCTTGGCTGGATGAGAGAGATCTGTAATGGACCTTGAAAGTTTTCAGGTGTGGAAGTGTCTTAGGTTTAACAGTTAAAACAAATGTACAATCAAAGGCCATGAAAACAATAACAATTGTTTCTTTTATGGTGTCTGTGGTTGATTGACAGATGATACTCTGCTTAAGACTTCCAGTGCTTGTTAAAAATGAATACTGGTAATGTGGGATTTGGACCAGCAGTAGAGGACAAAGGTTTTTCCTTAAGGTGTTTCTAAAACCTAGAGTAATGTGGCTTCTGGTTAAAATCTAAAGCGGTTGGGTTACAGCCTTGCCTTGCTCTTGCCAGCAGCTTTTAATGGACATAAAAGGTCCTCATCTCCCAGAGGAAGAGTTTTGCCGCTTTTTCATGAGTGCATTTCTACATGTGTGTCAGAGTATGACAGAGAGACAGAGAACGGATGGTGAGCATGTTTGTGTGCATCTTTACACTTGCTCAGAGAGTTCATGGGGCTTATTAAGGTCTGCTTTTATGATCCCAACAAGTCAGGTTAATATGGGAGCCCAGTGCCCTCAGGTGGAGCACTAACCCAGATGGTTTCTCTTCTCTTGGAGGGAGGATTAATTGCTCCCCTTCTCCTTCTTAGTACTTTTTACACTCTTGCTGTCTGTCTCTTCTACTCCCCTCTTTTTTTGTTTTGTTGTGCTCATTCAAGAGTGAGGCTTTTAGGAAGAACTTGTACAACAAAGTTGCTATTTGTCGTAGACATCCCACTGAGAGGACAAACAAAAAGAGGAGCAAAGGGGACAGAGTAGCAAGGGATAGGAGATGATGAGATTGTTGCTCTCATTAAAATTTAGAGGAAAAGCTACCGGGTTAGTAAAAGGCTGTTACTGGGTTAATAAAAGCGGTGGAGTGTTGTTTTGTGGGGAGTTTCTAAACACTTCCCATGCAGTCATTAAGCTAACGGGGTAATGAGCTTTTGCTACAAAGGAGAATTAATGCAAGTATTCACTTTGAAGGGAGTCCTACTAAAACGCACCAAGAAAAGCAATAACCAATATCTTAATACTGAAAAAATTGTATTTCTTATTGGGACAGTTCTACTGAAGCTGCAGTCCTTGCAGGTGCAAATCTGCAGCACCTCTTGTATCACGCACAATACAGAAAATCTGATGTTGCACAGCTACATTTTACAGCTTTGCAGGCTCTGCGTTCTGCTTTGTGAGCTTCTGTTTTCATGCACACCCCCCACTCATTTGCTTCTTCCCACTCCTCAGAAGTACAGAGACACTGATGCATGGGGGGCAAGGGAAAGATAATTGGAATTGATTAGAGATTATTAGAGAGTTAGAATTGGTTAAAGCTGCCTGTGATGGATGGCAACAACAAGAACACCAGGGAAAGGTGGCGCAGAGGCAAGAGGTGCTGCGAACAATAACAGTGTAAATAGAGTTGCATTCATCACTGTTAACGACCTGTTGCCCCAATCTTACCACCCTTGACTTCTCCCCATCCCACTTCCACTGTACTTCAGATCTGTAATCTACTCAACCATGGTTGTAATTAGTGTCTTCTCGCAGTGGGAGAGCGGGAGGAAGGAAGGGCTGCGACATGAAGGGAAAAAGGCTCATAGGTGAGCAGACTTGGAGGAGTTGAGAGAGCAGTTAGCCTGATAGCTGGCCCCAGGGAATAGCATCTGGTTGCGGCTCAGGATGGAAGGTTGGCGAAGGAGGAGGTAAAGGGGTATTTTGCGGTTTCTTATTACCATGTTGTTCCTCGCTGCCACAAACAAATATCGGCAACATCATAGAGTTGTTTGAAGGGGCGTTTCTATCATTTATGACCAACCTGGGGTGAAGGGATGGCTCGGAAAGGATTTCCCTTGTGCATCTACCCGGGAGGTAAGAACAAGGAGCAGGGAGGTGAAAGGGGTGTGGTAGTACCTGAACAACAGGGGAGCTGAGGAAATCCTGGCAGAGGTCTGGAGGTGGGGGAGGCATGTCTCATCCTTCTTCCAAGATCTTTCATTTTTAATTTTCAAGTTAATGCCTGGCAACGGGTATTCCAATGTACACACACCCCAAACACATGCTGAAATATTGAAAAAAAAACACAGAGAGAGAGCAAAAACAGAGGGAAAATGTAAATAACAATAATTAGATACAAACACACGCGGAATAACTGTAATTACATATCTGTGTGCTAATGTGTAGATGGTTTGCACGCACAAGGGATTACACTCTTTATATTTGAGTAAAGATAAAAGAGCCACTTCAGCTATGTGTTGATGCAGATCTGCTTCTTCTCTGTTTGTGTTGGAGGGATGCTGTGTTTTGTGTTTGTTGATCGCTGGATGCTTAGGGAACAGTAGCTCAGTGCGGGAAGAAAGAATTGTTTTGAGGAAGGTGGTCTCAAATAAATAACTTGAACTATCATTAAACCTATAAATCATCCAACTTGTTTTTCTAGTTTATCTTTTGATAAAACTGTATTTTATCATTTTCATTTTGTCAGGTTGGTTGGCCTGCGAACTCATTGTGGTGTTCCAAGAATTTTTGTGCCACAAACAAGCAAACCAATTCCTTTGACTTCTAACTTTATAAGTATGACTGCACGAAAGACTGATGTGATTTTTTTTCTTTTCCTTTTCGCCTTACAACTGTTTTTAAGTGTTTGTCTAACACTGGGCTATATGTGCATCTGGCAGGCTGTTAATACTCCTAGCTGGTCTTGTCGTTTCCCTTTCTTTGTCTCTGCTGATGAATGACCTGCCTCAGTGTGCTCAGTCTCTCTCTCGCTCTCCCTCCCTCCCTTAGAGGACTGTTTGGGCCCCTGCTTGGCAGCGGTCCCCATGGCAACCCAGCTTCATCAGGAGGTTTCTGTGCCATCAGTGGCAGACATCCTGATTTCTTGACTCTGGTCTGTCTGACACTAAGTAAACACTGACAGTTCAGACCTCAGTCAGTTCAGTGAACTACAGACACAATAAAAGCAGAAAATAGCTTCTTAACATTTGACACAAAACTATCATTTTTATTTTGACATTGCAAATGGTGTCTTTCTTAACGGGTCATTTTAGTTTCAGCGGCCTCTCTCCTGCTGCCAAACATCTTCACTCATTGTCCTTTTTCTGGTTCAAACATTTCTAAACATTTATTTCACATTAAAAAAAAAAACCACCTGTTTTTAAGTATAACACTATGTTTTTAAGAGGAAAGAAAAATCATGTTTACCATTTTTAACAAAAATCTGGAGACAAAAACAAAAAGAGTATTCAGCTCATACTGCGTTACGCTTTAAGATTACATTCATTTCTTCCCGTTTCCTCTGACATTCATTTGGCGAAGGCATTGTATAGAAATATGGAAAGAGTTTGATTTTTGTTGTCCTTTTTATTGTCCAGGATCACAGAGTTATTAGATGTGATTAAAGAGTTTGTCATTTTCTTTAAAGGACACGTATTGATCCCTGTTTTACCAAACGGACACATTTTCTTGCAGTCTTAATTAAATATATATCACATTTGTCAAACTACCACAGAGATACAGTACAACAGCTCCTTTTTCAACCACGTCTTTTCAGCTCTGTTCATAGCAGCTGGTTTAATGGTTGGATTATTGGATTCTTAGTTCAACTGCATGCTCCTTTTCAGTGGGGTGTACATCTTTTGAGATCAGTGGGACTTGTGCTACCTCCTTCTGAAGTACAGCAGATGCAACATGGTGTGATGTTGAGTGATAATTAAAAATGGAGACTGGGTAATTGAACCCTGATCTAGGTCTGTAATGTCACAGTACCCTACACACATGCCTGTGTGCTACTTGAGTTTATCAAAGTATATTTTTCCTACTTTGGGAACTATCATTTACATTCTGACCAACAAAAATGTTGATGTTAGAGTTTAGATTTTTAGAGCTAGAAAATACCTCACAGACCTTAACTCCATGCCCCTGCCTCTTCTTCCTGCCCCTGTCCTTGTCAGCTGGTAAAAGTGGCTTTTATGGCTTGTCACTGTTTTCTTTACGAGTCGGATCGTGTGTGAGAGAGAAATGCAGACGAAACCATGTGAGGAGAGCGGAAGCCAAAAGGGGGTAATTTAAAAACCACTCTGCCATCTGAAATATTCACAACCGCAGAACAACGAGAGAAAGAAAGAAAGAAAGAGGCCAAAAGAACTGACAGAGGAAGAAAAAAGTTAGAGAAGAGAGATGGGGATGCTCGGAGGTGCTAAAGAGAGAAAAAAAAAGGAAGGGGGCTAAAAGCAATGTTTATATATCCTAATGATTCTGTGTCCTTTCTCATGAATAATTGAACAGATGGATTGAGGCTTGTTAAATATTCAGTCTAAAGAGCTGGGACATCAGTGATCTGTGTGTGTATGTCCGGTGTCTGGTGCTCTACAAACACAGTCGTACCATCGCTGATGCTCTAAATATTCATACAAGCAAATATGCACACACACACAACTTCTACTGCGTTGACCGTCTCAATCATAAACGCGCACGTTCGTGTGAGCGTGTGCGTGGGAGCGAATTCACACTGGGGACTGGTCTGGTCATTATGAATTGATACAGCATGAATAAGACATCACAGTGTGGTCTAGATCCGTCATGAGTATACACACACGGGGATTTCACTTGCGGAGCTGGCGAAGGGGGCCTCCTCCTCCTCCTCCCGCTTCCTCCTCTCTGCGCAGATGCCGACAGTTTGCCTATGTGAAGGCTGCCTCTGCCGCTCTCATATTGGAACTGACACAAACAGGAGAAAAGGCTACCCACATGCACACGCAGGCACACACATACACTTACTGCTTGGAATCTCAAAGCAGGGGTTTGAGGAATGCTGCAGTTCAATTCCAGGAACAACAAACCAGTGTGGTGTTTGTTGGGAAGTCCATCTTGGGTGTGTATGAACACATGCTTCGTTGCCATATGTGCACACAATGGGTCTGCACAGTCAAGCAGTATGGAGTATAAACGCAGTGATCACAAAGAGGAACCGAGCTCATTCATCACTGCTTTAATAGAGTGTAATCTCGCTGTGATTGCTGTTTCCGTCCCTCAGTGCATCTGTCCATCTCGTCATGGTTCATTTCAAACTCTGGGATTTCGATCATCTCTGGAGCATCATCTGGAAGTGACGTGTGTGAGGTGCCTTGCAGGGCGAATACAGTATTTGTGTGTAATCTCGAGTTATGAGCTGTTAGGGTCTGGACCGTAGACTCTGGAGCTCAGCGCTGGAAGTAACCAAGGCAGACCCAAACACACTCCCTTGTCCCGTGGTTGGGAAGTGTGTATGCGTGTGTCTGAGTGTGTGCCCAGCAATTCCACTAGCCTGCAGTAAATGATTTTCCCTGCCCTGCCCCGTGCCCTCTGGTTCTATCTCTGATCAAAATCTACCAAAAACAAACAAACTGCAGGGCAAATGATGCCATCTCTCTCTCGCTCACACACACACACACACAAACGACATACATACTTTGCTAGCCTCCTGATGATTTGCAGCTTTAACAACCAATGCTCTTTGGGGCTCAGACTCTGACTGTTTACCATTTCTTAGCAAGCGGAAGACACACAAAGAAAGAAAAACTTTAGAGGTAAAACAGTTCAGAAACTGCCTTGTATTTTCTGAAAGAAATCTGATCCAGTTGCTTGGGAAAAAAGTGGTGTAATTGATGGAAAGAGATTTTTGGACTTTAAGTTGTGTGTGTATATGTAATTATAGGCTTTGCATGCATCCCTTTATCCTCCTGGAAGGAGAACGACTTGGTTCAAGTCCTTCCTCTTTCCCTGTGGCTATGTTTCTGTGTTTGTGCATCTTTGTCTGTGCTGAGCAGCACAGCACACCTTCAGGCCTTTTGTATTTGGACTCTTCAGGCTACAGACCTGGTGGTACTGATGTTTCACTACATAAAAATGTTGTTTCGTGTGCAGGACTCACCAAAGTAGGTCTACTGATTTCTCTTTAAATTCACAAATTCATTCAGTGACACCACAAATGACGATGAATGAGGCGTGCACATTCTGATATAAATGTGTCCACATTTGCTTTTATTTTTTAGTATAATTATTTTTCAGCAAATTAGATATTGCTAAAAGGACAGATCAACAGTTATTTTACTACTGCATTCATGGCTAACTTTCAGTGTTAATGGATAACACTGAATATTGAGAAACGACCTAATCTCAAACAACTCACTACCTACCCAAACCAACCTGAGTCTCCAGCTGTGACTGCTGTTGCATGCTCCATCTTATTCATGACAGAAAATGATACTTTTAGTACTCTTGTATGCAAGAGGACTCCTGGGAGCCCTGGTGGCCTGGGGCCCGGTGGCCTGGGTCCCGGTGGCCTGTGGCCCGGTGACAGTGTTGTTACAGGGTGTGGTTTGCCGTGGCGGGGGTGTCACTGCTGGCACACCCAGGGAACTCCAGCCCCACTGGTGCTTGACTATCTGGCCCGCCAAAGGTATTCCCCAACTGGATCCCCGTGAGATGTGATGACCCCTGTGGTTGGGGGGCCTGTGTGGTGCAGCTCTAGGCCCCTCCCTTTGGGTTTGGTGCATCCTTTCCTGGTGTACGCCGGATGTGCTGGCTTGTGCCCTCCTGGCTCCTGGGCCACTCCTTTTTTCTGTTTCCTCTGGGGTGTGGGGGAGACTCATCGCTTTGACAGGAGTTGTTGCTGGTGGAGCAGCTGGCTGGGCCGGATGGTTCCTGCTGGGTCTTGAGGGAAAACCAGTGCACAGGTGAAGGTCTGCTGCATGACACTGGCCCAACACACCAGCACCGACTGTGATCCAGCCTATAGTTGTGGTTGTGGTCACCGGATGATACTGAGGAAGCGTTGGAGGTCAACATCACTTTTCTCTGTGTAGCTTCTGGACGCCTTTATCTCCACACATTCATCAACGCATATACTACACACACACCACATCATCACTGTCTGTCTTGTGTCTTTTGGTTAGGGTCTTTAGCTGCCCTTTTCCTTTTGTGCTCCATTGTTGCTGATTTTAATCCTCTCTAACAAAATCAGGGTTTTGGGAGTTAATACAGCATGTTAGATTAGACTGCCAAAGAAGGCTGGTGAAGGACACACTCATTATTGCTGAAACTTGTGCAAAGGAAAACTAAAATCTACTGCAACATTAAATTGTGTTTATATCCAGGTTTTGCCAGATTTTGGCACTTACCGTTATTATCTATGCAGACAGTTAATGAAAAAAATGATTTACATCTGCCAATTTTTTTCATAGTTTCTGTAAATAATTCACACCTACACGTAAAAACATGATGCCCTTTCAAACACTGTGTAACTTTCAAACATATACATGTTTAACTTTTTTTTTTTTAACAGAAAAACGTTTTTACCCACGTTTGGCTATTTACAGTTGTGAGTCCAGCGTGCCTCACTCTTCTGTACTCATCCCTCTGCCATTCTTCTCTCTCGAAAACAAAAGACACTTGTCTGCTTAGGTGAGGGAATAGCTCACATTCCAGCAAAGGGACGTACTGAACCATGCAGGGCCAGTGAGCGCAGCAAAAAAGAAAACTCAATTCCAGCACAAATGCCTATCTGTTTCCAATACTGCCTGCCTCACACAATATTCTCCTGCTGCTATCGCAGCATGCAGCGGTGATCTCATTAGCCTGAGAGTGTATGGGTATGTCTGTTGGAGAGATATTTTTTAGTGCAAAACCGTATGTTTGTTTTTGTTTTGTTTTTTTTGTGCAGGGGATATCTTTCCTTCTTAGCTTTGTGTAGTTTAACAAGAAATCGCTGGGGGATGGAATCGATTTCTCTTTCGTGCTGTTTCAGCTCAGAGTGTACATGCACATGCACATGCACATGCCTGCCCCACCCAAACAACGCTTCCTGAAATGAGTGTTACATCTGAGATGCTGCCAGGCTCAAGTGTGTGTTTACCTGCTGTGCAGTCGCACCAATCTGACACCTCAAAGGGAGCAAAGAGGGGAAGATAGACACTGAGTATTGATTGAGAAGGAAGGAGGCACAGAGAGATAGAAGGCACAGTAGGAAAGCAGAAAAAAATGAACCAGGCAAGCGGTGAAAGAAAAATTAAGGTGAGACTGGAAAGGATTGTGAAGACCTTTTGTGACATTTATATGAACAATTTCATATTGTTTGATAACGTATGCATCAGTACATGTTTTCATTTCCTTGACTGTTTGTCTGTTGACTATTTATTGGTGAAGCTCTGCATTTCAATCTAGGAAACAGATGAGGAATGACAAGAGTGCAAAGAGCGTAAAATGAGTCGGGGGGTAATAGAAGTACCTGAAAGTACCTGGAAAGCAATCAGAAGTGTTGGGAATAGAGTAAGTTAGTTGGCAGATAAAGTAAAAGAAAGAAAAAGTAGCACAGAAAAGGAAGACTGGGCTCATCTTTTCAAAAGATCCTCATCTCTTCTCAACTCTCCTCATGTGGCCGTGCTGGAAGACGGAGAGACAGGGGGACCCAGGGGCACCTGCAGTAAGGCATTAACCAGAAGCCCCATTATTACTTCAAAGCTGGACTCTGCTGGAAATCACCCGGGTGACACCGGGGCCCTGCAGAGAACGAAGCAAAGCTTAGAGATAGGAGCTGAAGGCCGTCTCATCTTTCAGCTTCCCCCATTTTATTTCTTCCATACCCTCTGCCATATTTACTGGAACTCAGAATTCAACCAACCTAATATTGCACACAGATTTAACTGCGGTGGCTAAATATGTTGGTGTTTTTTTTAAGTGGCCATATTAAGCTCTGTACCCAGCATAACACTGTACAGACCATAATTATTTTAGAACAGCAAAGATCTGACAGTGCTTTTACCAACTGACTTCTGATTGGTCAAATTCCTGTAGGCTTGCAGGTGATTAGCTGGGTGTGCACATGAGCATGCACAGCCAGTTATGGTAGCCATGCCCATGCAGAAACTAGCAATATATTTTCAACATTTCCTATAAATTTTCCCCAAAATCTCTTCAAATGCAGCCACATGTTTTTATGTCACAATCTGACCCAGAGTATGAAACTAAAAGAAAGTCAACGGAGCCTGCGGAATAAGCCCCTGCTCTTTTAGCTCTCATCCTAACTGGAGCTGTTTGGCTGGATTGCTTTTCTTTGTCAACAATAGGTCAACTACACAAAGGACATTAAACTGATAGCTTTTGCGTTCTGTCTGTCACTGGCAATGAATCGGTCAATTTCACAATGAATGTTGCACCGAGACGGTTTGGACTGCTGACATGCTATGCTATGCCTAAATACATGCACACCATGTTTGTTTGCAAGGTATAGACACCTCAAACAGTTCACTTGGCCTTCAAATTGTCAACCCTTTTAGGGTTGGAAGTCCACCAACTTTCAGATGTAGTCTATCTGCAAATCCAGTGTCCAGTGTGTTGTTGGTGAACCATTCACTGGTCAAGTGTTGCAAACAAACAAATATGTTTGATGCACTCCATTGTTTTCCTGGAAAAGTAAACTGCAGTTGAAGAATGAATTGAAGCTGAATCAAAGACGGACTTTTTAGGCTCCACATTTGAAAGAAAAGCAAAACTTAGTGAGAAGTACCAGCAAATCCTCCTTACTGGAAAACACACACGTTCTTTGGAGTAAAGTTGAAAACCTCCGCTGGTGGTTGATGGGCTTGGCAAGTTCTCTCATTAATGCCTGGAGACCACATGACCTTTAAAGAAATTTTGCTCTATTTTATGTAAGACAGAAACAACAATTTTGCAAAGTTCTCACAACATAGGCTCCACGAAACTTGAGCATTAAACAACTAGATGAACAGATATCCACATCTCATTTTTGGACCTCCAGTCGTTTGTAAAGTCATCTTTTTTTGTTAATAACAAAGAAAAAACATATATAAACATGGCCCCTTCGCTTTTGTTATTATTTTTCACAGTTCATTCTCATTATTTTTACATGTATAACAAATATTTTGACCAGAGTTACAAGCTATATTGATCAGGACACATTTTAAATTTCACAAGTTTCATTCCTCTAATATTCACTCTAATTCCTCCCTGTTCCTCCCTGCCCTACCTTCCCTATCTCTCCTCTTTCCTTCCCCCCGTATATTTCCCTCTTTATGTCTTATCTGTATCTTTAACACCTGGCCGCCTGGATAGTCAGCCCAATATGAGATCTCCGTTTCCCTCCCAGCTGAATTTCTCCATCATCTCTGGCTTACAGACGGCCCGGGGAGTGGAGGGCCCGATGAGCCCCAGACTGTGATAATGAGTTTGCAAACCCTTTCATGTGGAGATCAAGTCAATGACTGGAAGGAGTCTTGTTGGTTCTGGTATTAGCGAAGTGGATATTACCCAGCACAGGATTGTTGCTTGTAGAGCAGAAGAGCCCAGCGAAGCCCAGCCCAGACCAGATCTGGAGATGCAAACAGTTCCCATGAAGTCCAGACAGTCTAAATCCAGACACAAAGGCACACACAACTTTCAGAGGATGTAAGTTATAGCATTCTTCTGTCTAATACATTATACCAAAGACCTTTGCTGATATTTACAGGCCACAGAAGGTCAGATACCTTAAACGGGACAATGTTATGGCCCAGAAATCAATAGTAGACACACAGACTCATTCAGCATTTTCCTGTTGCGACTCTCTGCTTACTGTGTGAGTGTCAACACATCATAAATTTTCCATCTGAATAAGTCTAAGGAAAAGAATGTGCAACAAAGCAAAGTTTGAAAAAGGGTCTCATGCTCTTTGAATTTACTTCACCCAGAAGCAACATTACCACTCCCTAAATCCTATTTGTCCAACCCTTTAAATCCTTCAAACCAGTGTATGCATGCATGCGTGTGTGCGCGTATTAATCCGTAATGCCAAGCCACACATCATTACTGCTCCCTCCATCTGACACCTTCATTATACTCACAGACAGGGATTACTGTACCTTTGTCTTGTAAATTAGGCCACTTTCCTGTCAACATCATAATTGTGCTGCTTATAAGGATATTTCTAAATATTACAGTTGCACGTGATGATAAGTTTCAGGTTTGATTAAATGCCAGATGTGTTGCAAGTATGTAGTAACGAGAATCCGGGTGCTTTTTTTGTGTCAGAAGGGTAAAATTACTGGTCTTTATTAAGCAAACAAAACAAGTCAGGACATTTCTGAAATCTACTTCTGAGACCTCTATAATATTTAGTGAAATCTCATCAGAAGAAAAAGAAAACAACAAAAACAGTTGAACTCAATAATTCAAAAAAAAAAAAAAAAAAGAAAGAATAATAAAGTAAAATAGAATAAAATATAAAGCTTTAACTTTTTAGGGAGCATTAATATTCTTAAGATTCTGGAGCACTGAAGAAAAGGTCTGATTTGAGAAACTTTATCCTGTTCCAGAATAATGAGGGTAAGAAGAGAAGCTGATGATGTCATGCACCACACCACTACACAAGCCTATGGGGGTATTATTATGATCTAAGGTTGCTTCATTTGGTCAGGTGTCGATTTAACAAAAACAATTAGATTAGCTGACTCCCTAAATACACTGGATGATGACGTTTTGCCAAGAATAACTTCCCTGATGTTATATTTCATACATTGGTCATAAGTCAAGAAGATGACACCAGAATTCATCTGGCTCAAATTCACTTGATTTTAATGAAATAGACCCAGAAATGGAGAAATGAGAAAATGTCAGCTTGTTTTTCCTGCCTGCATGCTGGAAGCAGTCGAAGGCTGGATTGATTACTGGTTCACTAGTTTTGGTTCTCTGCATTAAAAACTTAAAATAGTTAATAAGTGAATGATTGTTTATGTCTAATGGGTCGTAAACATAACTGAAAACAAACTACGCTGTATAGTTTATCTTCTGAAACTACTACTCCAAAGCAATTTAAAGTTTTCTAGCATTTAGACACATATGTTGCCAAGAATGTTGCCATTCTTGGCCAGGTCTCTCTTGAAAAAGAGATTTTAATCTCAATGAGACTCTTACCTGGTTAAATAAAGGATATAAATAAATAAACATATCATAATTAATTCAACATTTTACCTTTAATTATTAAACATGAGCAATTATTTTGATTTGATTTGATTTTTGCCATCATAGATCCCTGACAAGGTTTTAGTTGCAAAAATATCCAAGTTGTAATTAATTACAACTGTACATATATTTGTGATTTTTAAAGGAAGTGAGGGGGAATGCACACAAACGAACCTTTTATACTCATTTACTCAATACACAACTAAAATAATGGACATAGGTAAGATTATATTGTTATGTTAAGTTCTGAATGACTGTTTTCATTGATTGTGATTGACAATTAAGATTGATTGCCCAGACCCACTACCATTAATTATCTAAAATAACTCTGCATAAGCTGGTATTAAAAAAATATCCTTCAGGTATCGGTATCGAAAACAAATATATTGGATTTTGGTGGCGATATCGAAAAATGTTAAACAATACCCAGCCCATCCTCTGCCTACAGTACATGGGTAAAGGTTAAACGAATAGTAATTCTTCTGCAAAGTCTTCACCTCAAAACAAGTTGTTCCCATATTTCTCCTGTGCTTCTTCTCTGCCCCTTTTCATGTACTTCTGATTAGGAGATTGATCCAAGCAGATGTTCAACCAGCAAACTAAGCCATAGCAGTTACAAATTTGAATATGGTCAGCCACAGAGAGACCCGGTGGACCCTTGGTGGACTGGTGCAGATAAATTTCCACCACAGAGGGCTCATGGACACATCGACAGAGAACATGAACTTGAACCTTTCACAGAACTTTAGACTAGAGAAGATCGAAGTGTGCACCAGAGAGTCTAGGAGACTGAAACTAGTAGCTGGATTGGTAAAACTAATGAAATAAGATAGACTGAGGTTCATAATACAGATGATGATCAAAGAGAACACCAAGAGGTGGCCCTGATGTTTCCAGAGAAGTGGCCTCTTTAGCCAAACAATCAGGGTCAATAACAAGGACATCAGAAACAAAGAAAACCAGTGAATCTGTTTAGTTTGTGTGAAAATTACTGTGTTTGAAGAAGAGAGAATGTGGCCAAGTTTCACTTCATAAAACTGTTCTTATAAAGAGCAGGTCTTCCAAGGACAATAAAGAGCTTTTACAGACTGGTTAGCAACTGTTGTAACGCTCTTGTTACTCATTTTGACTCTCTCTTTATCCTCTCCTCCCTCTTTCAGCATTGTCTCATTGTTTCTCCTACAAGTTCATAAAAACATATTTTTGACAATAAATTTCTCTGGAGCAGTGATTGAAAGAACAGAGGAGGCATCTAACAAAGTTGTTTTATTGATAGAGACTGTGGCTGGAAGTGATGACAGAAGTCTAATCAAGCACTGATATAGGGTGCACATCGCAGTGAAATCGTTTCAGCTTGAGGCAGTAACAGTATCCGGATGGGTTTTATTTTGCTCATTCCATTTTCTTTTTATAGTATAGCTCCTAATAGTTTCTATGGAGACTGAATAGGCAGAGGGTTGTTATGCTGTGTGTGGCCCCTCAGCAATCTCACCCTCATTCACCTTCCTACCTGTGTTTCTGGATATAGAATGCTCATAGGTGGTGATACATCCGTTTTAACACCCTCACCGCCTAATGGGTGGTGATATGGAGAACTGTTAAAACTAGAAAAGTCAAGGCTTCGGGATGTATGTGTCAACACTGAAGTTTGAAACAAAGTTTACTAGGCTGATTATAGGAGAGTTGATTGTCAAAGGACTACGTAATGTTTCACTCTTCCCTTTGTTTTACTTTTATGGCTTTACTCCTAGTCTCCCCTCACACATTGTTTTGATATGGAGAATGGTTTGGGATGGAAAAAAAAAAGTAGAGGTCAGATTTTTCTTTTTTTTTTATTCTGAAGTTGTGAAAGTGAGCTGTGCAGAAAAGAGCAGAGTTGAACGGAGACATCCAGCAGGGTTAGAGAAGCACTGCCTTGTTTCCCAGGCAGGCACCTTCTTTGTGACATGGTTAAAGATGTGTCCGAACACCATTCCCATCACCCTATGTCCCCTCCTCTCCCCACCTTGGCTCCCATCCCTCCATCGCTCCCTCCATCCCTGGAGAATAGCCTGCTCTTTGCTCAAGCCATTCCGTCTCCTTGGAGCTCATTGTTCCATGGTTGCTAGGTGATAGCAGGGGCCTCATTTGGTAAGGAGCCTGGGTATTTGGTACGGGGTCAGGGCTGACAGAGGTGATGTGAAGGTGTGTGTGTGTGTGTGCGCTTGTTTATATGTGAGGACGCACAAGGTTCTGTGCACACATTGTTAGTCATCAAAGTGTGTGTGTGGGCGCATGTATATGTGTGTGTATGTGTTTGGTTAAGGGTCAGGCGTGACAGTGCTGGTACAATAGAACGGGGTGTGACCAACCCCTCCTTCACTATTTATTGGCCTATTCAATCACCAACTCCCCTGCTCCGAGCTAGGCTGGGCCAGGCGGGCTGCAGAGCCGTCACTCAACAAGGAGGGGGAGGGGCAGAGAGGGGATCCCAGAAAACATAATTAATGTGCAACACAAGAGCTTCTGTATTGGGCTAAAGAGGAAATTTAGGAAACAAACCGCCACTGCAATTACACCCCACTGAATAGACCACTGTCTTTGAGTTGTCACCTCTGTTCCAGGCATTCACACCTGCTCTCTGTCATTTCTCACCCTTTCTCATTTCACCTTCTCTCTGTCTAAACTGTGTATTTCTCTCATTTTGTAAAACACACACCAGGGGAGAGCCTCTTTGTCAATCGCCCTCCTGAATTCCGATTCTCAATTGTGGAGCTGGTTGGGCCGGGCCCGGCGTTGGAGAGCCCTGGAGTGGCTTTCAGAAATCTCCAACAAACACACACATACACACTACTGCTGTTTTTGTATCCAAAAGCCTGAGTATCCATCAAGAGAGTACGAGTGGTGAAATGAGCAAAACAGGGAGGGACATTTTTTAGAAAATGAGCTCTTCTTCTCACATCTTTTCTCCACTCCCCCCGTTCTGTCTCTACTTCTCCTCCTCTGCCTCTTTCGCCACATGATAGTCTATAAAGTCTATGTAACTTCAGGATTAGCTGCAGGCCCCTGTTTTATAATGTCATTCAGTTTTGCTTTTTATCCCTTAAGCCCTCAGAGCAAAACCATCAGCGAGTCTTTTGCCCTCAAATTAAGCTTCATTTAGGATGACTCACTGTCAGTGTTATGTGTCTGTGAATCATCAGTGTGTTTTATTAAAGTTTTTAGCACATGCTACAGGCTAATTTTTTCTTCCTCTTCCTGTCCATCACAGTCTGGTTATCTCTTCCTTTTGCATGACGCTACTGCATGTCACAGCTATCGCAGACAAAATTTGAGTATCAGCAAACTAGCAACCAGAATGGATTTTGCAATGCACTGCACAAAAAGGTCTGCGGTTGCTGTCTGAAGAAAAAAGTATTCCCTCTGGAATTTTCTCCTATCGCGCCTGCATGTGTGTGTTCCAAAAACAACCATGGAGCTAAAATTGTCACAAAATACTTGCCAAATTGCTGCCTGGTGTTAACACTCACAGTGACTCAGAAGGAATGTGACGTCCTCACCTGCACTGTAACTGATAGCAAATATGAAGCAGATCTAACGTGTCTGTGCAGAAAGAAGAGGAGGGAGCACTGGCACTGCTGTGGGCATACCTGTGTGTTGAAAGGCTGGGTGTGTCTGACCTCTTAGGGTTCGCTGCTCTGACAAAACCACAGTCGTAATGCAACTGAAAGTGACTCCAAAACTTGGCATGTAAACTTGAAGTCAGCATAATACTATGCGAGTCAGCTTGAACCTCACATAGTTTCTGGAAGAGTCATTAAGGAATCATTAAGCTCGAGAACAAAAAGATTTATATTCATGGAATTCATCAAAACAGCTTATTGAACAAGGCATTCATTAAGCAGGTTGGTTGAATCCAGCCGTTGGGCTTCATTGATGTGGTGTTGACCCTGGACCACAGCGTGCATTGCTGTCACTGTGGCTTTGGTTAGTAGTGCAGGAACCTTTCTTTGTGCCTATGTTTGGGCCAGTAACCTTGCTTTGTGTTCCTGTGTGTATCGGGGTGTAGTGTGACTCCCTTTCTCCATAAATCACTGTCAGATTGCAGTTGTACGAAACAAAGCTCTCGCCCGAAGCTTGGATAATGGGGTTGTTGGGATGTGTGTGTGAACTCATACATTCATGTGTGTGATGCCTGTTGCCCTTCATTTACCAATCAGTGCCACACAGAGTTTATGAAAATTCATTGAGTGTGAGATGAGTTTTTTTTTTTTTTTTTACTTCAGATGAATATTGCACGAAATGCAGCATTGGGTGACAAAACACTCCATCGATTTTTAAGGAAGGAAGGAAGGAAGGAGGGGGTTGAAAGACAACAGAGAGGGAATGAGGTTGATCACTGGTGCATGATGGAATAAACTACAGAATCTCTGTCATCATGTGCGTGTGTGTATGTGGCATTGAGGGGTTTAATAAATAAATGATGTTTAAAATGAGAGCAGCTCTCTCTAGACCATCTCCACTTCATGAGAAGGACTTGTTTACAACTCCACATAGACACAGACCGTAGACTCACACAAATCCACACCAGCACGCTACATCTATGGTGACTGGAGCTGAGACGCTCACTGTTGCTCTTCCTTTCCAAGAACACGTCTGTCCTGTGAGCCTCCAGGTGTGTGTTCCCTACTTTTAGGTCCTCGTTGCATTACGCTCTGAATTCCCTCCATGTTGATGGTGAAGGGATGGGAAGCATTACAGTGCAGGCCAAACCAAACACTCTCACACATGCATATAAACACCTGCTTTGTGAGAGAAGCTGGAGAGCATTAGCGAGCTCAGCAGAGCAAACACCGTGATAAAGGCAGGATTTGGGCAATTTCGAATTGGAGGAAGCAGAGGGGCAGGGAGAGGATTTACCCCCGGTATCCCCTTCACAGGCCTGGGCACGACAGAAGTCTAGAGTTTTGTAACCAAACAGTGTGTGGCGCTGACTCATAGTTCCTGTGTTTGCTCTGCGGGCTGTCCTAACATATCATTACTTCTCAGAGGAAAGGCAAGCTTCGTCTCTGGAGAGACGGCTGCCGTCTTTCCAGACAAAACCTGACCTTTTAAATTCCCTCATCGGTAAAATGAAGCTGTGCCATCCTCAGTGAGCTGTGAGTGCAAATGACTACTCGTGAGGGAGAGAAAGAACGATTCATGGGTGTCAAGGGGAGGGCAGTAGTCGCGCTAAGGATTCCCACAGTTTTATTGTTTTTGGAAGATTTTCAAACATCCCATTTCTAGGCAACTGAAGCAAAGGTCAAAACGGAGGAAGGAAGAACAACAGACTTGAGGGAGAGAGAGAGAGAGAGAGGAAGATGGGATGATGGTAGGGGATACAGCAACGGAATGCTGCAGTGGTTTTAATTACAAGCACAGGAATAGGCTTTTTAAATATTTAGAGTACAGATGATCTCTCTGGCTGAATATGTTTGTGTGTATAAGGCTTTGTGTGTGCATATGTGTTTGTGTGATGCATGTGCATATTTACACGGGTGTGTGGGAGGATCACGTATGCAGCCATACATGTTACCTGCAGTGTCATATTTGTGTCACAATGAACTGCCTTAAATATAGCTGCATAGTTTTCAGATCTGTTCAATTACTTCATGCTTGGATCTTAGTTTCAAAACTTACCTGAATGAATCTGTGTCATCATCTAGACAAAACAAGGCTCAGAGCGTGTACTATGAAAAACCAAAATGTCAAAATTTGGCACTCTATGCTAACGCAGTTTTACTCTTTTATCTATAAACAGATATCGTGCGAATATGCAAGATGTGTTAGCAAGGAGATATATTTTCTGTTTCTGGAACATGCTATGTTTCTGTTTTCAGCCTGCTTGTAGTCTGACGATTGACCAAGGGGGTTTCGGTTGTGCATGTAAACAACAGCAAAGACGCGTCCACATTCAGAGAACGAGCAGTAAACGAAAGAGGAAACCTGAAAGGTTTTTTTTTTTTTTTCTTTTTTCAATAAATGAAAACAAATTTAGCAGTAAAACATCATATTGCACATAATCCGTGTGTTTACGTTGGAAGTTTAATTCCTCTTTAATTCAGAATTAAAGTTAAATCCGATTTAAAATGATTAAAACATTACCATGTAATCACCTAATTCCGAATGAAAATGTCCATTCCGAATTAAACTTAATTCCGAAGTAAGTGGCTGGTTTATTCTGATTTTAAATCTGAATAGAATAATTCCGCGGTCATGTATACACTCATTCCGCTTTAAGTTAATTTCTGCGCATGCTCGTTCCCTTGACCGTCTGTCGCGATGACGCTTATATTCTACGCTGGGCTTGTTTTCAAAAGGAAATCATCGACATGATGTTGTCGTGCTGCTGCTTCAAAAATAAAATCAAAACAAATCCAAAAAGGATGCTAATAATTTAGCTAATCGACTTAGTTTGTTTTCTTCCGGTAGACGTAAATACGTAAAAAGACGTCGGCCCCCCCTATCCAATCAGAACTCTTCCCA
This sequence comes from Hirundichthys speculiger, assembly GCA_018398805.1. Taxonomy (NCBI): domain Eukaryota; kingdom Metazoa; phylum Chordata; class Actinopteri; order Beloniformes; family Exocoetidae; genus Hirundichthys; species Hirundichthys speculiger. Next base: position 6,888,848 of record JAGFBZ010000344.1, on the reverse strand, counting down.
ATCCCCAGACCTTAAGCGGAATTGGATAAAGCCAATCAAACGTGTTTTCAATGTAAACCTCAATTCGGAATTACTATTTCCATGTAAACCCGAAAGAAAATAGTTTAATTCTGAATTAATTAATAATTAATAATTAATATTAATAATTAATTAATTAATAATTAATTAATAATTAATTCCAAATTAAAAAACATCATGTAACCGTGGCCAATGTGTAACGGAAATTAAAATGTTTACTTTGGAGTCAAACTCAATGATACAGGCGGCAGAAAAAAAGACACAGAACTGATTATTTTAACTATTTAAACAGCCCCATCTACCAGGCAGATCGCAACAGAGATGTCTTTGACTTCACTCATACGATGATGTGATGTAGTGGAAGATAAACAGAACTCAAAAGACTGAGCTCAAATCCAAGAAGTAGTTTCAAGGCGCTAAGTGCCAGATCTTGACAATGTGGGTCACGTTGTGACAGACAAGCCTGAACTGCTCTCACAGATTTGACTCTGCTTGGCTGCATCTGTCTGACTGACATTAGGGTGCGAGAACATACAGGAGGCTGTAATCCCCTAATCATTAACAGGGACCTGCAGGATGTAAAGAGATGTGACTGCCGTCTGAGAGCACTAAGCCACAGGAAGACGGGATGCGAGGGGAGTTATGTGGACCCATATCCTCCTTGCTTTTTCTTGTTAAATGGGTGCTCTAATGGGTGAACGTTTTCTCCGTCTCTCACTGTATTGTGTGTTTGTTCAAAGTGAGTCAAATTAGTCCAGACTATGGTAAATGGGCCGTAATTTCGACGGAGCGCAGCGTTCTACTCATGTTGATCTGTCATTGACAAAGTTAACGCGCATGGACATGAGGCGAGGAGGCTCGTCACAAAGACATCAAAGTGTCGCTGCAGCGGCTGGCCTGCTGTGAGACCGGCCTTCAGGCAGACACCAAGACTCTCTCGACCCCTGACACCCAAGTTAAGAGTGAGGAGAGAGGGGAAGGCATGGAGGTGGACAGGTTCTTGGCACCATGTGCGAGAAGTTTGAATGTCTCCATCCTTCTCTCCTTCCTCTTTCTATCCCCCTCACACAACAGCACATTTTTTTGGTTCATGTTTGGCTTGCATTTATGGTTCCAAACATCTCAACTTTATTTATAGCACACTTTTCAAACACATGTGCAGCTCAAAGAGCTTTGCAGAGCAAAGCCAGATTTACAAGGATCCAAGTGTGGAAATGAAATAATACTTAAAAGATTAACAACATCTATAAAGTCCAATAATAAATAATAAAGATACAAATAAAAGCAAAAGGTCAATAGATTTGGAAAGACAAAAACAAACATAATAAAGCAAGTAGTACACAAAACTTCAGAGTTGAAAACTAGCTTTTTGAAATAGACATGTTTCAAACAAACTGTCAGCCTGAAAGCCAAACAGGTTAAGTTGATGAACCATTAAGCAGCAAACAAGATTCTTCCACTGAATAGTTTCTGCCTCTGCTCACCTCCTGCTGCCTGGGAACCCGCCGGCTGCGCACACATGAACGTACGAGCACAAAAGTCTTGCTACTTGGTAACCTGCTGGCTATCTGCCTCCCATTCCTGTCTTTCAACAGCAAATAAGAGCAGAGGAAAAAGCAAAATCCGAAAACAAATATTAGGCTTTGTCGTCAAAGAGCATTCCAAATGAGGATTTCACTCTTATTCACTCATATTTTAAGTCCCATCTACCCCCTCCTTCACTTCCTCACACCACACAGCCGCCCCTGCTTCTTTCTTCATTGTCCACCAAGGTCTTTCTGCGTCGCCTGGAGAGATGCGTCTCTGCTGGTAGATGGTTATGGCAGAATGTTTCGTTATGGTGGTGTGAGGGTTTAAAAAAAATAGTTGGAATTGTCATTGATATTAATGATTCAGTACTGTAAAATATACTCATATACTGTAGTTAAAATTGACACATTAAACCAAGACCAGCGGGGCTGCGGAGGAAGAAGCAGAGATATCTGTGTAAGTTTTAAAATATCGCTAGATATGGAATATATTAACAGCAAACTTTGCATTTAGTCTTCCAGTTTCTCGGCTAATAAAACTGCATCATAAAACATGCTTTATCAGTTTGTTATTAATAGTAAAATCAGTGCTGAAAATAATGTTACCTTTTATCTCTTTCAGTAACAACTTTGAACACAGTGAATCTAAGATCCTTTTTTTTTCTTTACTACAAGCAAAAATAATACAGCATCTCCACTTTGTTTTGTTAAATTATCTGACTCAGGCTGCCTCATGAGCTCTCTTTGTTCTGCAGAACAAAATCACTGATCTGATCCAGCCTTCTAAAAATGGTAAATCAGATGTTCAAGCTTAAAGCTAAAACAGGTAATGCAGCTCAGAGATTTATTTATTGACTCAAAATTTAGGGAGCATCTTTCTTTTCCAGCTTTTCTGTAGTCCTCCTCTCGTTCGGGGTCTTTGTCCCTCCCTCTTGCCTCGGGGGGGTTCAGATGTCATCCTCATCCTTGTCAGAGGAGTCTAATGGATCGGTCACGCTCAGAGCCCTCCCAGCCTGACTCACAGAGCTGGGGTTAAAGGTCATGGCTAGAGTGAGATAGGAACTGCAGGGTGACGACGTCTGCCTTGCTGTTTCCAGCCGTTCGTGTGTCTGCAACGCACCTGTTTATGGTCACATGCGTTAGTTGGTTTTTTGTCAATAAACACCTCTGACTTGTATGCTGGGTAGTTTAAGTATATATTTTCTGCTCAGTGTAGAAAAATATACTAAAGAAAACAAATGTGAGAGATCAGCGACAGGATGTAGCAGCGTCAGGTAAGCAGACAAACGTTACTCATATGCACACACACATACTCCCGGCGTCTGGCGTATCCATCATAACCTCTCGGGGGCTCCTGTTCTTTCCAGAGGTCAGAGTTGAAAGTGGAAGGAAAGACACCTACATACACACAGAATATGCATGAATGTGTGTGTGTGTAGGTCACAGATGTGCGCACAGCCTCTGTTTTGATTAGGTCTATACTAGCACGATGATCTACTGCCATCTCAAGAAACAGAAACCAAATGTACGCCTGGAAACAAGACAAGTCAACACATATGATGATATATGGCTTGAAGTTCTGAGGGTCAGCAGCGTTTTTCTCCAAACAGTTGATCGGTCTTTCTTGTGGTTTTTCCATACTTGCTGGATTTTGTTTTCGGTAGATTTTTTAGTCATACCAGTTATCATTAATGCAGAGCACATTTCCCTCCTGCTGTTGCTAATTTCTTTTATTTCTTATTTGAACCAGTTCACTTTATATTGCCCGTTCGCGTCCCGTCCTGCATCTTTATTATCCTTTGTTTCTCCTCCACCTCCTCCCTCTGACTTCTTTCCCGGGTGGTGAGTTTTAATTTCATGCCCCCTGCTCTGGCAGTTGGTCCTCTAGTGAGTGCCAGGCCAGCTTTGGGACACGCGCACACACTCTTTGGGGGCTAACAGTCTCTCTAACACACACACACACATCCGCAAGTATTCTTGCATCAGCATCCATGCAGAACTTATGACAATGAAGTTGCTTGCAAGAGCACACAAAGACACACGTTCCTAGACACGATTACACAAGCAAACACAGTGGCATGTTGAGAGAATGGGCTTGATTCAGTGTTCATATATATGAGAGAGAATGCCAGTGTATATTCACAGATTCATCATCACGCTGCCATTGTTTCAGTAATTTATGTGAAGGTGTCAGTCTCATCTGGCCAGCGACAGTATGCTAACTGTGTTGGCATGCATTCATTATTCAAGCAGATGATCCTCAACCCTGGGGAGTAATCAGTCATTAATCTAATTTAGTGAATGATGGCAAATCTCCTCTGTTTGCATTAAGGGGGAAAAAAAAAAAAAAACTTTCCATGGCTTCACCTGCCTGGCCTCATCTTTTTAGCATTGTAGATCTGCTGCTCTGGGCTGGCCACTCATTAATGAATACACCTCAAGGCCAAAAGCAATGCTGCCAGAGGGTGATATTTCAAATCAAATTCATTGAAGAGGCAAGTGCCGTCAGTTTATGAAAGTTTCTGTGTGATGGTGAAAGTTTAGTCAAATCTCAAAAATGGGGGTGCCCGATATTGGACATTTGCTGATATCTGATATGCCGATATTTTTTTTTAACAAATGTCTGCCAATTGCTAGTGCCGATAACGATATAATCCGCCAGGGCTCCTGATACAGTACTTAATACTGACAACATTAAATCAACATTAAATGATGATGCTTTTAATATCATGGTGATGGGACTGATGCAAACATATTCTCATAACAAAATAAGAAAACTACTGCAACTTACATGTAAATTCCAGGAGCTTCAGAGTGATCCATTTTGCTCCGGGGAGGTCATCGTCATACTTTTACCTTCCGTGAAGAGAGCTTAAGAGACAAGCGGCTGCTTATAGCTTTTTTTTTTTCACAGGAGTCTCCTCAAAAATTCCTCGTACTCCCCAGGATGACAGCTCTTAAGATGAGTTATTAAATTAGTGGTGTTGACGGAGTGGGTTTTGGCTCCTCAATGCATGACCGGAGTTGAGTAGTCATTGCAAACAGAAACTTTACAACACTTTAAAAATCTCCACACAACAGACATCTTTGGTTTGTCCCTCTTTCACGCTCATGAACGTAATGACGTCTCTCTCTTTTTTTTAACCTTATCTTGCTGACATTATGTCATTAAGAAAATTAAAGTGCAGGGTGTCTTTTTATATACAGTTACACTAGATAAAAAATATACCTAAATGTGAAGGCTTTTCATTGGAACAACTTCTGTTAATTTAGTGGTACCACTGAAAGCTGCAGTAATACTCTGAGGAATATCTTTCATCATCTTGTTGTTTGCAATAAATCATCTTAATCCACTAGCAGAAACTGTTGTCTTTGTCTGTCACTATGTTGTGGTCCAAAAGTTTGCTTCACTCATTTCCTTGTTCAGATTGTATATGGGCCGTCAGCGTTGGAGAATGAGGGTATTGAAGAGCAGCGTGGCTGACAGAGTAAACATCCAGAGCAGTCACTGCTGTCCATTGTTAAGATCCTTTTCTCAAGACGATTCCCACCCACTGCAGCACAGCTGGGACCATCTTCATTGTCCCCCTTTTCCTCTGCCAGCCTCAGCCATGTCCTCACAAAGAGCTTTACACACACACACACACACACACACTACACACACACACACACACTGCCCTCAAGGATTAGTCACAATTCCAGTTACCTTTTTGTCTCCTAGCAACCAACATGTCTGCAGTTTCTGGTCTTCCACCTTTAATGTGGACTAAAAGAATCATCATAGTCCACGTTAACAGAGATTAGATACTTACCAAAAGCAGATTTTGGCTTGCTTCTTTAGTGAATTGGATCTTAAAAGTATGTAGATGTTAGCATTTGTAGATTTTTTTTACTTTGTAAAGTTAAGACTGTCTTTCACAGTCAGACTGTGGTTTTGATTTGACTTTCTCTCTTTCTAACAACCTTGTCTTTCAAGAGGCTTTCTTTATCCTTTAACTTCAACATGACTTACACTGAAAACAGATTGCTATCCCCTGATAGTCCTGTCCTGTTTTTTTTTTTCTCCTGAGCATCAACTGTTTGAATTTGAGTGTTAGGCAGTTAGTTAAAGGTGCTGATGACTGCTGATTGTTTGGACAAGGTTTGAATGTCTGTGTACTTATAAAACATTAACATTTGCATTATCTGACTTTTCCCCATGATGTTAACAGCCCGAAGCATCAACGAGGTATTGAAGTGTGAGACATTGATGAAACTTGTCAGAGAGATCAAACCTCATGGTGGCCCTTTCCTTTTCTCATTCTGAAACTATACCAAATTAAAAATCATACTCTAATCTTTGCTGGCACTTAACACGTACACAGACCTGTCACAGGTAGGAACTTTCATCTCCTCAAATCTTTGCACACAAACCCACAGCCTGAGCTGACCAGTGGTTAACCTTCGCCTCATTACTTATGTAATAGGCTGTCTGGAACAAGTGGTTGAGTCTCGACGAGCAGATGGAGATCTGACCTCTTTGTACATTCGAGCACATAGGATGAATAACAAACTTTAGACAAACTCTCACTCTTGCTCATGTATGACAGTTTTTAATAGCACGCAGGATCATTACAGTTTCTCTTTCTCTTATTCGATACAAACAATATAAGCCATCTATAAAACAAGTAGCTGCTGGCTACATTGCAGGCTTTACCATATTGGCTTCCTGTGGTTGGCTGAAAAACAGTGTTGCATACAAAAGTATTACTTGACGGAACGTAATTACCTCCAGTTGTTAGTGTGCAAACTCATCATTACCCTCCCTTTAAAGAGAACATTTTAAATCGATTACATCAGATTCACAGCTTTAATCTGGACTTCAGCACTTTTATATTGTTTCATTTAAACTCACATTCTTCATATTCTAAAAACAACAAACATTATAGAGTTGAAAGGCTCATCCAGCTACACTCAGTTTCACTTGCATCACTGTTGGCTCTTGGTGGGAATTTGTTACACATATCTCATTTTAGTAATGTCACTTTTAAAACCCGTTTTTATATTTGAGCTTTGGATGTAGCTCAAACTAAAGTCTGCAAGTGCTTTTCAAATAGCCATGACCCATTAATCAGCAGCAGTTTTTAGTAAAAAAAAAGAAAAAAAAGGAAAAAATATGTGAACATGATCATTGTATTGAATGCAGTAAGGCATTAAACCAAGGCAAACATCCCATTGTTCTGTTATACCACAAAGTAAATTAAAGAAAGGGAAAAGTTATTCAGAGACATATAATTAAAGTGCAACATTATGTCCCCTGATAATGTATGAAATATTCATTCAGTGCAGTGCAGCTATCCGCAGATTAAAGTCTGGTAATTAATTAACTCCAACCCTGGAGGAACTTATGATAATACTCAACACACAACTCTAATTCCACCTTCACAGTGATGTGCACCAGCTGTTCTTGTCTTCCATTATTGTGTATTTTAATAATCACCGCCTGCAGAAGTATTTAGACAGGGCGCCTGCTGTACTTCAGATTACATTTCTATCTTTTTGCCTTAAGCTGTTAAGTGTGTGTGTAGGAGTAGAAGCACTATATATATATATATATATATATATATATATATATATATATATATATATATATATATATATATATATATATATATATGTGTGTGTGTGTGTGTATATATATGTGTGTATATATATATATATATATATATATATGTGTGTGTGTGTGTGTGTGTGTGTGCATTCATGCCTTGGAGGGTGTGTTTACTTGCATGCTTGTGTGTCCTGTTAAAGATAAGGTGATAAATCCTTGGGAGAATTGTTGACCTGACGTCAGCTTGCACAATGCACTTGTCTCGTACATCATGGTGAGCAGGAGGAAGCAGGTAACCAGAGGAAGAGTCCACAATCTTCATTGTTCCATCAATTTCACCTTTCTCCCACTCAGGGCACTGTGATGCTGTTGTTTCTGTGGCCACACGATGCATATTTTCTGGATACTTAAGTCAATGCACTCCCACAGTATGTAAATTTTTGATGGTATAGAAGGAAAATAAAAGAGAAACCGGTCAAACGTTTGGACAGGTAATTGCATATCCAGCAACAAAATGGGCTGAGGGGGAATCAAAAGAGGTTTTTTTTTTTTTTTTATTCTAATGTGCTCGGCTGCATGTCCTTGACTTTCTCTAGGTGTGCGCCTTTGGGCTGTTTTTAAGTTTAGCTTTCAGTTTAGCTTTCAGAACTGACGTGACATAAAGGTAGCTGTTCTACTCACCTTCCCTCTGGCTTCGTCCTCTCCTTTCCCTTCTTCTCCCCCTCTCCTCCCCTGATACTTTCCATGTGTGGTGGTGACTGTAAATGTTTAAAGTAATGACCGTCTTCACTCTCGATTTCAGTCACTCCAGACAACAGAGCAGGCTACAAGTTCCACAGAGAAAGGCAACCCAAAGATGATCTACAGTGAGGTTCATTTCAGTCCATTTTCATCAAATCTCCTTTTTGCATGGAGTCGTTTAAGTGGCTTCAAGTGTTCCTTTTTCCCTGTTGATTGAAATCGCTCCTGAATGTGTGTCTTTTGCGGCATTTTCCTGATCTGGTATCCGTCGCCTGTGGTTAGGTGTGGTGGATCTGTCATCGTAGTGGCTCAATAACACTGACCTCAGACCAGCGCTTCCTGGAAAAGCTGTCATCTGATCCCCAGGATTGGTTTTCCACTTTCTAGGTAGACAGCCATTCACAAAGAGGTATCTTTAACCAGTTTTAGCAAGACCACACAGTGTGTGTGAGAGAGAGAGACTGAACAACAAAATTTACATTGTTGTCTTTCTAAATGGCTGCCTCCTTCCCTTGTACTCCTACCCTGACTCCATATAAACATTTAGTCCAATCCAGCAAAATGATCTTTAGGCTATCCCCAAAGATGGAGATCATTTTTTCTGGCCTTGAGAGAGCCTCCTGGCTAATGTATGGAGAGGTTATGGCAGTAATAATGGACCTGTTGAAAGGTATGTTCTCTCTCTTCTGCTCCCAATTTTCTGCCGTTGTCCAGCAGGTAGACAGCATGATGGATGGACAGGGTTTGGCTGTGTCTCTGTGAAAAGCAGGGCTATCGCACATCCCGCCTGCCACGGATAGCGCCTCGAAGCATTTGTCATGATCGATGCCGCCCAGCCGGGCTCGATCACTCAGCTTGACTGCCAGTGAAAGGCCTGGACACCCTCAGAAACTCAAGTAGACATAATGGTAGGAGGAAATTAGGGCGAATCAGGAGCTTGGAGAAAGTATGGATCTGCTTCACGGGTGGCAGCAGAACACACAGCCAACTGTACGTGCTCATGTGGGACTTTTAAGCCCAACAAAGACACACAGACATCATGAATCATTTACTCTGAAAGGAGAGATGTGGGCAGCTGTTAAACTAGCTTCTTGATATATATACTATATATTTGTGTGTGTGAGAAAGACTTTGCATGTGTGTGTCTGTCAGCCCTCATGTGGACTTGATAAGTTCCACTGACATTGTGTTTTCTCTTTGTGGTTGTTGAGCGTTCCAGTCTGGGAGCGCTGTGTGTTTCTCATTGGTTTGTGACTGCAGATGATTAGAGTGGAGTCCATCCATGAAATTCCCTTTAGGTCCCATCAAAAAGCGTCAGTTTGCGGGTGTGTGCGTGTATCATGGGAACAAGAGACGGGGGGAGACAGAGGGTGTTACACTGACCATATTTTCAGCAGGAGAATAAATCACAAACCCTCTTGTGTCCACATGGCCTCCGATTTCAGCATGTGTAGAAGTGTAAGCTTGGTGAGCGCTCTACCATGCCTGTTTGTGAGGTCCATTGGAAATAAAATAATACTGCTTGGTGGCTTTTTCCTGACATCAAAGTGACACTGAAAAAGAGACTGACTGAAGTGACAGCTTTACCCAATCATTTGCATGTTTGATTGTTTATTTTACATTATGACTTTTTAGATCCTAAATTTAGTCCAAGACAAGAGTAAAAGTGATAAAGAAAGACTTTCTCTCCTGGGTTTTGAGCAGGAATGTTCCTAAAGCAGACCGTCTGTTCTCATCTTAAAAACGTAGCAGTTTCTATTCTCAATGCATTAGCTCTCTCCTCCCACTGACCTCCATCCAGCTCTCATCACCTCATCTCATCTCCACCACAAAGGGACTAAGAGAAGCTCCTATCACCCTCTGTGCGCTGGCATATACTCCTGCAGCCATGCATAAGAATTGGTGTGAACATGCACAATGAATCTGAGACCTTCAGGACTGTGTTCTGACCTCTGGCTGATGACAATGATAATCATAGTGGTTACAGTGGTGGTGTCTGGCTCTCTTTCTGAGATTGCACTGATTGCCATATTGAGGTGTGAAATATCTTCTTGGAGTCTTGAACACACACTGAAACACAGAGTCACTCTCTGTGAGCCATTCAAATGCAAATACATAAGGCTGTATTTTTGCAAGTGTCCAGGGGGATGCCGGCGTCAGTGTATATTCTTTTTCACCTCAATCTCCTTCTGTGAACAAAGCTGTAAAGATTTGAAACCGTCTATTTAATTGAACCTTCCCTTCAAGTTTTGATAAAATTATGAAAAACTTATGTAGAAAGTTTGAAAATAAATTCAACTTTTAAGAATGGATCTGTCAATGTCCCTCTCTCTCTTTTTTTTTTTTTTTGATAAAAACTTTGACCAAGTCAGTTGTTTGTCAGTCAGACTGTGGACAGTTTGAAAAGTTTGTTCCTGACAAGGATTTTAGCTCAAATTGTACCAACTTGATGTGTTTATCTGAGTGCGGTGCTCTTTTATTCTCCGGTGTATCCTCAGCCTTTTGTTGGATCGTTTCCAGAAACTTCTTTCTAAAGGCCCCAGTTCATAAATGCAGTTGTTTATGTGTGTGTCTACTTATGTGTTTTTACCATGGGAGGAGGAAAAAGGTAGTTAGCATTTAGTGGCAGCACACTACCATTCTTTTAACAGCTCTCACACACCTCATTAACTCTCCTAATGAGTGCGTAATCAGACACATTCCGCTTCTGTCTCTCAGCCTTTTTCTCTCTCTTTAAATGGAAGAATAGAATTAAGAGAAGTTAAGAGCATTTGGCCAAAATAAACATTTTCTTATCATGCAATTCAAGAAATCAGGAAAACAAACCATTTCAGATACTCTCACAGCAGAAAGAACGCAGTGACATTGGGATTTACACACAAGTTCTACAGAATCACTTAAATCTAATCAGCTACATTAAAAGTTTAGTTCATTGAGAAATGGTTGCTTTTTTTTCTTTTGTATCCAATTTGAATATTGATCTCATAATGTGTGGAAGTTCAGACTGAGACAGCATGATGAAATAAGGGTGAAATGCTGTGTAAGCTGCGCAACGTAAACTCCACTAATGTGTTTCTAGATGGAATATCATTGACTTGTAAATTACTTCTATCCATCACTTTCAGGCTTTAAGGTATTTTTCTTTACTCTTGAAAGCAAAACTGTCCTGGGGCTCATGGAAAAACAGCTGTGAACGGGGGGGCTGATCTGTATTAATATTACAACTCAGTTTACCATAAAAGTTTCAACAAAAACAGAGACGGAGAAACAGTAGCTGAAGAAGGCAATGCTGATGGAAAGAATTACATTGCAGAGTGTACATTTTGACAGATTGCAAGTTCTTATAATACCTATTTTTTTATTATCCCTCAATGAAACCTTTGAAAACAAGACACCAGCATATTAAATCATTCTAGCTGATGTATAATCACATATATCAACAGCTGATGTCATCCAACTTTGGAGGCGCAAAGTGAGACGATATGAAGTCTGTAAGATATGAAAGAGGCAATTATTAACATTCACATTGGAGGCATGTGTGTGAGCGTGTCTTTAAAATAACTCACCATAAGACTTTGATTTGATGCAGCCTGAAGACTTCAGGAGTTTAACCAGAAAGGGCTGCCAGATCCTCAGGTAGCTAAACCGCTGCCACATCCCGGACACGAATACTGATAAAGCACAAAATGGTATGCTAATGTATTTATGGCGCCTATTGCAGCTGTGCGATTTTCATTATGCAGTCGCAGCAGGCATTTTCTGGGATATCTGTGTGCACCTTTGGTGCATGTAGTAAGATAGAGATCAGCGGGTAATGATGGGAATCAGACAGGAACCAGACATTGCCTTCAGTGTGTGGTTAATCTTCAGACCAGGCGCCTTGAGCTACGACTGATAACATTGCTAATTATTCCAGATTAAGCCTGTGTGGGGATTCTTGTTAACAGTAGCTACGTTTATTGTCATGGCACTCCACACTGATTAAATGATACTATTGTTTGAAGTGTTGTGTAAGTGAAACCTGACCGCAGCTCGTCAGGGGCCGTGGTTCATACGGCGAGGACACACCTGGAAACATGTGTGTAACCCCATCATTAGGGCAACAACGGGAATGAACTGTGAGGGAAAAAGCCTGGCCGCATTAATGAACTAACTGCCCACTTGCAGGGTATGTGGTGCATTAAGGTAAATCCATAACAGGTCTAAGCTTTTTGTTCACCGACGTTGCCACACTCTCTCTTGCTCTCACGGGCGGGGGTTCACACACCTGTAATGAAAAAAAAAAAGGAAAAACTCTGGTCGGCAGAGTGTGTGCAGGAAATAAGGAAACAAAAATTTATTGGTCTGACATCATTACACTGCTCTCTGAGATGCAAGGCGGCCTGGACTGGGACTGGAAGCCACAGTCCAGCCTCAGGACTTTCTTCATAGCTTTGTAATGAATGCGTAGAGGGAGCGTGAGCAGTGGTAACTTCTGCAAAGCAGTTCTGTGGTTTCTATGAATCCTTTCACCCTGAACGGACCAGCGTCTGGAACTGACCAGTACTCCCACTTCTTGATGTTTAAGTTTGTCTGCTCTGACAGTACTTCACAATCTGATGACCCCGAGGTTAGCGTAACTCTTAGGACTTTGTGCCTACTCACAATTTCAGTGAGTGTACACCAGCCAGACGCTCAAAGACCAAATGATTTTAGTCAGAGTAACTCACCATACTCTCTAGTTTGGTTGTTCACCAAGTTTAGGTTGCTGCACAAGTGATGCACTGCTGTGATATTTGCTGAAGGGCTGTAACATTTGATTTACTGTCAAGCTCGGTGTTGGAGACCACAGTGGCCAGTGTGCCTCTTTGTGGTGACTTTTCTCATATAATTGCATCTCTTTTTGAAGTGCTTTACTGAAAATCAGCATCTTAACTAATCAGAAATGTCAAGTGTCTCAGAGCCAGCAGAGTTTGGGCTGAGCTTAGAAAATAGCAGTAAGGGGCAACCGCAGAGTATGTAAAATACAACATGATGGTCTCCCACAGAAATGTCCTGTTTGCCATTTTAAGAATGTGTAAAAGCAGAAATGTTGCATTGCTAATTTTAATTCTTTTCTGGCTCCCACAGGAGTTAACTGGTCGATAAATTTTTGAAGGACACAGAAAAGACTCCAGACCTCAAACCAAGTCCGCTGTAATTATTCTGATAGATGTGAATGATAGCAGAGGGAAAAAGACACTAAAATAAATGGGAGATCCACAATACACAGCCTTTTCTTTGTTTTTCTGCCGAAAAATGTTCCCATATAACTACTTTTCTTTTTTTAAAGTGACCCCCTACAACCTCAGTACCTACTTCAATCAAACAGCACCATAAATGGGAGTATATAGATCATGCCAGCCAATCCTGTTAGAGCGTGCTAACGGGATTATGAGGGTTTTAGTGTGCAGATTTCACCCTAGAGCTTTCAGTTTTCAACTTACACACATATTATTGTATTCATATCATCAGAGCCTTCTTGTCTTGCCTTGCATTCCAGCCTCTCATCCTTGTTTCTATTTCTCACTCAGCTTTCTCTCCTTCTCTCCCCTCAAACTATGCTGCATTAACACAGTTAAAAGGCCTTAAACATGCATGTTCAAGCGCACAGAGCAAGGCATTCTCCCAGATGTCATTAAGAGTTTGTCTGCACTGCCACACTTTTGGCATCTCATCTCGCTGTTTGTGATTAGACAGAGTTCACGGCCAGGTAGAGCAAAAGCCTTAATGTTGAACAGAGCCGCTTTGATAAGCAGCACCAGTATATGCCCGGGTGCCAGACTGACTGACTCAGCTTTCAACTCTGGCTCAGACTGTTTTTGCCAAGAGGACAACAAAGAAGCTGGAGGCAGCGTAGCTGTTTGTGTGTTTGCTAGTTAGACATCAAGAATCTGGTTTGATCTTTGCAATGTGATTCTGCAAATAACAAGTCAGGTCAAGTCAAAAGTTATTCATATAGCACATTTAAAACAAGGAGTTGACCAAAGTGTCGTACGATTGTATAGATAAAACAATGTCAGCAATAAAAATCACACTAAGAAAAATAAAAAATGATGCAGGAAAGGCTTAAAATAACATGTTAAATAATATAAAACCATATTTGCATGATAAAAACCCTAACAATTTGCTTAACTGGGGCTAAAAGCCAATGAAATCTGTTTTCAGAGGAACTTTAAAATGATCAAGTGTGCCAGCAGTCCTAATATTAAAAGGTAAACTGTTCCAAAGTCCAGGGGCCGCCACTGAAAATGCTCTATCACCTCAGTTTTCTTTAGTCTAGTTCTGGGAGCATAAAGGAATAGCTGGTTTGTAGACCTCAGTGCTCCAACTGAAGTATGAGGCTTTAAAAGTTCACATCAATAGGATGGTGCCAAGCCTCCAAGACACTTAAAAACAAGTAATAAAAGTTTAAAACTGGATCCTGAAACAGACACGAAGCCAGTGTGAAGAGGCCAGAACAAGAGTGATGTGATCAAATCCTGTTTTTCCCATTAGAAGGTAAGCTGCTGGATTTGTTCAGCTTGTAAACATTGCAGTGATGACTGGTCCAGACCAATCTACAATCTGCAATTACAATAATCTCAAGGCGATGTTATAAAGCGTGGATAGCTCTTGAAGCTCTATGAAAGGAGGTAGGCCTTGAAAAAAAACTGGCTTGGCCACTGAACTAATCTGCTCACATTTAAATGCACAATCAAAAATCACACCAAGGTTCCTTGCAGAAGAGTGACAGTAAAAATCTAACCGGCAGGATAGCCTTTCCAAATAAAATAACTTCTGTTTTATTTTTGTTGAAACTCAGGAAGTTTGTCCCCATCCATGACTGAGCACCCCTGAACATCAGCAGAGCCTGAATGTTAGCGCAACTGTCTGACTTTATAGGCAGATAGATCTGAAAATCATATGCAAAACAATGAAAAAGGATGTTGTGCCTTTTAAAAATAGATCCTAAAGGAAGGACATATAAAGATTAAAGAGCAGAGCCTTATATGGAGCCTTGAGGAACGCTGTATCAAAGTGGGGACACTGGCCTAAATTAACAAAACATTACGTTCTCTTCTAACCACAGGTGATCTGTGTGTGCACGTTGTGTTATAGTGTGTATGTAACTATTATAACATAGCAATGCTCAATTTATTTAATTGTATTGGAGAGTCATTACAACGTTTAGTTTACCGTTGGCATACAGCGTGATCTCAACATTTCATGCCAGGAAATCAAAATAAAATTTGTTTTTAATTATGGTGTGTATGCAGTTCTCTTTTTATAAGTACATAACCACCCATTCATTAGAAAGATTGCACAACTCAGCTGCTGCGGTAAGTTCGCTCCTCTCTTTTGTATCCCACTGAAACTCAATATTCCAATAAAACCTCTGAAGATGATCCGCTGGGGATACTAGTGTGGATACTTGTTGTGTGCATCACAATATTGCACGCTATGGTGCACATTAGCATTAAATAAGTAGGAGTCATCAAAGTCAGAAGTTGTGTGTGGTTTTATAGATTCTGGTGGTGTGCTTTAGCCTCTCTGTTTACGACCATAAGTGCTCTGTTTACTTCTGTGCGAATTGTGGGAGAACCTCTATGCATGTGTGTGTGTGTGTGTGTGTGTGTGTGCTGTGTCGAAGAGAAGCAAAACCTTTCTCAGTCAGGTTATTTAAACATTAAAAGAACATACAAAAAAACTCAACTTATTACTAACTAGAATTGTATCTTGTTTGTGTCCCTCCCTACTGCTCCCTCACACCTCACCTTTCAAATGCCTAATTTGCACAGGTGGTTAAACGCTAGACATCCACACATACACCCTGATATGAAAAGTTCATTTTCTTTATGACATCTCCTCCTGATGAATCCATCCTTGATCACAGAGGATCAGCCATCGGCCACTGCCTTCGCTGTAGGTTTGCTTGGTCTGTGTTCAGGCAGTGAGCCTCACACCGAAGCACAAGTTAACACTGGATAATCCTGACGTTATGAAATAACTACTCCTTTATGAGTGGCATTCTCCACGCCGGGACCACACCTCTGGATGCTGGCACACACGAAGGGGAGAAAAAAGAAAAATTAGCACTTAGCTTTGAGTTCTGCGCTGGTAACTGTGGTGAAGCAGGGAGTGACAGCAAACAGAGTGTAAATTCTTCCTGAAAAGCCATTGGAAGTGAAAGGTTAGCAGATGAAACTGGTGAAATGTGTTTATGTATCTTGCAGGGAAGAGATGGACAGTATTCATGCCCTGTCCAACTGCACAAACCACAGCAAGCAGTCTCCAACATTGGGCTGTGCATAACCTATGCCTGCTGCTGTCTTTACAGAGATTTGAGTGAGAACTTCATTCAGTCCATCCCCAGAAAGGCATTTAGAGGAGCTACAGACATCAAAAACCTGTAAGTACCTCACCGGTCTAGTAGGGAAAGAAAAAGTTGTTTTTTTTTGTTGTTTTTACAAGTTCCCACAAATTTGTTTTCACGGTCTGATGCCTATAGAGTTTAATTTGAGGATCACATCATGATTCAGAATATTTGTAATTGAGAAGATGAAAAATATATATATATATTTGATGATGATAGGTGTGTGAACTAGCATGTCCAGTCAGATTTTCCTGAAGCAATCTAATTATACTAAAAATCTGCTTAGCAAATGAGCGCTCAACATCCACGAGTCACTCAGTATGATTTCAGCATTTCATCTGGCCAGCCTAATGTCCTTTGGTGAGAATAAAGCATTATGAGCATATTGGTGTCCATATGCCTGTTTGATAGACCCTGTATCACTCTGATTGAGTACATGAGCTACCTCTCACACACATACAGCTCCCCAAAGATGGCTTGTAACAACTGTGATTTACATTTTCACCATCATATGTGCACCTTCGTTCATGCTCACATAGATTTATGAGGCCTATCGGCGCACATAAGCAATCAGTAAATTCCACTTCTTCTACTCTTGGGGGCTTACATGAGCTGAGATCGCTAAAACAGCATTGATTTACCATAATGCATCAGTGTACTACTTACTGTATCAGTGATTTCAACTACTCCACGGGGAGACAGAAAGATTGTGCATCTGTCTTTGTGATCCACAGCCAGCTGGATAAAAACCACATCAGCTGCATCGAAGATGGAGCCTTCAGAGCTCTGCGAGGCCTGGAAGTACTGTAAGTATCAGAACTAATGCTTTTCCTCCATCCAAATGCTGTTTTATTCCATTAAAGCGCTAAGTTAAATTAAGTCACTTTTGTTCCCTGCTAATAACCGTAACTAATATGCATGCCACAGGCCTTGCATATTAAAACAATGTGGGCCTCATGGAGGGGGTCTGCATCATAGAGACCAAGCTCCATTAAGTCACAGTTGACAGCAGCATTCCACTCCATCACATTAACACCCCTAACCCACCCACTTCTCCACCTCCATCAGCTCCACGTCTAGCCCTTGGCATCTGACAAGGGGTCTCCTCCAATCATCCTGTTTGAAAAATCCCAGCCAAGTTAGCCCCTCGTCCTGGTGCCAGCGCTGTGCAGTTTTTGAATGTTCAATTAATCATCTCTTGTCAAAAATCATAATCAAACGCTTCAGCAGGAGTCCCCAACCTGAGACAATGTGGGCTAACAGCACAAGCTGGGGAACAAAGAGACTTTGACAGTCTTGTTATTTGAATGTTGGGAGACTTGAGCTTTAAGAGGTGGTGATGCAGAAAGGAAGAAAGAAAAGAGCTGCTTTCATGGCACACATTAAGTCGTATAGCATAGGGTAATTATAATGATGTGAGAGGGCACAGAGGGTTGTTTAGATGGGGTCGATACGTGTGCATTTTATGGGGGAGGAGGACAGATTGTGTGGAAAGGGGGATCACATTGAAAAATGGCGAAGGGTTATTAGGCTGATTGAAATGACCCGATTTGCCTACTGCAGCTGATGCCCCGGGTTCGATCGGGGTGCGTGTATATCATCTTCCTATTTCAGGGAGCTGAGCTTGTGTGATTGCATATGTGTGTGCATATTCGCATGCAGGACTAGATGCGTGCGTGGGAGGTACGAGGGCTTCCCATCTGTGTGAAATGAGGTGGTATATTCCCAGTGGACTGCAAAAAGGAGAAGGGATACATTTAAAGAGATGAAGAGGAGAAGGCTGTGCTAAACAACTGCAGTGACAATGTGACTGTTTTGCTCTTTGTTGATTGCAGAACACTGAACAACAACAACATCAGCAGCATCCCTGTCTCCAGCTTTAACCACATGCCCAAGCTCCGAACTTTGTAAGTAACAAATATTCCACCTTAGTGATCTCTAACGCTCTGGAAGCATGAAACTATAGTCCACATACATGTAGACATAGCAGGGAAAAGCTGAATAATCTCAGCGGGAGTTGACAGGTTCTGTCAATCCAAGCAATGCTGGGGGGCAGCCATGACCACAGAACAGCACAGAAGTGTTTTTAGCAATGTCAGGAGCTATTATGCCCTTCATGTAAATACAACAACTTGCTTGGATAGCCACAAATAGCTCCAGAATTCTATTGTACTAAATCTGAAATGGTGCACAAATTAAAACAATTAGCCCTGCCGAAACTCTGAGCCGTGACTATATGGCTCTTGTGGTGACATCTTGGGCTTTTTCACTTCCAGAGGGTTTGTATTATAGTGCTTGCCTGTTCGCATGTACACTGTGTGTCAGTGCTCGTGGGTTTGCAAGTTAGCAAACATGTGCCAGAGGTCCACCACACAACAGCAAGAGTTATTCTGGACAGGGACAGCACTGCAGGAATGCAGTGTTTGGAGTCCTCGGTTTAGAAATGTCATCTTTTTTTAGATTGCACCGTTTACAATTGTCCATGTAGTATATCATTTAGTGTGTTTGGCCACAGGGAACGGACGTGATGGCTTGCAGAAATGAGCAGACACTTTTCATGCTATTTTCATCTTCTGCTGACGGTATTTTAGATAAAAAAGTAGACCTCTGTCAGTGGTTTGGTATCATTATTATTATTGTTTTTCTCACTAAACAGCCGTCTCCACTCTAACAATCTGAACTGCGACTGTCATCTGGCCTGGCTGGCCCAGTGGCTCAGACAGAGACCTACAATTGGTCTCTTCACCCAGTGTACAAGCCCTCCAGAGCTCAGAGGACTCAATGTGGCAGAGGTCCAGAAACACGAATTCAGCTGCACAGGTAAGAACTTGCATATAAACTTAGTGAGACACTGAATTTCATATGTAAAGTTCTTTGTCGGGTAAATATGTTCATTTTGCAGAATGAACATCACAAGATGCATGGGATAATTCCTCATTGTGATTTTTGTGGCATTTAAGGTCACTGTTTCTCTCTTGAAATGTCTGCATCTGAGAGAGTTTTGCACATGGGAGTGTCACGGCGTGCGTTGGCTTTATCGTATCCGGACAATGGAAAAACATCATGAGAGCCTGCACTCCCCACAAGGCCATCTCACTCACAACACCAGCTGCGAAGGGTGTTTGTGTCCACATTTGTGTCTGTTTGTGTGTGTGCGTCTCTCTCTCCATGGGTTGTGATTTTTACACAGCCATACGGCGTGACAGCACAGATCATTAACTATTCATCGCTCAGGGAAAGACATTCAAAGCGTGGGAGCCTAACGATTCCAGATACGAAAGTTGGAGCTAGGAAATTTGTGTTAATAGTGGGATACAGATATACGGATACAGAGAGTTAGGGTTTTGCGTTATGGGCAGCTGCAGTCCACATATAGGCAGATAACATTATGTGGGAATTCTCTGTGAGGCTCAACAGTGAGTCTTTTTGAGCATGGCAGACAGTAAACACAAAAGCAGCTGCCGTGCTTCAACAAATCTATTTGTAATGCGTTTACGTATATACATGCACACCCACAAAGACTTAAAGCTTTATTCCTGAATGACCAGGAGTTGAACTCCCAATGAAAGGCTCATTAGAGACTGAATCTCTGGGACACACACACACAAATTATTATTATTTTTTTCTTCAATTTTTGACATTCAGCACAACAGTATGTGGTTGCGCATGCATCTAGTTTAAGATGTGACCAGGCCAGGCCACCTGCGGGGGATTTGGGGCAGGGTGGCGTCACGTTGGAACAGAGGAAGAAGATGAAGGACTTTTGTATGAAGCAGAAATATGAAGATAGGAGCACTCTGTTATGCATTCATACAAAATCTAATGAAGTCCTACGTCACGTTCAGCCATTTAACTCACTCACAGTCTTTCCCAGTATTTTTGCCACATGTGGCACATTTAAATTTAACAGAAATGCTGGTTTGCTTTGAGGAAAAACAATATTTGAGGAAGCCTGTTAACCATCAGAATCCTTCAAAGGTTACATTAAA
This sequence comes from Hirundichthys speculiger, assembly GCA_018398805.1. Classification (NCBI taxonomy): domain Eukaryota; kingdom Metazoa; phylum Chordata; class Actinopteri; order Beloniformes; family Exocoetidae; genus Hirundichthys; species Hirundichthys speculiger. The sequence continues at coordinate 6,868,607 of JAGFBZ010000344.1, read as the reverse complement.
GTTAAACACTCCAAAGCCAAAATAAACTTTTTTCTAAAAAGAAATGTACTGAATTTCTTTATTCATAATTTAAAAACTGCAGGAAAAACTCCAGATTAAAATTATTTCAAAAATAACATCCTCGGAGCAAACAGTAGTTTGTAATTACTTGGAGCGAGTGTGGTGCATGAGCAGCACCTCATTAACTTTATGGGATCAAATGCTGTTTCTGAGCTATTCTGATCACAAAATGATCCTGTTTGATTGTTTCAAATCTGGGTGAAATGTTGTTTTTCTCAGCTCCTTTTTGAGTAGCAATTAGTGTATAAAAAACATAAAAATGTGGGCCCCACTAAATAGGACTGCCAAAGCATTTTCATTCTAATTACTCATAATCCCTTGACTCTAGTTTAGATAAGAGTTACTCTGGTTTGTTTTAACGGTTGATGTTATTTTATTGAGGAGAAATTACACAAAGATATTCTCAGCTCTGGCAAAAGGTAATGAGAACTTGCTTGTACCAATTTAAGGTATAATGACAGTAAATTAATGACTAATGTACCAAATTACTGCTTCCATAGAATAATAAAAGGAGTAAAAAAATGTGTTTGTAAAAAATTGTTTAGAGGTCAAATAAAATACTGCTTTTTTTTTTTTAGAGGGAAACGGGGAAGAAATAGCTCTAACAAAAGATGAGATGGAGCAGATGGGAGGAAGCCAGTGATAATATTTTGAAATGATGAGAGACATGAGGTGGAGTGACGTTAAATGTATAGACTTGTGAGGAAATGGACAAAAAGTAATGGGTTCCAGTGAATGAGGGCGCTAAATGGAGTGAAAAAGAAAGCATGCTGGGGGCTGGGTTGGACTGATAGAAAAGTGAAAGCAAATAAAAACGGGGAAAATGGGACTGAACGGAGCAGCAGAGATAACTGATGGGAAGGAGACAGCGGGGAAAAACAGCATCCGGGAAAAACAAAGAAGCAGCAAACATCAAACAGCCTCACCTCAAGCATACCTGTCAGGAAGCTGTCATTGTTCGAGTTCCTCCAGCTGAGGTCTGCACTCTCCCTGATCCCAGGCCTGTCAAATATTCCATGTTAGATCAGAAGGGAGTTTTTCTCTGCCCTAAACCTGATCCTAGATCTGTCATACCTCTGCTCTCCAGATCACTCAGCCTCAGATCATGTGGTTTGAGTCTTTCTGCCAGTGTCGATTTATACTCTTGAGATGCTGTTTGCTATCTGGTTCCCAGATCTGTTAAAGCATTCAGATAAACTGGTTAGGATTTACCAGATATATGAGGTGTGACCTTAAAATATTGCTTATTAGATAAACAGTCCAAAAGCCACAAATTGTATGGTAAACCCTGATGTTTCTTTCTGTTTTGGAAGTGGAGTTTTAAGCACTGAGCTTTCTCTATCATTGACTTTTACCATCTCTCGCTCTGTTTTCCTCTTCCTGATTCTCTACCCCCCCCCCCCCCCCCCCCCCTACATTTTCTAGCCAACATTTTCCACATGAGCTGAGCGATAGATAGGAAGGTAATTAAATATTCATGGTTTGAAACTTGGATTAGTAATGCTGTGTAAATGAGGCCATTTAAAAGTCTGTTTTATTCATTTTAACTGGGTTAGACTTTCATACTCACATCTAGTGCACAGACGGCAGAAAACGCTGTACCGGCAGTGTAAGCGCCCGCTCTTCACTTTACCACACCGCTGACAGTGCCGTAGCTATTTGAACAGGTATCTGGAGACAGCATGATGAGTTGTGTGCTGTGAATGCAAATGAAAAAGTTGAAGAACAAATGGAAGTGGAGAGGTGGGTGTTGTAAAGCTGAATGTGCAAAATGGCATCAGTTCCACCTGGGGGACACAGACTCAGGAGAAACATTTGTCAAGAGATCAATGGATCTTATTGGGAGGCCTTCATTTGACACTCCGACTCCATTATTCAAATCTTTCTTCTCCTCTCCAAGTACTGTGGCAGTCCTTTGATAGATAACCTAGTTTCTTTCCCATTTATTCTCAAGGATATTATGGCTTTAACTGAAGTGACGAAAGAATAGGATGTTTCATCTATTTTTCTCAAAATCAAAACATCCTCAGGAATGTGTCTTTGTTTGGAGTTCAGATTATAAAGCATAAAAGTGTTGAAGACATGGACAGCAGTGGAAAGAGTCTGAGATCAGCTCAAGAACAAGAGCTCGTCTTCTAATCCCAATCATATCATGATTATAATTATACTACTGCAGCAAATCGACCAATGCTTACACTCCTCTAAGAGTAACATGTCAGCTGGACACAGTTATTGGCACTCTTCTGAGCGCAGCTGAGTTTTCCCCAAACAAAATAAGAAAAAAAAAAAAAGTAGTAGACTTTTCTAAGTTCACATGACCTGAATAACCAACAAAATTTTTTTCTGCTTAAAAATGTTGAAAAAATAAACAAAACATGACTATATAAAAAGCAACAACACATAATCTGAATAGCTTGAAATTCTTGTTTACATCTTACATCTTAGGTCAAAATCAGTTTAGGTGCTTCCAGAAAGCGCCCCTAAAAAGAAACTTAATGAGTCTTTAGATACGGCTATGCATTGTGTTGTCTCACCAAAGGACAACAACAAAGTATGCCAGAGGTTCCACCATGCTGTTTAGCTACTTTGCAGCCTTTGACATTGTAAGAAGGGACTTCTTGAAGAATAATAGGATAAAGTTGCCAAGACATTTTGAAGCAAAATGTTTCATCACATTTTACTGTATTCTAGGTTTGAGGTGAAGGTCTCTCTTATCTTTCTTTTTCTATGTATTTTTTTTCCCTGTTTCATTTTCCAGGAAACCAGGAGTCTTCAGGCCTACAGCCGTGTAGCACGGGGGGAGGCTCTTGCCCTGCCATGTGTACCTGCAGTAACAACATCGTGGACTGTAGAGGGAAAGGCCTGACCGCCATCCCCGCCAACCTGCCTGAAAGCATGGCCGAAATGTGAGCACCTTTCCTGTTTTCACTGGAACCAGTTTAGTAAGATAGCAAAACCCATTTCAGAAATATCTTCAAGAATCCTTTTCATCAGATATACAGTTCAGTTCAAGTTACTTTACTTGTATAGCACTAATTCATAACAAAATATCCTCAGAACTCTCGTTGTAGGATTTTGGACCAGTTAGAAGCAGTTCAGAGTCATTTTAGGGTATACTATTAGGAATTGCAGTGGTCCAACCTTGAAGTGACAAATCCTTGGACTAGTGTTTCTGCATCTCTCTGATATGGGATATTTCTTATTTTTACAATATTACAAAGGTGAAAAGAGGCAGTAGAAACCTGTTTATGTGTGATTCAAAGGACAAATCCTTGTCAAAAATAACTCCAGACTTCTCACAGTTGTATTTGATGCCAAAGTGATGCCATCCAAAGTACTTAAATGTAGTAGACTGTCTATTTCTGAAGTGTTCAGGTCCAAGGACTACAGCTTAATTTTCTACTGAGTTTAATCACAGAAAAATAGAAGCCACCCAGGTCTTTATGTCATTAGGACATGTATATAGCCCAGCTACTTTACAAATCTCATCTGGCTTCATGGATAGATATCTATGAGTATCGTCTGCATAGAAGCAAACATTTATGCCATGTTATCTAATAGTAGTACTTAATGGAAGAATGTAGTGTGAAAAGCATCAGTCGAGTACAGGTCCCTGTGGAACACCGTGACTAATTCTGGTGTATGATGAAGACTCCCCACTCACTTGAACAAACTAGAACAAAAAAATATTGGGATTACCTGCATCAAATGCAGCACTGTGATCTGATTAAAGTGCAATGTCTGAGGCCATCAAGATCAGCTTTTTTTAAGGTAGTGGTTTGATTACAGCAAACATAAAAGCCCAAGGCACATAGCCACATGAAGACAGATTGATTACACTCAAAATAGAAGTATACAGTAATCAAGAGAAAAACCATCTCAGTCTGGTTGGTATGGGGTCAAAGAGGCATATTAAAGCTTTAGAAGAAGCTATTGCTACTGCCAGCTTGGAGAACAAGACAGAAACAGCCCAGGCATACAAGTCAGTTTCAACAACCCATCCCAAAACTTCTCAGCTTGATGACACCCCGGAGGCAGGAGTGAGAAGGGTGCCACAAATTTCCTCTCTAGTGGAAGCAATCTTATTTGTGAAAAGACCATAGTGCGAATTACGGGGGGTTTGGGGGTTTGACCCCCCCAATTACAACTTCGACCCCCCTAAAAAAGGGACAAATTGTCATTTTTGTCATCCTCGACCCCCCTAAAGAAGGGACAAATTGTCATTTTTGTCATCTCTAGAAAATGTTGACCCCCCCAATTGTCATTGTATAATTCACACTCTGGAAAAGACTCATTAAGTCATCTCTACTGAGAGTTAAATGAATACATGGCTCAAGAGAACAGTTAAATTGACATCTAAAATAAAAGAATGCACTCTTAATTTCACAGAACATTGAGATCTTTGCCTGCATCCTTGTTTGACATGGAGAGGGTCCTGATTAGCTGTGGTGTGGTGCGGTTGCTAGCACTGCTCTGTTATTGCCAGAAGGCTCCAAGTTTAAATCCTGGGCCTTTCTGTGTGGAGTTTGGATTTGTTTCCCATGCCCAATTCATCTTCCTCCAAAAGTCCAAAAACATAAATGCTGAAAGGTCATTCTGAAGCTCACTGTAGAGGTGTAAGTGTGCATGGCTAGGTGTCTCATTTGTCTCTGTGATGGACTGGTGAACTGTACTGTACCCCCCCTCACCTGATGACAGCCAGCATAGGCCAAATTCCCCCTGATCAAGTCCTTGATATACACTCACCGGCTACTTTATTAGGTACACCTGTCCAACTACTCGTTAACATAAAGATAATCTCATCGGCCAATCACATGGTAGCAACTCCGTGCAACACCTAGCCATGGAGACATAGTCAAGACACTCTGCTGCAGTTCAAACCAAACATCAGAATGGGTAAGAATGGTGATTTAAGTGACGTTGAACGTGGCCTGGTTGTTGGTGCCAGACGGGTTGGTCTGAGTATTTCAAAAACTGCTGATCTACTGGGATTTTCATGCACAACCATCTCTAGGGTTTACAGAGAATGGACTGAAAAAGAGAAAATATCCAGTCAAGGCCAGTTCTGTGGGCTCAAATGCCTTGATGATGCCAGAGGTCAGAGGAGAACGGCCAGACTGGTTGGAGCTGATAGAAAGGCAACTGTAACTCAAATAACCACTCGTTACAATCGAGGTCTGCTGAAGAGCATCTCTGAACGCACAACATGTCAAACCTTGAGGTGGATGGGCTACAGCAGCAGTAGACCACACTGGGTGTCACTCCTGTCAGCTAAGAACAGGAAACTGAGGCTACAATTCACACAGGCTCACCAAAATTGGACAATAGAAAATTGGAAAAACATTGCCTGGTCTCACGAGTCTTGATTTCTGCTGCGACATTCGGATGGTCGGGTCAGAATTTGTCGTCAACAACATGAAAGCATGGATCCATCCAGCCTTGTATCAAAGGTTCAGGCTGCTGGTGGTGGTGGTGTAATGGTGTGGGGGATATTTTTCTGGCACACTTTGGGCCCATTAGTACCAATTGAGCATTGAGTCAACACCACAGCCTACCTGAGTATTGTTGCTGACCATGTCCATCCCTTTATGACCACATTGTCCCCATCTTCTGATGGCTACTTCCAGCAGGATAACACGCCATTTTATAAAGCATGAATAATCTCAGACCGGTTTTATGAACATGACAATAAGTTCACTGTAATCAAATGGCCTCCACAGTCACCAGATCTCAATCCAGTAGAGCACCTCTGGGATGTGGTGGAACGGGAAATTCGCATCATGGATGTGCAGCCAACAAATCTGCAGCAACTGTGTGATGCTGTCATGTCCATATGGACCAAACTCTCTGAGGAATGTTTCCAGTACCTTGTTGAAACTATGCGATGAAGACAGTTCTAAAGGCAAAAGGGGGTCCAAACCAGTACTTGCAAGGTGGACCTAATAAAGTGGCTGTTGAGTGTTACATCACAATATTATACTTCGTAGACATCCTTTTGCACACTTTTTTCTCCAACATTTGCTTAATCTGATCTGTCTGGCTACTTAGATTTAACAAGGTGGAAAAGATTTATACATCCTTCTTTGATATACTTATGCTGTTCTAGACTGTTTCTTCACCATGTATCACTGGACATCTATTAATCTCATGTTGACTTGGAGGGAAACATGCACACTTACAGCAGACTCTAGACTGAGATCGCAGGCTCTTATCAGGTTAGATGGCTGTGAACCACAAGCGAGAGCTTTGCCAACATCCCTCCCTCAGTTAACAGTTGCCCAACATCTGTCTAAGTTTTAACTGTTTACAGGCCACATGCTATACTCTAATTCCCGGGGAATGCATACCCAGACTTTTTAAAGTAGCCCTTTTACACTCTGTGTCAGGGGTTTCCTGCCACTGCCAAAGGCTTGTGTGAAATCTTACAGCAACGCTATGATTTATGCGTAATTTGATAAAGGGAGGACAGACGGAGAGAGCCAGCGACTGCGTTGCATGTTCGTCCAAGGAACATGTGCGCAGCCAGGAGGAAACAGAAAGTTTCTGGGTCTTCTTCTCTCTAAGGGGTCTGTTTATAAATACCCAGCTAGCGTGGAAGTCACCAATCCCATGTTCCCTAACAACCCTGACCTATTTCTTCATTTCTGAATTTGGACTTACAGTTTGCCCTTCTGTGTGTTCTTGTCTGATTGAATGACCACACATGAATCACTCAGATGTTTTAAATTATGCTGAAATATTTATGTATTTTGACTTTTTGAGAGACCATCACCGTTGATGCTGGTGGATTACAAACCATAGAATGTGAAAAGCAGAGATGCAGATTTTCAGTGTTCAGTGCTTTGCAGACCTCTTCAGCACATCTTTCAGTTGCAGTGCCCTACAAGTGGGATATTATATACACCGTTGCAACATATGAGCTCAATATTCATCAAAAAGCACCAGCTGGAGAACAAGGAGATGACTGAAAGATAGCTTTACCATGCACACATTCAGGATTCAGCAGCTGATTACAGACATTTTAAAGGTTTCCCTGCCCTTCATATCTAATTGGTACTTAAATGTGTCCTGCTTATAAACTCCACTGTGTTCTGATTTCTCTTTTACAAGACCAGAGGGAAGCCCCCATAACATGTGCATTCCTCCTGCCCTGCCCATCAGAGCCTTTACCTTCCAGGTTAATTTCCCATGACGATCTCTCCTTTAATCTCCATGTACTTTTTCTCCTCAACATTTTTGTCTGTCTTCTCTCTTTCTCTTTCCCAGCTTACCAAATTACTATGGGCAATTTTAATGAGGCACATTAAGTAAAAAAATAAAAAGGAAAGTGGTCGGGTGGGGGGTCCACTCAGGAGCTCGGTGCAGCAGGTTTGATCTGTGCTTGAAGTTCATTATAAAATCAGTTTCAACTTCAGCATGGCAGGCTGCTGTGCATCAAGGCCGAGCTAATGCCTTGTTAATGAGGCACTTGAAAACTCACATACACACAAAGATGCATGCATGCTGTTCTCATTAGGTACAAATCGGAGAATTGCAACCCTCCTGCCCTACTCTACGTCTACCCTAATGACTGGCTGAGTTGTGAAGACGTGAACTGGTTTTTGTATCTTCTCTCATGTGAGACCAGCTCTAGTTTGCCTACACACTTCCACAACAAATTACCATGCAGTCAAGTCTCTGTCTACGCTGACTGAGCCCTGCCATGAAACTCACCCCCAGTCTTTCATCTGCACAGCTTCAGTCCCGCCATCATCTCTGGCTGCTGTGCACACTCACTGAATACCCAGAGGCATAATGTATTCCCTTTTAATGAAAACCATGCTCAGACCCTAATGAAAAGGATAAAGAACATTGATTGGATTGACACAATCACCAGCTCACATACACACACACAAATGTTCATGATGACAAATTGGACAGGAGTTATTGATTGTCCATCCAGTGGTAACTTTGGGAGATTGTTTCTTTATTTCCCCTTTTCCAAATGGGTGTAACAGCTCCTTTGTTGATTGCAGGGATTAAGTTGTTTGCACATATCAATCTTTAAAGAACAACAATGCGAGGCTAAAATGTTGGGAAACAGTGTGTGTGCGTGCGCACATGCGCGCCCTTGTCTGGTTTGGAAAATTTTGCTCGATTCTATGGTGACACACCCACAGTGCAACAGCATGTAGGTATATATGTACACAACCAGTACTGGCAGTGAAGCACACTGAAATGGCATGTAGAGTGCCAGACTGGTTTGGACTGGTTGGACAGACTGGTTGATGAGAGACAGCGTTAAAGCCACTTGCCCCCACACTCTGCAGCAAAGTGAGGACAGAGGAACCACCGGGCTGTCACTCCACTGTAAATCCACACCACACACTGGGACAGGCAGATAAAAACAGACAGAGGGAGCAAGTCGACCACAGGAATCTGTGGCGTGGAATTACTGTTATCCAAAGAATGCCAATAGCACTCTCATATTGCTCTATGGGAGCACACCAGGCCTTTGAAGAGGGACAATTCTTGATTGAAATATTTGGAAGCTCAAAACTGTCAAATGGTTGTGGCTTGTGTCTAACAAAACAATTACCCCCCGCAAATAGGCATAAACAAAATATTGCAAAAGGGAAAAAGACATGTTGTCAAATCTGAAATGTCTCCAAATGACTAATTAAATGAAATGGAAAAGTGGCAAGAAATCACATACCTCACAGAGTGATGGTTAAATCCTGTTTCTAACCTTAAGCATTTTTAAAAATCTTAGAATATTTCTAATTTTCCTGTGGTGATGAATTGCCAGATAATGATATTTAGATATGTGTACATCCGCTGGCCAGCCACAGCTCGTGCAGGCCCGTGCCTTCTGTTGTGCAGCCAGTCACTCTGCAGGGAGGCAGACTGGTAAAGCAACCAGACAGGCCTGCAGCTGGCTTCCTCTGGGCCCTGCTAAGCCTCGGTAAGGACAGTTTTAAAAGCTGTGAACTGACCTGCAGATAAACAGCCCTCTGCCAGCTACAGCAGGGATTTGTTCTGGAACTGAACTGGGTCCTAAGTCGCAGCCCTGAAACACACATCCATGGCCACACTAATGGGGTTTAGGGATGTCTGTTTCTGTGGGACCATCTGAGACTGATTAGAGTCTGTTACAGCTCTTGTCTAGATAACCAAGTGTATGTTTGTCTGTGTATTCATTTCAAGCTCTGACAGTTGTTTTATGGTGAGGCTTTGTCAAACTCACTTTCTTGTCAACTTTTCTTCAGCAGCTCCTAGGCTCACAGGAAAAAGTAAACTCTAAGAAGTAATATTTTACCCTACTGCAAAGGTTTTAGTGGACACTTTGCAGACACCCAAAGGATAACAGCAACTTTCACAAGAACAAGTGAGATCATTATTGATTTCATGATCTCATATGAGAGCATAAGTGCTGGAAACTGTAAATGTTAAACCAAGAAGAAATATGAGTTTTAGTTGAAGGCCTTAACACTCTCACACAAAACGAAACAGAACCTTTTCCCCCTCCAGCATTCAGGACTGTTTATTGGTTCTGAAGATGTTATGACTCCAACATGCCTGGACCTATTACAACTGTGAAATAGATCTCCGCTAATATAATCAGGCTAATCACTGGGGGTCAGAGGTGATTACTCAGCTCTGTTGCCATGGAGAACACTATTGTTTGGTTAACTAATAGTATCACATCTCTTTTCTCCTTTTCTCCAGACGTCTGGAGCAGAACGGGATTAAGTCTGTTCCTCCCGGAGCCTTCTCTCCCTACAAGAAGCTGCGTAGGATGTAAGTACAGCAGCGCATCTCACCTCAGGACTAAATAATACAGATGAGAACAAGAAGTTGAAGACTGGGAAAAGAAGCTACAATTGGCAGTTTTCTTATTCCACTTCCAAGCAGCATGCAGTATTTATTTTGTTTGTGCCTTAAGAACATATTCTTGTTCTCAGGCTTGGGATGGCATGGAAAGAAAGCACTCAGATCCTTTATGCATAATAATAGCTCTCGATTTTCGTTGCTGCACACTGGTATTCCCCTGGCTAGCGTTGTGTCCAGTCTGCGTGTTGCCGCTGGGGATGATGATGAGGGGTAAGAGAGAGTGCTGGAATGAGGTCTGAGGCTTCTCTCTCTCTGGGAGCGAACTGTGACAGGCTGGTGGTTGAGACTGAGCGGTTTTCTGCCTGTCGAGCCAGCTGTCCGGTCACCTTGCCTGCACACACCAGTTGGCCAAACCTCCAACACCACCAGACCTCACTTACATAGCAGGGATATGAGTGGAACGTGAAGGTCAGGGAGTTTCTCTGCCCTCCTTAAAGGGATTTGTTTTTTTATTTTTTTTGTTTTTTAAAGCAGGGTTGTGTGAAGTACAGCTGTGCAAAAGTTAGCACCCCCTCATTAAAAACTTAATGAGAACAAATTGATCATTGTAGATCTTAGTATACCATAAATACAGTGTTGAACAAACAACAACATATAACTTTTCACCTTGCCAGTATTTAACCAAAATAAAGTCCAAAAGAAGAACTCTTGGACGGCAGTACTTAGCTCTCCCTTACTGCTTTCATAGGATATAAGAGGGTAAGTTGCAGGTCTGTCTGATCATCAGCCCTTGATGAAGTGATCTTAAGCAGTTATGCAGACTTCTATAAAAGTAGACGTATTGGCATATTCCTGTTCTGGAGAATTTAGGTGTGTTTTAACACAATGCCAAGAGGGAAAGACATAGGTAATGGCTGTTAGAGAAGCAGATGATCCAGCAATCTGGAATGGGGTATAAAACCATTTCCAAGCAACTTTGAGTTCAATGTTCTGAAGTGAGAAAGATAATCAAATTAGTCTAATTCCAGTACAAAAACTTTATGAATTAAAGATTAAAACTTTATAAATACTGGAGAAACTATTTACCTTCATTATTGTAAAATCACACAAAGATAGCTTACAAACAACTCCAGCCAACTCTTCACTGTAAGCCTTGTTGCTAAAGTGGCCCTGAATTGGACCAACCATACACCTATTTCTTTCCCCCGTCTCATTTTCTGTGGCTCCATCAGAAGGAGATGTTGAGGTGAGGGGTGTTTGGTTGGCATCTGCACTTTAAGCAGCTAGATCTCACTGCATCCAGCACACTGGATCTCTAACCTAAAAGGAGTGTTGCAAAATGTTTGAAGCATAGTTACCAGAAAGAGTCAGTGACTTCTATTGTATTCTGTTACAAGCTTTAGTTTGTTCAGTGACTGTTAGGGATTAGTGACCTAGTGACAAATCCAAATACTAATCAGCAGAAACAGAAATAAAGCAGCTGATGTTGCATTGCGGCCTCCAAAATCAAAGAAATATTTGTAAACAGTATTCATTTTTTCTTAGTGACTTCTTTTTCTTTTCTTTTTTTTGGCATTATACTATATTTGCCGGGGGGGGGGGGGGGGGGGTGCTCTCTGAGATCTCTAAGCCAAAATGTAAACATATTCTTGGCTTCACACACACTATTGCGAAACCTGCTGGAGCAGCATGGATACCAGGCATAACTGTAACTGTAACATTTTATAATGAAACCAAAGCAGTATAAGCAGTAATAGGTGTTATCCATCTGTTCTTTCAAACTAACATAACCTATTAGTGCTGCAGATTCTGCATTTAGCAAGAGCAGTGCATGTCTGCATGCCTGCATGTCTGTGTCTCTGCTGACTCAGCTTTATGCATTTTTAAATGGCCTCTGTACATTATTAGGAATATGCTTGTTCTCTCTACTGGATGAAACTCTGCCAATGTTCATCCCATTTTTGGCTTAACAGTAGGTTGTTCTGGAGAATTACCTGTGTTTCTGTATTTCTTTGTGATGTGTGGACTACCTCACCTTACCCTGCGTGTCTTCTTCTCCCACTAAATATCAACCACACACATTTTCACACTTTCACCTTGTCCCGGCTTGGATGACCTGCACATGAACCGTCCCTTCAGACGGGGATGCTGTAACAGCCCTCACACACCGACATAAGCACAAACACACCACTGTCTGAGTTTACAGATGCACACCAGTGCATATGTTGGCTCCCTCTTTTCATTTTCATTTCCAGGAAACCTCAGTCCTTGCAAGAAGACAAATGGCTACTTATTTAACTGTTACCCCCAAATGAGAATCTATCCCTCCTCTTCACCACATGATGATTTTTCTTCAAAGGTATCCAGTCGACCGGAGTTCAGTCCACATACTCCATTAAGTCTTTTTCTCCATCTGTCTTTCTCCCTTTCTTTCCCACTGTTCCTCATTTACTTTTGCCTTTACTCACATGGACACACACACATCAGCTCACAGGCACACAAGCTTAGTGGTTATCCTGTGGGGAGAGGCCTGCGGATTCTATTAACAACAGCTATGTTCCGAGGCAGTCTACTGTATTTTGCTTTGGATTCCAGCCCGGCGTCACATTCTTACTCACACAGACACACTGCAACGAAGGATTGGTTGATAGGCCTCAAATAATACAAGTAAATGCTTTGATTGGCTGCAAGGCCCCCTTGACGAGACGCATCATCAAACGTGGAAGAGAGCTGGGACTCATCCTCCTCCAGCTCACACCACATGTGTTTCTTGCATCCACCTTCCAATGAGGGTTGCACTCAGGTTACAGGTGACAGTTAGGTCAAATCTTTCTGAGAAAGAGCGGAAATTGGCTTAAACCCAAAACTTCTTTCTGTGTCTAATTTCGTGTTGTTCTTCGATGCAGAGACCTGAGCAACAACCAGATCTCAGAGATAGCTCCTGATGCCTTCCAGGGCCTGCGCTCCCTTAACTCTCTGTAAGTAACCCACAGCTGAGTTTGCACTCTTAAGAGCCTCCGTGATTGCAGTCTGCTGTGTCTTAAGTCTGTGTTGTGATTTCCCAGCGTGCTGTATGGGAAACAAGATCACTGACCTGCCCAAGGGGGTCTTTGACGGCCTCTACGCCTTACAACTGCTGTAAGTGGTCCACTCACACATGCTGCTGATTCTCTGCAGACGCACTGAATGCCAGGCATGACCTTCAAATAAACTTTTTGCATACTTTTCTAAATGTATAATGAATGAATGCATAAAAAAAAAACTCTGACAAGCTTTTTCCTCCCTATTTTTTTCCTTCTCCTTTCACTTAGCCTGCTGAATGCCAATAAGATTCACTGCGTTCGCGCCAACACCTTCCAGGACCTACAGAATCTCTCGCTGTTATCGCTCTACGACAACAAGATCCAAACCCTTGCCAAGGGCACCTTCACTTCACTGCGAGCAATACAGACCCTGTGAGCAAAACGCACACACCGCTATACACGCTCAGACACATGCTGAGCCGTTGCTATAAAACATGAGCCAACACAGGAGTTGTTTACTCGCAGGTCTGTGTAATAGCACAGGAATTGAGTCATGAGGTTGAAAGGGGAGCAGATCTATCATCTTCACTAACACACAGATACACACACATCAACTCACAGCTTCTGTGGCCAGATAGAGATCAAAATCAGCACACGCCACACCCAGACTTTCCACCTCTTGATAAACACTTTAAAATCTAAAAAAAAAGAAAAAGTTTAAACATATTGTATAAAGAAAGAGACACCTGTTGAAAACTGTTACATAGTTTACCACACATAGATACAAAAGTAGATAAAACTACTGGTTTTTTTTGTCTACAGTCAAAAAGCAACTAAAATACATGTTAAAGCAGACGACATAATGAGGATAGCTGGACATCCTGATTGAACACTGATAAGCACATTTTGCAAATTTTTTGCATGCTCTTTCGTAGTTGGTTAGTTCGGTCCAGCTTACTTAGCCTGACCAGCCATACCCATTCACTTTATGAAAGTTCATGAAATTCTTACATGAAACGGGTCTGGTACCTCTCCCATTCACAGCCATTTCCTGCCAGTGCAGATCCAGCTACTACAACTAAACTACAGTATTAGCAACTGGGTGGTGGCAGGCTTTATGCCAACACTCGTACCAAGAGCTACTATTCAGGTGAACTGAGATGTATGCAGAATTTCTAATAAAACATAGGATCAACAGGTTTTACAGCAAAAAAAAAAAAAAAAAAAAATTACAACAGTCATTCACCACCTACTCCACTGCACGCTATTCTGGATGTTTTGTTGACACTAGTCTGGTCATCGTTCTGCCTACAACACATGCTTCATTTCTCTGATCGGTTGTATCACCATCCAGATCTACAGGTCTTTAAATGCATCATGGCCTCTTTACTCAAATTTGTTTCATGGAAACGTCTGGGCTATCCTTTCATTATTTATCAATCAATAAGAAAATAAGTTGCCTGGAATACAATCAAAGTGTGACATTTACATTTGTGGCTGTGAATCCACAATGGTGCCCTCTGTGCAAGTGAAACAAGACATCCTTCATTTTCAAAAATCAACCAGAGAGATGGAAGGAATACAAAGAGTGTATTCCTTCTATTGGTGCATTCTGAGAAGCAACATGTGCACACAGATGATCTTAACAACATAAAACAGTCTGGATGCTCACTTAAGACAACAGTGGTGAATGATCACAGGATCCTTTGGCAAAGAAAACGTCTTCACAGTCAGAACACTCTCCAGCAAGCAGGCATAACATTATCCATGCGTGCTCTAAAGAAATGACTTCATAAGAGCAAACTGCGAGGTGCACAACAATTTATAAGCCTCGAGGACAGAGTTTTGGAGTAGGATTCCAAATCTGAAATTTAGATGAACCTGTACCACACTGATAGAAAAAAAAAAAAGAAGGCTTGGAACAACTCCTGATCTGAAGCATCTAAGATCATCTGTCAAACTCATGGGTGAAAAGAAGAAAAATATTTTGCAGGTTCTGAGTCCCCTTCATGTCAACCTGATCAAGCTGCATTTTACATACTAAAGAGAAAACAAAATCATAAAAAAAACGTCATCACCATGTCCAAGCAATGACATTAACACTGGCGCTGTGTCTTCAGGGGGAAATGCTTTTGTGATTCTCAAGTTACAATTGGAGAGTCAGTCTTTGTAACCCTGATGTCTAAATATAAACACATAATTTTGATCTACTCAGTTTTAAAGTGCTTCTTTTCTTATCTTCTGCACTTCTTCTCACCCGCCCCTCTGTTCTCCAGTCACCTGGCCCAGAACCCGTTTATCTGTGACTGTAATCTGAAGTGGCTGGCAGACTATCTGCGCTCCAACCCAATTGAGACCAGCGGCGCTCGCTGCGCCAGTCCACGGCGCCTGGCAAACAAACGCATTGGACAAATCAAGAGCAAGAAGTTCCGCTGCTCCGGTAGGCTGGTGGTCCTGTGTCTCCAAATGTCTCTACCTGTCTGGGGCTCTTTTACTCTTTTTTTTCCACCTCCCACTCTTACCTTCTACCTTTCTCATTGCTCAAGGTAGCTTTTAAACCTCTATTGTTCCCTCTATTGTTACTTTTCATGAGGGACCTTTCCAAATAAAAATGTTTTATTGGGCCTATCGTGTGCTGCGCCGGTGCTCCTCAATCAATATCCCACTCCACACTAACTTTGGGCTAAGAAGAGAAGGGTCATTTGCTCTTTCTTCCTCCAAATTACCACAGTATGAGTATGGTTTCAGATTCAAACCGCAGTGAGCTGAGATCACCCTTCGAAGCTGGTATAAGAGCTAAAGTTTCTGTTTGTACCCACCGTTCCCCTGCTCTCTGCCAATCTCAAGCTCCCATCCCAAGTAGCTCCAGTCTCCCCTTTCTCATTCAGTCCTCTCTGCAGGCCAAGCTCAGGTTTCGTTCGCGCACCCTCATTCTCTCCACCATCCACCGTCCTTCCAGCTTGTGCCCACGATGGTGTTTATGCAATGTGCAGTGCTTTCTGGCACCCTGCACTGTTGAGGTTTAACACTTCTTTACAGCCTCGTTTGTTTGGCCAGACCCAGTGGTGAAGGGATTCCATGTGCTTTTCTCTTTCTATTTTTCCCCTTTTTTCCTCTTTATTGCTTCTTTCTTTCTTTCTTTCTCACTGTCTCCATCTTTCCTTCATGTCACTCTCCCCTAGCAACAGCCAAATATTTACCACCTTTTGTACCTTGTCACTAGTTTTTCCATATTGCCATGACAAGAGATAGTCTTCGACTTCTCTGTTTAACCGTCATATATGTCATGTGCTGTCATATATAAGCTCTATATATGACTGTTTTGAAGCATAGCAGTGCTACAGCTATGCACACCCGACTGGTCTCACTGACATCCGTCCCTCTTTCTTTCCTCCATCACAGCCAAAGAGCAGTACGTCATCCCAGGTGAGTGGCTTGTAAATGTTCATACCTATCATTGTCGTTCTTTAATTTTCCACTTGAAGCCATGTAGTGACACCATTTTTCCACTGCCGACTTTACATTTTCCTAAAGTTCTCCAACAGGTCAAAGAATGTTTATGTTTATTGCAGCTCACGTTTGACTTTTGCCTTTATGCAATCATTCCCATTAGCGATAGCAACACAAGAAGTGAACTGCTGATAGCTGAGGTCATTGCAACTTCGCTGGAAAAAGAAAATAATATCACACGCAGACCGAAAAGTCGCTCAAACTTATGAGGGCATGAAATCAAAGCGAGAATAATTTTCAAAACCTTTGAAATGAGCCAAATGTAATAAACTCCTATAATCTTTTATTCCATCCTGGGGGAACAATTCAGAGGAAATGGTTTGCCCTACAATAAACACCGGGCATTTAATGATCAAATTAGCTGAAATTGATGCATTTCTGGTGGCTGGTGGCATGTATGGTATTTATGTACATGTAAATAGTCACTTAAGCCAGTAAGAGTGACTATACTTACCAAAAGTGTGATTTTCGATACTGAGATCTATGTAGTGAGAGCATCTGCTTCTTCTCAGCTTTGTTTTCCTGCCATAACAGTCTTCACCGATAGAGTCAAAAGGAAGCTTCTCTTTGCTTTGGCATTAGCACAGACACTCAATCACCAAGAGGGACAGTAATGGAGGGAGGGTGAAAAGGATGGAGGGGAAGGAAAGCGTGTCCTCTCTATCAGTAGAGCTAAAGAAAATAAAGCCCACCAGAGGTCCCAGATTCCTATCAATGGATATTTCCGGACCTCTTAACAAGACCACTTCCAAGAAAATGACAAGGAGGAGCAGTGACGTGTTTCAAAGTGTGTTTATTGCGCTGCGCAGGCTTGTGTGATTCATTGTTAATGTCTGTACGACTGTGTGCGTGTAAATTAATGTGACTCTGTGTGCTAAGCTGAGATAAAGCTCCGAGCTGGCTTAGAGAACAAATGGGAGTACAATGTAAGCAGAAGGGAGCTCAAAGCCTAATGTGATTAATAAGAATTTGACCCTCCTTGAATAATAACAATAAAAGCTTCGACGATTAGCACATTCTTGCCCTAAGTACACAATCACTGACGGCACAGGAACTCCATAACACATCGATAATGAGGAACCAAGCTGTAGGGGATTATGAGAACTTCCACAACTCCAGCAATGAGTCACTTTGCGTCTTGGAGAGGGAAAAACCCCATCCATTTGCTCTTTTTTCTCAACTTTTCGTGTAAATCCTGCTGACAGTAAAAGTGTCACTGCCACGCACTTGTGACGACGACGATGACTCAGGCTTGTGAAACCTCTCCGGGCTCCTCCACATCCTCAAGATCAAAGCACTTTTCTTGTATGTTCATTGCATTCCCTGCAGCAGGAAATGCCTTTTCCTGTTGTCTGGCCGAGCGAGGGAAAGTTCCTTAATGACCAGTCTTACTGCGTCTGTCTGTGCTCTCCACTGAGTCACTCAGAGAAATGACACTGCTTCAGAGGAAGCCTTTGCACGGGCAACAAGTGAAGGGTCTTTCTCTCACTGTCCAACTATGCATTTATTCAGTCAGTGATGAGGGGCTGGGGTTGGGTTGAGGTTTTAAATTCTCCAAGAAAATTATTTTAGTCCGGTTGTTTGAGGCTTTTCTGTTCATGAATGTGGTCTGGGTCCGATGATGTCAGAGGGACGAGATGGTGAACTGATGTAAAAGATAATGGCGCACAAAACGATATCCTAACAGAAAATGTTAGGTTGTTGCTCCTAAATGGAACATTTTCACACTACATGCATGCATGCACACACACACACACTTGCACAGACACGGAGATGCAATGAAAAGCCACATGGACGCAGACACAGTGCTCTAAGTAGCTCCCACCGCTCTTCCATTATTGAGCAGCCATGATGTAACTGGCAGCACACTTTTTGGCATGTAACATCTATTCATAGACAGAGGAGGTGCAGAAAAACGTCCCACGCTTCCCTTGCTGCCTCATTCTTGCTCTTCCTCTGCCACTCCCCACCTTTCATTTCTCTCATCTCTCTTTTTTCTCCTCTGTCTTTCCTGCGTACATTTGCCCTCCTTCCTCTGTTTCCTCCCTCCGCTTCCTTTTGTCTCCACCTGTCTACACTTGCTTCCTGCGCCTCATTTCAGCTGTCTGTTCCCCACCATCCTCTCTCTTGGGTGCATCTGCCTCACTGAAGCTCGCTGTCCAAATGCACTTTCTTTTCACCCCACTGCTCCTGTTCTGTTACTTCTCTAAAATAACTCGCCTTCGCCAGTTCTTCTGTCTCTGTCTTTCAGCGGGAAAGCTGCGAGATGTCCTGAAGGTCCCCTAAATTTAAAGATGATGTAGGGGAGCCTTTTCTTAGCAATAGCTCTGGAGGCAGCAGATGCGTGACTAAGGGTATCAGAGGAGAGACAGCAGCATAAGTTGGCGCTAAAATGTTCTAAGAGGAATGTGTCTTTGCATTTTTCTCTCCTTCAGGCACAGAGGACACCAGGCTGAATAATGCCTGTAACAGCGATCCGGTGTGTCCTCCCAAGTGTCGCTGTGAGTCGAATGTAGTGGACTGTTCCAACCTGAAGCTCACCAAAATCCCTGAGCACATTCCAGCATCCACCACTGAACTGTAAGGAAACTGCCTGCAGGCAGAGACATAAGAACAGACAGGCTGAATAGAGAGCTTTAATTGGCTAACTTTTTATCAACTTAAACTTTGTCTTCCATCTAGCCGCCTTAACAACAATGAGATCACAACTCTGGATGCGACTGGAGTCTTCAAGAGCCTCTCCCAGCTGAAGAAAATGTGAGAAGAACCCTAAACTTTTCAACATTAGCTTTCAACAGTCTTTTTCATACACCTAATTCTTGGCTATGCTTCCCCTCTCAGTAACCTCAGCAACAACAAGATCACAGATGTTGAAGATGGGGCATTTGAAGGTGCGTCATCCGTCATTGAACTCCATCTCACAGCCAATCAAATTGACTCGGTCCGAAGCGGGATGTTCAGAGGCCTCGAAGGACTGCGGATGCTGTGAGTGATGCCCAAACATTTCAAATCACACAATGGTGCTTGCTTCTCAGTTGCGTGACTCATATTTTCACTTTGCAAATATTCCATTGCTTACCTCTTTAGGATGCTGAGGAACAACAAGATCAGCTGTGTCCACAATGACAGCTTCACTGGTCTTCACAACGTCCGCTTGCTTTCTCTGTATGACAACCAGTTGACCACAATCACTCCCGGAGCCTTCGACACGCTGCAGACTCTCTCCACTCTGTAGGACCCTGGGATTTGCATTTCATTTATGCTTTATTTCAGGTTTTTTACTCTCCTTCCAACTTTTTTTTTTTTTCTACTCTCACTGTCCTCTGCAGTAACCTCTTAGCCAACTCCTTCAACTGTGACTGTCGACTGGCCTGGCTCGGCGACTGGCTGAGGACTAGAAAGATTGTGACAGGTAACCCTCGCTGTCAACGTCCAGCGTTTCTGAAGGAGATCCCCCTGCAGGATGTGGCTCTGCCTGACTTCCGCTGTGAGGACGGTGAGTCTCATACTTTGAGTCAACTTCTTTTTTCCATTAATCCTTACTGTAATTGCAGTTTTCTTGCATCTTTCTTCACTTTAAATGGAGTCATTTTTCTCCTTGAAAGGAGATAAGAGTCATCAATACGGTAGATGAGCTTACTCTGTGTGAGAAACTAACGTCTCCGCTCCTCAATACATTGTGAACAAGAGCTGCCAAAAGTGTCTGAGATCATTTTAAATGATGACCGCTATTGTGAGACTCTTTTGTTTACTGAATAGATTGCTGTTCAGCAGTTCCTAAGCTGCCGGTCGATGCTGGGCTGAGTGGAGCTATTGAGCTGTTTGCCTTATTGACCAGTCAGCCTGTTTGCAGTCGAATGACTGTTAAACTTGTCTTTTGGACTCAGGCTGATTCCATTCTTTGCTTTTGCTGGTCGATATTACATTAGCAAGAACCTTCTTCAACAGTCCTGTTTTACTTTTCATTTAAGTTTTCACTTCCTCCTTCTCGATTCCTCTCAGTATTTCACCAGTTTTAAAGATTGCACCATAATGGGTCTGTCTTGTATCAAACAAAGAAACAGTGATGTGAAAAATAAAGTATACCCTTTGTCAGTTCTAAGTTTTTTGAAGGGTATATCTGATTATAATTGAAAGAAAAATCATCTTGTCCTTAGATGGTCTTAAAATTAGGTCAATATAACCTCAGATAAGCAACATCACATGTCATGTTACAGAGCATCATTACTTACCAAAAATGATTACACTGCCTAGTTAACAAAAACTAAATCAAAATGCAGAAGCAGATTTTAATTAACAGAGTCACAACCAGGTGCTGCAAAATGAAAATGCATTTGATAAATTGGTCTATAGCAGATTTGAGTACCTTTATAAAAGCAGATGTTTAGGCAGTTTTGCTGCTCTGAAACATTCAGATGTCTGTTAATCTAATACTAAATTAAAAAAAAAAAAACATCATCAGTGATGTTATTGAAGTAATTATTGCAGCCCATCAATCCGGGATGTGTTATAAGACCATTTCCAAAAAATGTAGAGTCCATCGTTAAACAATTTGAAAGATTAGTCAGAAGCTGAAAATATTCAAGACAACAGCCGACCTGCCCAGGAGTGAGCATGCCCAGCAAGTTCATCTCATGGCCTGATTTTGCAATTATTAAGAGAAAAAAAGGCAAAACATTTTTTGAAAAAGACTTTCAAAGAGACCGGACTAGTAAAGCTGAAAAGGTAAACAAAACTGACTGTCTAAGACATTTAGGATGATTTAGCAGAGTCCACAGTGGTTTCTGTGACCTGTCACACCTCTGTCTGGCAGAGGTGGACGTCACACTACAGGCACATTATAAACATGGTTTTTCAGCATCTTGAAGAGACCAAATCCCTTACCTGTCTTTTTTTTGCCAACTTCACACATTTTACCAAACGGACAAAAGAACATTCATAACATTGATGTCAACCTGATCCGCTGGAACTTTTTAACAATGACGTCACAGCAGGTGACAATGAAAGCATTTTATCAGATGTCCTTTTTCTCCCAGCGGATCCCCTCAGGGCTGGGTCCTCTTCCTGTCTTTTTATATTTTTGTTTTATATATGAGTAAATGCCATATTCATCATGACAAGCACCACATTAGTAATGCCACAGATGAGATTTTATTGTGTCCCCCCCTCAGCAGTGACGACTCTGAACACGGACCTTGTTCAGAGTCGTCTTTAAATATTAATGTGGAAAAAAAACAAACAAGAGATGTGTATTGATTTCAAAAAAACATCCCACTCTGATCTCCCCTGACATGTTTGACGACCGGACTGTTAAAGTGGTCCAGCAGTACAAATGTCACTACTGTGATTGATGACAAACTGGTTTTTAAGCTGCAGGTGGATGCAGTGTGCAAATAAAGCAAACCAGCCTTGGCTTTTTTTTTTTTTTTGCAAGCTCCACAGCTTTAATGTCAGTTGCACTTTTATGAGAATGTTTTGCCATTATTTTATTGAATCTGTTCCTCCTTTTTCTTTTATATGTTGGCATGGCTCGCTTTCTATTTGTCGGTATGCCGTTCTCTGATCCTCGTGAACTCTACAAGGTCATATTTTTGAAACAAAAAAACCCAAGCCCATTTTCTTTATGAAGTGAGTCTAACATGTTGCCTTCAGAACACAGATACAGTCTGTCTAAACTAAAACAAAATGTTTTAAAACTTTATGCCCAGTGCTATCAGCCTGGTTCATAACACACCTCAACAGTGACTTGTGTGTGATAATTATCATTGTATTTATTTAGTTTGTTCGATGTATATGTACTGCTGGCTGTAATGGATATTGCTTTTGGGGGATAATAAAATGCCTTAAAAACACAACCTGCTGGTTGCACTGAGCAAATACATATTTGGAGAAAAGGGCAGAATTTCAAGACAGGAAGAATCTTTTTTAACTGCTGAGCACAGAGGTGGATGTTTATGCTTGGTACTTGCGGTGCAACCGTTGGCACGGAGAACATTTGTTGGAATAATGGATTTAATTAAACATTAGTATTGACTATTTGTAAAAACAAACAAATTACCAAAGATGAAAAGTGCATAGATTACACAGCATCACCAAATAAATAAATATTGAGTAAATGTGTCATCTTTCATGTTGTACCGTTTAGAGACCAGGTTATCTGCTAATTTGTCGAGTTATGTGTAGTAACAGAAATGCGTTGCCATGTTGCCAAACCTTTGCATGTCGTTGTAGGTCTGCTTTGTCTTTCTACTCTTTCCACATTTTTTGTCTAAATTGCCCTCATGGTCATTCACCCTGTTTCTTCCTCTCTTATCTGTCTCCCCTCTCCCTCTATCTTTTTCCCAGGCCAAGAGGAGTCGACCTGTGTTCCCCGACCACAGTGTCCTAGTGAGTGTACTTGCCTTGAGACTGTTGTGCGCTGCAGTAACAAGCACCTCCACACGCTACCCAGAGGCATCCCGAGAAATGTCACTGAACTGTGAGTTCCTTGCCATTAATTCCACTTTTTATTAGTTCCTAAGCTTTACTTCCAGGTATTATTTTTCCTCTGTCTTGAAGTGAAACTGAGGGAAGAGTAACAAAGAGTTTATGGGGCTTGAAGAACCAGTGGAAACAGTGAATGCAAAGAAAACATCCCACCACTTGGAGGGGCGAAAAGGAGTCAATAAACCCTGCAGTTATTCTCTCAGACATTCTCCTTCCTCTGTGTTTCGAGCTGCCTTCAGGGCACTGATGTCACTCTCACAGTTAGAGCCAAGGATCAGAATGTGTGCATTGGTGTGAGTGTGTGTGCGCATATTTGTGTTAAGGCCAAGCGCCTGTCCACGGGAGCATAGGGGAGCAACAGGACATTTTAATGAGCAGTTTCAATGGAAAGGGGAGGGAATGGAATAGGTCTGGAACTTTCCAATACTGGCTCATTTGGTTGTGATTGACTCTTGTACACACGCACACACCAACGCTCACACACGCTGTGCAAGCCTCAAGGCCTGTCATTGTCCCAGCAGGTGTGACCAGGTGTACCCCTCTGTTCTGGGCTTTCATCTTGTCATCTGGAGAGTTTGCTACTCCGTCATTATCCCAAGTGTCCTCTGCACCTTCATTACCTATCATTACTGCTGAACCCAAAGGCCTCCCAGCTAACCACCTCCCCCCACCCCCAGCCGATGCCCGTCCCACCCGGTGTGCAGTCAACAACAATAGCGGGAGCCTGCAGCTCTGCTGAGAGAGAGCAGGCCCTGAATCAGCCATTCATCAAAGTGTCAGAGCACTGGTAGAACCTTGTGTTAGCAGTCAGCAGGGTGATTTCATTCCTGCCGGCATGATGTAAACTCTGGTGGCTTGAGCGTAATCACAATGTTATCACACATGCAAGTGTTTGTGCCCCAGTCACTTCAAAAAGTGCTGGATTACAGGAAGTGCTAAACTCACAACAATGTCACTGCAAGTTCTAAGTGTATTCAGTCCCAGCGTATCTCATAATGTGTGTGGGAATGCTCACACAGGATGCACATGCGATGGCTTGCTAAGCCTGACTTCCAGGCACCCTCAATATTGTAACAAAACATGAAAACAAAAATAAATGAAAGCTAAAATAGTCTGTAGAACATGAGATATAATGGTTGCAAGAGCATGGGAAATTTTCTGTTTAAGAAGTGTGGCGCCCTGGTGCAACCTCCAGTAAAACAGATCTGATGACAAAAACAACATCTTCAAAGTAAGGTTGTCTTGCACCACAAAAAACATAATCATTGTAAGATATAAAGTTATAATTTCATTTAATAAATCTGTTTAGTACACAACTATGCAACAGTAAAGTAAGCTGTTCCGCAAATCACAGCTTGAACATCCGTAAAACACATCTTTGGACTTAAGCTGGGTTGATACATTTCCATCTGCATGAAAATCCAACAGCTCAGTAAAAATATGTCTGTGGCAATAATTCAGTTCTTCCTGCAGCTCTTTCATTATGAAATCACTAAACAATGTTTTAACTGTGCAGCTGTTTGCACACACCAGCTTTCAGACAGGAAACTGACTCTAAATACAATTATTCTTTTCTAAAGAAAGCATCTAGTGGCTTAGCAAACACTAAAGTACAGCATCTCATTAAATCTGAGTTGAGAAGAATTTCATGACAAGAGCCACTTCTTGGGCTGTTTTGTTGGCTTCATTAGTTTCACACAAATTTCCTCAAAAGGTTTTTCGACTTCAGGAAATGTCACCTGTGAACAGAAATGCCGGCTGTGAAGTGATATTCTGTACTTCATTTTATCCTTCTTCTTCCCTTCACTAGACCAGAGCACTAGTACACAAGATATTCAGGACTTTTGAGGACTGTTTCACCATTAGAGTGTGAAATTGTGTGTCTTTTTGTTCAGGTATCTGGATGGGAACCAGTTCAGCGTTGTACCAAAGGAACTGTCTGCCTTCAAATACCTGCAGCTGGTGTAAGTTTTGGTCTGTCGTGCTCCTCTGTCCTGCTGCATAGATTAATATGGTGAGCTCATTATGATTATTATTATTATTTTCATTTTTCTTTTAGAGACCTGAGCAACAACAAGATCAACTCTCTGACCAATTCATCCTTTGCTAACATGAGCCAGCTTACCACTCTGTAAGTCCTGACTGGTCTCAGCTGTCAGAGCAAAAGCCACTATTTCATTCTGCTGCTGAGAGGAGGCTGGAAACAGCTGTGTTTTATATTCATGCATATGCAATTATTTGGACATTACAGAATCCTGAGCTACAACTCCCTGCGTTGTATCCCCAAAATGGCTTTCAGTGGACTGCACTCTCTTCGACTGCTGTGAGTTTATTTTCAGATTCTAAATACACACATATACTGCATGTGTGCGTTCATTTCATTTCATTACGTTTGTCGAGGGTTAAGTTTCACATTCTATTTTTAATCATAGTGTACCTTTCCAGTGGTGTGAGAGAGATTCACTTCTCTTCTTCCTGCACATCAAACATTTGAAATGCTTCTTTGGTGTCATATAATTTCAAGACAAAGCTGAAATCAACAACTTCATTGGAAACCATTGAAGTTATTTTGAAAGAGTTGTTCCAAAACCCGAAAGGATGCACTTTCAGGCTAAACGAGTCATTAAGGAGGATATTTTTGCAGCATGCGCCGGCTACAGAGTTGTTGAGGCAGATGCCGAGAATCTTTGATTGACTCCAGAGGACTAAAGCTGTCTAAACAGTTAT
This sequence comes from Hirundichthys speculiger, assembly GCA_018398805.1. Classification (NCBI taxonomy): domain Eukaryota; kingdom Metazoa; phylum Chordata; class Actinopteri; order Beloniformes; family Exocoetidae; genus Hirundichthys; species Hirundichthys speculiger. The sequence continues at coordinate 6,842,988 of JAGFBZ010000344.1, read as the reverse complement.
GACAGCTTATGAATTTACACACTCACACTCACGCACTCCGACCTATATTCTTTCCTGAAGCGGCATCCGGCAAAGGCAGCAGCAGCAGCACAATGTAGTTACTCTAGCTCCTACTAGCAACCACATGCCCTCGCCAGACATCTGCCCAGTTTGGTTGTTCACCTCCGAGCACCCCAAAGCCATCGCTGTCCCGCCCTCTGGGTTAAAACGTGTACCACCACAGCCAACTGTACAGAATCACTATGACACTGATTGCCGGGGAATGTTTGCCCTGCTAAATGTAATGGCTTCCACTCTACCTCAGGACTCAGATGAAGTTACAAGGTCTTTGATTGCGTCCTCTCAGTGACCATGGGCTGCAGAATAACTGTGATGTAGAATGTAAATGCGTTGGACAGAACAATGACGATATCAGGCCACGTCTTTAGAAGTGCGTCCAAGGTTACAGCAGCTGCTCTAGGCAACCGCACTATAACTCCAATGTGTTGTTTGTTTCTCCAAAAAGAAATTGAGACCAGGCATAAAGATGGCCGCGCATCTGTGTGTGTATACATGTGTGAGTATCTTGATATCTGTATACATAGTTCTCATGTTTGTCATCCACTGACTTAATGGCTTTTAGTATGTGTGTGGGAGTCTCAGCCCTCCATGTGTGCTCATAGCAGGCACACTTTTTATTACTGACAACAAAGCTTCAACAAAGCCTTCTTTTACGGTGGGATTCGACTAGAGCCCCCAATCATTACAAGACACAAAGCATAAACCAGTTTAGCGTGGAATGAGAGTGACGCTCGGCCATCATTAGCTGATACCGCCTTGCTAGCCCAAGCGCGCCGCTTTGATCTCTAATGAAGCTGCGTCCATTATTTCTGCTCTTACTCACTCACGCCACCTTCGCCTCTAAAATGTTCACTGTGCAAGCATGCTAGACGCCATGTGAGGCCCTCCCCCAGCGCCACCAGCCCCACATGCACCGTACAGGCACAAACCATGCACAAGCCGAGACGCACAGGCTCACACAGACCGTCTGGACTAGCTTCTCGTTTCAGTCAGACAGGAGTCCAAATGAAGCAGAAAACTTTGATGTCTTTACTGCTGGAGTGATCAATCATAGGCCTCCTATTAAATGTCAGTTGGTGCCATGCTATTTTTTTCTTTATTTAAGCAAGGGCTGTGGGGGGTGCAACACATCCAAAAAGAGCTCCATTTAATAGTTTCGACTTTAAGACCCTCACAAAGGGTTCAAAGTTCAAAGTTGGAAGCTTCATCGAAACCACAATGACATGCCAGAGACGGCTACGAGGGCTACGCACTCGTGTGTATGCACACATGCTGAGGTGCCAAAGCCTTCATAGAGCTGCACCTTTGGTTTTACACAGGCAGTAAAGAGGAGAAGAATCATTAACGCTCCGTTCTTCAAACAGACCAGTGGTTGGAGCTTGGCAGGGATGTGGTCTGATTGTAAGAGCGCATGTGTGTGTGTGTGTGCATGTGTGTGCGTGTATGATGGCTGTGGTTTGAGCTGCAGATTAATAAGCTGCTAATTGGCCTGCTGGGTATTAGGTGTGAGGTGAGAGTGCTGAGACAGCGCCAGGGCGTGGCCTTCCAATGATTTGAGTGGCGCTCAGCGATGCAAAAGGGTGCGATCAAGAAAAAAGAACAGAAAAGAAAGTGAAGTTCAACACATTTTATAAGCAGGGGACTCACGTAAATGCAAAACAATTTGTGGCTGCAGAGCAGGTGAGCTAGTTTGCAAGAAAAGTGTGAACCAGTTCATTTCTATAACTTGTGCAGCCAGTATGTTATAGACATTCACGGCAACAGTTATGTTCTTTCTGAGAATTGTGCCACGCTGGTTGACAATGTTTGCAGTCTGGACTGGCATGATGACATAAGCTGCAAAAGAGAAAAATAAAAAGAGAATGTCAGCATGAGAGCAGATCAGGTTTCTTCCCGGAGACTCCCTGGCTCCTTTTTCCCCATGAGATTTCAGCTCAGCTGTAACACTGTTGCTGACTCCACGGCCTCAGTATCCTCCGACTACAACAAACCACCCACTCGCTTTACACTAATGAGCATTTTCCACAGCATGCACTCTAATTAACGCACTTGCTCAGACAGATTACATTGTACATTTCCACTCCAGTACTCTGTGTACTCACACTGACCAGCTACCCTCTCTGACTGGTCTTCTTGAGACCCAAAATAAAATAAATGAGATCTCTTCATCCAAGCACTGAACATAGATGTGGACATGTACTGTTGCTCTGGGCTGAGTTGTAGCCTCCCAGTCAGCTGGGGATCTGAGGTGGTAATGACCTGGCTGATTATGGCAGTCATCAATCATCAAGCCATTAAGCCATGGAGGCTTGTCACTTTAAATGGAATTTGCAGAACAACAAGGAAAATGACAATAGATGCAAAAGACCGCGTATGCACAAGAGCATTCTTAAAGATGCATTTGGTAAAATATGCAAGTAAATATATCCACATTTTTACCTGCACGCATGCACACAATTGCACTCATGGTTTCCATTGCCCTACATGTGGTGTAACTTTGTTACCCCCTTGCTCTGCGCCCTTGTTGATCCTGCCAGCCAGACACATAGAAACTTGACACCAGCCTTTCCCAGACCCACACAGCTTCATATCTTTGCCAGCTGCACAGCACTCCATCAGAACAATGAACCGCCAACATGCCAACGCAGTACAGTGAAATATCCTCCACATTTATCCTGATAGTTTCAATTTCATACTTGGAAAACAAAGTAAAAGTCATCTAAAAATGCAGTTTCAAAGATTATATTTTAGAAATATTTTATCTTAGATGACAGAAAGCAGTAAATACTCACTTGAGAAGCTGGAATATTTTGCCATCTTCAACTGTAACTCTTAAAATTCACTTGTATGCTCATAGCTGCATTATTTTTATTTTATTTTATTGTCAAAGTCTGTCGACTCACTCTGAAATTTTCTTCCTCTTCCTCAGGTCTCTTCATGGCAATGATATCTCAGAGCTTCCTGATGGCATCTTCAATGATGTTGCCTCACTTTCCCATTTGTAAGTGACTCACATCTGCTTGCCTCTGTGGCCACTTACATCATGCAGCCTGTTCTTAGATCCACGTTTGTCAAATTGAAACAATGTAGACACACCTTTGGGTGTATAGGTGGGGAGGGTCTGGTCAGATGGCCAGGGAGCGTGGCTCACAGTGGGCTATCAGTTGTCCGGTTTTGTCTGTCTCCACGTGAGCAGAGCCCTTCCTTAAAGAGTCCTGTGCTTGAAACAACACACAGACTCTTCTGCTGTCTCATCTCCCAGCAACATCTCCCAAACACATACATTCTACATGCTCTGCGGGCTTTAGCGCTTGTTTATGTATGTCTGTCATTACGTGTGTGGTTGCACATGTCTAAATTTGCACAAAAGGCTCTTTGCCCTCTGTCATCCTGCCGTCATCTTCCCTTGACAGTCAGCGATCAATAAACCAATCAGTTTCAGAGCTGCAGAGCCAGAAGAGAGGACGGAGAAGACTAAACAAAGACATTTTGTGGACAGCAGCACAGGAGTCAAGGCTGATTGAAATTAGGGTGAGGGGAGGAATGGAGGGGCAGCCATTGATCAGCAGGCACCGTCAAGTGGCTTTCATGTTAGCAGATGTCAGGTGTCAGCTATTGGCCCAGCCTGAAAGATGAGACTGTGTTCCACCATAATGGAACAGCATCGATTCAGAAGTGTTTGTGCATCCAGCAGGAGGATAGAGCGCCATTGATTCACGACCGCTATGACAGAGGTGGTTAAAAGTGCCCTCTGTTCACACCTTAGCTTGTAATTGGCTCACCCACCTCCAAATGATGTATGGCACAAAAATGCGCTGAACATTAAACTGTAATTTATTTTATCTTATTTTTTTATTATTCTTGAAGAAGCTCTGATTTAGTTATTTAGTTGTTCATTTTCTATAAGACACCAGGGTGAGTTTGGCATCGCTTGCTTTTCTATGAGGCTGTAGAGACACCTGCTGGTCACAGCGTGTACTGCATCATCATCTCCGGACTTGAACTCAGACAGGGTTTTCTCTGTAATACCAGGGCCATTGGTGCCAATCCTTTGTACTGTGACTGCCACCTGCGCTGGTTGTCCGACTGGGTGAAGACTGGATACAAAGAGCCTGGAATCGCACGTTGTGCTGGCCCATTAGGCATGGAGGGCAAGCTGCTCCTCACCACACCTGCGAAGAAATTTGAATGTACAGGTGAGCGTTTGTCTTTGACTTGGAGATATATTTAAATAGCAAGAGACTTTCCATGAAATTAATTTTCATCTTTGTGGCATTTCCAAAGGGGATATGGATTCTGTAGTGCTGGCCAAGTGCAACCCCTGTTTGTCCAGTCCCTGTCTGAACCACGGCATCTGTCACAATGACTTGGTGGAGATCTACAGGTGCAGCTGTCCCCCAGGATTCAAGGTGAGAGCAACAATGCCATGCAACCTACTTCTGAATAACCATTTAAATTAATCACATTTTTTTTGCAGGAAATATTCTTTGTTTTTGTCAGACAATGATCATCATCCCTGTTTTTTTCTCAGGGCAAGAACTGTGAGACAGGCCTGAATGCCTGCATCAGTAACCCATGTGCCAATGGAGGAACCTGCCAAGTTCGTAAGGAGGATGAGGGAGCATACAGGTGAGGAAGCAGGCTTCAAAATCATTGAAGTAAATACATGAAATCTGTCTCTCATTGCGAACTTGGCGTAATGAGTGTGTATTTTTGCACAGTTGCACGTGTCCACTGGGCTTTGAGGGCCCCACTTGCCAAATCAACATTGACGACTGTGAAGACAACGACTGTGAAAACGGAGCAACCTGCATTGATGGAGTCAACAACTACACTTGTTTTTGTCCCCCCTACTACACAGGTAAGTGTATACAGTTTGACCTTTCTTTTCTGCAAAAACTAAAATATGCAACTAAATTAGACAAGTTTAGAATTATTTTCTTAGTAGGCAAAAAAATCTGCCAGAATTCTTTGAGAATGAAAAACATTATGACTTCAAAAATGAAAACAAAAAGACTTAGTATGTACACAAAAACTAAATACCTGTGTTTGTGTAGGGGAGATGTGTGAAGAAATGGAAGATGTGTGTGCTCCAGGACGGAGCCCCTGCCAACATCAGTCTACCTGCCTCATCACCTCCTCTGGACCCAAGTGAGTGTTTTCCGTGAGAGGTATCAACTACAGCTATAAATGTTATGAGATAGATGTGTGTTGTCCATGTTAACGTCAATGATGTGTTTCTGCCCTGCAGATGTGTGTGCTCTCCTGGTTATGTTGGTGATGACTGCAGTGTAGACTACAATGACTGTGAGGAGCACCGCTGTCAGAATGGAGCTCAGTGTGTGGATGAGCTGAATGGATATTCCTGCATCTGTCCTGAAGGATACGGGTAAGCAGAGTTTACTGGACTGCTCTTGCTTCTCCTCGTCACTTCCATCATCATCCCCAGAAGTAAGAATCCCTCTCTATCTTTCTGTCTGTAGCGGTCAGCTGTGTGAGGTTCCCCCGTCTCCGTTGTCACTGTGTGAGCTTGCCGACTGCCAGAACAGCGCCCCCTGTGTGGAGCGAGGTGGTCGCGCCCTCTGCCAGTGTCCTCCAGAGTTTGGGGGGCCACGCTGTGAGAAGCTTGTTAGCGTCAACTTTGTCGACAGAGACTCTTACCTGCTGCTCTCAGACCTGAAAAACTGGCCTCAGGCTAACATCACTCTGCAGGTATTCAAAGACGCATTTCTGTGGGTTGATGGGGTCTCTCCACCACCATAATAAATGAGTCACCCAATCCGGCACTGCTCTCTGTGTAGGTGTCTACAGCTGAGGACAATGGTATCTTGCTGTACAATGGAGACAATGACCACATTGCAGTGGAGCTCTTCCAAGGCCATGTAAAGGTTAGCTATGACCCCGGCAGCCAGCCAGGACACGCCATTTACAGGTAAGGTGCTACATGTAAATTTGCTGTCATTGCAGTCTGACTTAGGTATTTTCTCTTCATGTCAGCGACGTTATAAAATTCCCCACTTGTTATCTCTCTGTCAGTACTGAGACTATCAACGATGGTCAGTTCCACACGGTGGAGCTGGTGACCTTCGACCAGATGGTGAACCTGTCCATCGACGGGGGGCTCCCTACCACAATGGACAGCTTTGGGGCGGTGCGGCCCCTCAACGGGGAGGCTCCGCTATACGTGGGGGGTAGGGGCCCTCTCCAGAACACACCTCCCTCCTCTGCAGGCACTCTTAACTACTACACTACTGTTTACCACCCCTCCCCCTTCGCTTTGTCACCACCGCAACCAGTCCCTATCCTCACCCATGCAACCCTGCAACCCACCCTTCCTCCCCACCCTGAACCCAAATCTTGTCCTCCACCTGTACCATCCCACCTGTCAGTCATGACTGTGTTTGCTAGGAGCCACACAGGAAACACAAAACATATTTACTGACCTCCAGATATTCAATATGCACACATTTGTAAAGAATGAGTAATGAATAAGGTATAACATCAGTAACTGAGGTTAACACTAGGGCTGGGCAAGTTAACGCGTTATTATTGCGTTAATGCTATAATTTATTGACGCGGACATTTATTTTATCGTGCGTTAACGCATGTTGCTCACATGCTTTTGTTTTGAAAAGTCTGTTACTGGCTGCTGCGGAACTAGAAAACAGTAAACATAAGGAAAAGCTAAAACAGACATGGAGAACGGTAAAAATCCGTGAACTTTATAGTTCTGGTAGCAACTCAGGTAGCAATATTAACAATTCTGTTTAAAAAAAATATTCTAGACTGCAACAAAACTTTCGCGTCATTCTTCCATGTTACATAAGATCTGCTTCATGTGTTCACTGTTGTGCTATTCTCTTACTGGTTACTTCAGTGCGACTCCATCTAGTGGCACAGATGTGTAATGACAACAGAAAGTCCAGTCCTCAATTATAAAACAAATTTAGTTCTGTGGCCCGTTTTTTAATTTCCTATTTTTGATCCAAGTCTAAACTTGAAATATATATATATAAAAAAATAAAACAGGCTTTTTTTGTGTGTGTGTTAGATTAAAAAAACCAAAAACGTAATAAAATGTCACTTTTTGATTTTTCTTTTTTTTTTTTGATTGACAATTGAAAATGGAAAGAATAAATGATACATGGATTGGTAAAGTTACTGAACTTTAACATGGACATTTTCATTTTAAAGTTCTCCCAGATGGAGGATTTGACAGAAACAAGGTTATTTGTAACAACTGCCTAGTTGAACTCCCCATTAAAAGTTTCTGCTGTTACCTCAGAAATTACCTGTTTTAATGTTCTGATTGTGCTGAGCCACAATCATTTTGTTGGATTTTGTTTGTAGTTTTTTTTTAATATAAAAACAGGATGACAGTAAAGCCCTGGCAGTGGCAATAAGCTTTATTTTTATTTTACATTTTTTAAGATGAGATTTAAACTAAATAGATTTACTTTAATACAGACTCAAGGTCCAAAAAGCACACATAAAAAACATAAAAACACACCAACATTAATTAATGTTAAATATGTGTTACTGATGTTAAAAGTGTTTGAAAGACAAATGTTATGACACTTTAGTTCATATGGCAGCAGAACATTTAAACAAAGGTGCATTTTGCACTACTTTCGAATTCATTATTTGATTTTGCGTATACAATGCGATTGATCATGATTAATCAGGAAAATAATGTGATTAATCACGATAAAAAATTTTAATCGTTGCCCAGCCCTAGTTAACACACATTACACCATGCTGAAGTCCTCATCACTGCAGTACTTTTTAATACTTTGTAAACTACGCCCTCTAGTGATCGTGCCATAAAAAACCTAACAGACACAGTCCTTTGTGCTGTCTTTGCATGAATTTTACATCCAAATGTAACTGTATTCATTTGTGGTATGTTATTTAGCCACTCTTAACATTCACAGCCCAGAATTCAAAATGTAAAAATGTTGCTGAAACTTTCCAAACATAGTGGTCATTTCTGATGCCTTGCAATTCCAGTTTCTGGGCTGGCATGACAGTTTGTTTAGGAGTGGCTCAAGACTTATGTAGTTAGTCTCAATGCTGTGTCGTGATGTGTTTTGTCATTCTGTCCGTCATTCATACAAGACCACAAATTTTCTTTGCTGTCCTCTGTTTCAAGGGTGATGTGTCTTGTAGTGCAAATGCATAATATGATGGTTAAATAAAGAGTTGCATATATTAGTCTGAGTACCTGCATAGGTACTGCTGGGACACACATGCTTGAAAAAGCCTCTCTTCATTACACTCATACCAGCCCTGTGTTCGCTGTTTGTTTGTGAGCCGACATGCACATCCACACATATAAAAGTCTTTTTTTCTCTCTCTCTCTCTCTCCTCCTCCAGGCATGCCGGTGGACGTCCAGTCGGGCACTTTCCGTCTCTGGCAGCTCCAGAACGGCTCCAGTTTCCATGGCTGCATTCAGAACTTGTACATCAACAACGAGCTCCAAGACTTCACCAAGACCCAGATGAAACCCGGTGTGGTGCCAGGCTGCGAGCCCTGCAAAAAGCTCTACTGTGTCCACGGCATCTGCCAACCTGATGGGCTCCAGGGACCAGTGTGTCACTGCCAGCCAGGCTGGAGCGGGCCGCACTGTGACCAGCCAGCTCTCAACCCCTGCCAGGGCAGCAAGTATGTTTCAGCCTCTTCATATACAGTTAGGATCAGAGGTGGAAGATCGTTAAAACATTATGGTCTTTGTGGAAACATTTATCAGGCTACTGACATGTTTATAGAATATGTCAGATTTTTGCTGCTTTTAATTAGGTAAATAAATATAGTTTTCATTCTTCAAATAAAATTTTATTTAATCTGGATTTTTTTTTTTTTTTAGTTTTACATATTCCATTCCATTCAGGACCATTTACATGACAAATGTTATTAATATTAGCTTGTTAATATAGTATGTGTATATATTCAAGTAAAATTTCAAATCTGACTCCTTGGGATATTTCCATCTAAATGATTTCACCTTTCACCAGAGAGGAATAGATCAAAAAGATACCTGAAATCTAATAAGGGTAAATAAGTTTCAAAAGACAGAACTATAAGATTAAAGCTCAACTTTTGTAGAGTGTATTCGAATCCAGTATGTGAATTATTTTTCATCTCTTTATTTATGGAACAAGATTTCTGACTGAAGTTGTGTTCTGCTTCCAGGTGTGTCCATGGAAAGTGCATCCCACTGGACTCTCAGTCTTACCGCTGTGAGTGTGATGAGGGTTACCGTGGCGCCCTGTGTAACCAACAGGGAGAGCTGTTTAACCCCTGCCGTCGGCTGTCCTGCAAACATGGCCGCTGCCAGATCTCAGACACAGGAGATGCGTACTGTCACTGTGAAAGTGGCTATACTGGGGAACTTTGTGATGCAGGTTGGTTTGCGCAATGAAACCGTAAGGATTTACACTTAAAAATGATTATTATTATTATCTTACCATTCTGCTTTTTTTTTTTTTTTTTAGAATCTGAGTGTCGAGGCGAGCCTGTGAGAGATTTCTACCAGGTGCAGCGGGGATACGCCATCTGCCAGACTACACGCATGGTCTCCTGGGTGGAGTGCAGCGGAGCTTGTGACACAGGGGCCTGTTGTGCCAGCCAGAGGATGAAACGTCGGAAATACACCTTTGAATGCAGCGATGGAACCTCCTTTAGCGAGGAAGTGGAAAAGACCATCAAGTGCGGCTGTGTGGGCTGCATGTAGCCCCACTCACTCACATCTGCTGCTGCTGCTGCTACAGAGCAGAAGACGGAAAGCAAGGAAGGAAGGGAGGAAGGGAGGACGGGAGAAGATTGAAGGAAAGTGAGGGAGGGAAAGCAGGAAAAAGAGAGATTATACAGAATATATATAAAACCTCTATCTATATATTATGGACAACAATGTTTGTAAAATAGGACATTTATTCCCCGTCTGAGGGTGTGACCTACAGTAAAACAGAGAAACCAACAACATAAGCAACAATGTAGAAGCGACAACAACAGCAACAAAATCATTGTATCTGCAACATTGTTCCAAGGGGTCCAGAGATTTCATAAGTGTTGCATTCAGAGTGAAGCATCCTTCCTACCCACATTATCCCGTGTGAATTCCCCATCCATCTGTGAGGCCTCTGATGGCTCGGCCACCATCTTCCATCTATACATCGTGGAGGCAGTGAGGTCCACTGGGGCTGACAAAGGCAGAGAGAAACAAAAAAAAGGAGCAAACAGAGAGATACGAGGAGAGCTGGACCGTTTGACTTGGCAAAGCTATCTTGAGTTGAGCTTGGCTGGGTAGCCTGGACTGTGCTGGATGCGGTTTAGGTTTGAGGTTGAAGTCGTCAGTTCGGTGGAGCAATTTCTCCACCAGGATACAGTCATCCATCCACACACGCACATGCCGAAGTAATGGGAAGGAAGGAAGATGTAGGTTTAGAGCGGCACATAATCCGGGGCAGATGTCGTGGATTCAAGGCGAGGTGGTTGGCGTCACAGTTGTTTGCTGTGAGCTACCACAACATTAAAAACTCCCTGCAAACAGAGACTGCACTGATGAGCAGCACTGAAAACAACAGTCTAACACCTCTCCGGAGTATACATGCTCACACATGCATGGCATACATGCAGTCATAACACAGCTTAAGAAGGCCTGCTTGGCGCAGCTGTTCTACGGTGGTCGTACAGCAGAGCAGCGTGGCTCAGGCAGTCCATGAGCCCCCCCAGCATGTATTGCCTCAGGTTCTGAGAGGTTTTGCGTAATCCCACCTTCTTTCAGCAGGAGGCCCAAAAAACCCTGCTCCCATTGATGCCTGCAGTATTAAACTTGAGCAGACTGTTGCATGTGTGGAGAAGAGTTTGTTAACAGATATGTAGAGCTTCTTTGTGTCTTTATAAATGTTATTATAAAACAAGAGATCATAGAATCACCTTCTGTTTTGTTGATTTTTTTTGTTCTGTCTAAATTCTCATAATGATTTGTTTTATTTTTGTTATATTTTGTCTCATGATGTAATCTAACTCCCGTAGCTGCCCCAGCCCACCCTTACAACCCTTTATATAGAAACGCCTAACAGATTCTAATATATATATATATAAATATATATATAAATATATATTTGTATTTCATTTTGGTATAGTATTTTTCTATGTTAAGAGCAAGTCTGTTTCTTGAAGTGTTGGGACTAGTGAAAAGGCATTCAATTGGTTCTTTAGGTGTTTTTATTTGTTAATCTTACCTTCTCCAGCAAGGTAAATAACTATGTTCATTGGCCAAAAGTGCAGCAGCGGGTTGGCCTTGTTGTATAGGAGGCAGTATTGGTCCAGTTCTATGTTTAATATTGTATATGTTGTCTTCCATGTGAATATTACATCTAATTCATGAGTCTGTGCTTGTTTTTATTTATTTTATCTAAAGGCATTTTCCTGTAGAACGTGACAAAGCATAAATGTTACTGGCATTCAAATGTTTTAAAGACTTCAAAAAAATGAAAAAAAGGATCTTGAATGTTCAAGGCTCATTTCAAAGAATGGCCACAACAAATTTCCCTTGGAATTAACTGAGCGCAGGTGAAGGCTCCTCATCGGTTCAGTTCATTATGTTCAAGTAATGAGTAGCGTATCAAGCATTTGACTCTGAGAGATGTTTGCCAAGAAAAAAAAAAAGAGAAAAAAAAAAGTGTTTTAAGTTTAGTCAAGCTCAACTGATCATAAGCTGCTGTCAAGCCAGAAGAAAATGAATGAAGTTGCCTCCATGGACACTGATCATGTTAAAGTGGATCTTTCAGTGGGCAACTGCATGAACATGCCAACTTCTGACAGATAATAACAAGAAAGTTCCGGACATTTTCATTGTCTGTCAGTTCTGACTGGTTATCCAATCTCCCACCATCCCCCACCCCCCAAAAAAAGAAGAATCGGTGCCAATTACAGTGGGAAGTCATACCTGAATGTATAAATGTGTATAGATAAATATGACCTATGCTTATTCATGAAGTGGTAACTTTTAGCTGTTATTTAGTTTCCAATGTAAGATATAGAAGTCACATCCTGTTGAAAGAATGACAGCCCATCAGGATGGAGCAAGGCCTTGTTCTGCCTGCAGACTGTTTCTCTAAATGTCTCTTTATGGTATGAAAGGCTGCAGAGGCAGATCTAAGCACAGTACAATGTGTTCTTATTGCTACTCATGTTAACTTTGTTTTACATGCCGTTGATGTGATGCCAGTGGTGTACAATAACATGACAAAAAAGATCTCATAAAGGACACCTGGTGAACAGTCATTCTAACACTTAGGCTGTGTGCCTCATAAAGGTGCATATTTAATCGAATGTGACTTTCTTTTCATGGCTCCTCTTCTTCCTCTGCACTGATCTGTGCTGGACTGGTGCATTCAACTTCCTGGTAGACATCTTAGTGGTGCTTGTGCTATATTGAGATGTAACTCCGTAACCTGGTCACATGACCAGAAACACCGATTTTATTTTATTTTCCCCATCCTATGAGCTATAAACGTAAATGTTATTGTGAACAACACAATGTCTCTGTTGTATTAATATGGTGCAAAAACTTAAGAAATATCCCTGGTTGGGTTCTGTATGTTTGCTTTTATGTTGCAGGACTGATGGTGGGATTGAACTGAAAACTCAATTATGCTGAATGTATGTAGTGCCACCGACAAAATGTTTACCAAACCTCCACTCTTTTCATTAATTAAACTTAAAATGTGTGTGCTTTTAGGAATGGCTTTGTCCTTTTTGTCTTTTGCTGTTTTTTTTTTTAAACGATGAGTAGCTTTATTTTCTGCAATTTACCTTTTTGCTTCTGTAAATCACAGTATTTAGTTGTCTACAAAATATGGTACTTCCTTGGGAAAAAATATGAGCACATTTAGTATAATGAACACAAATTAGACACTTTCAGCTTCATGTTGAGATTGTTTACATTAGAACTGAAGGGAGTGTTTAGAAATTGTAGTATTTAACTGCAATTTAATAATTGTTGCTAGGTAAAAGAAAAGAGACATGGTAAGAACACTCTCCAAGACAACTACAGATACGAAGACTTCAGACAGCAGATACAAAGGATTCACTGCAAGGTGCAAACAATTCTTGTCACAAGAATTAAAAAGAAAAAAAAAGGAACCTTAGAAAAGTCTGAACCAGCATTGCTCTCTTTCTTCAATGAACAGGCAATGTATATTTATGTACTTTGGAGGTAAGTCTGAAGGAAGTTTTTAACAGTTTTGAAAACCTGGGACACTTACTGGTTGGTCCGAGGTGTTAACGAGTCTGCAGCCATCTTGGTTGTTTTGAGTAATGGCTCTAGTGTGAACCATCACACAAAGCCCACCCTGCTGCAGGATTCAGTAGATTTGTGTAAAGGTGAAAATGGCAGTGAATGGAAGAAGTATGCAGACTCATCTCATGACGGGACTTTCGTGAAGTGAGTGGGCACAGCTGGCCGGGTTCGAGATCAAGTGTTTCTGTGGGTGCTTATGAGCTGCGTAGCAGGCTACTGTCAAATAAAGGGGAGTTTTTCCTTGCCATAGCTTCTTACCATTCATTTTTGTCCAGGGGTTATGCTGTATGTCTCTGGAAAGTGTTGAGAGACAATTTGTATTTTAACACAGGCTATTTAAATCGTTAAATTGAACTGACTTGACTTAAAATGTCACCGTTTCCTACATAAAGGCGTTTAAAGTTTTGCAGAGGGGGGCTGTCTTCAGGTACACAAATAGAGCATTCCAGTTCTGAAGATATGCTGTCAATGAAAGAATAAATGTCATTTTATAATTTAGTTTAAAGTTAAATCAAAGCTCGGATCTTTGAACAGCACATGTAGCAGTAAATTCAAGAAAACCACATCACTGAACATAGTGATTAGAAAATGTGCAGGTAGACATTCATTCAAATCTTTTTTTTAACCCTAACTATGTGATGTAGATGCAAACAACACAAACGCCCTCTGTGCAAGTTTTTCCTTCCTTTGTGATTACAAGGTGATGTTAGATCTTCATCACTGTGGATTTCAACTTAAAAGAGTGACAACAAATAGAAGTAAAAAGAGCCCAGAAACCATAAAATTCAAATGTCTTTATATTCACTCCAGCAAAAATACAAAAGTTCTGAACATAAAGATGCATCATTCTTGGGATTACCACAAATAAAGCATGTATTTCTTTCTAATATACAAAATCAAATGTTTAAATAGAATAAAAAGAAAAAAAAAGAATAAACATGTTCAAGTCTGGTATTTGGTGGGCTGTTTCAGATTTGCTAAATTAGTTAGCCTACATGGAGATCTTAAATAACAATAAAAACATGGCGGATCAGTTTTGCATTTACAGATTTAGCTACTCAAAAGAAATGACCATAATTAAAATAAAAATAACACTGTCCTAAAATGTTGTTTTCTTTTCCTTTAACAATATATTCATGTACACAACTGTGGAAGTATACAGACTTCACATTATGAGAACCTGCCCCACAGGCAGAGATAATATAACAAACCTCCAGCCGAAAATATAACCAGTTTGCGAATCATCTATTAGGAAGAGAAATCAAAACTCTTCAATGCACCATTTGTAGTCGAGAGATCATAGAGTTCATATCAAGCCTTCGCTCTGAGAAATTATTGTTCTGAAAGCGATACACAAGCCAGTAGCCCAAAATCATCTCAGAAGATCTCTGCAGTCTCAACAGTACAGTTGGACACAGTCGGGGCTGGTATGTTCAAAGATCAGGCTAATAAATATAGTGCTAGGTTTTCTTGGTGGCATTACAAGAGTTGCTGAAACTGCCTCCACATCAAACGGGGTTTCACACATGCAGAAATGGGTAAAAGACTCAAATACATCAATGGGTGAAGTGGTACAACTAAATAATACAAACTTGCTATGACACAGCATACACCTTGTTTAAACAATTCAGGCTTCAATACCTAATACAGGTTTAAGAACAATTTCATGTTAATGCTTTGGGAAAACAGGGATAAAAATCAACCTGTTGGGGCATGTACGTCAGAAAATCTGAATGCTGTAGTCAACGTCAAGACGTACAGAAGAAGCATGAGGCACCTACTGTTGGGAACGGAAACAGTTTGCACTCGCTCCTTGAAGTACATGAATGTCCACTGCCTCACCGGGAACAGGAGAGAGGGGATTTCACATTTAACAACACATTCGTTTACATTACAGTTCATAAATAAGGCACCTGGTCACAACAGTAACATATACACAATGTCGTGATTGGAAGACAGGCTGGAGACACAAACTGCCGACTTACTGAGAGTGAAAAAAGTTTATTGAAAGCGAGCTTCTCCCCTCTCGAACTATCAGAACTCAAACGCAGTATGTGCTTCAATCTAAAACAATACTTATATACAAATAGGGCCAAAAAAAAAAAAAAAAAGACAACCTAAAATGGTGAATTTCACGTCTCCTTGATAACAGCACCTAAGCTTGATGTTTGTTATCCCAGCTTCTAAAATGAGGTGTGACAGGCCAGTTGTCATCTCCAGCCGTGTCAGTGCTGACACATAAAGCAACTACAACTGCCAGACATTACGTAGGACTTTTCTGTAGTCCCTGAATACAAAGAGAAATTATGCCATCATATTTGATTTTCACTCTGAATCTTCACAAAAGCATTAAAAAAAAAAAAAAAACTCAACACCTGCTCCGTCCTTAGTATTTCCTGCTGAGAAGAGGATTCCCAAAGAGAAATGAGAACATAGAATAGATACATTTGGTCCCTTTAAGTGTATTCCAGATAAAAGTAAAAAAAAAAAAAAAAAAAAAAAAAAAATCCTTGCCGTGAAGACCATTTCTCTGCGTGGGTCCATTTTATTTTGTTCTGGTGCGCTTTGGAGGCGACTCAAACAGCTCCTGAGCTCTCTTGGTTGCCCCTTTAGTTGCACTACGGGGCAGCAGGGCTTCCTGGCGTCTCTTTGAAGCTCCACTTCTTGTAATTGTGGGTTTGTCTGCTTTCTTGGTGGTTTTCGGAGAAGCAGTTTGTGAAGTTGCAGACTTTGCAGCCTTTTTTGAAACATTATTGGGGCTTCCACTCAAAGGGGCTGCTGCTTCCATTTTTCTCTGGGATCTAGTTAATACCTGGTCAGGTGAGGCCGAGGCCTTTGCATCCATGTTCTGCTGTGGAGTTTCAGTAGCATTCTCGCTGCCTTTGATTTCAGCAGCTGTGCTTTGTGTGGATTCTTTTGTTTGAATCTTTGCAGAATGCACTTTGCTCGGAGCACATTTTTCTAATTCTGCCTTGTCTGCTTCATTTTGTTTTTTATTGGTGGTCTTGCTTTTTGAAGACTCCACAAGGTTGTTTTCAGACATTTTAGGGGGCCCAAGTCGCTGAGAAGATCGCTTTGGCAGTTCTTTTTTACTTGTATCTCTTGCAGCTCTACTCCTACCCTGAGCCTTGACTGCCCTTCCCTGAATAGAAGGCTTTGTTGAATGTTTTTTAGCCAATATCTTCCTTTTCTCCACTTTTGCTGCAGATACTTTCATTTGTTTGCTAACAGGTACAGCTGATTTCTGTCTCTTGAGCAACGGCTTCGAGTTTGACTTGGTGGCAGACTTTGTGGTTGCCAGCGTTTTCATTTTTTTGCTTTTCAGCATCTTTGAAGCTCCCTTTAGTCCAGCAGTGGTTTGCTGAACCTGCATTTTCTCTCTGATGTTCGAGTATTTTCTCAAGATCCTTGCACTAGCAGGATTTTTAGATTTTCCAGAGGATTTCTGGGGTTCACTTTTCTTAACAGTTTTAGCAGAGGAGTATGACTTAGTCTGAGAATTGCTAGGAGGTTCTGCCCTCTCCTTTCCTCTGACTGCACTGGGCTCAAGCTCTAGTGCTTTAGCTATCAGCTTCTGACTCTTGGGATTGCTCTTTACAGGGGAGGCAATGGCAAATTTTTTCAAATGTTTCTTTAAGCGCTCTGCCTGTAGGCTTGGAAACACCCCCTGCGAGGTCCCTGACATGCTTGATGAGCTGTGGAAGCACAGCTGAGTTTCTGAGGGAAGACGTGTGTTCACCTTTTTGACAATAACAAGGGACTTTGTTTCTGTTGATTCTAGGAACCAGCGACAAATATTGGCAAGATTAAAACCCTTCATGAAAAGCATTTGAACTGGCGAGTATTTCTGCTGCTCAGAACCCTTTGGTTTCCGTGCCCTGCGTTTACTTTTCCATATAGCTGCCTGCCTGTCTGATTTGTTTTTGTATTTCGGTCCTGACTGACCCTCTTTGTCCATTTGTACCCAACCTTTCTGCATTTTATCATACTTGATGTTCAGATTTGTAATTAGGTGTTGGCTCTCTTTCCCAGCAAGCATCTCAAAGAATTTGTTGGGTGTTTGTTTTGGGGCTTCATGTTTTGGGGTAATGAGAGCAAAGTGTGCACTGCGGGGCACAGATGTAACAGAAACTGATGGGAGTCTCACCTGAGCTTTAGCTATTCTCTCTGGCATTATCTTAGCGGGGGAAGCTACATCAATTTGTCTTACAGCCTCTGTAGGAGAGCCAGTAGAAAGTGCAGCCAGTCTTTGTGATCTCAAAGCCAATTTCCTGCTGTCTGCTGATGGTGACTGAGTAACAGACTCATGGGACATTTCAGCTTTACTGGTTTCACTTCTTAATGGCATTCTGGTGGGCACATCTGGAACACTGCTGTCCTCTGAAGATGCTGGTTTTTTCTTTTGGATCACAGCCACATTTGAATTTGCCTCCTTGCCGATGACCCGTTTACTTCTCAGTGGCATAGAATGAGTTTGCTTTTCAGTCCTTACAGGACTTTGATCTTCTAAGAGACTTGATTCTTCACTGCTAAGTTGATGTTTCTCATTTTTACAGCCGTCTCCAACACCCTTAGCAGATCCTAATTTCTCTTGGGTGTCCATTTTTCTTTCTAGTTCATTCTTATGTACATCTTCTATTACTTGTGCATCTTCAATGTTCAATTCTAAAGATTTTGGAACAGTATTTTGTTGGGACTTTTCAGAAGCTGGAGATTCAGGTGGCCTGATTAGAGGAGGTGAAGCAACAGGAAGTGGATAAGGAAGGAGGAGAGGGGGAAGTTGCTCCACAGGTGGAAGAATAAGGGCAGAAAGTTTTGGTGAGGAGCAGGTATTGACAATATTTGAAGTGGGTGGTAATGCTGGGGATCCAGCTGGCTTCTGGTTGGCTGATCTGAGCTGCCGTTTGGACTCGCCGTGCTGAGGTTGATCAGCAGGCTCATCAGAGGGTGAGTGTAAACTAACCAGACTTCTTGCAACGCTCTTTTTTATAAGGTTTGGTTTAGTCCTTGAGGTAACTTTAGGTACTGGGCTTGATGGAGTATCAGAGGAAGATTCCTTCACCTGTTGAGTGTCAGGAGTAGTCTCTAATGATTTTACAGGCATTTCTGTTTCAGGGGAAGACGGTTCCATTTTTTTGTTTTCAACAGCTGAATCTGGAGTAGTACTGTCACTACTGCGACGTGGTTTTACTGGACTTTTACTTGG
This sequence comes from Hirundichthys speculiger, assembly GCA_018398805.1. Taxonomy (NCBI): domain Eukaryota; kingdom Metazoa; phylum Chordata; class Actinopteri; order Beloniformes; family Exocoetidae; genus Hirundichthys; species Hirundichthys speculiger. The sequence continues at coordinate 6,824,415 of JAGFBZ010000344.1, read as the reverse complement.
TGATGTGGGGTTGCTACCTGGTCTTTGGCGCAAATGCCTGTCAGAGGATGCTACAGGTCTACCATTAACGTAACCTATTATCACCGTTTCTTTTTGTACACACTGCTTTAGTTGTGGAATTTTGTCACCTTTTTTCCTACGCCAAGGTGGCAATTTCTTTAGGAGTGCATCAAGTGTCATTTTGGACAAATCATAGTCATCTTCCTTATCATCTCTGTCTAAGGGTACATCAGTGTCAGCATCTTCAGACATTTTAATTTTCGTCTCTTTCACCACCAGATCTTCTAATGAACCCGGTACAGTCGGCTTTTCTGTAATTTCAGCATTATTATGGTGTAGCTGCGTCTCAGACTGGACATCCTGAGGCTGCTCATCTTGCACTTCATCTCCGTTATCCTCCTCCACTTGCCTCACTGCTGATGGAGTGTCATGCTGCTGTTGAGCGGGTTCACTGTTAAGCAGTGTATCAGTTGAAAGTTGGGGCTCAGCTTCTTCTATAGTAATATTCTCCACTGGCTCAACTTGTAATTCTGCTACAGTTTGCTCACTATTGTCAAGTAAGACCTCTTGAGGCTCTGGATAACTCTCTTTCACTGTTTCACATGGAGGCTGACCAACACTTTCTTCACTTATTACCATCATTCCTGGATCTGCAATTGCCTCCTGTTCTACAACTGTGTTCACAACGGTTTCTTCATTTGCTACTTGAGACCTTAAATAAGTTGGGGAATCAGGCTGCCCCTGACATTGATCTGTCTGACTAGTTTCAACAACAACATTATCTACTTTACCAGCCATCTCTACATCCTCTCCTGTCCCTGGTATTACACCATCAGCTGACTCTTCTGGGGACATTTGCTGATTTATTGTCTCTCTACATGTAGCAACCAGAGGCATATTCACAGGTGGCAAACCCTCAGGCTTTGAGAGTATTTGTTTTGGGGTGACCAGTGTTATAATTTCTGGCATTGGATTGGGACAGTTGCCCCTTCCTGCCAATGTCCGGACAGTTTTTAACTCCCAGATTTCATCGGAGTATAAATGTCCCCTGGTGCTTTTTCTAGCATTGCGACGTGGATGCATGCTGCCCCGCTGCTTTTTAAAACACTCTGTTATTGGCTTATCAATAAAAACAATGTCACAGTGACCAAGGTCGGGGTCAACAACTGCCCTGCAAGCAGAGTCTCTGGTTGGATGTTCAGAGGATGTTCTGACGGTCTTCCTGGCAGTCCGGACAGAGTCTGAAGGAATGGTCATGTGGACTGGAAACATTTTTGCCTGTGCCTCTTTGGCATGCACGAGAGTCTCCCTCTGTTTAAGCTGATGTGTCTGGCTGTGTCTTTTCGCAGATGAGCTGAGTCTGGCACTGAGAGTCCCTGTTCTGATGGATGAATCTGAGTTACACTGTTTCTCCCCCAAAGTGTCAGACTGAGAAGAAGCCGTGGTATTGAGCACACATAACTTTCTACCAGCAGCTACATTGCTGGTCATGATCTTCATCTTAAGGGGTGCATGATCACTGTTATGGTTATTTTCTCCATCCACTGGATTAGCAGGGGTGGCCAAAGGTTGATTACTTGCTGATCCAGGGCTGTGAATATCCAAAGTAGGGTCAGTTACAGACATTTTCAGGGACACAGCACTCTCTGGAGTCTTTTTCATTGCACAGCTGCTTGGAATAGGCTGGGACAAATCCTGGACTTCTGCTTTTGGAGTGGATTTACCGGGATATCTTAGCTCGGGGTGTGATTTCTCTGGGGTTACTGCGTTTGGAGAGATTGAGGAGTTTGGAGAGGAACAAGTGGTTCCCTGGATGCTAGAGATAGCGTTAGAGGCGCCCCGCACATTGGAAGCTGCATGTGCTTTGACTTCCATCTGAAGAAAGCCTATGGCATCTACTATCTGTCTCTGATGGTGGGGACAGAGTTTGGCCATGAACTGTTTCAGTGTTGAGGTTGACTGCAGATCTTTTGCCTTTGCAACACGGATGTCTGGGGGCTCCCTGGGGAGACAAGAATGAAAAGAAGGGGGAAAAAAAAGGTTTTAGCTGAAAATGAAGAATAATCAGTATAGGTTAGCACTACTATTTAGCATGTGATCTGCACAAGAAAAAAAAAAAAATGGAGGGGGATAGTTTTATCTTGGGATAAAAAAAAGATTACAAATGGTGGGGGTGCAAAATGTGTAAAATAATTCAAACAAATTACCTTGTGTTCATTTTTAAATTGTTGCATATTTATTAGAAGAATAAGCAGTTTTAACAGAATCATTCATCCAGTGATCTTGTCCAAATACACCATTATGCTTAGTACATTATTCTTCTTTACCCACACAGACTTTTTGTTTCGCAATATGCTGCACAAGTAAAGGTAATGCATGCACAATACATTTTCTAATTAAAGCCCAGTTCAATTTGAATAAGTCAAACACAGATTTATCACTTCTAACACATTAGGCTCAAACCTTGAATACACAAGTGTTATGAAATCCAAATTTGCCAGTTAACAAGAAGTGGTATCCATTTCCGTAATTATGAATAAAGGTGTGTCTTGTAAGATCTTCCAATATTTTTACAATTCAAAAACACAACATCATGCCGAAACAGATATTTAGACTGATAAAGAGTCTCTTTTCATCTTCTTGTGTTTCTTTTTTTGCCAAATGAAATCAATGGTTTTCTGAGGTAACATGTCATAAAAGTCTGAAGTTATGAAGAGAAACACTCTGACAAAGTGAAGTAGATATTATTCCCTGACCTAAGACCTAATTTCTGGCTTGAAGTCCAACTTTTACAAGACAATATTATAGTTACATACAACTTTAAAAAAAAAAAAAACACTACAATTCTGAAGAGAGAAAAAAAAAACCCAGAACAATGCCTCTTAGAATGGAGGTAGTGAGAGATACACATGAGAGTTTTGAATAAAATGCACAAATGCAGCTTTACAGTGTTACATAAAAAGTTTTTCGATAGCAAGTGTGTGCTGTTTGAGGTACTGACCTGAAAACAAAAAGTTAAATACATACCCCATTAGTCAACATCTCACTTGTACTAAGGTTATACTGACAATCGTTTCATGGTATTAAACTGATTAAAACAAAAATAAATTTTAAATCTAAACACAAAAATCATTAGTATAAAATGCCCAATATTACCAATACAAAACTACCTTTTAACAGATAATAAAAAAACATTTCTTCAACTAGAACCCTTTTTCAGCTTTTTTTTTTTTTTTTTTTGTCAAGCTCACCAACTTCACAAGCCTGCTAGCAAGTAATGAAGATAAAGCGTAGTACCTGAATAGAAGTGCCAAACACATGGACGGTAGTGTTGGTACCCTGCTATTAAAGAAAGAAAATCCCACAATGGTCACTGAAATTACTTGAAACTGACAAAAAAAAACAGACATGCCTTTCATTTTTGAAGAAAAATCATTATTTTTTTAAAAAACTAATGAAACTGGCCTGATGGTACCCTTTACTAAATATTTTGTTGTAAAACCTTTGGAGGGAATCATCGCAATCAAGCCATTTCTATAACTCTCAATGAGACTTCTGCTCCTGTCGCCAGGACTTTTGGCCCACTCCAGATTTTACTCCAGAATGCTTTGATAAGCCTGGACCCTAAACTTCTGAATGTTCACAACTGTAGTCACAGGAACATAAAGGTGCTTGGAAATGTTCTTAAAGCCTTTACCATGCTTGTCTTTAATATTCTTTCTAATGTCCGACAACTCTCTCCTTAGCTTTCTGTGGTCAATGCTCAGTGTGGTACACACCATGATACCAAACAACACAGTGACAACTTCTTATTCTTTAAAGTAGAGTAGGTGATTACAAGTTTGAAGACACCAGTGACCCAATTACAGGACATACATGTCCCTATGGTCAAACTATTTTCAATTTTTCTAGGGATACCATCATTTTTAGAATTTTTATTTGAGCCAATTTCATTATTTATTTTATAATGATTCTGTTGAACTGCAATTAACAGCAATGTCTGATTATTCATATTAATTCATTCATTCTTTTGTCAGTTTCTAGTTATTTCAGTGACAGTTGTGGGTTTCCCCCTTCCTTTAATGGAAGGGTACCAACAAAGTGTTTGTATTTTTTGGCTTTTGATTTTTTCTTTTTACCTGAGGGTATTATTTAGTATTGTTATAAGCAACTGAAACAAAGTACATGTACAGCCTTGTATTACAGTGAACTAAGAAACAAGAAAAAAAAAATCAGCTGAACTAAAATACAGTATAGCGGAGCAGTTACAGTAAAAGACTAGAAAAAAAAAGATGCCATCTGCCAACACTGCCTGACAGTGAAAATACCAATATATGGCCAATCACCTACCACTACTCCAAAAAAGCTGAGGTATTATTTTGTTTGGAAATATATTGTTTAACCCTATCATAGGGATGAGCAATAAACGATAGCATCTTACCAAAGACTTGCAGTTAAATTATCCAAAGTCCGAACTGCTTTAGCAGTATTTCAGAGACACAATGAATCCTCTTAACACATTAATGACAAAACAAAAGACAAGCAAGCACTCATAGATAAAGCTTGCCATGTACAATGAATTTATCATCAGGTACACACATTATTTTAACCTCGTCATGCTAACGATGGTCATTACTCTATATAATGTACATGTTATTCCAAAAAAGCAGAAGCAGCAAAAAATTTTAATAAATAAAACAAATTAATAAAAAACGGGGATACTTTAGTAACCCAAGGAGGTATTATCTACACTTGAAAGGAGCCTTTGGTCCTCACATATTTGTAAAGCATATGAAAAAAAAAAGAAAAAGAAAGAAAAAGGTCAAGATAAAAGTGTTAAACATTCATATACATAATTAAAACACCTTCTCTCTCCATCCATCCATTCATCCATGTCAACTAACTTTTGTGTAGTAATGTTTTCCTTTTTGAAAGTTGTTTCCATTCGTGGTTACTTGGCAATAGACAAAAGGGAAAACATTAATTTATCAATACCATTTAAAAATATCCTGAAAAAATAGTCTGAAAAGGTATCTAAAGGAGAGGTAAGATCTTCTACTCTAGGAACATTTATTGAAACAAGACAACAAAAATGAACCCCTAAATTCCTTTGTCAATCCTTCAAAGTGATAAAGATTTGAGAAACAAAAGCAATAAATAAATCACTGATCCATTCACAACAAGGATCTACTGAAATATTTACATATGGTACAAATGTGATATTTTCTGATACTAAACTTCATGACAAACCTTTCTCTTAAATAATCTCATCATAAACTGTTTTATTGAGTAACTGCCACGTTAAACAGCTGAGGAAAGTTGAGTCTTCCAGAAGAGGTAGACAACTCTTTCCAACAACAAATTGATGAGCACAAAAAACATTCATAAATTGCAAATTTATGAACAAAAAGAGCGTGTTTGCATTTTTATATATTTATTAACATATTTTATAAACTTCAAATGACCTTTGGGTCATGCTGGATGATTGTCTGTTCAATAGGTTTTTTAAATAATCATGAATAAGTAACTGTATTAGCTTTGAGTGTAATAATGATGAATACCACCACCATTTAGCAAACATATTGCAATATATGTTTTGCATAATTAATCAGATACCAGTTTTCACAATTATTTTTTTAACTGGAGGCAGAAGAAATAAAGTCATTAATAAGTAAAGTCAGAAACATACAATGGCAGTTATACATAAAAAATAATAAATGTATGCATTTAGAGGAAAAAGTGCCAGTCCCTAAAATAAGTTAGGAGGCAGGGTTCCCACCTCATCATTGCTCCTGTTCTATCTACCTACAAGCATCCAAATTCTTGCACTTTATTTTGAGTTCAAGTTCCCACTTTTTTTTTTTAAAGATTCAAACTATTTGATGCAAAACCAAGCCTTCAAATGCAGGTTTCAAAAGCTTGGAATGTAATTGTTTCTTCCAAGAAAATCAAAATCCAAATAAAACTTATATTAACTCCAAAAATGTCAATCTCAATAGGAGCGTTCATCTTTTGCTGAAAATGTCAACAATAAGTCAACCAGAATAAAGAATCAATGCCATATTTTCTAATGACCTGAGGGAAAAGAGATAACCCACCATCAGGTACCCTGTTGGAGAGATATATAGATATATCAATAAAATAGACTTTTTTACATAAATTAATACAATAAACTAATCTTAGAATATGCATTAAGGGCATCAACCTGAGGACTTCTGAAAGCAATTTAACCCATCTCCTGCATTGTGGTACTCAAAGTAAGTATCTATCCATACTTTTACATGGTTGGTTTTAATATCCATGTTTTCTTTTTGCACCCCCAATGATTTAAGGGGCAAATCTATAGCTGAGGTATTATTATGTTTCAACTGTCTCCCCTTATCTAACAGAACTGTATCTCAATCTGAATTTACTTTGAGTGGATATAAAGGTAAACACATTCATTTAAAAAATATTTAACTAGAATTGAAAAGGACTGACAATGAGGAAATTAAAACTTTACCATGGCTGCTAGTACTACAAGAATAAAATAAATGTTGCTGGATGAATTTCATGCATTTGGAAAACAGTGGCAGACTTTCCCACTAACAAATACTTCTGAATATACTTTCACCTATTCAAGGGTGAACATTCTCAGAATCAACAGCAACCTTTTGATGAACATAAGACCACTACTTTGAGAAAACAATGAAGACCAAGCCTCAAGTTGGCACTGTGACTAGAGAATACATCTTTGAAAATATGGAACTGGTATACATAATGCTTAATATATTTAAAATGGTCAAGCCCTGACATGCTTCTAGGCACAATGTGTAGTGCAGAGAAACTTAAATAACAAAATAAAATAAAAATCAGATTTTACACACACACACACACACACACACACACATTAATAAGTTAATGATAAAATGGGGAGGGGGGTTAAAATTAATAACTCTCTTATAAATACAACTATTGAGGTTTTGTGGCAAAGTAGTAAAAGTAGTAGACACACTAGTTTTGGAAAAGCCACTTCCATGAGTATGTTAGAGATGCATCAGTCGTTGAATATGTGACTTCCATCATGGACATCATTGCAACCGTCTTCAGTTGTGTTCTGTTTTATCTCAGCGACACATCGAGTGAGCTTGAGAGCTCTTTCCCTTCGGGGAACTTGGAAACATCCTGTTCCTCCACCTGGCTTATCAGCTTGATTTTCTTTTTCGGAGGATGTTTCAAGGTCCCCAGACGCTCCTTAACTTTATATTCCAGGGTGCTGTGTGGAATTCCGTAGATTGATTGGGCTTTAGACACACTCATCTTCCCACCCATCACCACCACAATAGCTTCTTCCAGTAGCTCAGTGTTGTACTGTCGATATCGCCCACGTTTCTTTCTTGGCTGCTTGTTGCCTTGGTCTGACTCTGAATCCACAGAATGATTCTCCATCATGGATGGGCATTCAGCAAAGAAAGGCCAGTATTCCTTCTCTGAACCTGAGTTGTTAAAGCCCACACTGCTCCTTTTCTGAGTCTCTCTGGGTAGTAGAGAACAGGGCTCTTTTCCATGAGCAGTCTCACAAAGAGTTCCTGAATATTTGGTGCACATTGAATCCCAGGACAGGCGTGTTCCTTTGGACAAAACTCGCACCTGGGGAATTTTGAGGTCAAAAGAAGATGAAGGAGAAAGGGAGGGGCCTTGATCCCTGCAGGCCCCCTTGAGATGTCCTTGCACAGTGGAAAGTGACTTAGTCCATAGTCCTGCAGTTTCTAACAATAACGGTACATCTTTAAGGTGCTCATTAGCTTCACTACTGGTTTTGAGTTTGATTAATGCCCCAAAGTGAGATTTGGAATTCCGGGAAGAAGACGCATGTCTGGAAATCTCAGTGTGGCTGGACTTGCGGTTATGGCTGAGAAGTGACTCTGGGTTGCTCTCCAGATCTGTCTCCTCTTTGATGTGCAGCGAGTTCGCAAGGGACGGGGAAGGCTTATAACAGTCGAGGTGACCGAAATTCTCCCTCCTCCTCCCATTCTGAAGGCTCCTCCTAAACAGCCCGACTTGTCCGTCTGCTCTCAAGGATTCCCTGATTGAATGGAAGGAAATTGGGTATAAGCAGAGCTCGCACAATTCCCTTTTCTGTTTTCTAAAGGAAGATGGGTTGGGGGGAGAATTTTGGCCACTCCTTAACTATTTGGTTACATCACTAAGTAAATGTGAGAAACTTGTGAAATGAAAAAAAGGCTCCAGTTTGAAAGTTTTTTTTGTTGTTGTTTTTTGCTCCTGATAACTGTTTACAAATTTAGCATAAATTCAAAAAAAAGAAAAAGAAAAGGCAAATAATCAACAAAAACAAAAGTAAACATAAGGGCACTTCTTATGGATTCATTCAAGTCTTAATATTCCTGTGGCGCAAAAAGCACAGTCAAAACAAGTTAAATCGAAGTAGTGCACAATAAATATGTCACACAAAATGACAAATGCAAATACAGCTGTTGACATTGTGTGTGACGTTACCACTGAACAAGCACAGCAATAAAAGAGCAAGCCAGAAGAGGGCTATTGTGCAATTTCAAACTAATAAAACGGAAACCCTCCAAACTCAACACAAATGTTCAACCTGGTCTAAACCCTGTATTAATACATTTACATACTGAAAATGTAGGTTGTTTTTGCTGAATTAATCATTTGGGGTTTCACTCCTTCATTAGTCCACACTTAACGTTTTGACATGGACACCACCAATTTCTGTTAAGCTAAGTGTTCGCAGGCCGCACGCTGCATATTAGATTCAAAGTTGGATCAAAAACAGAAACTGAAAAGATCATATCAGCTCTCAAAGGAATAAAAGGCGAGAATCCATAGCCACTGACATTTAATTAATATCAATTTATTTCTAATTAAAATTACTTTAAAGTTTGGTTTATTGATAAGGGAAAAGGTGCTTTAGCTGTCAAGAACTGAACTATACAATAAATCTTATTTAGAAGAAATGCTTCTCAAATGTTTGATTTGTTTAACCAAAATAAAATCAGAACTTGAATGCAAAGAATAAAATTAGGGAAAAAAAAATAGAAATGCAGTCTTGAGATTTATTAGGGCTGGAAAACAATTAAAATTTTCAATTGTGATTAATTGCATGATTTCCCTGATTAATTGCATTGTATATGCAAAAATCAAATAATGAATTCAAAAGTAGTGTAAAGGTCACTTTTATTTAAATGTTTTGCTGCCATATGAACTAAAGTGCCATAACATTTGTTGTTCAAACACTTAACATCAGCACTTGTCAGTAACACATATTTAGTGTAAATCTCATCTTAAAAAATGTGAAATAAAATAAAGCTTCTTGCCACTGCCAGGGCATTAATGTCATCCAGTTTTATTTATGAAGAATAAAAAAGCCCATCAACAAAATCCTGAGCCACAATCATAACATTAAAGCAAGTAATTTCTGAGGTAACAGCAGAAACCTTTAACGGGGAGTTCAAATTGGCAGTGGATACAAATAATCTTGTTTCTATCAAATCCTCCGTCTGGGAGAAGTTTAAAAATGTCCATGCTAAAGTTCTGTAATTTTACCACTCTCCATGTCTGTTTTAGCTTTTCCACATGTTTATCTGCCAATTGTCTTAAAGTTCCACAACAGCCAGTAACAGATTTTTCAAAACAAAAGCATGTGAGCAACATGCCTTAATGCGCGATAAAATAAATGTCGGCGGTAATAAATTAATGAGTTAATGCGATAACGCGTTATCTTGCCCAGCCCTATGAAATATAGAGATAAAAGGAAATGTACATTTGCTTCATTTAAAAAAAAAAACCAAGCTGTTTAAAAATAGATGGGTTCATATATGAGAACTGTGTTACCAGCATCATACGTATACATACATACACACACACACACACACGACCAGAATTTGATTTTAACACAACGACGTAATAAAAAGAAATTATAATTAAATTTAACATCAAACTGCTACATTAGCTTGATGAGGAGAAGGTCTTGTGTAAGATTGATTACATCACAATCCAATATCTATTCTCTACTGAACATGTACAGGAGCTGCTCAATGCTCCAAAAAATGTAGTTTCACATCGTTTTATAAGTTACAACTGTTAATTCCAGCTGTGATTTTTTATTTATTTTTTCTCCCCAGTCACCTTGCATGGATATGTTTTGGGTACTAAAGTAGATCAACATAACCATCAGGCCAACCAAAGAGAAACTAAACTACTGAAGAGAAAACAACAAATAGATAGCAGAATATGTTCAATCCCCATATGCACACAAATGAACAAAATAGTATCTTTTTGGTCTGGTGGCCATATCATAGATTTCTCTTGTAAGGATAAAGATGGATTATCAACATCTTTAAAGAAGTTCAATTTGAAGGGAGGCATACTATAAAATGTTCTGTGACATGTGGGAGTGAATTTCAAGGGCAAAAATAGTTAGAGGCACATAAAATTTGTTTTCCAACGTTTCTGTTCTCTAGGTTTCTTTTGATGAGGAAGACAAGTCTGTTAACAGTAATATACACATTACTGTTCATTTCTGTCAAGCGATTAACTGTTGTAGTGATATCCAGTTTTAGACCAGAAAGCTCAAACCTAAACTGATGCCAGTGCATTTATGTCTCTATAATTAACACCAGTTCACTTTATTCCATTTTGTTAATGACTATGTCAAGTTTTTCAAAACAAAAATGTAATTGTTCTTACCCCTTCAGTGTGGATGGAGACAGGCAGGGACTACGGACAGGAATAATGGGTTTCTTTTTGATAGATAGGTCAAGAACTCCATCTATAAGAAAACACAAGAAAAACTTTAGATTCAAATGTTAAGTTCAAATTGGCTCATAACCAGTTCACCAGCTCAGTAGTGAATAAACTCCTCTGTTTGAGATTATTTCACACTACCTTGTTCACTTGGCTCAGCCAGGAGGTTTCTTGATGGTGAGGTCAAGAGGAGCATCCTGGTCAGCCATAAGGAGTTTGCTGAGGACGGGTTTCTGGTTGTGTGCTGGCCCTGCTACAGTGGCAGAAGGGCTGGTTGGAGGGGGGAGCCCTGACAGCACGGGTGGGGCTGGCAGGCTTTGGTCAGAGAGAGGCTTGTAGTCTGAGTGACTTTCCTGAGGGGAGCTGGTTTTTGAGGTATATTCAACAGCTAACTGACTGATCATTCTCTGAAGAATCTCTCGAGCCACTACTGGAATGTGTGGGTCTGAGAAACTTGGCACATCTGAAAGAAAAGAAAAATATGTACAAACTGTTCAAAACTAGGTCCATATCATTTCTTACATAGTGTCTGCATCTAGCTATAATTGTTGCAGTCTGGATTAATGCACATCCATTACATTACTAGCTGATGGAGACTCACCTTTTCTGCAGAGAACTGCATTGAGGAATTCCTCTGTTTGTTTCTCAAGTCTGATGATTGTGATCTGATCTTTAACCAAGAGAGGCTTCGGTGTATCTTCAATACCCCCCTTGTTTGAGCCAATTAAAAGTTCCTGTCAAAGGGATGAACTGTTAAATCAGTGATCTTTTGACTTTGATACATACATATGCATCATACATGATGGTACAAAACAATACGATTATTTTTCCATTTAGATCAATGATTTACTCAAAATAATTGCATAACAACTAATTTTACACTATGACAATATATATAAGAATCTAACCTGTGATATTTATCCCACATCATGTAATTTGACAAAGTAACATTTAGTAAGCTGATTGTGTAAATATGTCATGCCCGTCAAGAAAAGAATGGTGAAAGAAAATCTTACTTTCACTTTGTCTCTCTTCAAACAGCAAAACAAACAATTTTCATCGAATGACCAGTCAGACACTGCAACAGGCTCAAAATCTGTGGACACAAAACAGAAGACAAGCAATTAAATACAGCTAGCATTTTTTTGTTGTTTCAACCCCCAAGTTTGAGATCTGGCAATTCGTGTTTCATTTCAGAGTCAAATTTAAGTTGAGAAAAGCATCGAAAAAAGTATATATTTCTTTCAATGCTGATATACTGTTCAGCAGCAAATGGAACACATCAATGAAAGGTTTTTTTTTTTGAAAATATAAGTACATTATATTCATTTGGAACTTCTCCTTCTGAGCACAATAGAATAACAACACTGCTGAAGGAATCGCATGAATGAAATAAAGGAGGGGGTTGTAATGGAAAAGTATTCTGATTTTTTTAAGACTCACTGAATAAGGAATGCATTCAATTCAACTGAATCTTTAACAGCAAATGCAAATGTGGAAATTGTACTTGGACTCAGAGGAGACATGATGACAGCACAAACAATACCATCTATTGTCTAAGCAACATTATATATTGTAGAAATGTCTATAGGATCCCACACCACCCAAAATCTCACTTTTGTAGGGACACAAGCCATCTTCTCTTCTGCTAGTATTGGGGCTGTCTTGTCTACAATGAATGTACAGGGGTACCACATGGTACAGCGCAGCAACATTATGACAGTGGGCATTTGGCAGCATTATGATAAAGAAAATGGTCTGTGACACTTACCCTTAAAAAGTTTCAGGTCTTCTACCAACGTTGGACCAATAAGACCTTCAATAATGCTCTCAAAACCTGAAAAGAAAAGAAAAAAAAAGCATACGTACTTTTCATTGACAAGCTGAACATACACATTTTTAAGTCACAAAAGCTTATGTGAACTCCTAATTAAGACTTAATGCCACGGCCAAAGCAAAACAAGACTCAAAATGAATCACTGATTAAGACCTTTTTTTTTTCACTCCTTCAGGGCACACATTAATTTGTTCTACTCACGAGAGAGAGAGAAAAAAAAAAGATGTCTGGTACCCATTCCACAAGGCATCGCTGAAATCTTACGTGATAATGTCTGTCATTTCAACTTGACAACCACTGTAAGAAACCCTTTGTATGTAAACATTATGAGCTGTCACTTCAATATTAAAACGCATGCTTCATCATCAAGTTGCCAAGAAACTGAAGCACCCAGAATGAAATTTAAAATGAATACATGTACAAAATGGCAACCAACTAGTTTGGTAGGAAGTGTCATGAAACTAAGAGATGAGTTCACTGGTAGTCTACATCTAAGCAAAACAAAGAAAAAAAATTTGGCAATAGCCTATTTCACATATACAGGTTGAAGAAATGCTCAGCTAAAATAAAGTGCCTTATGCACTATGACTAAACAAGGCATTAACAATGTAACGATGCAAAAATAAGTTTACTGCCACACGCTCAGAATACCAATGACCACACTTTAAGATGTGGCACATTAAAAAAAGGCTAAAAATGAGGACTTCATAATATGACAGCTATTTGTTTAAAAAGCTACACAAGACATATATAGATGATAGGTACACTGACAATTTAAAACATCCTGATGCAAATGAAGATTAACATCACAATTTATAAATGCTAAATTTACTGGTCACCCAACTACAAATCATAGTGAATACCTTGTTGCGCTACATATTCAAAGATGAGTTGAGAAAGCTGTCAGCCCTTATCCACTCCGTTTCCAAAACTCACAGTGAATTCAGTAAAAGATGTCAACTGTTAAAATACCCCACACTGCCCTCCTACAAATTCCCACCCACTTTTCATCAGTCAAACATAAAGGGGGTGGGGGTGAAGCGGTGATTACACAGCTTTGCCTCTAGCTGCAGGAACAAGTCTGTTTCTGGAGTTAGTGCACAGAACTGTAGCTACCCAGTCTTATTTCTGAAATACTTCAGAAGCACAAGTAAAAAAGTGGGTCATCCACCATCATTTCATAGCGCAGTAGCATGACTTTACACTACTCTTCAGGAATTCAATTTGGGCCATTTAATAATGTGTCATACTCTAATCCATGACTTTGAGACCATGTAATTCTTATTAACAACAACAAAAAAAAAAAAAAACACACATTGTGTGGTATATCTCATTTAAGAAAAGAGAAAACGAAAAAAAAAAAAAAAGGTTTTGGGACCAGCAAAATAAATTTACAAGAAACGGTAGCAGTGTGCTGAAAATAATATTGATGGCATGTGGAATTGTCAGAAATATCTAAAACATAAATAAATACAGACAGAAGGGCATGAATGATGGCCACAGTTATTTAATGAGTATTAAACAAGCCCTCATGTGTCCTGCACTTATCATTTGTTACTTTCAAAGACAATTTCCTTTGTAAAGGATTAGTTAGTTAAGATATAATAGGAATAAGGGACTACTGAGCTGTTGCTACAAACTTTGTCTTTAGATACAATAATGAACATGAAATAGAGAGCTGAGCAGTGGTTGAGGTAAAAAGAAAAATAGAGTCCCAAATTTTGGCCTCTATACTTAACTAGTATTTTAAAAATTTGATGATGTTAATGGGTCTGAAAATATTCGTCCATTGCCAAAATTTTGGAGAAAAAAAAAAACACCTATGGGATGCACAGTAATTATCAGCCCGGTAATAGGAAATTATAACGTCATTCCGATAAATCCAATATCATGATGAGTAGCCCTGATAACAACAATTTTTTTCAACATGGCAGTGTTTCGCTCCGACTGAGACCCAAATGACCTGCAGTGAATGTTATGTTCAAGTGACGCCGGCTTAATCAGAAAACGATTTCTCAATGAGGAAAATCAAGAATACCCCCTCATGCCAGAAAACAACTTGTTAACTCGGTCATAATTTTGGTAGTTGCTGACCTGAATTGATAATAGCAGTTTTTTTGCCCACATAAAAAAATAGAAAAAATAGAAAAGGCCAAAAGAGCAACTTGTAAACGAGGGAACATGGGAATTTACATTACACCTTGAATGCAGAATGCGGCACAGTGTGCTTATGAAAATAGAGAACATGGCGTCAATTGAACCTTTTTAAAGTTTCCGACAAAGATAGTTTGCTGGTTAATTGTGACAAATCCTCCAAGCAAAAAAAAGGACAAGCTTTAATATGTCAAACCTGATCAGCCACCTAAAATGTAACCATTGCTTTGACAGTTTTGAAATTGTATGAGACCTTCTAAAGATGCTAATTTTGATGCATGCATTTCCATCAGTTCAAGAAGCCTTTACTTTTTTTTAATATCAGTACATAATGCAGCTTATTTAAGTTGATGTGAGATATCAAATAGGTTTGTCTGATAGCTTTACGAAAATATAAGAGAGGCTTGCAAATAGTTTTTCTATTGGGAAAAAAAAATACCTGCCATTTAAAGAGTCAAAACTGTTTTTGGTTTTGTTTATAGTATTGATGTCATGATTTTAGGTATATGTGGGTGTTATCAGTGTGGGTCTTTAGGAGCTGAAAGTTAGCGGAAAGTTAACAGTCATTGTGCATCCCTAATTAAACCTCATTACAAAATGTAGATTTTTAGCGCATATCTTTCTTCCAGAATAATATATACATATAACTATTCTTAATCATGAAAAACTATTTTATTTAAAGATTCTTGAATTTGACATGTAAGCAAAGTCACAATAAAGACTACGATAATGGTTTATAGCTGAGAAACCTGCCATCCGCTGGTGCATTTCTGCAAGTGAATTCTTTCAATCAATAGTTTAAGTCCATAAAACTGCTGACATAAGAGAAATATGTCCAGAAGGAGGAAGTTTTTCAGACACACTTACCACCTACTTGATTTTTTTTTTTTTTTTTTTTTAAACCAAATATGCATTTAGATTTGATTTTTGGCACAAAAAGATAGATCTTACAGGAGTTTATCCTAGCTGTACTATGCCTAGGTGGGACATTGGTTAACTACCACATTGGTCAACTTTGAAAGTGAGGGTGTTTCGTACTCTACTGAAGCTTACAAACCATTGAAGCTGAAGATCTTTTGAAACTCCTAAGATAGAGACTTAGCTTGATGAATGTTTTTGGTTCAAAATGTTGAAATACTTCTCGCATGGTGTTAATAAACATCTTATCTAAACAATGATAAGTATCTTTGAAAATTAAAGCTATGGACACTCATGGCGAGTAGTAACTCTGACCAACCTGCCTCAGCTTTCCTCTGACCTACATCTCAAGCCAATCAGAGACAGCAGGATTTGGAGTGTGTGACACCTGTCCTTCCTACCACTGCTAGTAAAGAGAAATCCCTCTAAATCCAACCCCTAACTTACGTTTATTACTGTGACTTCAATATCATGCATGATGAAAACATCTACACAGCTTTTTATTGTCAGTATGTCGGTTGGCACATGTGTCCAGGGGTTATTTTCTCTATTATGCCCATGAACACAACCTGTTAGCAATTATCTCATATTTTTCTGTTGCATGGACAGCATCTGACAGTATTTGTGTTTGTCACAATTCAATCTTGTAATACAAATTAGCCTGGCAGGAATGTGGTATTCCAAAAATACTCACAAATCCCTGTTTGACATTAATAAACACCTAATTTTCCTGTGTCATTGTTTGAGACAGATCAGGACTTTTGATACAGTAGCTGAAGCCATACCTAAAAATCAAAGATGAGGTGTCATAACAAAGAACAAGTTCAGGAATCGTCAGTGATTTTCAAGTTTTTGATGACGACCACAATCTACTGTTCAAATTTTAGAAGAAAATTCCTCCAGATAATATCCCAAAGCTATTGGTCAAAAATTATGAACTTTTTTTCATTTTTACTTTTTTAATACATCAAAAACGATCTTACACTTCAGTCATTTGATTTGAGGACAATCTTAAATCTGAGTTCAATAATATTCTAAGTGCAATACAGTGGTACTTCTACTTACAAACGTATCTATTAACGAAATTTCCAGCTAACGAAAGGCCTCTTCGGAAAAATATTGCATCCATATACGAAAGAAATTCCAGGTTACAAAGGCGAATAATTTCAAAATACGCACTGCTACTCGCAGCTCCCTAGAGTCCACCGAAGGTAAACAAACTTGTCTGTTCCTGTATCTCAGTTTGAAAGCGGCGCATCCGAGCTGCTCTGCCATTGGCTATTCGCCCAGCATCTTCCTGGCATCCCATTGGCTAGGAGGGCCTCTTGTCTGTATGAGCGTAACCCAGCAACCCAGGTAAACGAACAATTTTTATTCTTTAACGTATTTTTTTTTTGTTCTTTACATATATTAGTATAATTGTGCAATAATCTAGTTCTAACATGTATTTCTTACAGGTTTTTATATCATTTCATGTATCATATATAATTTAATGAAAAATTATGTCAGACTTTTGGGCGCCTTGGAACCGATTAGGTGATTTATAGGGTAGAATGCGTTTCTAATTATTAAATTTTCAGTTTATGAAATGACTTTCAGAACTAATTAATTTCGTAAGTTGAGGTACCACTGTATAGGCAAACTGTCACAGTAAGGTTGCAAAACCAACTGGCACAGAAATGTCTTGAAATTTAAGTTTTCCAGACAACACCTTCAAATTTAAAAAGCTGCTAATGAACAAACAGCCACCAAAGTCAATGCCACATACCTCTTTTGCATCTGCCCATTCATAAACAAAAATTCATAAAGAAAATATCTGGCCTGACAAGACAATAACATGACCATGTACTACACCGTTTTATCTGTAAACTTACCCTTCAAAACTGACAAAATGCTAACTCGCAGCCTTGACATGAGACAGAGGTGCTCTTTCCTGTGCATGACCCACCCTTCCCACTGCCGTTCAATAGGTTGAGTGTGTACAGTGTTGGACCAAACCCCACTCAGCCCTTCCCCCTCTCAACTACACATATTATACTGTACACATATTATCTCAGCATGAGTTTGTAGAGAAGGAGCTTCTAAACTCAAATTAGCATGAGATTAAAAAAAAAATGCCATTTTTGGAATGCAGCTTTTGGGAACATTACTACAAATGGCCATCAATGAAATGTATTTTTCCACTTTCTAACAGAAAAATAAATGTATTATTATTGTACAATTATTCATACATTGCACTCATGGAATCGTAACTTTGAATGAAGAGGGAATTTTATATTACCAGTGCTCTTTAAAATATGTGAGATGGCGTTGGGAGCTGAAAGTCAAAGATGAGTGCAGATATGCCAAAAATGAACTAAGTAGTTCAGCTGCCAAACATTTATTTGCTGATCAACTCACCACAAATACTTTGTCAAATGCCCAATCATCTTAAAAGAAAACATGAATTGTTGGCTAATATGCCATCCATAAAGAGGCAATTTACTTTGAATAAATAAAAACTTGTTACAACAAATGCTGTTCATCACAAGTAATTCAGTCATTTTATGAGGCTATACAGCAGAAAGATACAGCAGACTTAAAGAAACTATACAAACTAACAGTCTGATGGTGTAATCCTGAGCAGCATGTGATTTCAGAAAAATATGTAAAAGGGGGAATGTACACACAACAGGTCAAGCACATGCCCAGACAAACTTACTGATTGTGTAAGAAGTCCTCCAACTATTTTTGCAAATAAGAAAATGTATGTCAAACAGCTTAACACAAGCTGTTAACATATGAATACATAAGAATGTCTTTTGCCAAAGACAAACTATAAACAAGATAATCTACACGTCAATAACTGCTTGTTATTTGAGTAAATAATTTATCCCACTCACTGCCATGTTAAATGTAACCATTTGTAGAAGACATTCCAGACATTTTCAAATATCAGCTGGTACCGTTTCGTTCCAAATTTTCCCAAATCCAGACAGAACACACATTTTCAGCAACACAGTTTGCATCTGGGGGCTGATGGTCCATAAACACATGTATGGGGCAAACATACAGACAATTGTTGCTGCTGTTCTATGGGACAATTGTGCTTGTCTCTGCCCTGTGGTTTTACTGCACACATTAGACACAGGGACAAAATGTCCATTTCAGAGACAGTGGAGTGGTGGTGGCAGTGGCGTGCAACCCTCTCCACCAAAAAGCCAAACAAAAGTATGTCCTTGTTGTTGTGGACAGAATATGCCATTCTAAAGCCTGCAGACTGATGCTGTTGTCATGTACTCTGAAGCTTCACGATTATAGCCCAAACACAGGGAACATTTGTCAATCATAAAGAGAGAACGGACTAAACAATCCTGAAAGTAGAGCAGTGAGCAGTTACAAAGCTGTTGTTGTCTCTGCTTTCTTTTCACTGACACAAATCTCACCTAGCATTGTAGCCTATTAGCTGGAGTATTTTTTTTTCCTTCCCCCAAGATGAATCCACATCATTGTTAAAACTACGATCAAACAGCAAAGTTGTAGCAACAATTATTCATGTAGTTACAACCCTTGTATCAAGAAGAGTGTGATGTTGTGCATTTTACATGAAACTGGGCCTAGGAACATCCCAGAATTAAAAGAAACTGGGGTCTATCATTAGATAAGTACATACAATAGGTAGAGATGGAGTGAAAACTTTTGTTGACGACAATTGTGAGGAGAATCTAAAGAGTTTTGAGTTAGAAAAAAAATGTGTTTGCAGTAAACTGGGAATTAATGTTAGCACCTTGGGCTACATAAAAATAAATAGATTTTTTAAGTCTCTGACAAGACTTCATTCCATTTAAGTGATAGTGTGGATAGAATACTGACAGAGAAACTGAGGCTTTTTATGTGTACAACCAACATCTAAAAAAGATTGTTTGGACACATATCCATCTGGTAACTGCTGTCTTGTCATAAGTCTGTACAAGTCAGGCAACCAATGTTACGCAAACTACTGTTAATAGATGCAAAAAGAGGTGAGTACATACATACATAAAAATAGATTAAATATTGGTAACAGCATAATATTCTTTCAACAGATAGCAATTATTAAAAAGTGAAACTGATTTAATATGACATTCCCAAGAACCCCAATGTTAAGAAACCCACATTATCACCACCCAGTATGGCTTATCTCGTACAGAGATTTTTTTGGTAAATTTTATCTATGTTTATTGAGACAAAGAAAAAAAGTCAATTTAAAAGGCATAGGCAAGTTATTGCTATAACCTAACAAACTGTGCATATAAACTGATTTTTACAACAGTAACATGAAGACTAGGTTTTCAAACTGCTTTTGTGGTCTACAATTTAAACTTCAGGTGTCTTCACACCTACAGGCAAAAGACCACAAAAATTCTATCCAGTGTGAAAATAAAACTTTTGTAAAGCATCCTGTGTTCTTTTGAGGATCAGAACAGTACTGTAAATAAACCCACATATTCTTTTAAAGTAGATAAAATCAAATGTGAATTTCTTCAGGCCCTCTTTGCTGTGATAATACAAACTATTTGGAGGGACCATTGGTATTTGAGCAACAGTAGCCGCTTTCCCACTATTAAGCCAAAGCCGAGCACATCAAGGCTGAGCCAGGCCAGTTGCTTTCCTGTTTTCACTCCCAGTGCTTAACAGAACCAATTCAGGCCACGCTGGCCCCTAAAGTCTCGCCTCACCTTTTAGAGCCAAGCAGAGCTGAATGGGATGGGAGGTTGTGTCAAGGTAGGAGAAAGGCTCATCAAATCAACCAGGTTTATAATGAGCTTGTTTGACTCACAACTGTTGTTAATATTTGTCACAGGTACAGTAGATTCAGTTTTAGATCAATTCCCGTTACCTTTTGCATCATCTCTGAGTTTACTCGCTTGTGTTTAGTGACTGACATGGCTGCTCTTCATAGCAACCTAAATCAAGAAATCAGTTCAATAAAAAGATTTTGTCAAAAGATTTGTTGAAACTCATTCAGTAATGAGTTTCAACAAATTGCATAGCTCTCATTGCATATTACACTCACCAAATTGCTTACAAGTCGGCATTGCTCTTGGACTTCTTGAGCCAAATTCTGGTAATTTAAGCTACCAATTATCACTGGCCCATGTTCACTTTTAGCTAGGGGTGCACAATAATTATTGGAAATTATGATGTCATTCCGACAAGCCCGATATCATGACGAATAGCCCCGATAATATGTATATTTTTGTCAACACAGCAGTGCCTCGCTCCCTCTGAGCCATGAATGACCGGCAGTGAATGTTATATTCAAGTGATGTTGGCATAATCAGAAAAATGATTTCTCAATACGGAAAATCAAGAATACCCCCTCATGCCAGAAAACAACTTGTTAACTCGGTCATAATTTTGGTAGTTGCTGACCTGAATTGATAATTGCAGTTTTTTCCCACACATACAAAATAGAAAAAATAAAAAAGGCCAAAAGAACAACTAGCAAATGAGGGAACAGAGGAATTTATATTACACCTTGAATGCAGCATTGCAGCACAGCGTGCTGATGAAAACAAACAACATTGCGGCGATTGTATGGAACTTGGTTAAAGTTTCAGAAGAAGATAGTTCGCTGGTTATTTGTGACAAATGCTCCAAGCGAATTCCACGAGGAGGGGAAAATAGCACAAATTTTAATACGTCAAACCTGATCCGCCACCTGAAACATAACCATCGCTTCCATGGAGTTTTGAAATCGCACTAACGTGAGCTAACGTGAGCAAGCAGGCAGCAAAGTCTCTCCTCTCCTCTCCTCTCACCTCCCTCATCTCTCTCATCTAAAGCTTCCATGAGATAAAAAAAAAAAAAAAAATACTAAACCTCATTTACTTTAAAGGTATTAATTTGAATGGAAACAAGCCAAAATCCTTTTAACGTAATTTTTTGTTACTATGGAGTGCACTTTTTCAGTATATTTACACAGACAATTCTAACTTGTGTCAGTACATTATGTACTGTGCATTATTTTTCATTGTCATTGAGGAATGCATTTTTTTCAGTTTGCAATTCTGATGGATGTATTTCCATCAATTCAGTTTCATTCCTCGCTCTAAATAACTTAAGATTGTTGAATTTGGGAGATATGGAGAAGTTCCATCTTTGATCAACAACATTCTTCTTGTTGTTTTGGCTTGACTGGCGCACAGTGTATGTCACAGTTACATCACATATTGCACAGACAACATCGAGTCGCAGTTTCATTTCCTGAAAGCTGGCATGCGTTTGTGGAATTGATCAGCCATGCTTGGTTCAGTATGTAAACAGGGTAAAATTGGGGTCACATCTTTACATAAATGTTAGTATGCAAGCACCAAGTGTAAAACTAATAAAGTAAACAGCAGCCATCTATTTTTACCACCAGAGACTTTGGATGTCATTATTTACTTTGAGCATGGATAATTTATAAATCATGCTAATATGTATTATAGGCTCCCACAGAGCAGAGCGGTTGCCTGAGTGAAATAACATCATCATGCTGACATGTTACAATGTTTACATGTAGGACTATATGCTATTACATATCAAGAGCAAGACCCTCACCACACTGTAATACAAAATACAAGCATCTCTTAACATAAAGTTAAATCACGTTTTTACTGAGTTGTTTCAGGGAGCCTAGTGGTGTTACGGAAGTTTACATCATTATCAGAAAAGGAAACTCGTCCTTCAGTGGGGTCTCAGCTACTTCCTCAATGCAGAAACGCGCGTCCACGGGTGGTAATTTTAGAAAAGAGACAAGCAAGCCAATGGTTAACCGATAATATCACTTCAAAGGGGTATGTCGCCCTCCCCCACCCAAAAATACAGTATCATCGTCAGACGGGAACGCGCATTTTACCAAACGGGTCGGTTTTGGCCGACGCGACACCCAGTGACACTCCCTTTAAAACAAGCACGGTGCCCTTTAAACAAAGTAACGTTACGCCAGTAAATACTTTGAGTCTTCAGCCGAGACTCGAGGGCGATAAAAATAGCACGGGAACCTCGGTGCCGGCGCAACATTGTCACAAACTGTTACATTTGAACTAACTACCCCGACTGGCTGCCGAGAGAAGGAAACAGTTGAGGACGAAAAAGTCGTACGCAGATGCCCCGAGTCAGCGCGGTAATAGATGCTTATTTACACCAATAAAGGTCACACAGAGGATAAATTAAATCTGTGGAATTGCAACGTGTGTAACTGGCAGTATCCTTACCTACACAATGAATGAGTTTGTGTCGCCACGAGTCAAGTTCCTGCCGAAAGCCGCGCCTGTCGATTGTGCATTGCTGCTTTTTGCAAAGACTCGCCATTTTCTATCGCTAGCTCTGGCGGGCACCAGCACGGGAAGAGGAAGCGCTATGTGAACGCGCACGCCTCCGCGTAAGTGAGGAAATCGCTCCAGGGGCAAGACCGCTCTCATTACACACAGTACCACATCAAATGGTCTGATTAAATCAGTGAGTAAAACAGTAAGTGTCGCTATATTCACAAATAAATGATTTGCCTTTACCATTTGGTCATCCCATGGTAGAGATACACAACGATAATACTGTATAATACTGTCAGCATTGCTCCAGGAATGTGATTCTGGACCACTTGAGACTGAAATATTGCTTGCTATGAAATTAGACAAATCAGCACTTCTCAAACTTATTCTAAAATGCGACCAGCTGTTTAACATGTTCTCCTTGTAATGAAAAATCAAACCCATGATAGAGTCTGAATTGCCTTATACAACTCCAGTTACAAAAAAGTTTGGACACTGTATAAAACGTAAATTCAAAACTGAATGCAATGATTTGAAAATCTCGAAACTCATATTTTATTCCCAAGCAGAACATATCAGATGTTGAAAATGAAACTTTTTACCATTTCAAGGAAAATATCAGGTCATTATGACAGCAACACATCTTAGAAAAGTTGGAACACGGGCAACAAAAGGCTGGAAAAGTAATTGGTGCAAATTAGCTCAGTAACAAGTCTGGGCATAAAAGGAGCACTGAAGAGGGAGCCTCTCAGGTGTAAGGATGGGCAGAGGTTCACCAATCTGCGACAAACTGTATCTAAAACTTGCGGAACAATTTCAGAAAAATATTCTTCAATGTAAAATTGCAGAACTTTGAAGATCCCACCATATACAGTACACAATATCATCAAAAGATGGAGAGAGTAAGGAGGAGTTTCTCTGCACAAGGGACAAGGCCAAAGGTCAAAACTGGTCATGCGTGGTCCCTCACCCAGCACTGCATTAAAAACAGGCATGATTCTCTACTGGACATCATTGCATGAGCGCAGGAACACTTCCAGAAACCACTGTCAGTGAACACAATTCACTATGGAATTCACAAAGTTAAAGCTACCATGTAAAGAAGAAAACATGCGAACATGATCTAGAAATGATGCCATCTTCTTTGGGTCAAAGGTAATCTAAGATGGTCTGAGACAAAATGAAAAGCCTGTTCTGTGAATCAACATTTGAAATTTCTTTTGGAAACCATGGGCGCCATGTTCTGCAGACTAAAGAGGTGAGGGAGCATCCAGCTTTTTATCAGCAGACAGTTCAAAAGCCTCCAGCTTTGATGGTATGGGGTTGCATTAGTTCCTATCGTGTGAGCGGCTTACACATCTGGAAAGGTGCCATCAACACTGAAGAGTATAAAGATGGTTTTAGAGCAACATGTGCTCCCTTCTGGACAACGTCTCTTTCAGGGAACGCCTTAAATATTTCAGAAAGATGATACTAAACCACATACTTCATCCATCACAATAGCATGGCTTCACAAGAGAAGAGTCCAGGTTCTGAAGTGACCTGCCTGTATAGTCCAGACCTTTAACCAATAGAAAACATTATTGAACCATAAAACAAAAAACTCAAGCAACAAAGGCCCAGGTCTGTTGAACAGCTAGAATCCTGCATCAGACAAGAATGGGACAACATTCATCTCCTAAAATTAAATATATATATATAATATATATATATATATATATATATATATATATATATATATATATACAGTAATTTGCACAGGCTCACCAAACTTGGACAATGGAATATTGGAGAAACGTTGCTTGGTCTGATGAGTGTGTGTGTGTGTGTATATATATATATATATATATATATATATATATATATATATATATATATATATATTATATATATACACATTAAAAAGTCTGATTGCTGCAGGAACAAAAGACCTCCCAAATCTCTCCGTCCTGCAGTGAAGAGAGAGAAAGCGATGGTAACTAATACTCCTTTGATCCTCAAATGTGTTATGAAGAGGATGGTCCAGATTGTTCAGGATGACCTCAACAGTCTTCGTTGTATATCTCTCCACTACATCCTCCAGAGAATCCATCCTGACTCCCATCACAGACACAGCCTTCTTCACGATCCTATCCAGCCTCCTTCCCTGCTTTGCACTTAAAATTCCTCCCCAGCAGACTGCAGCAGAGAACAAAGCACTTGACACCACAGCTTGATAAAACATCTTCTGTATCTTGCTGCAGAAGTTTAGCGGTCTGAGCTTCCTTAGGGAGAAGAGGTGGCTCTGCCCCTTTTTTGTTGGGAGCATCTGTGTTAAGAGACCAGTCCAACTTGTTATCCAGGTGTACACCAAGATATTTATAGGTTGACACATACTCAATGTCCACCCCGCAATTGTTCATTGGCTGAAGTAGGGGTTTGGACCTCTGGAAATCCAATATAATTTTGTTTGTTTTTAAGTTGTTCAGTATGAGGCAGTTATTGTTACTCCAGTCAGTAAAGGCTCCCATCAGGTCCCTGTATTCAGATTCCTGATCATTCCTGATACATGCCACAACTACAGTGTCATCTGAGTATTTCTGGATGTGGCAGGACTCAGAGTTGTATTTAAAGTCCACTGTGTACAATGTGAACAGGGATGGAACCAGAACAGTCCCGTGTTGTGCCCCCGTGCTGTTTATTAATGTCCCAGAAAGACAGTTCCCCAACCTGACAAACTGTAGCCTTTCTGTCAGGTAATCTGTGATCCAGGAAACAAAGGAAAGGTCCACTCCCATCTCTGTGAGCTCGTCTTTGAGTATTTTGGGTTGGATGGTGTGGAATGCGCTTGAAAAATCAAAGAACATGATTCTCACATAAGCGGCAGGTTATCCAGATGAGAGAGAGCACAGTGGAGCAGGTAGAGGACTGCATCATTCACTCCCAATTGTTGTCTGTATGCAAACTGCAGGGGATCCAGCTTGTCTTTGACCTCAAGTTTCAGACGTAGAATCAGCCTCTCCAGGGTCTTCATGATGTGTAAAGTAAGGGCCAGTGGTCTGTATTCATTTAGTTCACCCAGACATTTTCTTTTTGGTACCGGTACTATATAGGATGTTTTCCACAGTTGACAGCTGAAGAGTTTCAGAGTTGTTTTGGCACCTTTGGATAGTTGTCTGGCCATCTCCCCTCACATGAGTCTGTCCACATGAAACAGAGGAAGGAGGAGAAAGGAGGAGAGAGTGGGTTGAGAAAGTTGCCCAGGCTTTGTTCCATAAGACAGAAAAGCAGCAGGTCAGTGAATTGATGGGTCCTTCAAAAAAGGCGGTGTTTGTTATTTTTTAAGTGTCTAGAATTAATTATGGACTTATTTGTTTTGTTATGTTTTTTTGGTGTTGCAAGCAATCTAAGTGTTTCTTTGTGTGTACAATGTGAAATCGAGGGTTCAAAAAGATCAGCTTGAAACCCTGTTTTTTTTCATCATGAGAAAGTTTTGGAAGGAAAAAAAAAAAAAAGAAAAAAAAAGGTTGCATGTTTTGGGTGGGGTGGGGAGTGGTTTTGGTGGGGTTTGGCCTTCACTATTTTTATTCCAGTGGGGGGGTGAGTCGAGTTATGAGTGGGGATTGTAAAATGTAAATGTTGAAAATGCAGTTGGTTTTTGGTTAAATTGCCCAATGTAATGGTAATCAAGAAAAAGTGGAGCAAAAAAAAAAAAAAGAAAAAAAAGAATGAAAAAACTGAAAAATTTATTTTTTTGTGAAAAAGAAAATAAAATTTTGAGTGCAAGCATACAAGTGTTGTTTATCTGTAAAAAGAAAAAAAGCTTAAGGGGAGTGTTTTAATCCAGATTTCTCTGTTGTTTTTACTAGTATTCCATTATTCATGTCTGGTTGATGTTTAATTTATGATGATTTCATATGTCTTTCATTGTTTTAAAAAAAAAGAGAAAAAATTTCTTTAAAAGGCAAGTTAAAAATAACATCATTGTTAAATGTTATGTTTTTAAAATGTCATGATCGAAAAGTAACTCAGTTGTGTATGGAAATTTTAATCAGGTATACACTTTTAATGAAGTAAGTTTTATGTTTTAACAGTTTTGGTTTCACTTGTTATGAATGTCCCACTTTTTTATTTTCCGATTCTTATATATTATATATATATATATATATATATTGCTGTATATATATAGAATAGATCTGAATATATATATTATATTTCAAAAAATAATAATATATCAATTTCTTATTTATTTTATATATATATATATTTATCTATTATATTTGTATTTAAATATATTCTAAAAACATAAAAACAATTACATTTGTCACCAAGTGTTTTCTGGCTTCTACAGCGTGTCATTTGTTTTAATATATTTTAAGACGTACTGTGCCTGTAAGACACTACTCTTTAAAATTGTTGCATTCATTTATTTGTCTGTATTTTTTTGCTGTGGAGAAAACCTCATGACATGAGCTCCGACTGACATGCTTCATTATGGGCTTGATACTTAACTTTGAAAATTTAGATGGAGGAAAGATTATAATGACGCTTAAACTTCTTTAACACACTTTCTCTCTCTCTCTCTCTCTCTCTCTCTCTCTCTCTCTCTCTCTCTCCCCCTCCCTCCCTCACACAAATGCACACAGAGTGATACCAGCGAGATGCAAGCTCAAGCTATTTAGATAAATCCGAATTAAGCATCATTGGTGACACAGCATGAACAGCACCAGATTTAACAGCTCTGCCTTTATCCAATCCTCTTGATTAGACTTTGGAGAACAGCAAGAGTCCTTTTAAGAGAAGGTTATTTAAAATGCAGAGCAACCTTGTAGATTTTTATTGTTTCATGTGTACGCATTTAAATTACAGCTCCAGTTTTCAGAACACCACTTTGTGCATTCCCGAGGGCCAGTTTTTTAATGTACATTCTTATACAACTATTAGCTTGAGTACTGGAACATAGTCTACCAGGATGGAAACACCAGGACATTCATTGTCTGTTTTCAGAGAGTAGTTCCTAAAGTAGAAATGGTTTACAAAAAAAAAAAAAACTGAAGGATTAGAGTGAGGTAATTCCCACTTGAGCACGAGGCAGATGGGACTCCTAATTAATTAGTAAACCTTTATCTCACAGGGGGTGGAGTGGTGGGGGGGAGTATTTAAATCTAATCTCATGAACTGATTCTTGACACATGTAGTGATTGTGAAACTTTAAACTGCAGTTCCTCATAGGAAGAAAACATTGAATATATATGGATGGATGCAAAGATGGAGGTACATTAACAAATGAAATGAGGTTAATGAGGGAAAAAAAACATGAAACACCTTGGTTTCGTATAGTTTGCAAAGATACAAGTCAAAATTAATGACTAAATTAATAATCTCTTTTTTTTTTAATTTTCCATATTGTCCCTAATTTTTATGATTTGTAGTTGTGAAATGTGCTCTGACAAATAAAATCAAACTTGGGGCATTATTATTGCAGTTTTCATCATCACTCACTACAGTATGATTCTCTGCAGGTCGGAGGCACGGTGTCGGCCAGCTCAAGTTCCAAGATGGGACCTGCTACAGTGGCCAGTTTGAGAATGGGCTCTTTCATGGCTCTGGTGTACTGCTTTTTACAGATGGATCCAGGTGAGCAAGCAAGAGTGAGACGAAAAGAAGGTGATTTTGACAGTTGGTCAAAAAAGTTCCAAATGACATCCCGCTCTCTTTAAACCACATCAGGTACGAAGGAGACTTTGCACATGGGAAGTTTCAAGGCACGGGAGTGTTCAGTCGATATGATGGCATGAAATTTGAGGGAGAATTCAAAGACGGGCGTGTTGAGGGATATGGTAAGTCTGCTATAGGAACAGAAAATCCACTGGGGTGTTAAGATTGTCTCACAGTTGTTGGTCAAAGTGTGCGTCGTATGTTCCTTCAGGGCTAGTGACTTTCCCGGATGGAACTCATGGCATTCCACGAAATGAGGGCTTGTTTCAAAATCACAAGCTGCAGAAGAGGGAGAAGTGTCCAGGAGTGGTGCAGCGTGCGCAGGCCTCCGCCTCCACTGCTCACAGCCTGGCATTTTGACTGTTCACCATACTGAAGGAGACACAAGCAGAGTTTCTGCGTCTTACAGAAGGGCCTCAGGGATGTATGCTCCTCTCCAACTTTTCTCTGTGTACCTCTTCATCATCATTATTTTCAATCTTTTATCTTTTTCTGCATTTCCCTTGCTCCACCCTCACTGTGACCTAATGTACAAATGCAAGTTGACCAAATAACATCTTTTCGGATGGCTGACTTGAAAGGCACAACACCATTAGATACACCTTCAACTTCTCAATTCATGTAAGCAGGAAATGCTGCTTTTTCTCAATTGCTAATTGTACTCTTAAGTGTCTTTGTGTTTTCCTCTAGAATTGCTAGCCTTCTTTCTTCGAACCACAGACAATGGAGACCTCTTATTATGACTCTGCTGCACATCTTGGGAGTGTTTAAATTGAGTCTTTTAAGGTTGGAGCATTCTGCAGCTGGGGATCAGTGTGTTGTTTTCCAGCCGGAAGATCAATGGCCCCTCTACGTGTCAAAGTGCCCTTGGCAAAAACACTTGACGTGTTCATCAATGTGTGATTGTACAGGAAAAAGTGCTGAATATATGGAGAGCATGTGTAGAATAGGAAGAACTGTATAGGTGTGTTTTGAATAAGAAACACATTGTAAAGTTTTAAAGGACCTACAACAAGCTTAAAAGGCACCAAATAAGTACTGTTAACTAATTAAATTTACTGTAAAATTCTTGCAGTCCAGCCTTGCCAGCCATCCTTATTCTTTTTCTCATCAATACAAAGAATTAGTGTGGTTCATCTGAATTCAGCTTTTTCCAGGTCGGAAGTTCCAACTGATAAAGAAACCACCTCTGGACACCTCTGGATAGGCGTTCAACCAGTCAGAGAAACAAAGCATGTGACGGCACGCATCTTGGTCGTTTTGAAATTTTGGATGCTCCCGTATGTGTCATTGCAGAAAGCCCATCCCATTACGATTCGTTTGGTACATTCTGTACCAATGGGAATGGCTGCGAGTGAGAGGGGCATTGGATCCATTTCATAAGAGAGTACTTTTGCAAAGTGAATGGGTATGGCTGGCCAAGATAGCACTCCTTACAATAGCATGAAATTTTAAGCTCCCCTATGAATTAAAATGTTAAATGTAAAAATCACAGCTCCATAGGGTACCACAAAAGGGTCATTTCAGTTAACAGTGCTGCTGCATACTTTTTCAAGGAATCAGATTTGTCACTGGTGCTTCTCCCTTTGGAAGATCAGTATTCACGTTTGCCTTAAAGAGCTTCTTTTTATTTTTTTTCTTCAAATATCATAGCTGAAGGGTGTCCATTGGAAAAATCAGATGATGCTTTGAACCCTCTCCTCTGCTTCTCCAGTGCATCACTTGCCCTATAAGGTGTCTGGATGTTTGTTTGTCTTCACTTCGACAGACACGTTGCCAACCTGGTGCTTAAGGTTCTTGAGGTTTTTGCTTCCACCACACAAAAGATTTCTTCTTTCTGACAAACCTCCCACTCTCAGTGGAACTTCTTGGAGTGAAGATTTAATTCTCTTTTCCATTTAACCAGAAAGACTAGAATGATTGAAAGGCCTCTGAAGTGCTTATTAACTAAATGCATTGAATAAAGGAATAACATTTTAATTTAGCACTCTGAGTGTAATTTATATATCGACAATGTATTCAAGAGTATGTAATGCTGATGTTTGTTTTTCTGTCTGACTAGTCTGACTTTTCATAGGAATTAATGATTGATCAGCTAAAAATATTGTAAATGTGTTTTTAAGCACAGTGTTGTTCAGTATTTTAAACTGTTAAGAATTACTAACTATTATAACCTATAACATATACTCTATCATAAATTAATTTGATATACTTGAATAATTACTAGGTCTTAAAAAGCATTAGTAAATGTAGTTGAACTAAGGTTGCTTAGAACATTTCAACTAAAGACAATCAGAGGACATAACAGGTAGAAATGTTTGAAAAACTCTAGATTATATATGTTCCTTCTTACAGTTGAACAGTAAAAACGAATCGATAAAGAAAACCTCAACCCAGGCTTTAATTACACATTGAAAATTAAACAGGACAGAAGATTAAACAGGGAATTTGTCTGATACTCTGTTGCAGTTGTTCATTAAGTCTCATGAATGGTTTATTGCAGTTACTGATTTTCAGTGTTCTTATAACATGAGAGGGGAAAAAAAGGAATCGTTAGCTCATGCTAGTGCTTGCTTTAAATATCTGCTTTTGTACAGCTGTGTGCTACGAGTGAGAGTCTGGAGATAAAAAAGCAGACCAGCGCCGGCATCATCATCGTTGTTCAAAAGCACACTTGAATGTTTACTGTATGTGCAAAGACTATAATATGCTGCATTTTACATGATGTAAATGTTCTTTTTCTACTATGTTAAAGACAAGTTGTCTTTGCTCAAACACTCCTGCTTTACTGAAATTGAATATGTGAATATCATACCTCCATTTCCACCTGGAAACAAAAAAGGTGCTTTAAAAGTGTTTCTGTCCAGACTTTCTGTTGCCTGGGAAATATTGCCATGGTTACCTTTCTGAGAAGAATGATGGTGGTGTTTGAGTACTTTTTTCCTGGAAGAGGTCTGACCATGTATCATAAAACCCTGTTAATAAAGTATTGAATTGCAAAAATAAAAATATTCTATGCCTTTTTTCCAGCATGTCAACAGTAATGTTGAACAAACTGCTTCTCCTTTAGATCTGTTAACATTCCAGAAATTCTTGTCATTTGTAACACATCAAATTAATGAGAGGCAGATTTTTTTTTCCCAGACTTTCTATAAAGTTGAATGTTTGCAAAGCATAAGTGGACTGTGACCTTAAAAAGCTTGGAGAGTTTCACAATGATCTTTCAGCATGAAAAGCGTCTGATAGGCCAACTGACAATTATTTGAGTTACTTAGAAGAGCAGCTGAAGATTTATTTTAAAGCACGCCTTTAAACACAAGGGCCTCAGTGCAGGACATCATAGGAAAATCAGAAGAAATTAATCTGGAAAATAACTGGAACTTCAAAAGTTTATTTAATTCTTGGGTATAATTTCCATATATCTGAAGGTCCCATGTACGTCTGTTCAGTTGTGTAAATATATACAGCATGGGAGCACGTGGCCATCGTACCGCTCAGAAAGGAGATGCCTTCTGTGTTCCAGACATGAAATGCTTTGGTGTGACGTGCAAATCAACTCCAAAACAAAAGCAAAAGACCTTGGAAAGATGTTGGCTCGACCCAAGAGGAGTATCTTTATACACAGTAAAACACCTTCTGTGCCAACATGAGCAAAAATGCCAAGAGAGGAGAGAAAGCCACTGCTCCAAAGCCTTCATAACGAGCCAGATTGCTGTTGGCAGCTGCACTGGGTGACAAAAATCTTTTTGGAGGCACATCCTCTGGCTGATGACCAAAACTGAACTGTTTGATCATAATGATTGTTTTGTTTGGAAGAAGAGCAGGGAGTTTGAAGCCCGCAGACCCCCCTCCTAATCGTGAAGTGTGGAGTTGGCGGTCTGCTTTGCTGTAGAACAGACTGGTGCAAGACATCAGCCAACAAGTTGAATGTTGGGTGTGGACAGGTCTTCGAAATGGACCCAAAACATATCTTCAAATTAGATGCAAAGCCAAGGCAAGTTTATTTGTATTTCATACACAAAGGCAGCTCAACGTGCATCGAGATGAAAGAAAGATGGAAGAAAAGAAAAGAAAATTAATTAAAAACAGCACAAGAATTCAGATAAAATCCATAATAAAATCGCAAAACAACAGACTTGGACAAAAAAAGATATATAACAGCTTAGAATAGATAAGAAGCAGACTTTAAAGGTGTAGAGTTGGGCTACATGTAATATCATCAAGAAGTTAATCCATATGTCTGCAGAATAGTAGCTAAATGCAATTTCACCCTGTTTGGTTCTGACTTGAGGTTCTACCAGCTGATTGCCCCCTAAATATCTGAAAGTCTTACTTTATATTCTTTTTATATTCTACAAGAAGATCAGAAATGTATTCTGGCCTCATATTGTTTATTTGTATACTAACAACACTTGTTGGAGCCTTGACATGGCTGCTAAATTTCAGGTCTAAATCAATTAAAACTCCAAGATTTCTAACATGGGTTTTTGTCTCAAGCCCTTTGGATTCAAGCTGGGCAGCAACTTTTATTCTTTACATTTTTTTTTTTTTTTTTTTTAGCAAATATTACTATTTCTGTCTTGTCTTGATCTAACTGAAGGAAGCTCGATTGCATCCAGCTGTTTACTTGCTCTGAGCGCTGAAAGACTGAGTCTAATGGACCAGAGTCATCTGGTGAAAGAGCCGAGTAAATCGGAGTGTCATCTGCATAGCTGTGGTAAGCAACATTGTTGTCATGCATTATTTGACCGAGGGGAAGTATGTAGAGGCTGAATAACAGCAGTCCAAGAGCTGACCTTTGAGGGAGTCCACAGGTCATGGGATTAAGCCCAGATTTATTTTCACACATGGAAACAACAAAGTTCCTGCCTTCAAGATATGATCTCAACCAACTGAGAGCTGGACTTGATAAACCCGCCCAGTTCTCCAGTCTGTCCAGAAGGATTTTTATGCTCTACAGTATCAAAGGCTCAACTAAGATCCAGCAACACCAGAATGAATGATTTAACTGACTGAGTGATCAGATAAATGTAATCCAAGACCTTGATCGGTGCTCTGATTTTCTCTTAAGCCAAACTGAAATATGTTTAAAAAAAAACATTTAAAACCCCTTTCAGCTGTATCAATGCTGCTTTCTTCATTATTTTTCTAATAAAGGGAAGATTAGCGATTGGCCTGTAATTGTTTAATAGTGAAAGACCCAAGCTTCTCTTCTTCAGAAAGATCTTGACATCTTTAGTTTTAAGAGACGGATGGTAAGGTGTCTAAACAGCATGTTGATGAATTTAGTCTTTTGACTATTTCCTCCAGGACTTTTGCACTGATAGGACTAAATGTTGGCAGTCTGATCAACACTGTTGCTGTGGAGATGCAGTCCTGTGAGAGGTCCAGCGTTGGCTGTATTTGTTTCAATGCCAAGTCTGATGGTTTTTAATTTTCTACTTCAGAAAATATGCAAAGTCACCACACTTGTTCTGAGCCATGAAATCAGGGGCCAACTGTGTGTGTGTGTGTGGGGGGGGGGGGGGGGGGGGGGGGGGGGGGGGGGGGGGGGGGGTGTTACTTCCTGAACAGTGACAAAAAGCAGCCGATTGTTGTTGATATTCCTGCTGATCCTGTTAGAATAAAAGCCTTGCCGAGCCTTTTTTGACGTATGAAGATTTTTGTTTATAAAGATTTCATAGTGAATGTGTAGATTATTTTTCCTCCATTTAAGCAAAGTGGCCTAAGGACAAAAAAATAAATGTAAAGAAGAGGTTTTTGTAGTGGACATAAGAAAGCCTTGACCTTAGTCCTACAGAAGGTTGTGGAAAGTACTGAAAAGGCATAAGAAGGCCCGCAAACTTGACTCAGTTCCACCAGTTCTCTTGGGAGGAACAGTCCAGTTCCAGCAAGTTATTGTGAGAATCCAAAACATTTGAGTCAAATTAAACATCTTAAAGGCAGCTCTGCCAAATACCAACCACAGGTATGTAAACCTTTGACTCAAGAATTATGTATACATATATAAATAAATCTCCCTCCTTATTCTGACATTTCACAATTAAAAAAGAAAAAATAATCCAAACTGACCTAAAACAGGAAAAGTTTCCTCAACTTTACTGTCAGACATAGAAAAAAAAAAGATTATGTCTTTTTGTAAATGAGATTTAACTGAATATTCCTTCATAGGGCCCTCAATAGAATACTTCAAATTTTAAAATTACAGCCTTAAAAGGTTATGTGAGAATATTACAAGACTTTTTTAAACTTCTGAAACATTTTCCATAATTTATTTTAATGTGTGTTTACCTACTGAAGTTATGCAAATATGGTCATTTGTCCATTAAATGTTTAAAGCACCAATTCACAACAAAATAATATCAGGGTCTTTAACAGGGGAAATAAACAAGTAACTTATGAAACTAAAAAATGCATGTCAGTTGACTCTAAATCAGAATAATCCAGTTTTAATCCAGTCGAGTCTAATCCATGATGACTGTACTCATAACACCAGTTCATAAATGGTGACCTAACTAAGCCTGAAGAAACTCACATTTTTAAATCTTAATTTCAAATCAGTGACAATCACCTCTTGTTATTTTTTTATTATTGTTGTCATTATAATTTTGTTTTTTGTTTATTATCATCACTAATGTGGTGACGTTATTCTGATGATACAAAGTTATGTTTTTTCTTGTACTAATGTATATGTGTATGCACACACACACATCTATATTGGTATATTATTTTCTCTATTATCACTACGATCGTCACCACTGTCTCTGAGTATCACAGCTGGAATTTTTGGACATCGATAGTGTTCTGTGGCCATTCCTGAGAATGAAGAGTAGATTGTTCTCTTTTGGTGGTTTGATCTTTGGTTCTGTCATTGTTGAAATGACCTCGGCACTGAAGCCCATACTCTGCACCTGGATACTCATATCTCTGTTTTATCTTTTTTTTTTTTTTTCTAAATCGCCCTCATATGACTGAAAAAGGTTGTACTAACCTAACCCTAACCCTCCAAACATACCACATGACTGAATACCATTTACTCACCCATCATGAACATACACATAGATTGTTTTGTCATGTTTTGGTATTTTAATGTCCTGTTATGTGTACATAAATAGATATAAAATAGAAACTACTTTGTCTTTTCGTGTCACAGTATTTCATATTTATCATGTGTATATATAGAAAAAATAGTTAAAAAGGTGCATTTTAGACAATTTCTGCCCTCATTTCTGTTTTTCTAACATAGTTGTTCCTCTGCGAAAAAGAATCCTCCCGTTTCCACATTCGCCCTCTCAGCTCAACAGCAGGATTAATTCACAATGAAGTAAAAGCTCCAACCCTTGTAGTAGACACATGCAATATTTGCATCTGTTCAAAATGTGTTGAAACCTCAAAGATATCCCTCTAACACAGCGTATGTAGCGTATATTGTGTGTTTATATTTTGTGCTCCAACTGTCCCTGACAGTTGCACATCTTTGTCAGAAACAGGAAATACTGTTTGAGGCTGATAATGTAACTGAACAGTTGAGCACACATGGGACAGTTCAGGAAAATAAGCAGTTTTTTTTTTTTTTTTTAAACACTTACACTCACAATAGAAAATACACAGCAAAGGCAGAATAACTATTGAGCACAATATGTTAAAAAATGAATGACTCTTTAAAGGAGATGCAGTATATTCTCACACACTTTTCAGAAACCATTTTCATTTCAACATCAGGTGAGCGGTAATATTGGTTTGGTGCCGTAGCTACTATAGGGTAAAGGCTGCAGAGAAATGAGGGATGATAGAGTGTCAAAAAGAAATGTAATATCAAGACAGATTCTTAGTCCAAGACAGGCTTGGATAAAATGACAGGAATATTTCAACAGGGTTCATTCATCTGGCGTTAGATCTTTTCCATAATTTATCAGTGATCAAACTAATCTAAGTGAATGTGACCCTTCATCTTTTTTAATTCAAGGTCAGCTTATTAATTCACGCATCATTACAAACAGTAAAACATTCATTTAAAAATGTAATAGCGAGGGGACAACTAAAAACTGTCCAGGTATGTAACATATAAGCTGCTGTTTCCAAGATTTTTACATAATGATTCCAATGTAACTATGAGAGTCATGCTTATTTTGTTTAAAAAAAGAGGGAGAGGAAAAAACAGAGTGATAAATTATCACTTATGTTGCAAAGATATAACAACATGAAAAGAGATATCTATTTTGAGCACAAAATTTGCAAAAATGCTTATTTTGAACAGGTAACATATCACTAGAAATGATTGTCAAATTCAGGGGCCAAATATTTTAAGTGTTCGTTAAGATAATCTGACTGCTTGTCACCCAGATCTGACCACCAGTCTGACTTCACTCTGACCAACTGACCAGCACCTGCAGACCAGCACTCATGGTTGCTCTGGTCTGAGGACAGCACCACCAGACCACCATGGTTGCTCTGGTGGCAGACTGCAGCACCACCAGACCACCATGGTTGCTCTGGTGGTCTTAAGACTGCAGCACCACCAGACCACCATGGTTGCTCTGGTGGTCTTTAAGACTGCAGCACCACCAGACCACCATGGTTGCTCTGGTGGTCCTTAAGACTGCAGCACCACCAGAACACCATGGTTGCTCTGGTGCTCCTTGAGACTGCAGCACCACCAGACCACCATGGTTGCTCTGGTGGTGCTGCAGTCTCAAGGACCTCTGGCTGAAACATAAGGCTCATAGTGGAGGCACCAAGTTCCCTTAATAGGTGTGTTTGTACTTGCCAGCCCTGAATCTTCCGTCCTCACACTTTTCCTGTTTTCTTCCTGTCTGCCGTGGATGCACTACTCCTGCTGGGGGTTGACTGAGTGATGTGTCAATGGTTAACCAATGCTGTTGACGGAAGAGGCAGAGTTCAGGCAGGTAACAATCAGCAGTAGCCATTTTAGCTAAGCAGATACTTCATCATACGGCTTTTCTGTCAACTATGGAGAGAGAACACTAACTGCTGGCTGACCTTACTTCCAGGTTTGTTGCAGGCTATTTTGTATGTGTGTTACTCAAACTGATGTTTCTTTTGAAGACTTACTACAAAGAAACCATTTTAAAAGGAGACATATTCCCCTTTTATTGCAAAATAGATAGCATGACGCTCCCACTATGCTCTATAAATAGTTTGAAGGTGGTTATTAACAAGTGGGAAGCCTCTCTAGCTGTTGTCATGATCACTGTAGGTTAAATAATGTGCATGTGTGTCAGGTGGAAAGAGACTCTACCATGGTGACACTAAATCGTTTGAGTGTAGAGGATCCAGACGATGGCTCTCCACTGCTGCCTGTGGCTGCTGAGATGACAACACCAACACCCATCTATCACAGGCAGAGAGTTGGTCCACAGAGTGAGTCTAAGGAGATTTTCCTCAGCAGGTAAATCTCATCTTGCTCTCCCTTCTGATTTTAAAGGTGGAGGGTTCACAGTGCACAAGCAGCTGTGGAATAAACTCGCAGACGTTTTGTTCTGGAGACCTGTGGTTCAGAAGATTAGTGATTAGTGTTATAGTGACACTAGTCACCCCCCCCCCCCTTTTTTTTTCTTCAAATAAAGTTACTTTACTTTCAAGTGCTATGTGATTCCCAGTGCTGTTTATATCCAGAATACTATCAAGCACAGTAAGTAAGAAATTAAAGAATTCTGTTGTTAGTTCCTACCATAACTAACATTAGTGAACAGGTGATAATCTGCTGTCTGAGGCCCAGGTGTGGAAGGGCTGTGCTTGTTTGAAATAACATTTTATAAAAGTCACTTGACACAAATGCACTGTACTTGGAACATACATTTGGGTTGTTTTCTGGACTGCACAACGTGGACTTTCTGTCTTCATGAGACTTTATATCTTTGTATTAGGTGGACACTTCTATAAAGCTGATGCTTTCAGGGGAGTCTTTCTATATCATTTCAGTTTGTGCCTTGGGATTGAGGATGTTGTTTGTTTGTATAAAAGAACAAAACCTTAATAAAGTTAAGTATTTGTATATCATAAATAATGATAAAGTTAGCATGGATGTTGGACTAGTTAACGACTGTTGGTTAACTGAAATAAAAATAAAAACTACAATTAAAAAAACGAAAACTAAATAAAAACTACATGAAGGATGTAAAACTAACTAAACTAAACTGAATTGTAGATAATTAGCTTCGTTTTCGGTCGTTCTCCCTCGATTTGCCATAGAGACTGCCTGTTGCGCAGCCGCTATGATACCCTTCCAGAGAGGGGGGATAGCGGATATAGACCTTTTCGGGCATCCCCCCGGAAGATCCGCCATTGCTGGAGGGTTCTATACAGAGACTTTCACCGGCTCGCAGATTAACCAGTTTTCTCTTTCTACAAATATATATTTTAATGTCGAGTCGGTCAGTGGGAATAATGTTCCGAGTGCCAACAATGGTGTGAAAATTCGACAATGGAGAAGAAATGACTGCCTTTCAAGAAGTTAGGAAGACGTGGGTGAAAATTCAGGTTTGTTCCAAATGAATACAGCCGGGTGTTTGTTAACATTCAATCTCCTACTCATAGTCTCGCTGAAGTCCCGGACGGAACAGCAGTATGGCTACTGTACTTGTGAATTGAATGACTTAGGAGAATGATAAAATAAATTAAATAAACATTAACACATAGCCTAATTTACTCGCGTAACAAAGCAGCATAATCTTTACTTGTTGACGTTAAGCGTTCCAGAGTTTTTAGTGTTTTATGGGAATAAAGCTATTTCCATAACCAATCATTAAAAACGATAAATTCATCTGTAACTGGAAGCCTAACATCATCAATCCAAGAAGTCTGTGTTATCCGTAAACAATGCTCCAATAAAGTTATCATAAGATAAAGTATAAAGCTGCAAGAAGAAAATGCATGATGAAACTAAATAAAAATAAACTGAAAATTCAAAACTATAATAACCTTGGTGGTCAGTACTGTTGCCTGACACAAAAAAAAACCTTAGGCTGACTGGTCTTTGTGTGGCCATGTGGTGGACTGGTTTCCTACCCAGGGTGCACCCTGCCTCTTGCCCAGTGACAGCTGTGATAGACTTTAGTCACCCTTTGGGTGTAGAAAATGGAAGGATAATGTTAGCTAGAACTGTAGAAACTGCCCTAAAATATGCCTACTTCTATTGGGGAAAACATTAAGCTCCCTTGCTTATCAATGACATAAATTAATTTGTTCATTATCTATGCCATATTTTTTATTTCAAAGGAGAGTTAATTTTGCCACCAGTCTGCTGCTGCTGATTGGATGCTATCTGGCTATCCTGATTCCTGCATACATCCCCAGGGACAAGCCGGCAGTCATTAGTGATGACTACCAAAACACCAAATATCTGGTAATGACACATTTAAACTCATCTTAAGAATTTTAGTAAATATCTTTACTCATACCGGACATACACTTAAAATCCCCCCTCCTCTCCTCAGGCCTTACTAAATCAGTCAGCCTCCCTGCTGTCGCGCCCCTGTCAGCCTCGCTGGTGTCTGAACCACCTCAAACCCCTGTCCTGCTCTGAAGGCCTCCTGGACATCCCCGTTTTCATACAGGACAGACCCGTGGTGTGGAATTTGGGCCCTCCTCTGGGGCTCCAGGGCAGTGAAGAACATTTGGCCTCGGCTCTTGCCTCCATGCCTCAACCTGGCCTACCTCCACTGCTGAAGAGAGAAGGCAGCTGCAGGCGATGTGTGGTGGTGGGAAACGGTGGCGTTCTTCAAGGGAGTCATCTTGGATCCCATATAGATCAGTATGATGTAATTGTCAGGTATGTGTACATGAGTTTAGACAGACACAAAAGGCAGGAAATTTTAGGTTTAGCATGGTAGGCATTTGAAATCCATCTTAATGAACATGTTGCTTAAAGGATCTTCAGAATGTCTTTGAGAGATTGTTACAGGGACCACAATTTTGACCAACTTTACTTTACTGGGAGGATTGAAAGTCACAAAAATCCAGACTGACAACCAATTTCTTCACATCATTACTCTTCATAACCAAATGGATGCAAACAGGGTTCCCTGTGTCTGAAACAAGAAAGCATCTCCACATTATGCTCCCACCTCCATGTTTAACTTTAAAAACTGTCCTCATGGTTTATCTCCTCTCATGTCTTCTATCAAACAAAGTGCACCTGTATCCAAGGAATGGCAATGTATTGTATTCAGTTAATGGTTGGAAAGTATTCAGGTAATATATTCATGTATCTGAATTGTCGCATCAGACCAAAATGAAAATGCCATGAAAAGTTACAAACCTCACTCTGGGTTTGATGTGCTTCTGTAAGAGGGCAGCGGTTTCCTTTAGGCAAGACTTGAAGCCAAACATAATGAAACCCAGCAGAACAGTATGTTTGAAAATGTCAAGTCAAGAGCCAGCTATTTCAATAATAGTCCTTGCAGAGGGGTTCTTGCTGGTGCCATCCTCTCCAAAGTTGTAAATGTCTTACACTTAAGACAGCAACTAATTTGTTTCTGGCTGAATGTGTCTTCTTGCACTTCTAAATCAGTGGACAAAATGTCTTACCAGGTTGAATAACGCTCCAGTGCCTGGGTTTGAGAGAGATGTCGGGTCACGCACCACTATCCGTCTCATGTACCCAGAGGGAGCACCTCACTCTCCCGCTGAGTACAGAAAGACCACCATGGTTGCTCTGGTGGTCTTTAAGAGCCTGGACTTGGACTGGC
Organism: Hirundichthys speculiger; assembly: GCA_018398805.1. NCBI lineage: Eukaryota > Metazoa > Chordata > Actinopteri > Beloniformes > Exocoetidae > Hirundichthys > Hirundichthys speculiger. The sequence continues at coordinate 6,783,064 of JAGFBZ010000344.1, read as the reverse complement.
TCACTTCTGTAATCACCAAACAGCCTCTGGTAAGCCTACATCACAAGAGCCAATGCATACAGAACTGCTGCATTACACAACTCATCACAACTATTCATGTGACAGTAATGCTATCACACCGTCCCCTGTGTGCTTGTCAAATAGAACTTCTGGTCCAAAATGTGGTTCTGGAGGGAGGTGGTGGATGATATTCCGCTGAGACCAGAGAACTTCAAGATCCTCCATCCAGAGATTATTCACAAGACGGGGCAAGTCTTACAGAAATATGCTCTCAAACAAGGAAATGTGAGTACTTACATCTGAATGTTCTAAGTTAAACTAAAGGAAAGATACACAAACGCAGAGGTTTATTCAAGATGTAAATGTAGCCTTCCCCCCCTAAACCTACCACTCTTGGAACGAGTTTGTCATTGTCTCTTTTATTTCATTTTCATTCAGTGAAATATTGCTAAGAGTTATGGAACTGTTTTGGTTGAACAAACAGTTGATGGGTGGTTTTCTTACCTCAAAAAGATGGTGCCAACATTAGGTGCCAGCGCACTGGTGATGGCTTTGCAGATGTGTGACCAGGTGAGTCTGGCCGGGTTTGGGTACGATATGCAGCACCCGGAGGCCAGGCTTCATTACTACGAAAGCATACGGATGGATGCCATGAAAGCCCAGGTAAGTTAATGACTGATGACCAAACAGTACTAAGGATGCTCCCCAGCCTCATGCTTTGTCTCTGGTGATTTATGACTTTTATTAAAATCGTTCAGGTGGTGCATGATGTTAGTGCTGAAAAACTCTTCTTGAGGGACCTGGTGGCTGCAGGAGCTGTGACCGACCTCACAGGAGCTCTGTGAGCTGAAGACTAATGATGCACTGAACTCTACGTGCACTCCCTCCCAGCTGTGACGCTGTGTGGAGTCCCTTATAATGTGCTTTACACAGAGCCCTTTGCAGTGTGGAATGACCTTTAAAGTGCTCAGTCTCTAGGCTTAACTGATTACTGTAAATGTCAGTTGACTGTACAGATTGCTGTTTTTTCTAACTAATGAACACAATAAATCAATGTATTTACCATGAAGGTGAATTTTGTACTATCATGCAGTCAGAGGCGAGGTGCTGAATGAGTTCAGTATTCAGTGGTTCAAATAATACTATTTTAATTTCACTTGCAAAGACTCAATAAACAAGTTCATGTGGAAATACTGACATGCCCCCCTCCTAAAAAATCCTATCTATATTAAATCAGAACTTGGCAACTTGAATACAAATTATTTATCTTCTTGAACCAATGACCATTCCTCACTATGTGAGACAACAGATTTCAAACTGGTGCCAGTCATTACCATTTCAAGAGCCTGCATGTGGACAGGAGTCTCCTTTGGAGGAAGGGGCTTTGATGATGGTTGCAGCACAGCAGAGAGGGAGGGGGAGGGATGTGGAAGCTGTATTTGTTCTGATTTTCCAAGTCAATTTTCTTCTCAAGATTACCAAGTTCTGCTTTATGTGAGACGCACAGTAATTTCTACAGCATCCTTCATTCATGTAAGCCACTGGTAGTAGCAAAGGTAAACATGGACAACATTATAATTTCTTAAGAATTAAGTAGCAGCAGAATTTAAAAAGTAAAAAAAAAAAAAGGAAAAAAAAAACATTCAAGTTTAACTATATACATATAAAGAAGAATTAAAATTAGCAACCAGGTCATAATGAGAATTCACAAATGTAATAAATTGGAAAAACGTGGAGAGAGTTTGTGAATATATACTTCATAAAAGATATAAAATGGTGCTTAAAAATGCACAATGATGCTTGATTATGCTGATCCTAAATATAAGTGCTTTCAATAAATTACTTTAAAATCTTTATCTTGTACATGATAAAAAAAAAAATTGGGAACATGAGGCAAAAGGTTCAGCATATATTCACAGTGAAACTGAGCTCATGATGGTTCTTTTTAAGGCAACAAACTAGTACCTTTGCCTTTCAGTTAAAGCGTGTTGGTCTGTCTACAGCAGCGGGTTGCGAGAGGGCTCCCACAGTTTGCTTGCCAGTTGTCTGCAGTGCTGGAGGATGATGTCGGTGGGGATGACCCCGAGGTGCACCGTCAAGGAGTTCGTAGCACTTGACCGCCTCGCCCTGATGGTTCTTACTGTAGTACCGAAGCAGCTTCCTGCAGGTCACATGGCTTTACTTAGCCTGAGGTTGGTCATTTTAATTGATCGCGACTGCTTTTAAATGTAGTTGTTTACCTGTAGTAATCCCACGCAAGCATCCCGATGGGAGCAGAGTCATCCGGAAGCAGGGGTATGTCTCCAGCCTCTAACTTGTAGCCCTAATTGATCAAATGTGTGCATTACTTTTAACTTTTATTATGGGTAAATTTATTTCTCTGTATTTATAGACAGCAAGATATTGGATGCTGGGAACTTACAGTCTCATTTTCAAACCACAGGAAGTAGCAGAAGTAGAAATCTCCATCGCGAAGTGTGACAGTGGAATAACCTTTCTGGAGATAGTGCCGTGTTGTCCTGACCAGCCCCCACACCTTAATTATAAAAAAAAGAAAAGGAATTATTTAGTGACAAATAAAAATAAGTTATTTTATCTCTCTGCTAATACAAAGCTACAGGACAGGAAAGGATATGGGTTAGTAGTTGGTCACAAACAATCATTTTTTGTTGTTTCTGTAGACTGTCTACAGCCCAGTTTGTCTTCTCTCCACTCATAAGGTTGGTCAGCTATAATCAGGTTGCTCCAGATTATATATTTACAGTTCAGTGGTTCTGGTATGGAGCTTCTTATTCAACTCTTGATAAAGAAAAGAAACTGTCAAACTATTCTTGAGGGAAATTCAACAGATGGACCATAAACTGTATACTTCAGAAATCTTGCAACAAAAAAAAAATGGAAGTAGGTTGCAACATTACTATTTTTATTTATCTATTTTTTGGCTCTTTAAGATGATAAATGCAAAGAGCCCCAACCACCCAGTTAAAAAGCAGGGAGTCAGTTGGGTAACAGGAGAAACATCTTCAAGAACTCTCTTTAATCACTTGGGATAACCTAATCAATTACATCAATAAGTTTATGTCAAAATGTCATCAGTTTTCAGTGACAGGATCAATAAACTTAAAGAAAAAAAAGCAGTTTATCTGACCTTGCTTTTGATATAGTGAGCCACCGGCCCCTTCCCTAGCTCAGACGTGGTGCGCTCTGTGATGACGAGCGACGGAGCAATCATTTGGCCACTCGATCGGTCCACACAGATAAAATGGATGAGGCCCGGGAAATCCTCCAGGTAAGTGAGATTAACTAGGTCAAGATCAATACACTACAGATAGCAAACATTTCTCAAGGTGCTCAGTGTTCAGAGATCAACAGATTTAGTTTTTTCTTTTTTTGCTAAGAGGATATGACACCATGGTGATGTTCCTCTTGCTTTTCCAACAGAAAGTCCTTCCAGTCCATCAGCTTTTCTCTACGAGAGAGTGAAGGTAAAGAGGGTAAATGAGGATAATAAGAGGATTAGTGGACTAAAACACATAAATAATGAAAACCGCAAAAAAAAAAAAAAAAAAAAGGTCTGAGTGGACTGATACACACTGCACCATAGCCTGGGCTCGTTCCTGCAAACTCGGGGAAAGGCGTCGTGGAACGTCAGCTGGTCCAGGATCAGTGAGAAAGCACTGTCGGTATATCCCACACAGCTGGGTTTTCATACTCTTACACCATGGGATAAGACTGAAACCCAAAACATACAGAATCTTTCGAAGGCGCTTCAGACATCTTTTACTGTGATGCCATTTGGCCAGCAGAGGGCTGCAGTCAACTTACTCGCTGTTCAGCCGCGGTCCTCCTCTGGCAAAAGCTCGGTTCTTGAACTCTGTCCAAACGTTTTGAAGCTGTGCAGACTGGATATAAGATATAAGGAATATGTTTGTCTGTGGCCAAAAAGTGACTGTTACTTTTATGTGATTAATCACAAACTTGTTTCTATAATGCAGAAGGAGCCTTGTTCAGTGAATTCAAGTTTAGATTGTGCTAACAAAAATCTTTTGAATTCACTATAAAAGTAGACCAAAAAAAAAAAAGTTGTTGAAAAAACAAACAAACAAACAAACAAAAAAAACAACTATGTTGATGCAAGACACACAAAAATACTTACCTGTAATTCACTAGGTCCCAAAGCTTTAATGAATTTATCCAGCTTATTTCGGATGTCATGCATGTTCAGCGGTCCTCTGGCTGCTGCAGAACTTCCCTGGCCTTCACTTAAGCGCTTCTCCAGCTTGGCAAAAGCCTCCAAAAACTTATAGACTGACATGGCCACTGCACTGGTGGGAATCTGACAGAAACAATAAAAGAGCAAATATGTGCAAAAAATAGTGGTTAAACAAGTGGAAATGTGTCACGTATACAGGATACTCTCTACTCACTAAAGAAGTCTATGAGGAGGAAATGACATGTACCTGTAAAATCTGAAACGATACATAAACTGTACAAACCTTAGTTAGCAGCACTAATGTGATGCCAGGCCACAGCGGGAGACAGTACATGGAGTGAGGCATCATGGGGTAAAGCCCATCCCTCTGTGAGACCTCAAGGAAGACTCTGCTAGGGGTTGAAGGGTCAGGTGGACTAATTTCCAGGGTGTCCAAGCTGTCCTCCGCCATCTGAAGCCATTATTATTGTGAAAGAGTTGTCACTTCAACTACACAATCTGTTTATTTCCAATTAGATAAATTCTCACCTGGATGTCTGGGTCCACGAACTCAAACACAGGAGTGTTTCCTCTGACTGGCTTCTCTATTGAATTACAAAACATAAAGAAAAATACTGTAATGACTGAGAAAAAAAAAAACAAAAATAACAATGTATGTGCCATCAATGCAGACTTTGCCAGAAGAACACGCTTTGTTTTATTTGAACTCCCTGACATGTACAAAATGTCTCTTTGCCAACACATGTAAAGACTTGGATACAAGTGGAGATAAATGACTTGTGCACAGCTTATACAGTATCAATGTTGCTGTTTTCATTTTTGAACTGTCTCTTTAAGTTTAAGACAAAGAGAAGAACATTTACAGACAGAAATTACAGATGAAACACAGATACAACCCACCTGAACTGCTTGAGTTTCTGCTGGAAGGGGAGGGCTCTGGGGTGTAAAAACTCTCAGGACCAGAACCAGATGTGCTTTCAATATCCTTCCCAAACAAATAGAAGATGGTGAGAAAAAGAGAATAAAAGAAACACGGTTCCAAACATTTTGCGGTTTTGTTATTTGCATAATTGTCAGCCCTTTGTACCTCGGGACTCGGATCTTCCAAGTCTGTGTTACTGGGATACATATTCTGTACCATGATGATAAGTGCCAAGAGGTCTGAAGGAGTGAGCGTGCTAGCGCTGCGGCTAAAGTCAGAGGAGGATCAAAGACATGGAATACGAGTTAGGTGTGAAAATCCATGCATGTTATGAAAAGAATGTGGCAGGCTTTATGGAAATGGGTACCTGGAGAAGAAAGCAAGCAGTTTGGTGTGAACCAGGATGAAGGCATGCAGCACCTCCTCTCCTGCTCTCTCAACGCTGCTGTTCAGCTGCTGAACCAGACGACGCTCCAAAAACTCGATGCACTGCTCACACAGAGTGGGGTGGATTAACCTCTCCACTGCCTGAGAGAGGGAGGAGATGGCCCAAAAGAGTTAGTGAAGTTTTTTTTTTTTTTTGGTCCATTTGTTTATTAAAGATCTGTTTACTGGACATGAGTTCATCTATTCGTCCATTTTTTCAATCCTGCTTTGTCTTCTCATGATGCCCATCAGGCTGGAAAATGTTACAACATTGTCTCTAAATACACAGATTTTGTGAATGTACTGTAAAGGAAATATTGTGAAGCATATTGGTGGCAGTATGATGATTTGGACCAATGTACCTGCACTGAAGCAAGCAATTTGTATCTGGGAGCCCACAAACAATGCAGAGTTGAAGCCTTTTGCAAACTGTGCAGGACTGATCTACAGTTATTATACACGAGTCACTGCAGTTATTGTTGCAGAAACAGGCCAAATTAAAAACTCATGGCAAAGGCTTACAAACCTTTCACAGATGTGTACAATTATGCATTTAAAATTTTTGCGTGTTGTTTTTTTCTTTTTCTTAAGTTTAGGTCATGTCTGAAACATTTGATGATTTATCTTTAAAGTGGTTCAACATGTAATCTGAAATCTTGAAGCCACTCTATGCTGCGATTCCACTAATAACCACATAGGGATCATACAGATCCACTGTGCTGACAAAAAAAAGGCCACTGACAATACTGTGCTAATGAATGGGGATGGTCCGGCACCTCTTGCAATTCCACTTTATTCCACTAGAGGTCTACTTCATTGTGTCTTCCAGCAAGGGGGTGACACAGGAACTTTCCTGTGCAGTCCCCATGTGGTCAACACACTATAAACAAAGTGTGTTGAAAGACATGCTGGAAAAAGCATTAAAGACAAATGCAAGAATGGATAAGAACAACGAACAACAGGTGAGATGAAGATGGAGAGAAAGAGACAGAGAAAGAGAGAAAGAGATGATAGATAGCAGATACGGAAACTTTGAGCAAAATTCGTGGTTCATTGATTTACTCAGAATCAGAGGCATAAGCGAACTAAGCAGCTGCTTAGGGACCCAGCGGCCAATAAGGGGCCCCCAAGTGCAATTAACTTAAAAAGCATAGTAATTAATCTTTTTTTTTCATGTGTGAGTGATGATGGTATACTATCTAATGTATGTCCTTGTAGTGGAGGTTCCTACTGCCCCTCTCCTCATATGTTCCGTTAGTGACGTGTGCATCCATCCAAACAGCTCCCTCTGCTAGGAGCAAGTTTATGGCCTAATAATGTCACAAAAAAAACAACAAACCCGTCAGGAGAAGAAAAAGAGAAAAAAGAAGGAGGACGAGGAGAAAAAAAGCAACAAGATAAAGGTATGTTTGTATGTCTAAACGTTGGTGGCAAGAACACTTGGTATAAAACACGCTCTTTAAGGTATTATGTATTTATGTATTTATTCCCTGTGGGGCCATTGGGGGGAGTTGCTGAATTTACTAAATATGAATTGAAAGATTTTTCTGTAAATTTTGCAAACCCGGTTGTCTTCTTTGATTGCCTTAATCACTCTGGATTACAATGTAACTACAAAAAGAAGATCTCACATCCAATTTTACAAATGTATTCGTAATGACAAGCGTAGAATGTGAAATATGTTTGTAGGAGGTGTATGAATGATCAATATCAGCATGACTGGCAGTAATAGGGGACCCCAACATCAACTTTCGCTCAGGGTCCCATGGAGGCTTGGGCTGGCCCTGCTCAGAATCATTGTGGGCAGAATCATTGGGGAAGGTCATTCTGAGGTTACAGTGTAAGTGGAACCCATGTTTAAGGCCTCTTTTCATTGATAAGACCATAAGTAATAAAGAGAATTGAAAGAGGTAACTAGTTTGGTGTATGGTTGACCTACATCTCTGCAGTAATGGGATGAGCCATGATTCATTCCTATGTGAAAACTGTCGTTGAACATAATTTTAAGCACCATTGTGTGTTTAAAATGTTTGTCATGTATTATAAGATGGTCAAGATCTAAAAAGATTCCAGGTATGAACTGTGATATCATACTTTGAGCTTAGCAAGGACTTTGGTAGAAGGTTTAGCTCAACTGTGTATCATAGTAGAAAAGGTCTATATCACCATTTTACTGCAAAGCTGTTTACCCTATTTGTCAATAAACCAGACGGTGAAGGGAAATATAGCAGATATTTAACAGAAAAGAGTACACTTCTCCTTAAAGGCCTCCTGTATAAAATAAAAGTGCTGCACCTCCACTAAGAAGCTCTGGTCATTTGCCTGGAGGTGACTGTAAGTCTCCAGCAACCCTTGGAGATGCTTCCACAGGCCCGCCCTTTGCTTTGTGTCCTGAGGACGCAGCCTGGTGACAACAAGGGCCACATGTCAACCAAATGCTCTGTTATGCATGTCATGTACGTAGAGGGAGTACACAAAATGACTTACTCTTTTCTCAGGAGGTCCCCACTCAGAGTGACCATCCCAAACATGACTTCAATCATCTTCTTCATCACATAGATTTTTCTCCTCAGATCATCTTCCTTCTCCTCACCATCTCCATTCACAGCAATGTAGAGGCACTCGTCAAACTGAGGACACACAATAACACAATCAGGGCGTTGCACTGGACACACATGGAAAAAAAATAGGGAAACAGCAAGACAGCCGTCTTTAACGTGATTCTGGACGGGAAACATATCAAGTCTTTGGACTGCATAACTGTGTCATGTGTTGCAGAAGCACAAAGGCTGGATTGATTTCTGAACAAGACTCTCGTGACCAGCTTTGTGTCAGACTCTACAATGTCAACATATTCCAAAACTAGGTCAAAAGAGATTACAAATGACAGCCTTTTTTCTTTTGAATTTTTGCAATGAAGATCTGTCTTGGAAATATATTCTGAAATAAAAAAGCAGAGAGTGCCTTTACTTTACCTACCTGGTGTAAAACATAGATGTGATTGTTTTCTGTGGTGAAGGAGCTGTAACTGTCTCCATGCCCATACACCATGGTGGTGCAGGAGATAATGATGGGAGCAAAGAGAGTACTGATGACATCCTCAAAGGCTGGAAGCTGAAATACAGAAAGGGGGAGAAAAAAAAAACATAAGCTGGAAACCAAAGTTTATTTTGAACCGCGTTAACATGTTGAGGATTATTTTGTTCTCCCTCACCCTCTCTCCTTCTTCCTGAGATGCTCCATACTGCTCCTGGATATTCTGCTGAAACTCCAGGTCAGTCCAGTGGAAGAGGACCTCGGCGCCCTGACTGGCTATCAGCAAGCACTTCATCTGGACCACACAGGCAACGCTGTCCCGCCTTACTGCCGTGTCCTATTTACTCCAGCAGCTGCACAAGTGTTGGCCGGGAGAGAAAGCTGTATTGAAATATGGAGAAAAAAATGGGAAAAAAAAAGAAACATAAGCGAGGAGGAATTTTATGCATGTCTGGACCATTAGCATTACACACAGCTGGGGCATGTTCCAAAACAAACAGCTGTTAAAATACTGGAACACTGTGGAAAAAAAATCTCAATATTTTTGGTAGTCCAGTGAATGTTACAAGCATGAGAAAGGTAACAAAAATAAAGTTCAATTTAAATACATATATATATATGCATTTATAATTACACTAATATTTAAAAACTACAATTAAGTAGAAAGTGCAGTTTGAATAGAGGACATTACATGTATTTCTTCCAACTTCAAAGACAATAGTTCTTTTTTATATCTAATTGTCATATTTTTATTCCCCATACAAACAAAAATAGCTGTAAAAATCATTCCTATATTTCTGTGCAGCCAAAGTTCCAGTTTAACATGAACATCACCAGCAGCAGGGAGATTTCTGCCCCTGAATCCCTGAACTTTGGCTGCAGCAGGAGAAGCTGGGGGAACTTTAGACCTGACCTGAAGTAAACAGTGGCTAAAATTCAAGAATTAAGCAGCCTTAACATCTTCTGTTGTTTCCGGTCCCCATATTTAAGTGCTAAACCCCTGTTGCAAAACTTTTAACTTCCTCCATTCATATAAACATATATATATATAATGCTCATCAGTGATGCGTCGTGAGCAGAAACGTAGTTACACTTCATGTCACGTCGACTCACTCAGACTTCCCTGCGCTGGATAATCCCTGCATCTCGGTCCAAACCCTCTGTGGTCCAGAACTGCGGCTCAGCTCGGTTTTTCCTGCAGTTTGTGGACGTTTTTCACCGCGGGTTTCTACTTCCGCACTTCCGCGCCGTGACGCGGCAGGGAGTCACGTGACTTCGGCAACGGCCCACCACACAGGCAGAGGGTTTGTGTTGAACTGTATCGAGACGGAAATCCTAAACTGTGGTGGATAAGCCCGATGATCAGTGAGGCAGGCACAGGTCATGTGCTGGCGCATGAATGGGCCGCATGACTGGGAGGTTGAGGATTGTAGGTAATGGTCTGGTATCTATGGAATGCAGCTTGCTGGTGGGGATTGAGATCAGAAGGGCTACTGTTATATGGCCTTATATTGTTTTGTTTGAAAGTAGGCTTGACAAAATAACCCTTAAGCAACATTTGAAGGGGAGTAATTTATTTACATAGGGACAAAGCTCTTCGCAACATGAAGGAAACCACACTTTTTAGTGCACTCTATGAGGAGCAGGGGTGATTACGGACACAGTCCCAGTTTCAACTCACAGGCTGCCATTGACGTCTATAGGTTGCCAGTGAGTTAAATGCTTTCTGGCTTGATCTCAGTTGCTGTGTCTTCAAACATCAAACTGACTGGTGGGTCAGTTTCAAGTTTATAAACTGTGAAGTCACGTGACGTCCCTATGACCATGTCAGTTTGAATTGGATTAGTCTTCTGTGTGGAAGGTGAAACGTCTTCAAGAACAAAGAAAAAGAAGTCCAGTTGCCTTGATTCAAGCCTGTGAGCGAGCAGACCCCTGGGACCCTGAAGAGAAGCAGGCGAGTGTATATGATGGATGGACTGATGCAATCTGAATGGTGGCTTGTGTTATTTTAATGGAATTTAAAGATCTGCTTGAACAGTAACATTTTCTCTCTCCCACTTTGTTGCAACCTGGCAAATAAACAGGATTTGTGTCCGAACGCAACTTTAATTACATTTTTTGTTAACTGTGCTTGTACATGTGTATAATCATGAAGATTGTTGGAAAATTTGTAAGATTTTGAGTTTTATTAGCACCTATTTTCAAAGCACTGAAAACTTCAGGCACAAAATGTGAGGTACGCAGCATTAACACTGTAGGAAAGACTATATGTTGCAGATGTACTGTATACTGCTCATTAAATTTGGACAAATTAACCACTTCCTCCAACAGAACGTAATGAGTTAAAATCCTCAACTCCCCACCTTTGGCTGCATTTTTATTTTATATGTGTTACAGTGCCTTGTGAAAGTATCCGGCCCCCCTGAACTTTTCATCCTTTTGCCACATTTCAGGCTTCAAACAAAGATATAGAATTTTAATTTTTTGTCAAGAATCAACAACAAGTGGGACACAATCGTGAAATGGAAGAAAATTTATTGGATATTTGAAACTTTAAACAAATAAATAATAAACAAACAAATAAAAAACTGAAAAGTGGGGCGTGCAATATTATTCGCCCCCCCTCGCGTTAATATTTTGTAGCGCCACCTTTTGCTGCAATTACAGCTGCAAGTCTCTTAGGGTTTGTTTCTATCAGTTTTGCACATTCAGAGATTTAAATTCTTGCCCATTCTTCTTTGTAAAACAGCTGGAGCTCAGTGAGGTTGGATGGAGAGCGTTTGTGAACAGCAGTCTTCAGCTCTTTCCACAGATTCTGGATTGGATTCAGGTCTGGACTTTGACTTGGCCGTTCTAACACCTGGATACGTTTATTTGTGAACCGTTCCATTGTAGATTTGGCTTCATGTTTTGGATCATTGTCCTGTTGGAAGATAAATCTCCGTCCCAGTCTCAGGTCTTCTGCAGACTCCAACAGGTTTTCTTCCAGAATGGTCCTGTATTTGGCTCCATCCATCTTCCCATCAGTTTTAACCATCTTCCCTGTCCCTGCTGAAGAAAAGCAGGCCCAAACCATGATGCTGCCACCACCGTGTTTGACAGTGGGGATGGTGTGTTCAGGGTGATGAGCTGTGTTGCTTTTACGCCAAACATATCTTTTGCATTGCGGCCAAAAGGTTTGATTTTGGTTTCATCTGACCAGAGCACCTTCTTCCACATGTTTGGTGAGTCTCCCTGGTGGCTTCTGGCAAACTTTAAATGAGACTTTTTATGGATATCTTTGAAAAATGGCTTTCTTCTTGCCACTCTTCCATAAAGGCCAGATTTGTGCAGTGTACGACTGATTGTTGTCCTCTGGACAGACTCTCCCACCTCAGCTGTAGATCTCTGCAGTTCATCCAGAGTGATCATGGGCCTCTTGGCTGTATCTCTGATCAGTCTTCTCCTTGTTGGTGATGAAAGTTTAGAGGGATGGCCGGGTCTTGGTAGATTTGCAGTGGTGTGATACTCCTTCCATTTCAATATGATTGCTTGCACGGTGCTCCTTGAGATGTGTAAATCTTGGGAAATCTTTTTGTATCCAAATCCAGCTTTAAACTTCTCCACAACAGTATCTGGGACCTGCCTGGTGTGTTCCTTGGTCTTCATGATGCTCTCTGAGCTTTAACCAGAACCCTGAGACTATCACAGAGCAGGTGCATTTATACGGAGACTTGATTACACACAGGTGGATTCTATTGATCATTATCAGTCATTTAGGACAACATTGGACCATTCAGAGATCCTCACTGAACTTCTGGAGTCAGTTTGCTGCACTGAAAGTAAAGGGGCCGAATAATATTACACGCCCCACTTTTCAGTTTTTTATTTGTTAAAAAAGTTTAAAATATCCAATAAATTTCATTCCACCTCATGATTGTGTCCCACTTGTTTATTCTTGACAAAAAAAATGAAATGTTATATCTTTATATCTTTATATCTTTATGTTTGAAGCCTGAAATGTGGCAAAAGGTTGAAAAGTTCAAAGGGGCCGAATACTTTCGCAAGACACTGTATATATACAGATCATTTGTCACAGGAAGAACTTGCAGGTGGCATATTTCCGTTAGGTCTGTTTGAAGCGCAAAACCCCCTTTGGAAATGTGCTTAAACGTCTCTCTGTGATGTTTGTGATGTTACCTTGTTTATGGGACCTGTGTGATTGATCCTCTGGGACAATAAAGGTGCTGAAGACCTAAGATAAATGTTGCCGTAACATCTTAGGAGGATGTTACAGTGGTCTCTCGTTCATTAACAACAAAATAACATACATACAGATTTATGAAAGAAAATATGTTACTCAATAAAGTGTGGTGACGCTGTAAAAATTAGCTAAAAACGCAGCTGGCACGAGAGAAAGGCCCCCTGTCCTACAGAGGCTCGGAGATTCACATTTACCCCGACTACAGCGCCGAAGTGGCTAAGAAGAGAGCCGCCTCCAGTCAAGGTCCAGCTGAGAGCGGCGGGATACCAGTTCAGCCTACGCTTCCCCGCCAAGCTTCGTGTGGTTGCTGACGGATCCAGGCACGAGTTCAGCACTCCGGCTGAGGTCGCTGCTTTTTTGGCGGACAGACAACCCACTGGATGAGACCCCTTAACAAATGTAACGGTTTCATTAAAGAAAACAACCGGGAACATTGGACCCCTCTAGTTCAGTTTTGTTGGTCTGACTGGTGAGTGAATAAAAATGCCTATTTGAGGTTAAGCAATTGAGGACTGAATGATGTATCTCTTTACTTCATCAATCCTAATATTAGACGGAAATATTGGAGAGTAGACGGCCTTTACTTTTATGTTACTCATTTATTTACCTTTTTTTTTTTTTTTTTTTTTTTTTAAACCAACATGACGAGCCATTGGGAGCACCAACGTGATTGGGATTAGTGGAAATACTGGCCGATTCATCTGCTAACGTTGATGTTATGCTGTGTAACTTCATATATTATTGCAACACTAGGCTACTATCAGCTGTTGGCTCTGATGATATTAAAGGGGGGCTAACTAATGCCATATTTTGATCAGCTTGGTAAAGAGAAATGCTTTTGTTTTTCCAACGCCGTCCCTAGTTAATTTAAATTAATACCAATGATGCTGTATTAAGCTTGTCACCCGGCAACTGGACCAAATATGATTGTGGACTCCAATCCAATAGTTTGTAGCAGAAGAATTATAGTAATAATGCCAGATATTGGGCTCTGTATAGTCCCCTTTTTTTTTTTTCTTCTTCTTCTTTTTTTTTTAAAGTTATTATTATTATTATTATTACCACCATTATCATTTTCTATCATTACTATTAAGTTTTCTATCGCCCGGAGAGAAGGGAGAAGAAGGAAGAGGAAATGAGGAAAGAGGGAAGAAAAAGGGGAAAAAAAAGAAAAGAATTACCTTTAAAGACATCCAAGGGCCCACATGGAATGTTTTAAGGGGTGGATTCAGATTTATAGAGAGTCATCTTTCTCAGTTTGTAAGTTTAAAGACTTATCTCTTTTATGGTCCCATTTATTTACATCTCTTTATCATTTGTTATTATTATTATTATTATTATTATTATCATTACTATTATTACTTTATACTTTTATTTATTATTTTTGCTGAGCCACTCGTAGAGAAATTTATAGTTTTGTCCACTGTTTGAGGATTTAAAAATAAGTTAAATGGTTGAAAACTATTTAATGAGTTGTCATGGCTATGATCTTATGTCTTAATGACATTTGATGACACTCAACATTATTATTGTTTCTCGTTGATTGCTGTTCGTTCTCCTGCTGAGGCTGTTGATATGTAGAATTGTTGTTGACTGGTGTGTGCACTGACAAGGGCACTGCGTTATTATCCTACGGTTTGGATACTTGTGAAGTAAAGGTTCATCACATTCAAATTTACTTCTTTCTGTATTTATAATGAATGATGTACACAATGACAGGGTTTGAAGTGCAGGGTAAAACAAGCACAAAGTGTGTAACGGCACAAGCCAAGAGATAGGTTTTATAGGTTTATGTACATGTGATTGGAGTATTGGTTTTTATTTTTTTAATTTTACTTTTTTTCTCTTTTACTTTTTTTTTTTTTTCTTTTTTCCTTTTTTAGTATTAACCTTTCCTCCTCCCTCCCCCAGTGCTCTCTGCTGCGGCACACTTCTCAGACAGGACACCATCTTGATGTTGCAAAACTATCCTGCCTTGCCACCCATTTACTCTCTTAAACCAGTATGGGTAGCCACCACAATAAGGTAACTAATAATCCCACCAAATTCATATCCTGGAATGTCAAAGGGGTTAATAACCCAGTTAAAAGACAAAAAGTTATGTCTCACTTGCAACGACTGAAAGTAGATGTAGCATTTTTACAAGAAACCCACCTATGTAACGCCAGCGTTGCCGCCCTCAAACGAAACTGGGTCGGTCAAGTGTATCATTCCAAATTTAATGCCAAAGCGAGAGGGACGGCTATATTAATAAACAAAAATATCTCTTTTCACTCTCAAGAAGTAATTAGTGATCCTAACGGGCGATATGTCATTGTTGCTGGACAACTCTTTGCCAACCCTGTAATTTTAGTGAATTTATATGCACCAAACTGCGATGATTTCAATTTTTTTGAAAAACTATTTTTGACAATACCCAAGATTAATAATGGATACCTCATAATAGGAGGGGACTTCAATCTTGTATTGGATGTTACTTTAGACAGGTCATCAACCAACCCTCAGAGTCTCTCTAGGTCAGCAGGAGTTGTGAGTGATTTTATGTGTCAATGTGGCCTTTCAGATGTTTGGAGGTTTCAATTTCCCCACACTAGAAGTTATTCTTTTTTCTCAAATGTACACCATACTTATACCTGTATAGATTATTTTCTTCTTGATAACAGGCTTCTACCCAAGGTCAAGACCTGCTCATATACTAGTATTGTTATATCAGATCACAGCGCCATCCAATTTGACCTGGATCTTCCAAATCACCCTCCCCCTAACAGAATCTGGAGACTCAACCCTCTTTTATTATCAGACGAGAAATTTGTAGAGTTTATTTCATCCCAAATTGAACTTTTCCTGGAGACAAACACCTCCCCTGAGATCTCATGTGCCACTTTATGGGAGACTCTTAAAGTATACATTCGTGGACAAATCATAGCTTACTCCTCTACACTTAAAAGAGAAAAGAATTCAAAATTACATGAAATCTCCCAACGAATGTTAGATATAGACATGAAATATGCTCAAAGCCAGACTCCAGATCTTTACAAGGAGCGCTTGAGGCTACAAACTGAATTCGACCTTTTAGCCACCGACGAGGCAACGCGCCTTATTATGAAAGCCAGGCATAATGTTTATGAATTTGGAGACAAAGCGAGTCGTCTGTTAGCTCTGCAAGCTCGACAGGCAGCAACTGCTCGCTCCATTACAAAGATCCAATCACACACAGGAGAGATTTTGACAAATCATGACGATATAAATAAAGCATTTTTCAATTCTACTCTGACCTTTATGCATCAGAATGCAGCAGTGATTCGGATCTTCCTTGTAATTTCTTTGAAAACCTGACTATTCCTAGTGTATCAGAGGACCAGAATACTAAATTGTGTGCAGACATTTCAGTTTCTGAAATTATTACAGCTGTTAATTCTATGCAAAATAATAAATCACCTGGTCCTGATGGGTTCACATGCGAATTCTATAAAAAGTTTGCCCATTTACTAGCACCAACTCTTCAAGCTATGTTCAAGGAGGCGCTCTCTCTGGGTATTCTCCCCATGACGCTGAGACAGGCTTCAATCTCACTACTGGCAAAGAAAGACAAAGATCCACTCTTTTGTACATCTTATCGTCCCATTTCTCTGCTAAACGTAGACTTCAAAATATTATCCAAAGTGTTGGCTAAACGTCTAGAGAGTGTGATCTCTGATATTGTTTCGCCTGATCAAACTGGATTCATTCGGGGCCGGCACTCTTACTCCAATTTGAGAAAGCTATTCGATGTTGTCCACTTGGCCCGGTCAAAATGCCGTGAGGTAGTAATCTCACTCGATGCTGAAAAGGCTTTTGACCGGGTCGAGTGGCAACACTTATTTTTCACTCTTCAAAAGTTTGGCTTTAAAGAAGAGTTCATAGCCTGGATCAGAGTGCTTTACTCTTCCCCCCTAGCATCTGTGATCTCCAATAATACTCACTCAGATTACTTTCCTCTCAGACGGGGGACAAGACAGGGTTGCCCTCTGTCCCCTCTCTTTGTTTGCATTGGCCATTGAGCCCTTAGCGATTGCACTGCGACATTGTAAAGATTTCAAAGGTATACAACGGGGGGACCTAGAATTTAAAACATCTCTTTATGCGGATGATCTGCTTTTATATGTCTCTAACCCAACTTCATCAATCCCCTGTATTCTAGATATTCTGAATCAATTTGGAAAGATTTCCGGTTACAAGTTGAATTTGCAAAAGAGCGAACTTCTTCCTTTAAACTCTAAAGCAGAGGAAATTCCCTCGAATCTTTTCCCCTTTAAAAGGGCCCAAAATGGCCTTAAATATTTGGGAATTGAGGTTACTCGCTCTTTCCCTACCACCTTTAAGAAAAATTTTATGGCATGTCTTAATAAATGTAAGCAGGATATGGGCCGATGGGCCTCTCTACCATTGTCAGTAGCAGGACGAGTTAATCTTATTAAAATGATAGTACTGCCAAAATTTTTATATCTGTTCCAAAACATCCCAATTTTAATCAAAAAAACTTTCTTTAAAACACTTGATAAAACCATCATCTCCTTCATATGGGCGAACAAACCTAGTCGTATCAGTAAGACCCACCTTCAAGGATCAAAGCGCTCAGGAGGACTTGCGCTGCCAAATTTATGTTTTATTATTGGGCATGCAACATCCAGAAATTAATTCACTGGTTTGAAGATAAGCCGATCGCAGATAAGACAGACTGGGTGCAAATGGAGATTTCATCATGTCAACATCATTTAAGGTCAGTGATTTGTGCGGCCTTGCCCCTTATTAGAAATAATTTGAGTTCAAATACAGTAGTTAATAACGCCTTAAGAATTTGGGCTCAATTTAGAAAACATTTTGGGCTACAGAGCCCTTCTACCCTCTTACCTGTTAAGTCAAACCACATGTTCACTCCCTCCTGTACTGATTTTGCTTTCAGCCTGTGGTCCAACAAAGGTATCAAGTCAATATGCAACTTATATTCAGGAGACACATTTATGTCTTTTTCTGAATTATCCCAAACTTACAATGTGCCTAAAAACCATTTCTTCCGTTACTTACAGGTTAGGAGCTTTGTACAAAAGACATTTAGTTCGTTTCCGAATAAGCCTATAAAATCACATATTGAACATATTCTTGAACTGGAATCAGACCGGAGAGGACTGGTAGCCCAGATTTACGACCTTATCCAGAGCATTAACCCACACTCCAGCGAAAACTTAAGAAAGGCCTGGGAATCTGACCTTGGACTAGTTTTTAGAAATGATCAGTGGGACTCCATCTTAAATCTGATACATACATCATCTACGTCAGCCAAACATGGTTTAATCCAACTGAAAGTGGTACATAGAGCTCATTTCACGAAGGCCAGGTTGGCAAAGATTTATCCAAACGTTAACCCATTATGCCCCCGATGTAGAGGCCAACCTGCAGACCTAGTACACATGTTCTGGCAGTGCCCGAACCTCTCCACCTTTTGGAAAAGTATCTTCAATGCTTTCAGTGAGATATTTGGAACCCAGTTGGATCCTGATCCAATTTGTGCCCTTTTTGGTTTAACACCAGAGGAATCTGAAGCTGCTTTACCAGCTAAAGCCTATGTCATTATAGCCCTTACCACACTCCTCGCGAGGCGTTTGATCCTTTTCAGATGGAAACAACAAGCTCCTCCATCCTTTTCCCACTGGGTCAATGATGTTATGTATTTCTTAAAGCTAGAAAAAAATCAAGTATACACTCAAGGGATCCTCTCAATCTTTTTTCAGAATATGGAGGCCCTTTCTTGACTTTTATGACTCCCTGCAGGAACCCCTTGACATTGAATAGGATGGAATTCACACAGGATTAATCGCAGCAGCAACACCCCCCTCCCCCTTTTTTTTTTTTTTAATATTTTTTTTTCCTTTTTTTTTCTTTCTCCTTTTTTTTTTCTCTTTGTTTTTTTTGTTGTATTTGGTTTTGTTTTGTGTCTCTTTTTTTTCTCTTTTTTTACTTTCTTACTCCCTAATTATTTCATCTAAACCTATGGGTAGGTGGGTGGGTGGGGGGATGAGATGGGAATGGTGAACTTGCTGTCAATTTATTTGTTGAACAATGCAGATTTATATTTTGGAGAGGAATGTGTAAACTGAAGTGATTCGCATTTGTTCTGTATTTCTCATCTCTGTGGGATAATAATTGTAAAAAACCAATAAAACATATAAAAAAAAAAAAATTAGCTAAAAACAGAGTATGATTTACAAATCATTCAAATCTTATCTTAAAAAGGAGATAGTTGATAGATAAGTTCATATTGAATGATGAAGCTGAGAAAGTGTATTAAATTTTTCTGTCAGAATATTGTGACCATGTATAACTACAGTTGTTCTTGGACCTCTTGGACTAACGGTGTTATATGCTGAGAAATATAATTTAAAAAATGTTTTAATCTGAAGTGAAATGTTCCACCAGGTGATTTTTTTTCTCACAATATGGCCTTACACAACATTTCTAGAATATTGTTGCCCCTTACCCAACTTTTCTAAAATATGCTGCTGGCTTCAAATTTAAAACGAGACTTCAGTATTCAGAATCTAATAAAAATGTCTGTTTCAACATTTGGCATACAGATTTGTGCTATTAAATAAAGCTCAGTAAATAAAATAAAGGGCTTAATTTACTTCCAATTGATTGTATTCTGTTTTTTATTCACATCATAAAGAGTCCCAACTCTTAATAATTTGGTGATCCCAGACTGGCTTAATTTTGACCACATGAGGAGGCATTCACAGTCACCAGACTGGTTCCCAGAGTGGGTTTTGACAGCTTCAAAAAGTCTGTGTTATATCATAATATTCTGCACAGACTGTATGCTTGGCCTGTGAGTGGAGAAAAGACCCCAAATAAACGTAAATAATTATGTTTTATTAACCTTTCTTGGGTAAAAATGTTTAAAAAAAAATCCATAGCTTCTGCATTATGGGCCAGAATCTAATCTAGTCCATCAGTTTTCCAGAGATCCAGCATTCATGAAAGTCTTATTTAACTTGACTCCTGTATATACAAAGTAAACTTCATAAAATCCTCAGTGTTTGCTCACAGAGCAAACACTGAGCCTTGCATGTCTCAAAATGGATCACTGAGTATAAACAGAGTTAGACCGGCCTGGGTAACAGTTACCTCCTCTAAAGAGACATTGTCACGCAGAGGTGGCCAGACATGGTGTGGTCCTCTTAAGTCATAACATACATGAGATGTTGCCTGCCACAGAAATTTAGTATGGAGGACTAATTTGTGTCTCATACTGGCCATGTTGTACATGGCCAGTATGAGTTACAAATTATGGTTATGCATGATACAACCATCCACTCATCCACACTCTGTATGTCTATCCAGTTCATCCTTCTCAGGGTTGAGGGGAGCTGCAGACGATCCTGGCTGTCAGTGGGTGAGAGGTAAGAAGTTGTTATCTAATAAGGAAGGCGGGGCCCAAACACCTTTCTGGATCCTGACCTGATTGTGGAATGATTTGTTTTTCATTGCGAAGTACAGAATCTAGTATTGCACACAAGTATGTAGAGTGATCCAGTATAACAACATAGATTGATAGAAAGGTGATAAAAAGTTGATGAAGTCAGCCTTGTTCGTGATCACTGGGGCTGGAGCTCATCTTAGCTGGTATCGGGCCAAAGGTGGGGGCACAGATATCACTACATCCCATTGTTGTGATGTTAACTGATGTAGCTTTCATCACTTTGCTCGTATGCAGCAGTATTCCAGCAGCTCTGATTCTGAATTCTTTTCAGGCCACAGAGTCCCTGGCCATCCTTCCTTCCTTCACAAGTCATTTTAGTTCTCTGCAAACTCAACAATAACCTGTCCTCCTTCATTTTCCTCACATCAGGCCCAGGTGGTGAGTCAAGTCATCAATATCCTTGATGTTCTGAGACCATTCTGGCGAATTCGTTTTCAACGAGTTGGCAAGCGAGCTTTTTGTCTCACCCTCCTTGGCTTTTTTCCCCCCTCTTTTATTCAGATATTTCATCTGTGTTTGCATTGTTCAAAATCTAAGATTCATTACTTCAACGCCTGGCTTCAAGTTGAAAGCTAATACATTACATCTGACAATACATCTGTGCGCTGAAGAAATCAGTGTGTCGCATACCTTTTTATTATAAAAATACATGTAAAATAAATAGGGGGGATATTTTATTTACTGAGCATGAATGTATTTTGTATTTACTCTTTAATTTTGTCAGGATTTTTCCACAGATGTTTGTAAGGGTTTATAACAGTCTTAGCTAAACTTAACTGTATTGATAAGATCCTGGTCTGGATGTCTTGGATCCTCACATGTGCTCATTTATCTCATCATCCTGTTTACCTACCGGCAACCCATTACTTTTATAGCAGAGGAAAGCTTTTGGAAACTGATTGACTATCATGCATTGCCCTGGCATACAGAAAAAAACTGTGATAAAGCACATCTGAACTCATTTTAATTGCACAACTGATTTAAAGGCAATTTTCAGTTCAATCATCATGCCTGCTTTCTTTCACTGTGGCTTAAAAGGAAAGCATTTTTTGCATAATTATCTAAATGTGTATTTATCTTTGGCCAACAGTATAATGAGAAATATTTTACATGAAACAGCCCAGGTGTTAACAAGTCTGCTTTGAGTCTTACATTTCTACAGCATTGGCCTGTTTAAAACGAACCACATGTGCAGAGAGGCTGTTTCTGACATTAATTTGTAGGATTAAACATCTCGGCCTCTCGCATAAAAGCAGGAGCCTTTTGCATATGAATAGAACAAAAATGTAATTACTAGTACATGCTTTGGATCATGGCCTCTCTGGTGTTAACACAATGTCATGAAACTCTAACACAGAAATTAGTGCAGTTTTTCGTGTGTCAAGCTTGTGTAGATAAAAAAAAAAAAAAACACTCAAGATCAAACCGAAATCCTTCATTTTCCTCTCAACACAAGCCTACCGAGCAGATTCTGGGTGCCTGTGCATCAGCTGACACTGAAGACATGTGTGGCTCAGGTTTAGCCCATGTGGACCAAAGCTGAGGCCTTTAAACTCATCCTGGCTCCATGTTTCCCATCAGCAGCTGCCTCATGCAGTGACAAGACACCACTACAAAGGATTGCTCCAGCAGTTTCCACATCTGGGGCCACAGAATGTAGCAGTTTGTGAACGTAAAAAAAAGTGAGAGAATGCACCAAAAACAGAAACTTATATACTGCAGAACCTCTATGAAAAGATGCTGTAAGAATTTGACAGTTTGTATTTATGGTCTCTCTGGTCGGGGTTATAGAGCGCCAACTTCTCATTGTGCTCCTGTATAAGGATAAATCATGCTATCCCCATTTCTTTCTCTTCTACTTCTCTCATGTGCTTTTGAAAATCCTGCAGTGGAGTCTGGTTTCGGTGCTTAATGTGAGTTCATATGGCGGGACATAGCTGTTTTTGCAGAAGTGGTACTTAGCTCCAAATCCTCTCCTGCATGCAGCATAACGAGTTCACAGGCTCAGTTTAATGGGGTCTGATGTCTTGCTGTGCTCACTGCAAATCTGGCTGCATGAGAACTTGAGGAGCTTGCACAAGACCCACAGAACGTGTGAGACATTTATGAGTATTTATTATTAATGTAAACTTTTTTTTTGTTAAAAGAACAATATAGGAACACTTTACACATTGAAATAATGCTCTTCAAAAAATATGGACATCTCTACATTAAGTATAAACACATTCAGAGGCAAACACACTTTATATTTAGCACGTTCAGACACTGAACACGCTCTTGCTTTTCTTCCGTCGTGTAAGTTTTGAACTCTTGCTCTTGAGCTCAGAGCACAAAAAGAGCAACTTGACTGAATCTCTCCTGGAAGCACGTTTTTAAATAAGATGGCAAAACATTTACAAAGCAAAACTAAAGTTTTTTTTTCTCGCAAATATACTATATCTGCACTTGTGTCATTCAGTCAGACCCACCACCATTTATATCTTATCATAGACAACCCATTATTCAATCAATTAATACATAATTTTTTATAATTTTGTTTTATAATTGGGACAATAGTAGCACTAATATTACTGGAGCTTATACAATAGAACTATAGATTACAAATCAAAGCATTTTATCATATAAATTAAGTGTATAGTGAATGTAACAGATCAAGCTTAAATCTCTTTCATCACTCGTTTATGTACAACATTTTATCTAGTAATGTCTGGTGGTAAATCTGTACAAAATAATGTAAAATATATGTTCATTCCATAAAAAAAGAGACCTAGCAGCATTAGAGGTTTATAAAATATAAAAATCACACAGAGTTAACATAAGTTAAAATGCACCTGAAAAACTGGGATTTTAGAAGCTTTGAAAATATAACAAAAAGCAGATTTTGTGTGGATGCAGGTGGATGGTTTCACATTGTTTTTTTAGTTTTTGTTTTTAGCTATCTATTACTGATGAACAGTAACATACTGGCTCCCATGCTGAATTTAACTGAAGTGTGCAGCACAAAAGACAACCCCCCCCCCAACATGCGCACGCACACACACACACACACCACACCCACACACACAAACACACACACACACAAAACAGCCTTCAAAGGAAATGAAATTTTGCCTTCAGAGGCATGTCTCTGAAGAAATGAAGAAACTGACAATCTAAAGCTTGACAATCGAAGAAAAATTATGCCTCAATAAAGATCATTGAGTTTTTTCTGTGCCATCTTTCTTTAACTTAACAACTTAAATGTCATCAAAGAAAAAAGAACTGTCCATAGAGGTTTTGTAACATTTGAGGAATTGCTGGTGAAAAGAAAGTGTTCAGTGCAGTCCTTCACATGTGTCTTGGGCAAGCCTTTGTTGGGACAAAGAAGGGAACAAAGAAAGCTTAACTTGTAACTTAGTGGAGTGGGTTAAATATCACCACAGAAATGACACTCTCCATGGTTCAAGGCTGTGATTTAACCAGAAAGTCCTACTATATTCAAGTGTCCACTCTGCTTATGAGTCCATAAGCAAGACGCCAAAATCCTCAGTGAGTGAGATTCTGGTTTGAAATTTTTGAGTCAAGCTGGCAGAGCAGCGGTGGCTCTGCGCGCTGGGAATGAAGGGACGCTGTTATCTTCGACAAGCGTATGCATTGATGTTTTTAACAACGTAAAAGCCTATGGTCATTGGAGGCATAGATATTGTCCTTCCAGCCCTCAAAGTCTTAGGCTTCAATTCTGGGAATGTTTCATTGTCCTGCATGTGCAGCTTCTCCCCATTCAGCTGGACGTGTCTGCAAAGACGAGGAGACAAGAAATATAATTTTATTTTCACTGGGTGTAGATTGTTGCACAGCTTACAGTCACTGGAAAAAACAAAACAAAAAAAAAAAAAACAAAATTTGAAAAAATAAAGAATAAATTTTCACAAGTTATTTCAAAGGTTGAATGCAGAAAGAATATAACAGTTTGAATCAGTTGTTGCACATGAAGTGCATCATTTTCCGTATGAAGAAAGTGGAGTCCACAGATTGGGAACAGCTCAGATGAGAGACCTGAACTTGTACAAACTGTGAGTCTATTTACTGTCATGATAGCTGTTGTTTTACAGATAAAGTGACTCATCTATATAGGGCTTAAAGAAATTATTTTAAATAAGGTCTTATTCTTTTTTAAAAAGAGTAAGACCTGATTAGTTGGCAGTTGACAGAACTGACGTGACTGTTGCTCTCTAACTGTCAGAAAAAGTCAGTGAGATACAAAGTGGTGCTTCAGCGGTTGTCAAGGTTCATTTTTTCGCTATACTTCACCTGCTTTCAGACATAAAACTGTTAGGGTAAGGAAAAGACATATGTGTCTGGATAATTTCATTCAGCCTCTGACAGAATTATGATTTCCACAGTCGTACACTTGGGGGTGCTGTTGTTACAGTATTGCAAATAAATGACTGCGCAGTAGCACAAACTGACTTTTCCAGTCAAACCTTCAAAGAATTAAACCTAAATCTTTCTAGGTAAATAGTTTTGGGCCAACTAAATAAAATAGTGTATTTTAGTTATTTTTGTCTTGTCTGTGCTAGGAGTAATGAAGATACATTTTATTTGTCCAGCTTCTAAAAGCAACCTCTGTCTGATATGGTCATATTTTACATTCAACATCTATCAGCGTAAAAATAAAAAGCAATAAGATGGCTCTATCTAGACGGCTGAATTGTTTTTCTTTTTGTGTTTAGAAGGGGAGATAGGAGCCGTAAAAACTAGATGTAGTGTCATGGAGCCTTAATCTGTTATGTAAAAACTGAAACCTTTATCTGTTGTCTTTGTCAAAGAAAAAAGACCTGGTTTCATTTGGGCTGTTAAATTTCATGAGATTTACATTTCTTTTTTACTTCTTTTATATGTTTAGCTTATCACTTTAAATGAGTGAGATTTTAAAAAGATTTATCTGAAACTGAATTGAACACAAGGAGTTTGCCTTTTAAGCACAGAAAGACCATTTTTAACAAACAACTTTTGAACTTAAAAGAGCTGCTGTTAATGACACTGTAAAGTTTATGATAATATGGGGATAAAGGTCACTGGTCTGGAGTTTTTTTACAAGAACCAAATTCAATAAAGATCTCATATAAAATTATGCTCAATAAGGAGAAGTTACGAGTCAAGCTCAATGCCGCCCTTCAACATGCATTAGTCCAAACACTTAAAAAAGTGCAACTACTAAGACAAATTTATAGACATCTGGTGTTGGTGAGTTGATCGTTAAAGTCTCATGCACTGCCTGTGGTAAAAGAAAGCACTTTAGGAAAGAAAAAAGCACATCGTTAGCATGGCTGCTCATTACTTGCCTTGCAATCCTGTTCTAACACCTAAAACATCCTCAGTCATTACAGTGTTGCTGGGGGATCATGCCTGAGCCTCTATTAGGCTGCATGTTGGTATCGCATAACTCAAAAACAGACACACACACAGTCCTGAGTCATTAGGTTGTTATTCCAGGATTTGTGGCTTCAGTCAAAGTCAGAATAACAAGCCAGGGGGTTAAAGGAGAGAACATGAGACTGAAACCATAAACCTCTCGTTTTAAAGGACACTTTCAGGAAATGGAAATTTATGACTTTTCGGTATGAGTTTTGTATGTAATATTAGGTAAAATTACATAAAAAATACAGCACTGACAGAATGATTGGCATTAATATGAAATGACAAATCTCTACATAAATCTATAAATAAATATCTATATATAAAACATATATTGGATAATTTAAAAAAAGAGATTCAAACAAGGTAACCCACACAACAATGAAACTTTGTGAGGGCCGACTGAAAATCTTTATAACTAGGTTGGCAAGATTCAGTAAAACATATGACAATACACTGAATAAACAGGTAAACGTAATGTTTAACAAACATTTAAATTACATCATATTTTTCATTAGGTTTTGAAAAAAAAAACGCTCTTTGTGTGTATTTGCATGTTTTCTGATGTTGTATTCACACAACATCCTGACTCAGCATAAACTGCTCCCTGTGGTCTTGAAATAGAATTAATTTGATTCAGTGCAGCCCTCTAAAGAGCCTTTTTTAACACAGTGAAGATTTAACACACAGAAGGATTTATTAAAATTACATTTTTTCCAACTCATTTCATTTCTATGTTCTGTGTACATTTATATGTACTGTATGTGTGTGTGTGTGTGTGTGATAGAAGGAAAAAAACTACGTCTGGTCTGACAGATGCATTGTTGGTTATTTTGTGTATATGTGCATAAATGTGAAAGATAAAAAAGGCGCACTAACCTGGCTCTGAGTCCCTCCGTGCCATAGGGCTGCAGCAGGTATTGATGGACAGTCTTGTTCCGTAATGTCCCCGCCAACTTGATTTTCTTTCTTGACCGATGCAGGTTGATGATGTAGATTGTTATGGACCCCCTCACATAGTTGTGACTAATGGCACAAAGACAACAATGAACACATCATTACTTTCCTTTAAATCAAGAAAAGACTACCAGGCCAGAACCAAAAATATAAAAGATCTTCTCCACATCTGTTGCAGGAGATTTATAATATACTGCAATGCCATGTCAAATAAAAATTTCAATAGTTAAAGATGACTGCAAAGAGGGGAAAGTCTTTGATAGTTGTATCACACAAAGCAACGGGATAGAAGCACAACTCCTTGATGTAGTCCAGATCAAAAGGTTTGGAGAAAATTAAGAAAGTAAGATAAAGTAAGTTTAGTTTCAAAATGGGAATTCCACTATATATATATATATATATATATATATATATATATATATCGCAGTTCTGTCTTTATCATTTAAATAAAAATAATAATCTGCTTCTTTTGTACAGTGTCCAACAGTATCTATTATTAAAGCCTGCTGTTGTCTGGTCCAGGGTCACATAAAGGGTGTGAACACTAAAAGGGCAACACTTCTTGAGTTACACAGACAACAGTGTTTGAGTCTGTCTCCTTAGAGCAAAGCGCTGGGGAACCAACTTGATAGGAATATTAGCTAAAGGTAAATAACTAAGCAAGACAGATAGGACAAACATGATAAAATCTAAGGGCCCAAATATAAAGACAAAGACAACATAGCTGTACTGAATACCACATGTCAGCTGTGGTGTTCAGGGTCAGGACTCTACAGTCTGATAGACATCTCCCTCTGCTCTAACCTCCATATCTCATATCATAAAAGCAGACTTGGTTTTTCATTTAATGTTTATATTCGTTTGGGCACAGAATAAGCCATTTATGTCATTAACCCAAAAGACAACAAATATTCATTAAAAGGAGAAAAGAGTAGTGTAGTGTCATTGGGAACATCTGGGTTAAACTCTTGGAACTTTGTTTCTAAGAAATGTGTACCAAGGTTCAGACCAACAGACTTGATGGTTAGATGGAGGAAGATATAATGACCTCTCAGGTCTTTCAAATGATGAAGTTCTCAGAGATTCAAACCAGGAATACAAACTTGCTTTAATGCTGTTTGATGTCTGAGCATCACTGGAAAGAGAAACAATACCATGCAAACCACTAAAAGGGGTAAAAGGGGAGTGAAAGTTAAATATCTAAGCTCTAAAGACTTTTCAAACCACTGACTGCCTGGACACATTTACTGTACACTCAAACCACCAAGACTACAATAGTTTGTCCACTTACGAACTGACTGTGTAAAACCACAAAGTAGCAGAAATTATAGTGGATTTGGATTTGAGAAAGAATGTTTTAGAGCCTCATAGACTGATGATGAGTCCAACACTGATTGGTATGTTGAGTGGATATGAACAGCACCGTGTGCCATCTCTTCACTCCCAAATAAACTAGGTGACTGAACGACTGCACTTGTTGAAAACTATGTCAAATATTTGGATGTGTGTTGTTCATGTTGCAACTCCTGCCTATTAACAAACCATCCATCTCTCTACTATTTTTCCAAGAGATGCTCCATCTGTAAATGAGCCCTGTCTAGAGTAAGGCCGTAAGTCTAGCCTGGTGCTGACAGCCACTGGCCTGGGTTAAATGATAACCTTGAACAGGCAACGGTGGCACTCTTTATGTCCTCTCAGCACAAACTACCTTATTGTCCCTCCCCTTCAACTATCCCCCTCCAGCCAATCCGAGATGGGATAAAGGCCTAGCACACCTTTCAGCAGCTCTTTGACGACTGGGAGACAGAACCCACACACCTGACAAGTGATACCCATTAAGTTTTATAGGGCCTGAGCTGTGAAAGACCGGGTGTCCATGGACTGCTTATTTATGGGAAGCCAAATGGGTCGGCCAGGGATTTTGTTCTTCCCCACCAGACAATGAGCCTCAGGTGTTTGTAGCATGACATGGGAGTTATTCACCATTCTGCTTGAAGTTTAAACATCTAAATCTTTAAGGATATTCCCAAAGCAGTGCTTAACTCCCCTGAAATGCTACAAGGCTACAGCCTTAAAAACATAAATGAAAAAAAAATAAATAAATAAATAAAATAATTGCACATTATATGAGTGGTGGTACATACTTAGAGTAACTGGTACAGTGGGCATAGATGCGTAGCTTGTCACGTATGACTCGCCCTGGTTGCGGCTTCCTCTGCAGTCCAGCTACTCTCACGGCTAAAACCTTCGGACCAACCAGACGCTTGAAGACCAGAGAGAGCCAGTAATCCTGTAAGGGCAGTCACATACACACACAGACAAACATTTACTGTAGCACTGCTTTAACAAGAGTATGAGTGAATTTTCTCATCTGGATCTTCAACACAGATTTAAAATGGGGTTATGCAGTGGGAGTCCTTATACCATCGGATTCCCTTGGAGAAAAGTACCACTAAAATTTCCCTTTTGTAAATCCAGCCATGTCTGTGACTGAAGGAACAGATTAGAGTTTGAAAATTGAAAACAAATAAATTGCCTAGAAAGCAGCCATCCATTATCTATAGTTGTTCATTCCTAATTTTAGTGTCATAGGAGACTGTTGGAGCCTATCCCTAGCCTCCTTTTGGTGAAAGGGTCAGCTAGTATATATGGAAAAAGTACACCAAAGTATACTCGTACACAAAAATATCATATTCAAACAAATTACTGTTGGCACTCAAGTTAGTTGAGCTGATTGTCCCATGTAACATGCCTCCTCGAACTCCTCATGAACTGCTTAGACCTCACAGGTCTTATATATGACATCTTTACAAAATATTGCCAATTCATAAATTGCGGTTTTTTTATCATCACTGTTGAGTGGTCCACCATACAGAGTCTCACTATACAGACAACATAAACTCAACACCTCTCCAAGAAACCCAGAACAACATGTGCTCCTCAGGAAGTTCCCATGCAATCCTGCATATGGCAACATTTAAGGGCTTCTTTTTCCACGCTGGCTTTAACTTAATTTGCTGCTGAGGCATAGAAGAAGCAGAGCATAGTATAGAGCTGTATATTGTTGACCACGGCTGTAAGGATGGACAGATGAATATACAGCCACACCGAAGATCTATGATGACTACATTGTTTATAAAACAAAGAACAGTTATGAGTGGGTAATTCTGGAAAGAGTGAGTTCATACTAATGTTTTGTATTTAAACTTATAAACACAAGTTTAAAAAAAAACAAAACGAAATAAAATCACAAGTAAATGGATATATCTTTTTCTATGGCTCTGCTAACGGCATCCCTGACCAAAGCAGGGATAGGTGTGACATAAAACTAAGTTTTGGTTAAATATCAGCTGAGGTTTTAAACTTTCTGCAGTCTGCCTGTTTTCATGACTAACTGCCTGCTGTCTCCCCGTCTGCTCCAGATTCTCCCTCCCTAGATAAACAGAAAGATAAACATAACTGCAGGATGAGACAATACTCAAGCTCCAGTCAAAATGCTATATAAACCAAAAGTAGAGGAAGAAAGGCTGGTGAGTTAATGAGTGACAGAGCTCCAGAAAAGAAAACCTCTACAATGGCAGCACATCAATCTTCAGCTGCTTAGGATTTGAGGCAATATAGAACAATAACATAACAAATAACATGTGATACTTAAGTGTTTAACAAGGTAAGACTGAGATGAGTTAGACTGCTTGAAGGAGAACCTGCATACCCCTCTCTCCAACCACATTTTTGAGTCACTAAAGACACTGAACAGTTCAAAGGTTTTTATTTTGTCAAAATTCACTAATACATTAATCTCTAATTGTAAACATCCCATATGGCTTCCCAGAAATGAATAAAGTAGCTGTTAAAAAAGAACCGAGGCAGAAAAATGCATAAAAAAGATGAAAATATTTAGCTCTGTCCAAAATATGAAAAGTTGGCAGGTTCAAACTGGGGAAATGCAGTACTTTAAAGAGGGTCAGTTGTAAACATAGCTGACTGCATCTTTTATTATTCACCATCAAAAATAAATGTGCTTTGTTATTTTTATGCAGAACTAATATACCTTATTGCCAGATGATGTCTATATGCTCCTCAAACAATGAATCTCGGATGAGCTCACTGTCACTTTAGCAAGGGAGTTTACCACCCATATCTGGCGGCAGATAGGCGGCACATGTGCAGCGAAAAAAGTACAAAACTGGAAAAAGGAGCATCAATGGGACAAAAGGGTAAGTGCAAAACAGAGGGAGGGAGTGGGTAAGTGTGGAAAAAAGAAGAAGTGCTTGAGTCATTTAGTGGGCTGAGAGCTTTGAGTGTGTGCTACCAATGGTAGACTCATCTCACAGGGGAAGGAGCCAGCTCATAAATTTCCCGTGCAGAGGACAGGTTGGCCCTGCAGTGAATTCTCACAGCAGGTAGGCCCGTGCAGTCCTCAGACATCCAGCCAGGTTAAAAGCATTGTGATCTTAGCAGGAGATCAGCATTCCCAGGAAAATGATGGAGGGAGGAAAAATAAAAGCATCTTGATTGGATAATATCTTTTAGTAAGGCAGAAATAAATGCGGTGAGAAAATAATATCAGATTTAGCAGAAGGGATGGGTTCATGAGCCAAGTTACATCACCATTCAAAACTGTATTTTGCAGCAGCCAATACTCTTTCTAGCAGATAATATCAATCAAATACTTAATGAATGCTTTAACTTGGTTATATTTCTCCACTATTGTGGGAGCAGTGACTTTGTCATTTAAGAAAGCGTTTGGCCCCTTCTGTGCTTCAGCCAGTCATAAACCCTATACAGGGTGTGTGATAAATACTTTAATGAACTTGACTTATTGAAACATTTTATCACTCTTTTCACTCACAACGTATTTTCTGCACCTAAGTGAAATGGGAGACAAAAACACCGATTTTAAGATAGTTTTCAGCATTTATTTAAAAATAGATGCACATAAAAATGATTCAAAGTAATTGCTGTGTGGCAGTCTTCTATGGTGGTTTGTTCTCAAGTATCACCCTGCATCAAAATATCCTTGGACGAGACACTGAACCCCCCATTTCCTCCAATGTGCACATTTAATGGGCACAAGTGCACGTTTAAGCAGGCGGTCCACATTCAGAGGCTACAGTCCTCCTACAGTGGTCGCAGGTTCAACTCCCAGCCTGCAACCCTTTGCTGCGCGTCCTCCCCGCTTTCTCTGACCCAAATTTCTTGTTGCTCTTCACTGTAAATAAAATCCAATACAGCCAAAACAAAAGAGGAACGTAAAACAAGGTTTAAAAACAACTATATGAATGTGAACCACTTACTTATATAACCACTTTGATTCCTTTTCCCCTCACTGATTATCATACACGATTAGCAAAACAGAAATGTGTTGTGGGCTGAGCTTTTTGTATTTCTGTCTCAGTGTGACCAAACACAGGGGAACTTGGCATTGGACAGTTCATTTCCACACAGTGTTGCAGGCTATCTTACTAACTTGCTTGTGTATCAGAATCTCAGGTTGCAGATCTCTCACCAGCCAAGTGTCTCCACAGAGAAGCGCACATTTATGATGGGGGTAGAGAGATGCAGTGACACTGTCCTGAGCTACTGATAAAGGGCTAAGGTTACATGGCATTTCGCCCCCTCATCTAACCACTCATCACCACTAAACGCCTTTCATCTCAACTAACAGCTCCCACGGGAAAGAGCAAGCGGTGATATCAAGGGACTGGGTCTTGTACGGAGAGGTCCAGTCTTAGTCGGACTGGACTTGTCAGATACCTATTATTATGATTGAGGCTTTGACAGTTTGTATCTTTTCTTATCTTTGTCGAGATGAAATACAGAGACTTACAGGTAAAGGGTTAAAATGCTGGTCCACAAGGTGTGTGTATCCGTAGTCGAAAAATGAGTGACGCAAAACAACATCAACGCCCTGCACAGCAGCCACACCCAGAGTGTTCATCCACCTGGAAGACATGAACACATACACAGAGTGATAACAGTAATTCAGCCTATGCTTTTTGGTTTTTAAAATAAAATGCACATTCCCACACAAAAATGACAGTTATCTAATACAAATGCTTCAGCAATTGTTTTTCAATATTTCGATAAGGAAACAACAACAGTATAAGAGTACTTACAGAAAGCTAGCACCGTATGTGTCAGAGAGATTACTGATGCCTCCCGACCATGCAGGGCCCATACCACCCAGCCACACCTTCTTGCCAGGAGTATGTGTCTTGACAACCTGCAATGAGTGATTAAAATGCAGGTTATCTTTGTAAAACATTTTGGCATGAGCCACTTGTATGATTGCATTATTACAACAGAATTATACACAGTGTAACTCTGACTATCAGGTGTGTCATTTGTGTGTCATTTTGTTTTAATGAAAGCCTTTTTAAAAAACTGGCTAGGTAGGTAGTTGAAAATGTCTTTGGTAATGTGGTAATCTAATATCTTAAAAAAAAAAAAAAATACACTAAACCAAATATTTGAACTACAATAATGAAATAACACCATTCTTGCACACAACCATTATGTTTGACTACAACAATTTATTGTAAAATATTCAACTATAAAAATAACAGGCCTGTACATTATTTCCTTTTCAGTGGAATTGGTAAATGGTAAAGTGCACATTTTGATTAAAAGTATAAGTACTGTCGAACAAAGTAATGGTGAACAGAAACACATACAGTATTTTGAAAAGAAAGGCAGGCTCCGTGAAACTGACTTCCTCATTGTCTGGCTTCATTTTTAATTTCCACTTTCCAACCTAAAGTTTTAAGAGCTTTTAAGAGTTGAGTGTGTGTGCATGGTCCGAAGCATGTGTGACATGGATGCATTCTTGCCACATATTCTTGAATTATTATTATAAATGTGGTTGCGTATGTGGGACTAGGTGCACAAAGGGTTCTTTTCTGCAGAAATCTTTTATAAATCTGTCACCTGATCTCAGTTGCTCAATTGTAAAACAGACTAAAATCCCTCTCCTCTTAACACTTGTCTATTTTAAATGTCTTTTTAAAATTTTTTTATTTCCCTAAATAGTTTGAATGGTTTAAATTGATTTTTTTTTCTCTGACACACGTTGATGATATTACCTCATGGCAGACAACACCCTTTTACCCCAAGGTCACAATTTTGTGGTTTGCACATGTGGATTCTTCATTGCAAATACTATTTGTGAACTGAATGATCTATAACTTGGCAAACAAAAAAGACAGGCAAATTAATAAATTAGATTATTCCTTCATATTCTTCCCTTGAAGTGGTTGGAAAGTATAAATTGACAAAAAAAAAAAAAGAAATCCCAAGTGGGCCTGCATAGAAAGTATCTATAGATATATGTAACATCAATTCTTTAAACTGCAGTAGAGGTTTAGGACTTAAAGGAAACATAATTACCTTGGCAACTTTAGTAATCTGCTCTGTCAGTGTGTCCAATAGGCGGGTTTTTAAGAAGTCCTCTGCTTTCTTCACTCTGCCATCTATGAAGTAACTGTAACAGAAATAAAATACATTTACGTGAGTGAAATGCTATTTACAGCTCTTTCAACATCAGCAACAAATCTCTGATGGCAAAACAATACACAAGTGTAAAGGCTCAATTTTAAATTTCCATCACGCCATTCCTTAAAAAGTGAATCTGAATATATATTAAGACAATTTTAAAATATATTAAGTTAAACAGTAGCATTTAAAGTATATTATCTTACTGTATGACAATACACACACAAAAAACACATGTAAACTCAAATCATTGTCAAGCCTTTTGATTTAAAATGTTTTTTACCGAGAAAATTCAAAAGAGCAACTTTATAATGAATGTTTACCTCTTTTTAAATATTAATATCATAATACATAATTAATATCATATACAGTATCAACAAATGACACAAGAAAGGCCACTGACATTTCCACTGTAAACAGGAAACATCTTCATAAGTGCAGAGACAATACAATCTCTGCTAGAACTGCTGTAACTCATTATACACTGTACATTTAAAATCTAATCCACTAACTATAATTTTCATTGGCTGAAAGATGTTTGAAGCTATGCACCAATTCACTTTACACTGACAAAATACACACACGTGTTCAATTTTACTTCAGTACATTGATACTTCAATTCTATGTCAAAATGTGATATTGCACAAGGGAAGGATCGAAAAAGCTATAGTTTCTTGGACCAAGCATGAACAATGCAGATATCCGTTTGCAAGGACTCTTTGTGTGAGACAGATAAAGATACAAAGAGAAAGGAAAATCAGAGATGATGCTAAGAGAGCACGATGAGAGAAGAATTTATTGGTATAGCCAAAGACCTGAGGAAGATCACCCTGTGGGCAGACAAAAATCCTCCAACATCTGCTGCAAGAGTGCAAGGAATGAAAACAAGAGAGCACAACCACACTCTGTACTTCAAGAATCAAGTATCATTCAAAAATAACATCTTATTTGCACAGAAGAGGAAATGAAGTAGAAATAAAGTAACAATAATAGCCAGTTGGTCACTAAGTTATGTAGTTACTTACATTTCGTAAAACTAAATATATTATTTATAGGCATCCAAAACACTGTATGGATTGTTTAAAGGTGGATATACAGGTACATTTACTTGTTTGGTTTTAATAGTAAATAGTATCTTAGAGTACCACAATGAATTTCAACACTTAGCTGAGTGAAAAAATGTGCTCAAGAGTTCAACAGTCAACTGATCATCATGGTTGCACCACTTCAAGTGACAGATTCATTTCTCAACATTTCATCAAAAGATTTTGAAACTCCAAACTGAGCCTCTGGGCCAGATGATTGGAGCCAATTTCACGTTTTTGTCACAAGAAACCCATGAATACTATGGCAGGCAAATTTCACTGTATTCTGAATAATAAGGCAAGAAGGAAAAAAATGGAAAAAGAAAATAGAAAACAACAACTTAAGATAGAAAAGCAAAAGATATGCTTCTACTAAGCCTGTTTTGGAAAAGTCAGGTGTCATGAAGACTGGTGAGAAAATAGCAGAAATTAGTTTGTGTGTTGTGAAACAGTGTTGCAATCTCAGTTTAAACTCATCTAAATATTCCTCATAGCATTTATGAGGCCCCAAGATCCCAGCCTCATACTGTAAACAATGCACAGATTAAGTCATACAAATGATTTAGATATCCTGTCATCTTTCCAGAGAGCTTGCAGCAACTCTTTGAAGTCCCTAGGAAATGAACAAATATGCAAATAAATAAATAAAGCACAGCATTTTACTGTATATTTATAACTTGCATCAGATTAGGAAATCAGGCCCAGATTAATTTTTGTCTTTGTGATATAAAGGCGAGATAACCTGCTTAGGCCAATACTCATGTTTGATAGGTAACTAAAACAGAAACCTCAAAACAACATGAATAGTTTAGTTTTTTTTGTTTTTTTTTTACCAAGACTGGAGGGATCACAGATTGCTACTCCAGTCTATGCTTCTAAACATTAAGAGGAACTCCTCCTTTGTACATCCAGGATTTGGCAAGGAACATATGCTGCTCGACTGACCAGAGTTCAACAAAATGCAAAAATGAACAACACTGTGTCTCTATGTTTTTAGAAAAAGATCCAATGGTTAGCTTGTTTTACACAGTTCTCTGTGAGTGCCAGCACCACATCAAAGACAGCTCACTAACAAAAGTATCTAGTGCTCTATTAACACAGAAATATGGTACAGATTCAGATGTGATAAAATCAGACAGGGATGAAGGGAGGAAGAGCATCGGTGCCAAACTGGAAATGTACTGAAACCAATACTGCTCCATTTGCACTTGATTTATATTTAAACATACAAGAGAAG
Source organism: Hirundichthys speculiger (assembly GCA_018398805.1). Classification (NCBI taxonomy): domain Eukaryota; kingdom Metazoa; phylum Chordata; class Actinopteri; order Beloniformes; family Exocoetidae; genus Hirundichthys; species Hirundichthys speculiger. The sequence goes on along the minus strand of JAGFBZ010000344.1, from coordinate 6,746,538 downwards.
TGGAAAAAAAAATTCTTTTGCGCTGACGTATTAGATAGGGATCATGGAAGACTCCGTATCAGGATTTTCAGTCTTGTGGATTTGTTAACAATATCACATCATCTGCACAGTTTTCTCCCATTTGTGAAAAGTCAGAAACTTTCTTTTAGTGTTGCACCAAATATTTAAGAAAATCATGAGTCCATTTGTGAACAATTTACTTGCAATAATTTCACTGCAATGTCAAGCAATGTCCATCTGGTGCAAAAAGAATTTGGGGTGAGCGGAGGGCTAGCGAAGAAAGAACAGGATGTGTTTCTTGATGCAAACCAACGGCTCTTCATCAGATCAATCAATCATTATCTAACAGCTGAAAGATATGTAGCCTCTCCCAGAAATACCATCAGAAAATTTACGGTTTTCTACTTGAGCAGAAAGTTGAGTCACAAATCTTTAATGTCTCTTTCATAACTCATTTACTATGAGTAAGAAGCACACAGGGCCCATAGGATGTGATGGTTCTGACAAGGATCAAGAACGATGTGGTTTTAATATGAAAGCCTGCCTTATTTAAAGTGTGACCACATAGCTGCAAAGAGTGAACCTGATGAGCATGTTCATCACATTCTGAAGAAAAACATGCCTTTGATTGAGATTAGACCTCGATGATTATTAAAACAAGTGCAAACCTTTCAAAACAATGGCCATTTTTCATTGTGGCAGGATTTAATAGCAGATTACTTGTTTGCTTCACACGCAGATGTTAACACAACTAATACCCCGCTGCTGGAACAATTAGGCTCACATTATGTGCTTGACTCGGGGGCATCTAAACAAAAACTCTTCTGGAAAAGGGCAAATTTGTCTATTTCCCTTTTCTTGCCCATACTTTCACAGTTAGAGCCATCTGGTCACACATTTTTGTCTGTTTAAATCTCTCACCATAAAGCAACCCCTGTAGGTAAGGCTTTGACCGTACATACGTTGGAGGGCCTGGCTGTAGTTAAGTGTTTGATTGAAGTGTATGTTTGTCTAAAACCACAAATGTCAACCTCATGGCAGAACTGGAAGAAAAGCTAAGGAATCAGCATTAAGATTCATCTGCTGGGGACCATAAATGTTTGTAAAAGGTTTCATGGCAATCTATCAAGTAGTTGTTGGGGTTTGTCAGCCTGGATGAAAGGGGTGGCCCAACATTGCCACACCTGGTGTTAAACAAATACAATGGCTAAAGAAATGGCATTTAAGAATATCTCAACACAAACATGAATTTCCAGAATCAATGTTCTGTCAATGACAATGTGAGCAGAAGTGCTTTGCTCAACCCAGTTTTCAAATGGAGCCATGTTGTTAAATTATATACAGTATACCCTTATTATTCCAAGGGGTTCCTCTCACCGCAAATCCCAAAAATCCACAAATTATTGATGCAGTTTCAAAAGGCCAGTACATAATTTACTACTTACCTAATAATAATAGTAATACTTATAATAGTACTTGTTTAGGTTTTTGTCTGGCCCTCCCAAGGTAATTAAAGAAATTACGTACTGTATCATCTCTCTCTTTTCTAATTTTTCATTTTATATTAACTGACATTGTTATTTTAAAATTATTTACCACTTAGAGTGAGTGTAAGCTTTTTTCTGCTCAAAAATGGCCTAAGAAATTCATGAAATTGAACATTATAAAAAAAAAAATGTTTGAAGAGCATCTGTGAGTATGCGGGGCCACGAATGGACAAGGCTATATTGTATATAATTTGGCTTGATATTGTCTTGCTGAAATTAACAAGACAATACCATTCAGTGAGTTCACGCAGAAATGTTTTTTAACCACAGGATCATCTGTTTTCATTCGTGTTGCAGCTTTAGGGTCCAAAGAACACAGGCTTCAGGGCTGATTTTCAACCTGTCCCTTGTGTGCCAAGATTAGCCCACATTTTCTACGAGATGTTCTGTAACCCAGATGATGGAATTCTGAAGCTTTTTACAACTTTAGCATTGAACTATTTGCCTGCACAGTCTTTAACTACGTGGTGAACTTGTTTTAGAGTTTCAGTGTTTTCAGACATTTAGGTCAGGAGGGAAAAATGGGCCGGTGTATATAAATGCAGAGAAGACAGACAGACAGACAGACAGACACACAAAATACCCAAAGATGAGAAAATATGGGACAAAACAAAGTGGACAGAGATATACAGTTCTGAAAAAGAAAGCAAAACATCTATAAATTACCAAGAAAATAAGCCAAAAACAACAAACAAACTTGTTAATACTTTGGTAGAGAGAGGGGCTTTTAACACTCATTGACTGCATGTGGTCCAGGTGCAAACAAAAAACAATTTAAAAAAAAAAGCCATCATCACTTCTTCCCCACTGTGCTTGACAGTTTGTTTGCCATGTTGTGCTTGTATTGACATGCTGTGTTTGCTTTTCAATAAATGTGTTGAGGTCAGAAGTCTTCACTTTGATCTCATTATTTCAAAGGACATTTCTCCTGAAATCTTGTGGTTTCTTCATATGTGACTTTTCAAACCTAAGCTGTACTTCCATGTTTTTTGAGAGAGGAAAGGCTCTCTCCTAGAAATCCTTTCATACAAACCATATTTGTTCAGGCTATTTCTTTTTTTATTATATCCTTTGACATTTTACATGCTTACTGAGACCTGTACAGTCACGTTAGTCAAATATCCCCTCAAGGTTTTATAAGATTTCTCACCATTCCATAGTTGAAACTGATGTAAACTTGCTGGGACATCCACTCCTGAGAATATTGGCAACTGCCTTGATTGTTTTGAATAAACTGAATGAAATGTGAATAATCTTTCATCAAATTGTTTGGAAATAGCTTCACCATCCTCCTCAGACTGCTGAGCAGCAACACTTGCTTCTTTACAATTATTGCTTATGTCTTTAATTCTTGGAATTGTGCGCAAATGTTCTAGACCATCAAACTCCCAAAACCTTCGATTTTGTGAACTTGTAAATTGTAAGTTTTTAGTCATCTTCTTTTCTCACACTAATTCTGCATTCAGCTACAGATAATAGATGAGTGATTCGACATTTGGGACGAATTTTTGTTAAATACATAATGACAAGGTGTAATATGCATTGTGTTTTTCATCTGAGCTTGTATTTACCTCCCTTTAAGACCTGGAAAGGAACAAATGACCTTCATACTTATTTGTACTTTTTTTAAAACACAAAAACTGAAAAAAAGGTGTACTTTCCTGTCCACATCACCGTATAAATGGAGAATGCCTGAACATTCCTATGATGTTTAGCTGATTCCAAAAATGGAGATCTGCTAACTGGGAAAAGATGCTTCAAGAGTGAAACTCTGATGTTAAAGGAAAACTGTCAAAATATCAAGCAAACTACACATCAGTGTTTCATGGTCTGGAAGCACACAAATATCTCACTATGTAAGCAACACATTTCACTGCCCAAAGCTCCATTAGCACCCCTGACCACAGAATCTAGATCAACAGACAAACAAATTAAAATGACTTTCTCAGCCAGTTTATGTCAACCAGCCGACAAGTCTTCTTTTTCAAGCTGGATTGAAAAATAAAATACAAAAAACAAAAACTTCAGACAGCTCCAGTGGAATAAAACCTGTTACAAAGATGTGTTAATGAGTGGGATCTTCTTCTCCTTTTTTTTTAGGGTGGCTTCTTTTAGAGAGGTCAGAGTTTCAGTCACGCAGCTTGGTTAGACTGGAATCTGGACCTTGAGTGTAAAACAGGCTAATTGACACAGGGAATGAGCCGGAGCATATGGTTTGATTTTAACAGTGTGGGTGGTGTTTTTCCAAGCCTTACTGACAGCCCTCTTACCTTCCGTTTCTTACAATTTCTCCTAATTAGACCTGACCTTCACCTTAATGACTCCTTGCAGTCATATGGAATTTGTCTGGGCTCACAGTGGTTGTGTCCTCTTGTATGCATGTTGCATTCTCGTGCATATTTGTATGAGGAGATTGAACATGAGGGGAAAAAGCTCAAACTGCATGCATTCCTGCAGTATGTGCAATAGACAAATAGCAGGTGGTACTCATTTAAAACACTTTCTGGCTTCTTTTCCTGTTGTTCCATTTGTTGAATAAACAAAGTTTTTCACTTATTCGTCAGTCTCTTACACTAACGGTGTTGATAATGGTTGTTTCTGGCTACCACAATAATGCTGCAAAACCATAGACAGGTATGGACTTATGGTTAGTCAAGAATATGGTTCATTTTTTAAAAAAAGGTTTACAGATGAATTGTGGCTTTCTGTGTGTACAGTATGAAAGAATAGAAAAAAAGGGTAAAATACCTACTGTTGCCACGTAACAGCATCAACAACAGAGCCGGCATTCTTCATAAACCTGAAAGTCAGGAAAACACAAGAAATATTTACCAGATATTAATCTGTCTTCAAACAAGACAGTTCATTCAAGAACTTCAAAAGTCCAGCTGACAAACCACACAGATCTGAGTGCAAAATGACACAAATTTTTGATGAGACTGATTTATATACTCATTATATACTCATTTTTAAGTATCAGAAATGGAAGGCTAAAATTACTATCCTTCAAACACATACTGTAACAAGCTGTTGTGGTCATTCAAGAGCATAACAGACCTGCGACTAGATAAATGGGAAGGAAGCACATCTTAAACCTTTCTTGCCAGGGGTGGGCAATCCCAGTCCTCGAGGGCCGCTGTCCTGCATGTCTTTGATGTTTTCCTGCCACAACACACCTGATTCTAATGGATGGATCACCATCAGTTTGTCATCCAGGTCTGCACAAGACCGTTAAAGACCCATTCATTTGAATCAGATGCGCTGCAGCAGGGAAACATCTTAGGCATGCAGGACAGCAGCCCTCGAGGACTGGATTTGCCCACCCCTGCAATATACCATAATCATCAAATATTGTGTGATTAGTTCATTTTCAGATACTTCAGACACTTTAATGTTCTGTTAACAATAACAACAAACAACAATAGCAAAAAAATGGCAGTGGTGCATTTTCAACACACACACGCGCACACACACACACACACACACACACCACACACCCACATATACACACATATATATATATATATATATATGTATATATATATATATATATATATATATATATATATATATATATATATATATATATGTATAAAAACATGTTGGTTATCAGTGCATAAGAAACACAGATTTGGATATATCACACGTTGTTTAAGTTAAAAAAAGAAATTAAACGTGCACAGCTGAGAACAATTTCCTCTTGCTTTTGACAGCAGTGGATACAAAAGAATTCAAGAAGATAATAACTGGAGAGACCTGATTCTTCTCGACAACATGTTTTTCCATACATTTCTATGTCAGCTTGTGTCTCACACTTGTACTGACGCCAAAATTAGACTGTTTCTGAAGCTATTATGTTTTCACCCTTATTTGCGTATAGTGCAACATATGAAAAGTAGGTTAGTATAGTTAAACTGAAAACACAAATCAGAGGAAAACTATCTTAAATCCTACAACTAGTTGAGTTTTTGCAGCTTCTATTGTTAGTAAATCCAAATATTCTCTTATGTCACTCAAACAAAAATCAAAACTCACCATTCGAGGTTTTGCATCTGTGATTGTTTCTACAGTACTTGATCCAAATTTCTCCATATTTGGGGCTAACAGCATAACAGAGAGCACATGCCTAAATGTGTATCTCTAGACCTGTCACAAAAAATAAAACTTTCACTGTTGTGCCTTGTTTAGTCTGTGGAGCTCTGATATTTGGACTGTTGAGCAGTTTAATGTCAAATTAATCTTATTTCCAGACAGCAGCAGAGTGTTTGCTTTGTTAAACACAAATCCCCCACCACCTTGTAACATTGTCAAACACACTAGAACAGTGGTTTTCTAAGGGATCATTGGGCTGGAGAAGAAAATGGGAAGATAAAAAACATAAGCAAGCTAACAAATGTGTGGGAATATGGATCAATTTGTTGTATACAGCAACAGAAAAAAGAGAATCTGGAGGAAGAAAACGGAGGAAGTATGACAATGATTATTTAACATTTGGATTTTCATGGATTGGTTCTTAAGATGCACCTAAACCACAGTGTGTGTTTGCAAAGTGGTACTGGCCAGTGACAGCATGAAACCATGCAAACTCCTTTGTCATCTTGTCAAGCCTTAGCGACCAAGAAACTACCGACAGAATTGCAAGAGGTCCTGGGCGACGCTGTAAAAATGCAGGGCAAAGAGTGGCACGTATTTTCAGCTCATGATCAAGTTGGTGCGTTCAGGAAAAAGCTGGATATGTGGTGTGCACGTGTTGGACAGGGCTCGGTGGAAATGTTCCCATCTCTGGAAGATGTTGTGGGGAGAGCAGGCCTGCAGCTGGACTCTATACAGCTGATCATCATTTCACATTTGCAGGGGTTGGGTGAGCTGTTTGGAGAGTATTTTGGAGAGAAGACCTTGGCAAACCAGTGGGTGAGAAATCCATTCTCTTTCTCAGTGACAACCACTGACGGACTGACCCTGCAAGAAGAGGAAGTCCTCGTCGATCTGACCTCCAATATGAACTGGGGGGGATGTGTGTGTGTGTGTGTGTGTTACTATAATGCTGTCTGGGGAGGGGCCCACTGTCCTAAACTTTGAAAACTCCTACACTAGAACCATCCTGTCATTTAATGTCACACCGATGACCCATGGGTACTCAACATCTCTGCTCTTCATCCCTTCACTCTTCCTCTTATCTTTTACATCCACCCTGTTTTGTTGGACCACTTCTAATGAATCAATCTGAATAGTACAGTGCACACAGACATGATTGTGTGGACAAACATACCTTTTTATTTATAACAAATTTGAAATGCAAACACATAAATAAATAAATAAATAAACAAACAGTTCTTTTTGGTTTATTTCATGTAAGAAGAGATTGTTTTTCTTTCAAACTGTATCTGGCCACAGTATGAGCTAGAAGCAGATTGAGAATTTAACTTCCAACATGCACCTGCACTTGTATTCATATCCATGCCATTTCAGTACAGATTGAACTGATTTTATAGAATAAGAATACATTTTCTTCAACAGGAACACTGCTTATATATCCTATTTCACTACATGTTCCACCTCTTTCATTTCTAAATGTCTTACTCTGTCATGGTCTGGGGCGGCCATGACAGCCATTTTGGTTTCTTTTATGTTATGTGTTAAGTTGGCGTCAATTCCTGTCTTTTGTGTTACCTGTTTCCTGTTTTACTTTGAAGGTCTGTCTTGTCTCCGTTATTTTCAGCTTTGCTTCCTTCCCTCTTGTTATCCTGATTGTCTGCACCTGCCTCTCGTTGGGTTCCCTGTGTATTTAAGTCTTTTCATGCCCCTTGTGTTTGTTGGTGCATTAGTTGTGCTATATGTTTGCAGTCCTGTATGTTTCTCCCTGGAACTAAGTTAAGTTTGTGTTTTTGTATTTTGAACTTTTGGATTTTGTGCTTTTGGAAAATTAAACCCTTTTGTTTGTGCTCCTGGGTCCTCCCTTAAACACTGCAAACTCATGACATACTCTGTTTAAAACATTGCTTGTAACAGGTGCCTTTCAGCCAACCACCACTAAGGTGAAGTTTTAACACTTCCTCTTCTCATGATAAATTGCATTTTTTTTTAATCTGGGGTGAAGTAAAATTTATCAATCTGTGTTGTACAGAGCAACTAATGTGTTAATTTTTAAAAACTGTGTTTCCATATCAGCAGATAAATAAACTTAATGAGGCTCAACATTTTTGAAAGTGATAAACCTGTTGCAGATACAGTGCCTTGTGAAAGTATTCGCCCCCCTTGAACTTTTGCCACGTTTCAGACTTCAAACAATAAAATATAAGATTTTTATTTTTTGTCAAGAATCAATAACAAGTGGGACACAATCGTGAAGTGGAACGAAATTGGGAAAAGTGGGGCGTGCAATATTGTTGGGCCCCTTTACTTTCAGTGCAGCAAACTGACTCCAGAAGTTCAGTGAGGATCTCTGAATGGTCCAATGTTGTCCTGAATGACTGATAATGATCAATAGAATCCACCTGTGTGTAATCAAGTCTCGGTATAAATGCACCTGCTCTGTGATCGTCTCAGGGTTCTGGTTAAAGCTCAGAGAGCATCATGAAGACCAAGGAACACACCAGGCAGGTCCCAGATACTGTTGTGGAGAAGTTTAAAGCCGGATTTGGATACAAAAAGATTTCCCAAGCTTTAAACATCTCAAGGAGCACTGTGCAAGAAATCATATTAAAATGAAAGGAGTATTCACACCACTGCAAATCTACCAAGACCCAGCTGTCCCTCTAAACTTTCATCTGGAACAAGGAGAAGACTGATCAGAGATACAGCCAAGAGACCCATGATCACTCTGGATGAACTGCAGAGATCTACAGCTGAGGTGGGAGAGTCTGATTGTTGTCCAGAGGACAACAATCAGTCATACACTGAACAAATCTGGGCTTTATGGAAGAGTGGCAAGAAGAAAGCCATTTCTCAAAGATATCCATAAAAAGTCTTGTTTGAATTTTGCCACAAGTCACCTGGGAGACACACCAAACATGTGGAAGAAGGTGCTCTGGTCAGATGAAACCAAAATCAAACTTTTTGGCCGCAATGCAAACATTGTGTTTGGCATAAAAGCAACACAGCTCATCACCCTGAACACACCATCCCCACTGTCAAACATGGTGGTGGCAGCATCATGGTTTGGGCCTGCTTTTCTTCAGCAGGGACAGGGACGATGGTTAAAATTGATGGGAAGATGGATGGAGCCAAATACAGGACCATTCTGGAAGAAAACCTGTTGGAGTCTGCAGAAGACCTGAGACTGGGACGGAGATTTATCTTCCAACAGGACAATGATCCAAAACATAAAGCCAAATCTACAATGGAACGGCTCACAAATAAACGTATCCAGGTGTTAGAACGGCCAAGGCAAACTCCAGACCTTAATCCAATCGAGAATCTGTGGAAAGAGCTGAAGACTGCTGTTCACAAATGCTCTCCATCCAACCTCACAGAACTCAAACTGTTTTACAGGAAGAATGGGCAAGAATTTCAGTCTCTCAACGTGCAAAACTGATAGAAACAAACCCTAAGAGACTTGCAGCTGTAATTGCAGCAAAAGGTGGCACTACAAAGTATTAACACAGTCATCTAACTGATCAACTTAACCAAAGATGAATTCCCTGCCTAATAAAGGTTTCAACAACTTATGATATGTAAAGTACTGCCTAAAGCAGCCTGCATACCGGCAATTAATGCTTGTGTGATGGCTGCAGTTAGAGGATAGGTGAGAGTTATGCAGATGCAGCCAATAGTATACCACACAGCCACCACACCAGCTGCAAACCTAAAACAAAGGAACATAAGCTTGGTGACAATAACAACTGTTAGTGTGCTTTTTGACAACCGTAAGATAACTTCCATTGTCTAATTTAAAAAAAAAAAGCAAATCTAATCTTGAATCAAGTCAAGCTTTCCTACTGAGCTCCATTCAATACAATTCTAATCAATTCTTTTCAATTGAAAAATGCCCCAAAAGAAACTGTTATGCAGTTTTTCAGTTTAAAGTGAGTCAGTATCACAGTTACTGTAATGAGTCATTGTAGAATGTTACTGCTGTGATCAGGAATGACCTTCTGTACCAGTGTGCACTGCAGTGACCCTGAAGAATCCTTTCACTCTGCTGATGAACTTTCTTTATCAGTCTGTTCACTTTCTTTAAGCCACGGGCTCTGGTACTGCCACCCCAACATATAGAAGCACATAACAATGCACTTCCCATTGCAGACTTATATAAGATAGACAACATCTTACTGCGAACAGTGAAGGACGTATGTTTAGTTAAGAAGAAAAAACAGTGTTCAGCTTATTTCTGGTCCTCCAAAAATCCACAATCATCTCCTTTGTCTTGTTCAAGACAATTCAATTCAAGATGATTGTTCCCACATCTTTCCATATACAGTCATGGAAAAAAAATTATTAGACCACCCTTGTGTTCTTCAGTTTCTTGTTCATTTTAATGCCTGGTACAACTAAAGGTACATTTGTTTGGACAAACATAACGATAACCACAAAGATTGCTCATAAGAGTTTTATTTAAGAGCTGATATCTTACCATTTTCCATGGTTTTCTTGATTATAACCTAAATCACTTAAGTTTTTACATCAGTAGCTCTGGCGTTGTACTGCCAAAAACACTGCTTTTATGCATTCAGTGTTTTCTTTTCTGTTTGTTTTAGTCACATGATGACATTTAGTGGTGAATGAACAAGAAAGTGAAGAAAAAATGGTGGTCTAATAATTTTTTCCATGTCTGTACATGTACATGTGTACATGTACATATACATGTATATGTACATGTACATCCACATTGCTGTTTTCACCATTGGTGGGGGGATCACAGCCCCCATTAACCGTGAAGGGATTACTGTACTGTAATGCGCTCCTGAAATGTGCTTATCAGTTTACTTAGGTGAATCAACTATACTTGTAGTTTCTATAGGATCTACAGTGCGGGATGCTGGGGCAACTAGTGTTTTGTCATCGAGGACAGGCTTTTGAAATTTTTATTAGTACCGGAACAAAGCAGGATGTCTTCCATACCACCGGAAACTTTTCCTGGCCCAGGATGAGACTGAAGAGGTGATAGAGAATCTCACATAGCTGTTGGAAGCTGGAATTATTTGGTTTACAGATGGAGTTCACAGTTGACATGATGAATGCAGGTCCTGTGGAGACACAACTTCCATGCTGCTTTCCTGGCAGCCCATCCCAACAACTTTTTCAGTCTTCTTCCAATAGTACTGTCATCAATGCCATCACGTGCTAACTTGGGCCTGACGAGTCTGTGATCTGACTGTAGGTATTTGGAGAACTCCAGACTGTTTGGAAATGACCTTATAACCCATCTCAGACTGATTCCCAGCAGAATCTCAAGCAGCAACAACTGCTTCTGACAGTGATGGAGATGTCTCCATGGCACTGCATTTACACACCTGAGTGCTCCAGAGCAGTCAAATCCTCTGCATTTGTAGATCCAGTCAAACAAGTACCTTCAATTAGCAACACCTAAGCAGTCACTAACCCTATTAAGTGTCATGGAGCCTCTAAGGTTGAACTTTTGAAGGCTGACATTTTTCACTCACAGGTTCTGCAGTTTGGCTTTTACTGAATAAATAATGATGTTATGTAATAGTTCATCTTTTGTTGTATTTACCTAATTTAAAGGCCTGGTAAAGACCAGATGATTTGTTTAATATGTTCTGATATTTGAAACCTTAAAATGAAAAGGCAATATACATTTTTCATATGACTATATATGAATGTTGTACTTGCTTTTTGGCGGTAGAGGTCTGACTAAAATAGGTGTCATTAAAATGTCAGGAGGCAGCAGGCTGCAGCTGAAAGGGTGCTGTTAAATAAGCAACCAGAGTCAAGCTGAAGCTGGTACGTGTTCTTGCAGAAATGAGCAGGTGGGATTTTGTGCCGTCACATTATCAGTCAGATGACACTTTATTTAGGCTGACATAGTGTAAGTGGAGCTGAGACCCTGAAACCTGCAGGGTGGAAATCCATAAACACTGAACTCTACTAGAATGTGTGTGTACGTATGCATGCATTAAACACAGTGGACCTCCATAAAGTCTAAAACTGCAGCAGCATACTTTCCACTACCTTCCCCCTTTTTTAACAGCACAACGGCCTAACAAGGAGTGGAAACCTGGCCTATCAGTATCTTTCTTGGTGACTCACCCATCCAGCAGCAGAATGGCATTCTTCCGGGGCCGTCCAGCGTTGGGGCCAAAGAGATGAGCTCTGTGGTAGTAGCGCACAGAGTTCAACAGGTTCCGCAGTTTGATGTAGTCCTGAGCTAACTGAGTGCTGTTGACTGCTCGACCCACCATGCCTCTGTAGGCATTTGGCTCTAGTGAGAGAAGATAGCAGATATCAGAGAAGATAACAGTGGGGACGGGGCAAAGACTCTTGTTGCTGTCAGCCATTTAAAAGGGCTAATTGGGCAATTCGTAGTAATATGCACGTATTGACTCAGTGTCAGGGGAACAATCCAGGCACATATGGTGGCCTTTCACATTCATTAAAAAAAAAAAAAAAGAGAGAGAAGGAGCTAGTTCACCCAGAAAACAGGACTACTTGGCTTGGCAGACCTACTGCTGTTTAACTACGAAACATTATTCTTTACCCTTCATTCAACCTCTATATATTTCCAGTGTCTGCACTGCTTGAGTGATTTACCTGAAATTATTGCCTTTGCTGTGGTTCAAGTCCACACTTCAAAATGTTCATATTTTTACACTTTCAGACTTCATCTCACATAAAAGTTTCTGTGAAAGTAAAATAAAATATGCCTTGGGAAGAGCAGTTAAATATTATTCCTCGTATTCTCAGCTAAACCTTCATGATAACCTTGCTATAGTCTCTGTATATAGTTAGCAACCCATATACAGAGGCTACAGTCCTCACGCAGGGGTTGCAGGGTCAACTACCAGCCTAAGACTCTCACACAAAGATATTGATTTATGGGGAGAAAAATGTAACAATGCACTGCACTGGAACAAATTCTTTCTCTTTCTGTAAGAATGTATTAGAAGTGACATGTATAAATACCTTATTTTCATGGTATTAAAAGAATGATTTTTAGCACAAAGATTTTCAGTAAGAAACTGTCAAGTTAACATATAATGTTAGAGTTGTGTAGTGTTGCCATTTGCTTTTTGTTGAGGTTGACAATTTTAATTTCAATTCAACCTTATTTTTGTAGCATCTATTACAATACAACTTATCCCAAGGTGCTTTTCAGAAACCCAGAGCATGGTGTTAACTCTACGCTAACTCTTTCTCTCATTATTTATAGGCTGAGAACAAAAACTTTAGATCCTCAGATTATTAAGCACACTGTACCATCAGGAGGCAACTGAGCCACATTCATTCAAGAGCATGATAGGGACTCTAAACATACAGCTAGGGCTCCAGGAACTATCCTCAAGTGCTAGAAGGAGTCTTACAACAGATGGTATGACTCCCACAGAGCCCTGATCTCAACATCATGGAGTCATCTGGAATTTCATCAAGAGACACAACTGAGAGAGACTACCCGAACATGATGTACTGTGCCTTTGTTACTGGACTACTTACAAAGTGAACTCATAAAACCTCTGCTTTTAAAAGTAAGATTTTAGTCATTAAAATTCATACACACTGTTATCTAAACTGCAAAGATGGCTATTACAAATGTAAAAGAACTAGAACGTACATATAAAAAAAATTATGTTAAAAACAACAACTATAACAACTATTTCACATGCTGTGTGATTCAGCAGGAAAAGCCAACAAGTGAGGAAGAGGTACTTCAAAACTGTACATCAGAGTCAGCAACACTTACTTTAAGTGCAGCAGCTGAGGAAAACCACACTCAAGAAATTACTCCTTTTACAACAAGCTGAAGCCTATTAATGTCAGCTTACAAGGCAGCATGCGGTATGTTGTACTGACCATTGCCGAGCTCCCAGGAGATGTTGTACTTCTTGCCAGCGCTGTACTTCAGGACACTCAGCGTGGACGAGGTGTTCCAGGAGTTGTCTTGGTTTCTGTGCAGCGCGTTGAGCCCCAGGATCAGGTGTAAGCCAGCACAGTCAGCAAAGTTGTACAGTTTGTCTAAAGACCTGGCTGGGAAAAACCCACAAAGCAGTTGTAACTTTGATTCTTTTAATTTTTCTGGAATCATATGACCATATGATTGTGTACAGCTCTACATTGATATTTACGGTGCTCTCTGTGCACCACAAATTACATCTGATTCAAAAGAACATGGAAAAACTGCTTCAATTACATTTACTAAGTAAAATGTGAGTCCACCAAATGTGGTACAACTTTGGAATACGGGCACTTGTGGTCTGTAAATAATGAATAGTGTTATGTGTGCTTTTTAAATGTGTTTTAGAAAAGTGTGATGTGAACCTCACTGTCCTTCATAACCATCAAACAGAGGAACCATTGATGTCAGTATGGAGATGTTTGGGTCTGAGGGCTGGTTTTGTGTCTTTGAGATTTTTCTTTTTGGTGTTCTGGAGTTTTGCCTTCAGCCTTTTTGTCTTTTCTGTTTCTGTCCACTTTACACTCAGTTTTATATTGACAGCCTATTCCCCTGTTTGGATTTGTTCTGTTTAACTTCCTGTGTTCATCTCCCTGATTCTTTGCGCCTGCATCTCATTTGTCCCTTGCCTATTTAAGTCTTGTCTTTTCTTCTGTTGCTTGCAGAACAGAATAGACCGTAATAGAATAGACCGTCAGTAATGGACCCAGCAAGTGCTCAAACCCTCCAGGAGATCTGTTCCTTTTTTGACCGTTACCACTGGCTCATGTCAGCTATATTGGGGACAACTGATGCGAGATGGTGGATCTTCATTTATGGACTTTTAATAAAGACCTTGACCAGCAAGCCCCAGCTCCTCTTTGGGCCATCATTTTCATCTCTCAAGACTTCAAGAGGTTCAGGGAGGAGCAGGTGGTTTTGGCAACGTCACTCTCTCCCACAATGTCTGTGATGCCACTGTCCCAGTGACACTCCACAGCCTGTCCCAGTGATGCTCCATACCCTGTCCCAGTCACATACAGCGCCCCAGTCCCTGGTCACTGTTGCACCCCAGCCTCAGCCAGCACTGAAATCTCAGCCTCAGCCACCAGCGCCAACAAGGCCTCTACAGGCAGGTTCCCCTCATATGGAGGAGGTCCTGGACTTGCCATCGGCTCCAGTCACCCTGGTTCCCGCTTCTTCAGTTCCTGCCGCCTCCTCTTCTGCTCTGGGCATCCTAGTTCCTGGGAACTCTGCCCAGCGCCAAGGGCGCCTGCCAGACCCATCTCTGCTGTCCACCCAGCACCGAGGGCAGACAATTTTTACAGCCCAGAAATATGTATTTGTATTGCCATTTAGAACCAAAATTTATCATTGACCAATGATCCCATATTTATATCTGAGCATCCAGAAGAGACAGCAAGATAGAGATAAAGATAAAGATAAAGATACAGACCAAGTCAACAGTCCGACATGTTAACAGCTGCCAACGTATATCTGTTTACTCTGACCCTCTTTACTCTGTCAATAGATTTATTTATTTTAATCCTTCATAGATAACAAGCCATCAGTTATGCTGTTTGATGTATTTATGTCAACTTGATACAGTGTTTTATATTAAAATGGTTTGCCTCTGCTTGTTCTGTCTTGTCCTGTCTCATCTTTTTCTAAATGCAGACTGGCCTTGTCAATAACAAAGCTGTCAACTTCCTCACCAATTAGTCCTCAGCGCTACAAAAAATTAATGTAGACTGCTGATCAGCCAGCTTCAGACCAAGACAGTGGAGTTAAAGACTACAGGATTTGAAACTCACTGGAGTAGTAGCTGACCTGCTTAATTATGGTACTTTGAAATGAAAATATTTGCAGTGGCGCAGGACATAATTTAATAGATTATTTTAAGACAGTCCAAGGTCAAAACCTGTAAGTAATTATGAAAATATTACCAAATCAACACAATCCGCTCAGGAGCAGGAAACAGCTTGAAGGTTTGTCTTATCTCTTGGTTTTTATCACTGGCTATAAAGCAGCTTTTGCATCTTCAACTTTACACTAAACCTAAGAATTGTTTCATAAAACATGACACGTTCAGAAAAAAAAGACAAATAAACTTGAGCAGTTTATTAGTAATTTGTGAACTATGTATTTATAAAAACTTTGAACACTGTAATAATTTGAATTGCTTTCTGCATTTAATTGTCATTCACTGGGTGCTGAACATTATGCTTATGTCCTTTTGTACATGACAACAGATTTTCCCCTCCAGCAACATTCAGTGCGAATCCAGACAAGCTGATTTTCCCATCATGGACTCCTGCGGTGTTGTGCCCCACAAAGCATCAAACTTTTGACTCTTCTGCTCCGCTCTGCAGCTGACTGCTCACTCACTTTAATGTCTGCTGTCTACATTAGAATACAATCTTCTCCCTATGCAGGAAAGGATAAGGGGCCTACCACAGATGTTGGCATATGTGAGAATGTCAAAAGTATTTGCTTATATTTAAGTACGACTGCAAACCTTTTCTGGATACCTAGGGATTTTGTTTTGAAATTTAATCTGTTTGGAGTAATTCCATTAAAGTAAATATTACCCTGAACTGCAACCCTTACTTCCTCGGTTCAACAGGAACCAGATGAAGTTTGTATTGATCTGGTTCTTGCTAGAATTTGCCCTGAACTCTGGATATGGGACCAGCGGAGCACGCCAAAGGGTAACTTCTTCCAACATGGAAAGAAGAGAAACGCAGAGAACGCTTGGGTGCATGTGAGGTTATTCACTTTTCTCAATTTCTGATATGCTGTTGAAAGGAGGTACAAGATTCTTCAGTACTCAAAATTAAAAAAAAAAAATTCTAAACTTAAATCAAGAACATTTATGTATAAACTAGATTATTAATATGGTCAAATCAGTGTATTTTTTAAAGCATTTAGTGGAAGATTTTATTTCTAGTGGGACACTGGTTATGTATAATACCAAAGAGTAAAAATAGAGAAAAGAGCATTTGGTTGTAGCACCTGGATTTAATCAGCTGTCAGGAGACAAACTGCAAGAAAAAAAAAAAAAAAAAAAAAAAGAAAGAAAAAAAAGTTAGCCCTGTTGCATACATCATTCTACAGAAGCATATTTCTCCTGAGTATACTGTCTGTTCCCCATCTTATTAATAACCACCAATAATGTTATTATCAAAACTGCTATTACCCTAATTCTTTTACTCTGTGGTTAAATCAGACCAATGTATGTTTGCAGGAGTAGAGTTGAGGGCAACAGCACAGAAAAAGTAGCGCCAGATGTGGCTGTAAACATGAGTGATTCCAGGCCTTTCCTCACCTGAGATCAGAGCAAACGGCAACCAGGCTTGCCGCGCAGCCCAATAAGCCGGCCAGTGCGCACATCATCGAGGCATTATGAGATGCATTATACAGCTAAAAATACCGTTTCACTGTTGGCAGGTCCAAGAGCAGCATGTACAGTCAATTAAATATCGGTGCACTGTTGTCAGTTAAATCAGTTAGACGGATTCAAATGAACCAGCTTTTTTATTTCTATATCTTTAAGGCAAAAGAAAAAAAGAATTTAAAAAAATCAGCACTGCTTATAAGTCAAATAGATCATTATTCAAAAAATATATTTTTAATATAAGATAACTAAATAAGAAGAAGGGCACAAAGAGAAAATGGCTCTGAACCAAGAGTAGTGCCTTGTAGTTTTAAAAATGTTATGCGCACTTTATTTCACCACTATTCTACCTCTCCAAAAGGTTTCATTAAATTCATCTTGGTAGTTCATCCAAAATCTTGCTCACAAACAGAAAACACTGCAAGCATACCTGGACTGCAGCTCTCTGCATCAGGGGGAGAACAAACCGCAGTGAAAACGTATCTAAGACTTGGAATAGCTGAGTCATGCCGACCGTAAAAATTTAATGGAACAACTAAATTAAATCTCTTAGCTTTTCAAAAGCGTAATGAATATAGCACATTTTCTGATTTTAAATGAAAGAAAAATAAAGGATTATATATGCAATTTCAATTTAATTCGACGATTAAAATTTTTAATCGCGATTAATCGCATTATTTCCCTGATTAATCACGATTAATCGCATTGTATAAGAAAAATCAGATAATGAATTCAAAAGTAGTATAAAATGCACTTTTATTTAAATGTTTTGCTGCCATATGAACTAAAGTGCCATAACATTTGTTGTTCAAACAATTTTAATATCAGCACTTGTCAGTAACACATATTTAATGTGAACTCTCATCTTAAAAAATGTAAAATAAAATAATGCTTATTGCCACTGCCAGAGCATAAATGTCATCCTGTTTTTATTAAAAAATAAAAAAAAAGTCTACAAACAAAATCCAACAAAATGATTGTGGCTCAGCACAATCAAAACATTAAAACAGGTCATTTCTGAGGTAACAGCAGAAACTTTTAACAAGGAGTTCAACTTGGCAGTTGTTACAAATAAGCTTGTTTCTGTC
This sequence comes from Hirundichthys speculiger, assembly GCA_018398805.1. Lineage (NCBI taxonomy): Eukaryota > Metazoa > Chordata > Actinopteri > Beloniformes > Exocoetidae > Hirundichthys > Hirundichthys speculiger. The sequence continues at coordinate 6,728,460 of JAGFBZ010000344.1, read as the reverse complement.
AAATCCTCCATCTGGGAGAACTTTAAAATGAAAATGTCCATGTTAAAGTTCAGTAACTTTACCAATCCGTGTATCATTCATTCTTTCCATTTTCAATAGTCAATCAAAAATTTAAAAAAATTAAAAAGTGACATTTTATTTGGTTTTTTGTTTTTTGATCTAACACAAAAAAAAACCCAAAAAATTGCCTGTTTTTTTTATATTTCAAGTTTAGACTTGGATCAATAATACGAAATGAAAAAACGTGCCACAGAAATGAATTTGTTTTATAATTAAGGACTGGACTTTTTGTTGTCATTTCACATCTGTGCCACTAGATGGAGCCGCACTGAAGTAACCAGTAAGAGAACAGCACGACAGTGAACACATGGAGCAGATTTGATGTAACATGGAGGAAAAACGCAAAAGTTTTGTTGCAGTCCAGAATTTTTTTTTTCAAACAGAATTGTTAAAATTGCTACCTGAGTTGCTACCCGAACTGTGAAGTACACAGACTTTTACTGCTCTCCATGTCTGTTTTAGCTTTTCTGCAATGTTTACCAGCAATTTTCTTCCAGTTCCACAGCAGCCAGTAACAGACTTTTCAAAACAAAAGCATGTGAGCAACATGCGTTAACCCGCGATAAAATAAATGTCGGTGTTAAAAATTAATGAGTTAACGCAATAATAACACGTTAACTTGCCCAGCCCTAGTTTGTACAATTGTAAAACAAAATGTCTTGGTTTTTTTTTTTTAAAGTCAAGCATGTAAACATTTTGGCCTGTGTAGCTGTTTACATATTTCTACCAATTTCAACATTTCACTGACAAAACTGGAAAAATTGGGATTTTATCCACAAATCAATTGCAGAAACTAAGACAAACTGGATGTGAGTTCACAACTCCCTCTCTGATCCGTTTGATATGAGAGATGTGAAATGCTACAGGATTCAATGAAATGTGAAAATAAATAGTAAATTGAAGGGGGAATGGAAGAATTTACTGCTCTTGGACAATCACTCTCCCATTTGGAAGTCATACAAATGATCTACAGTTTAAACAGACAACCAGATAGTCAACACAAATTTACTACCTTTCTATCAATTGGAGCTCATTCCACTGATGCTCAATAATGTGTTTAAATGGAATATTAATGTTAAGCTTGCTTTTCTTTTAGCTTCAAAAGAAGTATAACTTTAAACTATGGTTTAAATGGGTCTCAAATCAATGAAGGCCTTTATAGGTCAGACTTTACTGTACTTCACTTAGCCATGAACTTATTTTACAAAGAGCACAGCTAGAAACATGCAAAGCAATCCAAAAAAGCCGCCTGTGTAATACTGTATGTGTGCATGTGCCTGCTTGTGTGTGCATCTAACTTGGCATGCCTTTGTGTGTTTGTGCGTAGCGGAAAGAGTGGGGTCTGGATATTGTCAAGCTGTCTATCTGATAGAGAAGCTAGTTCTGTGAAGCAGAGAGGCCGCAGCATCAGGCAGTGCTATGCCTCATTTCGGCTGCTCTACATATTCCCTCTACATACACTGGGCCTGCAAGTACACACAAACAACGTTTGCTGGTTTACATACCATCTACATGAAACAGAAACCCATTTTACATTTCAAACAAAACCACAGTGGTCTCTGCTGCTGCACTTTCAGTGGACTAGACAGGTGTACTTTCAGCCAGTGTGGCTTTCATATTGTGATTAGTTTCATTTTGAAGCTGCAGAAATCACTTTCATGTGTACAGCTCATTAAGAATATTTCCATAATTGATGCAGGAAGTTGAATGGACAAAATTAAAATGCTTTAAAACTTCCCCTGGAATTGTTCTCCTGGATTGTAACAGCATTACCAGTATTACAAATGTATTTTCTTTGTAACTACTAAGCAAGAAAAAAATAGTAATCCTGTCTGCCAAATAAGTAATTGTAAATGTTCCAGGTAAAAAAAAAAAAATAAATAAAATCATTTTTTGAGTTTGTTACTGACAACAGTATTTCAGATATTTTTTTTTTTGTCAAAAGGGAATATATTAAAATCCATATTTATACAGCATATTGAGTTCTTTATTTTTGAGAGAGCTTATTAAAGTTAAACATGCTCTTCAGCTTTAGCTGGAGGCAAAAGTTGCATTGTAAAAGTTAACTAATAGCCTTTAAGGGGTTATTTTGTAACATCTGCTTAAATGTACAAAAAGGAGAATGAATTCGTGACTATAACTATGCAAAGCGAACAAGAGAATCTCCTTTTTCAAATTCAAGTTGTGATGATTTGTGAAAACAGTTCTCGTTTTGAACTTCAAGATCACATTTAGAATTGCTAATATAGTCCTTCATTCTCCATCATTTGCCAAGGGAGAAAAAAATGGCAAGAGTAGCAAACATTTCTGTTTCTTTTTCCCAGCTTAATTCAATACAAAATATAATGACTTGCAGCCAGACACAACACTTTTTTACAACACACTGTCATGGAAAACGTCAGTTTGTATATTTAGTCCCATCAAAATCAATCTGGAGCATACAAACACGCAAATGCACACAAAAAGACTTGAACTGTGCTCGCGCTCAATTTAAAAGTCAAATCAAAACTGATTCCTCAAGGGGGATGTGCAGACAGGGCAGAAGGCCGTTTAGAGAAATTAAATGTGAGTCTTTTTTCCTGTTTGTGAATACAACGTGCTTCCCATATCTGAAAGCACACACTGCACTCTAGCTTCCCAAGATTTTAAAAATGTCCACAAAGGTGATGAACATGATCTCCATACCTAACTCAGTTTACAAACTTATAACAGGATTTCATACATTGTTCATGTAAATTTAAAACATTGACTGCAAAGCGAAAGGAAATGTGCATGAAATAACATCAACGTTCATTACTCTGTCTTCATGTGTAAGACATGCTAGTAGTCTATGTGTCAGCTGTAACAACTCACATTACACTGCCTTGAAGTGTGCAGCGTGAAACATACACGTTAGATTTGTATTGTGAGCTCAGTTGGGACAGCACAGACAGTAGAAATGGCTAGTCCGAGACAATACATTCATCAAATGCTTCTTCCCAGACTGAAGACAATTGTTGATGACGATGTTTAAGGTTTAACCATGCAGATGAAAAATAATGCACTATTTATACCTAATAAACACCACATGGAGTTACAGACAACCAGCAAGACCAGAGAGCAAAGAATTGGACACGATATTGACAAAATATTCAGAGGAAACTCAAGTGTGGAGCATTTATCAACACCCCCTCCATTATGGTTTCAATCACTTGTCTTCACCAGCTCCAGTGGTTCACCTAGCACTTATCTGCCTTCTGTTTTGTCACTGGACCAGTTCCAGATCCTCCGCAGCTGCAAAGCAAGACAGTGACTGAAGCAAGGTCATCTTAAGACTCACATTTCAAATTTACACATCTTTCAGCAAGATAGTCACAAAAGGTTTAGGAAAAGCCATCAATGCAGTTTTGATTATTAGTCCGTATCAGTCAAAGCCAAACCAGTATACTGTTACGGCTCATGTTCAGATACCTATTAAGTGTGGTGTTTTGCTATGTTATCATGGTCTATCTAAGGCTGATCCTGATGTTAATTTGACACTAGATGACAGGGTTGCACAGGGAGAGAAATGTGGTTTCAATATACTGCAAGTCTGTACCACTCCACCAGCATGTTGCCTTCAATGCACTACCTCCATGTTTACACACATGTGCATGCACCCCCCCCCCCCCCACACACACACACATACACACACTCAAACACACATGCGTATGCACGTGCGCGAGCACACACACACACATCTCCACATGGACTCTTCTTTCATACAGACTGGCTCCAAAATCCAACAAAACCATTCAGGTCAAACCACTTTTGCATTGTGGAAGAATGCAAAATATGTGATGGGCACCTGTTTTCAATTCTCTTAGTAGACGGGTACCGACCGATTGTGTGTGTGTGTGTGTGTGTGCATCATTGTGGAGACCAAAATGTGAGATGAGGATTACCTAAATTTGTGAATTTGCTGTGACTGGAGTTGCGTGTGGCCCCCTTATGTGAACCCCATGTAAGGAGAAGCAGAGCAAGTCGACAGAGCCAGTGGCTACGACGAGCGATATGTTAACATATACTGCTCCTGATGAAAAGTGCAACCACTCCACGCTGCTGTGTTCCAGCCCAGACAACAGGCTGCAACAGACAACAAATCAAAGACAGAAAAGTGGACAGTATAACATCAACTGTCTTTCGCTGTCTTTGGCCCATGTAATTCAAACCATTTGTTGGGTGAACAGGGTGTTAGAGAAATGTGTATGGTGTGTGAGTGGTTTTCACATCTGTTTGGCAATGGTCTGTCCATCACCCCCTAATAGGAAAAGTATGGTTCTTAGATACTAATGACCCCAAAGTGTTGATCTTGTAAAGAAACAAGGTGTGTGAAAGAATTATTTTCCCTGGGGAGAAACATCATTATCTCTCTTCTTTCTGTTTGCACTCTGGAGTTATCTTTAAAATCACAACCAAACACGACCAAAGGGAGAAGAATTTTAGCAGCCCGCATGAGTTAACAATGTTCAAGAGTGATCTCTTTATTACAAACTGGGAGGCTGTTTAGTAACTCTTACATCCAACTGAAGATTCATCTTTGTCTTTGAAGCAAATAAATATGTTAATGATGTTAATTATTTCCAACATCTGCAAGTACTGCAGCTTCTTTGTAACATGAAGTCCAATTCTAGCATTCAAACACTGACCCCCTACACTTTGTCAGAAATTATTTAGCGATCCTGATACTGTTCCGATATTTCTTTGTTATTAAAAAAGAAATAAAAGTTCATGATTACCACTTGAATTGCTCCTGAAGTTCTTCACTGAACATTCCAGGATTATGTTTGACAGATATCTGAGATGGCATAGTTTCAGGAAAAAAAGAAAAATCTAGCCTCCATAACTGTAAAAGACAGTCAGTCAAGCTGCAATGTCAGTTTAAATAGTTTGTACTTTTCAAGTTCAGGCAGAACTACAGAAGTACAAGTGACAGTAGAACAAACATCAACAAAAAGACTAAATTCCTCATACAAAGATTTAGACATTTTAAGTACAACAATGAATCTGGTAAATAAGTGGCCAATCAAATGAAAAGAAGGAAAAATCAACAATCTTTACAGCTGTTAATTCGACAGAGAACATTGTACAGATACCTGAAGCTCTTATTAATACAGACACAAAAACCCTTAGGCTACGATTAGAGAAAATAAACTATTTATTATTCACTCAGACCAAACTGGTTTAATTAAAAGAAAGATGCTCCTCTAACAATGTAAGCAGATTATTAAATTTTATTCATCATACATCTCAAACAAATGCACTAGCAGTCATACTTTTGCTGGATGCAGAAAAGGCATTTGATAAAGTCAACTTGGAATTTCTATTTCAAACACTTTAAAAACTTGGCTTTGGTGAATCATCTATTCACTGGGTCAGCATTCTTTACACACTACCAATGACAACAATTGCTAAAAATGGTGCTAATATCACAATGCATCACTTTACACAAGGGTACAAGGAAAAGATGCCCACTTTCCCCATCCCCAATTACTATTTTCATTCAACCACTTGCAATTGGTATATGTCAAAATAGTAACATCTTGAGATTTCAGACAGGAAACACTTGACATAAGATAAGCCTACATGCAGATGACATTCTCCTTTACCAACAATGTCAAAATCACTTATCCTAAACCACTGACTTGATGAACCCCTTCTCTGATATCTCAGATTACACTATTAACTGGTCTAAATCCACCATCCTACCACTAAATCCCAGTGGTTGGGATGTAGCAACCCAAACCTTCTTATTTAATACATCCATCCATTATCTATACCCGCTTAATCCAATGCAGGGTCACGGGAATCTGCTGGAGGCTAACTCTCAGCTCTCTTCAGGCTAAAGGCAGGGGTCCACCCTGGGCAGGTTGCCAGTCCATTGACACACATAGACCACACATAGACAAACAACCATGCACACTCACAATCACTCCTACGGGCAATTTAGAACCACCAATTAAGCTAACATGCATGTCTTTGGACTGTGGGAGGAAGCAGGAGTACCCAGAAAAAACCCACACAAGCTACGCAGCAAGGCCCCTGCTGAGGTTCGAACCAGGTGCTAACCACCCACCATGCTGCCCTCACCTAATACGTCTGAAATTAAATATTGGGAATTAATATTTAACCCAAGCTCTGAAAGTTAGTGTTAATTTCAATACACTTTTAAAAACAATAGAAGGGATCCTTAAACTCTGGATAAACCTACTAATAAACTTCGTAGGCAGAATTGCCACAGTAAAAATTACCATACTTCCCAAGATGAACTCTTCTCTCATCTTCTCTGAGTGATCTCCATCAAATCTTCACTCTCTTGGTTGAGTAAAAATACTCTATGGTCTGCCAATATTATTGGAAAAACAAGAAGGCTAGAATCAAATTATCCATACTTCAAAAATCCATAATAGAGAATAAAATCCCACAGAGTGCACTTCAGTAGGAAAAAATACATGAAATGGGCTTTAAAGATTTTAAAAGACACAAAAAATGATTTACATTGCAATCAAAATGTAAAAATTATGTGCACACTGGATGGGACTGAACACCAGTCAAAACATTCTGGCCATGACATTCTTTCCCAACTTTTGGAAAGCTATCACCCTCATACTGTTTACTGGAATATTTTTTTTTTTTCCATTTCCCTAATCATCGCTAAGAAAACAATCTTCATGAAACGGAAGACAAAACAAACTATTAATACAAATTATTAAAATAATTCTTTGGAAAAACTTGATCTGCTGCTCAGTTACAAACCAAACGGCCAATTTTGATAGAATCTGGACCATGAATAATGAACATAAATGATCCATGATCATGTTTATTATTTTCAAATTTTAACCCCCACACAGAGACCCTTCTAGTTTATGCTTTCCTTTGCCTCACATATCTTTAATATACCTATGTATTTTTCTCTGTTTTGTCCACATGGAAAAAAAAACATGGGTACCACTAAATAAAAGTTTTGGTTTTGGCCATCTTGACTCTTTTAGTGTTGATCCTGTTGCTTTGTTTTTCTTCTCTCATTCTTTTGTTTGCCAACGGCTGGTGGGACTGGTGCTGCCACCACTGGGGTGATGGTTTCTCTGTTGCTGCAGCTGGGGGCACAGCACTGGGGGGACCGATGGGTGGATAAGCCTGATTGTGGTCCTGGCCTCCAACGTTTTGTACCAGGCCTGTCATTAGTGGGAGTGTCAAAAACTACATTTTTTTTCTTTAATATTGTTATCATTTGGGTCTATAATATCAGTATAAAGTATAAATCTTTACATAATATACACCGTTTATATCATTTGTATAGTTTGCAAAATTGCATATAAAGGTGTATGTATCCATAGACAGGTGTTTGTATACTTGTTGGGGCTTCACAATACTTATTGTTAATTCGTCATCATTGCAAGACCAAGCTGACTATGAACCTGCAATTAAGTTGATTCTTTGCCAATATAGCAGCCACAGCTAACTGGCTGTTTTTAAAGATCAAGATATCTCAATTCTCAAAAATTACAGGCCTGCACACACAACCCACACATGCCACACCACGCGCATCGCCATACCTCACACACCACACCCAACACCGTCCCGTGTCTTTGTCTGTCCTGTCCTTTCGCATTTTACTGTCAGTGATTTTAGTTCCCTCTGGACAGAATCAGGATCTAAAGTATTAATAAACCATGTTACATCAGACAGTCAATGAGGGCTGGTAAAGGACACATTCAAACTCACTAACATCTAAATTAACTAGAGCTGGGCGTTATTATTGCATTAACTCATTTATATATTTACGCCGACATTTATTTTATCACACGTTAACGCATGTTGCTCACATGCTTTTGTTTTGAAAAGTCTTACTGGCTGCTGTGGAACCGGAACCGGAAGAGAAACAGAAAAACATGTGGAAAAGCTAAAACGGACATGGAGAGCAGTAAAGTTACAGAACTTTTACATGGACATTTTCATTTTAAAGTTCTCCCAGATGGAGGATTAGACAGAAACAAGGTTATTTGTAACAACTGCTAAGTTGAACTCCCTGTTAAAGGTTTCTGCTGTTACCTCAGAAATTGCCTGCTTTAATGTTCTGATTGTGGCTCAGGATTTTGTTGATGGACTTTTTTTTATTTTTAATAAAAAAAAAACAGGATGACATTAATGCCCTGGCAGTGGTAATAGGCTTTATTTTATTTGACATTTTTTAAGATGAGATTTACACTAAATATGTGTTACTGACAAGTGCTGATGTTAAAAGTGTTTGAACAACAAATGTTATGGGACTTTAGTTCATATGGCAGCAAAACATTTAAATAAAAGTGACCTTTACACTACTTCTGATTTGATTATTTGATTTTGCATCACAGTGTAATTAATCAGGGAAATCATGTGATTAATCATGATTAAAAATTGTAATCGTTGCCCCAGCCCTAAAACTAACATCTGCTGCAATAACAAATTCAATATCTATCTGACTTTTAAAAAAAAATTGCCGAATTTTCATTTGTTTAAAAAAAAAAAAAGAAAAGAAAAGAAATAAATAAATGAATAAAAGCTTTTAAAAGTAACTGGCCATATGGCTGATGTGGGCTCCTTTTTCAAAAACAGGCTCTTTCTGAGTCACCTTCCCTACAGATGTTAGTGATACCAAAGACCTTAAACAGCAACGAAGGAATGCATTTAAGCAACACTTAATGATTATGTTAATTTCTGGTCTCCAGAAATGATGAAATAAATTAATATCAAAATATCTAGTGTCAGAATGTTCAGAAGATGTGTGGTTTGTGTAAAATGTGTCTGATGTTCCCCATGAACTGTGAAGCGGAATAATCCATCAGAATTTTCAGATTTTTTGTTTACTTTCATTGTAAAAACTGAGACTGAAAACACAGCAGGAACAAGTTGAGTTGACCTGCAAACATCTGTACTGTCCGTATGATACAGTTAAGTTATTGCCTCTGAAGATCATCATCTGGGACCATTCCCTGGACATAACTCAAAGAAAAGGTAATGCTGACCAGTCCCATTGAAACTCTGGGCGAGGCTCATGTTGATTGGTTGAGTTAATGTTATTTTGGATGTTATTTTGGCATCTTATCAGAAGTAAGATGAAGAACAGGAGGTTTCTGACTGAAATAACAAACAGTGACATATCAGGCATCTTGGTTCCCTCTATTGTTTGGTCATACTCATATCACAGACAGATTTATAACTTGTGTTGTGCTGGCGAACACTGAATTAATGTCAGCACTGAGACTTTAATAAACTGGTTATATCACCTCATCAATCTACTGGATAACATAGAGTAAAAAGAAAGCTTAAGACATTAAGCTTGAGATATGTTTTCCTGTAAAACTAAGTGCAAAATATGAATTATGTAGTATAATATCAGTAGAGTGTTGAAGCCAAACTTGATATTAAAAAACAGATTAAAAAAAGGGACATCCTTACTGAAGGCTAAATAAAACAAGAAGATAGAAGGGGTATATACTAAAATCGGATTATTATCAAACATTTGTGTTTTCTTTGTGAAACAAGTCATTAAAAACAGAACTGTAAGCACCACACCTGACATTTTTAAAACTAGATATTAGTAACACTGTCACGCCAAAAGAGAGTAGTTGTAAAGCTTCACCTCTTATCTAGTCATCCATCTCATCACACACCTCTGCTGCTGTCATAACTGAGTCCCTAAAACGCTGTAATTACAGAAAAACAAGACCCTTCTTCACAGATCGGATGAAATATTTGGGAGACTAACCTGAGGGTGCACAGTCACTGATCCATCAAAGAGTTTGCACTTAAAAGTACTTTGGCAGCTCTTTGCACAAAATACCTGTTTAAGCTGCAAACACCGTGCAGCTTAAGTTCTTAACAAACAGCTCTGAACACCTTCAAATTCATCTTTTTGAAAATCACAAAAATGGAAAACCAAGGGCAAACAAAACATTTGCTGGAGTATACTGGACATCTACTGCATTTTCTATTCAAGAGAGCTATCTTTGATCCCAGGTTGTATGATGAATGAGGGTTATGAAGACCAGATCCTAAGCAGGGGAGCAATACAAACACACAGTATCCCAGACTCCCTTTCATTGCTGGAATAATCACCATAATCACAGCAATCATCCTCCACTCTCAAACTATATCCACACACATTACTTATGCCTCAGTTAGACTGTGTCTAACTTTAGCTGAGCATACAAAGCCAAATTAAACACAGAATAACCATCTTCTATTGCAATAGTTTTAAAGGTAATTATTAATACATTTATCGTCTATGATACCGCAATTTTTAATGAATGTTATTCTGCACAGGAGGATACTGGAAACACTGGCTATGTAAAATGTTTGCTGTTTAGCAATTTCAAAATAATGATTGATAATGAATAAAATTGAATTAAACTGATAAGACAACTTATGAATTTATGTAATATTTTCAGAATGATTCTAGGACGAAACCTTTAAAAATGTGTTCTCATATTTTCCATTGACTTTAGCCTAATTTTTATATAGGGTTGCTTAAGATGAAAAATTACAACATCTACTTATTTCAAAAGTATTTTAAAGTCATCGAAATAGCTTAAGCAAAACATTTAGATATGCTTCTAATTTAGCACAGTTTGAAATTATTAAAAATGTTTAAGGTGTCATGCTTCATATTATTGCAGCTAAATAATAATGTAATGGTGCAGCAATGTAGCTCACATACAGAAAGTAAAGGAAAATACAGTTCACCTTCAAAATGAAGGTTGAGCCTTTTTGAGTTCATGCAGCAACGCGTTATGACAAACTGTGAAAGATAGTTTAGCCAGATGTTTATAGAATGAGAGAATGGGACTTTTTCCAGCTATTTAGTTTGACAAATACCTCCCAAAGTCACAAACCATATTCTCATCATTCTTGCACTGCAGCTTTCAAGTTTTGTGATCTTGTCTTCTGGTTATCTAAAACTGCTAAACAACATTTTAACTTTTTTTGTTCTTTTTGTAAATTTGATAGCTTGTTCTTTTTCCCTCCATTTGTCTTTTTCATTTACACTGTAACTTGTTGACAGAGGCTTTCATGCAAGTGAGAATTTGATTTGCTTTGGTCAATTACTCTGTTTAGACATTTAAACTTTGAAGTTTGGAAAAATGAAAATCTACTTTAGTGCTTTAACACTTGTGTTAGTACTTTCAGCTCATGCAAAAACCATACTGTATGCTAAAACCTTTTGAATCAATCATAATCAGATCTTTTTAGCTTTACAAATAAATATTGAATTTTCCACTGTAGAAAACCTCAGAAATACACTGATCTGTCGAGTCTTTTCTTTAAGCCCATCCATCAGTATAAATGCTTTTGTGTTTATTTTGTTTTATTGATTTGATTTGCACAATTTAGACAGTATGACATCCTCTGGAAACCCATTCAAGCAAATAAAATCTAAAATCTGCTTTGCAGCAATAAAAACTATACATGATCTGAATACCAATGAAGGCAATAACAGTCAGCCGTCACCATTTCTTAGTTACTTGTAAATAAAGAAATGTAACTGTCAGAACAATAACAATAAGAACAACAACAAAGCACCTATGGAAAGGATCAAGCACAATATAGACTTATATTTCCTCTTGGGCTGATTTTCAAGGACATAACTTTGTCAACCAAATTTATTCTGGATTTGTGTAAGCCCTGCAGTTTTAACCAAATTCATTTCAGTTTTCAAAACAAAGTAATGGAAAATATCCCATGGATCAATTTTACCCTAAAAATCCAACAAAATAGGTTTGGCTTGAGTCTCCTTGGCAGAAACTTGACATAATCTAATTCAGAAAGCCTGAAGCTAAGAAAGTAAACTAGCTGCTGTAGATAGATGCCTAATTTATTTTAACAGTCTTGTACAGCAGAAACAAGAATAGAATTTAGTGAGCTGGCAATCAAAGACTAATTTCCCCCCAATAATTCACAAACATGTTTATTCTAAAATTGGGGGGCTTTAAGTAATTGAAAATTAATCTCCTCAAATCATCTGAACTTAAGATCTTTAAGACTTTAAAAGTGTGTCAAATTGACTAGATAAAATTTGACAGAGGTTTTAGAACGTAGCAATAAAGATGTGCTGCAATACATTCAGTGTCCACTCTAACTGGAGCTGTGCCCTATTTGTATTACAATATGAAACCTCTGCTATCACAAAAACTGTGGTTTGCATTATGATTTACTGTCACTTCTTAACTCATTCTTCTCAAAATGTAACTTCTAAAATGCTCATGTAAAATAAGAACATAACTGTAATTTAAAGCTCACCATAGTCTGAAAATGATGGTGAATCTGTGTAACAGTCCAGACATCATGGAGCTGCTCATGTTGGTGTATGTGTGCGTATTGGCTTATCTATGTCCACATGTCTTTTCTGGACCTACAATGAAGGTTTTGAAGGTAGTGGACTGGGCAGACAACTGGGCCAAGCTACTAGTGTTGACAGCAGGGCATGTTGGCTCAATCAAACCTGGGTTTCCTCTGCCAGTGGAAGCACAGGGCCAATCCAAAGCCAACCACACATCTGCTGCTGGTTAAAGGTGTCAGCTCATGCCATTTACAGCAAAGGTTCAAAACCTCAGAAAAAGATTTCATTTGGACTCTTCTAGCCTGGGCCACTTCAAGCAGTCATGTATGCTCCCTGAGGGGAATGCAGGTCTGGAGAAAATACAACCAAAAATTCAATTCCACTTTTCCTTTCCCCGCTTCACCCCTTTGACCAAGGCAAATTTCATTACACACTTATAGACTCATAAAATCCTTTCAATAACATAGCCCTATCCCACAGACCAAGGCTCTTCTAAAGATAAAAAGCCTCAGAATAAAAAAAAGCTTTGAGGGCAACCAGCTATAAGAAGTGAATTGTTTCAATGTGTAACTTAGTTTAGTAGTTCAAGATTCACGATTTGCTTTATTGTTCCACACTCTTGGAAGTTAAGGTTAGGCTTTAACTCATATAGTTTCCAGACAATGATTGAAGAGATAAGGAAGATCCATATTACAAAAAAGATGTTACAACTGGAAAACTGTCAGTTATGGAGTTCTGTAATTGTTCATGCTTATTCCATTCTTACACGATATACCTACATTTGAAATAACAATAGAGTGTTTAGATTCTCCTCTTAGATGGATGTACAGTCATCTGAAAAAGAAAGTGCACCCTCTTTGAATTCTAATAATGTACATTTCTCTTACTTCCAATAAATCATCTGGCCATTTTATTGTCATTATTAACAACACATGACATATTAACTGCGTCATCAACCGTTTTACAAAAACTAGGCCAAACTGCAGACGAAGTGTTTGAAAAAATAAGTACAACCTTACTGCTTCCATTGGAAGTAAGAGGGTAAGTAGCAGTCACACACGTCCTTGATTACCTGAGGTGTGAACACCTCTACTGAAGCAGACATTTTGGTAGTTCAGTACATTCAGGTATGTGTTAACATAATGTCAAGGAGGAATAATGTTAATAATGTTAAGGCCATTTCAAAAGAATTTGGAGATCACTACTTTACAGACAGAAATAATACAGTGATCCCTTATTTTTCACGGTTAATAGGGACCGGGGCCACTCCGCGAAAATCGAAATCCACGAACTTGAGCCGGAGCCCCCCGAGCCTAAATAATGTGTTTAAAATATGTTTAAAAACTGCAAAAAAGTAGCGAGGCGCTGCAGCGAAATAAGACAAAGGCTCAACTGTGGTCTTTCTGTTTCCTTCACAGCCTCTGGTCTCTGAACCGTAGTAAACAAACTGCTGGTATTGTGCTATTTTTGGCTCGTAATTAGCGGGTAACAAGCGAACAACAACAAAAGAAAAAGTCCGGTTTTCTCTGCATGGAACGGGCACTTTATTCTGGCACTGCAGGAACTTGTAACATCACACAGGTTGTATTGTTCAGCTCCTGTCGGTTAACAGAGAATGTAAATCTATACATGCTGGGCTGCTGTTTATGCTCACTCCAGTTTTTATCTAACCCCGTTTTCATTCTGCCGTCCCACGACACACACACACCATTACCCATAAGGCTACTTAAAGAGGCTGGGCTGGCTCACAACATTTCTTCGCTGTGAGAGAACGTGCAAAACATCCTGTGATGTTTCCGCAATTTTTTCTTGATTTTTTTTTTTTTATATTACATATTTCTGAAAAATCCACGAATAACTAAAACCGCGGAACTTAAAGTGCGAATTGGCGAAGGATCACTGTATATACAAGTGAAAGAATATTCAAGACACTTTAAATCTTGGACATCTCAGCAAATTCATTCACGGACATTCATATCAATCCATTCAAAACATCCTAGAAAAATGAGAAACCATCACTGGACATCCCAGTAAGTTTCAGCTCAACTTCAACTACACTATGATCAGAGAATTTGTTTAAAAAAAAACCCAGAGGCAAGTTAAATGTCAAAGTTCATGGTAGTGCATTTAGGGAAAAAGACTGAACAAGTATGGACTTCTTATAAGGGTTGCCAGGAGAAATCTTTCTTCTCTTTAAAAAGAACATAATAGATTTAGGTTTGCATCTGAACAAACTACAAAACCTCTGAAACAGTGTCTTTTAGACAAACAAGACTAAATGACAGATATCTGGCCGTAACGCTCAGTGACACCTTTGGGGACCATGAACTCTGAATACCAAAGTATTCTAGAGGCAAATGTAAGGCAATCTGTCCAACAACTAAAAGATGACTAAAATTGAGTCATGCAGCAGGATAATGATCCCAAACACACCAGCAAATCTACAATAGAATGACTCAGGAAATGGCCCAATGTACTGCAATGGTGCAGTCAAATTCCAGATTTCAACCCATCTCAAAATCCGTGGCATGACAATAAGAGAGAAGCATATAAATGAATCCTTGCCCAGCAACATTGTAAATTAAAATGGGAAACAATTCCTCTTTGGCAATGTGAAACACTGAAAACATACTGAAAACAATTACTTTATATTAATTCTGTTAGTTAGTTAGTCCTAATTAGTCCTTCAAGTTATTAAATTATGGGTGACATTTAGTTTTTCCGTATACGTCCTCTGCATTGTTGAATATGACTATATTACAGTGTAATATGTTATGTATTGCTGTACATCTGAGGCTGCATCTATCCAGTTTTAAGATCTAGAAAGTAACATTTGATTTTTTTTTTCCTCTGATATGTAAAGTACTAGAATTGAAAAAAGGTATGCTTTTTTTCATAAGCCCACACTTGACAGTGTGTAGCATATTACTGGGAACTCAGCAATTTTGCATAATGCACCAGGTTTGGTTTTTCTGACATTTCTATTTACACAAAAGACAACCAATCCAATTTATTCCTGCTAGCTACACAAATAAGCTGCGTGCTTTGAATCAGCCCCCCATTTATGATTTTAATGGCTGAGTTGCTGCAACTTGATTGGCCGACGCATGCGTTGAATTGGGAAAAGTTGAAAATTCCCTAACTTTTGACGGACGCAACTGGAGGCTTGTGATTGACATGATGCACCCAACCCACAATTTCACTTCAGCAATGGTTAAGGTCACCGCACTTAAAGTCTAAGGAGACGAATGCAGAGGGTGAGTGGGGCTTGCATCAACACAGTATATTCATACAACAGTTAGAATGTAGAAACGGATGTTTTTCTTTTACAGAGGTTACAGTTACCTTTAAAAAACTTCCTTGGTAACAGATCCGTGTAAAATTCAGATTGACACTTCACATCTTTTGCAGGTAGAGAGATGATTTTTGTTGTCTGCTATCAAGACCAACAACATACATCAAACTGCTCAATTTCTTTTTTGTCTATCTTTCTTTGTTTCCAACACAAAAAATACCTTGTATATAAGGGTCAGGAGATAAATTAGAAGTGCTTTAAATACTAAAAGTGCTTTAAATACTCATCACTTATTAAAAGACCAAAGCCCATAAAATAGTTTACATGTTTTTTCTGTGACCTTCTAACAATCCATAAACTAATAAAATCTAAAAAAAAAAAAACTACTATAAAAAAAACACTACACCAACTATTGCATACTATGTGCCACTAAACAAAAAGAGAAAAAAAGATACGTTCATGCACAAGAAAAAGCAAATAGTTTGATCATACGTGTAACATTGAATGTCCATTATGACTCTTATGAGGCAGTAAATTTTCTGGAGTTGACTTTTACTGAGTAGTAGCCAAACTGCTTGCGAGACTTTGCTGTTGTTCTCGCCAAAAAATATATTGGCATTTTAACAGCAAAGCGTAGCTTCCATATGTGCCGGTTCAAGTTTCTGCCATGTTTTCTAAACTATGAAAACAAACAAATGTGGGTTCTGCAACTATGTTGGCTCAAACTTAAAGATTCAAAGTTCTGTCTGACAAAAACACACAGTCTATCATGCGTACAATTCTTTTTTAACTGACGAGTGTAAACAAAAAGCCACACCAACCTTAAAGTTGAAATTTCAATGAGAAAATCTTACTGTCTGCCAAAGACTTTGCATTTCAGCAGTTTCCTGGAACTCTGGATTATGTTGCTTGAATACTGGAGATGTTTGTTATTTGGGTGTTTATTTGACAAAGTCTGCAGTAAATCATTGTTTTGGTAGGTAACTGAGCACCTGTGGGGTTCCAGACTCTACAAAACATCACACATAAGAACCTTGCATGCATTTTTTCGTATTTTCAAAAGCAACTGCTGCTTGACGAAGCTTATGTGTTAACTGACCTAAAATATTTTCTCTTAATGCATTAGTTAAGACCCTTGTGCTGCATTCCCCAACAGTAAATGTCGCGCTACCCATACAGTTATGCGTGGCTCTGCATATTATACTATATCAATAGTTCAAGAGAATCAGTCCTTTTTAATAAAAAGCACTGGTCAGGACATTTTGTCCAGGTAGAAAAAATAGCTCGCTGTATCAGTTCCAAAACCCATTGTTACATCAACAACTGCTATATTTTCTTTATTTAGGAAAAAAAAAATGAAAAAAATGTTGCCACTTAAAGGAAATTACTTTGTGATTAAATGTTTGAAGCTTAAAAAGAGGAGAATTCTAGTTTTCCTCTACATATTTCGGTGTATAACATTTTATGAGGGTGAGAAAAGTATGGTGTTTACCATAATTGTATGATAGAACTATAATTAGTTTAGACAAATGCAATTTACTGCATACTTCTGACTGACCAAGAGGCAGTTTGAATATCTCATCCGCTTATTACAAAACCACCTTTTGCATTTATAATTACTATTTAATGAGACACCCTATTGCCTCCGCTGCCAACAAAGGATACAATTTCCTGAGGTCTTAATTAAATATCTTTGACATTCTCTAGTTAAAATACACTTGGAGACATGTAAAAGCTTGTATAGTGGGGTGTTAAGTGACTCTTTTTCACCCTCCATTCCCCCGTAAAATAGGAACATTCTTCTTATGAGAAGTGACTTTTGAGATTGGTCTCACAGCTTTGTGCAACCACACAAAATTAAATTTGTGTAAAATTAAATTAAATTCTAACCCCTAGAGCACATTTTTACCCAGAGAGATGCTCTTAAGCACAGAAAACATGTTTTTTATAATGTGCTTTTTAAAGGGACGCCATAGACTTTACAAGTCAATTTAAGATTGCTCTGCTTTCAACAAACACTTGGTATGCTCTTGCCTGAGAATTTTTTTTTCTTTCAATAAAAAAAGTGTGCTGAATTGCAGAAAAATAATCCAGCAACTCTCTTAGTAAGGAATATTGTGTTTTTGAAACTGTACCTTGTTCCACTGTATTATTTAGCAAAACAAACACTGATATTTTAAACAAATCTCACAGCATAGATTTGTCAGATAATTCCATTTGTAGACAACCAAAGGGTAAACGTTCAAATACATTTTTTAATTGTGATTTACTACGCAACACCGATATCCAGTTCTAGACATTGAACTAATACAGCTCAGCAGATGAGCAAGTGCCAAGAAAAAAAGCATGTTGAAAGATGTTACAACATGGATTCAACACAAAAGCTCGTCATGAAGTAGTGAGGAACACATTCAGTCATAGTGGAAGAAAAATAAAGATGTAGTCATTTACAAGAGCTTAAGCTTTGGAAAAGAAAAGATAAGTTACAAGGCCATAACTGAGGCCACACATTTTCCATCTGGCGTTCATCTCAAACTCACTCAAATTCTGTCTGAAAGTATACTGGCCATTTTTTGGGTTATTTGAAGATGCTTGAGTTCTTGGTAAGAGATTTAAAAAAAATGAAATAAAATAATTTCACAATTTTTTTCTCCACTTCCTATTGTTTTTTTTAAAAAAAAAAAGTAATAGCCAGATGTTTTCTTCAGAGCACCTCAGATACCATTTTCCACAGGAAATGGCTTTTTCCATTTACCCCTCTGAGGCACCTATATGTTCTCATTTCATGTGAGGGTCAGAGGTCTGGACAGCCAGCAGAGATGCCTCTGCAGCACATAGACTTTTCTTTTTCAATCCCGAAACAAAAAAGAGCATGTTTTTTATGATTTATTTCTTATAAAGTCACTGTATTTATGGTGAAGTTACAAAATTGTGCAAAAATCACTTTAATTTGATAAAGCGTAAACATCCTTTCTCCCTGGTTCCAGATTTGTTTACATATGCATGTTAGATTTATAAAATGCACATCCCTCTAGGAATAAGTGGTTATAGACAATAGATGGATGGAATGATGCACATGCCACAGAAATAATATGAAACATGCACTGTTCAGTTTTCCACATAAGTGTCAGAAGTACCCAGAATTTGATGCTTGTTATTGGGTTGTGAAAGATTTTTGGAAAGACCATTTTTGTTGAAGATGTTTTCTTAAGAGAGCCCATAAGAGTGTTATTTGTGCTCTGAGGCTGTTGGGGAGTCGAACACTTGTGAAGCTACTGAACCATAAGCACTTACAGTTTTGCTCAGCCTTTTAGACACAGTTTTACACAACAGGTGTTGGCTCAGTCTGTAGATAGACAGCCAGGGCTAGCTGCCATTGTAAAAGACTAGCTCAGAAAGAAAATGAAAACATTCTTTGTTTGTCTCTTAAGAGGGAAAATGTTTTAAGTTTTTGTTCGTTTGCTCATTTTTACCCCCCCCCCCCCCCCCCCCCCCCCCCGTTTTTTTTTTTTCACGTCTGTGGCTGTTCTTTCATTCCTCACACTTTCCATTCGCCCATTCTTCCTGAACTGTTTTAATCTCACTTTGTTCAACCGTGGTCTTGTTTTTCTCATTTTGGGGACTGAGGGCTGTGCTGTGAATCTGCAACTCAGCAGGACACCATGGAGTGATGGATGGCCCCTGACAAGGTCCAGCACTATCCAACCAGTCATCTGCTCCAAGTGAAAAAAAAATCAAATTAAAGAGGATTCACAAGTGGCCAGAGAAGAAACGTGCCAAACTCTTACACAAGCAACATATTCCAAACTTTGCATAAATATATGCGTGGGGCTTTTACACAATGAGATTAATGACCACAGTTTTGGAGTAACCCTAACCCTCACAGAGGCTGGCATTTCTTACATTGGCATTCCTAAATAATTTAATCTATTACAATCTGAGCTGCATTCCTTCCTAGAGCATGCTCACACCCTCAAGCAAAGATGCTCCAAAAATATGTGATATTAATGACTGCATTAAATTCCAGGCCAAGTTTTTGAGAGAGGAAACATTGGTCTAAAAACCGGGTCAAAGCACATCTCCAAGCAGTGGTATGGTTCCAACTCTATTACTTACCCTACTTCGAGAACAAAGACAAATATATGGAGACAGATGCACAGACTATAAATAATGGATGTAAACCTGAGAATCAAATTAAGGAAGTAAAATGTGTCTCAGAGGTAACGAGGGAGGCATGTTTTCCCTCAGAATAATAACTTCACCTGGACTGGTACAAGGTTTACACATACTCAAACAGTGTGTATTCATGCACATGCACTCTTACTTTACAGAGGTGCTGGTATTCCAGTTACAGATCTGTCACAATTGTACAAACCGACTCAAAGTAGTCAACAATATGGTGCCATGATTTGAAATTTGACACAAAACGTATGTTTTCTACAGTTCTGAGGGAAAATGTGGAGGTTAGATGTCATGCCAAACAATCTTGGGAGAAGAAGGGCTGCTTTCAAACATTTCCCAGGAATCAGGCTATTAAAATGACATTCGTTTGCAACTTGCTGGCACTTGTCTCAGGGCATATTGCAAACACATGGAATTACATGTTATGTCCATCCATGATTTAAAGACTAGGTACTGTTTCGATCAAGGAAACACACACAATACTAGATCTGTGCAGACCATGTGGAAAGAGTAAAGAAAGATAATATGGTAATCAACAGTTCGCTACGCCGAGATCACATCACTGTTGACAATTGTAGGCTGAAACATCAATAAAAACAAATAAAATAAAGTATTTTAGAAATACAGCCAAAAACTAAATTCACAAGGTTGTGTAATTTTATATGTAGTCATGCTCTGAGAGAGCTTCCAGTCTGTGTTACATTGTAAAAGGTCTCCGTGTGTGAAACTCTAGCGTTGTGCTGCAGGGCTTCCTCCTGGAACTTTTTCACTCTGTACATGAACACAAGTAATCAAATCACCCAAGTTATTTAAAGGATGGTTCTCATTACAGATACACCTAAAATACACATGACTTTAAACACAACTTTGCTAAAAAGATACACATGGTGGTCAAGAGTACAAATGCATTGATCTAAGTCGCATATTCTGTATATAACACTCACACCTTTTCACACATGCACTGCAGCACTGAATTTGTCTAGCGACTGAGTTATTGGGGAAAATGAAAATGTCAAAACCTGATGTACAGGAAATTGTGCTGACTTTACCCTGCCAGATCGGTAATATGTCCAAGTAACATACAGCCCATGTGTGAGAAGAACAGTTTATTGTCTAAAAAAGTGAGAAATGTGCTCAGTGATGAGATCTAATACTCTTTTGTGCTTGTCTGTATACTGCGTCATAGTCTTTCATCAATATTGCAGAGATGTGCAAATACATGTTTGAAAAAAATAAAGAAAGCACAAAATGACAAGCAACTTCTAAGAATTATTTCAAAAGCATCACCCTACCACTCTAAAAATTAATCACATTTTTATCTATTTGTGGTGAATGCTAATACTGACTCTGCCAGTCAATCAAAAGAGATCAAACCTTTCTAGCCTGACTTGAGTGTGTCTTATCTTGTGCAAACAGCACATCTGAAAAACAGGAAGTGGTGAAGGAAACAGTTTGAGAGTGGCTACACCGTTATAGACCTATCAAAACTCGAGTTTTATTTTCTGCAAATTTCACAAAATATATCAAACACCACTTAAAAGCAGAACAGGTAAACCGAAACATGGGCATCATTCTTTGTGTAAATTACGTACATGATGTATGAAACCAGCAGGTGCCATTTCTGGAATGTAAGGTGTTATTTTCTCAGTAGTGACACCTACTGTGTTGGATGAGTACTACAGTTACTGGAGCGAACCTCAAGCAGCCAAATAAACACTTACGGCACTGCATTGACACACAATGACCCCTGCATTAGGCATAAGGAAGGTACCATTGTTTTAATTACTTTGTCATTCATGAAGCAGAATCCAAAATACCTCAACATACCTTTTAAGAGGTCTTATGGCTGGCTACTCAAGTTGACTTAGCTCACTTATGTCCTCCAGTGGTAGCTGCTGGTTGGAGCAGTGCAGGCAAGCATCAAATGTTTAACCCTAATATGCTAGATATTTCCAAGGTGATGCTCCATGAGAATATTTTTTTTTTCAAATTTTTCCATCACTGACAGATAAAAACTAAAAATCAAGAGACTGACCTGACAAACAGAGAACTTTCATCATCTTAAGAGTATTCTCTGTATAACGACTCCATACGGTCTGTGGACTTGACTTTCACTACTAACAAAGAAAAAAAAACATACTTTGTGGTTCAGGGAACATGATAATGCAAAGGCACCATTGATCAAATCAGCCCTTAAAATAAAATCATTTATATCATTTATAATGTCTCCTGTGTAAATGAGCAGAATGAGCTGGAGCAAGCTTGAAGTTAATAGAAGCACAGTAGGTTTGTGTCAATAATTGAACTGAAATTGTTTGTTCAACTTTCATTGCAAGTCTGAGTTTTATGCAGCAACCCTAAATAAAACAGACACACACATTCTGAATCCATCTCTGTCTGTGCTTTATTAAGCTCTAGTCATCGTTGGTGTTCTCCACGCTTGCAGTAAACAACATAACATTAGTTTACTGATAGGTCACTTGGGTATAGAAAAGGTCAACCAAATTACGGCAAATGGTCTGCTGCTTTTACAGATAGGAAATCTTGAACCTGAATGAGTCATTACAATTTAAATGTTTCCCCATGTCTGAATGTTCAAATTTGAAATAAAAAGCAACAACCCTAACCCATTAAAACTGTAGTACAATAATAAAAAAAAAAACTATCATATATCAATAGCCCCATCCGCCATCCTCTGTGTGCTTTAAACAAAACACTGCTTTCTGCAGCCTAGTTTTCTCACCATGTCCAGCTCTCCCCGGCTCCACTCTGGAGTGTTTCCAGTAGTGGCAACATGTCTGACACAGACAATCTCCTGCTGTCTAGGGTGAAGGAACAACTTTGGAGAATAATTTATGAAAACAGTTTAAGGCTGTAGTGGAAGGAGTTTTGATTACATAGACATCATTCATCTTACTAAGATGGGCTTTTTTTAATTCTTTAAACAATCCTGGGGAATTTCTTTCCCCCCTGTTGATGTATACATTAGATGAGATATTATCTGAGTCTTTTTATTGATGGAGTGTGCAAAGGTTTGGACATTGGTGCACATTTCCTCCTTTTCTTTTCTGTGCCTCAATGCATAATATATAATGAAATGCAATTAGAAAACAAAATGAATATTTTATAAGTATTTCAAATGCAAGTAGATTGACAGAAAACATAGTCTTTCCAAGTCTTACCATAGAGTTGGTAAGACTCAGTAAGACTCTGAATGCTTGGTTAAAGCATTCAGAAGTCTTCAATATATGTTACATAAACCAACTTAAAAGAAGAGGATACTCAGTTTATTTCACTGTGTTTGAAAAGGAGACTGTTCAGTAGCTCACTGACTGTAAACCCTGTTTTTGATTACTCCATCTTCTTTTAAAAAGCCCAATATAACCAATAAATAAATCCTTCCTTAAGTTATTGGTTCCAGTTCCTCTTTCAAATACTACAGCAACATAATTTCTAAAATGAATATTGTATGTGCAACTTCTTTAATACTTAAAAAGATTCTGCATTATGCCAAGAATCCAGAACAGTTCTCAATGGTGCCCATATCCAATAATAGATTTATAGATGAATAATTTGAAGTAGATGACATTCATTGTCATGCCAATCTCAGCAACCAGCTGTACTGTGGTGTTACATTGTGGAGCTTGGCAGGGGAAAGACAGATGCAGCAACAGTCTGGAGATAGACTGGGTACTACAGCAGCTGCACCTTGAAAAACTGAATCTGTCACAGTTTACACCTACTGTATATAGTTACTGAGGGAATTTTAAACACAGACATTAGACAGACACTGAAAACCCACTCTGTTTTTTACAAGCAGTGTTTAAACATCAGGGTCGTTAAAACATGGAGGAACTCCATACCAGGAAGACGGAGTATGTTTCTTTCTTCTGCAAGAAAATATGTTTTGATTTTGAAGTTAGTACAAACAAAAAGGTATAACTAGAGGCACAGCTGTACCAGTTTGTTTTCATGAAAACCTTTTTTAAGCTATTCCCAGATGTTCGGTGAAATCCCTGCTTTGTGCCTGCTCCTCAAGTTTGTCTTTCCAGATTTTGTAACTTTCAGACTAATATTTTTGTCAGGGAAAATATTTTCTCTTTATTGTTATGCATATTCATTATTATTCCCTATTATGATATAACATAATTATGACAGAACATTAGATTTGCGCACTGAAATTCTGATAATTACACAGCTGGGAAATACTGATATGTGCATTCAAAGAGGGGTTTTTGCCACAACTGTGTTAACAAAAGTGCTATTAGTTTTACAAGGCAGAATGTAGATTTGAGTGGAATCCAAAAATCTTGATCCAACCAACAAAGTATGTTGAGTCACTTGACTTAGCACTTCAAGCCAGCCTGCTATTTTATTGGATGCTTTCTAGGACTTACAACCACCCTCAGCCTTCGTATAAGATTATTTCAGATATGAACAGGAAAAAAAAGAAACATGAACACACACAGTTTAAATGCATAATTCCATCATGCATGAGTTTAAGATTATAGCCTAGGTATGCTACAGGGGTCATATTATGAAAAAACATATGATTATATTTATTTGTAATCAAGTGTGACTTTGGTTGTGGCTGTTGCAGCCTAAAAACATGTCATTTGGTGAGCTTTTCAAATTTGCAGGATATTGTGACATCAGACACCCAGATCAGAGAATTATCCAGTTTCCCCATCTCGGTCTCCACCCAAAATTGAATTGTGCTGCATTTGCTGTATGTCAAAAGTGGGTAGCACAAAACTGTAACACAAACTTCAAAAGAGGCACACTGTACCAACAAGGGAGTTGAGAAGCTCACTCCACCCCTCAAAACCAGCTACTATGGACAGTGGTGTTTAGAAGAGGCTTATGTATCACATTCCTGTGGTATGTTTTATATATCACAGAGGTATCATTAGCACATCAGGAAATTGTGTCAACTTTTAAATAGTGCATATGTGTCCTTTAAAATTAGAGTGATGCCAAACAAACCATAAAGCCACTACCTCAGTGAAAATAATGATGTAACACTATCACATATGCAGATTTATAGTGGAAGAACTGTTAAAAGTATTCTGTTTCATGCATCTCATGTTTTTTTATTTTGTTGTTCTTATGCCTCCTTTTAGTGGAGCACGACATATCTTAATAAGACACTTCTGGCTATAAGCACTGCACGTCTACGTAAGTTCACAGAGGGGAACTCGGGTATTAATGACCGATGTACTTCAAGCAATGTTTAACCAAACAACTAATTACACATTGTAAACTTTCCTTGTACATGATACCATCTGAGTGAGATCAGACTATAAAACAGAGAAAGCAGACAAGCTAAATGATGATGTCAGGCTTGAAAGCATCTGTTTGAACACAAAACCAACTTTTCACCCATCATTAAAAATAATACTTTCCACTGAAATGCCTGTGACAAGACCTCATGAAAAACCTAAACTAGTGGTATGGTTGAGTATGTTTAACTACGGTTGCCTGACACTGACAAGCTTCTTTGGAGCACTGTACCTCAAGGGATTTCCTGTGTTCTGGTTAATGCCCAGAAATTTGGTGATTCTACATCCTGCTACTCTCGTATGAATAATGCCATTCATCTATGAAACGGGAAGTCAGACTTGGCGGGCTCAAGAGCTTTCACCTTCTGAGGTGATTCCCTCTGTAATGCCGACTTTATACCAGCGACTGTGTCATAGTTGCTTGTGGATTCACACCACCAAACTTTCTTTTGCAGCACAAGTACTGTGTACATAATTGTTTAGCATATCATTGTCATAAATACCATAGACTTTATAAAGAGAACTGGATAAAGTCTCTGTGACATCACACATAGGTAGGGCTAAGTATTGTATAACATTTTTCTAAATCGATACCAAAAGCTATACTTTGTTTTCAATACAGATTCCTGAACAGTACTTTTTTCAAAATCAATGTATTACATTATTGGCATACATAGTTATTTTAGACATTAACAGCAGAAAAATTATTATTATTATTATTATTATTATATATTAACTATTTTTTAAGTAGTTTCAGAAGATAAATTATACAGTGTGGTTTAACTTTAGCAAATAAAAGCTCGTATTTGACTGTATGTTTAATTACCATTAGACATAAATGCAGAGAACGGAAACAGAGAAAAAAAATAAGTCGTGGACGTTGAACAAATTTCTCCACAGAGGATTCCAGTCCAGGCTTTTCCAAGTTCAGTTCATCAGTTTATGAAAAGTTCAATTCAAGCCAGAAAAAAAGAACTGTCAAGAACCCAGTCCGGGTTTTCCCTGAAATCAAAAGAAACTGAGTATTAGCATTTTGAGTGGTTTTCTCCAGCTGTTGTTCACAAAATTAACAAAATACCTATTCACAGAACCAGACAGCCAACTAGCAAAGAGCCACATACAGTATATAAGATTAAAACTAGGCATACTGTAATTCTTGAAAAAAAAAATTGATTCAAATCATTTTTTTAAAAAATACAATTCAAATTGATTTAATTAAGCCATGAATCGTGATGTGGCCTCCGGGCCAGCAGAGGGCGCACTTGAGTTAAACTATGTTCTTGCTCAATGTCACTATATGCGGCGCTTTGTGTGACGTTCAGCTCAGCTTTGGCTAAGGAAGGCGGGGTGCACAGTGTCCGATGCAGATTAAAAACAGTGCAGCAGCCAGCGAGCAGAGAGCGACTAAGAGAAAAATACGTGAGTCATGGCGGGGATCGAACTCCAATTTTTTTTCAGACAAAAATAAAATTGCCTTAGTTTGTTCCTGCTTTATCTACCTCAGGAATAAAAAAAAAAAACATTCTCTGATGCAGTATTAATTTGGATAGAGTGTAAGAAAAGACCAGTTTTGTTATGTTTGTATAATATCTTAGTTTATGCTTGGCTTAAAGTAGAGTCGACTTGTTATGTACTAAAGGAAAAAAATCTTGATACTGTACTGATTTATTGAAAAGAGGGCAGTAGGCCTATTGTAAAAAAAAAGAAAGAAAGAAAAAGGAAAAAAACAGAATTTGACAGATTTGAGAGTTGATAAAACAGTTTCCACTTTCCAGATGATAAAGGGGATTAAAAAAAACAGTATTGTAAAAAAAAGAAGAAGAGAACTGATACAATTTTTTGTCATTTGCTGCTAGTTCTAATCTACTGTAGTGAAAAGAGCATAAGAGAAAACACTACACTATTCTTAAAAAGGAAAAAGCTGGATTTGTGTAAGAGAAATTATAAAAATCAAAAAAATCAGTCATTTGCTTGTAAATTAATTTTGTGCTGTACATGAGTCAAATCGTGATTCAAATTGTATCATGAGCATGCCTAATTAAACCTCCGCAAAGCAGATGACAGCAGTCCAATGAAGTTTTGAATTGGAATCTGCCACCAAGAAGAGATGGAGACTGTGTTTCCAGAGGGTTGTTTGAATCTGGCGCTGGTTTCTCATGACAGGATTGGATGATTGGAAACAGTGCTTCACAGTAGAGCAGTGTTGGCATTGGTACAAAGTATTAAAATTAGGTATTGAAAATTTTTTGATACTTGATGGTATTAAGGCATTTTGATTAATACCAGAAGGGTATCCATTTTTGAAACCCAGTCTACTCACAGGTTTCTGAAGAGATGTTTTGAAGCCAATTTTTTAGGCCTATGGAGGTCGCCATGTTGGCAGGAAATGACTCCGGCTAATCCAAAAATGGGCAAATGGCTGGAATGAACGAGCCTGTGAGTCAAATGGTAAATCTTGTTTTCCATTGAGGCTAACTATTGTAGCTTAGCTTGGCTAATATTTAACCATAATGCTAAATAATGTCATCTTACATTTCAGATGTTCCTACAGCAACATCTGAAACCAGAACCAGAACTGAAATGAGGACTACGGGAGCCAAGCTCCACCACAGCTACTGCAGCCATCTGTTGCTAGCCCAGCCTCAGACCAGCCAGATAACTAAGGCAGTAAAGCCAACAGCAGAAGTGGTTGGATTGTCACCCACACCATCCCTGGTTGGTCTTAAAAATGCAGACGTGGTCGCTTGCCCTGAGCAGACATCTGAAGCAGCCTACTTGACTGCCAACTTGTCCTCCAGACATAGGCCACTTGATCATCAGCAATCACACCCAGAAGATCTATCCAGGTGAGGCCTCAACTCTTAGCCAGAGGATGTGAGCTGCTCGCCAGTCATCTTTCCCAGAACCCTCAAGGCCAACCCAGAGCACAATTACTATCCACTGGACTGAAGACTTTTTTGGATTGAAACTAGCATGCCTATGCAACTGGTATGCTGAGACAGGCAACCTACGAAACTTACCATGCTTATGTCAAACCAACCCAGATTAGTTGGTCATTTGTTTCATCCTCTTTTCTATGTTGCAGATGTTCAGTAGGCTACTGTCAGCAGCTGTGGACTTGAACTTGGGTAACTGCTTTAGACAAATGTGCCATCCCTCAAGTCAAATGAGTCGTCACATTCTCATTTGCCACTGCCTGGCCACTCACTTATCAGTGCCAACTTATCACTGGCCACATCAGTAACTGGATTCAGCAGGGATATAGCCTCTAACTTCACATATACAGTCACTGCTGACTTCTCAATAGTCTAAACTACCTTTTACAAGACCACAACAAAACCTCAGCTTGTAACTCTTGAGGAAGTCTTGGGGATTTTAAGATATGTACAGGATCATTATCCTGCTGCAGGATCCATCCTCTTTTTAACGCAAAGCTGTTTTACAGCTTCCAGAACTTACTGGTATTAAATTTAATCAATTGTTTCATCTACCAGTTGAAAGTTACCCACCCTACAAGCTCCAGCAGAAGCTTTTTCATATCTTGACTCTGCCATGAAAATATTTATGAAGGTGTCACAGAGTCTGCTAAATCTTCTTAAAGGTCTCACACAGCCAAAATGATTTAAAAAAAAATGTCACAATACAAAATTAAAGTTAAAGTTTATGAAAGATACCGGACTTTGAGGAAATTACTTTAAGACACAACACAAGGCAAGAAGGTTTGTTGTAGGGTTTTGGTTGGTTAGCAAACTATCAAGTTACAAGTTCATGCTAAGTGATTTCTAACACAACACTGTTGTTAGCTCTCCATTTTTTACACTGTCAAAAATGCTTTTTAAAAATCATAGTAGCCTACAAAATGACAGGTAGTCATGGTAAAATATTGAAATGAGCAAGCACGCACCTGCACATTAGGCCATGGCAGGATATTTTATGAATAGGATATCTTGGTAAAAAAACTGGACACAAATGCTTTAACATGGCGAAAATTGCATCACGTTTTATGAATGGTCATGAGTTTGTTAACTACGGCACAGCTTTATAATGTGATAACCCTTTGTTAAAGAACTATTTCCATTCTCTTCAAACAAAAGATTAATTCAAAAGTTTTCTCTAAAACAGATGTTGAGAATCTAAGATCAAATTTCAGCAAATTTCCTCCAGCTCCAAAACTGAGGGATGTTGACAGATGAAGTGAAATATAGATATCCCTCTGGTGAATTCTTAAGAATTCATTTTGGTTTTGACCACAGTAACTTCTCATTCCATAATAAGCACTCTATGATGAAATACATTGAAACTACGGAACATTTATTTTATAAATGTATTTTTATCGCTCCCTGGAATGATCTGCATTACTGAATGTCTCCTAAATTTGTCAATTTATGCAAATCTAACAGGAGAAAAGTATCATATTTGGCAAAATTAGAAAAGTTTTTTTTTTTACACATACAAATATGTTCCCAAAGTTAAGACCAAATTTATGTTTCCATTTAGTTTCTGTGTCTTTCATCTCCCATCCTCAAAATATATTGGGAAAAACAAAGATATGAATCATTCCAAGTCAATACAGGATCTTAATCACAATTGTGGAGACTGATGTTAAATAAACACATGTTGAATATTTAAGCTTTATACAGGCAGGGAATCAAATGTAATTGCTGTTAATAGCTAAGCAAAAAGAAACAAAACCAAAAGGAGCTTCAATCTCTTGCAGTAAATGCCTCAAATACAGGGTGGCTGGCTTGTTCTACACTGAGCTTTTTTTTACTTTTTTTTTTAGCTTCAGCGATTTTTATTCTTAAAGTGTTATCTTTATTAGAAGTTGAAGAAGTTCAGATCTAAAATTGAGTCTCAAAACAGACTCTGTTCAGTGTAATATTCTGCTTGTCTACCATCTGGATAACTGAAGCTCCCTTCCAAGGAGGATATATATCTCAGGCTGGCTTCACGGCAGCAGCATGGGGTATGAGCCATGTGAGCATTCTTTTTTTTTTTTGCATGATAACTTATCGAGCATTGTCACTGGCTGCGCAGTACGCATAGCTCAGCCTGCTCAAGCACCACTGCAGCCATGTGGCATTTCTAGTGGTTCTCAGAAGATACACACAGCGAAAATGTTTGTCAGTTTGACCTTTTATCTGCAACAATACCCTCTCTCTGGCAGGATCGGGGAGCAAACAATATGTCACAGACATTCAAATATTGTATTCCTGGTCACCAACCTTTCCCCCTCAAGTGCAGTGTCTAAAAGCATAAAACAACTTCCCAAGAAGGAAAATTGTCTACAAAATCATTCGGTTTTAGTGCATTACATCTTTTGTTAACACTCATTGTATAAACTACTCTTTTTTTTTGCTTGACTGTGAGGTTGCTTCTATAAATGCTGATATCTGTTTTTGATACAATACTTATATATGATGCATCAGTTTACTTTATCACTGTAAAAAGTCTAAGATAGAAAAAAAAGCTTATACAATCACTTTTTGGCTGTATATGTCAACATCAAACCTGCTCTGGAAACAAGTGTTTTTCTCAAAGTAAAATATTTGCCGTGCTAATTTTATTTCCTGTGTTCCCTGCCTCTTAAAAATCTAATTTAATATTTCCAAAGAAAATATCAAACTACTTTATCATCACCGTCTCATATTGTACTATCAGCACTTGCAAACCTTCGTACTGATAAGATCACATCTAACTCCCATTTCTTCAGTTTGTTTTGGGAAAACTTTGGTTTAGTCCATTGTTAAACATATTTATCTTTTAAGTATAAGAACTTCTAAACTGAAAGTTGTTTACCCTTTGAGTCATAAATGAAGTCAGAAGCTGAACAGTTTGACTCATTCTGTAAGTTGTCAAACATTAAGTCACAACATACAATACTACACTATTTATAAAGTTAGAGAAAATTAAGTTGGGTTTTGAAGTTGTGGAAAATAATTCATAAATTGTGTGACCAAAGGAAATAATAAAGAGAAAGAAAAAAAAAGAGGAAGTGATTCTAGATGGAGGGATATAGACCTGCGGAGAGACAAGAAATAACACTGACCATGACCTTGTCTGAGGTTGGGGTAATTTCTCAACTTAATTCCCCTTCTGAATGTCTGTGTGCATGTTAACAAATAGTGGCCCCATTACTGATGGCTTTAACAAGCCTGGGTCAAAGGCCAGACAGTGGTGAGTGGAAAAGGATGGAGCAAGACTGTTAAAGATCCTTTGAACACCACCTGCCTTCACACACACACACATACGGGAATGCTGAATCTTGACTAATTGTTACCAGACCATTTTCAAACACATCAGTAGTGCCTCTATGCCCTGATTTCTCTCCACCAAAGAAATGACAAGTCTTTGCATAGATTCAACACGATTTTGACTCGCTTTAGCTTGAGACCACCATTTAAACATGTCCACACTTTCATCACTTTTTCCAGCATCATCATGGATTATTCCACTGACACATTTCTCACATGTTAAACTCCACCAGAGTCACTCTGCACCATAAAAAAAAACAGCATCAGAATCTTTGCAGACATTGTAAAAATATCCTTCAGACACCTGAATAACATCTCCCATTCTCAAACTTGTAGCTCAAAAGCATCATGCCGTGTCTTGCTATCTCTTAAGACTATTTCTTCTTCTTAATAGGAACCATCACACCAAGAGTTCAACATTAGAAAGACAAAATCCTCCATGGGGTCCGAATCCATCACTAAATGAATGCAAAAATGTCTAGCATGTAGGAAAAGCTGTGATTCATTTTCACCATATGTTTTACTGCATCTGTATTTTCAAAATACATTCAATCTTTTCCCCACCTGTAAAGTTATTTTGAATATTTACTTTGAGATTTTAAAAATTTAACCAAAATAATTAAAATCTCCACAACAAGCTTTAAAAAAGCATGCATAATTCATTGTCTGTAAATCATTTTTTATGTATGTTTTTATTTCATCTTCGCAGAAACAACTGGTTGCCCACCACACAGCAGCTCAGGAAAGCAAGTGAATATCCTCGTGACAGGGGGTTTCGGGGGTTATGGGTAACATAGTCTTGAACTTACAAGACATTAGCACATTACCGTGTGTGACAAAGACTAGTTATCCTGGAGAAGCGATGAAAACTCCAAGAATAATTGAATGACAGAGGGAATATATTTAAACAACAATAATAGGATTGCACTATAATAAGCCTTTACTTATTGTGATACGGTTCGGTTCAATACTACTGTATGTTTTGTTTAAAGGTAGACTGATGGGTATATAATATTTTCTTAACTAACATGAGTGTTCCTGCTGATGATCGGTTGGCAAAGGAAATCATCAGCCCCGGATTACTTCAAGAGACCAATTTCCCAAAAAAAAAAAAAAAAAGAATGCCGATCAATGTTTTTAATTATAAACTTGATATTTCATTGACACCGTTTTTTTTTTCTATAACAAGTGCACCACACATAAAAGTCCAAAACAGACACAAATTTATTTGAGATTGTCAACTGGATGTCTCATTTCTTCTTATCAAATAGCTGGATTTTACAAATGGCAGAACAAGATTTTATTGACATTTTACAATATATCCTTAATGCCCTGCTCCCTTCTATGACATTTCCAAGAAAGATGAGACTTTAACCAAATAGTATAAGAACAGAATATATATATATATATATATATATATATATATATATATATATATATATATATATATATATACAGTCATGGAAAAAATTATTAGACCACCCTTGTTTTCTTCAGTTTCTTGTTCATTTTAATGCCTGGTACAACTAAAGGTACATTTGTTTGGACAAACATAACGATAACTACAAAGATTGCTCATAAGAGTTTTATTTAAGAGCTGATATCTTACCATTTTCCATGGTTTTCTTGATTATAACCTAAATCACTTAAGTTTTTACATCAATACCTATGGCGTTGTACTGCCCTGTCTGTTTTAGTCACATGATGATGTTTAGTGGTACCAGGTATTAAAATGAACAAGAAAGTGAAGAAAAAATGGTGGTCTAATAATTTTTTTCCATGACTGTGTGTGTGTGTATATATATATATATATATATATATATATATATATATATATATTTATATATATAACTGTTCAACAACAGATTTGATTCATATAAACCTTTAAGGTTAAAGTTGATTATCTAAAAGTATTAAGGAGATGTGTAAAAACAGGTTGTGACAAAATGAAAGACTAGAAGACCAGAGGGCCTTCTAGCACACTCGCAAAATTAAAAAATGTATGTGCTACATGCTGAACTAAACTTGCGATCCGACTTACACTAGCAGGTCCAAATTCTTCCTGTGTTTGTCTTCTTTGATAAATGCTACCTGGCATTGTTTTTACTGTTGCACATGAGACTATATGAAAATACACCGCTGATGTACGCTACTCATTCCTCCCGTTTTCACTCATGCGACCATGCATGTGTCAGCTTCTTCCAGGAAAGAGGGACCACCTGAATACATGAAAAATGCACCGCAGACACACTCCTGGGAGGCCATCAGCTCTGTGTTTGCAATGACTGAAAATACAAGTGATAAATTCAACCACGGTTGAGTTGATGTAGATTTGGGATTCTTTGTTTTTATGTAATTTATCAATGTCATCGCAAAACATATGGCCAAATGTTTCATATGTCCCTGGATCAACAGTAAGCACAGGGATGTGTGCTTCACTAGTGTGTATCTAAACTTTTAACCACTGGGAGACTTCGTAGGGATGATTTTGGCTCCCACTCAGAAGTAAATTAATGTTTTCTCTAAGAATGAGTGACCAGTGACCCAAGTCCAAAATTACTTCTCTACAAGAGCTCTGGTTTTCAAGTCTCACTTTCAGGGTGCGTCTCTATTTTGGAATGAAAATCCTTTTTAAAAAAAATAAAAATAAAAAAAAAAAAAAACAGCTCAGACCAGAGAATTTTCAAAGGGCCATGAAGGATAAGAAATGAGAACGCGACGGAGAAGAAAAGACTTTGAAAATACCTCCATTATGCTGGTTGGTATCAACAGGCAAGATGGAGGAAAATGTTATACTGATTTTAGCTAAATAGATTTTTTTTTTTTGCACTTTCTGCTGGCATAATTAATTTAATTTGGAAATAAAAATGCCATAAAACTAAGCAAAGAGTAATAACTTATAATCTTTGGACAATTCACTGCCAGGACCCTGGACAATTTTTGGACACTTCTGCACACTGCAGACAGTCCTACCTTTAAGTTATACCCCATTTATTTTCCACTGTAGGTCTCCGTTCCCATCCTAGATCAAGTTCAACAACAGATATGAAATGCAGCCCACCCAAAACCATGACTCCAGAGTTCTTCCTGCGGTCGGGCTGCACTAGCTGCGATTATATTGACAGTAAAAATCTCAGTGCTCTGTTTACCAGCCTCTGCTGCTGCACCCCACCATCCATCCCCAAATTCCTTCTTTGCAAATTGCGTTTGTCATCCTGGAGAAGATGGTTTACAGTGCTGTGCCTCGAACCTTATGTGAGAGCACGCACATGCATGCGCATGGCCCACAGAGTCCCGAGAAAATGCCAGGAAATGAGCGGGGGCCAAAAAAACATCGCTTGTGAGTGATCTCCTACCTGTTATTGTAATGTTGCTGTAGATGTTGGACAACTGCTCTTTCAGCAGGACTAGCTGTGTATTAGCAGCCTTCTCCCGCTGCAGCTCCAGCATGATGTCAGGATGGCTGGCCAGCTTGCAGCCCTTCTGCTTGTCCAATGCAATGTCACTGCGCACTATATCTGCAGGCCAGCAAAAACAGCAAATATTTAAGTAACAGCACTTTAATAAATCTGTCAATTTGCTATTTTATTATTATTATTTCTGTTTTAATCTAATAATAATAATAATAATGATAATATTAATAATAATTAAGTCTGGATCAGTTTTGTCATTTTTAACAATCCCACCATAAAAATGATTATTTATTTCTACACTCAACTGTAATTTCATAACTATTAGCTCATGCAGTTAGCTTTATAAATGTCCTTCCTTGTGATCTCAAAATGTTCTGTTAATGTTTCACAAGTTTAAATGAGGTGCTCAATCGTATTATTTCAATTTTAGGGGTTAAATTATATCCTACTGTGTTATTCTGTCAGGCATTTCTAACATTATGCCAACATAATTCCATCAAGGTCATCTTAAAACTACTTATTAATGTTTTATTTTATTTGACTGAGCTGCTTAAAGCTCAAGGAGGAACCATTAAAGGTCACTGTCCTGACAGTTTAGCTAGCTGAGCACGCGATACCGACAGCAACTGTCCACCGTCTTTTCATCTCTTACAGTCATTTTAACTCGGCATCCCACCTTAATCTTTTTCACAAATACGACTCTAAAATAAAATAAATAAGCAAACCCTCACAACACATAATTGTCGTGGTCCAAAAAAAAATGTGCTCTGACTGCTCATAAAGGAGGAAACGGGGACCCAGAAAGCAGACGCCGGAGCTTTAAAGGAGCTACAGGCCTGAGTGAGGGTGGCGTCTAATCACCGTCCTCGTAGTTCTTCAGGTAGTAGTCCGGGCCCGGTCCCCTGAACTTCGCGAGGTTCTTCTGGTTGTTGAACTGCAGGAAGTCGGTCCGTTTTCCGCCGAAACGCAGAAACGCAGGCGACAGGCCGCGTGCCAGGGTCACGAGCCGCTTGGAGCTGTGGACACACAGGACAAAAAAAAAAAAAAAAAAGGAAAATCAAACCCGCTGGAAAAACTGCGTGAAAGATTTACCTGTTACTAATTGAATATCTGAGAAAACCACCAAACGACTCCGCTTTTTATATTTCGGACCCCTCGAATTAATTTATTAAGAACGCAACACGTTTGATGTCCCTGTGAACGTCAACTACTATTATTAATTTCTATTGCTTATTAGTGTATTTAGGTCAAGAAGCGACTTCCATCCGCTAGAAGAAAAAGCACAGCAGCGCAGGGAGGACAGGACTGCAACAGGACAGGAATTAAGGCGCACGTGAACCCTATTTAGCGTTTCAAATATGAGCACATTCCCCCTATATCCCTACATTTGAAACTGTTACTTTACCACATGCTGATTTAATTGCCAGCTGGTGCACCAGTAAAAACAAAGCTGCCTCCTGTTGTCTTTGCGCCTCTGAAAGTGGTCGGTCAGAGCTAATAGTCTGCAGGATACTCTGCTTTATTAGTCAAGTCACTGAATGCTGTTTAAAAGTTTACAAATACAAACATCAGGGATTAAACGAGAGACCGACAATAACTTGTCGGGAAATGCGAAAAGTAGGTTAACGGGCAGCGGAAACGATTTGTAGTTCAGGGTTTCACTGAACCTTCATTAAATGGTTGTTGGAAAATACAAGCTTGTGATATTTATTGTGAAACATTTAAAAAGTAGTCAAACAACTAACTTAGAGCGAAGCAGCAGGGAGGCTTAGCCAATGAGATGGAGGTGAAGTTTACAGGATAGATCCTGCTGTATAAAACGGTTAAAATGACATGTTTATATTCTATTGTTCTTTCTTTAATAATCTTAATGGTAAAGGTTTTTTTTATTTGTTCATGAAACAAAATGAGCAGTCAAACTACATATGTTATTATTTATAAACTCCATTCCAATATATGACAGACCCTATCACGATTTCTTTTCCACTCTTATTAGTTTTAGAGTTGGTAAACATTAAATTCAATTTATTTTGACATATCTGGGCATCTCATAATCCATGCTGCAACAGTTGCTTGAGTTATAGTAGCTCTCTGTTTTTCTTTTTAACTCCTCAAATAAATACCCCAGGAAAAGGTTGTTTGTTTGTTTGTTTGTTTGTTTTAAAGCGAGACGTCCTATTTATATATAATATAAAAATAACCTAAATGAATTTATTTTCTAAAAAGTATGGACTTACATCTGACACATATGGGTGAAATTACATTTCAGATTAATTTTTTTTAATCATTTTTGTAAAAAGTACCAGTGATTACAACGTAATAACAATGAAACTGTCACAGGGAGATTTACTAAATTGTAAAATTCCATCTGAATATTCCAGAATAATCTCTAATCCTGTAGGCTATGTGCAATAAACTGTGTAATGTGCGTAAAACAGGTCGGCATCAAGTGCAGAATGCATAGCCTCTGAAGTAATTTTTCACTTAAATGGTTGCCTTACTAGATAATGGACCAGTTCTGGACGGGAGTCAACATAAATGCCGAGAACTGGACCGCTCGCTTCTCTGACTGAGGCTGAAACGTGCTGGATGACTCCATGACAAGTCAGACAACGTGGCTGCGTGCGTAATGAACATAAGAACCGCCAAACATTATAGAGGTGGCCAGTCATGCGGATGACAAGCGGGAGAGCTGTTTGGTACCTCAGAAAATCCAGCCAGCCGTCTTTGATGATCGAGGGGTCCAGCTGCAACGAGAGGAAGTTGTCGTTGAGGACTCTGATCGGACTGCGGGTGTTGACATCCAGGAGGACCAACGTTCTTCCCATGAAACCGGGTCGCTTCCCACCAGCTGCAGGTCTCTGATAAGTAGAGGAGGAAGAGTAGGAGGAAGACTGCACCACCAAAATAACCAAAGATGCCAGCCACAGGGAAGACCAGGGGGACACGTGCGGTGAGGGTTTGGGCATCTTTGGAGAACGGCGAGGATCAGAGCGCGCAAGGAGGCTTGAAGGCTGTAAGGAGCAAGGAAAGCTACTGCAAAGTTCGATGGCGGTTCTTTACTTCAATCGATCTGGATCTGCCTTCCTGTCTAGCTGTCTCACCCTCTTTGCCCCCCGCCCCTCTGAGTATCTTTGGGAGCTGCGCACAAGAGCGCGCGTCTTGGGCCAGCCTTCCCGGTAGTTGGAGCCAGAAACTGGGAGGAGGAGAGGAGGCAGCGCCGCCCCTCCGATGTTGTCTGAGACATGAGGCTGTACAAGAGGAGTTTTCTGAGCTCACACTGTTAACAACTGATCCTCGAGAGGGGAGGATGCGTTGTCTTCAAGATACTAAGCATACATAAGGCGAGTAGTGGAGGCTCCTCGTAAAGTGGAAATCATTAGTTTCTAAAACACGACCTCAAATAGATAAACAAATAAAATAAGATTTTATTTTGAAACTCAAAACTAGATCCAGTGATGAAGCGAAAATAGAATAGAGATCGTGTCACTTCTCTTTGTAGATTGCAATGATGATGAAAAGGCTGCACCTTCAAACATAACAAAGTTATGAAGGCTTTAAAGATAAGGATCCAAGACTTATGGAATTGATTAGGTAAAGAAAAATATGAAAGAGAATTAAATGAAAAAATAAAGACTTTACTGTATCTTCTTCTTCTTTTTTTTCATTCTAAACATTTAAAGGTCAAACTAGACTTATGTTGACCCATGATAAGCCCAGTTACAGACTTCACCAAGTAATGATCACTCCAGATCAGCCCAGTATAAAAGGGCATATTCTCATGAACATAATGCTGACTGCACATTCAAAATTTAATTTTGCAACCAAAAAAACAGAAAGAAAAATCCCATTAATCCCACGAGAGTCTCTGGGCTGCGGTGTAGCGAGCAAAGCAAAAGGAGCAGAGCAGATACAATCTTATAAACAGCATATTTCATGTTCGTTGCACAAACAGCGTCGTATTTGAACTAGATTTTTGGAGATGGTTTTTAGACCGTTTGGTCTCTTTTCAGGAAACATTCATAACCAATTTGCGATTGAAGTTTCTTCAGGTGGAATATAGGATTTTTTTTTTTTCGGTCTAGATGTTATTTAGGAATGAGGGAGAAAACCAAAAGACACAGCAAAAAAAAGTACATTCTCGTGTAATTCTACTTTTAAAATTCTTTCTTCTTGTTTGGCAAGTCAGAACGTCAAGCATTAAAACGCCAAATCTGCTCACGAATTCTTTAAACGCAAAAGTATATCGGGCGTTTGTGAAACAAATTACTATTTAAAATCACATCAGTTGAAGTTAAAATAGAAGAGGGAGATTTTGGATTTCAGTCATTGTTCATATAAACGTCAGAAAGGTTCACGCCATGAGTGTGAGGTCAGACCTGAGTGTCAGAAACAGTGAGACAGTCGTGCAGCACGTATGACACTAAAACTATTTCTCATACCCTGCCTGCTGAAAGCTGAGATTCACGCAGAGGAGCAGAAAAACCTGCAGCCTGTTGTTTCAACGTTACCACAGTCTTTGTTTCAGAGTCATGCTGGCTCAGAGTCCTTAAAAGCTACACCTGAGACTTCACTTTCTGCAAAACAAGAATGAATCGATGGAGCCAACAGAAAAGTCCAGGTGCGTCTATAAAAAGTGTTTTTTTCACATGTTGTGTTTTACTGCAGGTTTAAAGGTTTGACTCCTTGACCGGTAAGCAGTGATCGGAAATTGAAGAGAGAGAGAGAGAAAAACAAAGTATTGTGCTGTTAGATTGGAGTGTTAGATTTAAATAAATTCACCAAAGATTTAGTGTGTAGAGCGCAGTGGCTCTAAATATTCAGTCCT
This sequence comes from Hirundichthys speculiger, assembly GCA_018398805.1. Taxonomy (NCBI): domain Eukaryota; kingdom Metazoa; phylum Chordata; class Actinopteri; order Beloniformes; family Exocoetidae; genus Hirundichthys; species Hirundichthys speculiger. Next base: position 6,688,809 of record JAGFBZ010000344.1, on the reverse strand, counting down.
CCAACAGGACATTTTTTAAGGGACAAATATTTACAATATAGCTTTTAACTGTAGGTTTAGGTAAGGATTTATTCCAGCAGCATATTTTGAATTTGTAAATATTTTTCTTGTTCTTGTGAGCCATTTCATTGCAGAGCACTAATTTATCGACCCTCGAGAACAAACATAGATTACAAGAAGATGTAATATGTTAATGCAGAAGCGCTCCAGCTGCTTTTATTCTACCCGACTCTAACAAAATGTTTATCCAAAGATTGTCGGTCTTCTTCTTCTTTAAAAATTAATCTCTTTAGTTCAGGATGCGGGAAAGGAAACGATCACTGTTAAATAAGGATCGATTTGCAGTTAAAATAACAACAAAAAAAGGAGAAGGCAGCTTTACGATTGATTCGACAGACTGGTAAATGTTGTAATATTCACTAGAAATATTTTAAAATTTACTGCAGGAAAGTAATGACCTCTGGGACATCAAAGAGGTTTTCGTTGGTCTTTGTGAATTATATATGTTAACATAACAGACAGATAGTAGACTGAAGTTTAGTTACTTTCAAGAATGGCCAATGATCGAAGTTTTTTTTTTTCCACTCTCCGGCTTTTAATAAATTGGGCTTAAAATATTTTTGATTGGCCGCCATCATTAAAGTTTATTCCGATGGACAATTCTATAAAATATTGCGGTTACATATATTCCATGTTATGTAAAAAATACAAGGAGACCAATTATAATAATAATAATAATAATAACTTACGGATATTCAACTGAAACAGAAAATTAAATCTTTAAAGTCTTAACATTTACACTCCTTACTATGAAAATGCCTTTGGCATAATTAGTTTGTAATATATTGATAATGTAAAAAAAAAAAAAAGAAATGCATTTTTTTTTAAGTTTGTTCACTTTAAATTTACACGATCTAAATTCGTACTCAGTTTATTCAGCAACATATGTAATCTCTGTACTATAATGCATTTTCCAGGTCTATAAATAAATCTGAATAGTCCAGATGGAGTAATGATCAGATGTGAGCTCCATCAGGCGGTGCTCGCAGCGGGTCGAATTTAAGTGGGTGACAATACCGCCATCTTGTGGACACTTTGAAAATAAAAAAAGATATGCTTCTGCAGCTCCAACACAGATGTTGAATAGACCGTCACTTTGTTGGTCTGTATTAACTGTTTTCTTATATGATTTACCTTTCAATACGGTTTTTAAATATCTTGTGTGTAACATTTTCTAAAGCCAACAGAGAATCTCGGTTGTAAGCCTTTTGCAATAGGCTATAACAATAATTATTCATGATTGGGTATCTCTCCCCCATCTATTTTTAGAAAGTGGCAGAAAACAAGGCAGACCTACGTCAGGGGTAGTCATTTATATTTCAGTACCCTGCACGCACCCTGTCTGAATTTCTCCTGAATATCTCTCTTTTTTAACATACCACTCAGCTGCTCCATCCATCCAGCCATTCATCTATCCATCCATCCGCAACACCACGTGACTCACTTCTCTCATGCCCTTCAGTAGTTCATTCAGCACGATGGCTGCGGATGCTGCGGATGTTCTCTGCTGCATCCTGCATCCGCGCCGGCTCCCTCTCCTCCTCCTGACCGTCAGCCTCTCCTCCCTCCCGGCCCGGACAGCGGCGCTGCTCGGCGTCCGGCCTGAAGACACGCAGAGCGGGGAGCTGTCCGTGCAGGACGGAATACTGAGGGCGACCGAAGGGACCCGCTTCATGCTGAGGGTTTACTACTCTGCATCTCCTGCATCCGGACATCGCAACAGCCTGAACGTCAGCAGCAGCCCCGACGCCGCACCTGCCACTCCTTATTGGATCGCGTTTATTGAGGAACCAGGTGGGGGCGGAGAGGATGCGGAGAGGCGGCTGCGCTCCGGAGGTAACCCGTGTGAGGAGGAGAACGCCCGGAGCTCTGACATCGAGCTGCTGGGCTCTTTTAGATCCACCTCAAGTCACAACTCAGTGCTGGTGGAGCTGCTCGCCAAAGACCTGCGCAGAGATGAAGTTATCAAATACTACTCCATGTGTGCTTTTGATGGAGTGAAATGGGAGCACTTCAGCACCAAAGACTTCTGGCTGGCGGTGGTGGAGAGACCTCCGGAGGCGGATGTCTGGCTCCAGGCGGGGGTGTCGGTGCTCTTGTTGGGGCTGTCTGCTCTCTGCAGCGGTCTGAACATCAGCATGCTGGCTCTGGACCCCGTGGAGCTGCGGGTCCTGCAGAACAGCGGCACGGAGAAGGAACAGAAATACGCGCGGAAAATCGAGTCGGTGCGTAAACACGGGAACTACATCCTTTGCACCGTGGTGCTGGGCAACGTGCTCACAAATACGTGCTTCGTGGTGTGGATGTGCCAGATTTTAGGAATGACTCCTTTCTCAACTGCTTCATGCACTTTGGGGATCTTCTTTATTGGCGAGATTTTACCTCACTCTCTGGCGTCCAGGCACAGCCTCGCCATCGCCTCCAAGACCCTTTGCGCGACCCGCTTGTTGATGCTGGTGTTTTTCCCCATCGCTTATCCGGTCTCAAAGATTCTGGACGTCATGCTGCACCAAGAGATCAGTAACTTTTACACCAGGGAGAAGCTGGTGGCCATGCTGCGCGTCACGGACCCTTATCACGATCTGGTCAAAGAGGAGCTCAACATCATCCAGGGAGCGCTGGAGCTGAGGACCAAGACCGTGGAAGACGTGCTGACTCCGTTGTCAGACTGCTACATGCTGTCCTCCGACGCCGTGCTGGACTTCTGCACCATGTCCGACGTCATGCAGAGCGGGTTCACCCGCATCCCGGTCTACGAGAACGAGAGGTCCAACATTGTGGACATCCTGTTCGTCAAGGACCTGGCCTTCGTGGATCCAGACGATTGCACTCCTCTAAAGACAATCACTCAGTTTTACAAGCATCCAATGCATTGCGTCTTCAGCGACACAAAGCTGGACGTGATGCTGGAGGAATTTAAAAGAGGTAACCCGGTTTTAAATCGTGTACGACGTCTGATCTCTGAAACTTCCCTTGTTCTTACATGTCCTCTATGTGCATGATTTACAAGCGAGAAGACAGTGGATGACATGCGAGGCTCCACATGCTTCAAGGCAATCTCCTGCCACCTAGGAGTTAAACGTCCTTTGAAGTGACTGTGCACTTTAAAAAAAATACATTTTCAGTGCAGAAGTCAATGTATACATCAGTGCTTTGGCTTAAAGTGGGCCTGCCAGTAAAGCCCTTTGATCCCCCAAAGCAGTGAGAGCCATATGTGAAATGGGATACCATGTCACACGGTGGGTTTGGTTCAGCTAGAGGTTAGAGACTACCAAGAAGCAGAATGAAGTTATCTTAAGAATTTATGTGATGAAAGACTGAAGTAATTTTCCCATGACAGCAGCATGAACTTCATCCAGCTTCACGATCCATCACCGTAGCCTCTTCATGTACAGTGTGTCATCTTGAAACTTTGCAGTAACATAAAACCATATCAAGAAGGAATTTTGCAAGATTTTGTTTTCACTGGTTTGACAGTAGAGGGATTGAATTCCGTACTTTCTCTCACCCATTCTGCCAAAAACAGTGACTGATGGTATTACAGTAGACTACCCTCTCTGAGCAAAAGTGTGTGCCCTCCCCCCTGGGGTCTCTGTTAAGGCTTGATGATAGCATTTAATAAGATTTGGAATTACTTCACAGAAAACATCACAGGCTGCTTTACTGCTGGGTCACATAAATGCCATAAGAGGCCACTGGCATAACTGCTCTCTAAGGATTCTAACGACTGTGGTTTATGCTGTTGGGATTAAGATGTAAATCTGTTTCCCTCAAAAAGGAGTTAAATGCCTGTTAGCTGAGAGGTGCAGTCGACTTTGGCATGGCCATAAATTAGGATTGCCGCTCATAAATCAGGAGGTCTAGTGCTTTATGTTATCCAGATTATGAACGATGGATTTGACCTGATCCATTGGCTCATACTTGACCTTTAATTTCAAACATGTCTATTTTTTACGTGTTTTTTTTACTAATAGAGTGAAAGGGCAAAGCTAGGCTTCACCTTTACAATATTAGTGTGCAGTCAGTTGTCAGCCTACAGTGACTTTCTCCCCAGGTTCCTTCCGCTCTGCAGGTCATCGCCATCCAAACCAGCAGAGCAACCATGAAAAATTCAGCTTCAACCTTTTACCTTCCCCTCTCACCTGCTTCCCACTGTGCTCGCAGGGACCAAAGGCTCCTGCTGCTCAGGAGGCCTGGCTGGAAGCCATGACGATGTCTCAGTGGATTGGAATGTCAATAACATTTTAAGATGGATAAAGGAGGAAGATGAAACTGCATTTCCAAAAGAGTTAGGAAGTTTCCTTCAATGCGGCAAAAACTTTAACCTGCAGTCTGTTCCATTAAAGATTTATTTAACATGCTCAATTTTCCACTGTAGTGACTAAAGTAGAGTAAAGCAGCCAGCTCTCTTCAGTTGAAAGGTGAAGGTCATCAGTCCACTGCAGGGCAAAAGCAGTAATATAGCAATTAAATTAAAAAATATAGAAATAATATAGATTTGAGTTTTATTGCTCGATGTAAAACTAACTTGGCTTTATAGATTGCTGAACTGTAAGAATTTGGACAGCAAACCTTTTTTTTTTTTTTTCAAAGTCAGTGCTTCAGCACGATGAATTTTAAGTAAGCGGATACCACATGGTCAGCATGTCTGTTGAAATAATTGTGTGCCATTTCAACCACAGCTCAAGCAAGATCAAGTTCACACGGGAGCAGAGTTGATTACAAGATGGCATTTGCAAACCATTCTGTTTTCATTTGGCATATCTGAAAAACCCAGTGAAAACAAAGACAGCATGTCAAACGTTGAAACAGATCAAATACACAGTTACAAAAACATGCCCCTTTTAAATTGGATGCCTGCAACACATTTCAAAAGCAGGCAAGACAGGAGCATGTTAACCACTGCGTTGCATCACGTCTTATTTTACAATCCTTCTGTAAACATTTGGGAACTGAGGAGACCAATTTGCTCTTGTCCTTAAAACCCAAATGGTTTCCTCATTCTAGCTTGATATAGGATATCAGTTTCTCAACTGTGTGGGGCCTACAATGTCATATTTCATGTAATTATACCCCAAATGTTTTCAATGGGGCCCCAGCTGGCTTAAAACGCCCCCCCCCATGACCCTGAACAGGACGCAGTAGAGTAGGATGAAGTAGAGAATGGTAGAGAAAGAGGATGGTTTTTTTTTTTTAAAAAACTCAACCAAGTGCTTCTTCTGCTGCCCAGGAAGAGCTGCAGTTGGCTGGAAAACCAGGGAAGGCAGCGCCGTGGAAGACTGTTTGACTCTGCACTGAATGAGTTATTGTTATGGAGCAGTTGAATTCTGACATTAGCGTTTGTACATTTGTATGTTTTTTTAGCATGAAGCTACCAGGAACCATTTTATTATGTAGAGCAGATATATTCTGGAACATCTTAAGAGATATCAAGTTGTTAAAGACACAGTCAGGGTAGGAATGCGGAAAAATGACCACCAATGAACAAAATCACGAGTTTAAGCATCAAAATAAATTCAATAAATACAATAATTTAAAGGTTTTATGGACAGATTAAATGAGGGCGAGCTCTGATGGATTGGCCTGTGGCATGGGCCTCCTGTCATGAAAGACAGGCTAGCTGGATCTTTGTGTATGTGTTTTGTTACTTTTATTTAGTTTTATGAATTTTACTGTGTGAAAATATTTATTGACAAATTATGGATGGTTACATTAGATTTAACCAAACGTGCATAAAATGTTGTCGGTGCACATCTTTACAACAAACAAACGAAACGAAAAATTACGGCTGTGGTTGACATGTTGCAAAATGCATAGATAGAAACTCATATCCATCCATAAGTACGGATCTAAAAGGACACATGGATTTTCCAATGTAGACTGAAGGAGTCTGGCAGGCTGGCAGAACAGAAACATTTGAAAAAAAAAAGGACATCCACAGAGGACCCAGATTCACCCCAGGCATGCGGGTCCGCATGTGTGAGTCTGGTAAGTGTGTGTCGTTCTGCAAGGGTATTATGTAACTCCAATGATGTAATGCAGTGCCCGGGCGCATCAGCAGCTGAGGGCAAATCCTCCCCTGATTCACCTGTGCTCTGCAGACGAGCTGACCTGAGAGAGCTGAAGGCAACCTGGCTCTTACAGCCAATCTCAAACAGGCACACTGATGTGTGGAGACGGCCGCCTGTCAGTCGATCTGATTGTTTTTTTTTTTCTGTTTTTTTTGTCAGACTGGATTAAAGCAGTTGATCCATTTCATCCAGTGGCTGTGATTCCCTAAACCGGCCCATCTCCAACAGTAGGAGCAGCTGATTTTATTCAGAGTGAGACTGGAGACTGTTTGTATGTCTCTAGAAAAATCTAAATGCCTATGACATCATATATTTGATTAGGTAACTTTACTGGTCACCGAAGTGCCGTGATGGTGAAAGAGTAACAGATTAAACATTAGGGCAAAGCAACAAAATAAATTATGTGAATTCCATGAATGCAGTGGTGGATTTTTACAGAAGTCTGGAGGTGTTTATTTGTGCTGTATCTAGTGCAACAGTAGTGTGCGACTGTTCAACCCTCCTTCTGATCTTCAAAGTTTGTGGCAGCGTTGAATTCTTGTCACATTGGCTTTATTGACTCACTGCAAGGATGTTGGCGAGCTGTGTCACTGTATCTTGCAGGCTTGTCATGTTCAGCTAAACACAGTGAGCGGGGGTGCTGAGTGGGAGGTTTGCTCATGGATGTGTAACGCGTGCATGTGTTGTGTTTAAAGAAGAAGCAGCGGTATAGGCAGTTAGTCTGACAAATGCAGCTTCCCCGGACTGATTGCATAACCTCGGTGTTTATATAAGGAGTCAAGTCTTCAAAAGTGTGAAAGTGTCTCAGACTAGTCCAACATTTTCTTTCTTTTCACCCCCAAAACTCATGAGGGCAATCCTGACCCTGAAATTATTTCAAATTCACCCTCTATGGTATATCTCTCCATGTGTTCATGGTTTCTCGGCTCCAGTTCCCCTGCTGACTTTCATCTTGACCGCTCCGACCCGGTTGGAGGCTGTTGGAGACCTGAGTTATTTTTATCCAGTGACGCTGACTCTCTGCTCATTGCAAGAGATCATTTTTAAAAATGTTTGAAAATGTTTTACTCATAGCATTGTCATTTCTGATGAATGCAGGCAAATCCCACCTGGCTGTGGTGCAGAGGGTGAACAGCGAAGGTGAGGGAGACCCTTTCTATGAAGTGATGGGCATCGTCACCCTGGAGGATGTCATCGAAGAGATCATCAAATCTGAAATTGTGGATGAGACGGACTTGTACAGTATGTATAAACATGGGCATTACAGAATGATCATTGCCTTAGTTCTGTCAGTTTTATTCTTATTATTTACAAATGATTTTTTTTTTGAGTTTGCTAAACTTATCTCTAGAAACATTCTGCAGTCAGAAGCTTAAACAGTCATATGATAAAGAAAGTTTTTACCTGTAATTTTGTCTGGTCCTTAACAGGTCTTAAAATTAGGTCAATCCAACCTTGGATGAAGAACAGCACAGGGCATATTACAAGCATCTGCCATCTATCAGTTATATATACCTGCTTCAATACTGTTCAGGGTGATGGGGGTCTGTTGGAGCCTATCCCAGCTGTCAACAGGCAAAAAGCAGGGGTACACTCGTTACAGGTTACCAGTCCATTGTAGGCCCACACAACCTTACCTAAGTTTTAAAATCACCAATGAGTCTAACATGCCTGTTTCTCTGATCGTGGAAGGAAGCTAGATTACCTGGGGAAAACTCACATAAACATGATGAGAATATCCAAACTCCGCACAATATCTTTAATACCTTTGCCAATCTCTACAGAGTGGACACCCCAGAAAGTTTGCATCTGAACAAACCACAAAAGCTCTGTACTGATGTCCTTTGAGTAGAAGAGATCAAACTGCACATATTTCACATAAATGCACAGAACCACATCTGGTAAAAATGCCACATGTCATGTCAGCACAAACACCAGATGGCAACTGCTGAGCAGGGAGGCGGAGGGTTCGTCATTTGGGTTTGCTTTGCAGGCACAGTATGTGGCTACCTTGTAGTCTCTGAGTATGTCACAAACACTTCTGGAAATCAGATTTTTCTGGAGTCAAATGTAAAGCCATCTGCCTGACAGCGAAAACTATGCTGAAATTAGGTCTTGTAGGATGACAATGGTCCCAAACACAGCAAAGATACAGGAAGACACCTGAAAAAAAGAAACAGATCAAGGTGTTTCAATGGCCCAAATGAAGTCCAGCTTCACCCTGACTGAAATGCTGCAGCAAGACCTTAAGAGAGCTGTGCATTAACAAAGAGCTGCAAACCTCAATGAACTAAAATAATACTGCAAAGACAAGTAGGGCAAAATTCCTCCGCAAAGATATGAAAGAATAACATCACATGGAAAACATTTCACACAGTGCTGCATTTGGGTTTTATTTTTGTTAAACAAAATAGTTCCACAATGTAAAATGTCATGTTTTGTTGATATCCAAAGTTGTATTTGAGCAGTTTTAGGACCTGGTAAGACCAGATGGTTTCTATTACGTTTATATGCGTAGAGCCTTAAAAACTGAAAAAGCCCGGACTTTCGTCTTCACATTGCCTTATTTATGTTTCATTTAATGGGATGTTTCAAGTGGAAGTGCTGTAATTTTCTACAATCTACTTTTGTGTATCCTCATCAAATTATTGATTCCATCTTCTCTCCCTTGTTGTGTTCAGCTCCCTTCTGATACATAATTAAATCATGTGGATAAATGACCCAGGCTCACGGATAAGCACCATAATCCCCTAGTTTTTAATTGGCTGGAAAGCTTTGGATAGAGACTCATTCAAATTCTAAACTCCCTCGTTCTCATTTTAATCCGCGCTTTACTGCCACCATTGTGGGAACTTGATTTGGTGTTCAAGTACTGCAATAAGCCAGGCTCTTAGAAGCCACAGCCATAAAAGTTTGAAGTGCAACATGGCTTTAATCACATGCAAAGTTTGCTACGTGTGCTCGTGGCATGAGATGGTCTCCAGCTGCTAATGCATACACCACGTGTAAAGCATTTTCAGCAGATCTGTATTCCTTCACTTTTTATGATCTATCGCTTCTGTGGATTCATAGCTGACAATCGGACCAAGAGGCGAGTGTCCAACCATGAAAGGAAGAAACAGGATTTCTCTATCTTCAAACTGTCAGAAAATGAGCTGAAAGTGAAGATCTCACCCCAGCTGTTGCTCGCCACACACCGCTTCTTGGCTACAGGTACTTTATCCTGGGTTCACCCAGTGACTGATATGAAAGTGAAGGTATGCAGTCGGGAGAGTTGTTCCTTGGCTTCATTGTTTCATCTGTGTGTCTGTCTGAATCTGCTTTGTAGAGGTGGAGCCTTTCAGGCCGTGCCATCTCTCAGACAAGATTTTGCTGCGTCTCATCAAACATCCCAGCGTTGTGCAGGAACTCAAGTTCAACCCCAAGAACAAACACGCTCCTCAGCACTACCTTTATCAGAGAAACAAACCCGTTGACTACTTCATCCTGATCTTGCAGGTAATCTGAAACTGACAAACGGCTTGTGGATTGGTGAAACCAAGTGACAATCGTGTCTGCGCTCGAAACTGACACAGCACATCAAAACACTTTTCACATTATATTCATGGAGCTCCAACCTCATCCGTGTAAAATGGCTGTGTTTCATGTTTCAGGGACGGGTGGAGGTAGAGATAGGAAAGGAGGCTCTTCGGTTTGAGAATGGGGCATTCTCCTACTATGGCATGCCGGCACTCATCCCACCCCTCCATCCTGGTACGTCAATACATGCCTCATATAATTCTACTGCAATAATGATAATGAAGCACAAGCAGTTTGGCAAAATGAAGCACTGCCTATGGTGAGGTTTTTTTTTTTTTTTTAATGCCACCAAGCATCTGTCAGCTTGCAGGAGCTGCAGCAAGAGCTGTGGGAAGAAAGTAATTAAAAGACGTTATTTCAGAGAATTTCCCAGTGGAAGGATATGACCTGCAAAGGATTATATGAAATCCTGCTCAGACTGTGGAGCAAGCAGAAAGCCTGTCTTAGACTATATCTTTCATGTGGTGGTTGGGAGTACATTTAAATGTCTGAGGTTTCGGGGTGAGCTTAAAGCCATTTGGAAGTTTCTAATCAATATTCAGTCTTTCTTGGTAGATTACATTTTTAAGATTTTTCTCTGAGGCAGCCTTCAGAGCATCGTATCTAAAAAGTGGATTTTACATGTTTTTTCCTCCTGCTTTTCTGAGTCATTGCTCTTCATTTAACATTGACAAGAATGGACAGTTGTTTTTTCATATAATTTTATAGTTTTCATATAACTATGCTTTTAGTTTTAGCAACTTTTAGTTGCTATTGAAGTTTCTGCATAATCTTCTCTCTTTCTTTATAGAGCATTTTTCCCATCAGCCTATATATATAACGCTCCTTTCATGTCAACACAATCAAAAAAAAAAAAAAAAAAATCACCAGTGGAAGTGGCAGGGCTCTAAGGACACCATCCAGTCATTATGAGTGACCTCACTCTTGGCTTGTCTGTCAAAAATCTTTTTCTTCAGTGGGCAGGCATTACACGTTCATGTGCTTTACAGATGTGACTTGGGACTTTTAGAATAAAAAAAATCAGGATGTTTAGAAGAAGCTTCCAAAGGAAAGGTAGAAAGTGGCCAAAATGTAAAAATGTGAAAGGCTTAGAAAACCTTCCAGATGTCACATCACATGAACTCCATTTGCACTATCTGATAATAATTTTTGACTGATACACAACAAAAACGGATATTTAATCCTTCTTTTCCGCTCAGCTCGCAGGTACAGCTCGCGGGGAAGTGGCCTCAACCAATCAGATTCATTGCTGAGTGGAGGCAGCGTGGGTCAGCTCACACCAGGAGGAGGGATCTATTTACCAGACTACTCAGTCCGACAGCTCACAGACCTGCAGATTATCAAGGTTATAAACAGAAACGTCTAACCACAACGAAACACGTGGGATTAAGACCACCATAATTAGTAGCTATGATATTATCCCCAATTTCCTGTTATTAAAAAGGCAGTTTAATGTCTAATTTCCTGTACACTAAAGGCAATAAATTAGGATCATTCACAAGAAACTGAACTCATAAACTCCCTCCATTTAATCTTCAAAGTTTTAAGAAATTGTGTTTTTCCTGCAGCATTTGTCTTTGATTCTGACTGAACGCAGACACCCTGTCTCACTCTCCCCTCCACACACCCTCCTTCCTTTAATCACTAAATATAATTGAGCTCCATTACAAGCTTAAACAGATGGATGTGCCCTCTCTATTCACCGCTTCATCCCTTTGTCCAAAATCAGTCCAATTTTCCAGTCATGCATGCATGATAATAATACTTGATTTCTACGTGGCCACAGATCACCAGGAACCACTACCAGAATGCCCTAACAGCCACCCGGATGGACAGTTCTCCTCAGACACCGGACGCTGTTGATCCTGACCCTAAAGGCAGGCCTCCAGTCCCAGAGGCTCGCTCAAAGAGCATCGCCCTCCCACTCACAAGCACATACACTCGACTAGGGCTGGCACGCCTTGCACACCTCCATCCCTACGGTGGCCTTCGCAACACCTCCCAGCTCAATGAGAGGAACCGCATTGTTCGTAAGTTTTTATTTTACTTGATATTTAACCTTTATTTTAACCAGGAAGCCCCTTGACATTGAGATCTCTTTTTTCGAGGGAGACATGGCCAAGAGGTGCTCTGGCATGCAAACGAGGCTTTGTGGAGTCATTTTGATCTAGTTTAAGAATAGCAGTTGCACTCCTCTGTTAAAACGTTAGTGATGTTTTGAAATTACTCACGGAAATGAGACGATGATGCTATCGTGAGTTCTGCAGATTGTTCCGTGACCAGGGTGAAGTGTAAGAAAAAGCTGTTCTGCCAAGTTCTGAGTGGATTCTGGGTACTTTGAAGAGGAGCTGCTGTGACGAGCGGGAGTTATAACCACTCCTGGCTGGAGACATGAGATGACGGAGATATGAAGGCAGTTTACCCAAGATGGCCTTGTAAATAAATGTAAACCAGTGCTGTTGTCTCCTAAGGCTAACTGAATGCCACAACAGCAAAGCAAAGCTCTCCACGGTGGGTCCTGAAGCCAGAGTTTGTGTGCTGTGATAAACTGTATCCAGGCAATAAAGGGCTCTAGGAGCTGCATTCATGTAGATGATGTTTCCATAATCCACTCATAAAAGTTAATTGTACAAGCTTTTTTCTCACTGTGTTATTCAGACACGGTTTGTGTTTGTAGTAAAAGCCAAGCAGAGCTTTAAGCTATGTAAACAAAGGTGTAAAAGACAGCTTTTCATCAATCCAGATGCCCCAAATATTTGTAAGATGACACTTCAGTTGTTTCTCCTTTTGTGGTCTGAATGCTGTTACGCTCCACACTTTTAGAACGTTCTTTTGTCAATGTCCTAAACTTTGTCATTTTAGCATTTAACACCAATATCTCTGTGGATATTCTCATTTATCCAGGTAAGTTCCATTCTGGCAACAATTGAATCATAGATCTAAGTCATAAACAAATCATACATCAACAAATCATAAATCTAAGTCCAGTTGCCTATGATTCAATTGTTGCGAGAAAAAACCAATATCAGTTGATAAAAAGGAAACTTCAAGTTGATGAAAGGCAGGCTGAAGCTCATCAGGGGCCTGATTAATAAAGGAAATCGTGTTATTATTAGCATAAAAATGAAACTTAACATTCAGCAAATCACTCCCCAAATTGTTAATAAAAATGGTAAAACAGGACGGGGGTCAAAATGGAACGTTGGGGGAATCCCTTAGTGATCTCGATAGAATCAGATTTTAGACAGAAACACGGTGTGTTCTGTCTGATAGATTATTCTTGAAAGACTCAATAGCAGAGTGACCCACACTGATACCCCTGAGGCTGCCGAGGAGAAACTGATGGTCGACAAAATGCCTTTGAAAGATCCACAAATAAGGCTGTACAACGTTTCCTGCCCAAGGCACTGACTATATCATTTGTTACAGACCCAGCAGCTGTAGCTGTACTGTGACCAGCTCTGAAGCCTGGCTGGGTTTCACGCAGAATATTAATGTTAGATAGGAATTGTACTGAGTTAAGAAGTCACCTAAGATTCAAGAGTTTTGGCAAGTATGGACAATTTGGTTATTGGTCTGTAGTTGAATCAGCTGGCTCTCCACCTTTGAGTAGAGGCAACACATAAGCAGTTTTCCATATTTTGGGAATTATGTTTGTTTGAATGCTTAAATTAATGATATGAGCAACAGGCCCAGCAAGTTCTAGGTGGTCCGGTCCAGGTGGCTTTCTAATATTAATGGCCTTCAGAGCTTTTCTGATTTTAGCATTGGCAATAGGTTGAAGGATAAATTCAGCAACCAAACTAGATAAATGTACCACCTTATTTGAATCAACAGCTCCAGACTCTGCAGGATTTATTCAGAAACAGAGTCACAATCTCTCCTTTGTCCTGGATGACCCCTGAGTTAACAATAATACTCTCTGGCACGTTTGACTTTGCCTTGGGACAAGGTCATGATTTGGATCTCTGGCCAGAATTTTGTTGGATTATTCTGAGATAGGCTTTAAGTAATATTCTGATTACATTTTTCTTGTCTGGAGAGTGCATTTGTTTCTCAGAGCTTGAAATTTAACCCAGTCTGAGGTAGCGTTAGTTGATCTCACTTTGGTCCAAGAAGCATCTATGCAAAATGTAGATTTGACATTTGACGGCTAGAGTACTACTCCACCACCTTCACCAACTCTGTCAGCTTTATAAACATTGTAAACTTCAAGGGCAATGTCATTGTCAGGTACTGGTTCTTTTAACCATAGATGTGTTTGGCAGTCCTCACGGAGCGCTGCAGTCTGGTTTTGTCCTGCTCAATAAAGGTTGACAGCACATAAATCAACGGTTGACAGCCCTAATCCAGTTGACTGAACATTTGAAGCATCTTTAAAGAATCACTCCTCATGTTTTGCATTTTTATTCCTGCTTCTCACCACCACCAGATGTCAGCATGTGGTATGAAAACCATTAATCATTACTTCATCATTTGAATAAAACCCTTTTTTACATTTTTTTCCACAGATTCTATGCTTAAAACAGTGATAACTTTCATATTCTGACAACTTTCAAGTAAACTGTTTTGGATGGCTTATGTTTCTCATCTTTAGGTACAACTTTGGCACTTACTGCTGAAACTAACACCAGATCCCTGAAATGTAAATCTTGATGTAGTTTAATATGTATTTGATGTTCTTCTTTTGAGGAGAAAGAGAAGCTGCAAAGGCCTTTTCACTAATAACACACTAAAAGTTAGAAAACATGTAAAATGTGGTTGAGTAAATGAAGAAGCTACATCCAAACTCTATTTTTTTTTTTCAAAAATCAGTGATAGAAGATTAGTTATTCAATAAATCCTTGTTGAATAACAGACATATTAATATATTATGATGTTGTAAATGGTCATAACTTAGAACATGAAGTGGTTTGAATTATAACTCAGATTATGTGTGGCATTATTAAAGAATGACTTAATATATGTCAGGCGTTACTAATGATTCTCTGGGTTTATAGGACCAAATGTTTTGCAACACTCTGTGTGTGTTTTTTGTGTGTGTCATTAAAGAAAATGACTGCACAGATGGCTCCTCTTATTGTCAACAAAAGAGTAGTTTGTCTGTTTTTTTCCCTCTTTTTTCTTTTGCTTAAGCATAACACCAGCGATCTCACCGATTAAATCCTTCCCCCGCTAGTGATAGCTCATCTTTACTTGGAATGTAAATCTCTAATCCTAAATCACTCACTGTTAAATTTGACCTTCAGTTGGACCCTGAAAAGAAAAAAAAAAACACTGATGTATAGTGAGTTATCTAGCTCCCTCTACAGACAGTCTCATTTATGCTGCTACTGGAGGGAATTGCTGTTTGGTTAAATGGTCTTTTCTCTTTGCAGGCAGTAAATCTGACGGACAGAGGAGTCCAAATGATGCAGTGTTTCTTCGCATGGATGAGATTCCTTTCATCCAAGAGGATCGGCCAGAGAGTTCTGCAGACAACGGTAAGTACTGTCCTAGACACCCTGAACTCTTGCCTTTGATCCTTTCCCTATTTAACATGGGAACATTTTTTTTTTTCGGAAGAAGAAATAATACATCTAATCAAGGGCGTAACCCTGGAATAGACATTGGGGGGGTCCAAATGAGAGCCCTCCCCTTTTTTAAAGGTGCATTTCCCACAGTTTTGTGATTTTTATTTATTGACCATCTGAAATCACATTTAAAGGAATAGTCTGCAATTTCTCTGAGATAGTAGCAAATAGGATAGCTTCCAGTGGGGAAAAATTACATGCCTAAAGCATGTTGATGTAAATATTGTGATTGGAACAACAAAAAGTCCATAGCACACGATGGACTTTTAATTCCAAGTTAATTTGTATTTTGTTGATTTGTCTCAAAATGAATGTCTGCACATTTACACTGAAATGTTTAATGTGAATGAAATCCTAGATTTGTACAAAGAATTAAATGTAAAATATTGATGTTAATTGAATATATATACAGATTTATTCATTTGACATAAAAAAAAAAAAAAATAGTGTGGCCTGTCCTTACACAATCCCTCTCCCTGTCTCTCTGTGCTACCTATGACCAGATATTATTATTGTACCAGAAGAATAACTGACTCTAAGGAAATTTTATTTAGAATATTCTGCTTTTCTTACTAGTTTTATTTACTGCTGACACGTAGGCTTAGGTTAAAACAAATGTCATCAAGCTGTTGAGTCTTGTATTCCAGTGTCTCACCTGATCATCCGAGTTGTCTCGCGCGGAGGGCGGGGTGTTTGTGGCTTTGCACTGTGCCTGACAGAGAGAGAGAAAGAGAGAGAGAAGCGCGGCTCGCGAGGCAGACAGCAGCCATCAGCAGCCAAGTGATGGCTTCAAACCTAGCGGTTTGAGTGCCAGTGAGTCGCTAAATCACCAGGAAAATCGCTAGATTTGTCGCTAGTCGCTTTTTACAAATTAAGTCGCTAGGGGGGTCTGGAAAGTCGCTAGATATAGCGACAAAGTCGCTAAGTTGGCAACACTGTGCCGGAGCCGGCATCGCTTCAAACCAAGAGGCGTTAAATGGGCGCAACCAAGTGTACAATTGGGAGGGGGTGGTCACACACTTTAGTGTTCCTTATAAACGGAAATAAATTGATTGGTAAATATTCGGAAATAACAAGAGACGGACTGTTGAGCCAGGTTTCATAAAAGGAGGAAATATTTAACATGTTTACACATAATATTGGGGGGGACAGATTGGTATTTTCCCAGTATTGGGGGGGACACGACCCCCCCAAAGAATGCGTGGTTACGGCCCATGCATCTAATCTTAAAGGAGCCGTATGTAAGAAGCTTAATAAAACGAATCAAAAAATGACCCCGATATGTCAACAGACATTTAAAAAATCATGTTTGTTCATTTCAAATACTTATGTCACGGCACTCAAGCCAGGATATTCCCGTTTAAAAAGAGGAGTTGCAGCCCTCAACTGATGTTGATGTTGTCATTTCTTGTTTTGGCCTGAAGCGCCACCCTCCACCTATCTCCCAATCACCAAGTCAGTAGTGTTTCGGCATCCGGGTTGCCAGCTCGGCTCTAATTATCGCAGCAGCCGCTACGAACGTGTTGGATGAAAAAATGTCTAGCTTTCCAAAACCTAAAAGACCTCGTTATGAATCCGAGTTACGTCGTGACAAGGTCCGAAATAAAAGGATTTGTATAGGAGATGCTTTTGATAGATGGAGACGGCTGAAAGCGGAGAAGAATTTGAAGACAGACGCCAACGTTGTTGATTTTCTCCTGGACAGGTAAGATTCATAGCTAAATGTTTGGCTAACGCTAATTTACTTGGACAAGGTAACAGTGGTACCTCTACTTACGAACGCCTCTACATACGAAACTTTCAGGTTACGAAACGCCTCAACGGGAAAATATTTCCGCTAGTTACGAAAGAAATTTCAGTATTGACTACGTCGTAGTATTCACTAGTTAAACAAAGTTATGCATGTTCGTGCATAGTAACGCTAGCGCATAACGTTATGGAGCAGGAGGGTCATCGAATTGAAAAGGTAAATAATTATTATTTAGAATATAAAAACGGTGACTGATATTGCTAACACTAATGTAACGTTAGGCTAATAAGCGGAGCCCGTCAGTCATCGTGCCGTGGAAAACATTAGCATGGCCATGGTAATGTGAAACCTCATTGAGACAGTAGCCTAACGTTACCACGGTAAAACGATTTCTTATTCGTTCTTCGCATATATTGTGTATTACACGTGCTGCAAATTGACCCATCTGACCATTGCTAACGTTAGTTATTAGTGTCAGTCTTTTCTGATGGAACTGATAAAAAACGTTAGCCATTGATGACGAATGCAGACGTAATTTTCCCCGCATTATCTTTGGTTAGACACTAGTCTGTGGTAAATGTGTTGGTTGTTGCATATTATGGTAAATGTGTAGAGTGTTCCATAATTATGACAAAAACGCTTGTCTCTTCAGCTATTATGGCCCAAGCACTTCAACCCCAGGTAAAAGACAGTGGAAGAAGCACCACCTGACTGCACCATCACTTTCCAGTATTGGACATGCATCGTCTGAAACGCTTTCAAATCGGTCAGTGATCAGTGCCACGTTGTTTTCATTTTCATTTCATATTTGGTTCCATGCTGTAAGTTCAGCTGTTATTTCTTTGAGTTTATTTTCTGCATGACAATCGACCCTAATCTGAGCTAATGACTACTGTATATCCCAGGCTTCACAGGTGAAGGGTCAGTCCAGTTTGAGCTGTTAGCTAAAAGATATTGTCAACCACTTTTGGTAGTGCTGCAAAACAGCTGATTCCTGCCAAGAGTTTCTTGTAAGTTGTTATAGTTTGGAAAATAGTTGTCAATAATGTATGAAACTAACATGCAAGATGTTACCTTGATGTTGGATATTAGCTTATTGATTACCATAAGTACCTATCCAGAGGTGTCATTGTGGTCAATCAGAAGACCCACTTACATTACTAACAATCATCATCATTAGCAGTGAATAATGTTCAATTGCCATGCTTTTTGTGTCTGTCCATTATATTTCTGTATTATTTTGTAGGAGCTGTGGCTTGGGCTCCTACACCATGTCACGAATGAACACAGGTGGGTACTGGGAGGCTGCCAGCATGCAGACTTGGAATCAGGGAGAACTCAAGAGTGGCTTGAGCGAGGCTCCATGGCACACAAGGCCCTGAAGAGTATTGTGCGAAACAAGCGATGGCTCAACGAAGTTCACAAATACCTGAACTTCAGGTAATTTAATGAGTGTGTACACATACTGTACCTAGAAAGTGATTTTCAAAAAAATCAAAAAATGTCTCTATGTCCCACCCCCACGGGTCCACTGCTGATCTGGAGTCCTTCCAAAACCATGTTTTAATGTATGCCAGCAAGCGCTCAGCATTTAGCCCTCCTGTCTTTGAGGCCAGGATGCTCCTTGCAGGGATGGATTATAACTACCACAAGGACCGCCCAGAGTTGTGCAAGTCTGATGAAAGCAAGCAGTAAGTGACATACTCATTTCTACATGTTGGATGTTGGGAACCATTTTACCTGATTACACCACTGAAACTCTATATAAAACACTGTACTGTAAAACATGGCCCTTGGAATGTAAACAATCTATTTTCTCTGCTTTTATTTTAGGTACAGGAGGCTGTACAAGAAAAATGCCCAAAGGTATATGCTGTACACCAAGAAGACATCGAAGACCTATGGCTACATCCCAGAACTGCAAACAAAGATTCTGCAAAAGAGGCTAGCTGGCAAGGGAACGCCCAGGCGGAGGAGTCTTCGGCCCGATGACCCCAGAAAGTACGGCCCTCTTCCCCCTGTGGAGGAACTCCTGCGCACCCAAGTCAGGAGAGGTCTTGGTAGGTAGAATACCAGTTTATTTCTTTTGCATCTGCGGCTACATACCACACACCAAGTTAGATGTAATGCATATTACATTTAATTTTAAAATAATCTAATTTCTGTTTTTATTTTGCTCTCCTCAGTGTCAGCATTCCAGAGTGAAGAGCAGTGAAACTCGTTTCCAGAGCCTCTCAGCCCTTGTCATTTCCATTTTCTGCCACAAGCTGCTTTTAAACCATTTCATAAAGTTTCCACAGTACAGAGCAGCTAATTGTTCAATAGTTATTTATACTATTTATACTGTTTATCCCTCGTTTTATTTATTTATTTATTTTTTACTGTTCCTCTATATCGTAAATAGCAAAGCATTGTTATTATAAATAAACTTTTTTTATTGAACAAGGAAGAAGGCTCTTTACAAACTTGGAACAAAACAAACAATTTGTAAAAACAAAGTATATACAACAAGTAACTTCAAGTAAACTGGAGTCGGTAAAGTTTGTTCAAATTGTGGGTAGAAAGTAAAGATGCGCGGATGACGTATATTTTAACCCGCAACCGCTTCTTAAAATCTCTATCCGCCCGCTCTCCATTTGCAGGAACGTTTTTTCACCAATTTTCAAAACCGAACAGACCCGCCATCCTTTTTAATAATATGTAAAATATTTTTTCTTATTATTATTATTTGAGTGCTTCAACCGCAACCCGCCCGAGTTTAATTGAAGTATTATTTTTTGACGAGTCATCCGCCCGATATGCGGATTATCCGCTCCGCCGCGGGTGCGCGGTTCATCCGCGCATCTCTAGTAGAAAGCCAGTGTACTGGCCTTGAGGGTCAGGGTATTTGTCCCTTATTCTCCAAATGCAGCAGCTGGGGATAACACGACGGTTACCCTGGCCCAGTGATCCATGCTGCCAAAAGATGTACTGGCGATAAGCAGCATATCTAAACTGCCTATTATCATCACCTGGCTCTGTAACTTCTGCTACCACCAACACATCATTCCTGTAGTCTCTGTATACGCAAATAGCCATCTTCCAAGCAGTAAAGCTCGAAATGAGGCAATTTGCTTATGCAGTGCTCAGGCCCCTGGCCACAGCATTTCCTTTCTGCATGTGTGGCCATCTCCCTGCAGTTCCCACAGGTACACCATGGAAGAGCAGCTGCAGGTGGGAGAGTGGTGCTATCCAATGGAGGCAGGGCATCAAAAACCAATCCAGGGTTCCGGGAGAAGATCCGGGTTGCTAGTGCTCGTAGCCCCATTTCACTCATGTTTTGAATGAGTTCCTAAGTAAACAACAAAATAGCATTTGGCATTTACATTTGATTAAAACTACATAAGATGCTGACAAAGATACAGCTGGTGATATTACAAGTCATAATTTTAATGCCCAGCTCTCATCAGCCTCAAGAGAGGGTACCTCAAAAGTGAGGTCTAAATCAGGCTGAAACAAGTGAGAGCAGTACAAGCAAAGATCATCTGGTACAAGTGCTAGGCTACCTTGACATAAACGTGTATTCTAAGCATATTCTATCTTTTAGCCTGTGCAATAATTTAGTGTTAGTTTGGAAGTATCAGGCGTAATTCCACGGCAACATCCTCAATACCAAAAGCGCGTAATTTGGTCCACATACATGGAACTTTTGGACGTGTTTTTGATTCAAATTCTACACGTCATGTAATTTTTCATATAGCCTGATGTATTTTAGGAAAATTACCCTCGACTTTACATGTGGTATTGTCGACGTTACAAAAAGTTACCATCGATATGAGCCTATAGTGTTTCCAACCAAACACTAAATTACTGCATAGCCCAAAATTAGAATTTGCATGGATTTTTCAAATGCGTTCATAAAAAGCTTTACATCGCAACACTAGCCTAATAAAGACATTTTTAACAGGGTAACTAACTGAAAACTTATGCTCCGACTGAAATGTGGTAACATTTACGATTCTATTTGGCTAATCGCCATTAGTAAATTTTGCAGTACATTATTACTTCGCAAAAGATCTTTCATAAAGCATTAAATATAATTAACAGAAAATAAACTTACTGTGTAGGACTCGTCGCTTGCCATGGCAGCCTACGTTCCTGCTGCATTCTGCAGCCGACCTGGCAACCTCTGGTCTGGGAGGAGGGGGAGGGTACACGCCGCTCAACAGTAATTTGAAAGTGACTGCAGTACCAGTTTTGGCCATAATCTTGCACACGGCTCCTTTAAAGGACATATATTATGCCCCTGAAATCTTAAAGAAATGTCTGATATGCTTACTTAAAACACCACAGAGATACAAAGGCTCTCCTGTGAACCATGAGTTTCCTGCTGTGTTCACAGCAGCTGGTTTAAAGTGGTGGAGTCAGCCTCTGCTCTCCACTATAACCATCTCTTCCATGGATTGTGCCCCTTTTGAAATTGTTGTTAAAGATTTGTGCTACCCACTTCCAATGTGCAGCAAAGGCAGCATGATAGAAAGCTTTTAAATTGGTGGTAACTTCAAACATCCAAATAAATCACCTCAAACAAAGAAAAAGATTTTTATTATTAAAGATAATTAAAGATTTCTTATTATGTGTCTCCTTTAAACCTCTTTAGTTTAAAATCCAGCCCCTAAGTTTTAGATCTGCTTGAGGCAGGTTTTCTAAAGTATTATCTCCATGGGAATATTGATGGAACAAATGTTTCATGCTCCTTTATTTTAATCATGTCTTATGTGTCTCTCACAGATGTGCCAACAGAGCCATCCACCTCTCCCTTCATCAGCTCTCTGTCTCTGTCCAGCTCAGACGAGAACATTGGAAAGAAGCTCCTGCGTAAATTGAGTGAGTCATGAACACCACGGCCTCAGCTCACCCACACATGCTGTCAGAGGTGCCAGAACTTTTTGTGTCAGTCACAGCAATAGCCCTGAGTGTATCTTAGCAACAGATGACGTGTTGTGTCCCATTCAGCAACCTGCTGGAGCAGATCCTCCAGGTGCAGCTGCCCTCTGTGGCTCAGATGCATGATTCATTTCTTTTTATAGAGTCATTTATGGCAGTTGCGGCATTTTTGCATATGGATTTGTCACGTTCCTGGCATATGTGAAGATACGCCAGGTCATGACAAATGTAAAGTAGATTCGGTAAAATACCAGGTAGAGTGCATAGAGGAAAATGCAGGCATCTTAACCAGCACTGATACATGAAGTATTTCATCATCTGCTCCTTGGTGTCCAGGTAACAAGAGGAGGAAAAAGTCTCGGGATGGAGAGAAGAGTTTGGAGGAGGGCTCAGAGGAACTGACAGTCACGAGCTAGCACCACAAGACTAAGGAGGAGGGATGAGGCATCTGCCACCTTCTCCTTATCCTCCCCCTGGGTATCCTCATTAACTACTACTTCTTCAGACTCATTTTAAGCTCTGGCTCAACTCTCACTGGAGACTGAGTCACCCTATCTACTGTAGCCGATAATACTCAGGACCCCACTGACTCACTCTCCCCCACCTTTTTGTCTGCCTCTGCTGATCGTGAAAAACTTGATTTGACAAAAGTAAACAACAAAGTTTTGGATTTATCCAGCCTTACACTAGACTGCATGTACCCGTTTTGTAGCTCATGGTGCAAACCTTGCCCGTATTACTTTTTAAGGTAGTTGTATCCATAATGTTGACACTTAAGCCATAATGTGCAACTGGAATCCCTCAATATGAAACCAACAAGGTCCTTAGACGGTCTCTGAGCCAGCTTTGACTTTTTACTTGATCAAACAATTAATACAGTAATATCTCTTATTAAGATGTTACTACGAGGCAGTTCCCACATACTAAAAATGTTGTTTGCACAGGGAACTGTCCTGATGTTGCCAAAACGGCCCACTGCCAGCACAAAAAAGCACATATGGCTAAGCAGAACAAACTACCAACACAAGCACAGTTTTTACAGAACACTGACAGAAGCCATAGATAATCAGCTTTTTTTTCTCCTTGAATTACTACTAATTAAATGAGGTGTATGCACAATCTTACACACAACAAGAAAGAACACGTTTTACTACATGGATTTTATAGGGAGGTGTCAGGAATACCAAATGTAATTGAAGGCAATAATGGAGTCATTATTGTAAATTGCACCAATTTATCACCACATGAGATCCTGCATTTACAAATTCTAACATTCCAAATGAAATGCATGTCCCTGCATAGAGAGCATATCTGTTTTATGTGCTTTCCTATAAAGACATGCCCTTCTCTCTATATATATGTAGTTGCAGAGACACAGTTAAAGTGCTTCTATCAAACACCCTCACACTTCCACCTACTTCATCTGTGCTTTAAAAACTCAGACTGTCATAGTAGTACACAGACAGTACTTTCTGGTGAGCTCCATACATTATATTTGTGTGTCTGACATGTGCAGGTTATCCCCTGAACGGTCTGTCACTAAGCTGCATACACCAACTAAAATAAGCTGGGGGGTTTTGGGATCTGTGGGTCTGTTCTTGAAGAAATAGTTGCTGCTGCTTGCATGTTTGTTTATGCTGCTTTTGCTTTTACACAAATACGCATGCTGACATAAACTGACGATGAAAAATATAGGATGATACAGCTCTGCAGTTGCTCCATTAATGTGCAGTCTGTGTGTGTGTGTTTTTTTAATGTCAAGCAGCTGTAGATTTTATGAGGCTCACACAGACAGCAGCCTCAAGTTTAAAAATAAATGCTCATACGTAAAAGAGAAACACAAAAGACTGGCTGCAGTTTTCAGGAGAAGCAGGGTACTAATAAGGCTCAAGGGAGCTGCACTATGGTGTTCAGTGAGGGATCCTTTAAAGCCATTGCTTAGACAAAAAAATATATATAACTGCAATTAAAAAAAAAAAAACAATATCTGATTATTTTGGAAACGTCTAAAGGAGACTATGATGATCTGCGTCATGACAACTTGGCAGGTTTACTGCCTAACGTAACAGGGAGACAGAGATTTGACAGATGAAGGCAATGACACACACTGACGTCAAGCCACCGCCTCCCTCCACATACAAAATCACACACTGGTTGTGTTTGCGGACACAAAGTCATTCTGTGTCATAAAGCTACGTCCAATAAGAATAACGACAGTGCTTGGTTTAAAAATAAGAAAATGAAATGACTGGCCATGCACACAGAACATCTGAGCTCTGATGGCTGACTCAGACTGAGAGGATTTGTGTGAGTCAGAGACTCTAAGTAGAGTGCTTTTAGGTTATTTGCCACTGGTGTGAATTTGCAAGGACAAGTTAACGGTTTAGGATGAAGAAAAAAGTAACATTTTATAATCTTTTATATATATATTAACCAAAGATGTTCAGAAACATACCATATGATGTGCAAAAGGGAAAATTAGTCATTGGGACATTGACTGAACTATTAATCTTACTTTATTTTGTTTTCATAATATTTTTCCAATAAATTGTGCGTTATATATATGCACAGGGGCTTGTAAAGATTGCTGCATGAACACAAACCCTCATCAATTCCAACCTACTGAGAAACAATGGAAACATGATCTACATGTCTTTATTGGAAGTAATTCATTCAGTCTTTCATCTTTAATTAAGTTGCTTTACAGTCTGTTTTATTAGCTTTGCACATAGAGATATGACAGCTAAGTGGTTGATCATTAGTACGTTTGCTCTATGGTGGTCTTGCATAACAGTGCAATGGTGCTATGAACAGTAAACATTCACTGGATGGTTCCTGTCAGGACCAGAATCATCAGTCCACCCAGCACAGAGCACACACTGCTCTGCTGTGATGACACATGTTAGGAGCACTCAGTGCCCTCTGTGCTCACTCACTGCACACTGGAAGGAGAAGACTCACTGAATTCAAACTCTAAGTGAGGTCATTGGTATAACTCCACTGGGCACATGATATTATTATAAATGAATGACATATTTCAAGTAAAAAAAAAAACTGCATTTTCTTGAAAATACGCATTTGCACTTGGTCTAGCAATAATAGTAAACCACACAGGTGGCAGGTGGTGTGAAACCTATGGACAGCTCTTATTGCTCCCTGAAAGTTACACAGTCAGTTTGGTCCTGTTAACACTTTTCTAGTTTGAAATATTTAAACAGTAGCTGTTGCCGGTTGAATAAAATTGGAAATACATTATTAACACTTGGAACAGAAGACTAATAACAGGAGAACATCTTTCATCTTTAGATAATATGGGTCCAGACAAATGAGGTAACTGAAACATTGTCCCAGAGTTACTAACCTTAAAGGTCCTGGCAATGACACATTAGCTAACAACACAAGACATCTGGAAAAAAAAAAGAAAAATATAAAGACCTGGCTATATGTACATGACTAACACAGAAAAAAGCAAAACATCAAAATATGAACAAAATTAAGTTACTATGTGATATTCAGAAAATTCTGTGTGGTTTATAAGAAGGTGAGTATTTATCTATCCAGTATGTATTTTAGCATAGTTAGTGATGTAATGGAGACAGAGGAAACTGGACAGGTCAGCTGTCTGGTGCATTTGTGCAATAAAATCTGCTGGAAACACTGTCCCCGCAATCAGAGCCCCTTATGGCCAGGTGGCAGGGAGTTTCGAGGGCTCCGCACAGGCTCTTCTACTGCACCTTGGTGACAGCCTCATGGATGGACTCGGCCACGTAGTCAATGTTCTTGCTGGTCAGACCGCACATGTTGATGCGGCCGCTGGCCATTAAATAGATGTGTTTCTCCTTCACCATATAGTCCACTTGTTTAGCTGCAGGGAATACAGCAGAGCAAGATGTTTTATTCATTTATATGTGATGATGATATACTATTTTACAAAGCCTGTAAACACCTACATGTGTCAAAGGGGCACATATTGGATAATACAATAAAAGAAATTTGGAATTCTTCAAGTATCAGTATACTCTTCAATGTTTACTTTATTGTTTTTTCTTTGTATTTAGTCTTTCACTAAAGCTGCATGAAAGTGTATGGGGGGTCGTTGCATGTTTAGAATTAAGTCAAACTTGAATCAGAAAATGTTGGAGTGTAACAGAATATATCACATTTTAAAAAAGCAATTCCTAAATTTACTTTGACTGTTTTGTTCAGCTTTTTATTTTGCTTTCTTTGGTGACATTATGAACCCAAGAGGTTTCATTTCAATTTCATTTTGTTATTTAATATACATCCATTTTTGTATTTCAGATCTGCAAAAACATTCCTTAGAGATTCTGACATTAAAACTTTTACCACTTTGCAATCATACTGAATATATAAAGTGTTTCAGTCATTCATTTTGTCCCTTTCTTCCTGCAGATGGGTCTTAAGTTGTCCAAAACTTTCTCTCTGTTTTCTTCTTTTTTTTCCTCAAAATCCACTATACATTCTGTATTATAGATCAGGATGGCAGACACATTTTGTACAGAAATACAAAAACATCTTGTGTATCTTTCTTTTTCTTTTTTTTTTTTTTTAGCTTATAATTACATTACTGTGAGATTTCATCATTACTCCACTTTAGTCCAACAACACAGAAAAGCAAGGCCATCATTACCCTTTGCTCATTACTGTTTTTAGCTTCACCTCCTTTCTAGCACTGGCTTGTCCCTATACCAGATTTTTTAAATTTTATTTGCTGCAGGCCTGAAATGCAAAGATTGACATTGATGAACAAATTAAATGAAGTTGACAAGAAAATAAAAAGTTAGTCTGTGAAATAATTTTTTTTTTGTGTGTTTATATTTTTCTTATTGTTCCAACTTTTTCTGATTTGGGGTTATAAGTTTAGAGTTTTAAATATACAAATTTAAATATATGAATGTGAATATTTCAAAGATTAAACTTAATATGTTTCTTTCACCATTGGATGTTAACCGGACTAGTTGACATGGGTGTGTGTTTGGTATTTGAGCTGACGTGTGTGACGCAGTGTTTGCTGTCTGTGGGTCCTTGAACTCACGGTTCAGGCCTGTGAAGCTGAACATGCCAATCTGGGCTGTGATGTGGTCCCAGGTCCCTGGTGTACCCAGAGCCTGAAGCTTAGCTTTAAGCTGAGCCCTCATCAACAAAACCCTGTCAGCCATGGTCTTCACATTGTCCTTCCTAAAGAAAAATAATTTTTTTTAAAAAAGAACACCATATCAGAAATACTTCATTTCTGTGATTGTTGTCTTGACTATTTTTTATAGGAGCATTTTGTGCTGACCATTCTGAAAAGAGCTCAGGTGAGGTAAGAGTGACGGCAACAATTCGAGCCCCTTGAGATGGTGGGTTGGACCAAGTAGTCCTGACAATCTTTTCCATCTGGGAGAGGATCCTCTTTAGGTTGTCTGCATCACGAGCCACAATTGTCAGGTTGCCCACACGCTCATCTTAATGGGACAAAATAGAAGTCATATTTAAAAAAATATTGCAGCCTTTAACCTTCAAGCTGACAATATTGGCAGACCTACATTCCCTGCAGCTGCCGATCAAAACTGAATTAATGCTCTGACAAGCAGCTCCACTTCTGGGGAACCTGCAGTTTTTCTTACATGTGCCTTAAGATGCCATAAGATCTTATGAAATATTTTTTTTTTTTAAAAAAAAAAAAAAGATGCAATCTCACTGGCTCAACATAATTAAATCTCTTTAGAAAGCTTATTGATTTTTGGATTTTTTGCAAATGTCTCTTCATGAACCATAAGATCACTCACTGTAGAGGCCAAAGTTCTTGGAGAACGACTGAGCACAGAACATTTCAAAGCCCTTGGAGACAAAGTAACGGACGGCCCATGCATCCTTCTCAAGACTTCCTGAGGCAAATCCTTGATAGGCTGAGTCAAAGAATGCAAACAGCTTCCTCCTCTAGAAATAAGAGAAATGATCAAACATTCATCACATTGTTGACGTGTCCATTTGTGGCCATCAGACAAACAGTGCATTACTTCGTATTTGTGTGCGTGTACTATATGTGTGCAGCATATTACCATCATAACTTCAGCAATTTGCTTCCATTGCTCCTTGTGTGGGGTCTGTGCCAGTTGGATTGTGGGCACAAGCATGTAGGACAAAGATCGAGCCCTCTGGACAACTCTGTAGGAAAAGAAAAGACGAAGAAGACAAATTTTAAACTCCCAGTGAAAATAATGACTAAAACTGAGGAATACCATATTTATTGGGTACTGCTTACTTCCAAATCACCAAGGAAACCAGCCAAATCAAGCCCTCTCTTCTCTGCGTCCCAGTACTTGTATGGACGTACATCCTCAAAACCAGCATTGTTGAACACAGCGTTGTGATTTTCTGAAATAAACAGTAAGAAAAGCTTTTGATAATGTTTCCTGTTGATATTGAGCAAAATTGCATTCATCATGCTTCTCACATCCAAAATGATAAAGTCTCTAGGATACAGGTTTTTTCATTACTACGACTATGCTTATTTGTGTTTATGTGTGAGTGTACCCCAGGTAGGTGCAGACACATAGACAGGTGTTTTGGTGTTGTTGTTTCCATTATAGAATCGTCTAAGGAACTCTGCACCAATCTTCAATGCACCAGTACCACCCAGACACTGGACAGCGCCCACCTGGCCAGAGCAGAACAAAACTGTCAGCATTGATGTAAATGCATAAGGAACCGAAACCCTGTTTGCCCTTGTATAGCACTAACCCTGTTGTCCTGGATGGCGGGACTGTCTTCTCCCAGCGCGATCTTGGAGGCCGAGGATCTGAATTCAGGCAGGCCAAGGATGGGCAGGTACTCGTGGTTCAGCCTGTCATCATGCACAATGATCTTCTCAACCTTTTTCACCACTGGCAAAACCCAAGGCTTGCCTTCATCTGTCCTGTAGGCTTCATGGAAAAATGCAATGTAATGTTTTTGAAAAAAAAAAAAAAAACAGTGAAAGAAGCATGCCGATAATAGAAAGAGATCTTGCTGCGTTGCCACAGTGAACAACATGCCTGTGCTTGAAGACAAAAGATAACTACATCTGAACAGATTCTATACAGGAAATAACTTATGTCCAGAAGGGCATCAATTCTGTTGATGCATATCACTTTGCAGGAATGCCAACATACACAGAGCTGTCTGTGTATCTTCATAGGCGCCACTCAAGCACACCGCTTGTTTGGTTTTACAACTTATGTGCCAGTAAAATACCTGTGACATGGCTGAGACCAGATAACTTCTCAATCATTGTATATGTATTTCTGTTAATATGGACAACAAAACTCCTTGGCTGAATACAGCTGTGTGAAAATAACCTCACAAGTGGCTTTTCGACATGTACTAACAAACATGTACTTTCATCTGCTGGGTGTTTTTGCCAGCTGAACTCCATGTCACTACCTGATAAGACGCCATAAGACCCTTTACCTTCAGGGCAGAGATCATCTACAAGCTTTGCAACTCATTTGTATTTCTCAAGCTAAATAATGCTTGATTCTTACTTCTTTTTTCTTTCCTTTACATCCATCCGCCACATGAAAGCCATTTTTGCCAAAAAAAAAAAAAAAAAAATTAAAATTTCATCTTTTGAGTTACATTTTCATGGCCTTCTTGCTAACACTCCAGTAGTAACTTTTAGTGTGTGTGGCAGTAGAAAGTGTGTGCCCTACTTTTACCAGCTGCACAGTAGCATTTGACCATCTGCGCTGCTGTGTGTCTTGCAGAGAGATGGGGATTATAAAGCCTCAGCTTGCACTAATCACGTGATGGGTTGGATGTGTCTCGTCACAACAGATCTAGACATTGTTTCTCAAGCTAGTTTTTCACATCAGTTTTTTCTTTCAATAAATATTTGTAATCTAGGACTGAAATTTACCACTTGCTTTATTTAGGGGAGAGGCAGGACAAATTCATCCATATTTAAACTCCTCCAAGTGGCATGATCTCGTGTAACAACAGAGCAGTAATCCAAATCCAGTCCCAAGCTCACAGAGCCAGAGGTGATCTTGCAGAAAAGCAGTAAGTTGAGGGAGAAAGAAAAGAAAGCTGAGAGGTGCACAGATGTGATTCAGATCATTGCACCCACATCATTGCATCATAAAGCTCATTATCAGTGATTAGTAAATGGTGTGAACAATGGCATTGTAAATTATTCATATGCTTGTCCTTGGACTTATCCCAACGATCTCCATGAGAGTTGAGAAATAAAGTTAGCTTTAATGACAAAATTCTATGTTACAATGAGATCTGTAAATCTAACATGATCTTATCTGTCCTCTAAAAGGAAAAGGTTGGTTATATAGTCAGGATTTATCAACATCTGCTTTCATATCACAATACTGTGAGTTCAGAATTTATGGAAACAGACATCAAAATGTTTCACTAAGCAATGCTTGAATGGTTTGTGGTGAACAGCTATCAGAAACTGTCACTTTCTTAACTATTAAAGAAAAAAAAACGATATAAACAATAAATAAAATGAATAAAATGGGGAGGGGAGGGGGTGATATAATCGCAGCCACCATCACAAAAACAAGAGGAACTCTTAAAACATAATAGAATATCTTGGTTCCGGAGGTGAGGTGGGAGTAACACTGCTCATCCACCTGTGCCAGCTCAGGCCGGCCGGTTGCTCCGGGTAACCGTTACCATGGCTATTAGCGCTCCGCTTACCTCCAACTCCGAGGTTCACTTTGCTGGGAAACTGGTCGTTGTTGAAATCCTGCGTGAGCTTAAAGACAGCCACGGGGGCTGCTTGTGGGACCTCAGAAAACACCGACATGGCTTACTCTGTCTCAGCAGGCTGCACCAGAACTAATCAGTAAACGAGGTTAACAGGTTGTAATAAGACTTACGCCATCAGCTGGGACTTTAAAGTGGGCGTGAGTGGATTTACCAATAGGAACCCGGCATGCTGACGCATTTATAACGCCTATCTCAGCGGTGATGCGCGTTAGGTCAAAGTTCATGAAAACGGGCGCAGGACTGGTTGACCAATCAACGCCCTTGTGGTGTGACTGACAGATATCTCAACCAATCTCTGCGTTTCAGGGATCTGCCGTATTAAAATAAAAAAAATGTTGCCACAAGATGGCGCCACAGCATCATCAAAGGTTTGGAGAGATTCAGTCCCAGTGCAGCAGGGTGAATTTCTTCCGGTGCACACAGTGTCATGAATTTTCTGATAAAAATAATTCATCAAAGTGAGCAAAGGTTGTTACGTGTGTTTTAGTGCAACGTTCGTCTCAGAAAGTGAGGCCAGGCATCCCCTGACAAATGTCTATTTTAATTCTATCTGCGCAGATAACTGTCTTTCACTTCTAATGTTTTATGTATCAGGACATAATAAAAACATTTGGTCCTGACTAAGCCCTAAAATAAAGTAAATACAACCTAAAATGAGCCGTAACACATGCCATGTTACACAGTGCCATTATTTAATTCCTCAAAACTAATTAGAAACACAGAGAGGGTATGAAAAAAATAAAGAACATTCCATCTTTAAATATCTTGCAGAACTACCATTCCTAACAATAACCTGAAGTAATCATATTCTGTATCACTGTGGAGTTCTAGACTCCAGACCAGGAGTTGACAACTACAGAAATTTTTTTTGGTGTAGATGTTATAGCAAGACTAGGATCACTGTAGTATTACATGACAGACTTTGCAGTCTGTTATTAGTTTGTTATTAGTTTATGTTTACTTAAAGAAAATGGCATATTGAAATATGTCATGTGTTGTTCATCTGCCAGACGTTTTTTGTTTATTTTTTCTTTTTTTTCTGAAAGTCCTGATATGTCAAGTCTCAAAATAAGGACAGGGGTGTATTTTTTTTTCACATAGCTGTACATGCTCGGGGTCCACATTGTTTGTGTGAGTGCGTGTGTAAAGCTGCAGGGGTATCTTCAGTAGCTCCTCTGTGCTCTCCCTGCAGCTGTCTGTGGCATCTGTAGCGGTTGATAAAATATGACCAGTTCAGGCTGCTCTTCAAACCAGCACACTGACTTTATTGGAGAGGAGGCCTTGGGAGGGGACTTTGAGGCTTCAGCTTTCACTCTTAATATTCAGGTTGGTAAATAAGTGAAACTGTAGATGCATCTACTCAGTCCTGAGACATGATATTTGCTGCATATTTGGGTGAAAAATGCTTTACTTTGATTTTTAAACACAATCATAAAATGATGCAAATAATTAAAAAAACAACATGAACATGAAATGTGCTTATTAAGTGTTATAAGGAATGGTGTACGGTTAAAATGAGCTCTACATTTAACATGCAAATGCTGTTTATGATTAATAAAGCTGTTTTAAAGCTGTTTTAATTTAACAAGTCTGTTCAAGCAAATTTAGCAACATTTTCAAATGACATAAGACTTCTTTAGGTCCAGGATGAAACTTACACAAAGGGAAAACTTAAGTCTTGTTATTAATAATAAACTTAAAATAATATTTTCACAATAATTTTCTCAAACTTTTTTGTTTCTTAAATAAGGCTGAAGAGGCAGATGGGATTTTTGGAATAAGAGAAGTCATTGATTTTATGTTCCTAAAGTTTTGTTTTTTTTTTCTCTCTCTCTCTCTCAATTTTCCAGTTTCTCTCTCTCTCTCTCTCTCTCTCTCTCTCTCTCTCTTTCAGTTGCTTACAAAGGTAATTAAAACATAAAGCTTAGCTGTGAGTAGAATTGTATCTTAAGTCTATAAAGCTCTAAACATAATTTGGGTTTTTCATGCAGTTTGCCTTTCAGTGCGACTCTTTATGTGCAAGAGCTCGAGGCCTTGTCTGCTGGCAACATGAGAAGCACTTCACATTGTTGATGTGGGTGGATTCCATGGAAAAGTAACTACGCACCACTCACCAGTGCAATACAAGTAAGCATTTTGTCAGTTATTTGGAATAAAATAATTCCACTATTAAATATGACATAAGCATTCATTTACTGAGCTTAGGTGCTTTTTCTACTGGAGCCTTTCTCACTTTTCTCTGAGGTGCTTCTATAGCTTGATACGAGTCCACCTGTGCCTTTATGATTCACAATGTTTATGACACACCTGTGTTTAAAAGCTCTCAAAAGCATTGAGGCCCACTGGAAGTTGTCTAAAAGGCATCCAAATGAATCTATCCTTGTTATCTGACAAAACCAGGATTTCTCAACAGCATTTGTGAAGAAAAATAGGCACCGAACATCATTAACAGCATCCCTACTGTCAAACATGACAACATCACTCTGTGGGGATGCTCGTCTGTGCCAGGGGCTGAAAGACCACTTGGGATTGAGGAAAACACAGATACAAAAAAAGAGACCAGTCCTGGGTGTAAATGGTAATACAGATGTTTAACACTCTCCTGGTAACATTTTTAAAATGTAACTGCATATTATGGTTTTATACACCAACACTCAACCCACAAAATGCTTTCAGCTTCATCAGTAATAGTGAATTAATTCATGCTTTATCAGTCATGAGTGAATTATTTATTATCCATTAATAGAGCCCCAGTAATACCTTAAAAAATCCCTGCAACACAACAAAAAACACGCAATTAATCCTAACACTGGTTGTCACAGAAGAGAGATTTCATCTTCCCCTCATGCATTGTCATACATATAACTCACTTTACCCATAGCTGGAACCACTCCCACTCATCTCCCCGCTTCACGCTGACAGTAGATGTTTTCATTCTTTCCAACCAGGTGAGGGTGTCTCGTATGTTAGCTATCACTGTCAGCCAGGCAATTATTGGATTTGAGTTTCCAGAACAGGGCTTGGGGGCCTTGGGCAGGGTTTGGTGTGTATGGACCGAGGAGGCCCCGGGGCCACGGTCTGGGCTGTGATGTGAAGTGTGAGTCAGAGCAGCAAATGACAGGAGTAGCCCCCTGGTAAGACAGTGCTCACAGAGGGAGTGTGTCACTTCCCAATCACTGAGCAACTCTGCCAAACATTCAGCCCCCCTACCCTCGCGCATTTTCTTCACACTGAAAAGTGGAACATTTATCTTGGCATCACAACATGCCTTAGAAATATGACAGTATCAAAAAAAAAAATGTATTGCCAACAGGGGTTTTCCTTTGCACACAGGCCATAATTGCTGCAGCGGAAGGCTAGCACTGAAACACACTCAGGCACAAGACAGTCACATTCCAGCTGTGGTATCTCTGAAACACAAACAAGAGCGCGTGCACGCACACACACTGCTGCACATTCCAAGGGAGGCGTTGCAACATTGCTCGCATGTTGCTGTGGCCCCTGTGTCTCTGGGTCACAGAGCTGTGGTGAGTGACCACCTTTTTAACTTGCCGCCTTGTTTGTTTTCCAAAGACAGTGTCATCAATTCTCTAACAAGGGACTAGACACAGCAACAACAAAGAGCCAAGGACCTCCCTGCGCCGTCCAATGACTGATGGAGCCTGCATGCAGTAACGTACATCAGTCATCTGTGCATATGACTGCATTCCATCTAGTGCATTTGTGTATATGTCTGTTCAAGTTGTGTGTGTAAATGCCATTTTATGCTTCAACTGATATCATGACACCTAATCTGTTTGGTTTGTGCTCTACATGCATCTAACAAAGCACCAAGAATTTGCCAATGTACAGCTGAACTTGGAGTATTGTTATCTATTATAAGTCAAGATAACCATGTGAGAAGTATGGATCAGTGTATGCATGAGATGTAAAAATACAACAGATGTGGTGGAATAATGTAAATTGATCAGATATCTCCCATCAGCTATGCTTCCTTGAATATGTATATTTCACGCATTGAAATGTATGAATGTCAGTGCTGAAATGTTGATATAACACAACTGAAGAAAAAGAAAAGCAGAATAATAGAACAGGGCAAAAATCAATTGCAGTATTTGATCATAAATCTGACCTTGTTTTGAGGAATATTAACAATAGAGTCATAATATGTGTGTCACTTTCTGCTTTGATGTGGCCTTCAGACCATGAGGCTGGGTGGAACCCTCGCTCTAACTGATTGATGTTGTCTTCTGGCTGACTCTAGCACTCCTGCTTCAAACAAATATGCATACGAAGACACAAAGACAGGAAGTGGAAGTTCTGGGTCTAAATTTTTACCCTGAATGCTTTTTTTTTTTTTTTTTTACCACATAAAGCAGAAAATGTGTCTTTTGTGCTTTCCAGTTATCGCAGTATATTCGTCATCAACACAGAGAACAGACCTGATGTTACATCTCCATGCAGAGAGGTCAGAAGGCAAAGGCAGCAACTCGATGTGTAGAGCAATGTGAAAAAGTGCACCCTTTTCATTTCTAAGATGTTACATATAATGAAATAATAAAATATAATCTGGTCTATAAATAGGGATATTACAAAGTCTTGTGCAAAAACTAAATCAAATGCAATAGGAGATTGTTCAGAATGATATACTTGTCAAACATATTTTTTGTATTTTACCTGAGCATTTCATTATCTAACCTTATCTAACCTGAGGGTTAACGTGCTGGGATGTCCATGTTTTTCATTTGAATGGATATTTGGTGCAGTACTTGTGTAATATGTCAAGCGTTGGTGATCTGAGGTTGAGGTTGTGTACTTCATTTCAAGGCTACATGATGACCAAATGATTTCTTTATTTTGTTCCAATACATAAAACCCTGGAAGTGAAAGAGGTTGTTGTTGTTTATCACACGGGCGTGCACACTCAGAATGAGGTCATGTAAAGCTGCATAAACATATATGAATATGTGCAAGTTTGTTCAGTAGCTAATCTCCACCTCCCCAAACATGCCTGCATGACAGATAAAACCAAGATAAACTTCCATCAGAATGATGGGAAGAGAAACGTATGGAGAAGGAAAGGAGCAGCTCAAGCATGCCACATCACGTATCAAATGGAGGCAGTGTGGTGGTGTGGGCATGTGTGGCTGCCGATAGAACAAGCTCACTGGAGTTTAATGATAATGCTGCTGTTGACAGAAGTAGAAAGATGAATTCTGAGGTGTATGTCGTTATATCCACTGCTCACATTGAGCCACATGCTAACAAAAAAAAAAAAAAACAATTAGAATGGTGCTTCACTGCGCAAATGAATATTGACCCCAAACATAGTGAGAAAGCAGCTCAAGACTTTTTGAAGATGAAGAAATGGAATCCTCTTTCGCCCTTCAAAAAAGAGAGCATGTCATATTGAAGCAGGGACTCGAGCACGGCCAGAGGTGTAAGAGATTAATGGCCGAGTCAGATGTCTGATCCCAGCCCAGCAGAGTTACTGACAACAGAAAGGCCCACAAACAAGGTGGCTGCAGTGTGGGTCTGGGAAAGCATCTCCCAGGAGGAAACTCACAATTTGGCGATGTCCATGTCCTCCAGATTTTAGGCAGTCGTTGGCTGCAAAGTGTTTTCTTCCAAGTATTAAAACTTAAGGTTGCATTTACAATTTCCTCACTTTCTCCAAATACTTTTGAGCCCCTTAAAATAAAGGTACTGTTTTGAAAATGGCTGTAACATCACTATTAAGGTGGAGATTGAGAAATCTGAGCTTGGTTCTGAGGGAGGTCACACTTATCTGCAGCAGATCTAAAGGATCTTCTGACTGAAGACGCTGTTGTTGAATCACTGTGTTGTGAAGAGGATGCTCAGGTTTGTCCATTATGTTTTTCATTTTATGAAGTATCCTTCTTTGCACAATCAGCTCAAGAGACTTCAAAAGAACCAGCTTCTTTATCAGTGTGTTTAGTTTTTTTTTTTTTTAAGTCAGTGGCTCTGATGCTGCTCCCCCAACAGATGACTGCAGAATAGACTGCACTCCTCTACCACAGACTCGTGTAGGATATGTAAAATGTTGCTACAAAGACTGAAGGATCCTGTCCCTTCTTATAAACAGAGTCTTGCACCTCCAGTCCAGTCTGTTGTCCAGGTGAACACTGAAGTATTTGTACTTCTCCATCTCCTCCACTTCTTCTCCCGTGATAGACATATTCTTTGATTTACTCCTGGCCCACAACCATCTCCTTTGTGTTGTTCACATTCAAGATGAGATGACTGTTTCCACACCACCACGTCCCTGTCCTCAGTCTCTGGTGGGGGAGAGAAAGACCAGATTATGATCTGAGAGCAGGTCGTGCCGAGGAGCTGTACCCATCGCTGATGTTTACATAGAACAAATCCAACGTTTTATTTTCTCTGGAGGAGGAGCTGTCGAACTGTTGAAATATTGGGACTGTGCCGAAGAGAAAGATGTGGTTGAATCACCACAAACACACCGGTTTGTTGAGTCTGTAGCTTAGCAACAACTGAGCCGATGATGTCACACGCAGCGTCGACACCAGTTGATGGTGGGATGTATACTGCTGCTAAAATATTAACAGGGAACTCCCTCAGTAGATAATACGGATGAAAACTTTTCAAAATAGTTCAATACCCGGGCTGCAGAAACAATGTTTCTTTAGTTCCCGCTTACTAAAAATTGGCCAGTCATCAGTCAATTAATTGGCTCGTATTTTCAGTTTGTATCCTAATAAAGAGACAGAAATGTTTTTGTCTAACATTGGGTCGCAGACCAAAGTTGACAGAATGACAGTCTCCCTCCTCTTCATACGTACTGTAGACATTCAAAGTACCAGCATCATCATCTGGGATTGTTACAAACAGCCACGGATGCTGCTGAAACATTATTGCATGATTTTATAATAGGTTACAGATCTGTTCACGTACAGAGCAGAGCAAACAGCAACCAGAGCCCCACACATCCTACTCAGTGAAACCCCACCTCCTTGCAGTGTCTTTATCTGTCAGGCCTGTTTGACACAGAGGATAAGCTTATTTGGGTCGCATGTTTCCTCCCAAACCAAATTCCCAACACCATAGATCACAGATATTACAGCCTTTACATCCCCCTGTTAGCACTCATATATACAAACACACACCTGCCGGGCCAAGGCCGTCTGGGAGAGAATTACAGCAGCCTAATTTATGAGACCCAAGGGAGGTCAAAGGTGAGTCGACCCAGACAGGCTTGACCTCACTTCCTCCTTTCAGGGTCTCCAAGTTACACAAAACAAGGTTTTGGTTTAATACAGTCTTTCAAGCAAACTGCCTAATTAGCGTATCTCTTTCTCAACGTGGTTAATACAATGAGCCTCGAGGGACTCTTGGAAAAAAAAAAAAAAAGCAGGTAAAACTGGTGGAATATCGGCCACTTTAGAAACTGATAAGTGGGTGAGAACAGGGTTTAGCTAAAAAATCAAATCTGACCCTGGGCTCGCCTCTGGCCTTCTCATTTCCTCCAGTGAGAAGGCGCAATCATCTGTCACTCGGGCCCAGGCAGGGGTACAATAGCACAGTCTAGGTCTTGGCTACTGACACCATCACATGGGCTGCTGATAAGACTCACCTTCCTGAACCTAGAAGAACTGAGACTTTGCTGACATACAACAGTTTGGTGCTTTGCCGTTCTTACTGTTGGCCATGAAACTAAAGGAAAAGGAAAATACTATTTGAGGCAGCCATGATCTGCATGGACCTGAGCTGCTTTATATAATTTCAAGGACTCCCTAAACTTTAAAGCCTCATTATTTTCTTTGTAGCATAACTCCAAATCCAAGCTACTGGATCGAAGCACACAATATGGAAAATAGACTGAGCAGACACACTTGAGCTAATCTATTTTCCTAAATCAGCAATCTATGTTACGGTCTATCTCTGTAAAAAAAAAAAAAAAAAAAATCCTCTCCTAAGAGCACTGTAATACAAACTGATTGTGAAACTGCAGCTCTTCATCATACATTTAGGCTGTTAAGATAACACAGCAGGCACTTTTGTAAAAAGATTTTAAGTACCCATCTGCAAAGCTTTGTCAAATCATAACAAAGTCGTCCTCTCTTATAGTTCACTGATGGAGGTACCCCAGACCTCTTCCACACACTACAGGTGCTGGTGCCTTCAGAGGTTAGAGCTGCAGAGCCACCGGGTACTTTTTGCAGAAGGAGCGGAGACCACAGAGGGGAAAGTCATTAAATCAAATTACCAAGTCGTCAATAGATATTTGCGTTATGCACTCAGAGAGCTGCTGTAATCAGAGAGCGACCCCACATCTCTCATTGTATGGATTTCCTGGACCTGCTGCAACTATTGATATGATTGTACACCTGTCACTTTGAGGCAAAGAGCTGTCAGAGCTGCGGAACAGCAAGGAAACAAGAAGAGACCTGTCCAGCATGCTGCGCTCCCAGCCAAAACTCTTAACTTTTTGGGAGACGACAGAAAGTGAACTGAGGGGAACGATTGAAATGTGAACAGAGAAACATGGCAGTGGGGTTATTAAACCACAGTTTGTCTTTGTCAGTGTTATTTTTGCAGTCGTGTCCAGGAGCTCTGCAGGCCTCGCTGACCTGCGCTGCGGGCTTGACCCCAGTCAGGTTATCACGATGATTCTGAAATGAAGATGATGTATTGGGGAGTCGCACTCAGCACCGAGGAGCTCCTTGACTCTCTCAGAGAGTCTGGGTTTTGTTACAAGCAGGAAACAGACTCTTCCGCTCCGTAAACAAGCGGCCCTGCACGGCCACTTCTGGACTGCCGGTGGCACGCGAGCATCGCAGACGGTTGTGGTCAGCAGAGAGCTGGAGAGGGTCGGAGGTGAGCTGTGAGCCTGTGACGCTTTGAGCTGGTACCTGCAATGGACTGAAAACTCTGACTGACCTTGACCGTTTTATTTTAGGGACAATTAGCATGTTAAAAACAAGCAAACAAAAAGCAAAAAAAAAAAAACTAGTTCAGCTACAATTTACTGTCGACGTATTGTCTGTAGATGTCTTTTGAGTCTTTACACTCAAATTTCCCCTATAGTAAATTTCCTGTTTGGGTGAATTAATCTATCTATCTCTATCTGCTTTGGTGGAAGTTCTTAATGAATTCCATCAAAAACTACAAAATTATACCCAAGTGTGTGTGAAAATACCTGGAAAATCACAACTAAGCCTGTTCAGCTGTGTCCGCAGGCTGCAACCTGAACTGACCCCCTTATCAAGGATATTAATTCATCTAATTATTTTAGCAATTTATATTTCAAAAAGAGAAATCCCTTTAGTCATTGACAAAAATCCTCTGTCTGCTGTCAGGCCTGTTTTAGAGTGCTCTCCAGAAGAGACCCTGGCCTAATCTAAACAGCGTCTCGCTGCTGGGGAGCTGATGAGATTATGTGGACATGTCCTCCTTTTCTTTCCACACAGTTTAAGAGCAACAGGTCCTCAGAGCCTGGCGCCTGCACTTGGACACCGGCAGTAGACCAGGAGAGAGGTGTCCCCTTACAGCACACAGCTGAATCTCTGAAAAATCTGCCGATCTTCTTTTTCTTATAATAATAATAACAATAATAATAATAATAATAACAATAATTGTGTTAATATTATTTTTATTATTATAATAAATACTTAATTGCAAGTAAAGACATGTAAACCCGATTTAAACAAATAAAAGGTACGTTATAAGCAGTGAAATTGCTTAAATGCTAACGCAAAAACAACGGTTCGTTTGCTCTGAATAATATACTGATATGCTGAAACTTTACTGCATAAACAGAAGGACTGCTGCAGATGCAGATGGGTTTAGCTACATTAAACGTGACATTCAGGGAGAGAAATCTAATATGTCGATCGATGGTTAATGGACATAGAAACAACAAATGTCAAGGTCCCAATTTGAGAAATAAAAGAAGAAAATTTGATTCGGATTTGTGCTTTATTCAATATATTTATGTGTCGCAGCATGTAGAAAAATAATCAGAAGTCATCCAGGATTTAAATGTAAGGTGGTAACGATTCCCCCTTGAAAGTAATTGAAATGGAGATAATAAAAAAAAAGGAACGACAAAATGGAAACAGCTCAAGAAATGTATAATTAACTCCAAATTAGCCGAAATAAAACACTTAATTTCCTATCCGTGTTTAGAAAACAATATATTATATTTTAAAATCCTGTACTTTTAATCCGTCCCTTTCAGATGAAGGAAACATTCCCCGATCAGTTTAATTTATTTAGGTTTTCACTGACCCGGTCTCAAGGGAAAACATCTAATTTGTGGAAAATAACCCAAAAATGTCCTCATATTTTGTTGAGTAAAAATAAAATAAACTACAAAGCCCTGCATTTATATGCTTTATAGACGCTTAGTTTGTCAGTATTATCTCTTTTCCCACAGTCACGATGTATGATCTTATCCATAGACTGCTGAGACAGGAAACTAAGATATGCCTAATCGCGAAACAACTGCAGTGATGATGGAAACAGCTGTGCAACTTATTGGACCCTCCAACATTAAATGATTAAACGCAATAACACTTTCGGAATGAACTCAAGACAGCGCTTAAATAATGATGACTCTTACTCTACAATTAAAGCGCAATACTTTCATATATACCTATATATTAATAACTGAATCGATAATATGAATCTCTTTTGGTGTTATTGTCTCTGCTGCTGAAAAAAACAAGCATGTTATAAAAAACTTTCTTACCTTTACAATCTGAGGGCAGGAGATGGTGTCAGTATTATATCATAAATTAGGAATGTCTTCCTGATACACAGGTAGCTTAGCAAGATGAGGGAGACTCTGTCAGTCCCTCCCCCGCTTCAGGACGTCACTGAAAGGGAGAGGAAAGCATCCTGAATGACCCAGTTCTCTCTCCAGATAACCGAATTCAGCCAAGCAAGCAGGATCGACCTCTTCTTTTCTCTGTCAGCCCTGCAGCCACAGACGCATTGCCAGCGGAGAGGGATGTCACAGCAAAAAGAAAGCCTGCCCTCCTCAATCTGCAAGAAAAACAAGCAGAGCGCGACCATTTTTTCACCTTTACGCGCGAGGTTTTGACTTTTACGCGCCGTCCGGAGACAAAGTTGATTCACTTCTGGACCCGGTGAAGAGCTTATTTGGTATCTGTGTGTGATAATAATGATTCCCAGCCCGGTCTTAACGTCTTCTACTACGCCCTTTTCTGTGAAGGACATTTTAAAGCTCGAGTTGCAGCAGCAATCTCAGCAGCAGCAGCAGCTCCAGTTGATCTCCTGCTTCGGTCTCTCCGGCGCGCTGTCGCAGCCCGCAGCCTTCCCGAACAAGTCGTTCAGCTCTCATTCGCCTCCCTCCTGCATGTTGGCAGGAAGAGACAGTCCCAGTCCCATCAGCTCCTGCCTGTCGGAGAGCGAGGAGAGGATGTCGTACCTCAGCACGCTCAGCGTCCAGGACCGGCTGGCGGAGTCCGCCCTGTCGGCGGAGGTGTACGGCAGCTCGACGCAGAGCCGCTCTGCGCAACACCGGCTGGAAACCGGACAGGAGCACGCGGAAAGCAGTGAGTGAGCTTAACTTTTCCTGAGTGTATTCGAACCAAAGAGCTGAGCTTTTGCAATAAATATAAATTCAAGAAGAATAGATCATGACTATATACCAAAGCAAAATTCATCTTCTGACAACCTGGAAAAACAATACTGATAAGATACACGGATTCATGAAAGTAAAACAACAGACGAATCTTCCCAAAAAAGGGAATGAGAACGGGACTGATTTTCCTAAGAAGAAAATAATTGGATAAAACGTTTTATTTAAATACCTTTTCTACTGTAACCTGAACAAATCCATAATAACAACAGCCAACGCAAACAAAAGACAAAAAAACAGCATTGCAGTTTATTAACTGGCCAATCGTTCTTAAAAGCTCTAAGGCCTTTCAGTGTCATATCCTGTATTACACTGGTTTAATTATCTTTAATTATCTACCTGAATATAAACGGAATCCAGAGAAATTAATGCACAAATACACATTATTTGCAAATGAGTGTGTATTTACGCATTTTAGTTTTATATGATATTTGCGTATAGAAGGGCTATTTTTTTAATTTTTGAAGATCTGAACATTTATTGTTGGTGATAGTCACTGATTTTTTTTTTCAAATCAATTGGAAATGTCAGTAAAGAAATTTCCAGTCCAGTTATCTGAATTTCACAAACAAACTCTGCAGAGAATAATGACACGTATATTTATTGTGATAAGCTGACTAAGTTCAGCTTATCACAATTCTAAGAACCTTCAACAAAGGTATTTTCTCTTTCACTCTAACTTTTTGCGAAAGCAAAAGTAAAGTGAATCAATATCAGCATGAAAAGAAAAGACAGGGAACTCGCTGCGTGTATAAGGGGTTTGAAAACTAATTTTCATTCTTGTTTTTCCTCTCCTTTCAGGGGACTGCAGACAGTTCCGAGGAGACTGCGAGGATCCGGATTCGGACAAGGCCGCCACCAAGCAGCAGAGGACCCGGAGGAAGCCCCGCGTCCTCTTCTCCCAGGCCCAGGTGTTCGAGCTGGAGCGGCGCTTCAAGCAGCAGCGTTACCTCTCCGCCCCGGAGAGAGAGCACCTGGCCAGCTCCCTGAAACTCACCTCCACCCAGGTCAAGATCTGGTTCCAGAACCGGAGGTACAAGTGCAAGAGGCAGCGGCAGGACAAGACTCTGGAGATCGCGGGTCACCACCACCATCACCACCACCACCACCACCACCCACCGCCGCCTCCACCGAGAAGGGTGGCTGTGCCGGTCCTGGTCCGGGACGGGAGGCCTTGTCTGGCCGGATCACAGAACTACAACACTCCTTACACAGTGGGGGCTCCGAACCCGTACAGCTACAACGGCTATCCGGCCTACAGCTACAACAACTCCATGTACAGCAACACTTATTCTTGTACTTACTCCAGTTTACCTGCTCTCCCACCGAGCGGCTCCACTGCTAATACTTTCATGAACATGGGAAACCTGGGCGCGCAGACGCAGAGCCAGGCTCCCCAGGGATCAGTGGTCACACCCTGCCAAGGAACTCTGCAGGGCATCCGGGCGTGGTGACCCGCTGGTGAACGCTCCGCGCGTAAAACGTGGACTCGAGCATGCAGACAGACTTAGGTTATTGTTTGTAACTCATGACAGGTGTATGAAGCAGCCTAACCTTTACCCACTGAATTAAATATGTATTTAATAAAAAACAC
Source organism: Hirundichthys speculiger (assembly GCA_018398805.1). Classification (NCBI taxonomy): domain Eukaryota; kingdom Metazoa; phylum Chordata; class Actinopteri; order Beloniformes; family Exocoetidae; genus Hirundichthys; species Hirundichthys speculiger. The sequence continues at coordinate 6,644,834 of JAGFBZ010000344.1, read as the reverse complement.
ATATGTGCATTATTTTTCTCTGAGTCAGAAACGTATTAAAGCTGTTGTTTGATGTTTGAGGGAATGAATGTTGACGAGTAACCGTGGTTTAAAATACATGCAATGAATTAAGAAAAATTAAAAAAGGGAATTACTTGGACATTTCTTTACATTCATGTACTTTTTTAGGCATGATGTCTAACATTTAATTTAATCATTATTGGAACTAATCATCCCTGTCTGGGCCATACAGACTTACATAGTAACATTGTGTTCATGAAATATGTGCTATGCATCTTTTCAATTTATTTTTCTTTCTTTCTTTCTTTTAATGTCATTGCGGGTATTATAGTATAGTATTTCTAGTTTTCTCACTTTCTAATTTTATTTCTAATTTGGGTGACCTTAAAAACGTATATAACTTTGATTAAACAGCAGAATTACACACAAACAACGGCGAGTGCGCGCTCAAGTGACGGTCACAGTGAAATGAAATGCCACAGAAACAATGGCACAAATGATTGTATTCCACTCTGTTAATGTGTTTGCTTATTTGCCCGCATGTGCGTTTTGTTGCCCTGTATTCTCAATATTAATTTGACTCTGGGTGGGAAACCTTTAAACAAGAGAGATAAAGAGAGAGAGAGAGAGAGAGAGTGATAGGGAGAGATGGAGTGGGATCTGTTGTAACATTTCTCATCGTCTCAAATAGTTTCTCAAGCCAAACAACCATTTTTCTCTTTCCTGTGAGAAAGCCCGCCTGGGTCTGAGACAAGAACCAGAAACAGAGAGAATCTGAAGGCGAGCTAATGTCCGGTCAGGATTCACAGATGGACATTAACCAGACAGCCAGCATCCTCAGGACCCACGCGGTTAGTAGCTTACACCACCAGAACCCTCAGCGACGAGTACTGTTCCAATGAAATGACTAACCAATACTACTACTACTAATAATAATAATAATAATAACGATAATAATAATAATAATAGTTCATAACCGTACTAACACATTTTGTTTGGTAACTGCTTACATTTTCACACATAGATATAGTCTAAGCATGGACTCAAAACACACAAACAAACACATTCCGTCCGCTGGAGATGAGCTCAAGCAAATACCTCCACCTCCAAGGCCCGGTCCAGCACGCAGACGCTATTAATGGAGATGAATGGCAAAGTAAACAGAGTGTTTGTCTCCTCTGATAGCCTCACCGGCCACTTCCTCTGGCTACTGCGCTGCCGGTAGGACATACCTGGTGTCAGCTCTAAGTGCTGCAGAGCCACTAGTGTAAATAGAGCTGGCGACAGGACGGCGATGCCTGAGGACGCAGCGGCCTCTGACAGGCGCTGGCGATCGCTATCACGCGCCTCCAAAGATAGCAGCCCGACGGCTCATCGCTGCGCCATAAAGCGCGGAGTTTTCCCAAAACAGAAGAGTCTCCAGTGGCAACCACTCAAGGAGCTCGCAAAAAGAGCCCTAGTCCAAATATAGAGAGGAAACAGAGGATGAACAGGGTTGCTCCAACTGCCCATGGCATCGTAGGGGTTTTAAGGCACAATAGATAACTATATATATATATGGAAAAGATTATTCTTTTTATTCGTTTTATCATTTGATCAAAGCTAAATTACCTAATTACCCTTAATTAATTTCACATTATTTGCTCAAACAAATAAAAAAAATGAATGAATGAAAAATGAATTGTCACACACACACACACACACACACACACACACACACACACACACACACATACACACACACATATTACCTATATATATATATATATATATATATATGTATACGTTTGCAATGGATCGAAGTTGACTTATGACCTCAACTATGATTAAAGTACAGGAAAGTCGTCATTGGCTTCCTTCAGCACAGTTAATTCTGAAATGTGAAGCTAAATTTCCACCCAACTTAGATGAATTGAAACATTATCTAGATCACTTATAGTGATATCTCTGCATCCGTGTTTACTCTGCAGACACCCAGAGAGGTGTCTGTGGCAAGCAGACTTTTCTCTGCTTAGTCAGAGGAAGAAAACAAAACAAAAAAAACAAAACAAAAAGAGAAGAGCACTGCACAAGAGGAGGCAGATCACTACATCTGTCAACACGTCTGCTCGACTGAAGGCTTGGTGATTGCGTAATACGGTTCCACTCGGTGGGGGTTAACGCATAGCTGCTCTCTTTCATTTCCACTCGAACTTAACGCGATGACGTGATTCCTGCCCACGTGGCGGCGCTAGTGACCTGTTTGAGCCGGTGGTTCTTCCTCATGTTAAACTGATGAAGGGGTTTGCGGGATGGTTAACATTGTATTGAAAAGCATAAACCAGCACAGCTGCAAGTGTCTAAATTCCCACATGAGCAACAATTTTCGGAAAATGGATTCAAATTGAGCACATTCAAGGTTAGTTTAGTCGCACAAACTGAAGTAACAGTTTATTTTACTTGATATAAATGCACAAGCTGCTGTATTTAAGAGATTTTGGCTTTGGCTTTTTACGCATATTTTTTCAACTTCACGCAATGCTCTTGAAATTACTTGGTAAACTAACAGAAAGCAATTTTACTGGAAAAATTTGCAACTTCTATACACAAGTCAAATAAAGACAAATAAAGGAATATCTTATCTTATCTTAAGTCTTAGATAGAGTTATTTGAATGTGTTTGAAAGGCGCAGGGACATTATTTATCCATAACGGCCGATAAACCCCTTAAAATTATCATTTATTTGCTTTCAATACGCAAGATAGGGAAAGTTAATCTCACCAAGACAGAAACGGATGGTAAAGTCAGACTCCCTCGTCCTCCGCTGGTCGCTGAGCCTGGAGACGGGCGTCGAGCTGGGCGGTGCGGAGGAGGGACCAGGCGGAGGACGCAGCCTATCAAGTCTTAACTGGACTAGTTAATGCTCAAGTCCCAACTGCTGCTGAGGGCATCCTCACAGCCGGCAGCTTCTCGTGCGTGCTCATTAGCAGGCCGGAATTTGTTAACCACAATTAAATTATAACCAGAAGTGAGGAGACCAGCAGTGAAGAAACCGAGCCAGTGAGGGGTTTTTCATTTCCGAGCGTCGGGCCTCCACATGACTCCACATCAGTCGCACGCGGGAGTGGGGGGGACACCCGCGCTCTTTCAGTGAAGCATGACATTAAGTTTTTCTCCTTTTTCTATCGAAGACATCCTCACCGGACGCGATGCCCGAGGGAAGCCCGGCGCCGCGGGGGCAGAGCGCCTCAGCGCGCCGAAGCGCAACTCGTCGAGCGTCGGCTCCGAGGTCCGCATCCTTCCGGAGAGCCTTTCTCCTCACCCAGGGGTGTCTTCTGGAAGCTTCCGACGCGATACCTGCAGAGGGGAGGCCGCAGGAGATGTGCCTGAGCTCAGGGAAGGTAGGAGCGTTTCATTTAAAGGGAGGTCGTGGTTTCATTCTGAAACAGATGTGAAAATGAAGTTGTGAAATCCAAACGATTTGGGAAAAAAACACTATAATTAAAAAAAAAACAGAAAAGTTGAAAAAAGGGTCAAGAAGATAACAGTTCTATGGTGTTTTCTCACTTTAAAATATATTTTTTAATACGTTTTAATAGGTTTTCATTGTCAAGAAATGTGATAGCTCTACATTAAGGATGACAAGACCTCTTCCCTACCAGCTGCTACAAAAACGTCTATAATAAAATTAATTACTTCTAAACTATATATATATAATTATATGGGCTGTTTACTATGACGTCGGTGGTGAAAAAGGGTAACCTTTAATCTCCAGCATCATGTCTGAAAGGACATGCTGTGTCTACTCCCACAGAGAAAACACACTTCTTATCATCATTACTTTTTTTCTTTTTTATTTTTTTAATTTCAGCCCCTGCAGAGCGACACCCAGAGCCATGTCGACAGCAGGGGGATGATCAGGTGGATGAACGGGAGGAGCGATACCACCACCACCACCGCGAGGGACACCTTCAGCTGCTCGCCGGATGGACGCATGCGCGCGCCGGGCACCAAGAAGCGCTCCAGAGCGGCCTTCACGCACGCGCAAGTCCACGAGCTGGAGCGCCGCTTCAGCACCCAGAAGTACCTCTCGGGTCCCGAGCGGGCCGACCTGGCGGGGGCCCTGAAGCTCACGGAAACCCAGGTGAAAATCTGGTTCCAGAACCGGAGATACAAAACGAAACGGCGCCAAATACAAGACGACACGGCGCTGAGCTCAGCGAAGGCAGTGGCGGTAAAAGTGCTGCTGAGGGACGACGAGCAGCGGTGCCCCCACCTCCCCCTGACTGTGCCACTGTACCAGCACTACCAGTACCACCCCTACCTGCACTACTACTATCAGCCCTGGAGCATGGACAGCATGTCCTGTGGACTAATGCGCTAAAGACTGACCTTTGTCCTCACAGGAGGTTTCAGCCTCGCTTTTCTACAGAGAATTCCTCCTCAGCGCAGCGCTGTGGCCTATATGTTTATTATTTTATAACTTGAAGCTTTTCTAACATTAAAAAAACATGTGAGAAGCCATGGACAGCTAACTTTGGGCACATTATGTTTGTTGCTATAAAATAGAAATAGAACACATTTAGGTTGCAGTGCCAAAACTGTGTCGAAACAGATTTGATCATTAAAATGTTCGAAAAAAGAGTCTAAAATTACCCATTGAGTGGGGTTTTTTATTAATTCACAACAATTTTCTGCTGTTGTGTCATTTAGAACCAGATGGAATATTGTTTTGATTTTATTTTGAAATTACTAAGCAGGCAGTATCAAGTGTGCAGCTTGGAAAAGAGAAAGTTTTCTTTCTTCTTTTATGTAAGGTAGTGTACTCAATGGGACAAATAATAACAATAGAAAGAAATACAAATAAAGTAATTCCATATCTCAGTGATGGGATTTGCAGTGGATGACAAGTGATTTTTGTTTATTTTTCTCCTTTTTGTGCCAGGAGAAAAACTATGTTTACTACAATAAGACTATATACTATACTATATAAAATGTTCTACTTACAACTATGCATTCTGAAATGTTGTGTTTGCGTGAGTGTTGATGAATTTCCTAGATAATAAATATAGATCTGAAATAAATTATCATATTATATATATATTTATATATATAATTTCGGTATGAGCTAAGGACTTTAATTAAACACAGTCAGCTCTTCCTGGGTGCCTCACAAGTCCATTGGATGATCTACATTTCCTTTCTTTTTCTTCCCTACTGGATACCAGAAACAGTCCACTGTGAAGCAGCAGACAGAGCAGACAGGAGGAAGGAATCTTGAATTTATACAAACCCGGTGAGAGAAAGCAGCTTATCTTAAAGTGTGAGAAACTTTACAGGACCCTGGAAGTTTTAAGTGGACATTCATTTATTTTATGGGACACATTTATTGATCATGACACTCAGCCTAACACTTACAGGAATACAGTAGTTATCTGAGCTTTATGGACCTTAGGTCATTATTTGGAGAGTGTGACAGCGTGTTTAAAAATATTATTTTAGAATTTTACCACTTTATCACAACCGAATATGTGGAAGGTGATTGTGTAGTAAGGGATGGGCGATATGACCTTTGATGCAGAGGATAGAGAGAGATGAGGGAACAGCCAAAAGAAAAATAAGTAAGATTTAATTGAACCTATTACCTCCATTAGGCTTCATAAACAGTTATTTTTGTTTAGTTTTGTTTAATTTTTCACCCACATAGATCACCAAAAAGGTTTTTGCTGCAGATGTGCTCTTTTAAAACAGGGGTGTTTTTCTAATGAAAGACTACTTTCTCTTTGTGATTTTAAAATATGTGAAGGCAAACACATAGGTTAACTATTCATGGCCAGTTATTTTATATTTTAAACAACCAAAATAACTGACATGGGGAAGATTACATCGGTTATAGGTTCTTAATTTTGGTTTCAACTTATTTTCAATGAATTGCCCAGCCCTACTATGTGGGCTTCTGCATTTTTAATAAATTTTTGTTTTCCGTATGAACTAAAAACTTCTGCATATCTGTACTCCTTTGTGTGCTGCATGAGTCAAAGAGGGTCAATAGAGCGTGGAGTTGTTTCACCATCCAGCCTGGCTGCACATGCAAGACAGCACACATTAATCATCTTTTACTGAAAAGACTACACCCTTATCTGGAAGGAATAAACAAAACTATCTTGCTGTGAAAATAAAAACATAAGTTCTTCTTCAAGGTGACCAGTGTCTCTGTAGCTTAGTTCTTAACTGACTGTAGCAACAAGCCAGATTGTGCTGTATAAGCACTAGATATTTCAACTGCAACAGATGAGCAAATATATTACGTTTTTAAATGTACAAAACATAGAAATATAAAGATAAAGGCCAACATGAATTTGTGCTGCTTTTTTCATGGATATTACAGTAACTGTACAGGGTACCAAGGTTTGTAAGCTTTAAAGCAAAGTCCTGTCCTGTCTCTTTAAGCTTTTCAAATACAATAATAAGAGATTAAAGAGGCTATGACATCAAAGTATTTTGATGTAAAATAGATACTTCAGCTTCTCCTTTCCCAAAACTGCTGCTTCTGCACAGTTGATCACCTTGTGCTGCACTCTGGCACCAGCCCAAACCTCATCTATCTCTCACATCAAAACACCACTTCAAATTATCGCAAGTGGTTGGCACTGTGCACAACAGGTTCCAGGGTGGGAGGAGGAACACATCTAATTCTGACTGTCCAAACCTAAGCCGCTACATCACAACTAAGTCTCTAATTTTCATTTAGACGTGTTTTCTATTCAAGTCACTGAAAGAGAAAAGGCTGTGGTGCTGCGCAGTGGCTGCCAGGTATGTCGAGTTCTATGAGCTCTGATTGTTCGCATTGTGCTCATGAATAGTTGGCCTACTCATTCCTGTCTGCCGTGACTAGATAAGACTTTTTCTTTAGCAGTACTGCTCCCAGTCTGTGACGCTGTATCGACGTGAGTTTCCATTCACAACAAAGAAAGACAACAACAAAGTGAATGTCGCGCGCCCAAAGTCATTTATGGTGCACATCCATAGGTGTGTATATAAGTATATACCTAATGAATAATAGCTTAAATGTCAGAGCACACGCAAACAGACAGTCCATGAGGTTCACTACTTCACATTAAACATTTTACATGAATGCATAGCTAAAAAGGAGTTCCATCCGTAAGTACATTAAAATGATGTTTATGTGTCACTACAGGTAGAATATTATATCATATATGAAAGAGGGTGTGTAAAATGGAACAATTACTGTAAGTAGTGTTCTGTTTTTTTTGTTTTTTTTTTCTTCAGCCACGGGAGCTCTATGATTATGAAGCCTCTGTTTTATTTCCATTTCTTGTGTCTCTGCTGAATTTCCCAGATTGCAACAGTGAGCACAGTAAAGGCAGGAGTATGGACTAAACTAAATGTCTGAGATTTTTTTTAGCCATAACATCCATGTAGTTAATGACACAAGACTGAAACATCTCTCCATCTGCTGAATTACCTACAATCAGATAATACTGGAACATTCATAATATCCAAGAAAACACTATACTAGCATTAAACGCAAGCTAATTTCAGGTAATCATCCCTCCTTTAAATTAAAGCAATAATTTGATTGTGACCCCTTCAAATGTTGGCATTTGGTTCAATTGATGGCTCAATTCAGTGTTTTTGTATTTCATCATAAATAGAACATTATGATAAACAATTACAAAGTATTCTCAGGGGTCAAATTTTTTATGATGATTTTGTTTTTTTCAGCGCTGCCTGCTTTGTCCAGATGACAGAGGGGCTGTTGAAGGAGGTGCATGACGGCGTCTTCTATTCCAACTCCATGGTGACAAGCGAACTGCAGTGGGTCCTGAATGGTGTTTCTTATAAATGGACCAATGAAAGTGTCTTCAGGACTTTCATGATGTGTTAGGGCAACAGTGCAACATGAGATTTGTTTGGTACTGGACCAAGGTGTGATGTCTTCAACAGCACTGGATCCTTCCCCTGGCTCAGACTGAGGTTGAAGAACTACTGTATCCCAATAGCTCGTCAGCTAGTTCAGGACTGGAGTTGAGACCATCTGGACCTGCAGGCTGGTACCCTCCCTCCCTAAAGGTTATTTTTTTCTTTCTTGTTGAACAGCTCTTTCAGTTCACTGGCAATCCAGGGTTTGTTAGCAGCACATCGTCCTGGTGGAGAAGGCTTCTCTACACCAAAGTTTATATAGTCCCTAACACACTCATGGGACTGATATCATCTCCGTGTGGTTCAGAGAGTGCATACCAGTCTCTTGTCTCAAAACACCCCCGCATCACTTCTGAGAGCTGCAGTAATGAAAGAGCTGAAGGTCATTTGATTGCATCTGTCACTGAGAATGTTTCTGTTCTTGGCTCCTCACAATCTTGTTTTGGCTTCTGTATTGTCTGAAGCCATCGAAAACCACGCACTGTACCCATGCGCAGGCAGAAAATGAGAGCGTCTTATCATTTTTCTGGCTTTTCCTCACTGTCCAGCATGATTGTATTGGGATGCTCCATCGTGAGGTCTTTGCTGTGTGTTGGGTTTTGCAGTCCTGCTTTTTCATCTTTTCAGTGTGATTTAAGTTCCACAGAAACTTGAAACATTCCTTGAAACTTGAGAGAAACATAGATTTGCTGTGTTGACCAACGAGCCACAGCAAAGGCTTGTATTGCCTGTTTGTTCCACTAGAAGTAATATAAATCAATACAGCATTTGGTTCGCTTTTGAACATTTCGCTAATGAGCAATCTCTGACTTCTAACCTTCCTACATCTGGATCTATTGGGTCAATCTGAACTACAGCCAAAAAGAGAGTAAGGAACGGGACGCTGACACCACAAGGAAGGAAATCTCTTGGATTAAGGAGGCAATGAGGCTGTAAACTTTCAACAAAACACAAAGTGCCACACCAGAATTCAAATATGTAACTTTTCCATTACAAAGATTTTTAACTCATCCTCTGCTCTCTGGAGCCCAAACAAACTGATGCCCTTGTGTGTTAATCCATTCCTTTGTCCGTGTCCATTGTCTTTTCATTTTTTGTTTGTGCTCAGTCTGCTGTTTCTTCCTCCGATCCATTTTTGGAACGTTTGTGCGTGGTTACACTTCATTCCCTCAAATGAGTTTTGCCAGTAAAAGTGGTTTGGAGACCTGTCGGGTGACTTAATCACAGAGATGTGACTTCAGTCAGGTTGCAAGTTGGATGAGCCACAAGGGCAAACAGACAACCCCAACATCAACACACTCTAGTGCACTCAAACCTCTAATGGCTGCTCAAACTTTAGAAAGAGTATACTTAACTCTGCTACCAACATGTGCTTTGTAAATAGATTTGGCCTAGTAATACATGTTTTGATCCAAGCAGCAATGAAAGAATGAATGACATCACTGGACCAGTTAGAGGCAGCATTGTGGAAGCTGTGTCCAGCCTAACAATGACATCTTTAAAGACAGTGGAGAAGAGGCTACTAAGTGGATGGTGTGATCATGTGGAGTATCCTCCATGCTTGGGTTGGTCCAGTAGATTCTAGGGCAGAAGGTCTGTGACAGTGAAGAAGTTCGGCCAGTTGTGACTACAGGGTTGCTGACTGTCATCGACAAATATGTGCGTCATTCTCTAAATCTGTAACTGATTTAGCAATTTCCCTTAACTTATCTGTTGACAGGATGTGAAACCTATATTCTCTGTCAGTGCCTTAACCATTATCACTGTAAATCACGCAGGTTAAAGTTACATAAGCTTTTTAAGTGCCTCTCTGCTGGGGAATGTAATCCAGCCAGCAGTGTTCAAGTATTAGTATGTCTTTAGACATGTAATGTTGAAGTAAGTCAACAGTTTAAGTTGCGCTTGTTTTTTTGTGTGTGTCTTTCCACGAATAGACTGACAAAGCAGATTAAAGCGGAGAGATGACCAACATGAAAGAAGCCAGACGGTTCTGCAGAAGAACCCAGTCATCCACTTCTGAACAATCATTCCGACCAGTGTCAAGACCTTACATGACACAAGTATTAAAAGCGCGATTTAAACAACACTCATTGTTGCCGGTGGAGACAGGTAATTTCCTGTTGTCTTTATGTTGCTGCAGACTTCTCAGCTGAGAGGAATGCCTCGAGGGTGGGGCAGCTTCTCCGGTGTGCAACGCAGGAATGGCAGTCCTCACCTAATCCACGCTTAGCTGTACTTTCAAGATACACATCTATTGACAGTGAATTCTCACAGGGCTCCTGAGCAGCAATTACACTTTAATTTTCCAATGGGCCTATTGTAACAGGAATCACGTTCTTGAGGACCTTGTTGACTTAAACAGATCATCTTCACATAACGACTGCTGGCACCGAGACTGTTGGATGAAATGGATTTAAAGCTCACGCGACAAAGACTAGGAGAGGCCTTTCTTTCACGAGACTTTTCAGAATAATTCAAACTCTGTCAGTTGTCGATTGTACTGTTATAAACAGCTATATGCTTTACTTCTGGGGGGGGGAAGGGAGTGTGTGCAGACACAGGGTTTAGAATCAGGAGGGAGAGGGGTCATGGTTAATACCTCTGTTTAAAGACAGATCTGTTTCCTTTTGACCTGGTCTCTGTCTCTCTCTTTCTCTCTCTCTCTCTCACACACACACACACCGACACACACACATTACAAGTAATCCCACCCAGAGGACTCTTCAGACTATACCCAGAAACTATTAGCAGATAGCATCAGTGCATGCAGGAATGTAAACATTTACAGTAAAGCCAAAAGACATCAACTCACCCTGGGGGAGACACATCAATCACACATGAAACCGCATCAGCTCTCATAAGCTCCCCCGGTTTCAAAAGGAATAAGACATTTCACCTCTTTGCACGATTTCATCTGATCGCACGTAATCAACACTTATTGTTCCGTCTGGCATGCTGGTAAAGTTGCAGCAGTGTGATTATGCTGCCACGTAAAAATACTTCCTTATGCTCCCCAAGTGAAATCATTTTATGAATATGCGTTTGCAGTTCAGTTTGATTTTTTTGACAACTGTTGCTGTTTTTAGGTTGCACGGGAGTAAGTTAGAAGTGCACGTGTTAAGCAATGCAGTGACCCCTCCTCTGTGTTTGTGAGAACATGAGCTTGGGTCATGGTAGGGATTAGAAAGAGTAGAGACATGAGCCCACCCAGAGCTTATAAAGATTAGGGTCATTTTTAAAGAACTAGCAAAGGTCTCCCTTGTAAGCGTTTATACACTCGTGTGTGCGCTAGGACCATAAGGTGCAGATAGAAATGATCAGAAATGGGGACTTCTGCTGTGATTTGCACAGATTCATGTTGCACTTAATGCCAACTATATACTAGACAACTTTCCAAAATAGAAAGTTTTTTTTTTTTAACCTTTCTGTCGTGTTCGGGTCAAATCTGACCGATTTCCTACTTTCATCAATCATAAATATTGTGTTTTACATTTGATTGTCTCAGGGCCTTATGATATCCTCAACACTAGGCATTTGAACATGTATAATTGCTGATCACCACTTTCTCTGAATTTTGAGTAGTTTATTCAACTTTGTAACACCTGTGGTGTTCCCGGTCAAAAATGACCGCCATAGGAAATTAATGGGTGACCCTATATTGTGTTCATCCATCAGATAGTACACAACCACAAATACACTACCACACACACACACACCCACCCACACACACACACACCACCCCACCCCACCTGAACCCCTTTCAGACTGAACAAATAGGTGTCTCCTCTTCCCACTTCATTCCGGTGCTTATGTGCCCATCCCCCCCACATGAACAACACTTTCCAGACTAAATGTATAACAATAACACTTGTTCCACATTTCAAAGTCAACAATTAGGTGTTTGTTATGGGAATTATCGCTTTCCAAGGCTTATGTGCCCATCCCCCCACGTGAACCGCACTTTCCTATACAAAATGTATCATATCTTCTCAGAGACCCCCTATATATAGTTTTTTTTGTGTGCATTGCCCTCATTTTACTATGAACACATTGACTAGATGCCCAATCAGACGATTTCTTGTCAGAGAGGCTCTGGACCTTTTATTTCAACCTGATGAACAGGGGATTGAAGTTCAACCAGAAATAGAGGAGGATGTCTCAGAAATAGAAGACAACACCGATCCTGATTTTGATCCAGACCATTGTGAGACCAACCAGTCCACAGAAGGCGAGGAAGAAGCTCCAGAGGAAGACACACCTGAGGAAGAGGCACCTGTGATATTCCAGTCCAAGGATGGCAATTTGCTCTGGTATTCATCCACCCAGGAAAGAGGAGGCAGGCAGAGCAGAGAACCCCCCCCCCCCCCCCCCCCCACACACACACACACACACACACACACACATACACACACATACAACATGTTGATGTTGTGTGAATTTGGTCACTGTTTTGATTTTTGTTACTTTTTTTTTTTTTTTTTACAAAAAATGATAATTTTTGAATACAATTTACTATTTCTGTGTCTATTTAATGTATATTAACTGCAGTTATTCATGTAAACAGGTGGTCTGAGACATTGTTTACAGCTTAAAAAGGCATTAAATAAAATTTGGTGAAGATCAGTGGTTTTTCTGTTTATGTAGGAGCAGTTAAAACAGGCCGGTCAAATTTGACCGGGAACACTAAAGTAAGGGGGGAGAAACGAACACGACACAAAGGTTAAGACTGACATATGAGACCCTCTCACATCTAAATTCTATAAGTCAGTTTCAGACAAAAGATTTTGCAAAGACTGGTCATCTTCCAGAGACACTGAAAGGAGATTTCTTTGTGAGTCAAAGACAACATCACTCCTAACTGGCTGTTGACACTGGAACAACACAGTTTTCATTGGACAAGTCTAAAGTCTTGTGATTATCGTTTGATTTTTCCGTAACGCCGACACGGGGAAAAGGACATCTCCAACTGCTACCTTACACCAGTGCCATAGAGTTACGTCAATCCCATAGACTGATAAAGAGCTCAAAGAACCCGGAAGTCACTTGGGTCATGGGGCCTTAATAATGACTGAAATCAAGGAAGCTTGCCCCAAGTCCAGTAAGACTTTATGATTTTATTCTGACTGTGGGATTTTATCTGCAACCTTGAAATCAGTTGTAAAATCATAAAGTGTCAGGTCAGCTGAAATGCTGTATATGCCAGTGACTTGGACTTGACTATTTATCCATCATGATCTCCTGTCTGTTGTAATATCAGTGTCATCTCTGTCATCAGATACAACATAATGCGTCTGGCAGCATCAATGGCTACCCCACCGCTGGCTGCAGTGCCTTTTTTGATTTAGGTTGGCTACAGAAACAAGGGTCAAATAATTGAGCTGCTCGCTGCAACATCTGCAGTTGCACAATCACCCACTCAGATAAGTCAGTCAATATAGTTCGAAATGCTAAAAGAAGCACCTGTGAACTGTGCCTGTTCTGTTGCAACCACACCTTCTGATGCTGACTGAGAGAAAGACCAGATATTATTAACGTCTGCTACAAGAAAGTTCCCAATTTCCTGTTGACCGTATGACATTATAGGTTCATCAGATTACTGTTTTACTAGGTTTGGATAAGGGAAATTAACTAGATATTTTGGTTTCTCTCTAGAGGTCATCACCATTCTTCTGTCCTCTGAAATGACTATCCAGTGATAGTCATATTAAGTCTCTCGCACTTAGAAGTATATTTTGACTCTTAAATTTTCTTGATAACTTTCTGATTTCATCACTTCTTTGATTTTTTTTCCAAAATGCACTGGAGCCCACAGTGTTCGCTCCTCATATCTTGTGTTTAGATTACCAAGCCAGCTACTTAGTGAGAGGAAGCAGAAAACCACTCAGTGAAACCTTGGGTGAACACTGCAGCAAATTCTTTGGAGCTTGTGTCCGAATGTGCATACTTGTTGAGTGTTGCTACAACTTAGTCTTTTCTATTTACCTGTATATTCTTTTCCTCGCTTTCGTCAATGCTACGTTGCTAATGCTGTTACGTGCATGAAAAAAACTGCACATTCCTGAAAAAAGATCCCCTGTATCATTGTTTGAGAACAGTTCACAACACAACGAAGCAGCCCCATGTTTTACAATAAAAAGATATTCTTTTACTCATGGGTTTATTTGTTTCCTCTACCAATGAAAAGTATCAGGAAATCTCATGAATATCCCAGAAATAATCCCAGAAAGACTGCGACCGTCTTGTAATAATGTTGCCCTTCCTTGTATTTGCCCGTGACCCGGTTCAGTATGCAGCAAATGGTGCCGCTGACAACACCAGGGTCAGCCCTCAGCCTCGGGTCCTTACGTCATTTTATGCTCGGTTTTCCTCTAGGATTCACACCAACTCCATCAGGCTTCTCTCAGTTTCTTTGCACAGACACGTCATGAAACTTTGTGCAAAACCTTTTGAAATTTCAAGATTTATAGTGATTACCTATAGCTCTCTTTTCTGTTTAACTGAATGGGACAAATCAGTTCCTTTGTATGCAGAAGCACCATTACTCTTTCGGGGGTTTGGACAACACTTTGTGTTGCATATATAATGAGTAAGACAAGAAATAAGGCGAAAATAAGAACTATAAAAAACTAATTAAAGACTGATCTTGCAGGATAACAGTCCTGGATATGATACAAGTCAGATGGAATGTAATTTCTCTGTGTAAGAATTTGTATAAATGGGATGTCTGTCAGTTTGTAGGGTGGATGGGTGCAAAGAGATTCTCTGTCCATAGATGGACAGGAAGTTTTCCAAGTTGCAACATTTCCTTCCTTGACTCCTCTCCGCTCTCATGTCTCCCACACACATGCTCAGACAGACACACACTCCTCCAGAGCCAGCCAGAGGAATCCAAATGTTTTAATTAGTGGTGATAAGCAGAGACAAGGAAAGCACTGAGCCGCTCTGACTAACACACACACATACACACAGAGAGATGACTCCTATCAGTGGCTGATAAAATAACTACTCAGGCCCCACTTACGGCCTCTCATACTTCCCTCCTCCTCTTCACCTTCGGTGGAGGAGACTCTCATCATTCCTTTTCGGAACAGAAAGAATCCAGAAGTGAGGTTTGTGATGGCTATGTGTCATTTTATTTTATTTTATTTTTTTTAGATATTATCACCTCATCGGTTAAAGCTATGCTCTGTGGTGTCAAGTCTCCAGCTTTTAGAGGAGATTTAATCTGCTTTGCTTTCTCCAATTGCCCATATTTCAAGCAAGGTTGTCTTATTTTTTTCACACATCATTAAAATATTTAACACGGCTACTGGGTTAGGAGTGAGAGTGAGAACAAAAATGATGTCCTAACCTTGAACCAGTGTTCTGTCTCTGAACGTCTGGACCCACACATCGACCAGATACGTGATAAGGGATACAATGCCAGCTGTCCAGATCCTCCCAGAACCTGTCAGGAGAGAGAAAACCATTTTTGATATAACAAATAGGACATCTTTGCCCAGAAATCAGAATGAAAGAAAAAAAAAACATTCTAATAATCAATATCAATAATTAGAGCCAAAACTAAACGTACAATGAGCAATCAGTATGGAGGCTTTTGGTGAATGAATGAGCAGTTTGCAGTTTTTGTGAGAGCAATTTGCACTGACTGGAGCTTAAAGGCATAGCTAAGCTACTTTGACAGGAAGTTAAGACAGTTTTCTTTTCAAGATCAAGTTCAAAGGGCAGGAGGCCCGTTTCTCCCTCAGTGTCCCTGACTGCACCTGTGTTGATTTGCCACACACCCCCACGTACGCACATGCAAGGCATGTTGTCCACACTACTCCCACTCCACTGACAGACACATCTCAAGTCTTTGGTCTGCAGCCGTGTGTGTGTGTGAACTGCTGAGGGTGTGTATGGACACGTGTTGGTTGTGCGGTGAGGGTTTCTAAGGCGTTCTTCTGACCTCGCTTAACTTTGAAAAGAATTTGTCACAACATTTGAGACAGAGGGAAAGGCAAGGGAGAGAAAGTGCTGGACACCTGCAATCACGTACGACCATCAGAGCCTGCCAACGCTTTACTTCCAAACGCCCAAGGGTATGTGCGTGTTTTTGTGCACAACCAAACGTGTATGGTGCCTTTGCTTTGATTGCAAAAGTAACATGCAGAGCAACTTTCCAATTTAAGAAAAAAAAAAACTTACACCCAGTTCTTAAGGCTCCTGAACTCTTGTTTTACCCTCTTGATTTTTTTTTTTCAATCAACACACATTGGCTTTAGCAGCCCATTAGAAAATCTCAGCTTCCCTGCAGTAGGAGCTCCTGTACCTATTCTGGCCCATTAGCAATGGAATTTTACTGTAAACACTGAAATTTATGCAGGAGCTTTCTATTCAGTGCTAGTCTTGCATGATATTCTTTTACTCCATGAAAAAGATCCAGTTTAAAACTAACATGAACGTCAAAGCCTTGTAAACATCTCCACCTTATCATCGGTTTTAATATTGCATTAGAATGATTTTTTTGCTCTTTGGCAGTTTTTTTTTTTTTTTCCCACGGATGAATGATTGTGTATATATTTGATTGTGAGTTCGTGATCATCCTGAGTGGTGGTGGGAAGAATCCTCCTCCAACTTGTTCTCTTAAGTGATGACAGGAGCTGCATCTCCCCCACATCCTAATTCTCTGCAGCATAACACTATGGGAGACATCCAAGCTACTACTGGCACAGCAGCATAGTAATCTTTCTGCTATTTCTGCTGATTTGTCCTTATCAGGAATTCACTTTTCTATCCTTCATAATTCAGCCTGTTGTTGCTTCGGAGTCTTATCTGTGTTTACAAAAAAAAAAGAAGAAGAAAAAAAAAAGCTAGGAATTATTTGTCACTTTTATGTTAAAAATGTTATGGTTGGAACTTGTTTAGGAAGCTGAAAAGAAGAAAAAAGTGGAAAATATATATTTGCATGGATCTGTCTAAGGAAGGATCTGATTTTTTTATTTATTTTTTTTGCATCCTGTTTTGTAGTTCTGCATGTTAGCATGAGAGCCAAAGAATACAGTACAAATCATCCTTCCTTGGAAAAATAAAGCCTTTGGTGGACTTTATACCGATCTCAACACCCTCACCAGTTTATCTGCCAACTGTTGAATCTCAGAGAACTGCTTTACTTAAACTTCTAGAAGGCAGCCCTCATCCTGGTTTGTCTGTCAGAAATGTCATGACAATTAAATGCACCATTTGCCAAAAAAAAAAAAAAAAAAAAAGATGGCTGGAAATTTCTTAATGTTCTGGAACAGTACACTTTGTGAATTTATACCAGTAACAAGGACACACTGGGGTCCGACCGTTATAAAGTGTTTTATCTGAAAATGCAGAAGTCTGATTCTGAAACCAAAACAACTACACATCCTTCCATTCATCCATCCGTCCATCCATTATCTATACCCACTTCTTCCTATTCAGGGTCTAGGGTCTCAGCTCTCTTCAGGTGAAAAGCCCTCTGGACTGTTGCTCGTCTGTGACAGGTCACTTCACCTATACAGGTAACACAATTATATACAATGTACAGATTTTCATGCCTCCAGATTTTTCTTTGAGCTTCACTCCATGTGGTCACTCACATGAAAATCTCTAACCATAAATTGTTAAGAACTGTGTTGGGACCTTGTATCTTTACATCATATTTGATAGCAAACGTATTATTTGATCAATGTGGTCCAAGTCAACAATGACAATAAGTTGAAGCCAGCTTGTTGTATGGTATATTTTAATGGTGCAGTCTGTTGTCTGCTTGTTGTTGCCTTAAGCATTACATGGATTTATATTACCATCATGCTGCTGCTACTTTACCAACTCTAAAGCTTTACCACCCTGTAATGTTTCCACACCCCCTCACTTGCCTTAAAAAGTGATTTTTTCAGTATTTGTTTTTGTTCCATTCCTTCTGAAAGGACTTCTTAAGGTGTACAGCAGCATGAAGTTATAATTGTCATGTTTTTGTTTCAATATTCTCCTTACATTCTCTGCCGGGAACAGGTCAGAACTGCAGGCAGGTCAGTCTACACTTTCTTCTTCCTCAGTCATGTCTCTGCATGTGTGCAGAATCTACTTTTAGATTGTCTTGATGAAAAATGTTTGGACAGCCATGGAAAGATGTTGTCTTGACTGCAGCTAATGTTGATCTGGCATTTCAGCGTACGTTTCTGCATCAGTGCTGCCATGATGGAGGTGTAGAACACCTTTGGAAAGAGCACTGATACAACCCCTTATAATCCGTGTATCATTCGTTCTTTTCATTTTTGATTGTCAATCAAAAATTTAAAAAGGAAAAATTGACATTTTGATTTCATTTTTTCGTTTTTTAATCTACACACAAAAAACAAAAAAATGCCTGGTTTTTCATATTTAGACTTGGATCAAAAATACAAAATGAAAAAACAGGCATCAGGACAAATTTGTTTTTAATATTTAATTGGTCCAGTTTACGTGACCCGGAAGTGGCTTTGTGCGCGGCAGTTGGGTAGCAATATTAACAATTCAGTCTGTAAAAAAAATAAATAAATAAATAAAATTAATCTGGGCTAAAACAAAACTTTCAAGCCCCTTTGTTCGAGTCGGTGCACGTGGTTACTCCATTCATCATCAGATCTGCTCCATGTGTTCACTGTAATGCTCCATTCACCTACTCTTTACGTTGGTGCAGCTTCATCTAGTGGCGCAGGTGTGTAACGACGTTTGTCAAACCGCTGTTCCTTGATCGAGTAATTCAGACTAGTATTTGTTTCCAGCGCTGCTATGCTACCCGAAAATGTCACGCACAAAGCTATTTCCGGGTTACGTAGATCGGACCAATTAAATATTAAAAACAAATTCAGTCCTGTGGCCCTTTTTTTGATTTCGTACTTTTGATCCAAGTCTAAAATTGAAATATGACAAGGCATTTTTTTTTTGTCTTTTTGTGTTAGATTAAAAAACACTACGGAGCTACGGAGCCCTCCGTAAAAAAAACGATAAACGATATAAAATGTCACTTTTCTATTTTTTAAGTTTTGATTGATAATTGAAAATTGAAAGAACGAATGATACACGGATTCCTTACCATCAAAAACTCTGTCCTTTGCCCTGTAAGTCTAACTGGTCTTTTTGTTACTGGTCCAGAGCACACACTAGGATGGAACGGTTACCGCTATTACGGTAAAGCGCGGTTAAAGTTTACACGATAAACGATTACCATTTATGTTTGACTTAATCTCATTATCGCGGTCGATTACCGGGTTATGTTATATCAGCCTCATTCAAGTCTTGCAAGCGACCCCGAATGTGTCTTGCGTGAATATGTAGCTTGTAACACAGGCATCGTAATGTAAGCATAGCAGAAAGTGGTGATAGCACGCAGGGCATTTACCAACCCACTAAAAGGACGAAATCCAAGGTCTGGACATATTTTGTTTTTTAAGAATGCAGAGGGACAACTGTTGGAGGACAGTTATCCTGTCTGCAGAGCATGCAAGAAAAAACTTGCTGCAAAAGGCAGTAACACTTCAAATCTGCTGGCTATAATTTTTGTTCCTGATAATTGTTTGCATATTTTAACCTACTCTGGGTTTTAAAGTGTTTATTTAAACGTGCACCAGACAAATAAGTTTTGTTCCTGTAATTTATTTTGTTCATTTAAAATGAAATCTCTTTCTGTTAATTGTCCTTTTAATGTCAAAGTTTCATTTTGATAAGATTTTGGCTTCTAATGTTTCAGTATGACAAGAAAATCAATATTTTGTATTTTATCTGAATGTTGTGTAATTTCTGTGTCATGTATGTAACTTTTCTGCTGCTGTCTTGGCCAGGCTTCCCTTGAAAAAGAGGCCATTGTGTCTCAATGGGACCGACCTGGTTAAATAAAGGCAAATAAAATAATAATAAAATTTTAATGTATGTGTCTTTTGGACATTTGTACAGCTATCAAGAATACCGCAATAATATCATAAACCTTGATAATTTGGTCACTATAATGGATATCAAATTTCCTAAAAAAAAGAAACCTGGAATTTTTATTGATCTGTGATGGTATATCTCAAATGCTTCTAAAGACACATACCTAGACACATTTGTAAGAGCACAACCATACCCCCTACCCCCCAAAGGATCATTAGACCATTGCTGGCACCTATCTGTGTGAGGGCATCCCCGATAGTTATATGAAAAATCTGGAATCACACCTCATTCATTAGCTGCTGGATAGTTTGTAATACGTGGACATAATCCTCTATCATGAGGTAATTCATGAGTGGACATGATTTTGCATCATTTATGAAGAGAGATCAGTTAATGAAAGTGTCACAGATATTGAGAGGGCTGCTGTAGAGGACTTCAGTCCTTCAGTTACTAACGTCCTGAAGTGTGTGCGTTTGTGAGCGTGAGTTTGTGTGTGTAAAAACACCCAGGTGCTTGCTGGAAGGGGCTTTGACCAAAGGCTAGAGTTTCCAAAACATCGGATTGCACCAATACACAAAGGAGTGTTTGCATGCATTTCCTTTCCTCCAGAAAAGACGCCTATAGTACAGTCATATTATGCCAACTGGCCTCACGGAATGAGTCACAGACTGAAACACTGAGATTTGGAGTGAAGATGTATTTAGTTTAAAGGTTAAGGAGGATTAGGGAGGCAAAATGGAGGCAAAACTGGGTCCATTTGTCTGTGCTTTTAAGTGATTATCGTCCCAGTGAAATCAGATGCAGCAGCCTTGAAGAAGTGACAATATTCAGGACAGGAAATGCTCCAGGCATGTTTTGATGGCAGCAGCTTCACATATATACAACATACCCAACCAACAGAGTAAACAGCTCAGAGTCATCTAATGAACAGCGTAAAATTGTTTCCATCCATCCATTATCTATACCCGTTTCATCCTCCGAAGGGTCACGGGGATCTGCTGGAGCCTATCTCAGCCGTCTATGGGCGAAATAAAATAGTTTCCTTTTATGCATACTGTAACTGTGATGAGAACTTCAGTGGTACCTCAACTTACAAACGTCTCTACATACGAAATTTTCAGGTTACGAAATGCCTCAACGGGAAAATATTGCCTCTTTTGACAAAAAAAGATTTCAGGATACGAAAGGCAAAAATACAGTATGTGCTGCTACTCCCAGCTCCCAGAGTTTACTGAACATAAATATACTTGTAGTTACTCTGCCACTGGCTATCGGCTAGCATCTTCCTGGAATCTCTCTGAATTCTCTGAATCTCGGAATTTGTTGAAAAGAATCACCCAGAAAAAGTGTTCACTAGTCGGGCTATCGCTCACTATGATGATGTTTGCCTTGCACATTTTCGAAGGATTGTTAAAAACCGACAAAAGCAAACATCCTTAAATCGGTTCTTTACAAAACATCAGGCAAAAACCACTGCTGAGAGAGAACATGAACCAAAGAAGGCAAAAGGTGACGACGATAGCAGTTAAAAGGTAAATGAACATCACTTTTTTTTTAATTCTTTACTTTATTCTGTTTTTTATTATGTACAACTCTCATTTTATGTTTATTGTGCAGTAATCTAATTGTAATATGTATTTGTTACATGTTTTGATGCATTTTTATGATTTATAAAAAAATTATGCCCAAATTTTGGAGGGCTTGGAATGGATTAGAGCATTAACATGGAAAACGCATCTCTACTTACGAAATTTTCAGGTTATGAAACTACTTCCAGAACCAATTAATTTCGTAAGTAGAGGTACCACTGTATTGTCAAAATAGGAGTAGGAGTGTTAAATGTTTGGTATTGTTCTAAACCATGAATGTTTTCCTTTTTCTCCAAGCACAAGAGTAAATGTTGCAGAGAATGCTGCAGGGCCCGAGTGCATCAGTTTACATCTCTGCAGTTTTTTCAGTGGCACCATAAAAGCGCATAAACTTAATTGTGCAATATATTTTAACCCGTTGCATACTAAAGTTTGGCTTCACATTTAAGGGTCTAACATTTTCACCTTCATTTTCCAGCATGCATAGTTGTGTCACACACCTTCATGGTTCCTTGTGATGTTGTTGTGCTGGGAAGTCTGAGCTGGAGGAACAGTGATGGAATGTAAACCAACAGCTTCAGTTGGAAAGACCAAGTTTGACCAACAGTCATGACTAGGTTACATAATGCGAGATGACTGTATTTGAAAGCATCCTTCACAATAAGTTCAGAGATGTCAGTATTCCGAAAATGCCACACTTAAACGTGGCATAAATATTATCAGTTTCATCTGTGCTTTTCCTGTAATGACGTGTCTAAACGTTGGTATCATCAGGCAGAGCGGCCACGTACACACAAGCACTGCCTTTGTCACCACATAATTTTATTAATAAAGGGAGCTGTAACAATCAGCCAACAGGGTCATTAACACGTCCCCAGAAATGTTCCCGTTAGGTCGAGCGGTGTGTTAAAAGAGGATGGTGAGCTGCCAGTGTTTGACAGCTGTGTTTGTGGGATGACTTACAGGAACCACACTGTGCAGGATTCCCATTACACAGGCCGGTGCCTCCAACCAGCACTTACAGCATGAAAAATGCACCGGGCAGATTTTTTTTCTTCTTTTTTTATCAATGAAATGGAGAGAAAGAAGATGTGCAGTGTCGAGGTATCACATTTGATATCAAAACATAACTGAATGAAAAGCACAAATTTGGTATTATTAGCAGGATTGTTTTAGATTTTTTTTTTCTAATTGGATGTGAAGTGCATTTTCTGCAATGGCTCTTGCTGAAAATGGGTGACATGTGCTGTCTTTTTTCTTTTTTGTCATTGTGGGTTTTTTTAATGTTTGTTTTTTGTTTTATCATCTTCATTAATATTTGCATGTTCTTAGTATCTCCCTCCTTCTACGCTGAAGTACGCACAAGCAAACACACAAATACACACTTTGAGCTACAAATGGGCACATGACCATTTCTCTCCTCTCATGCTGCAGAGATTAAAGGATAAATGAAAAGAAATAACAAAAGAAATTAACTATTTACCTGAGATTCATCATCACAGACTCAAGAGTAGAAGCTCTGAGCAGCTGAAGAGGGAAGAGTTACAAATACACTGTTCCAAAAGTCATTAGAGACCACACATACTGTCTACTGTACATGCACGCAGACACAGTGGGAGAGAGTGAGCGACAGAGACAGCTCATTAACTCTCCCTGTTTGAACAGGTGTGTGTCTGACAAGCATGGATGTGATGGGTGTGTATGCAGAGACTGGGGTAGAGGAGATGTCACTCCTCACTATAATCTGTAAGAGCATTAGGGTTGCCTCTCTAAAACTAACTAAATCTCAGTTAACACAGTGTATTTTTGCAATAGGATTTGATTTGCTTCAAATTTGTCTCGATAAAAGGCAATAATATGAGCTTGTTACAATAAGAAGAAAAAGAAAGTCCTGTTTATCCTCATTCTGAGTTACAGAATAAAAATTGAAAAATAAAAACTATCACAGTTTACTTTATGCATCATTTGCTGAATTCCAAAGCTCTCACTCGCTCAATTTTTCCTATGCTGACTATGAACCCACAAAGTTCACAACGTGTTTCCAGTCCTGAGGGTCAAAGTTGAAATCTGCACCTGTGCTCAAGACTAAACAACTGTACCTGCCTCAAAAGAAAATAAATACCTGCAAACACACACAAGCTCTGTGCACGCTACTGGCAGTGCAGATGTGACTTCAGAGGACTGCTGTCATGACAGCCACGTCAGTCTCTGGTTTCTGTAGAGGACAGCAAAGAGGTAAAAAAAAAAAAAATTAATTTATACATTCTACACACAAAAGGAGAACTCTTACTTTTCTGAGCAGTGAGCAGAGCAGAGCCTTGCTGATGAGTCTTTATTCGACGAGTGCAATTCAGAGCCAGAAACAATCAGACAATCAGTAAGAACGACAGCTTCCATTTGTGCCTTTTAAATGTTGTTACAGATATGCATTGTATGGATATTAAGCCACTTTAATTTCAACTCTTCTTTTGGTCACAATTTATGAAGTTTGCTGTTGGAGCACGAACATTGAAACTTGCCTGCAGTTCACAAGCTGAAAACAGGCTGATAGTTACAGGTGATGGCATCTTAATGCTGCCGTTGTTTGTCCTCTCAAAAAAAAAAAAAAAAGGTACGATGTGAGTAATCACAGCAGTTGGGGGGGAAAAAGTAATGCATTTGATGGAAAAACATAACACATTCATGTATCAATTATGAAAAATAAATTAAAAGTACACAAATAAGTTGATATTTTACCACCTTGCCGATAACAGATAAAGGGGAAAAAATAAATTATATTTTTTTATATATCTTTCACAATCCGAACTCTGGTTTGTGAGACAATCAAATACTATTGGATGATCGATATATATATTGAAATACAAATTAATTAAATTTTCTCAAAAATATCTGGACACAGAGCACATCAGGAAATTGATGTTAGATTAACAACACAATTTTCTCAACGTACATTTTATTTGAATGCCAAACAGCTGAAATATTTTTTCAGCAGGATAAAAATTAAGAATGAATGCTGTTTTTTTTAAATACGTATTGGATATGGAGGTAGTTGTAATTTTTATTGGCAAAGTTTATGAAGCTGCAACTGCAGGAACTGACAGAGTAACATGACTGCCCCCTGCTGATTAGCTTTCCACTTCATCACCTTTGTTCAGCTTTAACAAATAAAGTATTAAGTTGAAAGACCCCCCCACCAAAAAAAAAAACTAGCTCTACAATACTGTGGAAGTGTTTTACTGACTCAAACCAAACCCACTCCTGAAATAGTGCAGAGCCAGAGCTCCTCAAACTGGCATTGAAGATGTCTTTCTTATCTGCTATGTCTGACAGGGATGGGACAGCCGCGGTAAATTTTAGTCAGATTCTATGTGCACATTAATTCCTCCTTACAGCGAAGGCAGAACAATATTAGAGATTAAACAAGTGAGGCATCTACAACTCAACCCCCATGTGCTGCGTTCTCCTCTTGCTGTGCTGGCGTTTCGTGAGTCCGTACTTGAAGAACTCATAGACCGACCAGCTGATGGCTGTGGAGGGCATCTGATAAATGACCCTTGCTTGGACTCCCTTGAAGAAGCCCTTCAGGCCGCCCAGCCTGTAAACTGTCCGGAAGGCGTGGGCTAGACCTGAGATGTGTCTGTGGGCTGCTTGGCCTTGGCCAGAAGGGCTGAGGGCCAGAGACTCCTGGGTGTTTAGCAGGGTCTTGCAGACATCCAGGGGTGTGGTGGCCGCCGCTGCGATCGCTCCGGCCAAAGCGCCAGAAATCATGTGGGATGAGGGATTGTACTGTCTGTGAGGATTGAGCAGTTCCTGAAGGTACTCGTAGGTCATAAAGTGGATGGCCTGGAAGGGCACGTTCATGGTGAGCTGGGTGGTGTAGCTGCGGTAGAATGCTGCGGAGCCCTCTTTCTGCCACACGGCACGTACACAGTCCAAAACGCCACCGTAGGGAGAATTGTACATCTGCATGCGTTGCTTCACAACTGGGGACAGATGTGTGTAGATGGGTGTA
Source organism: Hirundichthys speculiger (assembly GCA_018398805.1). Taxonomy (NCBI): domain Eukaryota; kingdom Metazoa; phylum Chordata; class Actinopteri; order Beloniformes; family Exocoetidae; genus Hirundichthys; species Hirundichthys speculiger. Next base: position 6,619,394 of record JAGFBZ010000344.1, on the reverse strand, counting down.
GATGTATTGATGATGAGAGGTTTGAATGTGTCCGGCGTTGAAGACACCAAGGTGAAACACAGAGAAAAGAAGGGAGGAGGGGCAATTATCAGCATATAAACATTTAACGAATATCTGAAAATACAGAAGCATCTATTACATTATTTTGGTAACATTTGCTCAGATAGACAGCTGCGCCCTATTGAACAGCTGCACAAGAGTCCTTCTACTGATGTGTTTGGACAGCTGGGGTGCATGCGTGAGACTGCCAGTTTGAAGCCAACAAGTGAGGATATTTGAGCCAGACCTGGCACCTGCAAAGTTTTTTTGACGAGAAAAATCATCTCGGCATCCTAACTCATTCTGTGGAATGCAAAACTAAAGGCCTTACCTTCCACTGGATTCATGGCTGCATCATGAAGCAATGTGGCCACACATCCAGCAGCTCCTGAAACAAACACACCTCAGCAATTACCACACATCGAAATGAACAAAAAGGAAAATAGATGACCAAGATGTAAAGAACTTTTACACTTGCAGGGCCTCCAGTCCCTTATTTTCAAAAGCGCCATGTCATGCTCGTAACATTATCTTAGAGCAGAAGTGGTATAAACTAAAGATCACTTGAGCAAATCCACAAAGCCAAACTTAAGCAAAGAGAGACACCTAGTGGACAAGGCTCTGCTGCCATATTTTAACCAAACCCAAACTCTTGAAAAAGAGGTGAAGGAGCAGATGATGAGGGAGAAAGAAGACTTACCCGGCCTCCTGCTAAACTGGAAAAGAAACAGGAGAAAGACCAGGAATAACAAGGAATAACAGCAAGTTGGACAACTGGAGCAAGGCTTCCAAACTGAATCTTTGTTGGAAATTCTTTCAATTTAGTAGTTCAGACCCGAAAAAGCCAAAAAAAACTTTCCCTAAAAGCAAAAAAGGGCTGACACTTCTTCCAATGTACAACTGCTGCTATAATAGGGCTCTATCCAATCTGATGGCTTGCCAGTTTTTCCTAAATTGATTAACATGAGTCAGCCACTTCATTGCGCTCACACAGGTGTTTGGCATTAGGCTTGGACTACCTTATTGTGATCACATATTTGAGCTAATAGCTACACATAAATTATATGCTGGGTATACGCAAGTTTTCTGGTACCATTAGCCAAATGACTGTTAGCCCCTGGATGAATGACATCACTTAGAGTCTTTTTGAGTTTCTCATAGCTGGCAAAATAGAGGGCATGGGCAGGTCCAGCTCCGATGGCGGTTGCATTCAGGCCCCTCAGCGGTCGCCATACTCCCTCTGTGGCTACTATTCGTCGAAGAGCATCCATCACATTCCTGTAGCGGGCTGCGGGGTCAGGCTGGAGACTTTGCATTCGTGTCTAGAAAAGAGAGGACATTGGAAGAAAGAAATGAATCCATCTCATCTACTATCACATTACTAAATGTTATTTGTCATGCTCATTGTATTTGACCTGTATTTGATATAAAAAACAGAATGCATAATTTAAGTTACTCCATATGTCTTCCTTGCAACACAAATAACAGCATGACAATACAAAGAATATATCATTAGATTTCAGTGTGAAACTGGGGTCAAATGCAGGAAATGAGGTGTTTGACACTGGGTGTGGTTTATGTTGGCCTGGAGGAACTCAATAGAAGGAAGTGTGCAGTTACAAGCTCCAGGGTCACAGGAGGACATAAGCTGACTTCCTTTAATCCTCTTTTCCCCAGTGACCCTGAACCTCTCTCTCTTCCTCTTAACACACACACACACAAACACACAGGTAAATGATACAATAAATAAACTCGATTTAAAAGGCAAGCGCGAGTTTTAGTGTTTCAGTCCCCCGCTTTTTTGAGTTCCTTCAGAGGATGGACTGGGTCAGTGAGTCTGCCTGAGGAGTCAGCAGCGACATAATCCCTGAATACCACATTTCCAGCTGAATGAACAAACTTGCACCCCACTGAGTGTGCATACTCTGCAGTAAAACAAAAAAAAAAAAACATAGGCACAGTCTCATAACTTTTTATGAATTCAAAGTCTCCACTTTGCTACTCATTCATTCATAGCTATCTGCAACACACACACATGCACAGAGGATCTAACAGCTTTACGACTGCTGTGTTGATCTGCAGCATGTGTCAATGGAACTAGAAACCAATGACCTTTACACTCAATATTAACAGCATCCACTGCTCAAAAACATAAACTTTGCTTTTCCTATGACTTAGAATAGTGCTTATAAAAAAAAATTGACACACCTCCATGGGAAGCATGCATCATTACAACCACAGCTAATTACTCGGAATACTTTATATCCGTCAGTTGTGTCACCCAGCAAGCTGTTTAGCTTTTAAAAGCTCTGTTATGTCACAGACCCAGTTCAGTAGAATTATCCAGCCTTCCCATCTGTATCTCCACCTATCTTCACCAACCCCACATCAACTTGAATGCTGCATTCACTGTACCTAGGAAATGGGAAGCTACTCTTGCTTTTTGCTTTGCCACTGACAGGAAATTCTCATCAGCAATTAGCTTATTAATGTAACTCCAGACATAAATTAGTTAAATGTAGGGCTGGGCAAAATAACACGTTGTTATCGCATTAACTAATTAATTTATTAACGCCGACATTTATTTTATCCCGCATTAACACATGTTACTCACATGCCTTTGTTTTGAAAAGTCTGTTACTGGCTGCTGCAGAACCGGAAGAGAATTGACAGAAATACATGTGGAAAAGCTAAAACAGTCATGAGAGCAGTAAAGTTGCTGTACTTTAACGTGGACATTTTCATTTTAAAGTTCTCCCAGATGGCGGATTCGACAGGAACAAGGTTATTTGTATCCATTGCCAAGTTGAACTCCGCGCTAAAGGTTTCTGCTGAACAAAAATGTTATGGCACTTTAGTTCATATGGCAGCAGATCATTTAAATAAAAGTGACCTTTACACTACTTTTGAATTCATTATTTGATTTTGCTTATACAATGCGATTAATCAGAATTAATCAGGGAAATTATGCGATTAATCACGATTAAAAATTTTCATCGTTGCCCAGCCCTCATTAAATGACTTTCATATTTTACATCAGTATTAGGAAATCTGACTTTTAAATTTTATTTTTCTTCCAACCAGGAGCTGGAAGTTTTTTTTTTTTTTTCTTTTTTCTTTAAATAACCACCAATTTGTGAGTAAATTCGCCAGTAGAAGCAACTCACAAACAGGGAAGCTCAGCTTGGTGGTTTTCTGGTATGAGCTCCCAGACTGTGGACTGTATGCTCTCTGGTAGAATAATAATATGGGTAATGGGGGTTTTTGCACGTAATCTACATTTATGAAGCAAAGTGAATGACTCCTCCCTAGTACAAAAACAGGAGCTACAAAATATACAAAATTCAACTGATTATTGAAAAGGGGGAAGCTGGATTGTATCTGTGGTGTTTTGACTAAAACATGTCACATTAAGATTTAAGGAAATTGTGTCAGTGAATGGCTACTTTAAGAATGTAAAAGCAGATAGTTTGCTGGAATAAAAGGAATAAGTGAGATGCATCTCCGATATTTCCTAAAATTTCCCATGTTTTTTCTGGTAGCTTATGAATTCGTTTATGTGAGACATGAATTCGTGTGCAGGCTCTTCCTAGACTTAATGTGTGCATGTTTGTAGCAAATACCTTACAAGACATATGCAAACACTCATCTTGTCCAGACGGAGGACTACAGGTAATGGAGTGTGAGTATGTGAACAGCGGCCAAGTCAACATGGACAGCTCAGAGTACTAGCACACAGCTACCACAACTGCAGACTTCTTAGTGCACTTAGTCAGACCTCTTTAGCTAAATTTAAACAGAGTCATACATAACAGTAATGAGAGGTGAAGTCACACGCCTCATGTGATGGAAGACCTTTTCAAACAATTGGGTATGGTCTATGAAACAGCTTTTTGTACCACCAGAGGTATTGGGAATATGGCAACATATGCTTCACAGTGGATAAATTGTCTCAAGATGCTGTAGAATTCATTCCTTACCTTCGCATCTTGTGATAACAATGGGAAGTAGATGCAAATTGAGACTTTAACCAGTGTTGTACATTGCAGCTTTGGTCTCCCAGAACTGCTGTTGCAGCTGGAGTTAAAGGGTTTCATTTTATAATTCAACACTGCTTTAACTGGCCAACTTGTCTTTGTTAATAGGTATTTATTTTGTTTGTTTTTACTCTTTTGTTGGGTAATTGTGTTTTGTAAACTTCTGTTGTAAATTTGACTTTGCTCTTGTGTTTAAGTTAGTCTTTGTCAACTTCCATTACATATTTTGGAACGTATCAGTGAGAAAGTTTTTGTTTTACTATACAGCATTTCCTTTAATTGGTGTGCTTCGTTTAACATTGCGTTTCCCGCCTCCCTGTTTTCGTCCACCAGCTTGTTATAAATGCAGGCATACATACAAAGTTACGTAAAAGCACATCCGCTGAAGTTTTGACAACCGATAGCTTAGTGGTTAGAACCTGATCGAATCAATTAGCATGCCTTGCTAAGTGCAATATTGTGAAAAGAAAGAGAGCGTGACACCCCCCCCCCTCACGAGTAACAACGTCATGCTAACAAGTGAGCTCCGGCTTTGAATGTAACTGAGTCGACTGACCTTGTCCTCACAGCCGTCAGTGCTGCGGCGTGTCTAGGTTAGCCATGAAGCTAACCGGCTAGGCTAACATGCGCAGCAGCTACAGCAATAACAACACATACCAAGGACGGGGCTGTAACAGCATTACAGCATTCATTTAAGAGTCTGGTTAGTTAGCCAGGGAACTGTGCTACCTTCACACAGTCGATGGGGAACATGACGCAGTGCTCCATGATCCCGGCCACGGCTCCGGCCAACATGTGGGTGCCAGTGGAAGCTCCCTGTGGCAGACCCTCATAGTCTTGTTCACAGTTTGTGTCCTCTGTTTGTGCATCTTGAGCATTACAGATAAATTCGACACTCTGCAGTTCTGTTTCCCCGCCGATCCGAGGTGTCAAGCTTCCCACAATACTTTCAGAAACTCCCCAGAATCTGCCCCCCAGCCATCGAACCTCAGCCCCGGCAGAGGCTCCTGCAACCCCGGGATCGTTGCCTGTGGTCTCCGCTGTCATCCGACGCTTCCTCACAAATCCATCTGCTTCCATGAGAAACGGCGTAAAATGTGAAGTCCTTTTTGTTTGCTAACGTACACGCCTTCTCGGTGGTGATTTCGGGCCTCGACTTTTACATTCCCTTGGGATTGTTCCACGGATTCTGCTTCTGCCCTGCTACACCATCCACCCCCGCCCCTCCTCACAGTCAGAACCCAGCAGGGGAAGTCGTTAACGGACAAGTACACACCATCAAGACCCGCCCCCGGGAGCGACTGGAAAAGTCGTCTCTGATTGGCTACCGTGATCAAGTCCTACTCACACTATTGGATGTCGGACATGCCACTCATGGTTGCGTTTGTTGAAGACTTCAAACCGTGTCATGTGGCACTTGACATGATTGTCACATACACGTGAAAGCTGTAACGAGTGTTAGAAGTCACAGTACGTCAGTCTCAAATACAATTTAGTTGCTGAGACGGAAACAAACAGTATAAAGTTGTAAGTAAGAGTTCAGCTGAAATTGTTCGCAGTTCAGGTTGTTTCTTATTCTTGCATGTCTGTTGTCAGTGTCTAAAGGGACCCAAATGTAAATCAATATGTATCCCTACAAGAAGTTAAATATAGACCGCTCTTAATAAACGTTGGATTTTTATAAATACTGGTTTGAATTGAATTACAGACCATTATTTTTAGCCATTAGTCTGTGACAGCGTCATCTGTGATTACTTAGTTACAAGCTTAGTTAAGCAATCTTCAGAGGTGAGTTAATGTAAACGTTAACCCGTGACTCAGCCCAGTGACGTACACGCCAGTGTTCTCTCCTGAAATTAATTACAGTTCAAAGCGGTCCTGCTCATTACGTTTTTAAGCAAGAATAATGGCAAGAGTGAATCAGAAAAAGAAGTATCCACATGTCCAGATAGTAGCGACAACATTTTTAGTTTTAATTGAGCTTTCTTTACATTTTGTAATAAAGAAGAAGATAAATGGACCAGAAAGAGACTTAAAAAAAAAACAAAAAACGAAAGTTCATTAAATGTCTTTGACACCAGTACAACACTTTTTTAAATAGTCCAGGTATTGAGAAAGTTCACAAGAAAGCCATGGTATTTATGCAGGTCAATGCATAAATACATTTTAGAGACTCCCAAACATGAGATTTACACTGAGTATTTAAGTGTACAGTAATTTTCTGTAACATTTTTTTTTTTACACTTACTCTCCAAACTGAAAATTAGTAAGTGAGTTTGGACATCATAGTTTTGTCATTTATTTGCCTAAAAGTATACATATATTGTATGCATGAGAAAGACGAAAGTTACTCATTTTCTTTCGTTTTTGTTACATGGTCATGTTTTAGGTTAATTAAGATTTTAACTCATTGTGAGTCATGTATTTTTTCTAACAATAAAATGTGTTCAAAGGAATACAGTTTGTTCCTGCAGTATAGTATACATCTAAACATACTTATAAGCAAACATGACAGGTCACATATCACGTTTTAATCATGCCAGTGTCACAGTTCAGGTAGCTTAATCTACTGTAGCCTTTAACAATTATTGAATCTATCTATCGATCGATCGACAGAAGGTATTCGATTTTATTTGCCATCAGTCATTAGATACAGTCTACCTTTTATAGAGTAGAGCATGATTGGTCACTGGTCCATGACGGGTCTCAGAGAGAAAGGAACCACTTACACATTCTGCTACTTGAAAAGCAGCGTTGAACCTACAAGCATGTCCCAGGATTTTAGGAGCAACTTGGAATAAATGGAGAAAAATCCACACATGCAAAACATACAAACTGACTGGTAGGTTTTTACACTGAGTCCTCTTTCTGTTATGTGAAATGTTGAGTATCTTCAGCACCACGTCACCCTATAACCTCACCACTATACATGAAATCAGGTCGGTTTTTTTTTCAATTGCAATTACTGAAAATCTGTTTTTAGCCTCTAACAGCTTGACTAAGTTTATACTTCCTCACTAAAAAAAAAGCTCAATATGCATTCGAATGTTCATTCTACCTCATAAGACTTTTTATGGACTACTGTGAGACATCAGTTTATGATTTAGTAATTATGAATGCTGTGAGGCCGAACATCTTCAACAAAGAACCTCTCTGCCTGGAGTCACATTTTTTTCTTAAAAATGGGATAATTGTGTTTTGGTGCGGAGCTGTTACAGTATAATTGAATTTTCTCCTTTATTGCCTGAGAGAGCCTTCAAGGGCTTTGGTGTTGAATTTCTGCCGACAAAGGGGAATGAAGTGTTAATTTTTGCTTACAAGAAGAAAATCTCCTGCCAGGCTCTTCTGATCTAGTTATGGTTGATTGGCAATTGTCCGCAGACGCTCCTTTAAGGAAAACCAAGCAGGCGGTGTATCAGGATAATTTCTCTTCTGTGAAACTAATCCGGCTCTAATACACTGAGGGATAGGCGTTTTAAGTCTTGGAGGAAACTCTAGATCATCATAACACCCCATTTCATTCCCCTTACCAGGAGAGTGCACAATCTATACAAACCCCAGGAATTATTTTACACTGTCTAAGCAAAACATAGTCAAAAATCCACATTATATAGACAAGATGAGAAGATAATTTGCTTATGTTCTGCTGTGTTTGGTTGCTTTTGTACTAATTAGCACTCTCCGTTCCTGATATACAGCTAACAGTTTCCTTCTCTAGTGCTTTCTGTTCCCTGGGTTGCTGGTTGCAGGTCCAAAGCATGATCTATGGCTTCTTATTTTATTAATGCTTGGCAAATGAGCCACTGGTTCAGCATGGGATCCTCGACAGCAGACATTGCAAACAATTATGTTTTAAGAGCTCATCTTAAAGCTCTTAAGAAGGGTCCTTATAACTTGAAATGACAAAATCCCCAAACCAGATGAGTAGGGAAAGGACTGCATTGAAGAACATTCTTTTACTACAATACTCTTAAAAATTGTTTTACTTTGTAGAATCTATACATATGAATTAGTCACATATACTCTGCAGTGTGATGATGCCTTTCAAATGCAAATATCATGTAGATTCTGAAGATAAGCTCAGCAGCCTTCAGTCACTATGTTATCCTATTCATTTAAAATGCCTTAAAGCTTTTGCCAGTAATTAAAGATATAGCAACAGGCACAACTTGCTGAAATTATGCATAATCGATCATTTGCTTTCTAATTTCATTGATATCCATCATATGCTACTTTAGAGTGGTTGAAGGTCCTTTTCAGAGAACCATTAGGCAGTTAAAAAAAGATTAAATGAGTTTCTAAAGGGTCAACAGTGCCACCTGGTGGTCACTGTTAGAATATCAATACACTGTGATTTTAGTCTCGTTCACTTGTCGAGTAGTCTGTGACTATTATAGGCAGATTCTGTTACCTGTTTACAGGGACCAATATCTGTTATTGTACATATTGGGGAATAATAAATCAGTTGGACAGAAAAAATAATGACATCTACCATCGGAAGCCTTGGCTGCAAAATGAAATAAAGAAAAAAAATCAACATAAATAGAAGTCTTATCAGGTCAATGTGCGCACATATGTGATTTTTCTAACCCAATGATCAAATTATCTGAATGGTAACGCTGTAGTTAACCATTTACTAAGGCATATGACATAATTAACATAATGACAATCCTGCTGCTCGTTTGCAGAATAATTTTAAGGGGTTCGGCTCGAAACCCGGATCTACTTTACGCGGATCTATGGGGCAAAGGAGGCGGGACGGATGAAGAAAAACCAAATGCTTCAAACTCCTGCCATGGCTGCAGCGGTGTGGACTGACCGAGGACGCAGGGCAGCGACTCTTGTTGGGAGAGTGACAGGATCCCGATCAAATCACACAACTTTAAAATCCAGTTATGACGCGGTGATCATCGGCGGAGGTGAGATCTGAGGACTAAATCACTGGAACTGGACTGCAACTGCACGCACAACACTTGCAGAAACGGTGCAACATTTCACTCGGGTTTGCTTAGGAAAATAGACTCTCTTTCTCGTTTATGTCAAAAAGGTCTTAATTTTCAAATAAATAATGGCTCAGTCTTTGACTGACGTCATTGCAATCTAACAGTTGGGTATTAACTGTGCAACTTTGGACTTGTTGAGCTTGGTTATGAAATTCCAGTTATAGCCTGCTGCTTGCTCAGCAATAACTTTCTTTCTTGACTCAGTGAAAGGATGTTTGTTTAAATATTAATTAGTTTCTAATTTACATGGATAATTCTTAAAACTTTCATTTAAATTGATATGTTTTTTTTTAATTTCATTGTAGGACACAATGGACTGGTGGCAGTGAGTTCAAACATCTGTCTGCATCACTTAATGTACAATATACATTCCTTTATGGCTTTACAATGGGGTAAAGGTAATATATAGGTGTGTGTGTGTGTGTGTGTGTGTGTGTAGGCTGCCTATCTTCAGAAGGGAGGAGCGAAGACAGCTGTGTTGGAGCGTAGACACCTGCTGGGGGGAGCAGCTGTTTCAGAGGAGATCTTCCCTGGTAGGATCTACCCTGACTTGAAAACATTACATCTACATACATTTAGTCATAGCTGGAAAGAACTCAAGACAGTTGCCAATCTTCCCAGGGTTAGGTGTGCAGCAAATTTACCTCAATGTCAGACTGTGAAACTGGGGTGCCGAAAAGGGGGGGTAAAGGATACGGATTATAGGGGCCCATGATTGAGGGGGGCCCAGAGAGGCCCCTAATGATGATCAAAAATAGCATCAACAAATTTTGCCGCTGTGTTGGGGGGCCCGGTAAAGATTCTTTTCATGGGGCCCAAAATCCCTAGCGGCGCCCCTGCTGTGAAATAATTAGGAATTAAAGAAAAGAAAGAAAAGAAAAACAAAAACAAGAGCTATATACTAGACCCTACAGGCCTCACTGTAGAAGTTTGTGGCACACGATTGACACAGTGAAAGAAATTACATGTTTGTGTGAGGTTGTATTCAGCTGCACTTTAGACACAAGGTTACAGTTCAAAGTAGACGGGGGTATAATGCAAAATAAAGTGTTCTGCTTTATTGTTGTTACAGAAATAACATTCTTGCTTGCAGGTTTCCGCTTCTCCAGGTGCTCCTACTTGCTCAGTTTATTACGACCACACATTTACAGAGACCTGGAACTTAAGGTATGGACAACCGTTTCAACCAAAGACATTTTAAAAATCTACTAAAGGATATCGCTTATAGTGATAGGACTTATATTCCGTCTCCATTTGTTAAAGTTTGTGTTGCTTTTATATGTATTCAGAAACATGGCCTAAAGGTGTACATGAGAGACCCCCACGCTTTCACCCCCATGTTGGAGGATGGGGTGAAAGGTGCCCCACCAAGGTCCCTCACCCTCGGCTCAGATTTGGCCAAGAACCAGAGCGAGATAGGCAAGTTCTCACGGAAGGATGCAAAGGTGATTTAATCATTAACAATAGTGTTGCTCGTTAGTTTGTATTCTACATGTATTTCAGCTCCTTTAAAATAAGAGAGCTGACAAAGCTGTTAACTGCCTGTTTAGAAGTAAAAATTCTCCACCAGCTTTTTCCTCTTGATATCTCACATTGCTATACTTTCCACCAATTTTTTTGGTATGTTCACAGGCATATCCAGAATTTATTGCACATCTTGAAAAGCTAGCAGGTGCCATCCACCCTTTACTGGACGCTCCACCTGTAGATATTCCAGGCGTCACAGCAGGATCATTGCGGAAGAGGCTGACTGCAGCAAAAACCCTGATACCTGTTGCTAAATGTGGTTCGTTGATACACGCGTGCTTGGAAAATGAGCTTCTCGCATTATATTTTTAAAGAGGCATGATCAGTTGTGTTTTGTTTGTGGATATTTTCAAGGTCTAAAACTTGGCCGGAATCTTCCAGACTTTTATGAGATTATAACAGCACCAATAATGAAGGTTTGTTTAGTAATCACAAAACAGAGCATCAGTTACTGCTTTTTTTTTTTTTAATTGGCTGCATTATATCTAACTCATGTACTGTGTCAAAGATTCTCACCCGGTGGTTTGATTCAGAGCCACTGAAAGCAACGCTGGCAACTGACGGCGTGATAGGAGCCATGACCAGCCCCAGTAATCCTGGTAGCGGGTGAGACGCAGTCTCATGCTCCGTTACTAACAAGAATTTAACACTGACCTCTCTAAAACACTGACGCCACTTCTTTGCCTTGAAGGTATGTACTCTTGCACCATGTGATGGGAGAGCTGGAGAAGGAGAAGGGAGCATGGGGTTATGTGGAAGGAGGCATGGGAGGCGTGTCTCAGGCTATTGCTAGCGCTGCTCGATCCTATGGTGTGGACATTTTCACTGAAAAGGTTGTGTTTTTGTTGCGTGCGGCATTGATTTGCTAATGTTTATTTCTGGATTCAGTGAAATTGTATTCCAGGATCTGTGCTCTGGTCTCACTTCCTTGACAGGATGTGGGGCAGATCCTTGTTGGCTCAGATGGTGCTGCCAAGGGAGTGGTACTAAAGGATGGCACAGAGATCCACAGCAAAGTTGTTTTATCAAACGCTACCCCTTATGTTACCTTCAAGAACCTCACACCGCAGGTAATATTGAGAATTATCATCACATCGCAGGAGAGAATGCAATGTATTTTTCCCTTTAATTAATTAGTGAAATAAACTCTGGATATTTAAAGTCTATTTTATGAGAGTATCCTGGCCAAGACAGGCAAGAGCTCGATCTCTCACACACCAATACCCAAGTACTAAACTAGAGAGACAACCACAATCATACAGATAAAATGTAGATGACATAGAAATGTCAGAATTCATCGTTATTCATCTCAGGTTAAACTGGAACCATTATATTCAAACATAACATTTAGAGTCAGTTGTTCTTTCCTCCAAACTATTTACAACTTCTTTGTATTTCTTCAATGAAATCGACTCCCTTAGAATTAACTGGTTTTGCAAGTGATTTCAAGCAGTAGGAGGTGAATATTTTCCCCTTAATCTCTACAATCTTTAAGGATAGTTAGAGGAATAAGTCTTGGGAGCAAAGACAGTCATTTCCTGTATGTTTCTGAGTGATATAGGTCTGGACATAATGTAAAACAGACCAATTCTGACTCTATAGATACAAATGCACCAATGTCTAGGTCTGCAGCAGAATTTAACCTGGTTTTCCTTTCTGCTGAAGGCTTCCCTGTCTCCAGAGTTCATCAGAGCTGTGGATCAAATAGACTACACCTCACCTGTTACAAAAATAAATGGTAAGTATTTTCTGGTGGAGCCATCCAGCTACATACACTCACATACCTGGGAGCCCCTGTAGTCTTGCATTGGGGTTAGGGTTAGGGTTCATTGTTAGCTCTGAGTTGATTAGAATTGAAAAATGTTTGTGCTGGCTTTTGTAGAAACTTTTGTAGAAACCGTATTTTACTGTAAGACACAGACAGCAAACTACTAGCTTGTACGAGCAAAATGTAGTTCAAACAAATCACGATGGTTTTAACACAATTTTAAGGGAAAGACCTTACAGTTGCGTGGAGAAACGAAGCTGATGTCACAATGTGTTGAAGTTGAGGTAATTAGGTTTGTTTATGCACCACATTGTAAGGATCGTGCTAGTGCTGACGCTGTCTTTTGCATGTGGGGCCTGCATGCTAACCTTCAACATTACTTTTTATGCACATACGGTAAGACGAGCCTCTCGGTCCATTTATACTCAACACTATGTTTAAAATAAATAAAGCGTATTGTATGCCTCACTGACATTGACGGCTTAGCAAAAAGAGACAATAGACTGATCAGTAAAATGTTTCTGCACCTGAGATACTGAACAGTTTGTTATGAGTTTCAGTCTACGTTGTGCACAACTAGAGATCACTTGTCTTACCTGCCAATGCTACATGTGACAGGTGACAGGAGAGCATTCCTCACAAGATGGCGTTCTCATCTCAATAAGTAATCTGATGTGATATGTCTGATGTAATATACATTCTGTACTTAACCAACATTGATATTCAAGTGATTGGAAGCTGCATAACAAAAAGCATGTATACAGTTGAAATTAAATGTTTCATTGACAATATATAGACACACAACCTTTTTTTCCTCACTCTTTGATATTCAATCGGACTAACCTTTTTCTGTTTTATCTCAGTTAGGATTACCAAAATTATTTCTATTTGCTTAATGCCAGAATAATGAGAGAGACAATATTTTGTATTACTTTCTTAAAGTCAGATTACACATATTTCCTTAGTATTTTGCCTTCAAACTGTATGACTTTGGTCAAAACTTGGTTTTCTTCCACCAGTTTCTCCCAATAGTTTGCTGTAATTTTGCTCCATCCCTCCTGACTGAACTGGTGGAACTGAGTCAGGTTTGTAGGCTGCCTTGTTCTCACATGTCTTTTTTTAGCTCTGCCTATGCAGGACTGAGATCAGGGCTTTGAGATGGCCACTCCAAGACATTGAGTTTGTTGTCCCTAAGCCAGTTTGTAATTAATTTGACGGTGTGTTCCTGGCTGATGTCTTGAGATGTCGCTTCAATATTTCCTGTTAAAGTTCTTTTCTCGTGACACCATCTATTTTGTGAAGTACACCAGTCCCTCCTGTTGATAAACACCCCATAACATGATGCTGCCACCCTCGTACTTCACAGTTGGGATGGTGTTCTCAGGCTTTCAAGCTTCCCTCTTTTTTTCTCCAAATGTAACAGTGGTCATTATAGCCAAACAGTTCAACTTTAGTTTCATCAGACCAGAGGACATGTCTCCAGAATTTAAGTTATTTGTAATATAAATTTTTATTTTTATTAATTATGTTGCTGTTTGAATATTGGCTCAGTGGCTTTTCAGTCCACATTGTTACAGAACTAGTTTCACTGGATAATGACACTCTATTACCAGCTCCAGCCACCATCTTCACAAGGTGTTTTGCTTTTGTTCTGGGGTTGATACACACATTTAGCAAAAAAGCATCTCTGGGACACCGAACCCATCTCCTTCCTGAGCAGTATGATGCCTGGACATTCCTGTAGTGTTTATAATTGTTTGAACAGATGAATGTGGCACCTTCAGGCATCTGGAAATGGTACCCAAGAGTGAACCAGATTTGTGGAGGTCCACAATTCTCTTCCTGATATCCTGATATGATTTATTTTTCTCATGATGTCAAACAAGGAACTAGTGTGTTTGAAGTGTGCCTTAAAATACATCTATAGTTGCACCTCCAATTAACTCAAATGTTGTCACTTAACCTCGTCACAAAGCTTCCACTCTCACTAAAATGGGCAGTTCTTTGTTGACTATTGACAGCTCCGTAGTTCTTCCCTCTCCTAAGTAGAACTCTGTAAATCTGTTACTATTGCAAAGAATTTGAGGGTTCTGTCTGGCCAGAGTCTGACCTGTGCTAGTATTTATAAATCATGAAGTCCTGTTTCAACATGAAAGAACTGAGCAGTGTTAACGTAACAAATGATATGCTCTGAGAGTTGCTTTAATTGTAGTTCAAATATTGTCTTAACTAGAAAGTGCAGCAGAGTTTTTTCTTCATCTAAAAATATTGACCGTTTATGAAAATGAGAAGCAAAATTAATTGTTTGTTTTCTTTGTTGGGATCTGTTTACAGTGGCAGTAGACAAGCTACCAAACTTCCTAGCATCTCCCACACCAGATGATAAACCTGGACCCCACCATCAATGTTCAATCCATTTAAACTGTGAAAGTGTGGACATACTAGAAACTGCATATACAGAAGCCAAAAACGGACACCCCTCAACCAGGTAAGTGAGCACTTAACCATATAAAATTTGATCTGCTTACGATTTAGCAATTTACTACTGAATAATAAATTCTGGTTCATAGCTGGAAGAAATAGTGCTCAAAAAATAAACATTCATTTTGCACAGATAAGTTTCAATTAATGTTCTGGCGAAGATTTTCCTTTAAACTGAATTTAAGACCTAGTCGTACATTATTAACCAAGCAGCTGCAAAAGGTTTCCCTTTATGGGATAAATAAAGTATTTTTCATTTCATTTCATTTTCATTTCAAAATATTCACACTGTTTTATTCAAAATGTTTTAGCAGATAATTACACATTCTCCATGCTCCACAATATTGTTATATCATGTTCCTCTATATCCTAGACCTATGCTGGAGATGACCATCCCCTCTGTGTTAGATCCCACTCTGGCTCCCCCTGGTTGCCATGTGGTGTCACTGTTCGCCCAGTTCACCCCCTACCATATAGAGGGGAGGGAGTGGAGTGACCAGGACCGAGAGGCCTTTGCAGACACAGGTTAGAAACTAAAATGATGCTGAGATTCTTATAGCTCCAAGTAGGCTAAAAGACTGCACTGCAGCTATATGTATTTTTTTTTTAACAACTGTCTGCACATACAGTTGAAACCAGAAGTTTACATACAATGTATAAAGAGAGACAGAACTGTCAACTTACTTCCAAAGTGGCTTAAGGCCTGCAAAGTAAATGTCTTGGAGTGGCCTTCACAAAGCCTTGATTCAGTCCTATAGAAAATTTTGTGGGGAGAGCTGAAAAAACACGTGAGGTTAGATTAAGATTAGATTAGATTAGATGTACTTTTACAAGGCATTTTACAAACCTGATTCAGTTCCATCAGATCTGTCAGGAGGAACGGACAGATCCAGCAAACTATTGTGAGAAGCTTGTGGAAGGAAACCCAAAATGTACCAGTACCAATACCAATAAATACCAAATATGAAGGAAATGGATGTAAACTTCTAATTTTGAAAAAAAAAAAAGAGTAATAAAAAATTCTCTCATCATTCTGGCTTTTATCAGATAGAAATAATAGCAATTGACCTAAAAAAGGAAAAGTTCAGTCTGATTTAATGTCAGACAGTGAGAACAAATTATTATGTGTCTTTTATAGACCATGTGTAAACTTCTAGATTCAACTATATATTAATGATAAGTACAATCATTTGAAAAACCTTTTCTTTAAGTCAGATACATATACAATTTGATATTGCAGCAGATGTTAGTTTTTATGTGTGCATATGTGAGTGGGAATGAATGTGTTCTGTAGTGTGCTTTGCTCAAATCTGATATTAACCTCATAAGTGGAAGATGGCAGACTGAAATTAAAATGTTTATTCCAAGAATTGTATATTTTCCAAAAATGAACTAACTGTTTAAACAACTCAAAATATTTACAAATG
This sequence comes from Hirundichthys speculiger, assembly GCA_018398805.1. Taxonomy (NCBI): domain Eukaryota; kingdom Metazoa; phylum Chordata; class Actinopteri; order Beloniformes; family Exocoetidae; genus Hirundichthys; species Hirundichthys speculiger. The sequence continues at coordinate 6,603,112 of JAGFBZ010000344.1, read as the reverse complement.
TATTGATTAACATGTTTCAGTGTAAAAGCACATGTTTGTCTGTTTCTGTAGCATTTGACTGGGTGGAGCGATATGCCCCGGGGTTTAAAACATCAGTGGTGGGCAGAGACATCCTGTGTCCATCAGACCTGGAGAGAATCTTTGGACTCACTGGAGGGGTACAAACTGTACATTGTAGACACTGTAGACTGTGAGACAATTTGAATGTTGACATGCAGCTCATTTGTTTGACACAATCTACTGTTGACTGGATGAGGAAGTAATTTGCATCCTCTGCAGTGGGGACTGGTCTAGTGTATAGGCAGTTAATGGTTACAGACACTTATCACAATGGATGTAACAGAATCAAAGTTCACACCAGTTCTGTAGTACTTAACTGCAGTCTATTTGCTTGTCCATTGATTCTTACATGTCATTGTGAAGCAGTACTTAACCAAATGGCAGGATATTTTCCTGTGCCCAAATGGACATGAAAGGAAAACATTTTGGTCCTGTGTTTGCAGAATATTTTCCATGGATCAATGTCTCTGGACCAGCTCTACCTTGCACGGCCTTTGCCCTCTCTTTCAAACTACCGTTCACCGATTAAAGGCCTCTATCTGTGTGGCAGCGGCTGTCATCCAGGTTTGCCTTTAATGCCCAGATGGATAGTAGACACAAATGCTGCAGTTTGTTGAGCATAGTGGAATAAGTACAATGATGTGTGTTGTAACAGTTGAAGAGTACAGTTAATGAACCTTGGAACTTTGAGTGAAATCTTATCATCTGACAGTGATGTCAGGCAACTGAGTCAACAGGTTGTGATTTTCTTGTGTTGTTTGACTCAGGTGGTGGCGTGATGGGCTCTCCTGGTTGGAACGCAGCACTTATTGCCATGGCTGACCTGAGACGTCACTGAGGAACGTGATGGTATTCACTCTACCGTGCTCTGTAATTCCTCTACTGCAGCCATTCCCAAACTTCAGAATACCAAGGCCCAATTTGAAGTGTGAAAAATCTCTGCGGCCCACCCAAACCTTTAATCACAACTGTGATCAACATTCAGGACTAGAAGCTATGTTCTGACATTAATGTAAGGGGTCAACAAATAAGGTGACACTTGTCATATTATGTTAAGATGACGGTAAATTAACACTTAACTGGTTTGTTTTGTTACTTCTCAATGTTTTTAAATCATGTCGTTAATATTTTTACAGTAATTAAAAACATATTTTAAAATAAGATTCGAGGATTTAAAACATATTTGTTTAATTTTAATGACCTCTCATGGCCCAAATGCAGTACCACGACGGCCCACCAGGGGGCCGCGGCCCACACTTTGGGAATCACTGCTCTACTGCATCGATTTAACAAGTTTCAGAAACGCATTCGACACTTACCCCAGCTACCTGTTTGATTATCTGTCTCAATGTGGTGCAACTCTGGTTGTAAGGGCAAAATGGTTGATTTTTAATAATACAGTGATATGTGATGACAGAGTCAGAGTGCAAGTCCACGAGTGAGATGAAGTCATCTAAATGAGCCAACAGAAAATCCCTAACAAATAACACAAAAGAGACTGTTGAGGGAAAATGTATTTTTAAAAACAAACAAACAAACAGTTGTCTGTATAGTGAACATATTAATGATCAAATATTGTTTGAATAAATAAAAATCAATTCAAGCAAATGTGGTGAATTTCTTTTAATGCTTATGAAATCACTATTAGGGTATTTTATTTTTCATCCATTCCACAAGAATTGTTTTGACAGATAATATGTAAATGCTTTAATAGATATATATTCCCACAGTTACACCAACTGGGTATCAATTACTAGCCCCAAACAAGCATTTAGTCTTTTTTTTTCTCCCCAAGACTATGCAAGGCTTTCTTTTACTGGGTTGTACTGTGTAATAAAGTAATGGGAGCCACAACGATGTGTTCACACAAAATTTACTTGTAACTTATTTTCCATTTTACAACTGGTATTTGAATGTTCATGGACCCCTCTAAATTTTATGTATTTCTGCAATAATGTGACTGAAATATTCACATATTTTCCACAAGTCCTCAAAAAATCTAAAGCTAAGTTAATAATACAGTACTGGTTAAAAAGTGAAGGAAAATACACACACACAGACACAGACATATTCAACTGCATATTTACACAAATAGTGAATCAGCCAATCACATGGCAGAAATTAAATGCATTTAGACATGTAGTTGTGATTAAAATTACTTACTGAAGTTCAAACTGAGCAAGAAAAAAGTGACTTTGGGGGAAGAAAGAAGATTTAAGTGACTTTGAACATGGCTTGCTTGTTGTTGCCAGAAAGGTTGGTCTGAGTGTTTTAGAAACTGCTAATTTTCTGGGATTTTGACGCACAACCACTCTCAGGTTCACAGAGAATGGTCTGAAAAAGAGAAAATATCCAGAGGATATGGACAAAAATGTCTTGTTGATGTCAGTGATCAGAAGAGAATGGACAGACTGTTTGGAGATGATAAAAAGGCAACAGGAACTCCAATAACTACTTTGTAATACCTATTTATGTAGAATAGCACCTCTGAATGCACAGCAGGGTGAACCTTGGTGCAGCTGGGCTTCAGCAGCAGAAGACCACGCCAGGTGCCACTCATGTCAGCTAAGAACAGGAAACACAGGCTACAATAACCCGGCATAAGCAAAATGGACCTCATGATGCAGCCATGATGGCGGTAGTCTTGTTTTGCTGCTCTTATGACAAGAGGATTTGGTATGATATATAATATAAGCACAAAAAGTATTAAGCTAATGCATGTTTTTTTTTTTTACTAGTACAGTGAAACATCTGACCAGTCAACTTATACCTGCAACAAGTTAACTAGCAAAGGGCTCCACCTGGTATACATGATAACTAGTTTAATATTATTACCTAAACTAGTGAACTATTTGCAACTAATTTTAACAAGTGTATACTTTTGTTTACTAGTAAGTTGCAAATGTTAACTGGTGTACTGAATATGTCAACCAGTATGGTAAGAACTCTGACATGTCAAGTAAATGCCTTACTGGTTAGACACAGTCGTTAACTTTTGTTGAGGAAAGTTCAAATGGGTCATGAAAAGCTCCATCATGTAAGAAAAATAGGTTTCTACCTTCTCAAGTGACAGTATTATGAAGTGAACATTTCTCATTCCTACTAGTAAACAAGTGAAGATATTTGATTGTCACTAGTTAACTAGTAAGCAGAACCCTATGTGATCTAGTTAACATGTCTTATAATTTGAAGCCCACGAGTTAACTAGCATTAAGTACTAGTTAACTAGTTTGGCCTGAAGGTCCACTAGTGTGTTAAAAAAGTGACTAGTATAAACTTTGATACTACTAGTGCAAGATATGGCTTCAATAGTACAGCCTCTGCTTAAACTAGCTGGAAAAAGTGTTACAAGTTGCTTGAAAATTGTGACTAGTATAACCTTTTGTTCAACTAGTGCAACACAAGACTGATCTAGTACTAAAAATGTTTAACTAGTGTAAGTAAAGTGCAAACTAGTAAATAGAACTGAGGTCTGATATGAAGGATATGGAATAAATAGTAAAACAGCTTGCCACAGTCCTGTTCCTTTAAGACGCTACTCAGGGTGTAGCGAACGTCGTCGCCTGACGCTCAGGAAGTGGATTAACCCACCAAAGATTCCCGCAGATTTAATCGTGATGGTTCCAAAGTTACAAACGGTTTTAGTCTGACTCTAACGTTAATTTGAATGTTTTTTTTCGGATATTTGTGACGATAATGCTGAATGGTTGCGCTCATGAAATTCACCAGGGACATATGCAGGCTGTTGGGACTCGGAAGCGGTAAGAAACGTCCCTCTTTTTAAAACTTTGTCAACTAACCACAAGTTTGGTCCTGATAAGATGATAGCGAGACGCGAGTGACACTTAAACTTCAGAATATAGGCAACGCGTGATTTATCAGTCGAGAGTATTCGCGATAGTGTTTCGACAAGGATCAAACTGTATTCGTGTCTAACAATGAAAGTTCCCCTCATGCCAGTTCCACCCTTTCTCACTCTGCTTCCAAGTTTTGCGCAGTGTCAAAAGGCTGTCGTTGACACCTAAGACGGATTCTTTCAGACTGTTGGGTTTCAAAAAGCTGATAATGCCAGGATTTGCAAACAAAATATGCCGAATATAGGCTATTTGAAGGCTGGAGTGCGTTTTTTGGATGCCAAAACGAAAAGAACTCGATTCCGCGGTTCGTGTTGGTATGACAACAATGCATCAAAGAGGTCGAAAAAGCCCGGCCGGACACGTATCTATGCGAGCATCAGGTTGTTGGTTTCTGAATATATCACGAGCCTAAATGTTGTTCCTCTTCTTTGTTTTCCGTTTGAGTTGCACCCTGTTACTTTATGGGCTAACAGTTAAAGTTACATCAGAGGCAGCGGGACATCATGAAAGACCTCTTTCAACACTCCCATGAGAAGAAACATGTTAATGACTATATAGGTAAAATCTTTTTAATACTCCTACTTTCTGTTGAAGTATCATTTGTATAGACTTTGAGTCGTCTGTGATGAGGCTGACTCACACAGAAGTGGCCTCTGTTTAGATATGTGAGGTCCAGAAAAGCGACTTAGATGCAACCAAAAACCAGTTGAGCATCTCATCCTCCAGGAGGAAATTGTGTAATGCACAAATACGTGCTGTCCTTTTCACGTCTTACAGGAACATCTGTCTCTTCTGACTTTGCATAATTGCACAGGAGCATGTTTCTGTTTTAGTGTCAAGGCTTCAATCTCTTTGACTTTGCTGAAGAGTAGCAAAGGGGGTTAAAAAGTACTTTGAAGCTGATTTCCCTTCTAAAATAGCAGCTCATGATGATGCACTGTTATTTTGCATTCCTGTGGAGAGAGCTCACCTTGAGCTCAACACTAATTTGGGAAATTTCCTTGAAGCAGAGAAACAGACTTTTGTTGCTTTTGGACACCAGTCTTGTGCCGTTTATGCACCAAGATTATATAGCATTAAAATAAACATTTAAGGAAAGTCTTTATTCGGTTTATGGCAGACAGTGGATATTTCCGGGTACTCGGTACAGAGTGTAGGCTTTAGATGCATTTTGATGCATCTAAAGATCTTTTTACCACTGCTGGACTGCACACAGATGGATGGATTTCTCAATAAGGTCTAGACAGTGATTATTTAGTACTGCCGTCATTACAATTAGAAATGGTGACCAGAGCTGTTGTAACCTAGAATATATGCTGATATGGAAATAATTAGGAAATCCAGGGCCTGCTTGTCTTCTTTTCCTGCTAGACATGCAATTTGCAGTTTGAAAATCCTGCATCTAAATAGCAAAACCACACGGAGCTCTACATCAATGCCTCGCAAGTCACAACATGAGTCAGAGACCAAGTATGGATTTGTCATTCTTTGGAAACCTTTGGTGAACACATGGAAATTTGATTCCTCCCATGGCCCAATGTTTTTACTTTCTTTTGTCTTGTCGTTTGTCTGCTGTCATTGGGCCTTAATCAGCTGATCTAATGTCTGTCCCCTAAAACACACATGGATGCATGTCAGTCACATCCAGTGGCTGTTTTCCATGTTATATTGTAGCCAAATCTCTGAGAAAATTTGTTCTCAAACAGCAGCGCCTGAGGCAGCTGCATGTGGGTAAACATCTCTCAAGACCAAAAAGAAATAATTTGAGTTGATCACACTGAGCTGTGAACTGTCCTCTGTGAAGTTTCTCATGTGAAACATTTCCTTGTCTTTTTTTTTTTTTATATTTTTTTAATATGCCTTAAAAAATCATAAAATAAACCTTCTCTTCTCTGCCAAAAATGATTTATAATTTCTTGCCTTGTTATCAGTGGTTACAGTAGTTAGGCCAGCATTTGAGGAGGAACAACCAGAAAACAGGACATTTCTGAGGTCAGAAAGGTCTGTATAAACAAGTTCAGTTTTCCAAACTATAAATGATACTGACAAGTTAAATAAAGTCCTTAAACAAAACTGTCTGCCACCTTTATTTTTAACAAGGAATATCTTCTGTTAATGCTTGTAGAATGTTTAAGAAAAAAAAAAACGTGAAGACACAAAGAAGTGTGCCATTATATGAACAGAAGTGGGGTCTATGTCATTTGCTTCTGTGGCCTGGGAAAAGAATTTTAAATGAAGAAACTGTGTTGCAAAGCAGAAAAGGAACAAACTCTTCTAGCTATTGGCACACTACTTTTTCTGTGTGCTCTATCACGAACAAGAGCAAATCTGGTTTACCAAACCTAAAAAGCAACATTTGGACATGTACTGATGACCTGTTTGATTTCCCATAAGGCCCTGCTGTCGAGCAGCAGCACCAGGAGGAGCAGATGGACAGCAGTGCTGCGACCCTTGACTCAAGTCATGGTGCCACTTTGTCACAGGTAAACAAACAGTGTCATCCTGACAGGGCATTACCAGGAATGTAAAAGTCATGCTACAGTGTGCAGTACTGGACTTCTTTATGTGTTTAACTAGGATGGAATAAACGGAGAGGAGGAACTGAGTGAGGAAGAAAAGGTGAGCCGGAAAGCGGAGCGACGCAGAGCTAAGAGAAAGGTGAGCAGGCAAATAAAAATCACCCCTCACCCCTAGGGATGGGAATTGATAAGATTTTTCCAATTCCATTATCGATACTGTTTAACGATTCAATTCTTTATCGATTCTCTTATCAATTCTAATTTGGGGAAAAAGGAGAACAAACAGTTTTATTAGCATCAGTTTTTTTTACTTAGAAGTCACAACCTTATAAACTCAACAGCGAGGTCAAAAGAGGCCCAAAGCCTGGATAACGTGTTAACTGTTGCAATATGTAACTGTGCAAATACACAAGAATGTGTAACATTTTACTAACAGATTTATTTTACTAACAGATTTTTCCTAATAGAATAAAAAAAATCTCCCTTTTAAAAGGATATATGAGCTCACTAAGCACTCAAAAATAATAGTAAAGAAAGATAAATACAATCAAATACAACGGAACGGTGCTTAGTACAAATCTGCAAATACTATGAAGAATTAACTATTCTTTTGCAGAAAAATATGCATGTCATGTTTTTCAGGAAGAACACGTCTTTTTGGAGGTAGGTAGTGAGCAGGAGTGAGTGCTGCCAGCCTCTGAGCCAGCCAGACTCTCTCTCTCATCACAGTCATCTTCTAAATGTAATGCAGAATGCATTCGTTTAATAGCATAGCATTAATGTTATAGCGTGTTTTACAAAGAAGCACATAGGCAGTGGCATAGCTACTTACCAGAGTTGCCAGAGGTGATCTTAGCTTGGCTACTGCCGCTGGGTTGAGATCCATCAGTCAAAAACATAACGCAGTCAAAAACACAACACTCCGTTATCGCATGTTGTGTGCGCAAATGTTTCTGCATGTTAGTCGTGTTCCCTCCCGACGGTGTTATCTCCACTTTACAATGACTACAAGTTGCCTTGTTGCCATCTTTCTTTGGTGAAGTGGAGCCAAACTTTGGAGCGTTTGAACCTGGTGGGCGCCATTGTTGTTTACAACTCCAATGCGCGTGCTAAACCGATGTAACTTAATCACGTAAGTGCTTTCTTGAATTGACTGTGCGTAAATTACGTGAGATTCGTGCTGGTTGGAATCGATAAGAGAATCGCTGGATAAACTGCCAAACAATTCCATGGTATTGAAACACACGGAACCAGTTCTCGATTCCCAACCACCTACTCACCCCATAGATGGTGTTGGTTATTTTTTAGTCTCTTGCATTGGATAAAAGGGGTCAAGTTATTTTACCAAATCTGTTTCAGCGTCGTCGAAAACGGAAGAAGCAGGAACAGATCAAACAAAGTGACAGTGCTGAACAGGTAATCATGTTGTTCCCTCTAAGAATTTGCTGTACATTTTCCTTTAATTTTTATAGCCGTTTTTATAGCTGTTTACATGGCCCCACACAATAGGATGATGAAGAGGAGGACGGTGGTGCGGAGTCTGAACTAGATGACAGTGAGTCAGAGGCAGAAATGCTGGTTGAAGAGGAACTACAAAGGGCACAAGGAGAAGAGAAAAAGGAAACTAAAACAGAAGCTTCACACAACTATGTTGCCACATCAGTCATGGCTCCTGCAGGAATGAAAGGTCATCAGAAGCCACAAGCCAGGTCCACAGAAGAGGTACTGAAGCTATATTGAGGATAGTATCCATCCCACTGGGCTCAGAGTATGAGTCAGTTTGTGAAGTGTTTGTAAGTCTGTAGGTGTGGCCGGCACATGATTTAACATAAGTGTGTGGCTTTTTGTGTCTCCAAGGAGCCAGAGTGGGATGTTAGCAGTGCCTTCTTTGCCAACGCTGCTAGTCATATCAAACCCAAAGGATCAAATCGCAAGTCCAAAGAAAACAAGGAGAATGAGGCCAAGAGAGAGGTGAATGAATGCAAATGGATACTGTGAGATCAATGAGTATAGCAAAAGTTCTTATTGTGGTTGTCCCTGAATTGTCTTGTGGCTGGCATGTGTCCATGTAGCAGGATCAACATTTGATGAGTGGGAATGTGGACTCTGGACCATGACAGCCTTTAATACTGTTGTGTGTATGAGTGTTTGTTTTCATGAATATAAAGCAATAAATATATATATATATATTTACAGACAAATGGAACTGACAGCATGACCAAGAAAAGTGCATCACTGACAGGTAAGGAAGAATATCTGCAGAGCAGGCTGAAAACTATTTTACTTAAACAGAAACAAGAAGAGTATTCATTCCACATGCATCTGCGCAAACACATATTAGTTAGTGGAGTCTTTGGACCACTGTCTCTGCAGTATATTATTTACAAGAATTCTATACATCCTACAGAAAAAGGGATAAAGCTGGTGCAGGAGGGGCAGTACACACAAGCTGTCACTATGTTTACAGAAGCCATTAAATGTGATCCAAAGGATTACAGGTACATAACGTGTTTATGATTAACTAATTACAAAAGGAGTGCTGATATTTGTAAATTAATCTTTTTTTTTTTTTTATAAACAATATCCTGTAGGTTCTTTGGGAATCGTTCTTATTGTTATTACCTCTTGGAGCAGTACCCTCAGGCACTAGCGGATGCTGAACGCTCCATTCAACTGGCTCCAGACTGGGCCAAAGGACACTTCCGGAAAGGGAGTGCTCTTATGGGCATGAAGGTGGGCACGGGCTGATGTGGTAATGGATTGTAGCATGTAATGACAGAAATAACTGTCATTTCATTCTTAAACCTGTGTGATACAGTTGGCTTTCATGAATCTGTGTATGTTGCAGCGGTACAGTGAGGCAGAGAAGGCTATGGAGCAGGTGCTGAAGTTGGACAAAGACTGTGATGAGGCTGTCAATGATCTCTTTAACTGCAAAGTTCTGCAGTTAATGGTAAATGCACCTGCAATAAAGTGGTAGTGTCTTTTTCCTGTAAGCATGGCAGGTGTCACCAAAGATGAACAGAACTTCCTTGTACTGATCGATTTGTAGAAACATTTTGTCATTAACCATTTTAAACTGCATTACTTACTGTGGGTTATGTTTTTTTCTGTCTTCTTTTACAGGAGCTTGGTTTTGAAGAGGTTCAAAGTGTTCTACTGCTTGAGAAGTTTTCAACTGTGCAGGCTGTTCTGGCTTCTTGTTCTGATGCTGCAAGAGGTAAGACTCCATGTAAATGTTTTATAAAGTGGTCCAGCATTTTGTCTTAGTAACTTTGGAGTGCAATAATTTAAAGGAAAATATATCCTAACACTATACAGGTACACTTCTATGTATTTTACTGGTGATGTGCTTTTGTTTTGCAGCTGTAGGCCAAGATCCATCTGTTGTGCACCCAGGGTAAGTAGCTGGAGGGGGAGGGGGGGGGGTCATGTACTACTGTGTTATATGCTTATTTTTTTGAAATAAGTGTATTTTTCTGAAATTGTGTATCTCCCTGTGATTATATTTATTCATTTGCATCATCTCTCATCTTTCTTTCAGAAGCCCGTGTCCATCTCTTTGGGTGGGAAATGTGACAACTGACTTAACAGAGAAACACTTGTGGGACCTTTTTAAAATGTATGATCTTTACTTTACTCTGTACTGACCTAATTGACTAATTGAAATCAGTTCCATATAGACACAGTGTTCTTGTAGAGAAACATGGAAATGTAATATTTAACCCAGGCAGGTATTAACTTTCCTGTTGATTGCTTTCCATTGTAGGTATGGTGAGATAGAAAGCATCCGTGTGCTGCATGAAAGATTCTGTGCCTTTGTCAACTTCAAGAATGCTAACATGGCAGCCCGTGCTATGGAGAAACTAAATGTAAGTGCATATTTCTTTTCCATCTCCCAATATTGTGCCTGTTTTAAAGAGTGTTGGTATATCTGGGTGTATTCTTGCTCCCACAGGGTTATTGCATTGAAAACACACGCTTGGTAGTTCGCTATCCTGACCGTCGCACTCAGAGGGTCCTTCCATTTCCACTGAAGACTTTTCCTCCTGTCACACAGCAGACAGGGGCAGCTGCTGGGTAAGAAGTACTTTTGACCGCTTGGTCCCTGAAATTACTGATTAAAACAGGCATTTTAATTCTTTTTCTTACATATTATACTGTATGTGCTTTAATGTCTCCTATCTGGAAGTTAGACGATATGGTATGTACTCATTTTATTAATGGCACATTATTGTACATGTAAGGCAAAGACAATCTTCTCCTTTCACATAAACCAGAAAAATTGCTTCTTTATCACTTTTAGAGCTAATGTAACCTTTCTTTTTTTCTGTTTATATGCCTTCTTTCACCGTGTTAAGTCCTCGGAGACGTGGACCAGTAAACGGAGATGAATGTTACTTTTGGAGAACCACTGGCTGCCACTTTGGGGACAAATGTCGCTACAAACACATTCCTGAACAGAAAGGCAAGGACAGGAAACCCTGGCAACCTTGAGCGCTGTAAGATGCACCAAATGAGCCATTGGAGCTGGTACTAGCTGGATCAGGATCTCCGGTCTAAAAATATTTCCTGTGGCAGAACGGACCAGAATAGTCAAAGGATCAGAGCCAGACGTGGGGCTCAGAGTGAGGGATAGTCACACATGTGCCACTAAGGACTGAGTGTATGAAGGTTGCTATTTCAACCAAAGGCCAGACTGGATAATGTTGTGAAATAGTGCTAGATTAACCAGATGGGAGCAACAAACCCTCATGTTCACAGTCCTCCTTAGTACATGGTGACTTATCACCTCTTTAAAGACACTAAGTAAACTTTGCAAACCAGCTGCATAATGGTTAAGTGAAACTGTTTTGGCCTCCTTTCAACAGAGGGGAAGAAAAATAATGGCTCTGCCATGCACAGCAACAGTGAAGGAGATTGGCTTTCTGCTGTGATGTCTGGCACCTTCCTGATTCTATCAAAAGCAGTGTTTATTCCCATTTTTTTTTTAAAGATGTTAAATTAACCTGCTATTGGATTTTAACAATTGAAGTGTACTTAACTGCCTGTACCTGCTCTCATCTCTCACCAGTCTGCAGTTAATACTGGAATACTGGAGCGCCATTCCCACTTGTTTCTGTGCCAGCAACACCACCAGACCAAAGATGTGCAAATGGACATAGTTGCCGTTTTAGTACCAAGCCCCATGCAGTTTAATTAAAAAAAAAAAATTATATTAAAAGGCCAATAAGCTACAGAGACTCAGATGGGTGCCTTAAAACTATTAGACGTAGCCTTAGGTAATCAGACTGAAGGAGCATAAGATTTTTTCTTTTATTAACCTGAGTTAGACGCATATATCACTTTACCAATTGGCTGCCCTTGTGCTGGATTAGTTGTTATGGAAGACTTGCTGTTTAATAATTGTGGGATGTGGTAGAAGTAACGGCAACATGTGGCAATGTTATGGAAGCCAGTAAAATTAATACTGCTTTTAATAAGACTTAACAGCCAGTATTTGTTGGGGCTATGAGGTATTATTTTATCTCTACAGCAGTAATGAGACTCTAGTCTTTGGTTTTGTTGGCCTGGATTGCATGAAATATCAGATGTGAAGTGCTTCATTCTGTTGTTCCTCCTTGTTTGTGGACTATAAGAGAGCTAGTTGCAGGACTGTTCTGTATACTGAATTGAAATGAAGAATTTTCATGAGTTGTTTCTCAGCATTTAAATATTCATACTATCTTGGTATATTTGCTTTAGAGACCTCAAAGTTTATATTTATGCAAAAGAGACAGCCAGATTATCTACCACCTAAAATATCAATTCATGCACATCAACCACAATCCTGTTAAAATGATACAGTGTTTTAAAAGCAGTGTTTAATTGTTTAGAGCCTCTATTTCAGTATTTCAATGAGCTGAAGAATCTGATGGCTCTTGAATTGAAATTGGCCCAATTATTTCAAGAGATTTGACACTAGACAGCCACCTAGTATCTGCAACATCACCCACTAGACTACAGCCAAAGTCCACACTACGTTCACCGGTAAACTATGCACTGCATAGTGAGAGTATTTATTTTGCTATTTATGTTTTCTTCATTTATTTTTATAACATGCACACAGAAAAATAAATTCAGCTTTGCATTTCCTTTTTTTTGTAGTAAACTTTTATATAAAATTGTTTCACTGAAGCACCCTCACCCTTCTATTTCTGGCTTGCTAGGCAGGCTAATGGCCTTTAGGTGCAAGAACTGTTAAATGTTGCACTTCTGCTTTTCTTTTGTTACTTTCTGTCCTGTGGCTGAAACTTGTGAAAAAGGAATTGGAAACCAAACCTTGAGACTGCACTTGTTTATTTAACATAGTTGCTAATTTCGTATTTGACTGGTGCTGTAAAATATGATTTTAGAGTACATAAAATTTTGTTGACCTATAATATTTTTGATTTTAGCGCAGCATATTTTTAATTCCATTGTTTAAATATTACAAATCAGACTTTTGTTTGCTTGTTGCATTTTTTTTTGCCTCTTTACCCTGTTTCAGACTATTTAAAAATACATTTCTAACTTAATCTACATCCAATAACCAGAACACTGCTACTTTTGTTAAATAATCTCTATTTTGTATTATCATTTGTGCACAACAAATAAGAGTCTTTTATATTTAATAAACATATCTGAACCACCTTTGTCTGGGCCTCTGCATGAGCAATAGTATGAACTGGGAGGAAAGTTAACTCCATAAGCAATTCATTTTATGGAAGTTCTGTGTAGTTCTCTTGCACACCACAAGGTGGCAGGGTTGTACTTGGAAAGTTTAGCATTGAAATCTCATCAACTATCCCACCACATGGTTTACACATACAGTTTCATTTTTCAATCACAAGCAACCAAGATGTTTCTCAAAGTAACATCTGACCCTCAAAACCCCAACAAAGCAAGCCAGGCTCATGTGGGGGAGCATGGTAACCCCCTCATCTCTAGTAGGAGACACTTGTGTGGCCAACTTGAAACATGCGTTAGGGAATCAGTAACCACCCAGACCAAGGGAAGATGGAAGTGGCTCTGAGAATGTGTGGGAAAAGCAGCCAATGTACCACAGATGACATTTTAAATAGAGGATTGGAAGCCTGATTCCACCTGCTGAAATGCATGTGTAATCTTTGCAAGTGTGGGCCTGCTGCATACGGCAAATGAAAAGAAAAAGACCAAATACTGCAGTATGTATATCAATGTTAATTTACACATTAAACACGTCCCACTCTACATTTCTTCATATGAAAAAATTTATATACTCAGTAGAGTAGTGAGGTAAACTGTGCTATGTTCTTGTGAGACTTTTACTAGAACATTTGTAAGGTTTCAGATATCAGAAACATTGTGAAAATTAAAGTGCAAGTACTTAAATTTGAATTTATACTTCATGAACAAAAAGTGTTTAAGACCTCTGTTCTGCAGATAGTTGTGCCAGTGTTCAGTGTCCCTCCACCTGAATTGATGTTAACAATGAATGAAAAAAACATGAGATAAACAATAAGCAATATAATGCAGATATATACATTCGTATGTGGACATAGGCTCAGTCAGAAATAATCCTCTATTCAGTACATAGTGCACTACATAACATGGTGACCATTTTTGTAGTCCTGTCCAGATATTTATTTGGAATTTTTATATATATATATATATATATATATTTATATATATATAGTCATATAAATATGTGTCTGTGTGTGTGTGTGAAAGCAATGCACAGACAAAAATAGCACTAGTACTGTCTAAAAGTAATTGTCAAGTACAGTACCGGAGGAATGTTTGGGTCCTCTGGCTCCATTCTCCATCATGTGACTGTACATGCCACCAAATATAATATCAGTAGCAAAAAATTAGTGAAACATGCCTGACAGAAATGATAAAAATACACACCAAACTATCCGAAAAAAAAAAAAAAAAATCCAAGTTCACATACCTGTAAACACACAGGTATTAATTGTATACCTGTGAGACTGGGAAAGCTTTAGTTTTTCTTTGTAACTGACCTCACGTTAGCAGGCAGCTTGCCCCAGACAAGACTCTTGACAAAAACTTGTGAAAGTGTCATCAGAAGACTTGGATCTGATTCTGGGAACAGCTGAAAGATCTGCATCTGATGATCTAAGACACATTATTTGAAAAATGAGGCCAATATGATGAGGCCCCTCCGGCTGTATTATTTCTCATGGCTAGTTGGGAGTGGCTCCTCTTGCTGCTAATATAGTCTGATTGGAAAGAGGCCTATGAGAAAATGACCCTACTTTTTACTTGATTAGTAGCTCAGAAAACATCTTCCCAGTTTACACTCTAAATTACTGCTCTCCCAGATTCTTCAATATAGCATGATGTTATAATTTAGAAAATTATCATCCAATTTAGCATAAATAGATGATAGCATCACCACTGACTGTAGAAAAAAAATGGATGTTGGCAAAGATCCCTCACACAAACAGGATAACGCTTTTAAAGTGCTAATGGAATAAACTGACGGTAGACTTCTAGTGTCCTTAGTGAATGCAATTTAAGATTTATTCACATTTTGTTGATATAAAAAATTTGAATGTGATTTACTAATTATTTAATTGGTGTGTTTATGGGTAAATACTGAATTTCACATGTATGTAGGATATATTTAAACCACTTATGAAGATTGTACTTTCCCAGTGTTTCTGTGTTGCCTGACCTCATGAAGCTGTGCTACTGAGACAGGTGTTAAAGGTTAATTTTTACCTAACTGGTTGGTCTGAAAAATACCAGCTTGGTATCAAAATTAAAAGTGGAACAAAAGGCCCCCTTTCAATGAAGACTTTACATCGGTATTCAGGACTGAACAAATCACTCCATTCCATTTGTCTCTTCCATAGAGTGTGACTTTTTTGAAATTAGTAATGCAGCTTTGTTTTACTCACCTCCTTATAAACAGTACTGTGGATGTTGGGAATAAAATGTAAGGCTAAATATTACTATTTTTATCTGGATCTGTGATGTCACAATACCCTGCAAATGTGAACAGTACCAAACAAGGTTTCTTATGATGAAGTGTTTGAGTTTGCAGTTCTTTCAGGCATCAAAATATATGCTACAAGCACTTTTTAAAATAATTTTTCTATTAGAGTGCATTAAAACTCACTACCAATAGGAAACAGCACCAAAATACTCCCATTGAAAAAGCAGGAACTTGTACTGTAAGTAAATACATTTTAGAGATTTATTTGGTTTAAAGTATCACTTTCCAGGTGGACCTTCTTGTTCAAATATAGTTAGTTCTGGTTCCACAAAGACAAAATAACAACAGCAATATGCCAGAGGTTTCAGAGGGGCTGTCCACACACTGAGACATGATGTCATGATGACTTTGCCCTTCTCATGAGTCCCTACTGTAAGGGCAGGTATTATGTTACCAGACTCTCAGTCAGATAGCCTATAACTTTTTTCAGCTGACACTCCAGTGGATGATGTCACAGTGGCTAAATTGTTATAATATATATATTACAGTCTATCCCAAAGATTTTTAGAAACCATTACATACTTTTTTGGGGTTTGCCTTTATCCTAATTGTGTCATCTTGCATTTGTGACGACTCCTCCACCTGTACACCAGGTGGTGGTGTTGGTTGTTTTTGGTTTCTTTCTGTTGCAGGTGGAGAGTCGTCAGCCTGAGGAGACACACCTGGGCTCAGAGGTTCTCCTCCCATTAAGAAGGCCATTTCCAGACTGTTGCAAGGGGGCTGTGATGAGGGCTGCTCTGGGGAGCTGATCCTTGCCACCATGCTGTGGTTGCTGCTGGTGTCTGAAGCTCTGCTGGTGGGCTGTGGGTCCAGTTGGCCGGACTGTGGCTGGCAGAGCATTTGGCTGGTTTTTTTTGTCTGTGTTGTGGTGATGCGACTGTTTTAAAATAAATATATATTGTTGGTACCAACTGTCTTGTGCTGCCTCTCTCACTCTTGTCACGGGCTTAGAGCCGGGTTGTGACACATTTATATAAAAGGTCTGCAAAATCACAAAGGTTTAACTCCACAAAAAGAGATGCATTCTTTCCTACAGTAAGTGATCACTGAATTTCTTTACATGTCTAGTTTTTGGTCAAAGAGTTTCTTCATTTTCTTAACAACATCACCATGACACAAAACACTTCTAAGGGGATACCTCAAGCAAAGAATGAGCAGCTGCCTCATACTCCAGTTTTTGTCCAATCAGTGTGAACTTTTTTTGGGGGGAGCGGGTAGTGCAAGAGCCCCCTGGTGGACCGTCGCAGTACTGCAGGTGGTCGTGAGAGGTCATTAAAATTAAACAAATGTGTTTTAAATCCTCGATCTACTTTTTTAATATGTATTTTAATTACTGTATAATATGTATATGAATGATTTATAAAAACATGTATAGAAGTAATGCTAAATTTACTAAATGTTCCAGTATAAGTATATCATGTTATACTCTTACCATCATCTTATACTTATTATTGACTAACTAAATTGTATGACAAGTGTCACCTTATTTGTTGACCCCTTACATTAATGTCAGAACAGAGCTTCTAGTCCTGAATGTTGATCAGAAGTGTCTCTTATGTGAATGTGCAACACAAAATTGGTGGAATATCCCTTTTAAATTACACGTGTCCCAAAAAGTTACTGATGTTAGGATGTATGGAGGTCTGGAAATTACTTTCATTAACAATGCAGATTTAAAAAGAATGAAAACACTGATAAAATGTAAGCTCTTTTAAGATCATTTTTCCCGACAGTGAAATTTTAACCCACCTTCAGGTTCAGGCAAACTTAGCCTTTGATTTCAAATCTATTATTGCCAGCTTCTATATAGCTGTAGTTCTCTGCACTTTTCTGAATTGACATGCTGTTATAGCCGGTTAAAAGTAAGAGCATTATGAAAGCCTTTAGAGATGGTTTTAGGGGTGAGCAAGAGGAGGTCCTGTCATTTCAAAAGGCACTTGTTTATTGTTGGAGACCATGTATTTATTTCATGCCTCCACAGATTGTGGGTAAGGGCAGAGCCGGCTCGGTTTGAGTAATTAGAGAGGTGGAGAGAGTGAGCACTCTGCCGCAGAGACCTGCTTTGCTTTAAACAGTCCTATGAGCTTTCTGAGAGCCCTGAAACACACTCTCACTAGCCCACACCCCCAATGAGCTGTAACGTAATGGCAAACATGCAGGGGCACCTGTCTAGCCAAGTTTAATTAGTGTGATATGAAACACTATCATAAATTATCATGGAAAGATGTCAAACACAGTGCGGATAGTTAAACTTTTAAACTTTAATACCCCATGCTACCTTTTGCTTTCTTCTTCCTTAGTCTCTTTCTCCCTGTCGGCCTTGGACATCCCTCTGATTTGGCTTTGCTAATAGGGGCTCTGCTCTTCCTGTTCGGGTTTACCACTCAGGGAGGGACCACCACCTTGCCACCCAGTCACACCATCTCTGGGACACGCAAACATTTCTATTACAGCTTCAAAGGCGACATATATTTATATATGCACAACATTCACACATACAATTTGTAATGTGTAATTCCTTTGCACCCTGCTGGAAATCTGCATACAGCTGAGAGCTTTTAATGGTTTGTGTTTATACCTCCCCTGTCATAATTGTCATTTTTCATGTCTATGAATAAACCCTGCTGTCTTAGAGAGGTGCCCGCTGAGGTTTACTTGAAAACTGAAATACAGTTTATCAGCACAACACGCCAAGGCCAAAAATTTCCATGGAGCTAAAAGTGCCCCAAATATTCCCAAAATGACTCAAAAAGTAAATAAACAAGTCTCAAACATGTACAGAAGGTTTGGTTAAAAATATAGAAGGACCCCTCGTCAGGTCAAGACCCTGCGTCTCAGTGAAAATGTATTTATTTATTTTCAATTTGGATCTTCCCCGATGAGTTAAATTGTTATGCTCTTTACACAAAGATAAGTTAGACTATAGTGTCATACTTCAGGGTATTTTCTCATCAGTCACGTTCTCCATGGCTACGGTGAGGTTGGGCCTGTTTTAGAGTTGGTGGTTTGTGGTCATCTCAACAAGGAAATATCTACCCTGTGGTATAAGGAGCTTCTTTAAGACACTTGGAAGTTGATGTTTGAAACTATTCTGGTGCCAGTCCTTCCTGTTGGTTATATTTACACACGTTTACCCTAAAGTTGCATAAAGGTCTGAGATTACAGTTGTGTAATTCATCTTCAGCCAATGAGAGGAGAGAGGTGTAAAGCTGCTCACGTGTGATAGAAAACACTTGATTGAATATATTAAATGTTTTCCACAATATATTGTATTACCTTTTGATTGTTGGATTGTTTTACATCCTGAAATGAGTGGTTCTTGATGGTGTCAGAGACTAATTTCTGGAATGCTTGATATTTTAGTCTGTAGGAAACAACTTTCAACAGCTGTTAAAAATGTTAACATCTCGAGTTATGAAAATGTCAGCAATACTATTGGTTAAAATGAGAAATTAGTGGAAGTAGTCTACCATTTTGATATTTTCAAGAATTCTGACAACTGTCTGCAATATGCAGACACTCTATGGTCTATGTTTTATGAAGCTGCTTTGCATGATAGTATTTTAGGAATTCAGCTAAGTCCAGACATGAAAGCAAAAGATGTAGAGAGAAAGAGGAGGGATGCAATAAGGCAGGGAGGGATATATGGAGAAGGAGGGAAGAGGGCAGGATTGACTACGGATAGCATTTAGCTGAAACTCTCCTTCACGCAGTCACTCTCTCCCTGCCACTGACATTCACCACTGTAATAATTGCTGCCTGCCAGGTGAGTCAACTTTCACTATAGCTTCTACCTTTTCCAAATTCCTTGGTAAAGAACTTTTTGTTTTCTGTATTTACAAGATTCTTTTTTTTTTTTTTTTAGAAATTATTTTATTTATTTCTATGTCAGCACTGGTATTTTGTTATGCAAATGTAACAGGTGTTTTACAGGGCGAAATGTAGGCACGAGCTGCTTCAGTAGCAGAAAATAGTTCCAGTTTAAAGTTCTATGATGACTTTCTGCAGTATGTATATACATAGATATATACACTTTGTTTGACCCAGTAGTTGCACATGTAGTGTGGTTTACTGAGGTTTACCCAACAGAATCTATTTACTTGTTGGGGGTTTGTTCTTTTAGAATTTTATCATCAAACTGCAAACATATTTTGGGTAATTTGTGTGGTGTGTTTTCTTGTGGGCAGTCGTGTTATTGTTTTAAGTATCTCTTTCCACCTTTGTGTTTTGCTGACACACTACTATTCACCACCAGTTAAAACAGGCCTGGGGTATATTTCTGTCTGGTTAGTTTGCTTTGGGGGATGTTTGTTATTCACGTCAAGTGCCTCACAAAAGTGTTTTGCTGTATCTCTAATTATATGCCTATATTTGAAATGAGTGAAAAGTATTCATATGAAATGTTTAGGTTTACATTGCGTCACTGTAGAATTGAATAAGCCCTTTTGTGAATACAAAATAAGTCAAGCACTGTCTCATTGACTGTTAGCAGATAAAGTGTTTTATTTCAGAGAGTGCCTTAGTTGTACCAGAAATTATTTCGTCCAGAGGATGTCACCGTTGCTCTGTCTAATAACAAGGTCCTCACTGACTCTGTATTGGCTGTTTGACCCGTGTTGAAAGAAACTAAATTTAATTACGTGTATATAAAAGTGACGGGTGTTTCTCATTACATGGTGGAAGCCTGTAGCCTACCTCAAATTGTGTAATTGACGAGCAAGTCAAATGTGCTATTCATAAAATCTATTTAACAACAGTAGTTACACACTGCACCAACATTTAACTGCAGGACTTTCCCTCACATTGATGATGACCCGTACCCGCTGCTTGGGCGTCTGCCTCCTGCTGCTGGGGCTCCTCTCCGGCCCCGCGCGAGCCGAACCGAGGCGCCCGCTGTCCACTCAGCTCAGAACAGCTCGCGCTCCGGCCGCAAAGGTGCGGTTGGCGGGAAACTCTCCGCGAGAGGCGCACGAAGGGCGCTTGGAGGTGCTGCACAACAACACCTGGGGGACAGTCTGCGACGACGAGGTGGACATGAAACTGGCCGACGTCGTGTGCCGAGAGCTGGGCTTCCGAGCAGGTGTCACGTGGGCTCACAGCGCGAAGTATGGAGAAGGAGCGGGTGAGAGCAAATATCTTAACTTTACTGAAGAAAAGTCAAATGTCACCAGCTTCTTTTGAAAACAGAAGCAAAGCCTATTTGTGAGTGAAGAAAAGTTTCAATAGGTCATGACACTTTGATATGCTAATGATATTTTGAGCGGAGTTATACTACTGCGCCGTTAATTACGCTTATTAAATTGCACATGTGCGACACTATCTGCACATGTGCTTAATCCTGAAAATTATGAAGCGACTCATTAGAAAAGTCAACAGTTGTATCCTGTCACCCCAAGCCCCCCCATCCCCCAGGTTGCTTATAACTATAACTCACGTGTAGGGCTTCATGGAAAAGACCACCAATTAAGACGTCCGAAATAACTAGCGTCATAAAGTGACAAAGATAACTTGTTATGGAATTGGAACCTGCATCTTGTTAAGATCAAGTGGCAAACAGCAGAGTAAATATATGGGGTGAAAGGGGGCACTTGTTTAAGAATAATGACAGCATTTGCTTGCCAGAGTTGCGCAACACTTGCTGTGGTTTATGGACATTCTTTACTGCCGCTTTTAAATCCAAATTAAAGAGAAGGTTGAGTGGATTCAGGGAGCAGGATCTACGGCACCCTGCAGCCTTGTTAAATACTGTGTATCTACTGCTAAAGGCTGCTAAGGTGCAACCCTAAATCTGTCTGCCTATAAACGTCAAGTGTTTAGGTGTTTAGGAACTGATTCAGATTGTTGTGTAGATCCATTGCCTAGTCTGTCTTTTGAATGATCAAATAAAATAATGAATTATGTTTTGATTTTATTCTTTCACAAGGCCCAATATGGATGGATAATGTGCGCTGTGATGGCTCAGAGAAGTCCTTGAAGGACTGCAAACACAACGGATGGGGCGTGAATGACTGCAAACACTCAGAAGACTTAGGGGTCGTGTGCACCGCTGAACGTAGGCCGGATCTGACAGCCAGCAGAGGCCACACGACTGCCGCCAGGCCTTATGGCAGCACTGCAGCTCAGTGGGGGGGATATGTACTAACCCAGAGACATCCAGGATATGGATATCATGGAAATGGACATCCGTATGAAATCCCCAGGTTCCAAAGACACCACCCACAGTACCAGGTACAGCAGTTAACATCTGGTACATTTCTGTATTAATCTCAGAAAGATATTTAATTGTGGATATGATGTGCCTACTTTGCAAGGGTAACAGTAAAGTGCGAATTGAAGAGGTCCGTCTCCGTCCCATCCTCTCAGTTACTAAGAGGAGAAGCCTTGTCACAGAGGGTGTAGTGGAAGTGAAGCATGCTGGGAGATGGAGGCAAGTTTGTGACCTGGGTTGGAGTCTCAATAGCAGCCAGGTTGTCTGTGGGATGCTAGGCTTTCCAGAGGCTACACAGTACAACACCAAAACATACAAGTGAGTATGATTCTTTCACCCTAGCTGTACCTAGAGCAACACATTTCACCTTCATGAACTCAAGGTATTATATTACCAAACAATGGGCTGTGGTTCAGAAGTGCAACATGCTGTGCAATTCATTCTAATGACAAATTTAAAGAAAAAAAAGCCTTACTGAAGAATGAAAACACAGCAGTGGCATCCCGTTTTGAGTCACTTTGAGTAAAAGATGTGCATTGAGCTTATCTTTCTCCCCCAGCTACTTTTCCCCTGTGCCCCCCTTTGCACTCCATTCCCTCAGACTCAGGATGATGATAAAGGGATCCCTGTCCCCCTATACTGCCCTTTCTCTGCACCTCTCTCTTGGCAAATCACCTCTGCACACCTCATTGCCTTTCTCTCACTCTTTTGCTCTCTCTCCCGTTCTGATGCTATCTTCAGCCTGCTGCTCTGAGACAAAGGGCAGCACTTTAACTCCTAGATTCCCATACCACAGTGTAATATCACTGTTGATTGCAGTTTAACAGTCCCATCAATACCATGTGTTAGACTGGGATAGCTACTTGAGAGCGGAATAAGAGTCTGTGTAAAGCGACTTTTCTTGTTGACAGGGCAGCCTCTTCAGGCACGGCTCAGCCATGTATTTTTTTTTTGTTTCATATTCAGTCCTAACAACACCGTGTGCAATACGCTGCCACTACAGGTGTGTCTGCATTTATGTGCAATATCGCTTTTACATTTCTTCATATATATATATGCTAATGCTTTTAATCTGTTACCAAAACAGCACCCCTTTTACTGATTTACTTCCAACAGTTTTGAATTGTGTTGTATTTGAAACATTTATCTAACTTCTGACATTTATGAAAGTTTAATACAATCTGAGTGACCATACAGGAACTTGCCTGAATAGAGTATACTCTATAGTTTGGAAAAATATAGTTAAACTGCAGAACAAATTTATTCTAGGGCAAATAAATAAAAAAATAAAAATGTTTAGTCCCTGGTTTTGAAACTTTCGCATATTTCAATATGCAGAGGTAATAAACAATTTTGGTTAAGTACTTAAAAAAAAAAAAGTGGCTTTTATTTACAGTGAGAGCCAGAGGTAACGAAGTCAGAGAGAGTGGGGAAGACATGCAGCAAAGGGCCACAGGCCAGGAGCCAAACCAGTGACCGTTGCAGTAGGACTGTAGCCTCTTTACGTGGCCCGCCTGCTTAAACCATTCAGATACCCGGCATCCCTGGTCACAACTTAAAAGAAACCTGTCTTGCTTAAATTCAGCTCCAATATTTTTACATTTTTTGATTGTATATTTATTTTGTATAAAATATTCTATTTGAGTACTTTTGTATGATTCCCAATTTTAAAAAAAATTCTTGGTTATCCTACGCTGTTCCTTTGGCTAGCATTTCTCTAGTTCATGTTCTGACTGACACAAGCCATTTCAGCTCCTGTATCTTTAAGGAATTCCTCCCAAAAAAACCTTACTTTCACTCACTTACCTCCTCTCAGTGGCCAGCCAAAGAGCCTTCCATGGTACCTCTGAGCTATATAGTGTGTTCCATTTGTACTTGGAATTTCTGAGTTCCAAGTTGGAAGGTTCAACTGGAATACCCCCTGAATTTCAACTTGGAAAGTTTGAGAAGCTTCACCTACCGCAACTTTAGAATCCAACTTGGATGCTACCAGGATCAACAAATTAAGCACTGAGATCATTTTATTGTTTGTAACAGTTACGTCTTTATTATTCACATTAAGTCAGGCATACATAGGATTGTTTGCTTCTTATCAGTGGATGTGTTGTTACACTGTTTGTATGTGGTAAATACCAGGTACAGCATTGTTTTTAATTAGTATTGCTAACAGTGGCAATGGCTAGTCTGATGTTTGAAAAGGGTAATGGTGCGTGAACATCCATGGTTTTTCTGACTTTCAAACTGGCACATAGTCAACTTGTTTGTGATATTGTTCTTCGTTCTGACTTCCATGGTAAACTGAACGCACCGCTGTTTTATTTTGTTGTCCTAACTAAATAAAGTGATATCTAAAAGGTGAAAAAAAGCTGAAACTATTTTAGGAATGTCTGAAGACTGTTTTTGGCTCACAGGCTTACTTTTATGTTTAGTTTTATGGAAATCAAAGAACACCTTTTGGACATAAAAAATAATCTAGTCCAAACCAGATCTCCATGAGATATTTGTTACTGTTACTAGCTACTTGGAATGAGGGCCAATGAGGATCATATTTTCACATCTAAGACTGGGTTCATGCTGTATGATTTTGGCGAAATCAGACCAAAGATGCACAATCGTAGAAAAGATAGGCCATCGTAGCTCAAAATCATTGGTCATACATCTTACAGTGAGACAGGAGCAAAGATGAACGATAGAATGCAATGAAAGACAGGCTGCGACAGATATCAAGCAGTGTCATAAATTTTGGGGGAATCACCTCACAGTGTGTCTGCCTGTCGCTGCCTCTCAATCTCTGTCAGCTAACAAGCCAATATTAATGCAACATGAAATTATGTTAAACATCAGTGTGTCCACACAGCACAGTAGCCTATCAACAACAGTGCCAAATAAAAGAGAAAACCGAGAAGAAAAATGTGGAACTCAAATAAAGAAAAAAGAAACTTTCTTTTTCTTCATTTCATTTCTCTTCTTTTCAAAGCACATGAGCAAAGTCAACTTTTAACTCACCAGTGCCAAGGCAGCAACCTGAGGTGGACATTCACCAATGACACGAAGACACTGCATTTAGGGTGAATTCCAATTCCTCCCTTAACCCTCAATCTCAACCCTCGCCCTTAACCCTCAATTTTTGGCCCTCAATCTAAACCCTCGAAAATAAGTGTAAGGGATATCTTGTGACTTAGAAATGGGACACCCCTCGAGTGCAGTTACGTCTTCAGACTGAAATGCATCAGAGCCCGTGTTGTCTCTGTATTCCCTGAAATGACACAGGGATAATATTAAAAAGAGCACTGTATATTTTCCAAATAATATTAGAAAATAACACAATAGAGAATACATTATTCAGTCCTCCGTCGCTACACAACAAGGTATACAAGTAACGTGAAGCCAGCCGGGACCGCCATTACTTGTATACCTCTTGTTGTGTAGCGATGGAGTTATACAACGACCCGAGACTGACAAAGACAATAAGATGGTTTTGTAACATTTATATCTTTAAGAACTACGAAGATACTTACATTTGTAGCTAGCTTTTTTTTGTCTCCATCCTTTTCGAAGATGTCTTGGCTAAATTACCCAATGCCTTCTGGGTAGCCCTTACTTCCAACGGTGGTGCCAGAGAATCTCAATTTTGAGGGCGATACAGCCCTCAAACTAGTCCCTCAATTTGACGTTCTTAGAATCAGGACAGCACTTGCACTTAGCGTGAACGCGCATTTTTGA
Organism: Hirundichthys speculiger; assembly: GCA_018398805.1. Classification (NCBI taxonomy): domain Eukaryota; kingdom Metazoa; phylum Chordata; class Actinopteri; order Beloniformes; family Exocoetidae; genus Hirundichthys; species Hirundichthys speculiger. Next base: position 6,577,720 of record JAGFBZ010000344.1, on the reverse strand, counting down.
GATTGAGGGTTGAGATTGAGGGTTAAGGGAGGAATTGGAATTCACCCATAGACTCTGATAGAAATAATCTTGGGTTTACTTCTGGCATAGCCAGGATTCAGTGTATGTGCAGTTGCACAGTGTAACATGCAGTGGATTTAATGATCTACTCATTTTATGTTGTGCAGTAAGGCTTGCGTAAATCTTTTAAAATGGCTCGAATCATAAAGTGTGAACCTGGCCTTAATTCAATTTCAATTAAATTTTATTTGTATAGCATTTGTTACAATGTCAATTGTCTCTAGGTGCTTTACAGAGACCCAGAGCATGACCCCCGAGCAAATATCATTAACTAAAAATATAATATTGAATCCTAAACGAGGATAATGGCAGGTAAAAAAAACTCCCACAGTGGGAGAAAAAAAACCTTTAAGCCAAACAGTGGCAAGGAAAAACTCCACCTTAAGAGGAAGAAACCTTGAGCAGGACCTGGCTCATATGGGGGGACCTACCTGCCGAAGGCCAGCCGGGTTAAGAAAGAAAAAGAGAGGGGAGACAGGACAGAGAGAGAGGATGTAGGACGGAGAGAGGAGAGCACACAAATGACTGAATGTAATGGCTACATAAACAAAAACAGATGCAGGTAGCAGCACTGAGGTGAGCTTATGTGGAGGCACCTTAGAAAGACAGGTGCTGAAACAGCTTGTTTCATGAACATCTGACATCGTAATTTATAGTGTATGAGTTCACAACATATCCCTTTTAAGCAATTGCTGTTTGAAATTATGTTTTAATGTTTATTGTTTCTTGAAAGGTATCATTAATGATTAGAATTGCCTGGAAACAATCTCTAAGCTCACCTACTTTACGCCAAGTCTAATCTACCAGCTGCTTGCTCCAGCCAGTATTTCCAGACAGTGTTTAACTTAAAGATACAGGATGGGTATCAAGATTCTTATCTAACTCTCAAGATTAGGTAAAAAATGAGTCTGAACATGTGCAAGCTTACACTGCTCCAGTAACACGTGCTTAGTGCATCATATTTAGTTGTCTGTCTGGCACAGATGGACAATAAATTTCTTCTTCCTGAAAAAAAAAAACATTGAGTGGTTTTGGGGAGGTTCTGTCCTAAAACCACAGGAGGACCACACATGGCAGAGAATTACTCCATTCACTGTCATAAAAAGAGTAGTGTTTGGCAGGGGAACCAATTTGGATCTCGGTCCTGGAGAGCTGCTGACCATAGGTGATTCACACTTTAGCTATTCCTTCCTTCTCTGGGCTCAACTGGCGACAGACCACAACGTCTGTCCTCTTCTGCTGGTGCTAGATTCTTACTACTACCAAAAAGGCTGCAACCGCTGAGAGGAAAACAAATTTATTTTATAGACATTTCCAACTTTTTATTGACTTTATGAACTATCCCCTGTGAAGCGCACTTAGTCACTGAAAGAATTTCTGCTTTGCACTTGAATTGAACAATCTGCTTTAAACTCTTATGCCATTGTGAACAGAGCAAAGCAGTAACAAGCTCTTGTTGTTGGATGAAGGAATCACATGGCATCATATCTTTAATAATAAAAGGCACTCAGAGCAGGCTGCAGTAGAGAAGCCCAGGCTGACTCTTGCTGTGGCCTGAATAGGATTGTTTACTATTACAGCTTGCCTGCATTGCAGGTGTGATACTTTTCATGCATCTCCTCTGTTTTTTTTTTTTCTGGCAGTATAGATTTTGCAGCACAGATGCAAATAAACTGAAGATGAAATGTAAAAGTATTAGTTTATTGAATTATTAGATAGGTTGACTGGCATGGCTGCCAACATTTTAACAAAGATGTGTCTACTTAACAAGAAGACTCATATGACATAAGAAGACAGGGTGACTGTAGCTTGAAGGGCTTGAAGCCTGGAAGGAATCTGCTTACTGCTGTTTCAGGATATATTATTTAAATCACCCTGTAAGTCAAGTAAAAGAGCTTAAATAATAGCATTTCTCTCATCCTTAGTCATTTATTTTAGGCAAATTTATGACAGTATGTTGAAGTGTTTTATTGTGTGTGTAAATTATAAGGTCCTCGTATGGAAATGGCCATTACTTGATACACCTTGGCCTACCTGCCCTGAGTATGACCTAGTGTTTTGTTTAGAGACCTTAGGCACAACACTAGTCTGAATCATGATGATTTGTTTGCCTCAAAATCAGAACCTGCTTTTATCTCCACAGATGCATATTTTCTCTGTCATAATCATCTTAAAATGTTTTCTTTTTTTTAACTTCAGACTGGTTTAGGGAGTACACATTTCTCAGTGTATCAGCTGCCGTATGTACTTTCTTTTACATGTGAGTGTAAATTAAAATATGTTGTCATAAGGGTGAACTGAAATATTTACTTCATTCTTTAAAGCCTGGACTTGGAGGTAGACACAAGGATCACACTTTTAACATAAATAAAATTGCCACTTTGTAATTAAAATAAAAAATGTGAGCAGAATTTGAAATGACTGGCTCTGAGGCCACCTGCCATCTGCCTGTGTAGCATCTTCCTGTAATTTACAAAAAAGCCTTGGATATTTTCTAACCAAATTGAGTCACTGACCATCCCCCTTCCTCTATTTCTACTTCTTGCCCAAGTCTCGCAGTCCGTTCTTAGAAATTCCAGACCCTGCCATGTCTCTCAGCTTCATGTGTTTCTTGGATGAAACTCTGAAGATGCTGTAATTACAAGTTGGTCAGGACCAAAGCTCTCCAGGATTTCTGCTGAGGGTGAAAAAACACTCCTAATTATAGCTCTGTGTGTGAGAGAGAGAGAGTCAAACAGAGCTAGGAAAGAAGGTGGACTAAAGTAAAATGCGAAAAGGGAGAGAAAGAACGAGAGTAATGCTTAGATGTGCCAGATTTTTGCTTGCTTCTGTAAAATATGTCCAATTACAGCCGCAGTTTGCAGCACCGTCTGCCGTGTCAGTGGTTGTCTGTTTTCCGCTGTCACCATAGCGATTTTGGAACTTAATCAGTATTTGGTTTAATTACATTTCAGCTTAAATTTTTACATGAGGGGGTATCATTTTCAGGCTCAATGGTGACATTTTGCATAACCGGATGTGGTTTTCTTGTCTTACTAATTTATTTTTCTGTCTTTTACTTTCTCTACATATGTCAGTAGCTGTCTTTTATGCCTGGACCAGACTTGGAAGCTCCCTTTCCAAGCTGGGTTGAACCATAGTGATATGAGGTTAAATGTTTGTTCCAACTTCTTAATTAGACTCGACTGCCTCTTTGTCATTTCAAAATCATTATAAGCATTTTCTGTTTATCCATTTACAAATATATATTAAACTTGATTCGCGTTTTTTTTTAAATTTTTTTTTTACTGCTTTCGAAGAAAAATTAGAACCATTTTTAAATAAATGTTCTGTTCATGTTATAATTTTATTTTTACCATGAACTCAACTTAAATGAGCAGCGAGCAGTGTTAGGGTGATTAGTTTTGATTAGTTAGACTTAGTGGTCTAATGCTTTTTTTCTAAAAAGAACCCTGTCATTCGCGTTTATTCTCCCGGTTACACAACAAGTACTGCAGATATTGTTTGGTTATAAAATACGGATGTAAATGCAAAAAAGCTAAAAAACCAAACTAATACTTGCCTGTCAGCTCAGTGCTTTAGTGTCCAGCTAGTAGAGAAATAATCTCTTGCAGTGCATACTAGAGTGGCACTGATTCACTTTTTTTTTTAATTTCCTATCTGATTCTGATATGTGCCTCCTGGTAACTGATACTTATTCTGATATCAAAAGGGTTCTGGCTGTTGCTCTCACTGTTTATACCGTTATTAGTTCTAATCAGTCCCATCTCTAGTTTATGCTCTCTGTTACAACTACATCCGTATATAGAATTAGCCATTAATCATAACTATTAATAGCTGTTAAATTATTTCTCGTTGTACATATTAAAATTATAGTTTCATAACTCTTGAATGAAGTTCAACACAGCTGTAATTCAGTTAAATGAAAGACCTGAAGGTATCATTTACAGCCTGTGTAACTGTCCCGCTGCTTTCTGAGGAGGGAAATTGCTTGGCTGATTTGTCTGTGGTGAGGTTGCAAACAAGTCACAGACATGTTTGTTGATGGGAAAATGTTTGTGTGTGTGTGTGTGTGTGCACTATGTCTAGTTCATGCTACTACAAAGCCACATGGTAGACAAATTTAAGTTATTTTACTAGTGTACTTCAAGACCCTGTGAAACATATGTGCTAAAGTGTATACAGTAAACCAGTCACCATTTACCGCAGGTCTCAGCACAGACAGTTTTATTTGAAGTTATATACATCATTGTTTAAGATGATGCTTTATTGGACATTTTTCCTTATTGTGTCACAAATTTGAAATCCCTTTAAAGGCTGTCAAGTGAAGTTGTTCAAGCAACTGAATTTTAGTTTGCAGATGTTCCTGATTTAAGCCCCTGTTTTTTTTTTTCTTTTACAAATACTCAAACACTTTTTCATGAGTGATATTTTTAGCATAACAGCAATAAGATGTCACTTCACAGTGACTATTTACAGCATCAGGAAACATGTTATTATATGATTCTGGAAAGTGTACATTCAGCAGTCCATGACTTTACACAACCATCAACATACCATGAGGTCACTGACAACGAGTCTTTTGATTCCAGGTTCCTTAGTTTGTTTTTACAGTTTGCGCTTTAACCTTACAGGAATCTCTGGAGTTTCATGTCAGGAATACAAATATTTACCTGCCTTTGCTTTCACACAAATATACATGGGTGTTTTTTTTTCTTTAAAAGGTATGCTAATGAAAACAGCAGTGGGATGAGGGTTTGTGAACTTTGTGAATTTTTTCTTTGTGTTTCATTTAAGCTTCTTACAACTGTGATGCCATGCATCCATCAAAATTAACTTGGAAACTTGATGTATTTTGTTGTATCAGGCGTTTTGATGAAATCAAGTCATACTACAGCCCACCAAACAGGCCATTGTCACTGTTGTGGATGGAGTACTGAATAGTGTTAATGTCTAAATGATTTGATGAATTTATTTTGATAACCATACATTAGGGTTCATAGATAATGGATATTTTTAAATGTGTGTGTGTGTGTGTTAAGGCTATAATTGATGTAATTGTTGGTGGTGGAACGGGCCCTCTGCAGTAGTGTGAGGATGTCCTGACATGGTCTGTCTGTCATTCTTTGTTTGTGTGTTTGTCAAGAGAACATAGGACTTTCCTCTGCAACACCCTTCCTAGTCAGCCAGCCTGCTTGGTACATAAATCTTTATTTGGTTCCTTCATATTGCCAGAGTTCTTGTTTGTATATCGTGCTTGGTCAAACCCTGCTTTCCCAGAAATGTTCTGTGTTGCGTTTTTTGTTTTTTTTTTGGACTGCATGTGGCTTTGGAGGTTCAAAGCAAAGTTTAAAATAACTTGCGTTGTTGTTTTTTCTTTCTTTTTAAAAAAAGAAAAATCCTTTAATTCTTTAATGTTATTTGTATAACAGGGATTCAATTTGGCAGAACATTGCTACTGAACACTTCTCTGCATTGTTCAGTGCCAGCAGTACGTTTGTTCTAAACTAAAGAGTATGCATTGGTCACTTAAAGCTGCAAATATCAGATTCCAGATAAATAGCTATAGTATACTGCTTGATCTTTAAGGTAAAATGGGAAAAATGTAAAGCGAAGCTGCAGAGAAAGGACTCATACATCAAAATATTTTTTAAAGAGATAATTTACTTATTGAGTTTTACCTATTCTATTTTGCTCAGTGTGTTACATTGTTTTGTTCTTTTTTTTATGAACTTTTTTTTTGAAGCTGTGGAACAAGTCCTTCCTTTGTAATAAGATTATATATAAAGAAAGCAGCAGATGGTAAAGAAAACAACATATGTATTTTCATTTTGTTGTTTTACAGGAAAATATGGGATTCTAAAGTTGCAGATCCATCAACAAGGTAAGAAACATATATCATGCTTAAAAGAAACACATATCCATTATGTAACTACAAAAGAAATATATAGACCTGTTGACTAGAATAACATTTTTAAAAAATATTATTATTTTTTAAAGTTATCAAAGTGGTCCTTAAGACCTAATTAAAAAAAAAACAAAACAAAACACAATGACATAACTCAGCTTCATTTGTTCTTTTGGTGTCAAACACACACACACACATACAAAATAAACATGCCAGTCTGTATGTGAAAACACATGACCCAAAACTTGGTTTATGTTCTCCAGATTGAGTATCATGGCTAAAAAGAAGGGATCCTGGGTAGAGAAAGTTCACTGTCTTGGCACTGAGAACAGCCTGTCAGAGTGCCATGCTCAGCTGTCAATCCCCCGTAGTCCAGCACCTTGTAAGAATGGAAGACATGCAGTGGTCAAGTGTGTACCAGGGCCTCAGTTTGCTCGCATCTCCTCAGGAAGACCCACAGGCACCTTATCCAGTTGTGGTAAGATTCATAAAGATGTGTCTACACTTTCACAAAAGTGCAGTCTGTGTAAAATGCCTACTTCCAAAAAAGTTGTGAACAAAATCTTAAATCTGCAATTTTGTAATTTTTTTGAGTGTAATTAATAGTTACTATTACAAAGGAAATTATTTTCATGGTTTACACTGACTAACTTCATTGCCTTGCATAGAATTTAAACTAATTAAAAAAATGAGACCAGCAACACACTTGAGTGAGGCAAAGAAAAAGAGGAAGGTTTATAAGGTATACAATAGAGGCTAGCTGAGTACCATGAAGTGGTGCTACTTTGAATCTACTAGGTGACAGTAGCACAGGGATCTTTGTGGACACAATCATTTCCGGTAAAGAAAGCAACAAGTCTAAACAAGTGATACCAATCATTCATGTTCTATAATTTTCTACCTTTAAACAACCATGGTGTACTACTGCAATGCTGCAGAGGGTACATCACATTGGTCCAAAGCAAAGAAGCTACACATCTATCCCTCCATGGATGACATGATGTGGGTAAAGTTTCCAAGAAATCCCTCTGCAATAAAAGATAAACGCACTGATTCAGTGTGAGCGGAAGGACAAAACGGGGAAGAATGTTGACTTTCTGAACCACAAAGAAATTCCAGGTTATATTCCTTTCATTTCGACAAGGAAAAGATCAGCCCAAATGGCTGCACAAGTGGTGACCCTGTCTACCTTGCCTGGTGTCCGGGGTAGTTTTATTGGTTTTATTGGACCTCAAATATGTCTATCATTACCAGGAATGGCCCTGCAGTGAGAATTTTTGGAAAAGTATAGAGAACCGAAACACGTCCCTGTCTTGGGTTAGGTATTGCAACACTACCCCCCAAAAAAACTGCTGGGTTGGGGGTAGTGTTGACTCGGTGCTATTTGGATATACTTGTAGGCAGGAGATGATGTTATTTATATGTCTTAATGTTACCTACAAGCACAAGACATCTCTTCTTATTCATCACCACCATTGCAATGCACGCAAACAGTAAACAGAAATGCAGCAACCACCTCAATCCTGATCCTTCAATGTTGATGTCATCACTGCAGTTTGTTTTTCTTCTTCTTTGCCCACTTGTTATTATTACTTATTGGTGGTTGACAAACAGCAAAAGTCACTACTGCCAGATTTTGGAATGAAATGGTAGTTGGCTCCTACGGCCTCCTACCTTTTACCCCAGACCCCTGCTATTCACCTAAGCTTACATTTTACATTTTGCTTTGGAAAAACATATGTTGAGTTTTATGTGAGAAAGATGAGAATTCCATCCAGGCTGTTATCAGTAAAAAGTTAAAAGCCAGAATTAATACCAATATTTTTTTTCCTTAATTTTTTATGTGTGTTGCTGGTATCAAGTTGTAGATTTGTACATACATTAAAATTCATTAGAGAAGACATTGAAATAATTTCCTTTGTACATCTGCCTATTTGCATTTGTAGAAACTCACCAAGTATATGTGTGAAAACTGAGATTTCTAAACTTTCCTGCTCTGTACAGCCTGTCCGTCTGAAGGCAGGCCCCAGATTGGGCGAGGGCCGTGTGGAAGTGCTTCGAAATGGAAAATGGGGGACCATTGTAGATCATCTGTGGGACAGACCTGCCGCCAGTGTGGTGTGTAGAGAGCTGGGATTTGGTACAGCTAAGGATGCCCTGCAAGGAGCGTTCATGGGTCAAGGTGAGTGAGAGAGCTTTTGTTGCTCAACACAAAGGTTTTTGCACTACTCTAGAAATTCTGCAAAACTACATGTTTAATCTAGTTGTTTTCAGTCTGCAATTAGGTTGTTTGAATGTGTTTATCATGCGTCATGCTATTCCAGAGAAGACAGGGAGACTTGTGCTTATCTTTCGCTTATCATAGACGCCGCACCCGTCTGCCCTTACTGATTAGATAATGTGCAGGCATGTGTGTTTGTCTTTCTGTCTGTGTATGTTACCTTGTGAGCTGCAAATGTGTTGATTACAGTATTTCCAGCTGTGATTATGAAAGCACTCTGCCAGTGATTCCAGCTGCCCAAACAGCACAAAGACACACACACAAAATTAAATATTAAAATCCATATTGACTTACTTTGGTATTTAGCGACTAATGCAATGGACATAGTGTTAGATTTAAGTGAGATTTCAATCTCTCGCTGAATGCTGTATTTTATATCTCTTTCTTCATTTTAAAATGTCCAGATTTGATGTCACACATAGTTTCTATTGGTATCCAGCTGTGACAGTGGTCTCCAGTCCCCACCCATAAGAGATGTGAGAGAGCAGTTTCCCCTTGGCTCAGGCTAGGTTGTAGTCAAAAAACATGCTGAAGGAAATTAAATGTGGGATATCCTGCTTGTTTAGCTCTTCAGATGATCACAGCAAGCATGTTTTAATGTATAGTATTATTAAATTAGTTATATGTTTTGACCTCTTTATTTAACATTTTTGTAAATTATGTCATTCGTGCTGGTTTTCTTTTTGATGAGTCTAACAGAATTTAAGCCTGATTTAGATGGCCCTTTTCATCAGCTGACCAGTTTTCATACAGCTTGTCATCTGGCTTTGATCAGTGATTTGGGTTCAGAGTCAGGAGAGACTAAAAAAAGGCTTTTTACATTACTGCAGCCATAGTTGAGCATTCACTGTACTTTTAGGTCATATCTATTCTTTTGTGCTCATGGAAGTGCAAGTTCCTTGTTTCATGAATAAGTAATTGACAGCAGTTTTTTGGACGTGCAGTGACAAATGCATGAATCATTCCACTCATTACCCAGACCATGGAAATTCACTTATTTGTGGAATGATGATACTTGAAACATGTAGAAATATACAAATGTGCAAAACAATAAACAATTAATGCTGACAAAATCATTTCAGTTCATCCAACACTCTTCAGTTAGTTCATTAATTGTATAGGTATCTAAAACTAATGTTTAATGTTAATAAAACCACAGGACTGATTATTAAAAATGTATTTTTTTGTAAATTAATACAAATGACATTTACAGTATATGTTCATAGCAAATTTAAACTTTAAACCATCTGAAGGCAGTACAGCAGTCATTGATAAATCCAGATGCATCATAATGCAATGGAAGCACAGTGCGATTGCTTGGCTGTCTGCTGTGTTTACCCTGAATAAATGATATCCATATGTTCTCAGGTAACAACAGAATAACCTCATGCACATCAAAAATCTGTTTACATGGTATGTCAGTGATGTGGCCAGTGATGTGTCTAACTGCAAGTGTATTTATGAACCACCATATTCTCCTATATGTTTTTGTTTTTACTTTTATTTCTACACATAAACAGTTTAAGGGCCAAAATAGTGAGTGCACTTAAAGAGACCAGCACAGTCCTTGTGCTAATAAACTGAGTTGAAACTACAGTATAAACTCCATTGGACATGCATGTTTGTGTTTCTTCCAGATACACAAACACACACAGTACCCTCCCTTTGCTCTCCATCGTATACTTTCATATAGACTACTATTTCAGGTTGCTCTGACTTCAAAGTCCTCTCATACTTTCTTTTCTATAACATGTAGCCTCTTAGATATATATATATATATACGATTACTGTGACATGTAATTTTCCAAGTGACTGAAGGCCATATTGAGCCAGGCATGTGTCTGGAAAAGATGTTAAGTAGAGTGTTGTTGAAACTTTTTCAAAGATATCCTGAAACCCCTTTTTTTTGTTTTTTTTGCAAATGTGCATGTGCAAGAAATAGACTGATCTAAAGAAACACCTGCACATATGCACTTCTCTGTATGATATACGGAATATTTCACAGAGTATTTTAATGAAATAACCAATGTGTCACCTCAGGACTCATAATTTGTAGCTCGGACTTTTCAAATCCAGTGTGATTTTAACACTGGTTGTCCTCTATCAATAAACTTCCAGAGGCAGACAAAGTTTATTCAGAAACTTACTTTGGCAAGACACAGACATGTTCATGTCTGAATAATAGACATGGACAGAAAAACATTGCACTTTCTTTAGTGGGTTGAAAAAAGAATGTAATTTCAGAGAGAAGACCAACAGTGACCACTAACCAACTATTTGAACTATTCCCAACAAGACTGTGACTGATGTTACCATGTTCAGTATCCAAAAGTCAATTATCTAAATTGACCAAATGATCTCTGACATCTGCCAAATGTAATTACATAGTAATTAAACTCAACCTGTTCCTTGTAAATACTAAATTTAGGATGCCACATTTATATTATGCTTCATTATTCTTCGCAGTTATTTATAACTGTGGTGTGGATCTCAGTGCTGAAGTTCATGGTTTGATCATCTGGATCATCTGGAAAATAATGTCAGGGAAATTGAAATTGAGGAAAGAATTCGACTCAGTTCAGACTCCTGACTCCTCGAATCCCTTCATCATTACATTTATCATCACCATAATAGAGTTAAATTACAGGGACAATGTTTGTTTCCTTTTTGACCAACACTGCTTTTTACTGTGTAATTTTACCAGCTAAGTGCATGTACATGGGCTACTATGCATACATAAAGAACTAAAGCATGCCTTTTTGTATTTGCACACATGTATAGTGAGTGTGGGCAGTTTCTTGGAATTTATTTTGGGCTAAGGTTTGAAGAGAGCATGTAACAGTTCACTTGGAGGACCTTTGAGTGAATTTCTCCTGATTAGTTAAAGGCTGAAAGCTTGGATTTACCGTGTAGATGGAGTCGGAAGTGGTGAGGCTCTGTCTTTTTCATATACATGAACCCACGCATGGTGACCAGTATGGAAACAGGCCTACAATCTACTGAAACCGACACATAGACAGATTGGTTTAGGCTGAGATCTGGTCTCATCTATCTTTTTTTATGTCCTTTTTTGTGGTTTTTCCTTCTCCCGAAGTTTTTGTGGTTTTGGTTGTGTTTATTTCAATGGCGCTGCATTTCCACATTTGTTGTTTGCACCTTTTGTTTTAAGAAAACACAGAAGCCACAGTTTGTTCTCTGTTTTCATATCCTGCCATCATTTTGGCACCAGCTGTTTGCTCTTTCAAAGTCTAAAAAACTTTCTTCCATCATCTTCTATGTTGTTTAGAGATCATCTGGGTTTAAGTGACAAATGAATACCAGTGAGTCTTTTATTTTGCTGACATAGATTTGGCCTTGTTTGCTCACTCAGGGTGGTGGACTACACGCGTTTTTGTGCCCAAAGCAACAGAATGGTGGTAATGAGGTGTGACAGATGCCTTAAGTAGATTTCTTCTTTCTGTTTTTTTTTTTTTCTTTTTGCTGCTGCTGTTTGGCTTACAGAAGCATTTTGTCATGACGGATGGCAACTTTTCATTGAGGGTTTCATGCTAAAGAAGAAAAGGGTTTTTGAAAAGAACAGAGAGCCTCACTTGTACGTGTGTGTGCCTATGCATGATAAAATCTTCTTGAACCATTTTTTCCACATTGGGTGGCCCCACACATTTATAGGAAATAACATTTTACCCATGTTCATCTATTTTCCATATTTCCCTGCTTTTCTTTAGTTGTCACTCTTTAAATCTGACATATATTTTCCTTCCTCTATAGGTACAGGACCTATCCATATGAACAGTGTCCAGTGTATGGGGTCTGAGCGCTCCATCCTGGATTGCTACTTCCAGGAAGTCCAACCATGGACATTCAAGCACAGCCAAGATGCCTCAGTACGCTGTAACGTTCCTAAGACTGGCACAGAGAGAACGGTATGAAAAAAGACAGCATCACAAGTAAAAAAAAAAAAAAAAAAAAGAAAGAAAAAGAAAAAAGCACTTATCCATTTTAATAACCAATTTAATCTGGTGGATGTCTAGGTGCGACTTGCCGGTGGTAGAGTCCCATCAGAAGGCCGTGTAGAAGTGTTGATGGAGGTCGGTGGTCGTAAGCGCTGGGGTTCTGTCTGCAGTGAGAACTGGGGTATCAATGAGGCCATGGTGGTTTGCAGACAGCTTGGCCTGGGATTTGCTGCCAGTGCTCATCAGGTAAAACCTTTGAAACCAACAAAACCTAAGAACTTGTCATTTTCATCTCTAATGGTAGGGTCACCACCTTTTCTGTAAGTCCTGAATGAACAAAGCTGCACTCCTACTTCTGAAACAATTAGTATAAATTTGAAAATGACAAACTAGAAAGATTAAACACATTGTTTCTCCCGGAGCTGTCAAAGTATCATCAGCACTGTCTACGTTATTGATGAGAGAATGAAATAAACACTTAGAGACTGATCCATAGTCATAGCTCTTTTATTAATTAGAGTAAAATATGAATGATTGGCATTGCTCATTTATTCATTCATATATTGCTCATTGTGAAAAAAAAACACCTGAGAACCTTACCATGTCCTCTCCCCACACACTTCCTTTGACAGGAGACATGGTACTGGACTGGTGACCCAAATGCAAGTGATATAATTCTCAGTGGCTCTCACTGTGTGGGAACAGAGCTGTCTATTCAGCAATGTCGTAGAAACAACCATGTTCACTGTCCTCGTGGAGGTGGGACTAAGGCTGCTGGGGTCAGCTGTTCAGACAGTAAGTTCAGCTTCTTCCTGTAGCTCCTCATCTTTTCATCTCTTGTAACAACTATAATATAACGTCTCTCATTTGATAACCCCTCAGCGGCCCCAGACCTTGTTTTGGATGCCCAGCTGGTCCAGGAGACAGCCTATCTGGAAGACCGTCCCCTTCATCTTTTGACCTGTGCCAATGAGGAGAACTGTCTTTCATCATCTGCTGCCAGGATGAACTGGCCATACGGCCACCGACGGTTGCTGCGCTTCTCCTCCCGCATCATGAACATGGGTCGGTCAGATTTCAGACCCAAAGCATCTAAAGAGAGCTGGACATGGCACCAGTGCCACAGGTAGGTTAGACAAGAGAGGGAAACGGTTTGTGATGTTGTAATGGAAAGAATTGTTAAAATACTTGACATAATTGCGGTGTCGTGATTGCACTTATATTTTTTGGAGGTGGGTGATAGGGAGGACAGACAAACAGCAGTTTCCTGTTCAAAATAGCTTGTGTGTGAAATAATGACATAGCTTTCTCCATGTTGAGTAAATTGAGTTATGTTGAATTTAATTGCACATAATTGCTGCCAGGAAAGAAAACATGGTAAAAGTTTGATGAGAGTGCTGCAGGTAGCATGCAATATGGACATTAGACATAAGAGACTGTTTGTCACTAGGTAACCTGAAACAGTGTTGTCATCCCTCCAGATTCATTAGCATGTCTGTAGAAATGACGGTTGAACCACTCAAACCACCCCAGTTCAGGTGTCATACAAGGGACAGGGTAATCCATGCACAGTCAAGTCTGCCTCAGTTTATTATAGCATATCAGAGCTATAGATGTGAGTTTCAAAGCCCTCCATTCACTTAGAATGAGTAAACAGCCAAACCAAGCTGGTGCTAAAACAAGCCTCTGTGTAAGGTGTTATGGTGACACCCATGCTCATGTTCAGGCAGTGAGGTCATTAGGATATTAGCAATAGGGAGCCAGTGTTCAGTAAGTGTAAATGCACAGACTCAGCAGACACAAACACTCACCTGGACTTTCCCTCTCATGTCCCAGGCACTACCACAGCATCGAGGTGTTCACACATTACGACCTGCTGACTCTGAATGGCACAAGGGTTGCAGAGGGACACAAGGCCAGTTTCTGTCTTGAGGACACATACTGCCCTGATGGTAATGTTCAGCACTAATCACGAGTCTCCGTAATCTACGCTACTATTAGTGAGAAAATAAATATTTTTATTTTAGATACAGCTATTCAGATTTTTACTTTGTAGTTAATGTATTAAATCAGTGCAGTTTTTGTTTGTTCACTTCCATTTACTTTCTACGTCATGGATGAAATATTTCGTTTGAAAAAGGCAGCATTCATAGAGCATGCAGTCTAATGCATTTCAGGAAGCTAAAGGCTCTTACAATAACAGGGAGTACCAAGCATTAAATTAGCTTTGATGTTATGATTAATAAAGTTGCTGGTATGTATGTATGTGTGCCCTTGTTTTAGGACACCAGAAGCGATTCTCCTGCTACAACATGGGTGATCAAGGTATCTCTGTGGGCTGTTGGGACACCTATCGCCATGATATTGACTGCCAGTGGATTGATGTGACAGATGTACGGCCGGGTGATTACATCTTCCAGGTCAGATGTCATTTTTTTTTTATTTTCCCCTCTCCCCTTTTTGCAGTTGGGGCACATTTTAATGTCATTAAAATGACCAGCAATGTTATACTTTAAAAAGAATATTTTGTTAGCATTTTTTGGTAAGAAAAAGACAGAAAGAGATTCAGCGAATATGAAGCAACAGCACATTTTATGCCATGTTCCATTTACCTTTGTGGTGTGAATTTGGAGGTGTGCATTTCTTCACACCTGACTTTACTCTATTTTAAAACAAGAAAAAGTGGGGTTTGGTCATCAGCAAATCGCTAGAGTGCCGATACAAGTATTGCATTACTGCAAACAAACATGATAATATACAAGCACCTTATAACACATTCACGGGTAGAAATTAGAAAGCGTTGAATGTGTGATTTATTGGAACCATAAACAGACAAAGATGCTAATAAACATTATATGAAGAAGACCAGCCATCTTGCATTATGGTTGGGAATGGGAAGATTTTCTCTGACTGTCTGTGTCAGGAGTTGCTCAGCAAATTTGGATTCTCCAAATCGAGCAGACCATTAGCACAAAACTAATGATTTCCTAACTAGGTGTTATAATTTTCTGTTATATAGTCGAGAATTAATCACAACATAAATGATAAAATGACAAGTTATCTTTTAAATTCTGGTAAGTGGCTTATTCAAATACAGTCAAACCCTCTGTTTCTTGTCTTTCTGTCAAGCTAAGCTAATATACTTCTGGCCACAACAAATGTGTAACATATAAGTATTATAAATCTTTTTATCTAATTTTCAGAAAAGATCAAACATCTATTCCCAAATTCCTACAAGAATGTAAAGAGAGTTTCCCAAAGTTTTAAGTTGGAGTTCTTTATAGCTGGTCGGGTTTCTGTTTATATTCCAGTAAAACCAGCTAACCTTCGTCATCGCAGTCATCACCTCAACCATTTATCTGTCTGTCATTGCTTTGTTGAGTCAATTCATTGTGGCTACCAAGCTAAAACACGTCAAAGCCTCCATTCCCCATTATCCTCTATTTTCATATCAGACTCTTGATCCCACCATAGTGTTTGGCGATCTTCAGATCTCAGCGTGCTGCCAATTTCCTCCAAGCTGTGGGAGACTGGTTAAAGTGCAACTCACTGTTTGATAATTACTGCTGCTAAACAGCTCGTCTGAGAAGTCAGACTGATTCTTTGTAATTAACACTCCGCTCTCAGTTGAAGACCATTTTATTTAATTTACTCATAACCAACGTGTCACACACAAATGTAAAGCCATGTGCCAACTGGATGTATTTTAGGCAAGCTGAGGTATAATTATCATGTGGTACTGTGCTACAGCTCAGTATAGAAGTGCAAAGTGGGAAGGAATGACAGGGGAAGATGAAACCGCAGTTAAGGTACATTAGAGCAATTAGAAATTAGAACCACTAAAGGTGAAAAGGTTCATATTTTTTTTTCATTATACCAAAGAAGAGCGTGTGCAAATAGAGAAGGTGGAGAAAGTCAAGCAGTGAAGTAGTTACTCATCAGGACTGCAAAATTAAAAAAAACACAAAAGTAGGTTTTTGTGCAACCCTTCTTCTATCCACTGCCTTCTTTCCCTTATCATATCAAGTGCAGTGGATGCCTGAATTGTCTGATCCAGGACTTAACAGAAAGGCTCAGTTGGCCTGCCCTTGAACCACCCAGCACAAATGAAACACACCAATTTACCCAAATTAACCATTGCCTCCCTTTAGTCAAACAGCCACCGAGTCCCCCTCTTCCATTAGGAATGGCTAATTTGCCACTAAGGAATTCCTCCTGCCCTGTTTTTATCTTTATAGCCACTTTCTCACTGAGCAATACGTTCTTGCACTGAACCAGCTCTCAGCAAAAGTGTTGTACATTCTGGTCCTAGGCTGTAATTTGCACATAAAAATTAAGAGAGAGTTCTTGTGCATTTTGTGTTTTTTCAGGTTTCTTCTTTTTTTGGTGTAGATTGCCGTTTTTTTTCTTCCAGAAGCTGTTTGTAACCTGTACTTAAAGTGGGTGTAGCAGAGTAGTTTACAGAGCAGCTATTAGAGTAAATGGCTTCTCAGTATTATCACCAGGCCAGATTAAGAGAATAGTTGTATCAGCAGTTACAGAGTTGCTCTGCAAATAACACACTATTAGTACATGTATGGCAAAACACAGAATAAGATGGATTCCAGACATGATATCAGTGGTGTTTTGCAGCCCCCTCACCCTTCCACTCACCAAAATTAAAACCATGTTTATGTGGGCAAAAGTGTCTTTGATTTGGATTTGACACATTATAAACATTTTCTAAGATGAATTTCCCTTAAAGATTTGCCAGTGTCTCTTATGCTATGCGTAGCACATGGTAAAGGCAAATGTTTTACTGGTGCATGTTATCCAGTCCTTATGCTTTGTGCAGACAACCAAATGAAAAAGATTCCAGATTATATCCATTAGACAGTGCTGCACAGCAGAATGCACTATGGGAAAGTCATTATGTCATCTTTTTATAGAGAAGCAGATTGACCATAAAAACAATACCAGCCATGAGTGCTGCTTAATAACGGTCCCTTTCAAAATTTTACATGCAATTGCTGTTTATTTAAATTGGCTTTCCCAGTGAGTAGAGTGAGGAGACTACTTCCTTTTTTGTCCATGAACCTGGTCAACTGCAGATACGACGTTAGATGGAGATGAGTACAACAATGAAAGAAGTCATGTGTGATTGTGGTATTTTCCAGGTGGAAGTCAATCCCTCGATGGACATGGCTGAGTCTGACTTTATGAATAATGTCATGAGATGTCGGTGCAGATACGATGGCCACAGAGTTTACATGTATAGTTGTCATGCAGGTGAGGATAAAACAACAACTTGTCTTTCATCTTAGATCTTTCTCTCTTTGTCTCACCTTGAAGTTATGTTTTTTTCCTGCTTAGGTGATGCATATAGTGCGGAAACCGAAGACCTGTTTGAGCACCAGAGACAAATCACCAACAACTTCGTGTAGCCCAGCCCAGGGCCCTGTGCAAGGCATTGCAGGACACGGAGACGAGTCAGGCTGAGTTGAGATCGATGGCCCCAAACCCCTGGGACCTTCCGAACCACAACAACAGAAAGCATGCAAAAAAAAAAACAAAAAAACGAAACATGCTTATCTCCCTGGCATATGTGGATAAAATAATCATGAAGACTTCATGTCACAGCAGCAACCATCGCAGAGACTAATCTCAAACAGCCATTGTCAGCAAGAGAGCATCAGCTTGCACCTTCTTCAATGTGTTTCTAATGCTCTAGTTTAAGAAAATTATTCTGAATGTTGGTTTAAGCTACTCTAATTTGTCCTAATGCGGATTAAAAATAACTGAAATTTGGCATTCAGAACATTCACACAAAGAAACACTGATGCCACTGTAATATTTCTGTCACAAAAGCAACATGTGCCAGTGCTGTTAGAAAATCTCACTCCAGAGATGGAATGAGATTTTACCGCAAAAAGGCCTGTTGCCATTTTTTTTCCCTTTTTTTTTAATTTATATTCAGGATCATCCCATTTCATATTATCATGCTTTAATATAACTTAAAAACTGGTGCTCTTTAAAATGACTGTATGCTGTTACATACACCTCACTGTCTGGTGGGTGGCACGGGATATTTCTGGTAGTTTTCTTTTACACCAAATTTGTTTCTTTATGATTAGTTTTACAAGATTATAATTTTATAAAAGTTTAGTTGTGCTTTGCATATAGAGTAGATATAAAGAGGTCTTTTTTTTTAAATCAAAGAAAGCACTTTATCTTTGAGCATCAGTATTTAAGTTTTGCCCCCAATCTTTTTGAATTATCTGCCAAATTAACTATTTAACATGGAAGCCCATTTCTACAACTGGGATGAAAAAGGGATCCTCTAATGACATAGTATCTCAGCATTTTGATTTGGTATCATAAGATTATGACTTAATACCCTTAAATTTTGCGACAGTTACTACAGTCTCTACTACAGCATATTCTCCAGGTACGCGGGTGAGACAGGTTGACTCGACAGACACAAATGGATATCGCTGCCACCATAAGGACAACTTTAGATGCTTAGATTTGGACTCACAAATCATGAAATGCATTTCAATGTGCTATACTCTTTTGAATTTAACCATATACTCTTAGATAATTTTAATGCTTAAATAACCTGAATCTAACTGGAATTTTAATGGGACAGGAAACATTTTTGTTGGCAAGTAGAAAATTTCATTAATTGCCCTTTTGGTATTTCTAAAGTGGAAATAGGTGGGCTAGTACATTTTAAATATAACCACCCTTGATGAAATGAAACAATTTTAAGGCAGAGCCTTTCTTTCTCAAGATAGAAACTGCTGTTATATTTAGACAATCTGTGTATGAGCTTGTTCTTGTTTTTTCACAACTAGAGCAGAGAAATGCAAGAACAGCTGCATTTTTCCTACACTAAAATCAAATGAGAAAACAATATAAGAAAAGGAAAAAGAAAAAGTTTCAATCTGGAACTGTTCAGGATATAGCCTGCCTTTCACCCCAAGAGAGGAGGGATGGGCTCCAGGAGCCCCCCGTGACCCTGAACAGGAAGAAGTATAGTTAATAAATTGATGGATGATCTGCTTGTTTATCTGCTTTAAATCCAAAGCACAAAAATGGACAAAAAACCCCAAAACAAAACAATGATGCATTGACTCTGGAGATGGAATTACAACCCACAGAATGAGAACAATGTGCCTTATGCTTGAACTGTACACTGACGTTTTTGGGAAACATTTGGAGATGGGAAAACACTGAAATCAGTAGCATTCTCAAGTGCCTTCACTGTTCTATTATGACTTGGTTTTTCATGGACCACAATCATGTTTCCAACTCAGAATTGGAGATGGCTTTGTTTTCTATTACAGAACTTGGCTCTTGTGACACTGAAATCATGTGCCTGGGTGTTTTCCCTGGAATTCCATCACAAACAAAACAAATGGCCTTAGTTTCTGTTTCACATTTTTCACTCTGTTTTTAAAACTAAAATTTATAAATGAAAAAGGCTCGCAACTAAGTATAATAGTTTTCCCTGCCAGTGGAAAAATGCATTAGGGTTGCAGTGGTAGACATTTTTCATTAATTTGGCTTTCTAGTCCTCATGAAGTTATGCTAATATTGACAGCATGATAGCAAATAATCTAATGCATGGTGCGTGAAAAAGTAGTCTTGAAGACTAATCTCTTAAGAAGTCATATTTTGAGATACTATGTCATAATCTCTGGGGAGCATGGTGGTGTGATAGCTGCAGAGTAACATCACAGCAAGAAAACCTAAAAACATGCATTTCAGTCTTATCGGTGATTCTAAATTGAGTGTACATGGCCCTGTGATTGACAGGTGACCTGTACAGAGTGTACCCCACTTCTTACCTGATGACAACTGGGGTAATCCCCCTGTGACCTGAACTGGATGCAGTGGGTGTAGAAAAATAGATGGATGGCACCTCGTTACTTTGACTTTGACTTTTTCCCATCACAATGTTGGTATGGGCTTTGATATTTTGGGGTGTTTATCTAAAATGTCTTTATTGTGTTTTACTATTTGGAAAATGAAATGTAAGGTTTGTGTTTCATGTTCAATGTGCTATTTATGCTGTACTTAATAACTTTATTTATTCAATGGATTCACGCTTACACAGCATGCTCAGTAAGGAGATCAAGTTAGCATTTAATAAATTTTCTTCTTTGTTTTTTTTTTATTTTTCTGTCATTATCATATTATGAGAGAGAACAATAATTTATTGCAGTAGTCATAAGACATAATATTAGAACATTTCTATCATGCAAATGAATAATTGATTTATTTTACTAATTAAAACAAATGTTACTGTTCAGCTTTTCTCTTGCAGCCTCTCTGATGAGAGGGGAAACTGGTCTGACAAAACCGCAGTATTGTGGTAGACAGGCAGGCTGGGTTTTGAGAGCGTATAAAAAGCCTTTTAATTACGTCTGTTTGGTTAGACTTAAGGTTACGGTTAAGATTGAGGCCCAAACATGGGCTTTAAAAGAAATGCCATGGAATTGTTACTTATGCAATCGTGGAAAAGGCAAAAATCTGGAATTTCATCTTGAGGCAAATTGCAAGGGAGATTATGATTTGTTGAAAGATTTGAAGAGATTGAAAGAAAGAATGAAAAAGGAAGGAAGTTTGTTCAAGGGTTTATGCAGACGTACAGTTTTAATACAAAAGCTGCCTTTTTGCTGGGAGTCATACAGAGACCACAGGCTGGCATTTGCAGCTCTCCAATGAAAATAACATGTTTGTGTGGTAGAAAAAAAATAATATCTTCTATTCATGTTTCAGCACAGTAAATAGTAGCCTTATTATTTTGCTAAAGTCAGACCTTGTACAATGTACTGTACCTTTTTTTACACTTGCTGAATAAGTAAGTTTTAACACAGTAGACAACTCAGTTTTCTTTACAAAATGGAACATATGTTAATGATGTTGTTAAATGTGTTTGGTTTCTTATTTCTTTGACTTGTCACTCTTAAAAACAGTTAATTGATTTGTTTAGCAAATTATTTTTAACCTCTCTTGGGTTTTCATGATTTTGAGTTTATACAGAAGGCTTGGAAATTATTTTTATTTTTGTTTTGTGTTCATTTTTTACTAACCTTTTTCAATTTTGCACACATTTCCATAAACAGCCAGCCTCGTAACTAGATTGACCAGAACATCCACATTTAACTGTTTGTTCATATGCTTTTCTTTTGTTTGGTGCTTGTCCAATAGTCTGCTCTGTGTTATTTAAATAATATGTCAAATTTATAGCTTAGCTGGTTCATATTGCATCCTGTTACTGTATTAGTGCCCTTGCTTTGAGCGTAGCACTGGGATATTGTATTCCTTGGCCAGTTTTGCTTGTGTCTTTAAAAATGAGAGTGTGATATATATAACACTTATCAATAGTTATATTATATTAAAAAGCTGTGCTCTCAGGGACTTCAGGGACCTCATCTAAATAGTAAAATTTAAATTTCACATGATGTGATTATTCTCTTTTAGCTGTGATGAAACACAATTTAACTGGAGCTGTTTGAACTGTCAGCACTCTTCCAGTCACTTATCTGTGCCCGCATGTTTGTTTTGCAGTTAAAATTTAAAGTATGATGGTGATACACTTTGTTATATGTTTGCCCTGAGGGGACTTGTGATACAGACTGCGTCAGAGTCAAATCACAATCCATTCATACATCATTACTGTGAATCAATAAAACTTCATCTAATACTAAACTGTCATCCGTTTCCTGCCTTACTGTCTTGATGTTAATGCATGACACCACACAACCATTCATCAAGATGTTACTCCAACTGCAAGTGGGTTCTGCAAAACATTACAGTACAGTAAAGTCATATTCCTGATATTGAAAAGGTCCAGAACAGTTGCTCAACAGCTCTGACACATTTGCAGTTCATCTTTGGGATCTTGGATGTTTATAGGATTGTAGCTTTTTATGCAGACATTTCCTGATATCCAATATGATTCATATAGTTTGCTTTAGGGGAACATGTTGATTTGCCCAAACTGCTTTTTCTGGCACTCTTGTGTTCTTAGGTTTTGTCCAAAAACAAACTTTTCGAGCTCTTAGATTTTCTGTGAGTAAATCCTTTTGCAAATACAGCTGGTCATGGAAAGCGAGAAATAGCTTAACTATTCCAGTAACAAAAATATACAAACGTTTCCGATATTTAATGTCTGAACTCAGGGATATCAGATCTGGTAGACGTACTCTCAACAAAGCCTTGATTTGATCACAGCTGACAAATCCACCCAGAAAGAAAACAGCAGAGTTGTGAAGTGGTCACTTGCTGGGATGAAACAGCTGCCGGGCAAACAGGAAAGAAACACTTGAAAGCAAAGCACTTTGGTTCATTGAGTGTGCTCTCACACATTCAGCACCTTTTCATGTACTTTCAGTACTGTCCATCCCTGTAAACACTCATGTGCCTTGTGCCTACATGAGTTTTTACCAGGTGCTCCAGTTTGCTCCCAAAATTCAAGACATCCAAGTTAGATTACTGAGAATTTTAAATTGACTGCATGGTTGTCTCTTTGTACTATCCCTGTGATGACCTTCTCCAGGGCGTACCCCACTTCTTGTCCAATGACAGCAAGGATAGGCTCCTGCGATCCTGAAAAAAATGAAGCTGATCCAGAAAATAGATGGATAGATGGATTGGTTTTCTTTATTATTCATTGTGGTTTTTTTTTTGCAAGTTAGATAAATCCACTTTCTCTTTGGAAAAATGTTTCTTCCTTGGAAAAGATCTAAGTGATGTCATCGTGCCGGCAGGCACCACTGTCTTAAAATTGCTTTAAGAGTATGTGATTTTGTTGATTACATCTCCAAGAAATTCTTGTAAGCGTAGACTAACATGAATTCCAAGCAAACCCAAGGGCTGTGCTGAGAGGATTCACAGCAGGAAGAAAAGGAAGAGTTTCAGATATATGAGCACACCCCATTCATAAAGACTTGGCCACGCAGTTTCATTTTATCTTAAAGGTTCCACTTCCTGTGTGCAGCACATATTTGTGTTTGGGAGGCCCCCTGGCACCCCACCCTGAGTTGTTGGGGACCACAGACAGCTCCACAGTGGAGACTGTGTGTGCTGTCTGAATGACAGACCTGTCTGTACAAGCAGCGGGGGACCCTCCCCACACTTGCAAAAGGAACGCAAACAAAAAAAATGCGATGCCTAACAGGTTTTGCTGTCATCTCTTCTTATATTCCACAGTTTATAAGGCAGTCAGACACAATGAGGGATACTAGTTATCAAACTCCCGATTAATCACCAATTTTTTTTTTTGTCTTTTTTTTCCAGGCCATGTGGCAGCTTTTTGTTTCATAATAATTTCTTTTTTTTTTTTTTTATCACAGGCTTTGTAATCTAAAAACCTAAAGTGGATGATATTTAGTGTTTTGTTTTGGTTATAATTGATTTGCCTGTTTACACTGTTGTGGTTGTGTATGCATTTCCGTTATGGATCATAAGCAGACCACCTGACACGCAGGCCGGAGCTCATTACCTGGGATTCTTAATATTTACCGATAAGGAGATGCTTCCATGAATCATGAATGCATTTGTATAATCTTTCCTTCCTGTTGATGGAAAAACACATTATGAGACATGCTCAGTTTTCATGTCAGGCCCATTGAGGGTATAAATGAATTGGCAGTGATATAAAATGGCTCCAAAAGCAGAGAGGGTTCTTCCAGTCACCTCCTCTTATGGAAGGCGCTTTTAAGTTTCATCGTGGCCTTCATGTTCTTACTGTATTATTTAGGCATCGTGTGTAAATGAATTTATCGTCATGCGTGCGCATGTTGCAGTGCACGTACATAACCCCAACTCTCACCACCCCGATCCTCTCCTCCCTCCTGTGAGATTTACAGCCGTGTGAGAGAGTACACATGCTCTGCCCAGTCTCCCTACTGCACCCTGACAATTACTGCTATATATACCACTCCAAATGAGAGCCATGAACTGGCGTGATTATAGGGTGGAGCAGGAGCAAAGAGGGAGGTGGGGAGGTGGGGGTGGGGGGTGAAAAAGTGAGGCGAGGCGAAAGAGAAGGGGAGTCAGAAAGACAGAGTGAAGAAGGGCAACTGGCTGTTCAATTGGAAGTGATTGAAGCCTTGTGTAAATGGTACATTGCATTTTTCATGAATCACCGTGCATTTCATAAGCAGTTTCTTTTTCAAAACAAGGAAGTGGGGAAAAATAAGATCAAAGAAATGAGAAGCATGCACAGAACAAGCATTACGCCCTGCCCCTAAGATTATGACCTCTGTCTGCACGCCTCTCCTCCAAGAATTACAAAGCACTGCTTTAAATACTAGGATCCTCTCTGGAAGTGGTTATGGCAACGTTTGGTAAAGAAGTGCTGCCCTCTTCTGGAAAACCAAATAAATGGAATTGTAGTTGAGATGTAAATGAAGAAAAGGCAAGAAAATTGTTTCCTCATAACATTAGTTCAAACTTGAATCACTGAGGTGATCCATTTCTTTTTGCTCTGTGTGTGAGAAACCAGGGTGCACTGGATTTTATTCCACATATTAGAAATGTAACAAAAACTCTTGCCAGCATGAAGGTGTTGATGCATGCTTTTATCTCCAGTAGACTACTGTAATGCCCTGCTCTCTGGTCTTCCAAAAAAGAGTATCTCTAACCTACAATTACTTCAGAATTCAGCTGCACGTGTGCTGACGAGGACCAGAGGGCGGGAACATATTACACCACTTCTAAAATCACTGCATTGGCTCCCCCTGTGTTTCAGGATTGATTTTAAGGTTCTTTTATTAGTTTATAAATGTCTTAATGATCTTGGGCCTTCTTATTTATCTGCCCTCCTTTTAAGGTATGAGCCCTCGCGGACCCCGAGGTCCTCAGGTACCGGCCTTATAGTTGTTCCCAGAGTCAGAACTAAAACCTATGGCGAGGCGTTATTTCATCATTATGGCCCCCGGCTCTGGATCAGCGCTTCATCTCATTTGCCTCCTCCATGCGTTCTTCCCAGGGGACTGTGAGTTCCAGAATGATCAATTGCTTGGTGGAATCAGAAAAAAATGATCATATCTGGTCAGAGCTGTGTAGATGTTATTCTTGCTGGGATCTTCAACTGTTTGCCAGGTCCACTTCCAACTGCCAGTCTGTGGCAGTGGTGAGGAGACCTGGCCTGGCCCCTGTTTGGATGGTGGGCTTCTCTCCAGCTCTGTGGAACCTGATGGAGGGCTTGCCACCAAGGGCTTGCTGTGGCCCTTGGTGGTGTTAATGGCCTTGGCTACGCTCTCAGCAACCACCTTTAGGACCTGGTCGTGGCGCCAGCGATAACGCCCCTCTCCAAGGGCTATCGGGCAGCTGCTGAGGAAGTGTTCCAGAGAGCCCCGCCTGGACACTGGGGGCAGGATGGTGTCTCTGCTTTGTCCCGGACATAGAGGTTGAATGGACTTGGTAGGACATCATAAACAGCTTGGACTAGGAAGCTGATGTTAAGGGAGCCTGCTCTCCAGATGTTGGGCCAGGTGATCTTCCATTGCAGAACATTCTCCCATTTAGTCCATGCTCCTTGCTGTCCCATTCCCACCATTCTGCTGGTTGCTCTTCCTCCACGCCTGCCTGCACTTCCTCCTGAATGAGGTGTTGCTGCTGTTTTCCCTGGGCCTTGTCCACCCTGGTTGATGGGAAATAGCCAATTCCTGCGTGCCCTGAGGCTATGGACCTGACCTATTTGTACCTTTTATTTTCAATTTATTTAACTCTAATTTTATTGGTATTCATTTCTTGCTGATCTACTTTTTATTTATTTTAAGTTATTATTTTAACTGTGTAGTCATACATTACTGTAGATCTTAGCTGCTCTTTTTGGTTTTAAGCCTCTCTGAAATGTTATCTTCTTTAACTCCAGTGTTCTCCTCATGGGGGTCCTCCGCCATGGGGATTGGTCTGTGTTCTGGGTGGGCGGGGCCCTACACTGTGGCTGATGTCTATGGGCCCTCGTCGGCCTGGGTCTGGTTGGTTCCTGTGGCGGCGACCTCTGTGAATGTGGGTGGGGGTGCTCTTGATGTGGACTGATATTGGTTTCCTCACCTGGTTCATTGGTGCCAAGATGGATGTTGAGAATCTATTTCGGGTGGGACCAAAGGGGGTGGGGGGGGGGGGGGGCTATGTGTACTGAGTGTGTGTGCACGTGTGTGTGTGAGAGAGAGAGAGAGAGAGAGAGAGAGAGAGAGAGAGAGAGAGGATGACTGGGGTTTTTTTTTTCCACTGCTGTAACTGGGTGTGTGATGGCTTTTACGTTGTTTTTGTTCTCTCTTGTTGTTGTTTTAATGATGTGTTACTTTTGTATGAAAAGGGCTTCATAAATAAATTAGATTTGAATTTGATTTGATTTGATTTGAAAAGCTTAATCAGCTGGAGTAGAGATGTGGAAATGAAGCTAACAGAGACGGAGAGGAAATGTTTCCAGAGGCCTAACGAAAAAACAGACTCACTGAGTGTGCTCGTCACAAACACCCTGGTGCATCAAGGAGCTGCCATTGACTATGAAGTCACCTCACCTCTGCTCCATCCATCTTGCACTGTCCTGGTGGCTCTCCAACACTGAGTTTGACACCTGAGTGACAGCCTGCTGTCAGTGACAGGGCTGCCCTGACAGGTCACCTCAGCCGGACTGCCTGGTGACATAACGTTAAAAAGAGGCATCTCCAGAAAGACTGATAGCTGAAGAACCTGTGACATTGTAAAACTCCATGCGTATGATGTATTGAACTACTGCGTATAATGGATGCTGGTTCTTGCAGAAATCAGGCCCCAGCGATGAGCCATTTACTCAATAGATAAGTCCACATTATGGGGTCATGAGATTGTGGGAAGAAGTGGTGAACTAGGAGGTGTTGAAGGGAGAGATGGCTGTCCTTTTAACCCCCCCTCCCCCCAACCCCATTTGCAGAAGTCATCCTTAAGGGGGAAAAGCAGAAGGAACACATCACATGGACCAGTTTTCATCGTACAGAAACCCACGCTCTGCCTCACTCCAGTGGCTCGCATAATTGGAAGCATCTTGGCATGAAGATAGAGTCACGGTGGCATATCAGTAGGTGCATACTCCAAGGGCATGCAGATAAGAAAAGCCTGCTATTCTTAACAGGTTGTGTCCACGATAGGGTCAATGACCCTCCCTAAAAAGACAACAAGCTGAGCGTTGACTCACATACAAATAACTAAAGTTAATCAGTGTTATGGAGCCTGCGGTCGTAATCCCTAACACTAACAAGAAACGGTTTTGCTACCGAGCTCTGTCTCATTATTTATGCATATTTGGCAGGACTCACATTAAAGGAACCGAGTAATGAGATTTATGCAGTGACTATATCTAGCATGACTGAAAATCATCATATGATCAGTACTCTGCTCGGTGTCTTCACTGCTTTTGGTTGGTACATAACCAAACCAAATACTGCAATCCTTATACTGTCATCCTATACAATATAAAAGGGTGTGCCATTGACTTTGAATTGCATACTATGAAAATTGGAAACATTTCCAATTTTCTATTTTTCAAATTTCCAAGCCGAGATGACATTGATATGACATTTTAAGGATTGTTTTCAGGGTTCATTTGCAACTAGCATATTGATTAACCATCCACTTTTGTACTTTTTTCAGGTCTTTGGGTCACAGTGACAAAGGTTTAGTTGCTTTTACAGTGGGATCCAGGATTTATTCTCTCATTTCCCCCCTCCGTTATTACTTTCTTGAGTCTCTTCCTTGTGTCTGTTGTGATGTCCATTATAGCCCTGTAAGCTAGTTTCATCGTCCTTGATGTGTGACGTAGTTCTCTAAAGCGATGTGCAGTTGTCACAAGAGATGACTGAGACAGGAAACTTAAGTGACTTTGACTGGTTTTATCCAGTAGTAGGTTCTGGATACCAGCTCAGCTGCATGATGCTTCACTAAAAGTTAGCAAATGTTCCTTCAGTTGAAATTGAAACTAATATTTTAACATAAAGAACAATCTTTTTTGCTGCTTTGAATTCTGTCAGAAGCTGTTAGTTGGTGCTGTTACATGCAGTATGATTTAATGAACACCAGTTAGGCCCTGATATCCCATCATACCTGTTTCTTATTGATTATGACTTACACACACATGCTGTCTAGAAGTATCAGATGCGTTCAGGTAATTCTCACCTCTGCGCTAGAAACCATAGCAACTGTGGAGGTAAAGACTGGACACGACAATAGCAGCTGTTGCCTACTATTACATAATAGTTTAGGCCAACAAACTAACATCACTTAAAAATGAACAGTAAAAATAAATTAAAAATAAAAAAAATCTCACTCTCAACAACCTAAGACTTCAGGGCGGCTCTGTGCTGCTTGTTTGGGATTTCATGTTTTATTTTTGCTCAGCTGAACCTGAAAATGGCCTGACCAGCGTAACTATGACAATATTCTGATTTTGACTTGGCGTTATTTTCATTGTGGTAGTTTTACAACATCATGTTACACCACAAATCAGTGTTAAAAAGCTGCGGTCATGTCACATATCAAATTGGCTGCACATTTTTGTTACTAGTGGCTTGGTGGTGGCTCGGTGGTTAGCACTGTTCCCTCACAGCAAGAAGGTTCCTGGCTTGAACCTCAGCAGGACCTTTCTGTGTGGAGTTTGCATGTTCTCCCCGTGCTTGCATGAATTTCCTCCAGGTACTTCGGCTTCCTCCCACAGTCCAAAAACATGCATGTTAATTTAATTGGTGGTTCTAAATTGCCTGTAGGAGTGATTGTGAGTATGAATGATTGTTCATCGAAAAGATGGTTGCTTGTTGAACATCCCAGATGACTTAACGCCATGATGACCAGCGTATGATGACTTAATCTCCTGGTCTTCTCAAAAAGATGATTAAACAGCTTGAGCTCATCCAGAACGCTGCTGCCAAAGTTCTAACAAGAACTGAAAAAAAAAACCCTGAACACATACAGTAACTCATGTTCTGATATCTTTACACTGGCTACCAGTCACCTACAGGATAGACTTTAAAGTGTCATTGTTAGTTTACAAATCACTTAATAATATGGTGCCAGAATACATGTCTGATCTCCTTGTTGAATACAAACTAAATCAAGCTCTCAGATCGTCAGAAGGCAGTCAGCTGGTCGAACCTCGAGTCAGAACCAAACAGGGTGAAAATGTATTTAGCTACTAGGCTGTGCACAGACGGAATAAACTTCCTGTTGACATTGAATGTGCCCCAACTCTAGATATTTTTGAAATTAAACTGAAAACTCTGCTGTTTTTGCAAGCCTTTGCTTAGTCTAATTTTACTGCACTGATTTTACATATCTATTCTAAGCTGTTTAGTCCTTTTTTTTGTCCAAATCTATTTTTGTGCTTTTATTGCGTATTCTATTTTCATGTGCTTCAAAAATAAACTTGCCTTGCTTGATATTGGAGATAGTGAATCCCAAAACTTCTTAACATTGCCCATTATTTCAAATACAAATAGATTTATTGTTGGATTTTATTAACTGTCATTACAAAAAACTGTAAAACATTTTATGGAAGAATATCATACAAAATTATTTAATATCTATATAAAATGGAATGGTGTCTTTTTGAACACCTTCTCTTCATGTGGCCAGCATAAAAAATGGTCACTTACCTTTCTCAAGCCTAGTTGCTTTGTCTCGCAAAACACTGCCCCACTGCTCCCTGTCCTGTGAAAGTATCCACTCCCACTATCCACAGCCTCTTCGGAGGGAGGATGAGGACCAGGGCTTCTCAGCTCTGCTCAAATAAAACTGTGTGTGCAAGCTGCATTAAACCTGCATCCTTATCGCCTGCCTGGCTTGAGACATTTTATGAGCATGAACTGTCAGAGTCTGACAACAAAAAAGGCATGCTTTATGCACCGCTGCATCACCAGCACCACTGTTTACTTGACACCATTGTCACTTGACTGTATGTACAATACAAAAGGTTTTATATATATATATATATATATATATATATATATATATATATATATATATATATATATATATATATATATATATATATATATATATATATATATATATATATATATATATATGAGAGTCTTCTTTAAACTGATCAGGAGAGGAGGTTCTTGTGGAGAAAATTCATTGTAGATGTTCTGTTGCGCTTGACTTCACTGCCCTATTTCTCTTTATATCTTCATAAATTGGTTAATTAATTAAACACATGTCTATGTTGGATAAAATTAAGTGCTAAAGCCACGTACACTTTCAGCTGTGTGTACGCACACCTGGGTGAGTCAGAAAACCTGTTGTGCCCTTCTCTGCCTTCCTCAAACAGCTCTCTTGACTTAAAGTGTCAGTGCACACAAACTCTTACCACATTGACCCCCATGGTCCCTGAAATAGCATTTATGCTTACTGAGAGAGAGAGAGAGAGAGAGAGAGAGAGAGAGAGAGAGAGAGAGAGAAAGACTCACCGCGTACAGGAATGTGTGCATAGTTCCACAACTATCTGCGTGTAATATAAAGTTGGAAGTGTCCAATTTTAAATCAAGTAGTGGAATGTTGTGCATTGGTCAATGGTTTCAGCAGGACACATACATTTCATATGCCAGAATTTGTAGTTTAAATGTTTCTAGTCTTTTTCTTTTTTTTTTTTTTTCCATTACAGGCCATCCTTGATCTAAAGGGGTATTCCACGCAACTGCATCACCAAATGGTTGATGCCAGCTGATATCTTTTACTACATGGCATTTCCTTCTCACCTCCTTTTATTCTTAACCACCCCTATTGTCTAATCAAATAGAGATAATACACCCCAAAAAAAGACAAGTAGTGATTTTTGGTATATATATTCACATTTATATTTTGTTTAGCTACATCCCTTTGGCATTAATATATGTAAACTCTCATAATTATGCTGTGGCTTTGGCGCCTTGTGTTTATTTATTTTTTATACTTATTATTTTTGCAGTAACTTGTTTCTGCTCCACTAAACATAGTAATTATATATATATTACAGTAGCTTTGGTAATTATCATAGAGCACAGGCTATTATCCTTTAATGGGTGCTTGAGCAAACAGATTTCAGATAACTTTGGGAAGAAAACTAATTTATGGGAGCTAAGGGGAGAGCAATCAGGTGACGGTGGAGGGTGGAGTTCAATAATAATTACAGAATGGAGTAGGAGATTGAACCTGGCTCTTTCTTTGTTTTCAATTCTGCTTCCCTTTCATCCCCACATCCCTCCCTCTCTCCCTGCCTTTGCCACATTATTTATCTGTGCTGTCATGCCATTGTTGTGATTATGGATGTCATGCAGTCGTAAAGCGCTCTACGATCAATAGGCCTGAAATTAAACCAAAAAATGAATTTCCGCAGTGAGCACCACATGCACTCCTGAGCAGGAATTACCTTGCAGGAAAATGCCTGATTACCCCACTGAGGAGACGGCGACAGAAGCACAGGAGGAGAAATGGTTTGCTGACTGAGGCCAGCAGCAGTTGGAGTCCAACCCAGTCTCGCACTATTTTGTGAAACCGTCACGTTATTTAAGCTGTTGAGTCGTGCTCGGTAACGCAAATGTTCCTCTTTGCTGCTTTATTTAAAAAAAAAAAAAAAAAAAAAACACCAAACAAAGACAACTGTTTTAACTATTCTGCAACCAAGCACTTTCAATAAAAAGTAACTAAACTTGTAATTACTTCAAACCCGACAGACCCCCTGAAACATTTACTTCCAGTGCCAACAAATCATAATACGGATGTTATTCCTTTTACAAAAGCTATGTCTGTAGTTCTGTGGCGAGTTTGGTCTGCTGTGTACGTCATGGACCAATCGAATGGATGATGTAGTTGTTTCTTCCACGTTCAGTTCATTGCCAGTCACATAGCAATGAAGGCCTCCAGTGGTGAACAACAGAACACAATATTTACAGAAAGATGTAGAGAAAGGTTACGTCAATAGAAAGAGGTGGATTAGAACAGACTTCTGTATTCTAAGTTATCATAATATCTATAGTCTTAAAGAGTTGTTCCCAAAACAAAGGTTAGTTATTTCAAGTTCGAACAAGTGCTTTTAAGGGAGAGGCTTGGATGGCTCCGTATTTCAGGATTGCTTGCCTTTCTTGCAGTCAACGTCCCGCTGATCATTTTCATCAAGAAATGACATCTATGGGTGTCAAGAATGTTTCCATCCATTGCTGCCTCAACCTTTCCTTCCTTTAAGCATTGTCCTCCAGACAGAAATGTATTGAAATTCTTTTTCTCCTTCTTCTTCTTTCCTTTGTCCCTCATTTAGAATCGATTTGTTATTAATGCCAGAGGATGGCAGAGGGAGGATGACATGAGCTGAGGTGGCTGCAGCCGTGTGACAGGCTTCTTCATCTCCGAACAGGAAGTTTGCTTTACATCAGCCTTAGGGCGGGAACTGTCATCAGAGGACCTGAAGTCTAATGGGCTGGATTTATGCCCTCATCTCCACCTCTTTGTGTGGACTAAGTTTCTAAAAGGTGATGTCACTGTTCTGAGGTCTTTTTAGAGTTCCCTTTAATTGGTAATAATTAAAGTGTGGAGGATAGAGACTAATAAGATACTAAAACGGCAGATAAGGTGATCAATTTTAACTTAGACATATGTGGGATTATGAATTTAATTCATTTAAGGAATACGGTCATGCAAGGCGGGTCATTTCTTTCCTATTCTCTTCATGTGACATGTCAAGACAAATTTAATTCATCACTCTTTCGAAGAGCCAATGTTCGGCAGAAACTGCTGTTTGGTTTTCAAATCAATTTGACAAATCCTGTGACAATCTTAAAACTGTCTTAGAGCAAATAATGGCCTGACATTCTGCATTAGCAGAGAAGACATGAAGAGTGAAGACTGACGTCCGACCATAGGGCTTCTGGGTTTGCAAAGAAACATCCCGTTCTGTCACTCCTGACACTGCACAAAGATGTCAATAAAAGTTTGCATTTTTCACACACAAAGGGCAGCAATACCTGGAAGCAAAATGTATCATAGCCCCGTACAGCCACAGCCACAGAACCATGCCAGACCTCCAGCTCTGCCTAAGCTGCACGCTGAAGTGATGAAATGTCACGTGACTTCATGCCCCAGTTCCTCAGTTAGATTCAAAGGACAGGAAAGTGAAAAGTTTATTCAAGTATTAGTTCTCCCAGTGTGGATGAACTGAAATATTATTTTAAACTGCTCAGTTTAACAATATGGCGGTGATGGATACTTTGTAAGTATCCTTAATGGTTTGTGATGTTTCAGCTGTTTTCCTGCCACTTGGTTCTTTATCTGCTGCTTTCTGTTCCTACTCCTTCATCCACACTCGATCTCCTCCGCATCTTTGTGAGCATCACAGTGACTGCGCTCAGTCTCAACTATTTATTTGCTTTATTTCCTGTGATCAGCTATAAAGAACAAACACTATTACGGGAGCCAATCAATAAGGGGGCCATCAGCGCCCTCACCCACCCACCCCCCCCTACACACTTGCAAAAATAGATTTATATCTTCTGCCTGGCAAACATAAATCACATATTCATACATTAAATTAAAAATGTGATAGATAGCAAAGCAGTGATTGTGCATAAAAGCTCATGATGTGAAAAAAAACACATATTTGCTGGGGACACGGTGCAATCCTTTACATTCAGGAGGATATAGTAGAGGAAAAGGTAAACTGACAATTTGTCAAACCGCAGCTAAAGAACAATCGTGTGAATAATTATCAGCACCTACACTCAGATTTACAGGAGCACTTTTACTACACAGACGGCTAAGCTCAGGAAACATTCGTCTTGACTTTTAAGGAGCTGGTTAACCCCAGCCTCCAGGTTGTGCATGCCATTCTGAGGTGAACTGAGTGTGGAGAAACAGGTTCATTCACAAAGTGACACTTAATGGGATATATACAGATTGTGTCTTGCATTGCAGGATTACAGGGCCCAGTGGTTATGGGAGCATTCAAGAGGAGAGAGGCAGAGAAATATGGCAACATCCATCAGAGGCTCGGGCAAAGAGGAAAAGGTGTGAGAACACAGAGGGAACGGGGGCTCGGGGTTGGGGGGCTGCCAAGGACATTTAAGAGAGCTGTCAAGGGAGGCTGATGTATGAAGGGCCCTAACAAAACCTATATGCCTGTGTGCGCACGTGTGTGCTTGCAAGAGAGCAGGGGAAAGCCATGAGGGCAGTGGCACCATTGCATGAAGCAACACATGCATGCGCACCCTGGGGTTTAAATACAGTGCAGTCTGAGTGTGAAACTCAAATAGAGCTGAAATCCATCCACACAGAAAATCAAATGCTTTCATTTTGAGCATGAAATGAAACAAACAAATGAAGAGACAGACAGCTTAACCACAAGAATGCATTTTTACTGTGAAAAAGAGGATGTTTGCTGAAATCCTGCATTTTATTTTTAAGGAGAATATGCTGCGTGACAAACTAAAACAATTCAGGTCTGTAATCCACAAATAAATTCTTTAAATATACCGACATAAAAAAAAGTCAGTGACACATTAGTGTCACTTTTGCGTTGCTATTGCTGAGTTCTGAGCCGTCTCCTCACTCCTACACCTTTGAAAACTGCCTTCAGAGTTGCGATAGATATTGTAATGTCACGATGTATAAACATTTATATAGAGAATTAGTGGTTAGCACTGTTGCCTCACAGCTAGAAGGTTCCTGGTTCAAACCTCAGCAGGGGCCTTTCTGTGTGGAGTTTGCATGTTCTCCCCGTGCTTGTTTGGGTTTCCTCCGGGCTTAGGCTCCCACAGGTTAGGTTTATGGTGGTACTAAATTGCCTGTAGGAGTGATTGTGAGTGTGAAAGGTTGTTTGTCTATATGTGGCCCTGGGATGGACTGGTGACCTGTCCAGGGTGGAACCCCTGCCTTTCACCTGAGGTGAAATACTAGATAATGAATAGATCATAAGAAAGGTTCTTAGTTTAAATTTTTCCTTCTGATTTTATTCTTCTCGTCTATTCTCTCAAACTACAACTGTAGATTCTCAAATTTGAGCAGTTTCAAAAAGACGTGAAAAAACATCAACTCATCAATGGGAACTTGAATCTTGGCTTTTGTGAAATGAATATTTCTGCATCTGCGACTGTTCTGTTTTCACAACTCAGGAGCACTGTAAACCTTGACTCTGTGAAGTCTGAGTCTCTGCTTTGTTGGCTATTTTTTTTCCTCTGAACTGTTTGAAGACACTTTCAAATGATTATCTAGAAAAGACTGAATCTGTGTCAAATTTGCTCTTCTCTCCCTCCACTTTAGCTTCATATGTAATAGAAGAATAAAAGACTTGCATATTTTGCACTGACATTGTGGTTAATGCAAAGATTGCAAAATAATAATTTTGAATGATGATACTGCATCAATGTAAAAAGTATTCGGTCTTATCTCTGACATGGCCCGGCAGCTGCAGAGCTGAAGCAGTTCGAATTTTCAGAATTTTCAGGAGTAGCCAGCAGGCCTGTTAACTAGAGGAGCAAACACCAGGCAACTCTGCCAGGAGGACACGGCTTTGGGACTATTACTAAAGCTTAATGATTTGAGAGAAGTGTTCTCCTATCCACCGCGGAGGGGATTCATCATGATGCTGTGGCACTATACATCTTTCAAAGGCCCTTAAAGAGGAAAGGGAACATTTTTTTTCATGCTGTAGTAAAAGCCCATCCCTTTCCCATTTCTTCCCTCAAGTTTCCCTCCACCCTCATACTCGCTAAAAGAAGCTCTATTGTGAAGACCATTATGTCTAATGAGGGAGGGGGTCGTGACATTGAGGGACACTGACATGAGGTAGTGAAGAGCATTGGATAGGTGTGTGTACCTGATGGAAACAGCCATCGACCACAGTGCAGTATCCCGGGTTTGTTCCAGTGTGCCCAGGAGAAGGAATAAAATTCACTTTCCACCTCAAAGTCACACTGCTCACTGTCACTGGCTTCAGCTGAGTCCTGATAGATTTCTCTTTGTCCCATCGTAAATAAAGACACAGGTCTCCAGTGTGAGAGACTGTAGATCAGGAGGGTAAACAGCTGAAGGTACTATGCGCAACTTCGAACTCCTAGGATTTTCTTTTTTTTTCTAACCCATCACAGTTTGGGAACGTGAACTCTGCCAAAAATACAACATTTAAGAACCGTACTTAAAAGCAGTACATCCTGTGGTTCTCTATAGCCTGCAGCAAGTATGTAGTGATCACAAAAAGCTCTACACCTCTGTCCTCACATTCACATTGTTGGAGTCACAGTCACCTGCCTGCAGGTTTACACCTGCAGATCACAGACAATAACAGTAAAGACAGAAGTACAGAGTTTTATGACTTCAGCACTTTCAGTTTGAAGTCTTCCAGCACCAGTGAGTTTAAATTATGGTGGGAGACGTCCTTGGGATGTGAACATCTCATTTCACCAGGTTGCGCGCAACCAGAAGCGCACGCGCTCACGCACACACACGCACACACACACAACTCATTTCATTGGGGGTCTCTAGGAGGCAGGACTCAGTAGACCATGACATAAGAATTATACATCTGGCAGCTGTAAACCTGCAAACTCTCCTCTCTCACACACGTCCGCACACTTGTGACTGTTATGAGAGGGATTTCTAACTTCTTGTTCATCACACTCACAGAGAATTTGTTGGGATTTTTGAGGATCATTGCTGTTGGTGTGTGTAATATGCTTTGCACAAATAGGTTGCTGTTTTTTTTTCTTCTTTATCTTCATCATATATAGCTGAAACAGCTGTCTGATTCCCTTTAAGATAACATAAAACAGGCCATTTGATCATTCACCCTTTTATTTGTCAGTGTACACTTAGTTGCTTTAATTGCTTCTCTTTGCATCAGTTGTACCACTGCAGCAACCGTTTTAATTAGAGTATAGGGTCTGACATTTTTTGTAGATGAAAATAAATGCTTTTCCCATTTTACACTGATGAAAATATATATTTTCTTGTCTTTAAAAAAAATCTATCTATACTGAGAACACATTCACATACTGCATTTGCAAACTGCAGCGTCTCAGGGTCAAAGTTCAATAGAATTTGGGTGCACAGAAGCTGGAGATGCTCTTTATCTATTATTGATGATATACGAGGAACACAGGTTGCCAGATACTTTCAATTAATTTAATCACATTTTTGATTTTAATAAAAGAAAAAGAGGTGAGCAAGTCAGTTTTAAAAGGTTATGAAGTTAACTTGCATCAGATGTTTGTCGTTAAATAAAATCAAAGACTAAACGCTGCTCCATATCGAGGGATTTCTCGGAGCTTTTCTTCCATAAGAGGATGGATCTCTGCATCTTGATCCCAGCTGCGCCCCTCTCACCCTCTCCGAGTACCTGTGGACACGCCCACACGCTTCTTCCCAGCGCTCTTATTGGCTGCCCTCTTACATATTCACCGATCTGTCCGGTGATTGGCTGAAATCTCACAGCACTGATTTCATAAAGCAAATCTTTTGGAAGTTGTGTAAAGGGACTTAGTGGAGGTGAAAAAAAAATACCCAAGAGATAACGGCGTTACTAACAGCACAATTAGCTGGCTGCGTCTCTCTGCTCCATCCTCTCCTCCTCTGGCTGGGAGTCGCTGCAGGATTTGTTGGAGTTTTCGAGCGTCTCTGCATCCGTGAGTACCCACCTGAGTTCTGCTGCTGCTGAAGCTGCGGTTGTCTGCCGTTCCTCTGGGTCCGGGAGGATTATAACACACCTCGAAGGATCAGCTGGAAAGAGAGACGAAAGAAAGTTGACCTGTATTTGAACGCAACTTTTATCTTTTCTTCTCCCACTTTCAGTGCCTTGCAGGGCAACTAACTCCTGATTAACGCGCGTGCTTACTAAGCAAAACTGTTTAATCAACACCCGCAGTTACAGTCACGGCCACGGAAGAGGTGCTGATTCACATAAAATGGATTACCTTTAAAATGCCGATGAGCAGAGAGGGGAAATGACAGCAGGATGGCTAATTATTGTAGGACTTCTGTCTGCTGTAAAGAGTTTTGTCGTCCCTGCAGTTTTTCCTGGTCATTTCTTCCCTTTTATTCCCAAACGAGGTGGTTATTACTTGGTATATTAATTTGGAGTTTTGTGTATTTTACCTTATTAGACTAGATATATAGATAGATGGATATATGGATGATTTACTGATGTGTTGAATGTTTTATGAAGCAAATGAGGTGAAGTATGTGATTGTGCCATGTGTCACTGCTGGAATGAGGACTTCTGTACACAGTCAGATAACTGATTGCCAAACTAAACTTCAACATTACTGCCCGGTGCTTTCTAGGCAAAACCTAAAACTGGTGGGTTTCATGGTTGAGTATTTATGGGTGTGTGTGTTCTGCAGTGAGGGTGTCCTTCTAAAGATGTGTGTTTGAAAGTGAAGATGTTGCAGGTCTTTGTCGCAGTGTTATCAGGATCAGAGCTGGGCAGGAACGCTCCAGAAAGCACATGCTGATGTTGCACGTTGTGGTAATGGCCTCCTACCATCCATACAAATAACCAAAATGGAAAGTATTTCCTTGATTCTCATGCCACCCCTCCCCCCCTGACTATTTCATGGTCTTTGACTGGTTTACTACAAATGACTTCATGTAGTGCTTCCCATCATTGGCGTCAACCTGTGGATGTTACATTGTTAAACCCATATGAGTGCATGAAATGTTTTGTGTATCCATGCTTGCACATTACAACTACTTGAGCGGGATGTCTTTACTGCAGTAAATGTTGGGCAAATAGACTGCACGTTATTGACTGGATGATGTATTATCTCATGGCTTTATTGGACCAATATGTCCCCTGTGGTCTCAGTCATTCACTTGCCTTTTATTTAT
This sequence comes from Hirundichthys speculiger, assembly GCA_018398805.1. Lineage (NCBI taxonomy): Eukaryota > Metazoa > Chordata > Actinopteri > Beloniformes > Exocoetidae > Hirundichthys > Hirundichthys speculiger. The sequence continues at coordinate 6,538,695 of JAGFBZ010000344.1, read as the reverse complement.
CATTCTCTATGGCTGAATTAGTGGGGATCCTTCACGTTCCTCAGTTATCAGGCTGGTGTTAAACTAAAAAAAAGGGGATAAAGTCTTGTCCCATTTTGATTCTCATTTGGTTAGGTTTTCTTTTCCTCCTCTTTATAATTTATAGCTCACGGCTCCTATCTCACTTGAGGTGTATAAATAAATCTGTAGACTTGCTCATTTGTCATCCCATTCTACTCTAATTAGGAGAAACTCTTGATAATTGACCCCTCCTGCTAACAGTCACAGTCTACATTTCTAACAGCTCTCCAGCGTGCGCTATCACTGCGATGCCTGCTAGGAAAGCTAGCACTGGCCCAAGCTGTATATCTGCAGATGTCAGCGGAGGTGCTTCCTATCACCACAGACGTGCATTTGAGAGTATTACTCAAATAGCACAGTAGTTTTATCTGAAATTGAATTGTTGAAGGAGACGTTAAAGAGCCATATATCACCTGGACACTGGGAGCTGAAAGGGAAAATCTGCAATAGCGTGGAAGAAGAGAAAGGAGCGATTCAATGGCAGCACAGATAGAGAATGACTGAGGCTGCGTTCATAAATCCACAGGCTGAGAAAATCAAGTTGTCAGCTTGTAAATGCCACTTAAAGCGTGTGTATGTGTGTGGTGTAAAGTTTTATTTTAGCCTTAAGAAGGTGACCCTCTCGACTTTCTCAGCCTTATTTACTTGTTTTTTTTTTTTAAGCTGAGCCTCAGAAACACCACATCTACCTACCTGCACAAATTGAATCAATTCTTCTATGTTCCCTTTTTTATCCCACCAAAGGGGCTCTTATACATCACAGAGCCTTATTGTCCCCCCCAAAAAAGTATATATTTGATCACTGTCTCTGAGGAAACAGCACCTTGGGCCTATTAGATCAGATCATATTGGTTTTCTCTTTGCTCACCATAATACCCTACTCCACGTATGGATTTTCTGTTCTGTAATTCCTCAGCCTGTCTACATGTGATGGGTTGTTCAGGTCTGACCGAGTAGAATGTAGCTGATTGCAGTTGTATATCTTCATCTTTATGTCTGAGTGTTGAAGAAAACTCTGCCAATGAGTTTTCCCACATTGGATTCAAAGAATTAGCAATGTGGGCTTGTGTGTTGCATCCGTTGTTGTTTGCCTTACAGGTTCCTGTTCGACGATCATTTGCTCAGTTTGCAGGACGATGAGCAATGTGTTTGTGTAACCTGATTGTTTTCTGCTATTTAGTATAAAGCATCACAGCTCAAGATTTTTTCTTGAGAAGTTTTTTAATATAAAATAAAGAAAAAATAAATAAAGAAAAGTTGCGAGTGAGCCATAAAAAATATTGCTTTTTTTTTTTTTTTTTTTTTTTTTACAGCTTCCTGTTTTAAATGACGTGCTTTGCTCCTCAGGTGAGGATGTTGTTGTGGCTTCTTTGCTTCCTGCCTGCATCGTCGTTCACTCAGCGATCAGAGCCCATGTTCTCAGCCATAACCAAGACTGTCCTTCCTCCGGACTACGAAAACAACCCCACTCAGCTTAACTATGGTGTGGCCGTCACTGATGTGGATGGGGACGGAGACCTGGAGATATTTGTGGCTGGGTGAGGAGAGTGCAGAAAGGACTTTTTGTATAAGAAATGTCTTTAACTTTCTCATGGTGTTATACAGTAATAAGAAAAGAAATATTATAGTCTCTTTTAATTCTGTCAAACACATCAACGACATACAAATATGATGTGGACTGGTCCTTATCAGGTCTTGAAGTTAAATAAGTAAAAACCTCAATTGACAAAACTGATAAAAAGATGGTGCAATGAGGAGGAGTGTGTGAAAAACTCGGAGCACTTTTTCTTCTTCTTTAGAAATTAAGAAGGTAAGTTGCAACCAGGTGCTGTGAATCAGATACACCTGTTTAACTGATCATCAACACGTGTGACCACTTCTATTAAAGCAAAAGTTTTGATAGTTTGCTGGTGTGGGTTAACGCGATGCCAAATTCCAAGTAATTTAGAGGCCGTCATTCAACAGTGGTTATTATGAACAAAAAAATAACATTCACAAGTGCAAAATATTCAAGACATTTCCTGGGAGTGGACATCCCAGAATGTTCATTCAGATGTCAGGCCGTGCAATGCTCAGTGATAGTGAGGAAAAAAAACAAAACAAAAAACGAGTTGGATCTCAGGCTGTGTAGCTAGATGTTATAGTTCATGACAGTTTAACTGGAAAAAGACTGAACAACTATAATTTGTTTGGATGTGGTATCAGAAGAAAGTGTATTATTGTTTAGAACATGACAGCACAATTTGAGTTTGTGCACAGATGCAAACATAAGTTGTACAAACCACAATTCTTCTGTAAAAATGTAAGTGGAGATAACTGTCTTAATGCGCTGCATACCAACCATCAAACACGGTGGTGGAGGTGTAATGATTTGGGCCTATTCCGCTGCCACAGGACCTGGGCAGTTGCATTTGTTTGGTCGGCCATGAACTCTTAATGCTAAAGCAGGGCGAAATGACCTCATGGTTGATTCTCAAATCAATATCATCATTAATTGATAATGTTACAATTAGGGATGCGCATAATTAATTGATTAATCGATGATTGATCATTAAGAATTTGGTCGAAGACATTCATTTTCGTCGATGAACCGAATGTTTTTTTTTTTTTTTTTAAACAATCCGAATGTAGGTTATCAGTGTACGTCCTCAAACAATGCGATGCATTTCACTGTGCCACTGATAGAAATTTGGCAACAGGGGGCAACATTTCACCATCACCCTACCCTGGCTCGCCTCAGTTGTTACATGCGAGCTTCTGTAGATCATCATGAAGCTGTTGCGGCGAAGTGTGGCGTGGGACCATTTTCGTTTACAAAATGAGGAAGTGCACTGCAATCACTGCAATGCAAATTACAAATACAATACAAACGACAATGATGTATCACTTGAACAACGCGCATCCAAGCCTTGTAAAGGACGGTGGAGGCAGTTCATCATCAGCCTAGCCTAGCCTAGCCTAGCCTAGCCTCAACTCGGTGTTAGCACGGACCAGGAGCTGCAGCGCACATCGAGCACACAACAAGCGCATCTTTTTAAGAAACAAAAAGCCTGTAATACTGGCGCCTTGATATAAATTGTCCTTGTTAAGTAGTCTCCTCAATATCTCTTGTTTTATTATCGTTGTTTTTTTAAAGAAAAGAAACAGGAAATGTCACATTATTGTCGACCACGAACATCTGGTTCACTGAACACATCTGGGCATGCGCGGGCCATAGCAACCAGACCAAAGGGGAAAACAAACATCACGCCGATATCGAGAATAATTGTGATAGTTTTCAATATAAAAATGTTAATGATTAATCGATTATTAATCATTAATTCTCCCGACGATCAACAAATAAATCTCGACCAAATGCCCATCCCTAGTTACAATCATTGCGATTAATGAGTGATTATTTTAGTTTTGTTTTATTACTTGCCCTCGTAGAGGAATGACAAGGTTTTTGCTGCAGATACGCTAAACTATTAAAGGTCTCCTTCCACACAACAAATCGTTTAATACTTGTTTTTGTTAAATCACCATAGGTCAGTTCAAGTTGCACTTGCATGCTTAATCTCAAAATGCTCTTCTACCCCCGTAGTCTGTATCAGCCTGTGATAGAAAACAGCCGGAAACACGAGCGGCCTACGTCACATTGAACATTAGCTATGCAGTGGCTCGAAACCCCGCCCCCCCGGTAAACCATTGCGGGCTGCAGGCTGTTTGCAGGTAGGGAGCAGAACTTATTTCGGTAGGTCGCTATTAAGCGAACAAAGAGGAGCTAACAATTAAAAAACCCGGCAGAGAAAGTTCGTGGCCGTGCTATTTGCAACAGTAACACATCTACATCACATGTCTTGCCTAAGAAAGAGGATCTACGGAAGCAATTGTTGGAATTTATTTTCGGAGCACCACCAGCAAAGTATAACAGAACTTTACTTGTATGTTTTGAGCATCAAAGTGACTCTTCAAATCATGATGCCGACAGTAGCGGATAAATTGTGCTTAAAACCAGGATCTGTGCCATCACAACGACATACCTGTCAAGTATCCCGTTTTGGCCGGGAAAGTCCCGTATTTCCCACCGTCCTCCCGTATTAGTATTTTTCCCATAAATCTCCCGTATTTTAACCTGCGTTAATAAAAAATGATAATACAGCATCGGGTGGAGTAAAAAAAAAAAAAAAGACATTCTCATTCTGAGATCTGTCACTTGCCTCGCGATAACTGCCACAGCAGAGTGACAGTGCGCGAAGAAAAATAAAAGATTGTTACAGAGAATAGGATGTCGTTAGACAACAGAACTGTTTGCGCTCTTCTCTCATGTAAAATAAACTACTCTGGATCAGTCCACAAATACACTCCTTCCAAAACAGTCATAAAGAATTCAAAGTCTGCAACAAATGGGTACAACAAGTCATTAAAAGAGTCAAGAAAAGTCACGTGCGGAATGAAAATCAAATGTAAATGTAAATACAAGCAATGTTAAATGAACAAAAAAATATGTGAATCCCTTCAAATAAATACTCTTCATATATAGCCCTTTGTGTTTTCATTTAGGATATAATGAATGTTCACATTATGTCAATGTGGCTTTATGCACAGCTGCACTACTTCCTGAACTTCAGCCAGCTGCTTTGTTTCCTGTGTGCCATTCATTGACAGACTGATTAATCCAGGTGTGTCTGACCTCACAGCAATGGTCAGACACACCTGGATTGATCAGTTTGTCCAATAATGGAACACAGGAAACAAAAGAGCTGGCTGAAGTTCAGGAAGTGGTGTAGCTGTGATTTTAGCTTTTTTGTACACGAAAAATGTAAGAGATACTGGAGCTTGGTTGGGATGGTGGGACTGCTCACGGCGGGCGCCAGAAAATTTCCCTTATTTTCAAATCCAAAACTTGACAGGTAACCACAACGATCAACCACTATAGATGCTATAGCATCTATGACACTGGGACAAGCTATAGGTATGGTGACGTCATTAACCACTCGGTAACTTCTACCCAGAGAGTAACGTTAACTTGCTAAATCTATAATCTTCCAACCTAAAATTTGATAACTTGGTGTTTACAGAGTTTTTTGGCCAGGATCAAAAAAATATGGCTGTATCTGCAGACATTTTTCGCCTGTTTTGCTATTTGTTGCTGGCAGTGTTGTACCTGAACGTGTTCATTGAACAAAAATTCAGGAACTAGTTCATATTTTGTGCGAACGTGAACTGAGCGCGCTCTCTTTCCACCTTCACGAGCGTGGGGCGTGAACGAGTTCATTTGGGCAGTTGTGAACAACGCTCCTTCAAAGTTCACCCACGGTCAAAAAACTGAACTAGTCAATTATAATTTCTGTGCACTATGAACTGAACTAGTTCATTTTATTTTCTATGAACTTAACTAGTTTGTGTAGAAAGTGAACTTGCCCAACACTGGTTGCCAGTTATCTCTGTCTAAGTTGACAGAAACCAACTGAAGGAGGACCAACTTGAGGGAGCGTCACAGGGCTGTTAGCCAATCAGAGGCGATACGTTTGCATATTAATATCCATAAGAATCCTCTCGTACTATCCCCGCCATCATTTTCACCTAACTAAAACAGCTTGAAAGAAGACAACCATAGCATATTTTTTGTTGAAACCAACTCTCAGGGCATCATTTCAGACTAGAGACCACCGCAAAATTAATGAAAATACGATGGAAGGAGACCTTTAAGGCTGAGATGAAAGAGTACATGTCTTTGGGATTTTAAAATAAGGGAAGAGAAATCGACAAATTAACTACTTATGGTAATTTACAGCTGAAATAACTGACATGGGCAAGATTATGTTGATTATGGATTCTGAATGTCGGTGTCGTTTGAGTTTTTATTGATTGCCCAGCCTATACCAAAAGTATTCTGGAGTCTCATGTGAGGTCATAGGTCTGATAGTAAAAGAGTGATGGAAACCAGGTGATGCAACAGAGCAATGATCACTAAACAAATGCCTGCAAATGTAAATGAACTGTCGCAGTGTTGGAAAGACAGTTGGTCAAAATTTCTCCACAACAATATGAGACTTTGATGACATCATACAGAAAACGATTATTTCAAATAGTTGCTGCTAAATATGGTTCTGCCAGCTGTCGAATTATAGGGTGTACTTGTTATGGTATATTACTACCTTTAATCAAGAGCACATAAGAACATTATGTCAAATGGAGTGCAGGCTTCCTTACTTTCATGCTGAGATATCATATTGATCAACTTTAAAATTCTGCCTTCGCACTCAAATAAATTCCTGCTTGTGTGTTTCTGCTCTCAGATTCTCGGTTGTATGTTCAAGTGTCCTGTTCTCCAGTTTGAGCTCTTCTCCAGGCTCTCACACGTCTTTGCAAGTGAAAAATTCTCCTTGCTATTTTTCTATGATCTTGGTATCTGTATTTTTGTGTGACACACATCAACCAATAATGTTTTCATCTTCTTAGCTAGTTACTTTTGCTGAGAGCTTCTTTTCTTTGCTTCATTTAAAGTGGAATGTGAACAATCAAAGACATAGCATTATTAATTGTTTGGATTATAATGGACAAAAGAACATAAAATGGACTCGCCCTGAACTTTCTCTGTAAAGTGCCCTGAGGTGACTTAGGCAGTAAATTGACATATGTACAGTAAGCAGGGCTAAACTGAACTTAATTCCAAAAAAAAAAAAAAAAAAAACCTAAGATGTGCCAAATCCACGTTAATCTGCCCAGGGGGATACTGTGAAGTAAAACAAGTGAACCCGCAAGGAAGCAGTGATTAGAGCATCATTTCTCCCGTGCTATTGGCTGAGAACTTTTTGATGGGGTCGTTTCAAAGTTAGTGTGTATAGTTAAAATTCAAGTGTAGAAGATTCACAAACAGGCACACCAGAGTGGAAGGAGTAGGGCTTTAACTAGGAAACAGGACATTTAATGTGCAACGGTCTTACAAATTTCAGGTGAAGCTGAACATATTTGCAGACAAGCAAACTCTTGATTAAAGATAGTGATCACCAACGTTAATACCTTAATTTTTCATTTACTTACTTGGCTTAATTCTTTTTTTTTTTGTGTTTGTGTTTTTTCTTTTTCACTTGACTGTAAGCTATTTTTTAAAAACATATACTCAGAGTGTTATTTAACTCTGAAGACTTAAATGAAGATCTAGTGCTATTTTTCCAAGGTAAACGCTTAAGAAAAAGGTGAAAAAAAAAATAGCTGAAAGACATGCGACAGTAAGGTGCCCCGAGGCTCACTCAGCTGATTAAAATGGATATGAATAGAAGGCCATTGATGGGAACAGTTTTGCAAGCCTGCTTCTATCTAGTGAAGCAGCAATGAGTTTCTCAATGCTTAACAGAATATAGATGAGACAAAATGAGTGTGCTTACAAAAAGTCATTTAGCCAAAACATCCTATTCAGCAGGTATCCCAGGCAGGAGATCATCCCAAAGACTCATATGGGATGTAATTTCATTTTGCCATTAGAAGAATCTTCGCATGAATTGCTTCTATATAGTTTATTTTACACCGGTGGTGCTGACCTTCAGTGCTCAAAGCTTTTTATAAACATATTCAACATTTTAGAGATGTTTGGAATCTAAATATGATACATATTCAATTTATTTTTGTGTGCAGTTTGTCACGTGACCCTTTCCTGTTGCTGAGTGAGATGACGTTTAGTTAAATTAGGTCCCCAATGAAATCTGAAATGTCTTTTTTCTAAATGTTGTGTCATTCTTTTTTTTTTTTTTTTTTGTCCAATCCGTGTCACAGCTCTTTAGTTCACTCAAAAGATCATGCATCAGTCAGCATGTAGAGGCATTTGAATCAAAGCTGACACTTGGTACGTTATCTGATTTTGTTACTTAACTAATGTAAGGTACAAACTACACTGATACAAGCCAATTCTGACTCAACATTCTTGATGGTCCACATTAACAGTGCAACTTATTCAGAGGAGGCATTAACCACTACTCCAACTAAAATGCCAGTCTGAGAGTTCTCTATGAAAAAGCAGAGTGCATAAGTATTACAAAAAAAAAAAACTCCCATTGTGAGGCATGTCTTTCCCACAATATCTCCTAATGAATAAAAAATAAGAAATACTGAAATTTAAAAATGCCCAACTCCTGTTCTATAGGAATTTAAAAATGTGTTATTTAATGCTTTTTTTGGTATCAAACACAAGCAGAGAACGTTCAGAAATCAATCAACGTGACATGTGGATGTGGTCTGAGTAGTATCCTCTTAAAAATTTAAATGCTGTAGTACAAAATAATTCCACAGATTTAGTATCAATAAATTTTGAAATTATGTCGAAACAGTCAAAGCAGCTGAACTTTTTAAAACTTTTTTTTCCTGCATATATATATAATTTAGCTTCAAGCTGCTGAGTGAGTCTCAGACTTTTGGTAGGCTTACTTATTTTAAATTTATGGATGCATAATAATACTGTTTTTAACATCCCATCAAAAGGGATTACGATGAAATATTAGCATCAGTCCAAAATAGTCAGTGGCGGACAGAAAATGTAAGATATGTGTGTTTAATAAAGTAGAAACGATACTTGTGAATTTAATTAGTTTACTTACATTAACCAGTGAATTTGTAAAGTTGAAAATCATTGTGTTTCATATTTAAATTTGTCAGTGGAGAAGAGGGTAGACTTATAGTTAATTACAATAAAGGACGGTAGGGAAAAAATAATAATCTAAAAAAAGATTAATGTTGAGATCCAAATAATTCAGTAAAATGACCACTATGTGTAAAACCATTGGATGTCCACTCAAGGATTTTAGGCTGCATAATCGGTTTCCATTTATGAATAGCAGATACAAAAATGGACATGCATGTTAAAGGTGTAACACTTTGATATTTTCACCTATTGACAGCTACAATGGCCCAAACCTGGTGCTGAAGTATGACAAGCAGAAGAAAAGGCTTGTCAACATTGCCGTTGATGACAGTGATTCCCCGTTCTACGCTCTGAGAGACCGTCAAGGCAACGCCATTGGAGTGACAGCATGTGACATAGACGGGGATGGACGGGAGGAGATTTATGTTCTTAACACCAATAATGCCTTCTCTGGTACAGTACAAGCTGATACAAATGCGAACAGTATGTACACACTCACACAGTGGTTATACCTCTTTTATCGAACGAAAACAAAGCAGAGGAATATGTAAGCAGTTACCAGGCTTATCTCATCAGAGTCTTCATCAGATAAAAGATAAGCTTTGTGCTGCTATTAATCATACGGAACGCTACAGAAGTCACACTACAGCACCTCATTTCTGACATTTTTATTAAAACTCCCTGTTTCAGATTTCAGCCAGTGAGCTCGTCTGTTTCAATCTTTACCTCTCTTGAATTCTGTATCTCCCTGCATCAAGGTCGGGCAACGTATTCTGACAAGCTGTTCAAGTTTCGCAACGGACACTTTGAGGATCTTCTGAATGATGACATAAATGTACATCGAGACGTGGCCAACCCAATGGCCGGGCGCTCTGTGGCCTGTGTGGACAGGAAGGTAACACATAAACACACGAGCAGTGCAGACTACAGTATGTAGCTGTGCACTGCACACACATACACTCCCATTGTCGTCTTATGCGTGCATGCACGGGCGCTTCTGTTTGTTTATCAGTGATAACTCATGCATTGGCTATGCCTCCTTTCTCAGCATGTGCTATGACAGTTCATTTGGGGGGAATGGTGTGCCATTTTCTCTCCTCTGTCCATCGCATCAGTGTAATTACAGAGGCAAAGGCTCGTTTGTTTTGCAGAGCATCATACGGAGGGAGGGCGGGGGTGACTGCGCACTACTGCTTTCTGCTTGTAGCATTTTCTCTCTTCCTCTTAGCTCCTTTGTTTTCATCCCTTTTTCCATCTTCCTTTCTCCCTTTCCTCCCTCTGACTGACACACTCACACTGTTTCTTTGTCTCTTATCTCTCTCTCACATACACAGTTCTCACTTCTAATTAGGGAATGGGATAAAGTCAGTTATAGTGGGAAGAGGACTGCAGGGATTACAATAGATTCTTTTTTTTAACCACATTCCCATCTCACTGAATGCTGATAGGGTGTGCAGACACAGGTGACAGATCAGATTGGAAAGATATCTGCCTTTAATGGCATAATTCTTTCAGAAAAAGCCATAGGGCTCATGTGTGCTGTTTTATGACAGTTCAGGCAGATCGGCTGTTCCTGTTGCTGAACATGTTCTATTGGAACATATTTGGAAGAACACTATTCATAAATAAAGTGTTATCTTTCCGCTAAAGAGGCACATTTATCATCCAACCATTCTGTCTGTCCCATTATGTCTCCTTGAAAGTGGCATCCCATTATTATTCCTTTACAAATCTGATAAAGGGTGACATATTGAGGTGTCTGGCATTGAACTGATGTATCGTTTCAAGTTGAACTGGCAGGTGCAAATATATTTATTTCAAAAGCTCAAATAGCTGAAATGTGTTACAATAAAGGATATTATATATATATATATATAGATATATATATATATATATATATATATATATATATATATATATATATATATATATATATATATATATATATATATATGCATTTCTCACAACTAAAGAATTACTTGAAGTTTCGAGGTGGATGCTTGTTCAGGCAGTAAAGACTAATGGAAAGGGTATGCAAGTCCTTGCACCAACATGCACTTTGCAGGCATGCATGTCGTATTGTTCACAGTTCCAGTCCCAGTGACTATTATTGGCCTTGGGTGAAGACTTATTGAAAAATCATTGACTTTTAAGTCTGTTAAGTAACAGCAAGTGGCCTTCAGGGTTTTTCTTGGAAGTTGGTTTCTTTTCTTTGTTTTGTGTGTGTGTGTGTGTATGTGTTGTATAGTTCTGTCCTGCATGCAGTCAAAGAGAGAATGATAAAATCACCCTTTTTTTTTAATGACAATATTCCATATTGGTGTCATTAGGAGAAGGAACCACATAGGAGGGCTGAGCTCAGAGATAGGGACAGCTCAGGTGAGTTATTAGTGAACATTTCGGGTAACTGTCTTCTCAAAAGTTGAAATTAAATTTCGGCCCAGGGGTCATACTCAATAGAAATTAAACCAAATGGACTCAGTAGGGAAAACCAAATTAAAGTAGCCTGTGAAAAAATAGGAGCCCCCCTTTTAATCTTATGTAAAGATTGTTAAGTGTTTATAAACAAAATAAAAATAATAATTTGTTAACGTTCCATTATTTATTGAGCAATATTGAAGCCAAAAGAATATGATCATCAGGGCAATACTAATTTCTCCCATGATGCAGTAGTTTGTAGATTAGCCTTCCAACAGCATTTCCTGTGTGACATTACCAGTGTCTCACACTATTGTGGAGGAATCGTTTTGTCTTTGTTGCTTATAAAAGTCATTGTGCTTTTCTGTATTATTTCTGTGGAGGGTTTAAGTAGGGCTGAGTGTTAGGATTTTGCATCAATGTACCAGAGATTAAGGCTGAAGCTTACGTAGTTCTGGTGGGGATAAGGAACAAAGATAGCCGGGGTGAAGGTGTGAGGGTTTGGAGGGAAGAGGGTTTTGCGAGTTTTAGTAGAAGCCAGATGCTGGACTGAGGTGAGGTCATTGCAAGTTATTTAAAGAGCTGGAGGAATCTCTTAATGGCAGATTTCCTCTCTTTGTTCGTTTTTTTTTTTTTTTTATGTTCTTCAACTATGTTCTTCCAAATTTTTGTTGTGGTCATAAAGATTGATGTTATCCTCTCCACCTTCTTTTCCTCTAGGGCCGACTTTATGGTTCATATTCATTCCAGAAAGCAGAACTCTTCTTCGTGCCACTGCCGCTGCTCATCTTCCAGGACTTTAAACATCTCCCTTACAGCTGCTTTCATGATGGACGCTGTCTTTTTGCTCAGCCATGAGACACGACTTGTCCTACTCTCACTGGTCATTTTTTTTCTCTTTTTTTGCCACATCTGGACCAAAGCAGCCTTTACTTTTAAGGTTTCCCAAACTTGCTTGCCTAACTTTGCTAGTTTTATTTGTTCCTGTGTTTTGGGAGGTTTTGGCTTTCTTGCTCCACCAATAGCTGATTTCTGCTTCTAGCTGATGATCCTTTTGGGAAGCACCAACTGTTTTTCATCCTTTTTGAAAAGCACTTCACTCAGAGTTTTTATCTCACTCAGCATTATGGTGTTTTGTTATTGAAGTTCTGAGCACCTTTTGAATTATTACCTGCGATCTCATGATATTTATTCTCTGAGATTGTGAGCAAACCTTCATGGATGACATCAAGGTCACAGCTAACAGAGGTGTTTCCTTAAACAGTCTGCTGATTTTTGCCTTGCAGATGTTTTAGATTTGGATGTTTTGTTTTTTTTCTTCAGTAGATTCCATATCTGGAGCGACAAAAGAAAGTTCAGATGCTGGGGTGGGCTTTGAAGAGATCACGGCAGGTTGTGTTCTGGCACTGCTGTAGGAATTTTGTTTGCTGCAGCTATGTCATGTTCTTCTGGCAGCACAGCAGGCATTTCAGATGATGAGATACTGAAAGCTGAGGCTTTTGGTCTGCAGCAGTGACTTTAGCAGCACTGTTGGATACTTTCAGAGCTGAAGCTTGTTGTTCACTTTAACTTCAAATTTAAATCTGTTGCTGGCAAGTTGTGAAGCGGTGTTACAACTCTGAAACTAGAGCACATCATGTAATATTTGTGTCATTCTCATACAACTTTCTTTCTTTCTTTTCAAATTCTTTTTATTGTTTTTCAAGCAAGTATCAACAATTGTACAGGATAGTCTTCAAAGGTAATCACAGTCAACTTTCTTAAACCAGTAATGGTTGAGGATGAAACCGATCAGTGAGAGTATTTGAGCTCCATGTAGAAGATCTTCAGCCCATCACTGCAGATGGAGATCACATGGATATCTGAGCCCACTGGGCATTCAAACACAAGTGAAAACAGGATGTAAACTTTGCTGGGAACAACTTCTGCTGCAGAGTTTTCTTACAATAGATCTTAATGATCTCTCTCTTACATGTTGTCGGCAATTGCAGTGCTATTAGATAGAGATTTTGGCTGCGTAAAAGCAAAGAACAACAAAGCAGCAGCTCTTGCTATTCAGTCTATGTGTTGTTGTTCAGGCATATCTGTGGAATCTGTGTGTGTCTGTGTGTGAAACCCACTTCTCTTATGTGCCGTAATGTGAAATTTACCTTGACCGGACTCATTTTCCTTTCTTGTCTAGTAAAAATACAGTAAGGTGAACACAAATGGTAGAACAGCTTGTATTTGCGTGAGGCCCGGCATATGTGCATGTTTGTATTGATGGAAATATGTCAGGCCTGGTGGGAAAGCTCATTGGATTCAAGTGTGTAGTCTATTAGTGCGGTTCCGTCTGAGAGTTTGTGTCTGCAGGGACTCCAACTGATAATGGAGTGTGAAATTAATCTCCAAAGGGAGGTAGAGCAAGGGTGGCAGGCTAAAAGAAGGGGGTGAGGGGTAAGAAATGAGGTAAGAAGAGATAAAGGGGGACAGAAATTAGGAAGAGATGCATAATATTCGCAAAGAGAGCACAATAATGAAAAAAGATTACTCAAGCATATGCCTGGTGATACATACTCTCTAGCCTGTTCAATCCAGTTTTTTTTGTAACACATACCATTGTAATTAGATTTTAGATTTTAGGAAATTGTTTGACTTTTTTTTAAAATCTAAAATTACTTTAATGTTTAAAATCAAAGTCTTAATGTATTTGTTACAGTGTGGAAATAACCATCTTGTTCCCAGTTTTTTCAGCTAGAATTAGCTTCATAATAAACTTATTGCTCAACTGTGTGACTTTAAGTTTCCTGTTACTTTCCTGTTCTTCTTGTCCATTTGCCCCAGAAAGTATCCAGTTTTGGTGAAAGGAAAATAACTCACTTTACTCTAAATACTCAGCATCAAATGCCAGACAGTTGCAGTAGACCTTAGATTGAGAACACAGTGGAATCATTTTGGAGCTAGTGAAAAAAATGCCTTTGGGACTTTGTAGAGAGAAAAAATGGAAAATAATAACAATAATTGAACAAAATAAAAATTGATTATTAAAATGCACTTGTCAGAGGAGCTGAAATACATCTCAAATTAACCTGCAATATTGCCAAATGATTGGTCCAGATTAAAGGTGGTAATATGATAGAACTCCAGATGTGTGTTTGCAGCTGGTTTCTGCTGCCTCCATGTGGTCTATAAATATGAAAGACTGTATTTAAAAAAGTCAACATACTCTTCAGTCTCAAAATTGAGGTGGTTTGAATAGAACTGAACAACCCTCTGTGGTGTATGAAGAGTAGTTTTGAAGCTCTTTCTTTAGACTTATAGGTAATGGCTTGCTGGTAGGAACTCATAAATTATGGAATAATTTGTAGCTTTATATAATTCTATCTGATGAGGTGTGTAAAAATCCACCCGTGGCTAAATATATTTATCTATTTTTTCTTCTATAACTTGGACTTTTTAGATGGAGCCACACCCTACTGGTAATTTGAGGGACTGCAAGTTCTTGGACTTCCATGGTGAAGGCAGATAAGAAAGCCCTTTGTTTCAAAAGTGCCTTAAGCCTTTATTTTGTCTAATGACCAGCAGGGGGTGTCTCTCTTGTGGTAGGACAAGCAAATTCTGCTTCTAGCTTGATCTGTGATCTCCCTGAACATGTTCATTATTACTTTATGGTCACTATTTTAATGTCTTAATTTCAGGAGCTGAATATTCATTTAGTGCAATTATTGTTCCATTTAGATGATAAAGCAGAGTATGCATTAGATATGAGCTATGTTTTGATTGTCAAGCTGCTGCTCTGTGGACATTCATAATTTTTGCAGTTCTCATTTAGATTCATAACTCCTTTGTGTTGTCAGCTTTTAATTAAGCAAGAAAGCCTGAACTCGAGACTTCAAAGCATGTGTCCACAAACAACACCTTCATACTATATGATGGTGATCCTACAGAGTTCTGTATTGAGCACCAGCTTTATTACTGGTGTCTGGGCTGTCTGGCCTTTTTTTCCAAGGAAGAGAATAGTGATGTCAGCATCAAAAGAAAAAAAAAAATCTGCAGATTACCTTTCCGGAACAACTACTCTTTATTGCTGTGCAATATACAGCATAATATTAAGCACCCCCCCCCCCTTTTTTTTTTCCCCCCCACAGGGTACAGGCCGATATGCTATCTACATCGCAAACTACGCCAGTGGACACGTGGGTCCTCATGCTCTCATAGAAATGGATGAGGCAGCTAGTGACCTTTCCCAGGGTGTTGTTGCCCTCTCTAACGTGGCTGAGCAAGCTGGAGTCAACAAGTTAATTGGTGGGTATGAAGAACTGATGGCGGATGTGCCATAGTACTATCAGACCTTCAGTGTGATTCATACTGACATCTGCAGAGGAACATGTGCATGTTGTCCCCATAGGGTCTGAAAGACAGGACATTAGTACACAGAGGAGGCTGGTTGAAGGACAAATAGGAGAGAGTTGGAGAAGTTCCAGGTAATAAGAAAAGAGGGAGAAGAATGAAGAGGACATGGAGCCTCTTTTGGCCCTGTCAGCTCTTTATTCCAAAGTCATAGGAAATTGAACAGGAAGGGTGACATAGACATAAATCAAACCACATCAACTGCCTAAATATGACATCCATTGCAGCTTAAGTACTGATACAATAGTTCATGCACAAAAAAGCGAAGTCGTAGTCAGTCTCATCATGCTTATGAAAAAAGAATAACAAAGACTTTGTCTTTTGAGGTTAATGTTTTAAGATAATTTCTGCAATCAGTAGCTAGTGTGCATAATAATAGTAAATGTTTTTATGCATAGTAATGCATAATATGCTGTATAAATTCAATTCCTATTAAAATGATTTGTTGTGTGCCACAACCACTTCCCCCTCCACTTACAACCGCACACGGCCACCTCTCCCTCCTGTCTATTAATAATATTAGCTACTGAAGAAAGGGAAAAATGTCAGATGAAACAATCTTGAAATATGACCCCATAAATATGATGTTTTTGAGTCGGTTATACCTGTGGCTTCTGAAAATGAGGTGTATCTTGTCGAAATTCACAGCTTTATTCCATGTGCAATAAATATTCATTGAAATAGGTTTTAAATGAATGCACAATTTCAGTTTGATTTGTTTCTCACAAAAAAATCTCCATCTGTGATATTTTATTGTAACAACCGAAAAGCCCTTGATGCTGATGTTCCAGGAAGTTTTATAAATGGGCCATGACTTCGTATTTGAGAGCAGCAGAATGAATCTTCATCTTTGGATCTTTTTACATGAAGGACATCATCTGATCCACCATGGGGGAAGTGTGAGCTGGCCCAAAATTACTGTGAATGATGTATGGTGGATGGCTTTGCCATCAAATTGCCGTTAATCAGGGCCGAGGGACAGCCACTAAAGTTGTATATCTGATGGTTACATATCTCTTGAGAGACATTAGTAGTTTATGGCCACGGGGGGCGAATTATATTTGTCTGGGCTGATGGAGCGGGCCAGTAAATCAGGAGCATGTCTTGGCTCACAGCGCTGCGTCCGCATACAGGAAGGGCAATCAAAGCCCTTTCAACTACATAATTAAACTCCGCTGGTCTGAGATGAAACACTTTAGCTACATACTTCACTTTACAGAAAGTTATTGGAAAATCCCGGGGTTATATTGAAAGTGTACTCAATGGTCACGGACATCTTTTCATGAGGAGAAAATCACTGTTAGGTTTTAGTTAATGCTAAACTTTCTCTGAGTGTGTTGTATTTATGCGCTTGTAAGTGTTTGTGGTTTTACTTATGCTGTAGGTGTGTGTACCTGTCTTTGTGTGGAAGTCAGTAACTGCGTCAGCAGAAAGACTTGCCATGCTTAGAGCCAATGGCCCGGAAAGACAGTAATGATCTCTTAACATTCATTTCTGTTAGGAAGCTGATCTCTCCCTCTGTTCCCAACATTATTTCACTTATCCTGCGCCATTTTGTCTACTCTGTCTGTTTAGGTGTCTAATTTTCTCTTACTGAGCCTTGTTTCACTGTTTCTATCTGTGCAGGGGGTAGGGGTGTCGTGGTGGGGCCCATTGTTAGTCAAACTCTGTCGGATGTCTTCTGCAATAATGAACATGGATCTAACTTCCTGTTCAGGAACAATGGGGATGGAACTTTTATTGATGTGGCGCACCAGACTGGTAAGAGCATGTGGATTTTAAGGCAGGGTCACATGAGCACATGATACATTAAAGCTCAATGTTGGGTGGACCTGACATTTAACATTGCAGTGATGTCAGTCACAAGATCAGACACAATCAGCCAGGCAGTTGGATTGACTGGTGCCTTTGCTGCCACTTCAAAAGTTCTTCAAAAGTAAAAAGGATTTACACCAAATAAAAGGACCTAGATTTCAATTTGACAGCACATGACATCACTCCAAAGTAAATGAGAGGCAGAAATGATACACAAGTTTCTGTAGAAGAGTATATTACCATTATCATTATCATTTTAGGTGTGGAAGACCCCATGCAGCATGGCAGAGGGGTGGCTCTGGCAGATTTTAACCGCGATGGCAGGACGGATATTGTCTTTGGGAACTGGAATGGACCTCATCGCCTGTTTATCCAGCAGAATAACCGCAAACAGAAATTCAAGGTGGGCCCTGAACATGTTTTACCAATACTACATATGCACAGATGAGAAAACCTTTTATTTTCTTCTGGCAATATTTATGTGTCAAAAGGCTGATGTCTCAACAATGCAGACAGATGTTCACATTTGAAAGATCATGTTGCAGTGATAGAAGACAATGAACTTGTGTACATATGAGGTAGACGGTTTATGGGCTTACATACTTGTGATAGCAATGGATTCACAATGACAGAGAACAGGCTGGTAAAAACTGGAATGCCTGTAATGAAAGCTTAATGAAACAATGTGTAGAAAAATGAAACAGAAACAAAACGTTTTGTGGAAAAAAAAAGTCTATGAATCAATTTTCATTGTTATAACTTGGTCATGACATCTTGGGAGGAAAAGCAGCCAAATAATGTTTAACAGTTAGAAAAACATATTCTCACAGAGGTTCATGCACTAATGGCATTTAAACTATGTATTCAGCCATATGCATATAAGCTTATTCAGCATAAGCTTGCTAATTGGCAAAAGTCCAGGAATTGATGAAGATTCAGAGAAATAGCAGATTTAGCAAATAAAAGAATTGTGGTGTGACAAATACCGGTGGAGAAGTGAGTGGCTGACTAGACAATTCAGGTTCATTTCAGTTGAAGTTTATGATTTAAAACTTGCTTTGGTAATACATATAAACTCAAGGTTTTTTGGTAAAAACTTGTTAAACATAACAAAACAGAACAAAAGACATCATCATTCTTGTTGATGTTGAGTTCCACAAAGCGATATGCAGTTGTCGCAAGATATGACTGGGATTGGAGTAACCTTGGGTGGTTTTCACGATAGTTGAAAAGGGAGATTGCACATTTCATCAACCCGTATTTTACCCATATTTTAATAGAGATAAGACAACATATCAGATGTTGAAACTGAGATACTTTACCATTTTTTGTAAATTTTGCCCTTTCAGCAAACTTCGGTATCTTGCCATCGCGGGTTTGGGGTTGTGGGTCGCGGGTGGTTGGACCACCTGCGACCCACAACCTGCATGTCAGCGCATAAAAAAGCGCGCCCAAATGCCATCAATGGACATCCACCCGTTCACATGTGGACTTGCACAAACGGCTTTCGAATTAACTCTTGTCTAAAAAGCATGCTTTGGCCTCAGTTGAACCCCTGAGAAAATGACAGAGATTGTCTTAAAGGGCTTGCTCGCCAGTTAAACAATCGACGACCAGAGCGTATTTACCTGCAGCACACCAACTATCTGGGACTTTTAGGTAGCCGATAGGAATTGTTTGTGTAAAAATATTAATTATAAATTTAATATTTTGTATATATGTATGAATGTATTTAGGTATGTATGTATGTATGCATGTTATCTCAGTGAAGAGGAGGAGGAGGAGGAGGAAGGAAGAGGAGGAAGCTCTACAGCAGAGTCCCAGTCGAGCTGTGCATGAGAGCTGCTCCGATCTGGATGAAAAGATGCTCCATGGCGGGTTTGGGAAAGCGGGTTGCACATAGCACAACCTGCTCTTATAGGCAGTGGCTGCTGACGCCCTGATTGGTCTAACAGGTGGAACGCCCTAACCACTCCTATTCATAATATTTTTGCGAGGGAACGCCCCTCCCGCTACACATTATCCCTAAATAGCGGCTTTAGCAGATCTGGCCGAAGATCGGACTCACTGTGTCCTGTGGACTAAAGTAGAAGAGTGGCCATCTAGCTTGTTATCGGGGGACAGTTCAAAAGCCTGCATCTCTGATTGTATGGGGTTGCATTACTGTCTATGGCGTGGGGAGCTTACACATCTGGAAAGGTGCCATTAATACTGAAGAGTACATAGAGGTTTTAGGCAAGGCAAGGCAGTATTTGTATAGCACATTTCGTGTACAAGACAATTCAAGGTGCTTTACATAAAACATTTGAAGCATTACAGAGCATTAAAAAGTACATTAAAACAGGAGGAAATAAAAGGAAGATAAAATAATAAAAATGCAAAAAGTTAATCAACAGTTGTTTTTGATTTAAAAAAAGGAATTAAAAATGTAGATAAAGTGCAAGAAATAAAAGTTAATTGTTATGATAAAATGTGGCAAATGGAAAAGATTTTAACCTTGATTTAAAACTGCTGAGAGTGTCAGCAGACCTGCAGGTTTCTGGGAGTTTGTTCCACATTTGAAGGGCATAAAAACTGAACGCTGCCTCTCCGTGTTTAGTTCTGACTCTGGGAACAGAAAGTAGACTTGACCCTGATGACCTGAGGAATCTGGTGGGTTCATAATGAACCAGAAGATCCTGAATGTATTTTGGCCCTAAACCATTCAGTGCTTTGTAAACTCACAGCAGGATTTTGAAGTCAATTCTTTGACAAACAGGAAGCCAGTGTAAAGATCTGAGGACTGGAGTTACAGGATCCACTTTCCTGGTGTTAGTGAGGACTGGAGCAGCAGCGTTCTAGACTAACTGCAGCTGTGTGATGGTGTTTTTAGGGAGACCTGTCAGGACAGCGTTACAGTAGTCTAGTCTACTGGAGATAAATGCATGGACAAGTTTTTCTAAATCCTGCAGAGACATCAGTCCTTTAATCCTGGATATGTTCTTTAAGTGATAATAAGCTGACTTCACAACTGTCTTGATGTGACTACGGAAGTTCAGGTCTGAGTTCATAACAACACCCAGATTTCTGGCTTTTGTTTTTGGTTTCTAACTTAGCTCTGTGAAGCTGAGTGGTGACTTTTATTCTTTCTTCCTTGGCTCCAAAAACTATTATTTCAGTTTTGTCTTCATTTAACTGAAGGAAGTTATGACACATCCAGGCTCTAATTTTATCAATACATCTGGTCAGTGTTTGGATTGGACTGTAGTCTCCTGGTGAGATGGTTATGTAGATTTGTGTGTCATCAGCATAATTGTGGTAACATATTTTGTTGTTTTTCATAATTTGAGCGAGTGGGAGCACTTTTATAGCAACATATTGAGAAGGCATATATGGCTATATTTTAAAATTGGTCATCATGGTGGTACTCAGAGAGCTCAAGAGTTTCTCAGGTGGTACGCAGCATTAAAAGTTTGAGAACCACTGGTGTATAGAATCCTTCACTAAAAGTTTCTGTGTGCCCAAAAGCCAAAAATGCAGTGCGCCAAAAAATGTTCAGATTTATAAAACCTCAAAGCAATTTTCCCTTTATAAATCACTGTCCACCTGGATTATTGCCCAGGTGGATTCGCCTCATATCCTGCCCTCTACACATCCACATTCTACCGTAAATGGTCAATGCAACCTTGTGAATGTCTTTGCATGTAAATCAGCCTGCTGCATGGCATCACGCACTGCGACTTCAGTCTGTTCTCTACACCAGTGGTCCTCAAGCACCTGTCCCCGGCCCGGTACTGGTCCGTGGGTCATTTGGTACCAGGCCGCAGAAAAAAAAAAAATTTATAACTTCCATTATTACCGTTTGATTTATTATCTGAGTCTTAATGATGTTTTATTTTGAAAAATGACAAGAATTCTCTTCATTATATCTGTCTATGCCGTACTTTTGATGCATAACATGACTTCAAGACCCGTGTCTCAGTCACGTGATACATTGAAACCCCCCAAGCTGGCAGAATGAGTAAAAAAATAAACGTCTTTCCAACGGATGTTACTGATGTTCTGTTGTTAGCGCGATGTTACGAGGACACTTCTAATAAAGTTGCACGTGAATACACAGCGGATTTATGTTTATTATAATATATAGAAAATACTACAGTTCTTATGCCGGTCGTATTATTTTATTTTGTTGTATTTATCTGAGACATATTTTACAAACCAGTGGGTGAAAATATTACCTGGCATTAAACTGGTCCGTGGCGCAAAAACAGGTTGGAGACCACTGCTCTACTCTGTTCTGTGTCAGGATGAATGAGTTCATGTGTTGAGCCAGGCCAACTGTGCCACCAAATTTGACAGAATCATGCTTGAGTCACCTGTGTACACCTGTGTACCTGTGAACAGAAGCCCAAAAACGTTTTTAGTTTTAGTTAGTAGTGACATTGAATTGAAATTTTTCTCTGAAATGATATCCATTTTCCCTCACAGGGAACAACTTCTGGACGTTAGCAGGACACAGATTGTGTTTAGCCTTAAAATGATTTGTAATGTCTGCAAGTCCACAAAATCTTTTAGTGTTAGTAATTTAAACTGTAAAAAATAAAGAATGAGTATGATCCCTATATCCTGCCTTATGAATGAATAGCGGCCGGATGGTCGTAATTATTGTCCCAGACTTCTGCACAGAAATGGAAATATGCCAGAACTAGTGAGCAGTAGAGAGTACGTAGTGATTTATAATTGAGAAAATGTTTAGCTATGTTTATTATAGAGATACCTTTTGAAACTTTACTTTTAACATTACTAATATGTGATTTCCAACTCATTTTATCATCTATAATCACACCTAAAAATTTGATTTCACTCAGTCCTTCAGTATTTACCCAATCCATCTTAATTTTAATCTGTGCATTTGTTCTACAATTTCCAAACACCATCAATTTTTTTAAAACCATCGTTTCATGTTTCCCAACTCTGTATTTATCTGCTGAACAAGCGACTGAAGATCGCTGCCAGATCAAAAAAAAATATATACATTTGTGTCATCAGCAAATAAAATTTACCAAAAGTCATTTTACATTTTGCATAAGTCATTTATGTAAAGAATAAATAATTTGGGTCCCAGACCTCCCTGCTGTGACACACAACATACTGTATATCCAAACAAGTGGAACAATTTTCCCCAAGCTTCACAAACTGTTTCCTCCTGGTCAAATAACTCCTAATCCAGTCCAATGCTTTTCCCCTAATCCCATACCTCTCAAAATTATTTAATAAGATTATATGATTAATGGCATCAAATGCCTTCTATAGATCCAGATATATTTCAATATAATTTAGTTTTTGGTCTAATGAGTTTGTCATTTCTTTTGTGGAGTCTGATGATGCAACTGACATTGCTTTGTTTGAAAATTGAAAGTTTGGAAAATAATTAATGAGACTGATCTGCAATTTAAAAGCATTGCTCCAGGGAATCTAAATTGGCTTATAAACTGGGCATCATCATGGGAAATCTTTGTGGTCCCTAAAACTCTCTCCATCCTGATCCTTGAGGATAGACGTCTTCATGGTGTGCCGTTCATTTTCAGCATTAAGCACACTTTGGCAGAATCAATGCATCAATCGGTGTCATCCACTTTTTTAGTATATAACTTGAAGATGGAAGTATTGTCAGGGGTGTGGGCATAGGCGTAGTTTGACTTTTGCGTCAGGGGGGGGGCAAAAACAAACGGGCGCACTCTCACGCGAACCGGCGCGCATGCACGCGAACCGGTGCGCATGCACGCGAACCGGCGCGCATGCACACATATGTGCAAACTCGCGCGCACATGATGGCACACAAGATACACTCACCACGAAACCATGAAGTCCAAGATTAGATGATGTTCAAAACCAGTAGTTGCAACAGGATACAGTACACCAGTGGCGGCTGGTGAAAAAAAAATCTTGGTGGGGCTGGTGTGCCAACATTTTTCCCTGCCTAATCTAGCATAAGCATTAAAATGAACAGTCGGAAAATGACAACAGGTCCACAGTAATAATTTAATTTCAGTTTCCAGTTTTAAATAAGAAGTAACAATTTACAGCTATTTTAGACTTTATGCTATCAAATACTATACAATCAAGGGGTAAATTGTCCCTCCGGAAGGATGCTGTGCAGCCTCTCCAATAAGACACCAGCTGTTGAATCCGCACAGCTGTTGGGTAGCTTGATAGATCCATAGAACCGCTCCTGTATATTGTTGGGTCCATCAATGTACCTCAGTACCAGGACTAGCTGACATTATGTCCCCACATTGCTTATTCAAAAGCACCACAAAATTTAACACCAATTGATTATCTTGGACACAATATTACGGTTTTTATCTACCTCTTCATTGTGCCTTCTTTCAGTAATGTGGTGCCCATCATCTGGCTGCGTTGCTATGCTAATCTTTCCGAGCACAGCTAGCTTTACGCAGTTTTCCATGTGAACTTTGGATCTCTCATGTTTCTTGAACCGTTCAGAGGTGCTTTAAGTCAGTTAGTCCAGTCTTTGTCCAAGTCCAATCACATCTGTCACTTCTGAAGAGGATACAGGGGAAACAGAAAAGTGCATTAGCTGCTCCACAACCTGCCAGCCACGTCTCAGGGTTTAACCAACTCTGACAAAAACTCAGTTTGTATGATTTACCTTTCTCCTTCGTTTACTGGAAAATGTTAATTTCAGGCTTGTCGGGTCCCAGCTCCTTAACGAGAAGTTTTTTCTCCGTCGTCCGTCTCACAAAAGGGAACATTAATAATGATTTCACCGAATTAGGTGGAAGCTGCTCTTGAACTCCAGTTGTCGCCATCTCTCTTCCTCGTCGCCGTATTTTTTTTTCTCCCGACATACGACAGAGTCTGGGAGTCGCTCTACGAATAAAACTACCGCTGGCCCTTCACGTAGCTCTAGCTCATAAACCTTCACGCATTTTACGTAGCTGTTGGGGCGACATTTCCAGCGCCCCATCGGCATTAAATTTGGTGACGTTGATAGGCCAATTATCAATCATTTTTCCCTAGCAACCATAACCGGATTGGCTACACAGTAGATGTTATAAATGTTAATGTTAATGATGTTAAATGTATTAAGAAATAAAATATAACATGATTCATTTACCTGTCACAATATACTGCAGTTTATTTTGGACTTAAAAAAAACATTACGGTCAAAAACATTTATTTATTTTTGCCAGTTCGTTGACAATGCAATTACATATTTCAGCCACCAGTGGGAGCAATGCTCCCCCTGCCCGCCCGCAAACTCCGCCCATGGGTGTGGGGGTGTGTGGAAAGAGGACCCAAGTTGCAAGACGTTTTCAAAACAAAAAGGGTCTTTATTAAACAAAAGTACAAAAAAGCCAAAATCAAAAACTTCAAAAATCCAAAAATGCTAAATCCAAAAATCCAAACTTAACTTAACTCCAAGGTGAAGAGCACGAGGACGACCAGAGAGATAAGCAGGGGGTAAGGACAACAATGGACAGCAAACAGAAAGGGAGTGACAGGCCTTAAACACACAGGAACAAACGAGAGGCAGGTATGAACAATCAGGCTGACAAGGCGGAGGAAAAAAAGCTGAACCAAAAGGACAAGACAGACCTTCAAAGTAAAACAGGATGGAAAACAGGATATGAAGTGAAACTGTATAGGATGAATATGGGCTCACTTCACCACCTCACCATCTGGGCTGGCAGTTCCCCTGGTCTCCAAAATTTTCATGCAGGAGCATCAGAATTTATGTACAGGTGTGTACATTCTCCTGTCAAGTTAATATATATATATATATATATATATATATATATATATATATATATATATATATTATATATATATATATATATATATATATATATATATATCCCAATCTTTGTGTAGATAGAAATGTGTGCAACTTTCAGGCCTCGTTTTGTGCCTACGCAATATTTATAGATGAGGGCCCATGACTGTTTAGCAGCGAGAATCCTGCATCAGACAAGAATGAGACAACATCCCTCTTTTAAAACTCCACCAACTGGTCTCCTCACTTTCCAGACGTTTACAGACAGTTATTAAAAGAAGAGGAATTGCTCTACAATGGTAAACATCCCCCTGTTCCAACTATTTTGAGATGTGTTGCTGCCATCAAAGTCAAAATAAACTAATATTTTCCATGAAATGGTAAAATGTCTCACTTTCAACACCATCTGGTATGTCATATTAGGAATAAAATATGGGTTTATGAGATTTGCAAATCATTGCATTATGTTTAAATGTTTTACACAGCATCCTAAGATTTGAAATTGGGGTTGTAAAATATGAGTAAGTACAATGCAATGTTCATTATGAGAGTCAGTTTTTGTGTAGGACAGTTAATGTTTTGTGTGCAGTAAAATGCAAGTAAAATGAATTCAAAAAAGAAAAAGGTAGTTTAATTTAAAACTGAATTTAACAGATTGCTACTCTGCTTCATGACAGCAGTTTTGATCAAAAACAAAACAAAGTAAAAGTAATTTCGGTGGGGTTGGAGAATTAACCGTCACATTTTGAAGAACGATTTAAATGTTTTTGGTAAATTACGACATGCAGTGCCGTTCTGATGCCACATAAAATAGTTATGTCTGTTTCGAAAATTGCTGCTGTGGAAGAGTTTTGTTCAAAATCTGAATCTCCTCAGGTAAGTCACATAAACACAAAACTATAAATCAACTTTTGAAATGACTATTTCCATAAAATATTAAATATAGGTTGGGTGACTTTATCCTGGAAGTCACTCTTTAAACTCTGCATTCTTTCCCTTTTCTGCACAACTTCACTGTGAATTGACTTGTCTGGTTGCTGGCCATGTAAAGTTACAAAACTCAGCTTGGTCAAATGCAGTCTGATCCCACTATCGTATAGATGCTTTTTCATATAAATGGACAAGCCAGCCACTTTGTCTGAAATAAAACCAACCCTCTATTTATTCATTAAATATCCATTTGACATTAGTTGTCTGCCTGTCTTTGTCTGTTGATCTTGTTGTAGGTGAGTGTTGACAAGACAAGACAAAAAAAAAACTGCTCACATGCAGGTTTGTGGATATTCCAGAGTAAACAATACACACCGACCATGTGCAGTCTTAGTGTCTAATGATTCAGTGCGTCAGATAATTACTGCTGATGTAGGACTTTTAGAGAAAGGTTATTGGTCTCTATTTTCCTCTTCCGACCAAAATCAATGTATAATGAGCAAACAGCACAAAAACAACAAATCTAATCTATTTTCACTCTGAACCCTGGTGTTATCAGTCCCAACAGCTATATAATGAAATAACACTGCTCACCACTGGTCACATTTTAGGTTTAAGTGGTATTTAGAGACACACGGATGGTGATTTACTCCTTCAGTGACTCTACAGAGAACTGAGAAACAGCCGGCAGTGTGCATCTATTTTGTTTTACCTCTTTTTCACTGAGCAGCAGAGACAGAGATGGGTCACGCTGCGTGTAAATCTGCAGAGGTTCCTTGCTCTGGGATCTACCCATCACTGCCTGCACCCGTATCCTTCACTGAGTAGATAAACATCAGAGGAGGCATATTTATCGGGGTCAAATAAGGGGTTAATGTGTGACGCTTAGCTCAGAGACATTTCATCAGTGACACACATAAGCATGTGCTCTTGGACAGACACACACTCACAAAAGACAAATTGAATTGGTGGAACAAGATTTTTTAAATCAAGATGGCTAAATCACAAGCACAACATATTTAACACCCTTTAACACTTTCACCCACACAAGCTGACACCTTCAATATCCATGTTGACATTTGGCATGCATAATGAAGCCGTTGTGTCACTTCAGTAAACCGCCAATTAAATTGGGCTGAAACAGCACCTTGCTTTGGTAGTGGAAAGTGCCGATTAGGCCTCTTTATGCTCTAATTGAAATCTGTTGTGGGGGTTTTCCTCACAGGTCAAGCACACATATGCACATGCACTGAGAATATATTTCAGTCGATCCAAGTAGAAGTTGTTGAATTTTTCTTGGTCAAACTGGACTCAAGAGAGAGGTAATATCCTTTTGTAATGAATTAATACAAAGATGTTGAAGGTAGCGCTTATTTATCTCATTATTTTACTGATATATTTATTTTTACGATTTTTTTGGACACTTGTGGAAAGTGGGCAGGGACGGGGTGAGCAACCCAGTACTCCATTATCACAACTATTGCCATAAAACTTCTGGTAGTCAAAAATCAACTCAGATAACATAACCATTTTTATTAATAAATAAAATTAATAGAGAAAAAAGGGTTTATGTATATCTATCTATCTATCTATCTATCTATCTATCTATCTATCTATCTATCTATCTATCTATCTATCTATCTATTTAGCTCTCTCTATCTATCTCTCTGTATGTGTATATGTGTATATATATATATATATATATATATATATTAGGCCTGGGCAAGTTAATGCGTTATTATCGCATTAATGCATTAATTTATTATTAGTTAACGCATGTTGCTCTCATGCTTTTGTTTTGAAAAGTCTGTTACTGGCTGCTGCGGAACCGGAAGACAATTGCAGGTAAACAAGAAAAAGCTGAAACAGACATGGAGAACGGTAAAAATCCGTGAACTTTACAGTTAGGGTAGCAACTCAGGTAGCAATATTAACAATTCTGTCTTTTAAAAAAAATTCTGGACTGCAATAAATCTTTTCGCGTCATTCCTCCATGTTACATCAGATCTGCTCCATGTGTTCACTGTTGTGCTGTTCTCTTACCGGTTACTTCAGTGCGGCTCCATCTAGTGGCACAGGTGTGTAATGACAACAGAAAGTCCAGTCCTCGATTAAAAAACAAATTCAGTTCTGTGGCCCGTTTTTTCATTTTGTATTTTTGATCCAAGTCTAAAATTGAAATATATATATAAAAAAAACAGGCATTTTTTTGTTTTTTGTGTTAGATTGAAAAATGAAAAACGTAATAAAATGTCACTTTTTAATTTTTTAAAATCTTTGATTTACAGTTGAAAATAGAAAGAATGAGTGATACACGGATTGGTGAAGTTACTGAACTTTAACATGGACATTTTCATTTTAAATATATATCCTTGTTTGAGATTGTTTGCGTGTAATTTTAAAATTACATGCAATTTTTAAAACATTTTAAAACTAAATACAAGTCTTTTGTTTTTATGCACAGTCTTAGTTCAGTTGTGTCCCCTTCTTTTCTTTTCTGTCTTTTCTTCTCATGTCACATGTACTTATGTGGATAATATAGTAAATGCCCTTGTCCTCCCTTGTGGCCTCTGATGGCCATCCCCTCTCCTTCACCTGAGAAGAAGGTCACAGTGAGCGGCCCCTCCACCCCTGAAGCTTTATGAACCTTATAATTAAAACAGGGAGTAAATACTGGAGGGAGTGAAAGGCTGTTCTATAACTCTTTCTCAACTTATCACTGTGTCACTGAAGCGAGGAGATATCGGTTACTATTCTCATGCAAAAACTCAACTCTGCTGCAGAGACTTCTCTGTGTGTGTGTGTGTGTGTGTTTCTGTGTATCCTAGCTATTTTTCTTATGCAAAAAATGTAAAAACTTTTTTCTTTGCTCTTGTTGGAAGGCTTTGGATAAAAATCAACCAGGGTCCAACTCAAGGACGGTACTATATATAATGTATGACCATATAACTGTATATTGATGGCCATGTTTTTTGCTTAGGAGACTGAACTTATGATCTTTAGGTTATGGTACTCTCTCTAAGTCTAGTGCACAACACCATGTTCTACAACTGTGTCAATTTTTTCACTTGAGCTGAAACAGATACACTTTATGAGATTTGTGTTTTGTTACTAGAAACAAGCCATTCATGTTATTTATTGCACCGTCATGTTTCTGCAGTAGACAAACCAAAGACTGGCTCTTGAGTGGTCTCTGTGTGTGTGTGTGTTTGTGTGTGTGCTAATGAGGTTTCGCTGTCTTTTTTGCAGTTTTAAATTGCAGTGAATATTGTGTTAGCTCACAAGTTTACTACACAAACTCCAGCTTCAGTCCACAGGTTTTTTGACCAGATGGGGCTAGCATTTCTGCCTGAATGCATTTTATGCAGGGGAACAGATAGAACTTCAATAACATCTCTTAGGAACAACTTCCTTTGTGTGGTGTTTATTTTAGACAGGAGGATAATACAGGCGTACATGGCCATTCTTGTTTGGGTGAACCCAGTTTTTGTTTGAGAGTTTTGTCAGGTTTGTAGTGCTGTGGGATGTAGAAGGTGGAGGAGAGCATGGCAACGTTTTTAGATATAACCACAGATGAATTTATAATGTTTGCCCATTTTTTAAGTTCCTTTTTGTTCAATACTGTGATGTTGTTTTTTTTTTTCAGACTTTATTTGAACTTGACATGTGCCCAGTTTGAGTTATGAAGTCTGAAGACTGGAGACTTAGCACTTGGAGATTTGATGTGATGGACCTTCATGTGTATTTATGAGGAATCTGTTTTGTGTAATTTGGATCAATATGTTTGATCATTTTGGTGTCAAAACCGTTGTGCAGATCTATATTTCTCATTGCCAAACTTAAAGCTTGCCTTCATGCTACATCACTACTAGGGATGCAACGGTACTAGGTAAAATACGGTACGGTTCGGTACGACCTGCACGGGACTCGGGACATCACAGGCTTTTATGTCCTGCGGTATTTATGTTCCAGTAACTTTGCATTGGACTTGCACATGAGCGTGCGGGCCTTTTAGGCAGTGGCGTGCACAGACATTTTGGGGGGCAGGTGCTCAGTAAAAAATAAGGGCACAGACGTGGCGTGTGGAACTGCTGGCTGCCTTATATAAACATATTCTATTCTCTCAGAGAATAGAATATGTTTATTTGAGTAAGACTTGGTGACAATAGTCAATGCATTACAACGCTAAGACTCACCACACCAGGCTGTAACGGCCGTGGCCTAACTTCAATTTCCTACTACAGAGCTGTGTTCTGCAGACACATTTTTATAGGGTATTTATTTATCATTGTCAAAGTTTTAATAATAGCCTATTAATGTAAATACAAGATTACTGCATGCGTTGTAACGTAGAAATAACTTATGGTTGGTACAAAATAATATATTTAGCTAATACAGCTTCATGCCTGATTTAGTTCCACCAAACCACTTTGTGTTGACAAAAATAAATCAGAGACAGCTTTTAAGATATCTTAATAAAATTAGTGGAAAAGGCCCTAAACAGTGAACATGACTCTGATGTTGACTCTGACCTTTCTGTCTCCTCATCATCCTCAGATGGCTGCTTTATCCAGGTGAGCAGAGAGCTGCTGCCCTGGGCTGCCTGCTGTAGCTCCCTTTCTCTCTCCTTCTTAAGTCTGTCACTTCTGGGCATGTTGCAATTAGTAAATTATAAGGGACTGACAGTATGAAGACTGATTGTTGACATTAGGCTGCAACAAGGTAGACAGCTACTTTTTCTGTTTATTTATTTTTTATTATTTAGCAAATAAATCACTGCAGGTGTTAAAGCAGCAATATGTGGGCTAACTCTGGAGGAAAGACTGGCTCCACGCGGTTCTCATTCCCAGGTAGTCAGATAATGACGCTTTGGGACCACCAGTCCAAAACGTTGATTATTATGGCTAGCGTTAGCTTGTTAAGCAGGTGGGCAGTTGGCTAATTTAGGCTCGGTTGTTTGGCGCTGTATGAGACAGGCTACTTCACAACAGAGACAAATAAATGCACCTAGCTTGGCAACTGAGGCGTAGGGGGCAAACAATACACTCGATTAATTTATGTGTTACCTGGTGGTGGCTGGTTGGTCAGTACACTGTACAGCTCTGCAGACAGTCCAATGCTGCTGCGACGCGCATTTGGGTCCGGTCTGCGCGTTCAGGTTGACAAACGAAGAGATGGGCCGGGGCACAGCACAGGTGTGTGTGTGTGAGTGTGTGTTTAATGTTTTATTTAAAAAAAAAAAAAACAACAACTAATGTTGAGGAAGGCACCTGCTTGGTCCAGAGAGCAACGGGCAGGTGCTCTAGCACCACCTGGTGTCTATCTGTGCATGCCACTGCTTTTAGGCAACAGGCCCGCCACTGCATGTCAATGTCTTACAGTGACCACCTGATCACACTTTGGCCGGATGGCTGCAGCTCATAGACGCAGGAAAAGAAGAAAAAAAAACAAAAGCAGGAATGGCCAGCGGTAGCGGAGAAGTTGGGAAAAACTTTTTAAAATCACCGGTGTGGGAACATTTTAGTTTTGCTGTTGAATACACCGGCGAGGGAGTGAAAACAGTTAACAGAACGCAATCTTCCACCTCCCTAAACCCAGATCTTACCTGCTTAAGATCCAGTTGTGACCAGTTGTGCATCTTGGTGCAGCTGATATGCTTTTTAAAATACTACAGAACAAATTATTGGATGTGCATTTAAAGATCACGAACAATTAATGTTCCTGTCCCTCCTCGACCACCAACAGTTTCAGACATATCGGAAATAAATTCCCACATCCAACCTTTTACAGCTTGACACCAGACACAGAGATCTCCTTGGTTTCCTCCACAGCAGACATCTGAATGAGAGCTGCCACAGCTGCACATTTATTCCATTTGGACGCACTCTTTTACGCGCTGACATAAGAGTTGCGCTTTCCGCAAACTTGGTGTCTTGCGATCGCGGGTAGCAGGTGGTCTGAAACTGTACCGAATCATACCGAAACTGTGACACAAAAATCCCTGGTACCGTACCGTGAGCCACCTGTACTATTGCACCCCTAATCACCACTGAGTTGTGTTTTTAAAGTTGTACAAAACTTGTACAAAATGTTACAGCGGTGGATAGGTCTCTTGAATGTTTACAGTGGATGAAAGATGTCTTTAGGCCTAAAAGGAAAACAATGACATATCATTTAACTAGTAGAGCATTCAGTCAACTTCAACTAAATGTATTCATTGCTGCTGAATTTTCCTTTAAATGTATGCTTGTGTGTTTGTTTTTCATTTATGGGCCTTTTTTCTCAGGACATAGCCTCTCAGAAGTTTGCCATGCCGTCCCCGGTTCGAACCGTCATCGCTGCAGACTTTGACAATGACAACGAACTGGAGGTCTTCTTCAATAACATCGCCTACAGAGGCCCCTCCGCCAACAGACTCTTCAGGTGCTCACATAAATAACTCCATACACATGCACATACATGTACATCTGCAGATTTTGTTCAGCCACGACAGTATGTTTTAATAGCACTTTGATGATGTGCTTAATGGAATACTCTTGATTTAATATTCTAAAGGTGAGCTTGGAAGCTGAGGAGAATTTAAAATTCCCAGTCAAGGATACTTATCTAGTCTGGCATCCCGCCTCCTCCTCCTCCTCCTCCACAGATGAATGAATCTTTCATTAAGACAGTTTTAGTTTCTCTTTGGCTCATGGTTTGGGTTCCTCTCTCGATAATATTAATGAACTCAGTACTCAAAATTCAATGTGTGATACCCTATCAGTTGATTGATAGTCAAGTGAATCCATCCTGTCTGAATAAAATCTGACCTTGCATGTTTTCCTGAGCAGGATTCAGAATTCTATTAACAATGAGTATCAATAATCAGTTTATGTACAGGAGATTTCCTGGATCAGAATATTCCTGCTCACAAGGTCAGTGGAGAAAAATCTGTTTTCCTGGTCTGACCTTGATGGCTTCTGCCATTGTCAACTGTGAAGATAATTCAGCTTATTTATTCTGACCCCTGGCAGTGAAAAGGAAGAAAGAAAGGCAAAATGAAAAAAAGACTTTGGAAGACAGTGCTGGAGCTAATTTGTTCAATGCAACTAATCAATAATTAGCTGAGTTTAGGGCTTTAAAAGTCAGGATCAGCACATTAAGTGCAGAAGGACATTTAATTATTAGGGCTAATAGAAAGCTGTATATAAAGACATTTTATATAACGAAAACATCAGTGTATTGTAAAAAAACATAGCTTCATAAAAAAGGACAATAAAACCAAATAAAAACAAAAGGTACCGGTAATAATGACAATTCCTTCAAAAGCTGAAAATCCTTGAAAAAAAGGTTTAATTTTCACATTTGGAATCATGCTCGGAGCTGATTAAACACATACATGTGATAGTGTTATACCGAATTTTCCTTTATTTGATATTGTAGCCTCTTAAAGGCCTTTTGCTCATCACTTTAGATCATTGTCTTTTTTTTTACTGTCCTTCAATGTACCGTTGTTAGTAGAGCTATAGTGTCCAACGCCACCTCCTGCCACCACCTTTTCTGTCTAGTCCATTTACCAAAAGCGAGGTACAAAACATTACCCAACAAATGAAGGAAGTGACAGAAGTAACCAATAACAGGCACATTATTATTACAATTTTTTGTGATACTCTAAATTCTTTGATTACAGTAATCATGTAGTGAAAATCGGCTATTATGACAGTCCTCGGCACATTTAATTTAGATTACATCCTAATTTTGACTATATATATTGTGCATAATATACTAAAAAAGTGTACATACAGGGAAAAAGCATCAAAGTAGCAACAGAGTGGCTCCATGTGTATAAATATATTTAAGATTACATCGATTTTAATCACACCAATAACTTTATTATTTTTTAGGGCCAATGAGAGAAAGTTCATGCATGCTGGTGATTCCTATGCTGCACATTTTTCTTCACTTTTCTACTAATGTTTTCCATTGATTTTGTGGGTAATTTTTGTCGTGGTGCTTTACAGGGTGAGCAGGAGAGAACATGGAGACCCCCAGATAGAAGAGCTAAATATTGGGGAGGCAGCAGAGCCTGATGGACGAGGAACCGGTAGGCGAGGCAGAACAGACAATAACAAATGACCAAATACACTAACTTTATTAGTTATACCAATATATATATATAATGTAATTTAACACAACAGCTCTGCCTTGATATATAGTCTTTTTTTTCCGTTGCTGTTGATGATGTCCAAAAGGTGATAATGATGTCTTATGTTTGTTGTTGAGGTTATAGTGAGGAAAGGATTACTTCCAAATCTAACTAGGTACATAAAAAAAAAAATTATATATATATATATATATATAATATATATATATATATATATATATATATATATATATATATATATATATATATATATATATATATGGCAGTTTAGAGATGCAGAAGCTGCAGCTGGTAAGTGTTGTTGTATGTAATGCCATTAGATGGCATCAGAGCTCTACTTAGGAACATGGCTGCCTAATGCTTTTCTCCACATTATCAGTGTCATAACTATTAGGGAAAAATAACTGCTGTAAAGACTGTTTCCTCAAGTGTTAAGCTGCATCATTATTGTGATGGCTTTCCAGGAGCTGTAGCTACAGATTTTGATGGCGATGGGCATCTGGAGCTCTTAGTGTCTCATGGTGAAAGTGCTGCACAGCCTATCTCCATCTACAAGGTCAACCAGGTGAGTGTTTTTTTTTTTTTTTTTCTAAATTGCGCTCACCGTGTAGAGTGTGTCATCTTAAACCAAACTCCCTTTTCCTCTTTCTGTCTGTGTGTTAGGGCGTCACTAACTCTTGGCTACGAGTGATTCCCCGGACCAAGTTTGGTGCTTTTGCAAGAGGAGCAAAGGTGGTTGTGTACACAAAGAAGACTGGCCCACACACACGGATTATTGATGGTGGCTCAGGGTACCTGTGTGAGATGGAGCCTGTGGCCCACTTTGGCCTCGGTAAGACCACACAACTATAGAGGGATCTGACATCTCAACTAACCACACCTGTACCTCTGGGAGGTTGCAGCTAGCAGGTGTTGATTTAGATTTGCCCTGCTCATCCTTAGCGGCCTTTATAATACGCTCTAGCAGGAAATTTTCTGTGGTCTTGTACCTTCAGAAGAGGCATATTGGACATCTGAGATAAACACTCCTACTTGTATAAGATTCAGACCATGTGGGCACAATATTCTCTGGTTCTTCAGGCAGGACAGCTGTCTGGCAGGGTTACTAAAGATCTGTTTACATAGCAAATGCCACTTTAATTAAGGGCCACAGAGGGGGCCTCAGTAGGTGAGTTTTCTCTGTGCCTGATTAAAACAGTTGATAGAAGAGGGTGTCTGTACAGAGCGCAGGAGCAAAGGGGGCAAAGGAGGAAGATTCATAACTTACATAACTGTTATGTATGAAGCCTCATATGACTCTCCACTTGTGTGTCCCATTCTGAATAATCCTTTCTTAAACAGGCAAAGATGTGGCCACCAATGTTGAGGTGTATTGGCCAGATGGTCGCTCAATAGCCCGGCCCCTGGAGCCTTCAGACATCAACTCAGTACTGGAGATCCAATACCCAAGCGATGAGGACGAAGTCACTCCGACTGTGGAAATAGAGGTACAAAAGCCATCATCAAAGTAATCACCGATCATCCAAAAGAGTTGTCTTCTGTAGAAACGTTTTGGCCATAGATCTGGCCATAGATTGTTTTTTTGTTTCCAACACAACAGCACTCATGGGGTTTTAGTTAACAAAATATTTTGATCCAAATAGGTTGGGTTTGAGCCTAAAGAGTTGGCTTCCCAGTGAGAACCAAATGCTGGCCAGATCCAATTGGGTGTCATAAAGACATTTCCAGCATGTAGTCATGTGTAAACTCATGAGGAACATTCAACTTATCCAACTTTAGTGTGAAACTGCTGTTAATTTGACATGGTTCTGTACTAGCTATGTTATTTCTGAGCAGAAGTGTTGCATGAATGAAAAAGTAGACTTGTTCAGTTTTGGTTGAAAAGCAATGGTAGGATCTGAAGAGGTTATTTAACCTTAACTGGTGTGCAGCAGCACTGAGAATGAACTGATATTCTCTGGGTTTGTCTTCAGGGATTGTAAAGATTCTTGCTTCACTTTAACTGTGTTTTACAGTGTGGTCACGGGTTTTCTCTGAATGAGAATGGTCGTTGCACAGGTAAGATGAAACACTTCATCCACTTGCCTAACACTGTCCTCGTATCCTTGTTCAAAAACACCTTAAGTCATTTGTCTATACATTCCTCACCTCCCTCACTCAGATAAAGATGAATGTACCCAATTCCCCTCTGTGTGCCCCTCTGACCGTCCTGTCTGCACCAACACCTATGGCAGCTATAAGTGCCGCGCCAAGAGGAGATGCAACCAGGGCTTTGAGCCTAATGATGATGGGTCAGCCTGTGTGGGTGAGTGGTCCTGACAGAGACTTAGCTGGATTACCAAGATCAGGAGAACAAAGGACGTGCTTGCCAGAGAGTGAGATGTGCTAAGCTGCCTTAATTACGGTGGTTTTGAGTAAAGGCTTAGAGGTGCTAACATTCCTCTGACTGTGTCCCTTCTCTGCACTTGCTGTCTTGCATGACTGACTCCCCCATGTGAATGAGTTGTCTTTTTTTGCCATGTTAGTTACCATTTTATGTTCCTCTGTTTTTCCCTTCTCTTTGCAGCCCAGGTGGCTTTCTTTGGGGATACGCGGTCTTCTGGGGAACGCAGTGCTTTCCACATGCTTTCTTTCTGTATGCTGCTACTCATCTCTACCCATCTGCAAGTGGGACTGCTGTAGCTGTCACTGTTTTCTCCCTTTCTTCACCTATGAATGGTGTTGTACAGAAACTCTCAATGCAAACTTTTCACACACACACACAAAAAAAAAATCTCCGTCCCACTTTTCCTCCGGGTCTCTGCTGTATTTTCCCATCAGGTATTTATAGCTTAGCCCTCTTGTCACCACTGCTGTTTGTCACCTCTTAGCTCCCGGCCCCCTCTGGACTTTAAAGAAACATACAGAGAGCATGCTTGCCGGGAGCTGCAAGGATCGGAACTAATTGTGTCACCTATGGAGCCCTCACTTCATCACCTGACACTTATCTTAGTGGGACCTGAACTGAGGCCAAATCAGTTAGTGGAGTTGCAACGTAACCACTGCACATACAGAGGCAGATCCACTGGCTCCACAGAGCGTGTTCTTTAGATACACACTGTGACCCCCATCTGTATCTCCATCGTGCTGCTATGCTCATCCTACAGTGTTACTCTTATTCTGATGATGGGCTTATTGGAATGCTGAGGAACACCGAGCTTTAGGTTTTTTGGTCTGTAGTAGTATGTATGTGTATGTATGTGTGTGTGCTTGTGTGTGTGTGTGTGGACGCGTGTGTGCGTGTGTTTGCTGCATTCAAAGAGATGGTTGGGTTGGAGAACATATGTCACACCATCTGTCTCCAATGTCATGTTGCATTTTGTTATTGATTAATAATACAAGAGGATAAACCCAAGGGTATATATGAGTGAGCATTTGAAAAAGGATTTCTATGTGTAAAGTAGCCAAAAAAGTGCACTTGAAGCCCACCTCCCAAAAAGAAAAAAAAAAAATATATGTAATAATGCCAGGTGTATGAAAAAAAAAAGGAAAGCCAACAAACACAAAAATCATCATTTAATTTAATGTGGGCAGAGTGGTATTTCTTTTGCACTATGGTCTCAATGATGATGACAAAATTTCAGACTTAAAGAGTTGAGGCTTGCGATGCACCACAGTCTTATCAAGGTCTAATTTCCTCTTCCCTGTCTGTAGCTATTTGATTCAAGCCCACTGTTCCTGCAAGCATAGTACCTGTATTTTCAGTAATTAATATCACAATAAATAATTTATTGAAACAGGTGGATGCTGTAGTTCCTGTCATTAGAAAGAAGTTAATTGTGTTTGTGTTTGATTTTTTTTTTCAGCTGTGCACTTGGCATGCAGCCACATGCGAGTGTGTGTGTGTGTGTGTGCATGGGTGACTAAAAAAAATTAATTAAATAAAAAGAAAAAAACAGTCCTGGTTTACATTGTATTGAAGGTATGCAACTGATGAATCTGTGTACCTCACTAATGTATTTGATAATGCAGATTTACTTTAAGTGAGGTTATTTTACACAGCAGTAGAGGCTTTTATAAAAGAAAAGATATTTATGAAACATTTTTAGCCTTTTTTTTCATTAAAGTCTGAGTAAAGCAGAAATAAGTATGCATTCTGAGTTTGTCATATTTAATTTAAAAAAAAGTGTTGTTAACCACCCAGCCAAAATTGAAGGAAGACAACACGTATGGTGCTTAAATAAACTGTAAACATTTGTTTTAACAGAATCAAACTGCTTCGGTATGAAATCAAATACATGTTGTAGATATTAAATGTTTTGGTTATTTTGAAGCTGTGGAATAAGAGCTTTGTTCAGTTCTGCTGCTTAAACTTTTCTTGAGGTTATCTCTTCCAATGATGCAGTCGAGCTGTCGGCACGGTGTGCATGCTGCTCCAATAAAAGTTTTGAAAACTACGAGATAAAAATGAGACAGTGTTGGCAGTGACTCACAACTCTCAATCACTGTAGCTTTGCATTCAATCGTTCCACAGCTTCCACTGATATTGGGTCCACTCAATAGATGTGTTGCCCTTTAATCTCCACAGTGCAGTATTTGGTCTTCAGCAAGTTAACCCATGATGACTTAGTCTGCGATGGACTGGTGACTGGTGTCCAGGGTGTGTTCTGCCAATGACAGCTGGGGTAGGCACCAGCAGACCCTCGTCACCTTGCAGTGGGTATAAAAATGGATGGATGGATGGATGACTGATTCACACACAGTGTCTTACTCCACATAACAGAATCCACTGAGAATAAGTTCTCAAACTGGTCTACATCATTATTCCTATGTGGCTTAAGAAGGTTTAAGTGGGTAAATTTAAGGAGAAAGCCTAATTTGCGAAATTCTGACATCCTGCAAAGACGGATTTTTTCAATGAAGGCAGAGATGTGAGTTAAATGTCAGCTACAGTAGCTAGCTAACATAGGTGCCTTTTCCAAGGCTAAATGCATCATACATAGCTTGTTCATAACATCATAGTTTTGGTTGGTTAAATTTAAAGTCCTGCTCTCATGTGTCATGGAGCCCTGATTTCAGACATGCCTAAAAAGTCCAGAAAAGAAATTCAATGTAAATATCGCAACTCCACAATTTAATACAAAATAATTGTCAGTATTTTTAACATGTTTTGAAAAATAGTATGTATGCAATTTCCATGCAAATCTGTGAATGTGCTTTACTTTGACTTCCAACAACAGATGTAGACTCATACCCATACATGTGGGGGAAAAAAGTACATCCTCAATCTACTATAAAGTAAAAAGACAAAAAGAAATGTCTAGTTTTGATCAGGTTATAAATGAAGGAAAAGCACCCTTAAATGAACAACATATGACATATTTAATTAACAAAAACCAAAATGCAGAGGCAGTGTGTGAAAAACTAATCAGACCTCATGGTTCAGCAAGTCTGCAGTCATCTTTAGGTTCAGTAACTTGAATTAATCATCTCATTATAATCCTTGCATATCATTGTGGAAGGATTTATAACATCACAGCCTCAGGTCATTTAAGGGTTATGGTGTTGTAGATTTACTGGTATGGTTGGGATCGCTATCCTCTTGCATGAACCAAGTACAGCCAAGCTTCAGCTGTTGGATGGATGACACCAAAACAGCTCAAACTTCTTTGGCATACACATGAGTTTGTATGCTGAGGAGATTGTGGCGACTCAACGATTGTGTCAAGACTCTTTAGCTGGAGAACAATCAGAATCATCATCTTCTACCTCTGTGCTGAACAGCTGGTATGAAGTCTTTGTCCCAACATGCTGTGTTTAGTTTTTGACAAAGGATACAATTTGCTTCATGGCTTTATGATCTTCACTTTGGTCTCATCTGTCCAATGCACATTGTTCAAAAACAGCTATTGCTTGCTCACATCCAACTGTGCAAACCTAAGATGCAATGACATGCTCTTTTTTTTTAGAGAAAAGGCCTTTTGCCTTTTCTCCCTTTCACCCTCATACAGTACAGTCTTTTTCTAATTATACTGTCATAAACTTTAACACTTAACATGCTAACAGAACCCTGTAGAGCCTCAGATGTGGCTCTTTTTTCTTTGAGCATTTTACAGTCTGAAATGGTGAACTTGCTGGGATGTTCATACCAGGGAACACTGGCAGCTTTCCTGACTGCATGTTATCTTGTGAATAATCTCTCTTGCTGATCACTTCCCAGATTCAGGGGAAGTAACGATTGTTTCTCTGTGATCATTGCTGATGTCTTTCCTCCTTTACTATGTGCTCCAACACACCTGAAATCTATAGTAAACTGACAAAACTGTGCTTATAGAGCTGCTCAAACTTGCTGATAAATTAGTCAGGTGTTAATTAGTAATGAATTAGCAGCACTTAGCTGCAGCTTACCTTCTTGATTCATGAGGAAGCAGTCAAGTTTAGTTTTTCACACACACTGTTTCAGCATTTTGATTTCAATCATGGCAGTATAAAATTGTATTTGCTGTGGCTCACATTAGTTTTTATTTATCCTTTTGTCCTTATTTTAGGATCTGGTGAGGGGGCAGATGATTTTTTTTTAATATCCTAATATTTAAAGGTGGAGTAGGTGTTGTTTGAAAAACGGTTCCAGCAATCCAACTCAAGTGAGATTTTGAAAATATACACTCCCTCCCTCCTCCCAAAGGCTCCGCCTCCTCCTCTTCAGCTCACCCCTCGAAACCACGCCTTCACATGATTCACGACTGCATGAACCATAGGGAGGGAGGGAGGGAGGGGTGATATTTGATGGACGTATTAGGCAGCCAATCAAAATAGTGATGATCACTTTTTTGATTGGTCAGAGTTTTTCTCTGATTATACCTTCTAGACTGGACCAAAATGTTTAGTTTTTTTGCAAACATTTTATTTCAGTGGGTGCAATGGAAATGTGAAAAGGTTTTCAGGCAATATTGTAAAAAGTGTTGCAAAAAAAACAACACCCACCCCACCTTTAAAAGCTTAAAAATGATTCAAGTTTTCTTTTTCTTCATATTACTGTATGTTTTTCCTCATTCCTATGTTTCTTGACATCTTTTGGTAAAAAAAAAGAAAAGATTCCATGAAACTGAAAGCTTTAATACGTTGATGACCCGTTAACTGTTCCTCATGATTCTGCAGGGGAACTTCAGTTCACAGCTAGGCAGCCGCAAAAGAACAGAATGTTTTTGACTCACCCTTTGTCTTTAAACCAGTGTACAGCGGTGCGATGATGTGTGTTACCAGTCCAGTCCTCTGGTGCACTGCTTCTCTCTCTCTCTCGTATATGGTGTGTGTGTGTGTGGATGTGTATATTTTATACGTTTTTCACGTTCTTTCAGCTTCAAATCTCACGCTTTCTACTGAAGATACAACACCAATCAACCGAGCTCGTTAGTGAGCTGGGGCCAAACCACTAATGGAAATATCAAACACTGACTTCAAGACTTTAACTCAGAGCGAGGTTCTCTGACTCATAAACATTTTTTCAAGAAAACTACAGTAAGAGGCATCAGTGGATGAAAATCCTATAAACTTTACACAGTGAAGTGCCATTGAGAGTACTCACCATAGATCTCTGCGGTGTTTTGCTTTCTGTGTGAGCCAAATAAGAGTTACAGAGGCCTCTGCCAGACCATGTCCACTCCTGTAAATATTTTAACATGTTTTCACACAAATGTGTCAAAGAGGATTGACTTAGGCTGCTATTAAACTATCATTTGACAATAAAGAAACTTTTTTTCTCGAAAGTGAGCCACATTCCTAACCTGATAACAGTGTTGCCAGTGACTGACATGGTCGTGTGATTATACTTTGTTTACTTTTTGGAGAAATGTGTTGATAATGATTTTTACAGTATAATTTCACTCGACTCTAAAGCTTTTGGAGAACCATGGGATGCTACTGACAAGATCTGGATTTTTGGTAACTATATATTGCACATTATACATTTAGTGCACTATGTAAAGTTTTCAATTAGTTTATTCACACCACCTAAGCATACAAGGAGTCTATGTTAATCTACAAAAGTCAATTCAGAAACATATTTGTATCGTTGAGACAGAGCTAAATCTGTGGAAAATAAATAGAGAAAATATTCCACAATGATGAATTAGGATGCTGTACTATATTTTTGAGAAGTGAAAGCAGATATTTTGAGGTTTAAGTGGAAGAATGTGAGT
Source organism: Hirundichthys speculiger (assembly GCA_018398805.1). Classification (NCBI taxonomy): domain Eukaryota; kingdom Metazoa; phylum Chordata; class Actinopteri; order Beloniformes; family Exocoetidae; genus Hirundichthys; species Hirundichthys speculiger. The sequence continues at coordinate 6,496,366 of JAGFBZ010000344.1, read as the reverse complement.
ACAGAGAGGTATTGTAGACAGTGATTATGAATATGTGCAATGTACGTGAACGTCATTGAATGGAGTCCAATGATGTGTACTGTTTGTGCGTGTGTGTGTGTGTGTGTGGCATTGTCAATGCCACTGCAAAAGGCTCTAGCTGTCAGTTTTGCTGCTGGAATGAACTACACGCCAAGATGTCCCTGTGTAAAATAAAACAGTGTGTGAGTTTGGGGTGTCCACTGGACGTCCATTTGTGTCCAGGCCTTTTCCCCACGTGAAAGGATAATCCAAAAGCCTTCCTTTTCTGTTTCATACCACAAAATCGGAAAATATCCCACAAGCAGTGGTTGCACAATGCGCAGACAATGCAGCATTCAGAGAACAGTTGATGCTTTTACATCCTTGCTGTTAAGTGCCTCACCTTGTCCGTAGTGATCATTTTTAAATATACGAACACTACAGTAAGTTATGTATGTGACAGATTTAAAGTGCTTCAACAACAGCTTGAAGATGAATGGCATCACATGAAATACCAGGCTGAAAAGGTTGAATTTAAGTCATGAAAAGAAAGAAAAGGACATGAGTGATGCATTCTGTCAAATGCATTATCATCCAGTTTGCTTTTCCAACAGGGTCACAAAACATGGGTGCATTTCTCTTTGTACAAAAAGAACATTTTCCCATGGTGATAAACAAGGGCGTAACCATGGTATAGACATTGGGGGGGTCCAAATGAGAGCCCTCCCCCAGAATTTTTTTTAAAGGTGCATTTCCCACAGTTCTGTGATTTTAATTTATTGACCATCTGAAATCACATTTAAAGGAATTGTCTGCAATTTCTCTGAGATAGTAGCGAATAGGATAGCTTCCAGCTGGGAAAAATTACATAACTAAAGCATGTTGATGTAAATATTGCGATTGAAACAACAAAAAGTCCATAGCACACGATGGATTTTTAATTCCAAGTTAATTTGTATTTTGTTGATTTGTCTCAAAATGAATGTCTGCACATTTACACTGAAACATTTAATGTGAATGAAATCATAGATTTGTACAAAGAATTAAATGTAAAATATTGATGTTAATTGAAGATATATACAGATTTATTCATTTGACATTGAAAAAATAGTGTGGCCTGTCCTTACAGCATCCCTCTCCCTGTCTCTCTGTGCTACCTGCATTATGACCAGATATTATTATTGTACCAGAAGAATAACTGACCCTGAGGAAATTTTTATTTAGAATATTCTGCTTTTCTTTCTAGTTTTATTTACTACTGACACGTAGGCTTAGGTTAAAAAAAATGTCATCAAGCTGTTGAGTCTTGTATTCCAGTGTCTCACCTGATCATCCATGTTTTCAGAGACTGTCCCTGTCTGGTCTGTCCTTACAGCATCCCTCTCCCTGTCTCTCTGTGCTGCCTGCATTATGACCAGATATTATTATTGTACCAGAAGAACAATAACTGACCCTGAGGATCTTTTTAATTTGATACGTTGAATATTTTGCTTGTATTACTAGCGTTACACACACACACACACGACACACACAGAGAAAACAGCAGCACACACGGAAGACACATCATATCATATGATAGTCTCTTCACTTCAAGCTAGCTAGCTCAACTAACAAACTGAGCCCTTTTTAACAAGTTAAATATTTTAAATTAATTTAAAAATTAACACACTCAGTATGACAACATCACTCCTCTTTAGCTATCTAGTTGCTTACTGTCTGAAAAAACTTCGTATGTCCTTTTTTTTTTTGCTTTTTGGGTAAAGACATTGCTCCCATCCTTTTCTTTCACATTCAACGCTCTCTATTGTTTCCTCTGTCGGAGCCGCGCAATTCAAACCTAGAGGCGTTAAATGGGCGCAACCAAATGTACAACTGGGAGGGGGGTGGTCACACACTTTTCCTTATAAACGGAAATAAATTGATCGGTAAACATTCGGAAATAACAAGAGGCGGACTGTTGAGGCAGGTTTCATAAAAGGAGGGAAATATTTAACATATTTACACATAATATTGGGGGGGACAGATTGGTATTTTCCCAGTATTGGGGGGGACACGAACCCCCCAAAGAATGCGTGGTTACGCCCATAGTGATAAAGCTTTTGTAGGAAATGCCTGCTTTTGTCTTTTTGTATGAACGTGCAATTTTGTCGTCTTTAATTGGATGCAAGACTAAAGTTCCAAAATATGACGTAGTAAACCTGAAGACAAAAGCAAATTTGTCTTTGTTGTATTGATATATATAAAGTATAATATATATATTAAGTCTTATCAGACAGCTGTATTGTGGCTGTTGGTTCAGACTTGCGTCCTAACTATACATTACTGTTCAGCCAAATGTTTGGTGCACTAAAAAGGTAATTCTTTTCTGGAAATTGTCCACCATAATGGTAGTGATGAGACGACAGTCAGGTCTGCAATGTGGCGATGCTCACACTTTAAAGAAAATAAAGATAAAATCATATAAGCTGATTTTTCAAAGGGCATCACAGTAGAGATTCCTCTGTACAGTATTTTTTACTCAGTTATTTTTCAACAACTGATATGATATATGCTTATTTTGTGTTGACATGGTGATTTTTTTTTTTTTAATTTGTACTTCTTTTTGTCACTTTTTTGTATGCTGGTGTTGTGTGCAGAGAACAGCCACAATGTTTTGTAGCTCACCTCTGAAGGTTATCATCTTTGCTTCATTTTCAACTCAGCTTAGACAACACAGCACCATTTATTTTCCTTTAGAAATGCAGTACTTCCAGAAGAATGACACAAAAATAATCTCAGTCTCACAATTAACCAAAGTGATCTGGAGTGACATTTTAAAAGGAGCTGCACATTTCCATGTTCCATGTGTTTGATACTCAACACTGTGTGTGTGATGTTGCTTTCTGGGGTGCATTTGGGATGAATCTAGCAGTGACCAGAACACAAGAACTATCAATCACAACAAGGTTAAGTAAACTGAACTAATATTCATGCCGAATGCAACAGGTCAGGGTAGAGGTGTAGCAGAGGAGGGAAAAATACACTGGAATGAGTCAAAACTGAACAAAAGCACAGCGCTGGAGCTTTGTGTTTGTTACATCTCATCACATCATAACTCATGGCATTCCTGAATTTGGTTAGATGTGGATAAATGTTTGGGAAGCCTGATTGAGCACAGCCAAACTATTCATGTGTCATTCAGCACAAACTGTTTCTCTCACTGAATTCTTGTTTTCAAGCCAGGTTTTAGTTTTGGAAATGAAACAGAGGAGAAGTGTGCGCATATATTTTCAGTCACGGACATACGTCAAAAGTGTATGTATGGTACTGAGCTACATCACCTAGTGTCACAACAGGAATAACTTTTATCTGATGGTAAGAACTTTTTCTGAGGGATTGCATGTTTAACACATTACATGAAAGCACACAATTGTGAAGTTTACTGGAATAAGCATACTCCTTTTGCCAGGCACTGCTGCCAGCTAAAATATTTCTGGAACACAAAAGGGCAGCAGCTGGATGCAGAATCTGTCATATTTAAGAATAAACATTAAAGTCAGTCAATACTAGAAAGTGAGTCTGTTCTAACCACGACTCTACAAAAAAAAAGTAGAGAGAAAGGTTAAAAGCAGTTGATTATTGACAGAATAGGCAATGGAAAGGCAGGAAAGCTGTGGGAGATGGAGAAGAGAAAGTGCAGCCAAAAAACAACACATTTTAAAACTTGGACATAACTAATAAAAATTAAAGGAAAGAAAAGATGTCTGTGTGGAAGGAAAGGGTGGCTTGTTAGTGTGAGAGTGACCTTTGTCCACAAGAGTTGATTTCTTTCTTCACTCTTAAAAAAACATCTGCTCACTCTCGGTTCCTCCCGTGGCTCCACTCCTGTAAACTTAACTAAGACTCAGTGTCTCCCAGAATGTTATCCCTAATTTTTGGCCTTATGAGAAGGCTGTGATGGATCTGCTGTAAACCTCTTATACATACAGCTGTGGCCAGACGTTTTGAAAATGAAACAAATATTAATTTTCACAAAGTCTGTGGTCTCCCTTCTAATGATGGCTATATATATATATATATATATATATATATATATATATATATATATTATACACATATACACATATGGTGTTAATTGTTAATTTAGTTAATTGGTGGTTCTAAATTGCCCGTAGGAGTGATTGCGAGTGTGTGGTTGTTTGTCTATATGTGGCCCTGCGATGGACTGGAAACCTGTCCAGGGTGTAACCCTGCCCCAAGAGAGCTGGGATAGGCTCCAGCAGATCCCCGTGACCCTACATAGGATTAAGCGGGTATAGATAATGGATGGAAGGTGTGTGTGTGTGTGTGTGTATTGCAGAATGTTATGAAGAGTGATCAGATAATTTGCAACAGTCGGTGATTCTCCATTAACAGAGGTGGGAGTGTTGATGAGGACAAGCCTGGAGATCTCTCTGTCACCATGACTGAGTTAGAAAAACAGACTGGAAGCTTTAAGCACTGGTGGTGTATGAAATCATCATTTTTCCTCTGTTAGCCATGGTTACCTGCAAGGAAACATGTGCAGTCATAACTGCCTTGTACAAAAAGAGCTTCACAGACAAGGATATTGCTGCTAGTAAGACTGCACTTACATCAAGGGATCATCAAGATCAGGGGTCAGCAAAGCCCCTCTGCAGTGGCTCCCTGTAGCTTCGGGGAAAAACTAGTCAGAAGGCGATTCTTGCTCTGGAGCACATGTAGTGCCCTGTAGCTTGCTCGCCAGCAGGGGGCAGAATGAGTGTATTCAGCGCAAAAAACTGCCGGGTTACTGCAACAAGGAAGTCGTATCTGTGTGTTGCATCCTGGGAAAGAAAATAAAGGTGAACGTGTGTTCGGTGACTAGCGACGGACATTTTTATGTGTTCCTCATGTACCGCTGTAAAAAAAAAAAAAAAATTTCCGACACCACATCGGTGCTGTCGTGGTGTAACACACAAAGGGAGCGATATTGGAAATCTTCCAAAAGCCGGCAAATTTGTCTTTGAAACATGAATGTCATTCCCGACACTGATATAAACATGAAGACGTTTGCATTGGAGTCCTGTCAATCTTTGGATCCACATACTGATCAGGTTTTCTCCAGCATGAACTACAACAAATGTTTTATGTTCAGGCTCAATGGCTGATTGTTGTACGTGGCTGAGGAGAAAACAAGAGGATGACAACACACTGAAACGGACTTAAGTTATAATTAAATACAAACTGGTCTATTTTTATATTTAGAATTTTTTTGAGTTATCAAGCTGCAGCTATACGTTTTATTTATTTTAAAGTTAGCTACTTTTTATTTGATCAATGTTTTACGAGTAAGAGAATGACTCAAATGAACCTGCATGGTTCTTTGTTTTATTTCAAAGTAGGTTTACACATGCAAGTGTTTTTTTTCTCCTTATTCAAAAGATTCAAGATTAAATATATTTGCTTCCATGTCAACAGTTTGATGAGAAATTGTCTTGGTTCAGCTCCCAAACATACAGTACAGCAGTAGCCAATATTCAGTCTTTATAATTATCACAGTTATAACAGGTAAAAACGGCAATAAAATGTTAACAGTTTTCTGTTTGTTCTATAATTTCATAAATGCAAGAAACTATAGTTCTTTTACAATGGATGACAAAAAAAATTGGAAATGAAACTTTAATTCATATCTTGTATGACCTTTTGCATTTAAAAACTGTAAAAACTGCCAAACATACTAGGAGTAAGCTTTTGGGTAGATTCAAATCCCTCTGAATACAGAATAACTATATATAAAACTTCATACACTGTGTTGTCTTCATTTTACGGGTCAAATAAGTTTTGCCACTGCAGATTAATTTTATTAAGGCGAGAGGGGCAAAAAATGGCTCTTTCGATAGAAAAGGTTGCCCACCCCTGATCAAGAGCTTCATGAAGAAAGTTTTGACTAGTGTGAAGATGGCTTCAAGGGGCCAAAAAAAGTCTAGGAAGCACCAGGACCATCTCTAAAATTGGGGCACCACCAGTGCAGAGCTCGCTCAGGAATGGCAGCAGGCAGGTGTGACGGCATCTGCATGCACAGTGAGGCAAAGAGGTTGGCCTGGTGTCAAGAAGGGCAGCAAAGAAGGCATGACTCCAGAAATCATCTCGGAGACAGATTGATATTCTGCAAAAGGCGCAATGATCGGACTGCTGAGGACAACAGTAAAGTTATTTTCTCTGATGAATCCCCTTTCTGGCTGTTTGGGGCATCCGGAGAAGCAAAGGTGAGCGCAGCCATCAGTCCTGTGTCATGCCAACAGTGAAGCATCCTGGGACCATTCATGTGTGGGGTTGCTTCTCAGCCAGGGGAGTGGGCTCACAATTTTACTCAAGAATACAGTCATGAATAAACAATGGCACTAAAACCTGTCTTGAGCTCAACTTCTCTCAACCATCCAAGAGCAGTTTGGTGACGAACAATGCCTTTTCCATTACGATGGAGTCCTGCCATAAAGCAAAAGTGATAACTAAGTAGCTTGAAGAACATCAAAATCTGGGTCCATAGACAGGAAACTTCTCAGACCTTAATCCCATTGAGAACACTTGGTCAGTCCTCAAGAGGTGGGTGGACAAACAAATACCCATAAATCCTGACAAACTCCAAGCACAGATTATACAAGAATGGGCTGCAATGATTTAGCATGCGGCCCAGAAGTTGATTTACAGCAGGGCTATTCAAATGGTGGCCTGCAGGCCACATGCGGCCCAGGGGCAACCACCGAGTGGCCCAGCCCATGGTCACACCAGAAAACCGCATATTATATTTATCAATTTATTTTTTGAAAAAAACAACATTTCGGGAGCTGCATATTCAAATTCCTACAGTAGTACAGACCTGAATGCAACACTCAGCGTATCCTAGCAACACTCCACCCATAAGTCAGTGCGTTTTGTTGATGGCTCTCGCTGCTCTCTGACTGATAGAACTCTTCACCAATGCCTTCAGATTGTATTAATGTCATATGAGCCAAAATCCAATGCTCTTGTTCAGAAGAAAAAATGTCACTTCCCACTAAGAAGGTAATCTGATTATAGATGACATACAGAGACAATAGTGATCACCAGTTTAATTTAATTTGATTTGGTCATAATGTGTTGCCTAATCACATGTGTTCCCTCAGTGTGCAGTAGTAGATGTTGTATTCAAGTGTTATTTACTGTTATCATCTGTTGTGGTTTGTGCACTGATAGTTTTGATAAAATTGGTAGTTACTTTTAATTATGTTAAATGTACTTTGTGATGTGCCTGAGTCATAAATGACCAAAATATTTATTTTGTTTAAAATGGATACTGGTGTTATTTGTAATACTTTGTACTATTTCATTTTATGTACCTTGACATAATCCTGGGTAAAATGCATTTTTTTATATTATTCCAAAAGGGAAACACAAGTTAGTGTTAATGTGCATTAGTTTGTTTTTATGCACTTTGAGATGTTCCTCGTTCAGGTTTGAACAAAATGTTTATTTTTTTTATTTCAAAAGAGGAAAAAGGGTTGCTACTGCAAAAGATTTTGCTTAGTCATAGTTTTTTTTATTGAATGAATAAATATTGGTTTTCAATACATTCATTTGTGTTACTACCTGCTGCTTACTGCCGAGAATGTCTGGCCCAGCTCAATATCTTGGTTTGAAAATTTGGCCCAACTGAATTTGTAATTGAATAGCCCTGATTTGTTAAATTAAATATATTACCAGATGACATAATGTAGCACAATAATGACTGTAAGATAGAATGCAAATAAACAGAAAAATAATTAAAATATTAAAACACAACAATTCATTTACAGTTATTTACAATTATGTTTAACAGTCTTTAGTGGCATTATTTTCAGCCTCATCTTCCTCAAGGTCTGATGAATATCCATCATCATCTATGTATCCTCGGACCATGTCAGTGGGTGCCTGAGGAGCCTCTGGCAAATCAAAAGATCAAAAGACCTGCGCTAACTAAGGACGCACCTCCTTTTCATTTGCGATTGTATTAATGATCGTACATTCGAGCACAAAACTAAAATGCAGCATTTTCTATTTAATCGCTTAACACCTGGCGATGTTTGATCGGTTGCACATGGAGATGTGCACCACGTGTCGCGCAGTCGTTCAAAATGGCCATGCTCATGTAGCAGAATGGAGACAAAGTGAAAAGAGAAAAAAAATATTCTATGGATATGTCATTACTCCAGGTAGGAATAGTCTGTGATGATCGCAGACACTTGATGGACAGAGGGACTGATTTTGGGGGGTGCGTTAGTCGGTCCTTGCGCCTCTCTGACAGATTCTGACCGAGCGACCGCCAGTTTCGACATCTCTGCCTTAAGGAACAACATAACCTTGGTTCAGTCAACTCAAATAATGAAACCGTCAAATGGTTTATTGACGAAAACACACTTGGATATTGTCATCGAGACTACAGAGCCATCAGTCCCCATGTACTGTGTATATAGAGGTATTAGGGGTGATGATTTGACACCCCTGCTCCCCCAATCCTTAGACTCTGAGTCTCCAGGTGATTCAATTCGATTCTTTTCAATTTCATTTGTACAGCGTCTATTACAGTGCCAGGTGTCTCGAGGTGCTTTACAGAGACACAGAGAATGACCTCCGAGCAAATATTAACTAAAACCTAAATTAACTAAAATTATAATATTAAATCCTAATTTAAAAAAAAAATCAAAATATGTTCAAGTGCTCTCTGTTTATGTTCACTGCTCATTTGTTAAGACATTTCTTCATGTTTATTTAACTTTCAACAATACTCTGGTTGTGTCAAAGCATATTTTTGTCATTCATGGAACCCCATAGACAGCTGGGGATGGGGGGATTCTAAGAGTGATAGTGAGCTTGGTGGGTGAAACATCAGAAGGCAGAGAAAGGTTCCTCTTGCTCCTTAAACTGACCTATGAATAAAATGAAGACGGGTCTGTGAACAACTGCTCTACTTCCTGAGCAGTCGTTTGCCAATTACTGGCCTCGCAATCCATATTTCAAAGTGTCCTTGGGCAAAATGAACCCCACTTTGCCTCTGATGGGCTCATCAGTGTGTGATTGTGTGCATAAAAGAGGAAAAAAGCACTGACTAGACTTGATAGAAAAATATCTCTGGATAGATCTCTACAGATTAAGAGAGTGCTGAATGAATATGTGAATGGATGAATATGACTTGTACTGTGAAGTGCTTTTAGTGGTCAACATGACTTAAAATAAAGCGCAATACAAATGCAGCCCATTTAACCCTGTGGGGGGTGAAAATGAACATAATATGCTGGTTTAGATTGGTTCCCTGAGTTGGTTCTGTGACGCATATATCAGTGTTCAAAAGTATGCAGAGAAATTCGTTTTACAACTCCAGGACCCAAAGGTATAAAACTAGCAAAAACGCTGCCTAATATTCTAAAGAAGTTTGTACACAGTAAGGCAGAAATGAGCATACATTTGGTTTTGAATGGATTTCTAAAATTATGCAAATGTGTGTTTCTCTTGAAGAGTGAAATTTGATACACAAACCTGATGTTCATGCTCATCCTCTCTGATGTTTAACCTTGAATTGATGTGGACAGTTCCCTGAGTCATTTCTATATAAAAACCCTGTTTAAACTGACATTAAAAAGAAGAACTACAGTTTTACCAGATGTGAAACTGAGAGACCTGTCAGTGAAGGAGAGAAACATCAATACTGTTGTAGAGAACTTGCCTTTTTCTAGTCTTTATGCTTAATTCCATCAGCTTTTCTTTGTTTTTTATTTGTGTGTTCACGTTGTCTTAAGAATGCCTGAGGTGTGCACTTTTTTGTACTGCACACTCTGTCTTTATAAATACAAACTTGATTCTAAGAAAAGGCTTATACTTGGTACAAACATTGTTTATTCATCTGGCCTGTGAACTTCCCAGTTTCAAAGTCAGTCAGTGATACTCAGGGCCGTCGCGTGAAGGCAGGCAAACCAGGCAATTCATAGACATATATAGAGATAGACGCCGCATTTGGCTGTTTGGAACGAGAAATGCGGCCGCCATCTTGGACCGGTCATTCTCTGGGATTATAACCATAGACAGAACATGCCTGAACATTGTGTGGGATATTCCTGCTCCAATCGGCGGACCATCAGAAGCAGGGCTCAGGGGATTACTTTTCACAAGTAAGATGTAACATATTTTTCTGTCTAAAAGACGTCTAATAAATGTCTAATAAACGTCTAACGGTCCCTAGACGTCTGGGCTAAAATCGGTCTACCACTGGTCTAAATGAAAGTTTTAGACTAGCCGTTTCTAAATCTAAACTACATTGTACATTGATCAATGACTGTTAAAAATGTTTTAATTCAGCATTTGGCCACCATTTATACAATTTACTTTTGTTTTATTTTGTATTTAATTATTAATGGATTAAATTGTACCGTATAGATTTGCGTTAATATAGACCGATTATAGACGGGCGAATTTCGTGTGTGAACTTAAACGAGACGTCTATTGCTCAGTGGGTTACTATAATATTGGTTGTATTTGTTCATTGAATATTATATACTCATAGACATATCTATATATGTCTATGAGGCAATTGCCTAGGGCCCCGAGCTGTCAGGGGGCCCCCAGACAACGACTGATTAAGAAGTTAATGCAATGACACATACGGTCTGCCTCGCTGTGGTGAAAGGAAAATGCAGCGACAGATCGCCCTCGGAGGCCCCCCTCAATGTGGGGCGGGGCCCCGCACTTGTGGTTCATCTCCCGACCAATCGGGGGGCCCCCAGACAACGACTGATTAGGAGCCAAATGCAACGACACACCTTCTGTCCCTCTGTGGTGAAAGGTAAATGCAGCGACAGATCGCCCTCGGAGTACCCCCTCAACGCGGGGCGGGGCCCCGTCCCCTCAACCAATTTTGCCTTTGGACTTCTGCCAGCAAAAGTGTATTTAGCGGCGGAAAATTTAAAAGGAAAAATGAAACGAAGTTATCCTTCTGGTTATGAAAAACGGAAGAAGAAAATGGAAGAGGAGGCAAAGAAAAAGCAAGACACCGGTAAGTGACAGTTCATTTGATAAATTAGGAGTTTGAGTCTTCAGTGTTGTACAAGTGCAGCTATTAGGCCAAAAGAAAAAAAAAGCTAGGCTTTGCGTGAGGATGAGGTCTATTTTCGCTAGCTCGCTGGCTGGCAAATGCTAACGAATGCGAACAGTTTCTCTCTCTCTGCATATATTACCTAACGTTATTACCTCTGGAAACACCACTGTTAACAACAAAACATAGCTGTGTAGTAACAAATAGTGTTGCTGCTGGCTGCTGCCATGTTTTAACTAATGCAAAATATTCATTTAAACTGCATAAATGAAGCAGTGGTGTTTTAACAACTCTTTTATTACTCTTGTTACTACTGAAAACACCTGTTTTTTTACAACAAAACTCCACTTATGTGCTCTGGTTGTTCACTGTTTTTAAAGCATCAGCTGTCTAATTTTCAAGCAGAATGCTTAAATCTGTTGTCTGTTACAGACTACTCTATAGCTAGGCTAAATCAATGTACTAAACATACAAATCAGAAAACTAACCAGATCTTTTCTTACTCCTTCAAGGTTCTCTGCTTAAATTCATGGAACCTCTTCCTCCAAAGGATGCTCCCACTGCTGATGGTAAAGTGAATTTATCTCCCTCAGCTGTTTGTAGTGATCACTTTTAATCTCAGCAACATTTTTATATTTAAATACACCATCAACTTCTCATATTGAAGATGAAGACATGGGAAGAGACTCGGGAGAGACTTCAACATCAAGTGGTACCCTGGCCTCCACTCCCAGCACTTCATCAAGAGAAGGTAACACAAACTTTGCCCAGAATCTAGGTGATAAGTGTACATCTCAGATCTTGAATTCTCAAATAACTGTGTCCACAACAACAACCACAACTGCAAGTGTTCTTACATTATTGTGCACTTGTGTTATTTAAAATAAAAGATTTTTTGGATTGAATGATTTTCTTGGTGTTTTTGGGCCGGGAGGGCCCCATGCTCACACTTGCCTAGGGCCCCCAAGGTGACTAGAAACGGCCCTGGTGATACTTATCCTACAATGGTCTTCATCACAAACAGATGTAGTCAATTCAGCAACATACTGGGGGCCAGTTTGCTAAAATGTTAGGAATCTAAGGAGGAAAGGGGGATTCTTTGAAAAACCAGGATACAGTTAGTTTCCTTCTTCCATAATGAAGCTTAACTCATTTATAATTTCCATATATGAAAGACTTTCCTTATTTAGAAAGTACTGGATTTCAAAATGACTCAGTCTCCAAAAGAATAATGTACGCCTCACCAAACCAAATCAAAATTTTAATCTGGATTTTGATTTTTCTCATTAGTGTATATGGATGTAGAACATGGTTCGAATTACGGTGGAGCTAAGGGGAGCTCGGCTCCCCCGAGAGCCTGCCCTGAGATATTCAGGGGGAGCTCTAAAGATTTGTCCACTTTAAGATATATTTTATTTTCTCTACATTGAGGTTCCTGAAATAAAATGAATAAACATGTCATGGCTGTGTGTGTTTATGTGCTATTTAATGTTAAATATTTCTAAACCTTTGCCTCAACTAGTCAACATAATTCCATATGTTCCTGTTATGGCCGTGGCGACGCTGGAGGAGAATTGTTAGATTTACGTAGCCGCACATGAACTCCTCATTAGTGAATAGGTGGACTGGGGGGATTTTTGGTGGTATACTGTATTTGAAATTGGAGGAATGAACGCGAATGATATTTGGCTTATCCTCAAATTATATTGAAACTGTCCAAACGAAAACAGCCAAGTCTCGGACAGTTTGGATTTTTGAAGTAAACGAAGACAACAACAGCCATGGTTGGTACTGACAACAGTGCAAGTGGACCGACTACTTCAGCTAGTGGTCGGTCTGGCTTTGGTCCGATTTATCAGACTGTATTTTTATGATTTATGTTCCCAAACTAAGACGGTATTGTTTTATTAAAAATCACTTGAAATCACTGGGTCTCTGTAAAGCGCCGAGAGACAATTGACATTGTAACAGACACTATACAAATAAAATAAAATTGAATTGAATATCGGAGCTTGTGTCAACACCATGCATAGCGCTGCTGGATGTGTGTATGTTGTTTGCTGAAATAACTGCCCTTAATAAGAACACATAAACTGGAGCTTGGAAAATGGCCCTGAATGTTTCAAATTTGTGGGGAAATGGCTCTGGTGGCCCACTTCCTTTGAGTTAATGCAATTCTGACATAAAGGTGATGATAACCAAAGACATGGAGAGATGTCTTTTGGCCAGATGTACCTGTTTCAGGTTATCTTATGATGGCTGCAGGTCTAATATGTTTGATGGACTCACTTGTTTTCCTGTTAAATAAACTACAGTTCACTTTTGAAATGTAGTTTATCGAACCAGTTATTGTGTTTAATATATTTATATCTGTGTAATAAATTTATGTTAGACAGTAATGTTTAAAATGTAGTAACTTATCTGGGATACTTGAGAGGGTAGAAGTGGATGAAATATTCAGAAAGGTCTAAATAGCCTAAGGTTTTGTATGAAGAAATGAAGAAATCAGTGCTATGAAAAGAAAATGTTATGACATTCTTTTTTTTAATTTAATAATTCCTTAAATTTATATGCGGTCTAATATTCGGGCAATTGTTTACTTTTTCAATTATTAAACAAAATGCATTTGTTTCAGAATAAGAAATCAAACTTTTTGTGGTGTGTTTATTTTCTTGTTATAAAAGTAAATTAAGTCCTTGCAGCAGGAAAGACAGCATCTGCTTAGAATGAACTTATGTTCTGTTTGGAAAAGCAGATTTTAGACAGTTGGGGTTCAACAGAAGAATTCTGACAATCGCTGAGACGCTTCAGACGACACGGTAAGTGGACTTTATAAGCTATGACCGGTATTTACAAGAGAAGCGGACATCTGAGTGTCTTAAGGCAAAGATTCAATATTTTCTCTGACTGATAATATCTGAGAAAGACAGATGTAAAAGTTGAATGTGGTTTACAGTAATGTTTTCAGTGAAATGTCAGAAATCAGGAAAGGACCAGACAAATCTATAAAAACCTACAGAGAAAAAATATGTATTACAAGTTTGTTGAGCATAAACTTTTTTTTTCCTCCAATAGTTTTTTTTTTTTTTGCAACAATGAATATTCACTCTGTCCATAAAGAGAAGTTGATAATTTTTCCATCATAAGCTGTTTAGTGCCAATGTTAACACCCAAACCCCAACAGTAACCTGAAATCTTATCAGATTACAGGAGCAGACAGAAAGGTAAAGAACATGTCTAGGTGGAAAACAATGAAAACCTGGTTTAAGAAGCTTTCCCTGAAGAAAAAAGGCAATGAATCTAAAAAACAGACAAAAGAAATGGTAAAGTGTGATGTAGATCTTTACAGTCACTGAAATCTAACTTAAATATGTGCTTTTTTTTTGTTGTTGTTGTTGATTTCATCGCTCATCTTCTTTTACTCAGGAAAAGGAGCATCAAATGTTGAGGGACCAAAATCAGCACCTGACTGCTGAGGTACAGTATCCCCTTTGAGAAACTTTGAGCTAGGGAATACAACCACATCATGTAATAGCTGGATTTGTAGAAGAATCAAACATATTTACAGCTCTTTACAAAAAAACGGCTTTGGTCTCTATATTTACATTAAAAATCCATGAGAAATCTACAGGGTACAAATTTTTCTTTGTACCACATCACATCCCTTTCAGACAGCTTCCTCTTGGGTCCACAGTTAATCCTGTTGGATCTGCTTTGTCCTTCTTGGTGGTATGCTGACATTACCCTGGATACCGTGGCTCTTGATACATCACAAAGACTTGCTGTCTTCATCACAGATTCGCTAGCAAGACGTGCACCAACAATTTGTCCTCTTTTGAACTCTGATATGTCACCCATGATGTTGTGTGCATTGCAATATTTTAAGCAAAACTGTGCTCTTACCCTGATAACTGAACCTTCACACTCTGCTCTTACTGGTGCTGTGTGCACCAGTAAGTGTGCACCAGTAAGTGTGCACCAGTAAGAATAATTATTCAATGATAATAATAACAATAATTCAAAACAAAGTTCCATGTTCTAATAAAACTCAGAAACTCAATTATCAAATACATGGAGATGTATATGGCACCTACAGGCACCTAAAAGTCCTTGAGCGGACCATGAACTCCTCTTTATATCAGGGTATTTTAGAGGCAAAGCTGAAACCATCTGTCTGATAACTAAAGCTCGACTGAATTTGGTTCACGGAGAAGCTCATTGATCCAAAGTGCAGCAGCAGATTTACACCAGAATGACTGACAAATAAAAGAAGCCAAGTTTTGGAAAGACAGTGTCCAAGTCCAGACCTCAACCGGTTTGAAATGCTGTGGTGTTTCAGTTAGACTGAGATGAACAGGAGCAAAGTTGAAAAAACAAATGGGCCAAACTACTTCCACCAACCATGTCAGAGATTGAAAAAGTAAAACCAGAAATTACTACTTTTAAGTTATTTCCACTAACGGTTGTTTTTGTTGAATAGTTATTATTCATACTAAAACCCTCTAATAAATGCTTTTACACAGAAAAACACAATGGGGGGTTCTTTTCCACATAACTCACAAGAAAATGAATTAAAGCATTTCCAACACTGTCAATAGATTACATTTGCTTAAGAGTAAAACCTAATGAATCATGTCCTGAACTTTTTTTTGTAGGATCACGTACCTCTGGATGAGGATGCCTTGAGGACTGATAACAAAGAGAGATGGTACTTTAAAAATAACATAGAGAAATAGTACTTAAAAAATACCAATCAAGCTCACATCCTTGTTTTGCTAACTTGACTATTTTCCTTTGTTTTTCTGATTTAGGTGGTGTCGTTTTGCTGCCAAGGTCCCATGGGAGGAAATTAAGGTGTCAGGACTCGTCATCCTTGGTGCCGCCGTTTCCACTGGGGTCGTGGCTTACCTGTATAACCGTTTGTAGATCCACATGTGACAGTGTGGGGTCCTGTCACTATGCCTCCGATTGATCATGCCTCCTGGCTACTTGGCCAACGGGATATGGGGATCGAATCCCACCCAGGCCCTCTGTAGTGTCCCTTGCCACATTCTGGCATTGTCGGCAGGATCCATGTGATACTGGTAATACAGTCCATGGATTGGAAATTTGGGGCAGCACGGTGGCTTGGTGGTTAGCACTGTTACCTCACAGCTAGGAGGTTCCTTGTTCCAACCTCGGCAGGGGCCTTTCTGTGTGGAGTTTGCATGTTGGGTGATTCTTGAGATCTTGAGACCGCCTGCAGCTCCTGCTGCAGGGACCACGGGTGGATCGGAGCCGCCTGCAGCTCCTGCTGCAGGGGCGACGGCTGAGTCTCTGCCGGCTTCCGAGTCCGCGGCGTGGGGACGGGAGGCGCTGATGGTCGTGATGGCGATGGCGGCTGGGTCCGTAGAGCGGGAATCGGTAACGTTGAAGGAGATGTGTCCCGGACCACCTCGGGAAAGGATGGAGGAGGGGCGTCCCGGACCATCTTGTAAAGCGACGGAGGAGACGCGTCCAGGATCACTTCAGGAAACAACTGAGGAGGTGCTTCCAGGACCATCTCAGAGACTGGAGGGGAAGGAGTGTCCATACAGACCACCACGGAGGAAGGAATAGGAGCAGACACCATGGAGGCGGAATGTTTTCCTCTCCCCTGCGCGCCCACCTGGAGCCCCTGAACATTGACAGTTCCTCGTTCTCGGGCTCCTCCACACAGGAGGAGCTCCGGGCTGCCTGCCTGCGAAGATATTTCCACAGGGGTTAGATACATACAGATGTCGTTTTTCTTGTTTTAATCTGCAGCTTTGTTCTAAGACACTGTGACAACTACAAAAAAAATAAAATACTTGAAATATTTCATTTTACATTTACTTATTTAAACTTGCCCAAGCGTTTAATTGCCAACATCTATTCTTAGACGGGTCCCAAAATATCACCGCTGCAGCATAGAGCACGTCAAACGTCCATATAAAAGAACTCCAATAAATCATACAACAAACCATACAAAAATACAACACGACAGAAAATACAAGGGGACAAGGGGTAATTACCATGTGCACCTCTTGGAGCGTGCAAATATTGTTCATTTGAGTCCGTACATTTTTCTTCTGCAGCCACATTGGCTCTCTGCCGTATTGCTTCCCGCCCACAATGCAATAGGTGGGCCCCGTTAAATGAGCGGAAGGTACATGGACCATGAAAACAGTTGTGAAGACTTCATGCCATATTTTGTAAATATAATGGTTAAAAAAAAGAACAATTTCTGGATCATCATTCATTCTTTCCATTTTCAATTGTCAATCAAAAATTGAACAATGAAAAAGTCATGTTTTTATTTTGTTTTTCGTTTTTAAATCTAACACACACAAAAAAAGCCTGGTTTTTCATTTTTGAATTGGATCAAAAATACGAAATGAAAAAACATGCCACAGGACTGAATTTGTTTTTAATATTTAATTGTGCCGGTTTAGGTGACCCGGAAGTGGCTTTGTGTGCGGCAGTTCGGATAGCAAGTCCGGTAGCAATATTAACAATTCAGTCTATGAAAAAAAAAATTCTGGGCAGCAACAAAACTTTCAAGCCCCTTTGCTTGAGTCGGTCGCCTCGTTCCTCCATTTATCATCAGATCTGCTCCATGCGTTCACTGCGATGCTCCATTCACTTACTGGTTACTTCGGTGCAGCTCCATCTAGTGGCACAGATTTGTAATTACAATAGAAAAGTTTAGACCTCGATTATTAGATGACCCCCATTTTTGAGAATATAATTTGCGTTTTTGTGCACACCAGCATCTTCTGTACCATATGAAAGGCCAGAGAGATTGTGTCAAAAAAAGGAATCGTTAAAAACCTGTTGAGAGACTGTTACTTCTTAATAAAAATTAATAAAGTTTCCCCTGTCATGTACGTCATTGTTCAAGTTTCGCAAGCATATTCAGTTCTATCTTCCTAGTTCGACCAGCACTTTCACTGTCCTCTAACTGCTCAGGCCCATGCTATTCTCCTAAAGTGACAAAAAAACATTATTACACAACCTGCCATATCATATGATACTTCCATACTGGGAAACTTTACACACACAGAATACTTTTATGGCATATTTTATTATACACATATGAGACAATGTACATAGAGAATTTATTTGGTTATACATTCTTTGTAATTCATAGTCATTAAAGTTCTTTGTAATACATAGTCATTCCCAAGGGCCATGACAGACAAATATTAAATGTGCCACAACCAGCTGTGGTTAAGATCCAGATGCCTGTGATTATACACCTGTCCAGTAGGTGGTGTCGTGTGCAGATGAGGCTTCTAGTAATGAACCCTTTCTGGGACTGATTGGCTCAAGTGGTTCGATGCCTTATGAGGCTCCATCTCACCATAACTACAGGATACTCATCTGCTGCAATGTGAAGGAAATTTCAGCGTATGTCAAATCGCAAACCACAGGTGTAGCAATAACAAACATAAGATTTACTGTTTTCTGCTGTATATTACACAAGCAAAAGAATGAACCTGGGAAAATTATATAAAACAGTAGAGGAACATAAGCTTCTTAAAGCCTCTCAACATGTTGTTGCATCTGTCATTATTTTTTGCCCAAAGGAGAGTCCAGTCACTCTGTGGGGGAAGTTTATTCTGCTGCTTGTGTCTGTGATCGTCTTCTTTCTGTCACCACCCACAGTTTATGACCACAGGTAAACTTGGGTAAACTGGGAGCCTTGCACTTTTGCTCAGCTCTCTCTTCACCACAGCAGACCAGAATGCGCATTACTGCCTGTCAATGTCCAGTTCTTCTCTTACCCAAGACACATAAACTGCTCCACTTGAGATGGCATGACACCCCCAATGTAGAAAGGGTGTTCCACTTTCTTTTTTTTCACTTTCCTTACAGTCCCAGTTTCTTCTGATTTGAAGTTGTACAATATTTATAACTGTTTTCATCCGTTTGGAATCGTGTAGTGTAGATAAGAGTTGCGCTTTCAGTAAAATGAGCAGTTTATATTTGCAAATGGCAACATATTCCTAAACCATAAATAACCAGTCCTCCAATTTTAGATGTAAATGCCCTCAAATTAAACCAGACTATCTGCTCTCGGCTGTTATTCAGAACCGTAGCTACTATATGTTTTCATAAACAGTGGCCAAATTTATGGGCTCTATGGATCCAGATGAACATGGATTCTTAAGAAAACTACTCATTTTGCCAAATCAAAATGACCATCGAGAGGATTACCATTTCAAGCAGGACAGATGTGTCTAGATGTGATGTGTGAGGTGTGAGATGACAGGCCAGTTGAAGAGTACGAGAAGTGTTTCAACAAAGCACAGTGCTGAATGCTGCATGCACTTCAACACTGTTTGACATCTTCAATAATGAATGGAATATTGTCTGCTGAGAAAATAATTGTTGTACTTCCTAACAATGCACTTTGACAGGAATAGAAGCCACAGTGAAGTTATATTAGACTGTGTAAATAAAATAGACACACATCCAATACATGAACCTTAATCTAGACATGTCATAACAAGTAAATGATATCAAATGTTGTGCATCTGTTTAGCTATATTTTTATTAAATGCACAAGAATAGAAGTAACATTTCAAGATCATCACTCGCATAAAATAAAAAAGCAAAATATTAGTATCCGTGCTGTTTTCAGAATTTTTTATTTCAAAGAGAACACCTTAATAACTTAAAAAAATGAATCGAAATGTTGCTTATTTGCAGGAAACCACTGAATTACTTTAACTGTTTCTTGTAATGGCCTCAAAGAGCATAGAACCCAATTGACTGCAAAAACAATTCATCCCTGAGCCCATAGATGAGAGGACTCAGACATTGTGGAGCAAGAATAAAAATGATGTAATTAAAGTACCTGACATTAATATATAACATTAAATCAATTTTCAGGACTGCAGCTTCTATAAAGGGGCAACACAGCTGGATGAGACAGAGCAACAGCTGGAAAGCATGAAGCATGACAGTTCTTAGACCTTTCCGTGATGACTTCTTATCTTCTCCAGATGCAGCTTTGGCCACTTTCATTATTTGGACATATGAGAAAACAATGATTATGCACATAATCAAGAAATAAATCTGACTTATAGCTGATCTAAGATGACCCTGCCAGCTGTACATGATGAATATCTCCACAGAGCATATGGTGTTCTGGGTGTAGAACATGTTAGATGCTGTTGCAAATAATATGGAGAGAAAAACAGTGCAGGGAAAAGAGCTGATGCTGAGAATAATGATGACGAGGTGCAGAGCCCCACGTGTGGTGCAGAGCTCTGCATGCCGCAGAGGCATGCAGATGGCCACATAGCGCTCCAGTGTCATTGCCGTCAGAGTGACTGGTGTGACAAATGTGTACACTGACAAAACAATATACATAATAAGACACAACCACATCTGTATGCTGAATCTAAAATAGCTCAAAAGGAGCAGAGCATTGGTCATTAACAAAAACAGACAGTCAGACATCAGTGTCACAGCAAATAAGATATAGCGCATGGTTGTGTAGAAGTAATCCTTCATAAAAAATGCCATGATCAGAAAAAGGTTGATGCAAAGAAAAACTGCCACCAAAACTTGGACTACAACGACCCAGCTGTTGATCCCTCTCACAGTCCACCAATAATCAATGAGTTATTCGAAGCCATAAATATTGTTGTTGTGAGCAGATATTAACAAGTTTATAAAGTGGTACAATTCATGCAATGACAGAATTTAAAAAAATAGTAACTATGGCTGTACTGTGTCTAAATTATGCCCATATTTCTGTGTCACAGGCTTCAAAAACACATCAGACGCATAAGAGAGACCCAGTTTACTAAACCATCCCTGCCGTCTGCTGATGTCTGCTTACCTGATAGAATGTTATGTATCATCACTTTATAACAGCAGTAGGACATCAGGGACATCACGTGAAACTTCACTGAACATGATGTTGTAATTTACTGCAAACACAACTTGTAGCCTCTAGATACAACCTCAGTTCTGAAAAAGTTGTGTCAACTTCTTTTTAGAATATAACAGAATGCAATGTTTTGCAAATTGCATAAACACATTTTACTCACACAGAACATAGAAAACATATTGTGCATAACTGCACATTGGAGCACATAAAACATTTTAAACAATCTGGAACCTCAGAGCACCATGACTGCAGTTAGAACGACCACTACAGAAAATCTGCATTTCCATCAGTTACTGCTAGACGCATATGTAAAACGTATGTAAAACTGGCATAAACCAATAATCTTGATCTCATCCATATCCACAAGTCTTTATTCTAAAATACAGTTACACTTAATATGGTGGTTTTAAATGTGAGATCTATTTTAAACAAGACTTTTCTTAATGATTTATTTTCAGATAATGTTGACTGCACGTGTTTAACCAAGATGATGCAAAGCACAGACAGACCAACAATTCCCTTTGAGGCCTCCCCTCTAATCTATTGCTTTTCATTTTCAGCCATGTCTGATAGAAGAGGTGAAGGCAACCATCAATCATGTTGCAAATACACTTTAAACACACTACATATGATCAATGTAAGTCGTCAATATAAGTATTTATTTTTAGTAACCCTCAAAATTCTTTATATAGCAGTTTACCATCCAGCCAAACAATGCTCTTCTTTATTTTTAAACAGATTTCAAAAAAAAAAATTGCTCTCCATTATTCATAATAATTACAGTAAGACTATTAATTCAGGTGACTTTGGCCTCCATGTTGACAATCATTCAGTCCAGGGGGAGCTAAGGGGAGCTCGGTTCCCCGAGAGGGACATGAGCTCCCCTGAGAGCCGGCCCTGAGACATTCAGGGGAGCTCTAAAGATTTGTCCACTTTAAGATATATTTTATTTTCTCTACATTGAGGTTCCTGAAATAAAATGAATAAACATGTCATGGCTGTGTGTGTTTATGTGCTATTTAATGTTAAATATTTCTAAACCTTTGCCTCAACTAGTTAACATAATTCCATATGTTCCTGTTATGGCCGTGGCGACGCTGGAGGAGAATCGTTAGATTTACGTAGCCGCACATGAACTCCTCATTAGTGAATGGGTGGACTGGGGGGATTTTTGGTGGTATACTGTATTTGAAATTGAAGGAATGAACGCAAATTATATTTGGCTTATCCTCAAATTATATTGAAAATGTCCAAACAAAAACAGCCAAGTCTCGGACAGTTTGGATTTTTGAATTAAACGAAGACAACATCAGCCATGGTTGGTACTGACAACAGTGGTAGTGGACCGACTACTTCAGCTAGTGGTCGGTCTGGCTTTGGTCCGATTTATCAGACTGTATTTTTATGATTTATGTTCCCAAACTAAGACGCTGGTATTGTTTTATTGAAAATCACTTGAAATCACTGGGTCTCTGTAAAGCGCCTAGAGACAACTGACATTGTAACAGACGCTATACAAATAAAATAAAATTGAATTGAATATCGGAGCTTGTTTCAGCACCATGCATAGCGCTGCTGGATGTGTGTATGTTGTTTGCTGAAATAGTCCAAAGTGTAAACGTGTGCCTCCGTAATATTGTGCTGTTGCATGTTGGGCCGTATGTGCAAAGAGCTGTCCATTCACCACTGGCAGTTTTATCTTGTTGTGTGAAAAATGTCCTCCTCATGTTGTAGTATGGTTCATTTATTTATTTCATGTGTGCAATTTCAGAGAGAAGGTTGTTCATTTTGGCAGACACACATACCATATTGTCATTTGTCAAGATTGTGCGGACTGGAGCTTGGAAAAAAGCAGAAAAAGACCCTGAATGTTTCAAATTGGTGGGGAAATGGCTCTGGTGGCCTACTTCCTTTGAGTTAATGCAATTCTGACATAAAGGTGATGATAACCAAAGACATGGAGAGATGTCTTTTGGCCAGATGTACCTGTTTCAGGTTATCTTATGATGGCTGCAGCCCTAATATGTTTGACGGACGCACTTGTTTTCCTGTTAAATAAACTACATTTCGCTTTTGAATAACATTTGATCTCGAACTGGTCATTATGTTTAATATATGTATATCTGTGTAATAAATGAATATTAGAAAGTAACGTTTAAAATGTAGTTACTTATCTGGGATACTTGAGAGGGTAGAAGTGGATGAAATATTCAGAAAGGTCTAAATAGCCTAAAGTCTTGTGCCAAGATGAAGAAATCAATGCTATGAAAAGAAAATGTTATGACATTCTTTTTTTTAATTTAATAATTTCTTATATTTATATGCGGTCTTGTATTCTGGCAATTGTTTACTTTTTCAATTATTAAACAAAATGCATTTGTTGCAGAATAAGAAATCAAACTTTTTGTGGTGTTTTTATTTTCTTGTTATAAAAGTAAATTAAGTCCTTGCAGCAGGAAAGACAGCATCTGCTTTCCTGAGCTGACAGACAGTCTGAATGTGTTATTGGTGGCACTAGGATAGTGATTTGCTCATGTGCACATGGGAAAGTCATGGTGCACACTGTAAAATAGGGCTCCCCCAAGGGTCACTGTGTAATTCGAACACTAATGTAGAATTTTGTTTCTGAACAAACAAAGTTTCTGAATATGTCATATAAGGATATTTAATAAACTTTGTCGAGCTCTGTTGTTCTTGTTAAATTACATGTCTGCTGTTGGACTGCTATTCCAGATCAGGGTTGTAGTGATAAAGAAATGTAGTAATTAAGAAAGGAATACTTGTATTATGACCAAAAATGACTTTCGTGAGGGCTGAGTGGTCACAAAGTCCTGATCAATTAACCCCTGAATTCAAGGGGATATTTGTACCAGATGACTTATCAGTTTTGCCTTCATGAGGATGGAAGGATGTACAGACAGCCGACAAACCTAATGTCTCAGCTAATGTTGAGACAAAAGTATAAATGTACTGCGTATGTATTTAGTTTCAATATACTGTGAGGAAGAATAGTTATAAACAGTTTTGCTTAATTCACAAACACACTTTGTAAAGTTCTTGTTCTTTACAAAAACTGATTAGTCTCTTAAATTTGGTCAGTCTCCCCGGGTGGTATGTGATCCAAAAAGAAATGTCCAATAAAACATTGTTTAAAGTCAAAAACTGTTGGCCCTTAAGGTGCCTGTCTATAACATTTAGTGGGCAAGAATGGAAACATACTGTATGTTTTTATCAATGAAGACTTTTTTTTCTGCAGATGTGTTTCACCAAACATGTTTAGCAAAACTAGAAAGCACAATATAAAGGAAACAAAGTATATCATAATTTGACAAAAAGCTGTGTTTTCTGCCTAAATGAAGAGGGACTGTATTTATTATTAATCAATAAAAGAACAGGGTCTTGGTTATAATTGTTTATTTAAACAGGAGCCTGCAGTCACAGTCAACTTTCCTTTCATCATTTCCATCACACTCTTTTGTTCTTCATATTTTGTCGACAGTTAAGACTTTTTCCTCGCAGGCTTGGAATTGTGATCAGCTTGGGGGAAAAGTACATTTATCCTTTTAAGATAACATGTAAACAGTAAAACGTAAATGCATAAATAGCGTCAAGATATGAATTTCTTTTTCTCAGCAGCACAACTGGGGACGCTGTTAATCAGGGATTTCACTTCCTCTGTTGCTCACGTTGTTTACACACATCACACACAACATGCAGCCAAGAACATCAATGCACGTTGAGCCCCCCCCACCCCCGAGGCAAAACAATTTGATGCTCAAAGTAGCTCAAAGAAACTGTTATGAAGACTGTACACAGACGTTTTTATATTTTTAAGGAAACATATTGCACTGTTGAATAAAAGCTGTCACAATAAAAGCTAAAATAAACATTATTTGCTTTATTTATGATTTCACATGTCTGTCTTATTGCACTTTTAAATACAGTACATGGCAGAGACAAAATGAACATTTAAATTAGGATGTGAGCTGATGAGAGAAAAAAAAAACAGCAATCTTTTGGCACAGACCTCACATCTCAGCATCTTTTCCTAAATCATGGTTAAGCATGGTTATTTTGATAAATAGCATGGCAGACACTCCTCTTGATTCTACTGATTGATGGTATTTTGTACTGTGGATGGTGAGCTCTTCAAAGTCTTTTTATGTTGAAGAACATTTTTCCGTAACTGGGGCAACCCAACTACCGTGAAATATGACGCGTGACAAAACTCACATTCCTCTGAAGCTTCGTAGATGCACGTTTTTCCCTCTGCTGTGGCTTCCTCCAGTTATTCCAGGGAAAACAGACAGGATCACCACTCGTCTTGCAGTCAGTGTCGATCTTCTCTTCACCGAACTGGCGGGAACACAGCCGGTACTCAGGTGTAACCTGTTACCACAATTTTCATTTGCAGTTTGCCACAGGTTGGTGAACTTTTGCCCATTTTTACATCCTAGAGGCTCTGTCTCTCTGAAATTCTCCTTTTATACCCAGTCATGCTACTGAGCTGTTTCCAATTACACTAATTAGTTGCCAAATGCTCCTCTATTTATTTTTAATCTGCAACAACGTAAAATTGCAAAATGAGCTAATAACTTCCATGTAATGGTAAAATGTCTCAGTTTTAACATCTGATATGCTCGTTATGTTTTACTGGGAATCAAATATGGGCTTATGAGATTTACAAATAATTGCATCGTGTTTGTATTTACATTTTACACAGCATACCAACTTTTCTTTTGAATTACCGTTGTGGAAAAGAATAGTGGTAGCCAATGGTATAGTGGTTAGCACTGTCCACATGGAGCAAAAAAGTTCCTGGCTCAAATTTGGCTTTGGCCGTTTTGTAAAAAGCATATAATGAGTAAGACGAGACAGGTATAAAACATGGATGGATGGATAGAATCTGAAACATTTAATTGTGTTCACCTTTGTCTCTTTAAGGCCTCCTTCATGAAAGTTAAAGTCCATTTTGATTGCTCAGGACAGCCACTAATTGTAACTTTGATGGCTGCCAAACCAGCCAATTGGGATGTATTATGAAAATCTGACATCTACGCAGTTATAGGGTGAACAAGTCATTTAATAGGACAACTGTTGTCGTCCCAGGATGGAATCAAGGAAGGAGAATTGCCTTATTAGGAGAAGTATGTTTGATTCCACCACAACAGGTGGCTTTAAACCTCCTTTCTCCCTGTTAGTATTCAGCATTTTCCACCTCAAACAACTTTGCACATCTTACACTTGCTGTGCGTTTTGCTGTTTTTTACAAGTGAGATTCACAATATCCCGTTTTTTACTAGCTTCTTCTTCAGTTTTTTTCTCCTGATTCCATTGTTCTAGTTGAACACATAATAACTCAACTCCCAGAATAGTTGGTCTGGTTGTGTTAGTCTGAGGAATTTCATTTATTATGGATTTAGTTGGGTAAAATGTTTAATTGTATTTTAAAGTGCGGTTTTAGTAGGACTAACATAATAATTTGATTTTTTTTTTCTAGTACAAGCAAGTTTTTTTCAAGTCTTTGGGAGAAGTGTCTTCTGTGACAAAATCTCCTCTCAATATAGGTTTTGGGATTTGTAACTCTGCAGGGCTTTTTATGCGCCAGAAAGATAAGCAAAGCCCTTCAGTTATTAAAAAAAAAAAAACCCAAAATGTATAATATAGCTCTTTCAGTAATGACTAATTAGCATGAAACAGAATACATACATACTAATGATGCTGTTGGGAATGCTGTAAGATTTGGAGTCATTTGGTAATGAACAAGAGTTTAAAAATGTGAGGTATCAAAAATTAAAAAAACAAAACAAAAACATTCATAATTCATCCTGAGTTCATACATACGTGAATATCTGAACTCAGGGTTATTGAAATCTCTGAAATAGTTCATAATGTGACTGGAATTATCATTACTTTTGCTATCAGCGTGGTTACATGTGTGAGCATCTCCGTTAAGATTCTTTGAATGTGGCACATTTAGACTTTCCCCTGAGGGTTATCATGATCAACCCATCTTTTTCTGACCAATAGTAACTCAAACAGTAACTCACATCACTGTCATTGGTACTGATATCACAAGCTACAAATCTTCACTTATAACAAGCATTTGAACAAAATAGAACAATGGATTTGTTACAGATGATACTAATAAGCAGGTTTGTGAATGATATGCTTTTGTTGCTGCTCTTTCTCTAGATGCCCCAGATTAGAAATAATACCGTGAGATTCTTTTCCTAAAATAGTGCAGCTTCTGTTGCTCATGGTATGCATCCAGATCCTTAATGATAAAAACCCTGCTAAGAACAAAATTATTTATAACCAAAACTTGATGAAACTATACTATCCAAACATTGAATGTATATTTATCAACTGAAGGAAAATGGTGAAGTTTTGGAATTGATTAAATTTACAGCATCTGCATCCACTTCTTTACAGTTCACAAGCTTAGTGTGGATAAACAAGCATATAAATCAGACTTCCACTGTACAAGTCATTTACATCTATACATTGTCCAATGAGCTACTTTATTCGCTGATTGGCAGCATTGAGATATTTTTAAATTGATCAGTCCATCAGCACCAGGTTGAGAATCCATTTCACTGGGATGAAACATGAAGGCATAAAGAAAAAAAAAAAGCACAGGAGGCTAAACACAAGCACTGCTGCACTCAACTGCTGTTTGAAAGAACAGGTGTGGATTAAATCCAGTCATCTGAGCGATATAGCAGCAATCCAACGACATGTAGGAAAACACGGAAACATAATCAGTTCCTTGTGAGTCATTTAACTTTTAACGTATGTTGCTTTGCTAAAGGCAGATAGAACCAAGGCAGTGTCTCTGCTGAGGTGTGTGCTCATAGCTAAATCTAGTAAAGAGAAGGCAGAGGACTCCTGAAACTAATTAGGTGATAACATCATGAGATGAGTTTACAGAAAACAAAAATGGAAGTGGGAAAGAATTTAAGAGGACCACAAGTGTGTCTACAAAGATAACTGCTTAAAGACTGGTCTTGTGAGTAATTTGAAGGTCTGAGACTAGAGGGAGCTACAGTTGTGTTTAATTTTCAAAAGAGGACTTCAGATATCAATTCTTCATGTGCCTAATCTCTAAGGTGTGTGCATGTCTAATAAAGTACATTACTGGTATGTTTTTCTCATTTTATTAAGTAATTGTACAATTAAATATAATCTGAATCTAAATGGCAGCCATAAAGAGAAGGTCTAAGTAGTTCATGTATTCAGTTCTATGGGGGTTATGGTTCTGCGAGCTGCCATGCTAACATAAAAACACGTATTTCTTTAATCAATACTCGAACTGTTTCTAGATTTAGTAATAACAGCCAGCACCCTTTCTGGTGTATCTGAAGCAAATATTCCTGTTCGAGGCACCAATCCATGACATCTTAAAGATTTGGAAGCTTTCATCTCTGACTAGGTTGGCGCTGGTGGCACTGGCACATACTATACACAGTGGAAACCCAACCTGACCTCCAAGGAAAACCGGTACAGCCTCCCAGGGCCTGCATTTGCTTGTGTTCTCAATGAGCTGAGACCACATAGAAAATTTTCTGGCTGGGTTCACGCCAACTCTAGAAGAGTCTGTGTGTGTGCAGAAATGCATGGCCACCAGCTACAGGTGCATGCATTCGTAAGTGTATATGCATGTGTGCACATGTCCCCTTCCTTGTACGTTCTTATGTATACTTGTGCACAGTTGCGTGCATTTCTATGCTTACCGGTATGCGAATGTGTGGGTGCGTGCAAGATTATGACCTACAGCTGTGATGTGGATTACTTGTATCCACTGTAGTGAATGAAAAAGATAAATTCAAGATGCTCCCTGTTAGCTGTTTGATGCTGATGCCAAATGCATATGAAGAAAACACATTCCCACAGTAGACCCTATTTGCCACCATTCAAAGAGGCTTGACCTCAACCACCTGATACGAATGGAGTCATTCAGCAAGAAGAGAGAGCATTGTGTCTCCCAGGTGGCTGGTAGTTTTCCTTCTTTCAGATATCAGAGCTTCTGCAAGGACTTCAGATTGCAATGCCACTGATTAAAGTGCTGATAAATGGGCGGTTAAACATTAATGACAGTGGTCCCTCTGAATATAATTACATATTGGCAACCAGTGTAATCACAGCTAAGGAAACGTAAACTTTAAAACATTGATGGTGTGACTCATGGAAATAGAAGTAATAGGACAAGGAAAAAAGCAAATAGAAGAACATTGGTTTTGATAGATGAAGGGTATTTCTAGACGCTGTGATTCACTTTTGTAAATTTTGTTACAAAAGTGCATCATTATGTTTTTAGCTCCGCTTCTTGAGGTGGTAAGTTGTAGGTTGCAGCAGGAAGAATGTGAATGCTGTGGATCACCTCCTTGCCTTTTTCTTCTTCCCTTGTCCTAGAACCTGGTGCTTTCATGTTTCAGCATGCGGATGTTGGTAAGTGTCCCGCTGCCCCTGTGGTGGAACCCATATGCCTGATGCTGACCCTCCAGTCACCGAGCGCTGCTGCCTGATGACATGGTGCTGCCAGGACTGGAGCTGCCTGAGCCTCGGTCCTCGAACACACTGATCTCTAGCTGAGGACACAATGAATGTCAAGGATCATTGAGATAAAAAGGTTATATGGGGGCTGAGAAAGTGCAGGGGAATCTTAAACCAATACGGTTTTATAATCCCCACTGACATGCTGTGGGTTTTGTTCCAAACCCTTTCGTCAGATCATGATCATAGATGACTACGTATATCCGTGGGTGGCAAAAGTATGTGACCCTCTTGTGTAGCTACAGCAATAACTGAACATTTCCAGTAACTGTTGGTCTGGCTTGAACATCACTTTGTAGGAGTTTTTACTTATTTTTCCATACAGAACAACTTCACCTCTGGGATATTGGTGGTTTCCTCACTTGAAAGTCTCACTTCAGGTTGTTTCAACACTTTTCAGCTTAACTGAAGTCAGAACTTTGATCTTAATGTTCTTCTTTTTTAACCAGTTCTTTTCTTCTGATGGAAAAGATAATGCTTCTGAAAATGTTTTTCCATTTTCTTTATTTGCAAACAAGTTGTATGAATCTAGATTAAGGGTGAAAACTCTTTAAGATTCTATGACTGCCATTGATTAAACATCTAACTTTAATTTCAACATAACATGAACTGTTTATTTTTGAAGCTTACATGCTAGTATCCCTTGTAAGTATCTAATTTTGGATCATCTCCTTGATAAATACATTTTTAATTAGTTTAACTTGACTTTCTGGGCTGTTAAGAGTTATGAAAACCTGATATTTTAGGATATGCAAGGAAAAAACCTGTCAAGCACCACTGTGTATACACAGAACTAATTTCAGAAGATGTGGATTCATCATATTTTTTTTCTTCAAAGTTCAGCCTCAGGTGAGAGTAACTGAAAATACATAATATGTCACTGTGTTTGTGTGTTTAACTCAGACACTCTGACTCGGTACAGCTAAAGATGTTTGAAAATGTTTGGATTACTCAGAATATGGTCGCCATGTTTCTAATATTACCCTAAAAGCAAAACATGTACAGATCTCAACTAAAATCTTAACATATTGTCTTGGAACGACCGTGGCACAAGTCATTTTGACTGCAAAAGTCCTGTCTTCAGTTGCATCTCAGATAGCCTTCTAGATCTAGCCTGATTGACCATAATATAAAGATATATAGTGCAACACAACTGTTTTAATATTTTAAGAATCAGGCTTCAGTAACAGAAATCATTGGGTATATAAGTGCGTTGACTGTGTAAGTGCGAGGTTGGTCCTTCGATGTGTAGCCTGTTCTTAGATCAGTCTGGAGCAGGCCTACTAGTTAAACTAATTTCTTACTTTATTCAGCCTGAACTGGGGTTACTCCACCTGACGTGGGGAGATATTTCACTGGCCACTGAAAACAAAAGTGCTCATGTGTTAAATTATGTCCCTTGAACGTTCATAAAGTTTTTAAAGAAATGTTTAAAAAACCCTGGTTAACAAATTGGCTTGAGAAATAAAACTCAACATCAGAAGTGCATCCTACATATTCTCTGTCTTTTGATTGTCATATAATTCTTAGTTTCCTCTCATTTTTCCTCATTGAAGGAAAGCACATGCCAGGTTCTTTAGGACCTGGTCTTCTTTCAGTTTACCTTCTAACAGTGTAGTTGGTTACTGAGCTATGACAGCAGTTTAGTGTCGTGTCAAGGCCTTTAATCCTAACTATAACTATAATAAACAGATAGAATGATGTCTTTGATGCACGTTTGAGCAGATGATGGTAATGGTGACAGAAGAGTAAAGGATACAACCCTCATTCCTCTCTCTATGGGGTCTGTGAGCAGCAGACCTCTAGGAGAGTAGATCTTTTCATTCTGCTCCTGGATGTAGCTTGAAATCTTCTTCAGCACCTGGAATAAAGTGTTGGTCAAGAAGTTTCAGAAAAACACATGTGAACTTTCAGAGATAATCCAGATTTGATCAGGACCGTTGGGGGTGCTGTGAAAACATTAACAAAACATACAATCTCACAGGACACAACCTGAAGATGGGTGGATTTTATTTACCTGCATGTTACTTTTCAAATTGCATCGTGGGTTACATGTAATAAATATTTCATAAGAGGAGCCAACACTAGGGTTGGGAACAGTGAAATCTCCTCCTGCCTTTTCATAAGTGGAAAATATGGAAAAATGTGAGGAAATGAGTCTACAGTCCTTCCTTTCACTATAAGTACACAGCATTTGATACCAACTCTTGAATCATTGCATGTCTTTATTTTTCCTGCAGATTACAATCCAAACTCAAACTAATTCCATTATGCTGTAAGTAAAGCATTTACTTTTTTATACATATTTCCAAGCCACTCATGTCAAGAAAGGGTGCATGAATTGAGTTACTGAAACTGATGAGTATAAGCTTTCCATTTGGAAGCTTTAACTACTAATTTAAAAGATGGCTTTCATAGGCTAAATGCCTTGGTTAACTGTCAGTTCAAACTATAAACACTAAAATTTGAAGTGGTCTGTTTATTTAGATAACATTGGCAGTGACTGCATTTATCGTCTTTGCAACAGAGTACTGCATTAACTGTGAAAAAAACGACTGAGCAGCAGTTCAAACTGTAACACTCAAAATTAAATAAGTCTACATGCAATCTCCTACATGTTACGACCTCTCACACTGTGGTTCCCAGACACTAAAGTAGCGGCTAGGAACCCATAGCAGCATGGTGCAGTGTGAGGTTGCTGTTGATAGGCTGCTGCAGACTGATGGCCAGTCATGCTCAGTGGACATCTATGGCTAAAATGGCATCATTGGAACAGTTTATTCAGACTCAGACATGCCTCTGTGGACACTTACAATGCAGACATGCCATGCTTGTTCCAAACTCTACCTAATCATGTCAGTCACATGCATCACACTCCATTTGGCATCATGTACACTGAGAGGCGATGGCCGTGTTGCAAAAGAAAAGCAAATGAATCTCTTTAAGTACATTTTAAAATAGGCTTGGAAATAAATGGTGCAGGACTTTGACAGTTTGTGTGTCTATTCAAAGGCTCTATTAATCCATGTCTTAAAAGTTAGGAACGTACGGACAAGTTTCCAGTTATGTTGGGACAGGTTTCAAAATGTAACAGAATCCAGTGATGTGAAAATAATTTAATACAACTAAATATCATAAATATCATAAATTTTAATTAAATCAATTGCTTGTTTGGAATTTATTGTCGACAAATAAAAAAGTGGAGAAAAGACTGTAAAGTACCAGGTCTTTAACAAGCAATCTGTAACATGGACTAAAGACAAAGAGAAAAGAAAGAGTGAGAGAATTAAAGTTGTTTCTTTCAGCAAAAACGAAAAAAAAAATAATTTACATAATAAATACAATATCAAACGACATCAAAAGGTTCAGAGAATCCAGCTGACATGGGCCCAATGTTTGTGATGTTACTGTAGTAGTAGACACAAACGCTGCAGCATAAATCACTGCATGGTCTCCATAGTAAAACTCCTTTAGTCTGACCAATCAAATGCAGTGCATTGATAGATGCTAAAACTCACTTTATCTAGCTGGAAAGAAAGATTCTGACAAGAAAATGTGCTGTTTAACATGGAATAATGGAAGCAGATGTGTTTTCTTGTGGAAAGGGCTACTGTGACAGGTTTTTGAACGCATGTTGGAGAGGCAGCTGTTCCCTTCTGCATCCTGTCAAAGGAGCTTTTCATGAAACTGTTTCAGGCTGTTCTGACCTACTTTCACAATGGAAAATTTCACACACACACATATATATATATATATATATATATATATATAATATATATATATATATATTATATATATATATATATACACATACATATATATTAGGGCTGAGCAAGTTAACGTGTTGTTATTGCGTTAACGCATTAATTTATTAATGCTGACATTTATTTTATTGCGCGTTAACGCATGTTGCTCACATGCTTTTGTTTTGAAAAGTCTGTTACTGGCTGCTGCAGAACCGGAAAACAGTAAACATAAGGAAAAGCTGAAACAGACATGGAGAACGGTAAAAATCCGTAAACTTTACAGTTTGGGTAGCAACTCAGGTAGCAATATTAACAATTCTGTCTAAAAAAATATTCTAGACTGCAACAAAACTTTTGCGTCATTCCTACATGTTACATCAGATCTGTTCCATGTGTTCACTGTCGTGCTATTCTCTTACTGCAGTGATTCCCAAAGTGTTGGGCCGCGGCCCCCTGGTGGGCCTGTCGTGGTACTGCAGGTGGGCCAGTGAGAGGTCATTAAAATTAAACAAATGTGTTTTAAATCCCCGATCTTTTTAAAATATGTTTTTAATTGCTGTAAAATATTAACAACATGATTTAAAAACATTAAGAAGTAACAAAACAAACCAGTTAAGTGTTATTCTACCTTCATCTTAACTTAAAGTGACAAGTGTCACCTTATTTGTTGACCCCTTAGATTATTATCAGACCATGGTTCCTAGTCCTGTATGTTGATCACAGTTGTAATTAAAGGTTTCTGTGGGCCGCGGAGATTTTTTGCATTTCAAATTGGGCCTTGGTGTTCTGAAGTTTGGGATGGTCTTACTGGTTACTTCAGTGCGGCTCCATCAAGTGGCAGGGATGTGTAACGACAACAGAAAGTCCAGTCCTTGATTACAAAACAAATTCAGTTCTGTGGCTCGTTTTTTAATTTTGTATTTTTGATACAAGTCTAAAATTGAAATATAAAAAAACAGGCATTTTTTTTTCCTTTTTGTGTGAGATTAAAAAAAAAAGACGTAATAAAATGTCACTTTAATTTTTTAATTTTTAATGGACAATTGAAAATGAGAAGATGATACATGGATTGGTAAAGTTACTGAATTTTAACATGGAACATTTTCATTTTTAAAGTTCTCACAGACGGAGGATTTGACAGAAACAAAAAAAAAAAAGAGAGAAGAAGAGCCCTTGCTACAGTGTTGAATTTCCCCTCTGGGATGAATAAAGTATTTTTCATTTCAATTAATTTTAAAATCCAACAAAATGATTGTGGCTCAGCACAATCAGAACATTAAACAGGTCATTTCTGAGGTAACAGCAGAAAATTTTAACGGGGAGTCCAACTTGTCAATGGTTACAAATAACCTTGTTTCTGTTAAATCCTCCGTTTGGGAGAACTTTAAAATGAAAATTGTCCATGTTAAAGTTCAGTAACTTTATTTAATTTGTGTATCATTCATTCTTTTCCATTTTCAATTGTCAATCAAAAATGTAAAAAACATTTAAAAGTAACATTTTATTACGTTTTCATTTTTTTATCTAAAAAATTACACAAAAAATGAAAAAAAAAAAGCCTGCTTTTTTTAATATTTTAATTTTAGACTTGTACCAAAAATACGAAATGAAAAAATGGGCCACAGGACTGAATTTGTTTTATAATCGAGGACTGGACTTTCTGTTGTCATTACACATCTGTGCCACTAGATGGAGCTGCACTGAAGTAACCAGTAAGAGAACAGCAGGACAGTGAACACATGGAGCAGATCTGATGTAACATGGGGGAATGACGCGAAAGTTTTGTTACAGTCCAGAATTTCCTTTTTCAGACAGAATTGTTAATATTGCTACCTGAGTTGCTACCCGAACTTTAAAGTACACAGATTTTTACCGGTTCTCATGTCTGTTTTAGCTTTTCTGCATGTTTACCTGCCAATTGTCTTACGGTTCCACAGCAGCCTGTAACAGACTTTTCAAAACAAAAGCATATGATCAACATGTGTTAACGCATGATAAAATAAATGTCGGCATTAATAAATTAATAAGTTAACGCAATAATATCGTTAACTGAGCTAGGGTGGCTGTACCCCAGTTGGTAGAGCGGGTCGTCCAGTCACTGGAAGCTTGGCGGTTCAATCCCGGCTCAAACTGTCCACATGCCAAATCTCTTCGGGCAAGACACTGAACTCTAACTTACCTTCAGTGGGTTGGCAGCACCTTGTATGGTAGCAGCCACCCACTAATGGGTGAATGAGAGGCCAATGCTTTGAGAGCACCTTGATGGTGTGGATAAAGCGGTATATAAGTGCAGTCCATTTAACTTGCCCAGCCCTAATATATATATGTATATTTTAAAAAATGGGGGTTGTGTGTTGGTTGTGTCCATACAAATGTCAAAAGAATATCTACAGCCCTGGACCCACTGCTGATAATTTGCACATTAAGAAAAGGAAAATATGACAAAGGCCCCAAACTGTTACATAGCTGAAATACAATGTCATACAAAAATGCAAAAATAAAGCAACTGATCTCCCCAAACACTGTCACAACAGTGTTGTGACAGATGTAAAACAGGAGTAAATATGTGTCCCTCTCTCCCAATATGTCACAGCGTCATCATAAACTTTTATGTGGATCTGTCAAAAGAGTGCACAGTGTATGCATATATATATAAAAAAAAAACAATAAACAATCTAGCAATCAAGCTGGAGCTCATCAGTGTGTGTTCAAGTGATTTAATGAACATGATCGCCACATCTTATTTTTAAACTTAACAAAACGTCTGCAGCATTCATCCATAAGAGATAAAAAAAAAAACAGAGGATAAACGACACACTGAGCAGCGCTCCTCTGGGATGCCAACGACCTGTTAACAGCTGCAGACACAGCTGCTGATTCGTTGACCCTTTCTGGTCGACACTAAGCAGCAGAAGAATAATTCTTTTGCAATGAAGTGTCTGGAAAATATTAAGTCATTAAGTTTTTCACTGACAAGCAACTGAAGGAACGCCATCAAAAGCAGGTGGTTTGCATCAATGCACTTCTTCATCAGTATATCAAGATGAAATTATACTAAGCATAAAGTCAAAATAAGCAATGTGTTTTGTTAGAAATTGAGGGAATCCAACATCACAGAGAATTAACATTGTGAAGCTTCATTGAACCAGGCCTGAACTCTCAGCTGGCTCAGTCCTCTTCATCCAAACAATGTGACAGTCCAATACCCAGGCGGAGTCTCTGTTGTACTGGCATGTGTGTGGAAATCTGTGTGTGGCATCACATACCATCCTCTGCATATGTAACCTTTAAAAGGTCCAGCATACACTTTTATCTAACTGCAGACACATTGCAAAGTAAAAAAAAACAAAAAAGAAAATTGGGAAAAATGATATAATGATGTTATTTCAAACAGATGATGTCATAAGGGAATTGTAATCATGGTTTGGCAGCAAAGCAGTCTTCGTGAAAGGCTTAGTCTTTGATGCTTTGAGAAGCAAAGATGGCAGAGAGTATCAAATCTGTCTGGTCTATAGGTCTGTAAGACATTAATTTAAATACTGATATTTAAAACCTGCATTTCTCAAAGAGAGATTGGAATCAATTTTCAAGGGTCAAAGTCACAGCTGGACTCCAGTGTATCGGGAACCATCATTAATCAATGGCTGATGTAACCACGCAAACAAGGAATTACAATGAGAAACCTTTGTAAAGTGCTGAAATGAATGCAGAGTTACATTCTCAAATGCCACTTCCAAGCTTTTAGTGCACTAAAGAGACAAGATGATAATCTCGTCCAGAGATGTGTCAACGTCTTTGGACTGTGAGGCATCTGTGATGATCACACTGTGGAAACATGGACTGTGGTCAGAATGAATCTGGATTTTAGATAACCCAGACTGTTATCAGCAGTCTGCGATCGTATGTGATTGGTTTATTCATATTTTTCATGGTCGATTTTCCCTTGCAGCCTAGCCAGATTTTCCTCATTTAATTTTATTGCACTTAAAAAGTTTTGATGCTTGTAAAATTTCATCAAATTTTAAAATGAAATAAAGTTCAGAATAACCTGGAATTAATTGCTGTTAACTACACAGTTTCATGTGACCAATCACAATAAAAATATTTTCAATTAGAAATTTCCTGTAAATGGGGGAGTTTTATGACTCTCTTACATGTGTCTGTTCTGACAAGCTGGTGGGAGCAATCAGTGCCTTTGATGGAGCGAGATGAAAGCATCAAAGGCCTCGAGGTTCTACAGTGAATCTGCATGCTGATCCAAGACTCACTGTTGTGTAGCACAAACATGCACATGCACACAGAGCTTCAACTTGGGTGGGTATATTTATCGTTGTCAGTCATAGCATCATTCATAACCTTAAACAAGCACATAAACAACTCTCGCATGGGGCTGATAGCATCTGAGCATCTCAATGGAGCGGCAACAGCTGAGAGGGAGATGAAAGGTGCCTCAGACCAGGCCATTTCTGCATGGCTTCACCACAGTGATATCTCATTTTTGTTTCTTGGTCAAGTTCCCAGTGCCTCTGCACAGGTTTGATCAAGAAATGTTTACAAAAGGCAAAAAGACAAGGCCTATCCATGTTGTGGGTTGCAGAAAACAGAACAAAGAGGCACGCTGGGAACTTTCCCGCCACTCAACTTCCATGAAGAACGGTGCCAGGTTCACAGAAAAATCACAAGAGAAATTAATCAAGCTCTTTTTGTCAGTGAATACTACTCCATAATGCACGTGTGCGTTTGCGTTCCATCTCAGTGACGAACAAGCAGTAGCACAGCTGTGCAGAGGTTCAACCACCTGTCCTTTTTGAAGATGGGCATCTTAGTTACACTGTGTGCAACTGCATTACGGCTGGCATGATGTGCCTGGCCCACCGGCGCAGCGGCATGGCTTTCAGAGCAGATTTTAAAGATGTTGTGGATGAACAGCTGTGCTTGAGAGCTACAGGTCATATCTTTTAGTTCTTGGCTCTGATTTACTCTGCCACTGAGTCTAAAGATTGGAGTTTTCATCAGCATGTTTTCAGAATGAATGAGAACATACAACTAGACGTTTTTCTGTGCGTCAGAGCTGGCTTCCATAAACACTGACAGCTGGCTGTAAATTCCTCTTGTGGATCAGCTTTTGAGTTGAATGTAGCACAATTAAATAATACTGATCCATTTAATAACTTGTAAGTACTTAAAAAAATATTTTGGACTACCTTGTGTTTAAATATTTATCACAGAAAGCACAGTGGCTCTGTGGCCACTGGACCTGTCTATAAGAAGTTTGCTCAAAACACTTCCTTAAAGCTTCATTAGGTTAGCTGTGCAGTAAACAATACATCTAAATTCTAAAGGACTATCCAAGGCCACTTAAATTATTTTTGGAAGTAAGAGTGCTGCAAGGAGCTATTAGAGTTAAAGATCTGGAACCTTTATGGATTACCTTGGCTTTTTGTGAAGTGTGAAATATACTGGACTTTTTTTGTCAGCACTGTGAAGATCAATGCAATGACACTCTAATATGTGCAATTTAAGCGTGTTGACGGAGCTAAACTGCAATTAGCTACACTTGGCATTAAAGAGGCAGTCTTAAATTGTCCACTCCAATGATTTCACAAGAAATCATGGCTACGACAGAAGTAAACCTGAGTGCATTTCAGACTCTAAATGCAGTGTCATCGCGTCATTGGCGTGCCACCATGTCAGGTTTCTGCAAATGTGCCGTTAACTCAACAGTTAGCACTTGCCATTGTGGCATTTGTGTGCTTCAATAAGGAAAGAAACAAAATAAAGAAATGAAGTGTCTTCCTTCCTTGTGTGAGTTCTACATTGTTCTTTTCTATTTTTCCGTTGTATCTGGCGCTGTTGCTGGTAGGCTACTGTGCTGGGTGGACGCTCTGATATTTACATAATTTAATGGTGCATTCATATTGGTTAGTTAGCTGACAGAGATCAAAGAGGCAGCGATAAGCAGACACACTTCGAGGTGATTCCCCCAAATCGCTGACACTGCTTGATATCTGCCGCAGTCTGTCTTTGGTCACAAGACAGTTCTATCATTCATCTTTGTTCCTGTCTCATTGTCTACGAACGCCTGTTTTTGAGCTACAATTGCTGATTTTTTTTTTCCTCAGTTGCAAATCTTTCGTCTGAGACAGATTAAATTGTACAGTGTGAACCCGGTCTTAGGGTGCGTTCACGCGCACGCATTGCGAGCGTCATCTGTGCCTGTCTCCATAGACTTTGGATGAGGTGACGTCATCTGTTGCTGAACTGAATTGTGGGCTCCAGTTGTTGCACCCATAGTGTTGCCTCTGTCAGAAGTTGGGAGATTTTCAACTTTTCCCACTTCAATGCATGTGTCAGCCAATGAGGTGGGTCTCATTCACAGCATGCAGCTTGTTTGTCTAGCGAGCAGGGAGAAATTTGATTTGTATTTTTTGTTCCATCCATTATCTATTCCCGCTTAATCCTATGCTTGGTCACGGGGTGTATTTTTTGTTATGACAGAGAAATGTTAGAAACACCACCTCCCTTGTGCTGCCACAATGCAGCTGTATGAATCCCCTGTCTTAGTGGGGCCTACATGGGTTGCTTGTACCAGAGCACTTATAGTCATAACACTTTGAACTCTTTCTGCTCACTATCCTGCTGGATGAGAGCCATTGCCATTGAGATGTGGGCTTGGCCTAGTAAAAAGCTAAAGTGAATAGGGGGTGCCATGGATGTCCAAATAATTCTCATGAACCAAAGTTTCCCATCAAAATATTTGATTGTTACAAGAAGATCAATTAAATCATCAGTCACTGTTGTGGATAACTGGTGGACACACTGTACAAACAAGTGGCAGCAAGCTTTCTCAGTAACTTCAAGACAGTGATGCTATATTTGATCAAGTTAATGTTTTTATTAGTATTTCTTTTCTGTACGTGGAGAGTGGACATGTTGAGTGCAGAGTATTTAGGTGTGCACAGTCTTCTTACCTTCTCATAGCGTGTCTCCATGCAGAGGAAGACTATGTAAGCTGTTGCACATGCCAGACATCCTTCGAGGTACGACTGACCTCCAATTTTTTCCGCCTCCAAATAATAGGAGTTCAGGGTCTTGACTGTCTCCTCCAGCAAAGTTCTTTCAATCTAATTACAAAACACAAACATCCCTGTGGTGATATTGGAGTTATGTCGACAGCACAAAGGCTGCACAAGTAAGCTGTGCTATTTCAGCCTCTTAAAACATACTTGTTGTATTCTGCTCAGCCTAAAATACAACCTTTCAGATGTCACTTGCCAAAGATGGATGAACAAGAGGCTAAAAGTCCCAAACTGCTTTTATTTTATTTGTGGATAACAACATCAAGCTAGTAGTTTAAGCATCTGACACCTGCATCCATAATATATTTCAGAGATGTTTATATAACTGGGTAAAATAAGGTAACATTTGATATGAATAACAGCAGATGACAAAAAAAGGCATATGCCTTTTATTTCATAACTGAGAGGATGAACAAAACAAAACTGAGTGGTTTTTCACTTTAGGAAGTATCCTTATTCCTAGGGAAGTCTCCCTTATGCTTCAAACCTTAACCTCGCATTCATCATACTGTTTAGATAAATAATCACACATATTTTTCTCAATACCCTGTAAGCATAAAAATGGCAAATAAAACATCTTTGTTCTTTCAAAAAAAAAAACTCAGTGACCAATACAGAATTGTATTTTTAACAAATTCCATGAGCTCTCTGTCCAGTCTACTTCTCATATAAACATATATTTACAGTCCTTCCTCTGAAGCAGCCTCCCACTGCTGTTAGCAGACGTGTTTTTGTTTGTCTTTCAACTGTAAATATCTCCTATGTGTGGGACCACCATTCTCAGAATGATTTCTGTTAGGTCTCAGTTCAACACTCAGTAAGGCCCTTGCTGGCTAGCCAAGTGGAGTAGTTGGATGCACATGATGGAGGACTATCCAGGGATCAAAATTTTGGACTCCTTGAATTTTAATAACTTTGAAAAGAAAGTATTTTCCCGATACTTGGAGCAAGTTTGGTTGATCGGTTGTTAATGTATTACATGGAAATATGCTATTTGGGGTATTGCGTCTGTTCAATCTTGCTCCAAGTTACATTTTTCTCTTAGGCAGTTTGGTGTTGGCAGTAGTATGGTTTGGGGCTTTAAAAAAGCTGACTAATAACTGTGTATTAGCAGCGTATTAAGACATCAATCTTAATGCTCACCCTGTTGTCAAGCTCTGGAGGGAACTTGGTCTGGAATCGACACACTGTTCCTTCGCTGTAGTCTCTCTGTATAAACACCTTTGTCACCAGCGACGCATCGTGCCGCATCTCCTGGAAGGTTATGGAACTGAGGAGACACAACAGAGCAAAAAATGAAAGGTATAAAAGAGTAGTGTGACTCTTTCTTCTCTTCAAAATCTTGCAAGTAAAGAAATCACTGATTTCTTTTGAACATTTTCCACTAGGACTGTATATATTTAAATCTAGAACTGTCTGTTTATTAAACATTTTATCTTTTGAAGTCAACTTACACACAGAGGATCTTCATAAAAAGGCCTATACACTATTAACATAGTTTTTGGTTGTATTTTCCCCTGATAACACA
Source organism: Hirundichthys speculiger (assembly GCA_018398805.1). Classification (NCBI taxonomy): domain Eukaryota; kingdom Metazoa; phylum Chordata; class Actinopteri; order Beloniformes; family Exocoetidae; genus Hirundichthys; species Hirundichthys speculiger. The sequence continues at coordinate 6,454,473 of JAGFBZ010000344.1, read as the reverse complement.
GGTACAACAGGGCTGCCCTGTGAGGATTTTACTATATAAACAGCAGTGCAGACTCACAGCAGTTAGCACTCTCACTGCATTCCTTCAGCATCAATCGGCCCAGCTGCATTAATAACACTCTGAAAGGCTCCTCTTTACAGCAATTTGGTAGTGAGTGGCATGTTTTACAAAATTTACACCCAAACAGCCAGTGTAAACTTCTACCCTGCTGATCTAAATAACTTTCTCTCAAGAGGATGGTAATTAGAGGTACAGTATGAGGATGGGCTGGGGGAGGTAGTGGTGGCGAGGTGTGTGTGAGAGATAAAGAGACAGAAATGGGAGGTCAAAAAATAAAGTGAGGTTGCACTTATTTCAGAGAAGCCTTTAAAAAACAGATAAAAACAAAACAAAACAAAACATAATATTTCACAAGGATGTTGACTTTATTTTATTTTTTTCAATCCAGCATGTTTCATGTCCAGAGTTTTGCCAGCTACAGCACTGTTGTTATTGTGGAAAGGTAAAGCGAGGGAGAGTATGTAAACAGACACAGCACAGAGCCAGCCTTTCATCTCTATATGGAGTACAGTCACAACCAGAAATAGTATCCAAGCACCTATTTTCATCTGCTAACAGCCACAATCATCTCACAGCCAGAGCTTTTAATATCCTTCTCTTTGCTTTCTCTGCCTCTCTAACACAGCTTCTATCTTTGGGCCACCATGATGAACAACATTCTATTAATAGGTGTAATCATCAGCACATGGTTGAGCATCATTTTTTTCAAGTTTGAATCAGCTGGTTGATGCACTTTGAGATTACACAGGCTCTTTGTGCCGCTACAAGAACGTGTGTATCAGTATGAGACTGATCAGCTTCCTGCTGATGACATCTAGAACATCTGTTCAATTCAGCCACAACTGCTACTGTGATTTTAGATGCCTCTGAAGCCTCTGCCCTGAAATTCATTTTTCATATTGCCTCTGAAACTGTGAAAAATTGCATAGTTTCACATCATGTTCCAGTTAACATGTTAACAGTTGTGCATCATCGCAGCAGTCACTTAAACACTTGTCAGTAAATTGGTGGTTAGTGGCCCAGCAGTTTGGATTGACGACCCTGGATTTTAACAACTGTTTTTAGCTCTATTTTGCAAGTACAAAGCGATACAATTACTTAAATCAATCATATAAACAGGGACATGTTCAGACACATGAAGTATTTTACACACAACTTGCACACCTTGTATTTTCATGGCATGGACTAATTTTTCTGTTCATTAATCTTTGCTTATGCGGTGCATTGTCATAGGGTGGAAGTGCTTCTTTGTACTTCTTCACAATGAAATTCCATTTTTCCGCAGCTTAATATCATCACAGCGTTGACGTGACTGGTCTGTTTCCATTTAAGCTTTCAAGACAAATGTTTGCTGATGTTTACTGTCTTTTATTGAAGATAAGGGTTCAAATCTAGCTTATTCCAGCATCTAAATATAGAAGACAGCAAGACAGGGGTGTCATAGCATCAGATATGTCACAAAGAACTTCATTTTTTATATTATGTTGTACAGTCTCGCTTATGCTTCTAACCACATTCTTAATACTTTGAGTTAAGATTTGTTTTGACACTGATTACATGGAGACAAGAACAGTAAGAAAGTATGCTGTTACAGACATGTATCCAAGTAAAAGACTCACAAACACATACTTCATCAAATGAATGAAAGATAAACACATACAGTGGACAATAAGTATAATAAATCTAACTGTAAATGTAGGGCAGTGGTGTACATAATTCAATACATTGTCTTTTTATATGGGAATGTATTCATGTGCAGTAAAAGCTTTATCAGTAAGATTTTTTGTTCATTAACAAAAAAAAAAAAGATATGCCACTGGCTGAGTGAACACACTGAAGGAGAACTATGTAAAAGATTATCACTCATGACATATTTTCTTTGTAATTTATTTCCACCCCAGAACTCTGTCAACATCCCCCTCTCTTTATTTCTGTTTGGGTCTCATTGCCATGACGTTTCCTAGTTAAGTCCCTCTGAGAAACACATAGCGACAACGTGGGTGAGCGCTGCCAGTGGGCAGACATTGCAAACGGCACACAGACAATTACAGCGAGCACAGAAAATGCCCTCAGTGTTAGACAGCTCATTTTAATCTCTCACAGCTCTCTCAGGCCTTTTCTTACAGTCAGGCCACTTTTTTCATCCCATCATAACATAAATGCTCTCCTGCCATTGAGAGCAGAGTTTCCTCCGCCAAGCTGGTTTAGCCAAGGGTCTATTAATCAGTGGTGTTTAGACAGCATTGGCAAAATGTAGGTGGAATGTCAGTGACTGCAGGGCCAAAGCTAGAGGAAGATTTTTTTTTTTTTTTTTGGAAAAAGTGGTACATTGTTTTAGTAGGGAGCTTGGCCTCTGCCAGTCTCTCTTTGGCACATTATTCCTTAACAGTGCAATACTTGAATCACAGCCAGCCTACAGACTGAGAGGTAGCTCTGGCAGTGGAGGAGTTACAGGATGCAAAGACCATCCATGCAAACCATCTGCAGAACAAGCTCATTGCTACTCAATCACTTAATGCCATCATTTGCTGACTCGACGTCCATTAAATGTCATAGAATGAGTGAAAGCACAAAAAGGAGAGCAGCGCTCATCTCACACCCGATCACTGATGGCTACAAACTGCGGCAGCCTGATCACATTAAAGATGCTATGGATAATTGATGGCCCTTGGACTTCAAATCTGTCCTGGCCCCACATACTGTGTGTTTGTGAGGATCCATATGTATGTGTGTGTGAACAATTGATAGTGCTTGAACCCAGATACCGGCAGATCATCAGGTTATATATAAGCCACTCTGCCGATGTCCTGAAGGCTCAAAAAGAAAAAGAAAAATAAAAGAGAGAAAAAAAACAAACAAAAACCATAATGTTGAAGCTTCTTATTCGATGCACTTTACCCACAGTACCAGTAAGAATCTCAGCTTCAGTTGTTCTTAAATGTGGTGCTTTCTGTGATGTGTAGAGCACTCATGAACTTGCCCGTAGGCACATTAGTGCATGCTTGCACGTCCTGTCCCAAACTTATCATTATGATGACTAAAACAGCTATGTCTTCAGCATTATGGTGACATCACCAAGGACACAGAAGAGGAAAAAATATATGCTGCTGGCCTGCAAGCTACCAGGGGATACTAAAGCTAAAAATACATCAACACACATTGTTGATGCCGTTTGAGGCAACTAGTTGTACAGAGCGTACACTGCCAGAACAGCATTACTGCTCTGATCTCTGTGTGTCTTCGTTTTTATTTAGACAGTAATGTTAAACTACATTGATTTAAGTCATAAACATTATGACAGAGTGCTGAGAGTGCTGAGTGGGGAAAATGTTTCAATAACTTCAGGAGTGAGTCAACAAGACACACTTGATGCAAGGATAAAGCCTTGTCAAGCTAATTCAAAGTATAACAGAGAGAAGACAAGGAGAGACTGTCCCTGTCCATGGTGCTGACCACTCCATCATCATCATCATCATCATTAGTCCCTACAGGTTTCAGCTTACTTGGTCTTCCACTTGACTGACGCCGGTCTCAGTGTTTAATATTCTTAGAGTGATTTATGTGAAGATATGTGGCTTCTTTAAAGAGCAAACTCTAATAAAACAGAGTGGGGAAAAAAGAATCACCCAAATGAATAATGCTCTTTAATTAAGGAAGCGTATTCCGTTTCTCCTGACTTCAGATTCATCACGTTTGTTTAATCAAATTAAAGCAACGTTCAGCCAAAGAAATAATAAGCTTCACAAATCGGAGGCACAGCAAGCAACACATTCAGTTTATCATCTGCATTCTCAACCTGCATTTGTTGGGGAGGAGAAGAAAAAAAAGAAAAAGGGGGAGGAGATGCAGAGTCATTCAAGGAATACTGAAAGAAAGGGCGGTAAATTTCTTACCTCTGTCGCCATACTGCAGCCAGAAGGTGCAGGATCTGTCCTGTGCTGAAAACAACAACCAATTGCTCAGACCGTGTGGGACAACCCGACTACCGAGTCTGGCAGGGAAAGGACTGGGCGCGCGAACTCCCGCGCACGTGTTACTGCGTGATAGCGGGACCGCGGGATGCGGCTGCTGGTGGTCATGCTCCTTTCATAGGAAACAGAAAATAATGTCATCTCACTCCACTCTAGTCGATTTCCCAAGTATCAGAATCTTATTTATGTTAGTGCAGTATTGGCACTAACATAGATTATTTCATGTTTCTCACGGAGTGGTAGTAATTCCCTTTTAACTATTAATTACTTTATTTATTATAAACAATTTAACTTAAGTGAATTGATTTATGTATCTATTTGAGACTCATTCAGACCTACAAGAATTTATGTCTTCTTTGAAAGAAAGCTAACCTATATGAAAACTAAAAAAATAAATAAATAAAATGAATCCAAGCAAGATTAAAGTGTGATATAATATTTTTAATTTAAGTTGGGATGCGGTGTGAGAAATAAAAACATTGCAATCATTTGAAAATATTATAAAACCCTGCTTTATTTACAATAGGACATAGAAAACAGAAGTAGGAATTACCATTTCATGAAAAACATTAAGTCATTTCGAAGTTGTTGACATCATCTCAGAACAGTTGGGACATGGGCAGCAAAAGTCTCGGAAAGTAAGTGGAACTAAAAAGAAACATCTGGAGGAACATTTTGTAACTAATTTGGTTAATTGGCAACAGGTCAGAGACATGAATGGGTACACAAAGAACATCTTAGAGAGGCAGAGTTTCTCAGAAGTAAAGATGGGTAGACTTTCACCAAGCTGAAGAAAACAAACAAACAAAAAAACTATGCGTCTGTGTGCTGGAACAAGGCTGAAAATCAATACATTGTATTGGGCTGCTGTGCTTTTTGGATCATCAGGCAGCACTGAATGAAAAACAGGTGTGGTTCTGTGATGGGAATCAGTGCCCTGGTTCAGGAACACTTCCAGAAATCAGTCTTAAAACTCAATTTGCCATTTTATCCAAAAATGCAGGTTGGAAATCTATCATGCAAAGAAGAGGCCACAAGTGAACATGATCCAGAAACACTGTTGTCTTCTCTGGGTCAAAGGTCATTTAAAATTGACTGTGGCAAAGTGGAAAGCTGTTCTGCGGACACACAAATCAAAACTTGGAACCTTTTTGAGAGACCACATCATTCTGGACTGAAGAGCAAGGTGACCATCCAGCTTGTTATCGGTGCCATTTCAAAAGCCTGCATTATTGCCTATGTCTTTGTCAGCTCAAACATCTAGAAAGGAAGCAGCAATTCTTAAAGGTATATATAGCAACATATGCTGCCATCCAGACAATGTATTTTTCAGGGAAGCTTTTGCATCTTTCACCAAGACAATGTTAAACCATATACAGGATCTATTACAAAAGGATGGTTTTGTATTAGAAGAGTCTGAGTGCTGGGCTGGCCTGTCTGCGGTCCAAACCCTTTACTAGTTTGGTGCAACATAAATCAAAAATATCTGAGTTTTTTTTCTTGGCCCATCAACACATGTGGGCAGCAGGGATTGTCTGTCCTCCAGAGAGCAAATAATGAATGGAAAAAATAGTTTGTAATGAAAAAGTAGCTACCTTCTGAAGTTGTGGAATGGCAAGTTGTGTTTAGCTAAACGCTAATACTATACGTCCTTTGCTTTGTGGGATTCCTTTCCTATCCCTATCCCTGCAGTGCTCATTTGTAAATACGGCATCAACTCTTAATATTCAGTTTCATAACTGTGTTTGATGTGTAGAAATTAAAGAGCATTTCAATGTAACTAAAACAGACCACATTGCCCGTTCCATATCAGAATACAAAAGTACTTGAGGGATATAACAAGAAGTCCCCCAAACAAACAACAAATAGTGTTGACTTTTCTTTCAAAAACCACCCATTCAGGGATCCCAAGCTCCTTGGCAGAACTATATTTTTGTCCCAGTCTTTACAAAAGCACCCAAAACCCTACAAAAATGCTTAATGTGAGTATTTTTGACTCTGCCACCACAATATTATGGTTTTGGAACAGAAAAAACAAAACTTCAGTTCTATGAATAAAAGATTGTGGTTTTGTTGTTGTGGTTGGTTAAGGTTTGGAATAGATTATGGTCATACTTGATAAAAATATAATACTCATTTTCAGCTATATACTTTTTTTTTTATTCCTGGACTTCACTAGAGAAGTTTTGAATAATTCATAAAATAAAATAAAGAAAAAAAGAAATATTCAAATTTCTCCCAGTAATGCAACTCCTTCCACAATCCTCTCCCTGAAACAGTATCACCCCCCTTTTCCCTCGATGGTAGGCTTTACATGAGCAAGGTTCCAGTCCTTGGAAGCATTTTCTTTTCTTCCTGTGAGTGTGGTCACTACAAATTCTGATATGAGCCCATGAAATGTCAATCAAGCATGTTTAAACCAAACTGTGATTCATGACATGACAGTGAACATCTGCAGAAATATCCACGGTGACAAAGAGTGGGTAAATAATGTGCAGGAAGATTTAGTGCTTTCATTAAAACATGTTATTATGAGCAAAATGTCCTAAAATGTCATATGAAGCAACTCTTGGTGGGTCTCTTGCTCTTTCATTCTTTTATTTTCTCTTTGGTCATTACTGTAGCTCTGCTGGCTACGTTCATCTTTGTTGATGTGTGACATAAAGCAGCACCCAGTTGCAAGAGACAACCAGAATGGAGCTTAAAGATACTCAGCTTTTGCCACTAATAGAGACACAAAACTTCAAGAGCTCGACAATGCTTCATAAAAGTTAGCGAATAGTCCTTCAGATAAAGTTGAGACTGATAGAAAACTACTTTGTTCTGCTTTGACATGTCTATGTTTATCATATTAGCATGCAGGATGAAGAGGCTCACAGATACCACAGTCTGAACTGAAATGCACGATTCTTCATAAATCTGTAAGTAAGAAAACATAATTACACCATTTGGTGTTCCAAACCACTACAGTCCCTCCTCCTTTACCCGTTCTGTCTACAGTCTCTTTCTGCCTGTATTATCTGAAATCTGTTTAGAGAGGCTGTGAAGTTGAGAACACATTCCTCCTGGCATGTCTTGGTGAAACTTACAATACAAAATTCCAAATATTCCTTCTGTGAGCACTCCAAGCTCATTTGTTTAATTTGCCGGCGATCACTCACTTCAATAACAATGAAAAGAAGAAATAGTTAAACCTTCTGCCTCCTTGACCTTGACCACCACTTCCCTGAACCTTGCCTGGATTTTGGGTTACATTTGGCAGGGTATTTGGTAGAAGCTCAATCAGATGCATATAAATATACATATAAATGACTGTGCAGTCATCATGCATACTCTGTATTATATCCGCTAAACAGTGCCTGAATTACCATCAAAAATCTTTTAAACTGCAAAGCATCCAAACCACAGTGGAAAAAGTTTTTTTTTTTTTTTTAATTCAGTGATTTATTGGGAAAGAAAAGCTCAAGAAGATACAAAGAAAGACAGTGTATAACCAGAACTGCTTCAACAAGCTGCCATCAGAGCGGCCCTCGGTTTGACCAGGACTTGATGTCGTCACATATTAGTGAACCTGCATTGCTATGTAAAACTCACCTTTGGTCTCCGTGGGTTGAGATCCAATGTAAAAGCAGTTGATTATGTAACGGTTAAAGGGTTATCACTGCTGTTGTGTCTCGCTACTGTAGTAACATCTAAATCATGATTATATATCTGAACGATGCAGGTTGCATAATGAATCTCCACAATGGACTCGAACTTGAAGCTTGAACTGTGTTGACAATCTTTACATACATACATAAATGCTCATTTATGTATTTTTGGGATTGACATGTCCTACAGAGATATGACAAAGCAACAGTTCTGTTGAAGTTCTTTTAGTGAGTTAGTATTTATTTGTGTGTTCAATTTGTTTTCAAGACTGGCGGAAATGTATACTCTGTTACATGTTGCTTAAGATGAGAAACATCTTTGGTCTCGGTTTGGGGATAAATTCCAGCAGATGTAAGCAGGGTGAAGCAAATTGCTGGGTTGTTATATTCAATCTTCTATCATGGCTGAACATATGCATTCCTTTTCATATTGAGAAACTAATGAAAGAAGATGCCTTCATATTACATCTCATGGTCTTACAGTGTGCCTGAATCTGCACTTCAGCAGAAAAAATAATACGTTTACCGCAGACTTAAATTATCATAATGACCCACAGCACTGTTCATAGACACACACATACTGCCTTTTTCACATTTCGTATTTCATGAAATATTTATTTCAGCAAAACATTCCTGGTTTCTGCTTCACTTCATAACTGCCAGTTTCTATTTGAAGCTTGTGCTGTGAAAGGTTGAAGAGGGTAATACTGACCCCTGCAATATAGTAAAATAAAAGTAAAAAAAAAAATGAAAAAAAAAAAGCAATTAAAAAAGGACCAACTGTTAAAACAGCTTCTTTCCTCTTGTGCTCTTCATCTTGCAGTGCTGAGATAACATTCAACACTTTGACGATGGTTTCCTGGATGACGTGGTTGGTTAATTCATTCAGTCGGTCAATGCGTTCAAATCATCACCTGCACTGAGGAGAACTGATTGCTGAGTGCTCCTTATGTTTTATAAATCAAGACATGAGTACGGACACAAGCAATACATCTGTGGAAATATTAATAGTTGTTTCTGTTTTTCTCTATGACATAAACAAAAGCTTGCAAAATGACACATCAAAAGTGGACATGCAGGAATGTGTGTCTTAGCGTCTCATGTGTTCAAGAGCTTTAACTGTTGTATGGCAGACTGAGATCTGAATTCAGTTACTGACAACCTCCTCATCAGCACCAACCTGCTTGCTGTTTTCATTTATGACTTTGTGTCTGTCCATGTGAGTGCATGCATGTGTGTGTGTGTGTGTGTGTGTGGGTGGGTGTGTGGCTGACTGTGCTGTCCTGGAATGCTGACCTGTCCCCCTTCTTGGCAATCAAATCAGAGGTGAAAATTTCGAGAGCAGATTGCATTTCCAGGGAGGATTGCATTCCTAAAGCAGGCAGACAAACTGATCCTCTGCTGCAGGGATCTGAACACCAGAGCACATTTGTTTATGTGGTGCCACATGTACATGTCTCACCGCACCATCGGCTTCTGTTTATGTATCACATACAGGCTGTATGTAGGAATATGACATTTTTGCTCATGCATGCAGGGTTTTCTGTCTGTAACACACTTGGGCTTTGTGCCATAGCAAATACTACTACTGACTCAACCGCAGGTTGAGAATCTTTCTTGAGCTCACAAATACACAGTTTCATTTGAGGAACACAGTGAAAGAGATCGTATTCTCTTCTCGCATGACAGGAAATTAGAAATAAAAAAAGCGTTGACCTGGAATCTTTAAAAGCAAATAAACATCTCCTTAAATGCCTCCAAACAATGTGGATACCAAAGTCAAACTAAATAAATTCAGCCAATCATCTCTTTCAGTATGTCTTTAGTCTTGTCTGCCACACATCCTCTTTCCTACACACAGACAGGATTACTTGGTATCTTGTCCATGTGGCTTTTCAACAGTTGGTCTGGTCCTGCAGGAATGTTGATCTGTCTCTCTCGATGGAAATCAAATCTGAGCCTAAGACTTTTCATTTTAGAGGCAGCGGATGTTCTCGTATCTGATATCAGCGCTGGCTGGTTGAATGTTGCATACCAGCGAGGATACTGGTTCAGAATGCAGGAGGCACCGTCAAAATACCATTTCGATGCACACATCATTACAGCCCCAAACCACAGAGGAGAAATGAAAGAAATGCAGTCGGAAGGAAAAGCTCAAAATGAGGGATCCACAAAAAATGACTTGAATAAAGTGGATAATTTAAAAAATGAACAAATAGCAAGGGGGAAAGAATCTAATTACAGGATATTTGAGAGAAAGAGAGAAGGCTGCAGGAGACTTACAAAGAGGAGGAAGATGGTAAGCGTCTGAGTGCTTGTTAATAACAAGAAAGAATTGGCCGTATATGCAGGCAGATGAACCACAGAAGCCAACAACCTCATATGTTCCCTGCTATGTGATGCCTGGGCCAAAGCACAATCAGAAGAAATAAAAAACTTCCCCTCTTGAAATTGTATGAGAGCATCTCAGGCTATTCAGAAATGTATTTCCTGACTTTTCTCCAGTGAGAAAAACATGGCACACATAGACATATAAAAGACAAAAGCAACAGAACCATGTCTGTACAGTCTGTACAAGCCATGCTTTAAATATTACACATCCCATGAAGGGAAAAACAAGGATGGCAGAATGACGCACTGCAGGCAAAAAATACACTTCTCTGATGATTTTCAGATCAAGGGAGATGCATCAATAGGATTCAGTTCCTCTGAGCTATCAGAGGCAAGATGGGGAGGAGGACAAAAAAAAAAACAAAACAGAATTAGAGCAAGTAGGTGAGAATGTGATTTGTCCGCATGTAATCCCCTCTGAGCTACAATGTCGTTAATTAAGCAGTGGGGAAGACAATAATGATCAGTGAATAAAGAACCCTCGCCAGTTCAGTGTGGTTTATCGCTTCAGGAGGGACTGATATTATGCAAAATTTGAAGTGTTTATTATGAACTGTGCTTGGTAACTAGCACAGAGAAATATCACTGTGGTGTTTGTTCCACTCTGCACTGTGAAAGCACCGTTTATAAGATTACTGTTCTAAGTTTCTTGGCAAATGACGAGCAGTGGTTAGGAATCTGAGGTCTGTTTTAAGAAGCCACCCATTGTCCTTCACTAATGCATTCCTTAAGTTGTGCTCCGGAGGCTTTCGCTGTCCAACAGAATTGTAATATTCTAACTTTATGCTGTGGTGACAACTGTGGTCCCTCAGCATACCCACTGCCAGAGGGAAGGGGATGAGAGCCACAAAGTGAGCCAAGTGCTTCTTCTCTCGGTCGTTCAAACACACCGCTGCACTACCATATAAAGACACATTTGGCCTTGTTTAGAGAGACACGCATCCCCTCCTGCTCAAACACAGTCTCAGTGTTAACATTCACATGTTTGTTCTGCTTTAACCAAGATCTTTAAAAAAAACGTCACAGTTCAGAAAAGCACCAGCATAGCTAGTTTCCTCTTTTTAGTTTCCAGTGAAATGATGACCCCACTGACGCTGCAGAGGGGATTTCATTAGCACTTTCCGTCTTCTGACTTTGTTCAGGAATCAGCTCAACACATATGCCGGGTCCCTCTGGTTTTAGATGGACGCATGTGGAAAGGCTTTTACAGCAGAGTAAACATCCCACTCTGCTGGGACACAGAGACACATAACTTCCCACTGAGCTAGTGGAACTCATATGTATATGTCTAGTTCGTTGCCATGGTTTCTCTCACCTTCGAGCATACTACCATGTCTTTTAAAAGTATCCAAGAATGAAACCTATTACTGAGACATGTGAGGATTTTTTTTCTTTTAAAATATTAGAGTGGAAAAATATATTTATGAATAATCAGTGAGTCAACATCTCAGAATGACATTCACTCCCCTGAAGCTCTGCAATTTGTACACATAAAATCTGTCCTACTGTCTGATATGTTCCAGTATTTTCTGTAATTTCTTTCTTTTTTTGTTGTTGTTGTTTTGAGTCACAAGCACTAAAAGAAACGTTTTCTCTTCTGAGCTGTCTTTGCTCATGTCGTTGGATCAGAAGTAACATCAGCTTCCTCCAGGGACAAGCATAAAAGCCAGCATGCTTGATGATAAAAACAACAACCAAGAAGTCACAAACAGCTGTATTAGTAACTAAAATGCAACAATGGAATTTCATGCTTTGGTTACAGGACCCATAACTGTGCAAGAGCTAAATGAGGCGGCAGCTAAACTGGTTGTTTTGCTTTCAGCTTGGATGGCTTATTTTCTTATTGACAGAGTTGTGCAGATTAAAGAGGCTTTTGTATCGAAATAAAACATCTTTAATCTTTTTGAATTTCTGTGGGTTTTTGTTTCAGATCAGAGAACCAAGATATGGTTCATTTCGAGAAACAAAAGCAAAGAAAGAGGCTTATTTCTTCCCGATATATTGTATAATGATCCTTTTTTGTGTATTGTTCTCTGGTGATATGATGGTGACCCTGTTGCATCTTCCTCAACAGTGACATGTGTTGCACCACTTCACTCTGAACCAGCACAACATGAGAACCAACAACGGATTTGATTTCCAACGTCAATGGATCATCATAAATACAGGCTAAAAGAATTTTATTTATCTGTATAGTTTGGAATTAATCTCAAGAAAGAAAAGTCTTAATGACGACCTTTTTATCACAAACCGTTCTGTGAGTTCTTAATTTATTAATTAAGTCTTGAACCTACTATGGACCTTTTTGTTTTGGGAGGTTTTTGTTTGTTAGTTAGTTTGTTTATTTGTTTGTTTGCTAAAATATAGTAAACAGTATTCATTACGGCTGCAAAATCTACAGTATGCATAAAACCCCCCGCTGGTTTGCTGCTTCTGGGAAAATATCCAGCATACACCTAAGCTGTCTACCTCTCATACTGTATCCCACAATGCCATGGGCCACTACAGCAGGAGCCTGCCACAAAGGTTAGGCCACTGACTCCAGTTGTGCACTTTCATGTTTAAGGTGGCACTAATGAGGACTGCTGTATAAATCTGTGGTTCATATGGTATGCTGACTTGTCTGGAGAATACGAAGCATGCGGTTTCAGGAAAGGACTGAGCTTCCAGGAATCCTCCAGCTATGATTTACCTCCTGCTGTTGCCTAACCCAGATTATGCTCAGCTTTATTGATTAGCATGAAAAGTACTGAGCACACAATGTGGAAAGATGAGAGGAAGAACAATCTTCAATAATAAGAGTGCAGCTCCTGCCAAGAGGCAGCAGACAGACAGCCACTTTGACCTACCTGGAAAAAAAGATGGTTGAGAGGAAAAAAGAACAAATTTGGCTCTGATAATAGGTGAAAAAAAAAATGAAATCAGCTTTCCTAAAAACTGAAATTCATAGTGTTTGAAGAGTGTATAACCCTGGTTATTTTTAACTTGACTGTTTTGAAAAGACGGCAGCTATGAGGATGGGAACTCTGAATGAGTTGTATTTGTCAGTGCTAATAAGCACAAAGTGTATGAAGTATACCAGATGAGTAGAGCTGATCACTGACCCAGGCAGTTGCTAAACATTCAAGTAGAAACATATTAGTCGCTTGTTTGACAGGACATGGTAAGAGACAAACTTTGCATAAGTGAGTCCACTTGTCACTGTGTCCTGCACTTGACCTGCGACCTTGGTGGTGTGGCAGCAATTTAGCGATGTTCCCTAAGCAAGCAGACATATGTTTAGCTTGTAAAAATACATAAAAAAACACACTTCCTCTGGTCCCCTGCTGTACATCAGACAGATTTGATGATGATCCAGTGAACAGAAAAGCAAAGATTACACATATGTAGTCCATTTTCAAAACATAATACTCCATACTATGTATGTTATGCAGCACACAGTCTGTACTTCATATTTTATCAGGAAGAGATTTTGCTTGAATTTTATGTACACGAAGCCGCTGTCTTCACAGCAGACAGTGCACAGTGAAACCCAAAGTAGAAATGCTCAATTTATTAAAATGGAGAAACTATTAACATGTAAAGACCCGTCACTGTTACTAACAGCAGCCATGAAAGCTGTTGGACTGAGCACCATGATGGAGTGCTCTCTAACGCAGCAGAGTGCAATCATACCGTTACCAGCAGCCGTCCACTGAGACAAGAAAAATGAGACTGTCAGGAAAAAAGAAAAAAAAGAAAAAAAAATCCCCCCTCAAAGTTCTAATGTGGAGTTTGGCTGCAGATCTGCTTTTCACAGCCAGGACTCTGCACAGATTAAAATGCATTTATTCCATCACCATCGAATAAAGTGAACTGCCAGTTATCCAGCTGCTGTTTGTTTACAGAATTGACAAATCCATACGGGGACTGAGTCTGAGAGCCGGTCTGGGCTGATCCACTGGTGAGGAGCTGTGGCATGCTTGCAACAAGAAACACAAGGTGCACAGCTGCTACCAGAGGACGTTTAATATTACTGCCACAATAACATTCTGTTAAATTTCATATAATGAGTGTAAAAACAGCTAATAATCAGATTCCAGAGAAACTGATGCATCCACGTCTGGTAAATTGAAGAGGGCAGTAGCACCATTCTGGCTGTTACATGATGGTAATCAAAGATGAAAGTGAGGTTTCAGGCTGTGGGCCAATTGTAGCCTACAGTAAGACCAGAATTTCAGGCTGCTGGGAGGCTTATTCCATGCTGTGGATGAAATACACAACAGACTGGTGGCTCTACTGCAGAAGGTAAGATAAAGACAGCCTGTTTCCTGTCTTCAGATGGCAGAGCAGATGGCAAAGTCCTGAGGAATCGATTCTACGGTACAGCCTCTCATCCAAATCTCCATCATCCACAACTTCTTCAACACTGAGAGGAAGCGCTGCTTCTGTGTGGTGAGGGGCATTTTCAGATGAAAAATTCAATCAAACTGCACACAGAAAAAAAAAACAACCATGTGCGAAGGTGTCCTACTTGAAAAACTAGATGGGATACTTTTCTAGTCATTTTATGTCGTATGAGCATCTCACACCGCCAGATTCAGGGTCCTAAGAGCAGAAGAGGATAGGTATTGGCCAAAGATCAACTGTGTCCACTTTGCCCTCTGGTGGACAAGCTTTATAAAGCCATAATAGTGACAATAAGTTGGGGGAGGGATAAGTGGGGAGGTGGGTGGATGTGTTCTTAGAAAATAATTACAAGGATATTAATTTGTGATTATCTAATAAATATTATGTGTAAGCGTTTTCCGTTTCCATTTCAGAAGGGTAGGACAGCAAAAAAAGCAGAGACTTTGTGTTGTTCCATCATCTCCAAAAAAAAAAAAAAAAAGTGGAAGGAACTTAATACATTCAGCAGGATTGTTTACATCTGTTTTTAATCATCCGTTCCAGTTCCACAATTAATGTTTTAATGATTTTATCAAAACACACAGTTTGAAAAGATTAAAGTGTAACAGTGCCTCCATATGAAGGCAGAACATGCGTGCCAAAGACAATGAATACCTTGTTTGAAAATTCAACACATTTGTGTTATAAAATCTTTTCTGAGAGAAACCTGAGATCGAGACGAAGGATCCTTACTTTTCTTTTGTTGCCCACCTCCACTGAGAGCCAGCATTTTACCCCCAGGAGGCTCTTAGTCAGCAGAAGGCTTTTAAAAACAATGAAGGCTCAACCATATCTTATCAATAACAACAGGACAAAAAGAAACCTACAAGCGTGAACCAAAGGGGACAAGTACAACAACAGCAGCTGTTGTCAAATTTCATGCTTTTACAAGTGTAACAACAAGCAGAAGAAGCTGGGAGGTGAATGCCAGCCATTATTGCACGCACACAAGGATGAGCACAAATGAATGTCCACAAAGACATACAGGGTCATCGATGCTTGGAGGAAACCACATCTCAAGCTTGTGGTGTGCATGTGCGCGCACATGTGTGTGTGTGATAGAGATAGAAAGAGGAACAAAGGTAAAGACACATAGGATTGCATGCTAACATTTGCAGCATTTTTTTTTTGTCACTTTTTAATGCCACCATTTTTTGAGCACCAGCTTTTAGAGAGCAAATTATAAAGAAACAGAAAAGAAAGAGAATAATACTCAGGTTCTCCCCGTTTCTTCCATTTCCTTTTCTGTCTCTCCTTCTTTCTCTGTGAGTACAATTTAGATAGATTTCCTTCTTCCCTGGTTTCTTTTCATGTGCTGCCTCTCCCTCTCTATCTCCCCAGTGATCTTGCTGCCTTTGCCAGCCAGTCTTCAGTAGCTTTGAAGTGCTTTGTGCTCCCCACACTCAGACAGCTTTCCTGTCCTGTGCTGAGCCGAGCTGTGGCCCCGGCCTGGCAGGGAAGGGCCAATGCAGATATGCTGCTAATTACAGCTTAATGTGTGTGTGTGTGTGTGTGTGTGTGGCTGCACATGTGAATGATCATCAATCCTGCAGCCTTAATACACTTAATGAAACAATTTTATGTCTTCCTCTGTGGCTCCCCAGTGCTTCTGATCATTCTTATTGCCCTGTTATTTATTTTTTTTAGCAGTAGCTCTGACATTACGATCCATAAACCCGTCTCTCTGTGCCATCTAATGAACAAGCTCAAGGGGTGGCCTGAGACCTGATATGAGAATTTCTTGGCTCAGGTAACTTTAATCAGCCAGTGATATTCCAAACAGTAAGAATGAGCCCAGATTATTTTTGGAGTGCCCCAGAGTCTGACTCAGGAAATTACATCTTCTCCAGTATTCTAACCTAAATGAGCATGAACTCTGTCTGTCCATCATATGTCCCATCACCATCGAACTGTGCTGGAGACGGATTGGTGGACCTGTCAGCTGTCATAAATCTGACTATTATCGGGAGTAGGTAGGAGACCACTGTAGTTGTCTGGTCAAAATGAAAAATAAAGAGAGCTTCAGGACAGTATGAAGGAGATATATTTGCACTACAATGTAGAAGCACAGCATCTGCAAGCACGTGTTTGCACTTTGTGCACAAGATAATGGATGGACATATTGGAATGGACTGAGTCCATGTGAGCTGGAAACACAGATACACTCCAAAACATTAATGAAAAGAAGCAATGGACTGTGGTTTTGTTGCTTTACAGAGATTGAAATTTTGCCAATATTCATCTTTAAAAGTGAAATAATTAGTTTTTATGGGGATGGAAACCTATTTTTCCAGCACTAAAATTGTTTGTACAACTATAAAACAGGGAAAAAGAGGAAGCTTTAACCATATGGTGCATCCAGTGGAAAGCAAAATAGTGCAGTAAAAATCCAAGCATAAAGGATAATATCAGTCACATACAGAAAGATACAGGATGATATATTTCAGCTGTCCGCTTGGCACAAACTATAACCAGACTAGAAAAATAATCAAAACTGTGTCCCAGGAAATAAACATGGCGACAGAGACAATCACAGAAGGATGGGGTCGTGGATGAGGTTGAGG
This sequence comes from Hirundichthys speculiger, assembly GCA_018398805.1. Lineage (NCBI taxonomy): Eukaryota > Metazoa > Chordata > Actinopteri > Beloniformes > Exocoetidae > Hirundichthys > Hirundichthys speculiger. The sequence continues at coordinate 6,437,409 of JAGFBZ010000344.1, read as the reverse complement.
AGAAAGATGAAGACAGCTCTTTATTACCTGCCAAAAGAAAACAGTTTAAATTTATAGGGAGATATAGAGGGAACTGTCAGCATCCAGGAGGGGCTTGAATAGTTGGAGGGTGTAGGACAGTTGTCTTATGACTCAGGGCCTCGTCTCCAATTTTCTGTCACGAGCAGGACAATCGTCCTGTCACTAAAACCGGAAAGAAAGAATAAAGGAGAAGAAATCAGAGGATGTAGCATGTAAGAGTGCTTCCTTGTTGTTCAAGAAAATGAAACCATTTCCCATCTGGATTGATTTATTCTAATTACAGTAAGAACCAACTTTATCTCACTCATCACGGAGAGAAACAAAGACAAAAAAAATACATTTCCTAAATTGTTGTCTGAAAAATTAGATGTGGGATTAGAAAATATATTGTAACTTAATCTAAAGCCAGTTTGTTTCATGTGATTTTTTTCTTGGCATTTAGAGTCGTCTGCTGAAGAAACCACAGCTGCTCAAATAGTTTTTTTCACTTTCACAGAGAACTTTGTCTGATCAGGGTATTTGTGGCCTTCAGCTCCTTATCTACGCCTACACACTCAGTTCAGAACCACTGTGGTGACTTCATTGCTTTGCTTTAGGCTCGGGAACAGAGTCAACTTAAATCAATTCAAATATAGCCCAAACAGGTAAAAAAAAATTCTCATGTATTCAAAATAGCTCATGTCACACAGCACTTGCCAAGATAAACTGCCTCCATCATTTTTAGAAAGTACTTTGCATTTAGTACTTATTGAGGTCACCCACAAGACAGAAAAAAAAAAAAAAAAAGAACAAGGAAAATGATCGTGTGCCTGACTGGTTTATTATCTACAGTCTGTGAGCTCACAAAGAATTTACTCATAACATGACAGAGGGTAATATGAGTCACATGAAACTATGTATTATACCATAAAACTAAATTACTGTACACTAATTTTTCAGTATTTCAAATACTCACTTTTATTTCTGGTGATTAACTTACATAACTCACAAATCACATATTTCCAAAGAGACAGTTATTTTCAGCAGCTCCTTGTGAGGTTGTGTTGCTTTACCTTCCTATCCATAGATAGATAGATAGATAGATAGATAGATAGATAGATAGATAGATAGATAGATATCAGCGATATTTGGATTCAAGTCAGGTGACACTGTCTCCATTTAGCACATGAGCCCTAAAGTTCTACTGTTGTTTTTGAGATGATCTACTGTCAAGTTTTTTTTCCATAGTGTTATGTATAATCGTTACATCCTCAAGACCTTTTGCACTGTCCATAGTCCACTTTTTTTTCCTTGCACCACTCATCTGCAGTGCTTTTCATTTTGTCCAGCAAATACGATCAGTTGTTCAGTAATATGTGAGCTGTCACAGAATCCTGACCTCCGTTATTTTCCCATGTGACACCTGCCTATCCATTTTTTTCCCCCAATGATTTTCTATTGTACAAACAATGCACAGCCAGGGACGTGACTTTACGAGGAAAGTCTATCCAACTCTAATGAGTGATATGGAGGCTCTCTCCATCCTTTCTCAGCACAGGTTGAGCTGTATTTGGACTGATTTGTAGTTGACTATTGATCTCCATGTATCCTTTTTGTATCATTCTAATAACTCACAATTATATTTTCAAGTCCTCTGGCGATTCATTTCCACGTGAAGCCATAATGCAAACATGCAGACATACACCTCTGGTCCAAAGTGAAAGAAGTTCTAGTGTTACCAGGAAATCACTGGTGTCCTTTATTTTGTTTCAGTGACGATAGGTTATTTTTAAACTTTTGTCTCGCTTATCATGGGTGAATTTACTTCTGTTTTTAACTTTGGGTCTATATTATAGTTTCAATAGAATCTTTCTCTAAGAATCATACAACTTTAAATAATTTGACATTCTGGTGAAATTGTGCAAGGCTGTACGCAGTTTTGCTGTAGACTGTGTCTGATTGAGGCTGGGTTTCCATGTTCTGAGCTTGTCCTTTTCATACTTGACACAAAAAGCTTTGGACTTGTACAATAAACATTTCTGCACATCTGAATTCAAGCCAGGATCCTGTGATCAGAGCAATCATGGTTAGAAATTCTCCTTGCTGAACATTTCTGCACCTGTAGAATTGGTTTGGTTGGTGTAGATTACCTTGAATGGGAATTCAGTAGACGGAGGAACAGGCACTGGCCTGAAACTGGCCCAGCACATGCCTGTCTAATGGCAGTGATATGTGAGTGGGACAGGGTACCCTCTGCACACTGGGCCTCATTGATGAAGACAGGAAGATTTTCCTCTGACCAGGCGCGGAGTAGCCAGGTGGTCTGCCCCTGACATTTTTCATCTGTGCATGGTATGTGTGGGGTAATGTTCATGAGAGACACAGAGACACAGTGAGAAAGTGAGTGAGAGAGAAAATTATGCTTTTCTTGTTCCAAAGTTTGTGTTGTCCAAAACTAGCATCGGTGTATGGTAACCAGACTGGAGGTGGACGGATGAAGTGGTTTGGAACAGTGATCTCACTGCCAATGTGAAACTGCCTTTTCTCCATTAACACCGTACAGTAGCATGTCTGCACGCTGGATAAGTGAAAAGCACCATTGTATTTAACAATTAACTAGTTTGTTCTTACCTTCATTTATCTGGGCAGGATTTGTTCAGAACACATGGTCTTATGTAATATGTCACATTCTTAAAGTTATTCACAGTTCACTCGTACCTCCCATTCGTCTTCTGCTGCCGGCCACTGACAGCTTCAATAAGTGCTTTACACAAAGACAGCTTGAATATACAGGACTTGTAGTGAAAGAACATTAGTAATGGATACATCTACACTGCTCATTTTTACCTTTTAGTGTTAAATGCAGCAAAATTAAAGAAAAACTTATATTTGGTTTTAAAATGTGCTTTGTGCTTTGAAGCTTATGTGCCAACTTCACATCCCTTATGCACCATAATAAACATTTTTAGCAATAACTTGGATTGTTTACATTTGTAGCTCGCGTTCAAACCTGTCACCAAAATGTGAGTTAATATTTGTAGATTTCGCACATCAATAGTTATGCTGGATAAGAATGAAAAAAGATGACAGCAGATGTGTTTTGAACCTGATTTGAAAAGTGATGAATTATTGATTTGATTTTTAAAGCCAACTGGACTGAATTAATGGAACTATAATAAAAACCGAGCCAGTCTTTCAACCATCAGCTATCACAGCAAGGAGTTTTTGCTTCTTGCACCGAAAGTGTCAATCAAACACCACGCTAACAGATGTGTTTTTGACTCTCACCGTCAAACTTCAAACACAATCAGTGGGAGTTCATGGTCGTGATGGCAAAGAATACGTGCAATGGAGACTGTGCTTTTACTCCTTGGATGGAAAAGGCATGGGGCACCACAGAAAAAATTTGGAAAGCTGAGCGGTTCACTGAGTGCGCCTGCATTTTTGAGAAGCAGAAGAAACAAAAATTGTGTGCAAACGATAAATGTTAGTTTATTATCATTCAGAGTGAAGAATGAATGATAACTGAAAACCAGTCCGATTGCTTATCAGAGCAGCACTGTTTCAAATAAAATCTCAGTCTATTCATTCATAACATTCTGTCATTCCAGTTTTAATTTTCCATTCATAATTGCATCATCATTTTCAAGTTGCTTGCATTTTCATCAGCTTCTTCTTATCATATTTTCTTTCTCACCCCTAAGTACACCTTCTTAAAGTAATACATGACAGATATGTTTTGTTCATTATGAATAATGAATCTATGACAGGAAGAATGATGGAAAGGCTTTGAATTTTATAATTTTTTTTTTACTCAGTTTTCCATTTCGCATTTATTTTTACTGCTTACAAATGAACATTTAAATCACCACCTATTTCATTTTTTTTTTTAAATTAATTCATTCATTTTTGTGTTTCCATATCTCACTGAATAAAATGGTAAGCTATGAGATTTGTCCGTGTGAAGGTGGTTGGTAAAATAATTGACCCTTTCTTTTGCACCCGGTCTACTTTGCCTGGAGGACACAAAGTGCCAGTGTGAGACACGTTGGGGAGTGACACTCAGAAATGTTTAAAACATGTCATTGATTGATGATGTTGGATGTCAAAAACCTTGCTTTTATTTTCTGCTTGAGAGAGAACTGGACTGATAAAATAAGATGGGAACCTTTTAATTCCCATCTGACTTCTGTTCATTCAGATGTACTGGAATAACACTGAGATCTGTTTTTTTGTCCATAAAAGTGATGGCCGAGGAACAGCCAATATTTTTATTGGGATGGCACCATTCAAGAGTCCTTCCTCTCCTGCTTTTGACTTTGTGCCAGCTTTGTTTAAAATGATGAATTTGGAGAGACTGAAAACCCCAGCCTAGCGGGGACTTCTCAATATGGGAAGTGAAATTTCAATAACAAATTGTCTTTAAAAAGTGGAAAGAAAGTGGAAACATGTGGTTATGCGCTGTAACAGGCCTTGGTAATATATCAGACAATTCCCAAGAAGATCTTTTTCACAGACTTCCATGAGAGTAAATGCATGTTTAAGTATTGTTGATGTCTTATTTGAGCCAATGTTGTTGCACCACAGGAAACACATTTCAACAAGCAGCTTTGTGTTGAATTTAGATGGTGTCTATCAACTGTTCCAGCTTGTCTGAGAAATTTACCTACATGAACTTTCCTGCTGTGCTACATCCCGGTCTATGAGTTAACAGGATACAGTGCTTCTTGGGATAACCAATCTATCTTAATAGAAGTGTGATAGAGTGTTTCATGGGATGAAATAATAAGTATTGAAGGCTGACACAAATGCCAAGACTTTTTCTCCTATCAGCCAAAGATCTTATCTTACGATCTTCACAGAGATATGGGAAAATCCTTCCCTGTTTGCTGAAACTCCTATCTTTCGATTTCTCAAGAGGTGAGGTCAGAAGCTTAACTGATGACCCCAGCCATTACAGAAATTAGCAAAGAGGGCATGTGGGCAGACAGTCGCATGCACACACACTCACACACACACATACACACACATATGCACAAAAACAAAAAGATCAAGAGATAAGATGAAGAAGAAAAATGGGTTCAGACTATCCTCACTGACATAGCCAGGATTGTTGAGAGACAACTGGATGGATTGCAAATCGTACGTGTACACACAACAGCAAACGGATCAAGAGACAGGAAAGTGTGCAATAATGGCGTCCGCAGCTCATAAATCACAGCAGTAACTGTCTCAACGTACAATTCACACTTGGGTTCACATTACAAATACTATGACTTGGAAAGACACCGAAGACTAAAAGCTGTGCCGAATCACTCAGCTGTGCAGTAGCTCCCATACAGGCCACCTGGGAAAACGGAAGGGGCCACAGAGGTACCTGTTGAGCTGCAAAACATTCAACATCCGCTCTTTGAATAAATACGCTTTTTAAAAGCTCCCACATTTATTTATTCTACACAACCAGTTATAGGAGCTGGAGTTGTAACAGTGTGACCTGTGGTCGCTTTAAGAAAATGAACTACGCTTGAAAGAGACTCCATTACAGTGGAGTCAGGTTTCAGTGCCTGGACCTCATGGGCTTCTGATGACGATCTTCAAAACTAATCAAATCTTTACTTTAAACTGATACCATCTCATTGCCATAAAGATATTCCGATCAAGTAGTAAAAATGCCATAGGAGGGTGTGGATGGCATTCATACCTTTGAGCAGTTATTTTAGCTTCAGTTGTGCTTTGTCAAAAGGTCTGTGAAAAGTATATTTTCTCCAAACATACTCTGTTAAGGCTATTGTTCTTTTTACCTTTTGACCTTCTCCCTTTTTCTCCTCTGCTGTCACATATCTTGTTATTTGTAGATGACTGCACAGTGCGGTAGTGCATGTTGATAAATCAAGATGCTGGGATGAAACATATGCTGCTGGAAATGAGCTGACTGACGAGACTGAAGCTGACACTTGCATTCCCCATTTGGAGGAGGACACATTTTTTCCACGTATAAATACCTGGATATGCAAGCGTGCTCACACTTCCACACATGTAGCAATTGTGTGAATTCTAGCACGGTGGTAGCAAGTTTAACCCAAAATGCTGACGACAGCCGTCATCTCTGGCTCTGTTACAATGACCGCCTGTTGGAAGTATGGTGCTGCCTGTGTTTACATGTTCATCTATTTGTGTGTTACAGCATTCAGAGGAAGTCTCCTGTCACTCAGAGGTTTTTTGCTGGAAGCTGACACACAGTCTAAAAAAAAAAAAAAAAACCCTTCAGCCTCAGTTTGGGTAACCCTTTCTTCTTTCTGTCTCTTTACACTGGGTTCCACGATTGCTGAGTTGGTCAAAGGGCCTTAACAAAAAGACTGACAGGGGGGTAGCTGAAGCCAGCTCTCAAGGCTTTAAGATGACATCTGAGGGAGGTGTGAGTGTGGGTCTGCTTTAATGTGTGTGGCTCGCCAGTGAAGAATGGAGAAATTGATTGTATGTTTGACTGTGTGACACTGGTATCTGCCCAGATGTGTAAAGGAGAGGGTATGACACGCAATGGAGATGAAAAAAACAACTGAAAATATCAAGCAGTGGATTCACTGGCAGTGAATTTGTGTATAAGTGGGTCAAAGGCATGAAAACGGCAAACACAGCAGCATATCTCTCCTCCACTCTCCAGCATGACTGGCATCTACAGGTTTAACACTATGTGACTGTGTGGTGCTAAAATCGTCCAACATAATTTCATCACATTTCAGCAACTATGTGCAATTGCCATCGCTCTGACGAAGTTGTTCCTGGCCGGAGGGTGAGTGAACACGCTAAAATGATGCAGAAATCAGTCACACTGCATACGCCTGATATTTCCTGGTGGCGCTCAAGCTGAAACATTTGTGCAAATTTGTGACATTCATGGAGACACAGAGCTCCCTGCTGGTGTAATTTGTTGTGTGTGTGTGTGTGTGTGTGTGTGTGTCTACCTAGATCTTTGTCTCATGCTAAATCTGCTAACATTGTGAATTAATTGTCTTTACACTTGCTGAGTGCCATTCTGTTGAAAAAGATGCATTTTACAGTGTAATCCGGCAGTCTTACACACTGTTCTGTTTCAGTGATGTGAGGCACAACATTTTCACACATGGCTATGAAGTCTGTCAGTTTCTGTTTATTCTTTTAAAGAATAAACATTTAAAGAGAAAACTTTGGGTTCATGGCATCTTGAGAAGCAGGCGGGAGCACGATGAGTTCTGATGCTTCAGGAACTTCTTCAGAGTGCCTAAAGACTAGATTTGATTCCGTGATTTATGGATTCCCTTGTAAACTTCGGTTTACATTCAGATCAATTCAAAACCCAAAACTTTTAAGTCAATGAACCATTTTCTTATTTTTTATACTTAATATGAAGGGGTCAAAAATTTCAGTCAGTTAAAATGAGAAAGTGCAAGCTACTTTATAATTTTGTATTTATTCTGAACTGCTGATCATCTGAGAAAGTACAACATGGAAAATAAAAAAAAGTGAATGTAACATGAAAGCTGTTTTTGTCACATAAACACACCTCACTAAGAGGTGATCAACTGATATGGAATAACATATTAATTACTTCAAAGTTTGTAATCATAATGTGTGTGTGACTGACTGTGTGAGAGAGAGAGAGATAAAGAGAGAGAGAAAAAAGAAAGATGGAGAAGAAGATAAAGAAAGAAAAACTATTTGTGGGAGACACATCTTTGTGAGTTTCACACATGTTTTGACAGTTCTTCGAGCTAATCCCCATTGTTGCTGTCTGAGGTTTGTGTGTGTGCGTGTGTGTGTTTGGTGAGGAGGTGGGGATTTCTGAACACTTGTTACTGCGTAGATGAATCCTTGGCACAGAACTAATATATTTACCTGTAGCTGATTCAGTTAGCTTTGTTTAGCTGATTCAGAAAGTTGTTCTGAATATATTTTAGGACAAAGCAGTCATGCTGCACTATATGTTTCAAACTACAAAAGAACTAAAAAACAAGTGAGCTTCATCTTTGATTCTTGGAGGACATTTTCTGTCTCCTCTGTCGTTTGCACGGCAGCTCAGAAAGCAGACAGACATGCAGTGTGCTCCTGTTTCCATTGTCTTTCACTTCATCCCTTCTATCTTCTTGTGTGGTTTGGATTCCAACATCTGCTTGGAGGGCATATATGGGCGGCTGGCCACCTCACTCACTCTTCATCCTTTCCTTTTTACAATCATCCTGACACATGCACACACAGAACCACCATGCCAAATGCAAGCACACACACACGCACACAGACATTCACACAATCATACAATCGCTTAGACACTCTTTTCAAACCATGCTAACCCTTTAGGCACAACAATGCATGCTGGACCTAATCTTATCACCCCCAACCAATCAAAAGGCTGGAAACTTAAGAGTGGACTTGATTGGCCAGTGGCCATAGGGGCCAGTTAGGGGAAAGGAGAACAAGAGGAGACAGCCATTGTTGATTGATTACCATGAAAGACACTTTTGTTACTGACTTGAAGGCACGACACTGTGCTTGTATCAAGAGGAAACGCTGGCAGCCTTAAAATAGGTCACCACTACACTAACGTGTATGCAAGATACTTCACCAAGATAGCGGTGTGTGCACAGTTAAAACACCCCTTCATGAAGGAGTAAGGTCCATAGATTATAAACTGGGAGTAATATTGATTCACTGCAGAGTAAAGGTTAGCTGAGCAGTTTCTATTTGGGATTCTCACAGTCATATAGTCATACAAGTCACAGTCATATAGCCTTTGCTTTAACTTATCAGAATCAAAACCATTTAATTAGAGCCAACTGACTCTGCTTTCAGTCATGATCTCAACATTTCATCTGACCACCACCTTATCTTTTCAAGTTATAAGTTATGAAAACTGCTCTGAAGAGACTGTATTTGTTTGCTCTGCTACAGCTATTTGATTCCCAGACAAGTCACTCCTTGGCATCCGCAGACAAATACGTCAGGAGGGATTCGAATTGTAGCCTAAAAAGATAAGTTTGAAACATTTCAATTCCACTCTTGAATGATTAGATCATGCAGTAATCTCATTCACATTATCCCCCTTTGGATAGGAGTGAAAGTGTGGTCAAGATGCTATAAAACTGAGTTGGTGCTTAGATAATGTGGACTTTTATTGATGCGTCTGGTTTCCTCATATTAAACCAGGCTTCTATCTATTTGATTTTCCCTTATTGAATTAGACTTTATGGACTGTCTGTTGAATTTTATCTTCTTTGCTACAGGCAAAGAACAATACAGTTCCTGACTCTCATCCAGTGCACCACCAGCTGCAAAACACACATGTGCTCACTTTTTTTGGTGTCCTTATTTGTACTGCCACATACAGTTAATAAAAATAATCCAAACTCACATGACTCTTTACTTTGTCTAGCGTCAGCGGTGTCCAGCTGCAAGACAATCCATCCTGTGTCTTAACGCTCCTGGTATTGTGATAAAATGTCAGCTTGAGCAAACAAACAGCCACTTTCAGATCACTTGTATGGGCCTGTACTTACAGTCCATTCACACCAGCAAAAGCATTAATGCGTGACGCAGATCAAATGTGAGATGCTAGAACACCCTGCGTGTGAGCCACATCCTGTTCACAATGCTACAGCCTTTTGAATCTGAATGTGACCCCTCTGGTGAATTGGCTCCAAAGATGAAGGCCCTCACTGTATCAGCGGCACTGATAGAAAGAGACAGAGAGGCAGCGTGCCTCTATTCACAGCCAACATACACATTAGCATATCTCCCATCGTGCCAGCAAACCACCTAGCCACCTGTAGCTGCACAACTAGCCCTCTGTAACCTTGCCTCTCCCACGCTGGACCTCACTCATACCTCCTTCATCTATCCCCCTGCATTTTTTCTTTTTTTTTTCTATGTATATTTGTGCCTGTGAATGCGTGTGTGTGTGTGTCTGTGTCTGCGTGTGTGCGTGTTGTTGCCAGGAAGGGGCTACTGCCAGACTGTTTCAAGCTAATGAAGTGAGCAGACTTAAATGGCAAGCAGACATCCTTTCTTTTGAGTGGATAGAACTTCTTGGACTTCCACTGAGTTAACGGAAGCATAATCTATCACAGCCTCGGCTGGGTGTGCTTCTAACCAAAGACTTTTGCATTTTTGACAGATGGAAAAAAAAAAAAAAAAAAAAAAAAAAAAAACAAAACAAAACAAAGAAAAAAAACTACAGCTGGAGGAACTTGCCATGGATTTGTCTCTTACACTTTTCAGTTAACTTGTCTTATGGGGGGAGGGGGAGGAGGGGTGGGGAGGGGGGTTAAGAATAAGGGGCAGAGGGAGTGTCCTGAAGGCCACTGGTTGCCTCCCTCTTGGCTGTGATTGGCTGATGCTGTTGTGAGTGAGTCCAGGGGAGGCCAGTAGGAAGATGAATGGTCTGGGAGCCTGTTAGGGGGGCAGGCAGCTGAGGAAAGCAGCTACCACTGCCTCTTAAAACCTAGATACTCTTCTACAGCTACAGACTGATAGGCAGAGAGCAGGGGAGGGCCAGAGACAGTCCTAAGAGAGGGTGAGGGCAGAAGAGTGAGAAACTGTGGACAGGGCAAGTAAGAAAATCAGAGGTCCAGAGAGGAGGCTGTGTACTCACCCTTCCCTGACTGCTGTGTCCCCTCTGCATTACCTGAGGCACACATACACACACACAGGGAGGTGTTGTAGGGAGGCTTAGAGGGCTGACTCTACAGGGAAGAAGGGAATTAAAAACTTTTGTTTTCAATCCGCTGCGTCCATACTCAGGAGAAAAAAAAAGGGATTACATCTTGCACGCCTGCCCCAGTTGTTCCTCTCTTCTTTTTGCATTTTGTCTTCACTGACTTGTTTTGGAGACTTTGGATACAGCCTTCTTAAATTGCTGGTCTGAACTCAGAAAGGCATGGCACATGGACAAAAGAGCCCCAGGTGGGCATTAACACAGGGCTCCTTCACTTTGGCACTGGGCCTGTTGCTCTTCTCCCTCCTCCTCTTTACCGTCGTGGCCGCAGATGAGTACGACTACTACAGCTGGCAGTCAGACAACTTCCACAATGGCCGCTTCTACACCAAACAGCCCCAGTGTGTGGACATACCAGCTGACCTGCGCCTGTGCCACAATGTGGGTTACAAGAAGATGAGGCTGCCCAACCTCTTAGACCACGAGACTATGCCAGAAGTCAAGCAGCAAGCGGGCAGCTGGGTACCCCTCCTGGCAAAAAGGTGTCATGCTGATACTCAGGTCTTCCTGTGCTCACTGTTTGCACCTGTGTGCCTCGACAGACCAATCTACCCCTGCCGCTCGTTGTGCGAGGCTGTCAGGGACAGCTGTGCTCCGGTGATGGAAACCTATGGCTTCCCCTGGCCAGAGATGCTGACCTGTGACAAGTTCCCCATCGACAACGACCTCTGCATCCCCATGCAGTTCACTGGGAACCACGCAACTCAGCCACCAGGTAGGGCAGCTAAGTCCACACACACACACACAAAAAGCATCAAGCATCAATCCATAATAACTTGAATGTATTTGGTACCTGACAAAGTTACTGGTCAAAGTCAGGGGTTAATGTTAACAGGCTGTAACAACTGTCTCCTCTGAATTCAAAATACTGGAGCCATGACAAACTTAGAACCCGCATGAATGTAAATTCAAATTCTAACCAAGTACCACATTAATACAGCTGATGAATATGACAAGTTTAGTAACAAGTTTAATTCAATCATTCAAGCAAGCTGTAGCCTCATCTCACGAGCATAACTAAAACAGGTGAGCATTCAAATCTGCAGTCAGATTCTGTAAAATCCTCGAAACTATGAGACTGTGGGGCTCACACAGTTACGCTGTGCTGCAGTGCTGACATGATAGTTTTACAGAGAATCTTTCCAGAGGGGTTCAGGAAGGGAGACAGGAGCAAGAAGAGGCTGAAGGGGGAACTTCCCCACAGGCAGGGACACACACACACACATGAGACTGGGAGACTCAAGTAGCCAGAAAGTCTTAGTGAGATAAATTGAGTATACATATCTATTTATATATAGATAGATATATACAGTATTTATGTATGTATAATATGACATGATTGCATGCATGCATACTCACCTTTATCAGCAGAGCTGCATTCACAGCCAATCAATCCAGTCTAATAACTAAAAGAATGTTGAATGTTTAACGTCACTGTGAGGCATTCATAAGCTGTGCTGCAGAGTGTTACAAAAAAGAACATAAATACAATGAAGCACATACCTGCATAAATATTTATATATGAGAAGGAGGCAGACAAGCCAACAGTGGGCTCTGAAAAAACTGAGTGAGAGCTTATTAGGCAGAAATATGTTCATATGTGTGCATTTGTGACTACTTAAGCAGCCTTCCCACAAAAGCAGTCAGTGCTGAGAAGGAGTTGATGAGAGTTTTTAGACGCTGAAGTGGGACAAACCCCACTGTGTCCCAGACTGCTTGGCTTTTGTTGGGTCTGGCAGTCGGTGGGCCAATTAACTAGAAAACCAATTGCTGCCGATAATTAGTCGACATGACAGAACAAGAGAGACAGGAAGAGTATGGGAATAACTCAAGTCTGATTGTTGTTGGGAGAGCCAAATGCAGGGTGGAGAAAGGAGAGGGAACCAGGGGAGTGAAGAGAGGCAGACGGCACAGAAAAGTGAAGAAAAGCTGCTTCCTGCAGAGGAAGAAGTGTCTGCCTCTTTGCTTACTTTAAGGGCTTGGAGAAAATGCTTAATTCTTAACATCACTCCAATAGTTCCCTCTAATTATTTATTGGTGTCTCTCACTTTGCTTGTTTTTGTTTCATGTTGATTTTCATTTAGCATTTGAGAAGAGAGATTCTACTGATTTCCCACAGCACTAAAGCCAGAGTAAATAAACACAAAAATATGTCCGTCCAGCTTCTGTGTGCCACTTCTTTGCCTTATATCAGTAATGATCACAGCACATCCCATCTAAGAATCTCCAACGATTCTTTCAAAATGTGAGGAAAGATTCTTGGAGGATTCTTGGGTGAATTAGTGCACAACTGACTTGTTCCATTAGGGAAAATGGTTGTTCTGTTTTTATAGGACTGATATCAACTATGTGACATTTTAGCTTTGCAGAGTCATAGCTCTTTTTTTTTTTTTTTTTTTGCATGCTCTGCAAGAAGGAGACAGTTTAAACATCATCTGCCACCTCCTCATACAGGCAGTTGTTTGTTGATCCTATCTAATCAAATCATGATCAGAGGCAGCTGGATTATGACATGTGTTGCAACACAATTACAAGTATGTTGAGAGATCTTTTTACTTTTCCTTTCTGGATTTGAAGAATATTTAGAACAAATGAAAAAGGATGAAATCTATTTAATTCAGATTTTAAATAATCAGATAATCTGAACCACAATCAAACAAAAATGGGATGATAGTTCAGTAGAACAATTGCATTTGAGTGTGTGTCTTTGTGTGTGCGTGTAGGTGTGTGTCTCTGTTTGAAACTGAGAGTGAACCCATATTAGTTCTAGCCTGAGGGCTCAGTCACTGACATTTTGTTAAGAACAAGAGATTCTTAGATGTGCCGATGAGGCCATCCTGAGGACAAGCTTTTGGCTCTAACTTACAAATGCATGCACACACACACACACACACACACACACACACACCCACACAGACACACACACACATATGCAAAGACAGCCAGCAATAATAAAAAAAGGAATTTCAGCTAAGAACTCTCAGAAGTGAATTTTCTGGGAACCCTCCGTGTCATCAGAGGACACTGACGATTCTCTTTGTGCAGGATCACAAAAGTAATCTTGCCGTAATCTGGACGAATCTCGGGGAGCTGGGTCAATCACAGGTACCAGGCACCGCGCTACACTTGCTGTTCTCCCCATCCGGGAGCCCCCATTGCTATCTGAGCTATTCTGCAATTACACAATACAGCACGGTTCGAGGGCTCCTGTGGAAACTATCAGTGCAGAGTTAGATTCACTTTCCACCTCTTTGCCACAGCCAAAAGTGAGAGGAACTCCACCTCCACCTGAGGTCAAGTTATGTATGTGCATGTGTTTTGGTATGTGTGTGCATGTGATAGCCCTTGTCTCTTGTGCTTGTATCTGTGTTGTGAGCCTGTGGGGGGTGTGATTATGTGAAACACAAGTCTGTATATTATACCAGGAAATACAAGCAGAGTGCTGACAAACAGAGAGCCAGGTATCTCGGGAGCAAAGACAAAAAGTTTCGGGTCCGTGTGTCAGGCAGGGAAGAGTGCATGCTGCCCCATCAACTCTGCTTTAATGATGATTGTTTTATCTATCCATCTTATCAGTAAATCTTTTGGTTTGATCTGATACTGATAGAGCTGTGTATTGATACGAGTGTTTATTATTTTTAGCACATGGGGGGAAAAATATCAAACTAAAGTTGTATGTTTGCTTAGAAGATATTCTCTAAGATCGCACGCCTCTTAGTTAGAGCCAATAAAATGGCATGGTATGAAAGATAGTGCCTATCTTTGCCTCTCTCTGTGATGTGGCGAGTTTTAGTTACAGCCATGCTAACGGTAACAACAACGTCAGGTCTCCAGCAGCACAATGGGCACTACTCATGTGGCCCTGGCTGTTATAAGAAAAGGAAAATGTGATCCAGTGCTCTGTGCATGGAAGACTGCCTCAGCCCTTTGAGTACACATTTTCTCCTCTGTATAGGATTGCCACAGATGCAAGGAGCGTACTTTGTTTTAGTGGCCCTTGGAGGGGGCGGGGGGGGGGTTTGCCTTCGGGTGATCTTTGGGCCCTTCTCTGTCTGCATGCCGCATTTAAACAGATGTGAAGCCCTCAGATGTAAATCACATGCTGCATTTCCAGTCCAGCACAGTACCGTTTTATGTCAGAAGTGTTGCTCTTCATAACTTCGAGAGCCTAAATGAGGCATGAGCTAGTGACCCAAGCATTTCAATGGAACGTTCTTCCCATAAAAGTCACTGTGAGATGAAGTGCAAGACATGATGGGGAATCAGATGGCCATTCTGTGATGCGATGTGTGAAGATGTGTGTGTGTGCGTTTATTTACACATGAAGTGACAGCACATGAACTGAAGCATGTAACTTAGAATATTTTGTAATTAAAATTAACCCAGCTGCAAAACTGTTTTCAGGAAGATTTGTCAAATGTGGCACTATACATTTAGACAAGACTGAAATAATTAAAAAGATCTCTAAATGTCAAATGGAGTATTTTCATGGCTGAATGTGAATAGGAAAAGCTTTTATGTACCATTAGAGATTATATGATGTCCATCACTCATGTTGTTGCTTTTACAAAATAAGTAGGAAACAAATATTAATATCTAAATGACATCGGCAATAGTAAAAGTGCTTTCAGTGGTCACAGGCAGTCAGTAACTTTTCATCTTGTGTGCATCTTTTTGTGCATCTTTTAGAGACCTTTTATTCCAAAACCACTCTACAGGTGACCCTTCATATTTTTTCCATTAACATCAAAAGTGCAGTCAAACAAGTTCAGTATGTTTTTGTTGGAGATTTCTTTGGAGATATGACAGGCAAAAGACACAGCAGGAATGAGAGTCTGAAATGGAGAGTGATATTAACCTCAGAGCGATGACTAAGTGAAGTTGAGCAGTTAAATTCTTGGACTCTTGCCGTTCACCATTTCCACTCTGGCTTTCTGTTTGAAGATTAACAGCAGGGCTTTCCAGCAAACCACCTCCCTACCCACAATGCTCCCATCGCCCATTTCTTCTTATGCTTAATTATCGGATTCCAGCCTCCTTATTTTCCTCAACAATAGAGCTGTGAGACAATAATATTTGTCAGAATCATTAGATTATTAAAGTCTCCGTAAATAAGTTTATACGCAAACATCCAAATGCCAAAACTAGCACAGAAGAAGTAGCCATGTCCAAAGTCAACCATGGCAGTAACTTGATTTTTAAAATTTAATCACATGAAATGAGGGAAAAAAATATTAAGTTGCTCTGAGTTGATA
Organism: Hirundichthys speculiger; assembly: GCA_018398805.1. Classification (NCBI taxonomy): domain Eukaryota; kingdom Metazoa; phylum Chordata; class Actinopteri; order Beloniformes; family Exocoetidae; genus Hirundichthys; species Hirundichthys speculiger. The sequence goes on along the minus strand of JAGFBZ010000344.1, from coordinate 6,421,410 downwards.
GCAAAAGTATATTAATGATCTAATGTCAAAATATTTTCTGTTGAAATGTATCCAGTGGAAAAAAAATGCAGCTATGCAGCATTGATTCCCATCAGAACATGACGGTGAGTCCCCCAATGGAGACCGTTGATGAGGGCAGTCGTTGCTTAAGTTATTTCTCAGTGGTATCCAAACGGTAGATTTCGGTCCAAGCTCAACTAAGTTTCATGGAGGCGCTGCTTTCTCCTGACACATGCTCTGGCACCAACACAGCTGGGCCTCCTGCCAACATACCACCCCAGCGAAAACAGAAGGAATTACCAGGAAGGCTGAATAAGACGCTACTGCTCCAAGGGAATCACTCAAAACAGATAAATCCTGTGGCATATTGTTGTCTCTTGATCTGTGCGTTCTTGTGTGTCATAGTGTGTGTGCGTCCATGCTCCAGTCCCGGTCTTCATGTCAGCACCAGACAATTACAAGCTTGACCCTGTAGGCCTCGCAGGCCTCCTGCCTGTGAGAACCGTCTAAGGATAAAAACTGACAGTTACTCTTCAAGAACATGATTCAAGTGCCTCTGACATACACACATGTACACACACACACACACATACACACACACACATCTCTCCGTGACCCAAGCAGTGAAGCATGCTAAACTTTGACCCTCCTGATTATCTGGCCAGACGCTGAGGTCTGGACTGGGGTGATAACCTCTGAACCCTGATTTTTAACCCAGGGGCTGAACTGTGTGAGGACGCTCCCATATGCGTTTGAATGACTGGGTGTCTGTAAGCGGGAGACACAGAGAAAAAAAGAAAGAGATCAGGGAACTCCTGGGGGAGATCATTTTTTTTGAATATTGTGGTGAGTGACTGAAGAAAAAAAGAAGTTCTGGAATAAGCAGTCTTCTTCTTTTTTTTTTTTTAAAAAAAGGGCTGCTCACTCAGCAAACAGGGTAGAGCTGCTTTCCTTGCAGACAAGTTGTCTCAGATTTGAGATTTCAGATTTGGCTGCTGTGTAGGAGCATACGGTATATGCAGAGCAGAGTGATTTCTAATACACATTCTTCTTTCCCTGACCCCTTTTCATATTCTGCCTTTCTTCCCTCACTTACCTTAAGTGCTTTTGGAACGGGCTGATTTTAGATGCAACCAGCCCCTTGGGGATAACATGGCGTATATGTAGTAACTGTTTTAATACATTTTTATATCAAACAAGCTTTTGGAGAAAATGACATGGTTATATATGTGTTTTTGTCTCAGAGGAAAATCTGAAACCTTTGGAAGCAGGTTTGGTACTCATAAGTGCTACAAGTGAGGAGGCAGGATGTCATTATGAATTGTTTTTATCACATTGCCGAGTGTAATTTTTTTTTCAGTTTTCTCAATAAAGAAGTACAGAAAAAAGGAAGCTTTTGCACTATGCAAATAAAAATGGATCCATGTGGGGACCTCTCATCTGTCGTGACTCATTTGACTGTGTGGGTACACAAAAACAGCAATTTTAAAGCCCCAAATCGAAGTAAGTGAGGCTAAACATGCTTTCGAGCAGAGCGTGCATGACCGTAAATTTTGAGTTACAAATAAACGGAACTTGTTGCTTTGGTTTTCTCTCACCGTTTCACAATGTGTGATTGCTGTGTGGCCCAAGTGCTGGCTGTGTCTGTGTACTGAATCACTTTTCACCATGTTCAGCAGCTCCCGCCACAGCATTTACCTTTCTGCACAGCCAAGACCACGCCTGAACCAGCAAAATATACAACGGGCAGAATAAAAACATTTTCTCCAGTGTAATTGCAGGGCAAACATAAGTCAGTCTGCTGGACTAAGTATTTGCTCCTCAGCAAATAGCCTCTGACAAGAGGAGCTGGTGGGGGCTGAAAATATGTGACTCAAAAGTGCTCTAAGTTTAACAATTTACTGACACCACTTTGGTTTTTTTCTGACTGCACTTGACTGACTATGACCTCAGCTGCTAAATATTAACTACTCTGCCCTTAATAGCATCAAATGAAAAGTGATTCTGTGCAGCTGATGACAAATTATTATTTTCCTGTCTTCTCAGTGTCGAAGGCGTGTCCACCATGTGACAATGAGCTGAAAACAGACAACATCATGGAGCATTACTGTGCCAGTGACTTCGGTAAGTTGCAGAATGCCATATAAACATAACGATACATAACGACAAAGCAGGGGTCCCACTTTGTTGCAAGTCTGCATTCCAGCCTTAAATTTGTGGCCTTTATCACTTGCAATGCTACTACGTATTATTTTCTTTAAATTTCATTCTTCTCATGTTAAATGGAACAAGTGATACTCTGAATTTTTGCCCCAAATGTGAACATTTAGCATTTCCTCTTACACTGTAAAATGACATGAGTCATTTAACTCTGAGTTAAACGGCATAGAAATAACATGAGATGCATAGAAATAACACGTGACATGCCTGAAGCGTTTCGCTTTAGCAACTTAGGATCCCATCCCCAGCTAAACTTGCATTTCTAAGTGATGGATAAACCAGATTTAAAACTGTAACTGTGTGAAGATTCATTAAAGGCTTAATCTGGATTTTCCAGTTTGTCAATTCTTAATCAACCAGGGATATCAAATTTTAAAATGAAATCAAATAATATCAGAGGTATAAATTTCACATGCTAATACCTTTCTCCTGCATTTTGTTTGATTCATGTCTGATAGTTCTGTTTAGTTTTACATCTTAATATTGGCATTATTTGTTGAAACCAACTCGTAGCGCACATATTTATTTTGCACCAGCTTCTCTGCTGGTACAGGTATATCCCTCTTTCCTCTCATGAACTGATGAATTTAGTTAGTAGCCTCTTGTCTCCTAAAGCTCACTTGACAGCACTTTGCTGCATTACTGTTTTCCACCACAGTAATGACCTGCACATGAAGCCAGGACATAATCATACCATCAATTCTGCTCAGTTAAGCTGCTGGTGCATCATACTCCACAGCAGCTGAATTTCTGCTCTCATGACCCATTTCCCCACTGTTTTTACTCAAATGCCTCCCATTTTCTCCATTTCTAGTACACTAAACAAGAAAAGGTGGGGGAAGAAAAAAAAGAAAACTTGAGGGAGTTTAAAAGAAAGCAATTTTGGTAGTATATCATTATTATATTTAACCAAAGTTTTAAAATCGCCTGAATATCATAAATATGACCCACATAATACATCTAATAACAACTAAATATATATTTTCTTCACCTTTTTTCACCCTTTTTCACCCACTGATCTCAGCCAAAATCACAGATACATTTCAGTCAGAGAACTCATGCAGAAAAAACTTCCAACACTTTTATTAATGAGAAAACATACTTGAGGTATTGGCATCTAGGCTCCATTCAAGCATCATTTATTAGGCTTACATCCAGATATCGGGGCCGGTTAACTTAATTTAACTCCGAACATAGAATCGGAACCAACAGGTGGAAGCTGGGGAGGCGGCGGGACTGTTGAGAGCAGCAGCAGGGAGCTTGGTGGGTGAAGTATCCAAAGATATATGAGAGACAAGTACATCTTAGTCTTTTTATAGGATAAAATGGGGTAATTGGAATGAACCATGCAGGGCGGTGAATGCAAGCACACTCTGCAGGGATTGTCTGCCTGAACAAACTCCTCGGGGTCATTTCATATTTGTCTGTTTAACTACAGGATTAGATATCTGAATCCTTTAACATGAGTGTTTCAGGGAACAGAGAACAAAAAGCACATTCTTCTGGACCATTAGAATGAAAGATGATTATGTTTCAATTTATGTTTTAATTTATGGCCAGCCATTCAGACATTTTATTGGCTAAGAATGTATTAAACCGGATGAGATCTAAGAATAAAATGAGAAGGTAGGACAACTGTGAGACATGGATTTTGAGATCAGCGCAAGAATTTCCTTACAATGTTGCTCTTTGAACAGCTTGATCTGCGTACTTCCACTACATCTTCAGACTGCATTCACCCTGAGAGCATTTTTGTGTTTAGTTAGAGTCTGCTCTTGACGTCTGATCTCTTGACATTCCTCGCTGTACCATCCAAAGGCACGGTACATTTGGTAGAAAAGAAGGTCTGGCAGCACACACACACCTGGCTGGTGGCTGCCTGTTTTAGCTAAAAAGAAAACCTGTTTCTCCTCAAAACGACAGCACACTACTGTCAGCTCAAATTCAAGAGAGTGAGTTTGTATGAATACATGGGCGCTGCTTGTCACAAAGATGCTTGCCAGGCTGCACAGCAGGCCCCACCACATTACTTCTGACAAAATATGACTGAAAAGGGGTGCTCATTTGAAGTGAAATGAGAGGGGAAAGGTGGCAATTATCCTTAGCACTTTTACTGAACACAGACACACATCAATACAGCCATTCAGAAAAATACATGTATTCTAAGGCATGGAGGCATGCAAATAAAGCACATGTACACATGCTCTCAGTGAAAGAGCTGGATGTGAATCAGGATGTGAACGAAGGGGAACTCAACGCACACATTCCTTGTTAAGTATGCTATCACTTCACAAGTACAGTATACCTATTAAAGCATACTGAGAGGTGTTTATACAGCCATAGACAAGCAGGCGAGAAGTGAATTGGCAATCTTCCAGCAGGCCTGGACATATAGTGATGCCTCATACCGACTCTGCACTTTTGCCCAAACCATGATTAATTTCACTTGTCAAAATGTTCTCCTGGTAAATTCTCTTCTCAAATGCTTGCAGGTTCAAATTTAATGTGTTGATATGAAAATATGAATAAGAGACTTAGTGAGAGATAGAAATCCGTGCTTCATCAGGCTAATAAACCTGAGTTAGCAAGAATGAAAGCTCATGTACTACAAAAACTGTACACAGAGGTTCTCTGTTCTGCACACTTGCTTGAAAATACACAACTAGTCCCCAAAGGAGAGACATTGCATATGCATACGGTCCTGATTAAAAAGAGTGGTTGTTGCAAGTTATGTAAACAATGTGACAGAAAATGTGGACTAATGGCAGTGATTCTAGGTGGTAACATGACAATGCTCAAGTTATAATCAGCCCTCTAGGAGGTCAGTCTCAAAGTAAAGACCAGAAACTTAACCTGGACCTGAGGGCTGGACTTGAGGAGAGTGTTATTTTCATATAATTTTAGTTTGACTTGGAAGCAAAAATGTGTAACTGGACTTCTGATTTGATAAAAGACCTTCCAAAATCCATTTTTTTTAATGTTCAGTAAGTAAAAGAAAAATACCAGGGGAGTATGAGTTATTGAGCAAGGTCTGAGGATCAATTCCTAGCTCTTTGGGAAGGTAAAAAAAAAAAAAAAAACTTGAATCATTGCAACCTTAATATCTTTCCATAGGACATCTTGCAGTGTGAATAAGACCATGTAAAATATGAGAGGTCTGTTGCCAGCAGCCAGCAACCATAGTAACCATGAAAATAGAGAAGAATCTTGTTGCAAACTGGAGAAGTTTGCTCTCTGACACATAGTTAATACTACAAAAGGGTCTATTTTAGCCAAAACTATGATATTTTCTTAAACCAATTTAACTGTAAGCCCTAATCAAAAATTGAAAAGAATGGCACTAACTCGTGTCATGGAGGTCATGCCTTCATCATGCACCTGCACCTCCCGATTAAAAATGTTTCCACATGTATTATATCCTATTCTTAGGCCGTTGTGTTGTTTTGGGTGTCAATGGATGGCCAAAAAAATGTCAGCCTCGTGGTTTATGGAGTCTCAGATGCAAGTCTTGCATAGTTTATGGGGTTGTTGTTGCTAATACAAGAAAAAAAAAAGAGATCAGAGGAATGAGGATGATTATTAACAGCATATGGGTGTGAATGTGTGTGTTTTATAGATTAAAAGTCAAAATGAGTTTAAATATCTCCATTTTTTCCCCTCTAGTCCTGAAGATGAAAATCAAGGAGGTGAAAAAGGAGAAGGGTGACCGGAAGCTGATTGCCGCACAAAAGAAAAAGAAGGTTTTGAAGCAGGGCGTGCTGAGGAAGAAGGACTTAAAGAAGTTGACGCTGTACATTAAGAATGGCGCCAACTGCCCGTGCTCGCAGCTCGACAGCCTGGGCTCCAACTTCCTCATCATGGGCCGCAAAGTGGACCAGCAGCTGCTTCTCATGTCCATTCACAAATGGGACAAGAAGAGCAAAGAGCTCAAGTTTGCCATAAAGTACATGAAATCCCATCAGTGTCCCACCTACCACACTGTCTTCCAGTGACGTGGCTCCCTGCAGTATTTACAGGATCCGTGATTGCTCCATCATTCCACACAAATCTAATTCTGTTTCATTAACTCCTCCCTGACCCCGAGATCCCTGAAAATGTGTTTTCCAGCCCTTTATACTGTATCCTGTGGCAATGTTTTGCATGAGATTAGCTTTTATTTTTTCAGCTAAAACACGAATCAGGTAGTTTGGGTCATCATTCGTATTACTTTAACTCCAACTTCTTCACACAGTGTTTCTAATCAGGACGATGTAATTTTATTTTTTTCCAAAACAAAAACATACACTTTGACTTTCTTTTTGACGCATAATGCAGTTTTGTTCAACAATCCTGTTTATCTTTTCTGACATATTTGATTCACTTAAATAATATCTTACAGAAAAGTTATTAAACTGTACCATTGTTAAATGGAAAGATTTGAAAAGAAATGCTCAACTGTGGAACGCTTACGAATAGACTGAATGAAAATGGGGGGAGAGGCAGGTTTGTTTCTGCGTAAAAACAGCAGATGAAATTGATCATGTATAAGTGGGCAGCGCTATGTGCTACTGCACTCGTGTGAACCACGCAAGAAATGTAAATGATCCACTTGACTGTCGGTTTTAACAATGTAAAAGGTCATCCCTATTAATGTTATCAATCTGTTTCCATTTTTTTTTTAAATTTCCTTTTGGGAAAGAAGATCAGTGGAATGACACAAATGGACTGGATGATGTTTCCACTAACTTTGTACAGCACCATTTCATTTTGGCTAGAAAGATTTTTTTTTTTTTTTTTTTTTTTTTTGAGGTGGGGGGGTCGGGGATCGGGGGTGGAAAAGGAAAGCAAGGCATCAAGGCATCTTGCTGAAACAAGTGGAAAGTGAAAGAAAAGAAAGAGAAAGAGACTGTGGACAGAACCAACATTGTTGGATTGATAAGTCTCTGGTACTCACTATTCTCGCTATCAGGCTTTTTTTTTTTTTATTTTGTACTTAAAATCTTAAAATTTACTTCAGCTTAACTTCTATGGTATGAAAGCAGAAATCATACGTTCAGACGTAGCACCTGAATACACCTTCTGTAGCAATGAAAGATTAAACTTTCACAATATTGTCTAACCTATTAACCTGTAAGTAGTTCTGTTACTGAAATAGATCCTTGTTTTTCAAAAGAGTGAACAAAATAAATATATTTGAAATTTTTATAAATTAAACCTCTGAAATTTTGTGTGTTTTTGTTAGTGGTTAAACCACAAAGTGCACATTTCATCATCTGGACAAAATGTTTATTTGGTTGAGAAAACCCATCATTTCCACATTGGAAGTGTATTCCTCATTTGATTCCTGTCAGTGCATTTCCCACTTTTGCGTCTGTTAATAGGGAATTCTCTACTTGAAGTTGAAGTCTGTTTTGTTTACATTTTTTTTTAACATTTGAGTGATAACATTACTCTGACTCGCCAAGATGAAGGGCACTGCCCTTATGACCGATTACTCACGTTCCATTTGTCAAGACAAAAAGCATGATTTTTTTTATTGTAAAACCACGGACGTTATCACCGACTATATAACTATATAAGACTCTGTTACATCACCCATAGGTTTTTGAAGATTTAATTTGAAGCCTTTTTCTGTCAACCTGGATGATGCCATATTGGCATGGACTAACTCAACTAATCCAAAATTTGGTTAAAGGGTGGAATGAACAAGCCCTTGTGGCAGCTGGTTGTACGAGTCTACCTATCCTCAGTTACCACAAGCTATCTATTTTAGCTTAGCTCTTGTTAACCTATGTTGCTAACTGACTTCACCTGAGATTTATTCTAGTTAAATCTGTCCTAGTTTCAGATGTTATTTTGGTCTGAAATTGGGATCACCAGAGCTGAAATGACGACTGCCGAGCTCCTCAAGATCTAATGTGGCCAGTTGACACTTGCCCGGCATCTGCCTAGCTAGGTGGTTCAGGCAGAAAAGCTCACATCTGCAACCCAAACCCTTCCAGGTTGGTTTTGAATGATGTGGGCAAAGCTCGCTCGCCTGGAGAGGGCAGCAGAAGTGATGACAAGTTCAGCCTGGGCCTTCCTTTGGCCACAACGCCAGCCAGTCTTTGACAGTCGCCCCCGGCAGACATCAGAATACAACACCATCTCAGTTGGCGCGGTGTTCTGTCAAGATATTCATCAAAACGTCCCGCCTTGGCAAAATCTGCAGGCACCTGTGAAAATGTCACAATACAGATTCAAGATTAAGTTCATAAAAGATGCAGGACTTTGATGAACATTAGTAAAAAGGTATAAAATACAGAAGGTTTATATGTGTATATTCTGTGTAATTTTTAAAATAAAACAACTTTCTAAAATCCTAGAAGGCTTCGAAAATGATGGGTTCATGATCAAATCTTCAAATTTAAAAGAACACGCCTGCACATTAAGTCAAGGTAGGATGCTTTCAATGAATAGGATATCTTGTCAGAATGCCTTCTTCCCTGAGCCCTACCAGGCCAACCCTGAGCAGACTGCAGTGGTCTGTTTGTGAAATTAACAGCACAACAAGCCATGTTATCTGTAAAACAGAATGATTGATCTCTGCTGGATCTTTATTCACAGCTCACATGTCAAGTGTTCTAAAAAATGCTTAGTGTTAAGTTGCTAAAGTGATGACAGGCATCTGTTAACATCATAGTCTGCAGTTGTCACTCAAAAGAACCTTGCCCAAAATAGAGGCTACCCGAGTACTGCAGAACATGACTTGTAAGAGTGCAGCACCCACATTCATCTGGGGCTTTGCAGATCTGTGCCTCTCCGGCCTTCCGTACACTAGTGGCCTCCTCCGGTTATTTTGGGCAAAGTAGACAGGATCACCACTCGTGTAGCTGTCAGTGCTGATCTTTCATTTGTCAACATGACAGGAACATAGCCTGGAATTTCTTGTGAGCTTCAACACATCGACATTCTTCCCTGTTTTCGCCCTTCCTCTCACGTCGAATCAGTGCCTTCCATCTCTTCGCGGAGAGATCTTTCAGCTACTTTACCCGTGTCACATTTGCCATGAAGGGATAGATGTGTAGCGTCTTTGCTTTGGAGCTATGTGATTTACACTCCACAGCATCGCAGTAGTACGCTATGGCTGTTTGAGAGTAAAAAATGACGTGAAATTAATGATCTGTATCGCTTGTTTCGGCTTGTTGCTATCTCTACCTGCAGTGGTGATGTCCGCAAAATGCCCCAAATGCAAAGTTTTACTTCCACCTAAAGGATAAAAATAGCATCATTTTGCGGTGGTCATGTACCCTTGTACAGCTGTCATGGTTGTGAAATCTAGCTGTGGAGACCAGAACTGTTGTACTGGCTCTTTTAGACACAGTGGTTTTTTTGAGGAACTGCACTTCCATTCACTTTATTTGGGAATGTGTCCCCTTGGGTGTTACACAGACACAATCCAGCTGCAGCTCTTCCACAAACATAAGGGTCAAACCGTATAAAAGAGACTTGAAAAGAAAATCTGAAACCTTATTTATGTTGTCTGTAATGCCAGAATTTTCCTACACCACATTGCACTACAAAAGTACTTTAAGTTAAAAGGAAGCAGTTTCTCCTAATTTCAAGATATAATTTATTGTTTGACTCCACTAGAGCAGATTTACATGATTCACAGTTTATTTTAAACTGGCCTTTAATGCAGTCTCTTACTTCATCTATTGTTTGAAATTAGCTGTTTTAGCCGTTATATCTTTAAGCGCCAAAACATCCAGGCTCTGCATAACACTTGGTTTGCTCTTGCAGGTGCTATTCTGAAAACAAACTGAAAACCCGCAAAGAGAAAATTTCACACTATGTTTGGAAACTGTAACCCCTCAAATGTAGCCATTGACATTAAAGATTGAATGCAAAAGAACTAAGGGGGGAACATGAACATTGTTGTAGAGGCACATGTTTGATAAATATCACGCTTATTACCTGCTTTCTGTATGGGATTAGGGAGAATTAGGTTTTTCAATTATAGGTCGTATAGAAACATTTTCATTGGTATGCCCCTGTTAGTTTACAGACAAAACCACAGTCTGCCTTTGAGGGCACATTGGCCTTTAGCAAAATCACTTAAAGAAACCCATGATGTGCTGATGTCGGCTCCACACGAAAGTAGAAAGGAAAAAAAACTTTGGAAACAGAGAGTTATGAGCCATTGAAAGCCAGAGCCTTTTACTCTATAAAATCATTTGAAACTTTGGCCACCTTTAATCCAAACATCTGCCATTATAAAATCATTACAACATTATCATAATGACTGAAAATGAAGAAAAGTATAATAGGTCCCCTTTGAAAAGATTTTTTTTCTTAATGTACACTGACTGGAGGCTGCAATGTAGCTGACCAACTTAATAAAAGCAACTCACTATTTAATCACTCCAGACATACATACATAACTAATTCATAGCAATAAAAAGATCTGGACTCTTTGTTCTCCAAGATGGATCAAGTGTGACACTCTAAAATGTTAACTGTCTTCCACCCATATTTCCTGGAATGTGGAGACTTTGGAGACTGTTTGAAGCGTCAATGCCAGTAAAGCAATGATCTATTTCCAAGTGATCGTAGAGATTGTGCAGAGTCTCTGAGCTGTAGGATGACAGAAACAGGAGGGGACAGGCCTAATGGGTTCAAATGTGCTGGACAGGACTGTCTTATTTGAAACTTCAAATTCTCCGTGTGATCAAATATGAGCATGGAGCCAAAGGTTTAAACTCTACCGTGGTAGCAGAACCGTTGGAAAGTTCTGACCCCATATTTAAAGGCAGGTCAGCACACATGCACCTTAAAGAACTATGATGAGCAGCATTCATTAAGCAAGACATGGGAAGTCAAAGAAGAGGAAGCCAAAAATGAGGGAGGCTTGAAAGGGAGAAGAAGGAGAAACTTGGCTCAGTCCCAAGGACACCCATCAGCACCTCCTCAAAGGTCACTTGTGTAGTTAATAAGGGCCTGATGAGGGACCTGAGACACACATAAAATCATACACATACACTCAAAAGCACTACAAGCTCGCATTGTCTTGCTTTCCTTGACAGGGGCCTCACTTTAAATAAACGTCAGCTCTGCAAAATACACAATACATGTACTATAACACTAATTGGCTGCATGGAAAAAAAAGAATGAAATGAAAAATAATGAAAAAGGAAAAAGGGATCACCATCATTGCCACAAAACACACACGCACACAACCACACACACATCAAGTGTAGCATAAAGGCCACATTGTCTGTTTTTATTGCAGTGTGCTGATAAGCAGCACCTTTTTCACAGCTGAATAGTAGCCGTCTGTCACCTGCATGCACGCACACACTCACACATACACACACACCTCGCACACAATGGTCACTCACACACTGTACTAAATTCCAGCAGTCGTAATTTGCGTTTTCATTTAAAATACTTTCCCTCACCCACCCACTTGTTCATTTTAGGCTGGCAGTTTTCCTTAGTTTCTTTAGACAAAACCCAGAGAGATGGGTGTGATCTGTTTAAAAACACTTTTTTCATTATTTGAGAAAATATTTTGCTTGTGTGATAAAGTTCTTTGGGGAAATGAGCAAATAAAGCATGAACGTATGTATTGTAAATCAGATTTATGGTGTTGTTAACGTACACATTCTGACCCTGGAACCAGTGATTTTAACTCGCTGGTCCTTTCCATTAAACTTCAACCCCTTTACCCTTAATCTAATTTAATTTCTTTATGAGTTATGAGCAGCTAAAGCACAAATATCCACTGATCCAATATTCAACATAATGCTTTGTGACTTCACTCCTGGGTGGGTGAATGCTCAGAGATTGTTGATACCTCACGAAATAAGCTTGACATGTCTGGCCATGTCATGCAGTGTCTAATATTGTCACCAAATGACATTGTTCTTAAAAGATATTTTAAAAAGTCTATAAAAAGTTGACATATTTGCAGGTTATACACAAGAACAAGGTGAGCCTTTCTCAAAGCTTGTATCAACTTCAGACTTCTTTGAAGTAAAACATTATTACAGAAGACACACTTATGCAAATGAGCACATGAAAACAACAACACACACAGACACACGTGTGCTCATATGCACAATAATCAGATTTGACGAATCCACCTCAGCAGAAAGAGCTTATTATATAACGTTTTGGAGAGTGAGAAGAATTTCTATTAGTTACAGGATGCCTCTGTCTGCCCTCCACACAAGGCACCATTAAAACAGCATTAGACAGTAAGCCAACATCTCTCTGGTCTGAACCATGAGACCACCTGTCTGCAGGAAGGGAGGACACACAGAGTTGTACTTTCATTTAGAAGAAGAGAGCAGTGGAGGAGGGAAACGGCACCTCATGAGCAGGACTACACTGGCTCTGAGCCTTGGCCTGCCTTCCTCGCTGAAATGCAATAAAGATGTTGCATGTTGTGTGTGTGGAGAAGTTTTTAAAATGTGTTTGTGCTGGTGTGTTCGTGTATGTTCTTTAAATGCCCAAAGCAAGCCAGGGAATCAGTTTGTCCCTGTAATAAGGTGGAAAAGCAATTAGAAATGTTGGTTTCTTCAGCATTGTTCTTATTAACTTGTAAATTTGCCGAAGTAAAGATGCAAGATTCAGTCAACTGAGTGGTTCACACATTTGTTATGAATATCAAAGACCAAGGAAGACTGCTGGGTTGTCTCAGGACATGTCTGAGGCACTGGAGGTAGAATATGAGGCCGCTGCTCTTTGATGGGTTGGTAGAATTAGTTGCTGTCTGTGAAGCCCTGACATTTTCACTAATGTGTCAATGTATATTTTATGAAATCATTTCATACTGAGAAATGAAAGAAATCAGAGAGTGTCTTTTCATATTTAATTACTTTTCCTCACTCATAAGTTCCTTTACCACAACTCAAAGTATTGCAATACTTGCAAGACTCCCAGTAACAAGATATCAAGTCATCTAGTCTGAACGGCACAGCAATGTACAGACACTGAAAGTTGTGCTGAGGTTACTGATCTAAGAAAGAACACCATAATCCCAGTAGCCTTCTATAATCTCCCTTTTTAAAAATTACCATTATTATTTTAAAACAGAGCTCCACCATCTACCAAAAATATATGAAGTAGCAAACTGTAATAGGGGCAATAAGTGCCTCTCTTGTCTTTCGCACTGCTCCGACACAAACTCATTGAAAGACTGACATTGTGACAGTGGCATGCAAAGCTCGTCATCCAACCTGATGCACAAGGAAAAGATCTGCAGAAAAAAAAGACATGCATGACAACATCCTTGGAGAAGGAGGGCGGGGCATAAAGGCTTAGGGAAAGGTTGAGTCGGGAGAAGGGACTGGGTCGGAGAAAGACTGAGCAGTTCTCAGGGGACTTTGGTGTTCGGAAACAATCACACTGGCCTGAGTGTTTCCTCTGCAGTGGAAAATTAATAAATTAATAGGTGGAGTTGAAGGCCTCCCATGGGCAGCGGCCTGAAGCCATCTGTGAAGGCCATCAATGTGTCCCAAACCTGCTGTTTCCTTGCTGAACCAACAAGTCAGTCTGGAGATTTACAGCCACATGGAAAGTGCACACACACATACGCAGACACAAACACACGCTGACACACCAACACCCTCTCACTTAAACATCAAAGGGGATTCACTCTAATTTGCAGCCAAACATGCATCCACATGCTTGACATGCTCACATGTATTTACACAGAACAGTGTCAGGATGGAAGAGCTCAGACAAAACAAATGCTGAAACAAAACACAGAAGCGGAAACTGAAGTTCATACTCATCATACGCCCACGTGCATGCACAAACACTTGGCTGGTGAGAAGATTTACACCCATTTGGAAAGACAAGGCCAATAAATAAATCTGTTTCCCAGAAGACCTGTTGACCTCCCTCTCTCTCTTATTTTCACACACACAACATCAGAGGTCAAGGGCGGACAGGGATGAGCGGAAGGTCAGAGGGAGGTGAAAGTGTGTTGGTGTATGTTTGCGTGTGGGGGCTCGCAAGCTGATAAAACTGCGCACAGTCAAAGCCCGTCACTGTGGCTGGACATTAGCAGCCCCCGTGTTTTGGCAGTGAGGTCATGAACTCTGACCCCTTCAGACCCTGAGAGGCAAAGCAGTCCAGTCAGGTGGGACTGCCATCACTAATTGAGATAATCTCCCATCTCTTACTTGTCAGTCTCTTTTCAAACAGAGCATAATCAGTGCGTCTCAGGGAGGGAGTACGTGGGTGGCATTCTGCCATTGTTAAGTGAAAATGGTCCCTGTGCCATTGTTAGCCATGCCATCAAGTGCTCTCCTCCTCCTTCTGACCCAAAGAGCTGAGCTCAGGGGGTCTGGGTATGGACAAATTCTGGACAAAGGGGCCTTTGGGCAGAGGCTTTGTGAAATGCCCACACTTTAGTACTGAAAGGTGCAAAGAAAAAAAAAAGTATGCAGATATTAATTGTGGTTGATTTTGTATTTTATTTCTAATACTTTTCATAATTCAGCAATTTCTTAATTTTCTCTAAAATCCACTGTGAAGGGTTTTGAATGATTCAGACACAGAATTGTGGCATGTTAGTTAGAAAATATTAAATGTCATGAGGTCCAGTAATATAAGCAAAATATTGTAAAAAGAAAAAATTAAATATAAAAGTCACAACAATCTGGTTTCTAACACAATGAAACTGCTTGTTGCCTCATTCAAGCGTCATAATAATCTTCAGTGGCATGCACCATTTTAGCAGAAAAGCTGGATTTACTTACACAAGTGTTTTTCTCTTAATGAACTGTGTTGAGCATTATTTAACTAGTATTAACTCTTCTAAAGCCTGTTTATGTCTGTGGTCAGTCTTTCAATTTTCCACACCCATGTAGCCTTAAGGAGGAATTTTAGATGCTTTTAAATAGTCCTCAGGATCCCTTCAACATCAAAAGAGGTTAAGACCTCTTACTAAAAATTTTATTATTTCTTCCAGCAGTTTTTAACACACGTCTTAAAAACAGAGTGTACCAATAAACAACTTCTGAGCCTTTTCTTTGCTATTAGAGCTGGGCAACGATTACAATTTTTAATCACAATTAATCTCATGATTTTCCTGATTAATCACGATTTATCGCATTGTATATGCAAAATCCATCCATCCATCCATTATCTATACCCGTTTCATCCTCCGAAGGGTCACGGGGATCTGCTGGAGCTTATCCCTGTATACACAAAATCAATTAATGAATTTAAAAGTAGTGTGAAGTGCACTTTTATTGAAATGTTCTGCTGCCAAATGAACTAAAGTGCTATAACATTTGTTGTTCGAACACTTTTATCATCAGCACTTGTCAGTAACATATAGTTAGTGTAAATCTCATCTTATAAAATGTAAAATAAAATAAAGCTTATTTCCACTGCCAGGCCATTAATCTCATCATGTTTTTTATGAAAAATAAAAAGTCTACCAACTA
This sequence comes from Hirundichthys speculiger, assembly GCA_018398805.1. Taxonomy (NCBI): domain Eukaryota; kingdom Metazoa; phylum Chordata; class Actinopteri; order Beloniformes; family Exocoetidae; genus Hirundichthys; species Hirundichthys speculiger. The sequence goes on along the minus strand of JAGFBZ010000344.1, from coordinate 6,405,763 downwards.
AATCCTGAGCCACAATCAGAACATTAAAACAGGCAATTTCTGAGGTAACAGCAGAAACTTTTAACGGGAAGTTCAACTTGGCAGTTACAGTTACAAATAACCTTGTGTCTGTCAAATCTTCCGTCTGGGAGAACTTTAAAATGAAAATGTCCGTATAAAGGTTCTGTAACTTTACCAATCCGTGTATCATTCATTTTTTCCATTTCCAATTGTCAATCAAAAATAATAAAAAAAAAAAAAATTCAAAACAAAAGCATGTGAGCAACATGTGTTAACTCACGAAAAAATAAATATTGGCGTTGGTAAATTAATGAGTTACTGCGATAATAACGCGTTAATCCGTCCAGCCCTATTTGCTACAAGCCATATAGTTTATACTTCATGCAGGTTAAAACAATTGCTGTTGTTTTTGTTTTATTATCACTGAAACAGTTTGTTTGTTACCTCAGGATTGACTTCTCATTTTCAGGAAGATAATGGATTATATAACTTGAAACATATAGTTTGTCGACTAAAAGTCATACAAGTTCTTACATGAGACAGTTCTTAAATAACAGATAAGACAGCTCAAATGCCTGTTTGTTCATTAAGGATGTTTAAAAATATTTTCAGAACTGTACTATGAACATTTTGTGACTAGTTCTTTTAAAAGATATATAATAGAGAAACCAAAGCATTACAAGTAGAATAAACCTTATTGTAATTATTTTTAAACAAATCTATCAAGATTCTTAAATGTTCCCTTTTGGTATTTGTTAATGGTGTCAGACGGCACAAGTTTAAATAATTAACAATTTTCCAGTGGGCAGATTGCTTACCCAAAATAAGGTCTGTACTTTCCCCTGTTGGTTAAAACAAGAACCCTACCAAATACAATCCTGCAAGCCAGCAATTGCTTTTTAGTGTTTGAAGTGTTTATGGACTAAAATGATCCAACTTTTTAAAAGAGCAGCACATGTTTGGCATAGCAAAGCACTTGGCGAGTTGAAAAAGTATGTTTGAGTTGAAAGTGTTTCATCTGAAGAGTTGTGTTGTTGTACGGTGTGGGACGCGAGAGCTGTGTGGTCTAAGTAGGGAGCGTATGCTCCAAACACGTCCAAACATCAACTGTCCAGCCACAGATCCATTTAAGCCATCCGATGAAAAACAGGTGTAGGCCACAGAAACAGATTATATATTTACTGATGATACTGTTACGTTTGCTCCTTCAGATGGCATTCAAGAATCAGCTGTTGTAGAGAGACAGTCAGTCAGTGTTGTTGATTTGATTTGTCAGGGGTTTTATTGATGGGTGTAGAAAGTGGGGCTGCAACACACAAGTCTCCTTCTTATAATAGTAACCAAGCTGCCAACTATTTTTTTGTTGGATCAATTTAACCAGGGCTCAACATGATTTTTCCATTTTTTTTCCCATCTGAATAAAAATGGCAAAAACATATTTATTGGGTTAATCACCCACCCTTCCATTGTTTTATGTACATGCCATCATGTTCAGTATCAGCAGGGTTGAAGCCCATGTGAGCTATCATCAGCCAAGAGGTGGGTTACACCATTGAACAGGCAGACAATCCATCACTGGACAGATGATTCAAATAAAAAAAAAAATCACACTTACATTAAACCTTTGCAATATATTCTACAGTGAGAAAGTGGCTGTATTGCACCACATATCCTTTGTGGTTCATCTAGCAGGACATAGCTAGAATAAATTATTACGACTTTTATTTTCTATGCTTATCTAACATGATTTTAATCCTCTCAGTCATGCCCTGGATGAAGGGAATTAACCCAGAGTGCAGCAGTGATGACACACAGTCGCACTAGCAGCCCATATATAGCACACCAGTGGCAACATCTTTTCCAGAAATTACTTATTTACATACACTTCACTGAGGAATTGTTTCTGTGTGAACTACTGACAACCTCTCAAAAACGAATATAACTAACACAGTGGACCAGACGCTCAACATTTCCCCATTTCAGATACAGTAAAGGGAAGTGCAGCTGAACGCACTCATCGCAATCAAACACTGATGAAGTCAATGCTTAAAGGACTTAAATATCTTGATTTGCAAAAGCACTGAACTCAACACATGGTGACAGGTTTGAGTTGTACTACCTTTCAAGATGAAGAAAAACATCTCCAGTCAGCAGAGGTGAGATGTTAGCCCACTGCAGTCTGTCACAAAAGGTCATGGAATCTGTCATGTTGTAATCTGGTGAATTCAGTGTTTATAGGTTTGCCGGTATCAAACAAAACTGTATTTCCAGGACTGAAGCTTATTCAAATTCTAATCAGTTTCACTTAACACTTAATCACGAGTCATACCAGAGGAATGAACACAGAAAGGTTAAGATCTATTATCATTATATGAAGACATTCAAGAATTCCCCTTTGTGCAAGAACTTGGTGATAGTCGAGAGAAAAAAAATCCAACATTGTTCTTTCAATTTTCCATGTGGCTGAATATGTTTCAAGATCTCTAACATTGAGTCACTATCACTAATATAGTCATGGGTGTTTGTGAACAGTGTTTGCTGGTGGTGTTTATAACCATGGCAAAGGGACTTGATAAACTGGAAGAAGACAATATTTAAACAATAAATTGTCGCCACAAAGTCTGTACAGAAATGAAGCTGAAAGTGGCATTTGTGAAGACAAATCAAAGCAGCATATAGTTTGGTATTCTCGTATACAAACTGCTTCTTACAAGGGTTATTATAAAAGCAGACTGGTGAAAAGGATTAATTGGCAGGGGAATATAGACAAATAATAATCTCCTTTGCTGCACTGATTTTTTTTTTTGTTTCATCCAACTTTAGATTTAGTTTTTGTTTTAACTGGACTTGCTGATCCTCAACCTTCTGACATGACCATTACATGTACATTATATTTATTTAGCAGGGGCTTTTTCCCAATGCAACATAGAGGTGATCAAAAAAAAAAAAAAAAAAAATTTGGTCTGGAACTGCAGCTGTGGTAAAAGAATAATATCTCCCTGCCTCTGAACATGCCCCATTACCCAAATAAAATGTTCTATGATGACAGGGCCTCAGCAGAACCGGAAGACATCTATTCATAATGAAGAGACTACGATATAAACAGCTGAAACATGCTCAAAGAAGAGCAAAAAAAAAACTTCTAACAGAAACAAACTTTACACTGCCATGCAAAATGACAAACAGCCTTGTTCTCAGATGGACCACCAAGCCTATGTGTGCTTTTGCAAAGGACTTAAAAAGTGTTATTAGCCAAAGGGATCACAGGATCAACATGATCAAAAGGACTTTTATTAAAAGCTGTACAATAAACAGCATAATCCCTCTACTTGTATAAAATGTATGGACTTTATGCAGCTTCTGATTTGCAGTGCTTTGTTAGAGGTCCTCACGTGAAGTGCTTAAAACAGTGTTTTGAGCTTTTTTAGAATAGAAAAGTCACAGAGAGTCATGAAATATGCACAAAGACAGATTAAGTGTGATGTGTTAGCATTCTCTGCCTAAAGCAGTTTAAACACTTTTCATCCTTGCTGCTGCTCCTGTAAAATCCTTTTGACCCCTGAGAGTCTTAAAAGCAGCAGCAGCAGAAGCAGATAATCTGTATGTGTACTTATTTTGAATGATCAAATAATATAGGGATCATAGATAAGTGTTCTGGGCATTTTACTGATGTATATACCTGTTTAACACACAGGAGCACAGTGGTCAGCTCAATCAAAGTGAGTGAGTGATGATAAACCTCTTGGTAATTTTGACCTTCAGCCATCTGAAAAAGCCTCTCTGGTTCCTTTATCACACTCGAGCAACCTCTGTCTCTGTCTGTCAACACCATCTTATAAAGAAAGAAAGGGCTCTTGCAGGCAGACAGCACGCACATGCATACTCTCATTTACAGATGCAGACAGTAATAGCTCCAAGACAAGAGCAGTTAACACCGTAGTTACATAATGGACAGTTTACGTACAGATGAATGGCACCATTTTTCAAGTAGTGCACTCGCTGATAAACAGTTACTGGCAGAAGCAAATGTGAGATAACTGGGCTATAAATTTGGCCTTCAAGTGAAAGGGCTGAGCTGATCTGCTTTTAGTCCAGAACAAACACAGCCACCTCATCCCCTCTTGTCCTGTATTGTCCCTAAGACCTCTTTCCTGTAAGTGGATCCCTCTGCTAACACACATTCATCAACTACCTCCCTTCCAGTTGCATTACATTCATCCGTCTGACCAAAAGACATTGACCACTAAGTCTCTGTTTAGTCATGGCCCGAGGCTTTGATGAGCTGTCTTTGCTGGAATTGTGCTGTTTAGGGTATCAACTCTTTGCCTGGAAAACACCAAGTCATGTTTTTGATCACTGAAAACACTCATCACCCAAATATTCATGTGGTGTGACTTCATCAGAAATGCTATTCACAGTTTTCTTTGGTGTTTCTATTCAGCACACAATTATGCAATGGGTTTAATCATTTATTATCTTACAGCTGAACTAAACTGGGGCTTAAAAGTTAAAGTAATGACAGGATTTTTTTTTTTTAAAGAAAATGCAACACACAACCTATATATTATACAAATTAAGATTATGCAATGTCCATTAGTTTGTAAAAAGGATTATTGTTATTCAAAATAAAGAATAAAGAAATAAAATTCAAACGCGTATACAGTGGAAAACATATCTAAATGTGATTCACAATAGATAAGCCTTCGTAGCTGCAAAACAAGTGTTTGGCTGAAAATTCTTCAACAGTTTTGATAATTGATTCCTGGCCGATGCACATTTGCTGGCTCTCGCCTCAAGATTGAGCTTTTGGATGACTGATCATTCAAACCAAGCCATTTAAGTCATTATCTTTCTCTCTGTAGCACTCTCCAAATGAATGATAAATGTATATACTGACAGTATGACTACTGTCCTATGGGAGCTAGTATTAGTATGTTTCCTCAGGTCACAGTTTGCAGGAGATTATGATCTGTTTGGAGCCCGGACAGCTCTTTGGTACAGTCCAGCCTCAGCTTGCCTCTTTCTCTCTCTCTCTCTCACTCTCTGCCTTTTCACTAACTGTGGACATACTTCTGGCAGCTCTGTTGATGTAGAGGGACAAGTCAACAAATCAACTACTTCCTATGCCAAACTAATCACACAACACTCAAACTGTGCTGTCTCATCCACAAACGTTCAGATATGCAAAGGAGTTTGAAAACATACATATACACACCTCCTGTTCAAACATGTGCAATTCCCTGCAATTAGCCTAAAGATTACAACTGAAAAGCACAAAATAGTTAGTGATGTGTGTGCACCTCTATCTGTGTTTACCTGGCGCTAAAATGACACAGTAACTCACTTCACAGACGGCAGCTTGGCAGCTGCTTGGGTTTAACTTTTAATGGCTAATAACAGACTTTTACAAGTCTTCCTAATGCTAAAGCAAACACCAACACATCAACAAAGCTCTGAGTGTCAGTCAAAGATAGTGGCCCATCAGAGATTGGCTCTGAGTTTGGCAACAATCAGTTTCTTAAAGAAGAATAAAATGTGGTCATGTTTGATATCTATGCCTCCTACTGCTTTGATTTTTCAAATAGCTACAGACAAAGGAATTGCTTCCCCAAAACAACCATCCTATAATGTGGTCTTCCCTGTAAATCAGTGGGCAGAACATGCAACTGTTCATGTTTTACTAGCTACCCCCTCCCCCCTCCCACCACCACCACCACCACCAAGTATTACAAATATTAACACAAGACTATTTGAAAAGGAATATTGTACTTGAGCTTCAAGCTAAAAGACTGTGAGGGAAAAGTATACGTTGTTAAAAAGCCAGTAATCATTAAAAACTAAGTTGCAGGCCTCAAGAATGCAACGTGGATCATGTCTTTGTCAAAGCAACCACGGAGGAGAAGAATGTGTATATTCATCTCGAAAACAGGGCAGAAAGGTTGTAATAATTCATCCTGTCACTCCAGGAAAAAAAAAGGATGATATTGGCAAATTGCCAACAAGCAATGGCCTCTGAGAAAGGGGAAGTTGTGTTTGTGTATGGACCTGTCTGTCTGTGTGTTCCAACCACTCGTGGTCAATTATAAATAGCAATCAATTAGGGTGGATGTTGGGGTTTTCTAAGTAAAAGTTCTTTCTCGAGTTTCTCCAGGGGAGAAAAAACTTAAGATGAACATAAGGTAAGAGGTCTTGAAGCTGCAGAGCATATTGCAATTTCCAGTAAATAAATAGCTAATGGATCACAAGTCTCCCATTCCTTGAATTTTATGGCAGACATCTTATCAAGGATGTCCATGTAGTAAGGGATTACGCTCTAACCTTGAAGACTAGTCTGCAGTATGTCACCTGTGTGTGTATGTATGTGTGTGAGAGTAACAGCAGTGCCTCTCAGAGCACTAATGACAGCTGATGATAGTCTGAGAAGACAGCTCTTTGACTGATGAAAGCTGCTGCGATGCTAAGGCACAGGAAAGGGTCAGAGTATAGAGGGCTGGACCACAACACACAAAAGATAACGCTAATGACACAGGTTTTTCAACATTTAACACTTGCTTGCCAAGTTTGACCAAAACAAAAGTTGCAGTGGCAGCTTTTTTCTAAATCAATGGGTTTTTAATATTTTTTTTCCCCTTTCTTTAATGACAGATCGTATCTTAAAATGAGCAAATTAAAAGCATTTAAAGATTAAACATTTAAGTTGACTGCTGATTGTAAGCAGCTTTTTGTCTCATTTCTCTCAGTGATTGACTGGTGACCTGACCAGGTTGTGCTCTACCGCTTGCTTTCTGACAGCTGGGATGGGCTCCAGCTCCCCTACAACTCAGAATGGAATGAAGTTTGAAGGATGGATGGACAGATTTATTTTGTTTGGTTAAACAATTAATGTTTAACCTAAAAGAAAATAATAGATAGCAAAACGGATATGAAAATCAATACTTCAAGGAACCAGTTCTCTGATATCATGCTTTACAACTGCAGCTTTAGGTCTGCTCAAACTTGTGGGGGAAAAAAAAGACAAATTCACAAATAGTGAAGTTTTGTGAAATTGTATGTGTGAATATATTTTTTTTTTAAGTATACGTTTGGCTGGAAACTGCTTTGCCTTGTCTTCCTTCCCCTAATCCTCTTTAGTCTTTGGCTGTAAGCTTTAAGATTGGCTTTTGCTGAGAAGGTGAAAAGTTTAAAAACAAACCCAGTGAACACTGAGGTCATGCTGTTTGGTAAAATGGAACAATTACATTTATGGAAGGCACCCTTAATACGTGGCGTTGCAAAAATAATGGCTGACAAGACAACTCACTGCAGATGAAATACAGCAACTGTAAATGTAGAGTTAACATAGTAACTGCAATGTTTAGTAACTGCAATTTTTTTTATCATTTGGTGTTTAAATGATATTGCTCAAATGTGTTTTTCCTTAAATGGTTTACTTTCATATTTGTTGTTTTTGTTTTTTATACATCTGACATTTTTTTAAATCTATTTATAAATTCTTTCTGAAAAGTGAAAAGGTTAAATATTATGTTTAAGGCTGTTTTGTTATTTCTACTCTACTGTAAATTTCTTGAGGAAGAAAACTGTCGTAGTGTTTCAAAAATGCAAACTCTTAGAAGTTAAGATGTCAGAGTTCAAACTGTCTTTAGAAATATTTCATTTTCTTTAAGTTTTGGGTACGTAGTTTTAATAGTTTAGCTTAGAAATGCATGTTTTAGGGCTCAGGTTAGTTGATCTACAATTACAAACCAGAAAATTGATTCAACTTATGAAACATCCTGCACGAAAGCCGAAAGGAAGGCTGTAACTGATGATGGCTGACTTCATCAACAGGGAACTTCAAAGGTAAAGCCGAGTCCCTACTGTATAGCCTCAGGCCTGACTACTCAGCAGTCTGGAGACCGCACCAAGGTGGTGCTGCACATTCAATAGATAACATCATACATCAAACAAGCTCTGGAAATATTAGCCTGGTCTTTGGTTGTGGCAGAAAATGATCTTGCTTTAGCCCACACAAGGGTTTCCTTGGAAAACATACATGTGGAATTTTTCACCACCAACCGTTAATGTGTATCCTTAACTGTGGAGCTGCATATCGGTTTTAAACTCGCATTACAACGGTATACGGCAAAGATTTCATAGCTGATCCCCTTTACGTTACAGAATCAAATGTGTACCTGGTGCTGGACTGTGGATATGTGTAACATTTAATATGCCCCTGTCTTGATACATATTTATACACTTATTTTTTACAAGCATAGTTGGGTAGTTTGTTAAAAGGGAGTAGGAGATTATGGTGAGAACCATGCTCGTTATCCTTTTACTCAATTACACCTGATAAGAGTTGGATGAGATGTTGTAACATTTACTGAAACTTCTGCAATCTGCGGTACAGAGGAGCAGAGAAATTTGAAGATGATAACTTGGAAGAGATGTGGAGCTGAGAGCAGACACACAGCTGTACCCTTCAACCACACTTATCTCTCTTCAAACACTTTACCAGTGGGGCACAGACCAGCTATTGCTGTCCATAGAGAGTGCTCTGTGTACAGCTGGTGACAGCATACAGATGCTTTGTTGATACAGAATACACAGTCAGCGGACACATCCTGTATGTATTACAGTGAACATGGCACCAGGGAGCCCACACACCACACACAGAGTCGACATGCTTCAGGCTGGAACGCAGAAGAAGCCTCTGTGATAAAATGCTGTAATTCGCTGCTTAACTGTCCCACAAAAAACAAACAATTTGATCATATCCTGCACAGATAAACACAAACAAAGGAAGAAGTTAGAGTTACAGTCAATGTGACTGTAACTCTAACTTCAACATTCTTAGGACTTATGGGATTTTCAGCTGTTTTTTTTTATAGAGCCACAAAGACAAAATATGAGGGAATTGCAGTCAACAACATATCTGTTTGGGGACATAACATTCATGAAAAGGGCACTTGAGAGAAATTGCAAACAAAAGAAAGGAAAGTGGCCAAAACGTGCGGCAAAGTGAGGAGGAAAGTGTGGGGCAATGTCTTAGTGTAGGAGACCAAGGAATGTTAATCCTCTTTGTATGTCTCTCAGCAATGATTAAACTTTTCTAATATCAGGCATGACAAGTAAAAACGGGTCAGAAGTGGGTCAGCTGTGAAAGAAGAGGAAAAACTGTATGAAGCCAGTGTTTATGATCACAGCAGTAAAGTTTTAAAATCACACAGAGTAAAGCCACAAATAAGCTGGGGTTACCACCCACAGGCATCCATACAGCAGCAGATCCGTAGTCTGTTGGTAGTTACATTGAGCTACATTGGGTCGATCGTGCATCAGGAAGAAAGAGGATGAGAATATTTGCATCGTAACCCCTGCGGTGAACTGTAATGCTGCTCCTGTAATAAGTTCACTACTGCGGCTAGAGCAATTTAACAGAAGACGTTCATCATGCTTGCTGCTACTGTGTGAAAACAGTCCGAAAAGCTAGAGAGCTGAGTGGAGGATGCACAGAGAACCACTTAGCGGCTACGCTAAGCTAACCAGAGGTGAGAGGTCAGCGCCGATCTGTGTGTGGTTAACCCCTGCGCTTCCTGGAAAACTGTGCTCTCTGGAGGAGGATGAAGAGAGGACAAGCACTCATTTTCCACAGCTAGGGAATCCCCGAAGCTCGGGGACTGGACATACTGAACTCTCTTTCCCATCCTTTTTTTCCCCCTCTAAGTCCCCCTTTCTCCTCCTCTCACCACTTTCATTGAGCTGCATCATTACCAGCAGATTTAAAGGAAGGTTAGACCAGGAGCAGCATGGGGAAAGGTGGGGGGGTACATGCAGGGTTAAGGAGGGCATGTATGTGTCTGTTACATGCTGGTGTCGGTAGGGAGAAAGATTGGAGAAGTATTTCCTCGCCTGTCAGAGGAAAGGCCCTCTCAAAGGAGGGCTCAGACATCATAAATCCTCTGTGATTCTTTCCATGCCTCTCTCTCTGGGTCTTTTCCCTGTGAGCACAACTTCAAGTTGTAGTGTTGAAAACGATCTGATTCATAATTTCCCCTGAGTGGCTCTGTGAATTAGCCTCTCACACAGCTTTGCAGGCCTCATTTTCACACGCTCTATTCATCAGTGTCTGTGGCCACTCAGCCTAAACCTGCCTTAACCTTCCTTCCAAGCTGCTCCACCATATATTGCAACCACACTGGACTATCTCCACTGATACCTCTACTCCACTGATACACTCTAACAGTCATATAGTCTAACAGTCATATATTATTATTTTTAGTATAATGTACAAGTACTATTTTTTATGAGAACTTTATTGTGAAATACCATAGGCACCCACTTAGACATGCTCTCACTTCGCTCTATATATATTCTTCTGCCTGTAATCATTAACATTCTTACACTGACTGGCACTTTTATCACTTCGGCCACACAAAGGGGCCACTCCCTTTGAAGTTGAGTTATAGCTGGCAGTGGATTAGCCAAAATACTTGAATCTGGCTGTCAGATGGAGAGAAAGCTACCATGTATCTATGGAGTATGTGACAGATGGATTTGCGCCATCACCTCTGGACCAGGTCACTCATCAGACCATTAACGTTCTGCAGATTCTTTGTAGGATAGGCAAAACACACCACCCCAAGCCCTTGCACTATAGATGTACAGGACAAAATAAGACACTGAACATAAACACTTTATCTGAGAGGAAAGCTCGAGCCAGCCAATGCTCATTTGTTCTCCACATGACTGCCCTCTTCTGGTGACATTAAAGTTTATAGGTATGAAATAATTCAAAACCTTTAATTATTATAGTTATCTATTATCATTAGTTTGGCAATCATTAATCCTAAAACTAATTTCTAGAGCAATGGTTCTCAAACTTTGAATACTGCGTACCATCTGAGAAACTGTTCAGCTCTCTGAGTACCACCATGATGACCAATTTTAAAATATAGCCATATATGCCTTCTCAATTAGCTTTAAACACAGAGAGATGTTTATTCCTTACTGTGGTTATTTATTGTTGCCTGAATTGTTACTTTACTAAATCAGACATTTACAACTCTGTCCAACAATTGTCACATACTCATACTCTCATACAGAGCAAAAAAAAACACACTCAAAAGTTGTTACATCTGCACTGCAAAAAATATTTTTTTAAAAGGACACAATTTTAATCATCTTATGCTACACATTTCATTTGAAAAGTTGTATTTATAATGCATTGTATGTTTCCAAAATTTTTTAAGTGAAAATGTGGAAAGTCATGAGGTTCCCCCGCTTACCACCAGAGAGCGCTCGCGGAGCACCAGTGGTACATGTACCACAGTTTGCGCACCACTGTTCTAGAGGATAGACAGTGGTGAATGTAGCTCTAGACTTTGTCTGATTATGATCGACAGCAGATGTTGGTCTGCACTTGTGCTGATGAGGTGTCATCATCAGAGATGATGCCAGATGTGCTCATCTTGGCCTGAAACTGCAGGCCACTGCCTCGAAAAGGCTTTTAGATCTTTCAGCTCTACCAAGGAATAACCAGCTCCGTCTCATGAGCAGTCCACCTACTCATCTGACTGGAAGGGCCACATCAGACAAAAAACAAAACACAGCAGCACATGCAAACTCTCTGTCCTTTCAGTTTCCCCCATAACCCATTCATTTCACTTCCTTCCCTCTCATATATCCACAGAAGCAGAAATGATCCCATGTGCTCACTCATCTGTCCCACGACACACATTCCCTAAACAAGCACTCTCCAAAACACTACTAGTTGTCATGGCAGTCCGACTGGCCTGAGTAAATAATCGTGTTCTTTGATGAAGAGAAGATTTAAATTTGTGGGAAGGGGGGTAATAGCATGTGTGAATGTGTGTGACGGTACAGCTCCCAAAGGAGATCTGCTTTGCAGAGTCATTTCATACACTGGCTCAGTCCTGTCACACAGGGATTTCCACGCACACATACTTAACACGCATATCCATGAGCACGTGCAGACTGTACATCTGCACATGTTTTATTTGAATCCACTATAAATGGTCAGTTGTGGGGTGTCAGTGTTCTGCAGATGTTCACTACTGGCTGCTGAAGTTGAAACACATGTGCTGATTATTCTAATTGCATATTTCCTTATGTTTGTTTATAGAATAACTACTTGTAGACATGAACTAAACCACATCTACTGTCTTTGACTTTTAACTCTGTTTAGTCTAACGCACACATGCAAACATACAGGTAAAACATGTTTAGTCTGGTTTATTATTTTTCCTTTAATTTCCTCTAAATGCAACATCACTTGAAATAAGTTTGGAGCATCTAATTGCCCTAAACATGTGATGGGTCACCATCAGGCAATGATTTATTACAAACAGTCTTGTAACATCTTGGACCTTAGGGTAACCCTGGCAGAACATGAATAAAATAATAATCCCCTCATCTCAGCTCCATGGAATTAACTGCAACTAGTATTCATCCTCCAAATGCATTTACATTTTTTAGGGTTAATTTAAGAGTGGGTTAATTTCCAAATAACAAGCCAAACCATATCTAAATACCCTAAATGTACCTACTTATAAAAGAAAATAAAAGACAAAAGGCTTCCCTGACTCCTAAATGAATAAAAAAAAGGAGCAAAATAACAAAAAATAAAAGATACTGCTCACCCTTACACAAGTTCTCTGACACTTGAAAGCAACATTCCATTTACAAGACTGAATAAATATCAACATTTAACTGACAGGTAGATAGATGGAGATTGGCAGAGGAGAGCCCATGGGTGCAAGATGAAGCCAGAGTTTTTAACCATGCACTGCCACACTGGAACAAATCATCTTCCTACCACACAATCAGCCTCTATGCTGAGTTCATTTATGACGCGTTAACAGCATGTTCACCACAGAGGCAGGAGGAGAAAACTAAACAACCTGCACAGAAGTTGAAGCAACACATCACCAGACAACCTCAGGGTCATGACTTTAAAAAAAGAAACACACAAGCACGCATACCCATCGTCAGTGACAGATCATTACAGTCTGATTCAGTGACAGTGGAAAATTAAATTAGTGGAACATTCGCAGGGGCTGACGTACCGCACCAGTGTGCGATCATAGCCACATCTATGTATTCTGTACCCCCAAAAAACTAAATTTGTAATGCTGTACTTGTTCGGTCCCTCATTCAGAACACTGTGCAATAAAAGTATTACAGTTAAAACTGCCAGGAAACGATACACTGATGGTCCCAGAAAAGATTGACATTAAAAGCCAGGCGCCCATGTCTGTTTCACATGTACATTTATAGGCACACACACAGCATCAGTAAGAGAAGTAAATGTGAATTTGACTGAAAGTTTAGTCTTCACTGATTCTCGTTTTACTAATTCAGATTCAGAGAGTATTTGTTACCTGTGGAAGCTCCTGTGACCACTTTAACCTCTTTGCTGTTGCACGTGTCAACAGAAGGTGTCTTTATGTATCCCTGCTTTTATTGGCACAGTACTTTATGTATATATGCACATTTAGCTGCATTTGCAGCCATAATGTCCATCTGTAAGGGAAAGTGTTTGTCTTGAGCACACGTCATAAGTATGGAATGATCTTGTGCGGCAACAGCATAACAGCTATCTTTGTAGCTGCATATAACTCACTACAGATACAAGTGTTGTTTCTTTTTAAACTGTTCTTTTTAGGATTTCACTCTTTTGAGATGTAGATGTTTAAAAAGATTCAGCCATATTGTAAGAGCTCAGATGGTTTAATTTCTGTGTCAATTTGGCCAACTTTTCAAACCCTTTTTTTTTAGGTCTTTTAATTATATCAGTTATCCAAAACCAGGTGCATAAAGGCATATCATAGCACATAACATAACATCAAAAACCAGGAATAAGGGTAAGTCACCAATGCATATTTCTCCCTATGTTATAGATGTGCTGGGATGGACTGGCGACCATTCCAGGGTGTACCCCTTTTGCCCAAAGAGAGCTGGGATAGGCTCCAGCAGATCCTCATGACCCTACATAGGATTAAACGGGCACAGATAATGGATGGATGGATGGATGGTTATAGATCTGCAACAAAAGCAAATAATCTTGTTCAATGGTAACCTCTAGGTACCCTGAAACCATTCCGTAAAACTCACTTCAGTGCACTTTACAGACACATGAAGCATGCTTGGAACACCCATCGGGCCATTTCAATCTCATACCAGAACTACCCATTGCATCATCAAAAAGCAATGACACACTCATCTGTCCAAGTCATACATATATGCTTTATAAATGACCCTGCACAGCCCTCACTTCTGGCCCAATTGGGAACCCCTGGGCAAGAGCTGACAAAGTTCAATGGCCCTTCGTTATGTGCCTGAACATTAAGTTTAAAAACCGCATCTGGAACTAACCAAGCCTTTCATGCCTTAAGTGAGCCAGAGTGCAGCTCATCATGGTCAACACATGCTGCGAAGGAGTAGCCGAGGAACCTGGCTTCTGGATACTGGAGCCTGAAGAATGCAGGCACAGGACACAGCACAGAGTGATGCTTCAATTGGCTCCATAAAAGCTCTTTCCAGTCTGGTAAAAATTCATTTGCCCATCTGAATCCACAACATTTTTTGCAAGTAAAAATGATTTTTTTTCAAACTTCTTCTTCCTCTATGTGAACTTAGAATGTGTCAGCTTTTTGTAGAAAGGAGGGTATGGGAAAAATGTGATTGTGTGGTCATGTTATATGATTGTTTAAAAGCTATAAATGTATGTTTGCTTGCATGTGTCCTGGGATCTACTTGGCTATTGTATTGTATTGTATGTTTATGGTTATCCTTTATCTCCAAGCCTACATGAGCAATTGCGCCATGAGTAAGGCCTGTTTCAGTGTAAGCACCTCATAAATCTCACCCCCACCCTGTCCCTGGCTGATGACACATGTCTCTGTCCCGCAAGACATCTATCCCAAACATGTTCCTGCTCCAAATGCCACGTCACTAAGGAGGACATTTTCATTAATGGTGAAGAACACACAGGGAGCAGCCTAATGAACATATAATATACCCAGACAGAGGGAACATATCCATCTCTGCACATCCACCCAGTCAAGTGCACAACGTCAAACAATAGAGGAATGTAAGCATGAGAGCACACACAAGCACACAGAAATCTCTTCTTTTAGTAGAGCCAGAGCTCCATAAACCTTAAGAGTGGACAGACAAATGAGATGTCCTGCCAAGTAATATAAAACATTGAGAACAGGGGTAGATATGAAGCAACAGGATGTCCAATATCAGCAAAAGAAAGAGTACTCATGTGCTGGTGTGGTCAGCAGTCAGCTACATGATGGATCTCCATCTGTGATTGAACAAACAGCAAATATGATGGATGTACAATGTACTGCAGCAAGGAGACGGGCCTTTCCTCTGGACACCTTACATCCACACAAAACTGAACGATATCACTTAAGGATAACAAATATACAAAAATTACTGGTCTCTGTATTATCTGCCCTTATTCCTCAGTGGCTGCACATAGAGCTGAGAAACATAAATCACTGACTTTGTGTCATGGCCTAGGTTGGCCATGGCAGCCCTGTGTGTGTCTGTGTCTGTTAAGTTAGCGTCTTTCCCTGTCTTAATGGTTCCTGTTTTACTTTGAAAGGTCTGTCTTGTCATCATTGTTTTCGGCTTTGCTTCCTTCCTCTTGTTACCTTGATTCCCTGCACCTGCCTCTCGTCTGATACCTTGTGTATTTAAGTCTTGTCATTTTCCCCTGTCCTCTGTGGGTCCATTAGTCGCTATATGTGTTGTACTCCTGCCTGTTTTCTGTCTTGTTGTCTCCCTGGGATTAAGTTAAGTTTCTATTTTGGCATTTTGGTATTTTTGGACTTTTGGATTTTTGTGTTTTGTTAATAAACCTCTTTTGTTTTGAGAACTTCTGCTCTTGGGTCCTCCTTCCGTCCACTGCATACCATGACACTTTGGGCCTATTGAATGAAGGTCAAGCAAAGGGACACACATGAATCCAAGTGACTCATTTTGGCATAGTTGTCAATCATGTCTTAGCAAAACACATCAGAAGTGGAGGAGAAAAATGTACGGAATGATGGAAACTGAACTGAGGAAACAACACTTTTGCGCTCTCACAAATGGGTGCGGACACAATTAAGTTAAAGAAACCTTCATAGGTAATTCTGTTTGATGACTTTAACAAGCTACCACTTACATTTCTCTGGGGCACTTGCAGTGTACTATTAAATTTTATGTGTGGTCAGCCCTAACTGCCCTTTTGGGTAAGTTATTGGAACAAGGTAAGAAGTATACACTCAAGACTCCAAAATGTGGAGAGGAGTTGGTTGCACTTCAGAGGTTATATACGTGTGTGTATGTGTTGTGTTTGTGTATGTGTTTCTAATTACTATACTTATAAAATATGTATTGGTATGAAACAGATTTGGATTTAAGAAAAGAAAAAGCCTTTCCAACAGAAATTGTTTGTGTGTATAAGACATTCTGTGTATTAAATTGTTCTATGGGTCGAGATAATGTCAAACATAGCATTATAATGTTAAAAAAAATGTGTCTTTGGAGTGCAAACAATTAGCAACAAAATTAGTATGCAAAATGTTCTGCAGGGTATAGTACAGCACAGCATTGACCAATGTCAGAAGATAGAGAAAACAGCACATTCATCCCTTTGGCTCACAGGAACAAAATGTACCCAGCAATTTGAGTTTGGTCAAAAGCTACACAAACTCTCACAATCAAAAACCGCAAATGTGCTGAGTGTGCCTCAGAGATCAATCACTGTCAGTCACTGGTCAAACCGTACATGCAATTTTATCATCTCCTGGAAAAAGAAGAAATGTAGAGTTTAAACTATGAATAAATATGTGGAACCCAACTTGTACCACATATAGACTTACAAACACTGGTAGTCACCTTCACAAATATAGAGATGTGGCTGTAGAGACATCCTGCAACATCCATCCATCCATCCATCCATCCATTATCTATCCCCATTTCATCCCCCGTAGGGTCACGGGGATCTGCTGGAGCCTGCAACATACAATCTGTGTAAATGTTTTTATTCTGTTCAAACTACAAGATCATAGGTTCAGACTGGGTAATTCAAAAGCCAAGTCTCTTGTTTAGATTAAAGTGAATAACGACTTATTGAATGGGGTTACCCTGCCTTTCATGTGGTTGGTTGTTACAGATTTCTGTGGATTTAGAATAAAGCCATTTAAGGATCATGTTATTGTTCTACACAGCTTTGATAAACGTAGATTGGAATTTCTCAGACTTGGCAGTAATTCAAAATCTTTGGGAATGATGACGGAGAGATTAATGTGTAAAGTCAAATCAGCTGTAGGTACATTTGCGCATGTATATCGTACATGTATCCCATCGGCCAAATGTACAAGTTTGATTGTGTGTGCACATGACGGGATCTTAAAGGTTGAAAAAAATCAAGTATTTTCTCAATGTAAAAACTTCTGGTAAAATACAAAGAGCTCGGGATAAGATCTGCTTGAGCAACTGGGGAGACGCAAAAAGGGGATGATTGGGAAGTGATGAAGAAGAAAGCGGGCTTTTTAATAGATTAAGATGACCCCAGCTTTCCAGTAAAATCCAGAGGAACTTTGTCATCAGTTACACAGGCTGTTGGAGCCGACATGGCTGAGAACACTTGTGACGCATTGCAGAAGTATGTTCAGCCGCCATTATGGAGAAGAAGTCATTTCACAGAACACACAGGCTAAATGCTTGTATGTTGGATAACACAGATGTGAAGAATTAGGTAAATGTATCGTCAGATGAGGTTTGTGGTTGTGTTAGGCATCAACAGCCTGTTGCATGACACAATTATTACAATTACACCGGAAATTTAGCTGTCAAAATTTTTACCTTTGGTGTACAGTGGACTCTGTAGACGACTTAATGACTGCAAGGTTACTGTGACTGCAAAGCAAGTTAAAACAACCCCCTCACCATCATGCCTGACAGTTGGCATGAAGTGCATTAGGCCCAAATGTCTTCTCCTTGGTCTCCTGTGACTAAAGAACATTGTTCCAGATAGCGTCTCTGTGCTGTCCTCTCACCTCCCTACTGGTCAAGGTCACCCTTCCGCAGTATGGGTTTGCTCTAAGGGCCTGATTTACTAAAGGTTTGCGTGCGTAAAAACGTGTGCAAACTTGACACCACCCGCAAACCAATGCGCAAGCTGATTTACTAACAGCGTGCAAAGAGGACTGCGCCTCTCAAATGAGGAAAATAGCACACGCTGTTCATTTAGTACTTTTGCTCTGATGAATAATCAATATGGGGCGTACCCGCCAGAAAGCGCAAAATACTGGGAGGGGAAAATGCAAATAGGTTCATTTACCACGCGCAATGAGATTTACCAACCCTGAAAGTAATTGCGGGGATTGTGATTGCGTCTGTATTTAATACGTTCGAAAGGAAGGTGCTATTCTGTCCAGCATTACGCACCGATGGCTGCTGTTATTGTGGCAAGGAGGCGACATCGCCAAAATCAAAGAATACGCAGAGAGAGTCTTTCGGACTCGTGTAAATTTGTTTGGAATGAATGAAAACCAGATAGTTGAAACTTAAGGGCTGATTTGGAGCCGGTCACAAGCACATGCAAAAGGAGAAATATTTTATTTGAATGTTAAATCGAGTATTATTCAGCAAAAGGTTGCCACAGGAGGCACATTCATTTTTTTATTTGTGATAATAAATAAATCACGTGTTTTCATGGAGAAAAAGTGTTTCTTATTGTGCGCCTACCTTGTTCTGCAGTTGGCTCTAGCGTGTCAGACCCCAGTATCCCAGTTATCTGCTCCTTCAGAAGGTGAGCTGCACCTGCTGCTCAATGCTGGTTAGAGGCATCTCTTCCCTCCACCTGTCTGTCTTGTTTGCCGAAGTTTTATTAAAGGCCACTTTTTCTTTAGTTCTTCGCCTTATATCTTGCCACCTTCTTTTAACCTCATCTGCCTCATCTGCCGTTCTTTTTTGTACCAACTGCATTTTTCTATCGCAGATTTTCTCCCATATTGCGTTTCTTTTGGTGATGTTTAAATGTCTTTGCTGTAGTTCATGAATGTGTTTATTTGCCTCTTCCACTAATATCTCTAACTCCAACTCGTCAAATTTCATTTTGCGCTTGCGTCTATCCTGCTTTCCATCCAGACTCTCCATGGCGCAAACCTTAAGACACGCAACACCTCATTTAAATACTGCGGTTTGCACCCGTTATCAATTGCGCGAGCATTCTTAGTTGATCACCCGCAAAACACACAACAACAGCACGCGCAAACTTTTTCAGTGCACACGCAATTTAGTACTCTTTATTTAGGATCTTAGTAAATCAGGCCCTAAGTGTTTGGTTTAAGGGAATTTTTCCTCTCAACTGTCACCAGAGGATAGCTGGTTGATTGAATCAAAGTCAAGAATATATCAGGCTCAGATGGTTTGGTTTTTGTGTTTTGGGGATTTTTCTCGGTTCTCCTTGCTTCTTGGTTTTTTTGTCTCTTAAATTGTTACATCCTCTTTTAGTTTGAAAGTCTGTCTTTCCCATGATGAGTTCTGTTTTACTTCCTTGAGTTAATTCCTCTTATTGTTTTCACCTGTGCCCCTGTCTTCATATTGTCTTGTCTTTTCTCTCCTGGTTGCTGGTTCATCTGTTTTTCTGCCTGTTTATCACCCTGTTGATCTTTGGCTCCTAGTTGCTCTCTGTTTTGTTTCCCTCCCATCTCTCTGTTTCTCAAGGATTCTACCTTGGTTAACGTTTGTTTCTGTTTTGGACTAATAAAAGACTTTCTAATAAAGGAATCTCCTGCCTCCTGGATCACCCGCAATTTTAATTAATTAGATTATAAATTGGCTAAAAAACTGAATTTATAAGATATTATCTTTTAAGTAATAAACAGGTTTAAAACGGGACTTAAAAGGACTGTATTTAATGGGTTTTACACTCATTTCTCCAGTAGCATTATAAAGTTTTCCATTTGTGAATGATGTTTCTCATTGCAGAATGATGAACTCCAAAATGCTTGGAAAAATCACCTCAAACCCCTTCCCAGATTAATGGTTGATGTTTTTCTTCTTTAGTATTGTATTAATACACCTGCATGGTCCACACCAGCGGACGGGCACAATTTCTGCTTTTATAGAAATGTTCACACCTGCTGATGATAAATTAATCCAGTGCATTTGGTTAGCAGAACCTGGCTGTTACTTACCCTTTTAATTTCCATGGAAACAATTAGGCTGTACTTACTCTTTCCACACTCTTCCTTTATATTTTTTGTTCAGTAAATAATGACATATTTTAATGTATCACAAATTGTTGCTTATGTGGGATTGTAACTACTTAACTTTACTGTTGGGGACCCCCCCCCCCCCCCCCCTTTTTTTTTTTTTTGTATTTGGACCTGATGTTTGAAACCATAGAATTTAAAGGGCTGTGTCTTCTTCTCCACACGACAGTAATTAAAATCTTGCAGGAACACACACACTCCTGAGCACAGGCAGATGCATGTCAAGTCAGCACAAGTGTTTAACTTCAAGGGAGACATCTGTAATGAGGACTGAGTCATTTGGATGCAATTATAAGCACCCAAGTGGAAAAGATGGAGTAAATTACCTCAAAGTGACTTCAGTAAAGAAAACTCAGTCCCAGTGTGTAAACTCAATTTGCCATAAATTTAATCAATGTTAATTTAAATGAAAGCACTCAGTCATAAAACATTGCTGCAGTTTTGATGTGGTTCCTGCCATCTCTCATCTAATCTCTCCTGTTAGTCTTTCGTCTGATGGTGGGGAGAAAAGCAGCAGTGCTCTAGTGCCATCTTGTGCTTCCTAAATTATCCTACAACAAGTAAGACAGTCATCTACCTCCACTCTGAACCTAATAAATTTAATAAATGATCTAAGGTGGTGAACATGGAGAAGACAATGCTGGCCAGAGCATATCACAGCACATTATTCCTTCAAGTGTGACCCTTTCCTTACGTGACACCATCCTCACATCCATGTGGTTGTGCTGGTGTCTGCCAAGATACAGTGATGCTGAGGCATCATAGTGGTCATCAGGTGGGTAATCTTTAGTTTTCTGGTCTCATTAATCTGCTTCAGCTGCTACCTCAGCATATGTCAGGCTTTTGTATCTGAGGGTCTCCCTCATCTGCTTCATCCTTGGACACAGTCCGCTCTGCAACATAAGGAGTTTGAAGTGAGGATGAACAATGCACAGAATTGGGTCTGAGGCTTGCTGTAATGATCACAGCCAGGAAGCACAGTTGTTAGTTTAGGTGCAGATAGCCTTCAGTTATGTGTTCTGCCCATCTGGCCATTTTGGTTTTTAGCTGTTTAAGGTTTTCTTAATTCCAAGCTTTATCCAGCTCTGACTCACACAGTCAACGCTTCTTGATGGAATAGAAGAGGAATTAGACCATTGATGACTGTACACCTGCACTCCAGGTTGGCCAGCAGGAATTTTCAACATCTTATTATGCCGCCAGATGAAATGGCCTTGTGTCAGTCTTATCTAACTACCAGTATGTGTTTCAGGCAGGCATGTAATGAACAGACTTGATGCTAATTAATTTAGTCCCCTATCTTTACCACCAGTTGAGGCGACAGGGTGTTGTAGGATGTCAAAAGTATCTTGAAGGACAAAGCTGATTCACTGCATATCCATGTCCCAGAACACCCTGCAGGAAAACTTAGTCTTCTCAAGTTCCTCTGATCACATCCATTGCTCCTGCTTTGCCTGTTGAGACCTTTGCACCTTTGCTACCTTTGCACACCTCGCTGTCAGTGCACTTTTTCAACCACCAACCTCCAGTGTAGTGTTGGAGTTGCTCTGTGTGAGGATGAACCACTGTCTCCCAGGCCAAAGCATCCTTTACCTTGCTCCAGACACCCATCAATGTCCCGCCTTATGAGCACTAACATTGCCTGTTGTGCTCCTTGGTGACCATTTGGTGACCAATTGCAAAGATGCGTGAGGTAACACGTGGGTTGCGGGAATCCTTCAGTGTCATTTCCAACCTTATTTACAAGCAAAATATAACTGTTCATCGATTAACCTCAGTTGTTTGTCTCCCGCCTCACCTCACCTTTTCAGTCAGGTGGGGTAATGTTTGGTTAATGTGTTTGCAGGTAAAAAATTGATTTTATTTGATCAGATATTTTTCCTGTAGAAGAGTATATACAAAAAGAAAAATAAACTTTAAAGGTATCACTTAGATTTTCAGATTTAAAAGGAGGTTTTCATGGCAATAGACAAACAGTGTCCTCACTTACATTGGTTCAGGCTATATATCTCTTTTAAAGACATTTTTTTTTTTCATTTTTCTCTTGTAATATTTTTGTTTTCATCTATTTTTTGTTTGTTTGTTTGTTTGTTTGTTTGTTTGTTTTGGTCTTTTTATATCTGAAGGTGACGAGTACAGTATTATAGTATGTAGTTACACTGGTGTAACCTGCAACAAAAGCCTTGCAGGTAAAACTGAATCTAAAACTTGAAAACGGCACTGTGCTCATTTTTCCTCTAGATGGCCTTAACTTCTCACTGCACACAAGAAGACAGACACAGTTTGCTGTGTGGCAAATTTCATCAAATAACAAACATTTCTTTTCACAAGTAGCATCCAACTGATTATAGTCTAACGACAGTACTTTGTTTGTAACCTCAGACTTTTGCATGAAAATTAAAGAAATATCTTTAGAAAAACTAAATTAAATATGGTCACAGCTGAATTTTCATTAAAAAGATGTGCATTTATCCAACACTTGGAGTTAGCGTATAAAACATATATATGATTAATTCACAGTAAGCAAATCATATAGGTTTTTCTGAAACATGTCAACCCCATGACAGAGTCTGAAGTGTGTTTTTCAGGCGCTACCAGTGTAAAAATACAACTCAAGACATCTGATGACAAGTATCATGTTTAAACAGTGGCAAATGGACAGATCTGCCTGTCACCTCAGTATAAATCATTTTCACAGCAGGGCTCGCACTAGTTCAGTCTGAGGTTTCTTTATCTGTCAGGATACTGTCATGACAAAAAACAGGTCAAATGCTAAATAATGAGAAGTTGAGTTTCACAAGATCTGGGTGTAAAACTGTTCATATTTTGCCTTCTTTCTAATAAAAGTGACAGAGTTTTTCCTTTTTTTGGACTGCTTAAGTGGATTATAAAAAAGGCATCACATGGATGAGTCACAGAGATTAATTAGTATTGGAGGTAACACTGCAATTTTGAGTTGTGCCATTGCTATCACTCTTTCTGCTTCAACTGACTATCAGGGTGATGACAAGTTCACACTCATTTTGATTGAGCTCCTTCTCAGTGTCAGCTGTCCTCTATATATGGCTTTTTGTAACCGATCTGAGCTGTAATTGCAAGAGCTGCTGATGCTCCAGATATTAAATCCCTCTTTGGATTTCTCTCACCTGTTACCAATAAACACTTTATTGGTGAGAACATTAGACCCACATTTATCAGTAAACCAGTGGTTCCACATTCACACACGTAGCTCTTTACATATAAATGTGCTCCGCTCATTCAAGCATTAACACGCCTGTGTCCTCGTAGACAATGTCTTTCCAGGCATATCAATTTTGTAAATACGTTGGGGACAATGATTCTTGGAGCTGGCATACCTTCTTTTTTTCAACTATAATGGGCAATCCACCCTGCTTGGGCTTGTCACCAACTGGCAGTGCCAGCGGGCTGCCCCCGGACCTTGGATACACTTCAAGCAGGCTGGTCCAGTATCCTAGCAGCCAAAACCCAACAGATGCACAGCATTGAAGACAACATCACAAAATCATGGGACTTACATTTAAAATGTTCTCCCCACACACATAAACATGCTCATATTCGCATCTAAATTTAAACACCGCCTCGGCTAGAGAGTTAGCGGATGAGTGGAAATAACATCTGGCGTATCAGTTTAATCTCTGCTGATTTCTCTTTGTCCTTGTAGTATCTATTTCTATGTGGCTTTATGAAACAAAGTTTCTCTTGTGTAGAAGAGGAATGCTCCATTACTGTCAGTGCAGATATGAGTCACTTACACTGAAATTTTTATTTAAAATGCTTATATTTTATGCTTGTTTTGAGATCCACTGCAGAATACTTTGAGTTGTTTTAATAATTAAATATACCCTCCAGAACATTATGAGTTTAAATGTAACTCTGTAAAAGTTGTTTCTGCTGTTCATTAAAAACATGACATGTTTTATGTTCTCTTTTTTTTGTCTATTATGAGCTGCTTGTTCATTGAAAATTGATTATTTTAGTGTTTTAGAGTACACAAGTTGCTCATCAGGACATGATCATCAAGGTTTTTCACACCACATAATCGCAACACACAACAAGCTGGAAAATCAAGACAAAATTAAACATTAGAAACCTGATTTAATAATTTACAGCTAAACAAGTAAAACAGGGGGAAAGTAGATAACATTTCACAAGGAATAAAATGTATCTATGTTGATAAGTGAATATAATATCAGCCCACAAAAGCATCAGCTAAATATCAACTTCTTAACTGGATCATTTATCAGACAGAGATATTTTCAGTCAGACATTTATCTCTATCTTCACCATCAAGTCATCGAAGATGTAACCTAGAAATTTGGGTATTTCTTATACTTATACAGAATAAGTACTGTATAAGTATATACAGTACTTATTCATAAGTACTGTATATACACTATAATGTGTTGTAGTGAGGCAGACAATCGGCAGTTAAACAATGCACTGACCACGACAGAGGGTGCAAAGTGGGTTTAAATCTTCAAGTTGTATACAAGGTGAAGAGGTCATTACCAACATCACAGAATGCAGGATGGTTCAGAATGACAAATTGCCAGTAGGAAACAGCCGTCTTTAAACATCACATGAAAATATCAGGACCTTGGATAGGTTCTCTAGACGGCTACATATCAAAACTTAGCAGACTTGGTGGAGCCAGAACGATAACAGAAACTGTCCTTCAGCAGACCAGAATCTAAAGCATAAGTCATGGACTTATGAACCAACATTATACAAAGGCCCCAAAATGCAGTTTTTAATATTACAGTCCCCACTTTTTGTTTTTGCAACCCATTTTTCTTTGCATATATGAAAAGCTTATCTAGATCACATCAGTAGAGCATGCGGTCCCACCCAAAGGGGCCCAGCCCACAACTGCAAGTTAAACAGGGAATAATGGAGCACAGTCTAGTAAATGCGACCCCTCTTAGCAGCCAAACTCCCGTCCTCCACTATGTGTAAGGGATTTGCAGTTCAGATTGGAAGTCAGTTGATTGATTGGTAAAAATGATTAAAGTGATTAAATTTTGGAGTTTGAATTTTGAATTTTAGTTTAATTTAGATTGCCAGATTCCGAAAATAAGGGGAAACGGCAAAAGACCCCTTAGAGGCTAACTACTCTAGACTAGGCCAAAAACCCAGTGCGAAAAAAAAGGCCACAAGACTATCTAAAGCAAAGAACATTCAATTCTCAGAATGCACCCGCAGGTGCACCACCCCAGTTGATCTTGGGGAAGAGATCAGATCTCTGATCATGCAAGAAAGATGTTGTTATTGTTTTTAGCATCATTGGCGGAAACCTGGAATCACACATGAAAATAAAAGAAGAAACACAAAATTCAAAGAGAATAAACCTTGACTGGAGTAGATACCCCCAAAACACAACATGATCGCAGAAGGCCTCACCTACAACAGACAGACGCCCCCCCCTCCCCACAGCCAGCGAAGAGCTGGTCTAAACCCAAGCATTTTCAGGCCCAAGACGTGCAGGACCTGAACTCCAATTGAGAACGTCCGAAATACCCCCAATTAACATCGTCGATACTTCACATATTAACATGATGGCAGGATACTGGATCATAAACATCCACACATGGGAGAAGCATAGCCAAATAGCATGTCCCCCACTAGCCCGAGGTTAAGACTGATAAACGAGTTTATCACGGACGACACCGCAAACGCCCAGAACCTCGCACGTGGTTTTCATAGGGAGCCCTAAACCGCTATGTCTAAAGAGCACACGACCAACAGAAACAAACAGCCCTCACAAGACATAACCAAAACAATATTACAGAAGACAATATGCATTACCTGCAGTACCATTTGTTTTAACCACATTGTAAATTATTTCCACACACATACATTCATAGAGATACTCATAAGATTTTTTTTCTGTTTTATTCTTTTACACATTGACAGTGTCCAGACAGCAGCTGGGACTGTCTAAAAACCAACAGATCAACATAGCAGTAACATCTGTTTTACAGCTGGATTCCATACACAGCCCAGGATTCAGTGAGTGATTCATTTGGCTACCTGGGTGCTTTAGGATTATTCACACAGACAACATTTAATACAAGAACAGTTACAAATGTCACATTAAATGCTTTACTGGTGTACCAAATGGTGACACATCTCTTTCATCCTTTAAATTTCAAAAGACTGTCATTTAGAATTCCTCTATGAATTTATTCTAAAAGCCTCATGACCAGTTCAATTATAATTCTGGTAAAATCTTAACATTCAGCTATTGCAGCTTTATTTCTGACATTAGAATCATGAAACGACTTTGTGTCGGTAAACATTTCTGTGTTAATATTCCTATATTTATGCTAAGTTTATGACTTGGATTTGGTTCTGCTTTCAAATCTGATATAGCTGCAATAAAATTCTTCAGGTTTAGTTAATCACACAGACTTTTAGATTTAACATTAATGATCTTTGACATTATTCTACTGAGCGAACTCAGACTAACTTCCTGTCCTGTTGAAGCTCATGTTGCACCACCTGTGGTAGTCTGTCTTGCTTTACCAGTCTCCTCTTCACTGCAGCTTCCTCTGCCAGTCGCACAGGCATTATAGCATATAGTTATGCTTTTTGCACAAATCGAGACGGCCTTGATGCTGCAGGGGTGTTAAATGATGAAAAGGTCTGAGCACAAACCGGTACCGGTGGATTAGAGCTGCTGTGGAGATTCACAGAGATGAAGGACCGCCAAACAGTGCTATTTTCTTCTTTCCTCTTTTTCTCTTGGTGCTTCACACTCTCTCATGGCCTCTTACACTCCTTCTCATTGCAATTTCATGTTGGACGACTGGATTTGGGTCCAGTCTTGTTACCTGTCTCTCGCAAATTATGCAGCCACATCATGGAGATGGGTTTCTACTGCTCCTCAGGGCGCTGGATCTATTTTTGTTGCTGTGGCACGAACATTAACAAGGAAGGAGATGAGGACTTGTCAAACAATTAGAGCTCAGATAGTTTTTCTAAACTTTTTCATTCATACTTAATTCTATGGGCTTTCTTTTAAACTTAATATAAAACAAAATTTGACAAAGATTTTTCATTTCATTTCATTGATTCATTCCAGACACGTCAAAACAACTGTATAAAGAATGACAATGTTAACACGAGCATGAATCTATGTATCTGAAAACAAATAAATACATAAATCAATATACAAAAACACATGAGCAAACCCATATTTTTGGAACATATAGAACCTCTTGTAAATAGATCTAAACAATAAATGGACCTGTTTCCAAAAAAACAAAAGATAAATCTAAATCTAAATAAGTCTATAACCAATATATGCACACCAATTTATATGTATATATATATATATATATATATATATATATATATATATATATATCTATATATATATATATATATATATATATATATTGTGTAAACCACAACCAGCTGAACCTAATGACTACAGACCAGTTGCCCTAACATCTCACATCATGAAAGTCCTGGAGAGCACAGAGCCCACTCTCATCTGGACCAATCAGGCAGCACTTTGAGGGTCATGTTCTTTGATTTCTCAAGTGCTTTTAATACAATTCAGCCTGTGTTGTTATGTGAGAAGCTCCATAGGTTCCAGGTGGATTCCTCCACAACCTCCACAGATTGTGAGACCGAAAGGTTGTGTGTCTGAGATGGAGGTCAGCAGCATTGGAGCACCACAAGGAACTGTTCTCTCACCATTTCTCTTTACGCTCTACACCTCTGACTTCCAGTACAACTGGAGTCCTGACATCACAGATTTTTACCGCTCTCCGTGTCTGTTTTAGCTTTTCCTTATGTTTAACTGCAATTCTTTTCCGGTTCCACAGCAGCCAGTAACAGACTTTTCGAAACAAAAGCATGTGAGCAATATGCGTTAAGGCGTGATAAAATAAATGTCAGCGTTAATAAATTAATGAGTTAACACGATAATAAAGCGTTAACTTGCCCAGCCCTAATATATATATATATATATACATATATATATATATATATATATATATATATATATATATATATATATATATATATATATATATATATATATATATATATACACACACACACACACAAGATGATGTGTAAACGGGCACCTATCAAGTCAGAGGGAAAATGGGATGGTTCTTGAGTATTAGTGCAAATAAGCTACGTGTTGGTTGGTAATGTTGCCACATTTAATACATAGATTGGCCATAGAGAGAAACAACAGCAACTTCATCCTAATAGGAAGAGGAGCCTCTGTGTCTGCAGAAGAAAACATTGACGTTCATGAAAAAAAAAAAAAACATGAAAGAAATGTGTCCTCTTTTAAATACAAATATGATCTGTGGGGCAACACGGTGGCTTGGTGGTCAGCACTGTTGCCTCACACCAAGAAGGTTCCTGGTTGGACCCTCGGCAGGGGCCTTTCTGTGTTTGCATGTCCTCCCCGTGCTTGCGTGGGTTTCCTCCAGCTTCCATAGACATGCATGTTAGGTTAATTGGTGGTTCTAAATTGCCCTGTGATTGGCTGGTGACCTGTCCAGACTGTACACCTGCCTTTCACCCAAACAGAGCTGGGATAGGCTCCAGCAGATCCCTGTGACATAGATAAGGGATGGATGATAAATATGTGATAAGGATACTTATCCTCGTCTCAACAAGTAAGTAGAAAGCATATTTTCACAAAATTGAAAACAAAGGAGCTGTCTAATCTCTGTAACTCAACCAGAGAAAAAGATGCTACTGCTATTGCTGGAAAATCTCAGAGCTAAAGTGCATCCGTGAAATGCTTCGTGAGAGATCATCTCATGATCAGACCCATGTCGACTTAGGCAGATGATGGGATTTACATCAGGTAGATTCATAACCCTGCAGACATAAGGACAAATAAAAAATGAATTTCTCCTACACTTGGCAATTTTTGTAAAAAATACTCAAATATGTGACAGTCTAAGATGCATTGCGGTGGTGTTGATTTTTCGTTTGAACACCTCTCTCCAACCTCTTCTCTGTCTCCACTGCTATGCAGCTTTCTGGCAGTGGTTTACCTTGGACTGAAAATTGTTAAAAACGCAGAGAATGAACATCAATTCTGCAGTATAAAGACAGATCCCTTCCTTTGTTGTGCTTTCCATCTACTTTCTAACACAGTCAGATAAACAGTTTCTTTTCACCACAGCTGATGGTGAACAGAGTGGTAAAGCCCTGCCACACACTCACATTGAGCAGGTGATGCATATTGTATATTGATGTGATGTATATAACCCTTAGTAAAATCAACCTTACCATCAAGCAAAAGAAAGAACAGAAAGTCAACCTATGTTACGCACACATTCATATACGTACATGAGCTCATCCTGCCCTCAGTCTCTAGACCAGCGCTGGCACTGAACGTTCTCGGGTCTGCCTTAGCTGGTGGCTTAGATAATAAACTGGCCTCTTTATCAAGTCGATGTGCATTGTGTCAGTGGGTTTTTGTGTATTTAAATCTGTGCTTGTGTGTGTGTGCGTGTGTGTGAGTGCGTCTGGTTGGGTACATTGTCTGAGCCGTGAAGTGTCTGGCTTCCTCACTGAGGGCTGCTGTCACATCCTCTGAAAGCGTGTAATAGGCGAACATTCTCTTCAGAGTGAATACACATCCACATACTGTACAAGCGAGAAAATGTGCCATTTCCAAAAGACTCTGGGAAATTGAAAAGAAAATGTATATTTAAAAGAAGGGCATCACAAGGTCGTTCCTTTCAGCTAAGCTCTAAATATGGTGTATATGATTGCTTTGAGAAATGTTTTCAAGCAATAGTAAATGATTTTTTTTTTATCAAAGGAAGTTATTGTTGGTTGTGCAAACCGTGGTGGCAGCAAACATGAGGACTGTATGAGCTTGACTGTGATTTGTGGCTGTGTCTTAATTTGACTGGAAAAATTCGTTTTATTCCTCTTCAAATATGGGTTCATTTGTAGCAATTATGAGATAATCATTGTAGAGTCTGTCAGTTTTAACACAGGCGTTTCCATTATGCCACATCTTTACAACTGGCTGTAAAGCTGACACACCATGAATCATCACCACTTTCATTGTCTTTTGACAAATCATCACCATAGCTTTCAGTATAAGTACTAACTGGTAATAATGGCTACGAACCCACAAGAGCAGGCTTGTCACAATCCTTACAAAACTAAGTCCTTCGTCAAAATGGAGTTCTTTTATTTCTCTGCAAAGGCTAGTAGACAGTAACAGGAATGTCATTTCCACATCACTATTTCAACTCTGTTTTCCAAGTGTCTGCAACACTTTCATGTGCTGTGGTTTTATAGCAAAACTTCTAAAGTTCAACAAACCCAATTTTTCTGACCATATTAATACAGTGGATTCATTTGGAAAGCAAAACACAACAGCAGTGTGTCAGAGATGCATTTTTGAAACCACTTGGAAAAGAAGAGCCTGATAACTTAAAAAAAAGAAACAGGTGTCAAAGATAGCTACAGTTTAAAGCAGAAAAAATGTTAACACTAAAGCTGTATTTTAATTGGATTTTTTTTTTTTTTTTTTTTTTTTTTTTTTGATGGCCAGAGAATTGTCAGAAGTGTACTACATCAAATGAGAGATCTTTAGTTTTTTTTTCTTTTTTCTGGGGGGGGGTTCTGACTAATAGCCCTAACCTTGCTTGACTATCGGTACCCAGCCACTTGTAACTAATTCTCTCCCGTGTACTGGGTCTGGCACCATTCCCATTCACAGCACTACACGTCATTTTCAATGTCTCTTGTTGATATTAGCCTGGTTGCTGCTCTGTTAAGGTCACATGCTTCAGTCCTCTGATTGGTTGGTTGCCTTTTCAGTGGCATCCCGAGGCAATACCAGAAGAACCAGACTAATTCTTTCGATTGAAGAAGAAAATAATTTGCATGGCTTCTTTCAACCTAACATTCAGTGCAGAATTGACCAGCTTCTAATCTAAGTTTTTGGATTTAAGTACACCTTTCATCCAATGGTTCAAGAAAATACTCAAGAACAACTGGCTAAGAGTAGAGATTTCTGGTAGCCTATATTTAGCACATCCTCCTCTCTTAACGCTAAAGCATGCACTGAAAATGGTGCAGAAAAACTATGATATATAATTTCTTCCCTATGTAAAGATTAAGATATCATAAACTGCATTGGGAATCACACCTCTCAGTTTAGGATGCACTCAGGCAGTTCTAACAAGTCATTTTACTTTGCTATGACTAGATGATGTCATATATTCACTAAGTACTGGTATATTATTATAGTTTTTAAATCAGCACCTTATACCCTCATAAATATTTGTTACCTTTCTGAATTCAGTTTTAAAAGAGGATCAACTGATGATGTGAATTAAAAAATGAGCCAATGCTGTGTAGAGATGAACCTATATGCATCTACCAAAAGACAGAAGAGCCAGAGTGTTAGGATAGATTAGCAGTACTTTGACCATCTTGTGGTCGTCGCTGAAACCTGGTCTTGATTTGTCAGGTGCATGAAGGCCAGCCTATTCAGAGGACAAGTCACAGTGGCCCCCCCTTTTAACAAGGTGTGCCCTCTGTGGGCTTTAAGCAGTAACAACCACCTCCTGCTCTGCTCAATTCTGAGATTTTCCCAGGATTGGAAAAGTCACGACCCCAGTAATCACGACCCCGGGGTTTGAATCTACGGTCCAGTTTGGCCAGTAATTAACAAGCTGATGACAAACCACCTGGACATTTGATATAGCAGACGCATAACAGGTGATTTTTTTTTTTTTTTTTTTTTTTATAGTGCAACTCTGTTCAAACACATGAACAGAATAAATACCTGATGGAGCGAATAGACACAAATACCAACGGGAAATTCGGACGATGTACATTTTATGTAAG
This sequence comes from Hirundichthys speculiger, assembly GCA_018398805.1. Lineage (NCBI taxonomy): Eukaryota > Metazoa > Chordata > Actinopteri > Beloniformes > Exocoetidae > Hirundichthys > Hirundichthys speculiger. Next base: position 6,373,595 of record JAGFBZ010000344.1, on the reverse strand, counting down.
ATGTTATTGATGTGGGTACACCGTGCGGACACCCACTCACTCGACCAGTGCTCCCACTCCCTTCGCGGAACAAACTGAGCATTCAGTGGTCGCTCCACGCGTCGTGCAACCCGAGAGAGCGCGCTTTCTGCCTTTCATTCATCCCGGTGAAGGCTGCTCACACTTTCTCCTCCTCTTCCTCCGACACATCCTCCGTCACGCTGGGGCAGCTCACTTTGAGCGTGGATTTGTTTCCCACTCCGCAGTGCCTTTTGCTCAGAGTTGAGCGGCTGAGATCAACAGAGCTCCGCGTCCCCTCGGCTCACCTCCGCGGGACTACGGAGCAGAGAAGTGGCCAGGAGGACACGCGCATCACGACAGCAGGAGGGGGGAGGGTGGGGGGGGGGGAGCGGGGGTGCTTCTAGTAGGGGACCTCTCAGTTAAAAACAAGCAGGAGGCAAAACACCCGCACGGAGCAGCGGCGGCGCTCGTTGAGTTTCGGAGGATTTTTTTACGGAACAGGTGCGTTCAAGGACTGAAGACAAGTAGTTGGCGGATGGTTGTCGGAGAGGAGTCGCTGCCTCTGCGCAAGGTGAGCGGTGACTCTGAACGGAAAACACTCAAAGTGGAGTTGGTCCGAGAGATTAATTATTGACTGATGATACCCTTGATGTTTGACTTCTACATAGCCAGTGTGGAGCAGGATAGGCTCATGGAAGTAGGCTATGAATTGTTCAGTAAGCCATATTCTGGTGAAAGGTGAGTCTGTGAGCAACACCAAACTAATTTTCCTCCTCTAAAGGTCAGTCTGAGGTGTGAGATTTGAGCAGGCAACAATAACTAGTTGGGCTACTGTTGCATCTTGTCCTCATCATATTTTTGGACATATAGTGGGGAGAAAAAAAAAACACTGTCTAAAGAAGAACTAAAAATATAGCTATAATAGGAGTAATTATAGGAGTAGTTCAGTCTAATAAATGTCACTGTGTTTGTGTGTGAGACTGACTGTGTGACAGTGAGAGAAAGCTGCTTTGAATGATTCCTGTACTAGAAAGGCCCTATATAAATAGTAGTTGTTATAAAGTTGTGCATTTTGAGGAAATGATTCAATGTGTACTAAAAAGCAACAATTAACAACGTCCATTATCAGTGAATCTGATTTCTCATTTGTTTTGTCCACAATTGTAATGTCCATTACGTGATTCTGGTGTAGCTCAAGTCCCCAAATGTATCCATTTGTTTGAGCTGTTGCATAAAGCTCAAAAGATATTTCATGCACAAGGGCACTCATTTAAATGAATGAAGGATACATTTTTTCAGTTATTAATGATTTATCTGGAAGTTTTATATTTCATTTCTTGTTCACTTTTTAATGAATTTAGAGAAAGTTGGAATACTGCTCAGTCTCTACCAGACCCCTATGACCCTGAATATGATTGCACTGGGGATAGATAATGGATGGATGGAGGGATGGATGGAGGGAGGGAGGGATTTAGTCCTCTATATTAGATGCAGATGGCTTCCTTATGCTTCTCACAGCATTACCAACCACCTTAAATTGCAGATTTCTGTTGAATACAAAAATAAAAAATATCCATCCATTCATCGTCTACACCTGCTTCATCCTGTTCAGGGTTGCAGAGTGCTGGAGCCTATTTTCACTTTCATTCAGCGAGAGGCGACACACACATCTTGGATGGGCTGCCAGTCCATCACAAGACCTAAAACGACAAACCTGTCATATATAATGTGAATTTGTTCCATTTCCAAGCTTTAATAGTGCATATCCAAGGCATTAAGTGCCTCTTTATTGCTGGTGTCTGTCAGGATTGTCCAGTCAGCCTAATATTCAGCGTCATGTTGGGTATCTGTTGCGGGATGATACCAGCTTATGGTCTCTTCAAAGCACTCGTCTGCCTGTCAGCAGGACTGACCCACAGATCCAGCACTGTACTCTAAATATCACTCATTCACACACACGCAAAGTGTCATGAATTCAGACAATTGAATTTAATAATGTCATCACATGCAGCCATCGTTGTATTACTCAGACAGGGAGTTTTTTTTTGCCTCCTGAGCTGCACGCACTGCACTCTTTTCCCCTAACCTTCACTGGTTCTATTTTTCCACGTGTGAGGAGCAACAAAGCCTTAATGTTCTGTTTACATGGAAGTATCGATCAAACGTCAGCACAAATGTGCTGCTGTCAGTTCTGCCCGTGGTGACTCTTACTGTCATACTTCAGGTCAGCAGACAGGCCAGCAGGTCAGATCACAACGGAGTACAGAAACACACTATAATTACAGTTAAAACAGCAACTGAAATACTCACATTATTATGAAATAAAGGATAAAAGTACCTAGAGAAAAAAGTCAAGGTCAAATCAAGAGGAAAAAAAGTTACTGAAAAAAGTAACATTTGTAAGACAGCTTTATAATTCTGCAACATCACATTTTTACCAGATATATAACTATAGATTGCTAAATCAGCTATTTTTACAGCACTGATACAAATTCAATATTGCATTGAAATCTTTCATTGTTGTTCTTTCTTTTAGGTTTAATGAAGCTTATGATTGAAAGGGAAGGCTGTCTAGGTAACATTAATGACAGAATATGTATTTACACCAGCTACTTCACTTTCAGATACTGTCCAAGAAGAGTTTACTTAGCTGGCATGTTCATCAATTATCCGTTGCAGTTCTTTCCATGTCTGAGACATTTCACTGTGCTCAAGCCTATTCAATGCGCCTTCATTCTGTCTCTGAGGCAGAATCAGATTACAGCTGGTGTAATTTACTTAGTCCTAAAGGAACAAGCAGAGGAGCAATGTTGGTCTTGCGAAGTACTTTCCTTTGGCACATAAAAATAAAGTGTATGCATGCCAAGAAAGATAGACACCAACAATGACTTTCCAAATAAAACCGAAGCTGTAAAGTTGTTGAAAAGTTGCTGCAGCTTCTTCTTCTTCTTCTTCTTTCTTTAATGGGACAGGAATTGATTGAGCATGTGTTGATGGGTTTATGTTCACAGGTGTGTAATTGATTCTTTAAGAGTGATCAAGCATTGTGAGTAGGTGTGTGTTCTCATCAAGGAGGCGCTCCATAGCAACAGGCACCATATCATTTACAAATATCTTCTTTTCTCACTTTGTGCTCTGACCTTTCTGGAAGACAGTGAGCTATCTTAGCTTAGGTGTGCGTCAGCATCTGTGTGTGTGTGTGCATCATGTATATCAGTATGTGGGTCATTTGACCTTCCATTGTGTACATTCACTAATAGCTGCATAATAACTAATTTGGAAATACCCATGTTGATTTTCTTCATGATCAAGGTAAAGCATCTTTCTCAGGGCTTCATTACAATGTTGTCAACCTTTATTAAGTAGCTGTTTTCTTCTCAAACAGAGTTGATGATTTAAGTAATTGATTTGATATGCTCTGAACAAGTGACAGTTCATCATTTTTAGCCTATTTCAAGTACATTTCAGGAACAAGATATGCATCTTTAATATTTGTCTGGATATGGTTGTCTTCTAATGTTCATATCATTGTTAAACTAATAACTGGTTGCATATTTCATATCCAAGTTTAACAGACAGGGCTCTTTAGAAATCAATTTTCTTTTGCTCCATCCCCATGTTTGGGAGCTGGCCTGCTGCCAGATGGAGGGAATAAGGGAAGGAGAGTTGAATATTTTGGATGCATTAGTAAATTAGGGAACAATACACTTAACAAATGTATAAGACATCCTTTACCTGTGAATTTGTCTCAATAACCTGCCTACTCTGTCAAACATCACTGACATTTAAAAAAGTAACATTAAAGGAACAGATTCAAGTTTACATTTTATACATGCTATTTATATAGTATTTGTGCTGCAAGGTCTTGCCCTGTTTAGATCATGCTTGTAAATGTGCATGTGTGCATGTTTACATGAGGCAAGCACATAAAATAATATTACTATCTGTCAAACTGCTCTCAGTCCTTTTTTCTTTTTCTTTTATTTTACACAGTATGAACTCAGTGCAGCATGTTCTTTATGCAGGTAAAAGCTATTGTTTGAGATAATATGTAGTGTATACATGTGGAGACATTGCATTACATATTCTCAGCTGGATGTGTAAAGGCTGATAAAGAAATGACAGACAAACGCTGCCTTCTTATCTTTAATTCCCTTTATGAAAGTCATATGCTAAAGAAAAAATTAAATCAAAAAGGCAGAGTTTAGGCAGAGTGGGATATACAGAATTCTTTCCTAAATGTGTTAGATTTCATTTTAAGTTATTATTATTATTGTTGTTGTTATTAATGATAATAATAGTAATTGGTATCATTTTCATCAAATCTTGGTTTTTTTTCATTTCAAAATATTTGATTAACCTGATTTAAAAAAAAAAAAAATCCTGTATTTGACATTTCCACCTATCCACTTTTCGTGTTACTGTTCTTGATCACATGCAGCGTTGTTGTATTCCATATTTAATAGAGGGGCCGTGTGGCTATCAGTGTTGTCTCACAGCAACAACAGTTTGAATCCTGGCAGGGGCCTTTCTGTGGGGAGTTTGCATGTTCTCTCCGTGCTTGCGTGGGTTTTCTCTGGGTATTCCAGTTTACTCCTACACTCCCAAAACATGCATTTTTGGCAGATTGCTGATTAAATTGGCCATATGAGTGAGTGAATGTGTGTAATTGTTCTGCTATATGTGGTACTGCAATGGACTGGTGACATGTCCAGGGTGTACCCGTTGCTGTAAAATACTGGACACGGCAACTGGTCATGTGAGCTATAGGTTTGTATAGAGAACACGTCTGAAGTCTGCTCTTTTTCCTACTGCTCAGGGCCGCGTTGCAAGAGGCGGGAGCACACCCACCAGTTAGCTGTTTTTAGCTGGCTTAGCTTCTGCTAATTGAGGATGATCATTAATATTATTTTATATTCATTTCTTTTTATTTTGCCCAAACATTGTCATTTCAAGTGTCGCTACCGGAAAGAAAGTGTCGCGGGGCTTTCAGCGCGACTGGAATGTCAGTAGAGGTGAGGGATATGTATTATTATATTTGGGTCACGATATGATGTTATCATGATATCGCGATATCACGATTATTGTGACATTCTTCTCAGTTAATATCAAAATTAAAAGTAGAGATGAAAAATCAAGTTTCTTTATATGTTCATCAGATGATATTGATCATTCAGAGGACAAATTGAGTCAAAACTATTTGCTTTAAAACAACCTATTTATTGTTTATTATTAGTGTTTTTGCACATTTAAGTATTTTCCTGAAAAATCGATATTAGGAGCTGAAAAATCGATATTATGTTGTGCGACTGAATATCACGATATATTGCCAAATCAATTTTTTTTCACACCCCTAGATGTCAGTGCGACTGGATGTCCTGCTGGATGCTCGCTAACAGTCCACAGGCGGCCACCGCAGAAGTTGAGACTGAGGCTCAGGCCAGTCGTGGCGCAATGGCGCCCCACAGTGGAGCTCCACGCGGCTGGGGTGTTCACAATGATTGACTCCATGTCCTAGAATATTTCCGCTTGGATGAGTCCTGAATTTGATTCCCCAGCTCCTTTAACCGAGCGCTGGCTGAGAGCCCATGCGTCGGCTTGGTTAGTGCAACACTAATCTCTGCAAAGTGCCAAACCCTCACAGAGAATAATTTGAAGACTCTTTCAGTTGGAATTATACTGGGACCTGCTGCCATCTTCCCAGCAGGATCCCTGGTCTCTAATGTTTTTTCGGTGGAGACATGAAATGACTGCTGCCGTTAGCATGGCTAAGCTATGCTAAACTTCATCCTCAGATCCTTCCAGACTAACCACAGCCAGTCACAGTGGTCTGTTAATACAATTAATATGGGCACAAGAGAACATATTCTCTCATGATCTGTTGAGTTTTTATTTGCAGCTCAGAAGTTAATAAAATCCTGAGTAGCTAAAATCATAACAGTAATGGTTAGCTATCATAGCCAACGAAATAGACAAGGCTAGCTATCCATCAAATGGCATCAAATGCATCCTGCAATCTGACTGGTCAGTTTTCTTGCTTAATATAAAATTTATCTGATGTGGTACAAAAAAAAATAAATTCTGCTGCAAAGTTGGCCATTTTAACATGGGAGTCAGAGGGGATTTGCTTTGTTTTGGAGCCAGCAGCTAGTGGTCAGGAGAGGAACTGCTACAAAACATACTTCCTGGATGAGCTTCAGTCCAGAAGTGGATGGTTGCTGCTTGGATGTACCCCGCCTTCCACCTAAAACCAGCAGGAATAGGCTTCTGTATAATAATGGTACAGATAGTACCAAATGGATCCTAGATGATTTGTGGATCTTTCATAGAAATTTCAACTGTATATTGAATTTTGCTATATACAACACTGTACAGATGGCCCAGATTGGACATACCAGTGAAAAACCAAGATTCAAATTAAGAATCTAACGACGGAACAATGGGTATAATCAATGTCAGCATTTGCCAAACAAAAGAATTACAGACATGAGGACACTTATTGGTGATGTCTTTAAGTAATCTGCTGAACAATGCTATCATACAAAAACAGTTTTATTACAGAGTCAAAGGTCCAGATTATCCAGCCCAGTAAAATTTAATCTGGAAAGCATTCTTCCATTAATAAAGCAGCAGAATAGGTCCAGAGCCTCCTTTCTGCCCTGAGTACTTTGCCCTTTTTGAGGTGCTGGTGGAGATGTGGGGGCTGGGGGGCACCCTACCCCTCACCCTTGTGCTGTACCCAAAGTGCTACTGGTGTGCTTTGAATGTGCTGGCTGGTGCTCTCCCTGGTCCACTTTCTGTCAGCTCCACAGAGTGGTGGACTCATCTCCTTGACTGGCCTTATAGCTGGAGGGGAAGCTAGCCAGGCTGGATGGCTCCTGTTGTGCCTGGAGGAAAATCCAGGACACTGGTGGAGGTCTGCTGTATGACACTGGCCCAACACATCAGCACTGTGTTTCAGCCTGTAGTACTGGTTGTGGTCACTGGTTAAAGCTGAGCAAGAATTGGAAGTCAGCGTCACTGCTTCAGGTCTGGCTGCTGGGCTGCTTTAGCTCTGGTGTGGGTACAGGGGTTACATGGAACATTACAACACAAACCTCCACACACTCATCTATATAATCCACGCACACACACCACATCCATCACTGCCTTTGTCATGTCTTTGTCTGTCCTGTCTTTCTGTACTCCACTGTCGGTGATTTTAGTCCTCTCTGACAGAAACGGGTTTTGGGAGTTAATAAAATTGTTAGATCAGACTGTCAAAGAGGGCTGATGAAGGACACACTCACTATCACTCACATTTACACACAAGAAAAGTAACATCTGCTGCAAGATTAAATTGCATATGTATCCGATGTAAAGCAAAAAAAAAAGTTTGGCAGACGATGGCATTAACCATACATATATGCAAACAGTTGTTTTAAAAAAATAACTTTTAGCTTCACTTGAAATGGCTCAATATTTTTGCTCTTTTCCTTGTCATGTTTCGGTCATTTGACTCTGTACCGTGTTAATTAAAGCCACCATCTGCTCCCTTGTTCTTTGAGCTCCAGTTCACAAAATTAGCCCTTCTAACAAACACTCTAGGGGGGCAAGGAAGTTTCAATAGTTGTACTGAAAAGCCAAAACCTATTTCTTTTGATTAATAAAGCTTAATTTTTTTTTTCAAAAAAGAGCATCAGATTTATCACTAATATAGTTATTTTAGGTACAGTAATGCTAATTATCCTGCTACAACCATCATACAGAATAGGCTATGCAGCTGACCATGCGTACAACAGTTCACACATTTACTCACACTCTGTAGAGGAACTTTAACACATATACATAAACAGAACGCCTGTAAACAACAATTGACCCCATCATAACATTTGTGCACGTCTCCACTGAGAAACAAAATCTATAATTGACACTCAGCTGCATTGCAATCTATGTACACACCTGCTGAGCTTGTAGTCAAACTAACAGTATTCAGCATGTGGCCTTATTCAGTTGAATTATTGCAACATGAGATTTGTGTTGGTTTGGTGTTTTGTGGCACAGAACAAAGAGTTAATTTTACTAATAAGTAGGAGAAAAAATGTCATAATAGTAATTAGCTGTTTGCGGTCATCTCAATTCACTAGCAAGGACAAAGGCAATCAGTAAGGACTGAGACATAAACAAGGAAAGCCATTAAAATGCCTTTTTTTTTTTTTTTTTGGCTCATGTCAATTATTTGTTCCACCCATGGTAATTGTATATCTGATTTTTTCAAACATCTTATTTGCATTTATAATACGCTGCCTGGCCTAAAAAAAAGTCGCCACCAAAAAAAAAAGGTCACGCACTAATATTTTGGTGGACCGCCTTCAGCTTTGATTACGATACGCTTTCACTGTGGCATTGTTTAGATAAGCTTCTGCAATGTCACAAAATTTAGTTCCATCCAGTGTTGCATTAATTTTTCACCAAGATCTTGCATTGATGATCATTGAGTCTGACTGCTGATCAAAGCCTTCTCCAGAACATCCCAAAGATTCTCAGTGGGGTTCAGGTCTGGACTCTGTGGTGGCCAATCCACGTGTGAAGAAAATGTCTCATGCTCCCGGAACCAGTTTATCACAATTTGAGCCTGATGAATCCTGGCATTGTCATCTTGGAATATGCCCGTGCCATCAGGGAAGAAAATATCCATTGATGTAATAACCTGGTCATTCAGTATATTCAGGTAGTCAGCTGACCTCATTCTTTGAGCTCATACTGTTGCTGAACCTGGACCTGACCAACTGCAGCAACCCCAGATCAGAACACTGCCCCCTCAGGCTGGTACAGTAGACACTAGGCATGATGGGTGCATCACTTCATCTGCCTCTCTTCTAACCCTGATGCTCCCATCACTCTGGAACAGGGTCAATCTGAACTAGACCACATGACCTTCTTCCATTACTCCAGAGTCCAATCTTTATGCTCCCTAGCAAATTGAAGCCTTTTTTTCCCGGTTAGCCTCACTGATTAGTGGTTTTCTAAAGGCTACACAGCTGTTCAGTCCCAATCCCTTGAGTTCCCTTTGCATTGTGCATGTGGAAATGCTCTTACTTTCACTATTAAACATAGCTCTGAGTTCTACTGTTGTTTTTCTTTGATTTGATCTCAACAAATGTTGAAGTGATCGCTGATCATGATCATTGAGGATTTTTTTTCTGGCCACATTTCCTCGTCGAAGACAATGGGTCCCAACTATCTTTCCAGTTTTTAATAATGCGTTGGACAGTTCTTAATCCAATTTTGGTAGTTTCTGCAATCTCCTTAGATGTTTTCTCTGCTTGATGCATGCCAATGATTTGATCCTTCTCAAACTGACTAGCATCTTTTCCACGACCACGGAATGTGTCTTTCAGCATGGTTGCTTAGGAAATGAGAAGCAACTCATTGCACCAGTTGGGGTTAAATAACTTGTTGCCAGCTAAAAGATAATCGCCCATGCAGTAATTATCCAATAGGAGGCTCCTACCTATTTGCTTAGTTAAATCCAGGTGACAACTTTTTTTTTTGGCCAGGCAGTGTATCTTCTTGAATTTATCCTTCATAATTATATCTACATTAGCTCTGATCTGATCTGATAGTAGGACCAGGTGCCATCAGAAGCATAATATAACAGTATGTGAGTTTATAGTACTAAATATTTTAGCCTGACTGTAGGTGCGGTAATATAAGTTTTACTGTCTGTTTTTAAGAAGATTATTCTACTTACAAGTCAATTTCAATAAATTTGGTTCTCCTTGTAAAAGTAAATGCATGCATATTGCAATTTCTTCTATTCAGTTAATAAAGTATAAATGTTTTGAAAATTTATAGCAATATTGTTTGGCTTCGGTGTCATACATTATTGCACAGACAAAGTAACAAAACAGCACAGAGGCAAAAGTACCTGAAGAGTGGTGTAATGCTAAAAAACCTACTTGGTGAAACATCTCACAACTAATTAGACTAATTGGCAACAGATCAGTAACTTTTGAGACATAAAAAAGGGAGTCTAATTGAGGCAGAGGTTTTCAGAAGTAATGAGGGGTTCACCACTCTGAGAGAGAATCCCAAATGCATGTTAAAACTGCAGCATGTAAAAAAAAAAAAAAACACACACACACACACACAGCAACAAGGTACAGGAACATAAGGGTCTTCTCTGGGCCATAAAACTGTTCTTATGTGTAACTTATAAACTTTAACATTATTTCATAGAATAGTAGATGCTGCATCTTCCATGCTAAAGCGATTCCCAAGCTACTTTTTGTTTTGTATCAGCTAAGAGTTCAAAAGCCACAATCATCCATGATGTAATGGGTGTACAGTAACACACATGTGTTACTTCATGTTACACATTGAAAATATTTGGAATGTTATGAAATAAAAAGTGCCCTGTAATTGACTAATAACCTGTCCAGGGTGTACCCCGACTCTTACCCCAACACAGCTGGGATAGGCTCCACAAGACCCGGGTGACCCTGAAAGGGAAGAAGCTGGTACGGATAATAGATGGTTGGATGAATGGATGAGATGAAAAGAACACCTGATGGTAATAGCAATGGTCTCTATTTACATTTTAGACAGGGAAGTGGTACTGTCGTAACTGGACAGTCAGACTAAATCCTTTCAACATCTGGGTGAACCTGGGTGTTGAGAGCACAAATTAAGTCACCTATTGAATAGAAATAAGGACACATTGCCTGAAAAGTCACACAAAAGAGTAGAATAACATTTGGCAAAACATTTTGTTGTATATAATCAGTCTAATTAGTTGCTAATGAAACAGATAGTCCAAAATAGTTTTGATGCAATCCAGGGTAGCATTCCCCATATGTTACAGTAACATAACAGCCACCATTAAAACTTTGGGGCTGCCTTTTGTCTCCCACCATTACCTCTGTTTGCCTAGGAGTCTGCTACTGATAGACACACTGAGGCGGAGATGTGCTCAGTTAAACTGAGGGAACCTAACTTTGCCCAAGATAATAGTCTTCTTTCACCCTCTAATAACTCCATATTGTGGCCTAAAGCGGTAGATCTTTTATTAATACCATTAACGACTAATGGCCCACAGAGACAGATTTTCAGAGATAAAACTACCTAGCGTACCCTCATGAATATGAGGTCTTATAGAGGCAGAAAGGGAATGAAATATAAATAAATGAGATGAATAGAGGTGATAGGTGATGCTTTGTTTTACAAACTGCTTTGGCCTTAATGCCAATTTGCTTTACAAGTAAGACGTAAGCAGCACTTACGTGCTACTGAAGCATTTTATCCATTCAGTCCACACAGATCCCATGGGTGTCTGCCCTCACAACCAGCTTTTCAGCTGTCAGCAGCATCAATGAAAGCAACCAGACAAACTGTCTTTGGTTGAGTGACAGCATGAATTCCAGGGTTAAAAACAGTTTTCATATGGGTTTAGAATAAACAAATCAATAGTTTGTTTTTCTTGTTTGTTTGTTTGTTTGTTTGTTTTCTGCCAAGGCTAACTAGGGGATTGGGGCAGTTTATATGTCTGCCTGCCAGCAAGCAAAAACATCCACACTGGATATTATGAAAGTTTCTGGCAGAGTTGAGGATCAGGAGCAGAATGTGCCAATAAATCCTGGAGAATACAGATTACTCTCTGAAAAACTCTCAAATGGAACGTTGTTACACAGTTTCCACTTATGCAGAACTTTTTCGGACTGAAAATTAAGCCACAAATCAAATGCTTGAGTCATAACAGATACCATATTTAGTTTGACACTCACGCAGCATACTTATAGTGATGAATCCTACTGCAAAATATTGAACCCCATGCTGTCCCCAATGTGTTCTTTACTTTGTAGGTGGTTCGCATAAAAGCATTTGATACATAAATAAAAGTAATCGCAAATGCAATTTGCGATTACTTTGTAATTATTTATTTCTCTTATGTTATTGTTACTGCAATTTATATCTAATTCTTTTTTTAAATATATTTTAGTGTGCATTAATGTATCGTTACATTCCTGATCCACACTCCTTTCCAGTTGATGGCGGTGATCTAGAATACTGTTTTCCAATCTCCATACAAAGAATAACGAAGGAGAAACTGTGCTCTTTTAATCTGAAGTTTTCTGGATCTATCTCCATTAGAATTTCTTTTTTTTTTTTATGTCTTACAAATATAATAATCTCTTTAGCAAAGGAAAACAAATAATTTATGTGATGTCTTATAAAATATAAGCTTGTAACCCTTAGAGGAATGAATGTGTCTAACCCATAACCTCAAGTTTGATTGCAAATGTATTCTAGTTGTATGGTGCATAATACAATAGCAATCCACCTTTTTTCTTTCCCAAGAGTAGATCATCTAGTTTACACTCATGAATAATCCTTGCTCTAAAGGCCATGCTTTAACCACTGAGAGAAAAGGGAGGTAGAAGAGTGAAGAGACCTAAAGAGATGTCAAGCATAGTGTGACTATGTGTCACTGGTTTTGGCTGTCATTATCAAGATTCTGCTGCTCTGAGAGAAGAAGGTCAAAAATAGAATTTGGGACACAACAAGCACTAAGAACTAAGAGTTATAGAGAAACTGACAGAGAAAGGTGTGTTTACCATGTTGAAATGAGCAAAAAGGAACAGACAAGAACTTTAACTGCTATTTATACTTCATGTTCTTAAGCTTCTAGCTTTTAGTTTTCGATTCTGCTGCACGACCTTTGACCCTAGATGTTTTTGAGGCTGCACATTCAGTCTGCAGTATTTAGCAAGAACAGTGCAAAGCCAGCTCCCGCAGTGCAGACAGAATGAATGGGGATTTGGATTCAGATTCAAGATGCTTTGAAGACTTCGCTTCCACAGCCTCATACTACTGAGTGTACTATGATAGTGTGACTGTACTGAGGCGCGGGCTATGGATCTTGGAGCAAGAGTGGTGGAGAGAAGGTGGGGGCAGAGATGAAAACAACAACAACAACAAAAAACTCAGTGTTCAGAAATACTTCATTACCAGGAGCAAAACAGGGAGGAAAATAAGTCCAATGTAGTGCATCAAAGTGACACAGCAGAATGGGTTTGTGATATAGGGTTCCATATTATTAACCCTGCAACCCTGTCGCTTGTTGTTCTCAGCACTGACTCATTAGACAGGTCAATGGCTCACTAGCTGATGTCAATATTTCATTATCTATATGCATAATTTGACAGCCCAATCAGAACAGCAATTTATTTCAAAAGAGATAGAAACTGTATGAAATGAGAGCAGAAATAGTGGAAGCAGACAGTCCAGTTGACAGGAGCCCCCTGCTGATTGAGAATGCAGGAAAGGAAAGATGGAATTTAAAAGATGCTCTGCTACTGAACTGCTTGATGTTCTTTCTGTCTTCATCTGACATTCTCGCAGTCTATTCGTCTATAAAGTGGGCCACATTTTTTTCTTTGCTGTTTTTTTTCATATTCATGGGTTCATCTTCAGTCCTTTTCACCAGTAAAGTTGTGTCAGCCCACAAGGGGACGTGATATGTTTGTAATTGGAGTGGTGTCTCTGAAGTTCCCCTCTGGATTATAACATCACACTAGGGGTCTGTCAACACAACGAGGATCTGATTTAGTACAGCGCTATCTAGTTGTATGTAATGACAACGAAATTAATATTCTAAACCCAGGCAACAGATATATATCTTCAGTTGTTGACTTTTTTTTAGAAAAGAACAAAAAGCTTCTTTCAATTCAGTACCAGCTATTTAATGAATGATGGGCCAGAGGCTGAGATTTCAGGGAGAGCTCAGAGTTCACATCTGTGTTAAATACTTGATGTGGTCTTAAAAGAGAATCCCCTTAAGGTGTATCATGGCTTCAGATGCTACAGACTTTCATGTGCTCGCTAGGATTCAACTGGTTTTTACAGTTGAATCCTAGCTACAGTGTTGAACTGTTTCTCTCTGAGCCTTAATCTGTACTCTGAGCTTTATTTGTGCTTCTTGTATCTCTCCATCCACCCACCAGATGTCCTCAGTTTCTTTTTCTGCCTCCGTGTCACCTGCCTGCCACACCCTCCTTCACCTGTCCTCCACATCAGCTCCTCTTCCAGCTGTGCTTCTTTGGCTCCACAGTCTTCAGTTCTGCTTATCTTCTAGATTACCTTTTTTTAAAAATATTTATTCTTTTTTTTTTTTTTTTTTTTTGCTTTATTCCATTCTGTAACAAAAAAAAATTCGGAGTCATTAGTCCTTTTTGTATTTTCCGCCCTGCTGCCTTCCTACATGTCGCAACATTTAGTTTCACTGAATCGACACCACTCTGACTTTAGCTCCATGTTGTGCTCTAATATCTGCTAGGAGTTAAAACATTCAGGTTGAAAATCACAGGGATTTCTGTACCCAAGGATTTGCACATCCAAGCAAAATATAAATAGTCTGATCAAAATCATTTTCTAAGTAAAGCTTTTTCAGATATGCTCTATGTTTGTAGTATTTTGTAACCTGTTTAAAAATTGTCCTAGACTTCGGGAAATGCTGATGGAGTTATTTCCATGCGTGTAAGAGGATTGTGTATCAGTCAAGACTGAGCTCACGAGTTAATGTGGCTTCTATGCTAAAGTCAGGTCTATTTGAAGTTTACCTGAAATACCTCTTCTTTGGAAAAAATATCAAATAAAATATATTGCTTTGAGAGGAAAAAAACCGATAATCCTCCACTGTAACTTTGTAGACTTCTGCTGAAAGTGAATAAGTAAATAAATAACTACAGCTTTTAGCCAGTGAGTTGGCAGTTTTTGACTAAAGCAAATAAAGTTGGTCAAACAACTGTGTCTCAGATAATTAACCTGAAATTTGTTGAGATGGTCTTACAGATGGCATTCCCACTGCAGAATAACGTCTAACACAGACACAGTGAGATAACCTAACCTTCAGCACGTTGCTTGTTGTAACAGAATAATACAGCTCCTGCACTTGAAACTGCTCTTTAGAGCCTGAACAGACAATTATTTTGACTTGCTATAAATGCCAAAGTTAACTTGTGTCAATCCTCGGGGCCTGATGTACAGACTATCAGCAGCAAAGCTCTAATTTGGCTTGCTGGAATTTTTACAGTACACACCATATATTGAACATTGTAATTTTCTCCTGTTTGCATCTTTATCTCTTGCTCATTTCTATCTTTCTCTCAACATGTTTAAGACAGTGAGGAACACAGGTTAAGAGATTTAACAACTGACTCAGAAGACTTGATTTGATGGTTTTTAGTAGTAATGTTACAGACCAAATGTTTACTGACCAAAAGTTTAAGGCCTTTATATTTGATTGTAACTATATAGTGTTGACAAAATATGTCTACAGGCAATTGGAAAAAGATAGCTCTTTATAAATGCATTCTAATCACAACCTTTTTGAGCGATTTGAGTGGTTCAGACAGATGCTAGAGCTTGGCCAAACTGATTTGTACATTAAACACAAATAAACACTGGAAACTCATTGTCATACTGCCAACCCACAAGTACTTTACTTTGTCATTATTTAGTATTTCTTCATATGGGTAAAGGTGCATAACACAGTCATTATACCTGGAAACATATCACAGCGCTGACTGCAGTCTCAAACTTTCCCTAATGTCTTTTTTTTTTTTTTTTTTTAATGGAAGTCATTAAAACCATCAACACTGATACAATGCACAGGAGCTGAGGTGGAAAAGGATACATTATATAAGAATCATCATTAAAATGTCAAGTACAACCTAGTTAAAAAAATGTGTTCGTCTTTTTCTTTTTTGTTTTTTTTTCTCAAGTGAATAAAGCCTAAATAGTCTACCTTTGAAAGACTACCGTTAATGTTCACATATGTTATCAAGTATTATCATTCATCTTCTGATTGCAGATTATAGTTCAATTACAGGCCAGGAACTCCACACTTAGATAGCTGCATAGGCTACTAGTCCAGATTTTTTATTTATTTATTTCACCCTAAAGTTACAGAGAAGGGTGTGTTCACATAGAAACTATTACTCACTGTAGAAGCTTAAAGAATATTATTTCAGGGCCTTTTCTCTGATTGATGACTAGACGTCAGCGGCCACTTGCATCTGAAGTTTGATTACAGAGCCCCATCATGAATGATTGCCATGTTTACAATGACCTCGGGATGCATCAAAGTGAAAAATAGGATGCAAATTATACTGTCAAGACAGAAACAAAGGTTCACAAAAGTTAAACTCTGCTGACATTAAACTGAGCTCATATTTTCATACAGAAGTCTCATTATCCTCTGTGCTTCAAAACTGATGCTACATTGGCAATAATGAAACCCTCATAAAACATTAAAAACCTACATTAAATGAACAAATTATATTTAGGGAATATATATCAGATCCCCTCTTATTCCTCATCTTGTTTTTTTTCTTTTTCTGTCTCCCTTTTTCATTATGTTTCTCACTGTCTGTCTCTATCTTTTCGCTTCGTCAGGCGTGCTATCTGTAAATCTCACCAACAGATTGCCTCTATTAATTAGTCTACATCTCCCATCTTGCATGTAATAATCAGGGGTAATTGAAATATTAGCAAGATATGGATATTTCCGCAGTCATACTCACTTTTAATTAGCCTTAAGATTAAGAGATAGACTTGCCTCTGCCTGGCTGACTTCCATCGCCACTGCAAGGTATTTTCTTACTACAATTCTGGCTGGCTCCAAATTCTGAGGCAAATCTAATGTGTTGATTTTCAAAATGTATCTATTCCATCATATCTCATAGGAAGCATCATATAGTGGATGTAATAATGAATCAAAGCCTCTAGAGAAAACAAGTTTTCATCTTGTCATCCATGGTCTCTTTCAGATTATAAAACCGTACCTCACAGGCATGTACAGTTTACTGAGTCATGTAGGGCTGACAGCAAAATTTGTTACTCGATATCAGATGCATTTTCTTTTCTTGTTTTTTTTTTTTTTTTTTGTGTAAATATCTGTCACTGCAGGTTAAATTGAATAATGGAGGAAGTGTCTTTACAGCACATTTGACATTAAATGAAAGTTGCATGGTGAACCAGACAGACGAGATGAGTAGACGGGGGTAATTATCAGTGCAGCATCAAGATGTGTGTGCATTGAAAAGGCAACAAATGCATTGGCTGAACGTAATTACATTTGAGACCTGAGATGAAGGATCATTTTTGTCATTGTTTATTCCCAGCTGACACATGGAGTAGATTTTTGTCTGATCTCATCACAAGGTTCATCAGAAGATTCTCAAGATACCACCTTGTTCAAAAGGCTCCACTCCTTCAAAGTTGGAGGATGACCTCAGCAGCGTTCATGCACCTTGGGATATGAACGCTTTGCCCTTGCCAACCTTCTACACTGCCACTTCCTCATCAAATAGACCTCTTCCTGTTTAACGGTCGATGTTCCTGAACCATTTCCCCAAAGACCAGTTACTCACCCCGACCAAGTAAAAGTAGTGCCTACAGGGTAGAAATAATGAAGAGAATAGGAAACTGAACATAAGACCCCAGAGCACATCATTAAACCATTTTCTATTACAGTACCACTATAAAAGCTAAAGAAAACACTGCCGCAAGGCTGTTTGAAGACTCCAAGCTACAGCAGTTGGTTGTTTAGGTCTCTGTTGTTTTATTGGCTGGGTATTCTCTGTGCTTTTAAGGTTTTAGGACACCTTAGACACTTTTCACCAGGGAATCTGGCTGGAAACTTCGACAACCTGAAAATAACAAGAGAAAATTGCTCTTTGAAGACTGCAAACAGCAAACTGGGGCTAACATGAAAAACAAACTCAAGCTCTTGAATCATGGCGTGCACCTGGTTCTTCATGCGCAGCTTTGGCACCCTTGCTCAGTTTTTGTCAAATAAATAAAGACATGCTGTAATATGCCACGTCTTTTTTTTTCATCTGAGGTTGTATTTACATAATTTTGTGACCTGGTAAGGACCAGATTTTTTTTAATCGTAATATGTTAATTCAGCTGTCCTGAATGAGGGTCTACTTTCTTTTTCTAATGACTGCGTATCTTAAAAATATGTATGAGTCGCTGCATAGCTCAGTGGTTTAAGCAGGTGGTCCACGTTTCCATCTTCATCGAAGTTTGATTCTCAAGACAGTAATGGACAGAGACTGAAAGTTTTTAACATGCTACTACAACATTGTACAATTCATGGGTGATAAATATTTTTCCAATTACATCATTTCTAACACTACTACAATTTCCAATTTATAAGCTGTAATGTCGTTCTATGTCGTTCTCTTCATGTAACAACAAATTAATATTGTAAAAGTTTCAAATCTCAAAAAAAAAAATGTAAGTAAATCAGGATGAGTGTGTTGGATGACTCATTCACAAGAGATGAGGAGACTGGAGTTGCAAAAGAAAAGAAAGGAATACAAAACCAAGAACAACAGAAATCACAAACCATTACAAATACTTTCTTACTTACATTTCTGGTTTTTAAACAGTTTTTTTCCTGTTTACCTTCAAAGATTCCAAGCTGAATTCAGTGTTTCACCTTCATGTTCAGCGAGCCTAAATGGCAATGAAAATAAAGTTTATTGCTAAATAAAATGCAGAAAGTCATGTCAGAGCCTCAGGCCACTGTTTCCAGGACCACGTCCAAAATCATCCATGAGATGATGTTCTGACAAAGAGAATCAACATATTTGGTGCTGAACTGTCATCATGAATCCTTCATTCCAAAGGAAAACTACTTCTAAGTTAAGACAATTGCATGTTCATACATCTCACACACACAGTGTAAGGTTCACTAGCATTTGTTCCATGTTAATCATATTCATGTTTACATCTGTTGGTCGTGTGTGTTTGTGTAGTCTCAGATGAAGATGAAGTCTGCGGGCGTCGTGGATGGAGGCTTGTTCACAGAGAGCTATTGTAATATCTGCAATGCCCAGCTCATCTCCGAGTCCCAGCGCACCGCTCACTACGAGGTGAGTCTGTCTCTGCTCATGTTTGGCTTTTCTCAGGTGGGGATCAGACTTTCATGGTCTAAAACGATGCCGTGATTGTTGCTTCCACTGGCAGATTCCTGCTCTGCAGTGTACACTTTGCAAAAGCCTTATTTGTATCAATTTGTGCTTGTGCCGTTCAAAACAGAGCTCATCCATTATACATAGACGTAATGTAGCATGGTAATGTAAGTTACTTGCACACAAACAAATGTGCACACACACACACTTTGTTTTAATGTAGTCTACCTTTCAGCAGACTCTCTAAGTGTATGATAATGGATGGCCATTAAATAATCAGCCCTTGAATTATTTAACTAGAATCTGTATCAGTGTGTGTGTGTGTATTTTCATGTTATTGTGGTTTCCCATGTGGTTGTCCTTGATTACAAGACACAGCTGGGATTAACAAGTAGACTAATAAGGACACGGCCCTTATCTGCAGCGACATAAGCAAGGACAACAACAGTGTGGATATGTTGGCACATGCGTATCTTCTGTTTTCACTCAACATGAATTTATTTCTGTCCCTCATCCTTAAAGCCTGACAAAAACACAGCCTTGAATAGAGTAGACAAATTGTCAAATAGAGTCACCGGGTGTCATCATTCTTAACCATTATGACATTTCTGAACAAGTCAGTGGATCAAGAAGAAATCATTTAAAGGCAAAAACTTTTTCAAGTTGGACTCTGCATCACATTTCACATATAATATACAGTAGCTCTTTTGTTATGGTGTTTCGTTGTTTCATTTTTAAGATGCACATTTGATGAGCCTTTTGTGGAAGACAACGAGCAGGTAACCTTGTGCTCGAGACACCTGTACTCTGTTTGGACATGGGGATTGAATTTGGATTGAATTTGCCTTCCGATGACGAACATGACATTCGTGGACACGTACGTGATTGACCTCGTCACCAGGACAAGAAACACAAAACTAACGTCCAGTGTTACCTGGTGTCACACCAGATAAAGTAACACTAGTTTGGTATTTTGCCAAACCATATCATGATTAAATATAGTAAAAGCTGAAAAAAACACATATCTGGTTCTCTTCCAAGAAAATCTATAAATGTGACAGTATGAAGATTGGACATCATACATTTCTCTTCTTGTAAAGTCTTTGACTCCGTACTCCGTATGTCCTTCATGTGAGGCTTGTTTTCTCAGTGTTCTTCCAGTGTGCTCTTGCTTTGGGTCTAGAATGGCCTTAAACTGTGACTTCTTTTTCTTACGCATCCTATATCACATTGCACTGTGGTATCTGGCCAACTGCCTTTTGAGTTGCCGAAGAAGAAAACGATTCCCTACCTGCTGCCTGGATTGAAGCATTAAGTCATACAACAAGTGAAGGATATTTTTCACTCTTCCACCTGGCAAAAAATTTGGCTATAAGCCTGTGTTGTTGAGACACTTTCTTGCTTTTAAATTCTATCAAGCGTGGTTGGCATATTTATTTCTTATTTGGATCATGTGGCAACATTTTGGACGTTTTGTTTTTAAACAAAAAACCCACTTCTGTTCTCCTTATATTCCCACATTCTGATTACACAGTTCATTCACAGTTTGTTTTATTTCTCCCTTTGTGGGAGTTTTTTTACCTGCCATTATCCTTGTTTAGGATTCAATGTTATTTTTTAGTTAATGATATTTGCTCGGGGGTTCATGCTCTAGGTCTCGGTAAAGCGCCTAGAGACAACTGACATTGTAACAGACACTATACAAATAAAATAAAATTGAATTGAATTGAATTGAATTCATTCCAAATCAGTTACTGAAGACATGACCAAGATCCACTGTTTTTCTTGTTAATTCATTTTGTTGTTTCATTTGGAATATTTCAAAGAATATTTCAAATTTGCTCTACAGTCATATGGAGCCAGAGTTAGTTTGCATCAGCATCAGTCCAAGGAATACATCCAGATGTGATGAAAAAGCTGACAAGCATCTCAGTGAGAAGCTTTTAGTCAGAATAAATGTCTGATTCCTTTCCGACCAACCAACAACTAATTCACAGACAAGCGTTCAGGTTGAAGACAGAGAAGTGTGGCAACATTTTGATGGTATTTGATGGTTTACATCAACGTGGGAGAGGGAGCAGGAACTTAGGCAGTGTTACGCACTGTTTCTCAGTTCCTTCCTGTGTCTTTGTGTTATTTAACATAAAAAGCAGCAAGAACTGAATTTAATGCTGACCTTCATTATGGTTATAATTATCTTTATCATTGTAAAAAGAAACCATAGTTTCTTAATGTATTAATATGTGTAGGGTATTGTTTTTCACACTAAAGTTTAAAGTCTTAACACTGTCTGCTGGAATGACAGTCACCATGCGGTGTTTTTCTTTATTTATAATCTTTAGTGTTGCAGGGACTTAATCTAACTCATGATGTCAAATCAAGAGAATGTAAAATAGTACTTTAAAAGAACTAAAGTATGATTAATCTGGGGTATGTTTACAGGATAAAGTGAATGTGTTTTATTTATAACACTGAGACAACAGGGTTAATGAATTATACATTACATTATAATGCAGAATAATAAGTTTAAAAGGCATGGGCTTTTATTGATTTATTTATTTATTTTGGGGAGTCTCCAACCCTCACGTTTTTACCTACGCTTACACTCATCGACTGTGTTGGCAAGCTCACAACTATGTGAGTGCAGTCTTGTCTTGTGATCTCCTTGGTTTGTGTATTCACAAATACAGCAGAACGAGGTGGCAGACATATTTATATAGCTGTCCTCTGCCCCATCTGTCTCTTTCCACTTAATTTGACACTGAAAAACAGAGAAAGAAGAGTTAGAGAGACACGTACAGTCCATTAGAGCAGGGTGGGCACCGCTGGTCAGTGCAGGGTAACCATGGTGACACAAGGTCCTGCTTTGAGTCTGGATTCCTGAGCCATCAGATACATGACCATTTACACACTTAACACAAGCATACACTAAAATACACTGAAACACACACATACCCTCTGACAAAATGCATTAACAGCAGTCTGACAAGTGGGAGGCATGTGAGGTTGGGGAGGGATTCTTCTCCTGGGGGTCACCGGAACCAATACAGGCCGTGGGGCAGCAAGTTCGGTGTTTTGTTAAAGTTTCTCATTTGCTTCCTTGGTGATCTCTTCTGCCATGAAAACCATTTACACTTAACGACTGCATATGTTCATCTACACAACATGAGTTTACATCAATGATACCCTTCTCATCAATCCAGAATTCTTAATTTTCCTGCTCAGATTCTTGTCGTAATCAAAATCTTGACTTGTGTCTGCAGACAATTTGCTTATGCAGCATCGAAGCCACAGTTGATGATGGTGTCAGCACTTACCAAGAATTTATAGACAATAACAGAATTCAAGCAGTAAAAATGAGTCAAAGCCATATTATGCCAATGAAATTATATGTCTGAAAGCAACCTTGTACGCGTAAACACACACAACTGTCCGGTCTCATCCACGCTCAGTAATCTCTTCCCTGCAGTGCTCCCAGTTATTTCTGTTGTCTGACATTAAAGTGACAGTTAGCAGCTTCAAGGACAGCTCACTGTCTTTTCCTATAAACACTTATTTGTATTACTGCTTATTATACTTTATGGTCCTTATAGTCTGTAAATGGGAAACACAGGCAAAGCCCACTCAGGTGGGAGAAAACACCAGAGAATTTAACAAGAGCAAAAAATAAATAAATAAATAAATAAAAATATTGCCTGTGCACATGAAGAATCAGAAACGTCTATCGTATCATTAACAAGTCTTTAAAGAGAAAATTATGTAATTCCTTATTACACCATATCATTTATTCCATAGTTTGGGTAATTGTGTTCCTTCTTCTCTAAATTTTTTAATTTAAACAAAACAAGATATCATTTCATTTTTTTGTTCATTTTTTTGTCATTTATATTACTTCAATTATTTCCTCACCTCCCTTAAGGCTTAACTGTGTTATTGTTTGCAGTTGAGGCAAACCTAAATCCCACCATCACCTGCTCAATATTTTAATTCAAATCAGGGCTCCAAAAAGCTGGTTTGAGCCAATAGTGAGCTAACCGGGGGGAAAACATCTGTGAGCGTCATGGGTTCACAGAGATAACAGCATGGAGGGAGTTGCCAATATCGAGTGGTAGTTAATTTTTTTTTTTTTATTATTATTATTTCTTTTTTTCTCCTTATTTAGGTAATCTAATCAAACAAAACACAGTTTTCTGACTGACTTTCTGTCTCTTTCTGTCTCCTTCTTAGAGTAAGAAACATGCCAACAAGGTGCGTTTGTTCTACATGCTTCACCCTGAGGATGGAGGACCACCTTCCAAAAGACTAAGGCCAGACAACCCAGTATGCTCACACTCAAGGCGTCTGTGTCTCCATGTGTCTGTGTTCCTGAAACACATTATCATGATCACACATTATCATCACCGATGACTTGTTCCAGAACCTGTTCCACACTGAGCTAGCAGCTAAAGCAGAGCAAAAAGGAAACTTCATTTTCTATAGCCCAACTCTTTATTCAGTTTTACCTTGTTGTCGTAACCATGTTCCAGTGGAAAAGACCACCTGATTCATGAAATCTCCAGAAGTCTCTGTGGCTAATAAAAAATCATTTTTGTTCTCTCTGATCGTTTTTGTTAGCGGTAGGACCATTGTCATGGGAATATTAGAAATTTCCCAAAGGAGGTTATGCCTTCCCTGTGTGTCTGATAAAATGCAGCGGGAACAGATGCCACCAGCTTGGTCTATATCTGTGTATTGCATGCCGTTGCTAAGGAGGTCACTGCTTCACAGATGCTTGTGTTTCTGTCTACATGCATGTGCTGTTGGAATGCTATCGTGTCTGCAGCCATTTCTAGGTTCTGCAGCTTTAGCAAATGCTGAGATTCCAGTTGCACCTGCAAGGAATCGTTGCACTTGAAACATGGGGCTTCACTGGTATTTTGCCACTGCTGCTGATGTATGTTTTGTGTTTGAATGTGTAGGATCTTGTAGTATACTGTAGTGGAGGATTTACCACTGTGCTCCCTTTAACTGTCTTTTACCATATAGCGTAAAACACAAGTACACACTGAATACATACAGTTCACACTGTGGGGACATGGATGTAAAAAGGGTTAGCAAAGCTAAACAAACCAACTGAGAGGAGAAAAGTGCTGGAGTGTTTCCAAAAACTGCAGTGGCACAGCCAAGAGTTGTGCCACAGTACAAGCCTGGTCACCTTGGAGTGAGTGATGGACTGCTGTCCTCCACTATCAGGAAATACATAATGAGATCTAAAGAAGTGAAATATATGTAAATGTGGCCATTGCAATGTTTGACGTTAGGAAATAGAGACAGAGTCTACCTTGCAACGAACAGCATAAGCTTAAATATTCATTGGGCTTTTATCAAAGAAAAAAAATGAAATCAGTCCTGAATTCTAAGACATGAAGGTCAAGGGGTGTAGATTAGTATCCTTGCCCTGATGCAGGCAATTTAAGAATAATAATAATGGTCATTGGGTCGATTTAAGAAATAAATTAACCACAGTAAACAACAATATACTGTTTGTCCCCAGGGTGTCACACTTTTTTTGTGTCCAAAGTGACAGTGGGAAGCGCCTACTGACCAACTATCTCTATGAACATTTTGGCGTTAGCTTAATTTTAGCATCAACAGCCTGCAGCTACAGCTGCAGCTCTGCAGGTTAGTGACTTTTAGCTCCAGTTTATCTGTCAGCAACCCCCACGCTCACCGCCACAGAGAGCTTTCTCTTCCACCATGCCCCTGCCACAAACTGAGCAACATAAATAAATGAATAAATAAATAAATCCAGGAGATATTTTCCGCTGGTGTTTTACAGCTGCTTGTTCTTAAACAACATGTGGGCATCTGGGAACGTGCATCTTGCACAAAATTATTTTTGAAATTAATGTTGATATGATCTTATGCCCAATCATTATGGCATACTCTGAAATGAGATAAGTCAAAATAGGATAAAATAAAACAAAACCTGAGGGCTTGTGTCTGATTCCCAAGTCTGAATGCAGTTAATGCACAAAACTGAGTTCAAGTCCAAGTCAACAGTGCTCAAGTCACGAGTCCTAAAGATTAGAGCTTGAGTTGGATTTGAGTCTGTCCTGCACTCGAGTCCTACAAGCCTGATGGAATTGTGCTTTTTTACCATGTTCTGCAGCTTGGTTAGAAGTATCATAATTACATCATACATTTGTCATCCATATAAGGATATTATGAAGGGTGGAAGCAGGAGTGAAACTACATTTAATTTCTGCATTTCTTTCTTAATTTCTAAATGTTCTATATTCATCTTCACTTACTTTTTTGTTGTTTTTGTTCATCATAATATAATCAATTTAGGATATTATTATTCTTTTCATACATATTTTCAGTCCCTAAAATCAATTGGGGGAAAAAGGCATTTGATGCATTCTTTTAAGTTTTTTTTTATGTCTTTGTTATAATCTGCAGAACCACCTTAGACAGCACTTCAGATGAACGTGTGGCTATAAATACTATGATTGGCTATTTAGCACCTACTTGGTTTGGATGACAGTGGTGATTACTATTCTGTGATTTTTCTGCTAGTACGCTTTGTATGTTTATAATTATTATTATTATTAATATTTCCTCAGACCATTCATGAAAAAGATATATTAAAAGATGTCTTACTTCCTGTTTAAATGAAGGTTCATAGAAATAAAATAATATTGGTTGTTATGTCTACATGCGTGTTTGTAGAATAAAGACACCAACATATTAGCCAAGATGCAGGTGAAATATCACACTTTCATGTAAATTCAACAGTCTTTTTAATGTCCCTGATATAATATTCCACCGAAACAAACAACTGTTATTGTGCCAGGCCTACTCAGAGGGTAGAATTGCTGATTTCCCAAACACTTAAAGGTGAAACAAAAGCGTAGTGGCAGTTATATTTTTAGACAGCTTCTGCTTACAGGAACATCTCAGAGTCTCTTATTTTATACAGATCAAAAGTGGCAAATCCTGCTTACATTCTCACCTGCACATACCTGAGGAATCACTGTGCGAAGTGAGCGTGAAGGTCGGCTTCACAGAGCCGCTGAAATTTACCAAGAAAGAGGTTTTCCAAAGCTGTTCAGTCACCTGAGGAGCAACTCCAATAAAGCCAAAAGGTAGTTTGTGTGTCTCAAATAAAAGAAAGTAACCCCATTTCTGAAAAATGAAACAAAACAATTTGCGAAAAAAAAAAAAAAAAAGAAAAAGCAGGGAAACGCACAGATGATCAACAAATTGGAATCATTTTTCTCTATCAGCCTTGAAATGCTGAACACCTTCTTTTGTGTTTCTCAACAATGCAAGCTCAATACTGCAGTGTACACTCATAAAATAGTACACCAAAGGCTCATGGCTTTACAGATACACCCAAACATATTGTAGAAATATACACACCTGCGTTTCCATCTGTCTTGTTAAGTGACGAAGACGTGACTCAGTCCTTCCTGGCCTCCGCCTCACATGGGACACTGAATGCACATAAACAGGTCACGTGCACACACTCAGGCAAACACAACATCCTTATCCTCAGACCTGAGGTGCAGCGTAAGTGCCGCAGCTAGCACTTTGTTCGTAACCTTTCTCAAAGAGATGTGACACTGATAATCAGACAGCGCTGGAAAACCGATGTCAGATGTGCAGATAGAATTAACATCATTCAGTTTAGTATAGACCTTTCTTCTTTCATCGCTGTCAGCTTTGTTCCTCCCACAGGAAGTTTTGCACATCTCTTCTCTGCACTTTATCTCCATCTTTTTTTGCCCGTCTGTTTTCATCCTGATTGAAATGGTGCAGTCCAGTGGGAACGATAGAAAAGGGTTGTTTTTTTTTTTTCCACAGTGAATGAAATGCCAGAGTAAAATGCCATGAGGTATTTGTGTTTGTGTGTAGGTGAAAGTGTTTGTCACAGAACAAACAGAGAGAAAGTAGGTCGTGAAGGTGCTTCCAGATGAAAGAGGAGGAGACACTTGATCCGTTTTTCCTTTCTATTGTTACCATCTGTGCAGCTTTCAACCTGCACAAAGAGCAAAAGCATAAAATGTTTTTCCTTGTCTTTTATTTGTCTCTTGATTTTATGTTTGCACTGTCACCCCTTTCAAACTAAACTTTCAGAGCTTCCTCAAACACCAAATCAGAGCGTCTGTTTCCTTGTATTCCTTTGTGTGTATATTTAGCAATGTTTCCCCCAGTGCCTCGATGCAGAACAGTGGGAGAAGTAAGGAGCAACTGAGACACAGAAAAATAGAAAAATAGAAGGAGAGGAAGCTTAAAAAAAAAACACCTAATTAGGAATCTATTGTTAGGTGCATAAGCAGAATGAAGTCACCCAAAATGTGAAACAAAACAGACGTCACTGTCAGGCAGTGGATAGAACCCACCAAACATTGCAGGTCGAAAAGACGTGCAGATGACGTCAGTTTTAGGTCGGTCCGTCAGAGACCAGATCTCGACGTCTATGGAACGTAGAAAATAGGTCGAAACTTCGACGTCAAAATATGACCCTTTTTAGACGTCGCTATGACGTTCAGAATCTGGACGTCATATAAAGACCAAATATAGACGTCGGCTCAACGTGCATAATAGGTCGAGATGTAGACGTCATTATTGGACCTTTTTTCGACATTTGCGACGGACCGGCTCCCGCACTGAGCGCGCGCAGTGCGGACCGCACGGAGTCCGCACGGAAGCGCTTAAACACGCGCAGACACTGGAAGTGATTTGGTCCGACGAGGACCTCATTTCGACGTTATATTGACGTCCACTTGTGGACGTCAATATGACGTCCACAAGTGGACGTTATATTGACGTCCACAAGTGGTCACCAAGTTCCAGACACCTTATGCCCAATGTGATTTTTCCCCGCCTGAGAAATGAAGTTTTATTCCCACTTTTATTGCGGGGGAGAGGCTCCCGCATTGTGCGCGCCGCCGCACACACGCACACCACCGATCGGACCTCATCTCGACGTTATATCGACGTCCTTAAGTGGACTCATCTGGACACCGCTGTCGACCACGATATGAGACTCAAATTATCTCACACTCCACGTTGTTGCATATCACAGCTGACTGTAAAACACCCTCTGCTGCGATCGAGGTAAAACCCTGGTCCATGCTGAATGTGTTTAAAGAGTATTACTGGAAATGTAAGTATTTTGAGGGTTCTCGTACAAAATTACGGGGCTAAATGAAAATTATATTCATATAATTAAACATTTGTGTTTGTATTTTTCCCTCCCATTCGTTGGTTTTAATATTGAAAACATTATTTTCAGGTTAGTACTGCCCCGACATACCCTTCAACATCCCACCATCATTTCATCTTTCAGTCTCTGAAACGTGAATACTTAGATATCAAAGGGAGAGCCTGCAGCGGAGCATAACAAAGCCATGATGGGGGTGTTGCCTTTCTTCGCAGTGATGGGTGCCTCCGCGGCTCGGTGTTCAGCGGTAACTATCATAACAGTTTTCATTCTTTTCTAAGTGTGTAATATCAAACTAAAAGAGTTAGGATTTTTCTGCTAAACGTCTTTTACGTGGTATTAAATCCCACAAGATGCTTTGAACTGTCAATCTTGGTGCTCCTCTTGATTCTCATTTGAAGCCAGCTTGCTAATATTGCTAAGCTAATTGTATGCTAATTGTAAGCTAATATTTATTTTTGTAGAAGTTTTCTACGAGAGTTCAGTTACAGGGACATAGTGACAATCCACAACTTTTTTCTAGATGCTGTCATGAAGGCCTACCCCCTGGCGACGGAGGCAGAAGTAAAACAAGTCGTGGCCGAGCACCTCAAACATTCACCAGCCAGAAGGGGAGGCCTCAACACCTAGTTTAACTGGACTTGTGGTTCATATGCAGATGATGTGGTACGTAGTGTAGAGATTATGTAAATAGTTTAAATCATTGTTAATTTGTAAATGTGTAGTCTTAATCATTTTTAATATGTAAATTCTGTATAGTATGACAAATGTTAATATGTAAATAGTGTGAATCAATATTAATAAAGTTGTTTTTTGCCTTTCTTCCTAATTCTGTGAGCTATCATCTGTTGCAACACGGGTAATGGTTATATTATTTTGCACTGCATGCAATGCTATAATTTTACTGAATGTGTTAATTTTACAGAAATTTACAGAATTTAAAAGAAATTGCAATGTAAATTTGGTTTGGTTTCTAGTTTGCTACCTTAGAGTAAATTACAGAATAGTCCAGTTTTAACACTTTAATGAAGGTAGTTAGTGGACGTTAATCCAGCCCCGGATGAATGGAAGTGGAGGTCCATAAAGCGTCGAGGGAAAGACGTCCACACGACGTCGGGAAAAGACGTCAAAAAAACATTTCATTCTGCACCTTTTCGAGACGTCCACACGACGTCGAGGGAAAGACGTCCACACGACGTCGGGGGAAAGACGTCCACACGACGTCGGGGGAAAGACGTCCACACGACGTCGGGAAAAGACGTCCACACGACGTCGGGAAAAGACGTCCACACGACGTCGGGGGAAAGACGTCCACACGACGTCGGGAAAAGACGTCAAAAAAACATTTCATTCTGCACCTTTTCGAGACGTGATTCCGACGTCGCAAAAAGACGTCAAATAGACGTCTTCTGAACCATAAATTGCGCAGTGGGAAAGAAATGTGTAACAAACAACACACACAGCATCTGGGGTACATACAAATCAATTTCAACAGATGTGGAAGGTCCAACAGGTTTTGACAGCACAAATTTAGAATTCAAAAACGGGGAAACAAAGGTTGATGGCTTTCGGTAGAGGCAGGTGATGGAGGAAAACCATTGAGTCTGAGATGGTGTTTATTGTTTAGAGTGGTTAACTAGAGAGGCAGCTGTAACATGATGATAATTATTCACATGTCAGTCACCCAGCTTGACTCATCGAGCTTGAGATTGTTTATAACTTTCTCCACTCTGCCATTAAATCCCCAGTGTGACATCAGGCATTGTCTTAACTTCTCTGTTAAGACAAGCTAAAAGAAGAAAAAAAAAAGTCCTCTACAGTCTTTTTCAAAGCTCTTTTTCTTAACCTCATTGGAAACTATACTAAGATTAAC
Source organism: Hirundichthys speculiger (assembly GCA_018398805.1). Taxonomy (NCBI): domain Eukaryota; kingdom Metazoa; phylum Chordata; class Actinopteri; order Beloniformes; family Exocoetidae; genus Hirundichthys; species Hirundichthys speculiger. The sequence continues at coordinate 6,343,540 of JAGFBZ010000344.1, read as the reverse complement.
AAAGGATGACAGGAGAAATTTTGAGGACTGAATAAACAAATACAGTAATCCCCCACACTTCGTAGTACATGTACATGTATATGTACATACAGTATACATGTACGCGCGTACGTAAAATCTACGGAACGTACACTCACTTTGAAGATCTCTCCTCTGTGCGTAGCTGACGAGAGCAAGAGATGGGAGATGCGGGGATGCGTGTCAGCCAATCAGCGTACAGACAACCGACGGCACCGTAATGCCCATCATAGCAGCCAATCACAGGTCTCGATATTCATTCATGGGGCCTCCCCTGTCAGCTCTTGTTGCTTCCTGAAACTCGTTCTTGATGTGATGGGTTTCGCTTCAGCCTCGCGTGCTTCGTTTGAATTTTTTTCAATTTTTTTTCGAATATTTTTTTTCTATGGATATTTTTGAAACTTCCGCGATGTACTGAGACCGCGATTGCTGAGACCGTTAAGTGTGAGGGATTACTGTATTTAGATATCAGGCATGAAAATCCCTCACCTTTTGGCAAAATTCACCATTTTGAAGTCAAAAAGTGCTTTTGCCTACGTGAATTGTCGGGTCGGAGTCGGGAGATTTTTTTTTTTTTTTTAATTATCATACAATTGCCCTAATAAGAAACCTTCAGAAATCTGCCCTTTAAATGACACTTGGACGGTCAGTAAATCCTGTCCAGAACCAATCGGGCCAAATTGTTCCTTTATTCCAGTCATACCAATGTTCTTCATTCATATGTACTCGGAGAAACTCGGAGGTTACATTGCTAAGCGAGACTAGAAGCAGGACCTAGTGATGTCCACGCCAGGGACAAAGCAGATGAGCGTACGTTCACATTTCCTACCTACATTTACTAGTGGATTGAATTTGGTGACTTATGGTTTCAATCGTTTTCATATTTTGTGGTAAAACAAAGTTACTGCTGTTCACTACAGCTAACGTTGAAAAGGGCCCTATGAAATCCGCGATCACGGTATCCCAGAATTGGAGATTAAAAACGGAATTCACTCTTAATGCGCAATATGACGGAACTGAACGGCAATTTGCGGAAACCCGCAATCTTCAAACCCAAGCCGCATCTCGGCGCGTACAAGAGCGCGTCCAAATGGCATCAATGTGCGCCCACCAGGTCACATTTGGACGTCCATAAATGGCTCTACCTCTGGAATTAACTCTTATATAAAAAGCGTGATTTGTCCTCAGTTGAACCCCTGAGAAATTAGCAGAGATCGTCTTAAACGGCTTGATCACCAGTTAAACCATAGAGGACCAGAGCGTGTTTACTGGGATTTTCAGATAAAAAACACACAGACACACACTCATACACACAACCAGTGTTCAGTGCTTTGAATTTCATAGTATCTACTTAAACTATAGTAAATATAGTTTTTGCTTTTATCAGACACACAGTTTGTCTTGACACACCTGAAAAAAGTCAGCTACAAACTAAAACGATCAGTTTACTGCTGTTGCAATTTCTTTCTTTTTTGCACTTTAAATGGATTTTACCTATTTGAGTTTTTTTTTCTTAGTTATTTTTGTTTGTCAAAAAAACAAATGTTTTATTGGACACAATATGTTTAAAAGTATGAAAACATTATAGTTTACAGTTATAATTGAATACATTGTCTATATTTTATTACTTTATATACTGTCTTGGGGTTAAATTTGCATAAAATGCTTAAAACGGAATTCTCAGAAATTAAAAACTGAAAAACAGCGAAAAATGAAAAAAATTAAAACGGAACTTGAGAAAAAATAAAACTGATTTCATAGGGCCGTAGTTGAACACTGTCAGAGCTAGCCAAAGCTCAGGTGAAAAACAGCTCCTGTTTGCTAGAAGTTCACATCAAGCTTGTGTAGTTAACGGTAACATAAAAGAAGAAACACAGGCTTCTTTCTAATAACTCTGTAATTGGTGAATCCATGTCAGGGACGTGTGAGGATGATATTCACTGAGGGCTGAGAAGGCTGAAGGTGAAGTTGTAAACCCCCCCCCCCCCCCCCCCCCCCGGCCTACACTTCTCACCTTTTTAACCCCTGACCCATTTTCATGCCTGAAATATACATACTGTGTTTCAGGATCATTTGATTTGACAGTTTTTTTTTTTCTTTTTTTTACTTCTCTGTGTAGTTTGACAGGTGAGACACTTGCAAGCTTCCACAGAGCATCATCTCAGGCTGTTTGTCTTCAGATTTTTGTCATTCAAGATTCTAGCAGAACAAGATCTAAGTGGCATTGCTTGGAGAGCGATGGAGTAGACAATGTAGGCAAGGAGGAAAGTTGAAAGAAACAAGAGAATAAACTGTGAGGAGATAAGAAGAGGTGCAGAAAGTGAAAATCAGAGAGGAGGTGAAGGAGAGATGAGGGAACAGGAGATATGACAGAGAGAAAAACACTCTCTTTCTAGGGACAAGAGAGAAGAGAAGACAGCAGAAGTGTGATTGTTCCTTATAGGCACCACATGATGTCTTCGATGCAACACTTATAAATAAAGATCATGACATAAATAATGGATAAGCTGGCTTTACATACAAATATACAAAACAAATAAACACATTTTTGTTTGTCTCAGTGAAGAAGCACAAGAGCAGAACTCCATAAGCATCTGAGAAAAAAACTTGGTTACTGATGGTGATGAAGTGGGGAGGTGAGGGGGGGTTCATAACAAACCTCTAACATGATCACAGCAGGGACAGACACAGGGGAGGAGAGGAGGCGAATGGGGGGGAGGGGGGCAGTGAGGGCCTGCCAATACAGATAAATATTTCATCCCACAACACAAAGAGTCAGTGAGACTGGTGCCCAGAGGGGGAGGGAGGATACAGGGAGGGAAGGAGAAAGAGTAAAAGGCCAATACTGAAGCCAAAGCAGAAAGACAAAAAGAGGGGAGAGCTGAGAGACAAAGCGAAGCCTGGGAGGTAAAGGTGTCCTTAAATCTCACATCCACTGTCCATGATGCTAACCAGGCCTGACATAAGATACACACACACACACATTCTCTGAAAGAGGCAGCATGCAGCCTCTCATTCAGGTATGGGAGTTTCAGACACTTTTTTTAACAAACACCTTCATGATTGAGGTATCTCTTGAAAATCTATTTGTCAGCCAAAAGAAAGTAAGAAAACTCACAAGGACTTAGACAGCAACATTGCAGCTTTTAAGTTCTTACAAGATTAAATAACACGAAGCTTGCAATTTGTTATTGACGTTTTGTTTAATCCTGTGCACAAAACAAATGTATTGGCACAGGGTGAGGACAAAAGAGGACAACTTGAAGGGTGCTGCACCTTTTTCAAGATTCACAGGATTCATAGATTCACTGAAAAGCAGAAACAGCAACATAATAAGGTAAACTCTGGCTTATTGCCTGATGTTCATCCAAATGCACCTTTCTAACCAAAACTACCAAAGTTGTTTTTTTGCATTCGACGGATAGCTGAATACATATGGAACATCTGCAAAGTTAAACAACAAAAAGCAGTACTCCTGACATCCTAAATGTTAAATAAATTAGGAATTACTGCAATTCCTTTTCAATTGAATTTTATTGGCACAGAAAAATGGCAGAGATGAAACCCAGTTATTTATTTGTCAGTGGATTTATACTGAATGTACGGTTAAACTTTCCATTATGGAAAAGTTACAAACATGTTTTCTATCAATTCAAGTTCTAACAATAAAAATCAGAACTGGCATATCGGGCTGGGTTGAAGTAAGGCTTCATGAAGGCCAAGTGAACTCTTCAGCTGAACAGAAAACTAGTTCTCTGATCTCATTTTGATATGCTGTCAGGTAAATACCAGGGAAAGACTTTCCCCACATATGGGTGAAGAACTTCACCATCTAAAATGTTATTTTTCAAACAAGATCTACATGTTCTGTGCCATGGAAGATGTAGATCTGCTTTAACTGCAGCTGTAAAGAGCTTTTCATGTCGACACAGTGACTGTCTGTTCTATTTCTGCAATGCAGATCTCTTCTTCTCTCCTCTGTTTAACTAAACATTTTTTTTTTTACATTTTTTCCATCTACAAACTCATGTGAGGTTACTTGTCACATGCATGTGACTTGTTGTCATAGTTTTTCTCAGTTTTGTCAGGAGTCATGTTGTCGCTATTATGAGAAAAAGCAGCTGTTACACTTGGCTTGATCACATCTACCAGTTTTGTGTAAAAGTTATTGGATTGCTGTGGCTTTCCTAACATGCAGCCTGCAGAATATGTCAAGTTTTATTTTCACTTCAAAAATAGTTTAATAATTGTTGAAGAAAGGGTGTGTGTGTGTGTAGGACCATGTGTTTGCACATCTGTGTCAATCATGCGGTTGGTCTTTTTGTTTGTATTCCCTCTCTCCCACAGGGAGCGACTCCCCCTCATCATTAGTAATGAACCAGCAGCGGTGAAAGGGCCAAGCCACAATCTCAGCCCAGAGAGACAGATGAATATTTGATCATCTCTCTCTCTTTGGCTTTGTGTGTGTGTGTGTGCAGAAGGAAAAGAGAGATCGAGAAAGCCCACCACGTTCAGTGCAAAGTGTACATTTTACCATTTGCCATTCAAGCTGCTTCTGTTCTTTCTCACTTTCACAAACCCTGCTTTTTTTTTCCTCCACTTAATTCCTTTTTTCACCTCCACCATTCACTTTCCCATTTCACCTCCCTTAACCCGCACTGGCTTGTCATTTATTTTTGTTTCACCATCTTTCCCTCTTCTTCTCCTGTAGGACTGTGCAGAGACAGAAGTAGATAGGAACAAGTGCTGTACGTTGTGTAACATGTTCTTCACCTCCGCCATCGTGGCCCAGTCCCACTACCAGGGAAAAACTCATGCCAAGAGAGTCCGCCTGGTTCTGGGGGAGCCGCCCAGCCTACCCACAGCCATGGCCAGCCCCACAAACACAGGTATCTTGCACCTTTTATTGTCACATGAAATTAAGACATACAAACATTTTCCCCTCTGGAGGGACATTCAGTGTCAACAGAACGTTTTGCAAACCTAATCAAGTTTTCTACCAGTTTTGCAGGTTCATCTTAAGATCTAAGTAAAAGGATTGGCCTGGCATATGTTTCATTTTAAAGTTTTCCAGTTCTACTTGATAAAATCACTCTAGACATATGAGCATAATCCCGACATCTAGTTTTGCTGAGATCCATTTTTAGTTCAAATCATATAAATGCTGAAAGCTTTAGAAATGGCTCTGTCAAAGCTTCCAGCCTGAGAATTGGGGGGGGGGGGGGGGGGGGGGGGGGGGGGTTAATCTGGAAATGCTTATATGCCAGAGGTCCAAGAAGTTAAAGTATGAACAGGAAGCACGTAGATACACATTTATTTTAAAAGGTCTTATGGTAAATTAAACGTAATCTACTTATTAAGTAAAACCATCCACCAACAGATTTTCAGTAACTCTCATGATTGTTTAAGGGTCGCTGTTTTAAATGAAAGCATCTGTGTTGTTTCCAAGGGAGCTTTACATAATGTGATTCAGACTGGACTGAAAAGGGAAAATTTAAAGAAATTTAAACACCACAAAACGGAGTGTTATCATCAAGCCCCTGAGTGACTTTTCCTAAACTTTGGCCTACTTTGAAAAACTGTCGCTTTCGTACTTCCATTGCTCTGGAGTTTATGTGATTTTATGACAGAGGGACCTGGAGGAAAAGAAACTAGAGAACAAGTGCTAGAAGAGACGAAGAGTGACCTGGGAGAGGAAAAAGAGGATTTCAGGAGAGATTAAAGTCAAAACTAGCCTTTGTGAGCACTCTGAGATGAGCGCTCTGCAGAAGATGCGCAGCAAAGCTGACAGGCTTGGTCGCACGTGGACATGGAAATACACACATGCAGGGTGACTGATGCACTCACTTGCCTCCCAGAACACGTGGACACCATTGTGTACTACGATGAAAAAGGAAGCAAAGCCCATGTATGTTGGAGAAACATGGGAGAGTTAAATAGCAGAGACTGTACCTGTGCTTCATCCCGTGTGCACATCTCATTACCACACACTCTTCATACCAGCATTTCCTCCTCCTCCTACAAACACACTCACAGACACTGTTATGCACACTCCCCGTGCCCCACTCCATGAAAAGCACTTACTTCTGCTCCAATGTACAGATATCACAGTCAGGAGAAGAGAAATGGTGGGAAAACAAGGGATAGAGAAGAGAAATCCATTAGAGGATCTCTCCCTGTTGCAACTAAGCACTTGCTGTTCCACAGAGCTGTCAGAGCTGAGGAGCTTCACTCATGCACAAACACACGCAAACACAAACAAATGCCAGCAAGAGATTTGATGAACACCTTGTCTTTGATGTTCAACAGTAAACCAAAACAAAAGTCTTTCATTGTGTTTTTAAATGAAGCAGGATTGGCATGGCGAAGACAGGCAAAGGGATTTGAGTGGGTGTGGTAGGTGAGATGAGCAGAGACACAGCCATAGCTACAGTAACTATGTGAACAGAGCCTGAAGACACATCAAGGTATAAGCAGCCAATCAGCTCACAGAGCTGGTGTTAAGTCAACACAGGCCTATACACAAAAGACACACAAAGCTAGCGCACATCATCATTCTTGGTAGCAGGTCAACAATTCATACCAGCTTCTCATTTGTTAGCAGTGAGCTAATGGTTGCTGCAAAATGTGTGACATGACGCATCGGGCCTTGGAAGCACGTGTGAGTGGGTTTTTGTTTGTGATATAAGATGTCTAAATGTGCAGCACTGTGGCTGTGTAGTCACGGTCACTATGACTCCAGAGTCACTGACACATAGTGGATAGTGAATCGGCACATTTGGACATGCCATCTGGCATCATAAGCTTTCTCACACAATCTGGCTGTGGACCCCCCCTCCCAGGATGATTCCTTTGGTACACGTACTGTACCTTACACATGCAAGCAGCCTGTTCTGAGACTTTATTCACACACACACACAAACACACCCACATTTTCTGAAGCGTGGACTGCACATTCGGTCTGCCAACAACCCTCGTTAAGACACAGACACACACATGCACCCACTCGCACATACTCAGTCCTCACTGTGAGAGCCACAACCACGTCCTGTGGACATGTCAGTGCCTGTAGGCTATTAATGGGCAATCACCATGGTAACCAGTGTCATGTCATGAGTAGCAGGTCACCTGGAAGTCTGCCATTTTCCTTTTTTTACATCTCCTCACAAGGGCCAGAAAATTAAGGAGGTTGAAAAAAAAAAGAACAAGAAGGTTCGTCATTATAGTAGATGCAGGCAAAAGGCCAGCACTTACAGACTGGACCCTGGAGTGTAGATGGCCTCTTTCCAACCCTCATCTAATTTCCACAAATATGGCCTACAGCGATTTATTTACTTGCAGTCGATGAGTACAACCTGAAGCTCGAGCTCTAAAATGTAAATGTTTAAATCCACAGGGTGAATATTCATCCGGGTGTGAGAATGAGTGTGAATGTAAATGCATTACATCTCGAGAAATGCATTCAATTTTTATCTCACTGTATTTTTGGCAAAATATTTTCATTTGAGCATTAGACCTCTATTTGAATTTGAATTAATGCTAATATCCTCCCTCAGCCTCCTCCTCATTTTCCTGACTTTACTTTCTCTTTTTGTAATCCTTCACACCTCACTCCTCATCTCTCACTCCTTCCTGATCTTTTACAGATTCATCTCCTTCCACCCCTCTTCCCGCGGACCCCGATGCATGCCCGCCTCCTCCCCCTGCCCTGCCCTGGCCCACGGGAGTGGTCAGTGGAAATGGCGGGAGAGAAGCGGGGAAGTATTGCTGCCTGTGCGGAGCCTGGTTCAACAACCCGTTGATGGCCCAGCAGCACTACGAGGGGAAGAAACACCGTAGGAATGCAGCCAGGGCGCGCCTCCTGGAGCAGTTAGCAGGCAGTCTGGATGCCACAGAGAGCACAGGTCAGCGTCTTCAGCCGGAGCCCAATACAGTGACAAATGAAGGGCAGCAAGGGTGTTATGACTTCATGAGAGGAAAGATGATAAGTGAGCATGCACGATATCTAGTTATGTATGGCAGCGTGGTTGGTGAAACGCACATACTGTCTGTCTTTCAGTGTGGTGTAGATGTCACAGATGTCATACTGATGTAAGCCACACCAGTTATTTAGTGATAAAATTAGATCACAAGCAACAGTTATTGTAAAAAATAACCATATCGAAGATCTACCATACATTTGGACAAAAGTATGAGTTCCACACAAACCCATCAATCCCTATTAACGTCTCATCTTTAAATATTGTTTAAAGATTTATTGTCCCACAGATGGCTTTAACACCCTTCTGAAACAGATTTTAAATAATTTTATGTGTAGAGTTTTAGAGATTTATTGCCTTTAATTATAGTTATCATGAGGGCTTCAGTTATAATGTGAACTTTGTGGGGTCTGTGGGGAGATGAAACACAAAATATCTATAAAAATAGCTCAGTGTAAAAAAGAGATTTCAGTGGTCAAACTGCAAGCAGTTTCTTTTTCCTGGTTAAATCATGAGGTACAGCAAGTAAGGTGTTCCTTAATTCTTGTGAATCGGTGTTATACAAACAAAAGTGAATTGAATTAAATGCAAGTCACCATTTTTAGACACTGCAGGGAAAGCCTAAAACTTAACAGAAATGTAGAATCTTATCATGTGTACTCTGTAGTGTTAACTAGGAGAGAAATATTAAATCATCATGTATTAATCCAGGCTAATATTTCTCTCTCCTTCATTAGCTGTGATGCTTTGACACATCTTATTCATTCTGGTTGCCACAGTGTAACTTTACATGCCAGTTTGCCAGGGTTCACAGCCTGCTCATATTACAGCATAGCTTTCACACTTGTTCATGCTGGATTTGCAGTATGTCACAAAAAAAAGAAAAAAGTCATCAGACCTCTATCGCCCCAGCTTATCGTAGTGTTACGTTTAGTACATTGCACAGTGGAGGGTTATAAAGCAACCAAACATAGGCTGTTAAAACTGTGGATGAACCCTCTTGTCATGCGACCCATTGGTCTGTACAGAGAGCTTTTGAAGTCTCGTTATGTTTAAACTGCATGGCACCATGTTGCAAATAGAGGGAACCTGCAGTGCCCAGAAGCTGGCTGGAATATGCCCACCAGATAGCTATTAAAGCTTGGCTAGTTTAGCTTCTGCTAACCTGATTATTCATATTAATTTATATTCATTTTTTTAGTGCTTGGACCTGCAGTCAATCATCCCAGCTGCTGGTCTTCACCTCTGGACCTACCGTCTCAAATATTGTTTCAGTGGCTACATGAAATGACTGTTTCTGTTAGCATGGCTAAGCAAAAGCTTTGTTCTCAGATCCCTCCAGACCGACCACTGCTAGTCACAGTGGTCTGTGAGTACAATTAATACAACACAACAAAATATGTACTCTTTAAAATATGACCATGATATGTTCACAGCTCAGACAACAGTATAATGCAGAGTGCTAAGCAGCTAAAATGATGGCAGGATTGGCTAGCTGTCATAGACAATGGCAGGGCCAATGGCTAGCTGTCAACCAAATGACATTAAGTCGTTTTACTGATTAGTTTTATTGCTGCATGTAATTTGTCTGATTTGTAACAGGAAAATTCCCCCTGCGGCACAGTAGTCATATATATCAAATCTAACTAACAGTGACTAAAACCATTTTTTTTGCCAGGCTGTAAATATTGTTTATGTAATGTTTATTTCTGCTGCAAAGTTGACCATTTTCACATGGGGATCAGTGGGACTTTGCTCTGTTTTGGAGCTAGCACCTAGTGGTCAGTTGGGGAATTGCAACAAAACCTACTTCCTGGATGAGCTTCAATCTGGAAGTGGGATTGTTTCAGCTTCCAGCTACATACCAGCGCAATAATATACAGTCATGGGAAAAAATTATTAGACCACCCTTGTTTTCTTCAGTTTCTTGTTCATTTTAATGCCTGGTACAACTAAAGGTACATTTGTTTGGACAAACGATAACCACAAAGATTGCTCATAAGAGTTTTATTTAAGAGCTGACATCTTACCATTTTCCATGGTTTTCTTGATTATAACCTAAATCACTTAAGTTTTTACATCAATAGCTATGGCGTTGTACTGCCAAAAACACTGCTTTTATGCATTCAGTGTTTTCTTTTCTGTCTGTTTTAGTCACATGATGACGTTTAGTGGTACAAGGTATTAAAATGAACAAGAAAGTGAAGAAAAAATGGTGGTCTAATAATTTTTTCCATGACTGTTTATGCTGGGTTAAAGCATGAGTCCCACACAAAATGACCCATCAAAGGGTCAAGCAGGAACAATTGATGTTTGTTGTATTCTGGTGAGACTGGCATCAAATACAGTTATCTTTAAGACAAAAACCTAGGAGTAAAATGGCATGGCTTTGCATGATCACACGCATCTTTTCCAGAGGGATCATCTAATGAAATAATAAATAGTATTTGGCACAGAAACCTCTATAGTCCACGACTCATATAGTTTGAATGATTTAATCTCATGTCATCCTACTGCAATATGAATCTACAAGTTTGATGCACTGGCAGCACACATCACAGAGACCCTGCCAAGCACATGTAAATCCTCTGAGAGCCAAAGCCGTGCCGTTTGCCGCGTGCTCCAGGTGCCATGACACAAACCATCATCTCAAGAAGCCAATCATATTAAAAGCATGAGTCATGTTGCCGCCTCCAGCAACTCATAGGCTTTAAGTGGTGTCATGTTAGATATCGTCCTCCATCCACACACAGTGACCCAAATCCTTTTTCTTTTTTTTTTTTAAATCTTTCTCTTTCCTTTTTTTTATTTGTTAAATTTTGACTAAAGACAGTGCGTGGAAATGTAACACATCTGAGGTATTTCTAAAAAGGCTTCATTCATTTAGAGTATACATTTGGTTGTGCTCCACAATAAACTGGTCTAGGGTTTCTAAATGAGCGGACATGATCTGTGATATGTTCCATCAATCGTGTTTTTCTCCTTTGCTGTCAGTCTGATACACATCACAGAAGTGCTGTACTGACAGTACTCATTTGTTTATCAGTTCAGGCACATTTCCAATGGTGTAAGAGTCTCACATCTGATTGGCTTTTATCACCACTTCAGGTGTGAAATTTCAGGTATGCTGAGTGTAATCCCAGAGAGAACGTCGAAGTCGAGGTGGCTGCTGAGCTGACACAAAGAGGAAGGGGGAGAATTGAGGAACTCAATCTCAGCCAAGCACACATCCATATCTGTCCCTTCTTTCTCCTTTGAGAAATCATGTTCTTTTTACAATCTTTTTCCCAGTCCTTTCCTCGCTGCTGTAGTCTATCTTGTCGCTTTGTTGGCTGTTGCTGTTTGTTTTGTGTGTAAATGTGTGTGCGCGCCACAAGGGGCTCTGGTCTGTCATCGTGCATCATCCATCACCCTCATTAACTCCACACAAAGTACAGGTGGATTAATTGCACAGTTTTCCCCCTCTCTCTAAACTATGGCTACAGAGTATGTGCTCTGTTTTCTGCTTGTGTCCTATTGACAATCCTGACCTTTACTCGCACTTGCATTATTCTGTCTGACCCCGCCCTCCTGTTCCAGCCCAAAACTTTGCACAAAGTCCCTGTGACATTTATATGGACACTATTTCTTACTCTGGGATTTTCCGGGTTTAATTGCACACCCAAGGCACAGGGGAGTATGTCTTGATTTTCCACAGCTAGGTCCCAGATAAAACCCCTGTAGATGGATTATAGGGAAGGGTGAAGAAGTTGCATTGGGGGTGGCTACTGCAACGCAGCCCGGCTGATTCAGCTGTGTCTTTACATAAATCACAACAGGGGCAGAAACCCCTTAAGACAGGCTTGGCACTTTGTCTCTGCTCTCCAGAGACTCAGTAGAGAATTAGAAGCAGTGAGATAAGCGTCTAGGATCGGAGTGTTCCTGCCTGTGTGTAAGTGTGCGTTTGTGTGTGAGGACTTGAGAAAGGGTGAGGTACTAAGGCAAAGACATAACTGTGTAACTGATGACTGTGTCTGAGTTGCTGGACCGAGGTGACCTCCTAGCCCATGTGAGAGCACTCACCATGACACAGCCACACATAAAACTTAGATACATGCAACTGTAGTAAGTAGTATGGTTGGGTGTCAAGATTTATCAGTTTTTGTAATTGTAAGGCCTAACCCTTGCATAAAGATAATTTATGCCTTTTGTAGTTGATGTGCAAAGCTTTCTTCACATTAGTCCCACAAGGCAAACTAAGCCCATTAATTACTCTTATATGCAAGAATAAGTAGTTTAATAAACTGAAAAACTGCATCCTGATTTAGAATAAAATCAAACCTCAAATCAAAGTAATTTAAGATGAATAGCAATTAGACAAACTATTGGCTGTAGCCGGTCCAGGTTAATTGCATGGTTCTTATATCTTTGCTTGAAATAGATGGTCATTTAATTACAATGACACTGGCTGCAAAACTAATGAGGGTCTCCATAAGTCCTTCAAGGTTTTCTGGTATATTTCCACTCAGATCCAGTGTGACTTTCACCCAGTGTTTTCATCCCTTCTCCTGGGATACACACTGTCAAGCATTTGAAGACTGCTGGGTTTTGATCATATCTCGATGGTCTTCGCTTTGAATTTGGTTCATTTTTACTCTTGCAAGTGACATGGCACACTCATGGTGTGCCATAACATAAAAGCTCATGGGTGGTAAAAGATCCAACAATTCATGTTCTATCACTGACTCTAACTAAAAAAAAAATAAAATACAGACTTTTTTATAGTGCCATATTGAAGTGAAATCCTATGTTTTGTCCTAACATACTACAAGAGAGGAAATTAAAGGAAACCACTATATAATAAGCTATATGTGACCTAATAGTCATTGGTTCTAGGACTAATTTCCTTCCACAATGAATTTAAAAATGTTCAATTTTGTACTATTTAACCATTTGTACTAATAAAACACAAGACTGTATGATTGTTACTGCTAACTGGTAAGAGAAATCCCTATGAGACTCATGCATAAATAGCACTGCAATATAAAACTGGCAGAGTTTCAAATGGAACAATCCACAAATAACACGGCCCGAATGGGTGCATTAATGTTTTGGGAGTTGAGTCAAAATGTTTAACTCTAAATATATCAGCTACTAAAACTGCATAGGCTTGATAAATTTCTCAGAAATAATGCTCTTGAAATGAGCATATTTTTCTCAGTTTTGTGAGCACAAAATGAAGCTCATTATTTTTTTTGACAAGCATCAAGGCCTCTACAAACAAGGAGTGCCAGCAACGCCAGAAGGCTCTGTACATTAAACGGCAGCCGCGAAACAGTTCCACACCCACTGCCTTAGCTCATCTCTCCCTCTCTTTTCTCTCTCCCTGGCATATCTTCTTGTGTAATTAACAAGGCTTAAAACACCCTCACAAATACCCTTCATGCTCACCAAAAAAAAAAAAAAAACACACACACACACAAGCCTGGGCTGTGTGCTATCTCTTGTGTTGTGTGGACAGTTGCATGCATGTAATTAACATGGATTAGGGTATGACATGATCTTTTGCCAAAAATTATGCCAGAACCAAAAGCACACAGTATTTGCTCATGTGTGTGTGTGTGGGGGTGTGGGTGTGTGTGTGTGTGTGTGTGTGTGTGTGTGTGTGTGTGTGTGTGTTCTGATGACTGGCACAGACACAAACCTTCAGCATATTGTACATCAGTGCAGGCAGTAGGGAGGTGACATCAATCGTTCTAAAACAGGGAAGCTGGCTTTGTCTGTGCACACATAAACACGTGCACATATAACACACTTAATTGTGTATACAAGATAAAGACCTATGTGTGTAATCCTTGCAGCAGCATAGAATTACAGTGGAAGAAAAGAATAATAGGAAGGGACTCATCAATCTTTTCTTTTTCAAATGATCTTTTCTCTAATTAACAGCCTTTTTCATTTAGAATGAACAGAAGGAATGACAATTTGGCACAAGATCTGCCATCTCATTTTTCTCTTTCACACGCATACAGACTAAGTTCCTAATAGATGCAAAATATCAGCATTTAAGCCAAGACAGTTCTTACTCCACACTACCAATTCAGTCGTAGCTCTCTCGTAAATGACTGCTTGTCCTTAATCACCCCTGAAACAGACAGAGTGACTCTTGAGGCAACATGGAGTAGATATGGCACCATCACTGGCTGTGTTACAACTTCATCTCCAAACCCAGTACTTTACCAATTACCGCCACAGTAGGTTAAAGGGTGATGGAACACACAGACCACTGATAAATCCCAAGCACAAGGACAGCAGAGAAAAGGGCAGTCACACACAACCAACCCGTCCACCCATTTTCACTTGCATCACACTCAGAAGATGACATGCTCATCCTCAGAAAATTAACCAAAAAAAAAAAAGGAGCGTGCAGAGGCACAGGGGTGCAAACCTTCAACAATTTTCTTTTTTTTTCACTGTTTTGTCATACCACTCTGCTGTGTCGAATCTCATCATATCTAGTTTGAGAAAAGTCCTGCAGTAACGACTCTGCAGCACGCAAAATGTTAGAAAACAAAAATAGTACTTCATTGTATCGCTGACCAACATTACACGTTCAATTATATCATGCTGCTGATCATCCTGGTGACACAGAGAGCACTTCCCTCCATTTCCTCTTCCCCCCAATAGATCGCTCCTTTTCTTTATCTCTTTACAGACATCCTATTTTTCTCTGGTTATTTCCTTTTTCACTTGTTCTACTTAATCCCCACTTCACACCTCCAACTCTCTTTGTCAGTATCTCAGATCTCATCTGTCTATTTTTGGGTGTTCTTCACAACCACCTGCAAACCCTCTAATTAGTTAACATCTGTGTCTCTGTGCCACACTATCTAAAGCATGTATTCACTGCCACAACAAAAATGTGCACGCACGCGCAGCCGTTCCTAGCACAACCAACTGCACTGTTCTTTTCCTATTCTTAGTGCCCTAATTCTTCTGTTGAACCCTGCTTAAGTTTCAGTTTCAAAAAGGCACCCTCACACACACCCACACACATACGTTCAGGGTCTAGAAAACACAAAGGCACTCCTCTAAGGATCTAAAACCCCAACTGCTTTTCTGCTAATGATAAGTCTGATCAAATCTCTTTCCAGATGCACGCTAATTAGGAAAATTACCCCGCACTGTTGAGTATAAAAATAACTCACTTTGTGTCAGTTCACATCATTAAATGTGGTCCTCTTTTGCTTTCTGCTGCTTATCCAATTGATAATCATGATGATGACAGTTTGTGAGTATATTTATTATTCCTAAATGTCAAAAGTGCCCTCACAGTAACCTGTCCACCATCTGGTTGTGTACTTTTTGCTTTCCAGGGCTGCGCAGTAGTTACTCATGCAATGTCTGCAGTGTAGTCCTCAACTCCATCGAGCAGTACCACGCACACCTCCAGGGCTCCAAGCACCAGAACAAGTAAGTGCAACAACTGTTGTATGGACAAAGGGATTGGCAGTTTAAATTCCTATGCAGCAATTGGCATGGTGAGTTAAATATGAGATGACCAAATGTTTTGTTACGGCGTACCACCTGTTTTGTTTCTGTAAGATCGGCATTAACAGTAACTGCGACAACATGAAATATAATCCTCTGATTGTCCATAGCTGTGATGGTTATTGCCTCTTCCTTACTGTGTTTCTGCTGCCTGAAACATTCACCTAGCAGTTCATCAAAGGGTGGCATTTTCTGTTTTTCCGGATCTGAGTTGTTTCATCCTGGATGACTGCTTTGATGCTCACTTGACCCTGGCTTCACTCCTTCTGCTTAATGTAAAGTCTTGGACTGCTGGATTTAGGGTGAAACTCTCAGTGCATTGTGAGGAGCTTTCTTGTCTTGACATTGGTGGCTTCCATCAATGTGTTGTCAGATTATTATTACCAGGGCTCAGAAGTTGCTCTTCCCATTCAGCTCACTCTTTAGGATCTGCCTTGCTGTTTGGGGTTACTTGATTGTGGCTGACTTCCTGACAGCCTCTTCATAGACAGCCCCTTTTTCTGCGATCATTTTGGTACTGCTGTATATCCTCATGAGGTGTGTGTCAATGTGTCAAATCCTCTTTCAAAGATTTGTTGGCCAAAATGCCTTAAGCCCTGGCTATATGTGTGCATCTTTACTTATAGCTTCTCCAGAAAGTCTTCCCTTTCATCTGTTCGCATTTTAGAAACTGAGACATGTTTTATTATGTTTTACTGAGATCAATTTCTGGGTCACACACAGGAGGAGGAGAGAGGAGGCTGGGAAACACAAATTACACATATGAGATGAGCCAGTTCTCAATTGCATCAGCGATATGCAACATCTCCAGTTATTTAAATGCACCAGAAACAGAGTGAGACACGGCACAGTTATATTTTATTCAGGTTATGTTTGGTTGCATGTCTGTGTCCTTGTCTATTTCTCCTTCAAATCTAAGCAATAAGACTGTTAAGAAGTATTTCACAAATAAGTTTGTATGAAGGTAATTTATAATATGTAGTGGGTGTAGCAAGAAAAATAATGCTGATTAAAAAATGGATGAGAAGGGTGAAGTAGGAGGGATAAAAACGGAGACAAATAACAATAAAATACTCTTTGAGATTAAGGTAAAATCAGATTCCTTACAATTAGTGGTTATCAGAAAAGAATATTTATGTTTACCGCAGCTATTGTTACCTGCAATAGTGTATATTATGTTGAAATGAGGTGTGACTGCCATTATTATATTATTATATTTTACATATAAAAATATAAGACAGCATTATTCTTAGTATAAGACATAATCATTAATGTTTCTTGAAGTTCTATTTTTCCTGCCAAAGAGCGTCAGTCTGATTTGCTAAAGTGCAAAAAAAAAATAAAATGCATCAGCATTAGCATAAGTAAAAGAGACTGAAGTGATAATGTGCTAAACAGAAGTTGATCAGATGTGATGAGTATATATATATTTTATTTTTTTTTCACAGAGACATATTTTGTGCGATCTCAATTTGGTGGAAAGTTGTGAGCAAATTTAATGAGGAGTTTCTTAATTACCAGGGGTAACTGCAAGATTCAAGAGTAAACTTTCTCCATAGCTGTATCTTACCATTGCCTTTGTGTCTCAGGAAGAGTAAACAAAATCTACTGAGTTGAATTTCATGTGCACAGGTTTACTGTCAGCATGAACTCAAAAAGAATTGACACTTTCAAAAAACCTGACCACTACCATTGGCCTTGGTGTAGATGACTAACTTTCTAGTTGTCATTTTGCAAGCAAAACCAAAATGCAGATATTTCAACCTCAAATGGTGCATTTATATTTCAGAATTCACACATATTTAAAAAAAAAAAAAAAAAAAACGTATAAAATGACATTGATGTGAAAGTAGAGCCAAAAAAAAAAAGGATCATATAAACTTGAATTAAATATGAATTGAGTACAGTAAAAAATCTCACATTATTGGATACTTCAAAACCCAACACCTAAGCTAGTAAAGAAAATACCAGCAGACTCAATATTCCAATGTCCAGAATTTATTGTCACATCTAAAAAAATGATTACATACAGCAAAGATCCTATGGCAAGCCAGGACAACAGGTCACCGTCATCATCATCCCAAAAATGAGTTCCAGTCCCCAGCAACAAGCCCTGATAAGAACTTAGTGACCTGAATTGAAAGGTCATACCTAAGAAGAATACTCTGAGCTTCCATGACCAGGCTAAGTTCCTTCTGGAAATCTGTTAAAGGATACAAATGCTGTGCTGCATACAATACCTGCTCAAACCATCACAGAGACAAATAAGCTCTCCAGGGCCACCACAGTACTGATCCTAGAGATGCTCGGCTGCAAAACTAACACCACAGGCTATAAGAAGCAATCTCCTCCCCATGGAGAAGAAGACTGATGCTAACATCAAGGCTGTATGGAGAGAAGGAAGTCAGTTATCAGACCAGCAGATTGCTGCAATGAAGAAAGAATTTCTCAAGGAATGAAACAACCTGAAAAACAGATCCCTCATTGAGTTTCATAAGATACACCGATCAGCTGTAACATTATGACCACTGACAGGTGACACGAATACACACTGCTCATCTTGTTACAGTGACATGTTCATGCATGAATGTTAGTTTGGCACTTGCCACTAACCAAAAGGTTTTTGCAGACCAATCAGCAAATGAACTGATGAATGTGAAAAAGAAAGACAACAAAGAGTAGAAGAGGTGACTGTTGAGGACCTGGAGGTAGTGAAGATTCACTACCACCTGGCTGAAGTGAGGAGGGCATTGAAAAAGATGAAGAGTAGAAAAGACAGCCGGTCCTAATGATATACCAGTGGAGGTAGTAGGAGTGTCTAGGAGATGTGGCAGTAACGTTTTTGACCAGGACATTCAAAAAGATCTTAGAGAGTGAAAAGATTCCTAAGGAATGAAGGAGAAGTGTGTTGATTCTGATTTTCTTGAAAAGGGGAGACATGCAGAGTTGTGGCAACTTCAGAGCAATAATGTTGATGAGCCACACAATGAAGTTATGAGAAAGGGTAGTGGAAGCTAGACTAAGGACAGAAGTGAGCATTTGTGAATAACAGTATGATTTCATGCCAAAAAAGAGTACTACAGAACAAATATTTGCTTTGAGGATGTTGACAGAAAAGGTCAGAGGAAGCTGCATTGTGTCTCTGTAGGCCTTTAGAAAGAAAATGACAGGGTGCCAAGGGAGGAGCTATGGTATTGTATGAGGAAGTCTGGAGTAGCAGATAAGTATGTTCGAGTGATGCAGGACATGTATGAGAGCTGTAAGACAGTGGTGGGTTTGCTGTTGGTGTGACAGAGTAGTTCAAGGTGGAGGTGGGACTGCATCAAGGATCAGCGCTGAGCCCCTTCTTGCTTGCTATGGTGATGGGCAGACAGACAGATGAGGATAGACAGGTATCTCCATGGACCATAATGTTCAAAGATGGCGCATTGTGATCTGTACGGAGAGCAGGGAACAGGTGGGGGAAAATCTAGTGAGATGGAGGTATGTCCTGGAAAGGAGAGTAATAAAGGTTAGCCGTAGCAAGACAAAATACATTGAATTAGATTAGATAAACTTTATTGATCCCCTAAGGTGGAAATTCGGTGTGTGTGAATGAGAGGAACCCGGGTGGAAACAGTGAAGACACAGGGAGCAGAGATAAAGAAGGTGGAGGATTTTAAGTATTTAGGGTCAACAGTCCAGAGCAGTGTGGAAAAGAGGTGAAGCAGTATGCACAAGCGGGTTGGGACAGGTTGAGAAAAGTGTCAGCTGTGATGTGCGATAAAAGAGAATCAGCAAAGAATGAAAATAAAAGGTATATAAGACGGTGGTGAGACCTTCAATGTTGTATGGTTTAGAGACCATTGCACTGAAGAAAGGACAAAAGGCAGAGTTGGAGGTAGCAGGGGTTAAAATGTTGAGGTTCTCTTTGGGAGTGACGAGGATGAACAGGATGAGGAATAGGTACATCAGAGAGACAGCACATGTTAGATGTTTTGGAGAGAAAGTCAGAGAGACCAGACTGGAATAGTTTGGACATGTACAGAGGAGGGATAGTAAATATATTGGTAGAAGGATGGTGAGGTTGGAACTGCCAGGCAGGAGGCCTATAGAGGAAGACCAAAGAGGAGATTTATAGATGTAGTGAAAGAGGACATGAAGTTAGTCGGTGTGAGAGAAGAGGATGCGGAGGATAGATAGATGGAGACAGAGTAGCCCTGGTGACCCTTGAAGAGAATAGCTGAATGGAAAAGAAGAAGAAGCTCAGAGAACAAAACAGAGTTTGAGGTGTTCATTTAATTTCCAAACTCCCCTAACGCCAAACTAATGTGAGCTGATGGTGTCAGTGGATAGCAATCCCAATCCACAGAGATCTCATCCCACAACCCAAAAACAGCGTCAGAGGTGGAGGTATCATGGAGGTGATCATAATTTTAAGGATGAACCGTCATGACAATGAAAAAAATATTTTTAAGTTTCAGTGGTATGTCTTCCTCACTAAATGAATATGTGCAGTAGTAAAGCAGACATAAAATCCTTGTTTTGTTTTTTTTTTGTTTTATTGTAGGTGTTTTTTTTTTTTAAATCTACCATTTTGATACCCACTTGTTATAATGAATAAATTCTCATCATCTCTTTAAATAATTGGGGTAACTACTCCTCAATGCCAGCGGTGCCCTGCATTGTTTTCATAGCTCATTGGAAGGCTTTTCTGTCTGCTTTAATGCTTTTTGAAAGAGGGGTTGCTAAGAAGGAGACAACTCAGGTTTTTTTATTTTGTTGTGGCATGAGACGAAAGGTCAGACACATAAATGCAGAAGTCAGTGTTCATAAACTGTCACATTCAATCAAGCAGCATCCTGAAACCCAAAAAAGCCTCCAACCTCCCCATAGACAACCCAGACAAAAGTGCCGACTAAACTCCGAGACAACAATTATTGAGTTGTATTACATCCTGGCACAGAGACAGTAAATCGTTGAAAAATTATGACTCATAGTTCGCTCGTTCTGTCAGTTTTACTGTCACAGAGTGGAAAAGTGTCCAGACAAGCTGAAAAAGTCATGTTTATTGGAAAGAATGAGACAGTAAATGAGAGCGATAGACAGCATGCATCACAGATACATCGTGTTTGAGACAAAGGGATTCAAAGGTGGCAAAAATCTGGGATATAATTCATGAAGAGAGACACGCTGTAATGGAAAAATGGAAAAATGCAGTATCACAGACAAATGCGAGGATATATTCAAGAGCGAGAGGTGCAAAGATTAAAAAGAAGAACGTGATACAGTTGCAGTTTAGAGTGAATCCCCTAAAATGAACTTATAAGGCAAAGCCAAAGATATAGAGCAGGTTTGCAATGGAATATGAGGTGGGATGGAGGATGGGATGTGCTGATGAGATGGATGGATTAAAGACTGTGGGAGAGGTAGCAGAGAGATTTACAGGGGAAGCTCTAATAGGTCACTGAAAAGATGGAGAGGAAGGCCGTCATCCTCTTTTTCACACAAGCTCACAGAAGGTGATATAAAATAGAAGAGGATTGAGATGTGCAAAGCTGGGCTTTTGTTTTGATTAGGGCTGCACAGTAAATATCGAAAATGTATTGTTATCATTATATCAACATGCACAAAAATCAATAATATGTTACATTCCAATAAAATATAGTATTTGGCCAATCAGGATGGAATCTTACTGCACAACATGCCAAATTTGATATTAATTTACATGAAGAGTGTTGTTTCTGAAGTTGCTACAGGGATCAGGTTTTATTTATTTATTTTCAATAAAACTATGCTGCCTGAATAGAAATAATACATTTCATTATTTTAGCATTTGCATAGTTTTTATTGCTCTCATCTCCAGCAGAGGAATAAAATTCACTGTTATGTCAACAAAAGGATAAGACACATTTTGTAGCTAAATGAGTGATTTGAAGCACCGCAGCACTGTGGCAGTCTTGAGACTGAAGTATTTCTGTCGGTAATCATTCATTTCAAGCGTCAGCTTTATTTGTTTATATTTAGTTTTATAGCAGAATGGTAATTTAGCCTGAGTAATTTCAGTTCAAAGTATAATTAGGTCAAACAAAATTACATTTACATATTTAATTTTTATAAGTACAACTGATGAGCCATCAAAGCACAAGTCATTTTACGGTATGACAACTC
This sequence comes from Hirundichthys speculiger, assembly GCA_018398805.1. NCBI lineage: Eukaryota > Metazoa > Chordata > Actinopteri > Beloniformes > Exocoetidae > Hirundichthys > Hirundichthys speculiger. The sequence continues at coordinate 6,321,863 of JAGFBZ010000344.1, read as the reverse complement.
TGAGCCCACGCAGGCTTCCTGCAAGCATCCATGAGAGTGAACACCAGTCTGGAAATAAGTCTGGCCAGCTCTATTGAACTGCTGCATCGATCCTCTGGGAAACAGAGAACAAGACCAAAGGTTCTACCTCATCAAACTCACTTCCTGTCTTCACCCAGTCACTTGGGTGAACAAAATATTGGTGTATGAATGCATCGGTGAAAGCACCTTAGGCTGTGTCTTAGGCTGTGTCTTTGCTTCTCACATCTACTACCCACTCCTAAATCAACATGCATCACATTTAGGTCTTTATAAACTGGGCAGAACAAGGGTATGATATGATACAAAATAATGCCCTTCATACATTCTTTGATGCTCCACATTGTGCACAGTGTCTCCTTTCCACCTAACAACATGCTCATATGCAAAAACACAGCGCCAAAAACAGAAGACAAGACCAACCTCTGAGGCATAAGCACCAATGAATAAGGGCTCTGTATGTGTGTGTGTGTCCATGTTTTAGAGTTTGCTTGGTAAGCTGGCACATGGCCTGAGTGCAAATGTATTTTCTCAGGTCTGTTTCTCTTTAAGAACAAGCTGTCAAGTAAGATGCTTCTTACCTTTTGTGTATAGCTTGTGTTAAATTGTGTCAGCTATGTACAAATGTTGAAACATGAGTAAATACGGACAAGGCTATAGAGCTGGTTCCATCTGCATCCCGCCGTTGTTTACAGGCTGAGCAAGATTTTTGAAAAGATCACAAGCTTCTATCTTAAGTTTTGAATGAGTGTGTATGTTTGTGTCGAGGATGTGTTGTTTTACACTCAGGATGAGCACTGTCTTGTGCAAGGAGCTTTTCGGATGAGATGAAGGCACGGTGAGCAGCGACAGCAGATTAGCGCTCACAAATGAAACGTCCAAAAAATGAAGAAAAAGTGTGTATATTTCATTGTCATTTCCTGTGCGGTGGCTGGCATGAAGATTGTGTCACCATAAAACACCAGATTGTTCTGTGGTTTAAAAACAGCTGGATGTAGCCATCAACCAGCGCTCCTTATCCGTCCTGAGCATCTGCTTTACTGGCAGCTGCAGGTCTTTTGAAATGCTTTAAAATCCATGCAGTAATTGGACCTGTACAAGACAACAACAGCAGAGATATACACAGATAAACTGGCAAAACATTTTCACAGTTTACAGCATGTTGTGATTAAGCCAATGCGATTAGCTGGCAACCAGACATGGACAGGAGCGGGCAGCGCACAGACCTGAACCAGGCAGATGAACACTAAATCTCCCTGCATATCTCAATCGCTTTTACAAATATAGAGTCCAAGGTACAAAAAGTGAATATTAAGCCATCAACCAGCAGGAGATTAACTGTTCTTTCCGGTCTTAGAATAAATGAGTAAATAAAAACATGAAGAAAGTGGCTGGCTTTCTGAAAATGGCATGCAAACTGTTCAGCAGTGACTCAAGCCACGTAGCCATAGGTTAAATTATTTATAAGTCTGTGTCCAAGTAACAGTCTCGAAGCAGCTTTTACTTAACTCTGATCTTTGCAGAATTGAAACAGGACATTGAAGCAACAGTTACTTAACAAAGAGCCTGTGTTCAAATTTCATGACTTGATTATTTATGATCAGGTCCTGAAACATAAAACATTAGAATGGAAATATGTTGTAAATTTTTGTTCACATTACTTTACTTAAATAATATGCATCGTAATTTGCAGTTTTCACATAAAAATGCATGAATAAGAAAAGACATTTGCAAATTTAGTTAAAATTTTTCGTCTGTGAGCATTGTTGTGCTGATTTAACAATTAAGTTCTGTTACACAGATCTTTCTGTCAGGTTCAGCACCTTTTCTGTTATTATTGTTCAATAGTTTGTTTGAAAGGCGTGTTTAGCGAGTTCACAGTCATCAAGCAGTCTGTCCTCAAAGCCACGATCCTCCGCAACCATAACCAACAAATTTATATCGCCTGAGACGTTTTTGTCCACGTACATCAGACAATTTTCCCCTCACAGTTACATGCCTCCACCAATCTGTCAGGATGCATTAGGCATCCATGTGCTGCTTTGTTCCTAATTTATGGCATCACTGAAGTCTGTTTGGGCAACACACTATTGTATATCATAGAACAATTCACTTTTGACCTTTTGAAAATAAAATGTCATTTTATATGCTCAAGCAAACGTGTGCAAATGCTGAAGAATCTCCCTCAGGGCGTTGCTGAAACATCATGTTCGCAAGAGTGGGAGGTCACAGCAAGCTTGACTTTACAGATTTTACAAGTTTTTATGTCTTCATCTTTGACTCCAAGTTTGAATAAACGTCCTGATCTGTTGTGTCCCTGATAAGGAGGCATATGAGCACTTGAACAACCATTATGCATAACAGTGTTAAACCTCTGGTTAGAGCTGTTACAGGCACAAAGGCATAGTAAAATAATAATAATTAAAAATTCACATATATAAGGTTTTTTTTTAAAAAAAAAAAAAAAAAAGGTAAAAAGCTGTATAAAACAGGACAGGAGACTAATTAGTTATTGTTTTAGGTTGTCATTAAAGTGTAGTTTACATGATGTGAACCATAAACATGGTTACCCACTATGACTCACCAGAGAGACTACTGCTGCTACCCACAGATGAATGTATGTGGAGGCATCATCTTTGCTCTCTGGCTGCTTCATTGTCATATAATCTTTTCTTCTCCTGCCTTTACAAGTTTTTGAGTTTGCGTTGTGTACCTATGTGTGATGATGATGATGATGATGCCGATTTCAATGTCAATGCAGACTTCAGTTGGTGAGAATTACTTGCCTTCAGAATGGCACAGAACACAAACACCAAGTCCAAAAACAAAAATTAAAACACATTTACAAGAGAAAAAAGCACAGAGAGTCAATGAGACAGTGAGACAACACAGCTTAGTGTAAAGTGTAAAGTAAGTGAATGGAAATAGTTAAGGCTACCAACCAGCTCGTAGGCCAGGCTTGCAGGATGTGTGTGTGTCATGGCTTGAGCATGAGTGTGCGTGTGCATTCTCTCTCTGCTTAAGGCAAGGTGAAAGGCAAGGTTGCTGGTTAACTCTCCTAATGTGCCTTCTCTGTCACACAACACACACAGGCTCACACCGCAGGCTCTCCTCAACTCCCCCAAAGGCTCCTGTCCTTGTCTTCCCTCCTACTTCACAAAAATCACACTTCCAGAAGAGTACACGTACATCTACCCTGTGCTGAACATAGCTGTAATGTTTGTGACTCATTTCTCTGCTCTTTAAGCTCTCACCACTTCACCTGGCACAAAAACAAATGTAGTCTATATAGCTCATTAACAGGCTACAACAGATACAACTGTTACTAAAATTAAAATTCAAAGCGAGACAGCAGAAATAGGACAAGAATCGACCCGAGGATCTGGTGATAGCTCACCTGTCATCAGTGGGAAAAAATTACACAGTGTCATTTGGCAATGTGTCTTGATCATGTACAACCCCAATTCCAAAAAGAAGTTGGTCACCAACAAAAGTAATGTAAATCAAAAACAAAATGCAATGATTTGCAAATCTCATAGGCCCATATTTTATTCCCAGTAGAACATAAAGGTGTTGAAACTGAGACATTTTGCCATTTCATGGAAAATATTAGCTCATTTTGACTTTGATGGCAGCAACACATCTCAAAAAGGTTGGAACAGGGCGATGTTTACCGTTGCTTAGCATCCCCTCTTCTTTTAACAGCTGTCTGTAAATGTGTGGGAAATGAGGAGACCAGTAGCTGGAGTTTTAGGAGAGGAATGTTGTCCCCTTATTGTCGGATGCAGAATTCTAGCTGCTCAATGGTCCTGGACCTTCGTTGCCAGATTCTTCATTTTATAATGTGCCAAATGTTTTCTATAAGTGAAAGGTCTGGACTGCAGGGGGGTCAGTTCAGCAAACTAGCCTCTCCTCCTGTGAACCCATGCTGTTGTAATGGATACAGTATGTGGTTTAGTATTGGCTTGCTGAGATATGCAAGGCCTTCTCTGACAGAGACATTGTTTTACCCTATGTATCGGATTATGTAAGTTCACAACATTTAGTGACATTTAACTTGACGATTGTGAAACAACTGCAAATTTGGGAACTTAAGTTGCCAAAGTTGACAAAGTAATAGATGAAATCACAATGGCTACTTTTTTTTAATAGACATTTTACTTTTTCTGTTTTTAGACATTCCCTTTGTCACCAGACTCAGTTTATAAACTACAGTGAAACCATTTGCTTTGTGCCATCATCCATCAGCTTTTCATTTTCCAGATCCAATCTATTTACTAAATTCAAAAATAGTTTCTATTAAGGTGAAACATTTGTTACAGGGATTCTGTTTTACCCTTTCACTTTAATCGAATAGAAAGTAATAAGTTTGCTTTAACTTCATGTTCTTGAGAAAATTGTAAATACTCATGGACTCAATTTAGGCTCATGATTGTTTACTTTCATTTGGGTTAGACTCTTATTTAAGTTTATGTGTGAACTGTTTTCATTAACATCAGAGTATTTAAGAGAGTCAGCATCCAACATACTATTACAATAAAAGCGTACTAAACCATATATCTTACAGTATATACACAGATTTGTTAGAATATTATGTAGCTGAGTTGTATTGAGACATGCACAGATGAACAGTAAACGTTTACACATGTATTTTATGTATGTTTCAGTATCCTCTCTCTCATTCACACACACACACACACACACACACACACACACAGCATGCAAAGGTGACCTTCACATCCTTCCAAACACCTCCCGTGGTTATAGAGCCACATGAACTCTCTCTGCCCTCTCTGTCACATGAACTCATCCTCATATATCTTACGTCCCACATATGTGACCCTGGGAAAGATTATTGGATTAGTCTATTAACAACCCCGTTCACTCTCAAACCATGACCATTATACTGCCCCACCCTCTGCCTCAGTTTGAACATTCCTGCGTCTTTCTTTGGCTCTGACATATTTTGTGTCCTTGTTCTTCTATTTCCTGTCACCTCTTTGTCTTGTATCTGTGTTGGTCGTAATGTATTGATCAGAAGTTTGTGTTTTTCTTTCTTTAATCCATTGTAGCATTGTTATATAACGGGCAGGCTGAACCTTAAATGCTGTTTTTGTTGCAGAGCATGTGAAACAGAAGTAAAAAAAAAAAAAAAAAAAAAAAACAACCTGAACAAATGACTTCAGTGTTTCACTTTAATGTTTTATTGCTGTGTCGCCTCTCAATTGCTACATAAATTTCCAGCTGCAAAGAAACCAAGAGAGCTTATTTTCTGATCTAATTATCCTCCAGCCTTTCACTGGTACCCCATACTTGATGTTTGTTCCTTTCAGGCAGTTGCACCTGAACTGTGGATAATTGATGCTAATAGAGTGGATTTCTTTAAAAAAAAAAAAAAAAAAAAAATCAATAAACCATAATCTTTGACAGGTTACAAAACCTGTCAAGATTGAGTTCACATTTTTGCATGAATACTATGCAGATTATGAAATGACATTTTAGTGCAGGAGCATTCTCAGTTTTAAATCTTGAGGCTTTCCATCTCTCCACGTAGCGTATCCAGTTGAAAAAGAACAATAGTAAAACATACAGAAAGATCAGTGACCTGTTGAAAATCTATTAAAACATAGATGTGGCAGTACTCAAGAAGTATAGATCAACACTTAGAACTGTTAATCATTTAGACGTTAGAACTGCCGCAGTGGTCATTCATAATCCATAATCCTGTGGAGCGTGTGTTAAACAGTTAGACGGGTGTCTCAGATGTCACACTGGAATTATCAGTGGATATCTGAGTTTTTCAGACAGTTCAGATGGTGTGAGGGACCCAGCATGAAATCCAAAAATTAAGTCATTTTGATTGACACCAAGGAGGGGTTTCTAGTTCTTGTCGGTTGATCAGTTTTAGTTTTATCTGAAGAAATAATGTGATTAATTTTAGGAAGTTTTGTCTGGTTCTCACAGTCTCCTGTCCCTACTATCAGCACAAAAACCAACCGAAGTCACTTTGGACTCCTGTCTTAGTCGTCTCTTGCGACAGCTGCATATGACTTTACAGCTCTATTTCACATATCAGTAACAATGGAGCTAGCTTACCTAGCTAGAGTGATGATAGAAGAGAGTAACAAGAGAGTGGCTGAGTACGAGAGAAAATAGAGCATCGGACAATGTCACCAAAGCTCCTTTACCTCCATGTCTATAGAAGGGACCCCTCTGAGCTAAAAAGTTGTACTGCTTTGCTTGAGGCCATGAAAATACTACTAAATTCTTGAGGCACACTCTTCAGTTTGATGGCATCACAGATGTATTTTTTCAGCTCAGATCAGGTCCAACATGTTTTGCTGTGAACATAACCAGAATAAGCAAAGTAAATGTATGCTCCCAACAGTGGAGTGTACAGGTGGGATTGTGATGATATGTGGGTACTGCAGAGCACTTACTTCAGAGCTGACACCTACTGAGAAGGGACACAGTTTTGACTTTTTATACAATATGCATAGGAAAGCTGCATAAATTCACAGTACCAGTGTCAAAAACAGTGCAAAAGTGCACATGCAATTATGCTTGCTGAATAGAAAAGACTGGGATTAGATTGCTTTATTGAGTATATAGAAAATCCACTATATCATATTGTTCCCATAGTAACAGACCAGCCAGGGGACATTTTCTAAAGAATATGACAAATAACAGCCGAAGAAATGGCAGCTAGCTCAAACATATGCAGAGCTAAATTTAAATGCAACATAATTCTTCTGATTATAGTACAAAGACATTCCTCTGCTTTTTACAAAGTTGGGAAACTACATTTGTGGAGCCTGAACTGAAAGAATTTGTCAGCAACAATTTTAAACTTAGATTTTCTAAGATAATTTTGTCAAGCAAGCGCAGAACATTTGCTGCTTAGAGTTCTATAAATGTTAAAGATTTGACAGAAATAAGGTTATTTATAACCACTGACAAGTTGAACTCCCCATTAAAAGTTTCTGCTGTTACCTCAGAAGTTGCCTGTTTTAATGTTCTGATTGTGCTGAGCCACAATCATTTTGTTGGATTTTGTTTGTAGACTTTTTTTTTTTTTCATAAAAACAGGATGACATCATTGCCCTGGCAGTGGCAATGAGCTTTATTTATTTTTTTTTTTACATTTTTTAAGATGAGATTTACACTAAATATGTGTTACTGACAAGTGCTGATGTTAAAAGTGTTAAGTTGTGGCACTTTAGTTCATATAGCAGCAGAACATTTTAATAAAAGTGCATTTTACACTACTTTTGAATTCATTATTTGATTTCGCGTATACAATGCGATTAATCATGATTAATCAGGGAAATAATGCAAATAATCGGGATTAAAAATTTTAATCATTGCCCAGCCCTATTATACTGTATATACATAAAGGACCCTCCCTTTGATTGATCTCATTAATCAGCTGAAAATGGACTGATTAACAATAACAATATGCATTTTATGTGTTTAAGGTACATGGAGTGTACGGTCTTGCTTCCTGTCCCCTTCTAGAGAACAATACAAGCCACCAGAATCCTGCCCTCCCACTCTTCTGAGAGTCCCACTTGCTAGATGAGTCCTGACAGAGCAGACAGGGTGTAGAGGCCACTGTTTTAACAGCCATTACCGGGATAGGTGTTGACAGTTAGGTTGCCCGTGTATCCTCCCTCTTTTTTTCACTTTGTCTCAGTGTTGGCACTGTGTGCGTGTGTGTATGTGTGTATGCATGTATGTGTGTTTGGGGGGGTTGAATGGTGCAACGCTCCAATTAGGGCATAAGTGAAGGGTTGGGATTTTACCAACAACTATGTTATAAATGGTAGAATTAGTTGTGCTGTTTGGGGGACGTGCTTCCATTTCAGCCACAAATCAACAGCTACATATGGTGGAAAACATCTTATTTAGGATTTGTGTGTTTGATATGAATTGTTTCTCTCAACTGAGATAAAAAAAAAAAAGAGGAAGGGCTTAGCTTGCATCAATGCAAAAACATTTCAGTACGTCCTGAAAGTAAGAACAGCATCTCAAGCTGGCAGAAGTTACAATGAAAAATGCTTCACAGATGAAAGAGGATTTGCGCATTGTAGATGGGATTCCTGTTGTGACACTTCACCATCTGAATGAGCACCTGTGATTCTGATAAACATCACTGTTAATTTATCATTGTCAGTGTCAGTGATCCTTTGCAAAGATTTGCTGGATCTCTCAAGATTTTCATCCATTAAAAGATCTCTGTGCCAAAAAAAAGGCTTTGTCAGTGTGTGTCACTTTGTATGATCTTCATTCCAACTTATCTCCTTGTTTTAATTGAATGTGGCTTCTTTGCCTCTGCTGTTGCTTTGTTTCATGGTGATAAAGCTGCAGAATGCAGCGCCTGTCAACGTGAAAAACAATCAGCAGTTCAAGATAAAGGCCAAAACCACAGTAAATACGGCACCTTAAACAGGGGGGTTTATGCTCCAATCTATCTCCTTTGTTTTATTTTGAGACCCAGCCAGATAGCAGACATTACAGACGGCTGTAATTATAAGAAGATTGTGAAACAGGAGCATTGCCTAATTCTCCCCAGACCTGCACTTTACCATAAAGGGGAATTCACTTCAATGCAGCAAGTAATAGAAAATAACAGCAGTGCAATGTCACAATATGTATCTCTGCACATTTGTCTTGCTGCATTACCAACGAGGACTTTGTTTATTCTATTCTATATTAAAAGTGTCATGAAACATGAACTTACAGGTAAATAGGATTACTTCCCAGGGACCAGGCATGGCAGAAACCGAGCACATTTCTTCCCAGTGGGCTTGACTAATGTTATAGTTAAAGACCATTGTCTTGTCATATCTGCACAGACAGAACAAGACTAACGGATCCTTTCCTTTGTTTTATTTGCAGCCTAAAAGCAACACCAGCAGTAAGCCCCTGAAACAGGACACTCTGGAAAGAAGACGAGATGAAGACAGAGGTTATTCTGATAAACAACCTCAAAGAAAAGACTTTCCAGAAAGTAGCGCAGAATAATTTCAGTGTGTGTGTGTGTGTGAGTGTGAGTGTGTAGATGGGGATAACTGACATCTATGCACGCTTCTAACGTAAAGTGTGAGTAATTGCAAGTGTGTTAATCTTTAAGATTTATTAAGCACCTTGTGCTTGGTAAGTATGACACCAAGAGCAGCCAGAAGAGCCGCGGCTGCTTATTGCCATGTAACTCTTGTGTGAACCACAATATTAAAACTGAACTGATGTCAGTGCGTTGCCCTGAGCGGTAATAATCATTACAATGATCGTCATATAATAAAAGTAATAAAAAATCTTTAACTTAGCAGTCCCCTAAGTGCTCTGACAGTGATCCAAGTATGTACATGGTCTTCTGTTTCTTTATGTCGCTAATAAGAGGTGATGCTGATGGTGGCACATGCATGGCTCATTTTCAGACCACTTGAGACCTACTCAGGCCCAGAGTTTCAAATCAAAGGATAAGAAAGCTCCCAATGACCTCAGCCATTACTGACTGAATGAATTTCCATAACTCAAACAGAAGGTATTTTGGTTTGAGTCCAGTGTCATCTGTCTGTGCAGTAGATTGGTCTCTTTTCAAATGATATGTTATTTTAAAACCCATCCTCACAAATTCCATCATCCAAACCAGGAGATGAAAGAGCAGAGCTGCTGAAAGACTTTCAGATTTCTGCTCCAAAGAGGGTCTGTGCAGTTCTGCTGTTGAAAACTTTTCCACTGATGTCAGATGCAGTCTGGAGGTGAAAGAAGCTCTCTCTGATGTAGATAATATTTCTTTATTCCTCCATTGCTATGGCCAGAGAAAAACAAAAAACAAAAAAATGTCTTCTTGACCCATGTAGCAGCCAATGTACAATACAAATGGTATGTTATCCAATGCATGCAAACATTGCATTCACTTGCCTTTTTGAAGCCTATTTATTGTGCATTTTGGCTACAGTGCTGCTTTCCAGTGACAGCTTTGTAATGCATTACGGCACTTGCTTGCAACTGAACAAAGATGTCACATTTTTGAGCTGGCTCATACATGAAAAAAATGGAAAACATTTTCATACGTAGTTATTAGACATGTCACTGCAGTGTAACACCATTATGTAGTGTCTGTAAAGTGAGTTTCAACAATGGTTTGCAGCAGTATAAAATTACAGCCAATTCTCACTTCCAATTTGTCAAATAGTGACATTCAATGAGGAGCCTGCGGCATTAGTTTTCAGAGAACCTGCACCGCTAAAGTGTTATTCAAAGATGGAAACAGTCGTGGTGCACATTGCCATCGCAGTGTAGAAAATGTTAGAAAACCTTTTATTTTATTTTGCATTTTAACCATTATGTTTTTTCTAAGCCAATACAAAGTGTTTTATTGCCAAACCATTACCAAATATTTTTCTGAATAACAAAGTAATGCTTTAGAGCTAAGAAAAACAAAATAATAACTGAACAAATGAAGAGAAGACAAGCAAGTGAAAAAGCGTCTCAGGGTTTGTCTCAAGCAGTTTCTAGATGTTTATTATAACTGGCAATATGCAGCTAAAGAGCAAGTCGAGCTGAAAGTATCCAGTGATTTGAAAACTTTGACAAAAAGGAATGGAATCCTAACCAAGTGTTGACATGAGGCGAGTTGGAAATGAGAATTTGTTGTAAAATGAACAAATTTAAGGATTTGTTTCCTGTACTGGCACTGCAAGCTGCCCTGAGGGGCATTTATCTTCAACCTGGGAGAAGGACTGAAAACACCCAGTGCTAAGCTCTCTTCTATTATTTATTGTTGGTAAAACAAAACTATCTTTTTAACATTGTAAACACAATTGAAATGCTTTTTTTTCCAACATCATTCATTTCACAGAGAGGAGAATTAACTGCACTAGAAACTTTTTTTTTCCTCAGCAGATGTATGGATGAGCAATCATGCTATAATAATAACCATACAATGCTGGGGATGGGGAATTAAATGGGATACTTTAAGAAAGCAAAAAAATAGTGATTTATGTGTAATTATGCAGTAGCTGCAGGTAAAGTTTGTGTTATAAGAAGAAGATTTTTTTTAATCCTTAGTGTTTCCTGCACTGAGCCACAGGTAATAAAGTTCCTTAAGAATATTTCTGAAAAATGCAAATATGCCAGTACTGCGAGAATATACTGTCTTCTGGTGAGTTGGGTTATTTCTATGGAGAAAACTCTGTGAAAATAAACTAATCTTAAACAAATGAATTAATAAATACAATGGACCAAAATCCAACACAACTGTTTCCTTCCCTCACAAAAGGAAGGAAATTCTTACAACAGGCCTTTTTGCCAAAAAAAATTACAAAGACCACGGAGACAGTCACCTGAAAGTCAAATGGAATTACAAAACTGCCAAAAACAGAAATGCATGAATACAAACTGCTTCATTTTTTTTTTTAATACTGTAACAAAACCATAAAAACAAGAAGTCATTTTGATGTTTTTGATGTGACTGTTTGGATAACCATCACTGACTTCATTCTCTCCTGTACTGGTATTTTCACAATAGAAACTATGTCTGTGTGTGTCAATGTTGCAGCCTGTGCAAAGAATGACTGTGCTATGAGTCACATACTTTAGCAGATGTTACATAATATATGAGAGTTGTGTCTATGGGTAGAAACTGTGTGATAAGATGCTTGCCGGTGGGTGTCTGTATGTGAAGCAGTTAACTGCACTGGCAATGGGAGACTCCTGGTTAGCTGTGTACTGTGAACACATTTGTAAACACCTGATGATGGAAACACTGAAGATGACAAGTACATATATTTTTTCTTTCAAAACCTAGACCTGTGTTTTTCTTTCTGTCTGTTTGCACCATAATGAGGACATGTAAAATTGATTTTTACTGACTCACTGTCTCAGGTTTTAACTTGATTAATATCCTTTGAATTGTCTTTTGTCATTTATTTTCACAGTAACTCACCCAAAGGAACATAAATCCACTAATATCCAGTAACATTTGTCACTCTGAATTAAGTCTGACTTTGCTGGCAGATACCATATGTAAAAGTAGAGCTGGACTCTAATTTATATCCATACTGATATCCAGGGTTTAGAAAAAAAAAAATCACTGACAAATGATTTTCATATAATTAAAATTGCATAATTTCGAACAAGTTAGAAAAAGAACAAATAATTGACTAATGGTCTCATATTATGCCCAAATTTAACTGGTTAATGTGATAAATGTCCAAGTCCCACAACCACACCAACTGTACCCTACTTACCATATGTGAAAACTTTAAATAGACCTTTTCTTTGTTTGTTTTTTTGATCCCCAGTGATCCCAAAGATCACTTCTTACCTACATTTGCACCTGAAAAAGGGAGTCTCTACCTACTGGAATCTCAGCTTTTCTCATTATAGCAACTAAAGTCCCCACAGGGAATAAAAAACAAGAACCCATGCAATTATACATCTGCTTTAGCTTTACTAGTTTGACAGTTCATCAATAATTTTTGCTACATGTAGCACAAAAAATATTTTGAACAACTTGTTGGAAAGGTTTAAAATAGATGTTATCATGTCCTTTCTGTCAGGTTTTGCAGGGGTTAAGGGAGGACCCAGGAGCAGGAGTACAAAAACAAAAGGGTTCATTCACAAAAAAACACAAAATCTGAAAATCCATAAATCAAAACATGAAAATCCAAAAACACAAAAATACAAACTTAACTTATCTTAGCTTCCGGGAGGACAACGAGAGGAGAAACGGGCAAAACTGCAAACGTACCACAAAGACAAAATGGACCCACAGAGGACAGGGAAACTGACAGGACTTACACAGAGGAACAAACGAGAGGCAGGTGCAGGGAATCAAGGTAACAAGAGGGAGGAAGCAAAACAAAAAACAATGAAGACAAGACAGACCCTTCAAAGTAAAACAGGAACCACTAAAGACAGGGAAAGACGCCAACTTGACACAGACATAAACACAGGGCTGCCATGGCCCACCAAGCCATGACACTTTCTTTATACAAGCTGACACAATTTCTCAAAGTGCTAATAAAATGTGTGCGACATGCTTTGGTCAAAATACTAAATACCAAGCTATAACCATGAATTCACAGCTGTGTTCATAGCAGCAATCTATGGTGGGGATCCAGCCAATTTTTCCACTCTTCCCTCTCGAATTTGATATCTGACCCACATTTTGAAGCTACCATAAAATGAAAATTTCGACACATATAACACATAAGCACATAATTACTGAATGCAAAATTATACTTTACACCACAGATAGTTGGTAAGCTATTTGTCACTCCTGGAGTCAAAATCAGTTTGTCTACATTATGTCTATCTGATTGTATCTTTAAAATTCATGTGAACATCTTAGTCAGGGGCCGCCCCAGTAGCGCAGTGATTAGCGCAGGTGGCCCACATGCAGAGGCTGCAGTCCTCATGTAGCTGGTCACAGGTTCGACTCTCAGCATGTACGACCCTTTGCTGCCTGCCTCCCCGTACTCTCTCTGCCCTCTTCACTGTGAATAAAGGCCACTCGTGCTAAAAAATAAATTAAAGAAAAAAAAAACATTTAGTCAGACTGAAATCAAACTAGACCCAGCTTTGCATAGTCAGAATAACACAGCCAGATAATGCGGTTTGAAGCGGAGCTAATCCCTCTATGTAAATGTAGCAACAGGACAGGAACTGGCCCGTACACTCTGCACATGCTTCATTTTTCCCATCCAGGCCTTCAACCCAGAAGTACTGGAAGAAGACAATCAGTGTGATGCAGAGAAGAAAATAAAAAGTAATGCATATAGTACATACAAAATGTATAGAACCGTTAATCTATCCAATTCACTGCCATTTTTGGGAGTATATAGTTGCTCCTATAATCACAGTGACTTTAAAGCTTTGGACAGTTTCCACTATTCAAGTGTTGTTTCTGCTATAGCACAAACCTTCATTTAAATAAATGAGGGACACAAGTCTTTAGATGTTAGCAGTTAGACTGAGCTGCAAGAAATTTTCTCAGTGGAAGAAAATGTTTATAATTTTGTTTGTAATTTCCTTTATTGTGAACCAACATGTTATTTACAGAAAACAACATGCGTAATAAAAACAAGTGCAAGTTAGGAAGCAAAGTAGACAACAGGAGGGAGAGGGAATCAGTGCCAACAGGAGATGCTGTGCACTCTTAATGGCCCGTTGTAGTCAACAGAAGATGAGTTGAATAAAACATGAAGCTGGTATTATGCTACTTCCACTGCACCACCAAACCTAGAAGTCAGTGGGTGTGAGAATACAAAGCCACCACCCCACTTAGCCCATGGTAGGGCTCATCCATATTCATGACCTTATCGCTGTATCCCCATGTTCTGGGATTTGTTCCTGAAAAGATTACCTCCTTACTGGAGGTGCGCTCTTTTTTCATTTTCTTTTTTTTTTTTTTTTAACATTATCAGCTTCATTGTAGACTTTGCACGGAATTACGTTTCGTATTTGTTAAAATGTAATCAGTTCAAATCCCTTAAATGAGTATCAATGAGTTAAGGTGATGGTACCTAATGATCCAGATTGGATGTTAGCATTTCCTCTGTGTGACCCTGAACAAATGAATTCTTTATGAGAAGCATTTTCAGAAAATGTCAAGACAAAGATAAGTCTTTGGGTGGCATTTCAAAGACCAAATGTAGTATAGGGTTCACACAAAGCCAAGTCTCTTATAAAAGAAATAACAGAGTAAATGTTTCAGCACCTCACATTACTGTTGAAACATGAGCAAATGTTAACAGTCCTCACAGTTCAGCCAATAATGTAAACATTTTTGAGGTCCTCTTGGATTTGACAGACCCTTTTATTTTGAAGAGCAATAAAAATGCCCGGATGATGATGGTTATATCCGTGTTGGGTGTACAGAGAGTGACATTTAATCACACTTTAGGAACAAGCAGTGAGCAAACCAATATTTTTATTCATCTTATTGCAAAAATCTATCAGCACAACATTCTAGCTTGCACACAACCCAACAAATCAAAAAACCTTTTCACCACGTCACATACTGGATCTGCATGCTCCAATCTGGCCGTCAGCGATGGTGATGTGACCCCACACAGCCCAGTAGGAAGAGATTTTCACTCTGCTGCTCTGCTCCATGGAGCAAGCTGCTGGTTGTTAGAGCCTGTCAGAGTTTCCCTGTCAAAAATCATTGTTGTCGTCACAATATTGACCCCACAGCCTCTACTGGCATCTGAAACAGTGGATCACAGCCTGTAGGGCAACAGAAGTGGACAGACACCACTAGCAGCGCTGAGTGCTTCTAGATCAACACCAAAGTACAAATGATATTGTGATAATTACTGAGAACAGATGGGAGGTTATAATCCTAAAATCTACCATATCTGTTAGGTTCCCCTGTCTGTCCAGATAAGTCATTATTGCAAAACAGCAAAACCAGAAAAACTATTCATGCAGAGTAAGACAAATGAAATGTGCAGTTCTGGATGAGTGACAGATAAAAATCTTATTAAATCAATACAGACTGAAAGCAACTAAAGGCAACTGGGTCAAGGTGATATATCCACATTGATAAATATTCCTGTTACATTGTTACAAAGTTACCTATTCTAGTGAACAAAATACAAAGATCACCTTTCAGTCATTTAAAGGGACCCGCTGAATATTGTGAGGTTTTCAAAAAAGGTTGAGCCACTGAGTTGTAAGTCTAAATCCATACTTTATTCACAATAAAACAGAGAAAACATATCAAACTACTAAAGACAGAAAATGAGGTGATTCTGAATTTAATAGCAGTAATGTAATGGTGTTTTTTTTTTTTGTTATATGATGCACCCAGTGTAGAAGTATCTGAGTGCTTAACTGGGCTGCAGGAAGCTCAGTTAAGCACCCAGATACTTCTACCATGAAGACAAACCTTTCTAATGGATGCAGTACATGGCTTAATATTGTCTTGAGCGCACTGATAACAAGCCAGGTGATCTCTCCCTTCTTTGGACCAAAGGATGAAATGTCTGTTGTTTTCAAAAAGAATTGTACATTCCAGTTCATCTGACCATACAGCAGTTTAAATTAGTCCATTTTAATGAGCTTTGGCCCAAAGAAGACTGCAGCTTTTCTGGATCATGCATGACCGAGCTTTGACCTGCATTGGACAGCACTGCCAACTATGTATTTAGACATTGATTTCTAGAAGGGTTCCTTAGCCAATACGGTGATTTCCATTACAAAATGATACCTGTTTTCACGGAATGAAGCATCCATTACTGAATTTCCAGCCTTGTCCCATGTGCACAGAGATTACTCCAGATTCACAGAAACTTTTAATGGTATCATGTACTATAGATGAAATATCCAAAGTCTTCGAAATTTTTACGCCTAGGAACATTACTCCAAAATTGTTTCACAATTTGAAGATAGAGCTTTTCACTGGTTGGTGAACCTCTGCTTCTCTTTCAACATTTGTTGTGTTTTCTATCTTATACTGTAAATAAAATATAGGTTTATGAGCTCTACAAGTGTTTGGATTCTGTTTTTTATTTACATTTACATATATGTATATATATTAGGGCTGTCAGTCATTTAAATTTTTTAATCGCAATCAATTGAAAGATTTTCATAGTTAACTAGCGATTAATCACACATTAATCACAGTTATTAATGTTCTGTTTATCATCCAATCCATCATCTATACCCATTTTGTCCTATAAAGGGACACGGGGATCTGCTTTATTTTTTTTTTTTTTTTTGTTTAAGTCTTTAGTTTGAAAACCGGAAGTCCACCAATGCTGCCGTACTCTTTGGGGGCTTAATTCATCAGCTTCTTAGTGTATTTTGTCGGGCTGCTGCTTGACTGCAGTAATTTGCTGACGGTCCCTAAACTCCATTAAAAACTCGATTAAAAATGTAATTGTTCCCCAGCCTAATATATATATATATATATATATATATATATATATATATATATATATATATATATATATATATATATATATATATATATATATATAGAATAACATATAATATGCTATAAATATCATGCTAACTTTTTCAGAATGGGTTTCTATAATGGAAACAGCTCACATAATGATAGTTTATATAAAGAACGGTAGACACATTTAAAGACACTTTGACCTTCATGTGAGTTTTGAAAGAATTTGGACAGTATAGTATGATCAAGCAGCATTAGTCACCAAGGGAATATTAATGCTCTAAATGGGTGGGCCTGCATGAAACGTAAGTCTGGTTGTAATGTCTGATAACTGTTGGATTTTATTTTATACATTTTTCATATTTTATTTAAAATGTATGGTAGTTTCTTGGATTTATAAAGCTGTATCAGTAAAAGCATTGATAAGAGTCATATTATTCTAAAGCTGGAGAAAAATGGTGTCAAGAACACAGCAGCTGCAATACTGGGTTGAACTTTGCAAAACAATTTTTACATCAATGCTTTTATATGGCCAAAGACAACAGTTATATGGTGAAGAAAGCATGCAGTAGCTCTGACAAATGTAAAGAAAATGTACTTGTTTCAAGCAAAAATGATAGTCAAACATTGTTTTAGCTTCTGCTGAAACTCAAATTCATCTTGTGACATTTTTCAAATGAAGAAACTTTGCCAAGTGCCAAGCACTCGGTCAGTTAAACGTTTTCTTTTTTTTTCTGCTCTACAGCCAGCCAGAGAAGCCCTAGTTAAACCTCTGATCTGATGCATTCACTGGTTCAATCCCCAACTGCATAAGCATGCACTTGAGGGCTTGTTGCTGTGTGTGTGAACTTGAGCGTGCACCAGCACTTGCAAGCATATGTCTACATGTTATTTTCCTCCCAATTTTTTTGTCGTATTTATGTATATATGTGTATGAGTCTGTGCAGATTTATGGGAGTGTTTTGGTAAATAGCATATGCTGAGTGCAATCATGCCAAAAAAAAAACGTTCATTACAAGATGCTTGCTCCACCTCAAATCTATTTCTCTGTCAGATAGATTTTGATGATAAATAGCAACTGTTTCTTTAAATGTAAAGTCATGAAATCTAAATAAAAACAGAACTTCTTTAGAGCCTGCATATGAGCTGATGAAAAGAAGAAAAAAAATTGCCAAAATCTGTTTACTCAGTGTTTTTTTGCTTGTTTGTTTTTTGTACCATCTTGTTTGTACTAAACTGAAGGAGAACTGAAAGTGAAAATGTTAGAGGGATGTCCCACAATACCTAAATACTTCCAAATTAGACTGAGCATTAACTAGGCCAGTGAGGCAGCATTTGGCCTAATCCTGTATGTATCTGGGCCTCAACTCAGGAGGGGTAAAGCCAGTGTGGTGAGTCTGTCTGCCAGCTGACGGCTACATCTGATGGTCCTTCCCTTGTGACTGCTGTCATATCAGCATCCTGCTCCCAGACTGCAGAGCTCACCCCAGCCAGGGATCTAAATCTGTTACCAGCGCACGCATACACACACATACACACATACACTAGCACATAAACATCCGCAGGTAGCCTGTCTGCACCCATAAATTGGGTTGTCAAAGTTAACAGGCAGCTAGTCAGCTGCTTTGTGACCCTGTCAAGCAAGCACCCTCTCACATCCATTTGAAATGAGCAGGGGTTAAATTGGAATATATTATAAGGGTGAGTTGTCTGATTTCAGGGTGACAATTGGTGTGACACCTGTGCATAGACCACAACATCTGATAAATATCACTAGATTTTAAATGAAACAAGATGCCACATCCCACTTGATACATTTATCTGTGGTTTTCTATATATTGCAGGAACAATACAAATCTAATGAAAGAAATCTTTCGGTCACTGCACATTTGTATAGAATTTAAGATCTTTTAAATCGCTATGTTAAAATGTAATATTTTCCACCAAAATTATGCCAAAAAGAAAAAAAAATCATGGCCACTACTAAGTACCGTCCATATTGCTTCTGTTGGATTCAAGAGAGTAAGTTGCAACACTGTGCTGCTAGTTATCAGCCATTGTGGAATTGATCACCTGTTGGAGTGCAGATTTCGATAAACGCAGACGTTTTGACAGTTTGGCAGTCTGGAGGTCTATTTTAACATGATGCCAAGAGTGAAGACAAAAGCAATGGTCTTGGAGAATAAACTGTTGCTGCACAGCAGTTTGGAATATTATAAAACCCTTTCCAGACAATTTGAAGTTCAACATTCTACAGTGAGAAAGATTATTCACAAGTGGAAAGCAGTCAAGACACCTTCCCAGGAGTGGTTCAAAAAATGTACCCCAAAGTCAAACCATGCAATTCTGATGTAACACATTTCCTCCCTACCTAACCATTCAACTG
Organism: Hirundichthys speculiger; assembly: GCA_018398805.1. Lineage (NCBI taxonomy): Eukaryota > Metazoa > Chordata > Actinopteri > Beloniformes > Exocoetidae > Hirundichthys > Hirundichthys speculiger. The sequence continues at coordinate 6,302,538 of JAGFBZ010000344.1, read as the reverse complement.
TCACTCACTTTTCAGTCTTCTGTGATTTAATTGCATGTTACTGATGTTATTAACAGTGCAAAAAAAAAAAAAAGAGGGGGGAGGTAGATGTGTGGATGTTTTCTTCTTTGTTTTAGAGCAGCACTACAATGAAGCAGTGTGGACAAAAAATCTTCTTTTTTCTCCTGCCTGATCTTGCTCTGTAAGTCCTCTTTTTAACACGCTGCTTTAATACAGCTGCAGGCAGAGTCAGGGAGGAGGGGCCAAATGTGAGTGTTGTGTTTGCATGCAGTCACATAAAATTGCATCCTGGCATGCCTTTAAGCCCAGGAAAAGCATTAAAATACATTGAAAATGTGCAAAGTTAAGCGTGCCATGATGACCCCTGAAAGCTCTGGACAAATTTAACTCCTGCTGACAGGTGATTGTTTAAAAAGAACCACCAAGATCCCAGCATGTATTAAATCCACCGTACCATTAACAGTCAGGCTGCCTTTATTTAAGCCTATAAAATAGAAACAAGAGAATTTTCCCAATTTTCTCATTGACAACAACCAAGATGTGCCCCCCTAGATGCCAGTCCATCTACACCTCTGTAGAAAATGCTGCACAATTTGTCTTAATCTTAAAGCAGCAACACGACATTCAGGAATCACTCTGTATTAAGTATAAGTCCTGACCCCTTTAAGTACAATTCATCTTTCCCTCAAGTCCATTTTGAATGGTTAGACTGGTAGACATTAAAAATGGAAAACAGCTTTTAAACACAGATGCCACAGTGAGCCCATTTTTTTTTTTTTTTTTTTTTTTTGGGGGGGGGGTGGGGTTATTGTCTCTAGTTGCAGTTAAGCACATCTTATGTCTAAAAACCTCTTTGGGGTGTGACCCCTTTTCAACACATTGAGTAAAATGTCACAGAAATCCATCCAAAACTTTATACTTGAGAGAGAAAAAAAACCACCAAGAAATTCAAAGTTTCAATTAAGAGTTTCAGCTAAGCAGAAAATTACCTTACAATGCTGAACACAAATCAAATTAAAGGCATGTGCAGAAACAGAACAAGGCACAAGACGTTTTAGTGTCTCAGCATTACGTGAGTAAAAGGAAGAAAAGGGGGGTTGGTCATACAGAGAAAGAACGATATTGCTGTATAAGGCTTAAAAACTTAGTTTTGTTTGTTTTTTAAAACCCCCTGAGTGTAGAACAGCACAGTCAGTTTATACTAGAGCAGTAAAACATGTCCTATTATTTAGGCTTTTCTTTCCCAAAACATAAGATTTGAAAGTTAAAAAATAAACTTCAAGGCAAAGTGCTGACATTCATTCTGGGTTGATTCAATATAACAGGTCCATTGTCCTAAACATGTGGCCAAGCTGAGCTGTGAACCTTTTAGTCCAGGTAACCCAAACTGAAGACAAATGAGTGTGTGCTTGCCAAAGACCAAAGTGAATTAAAAAAATCTTGAAGAACATATTCAGTTAACGTCAGTGCTGAATTTGTTTTGATTTTTTTTTTTTTCTGCCACTTTTCTCTCCTATGCTTTGCATGTGCAATTGCTCTCCAAGGATGCGGAGCTCTGCTCAGAAGAGTGTGCTTTGACTCCTCAACTCCCCCTCAGTTGTGTTTTTTTTTCATGACACATAAAGCTGTGACTCCAAACCACTCAGTGTGTCAACACACAGTTTTTTTTTTCTTGCTCCGTGACCATGAGCTGCTCAATAGCTGTGACCGTGACCAGAGACACTCAGTGTCCTCCACGCTGTTCCAACCAAGCGGACACAAAGTGAGAATTGGAGCCACACAGCGCACAGCAGATGAGACACACACACGCAGAAACACTGGCCGTGAAACTGCGAAATAAATAGCAGCAAACAGCTGAAGAAACTTTCAACTGAGTGCCCTTAGATAACATGAGTCTCTGACGTGACGGTAGCACGCAGCTAATAATGTGTTTCTAATCCAGACATTAGCGGTGTTCACTTCAGAGACGCTGACTGAATCCATAATCTTGAAACTGTCAGAGTCATCTTCTATCTGCACTGCAGATAGAAGATGGGAATGCTCAGCCACGCTCTTAAGTGTCAAATAACTCACTGTAGCATGTGAGATGTCACATGGATGTGTTAACATGACATTAAAAATTAAAAGAGAAAAGTGGACGTAACAGCCCACACAGTGCAAGAGAAAAGCTTCCGTTTGGAGAATGGACATACGGGCATCTGACAGACTGCAAAACGCACTTGTCAGAGGTGGACGATGGAAAATAAGTTGAATGCATTCAAGGTGGAGAAGAACATTTGCTTTGTCAGCAGTGATTGTTCCATAACCACAATACTGTGTTTTCCAGAAGAAAGCACACCTTTACTAATGCATTTTGCAATATTATTCCATGTATTCAAGTCCATAAAAATGGAATGAAATGAATAATTAACCTCTGAAATGGATTAACTCTTCTCACGCTCTTATAATGCACATCCTCTCATCGGTTAAGCAGAATGTCTTCAACTCTCAGCCTTAATCAGGCATTGTTGTATGAGTGAATTGGATGAGATGGGGTGTAATGTAGAGCCATTTGAACACTAAAACTCACTTAGTCTATTAGAAAAGGGAGGTGACTAAACAGAAACAGACTCATTTTTGTGCTGGTAAATGTAAAAGGCCAGAGAGTTAACAAGCTCAAGCTCTTCATGAAGAGAGATTTATCATCTTTTAGGTCACATATCAGAGGGTGGCTGTCATCACATTGACTGTGGGATGTAAAACGCTGAAAGGTTTTGAAAAGCTACTGATGTATCTCAGACCGTGGGGCTGGAGGATTTTTCTCATGATCCATCTGACGTTTGTGCGAAGGCAGTTGACAGTTTGCCCGTGTGAGTCACAAGCTTTACTTCTCCACAACACACGAAAACATGACAGAGGATGGTATTCAACTCCAAATGAAACTGATATCAAAATGACATTCAGCTAGATTATCATGAGAATCCTAGAAAACATCTTCAAAACTTCAAAATACTGCTGAATATAAAACCTGCAGAATGGCAACCAGGTTCCTCGTTGATGAGCTGCTGTCATCAGAAAATGAGCACACACACTCACTCTATGCCAGGTGTGAGCTTTCTAAGTAAAAGATCCTTAGATATAGTATTGACAAAATCTGCATAAGTCAGGCTTCAAGTTACTTCACCACACAAGGATGGAAAAAAGTCACACTGACCTTTAGCAGTAGCTGCAGTAACATCAGACGAGAACTGTGAGTTTAAAATCTCATATAAGACAGTATCATTACAGTCATTTTTACCACAATAACTGTGAAACAGCTCATCAAAGACAGCAGTAACATGATTACCTTCTCTCTCCGGCACATAAATTACTAATTGCTAACATCTTTTTCCAATCAGGCAATTCATTTAAAAATAAGTCTTTGCCAACAAGCAGTAAACAGATGCATTCATCTAAAAGCAAAATTAGAGGACCGTTGCACTGAATTTTCAAACAGAGCTCTTTCTGAACATTTGCAATGAATACTAAAATTAATTATGTCAGCTTATTTAAGATTCGGATCACTCCGATGTGGGAAATTGCATGTGCGATAGGTGAAGGAGCGACACAGAACAGACATGGAGGCAGGTGGATGGATTAGGACAGCAGTGATTGGACCAGTTACCCTGTCGGGGCAAACAGCAGGCATGAGATGGGAAAGCAAAATGTGTTTTTTGCATTTCAGCCTGAGCCACACAAGTTTTCTATTAGATGACAGATGACACGCTTCATACCCTGCACTCTGCAGATATTACTCAGTACTCAGCACACCTCCACCCCCCTCCCTTCTCAGTCCCCTCTCCATCTGGCTACTGCCTCATCCTAATTTTACCGCCTTCCAGCACCACCTCCACCCCCTACGTACATCCATACATTGTCTATTCCTCTGTCAGCATGTCTTCCTTTCCAACACTGAAGCTCTCGCCAGGTATGTTAATGAAGTTAATCGGATTGTCGCCTGAGGGGGAAGCAGCAGAACTTTCACAAAGTTTTCACTTAATTTTCAATTAATTCAATCAGCAGTTTTCTGTTCTCATGTATTCAGTTTATATGAGCATGTGAATGGGCTGTGTGACTGCCCGCATCTATGCATATAAACATTTTTCATTTTATTTTATATATTTTATTTATTATTTTATATATATTTCATTTTATTTTATTTTCTTTGAGGCTGACATTTTGTAGCTGAGAGGTCTTTGGTGAGGCAGCCACATCAGCTCAAGCATGCTGGTATGCTTTGCTAAGAGGAGGCTCCCTGGGGATCATGTGGTCCAGAAAGGGGAATAAAAAGCCACTGACATATCCACACTACATGCACTACATTGTCTCCCCATGGTCCTTCACCCTGTGACCTTGATGCTCACTTTGGGAGAGTGTGTGTGTGCGTGTGTGTGGTTATGACTGAAGTCGATCACTATGTGCCACAAGTTTCATACATGCTGTTAGTTCTCTCCATGTCTGTTCTCATCTACCAGTGACCTTGCTGCTCTCCACACTGTCTCCCCCGATGTCTGAATGCCAGTGCTGTCAGTCAAACAACCTCACCTACCCCCCAGCGTTACCCAAGGAACTCTTCTAATGAGGTGCACATCGGTATTATGGGACAAAAGGCTGCTTCTTAGGCTATGACAAGAGGTCAGCCATTACTGCACAAATGTAGGAGGTGACTAAGTAACTTTATTTGAGCTGTTTGGCAAATGAAGAGCAATGATTTTTTTCAGTCCTCGTGAAGGTGAGAAGAGTGAGTGTGGAATGCTGGGCATGTCACGTCTTCAGTGGTCGCCGTCTTGGTGATGTAGCTGAACTGGTAAAACACGCGTGTGTCACATTTTCAGTCAAAAAGAGGATGGTAGTTTCTCTTCGTTGCGCAAGTTTAATCTCTCATTATTAAAAGGGAGAAATTAGACCCCAGGAACATATGTATTTATATTGTTTGGAATTTATAAAAGATAGTATTCACATGACATCACAACATCACACATCATGGCCTTCCGCCATGATGTGTGTCTAGCAGGTCATTTGTAAAAACTGTAAGCAGCAGTATGGTGTGAGAGTGTTACTTACATCAACATCGCAGTCTTGAAAGACCATGGATTTCTTGTGCGGGGGGGTTAGGTTTTAGTGCAGCACCTTCTGTGGCTGAGAAGTCCAATATATGAGACTTCTCAGCAACAGAAGATGCTGCACTAAATTCTGCACTAATTTGAGCCATTTGAGGCTGAAATCGCCATCAAATGTGCTAAAATGTAACAAACATGCCTTGTTCATGGTTGCAAGAGCAGTTTGGACTCTTAAAATTAGAGTCCACGAAGGATCGAAGACCAAAGAACTCAGGAGTAAACCAGAAAGACTTATGGATTATTATAAAGTTTGTTCTGACCATTTCGTTGATACAAAGACTAATATTTTCTGTGCTTATAATTTTGGTTCTTGATTTAACATTTCTCAAATCAAATTGTCAATCTTACCATAGACATCACTGCCTAGCGTAGCCTAGCATGCCTAATCTACTTAATATAGTATTTATTTTATTCAGTAAACATTCAGAACTGACCAGAGTTGTTTCTTAAATTAAATGAGGTGACCAACATTTGAAAATAAAATGATCCCATTGGGAAACTTAAAGATTGAGATTGGTAATGTTATCATGAATACCTTAGATGGATCTCACTCATTTTTTCCTGATATTATGGATAATAGTGACTCTAGATTCAATGGAATATGCAGGTCTAGGTTAAATGTATTGAGGAAACATTTTGGGGGGAATTTAGTTTGCATGCTCATGAAATTCATTTCTACAAACCTTTTACTGTAGCCAGGTGTGTCTTGTTGATTAAATGTAGCCCACATTCTCCACCCAGTCACACACAAACTGGTTGTCAGTTGACTTGTATGACTTTAATTCCTTCGAAGCTTAGGCACTTTTGTCATGAAAAATATAAATATAAATAAATGTATAATCCTTTTCAGCCATCTGTACTGGTTGATTCTGCTGTCACTGCTATTTTCTTTCATTATTATTATTTCATTATTTCATAATGAGATTTCAATTAGGTACTGGGTGTTTCCACATACTTCTGCTTTATCTTTTTGCCTTCTGATGTTGTTTGGGGTGTTTTTATCTGAAGATTTTCATCCATTTCTGAAAACTAATGTTCGTAACTTGTGAGCACACGACTGCATTAGAATTAATGAAGAACCGGCTCTGAACTGAAGACTATCTATAGGTAAAAAGTCAAATCTTGGTGGTAACACTGTGATAACTTGGGCAGTAAGTAACAGTTTTAAACTGGGACAGCATTAATTTCCACATTACGCATTTAAGAACACTGGATATAGTGCACTCCGTTAGTGTACTCACCAAAGTTCTCCATTAGGAACATATCCTAAGAACCTAAAAATATAGCTACTCCAGTTTCCAGCCTTTCTTATCTTTCACCAGCTGATTATATTACTGTATACAGTTGGTTATCATCCTTCTTAGAGAAAAAAGTCTTTGAGTATTGGATCAGTATTGGAATCAGCAGGTCAAACCTATAACAACATCAGAAATCACTCAAGATAATTAGAATTAGTGTATCTCTAGCAATGAGCATTTTTATCCAGTCCTGCACACTACAGGTAAATTTTATAACTCTCTGTTAATTTTTACTTTTTTAAATGCATTATCTTTAAGACTCAGTAGCTGCTGCCAAAATTTACATAGGAGGATTTGGCCTGAGTTTATGTGTTGGTGTTAGGCAACAAACATTGAGACAGAGTTGCCTGTCATGTGCATTCCAGACACATAAAAGAACAAGGTTTCTGAAAATTAGTTTTCCCTGTGGTTTTTTTGCACTCCATCTACCCCTCCAATACACACACACACACACACACACACAACACACACTGAGACAGAGATCCAATTTTTTTCCTGATCTTCCAACACACTCAAACAAATACAGAAAAATGGCTCTGATGCATGCTCATACATATAAACATCATTCTAAGGTGGTCGATCAAACATTTAATTTTCCTTTTGTGCTGACAAAGACCTCTCACCAGTGAGCAGAGACAAGCCGCTTTTATTGACTGGTGTCCAGAGGGCCTCAGCTGCTATAATAGCAGCAATAAGTGACTGGCCCAGTCAATAGACATTCTATTAGTGGACTATTCCTCAGCTCCACACCAGCACACACTAGTAGAGAGAGAGAGAGAAGGTAGGAGAGACCTGGGAGCCTTCGAAGGTCAGGAAGAATCAGCAAGTCCCTGCAGGAAGTGGGAGTTAGTGGGAGCAAGTATGTGCGAAAGAGAGAGGGCAAGTTGATCAATAGGAGGAATAAATAGGCACTGACACCAGGATCAGGTATCAGAGACATGATGACAGTTTGCAAGCAGCTGCTAAATAGATGGGCAAGTTCTTGGACATGCACATTTAACACAGATGACTTCAATAATGACATGTTAGATACACACTACACATTTACAAAACCCTGTTTAGAAACTAACACAGTAATAATAATAGTAATAGTAATAAGCTCATTTCATTCATATATATATATATATATATATATATATATATATATATATATATATATATATATATATATATATAGATATATAGTGCACAGTATGTGAACATGATGGTTAGGTTTCAGTGACCTTGGTCCTGCTCGCCTTGAGCAAATTCAGTCTGATCTAAATGAGCTTCAAGGTACTCATGCTGCTTCGCTCTAATAGAGGGAGTAATAGCCACGGCAAACAGGCTCATTCATCTCTAAGCATCTCACATAATACCACCTATCATTAAATTAATAATGCTACTCTGCACAAAGAGACAAAGATTAATTTGACAGCTCAGGAGAAAGTAAATCAAACAGAAAACCAGCAACGAGTGCTCAGACCATAACTGTGGCTCCCTGCAGAGAAGTCTGAGGTGTGTCTAAAAAAAAAAAAAAAAAACAAAATGCATCCCTGACCAAGAGCTTATGAATAAAAAAAAAATTAGTGGTCATAGATGTGAGCGTTTTGAGGAAGCAGTGATGGGCTGTATGTAACATTATGAAGCTGCTGTATCTATGTGGCTTCAATCTTAAAGGATTCAAGACAGATGACCAAAGTCTGACCAACAATAATTAGTCAGCAGCTATAAAATGTCAAGGGAACTGGAATACAAAGAAGTAGAACTCTGCATTTCATCATCAGTCAGTGCTCCTCTTCTTCTCGTGTCACGATTCTCTGTGTACAAAGCAATGAGCACACCCAGATGTGTCACTACAAGCAGTTTGACAAAAGTCCAGTTGTTTCTATTGTTCATACGTTAGAAACTCCAAACACTCATTCTTGACATTATTACAATGGCTATGCATCTTCCTTCAGAAGGGATTTATATTCATTTTGCCCAAGCTGAGGGGGCAGAAGCACAGCTGAGAACAAGCAGAAACTTAAAATGAGCAAAATTAGGACAAACAAAAAAAAAAAATAATAACAATTATGCTTTCAGTTTTGGTGAAATTTGTTGTGACAGTCACTTAGAGCTCACATGCTGTGTACGAAGAGTTACAGAGATGGCTTACTCTAAAAGAATAGCTCTTCCTAAAATAAACTACAGCCATCTGGACTCCATCTCGAATGAAATCCAAAAATACTTAGATGCACAGCATTAATTCAAATCATCAGTTGCTAAACATAAAGGAACATGTTCTATTATTTGATCAATTATGTACAAAAATTGTGTCTTTTGCTAAAAAGCGGGATATGGCTGAGGAATGCAGAGACTATTTCTTCTCACATTCTGAAAATGACTGAGACAAAATGTAAGGAAGTAGAAAAACTGAGACACAGCACCCTGCAGGTTAGCTGCTGTAGATTTCTGACACTTTGAAAACCAGAGCTTGGCATTTGTGCAGCGCCTGAGGAGCTGAAGTGGGGCGTACAGCAACAACATGGCTACTGTCACTCAACTTAAACACAAATGAAGTGTGCTTCTTTAACATGAGCTTTTAAAACTGAAAATAATTAAAAAATAATAATAATTATAATAATAATAATGAAAAAAATAATGAAGACAATAATAAAACTGTCAGAGAAATTACATATTGAAGCCTGGAGGGACTCAGGTCTCAAATGGATAATGCCACGGAGGTAATCTGTCAGCAAACTGCAATCAGTCAATCAACGTCACCACTTGGACTGCTTTAATTTATTGAATTCTCAAGAGAAATGCTATGTGGGAGCTAAGAACACATTTACATTTTGTTTACTTGAGAAGACCGGCTGCCAGGACACCCAGCTGTAGCCTCCTTTGGTCAACAAAGCTGCAGTCACTGTCCCTCGTGAGTGGCTGTTTTCCCAGCAAAAGGAAAAGCCCAGCCATTCAGGAGCACATTCAAGTATGCAGTCCACAGTTGCATTTATGTCTAGTTTATATGAACATTCTTAAAGTTTAGGAGAGTAAATTTGGTAAAGTAAATCTATTCTATGTGTTCTGAATGAGTGGTGATGAGTCTTTCTCACCTCAATATGACTATAAAGGACAAATAACACATTCTGACGAAAGCCCAGATGGCCCCCCTTTTCATCACAACATGCATTTGTGGATCTGTGAGGAGTTGAGGGTGTGAAAGAAGTCTCAGAAATTCCACATGCACAACCTGGTCCGCGCAAAATGCAACGTGATCAGTACACATCAGCGTATGAGTAGATGCTCCTTTATGCAAAGTTGTTTTACAGATGTCCATAATATAAGGTATTTGTGTGTGGATTAGGGCATTCATTAGCAAATACACAAAGTTAGAAACACTTGTTCACAAATGTAAATTGTGTAATACGCAATTATGAGGTGATCACTGTAACCTCCTCCTCAAAAACAGCAGAAGGCAGCAATGATATATATACATATATGTACTTTATGATTGTTATTTGACTATATCTTACCTCTTGCTTACACACACACACATTGGTAGCATCCTCAGCGTTGCTGTCTATTGACTTTGAATGAGGTGACATCAAGCACTGCCGAAATGAAGTGTGAATTCATTGTAACCCGAGCTTCAGCCGGTCAGATTGTGGCTGCACAGATAGGGCTCGACTGTGAAATTATACACTTTTCAAAGCAGACAGCTTATTTATGAAGCAAGTGGGAGAAAAAAGTTGACTGGTTGGTTTATTTTATGTGTGACCCCTTTAAGGCTTTGATTTATCAAACAAAATCAAAAAAAAGCCTAAACTGAAAAGGGAAATCTTATGATATTCTGGGAGGATTATATTCATCAATGTACCCCACCTAAACTCAGCTTGTCTGAGTGCATCGTAAATAACACCTCACAGGGTTTAAGGGGTTAAAATATTGGACTAATTCGTTAATCAGGATCTAGTTCATCCTTAAATTCATATGAAAAAGAAATATACACACGAGAGCACAAAAAAGAAATCACCTTTTTTATAGATTTATACCAATGCATGACATAATTGGGTCAATTCATGTCAACATTTGACAAAACCTAAGATAAAATTCAGAAGTCATCAGTTACGGATTTCTGATCAGGATCTAATATCTTTGTTAGATCTTTATCGAAATGGACTAGTTACACCTGTGTTTGTAGAGCAGGGCCATTTTGGAAATCCATCCCAAAGAAATCATCCACAGAATTAGAAACTCCTATTGGTGCTGTTTATGATTTATTACCACATGCTAACATGCTGTTAGTTGGCCTTTATTGTTTTGTTGCCTTTACATTTATCACCAAACTCTTGTTCTCTTTCATATTATTTCTTTCTGAAACACATTTTTATCATGCAGCCTCTTACTTGCTCACAGTAGTTTTTTCATTTTTTTTTTCTTTTGTGGATTTTTTTCACAAGGAAAGGCATTAGCAGCAGCCTTCTGGCAGCTTAATCATGCATTCAGAAATGCAATAGAGTCAAATTAAAGGGACAAGTCAGGAACGCTAACTTCATGGGATTTTTCAACATGTCAGTTCCTCACGCTTCACATATGCACATTTTGCAGGCAGGCATTTTGCAGGCAAGACATGTGTTATTTGTCTTGTCATTTCATGGGTGTTTGAGTACAATCCTTTCAACTTAAGGGGGTCAGAACATTTCTTTTGATTTGGCGTTTTTAACAAACAGTGGTCGGCTTGACTACATGACTACATGAAACATACAAAAATTTAATGTTGATACATTTCTGTCATAGAAGGTAGGAACAAGCTACCGATCATTTTTCTAGCACGTCATTTTGTAGAACAGCCAAACACTCTCTTCTTTTATAAAAGTTAAAATCGTTTTCCCAAGTTTTTGCTTTGTCATCATTTCAAGTGCAAAGTCAGCTCATGAAAATAAGGCAGAGCTGAAGCGTTTGAAAATAAAATTCCACAATCTAAATTTGGAGCACCCTGGCTGTGAAGTGAAATAACATCCAGCTACTGCAGATGGTGCAGTGCAGTATTCCATCTGTTTTTTTGGCTTTTTTTTAAATGTCAAATAAGGTACCTTTTTGAGTCGCCTTCGACGCACATAAGCTTTCTCTGCACGGTGACAACATATTTCTGCAGATATGTTTAAAGAAAATCATTTTTGGAGAAGATTCACAAAACAAATAGTAGTGTGGCTGTGTTCTTTTTATCTATATTCTGAACTCTGCCTTTGCATAATGCAACAATGATGAATTTAACTGCAAGTGCATCTAATTTGCTTTATACTGGGCAGTGTTGTCCTGTCCTCACAAAGAGCCTTAGCTTATGCTTTTTAACAGTTCAAGCTTTTTTTTAAAAAAAAGATTATTACTATTACTATAAATTAATTAATAGTAATGTAGATCTGCCATAAAAAATGAGAGCCATTCAAGTCCTGTGCAGTAAAATGAAACGTTACAATTATTTGACACTATCAGTCTTTTTGAACTGGTATGATAAGACCATTTAGTTTTGGAACAGGAATATTTGATTGCAACCACTGAACCCACGATGCCCCATTTCTCTCTATAACATAAGAAGCAGCGGTGGAATCTCCTGATGGACAAGGCTCAGTTATTTCACAGTCATAAAAAAGGTGTGGGACATGAGTTTGCACTTGCCTGCAGGCCTTTCCCTCCACGGTTCGATAGCATTCTGAGAAATAGCCAAGCATTCAATTCTGCCATTAGCCTCCTCCAATAAGTCCTGCACATAGCTCTGTCCTACATCACAGAGAGAATGCTGGGAAAACGGGGGGGCATTATGACTTTCTGAGTCAGACGAATGGGAGGGTTTCATTTCCAGACTTTGGTACATTGAAATATACAGATGTATAGCTCATAAAAAAAAAGTATTCGTGTTAATGGTATTTCCAAAGCAGAAAAACTCTCCAAGAAAAGCCTGTGATTTTTCACAGAAATTCTGAAACAGCTTCTGATTTCATTACTGAGTTTTCCAAGAGTTATGCCCAGTGGCATTTTATGTTTATGAGCAAAAATAGCCTGTTGTCTGTCCCATCTTGCCCCACAGTCAGGAACATTTTTTTGTGTTATAAAACAAGGGTGTTTCTCAACTGCCCGCAGGAGTGATTGTGAGTGTGTGTGGTTGTTCGTCTACATGTGGCCCTGCGCTGGACTGACGACCTGTCCAGGGCTGTACTCCGGGTCCCTGTGACCCTACATCGGACTAAACCGGTATGGATAATGGATGGATGGAAAACAAGGGTGTATTTCAAGCCCAAAAAAAAAAACTACTACACATAACCAGTTTTGATACCTCATCAAACCAAAAACTGTGACAGTGAAAAATCTCTTTCAAATTTCTTCACGTAAGAAATTTTTAAGTTATTAGACACTTAACATGCAAATGCAAACACTGTTTTTCTCTGATAAAAAATAACAATTACATCACTGGAGAGTTTGCTGCCTGCTTTAAATATTACAAGGCGGTTCTGCAGGAATGTAAACTGCTAGATTTAGGTTCAAATGTGACTTACATTTTAACCTGGTGAGCAGCTTGGTTGGTCAAAATGTGAGAAACTGACATTGGGTTAGCAAAGACATTTACAATTCAAACCTGTTAAAATATTCATACCAAGCACTTGATCATTCATGTACATTGAAATTCTAAATGAGCCATCTACAGGCTTAACTGTGGTCAGTGTTGCCCCTCCACTCCTGCAATGTCACGTTCACGCTATTCCAAAGATGTGCACAATGCAGCACAGCTGTGTCTGGTTAATGAGACACCTGAACCCAACCACTGCTTGATCTTTATTGCTATAAAGGATCAAATGCAATAACAATAGGATGACCTTAAACATTAAATGACAACCAAACCCTGAAGGGTGTCAGAAACAGTCTTCACAAGAATACAAAGACACAGAAGAGTACTGTACGATTTAATACCAGACTGTGACTGCACAGCACTTTCTTGAGCTCAAATGTGGAGTCTGCAACACTGAAAATGGTTGCATGTGCTGGTCAGAGAGACAGAGCCCACCATCACTAATCGTAAATCCCACCTCAGGACCTCAGCAGTTCTCTCATTATATAGTTCTCAGCTGTTCTGCCCTGAAAAGGAAGGTTGGGGGCAACTGCGGGTGTTGCGGTAATCCTTATCCATTTTTACCAATTTCCAAAACCAGATTGTCTTGGCAAAGAGATGGAGACACTGTGAGCAGCAGGGATTGTGCAGGATTCTGAAGTTAGGGTTAGAGACAGAGGGCAGGGAAAAGGAAAGACAGCCAGTTGGAACACGGATGAAGCACAGGCTGCAGAAGAGAGGTAGAATAATGGAAGGATGAGGCATGAGCCGCATGGATGTGACACAAAAAGAAATAAAGGTATGAACAGGAAAAGCATAAAGGTATATGCAAAGTGTGTGAATGTGTGCTCACTTGCCTGCTCGTATGTATGTGTGTGCATATGTGTGTGTGTTTACCAGACTGAGTAAGCCTCCCTTTATTTTCTGTAAGGATTAAGCGGACAGCTCCAGCACATGCACATTCTCGGGCTTAGCTTGGTGCCAGACTCTGAGGCACGCTCACAGGGGAGTGCATGAAAAAGCTGTGATAACAAGCACACGGCTAGAGAAATGATGAGCACATTCAACAACTGTTATTGAAGGCTCCACCACAGGATCAGACGTGAAGACAACAACGGTTTATTATGTGGCATGGGAAATTCTGGAGGCCAAAACATACCGTTGACACTTAAACAGAACTGTTATGTGATTAAAATTGGTACCCTGAAGAAAAATTCATATCTCTAAATTTTAAACTGAAAATGGTTGAGTCTCTTCCATCGCGTCTAGTAAATTTTGTGTTTCCTTTAGGCAGAGCTGCGTGCTGCTGCCGCATGAGGAAGCTTAGCAAAGTGAAGTCACACGGGTCGTACACTATCATACAATTCCCTAGGTTTGAGCAGCTGCTAATCTCAGCTGCCTCAGGAGTGGATCATCCAATTACAAAACTCTGACCCTTCAAATGACCCAATCAGTACCAAGCACAGAGGTACACACAACTGTCACTACATGAGATAAAAGGACCAAGATTGCCTTTTTTTGGGGTACCAGAGGGATTGTCAGCACTTTGTTTCTCCTCTCTGTTAGAGATATAGTGGGTGAAATTGTGCCCAAGTTTGATATATTTAAAGGATTATTTGCTTTTTATCTTTTAAAACAAGAAAAGAGACCCTGTGCTGTCGGAGGGGAAAGGGTATTTACAAAGTACGCCTAATGGTTGAATGAAAGAATTATCTACATCTCAGTCCTTTCAGTTTTCAAGTAAAGGATCATTCCAGAGTTAAAACCACCCTAGTATTAGATGTATGAAGTGTACACTGCTGCTAGGGCCCAAAACGACATGAAATGAAGCAGCTTTATGAGAGAATGGGATATGTGTTTGCAGAAAAATGACAATGAATGTTATCACATGGAGAAATAGGGTTAGGCTTAGGGTCTAAAAGTGCTATTTTAAGCCTCTGATAAGCAAATGTTTAATCCATTTAAAACAGCACAAAGGGTTTTTCTCATGTTACAATATCAGTTTCAATTTAATTTTAAAGGAATATATGACTACTTTTAGGAAGTTTGCACTGCTCTAAAGTATCAAATAAAGCTGACTACAGTACATTAGGCCAGTTCTGATTTTCTCTCTAAAATCACTCCTATACAAATCTTGCAGCAGATTACCAGGGCTTCTCTTTCACATATTTTTTTTTATAAACTTTGAACTTTTGGAAAAGAAAAAAAAACCTATGCAACTGGTAATTAAAACTAAGAAGTAAATCTTATGGTGTTAGTAGCCATACTGATTGTTTTTTTACCGCTTTTTGGTCTAATATATTGATATGTTCCAGTCTTGTTTCTCCCATACAATCATCCTAAAGTAAAAGAGAGAAATTATGGACAATGTGAAGTTAAAAAAAAACATAATGTGACATGTGAATTTACAGCATGATTGTTACTGTATGAAACCTTTGCAAGTAAGAAGCCAGTAGAGTTCTTAAACACGACCAGAAACAGTTTTTTTCTTTTGCTTCTTACCATTTAGTATGCGTAACCACAGCTCACTTGTGAAGCTAATATGAAATGGCATGGCAACGTGACATGTTGTAATAAGGAAACTCATTATAACTAACCTTGTGGAAGTTTCACAAGAAAAAAGTAAATATTGTGTGTAGACCAAGGGCTTCTTCTGAATTAAGTCATGAGGAACATTGCCAAAAACGTTAACACTCATGTCTGAATGACTGGATACTGTGATTATAAATGCTATGTTTCCTAAAAAATGTAAACACATCCAATCAATTTTTACCAGCCTATAATCTATAATCTTCAAACATTAACAGACATATGATACCGAGTTTGCTCAGCTCGCTTATTTGTCCGATTTTTGAATTTCTTCTGGTCTTGGTTGTGATCTCTTGCCTTTAAGCAGACAGCATCAGTCACTTCTGCACTCACTGATGTGATGAGTCTAAGTTGTTTTAATTTTAATAATCATAACAGTTTTAGAGGCTCACGGTTTGGCTGCTGCAGGCCTTCATGAAGCACTGATGTTTGTTTACTGCGCTAACTTCAGAGTGAAAGAGATTCACCCCACAAAACTCTGACAGACACACACAAACACTTCATTTCCACATAAACACAAATTCTTGTCCCTGACCTAGATATGAGTAATTTGGCAGTGCTGCTACTCTCTCTTAAGAGTCCAAACAGAGTCTGCCTCTTTTCTGTCTCCTGGAGCAAACAATGTTCCTGTTTGTAACACACTGTCAGATTCTGTCATCAGAAAAATTCATTCAGAAATCCACAAGCGAGAAGGAGACTTTATCTTCGAAATGATGGGCTCTTTCTACGTTGGGCTTTCCAAAAAGACAACAAATAAAGACTGCAGTATTGTCTTAGCACACAAATGCTCTGAGCAATAGTTGTATGTGTTGCATAAAATGCATGCAAAATGACTGAAAAATGTTTGGAGTCACCATTCAGTCCAAATTTGCTTTAAAACAGGTTCAGGCTTTGATTCATTTCACTAGTTCAGCTTTTATTCCACACTCATGATATACATGAGGGTACACCTTCTAGTTACACCTTGCTTTAATAACTTTGATAAAATATAATTATTCAATAATTTCCCATTGGGAGTAGAAGCACTTCCAGTGTGCTGAAAGCTACACGCTTACTCAAAGGGTTAACATTCAGAAACTGCTACTTCCTTCAAGAGTAACAAGCCTTGAAGCAAATACAACATGAAAGAATGGTGTTCCTTGTATTCTGTAGGCTGTGGTGGACCAGTTTCTGATGACCATGGCCTCATGAAATAATTAGGCTGGGTTAGTTGTTCTGCTAGGTGTTACATAGACTTAAAAGTGATCAGCTGATCTTTTTTTTTTCTTTTTTTAACTAGAAGTAATGGAAGTAATTTTCTTCAGTTTCAGAGCCTCCAAGTGCAACATTACAAGTAAAATAAGAGTTAAATGCTTCCCATTTTCTATAAGCTCCCACACCAAAGACATGATTTTGTGCATGTTTTTTTATCTGTCAGTATAATTATGCTGTGTTCAATGACTAACCAAAAAAAAAAAAAAGGAAAAAAAATCCCATTTTCTGACTTCCCTGTCAACCAGTCGTCATTTGAGCCTCTCAAGCTGAAAATTGCTACCGATCACCTTCGTTGTAAATTAGAACACAATCAATGGACACAAGCTTCTATTAACGTTGCACAGAGGTCAAGCAAAGTACCCCACAATAATTCATGTGTGTTAGCATTTACTCTGTACGGGGTTATATTATAAGCACAAAATATAGGATTGAAATACCCCTTTACAGCACAACCCTCTCAGATTAAAAACTCCTTCAATATGTGTGACATGGCCAGTTTTAACTAAAAGAATGTTACAGTAGCAGACATTTAGGGGAAAGATCATCACAAAAATCTGATCAACTGCTCTAGAGGGGGTCATAAAAAAATATAAATGTAGGTGCAACATGTGTGACTAAAAGCAGAAGTGATTCTCATTGTGATGCAAGCAGGACGCAGCTCGAGTAGAGACGTATCCTTTGACTCAAAGTAGGTTACTGACTTCCTGTTTCACACCTTTTTTCATAAAAAAAAAAAAAAAAACAAGGAGAACAAATGCATGAACCAAGAGGGACCGAAGCCAAGCTGCAACAAAAACAAAGAAAAGAAGAAGCAGATGCCAATGCTTTCCTGAGACTGATTCCTTAACTTCTAATTTCTCCACAGCCAAATCTAGAAGGTTTTGCTATATCTGCTAGGTAACCTTTACAGCATCCTCAACATGAATTTGAAAAGAATATTTCAAATAGAATAAAATGGAATAGAATACACTGTATAAATTCATTTAGGATCATAAGGTAGGTTTTTGAAAGTACAGTTTTCACACAATAATCACAATGGAGAAAACCCATCTATTTTGAAACACCACTTCCTTTGCTTTAAACTATTATAATAGATATTATTGTTGTACGTTCCACAGAATCAGATAAGCCTTATCAGTACTTTGTGAGATGTTGTATTTTTGCTTATTGTTATATAATTACAGTAACTGGAGCAGAATGGCTTACTATTCCTCTCTCTGACACACATTTGTGTGCTTGTTCATTCTGCTCTTCACTGAATAGAGTATAGTCAAGTAGTTGGCCATCATATTTATTTGGTCAAGTTAGCTGACACTAAATTTGGAACACGCTAGTTTCGTAATGACCTGTCCAGAGTGCACGTCTGCCTTTCACCCAAAGAGAGCCGGGATAGGCTCCAGCAGATCCCTGTGACCCTGCACAGGACTAAGTGGGTATAGATCACGGATGGATGGATAGTTTTGTAATCAATATAAGGTCTAATTTTCTGTGCTTAATGTTAATCTTAATCACTTTATTTAGTGTAGAGTGAGAATTTAGTAGAGTAGAGGGAATTTAGTGTATTGTATATTAATGAACATTTAAAACGTAAATATACCCAATTATAGCCAGAAAGCTAATTTGCATTGGCAGTCCCCCTGTAGGACTCAATAACAAGCTACATACAACATTACACACAGTATAAATAATACAAAACATAGACATAGTCAAAGATCGCACATTTGTAACAACAGAAGAAAGTCAGAATGGAAAGAACGAAAAAACAAGACAAGCCTGTTGACTGCAGACTGGAGAAGGTAAAGTGCAAGTGCTAAAGTGCTTTTAGCAATATGATGTAAAATGCTCAAGTTATTGCACGTTGCCCATTTGCATGGGTTTTTAAAGTGCATAATGTCTTGTACAGTGCATTAACAGGTTTGCATAAATAGTTAAACCCATGTAAGCGAGATTGTGTATAGAGCACATAAATATTAGGGATGCAACGGTACTCGGTAAAAGACGGTACGGTTCGGTACGACCTGCACAGGACAATACGTTTTTATGTCCCGCGGTATTTATGTTTCAATAACTTTGCATTGGACTTGCATGTGAGCGTGCGTGCCTTTTAGGCAACAGGCCCGCCACTGCATGTCAATGTCCACTCGCCTCCGCTCACTCACAGTCACCAGCCTATAACACTTTGGCCGGTTGTCTACAAATCATAGACGCAGGAAAGAAAAAAAAAAAACAAAAAACAAGCAGGCATGGCCACCGGTAGCGGAGAAATTGGGAAAACTTTTTTTAATCACTGGTGTGGGAGCATTTTAGTTTTGCTGTTGAATACACCTGTGTGGGAGTGAAAACAGTTAACAGTTAACAGAATGCAATCCTCCACTTCCCTAAACCCGGATCTTACCTGCCTAAGATCCAGTTGTTACCAGTTGTGCGTCTTGGCACAGCTGGCTTTTTGAAATACTGCAGAACGAATCGTTGAACGCGCATTTGAAGATCATGACATATCGGAAATAAATTCCATCCAACCTTTTCCAGCTTGACATCAGAGACAAAGATCTCCTTGGTTTCCTCCACAGCAGACGTCTGAATGAGATCATGCCACAGCTGTACAGTTTGACGTGTCTGGCCGTGACTATTCCCACAACCACCACAACTGCTGACCAGACATCCTCGGACCTCAAGAGAATAAAAACGTATGCAAGTAATACGGTGATGCGTAATCAAGAGGTAGAGCTGTTTGTGCACGTCCATATGTGACCAAGTGGAAGCACATTTATGCCTTTTGGATGCACCCATTTACGCACCGACATGCAAGTTGCGCTTTCCGCAAACTCGGTATCTTGCGATCGCGGGTTTAGGGTAGCGGGTGGTCTGAAACTGTACCAAATCCATACCGAAAACGTGACACAAAAACTGCGGTACGGACTGTACCGTGAGCCACCTGTACCGTTGCACCCCTAATAAATATATATGTATGCAAACAGGTCACACGCCGGGTCTGTTTTCAGCAGGTGAACAATAGAATAAAATATGATCAACAATTAAAGATCACAGATTTGAGATGTTTGAAGCCAAATTCTTGAGATTCCCCTTAAAGGAAGAGTAGGAGGGACAATCCCTTATTGTATAAGAAAGGCTATTCCAGATTTTCCCACACACAACAGATACCATATTCATCCCAAAGGAGGTTCGCCTATGGGGTATCTCACAGTCACCTCTATCACACGCCCGAGTGTTTATACCACTCACAGATCTCCTTCTGAAGAACTCTTTCAGCGACGGTGGTGCAAGACCATGGAGGGTTTTGTACAAAAAGCAGGCATATCTAAAGGTTTTGAAATTTTGGAAGCTTAAAAGTTTATGTTTTTTTTAGAATGCTACAAGTATGAACTGAATGTGGCTTTTTGTCTAGGATTTTTAGTCCTTTTTTATAAAGGGATTCAATCAGTTTGAGTGCTGTAGAGCATGTTAATGACCAGCTAGGTAAGCAATAGTCAATGTGTGATAGGATCATTGAATGGAAAAACATGAGTGCTGCACCGTCAGTAAATGAGTTTCTTATCTGTCTGAAGTTTGCCAAGCCATATTTAACAGAGTTACACACTTTCTTGATGTGTTTCCTGAAGGAGAGCGTCGAATATAGGATGACTCCCAGGTATATATAATAACCAAATAACCAAAATAACCAAAAATAACATCATCATCTGCGTACAACTGGGCTTGGAAACCATCACAGATATAAGAAAATAATAATAATCCTTAATGTACAAGGAAAACAAAATAGGTCCAAGTATGGACCCCTGAGGGACCCCCACAGGACAGTCCAGGTAAGGAGATTCGGCAACACTGACCACCACACAACTGCTTTCTGTCAGCGAGGTAAGATCCCATTCATTTAAGAGCGGATGTAGAGAAATTAAAACGGGACAGCTTGGCCAACAGTACTCGGTGGTCCACGGTGTCAAAGGCCCTCTTAAGATCAAGAAAAATGACACCCACGCAAAGCATTTCATTTGATTTTTTCAACAAGCTGAAAACTAAGAGGGAAAGTCTTGCAAACAAAATAATAATGCAGTTTCCATCCATCACTGTCTGTCTTATGTCTTGAGTTTTTGTCTGTCCTGTCCTTTCACGCCCAACTGTCAGTGATGTTCAGTCCTATATGACAGAATCAGGGTTTTGGGAGTCAATAAAACATGTTAGATCAGACTGTCAAAGAGGGCTGGTGAAGGACACTTTCACTATCACTCACACATGTGTACAAGGAAACTATCTGCTGCAAGATTAAATTGGGTGAATATCTGACTTTGTAAAAAATAATAAGGTATTGCAAGATTATGCCACTAACTATTAATATATGTGCAGACAGTTGCGAAAGAAGAAAAAAGTTGGCTCATGAGGTTGCTATATTTTTCAAAAGATATTTTTTGAAAACAAAATTAATAAACCCCAAATCCAGTTGTCAACATCACTTGAATCAAAGTGCTGCCCACAGCTTTTGCTGCATTAGTATACCTGGGTGACAGCCTAAGCATTGGTTTGTGTGGGAAACTTTGTATTATATTGAACAAAACTCAACAATTGCCTTCAAGCTCTGGTCAAAATTGGAGGACTCCTTTTTTCTGCAGTAACTCTGGCTTTTGCTGAAGGTCACATTATAGAACATTAAATTCAGCTGCCTGACAAAGCTCCCAGATACAGACACAAGTTTTGATTTCTCAATTTTTTGGGTCACTGGTTTTATGGGAGCAGGTTTTTTGGCCAGGAAAGGAAAAGGTATTTTGTTGAACATGGACAGAGGAACAGGAGAAGAAATGAATAGAGGAGTTAAATAATTTAATTTGGAGAGCACAAACGTCATCTCAATTAGCGCAGCGGATGAGCTCAACACCTTGCATGCACGAACATACACATGCTGCATGGTGTGTTGTGGGAAATGGAAGCAACTTGTGTCAAAGAAATGGATGATAACACAAAAGTTGAAGAGAGGGGAGAAAGAGAGAGCCATCTGCCTCTTGCATTAGTGCTTTAGAAGCAGCAGAAAAGCTCCAAGAGAGCAGTTTTTGAGGTTCAAACAAACCTCACACACTCGTCACTCTCCACTGAGGCTTCTGTCCAAATCAGCAGACACACTGTCTCACATGAATCATGCTCACCAAACACAAGCTTTTCCTCCCTTCCAGTACTAAACCTCTATTCACGGCTAAGAAAAAAAAAAAAACGCATTTACACCATGGCTATCTTTCTACCTCTTTCAGGCTTTTAGAGCTCAGAGAAGTATATTTAGTCAGTGTGATGGGAAAAGCAGCAGAGGATGAATCTTCTTATTAAAGCAACTCTCATCCTTACTCTAATCCCTCCTTCAAGTACCTGTCAAAACAGAAGCTTCCACTTGCACTTGCAAAAACCTCCATTTAAATCATATAGTGGAGGTGTATGAAGGCCACAGCAGCCAAGATACGGATTTAAACAAAAAAGACATAGCTTTAACATTAAAGGCTTTGTAGTTTAGAAAAAAAGAGATAACATGGACTCTGATCTAGGGGGCTACACAGCTGAACCCACGCATCCCATCAGTTTAGTTGTTTTCTTCACTGACCTTTCAACTTGTAGAAGTCCTTTTATCCCCATATGACCTCTTCTGGATTTTCACTTTATAAATAAATATTGACACATTTATTTCAAATAGCTTACACATTGTGTGTTAAGCAGAACGGACCAAGTGCAAAAGCATGGGTCAAATCCCAGGCTCTGGGGCAGATCAGTTGCAGGTTACTTTGGCACCTGGCATAAAAGCTCAGTGAATCTGAAGCACTCTAAACCGAGCTGGTGCATGTCAATAAGGAATATCAACTTCAGCCTAGCACAAGATTTATTCTGTCAGCCCCAAATTAATCATAGCCTGGCATCACATCAAAACAGCAAAGGTTACCAGTAATACCCAGCTTTGTTACCTTCTCACATGAAGCCTGAAATTCAACAGCCAGCTGAATGTGGTTACATATACACTATAATGTCCCAAAGTATTTGTTCATCTATCCAAATGATCGGAATCAGGTGTTCCAATCACTTCAATGGTCACGGGTGTATAAAATTAAGCACCTAGGCATGCAGACTGTTTCTACAAACAATTTTTGAAAGAAATAGGTCGCTCTCAGGAGCTCAATGAAATTCCAGCGTGGAACTGTGATAGGATGCCACCTGTGCAACAAATCCAGTTGTGAAATTTCCTCGCTCCTAAATATTCCACAGTCAACTGTCAGCTGTACTAAAAAGAAATGGAAGTGTTTTGAAACGACAGCAACTCAGCCACGAAGTGGTAGACCACGTAAATTGATGGAGTGGGGTCAGAGGATGCTGAAGCACATAGTGAGAAGAGGTCGCCAACTTTCTGCAGAGTCAATCACTACAGACCTCCAAACTTCATGTGGCCTTCAGACTAGCTCAACAACAGTGCACAGAGAGCTTCATGAATGGGTTTCCATGGTCGAGCAGCTGCATCCAAGGGCCAATTCCAATTCCTCCCTTAACCTTCAATCTCAACCCTCGCCCTTAACCCTCAATTTTTGGCCCTCAATCTTAACCTTCGAAAGTAAGTGTGAGGGTTATCTTGTGACTTAGAAATGGGACATCCCTCGAGTGCAGTTACGTCATCAGACTGAAATGTATCAGAGCCCGTGTTGTCTCTGTATTTCCTGAAATGACTCAGGGATAACATTGAAAAGAGCGCTGTATATTCTCTAAATAATATTAGCAAATAACACAATAGAGGATACATTATTCAGTCCATCGTCGCTACACAACAAGGTATACAAGTAACGTGAAGCCGACCCGGACCGCCGACGGGACCCGGACCGCTGACAGGACCCGGACCGCTGGCGGGACCCGGACCGCCGACGGGACCCGGACCGCCGACGGGACCCGGACCGCTGACGGGACGGCGGAACGGGACCACCGACGAGTACAAGTAACGTGAAGCCGACCTGGACCGCTGACGGGACCTGGACCGCTGACGGGGCCGGGACCGCTGACGGGACCGGGACCGCCACGGTCGGCGGACCGGTCCCTTCGGCGGTCGGGGTCGGCTTCACGTTAGTTTGTTGTGTAGCGACGGAGGACTGAATAATGTACCGGGACCACCGACGAGTACAACGTGAAGCTGACGGGACCGCCGGTCCAGCAGCAAACACCGTAAAGTAAAAAAATAAATGTTACGCAACAACGATGTTAATCCATGAAAAAAGTCTCAAACAAACATAATAAAATGGTTTCGTAACATTTATATCTTTAAGATATACGAAGATACTTACGTTTGTAGCTAGCTTCTGGATAGCCCTTACTGGTGTCGGAAAATCTCAATTTTGAGGGCGATACAGCCCTCAAACTCGTCCCTCAACTTGATGTCCCTTAGAATTGGGACAGCACTTGCCCTTAGCGGGAGCGCGCATTTTTGAGATTGAGGGTTGAGATTGAGGGTTAAGGGAGGAATTGGAATTCACCCCAAGTCATGCATCACCAAGTGCAATGGAAAGCGTGGTGGTGTAAAGAATGCCGCCACTGGACTCTAGGGCAGTGGAGGCACACTCTCTGTTGCGATCTAGGGGGATTTACCTCACTAGAATTCCTCAATTCATTTAAGCTGGTGACGAGGAGATTCGCCTAGCACTAACTGCACACTTTCATCCAAATGCCTACCTTGCTTACTCCAATAACTGACCTAAGAGCCTGGCGGCTCAAGGTCCAGCTATTGGTTACATTTGTTAACTGCAGCTCCCCTCTTATTATCTGGGCTCTTCTTACCGACTAGGTCCAGTTTTAGTGGCTTGGACAACAAGCCCCAAGGATTTGTAACAATTTTGGACTAGATCAACCAATAAGAACCTTGCGTTGTTATTTGTGTCATTAAGGTAGAGGTATACCCATTCTTTACAATTGTGGGGACAGTTTCAATATCAACCACAACGTCTTGTGTTAATTTTATATTTATTAAGCTAGGTTTGCAGGGTTAAGTGACAGCATTCATTGATTAAATATTGATTGAACATAGAAAGACAAACTTTAATTCTATTCTAAAAATCAAGCTGTGGCTTACAAATCGATTCATCTGCGTTGATCCAAGGATGGTTGGGGTGCAAGCGAATGGCCAATTCACTATCCTCCGAGACTGCTGAGGCTAGGTAGAGAGAGCATGCGGTCAGGCCCCCGGGAACTCTGATATCTGGCCCCTCCTCCTTGCTAGCCGTGAGCTAGGGTATCCGACATCCTCTGACCTCAAGAGAATAAAAATGTATGCAAGTAATACAGTGATGCGTAATCGCGAGGTAGAGCCGTTTGTGCACGCGCACATGTGACCAGGAGGATGCACATTTATTCAATTTGGACGCGCTCTTTTACGCACCTACATGCGAGTTACGCTTTTTGCAAACTCGGTATCTTGCGATCGCAGGTAGCGGGTGCAGGATAGCGGGTGGTCTGAAACTGTACCGAATCTGTACCGAAACCGTGACACAAAAAATGCGGTACGGACCGTACCATGAGCCACCTGTACCGTTGCACCTTTAATAAATATGTATAACATTTCCAGTGAATGCTGAACTAAGTGATTGCATTTTAAGCTGAAGAACGTGAGGTAAATAAGTAAAAGTAAAATAAGTCCATAACTTTTATATAAGAGTTATAAGAAGAGAATGGAGCTTCAGAGGTCTGTTAGAAACAAAGACAAACAATTCACTTGGCCTTAAGATATATGAAACAGGTTCCATCCCCAGAAGATAACATCTCTATAATGATGCTGCACACTCACATTCAGTAGGTTTGGAAAACAGTTTTGTTTCAAAGGCAGATGACTAATAAAGTGTGTTATTAATGACCTGTCCAGTTTTTATCTGTAGCCTAGACAACCGTTTTATTGCAACTTAGTATGTTGTGCACATTTAGCTTTAATAAAATATGACTTCTTTTACACCACACGTAAACTGCATTTGTTAAGCTCAAAGCTGTTTCCAGTTACCAAGAATAGGCTGATAGGCTCCAGCAGATCCCTGTGACCCTGCAGAGGATTCAGCAGGTATAGATAATGGATGGATGGATGGATGGATAGATGGACGGATGGATGGTTGGATGGAAGAATAGGCTGATGTGGTTCAAGAGAGGAATATAACGTAGTTCTTAAATCATGATCACCTTTTCATTTCTTAATTTAATACTTATACAAAATTGTTAGGAACAGTAAATTACTAACTAATGTTGCATGAATTAAAGTTGTAAATATACCACACTTACAGCAGATAAAGATTCAAGTAATCATGGACTGGCTGCAAAAATCCTGATTGGACCAACCTTGATTGTCTGCATGATTTTCCACATGAAGTCCAAAGCTCCATCTATCTACAACATGAGCATGACATTAAACTTAAACACTACTTCCAATTCTTCACAGTGTTCTTTTGTCCCTGAACATTCCAGGCAGCTCATTAAATTTTAAGCATTTGCAACATCCTTCCAGTTCACACTCTTTCCTGACTACCTCTATTGCATAGTCTTAAATAAACAAAAAGGAAAATGATTTTTTAAAAAAAAGGTAGTTGCTTTCAAGGATCTCAAACTGACTCTTTGTTGATCATAAATACAGCAAAGCTTTTCTAAATGAGCTGGTTTCCACATAAATGAAGATATGTGCGTGAATGGTACAGAGACAGAACAATGTCACGTCTCCTTCAATGGTTCTTACATCGCTTCCAGCTTGGAGGGTAGTACAGAGGTGTAACTGGGATGAAATGAGTGCTGTGTGAACTTGCATTTCAAAAAGCACAACTGCATGCAAGGATGGCAGCAAAGAAAATAAAGAGGATGGAATTAATCTGTCACGGGGATGGTGAGAGACTGACAGCAGAGTTCAGGCCCACTGTCAGAACGCTGAGTCAAATGACAAGCAAGCCAAAGATGTAGCAGGAAAAGATGAAAAAAATAATAAAGCAAAAATCCAGTGAATGACTGACACATCACTATCACTATCTCTTAGTTTTGGAACAACATAAAAGCCAGGCAGTATAAGGATACTGGACACTTCTTCTTCACCTCCACATCTACCTCTCTCTGCACCGTTGGATATCTGCTGCTGTTGCTGTTAACTATGGCAAACTGTGATAGTAATGAGCTTTCCATCTCCTCCTCAGATAGTATAGGTATGTACCCATTTACTTCTGCCAAGGACGGTGACCACAGGAGAAAAAGGAGTGTAGAAAATGAGTTGACGGCAGAGTATGAGAATGTTTTCAGAGGTTTGAATATGAACGTGTACGCTGTCAAATATAAGTCATTAAACTCACATCACAGAATGCAGGATGATCAAAAATGACAAACTGCCAGTAGGACACAGCCAACTTTAAACATCACATGAAAACATCAGGACCTTGGGATAAGTTCTCTAGACACCTACGTGTCAAAACTTAGCAGACTTGGTGGAGCCAAAATGATAAACAGAAGCGATGGCCCTCAACAGACCAGAATCTAGAACATAAGTCATGGACTTATGAACCAGCATTATACAATAAGGCCCCAAAATGCAGTTTTAATATTACAGAGAGTTAAGTTAATATGTGTGTAGACGTGGGTCATGGTGATTTTTTTTTTTTTTTTACATCGCATTGTATGTATCTGCAAGGCTGGAACCTTATTTCACTCAGGTGTGTGCCCTGAGCTGGATTACCTGGGTTTTCCGAAGGCACTTTTTGTCTCAGTGGAACAGTGCTATAAGGCCGAGATGTTCCATGTTGTAGCTGATTGCTACAAACATGCTCCAGGCGATTTTATTTTTCCAAGTATATGTGAAGATCACGAGAGTGTGATCACTGCTAGAGGGCATGGAAATGGAGAAATTAGCCTTATTCGCTCACACCGTACAAGCTTGAATCATTATTTAAATTTTGTTTTTACGTACAGTGGTGTGACTGGCGAGTGCTGCAACGTGTGTTTGAAGAGATCGCTTGTGTCATCAAACGAGATAGAATCCACAGAGCTTTTAAAGAGCTTGTGTCATCAAACAACAGCTGTCTTACAACGATCTTACAAAACAGCTATCTTACAGCTAGCTGTTGTTAAGATCGAGGCGTAAGAATAATAAACCCAGATGGAACAATTTTGGCAAACGATGCAGATGTGGGTTTTGTGAACTACCCAGGTTGTACCCTTTTCTCCCAGGTCTGGGAAACATGTTCATCACCCTGTCTTCCAACACATACCCCAACAGGGGTCTCATTAATTATGGACAAGACACGCTTGACACACAGTTCAGTACTGGCCTTTTCTGGAATGATACCTTTGGATGCATGCACAAGAGCTTCATTGAGAGAAACAACCAAGGTCTGGTATCCCAAGGCAGATATACAACAGAGTGCCTAGTATTGTAACTGATTGTCCCTATCCACGCAGACCTGTTTCTTCAAGAAAAACTATTACTGATTTATATTTATTTATGCTAATTTATACTAAAATTTAGACGGTCTGAAGACAAATTATGTCCCATGACCCTAAAATACCGACTATATTGTGAAGATGATGTCCACCAGTTTTAATTGTGAAGCTAGAGAGTTGGTTGATGTGATGCAGAGGAGGAAAGTGGATATTCTGTGTGTTCAGGAGACCAGGTGGAAAGGTAGCAAAGCTAGAAGCTCAGGAGCAGGGTTCAAACTGTTTTATCAAACCAGATGGAAGGTGAAATGGAGTAGAAATTATCTTGAAGTAGAATTTTGTTAAGAATGTTCTGGAGGTGAAAAGAGTGTCAGATAGAGTGATGAGTCTGAAGATAGAGGCTCTGGGTGGTCAGAAGGGGTTCCCAGATGACTGACAACCACAGCAAATGTGATCACGGAGACGGGTAAGAGAGTACTTAGCGTGTCATCTGGCAGGAAAACAAACAAAGAGAGATAAATATGTGAAGGATGTGCAACAGGTGGTAAGAGATGGAAATGTATTGACAGATGCCAGGAGTGCGACAGGAAGATGAAAAGAGAATGAATGAGGAAAATGAGAGCGAAGAGTAGAAGAGGTGGCCATTGTGGACAAAGAGGTAGCAAAGGTTAGTAAGACTGAAGTAAGGAGGGCATTGAAGAGGATGAAAAGTGGAAAGGCTGTTGATCCTAATGATATACCTGTGGAGGCATGGAAGTGTCTTGGAGAGGTGGCAGTAGAGTTTTTGATTCAGACGTTCAACAAGATCTTAGAAAGTTACAGGATGCTTGAGGAATGGAGGAGAAGTGTGCTGGTGCAGATTTTTAAAAACAAGTGAGACGTGCAGAGTTGTGGCATCTACAGAGGAATAAAGTTGATGAGCCACACAGTGAAGTTATGGGAAAGAGTAGTGGAGGCTAAACCAAGGGCAGAAGTGAGCCTTGGAAAAATAAGAAAGTCCTGGGGAGAACGTGAAGTATCAGAGTGCTCCATTTGGAGACGTGATGATTTATGGATCTGATTGCAAAGGGTACCTAATTGAAAAATGTGATCAGTGGTACTAACTTTATTCAACATCCTGATACCATAACGTACATGCATCAAGTCTCCAAAAAAAGATTTACAACAGATAATAGTCTGTGTTTACATGTGCTCATTAAGGCTGTGTAGAAGGGCATTGCACCAGCCTTTCTGAGGAAAAGGCCCCTTACACACTCGCACACACAATCATAGAAAATGGTGCTTACTCACAAATTGTGGATAATTTACATGCATGAGGTCTCAAAGAGATTTAAAACAACCGCTAGTCTGTGTTTACACCACTTGCCCAGGCAGTGGTACTGACCTTTCGACCAGGCATTAAAATGGTCTTAACTTATCGATCTGTATACATGCACAACGATCTCAGATTCTAACAAATGTAAAGCACCAGTTGGCCTGTGGTGTATACCACTTTACTCAGACAGTGTAAGAACCCAGTGGTACTGACTTTTCTTGAGGACAAGGCCAATTAAGACCTCTACACACACACACACACTTACAGAGCCTCTGTGAATGTGCGTGCCTCTGTGTGCGTGCCCCTGTGATAATAATATCAAAACCTACTGACGCACAGTGTTAGTTTGGGTTTGATGTTATTATCACAGGGCTAAAGAAGTACCATGATGCTGCCCAGCTTATATGTTGTTTCAAAACTCTATGAGATCATGACATGTCAGTCACTTATTGGCTTTTTGCTTTAAAAACATACCAAAGAGTCATCCAGGTAAGCACCACCCTTTTCCATGTACACATGTGTCTGGTAAGCTCTTCTTAGAAAAAAAAGCAACAAGTTAAGCAGTCATTAACCAGAGACGCTAGGGACTTGTTGCTGGCTGTGGACAACAAAGTAGACGAAAGGGGCGGACTGTCCTCAGGGTTTTGAACGGGGTAATGCTTTGTGAAAGACATCACAGGGAATGTACCTATGGAGAGTGGAGGCAGAATGAGGAGCATATATCCATTGTATCTTTATAGAGCAGTCTCTGTGTGAAAGTGGACAGACCATATTTGTGTTCAGATGTAGAACCACCAGGTACCTCTCCCCCTGAGAGCCATACAGTTAAAAACTAAGCTGTATTCTTGTAGATTTGTTGTTACCAGTGGCTGTAATAATAAAAGAGAAAATAAAAGAAAAACAAAAGAAATCATAAAAGTGTTGCAATTGTTGTTAGTCAACATATTACCAGAGTTAAAAAAAAAAAAAAAAACTCATGGAAAACTAATGATTCTTAAAGTACAGCAGTGATATTTGTCTTCCATGCAAGGGTTAATAAACCAAACAGTGTCAAGGTTCTGCCAAACTAAGATATACTGTCTGAAAAAGAAGGACATGACAAAGTAACATTTCCATGACTTCTGTTCTGTATGCGTGTTTCTTTTTATTTATTTTTTTCTCACACTGTTGCGTTTCCTGTGCGGATGTTCAGCCACATATGAAGCGTTTCTCACAGACAGGGATGATGCATAGTGAAAGGTTGATTCATGACTAAAACAGGCCCAGAGGCTACTACAGATGCCTCATCTAAATAAATGAGTCTTTTTAATCAATAAGTCATCTACCCTCTGTGAAGAGTACTGAGGCAACCATCCAATATACGTGCAGATTCATGAAGTAACTATTCTTTCTTATAAACACATTTATGAAAAAGTGAGAGGTAGAAATGCAGACTGCCAAAGACAACTGATTTTTATCCTGTTAAAATCCATTATGATAAAGCATGGCTCAGCTCATGTGATGAAAAACTTTAAATGTGAAAGTATTTTTTCAAAGAGAATAATTTTCTCCTCATGATTTTATAATCAAACTTTGGATATAGCAGAACAATAAACTGGGTCAGCTACAGCTCAAAGTCGATGCTGCACACAGTCAGTTGTGCATGCATGTTGTATATATGATGAGGGTGACAGTCATGGATTTTTACTTGCCTGCAATAAAGCCTGCTCCAACATAATCTCGCTTACATCACTATGTAGACCTTTTAGACCTTTTGAACTACTTGAATACTGTGTTCCCGAGTAAGCTGTAACTACATTTTTTAGAATTTTACATATAAATAGGAGGTTAGAAATTGATCTGTAATTAGCTAAAATGTCTGGGTCAAGAGATCTTTTTTTTTTAAGTAAAGGTTTAAGTACTGCAACTTTAAAAACCTGTGATTCATATTCCTATTTTAAGGATAGGTTAATCTGATCTACTATTGGCGTACCAATAAAAGAGAAAACATTTTTAAGTAGTTGAGTTGGGATGGGGTTCTGATAGACATATGGATGATTTAGCTTTGCTGATGGTTGAGATCATCTCAGAGAGGCCTATAGGAGGGAAACAATCTACAGTCAGGTCAGGACCGGAGGAAGTTACTGAAGCTGTAGAAACGGCCACAGCCGCTGGTGGTTCGGAATTCGTTGATTTCTTCTCCAATTCTGATTATTTTACCACTAGGCAAAGAAAAGTAAGTTTACTTGTATACAGGTGCGCTGCTAGGGATTTTGGGCCCCATGAAAAGAATCTTTACCAAGCCCCCCAACACAGCGGCGAAATTTGTTGATGCTATTTTTGATCATCATTAGGGGCCTCTCTGGGCCCCCCTCAATCATGGGCCCCTATAATCCGTCTCCTTTACCCCCCCTTTTCGGCGCCCCAGCTTGTATAGCACATTTCACGTACAAGACAATTTAAGGTGCTTTACATAAAACATTAGTAATATTACAGAAGCATTAAAGAGTAAGTTGAAAACAGAAAGGAAATAAAATAAATGAAATAAGATAAAATAAAATGAAATATTAAACCCTCAAAGAAGATAGGATAAAATGCAAAAGGTTAATCAAGTTGTTTTGATTTAAAAATAAAAGAATAATTAAAACTGAAGAGTGCAGACAAAATGAAAAAAAAAAAAGTTAATTATCAGTTGTTTTACTAAAAGGTGGCCACGAGAAAAGCTTTTAACCCTGATTTAAAACTGCTGAGAGTTTCAGCAGACCTGCAGTTTTCTGGGAGTTTGTTCCACATGTGAGGAGCATAAAAACTAAAGAAGCTCATCAAGTCTTCACTAATGAGAGCTGCAAGAATGCACGGCTCAACAGGTTGTGACTCTTCGTCAGCCTGGCTGCAGAACTGAACAGAAAACAGTTATTTTTTATTTTCTTCTATCAATGATGAATAGTATGCTGTTCTCACAACACAAAGGGCTTCTTTGTATACTATTAAATCATCTTTCCAGGCGCGATGAGAGTCGACATATTTACAAGAGTACTACTTCCTCTCCATTTTATGCATTTGTTTCAGCATGTATATATGCGAATTATACCAGAGAGCTGAGCTCCTGTGGTTAAAGACCCTTTTTTCAGAAGGGCAACAGCATCTAAGGTTGAATGTAATATATGTGCAGTATTTTTGACAAGGCAGTCAGTATCTGCAGGAACAAATTTCACGTCATCACCCTCAATTGTTCTACCATATTCTACCGTAGTGAGATGAGAAACAATGGCCTCCTTAAATTTATTCACAGCATTTTCAGATGGCCATCTGCTGTAATAATACTTTTTATTATGTGTTGTAACATCAAGAATGTGAAATTTGTTTAATAGTGATCGGAGAGGAGAGGATTCAGAGGTAACACAAACAAATCTACAAACAAATTCTAAAAGAGAAATAAAGGCTAATTTGAAGCTATCACTGTCATCATCCATGTGAGTGTCAAAGTCACCCACGATGACAACTTTGTCTGGACTGAGCACTAAACCAAATAGGAAATCTGAGAACTCAGACATAAACTCTAGCAAACTGCCTTTCTGATTTCCAGCTCAGGATGGTTCAAATCATCATCAAATCAAACTTTATTTATATAGCACTTTTCATACATAAAAAATGCAACACAAAGTGCTTCACAACAAAAATAAATAAAAAATATAAAAACAGGATCACAACAGAAAATAAAAACCCATCTCTCTCACCCCCACATTTAGACCCACACACTCACCCACAAAGCACACACACGCACACTAACAGTACAAAGTAAATATGTTTGTAACATGGCAGGGCACTGAGGATCCAGGTGAGGAAGAACCACCTATGGGATGCACCATCCACACCGAGAGGCGCCACAGCCTGCAACCACAGGGGGCGCCGTCACAGAGACCACCTCAACCCGGATAGACCAGGGTAGATCTACACATCGTGCAGAGCCCCCCAGTCCTCCAAGCCCGAGGGATCTCCGAGACCACACCCCCGCAGGCCATCCAGTTAGATGATGACACTTTCGAACATATTATAATCGCATTTAGGTTTTGTTTTTACTTGAAGGCCTTATAGATGGCCACTACTCCCTCCCACACATTGGGGAATATGATAATAAATATAACCAGTTGGAATAGACTCATTTAAACTAACATACTCTTCCCCCTGAACCCACATCTCTGATGAACAGAAGACATTATTCTGAGTATCGAGAATTAGATCATTGACGAACAGAGATTTAGAGCCAAGAGATCTAATATTTAGCAGTCTGCATCTTTTTTTTCCCATCTTTTGGCTCTAAATGCCTAACAGTATTTATTTTTATAAGGTTGTATTGGTTAACACCTCTATCACATCGCACTTGGTAGACTTTTGGAGGACGAGGAATTGAAACCAATTCTATATTTTAGCCCAGCACCATGTTAGAAAAACCAGTTACATAATTAATTACCACATTTTTACTGGCCAGCAGCAGTCCTAGAGAAGCAGCAGAGAAGAGTGTAAGACCACAGATCTGCATCCTGACCTTCATCCTGGATTGTCTGGGAGAGCATCTTAATTAAATCAGCCAAACTTCTCAAAACAAGAGCTGCACCACCCTGGGTGG
The DNA here is from genome assembly GCA_018398805.1 of Hirundichthys speculiger. Lineage (NCBI taxonomy): Eukaryota > Metazoa > Chordata > Actinopteri > Beloniformes > Exocoetidae > Hirundichthys > Hirundichthys speculiger. Next base: position 6,268,370 of record JAGFBZ010000344.1, on the reverse strand, counting down.
GGTGAATACCTTCTCTTCCAATCAGTCCAGGCTTTCCCCAAAATGTCAGCCAATTGTCAATAAAGGCCACATTGTTTTCTGGACACCACCAAGACAACCAGCGACAGAGCAATGACCTGCGGCTAAACATATCAACATTGGTCAAAATAGGGAAGGAATCAGAGTCCAACATACTTTTCCCATAGTTACACACCAACTCAATATTAAATATTACTCTATACTCACAATTTAAAAAAAACTCAAGCAAAGACATTCTTGGTAGGGAGTTAAGTTGATCATTGAGGCAGTGTCATGATGCATTTACTGAGAAGAAGAAGAAAAAAAAAAAACAGAGAGCAAAGGTAGAGAAAGGCTTTCCAGCATATAAATTCTACAGTGTTGTAATTGTTAAATCAATATTTGATTGATGCCTAATAGTTTTACAGATCATATATCATTTACACAGCAAGAATTTATAGAAAAACAAATTGCAAACAAACTTAATTCAAGTATATAATGACAAATGGTTTTTCTTTGGGTTTTCTTTGTTTTGTTTTATTGTTAATGTTTTTGACCTATTTGGATTCAGATTAAAAATATTTACAACTTTTGGATCACTGTCAATGTTATAAAGATCCTGAGAACGGTTCCAGTAATCTTGAGGATAATTGGCTAAAAATAATTACAGCATTCATTACTTTATGTGTTGCTAAACAGTCTCAGTAACAATAACAGTAACAGTCTCACAGACTAATGGCTTATTGGTGCTGTACATACACTAGAGCTATGGCCAAAAATAGATAATATTTCACAAACAAAAGTGAGATGTTGAAATAAAAAACAAATCATACATATATATATATATATATATATATATATATATATATATATATATATATATATATATATATATATATATATATATATATATATATATATACTTACTTATATATGATGACTTATTTAAAGAGTGGAAGTTTACAAAGTACTCATTGTCCTCCCTGTAGAACCTCCTCATAATACAGCAGCTTTGTGACTTCAAAGTTGTCATGCAATTTATTTGCTAATGTACCCAAGGTTTTTGCTTCTTCAGATTCAGAGACTCAACAGGTGCAAGACGAGTGCAGCTATGTGGAAAGACGCTGGGGATACCACTAGACATTTGTAAAATGACAACTGTTCTCCACCCTTTCTCTCTCTCACTCACTCTCTCCCTCTTTTACTCAAAGATGGCTCTCTGTAGTCATGAATATTTCATTTTCATACTTCTGAAAAAGAAGTGTTCTGTTTGTACTTTGACTGCTCTGAATGTTAATGAAGACGCACTTCCATTTTCCAAAAAAAAAAAATCTTGTGAAGTCAAGAGTTATGATGAGAAATGAAGGATGATGGATAAAGTCAGGTAAGAAGACAACAAAGCCTTTTTAGCAAAATCTAATTTCCTCTTTGAACCACCGATAGAACAATTTTACAGAAATAGTATTGCTTCATTATACTACAAGAGTAGTCCAGAGTGAAAGGCAGAGTTTGGGAATCTTCTAAGCAAATTCAATGTTTCTAAATTTCAGAGGCTATGAACAGTCTGCGCGGCTTCAACTGGGGTCATGCCCTGTCTGTCTCATGCACAAGAAAACTGTGTTACACTTATTAGGAAAACTTATGAATTAAGTGTCTCTATACACCAGTACTGATGTTGAGCAAGACGCAGGAGATGGAGGAGTAAATGAGATGAGAGAAGAGGAGAGGAATCTGTTTTATTTTTTTAGAAATATTATATCAACTATGTGCGAGCTTTGATTGGTGAGCTTTGTAGCGTTTAAATTTAAAGTGTGACAAAGATGACATAAATTAAATGTAAGTCTGATTGTGTCTGTGGTTAAGCTTGACTTCCTGTTGCATTTAGGAAGTAGCTTTTTCATTTTGCATTCCTGTTACTGTTTCCTGCTTTGATGTTTGATAGAATTTAGCCTAATTAAAAAGGGTTATTTGGACCCGAAGAGGGGCAGAACAGTGGCTTGGTCATTAGCACTGTTGCCTCATAGCAAGTAGGTTCCTGGTTTGAACCTCGGCAGGGGCCTTTCTGTGTAGAGTATGCATGTTCTCCTCGTGCTTGTGTGGGTTTTCTCTGGGTACTCCGGCTTCCTCCCAAAGACATGCATGTTAGGTTAATTGGTGGTTTTCTAAATTTCCCGTAGGAGTGATTGTGAGTATGTGTGGCCGTGCGATGGACTGGCAACCTATCCATCACAGGTGTACTTCTGCCTTTTGCCCGAAGAGAGCTGGGATAGGCTCCAGCAAACCCCCGTGACCCTGCATAGGATTAAGCGGGCATAGATAATGGATGGATGGGCTCGGAGACTAGGAGTGCACGATAACTATCGGGCTGATAACTATCGGGCCGATAACAGGAAATTATGACATCATTCTGATAATATCCTTTGAAGTTGGATTGATTGTATTATGTTTGTTTAGAGTTGGTGCATCCAGCAGGTGTAAATATCTCTTGTCTGCATTCTTTCTGTCCTTGTGACTATGTTTTTCCTTCCTAGTGGGGGAAGTTTGTGGTTGAGGCTGATCGGGTGAGCAACGCTTTGTTGGCCTGACCGAGGCTGTGTTCGCTTTACCTGGGGACAACTGTGGTACAAGGTTCTGGTTCTTCTGTTGCTGCTCTGTTTTAGAGTCCCTGACAACCAGTTCTGTTTTGGTTTTACCTTTAACGGCTGGGCCTTGAACATCAGCTTGGCTGTTCCAGGTGACTGAGTGTCTTCTGCAATCTCTGGTGCTGCTTTGAGACGCCTCGACCTCCTGGTACTGAAGTGCACAGATGATATTTTGTTGGCACGTCCTGTACCTGAGCAGTGTGGGGCTGAGACCTTAGAGGAGGGTCATGAGGCTGGTCTATGTAGAGCGTGTGTGTGTGACAGCAGGAGAACTTGGGCCTGTGGATTTGTTGTGCCACTGTATCGAACAGATCAGTATGTGGATGCAAAACAGTTTTCTCCAGCTAGACTCAGACAAGATGAAATCATTGTCTGTCTCCGACAGAAACTGAGTGAACATGTTATAAGTTTCCTTGAGACTCTCTCAAAATCTAAAAATGAGGTCAGGAGTTTGGGGGTACTATTGGATTCAGACTTGACCTTTAACATCCACATTAAAGCAATAACATCAACAGCCTTTTTCCATCTGGAAACATTGCCAGAATCAATTGCATAGTGTCTAAACCAGATTAGAACGGTCATCCTCTGCAGCAGGTATTCAAGGGAGGACCCAAAATGCAGGAGTAAAATAGGAAGTTTATTAACAAAATACAAACATCCAAACTTAACTTAAATCCAAGGAGTAATGGGTAGGAGCCAGGAGACAAGCCAGGAGACGAGCCAAGAGTATTGACAATATGAACCAGCAAACCAAAAGGCGAATGGCAAGAGTTATATAGACGGAGGGACAAATGAGAGGCAGGTGCAAACAATCAGGAGGACAAGGGGGAGGAAGGAAAAGCAGAATACAATGCAGACAAGACAGACCTTCAAAGTAAAACAGGAAACACTAGAGACAGGGAGAGACGCCAACGTGACATGAAACACAGAATTTCCACCATGGCCGACCCAGGCCATGACAAGAACACATAACAGGCCCTACTCATTTTTTCTCACATACAGTGGGGAACGGGGATGGCCATATGGCTCATGTTTCTGTTGCTGCACAGAAGGGGGGGGTGTGAGTGTCTCATGATTTGACATGTACTGAATATTGCTTTTAACTGCAGCCACTCTTTTAGGCTGTCATAACCTGCTGCCATGTTTGCTGGTACAGTGCACTTTAAATTGCAGCTATATTCTTTAACTTGCTGCTATTTTGTTTTGCACGTTGCACTTTTAAATTTTTCTAAAATGGATTTGTATTTTTTAATGCATTTTTTATTCTATTTTATTTATTTATTTATTTATCTTTCTTTTATCTCCCTTTTGTGGGGGGAGGGTGTCATTTCTGGTTATTTTACTGTTGTATTGATCTACTGCTGTCCCTAGTTAGTGATAGTACTGATGTATACTGTTGTTTGTTTTATGTTGTATTGTTGTGGCCATGGTGGCAATGAAGTTTCCCCTTTGGGGATTATTAAAGTTGAATCAATCAATCAATCAATCAATCAATCAATTTAACTGTTAACAATGATATTTGGTGTCACTGGTGCAGCACAGGTGGTTGCTGATTTAAGGGTCACTGCCACTTGGCTCTTCTGTTTACTGTTGCCTTGCTTCCGCAGCAACTAGAAACGATGAGGACATCTGTGGGGTTTGTTATTAAGTTTGCTAACTGCACTGTGATCTTCTTATTTACAGGGTGAGAGACGTCTGAGGCAGCGAACTGGCTGCTGCTTTAACTGTGATTATTTTTTCCTCATTTTTGCATTGTTGATCCATAGTTTATTCATGTGTCTACAGAGGTGATGTTCTCACTAGGTGATGATCTGTAAAGGGTTTGACACGGAGGAAGAGTGTGTGGATGCCTCTGGTAACATGTCCACCACCAGGTAAAACCTTTTTTGATCATGTATTGATTAGGTTTATTTGACTAACTCTTCGTAAGGGGAATGAGTGTTTTTCTTCCCTCTTGCAGTGTTAAAATGATGAAGCTCTTTCACAGGTCTGTCCTGGATGGAGACCCTGCCCATTGTTCCTCTTGTATATGGGGCTCAGGGGGAGCAGCCTTAACTGGAGTCTGTAACCTTTGAGGTTTGTTTGACAGGCCTCCACTGTTGGTGTGGACCATATCCAGGAACATGTATCCTTTTATCTGCTGAGCTGTGTGAATATACAGAAAATACTGTGTTGTAGTTTAGGAGTTTGCATTCTGTGGTGACCCAGATCAACTCACAGGTAAAACTGCTCGAGTCCTTCCGGCCAGTGGGCCTCAGCACAACATACAGCCTGGTGATTGGGCTCCGATAAAGGGCCCCCCGCTGGGAACCACTGAGAGGCAAAGGCAAGTGGTCCCTTCTAGGTTTGGGTGTCAACCCACACAGCCATTAACATCACAGAGAGGGGGGACCTGGTTTCCTGCTGGACGCTGTAGTGGAGTTCCTGATCTGGTCTGTGGTACCTTGTCTGGACTGTGGTTCATAGGGTACCTCGGCTGTCCATCGCATCGCTGGGACCTTTGGGGAGCTTTGAGGCTTCCAAACAGGTTTTGAACTGGTGTTAAACATTTCTACAATAAAGGTCAACACTAGAGACTGACACCTCCACAATAAAGACTGATACATCAATGGCCAGCAAGTTTCTGGTGTGACCAATGTGGGGATCCTCATGGGGATGCGGAAGGCCTTCCACATTGGAAGGGGGGGGTCTAAGAAGGGTTTGGTCATGGGTTGAAAGTGTTATGGTTGTTAATTATGTTCATGTTATTGTGTGTTTTTTGTTTCACTCACATATGCCAGGAGCCTACTCAGCTGCGTTTTCTATGGGATGTAAGTGGTTTCTTCCGCAGGCAGGAGTCAGCCCTTTAAAGATCCAGATTGTCATAGCAACAGTTGGTACCATGTGATGGTGCCATCGGTCTGTGGATTGAGGGTGATGAATGGTTGCTATTTTTGCCCAACTCTGTCGTTTTACTGGTAACACGGTTCCGCTTGCTCCCTTGCCATGTCCCTTAATGTGAGTCTTGGTCTTGGACCAGCTCCTCACTGTGTGTGTGTGTGTGTGTGTGTGTGTGTGGGGGGGGGGGGTGTGGGGGTGTGGGGGGGGGGGGGGGGGGTGGGGGGGGGGGGGGTGGGGGGGGGGGGCACTCTTTCCCTAACATTGCTTGGAATACTGAGTACACATATGACTGATTGTGCTTCTGACAGTTGATATCAGTCAGCTTGGATGCTTTGAGGCCTTTCTCCCACTAGGTTTTGGCCTCCCAGAGTAGTTAGTGCCAGGACGGTCTTTTACTGATCCCTTGACCTTTGGGACAGATGTTTGGCCCCTGATGGCCACAGAAACAGACTATTTTTAATTTTTTTCTTTGGCTCACAATTGTGGGCCTTTTACACCCTTACTCCCTTATTAGTGGGAAAGCATACTCAAAAAAAGTGAGGAGTGTTATGGTAAACTTGGCGCTTTGAGTTCTAGAGGTTACAGGGACCTGTTTGTCCAGAGCAAGTATGGACATCATTTCTGATATATTATGATATAGCTCTCCTATCTAACTGGGTATCTCCTGTTAGATAGCCATCATGGGCACCAGGCAGGAGTCCGATCTCAATGTTTGGTCTTGGACGTTCTGTTAAAGCTTATTGTCTTTTACTGTCAAGTTGTCATTTCCTGCACTTGCTGAGGTGCAGATCTGACCCCTTTTGGGTGCAAATGGAGAATAAATTCAGTGAAAATCCAGCCATCGCTAAGTCTTGTTATTTAAGGTTGCGTTTAAGTCCTCCATACAACTCATAACACGACATTATGAATCATTTATGTTCTGAAAAATTCAAGTAGCTGCTTCTAAAAGGTAAAAAGTGTGTTGTTTCTCTTCAACACACAGTTTAATTGCTTTTGATGAATTTAACAAAAAATAAAAGTAGAGAATTTGGTTTACTGTATTTTGATTAAACAGCTTATAAATTTACTGCAGTCAATTTGAGATGTGTTCTCTGATGCAGGATTGTGCTGACAGAGAGTAAAAGTGGTACTAAATTTCAAATTTTAATTGAAACCAGTTTTTCTCTTTTGTCAGTTTGCCTGATGTAGATGTTTTGATTGATATCTGAGCTGACTGAAAGAACACTAAAGATAGTGTTTATTTCACCGTAGTGACATATTTCTTCACAGGCTGTAAAGAACATTGTGCAAAGATTTATTTTTATTCCCAAGGTGATTTGTTTTGGATTTAAAGCACTGTATCACCGATGCAGCGAATTGTGTTACGGTTATATGTCAGTTTTTGACAACACATTGGTCACTCTGCATCGGGGAGTGGATGTAACACAAAGATATACAGAGAGAGTTGTGCTGACTTATCATACCACTTAATATGCAATGTGGACGGTCTCTGTGGATGAGTCGACAGAAATCAAGCTCTGTGCATGATTTAAATGCTGTCAAGAACATTGAGGATTTTCTCAACAGTTTGAAAATTACAGGGAAAACCAGAGCGAAAGAGGAAGTAGTTGATACACTATATTGCCAAAAGTATTTGCTCACCCATCCAAGTTTTGGGAATCAGGTGTTGCAATCACTTCAATGGCCACAGGTGTATAAATCCAAGTCATACATCACTGAGTGCAATGCAAAGCGTCAGATGCAGTGGTGTAAATCACACTGCCACTGGACTCAGTGGAGGCGCATTCTCTGGAGTGACCAATCACACTTCTCCATCTGGTAAACTGATGGAAGAGTCTGGGTTTGGTGGTTACCAGGAGAACGGTACTTATCTGACTGCATTGTGCCAAGTGTAAAGTTTGGTGGAGGGGGGATTATGGTGTGGGGTTGTTTTGCAGGAGCTGGGCTTGGTTCCTTAGTTCCAGTGAAAGGAACTCTGAATGCTTCAGCATACCAAGACATTTTGGACAATTCCATGCTCCCAACTTTGTGGGAACAGTTTGGAGCTGGCCCCTTCCTCTTCCAACATGACTGTGCACCAGTGCACAAAGAAAGGTCCATAAAGACATGGATGGCAGAGTCTGGTGTGGAAGAACTTGACTGGCCTGCACAGAGTCCTGACCTCAACCCGATAGAACACCTTTGGGATGAATTAGAGGGAGACTGAGAGCCAGGCCTTCTCAGCCAACATCAGTGTGTGACCTCACAAATGCACTTCTGAACACACTCCTAAACCTTGTTGACAGCCTTCCCAGAAGAGTTGAAGCTGTTCTGGCTGTAAAGGGTGGACCCACGTCATATTGATCAGGAATGGGATGTCACTCAGGCTTATGAGTCAAGGCAGGTGAGCAAATAGTTTTGTTAATATAGTGTATATAACACTTTGTCTTTTCAATGTTTTTTTTTTAATTCCACTCACAAAATATGCTAAACTCAGAAATGTTCCCTCCATGATAAAGAAAAGAGCATGTGCTTAATTTCATGTACACATCTTCCATATTTAATGTTTTAGAAAAACAGTCACCAACACAAAAAACAACTCAAAATACATCTAAAGTCTTTGAGTGAAAACAGATTTTTATACACACAATTCAGTTTTATTCATTGAATGATTTTTTCACATTCAAGATTCCATATACAGCAGAGAACAAACAAGTTGGTATAAAGATTATTCAACCAGATAGAGCTTTACTTCCATCATCTCTCTTTTCATTATCCTTTCTTAAAACCCCCAAATCTAAACACTGCAGTTGAAAAAAAATATTGGAGATTAGTGAGGTACTTTTAAAACAGTAGTTTTCCTCAACAATTCATATCTCTTCTGTTATTCCTTGAAACTTGTTTACCCTTTGAAAACATTGCCCTTTTTCTTTTGATTTTAAGCTTTTTTATGAGATCTTCCCCTTCTCTCTGTGCTTTCCTTGCAAAGTGTCAGTCTTATTCCAGAGGTCTGCATGTGATTCATAAAACATCCAAGGAAATCCTGTATGTGTCCTGTATGTGTAGAAGACCAGGATGGTGCTGCTGAGGCACAAATCTGTCTAACTCTTAATTAAACCATGGACTCCAGTGGCCCTAACTTATTAAAGATCCTGAGTATGCAATGTCACCTCACACACACATATGTTTAAACATATCTACACACAAAAAAATGGGTTGATGTACTCCCACACTTTCGTTAAGCTCACAGCTTCCCATGTATAAGCTACCAATGACTTAATGCATCTCAATATTTCACCTTCCACAGCTGCTTTGTGACCCACTTGCAGAGAAATAAATTATTTCCTGGGCTCTTTTCACATTTGCTCTAAACTACTGAAGGAGATTCTGCAGGATGGCTACCGTGCAAAGATTAAAGTTTTAAAAATAGCTTTATGGAATTTATGCTTTATTTACTGATGCAGCACACACAGCAAGGAAAAAGGCGGAGAGGCTTAGAGGGGTAAAAATGGGTAAAATAACCTTGTGCTGAAAAAAGGGAAAAAAACGCACACATATTCAATAAAATAATACCAAAACAAAATCCCAAAGACAATGGCAGATTAAAAATGTGCATTCATGACATTGATTTAAATTTTAGATGGGTCATTGATTTTCAAGAATAGCTCTGTTCAAGTGGCTGCCTGTTGCAATTGCTGCAATTAAAATTTTTACTGAGCTTTTCTCGATCCATTCATCCATCCATTTACTACACCCGCTTCATCCTACACAGGGTCACGGGGGTCTCCTGCAGACTATCCCAGCTCTTTTCGGGTGGAGGGCAGGGCTCCACCCTTGACAGGTTTTCAGTCCATCGACTGCCATGCACACTCACAATCACTGCTATGGGTAATTTAGAACCACCAATTGACCTAACATGCATGTCTTTTGGACTGTGGGAGGAAGCAGGAGTACCTGGAGGAAACCCATGCAAGCAGGGGGAGAACATGCAAACTCCACCTCAGGCCCCGGCTGAGGTTCGAATCAGGAACCTTGTTGCTGTGAGGCAAGAAGGTTCCTGGTGACACCAAGCCATTGTGCTACCCGAGGTTCCCATTGAAAAAAAAAAAAAAAAACATATATATATATAATATATATATATATATATATATATATATATATATATATATATATATATATATATTATATATATATATAAAGCAAAAGAGGCGAGAAGTACAAAAAAAAAACAAAAACAAAATCAGAAACACAAACCATTTAAAAAAAAGGACTTGTCAACAGGGGCTGCAAACAGGGCAGACTAGCAAATTCCAAGCAATGTTCCTGTCATTTTCTCAAAAAAAAAATATCATCACTGGGTCAGTTCATCTGCATGCGTGATGCAGATAACGCAGATATGCCCCCCCCACCCCCCCTCCCCACCCCACCGCCACCCTACGCATACATTCCGGTGCACCTCCCCAAAATTGTAGGACAGTTCTGCAGAGAGTGTCGCAGAGAGGAGAGAAAAGAGGACCCTGATTGGTCAATTGTACATCTGCGTAGAAAAGAGAGCGTCATCGAAGAAGTGAGGAAGTACCCACATCTGTACGATTCTTGTTCTCCACACTACAAGGACAGCACATATTCTAGTAATTCATGGAGGGAGATAACGATGAATGTGGGTCTAGATAGTGGGTCTAGGAAGTGGAAAAATGCAAGAGGTAAGTTTAGTAAGTTTAGATAGTTCGTGATTGTCCCTCTTGCGTGGAATAATCATGGCGCATACCGCGCTACAAAAATAACTGCGGCGACAAGATAACTGCATCACATTGCTGCGAGAGTATACACAGCCCTTTACACGTCATATTCTGTGTTAGTTGTGAAGCTCCTGGCGGAACAAAACCAAGCAAAGAAACAGGCAATCAAAATAAAACTGCAAGTAAATGAGAACCAAGAAGGATACAAGAAACAAGAAAATAAAACAGGAGAACTAAAAAGAATCCCGAAAAACACAAAAAAAGCACAAACTAAACCAAGATCCTGACAGCCAGTGAAGAAGGTCTGTACTAGTTTACAGGGAAATGCAGTCCTCCAGGCTTTATTTCTTAAATCTATTGCTAATTTATACACTGAACATTTACTGCAGGCAATGTAAAACCAATTGGTCCATGTGAGTTAAACGCTGTAAATATGGATGAATAATAAAAACCACTCTGATTCTTATATTAAAGGAGGATATCAAAGCCAAAAGCTCATGCAAGCATTTGCATAAATCACTATTGTTATATAGTTATCTACAATAACAGCCCATAGGAGACAGTTTTCATATGGTTACAACCTTAATCCACCAACATGAAATGTATGTAATGCATTTACTGTCACATCTTGGTTATAACTATATTCAATCATTTTTTTCATTAATTTTCTCTTCCCGTTTCAATTCTATTCAGGTTCATGGAGGGTGAAGGATTAGAGCATATCTCAGCTCTCATTGGGCAAGAGGAGGGGTAAGGTCATAACTTATATAAAATCTTAAATAAATGTTCCCTCACATGCAGTTCAAAGCTTAATTTATGCTTGAATACCAAGTTGAATGTATGCTGTATGCTAAACTAAGCCATATTCTGATATGGATCTCCAGAAAAGCCTGAGTAGTTGCTGTGACACAGACTACAGTTATGTATTTTCCATTTGGAGTCCTGTACCCCCTCTATCCCCATTCTCTTTTGTCTTGCTGTAAAAGTAGTTTTGCTCAGTCACAGAAACCAAACTTTGGAGTGGTCATGCTTTACCAATACATACATACATCACCAATATTACCAACAAGTGCAGTATTGGCTGGTAACACTGGTATGACAACATCACTGATTCAAAAGATCCAAAAACAGATTTCCACATAATTCCTCTTTTAGCTTGGTTCTTGACCACAATTCTCAAAAGTTCGAGAGAAAGAAAAAGAGAGAACTGAAATATTTTAATTGCCGCCAAAATAAACTGAAACTATTTATAATTAGGGTCATCCAGTGGTAGCTTCAGGATTTTTTATTGTGGGATTTTGTGGATTCAATATTGTGGGTAAAGAAAAAAAAATACTATATTTGAATTGCTTATATTACTTCAAAAAAAATCAGTTTATCTTTTCATTTCATCACTTGAAGATCTTCCTAAATAATTGATAAAGTGTAGTGCAGCACAAAAGCCAATATTTCAACAACATTCCTAAACCCACTTTTTCTATCATTTAAATGATTAATGTACATTCTTACACAGAACAATCAAGCACACATGACTTTTCAACAGATATAGGCCTTTTTCTGATTCAAATTTTGCTTCTTTCATAACATTACATCACAAAAAATAACATTAAAAATTAAGTCTGTCTCAAAAAGCTTTGAATTGGAAAAAGTCGAATTACTGAGATAAATCACATCTTGAATATTTATAGCAAGTCTGAAATGTATATATTTGTTTATCTATTGTATCTATGTTTTGAACCCGAAATCAGGGAATTCCTGAGTTTTTCCATTTTACAGAGCAACGTAACTTAACACTGAGAAAGACTGTTAAGCCTGTATCAGAAACTGAGGTAAGTCATACTCGGAGTCGGTTACCATGGTTACCAACTCTGTGAACATAACCTCGTCAAGAGCAGTTTTTGTTCCACAAACCTCAGGTTTCTCTCTGTGTCCTCCCCTTCAGAAAGGTGAAGGTAGTTTAATTTCATCAGACAGTCAAACTTCTGAACATGTCCTTTTATTGATTGGAAAGTATATTGAGGATGTGTATAGATGGCTTAGGATAGCCTACCTGATGAAATTAATTTGAGCATTCGGCCCAGCTTTATTTCTACTCTGTTGCATAATCTACATTCATGATCTTATCCTTCCATGCATGGTTAATATTGCCCAGCCTTATTCCACAAAAAATACTTTGGTTATTTTATTTATTCATTCCTTTATTTATTTATTTATTTGTGCTAAGATCAGTTTTCTTCATCATGATAGGGCTACTGAATGTAATCAAAAGAGAACAGTATGCTTTTTTTTTTTTTTTTTTTTTTTTTTTGCCAGCAGGACTTCACCTGCTTGGAAATTTAATCTTAGATCAAATACATCGATACTACACCACTTGTCAGTCATAGCATAGCTAATGTAAGTCAGTAAATATTAAAATTAAACATTCACTTACTCTGCAATTTCTCCAATGTCAACTCCTTCACCGATGCCGCCATGCTATTTATCTCTTTCATTTATCTGGCGTACCCAGAAGCTACATCAGAAACCTCACGAAGCTCCATTCCTGATGTCTGTTTCCAAGTATCATTCACCTCAGAGTCAATATACTCAAGAGTTGACAGAACCAACTATAAACCCATGTTTTGAAACCAAAAACTCACTCAGTTTGTTGAAACAGGCCTTTTTGTCCTGCTTCATTTCTGACACACACCGCGCCTGCGTTGATCTTTCTCACAGCTGACAACATGACTTTCATACTGTGACGCTCACAGTCATATATGACTCTTATAAATCATAGCTGCATTCTGTCCACAGCCCTGTGCATGTGTGTGTGTGTACGTGCATGCATGCACATGCATGTGCGCGTGTGTTCACACATCTTTTGCTCTCTCACTAGTGCAGCACTTAAATGGACCTGATGTCATTTTGGCTTGAAATTTCTAATGTATAAGATGAGAACAGCTGCTGTGAAAATGATCTATACAGTAGAATGTGGTATTGTGGCGACGGCACGGCCTGCGCAGTGACTGATGGGATAATCTCCTCCCTGGACGTTTTCCCTAAATGTATTAGTAGATTTAGTTTCAGTCTAAGTTACTTGTTTTATTGGTTGTTTTATGCTGCATTTTACCGTTAATCTGTTGAAGTTGTGTCATGTCTTTATTTAACCCTAAGGAAAGTTTATGTTGGATGTGATACATTTGTGTTGTGATGTGGGGATGTCTAAAAAGTTAGCAATAAAGCACCGGAACCTAGTCTTCATTCTGCAGCTTTGCTACAGTATTTAATATTGTACAATGGAGGAAAATGTTAGTGATGAGAAGAACGGCTTATGTTCAAAATATTAGTACATGAAATACTTATGCAAAGGTTTTCCAAAGCCTCCATTAACTGGAGCTGGAGCATTAATGTAAGCCAGCTAACATGTAATTTTCTTATTCAAAATACATGTCAGGCTGCAGCAGTTTTTACACATAATGGATATTCAAAACAGACTGATAATGGGGAAACTGTTTGCTAAATTAATCAAACTGCTTTGCACCTAACAGTTTTTGAATATTTTGTAGTCTTCATTTGTTAATTAATGGATGCTTCCACATTGTTCAACATGTAATCAAACATTTTTGAATATTTTGTGTGTTGTTCATTTGTTAATTAATGGATGCTGTCCACAATGTGGGTATTGTTCAACATGATTTTTAATCCTCAAACTTTGAGTAGAATCAATTGCAAACAACTGACACAGCTCAAACTATGGTATTAAAATGCACATGATTGGCATATACTCTTAACAAAAAGCCTGTGGGTAAACAGACTATAAAAGAATAAAATAATAAGTACTCAAAGAAAAACTGCAACCCCTTCAACACAAATTAATATTAATGTTAACAACAGAAATAGTATCATCCAATAATATAGTATTATGGAGGGCAAAACATGGAACTCACCCAAAGGTTCATGAATAGTAATCTTATTTTCAAAGCCAGAGCCTGCTGTCCATTCCAGGTATGACACATTTGACATATGCAGCATTTTAGTATTAATCAGATCAGACAGATTTAAAATCGGAGCCCCTGGAGGCAGAAGAAGGAGGACGAAGGAGTGTTAAAGGTGGCACAAGAGACGTTGAGACAAGCCACGGCTCTACAGGGGAAACTGGCAGACGTCCAGAGATGAATCATACTTATACTAAGAAAGAAGTGCCAAATTGGCTTTGTGTGTGTTGAGCGAGGATGTTTGTGTCTTTATGCGTACTTGTGTCATGCCAGCGCTAGAGGAGACAGCAGCATTTGCCCTGTGACGAAGCCGTGCAGATTGGTGTGAAGTGAGAAGCCAGTTCAGATCTTGCATAGCAGCACTGTGCATGTCACATTGGATCTGATGGCAGAGTTAAAGGGGAAACAGCAGGGCTGTCTCATTTAACAATCCCTCTGTCCTACTGATGATGAGAAGAGGACAAGTCCAGCAGGACAGCTGTTCAGTCCACTGGGATGAGACAGAAGTAAACGCATCAAGGTGTTGTAAAACTCAAGGTCACTTTAAAGGTATGAAAGGCACAAAACACAACAGTAACACTATCACATGCAGTACACATAAGTTGGGATAATTTTCTTAGTGACAAGATAATACGTTTAAAAATATTAATGTTGCGGTTATTAGGCAAAAGATTGTTTGTTTGGTCCCAAGCCTCGCATTGAGTCAAAGTGTCTTTGGACAAAAAACTGAATCCAACACTCACGGCTACTTTACTAGAAACCCAGCTACACTGGTTTAGCTGCTTACCTGTGCAGATATCTAATCAGCCAATCACACTGCAGCAGCTCAATGCATTAGATCACCTAAGCATGGTCACTGGCACGAGACTGACTGGTCTGAATATTAAAAAAAAACTGCTCATCTCTTTAGATTTTCATGCACAACCATTTTTAGACTTCACAGAGAATGACTCTGAAGATTAAAAAAAAAAAAAAAAACAATGTTAAAGTTGATGCTAGAGGTCCATGGCAAATGGCCATGACTGGTTAAAGACAATAGAAATAGCAATATTCAAATATCCACTCATTACCACCTAGGTATGCAGAAGACCAGATCAGAATGCACGTCAAAATTCCCAGAAGTTCACCAGAATTAAAAAATGTTGCCTGGACTGATACGTTTCATTTTCTGCTGCTATATTGCACAGCAAGGTCAGAATTTGGGGAAAATATGAGAACTTGGATCCATCCTAATTTGCATTAACGGTTCAGGCTGGCAGTGGTGGCTTAATGGTGTGGGGGATATTTCCATGGCACCTTTCAGGCCCCATAGTACCAAATAAGCATTGTTTAAATAGTGCGGCCTACCTGAGTGTTGTTTCTTTTTGACCACAATGTAGCAGCCATTTTCTGATGGTTACTTCAGGGAGGATAATGTACCATGTCACAAAGCTCAAGAATCTCAAACTGGTTTCTTGACAATTACAGGGAGGTCCCTAAACTCAAATTTGCTCCACTGTCACCAGGAGGGCTGTTTTAGAAATCAGGCTTATATGCAAACTCTCAGTATGTTGAACCTGATATTTGGAAACCCAAAAGTTTTCAATTTTACAATGTGAGGTAGCTTAATCCAGAAAAAGACAGTTAAATCAAGCCCGTTTCAGATACCAAGGTAATTTATGCCCAGGGTCTGTTACCATGGTAATTTGGGTTAGGAAAGCATATAGGGGATCAGAATAGATCTTGACATAGCCTACCCTAGTGAAGTTTTACTAATATTTACTACCTACATGATATTTCCCTCCATGTATTACAAATACCATAAGTAACCAGTAACCAGTAAGAGAACAGCACGACAGTGAACACATGGAGCAGATCTGATGTAACATGGAGGAATGACACGAAAGTTTTGTTGCAGTCTAGAATTTTTTTTTAGACAGAATTGTTAATATTGCTACCTGAGTTGTTACCCGAACTGTAAAGTTACACGGATTTTTACCATTGTTCCATGTCTGTTTTAGCTTTTCCTTATGTTTACTGTTTTCCAGTTCCGCAGCAGCCAGTAACAGACTTTTCAAAACAAAAACATGTGAGCAACATGCGTTAACGTGTGATGAAATAAATGTCGGCGTTAATAAATGAATGCGTTACACAGGGTCCTCGCACCAAATGTTTTTTTGGGAGGTGCTCAAAGAATACAGCAAAGAATCTGAGTTGTTAATTTCTTCTTCAAACTCCACAGACCTGATTTCATCTGTGGGAAGCAATCCCCTTCCCCACAGCCCACAGGGCCCAAAAAGATCTGTTGATAGCATCCCAGTACCGGTCACTGCACGACACCCTCAGACGTTCTTTGTCCAGACCCTGACTGTTCAGAGCTGATTTAACAGCACAGGGAGGACTTGCTCATTATTAAGTGCGTAGTCATAACTTTATGCTTGATCAGTGTATGTTGCATCAGTTTTGAGGAGACGTTGCTGTGGCTCTGAAAGTGAAATGTTTTAACATTTCATTTGGAAAAAGACTTCAGCTTCTCAACAGCCTGCGGCTCTGTTTTTATTTGTATTATTTTCTATTTTATCTCTGTTTCATAATGTTTGCAAATGTTTTTAATGGTTGACAAGTCTTGACTGCTGTCTGGGGAGTTGTGTTGTTGTGATTCAGACAGCATTTTGCTCCAAAAGCTGCATTTATCATTCAGCATTACTGGAGCTTTCCACTTTTAAATCTGTTTACTCTCATGTTATTCAGATTTTCATTCACTCACTGACTTTTCTGACTCGAAGTAATGAAAAGCTTTTTTTATTGGTGCTAATTTATGAAATATGTGTTTGCTGCTGTTTCTCCTGCAGGTTTGATGCCATACCCTCCTCACCTCATAAATATTATGTACATTAATAAGCACACGTGGCAAAACACTGCAATGGATCCAAAATACTAAAAAAAAAAAAAAAAAAAAAAAAAACGATCCATAATACATAGATAAGTCAGGAACTACTATTTTAACTGACAGATGATGAGATGGAGTAAAACAAGTCAGCATGATGCATGCAGATGTACAGTCATCATTATGGGCTTTGCAGTCAGAAGTGTAAGGCTGGAAAGTTATGATGTAATTATGTGAAAGCCTAACAGCTGTCAAACATTTGAAAGAAAGAGGGGGGGTGGGGTGCTGAAGTTAGAAAGATAGAAATGAGATATGGGAGGAACTGATCAAAGACACTGGAAAAGGATAGAGGGTGATGGGAGGTGAGATGACCATGCTTCAGATATGTTCAGTACAAACGTGAGGGTCTGAAATGAGCCAGTGGACACTGATGTAATGCAGTCATATGCTAGTGAAAGACACCACGAGCTCTGTTCTTTCATTTTATCATGTTACAGTCAAGACTTACTGACACAAACACCAGCAGGAAAAATGTTGGCTTCAAATACAGTAACCACTTTGATTTTTCTCTGTGTTGATGTCACAATTTTTAATTTTAGTCATTTTAGTCATTGTTGGGTTTCTCTGTCTGGTGCACTTTTTTTTTCTTTTGGTTTGTTTGTTTTTAGGTTTCTTTGTTGCTCTCTTCCTTTTAGCCTTGACATGGCTAAATGAATGAGCAAACAGGTGGAATCACATCTCTAGAACTGAGAACTGAAACCAACTCCTCTAAATCCAGTTGAAGAATACAAGAACTTTATGTGTTCATAACAGGAGCGTAACCAAATCTGGGAAGGCACTAGGCTTTACAAGCAAAAATACTTCCTGTCATCTGAGTGCTGTTAAGTCACAATATTACTATGCATGTGACTCTCGGGGGCACTGTGCTTCCTCTTACATTATCCTTTGAGGACACAGCAAGAGAGAAAGAAATTAGAAACTTGTCCTTTTGGTAAACTTCCACTACTTTTTAAAAGCACTTTTCTCACCACCACCTAGAAATACTCAAATTCCCATGACATGAAAAGCAACATCTCCCCTGCATCTGTGTCTTCAGCCCTCTTGGCCTTTCATTGTTTCATCTCTCATGTGAAACCGGACTGAATAATTGAATTCAGAACAGAAGATTCATGAAAAGATTGGCTGTCAGAGTGCTTCAGGGCCAAAATCTGTGGTGGAAACAAGTAACTAATTCCTATTTATCAACTCAGTGTTGAGCTGACTTAAAGTCTGTATAGTCCAAAAAGATTCTGTGTGAATGTGTAAACAGGTGAGCGTGTAGCTTGAAGTGTAATGAACACTGAGCAGTCAACTAATCTAAAGGTCCACTATAAATGCAAGTTAATTTGTCCATTTCAAGGAAGAATACCATATTGTAAACTTTTTGTAAATTTGCTATTTTCTGTCAAGAGAAGCTTAAAGGACTGTGTGTGGGAAATTAGAGTTTTTCTCAAAAAAAATATTGAAAGAAATGTTTAGCAATATATCAAGACACATTTTATTTACATGATCCAAAATCTTAAGTCATGTTTTGTTCTGTTTTTTCCTCAGGAAATGTTAGAATTCATCCAGAATATATTGAGCCCGATCTTCCGCCAAACCTCCTAAAGCCGCTATTAAGGGATAGCGGGTAGCGGGAGGGGCGTTCCCCCACAAAAAAATCGCAATCTACCACCTCCCTAAACCCGCGATCTTACCTGCTAACCGCTATATTATGCATACAGTATATTATGCATAGGAGTGGTTAGGGCGTTCCACCTGTTTAACCAATCAGTGCATCAGTAGCCATTGCCTTTAAGAGCAGGTTGCGCTACCCGCTACCCGCAAACCGCTATGGGGCGTCTTTTCATCCAGATCAGAGCAGCGCTCATGCGCAGCTCATCTGGGACTCTGCTGTAGAGCTTCCTCCTCTTCCTTCCTCCTCCTCCTCTGCACTGATATATACATAACTAGCTCTAACTCATGTGGAGCCAAATGATTTAATTATTATTTTTTTGTACTCCAAGAAGTTTCAACAAACTGCTCAGAAAAAAAAAAACAGCCAGTGAGCTTCCAGGAAAGCATTTCTTAACTAGAAAAGCACTGGGAGAGCGCAGACCTCCGCCAAGCACAACAGTTCTCCCATATAGCGATTTACAGATTGCGATAAAATCCGCCTTCTGGATCAGATCCGGATCAGCCTCTGAAATTTGATAGAGGTTCCCATTGTCAATCCCTGAGTGAAATTTCATGAGTTTTGGGCAATCATTAACGGAGATATTGAGAAACAAAATTTATGGCCCCATTGACTACAATGTTATTGAAAATTTGAAAGTGATCCAGAATCCAGGATTTCTTCCAGATCACAGCCAAAATGAAATCAGTTCTTCACATTTCTGATAACTCCTGAAAATTTTATCAAAATCCACCCATAACTTTTTGAGTTATCTTGTGCACAGACAGACAAACAGACATAACCTCCTTGGCGGAGGTAAAAATATTTTTACATAGACAATTCCTATCAGCTACCTGAATTTCCCAGATAGTTGGTGCGCTCTTGATAAACACGCTCAGGCAAAGCCGCGAGAACATATTCTCAGCAGGGAGTGCTGGGAGCAGCTGTGCGTCTTGGCGCAGCTGATGTGCTTTTTAAAATACTGCAGAACAAAGCATTGGATAAGCATTGAGCCAGAGGAACAGGTATGACGACATCTACTTTCTACCACTGAGCGCATCTCAGGTGCTCCAAGCGCAAGGAGAGGGCCAGTGCACGGAGGGATACGTGCGCAGTACAAGAAACTCCACAACAGTGTTCTGTGATCTCCTAGTTTTCTCCACAGCAAACATCTGAATGAGATCATGCCACAGCTGTACAGACTGACGTGTCTGGCCGTGACTATTCCCACATCCACCAC
Source organism: Hirundichthys speculiger (assembly GCA_018398805.1). Taxonomy (NCBI): domain Eukaryota; kingdom Metazoa; phylum Chordata; class Actinopteri; order Beloniformes; family Exocoetidae; genus Hirundichthys; species Hirundichthys speculiger. The sequence goes on along the minus strand of JAGFBZ010000344.1, from coordinate 6,248,360 downwards.
AACTGCTGACCAGACATCCTCTGACCTCAAGAGAATAAAAACGTCTGCAAGTAATACGGTGATGCGTAATCGTAGAGGTAGAGTTGTTTGTGCACGTCCACATGTGACCAGGTGGATGCACATTTATGCCTATTTGGACGTGCTCTTTTACCCGCCGACATGTGGGTTGCGCTTTCCGCAAACTCGGTTGCGGGTTGCGGGTAGCGGGTGGTCTGACCATCCGCTACCCGCTATCCTTAAACCCGTGAACGCAAGATACAGAGTTTGCGGAAAGCGCAAAAGACCCGCCCATTGCCTACAATGTGAGTAAGGGAGTCGGACAACACAGGTAGCAGCTTTAGGGAAGTGGAAGATTGCATTAGCAGTTAGCGGAGGTTCCTCAACCTGTAATTTGCGGGTAGCGGGTAGCGGGAGGTGTACGATTGGGGCCATAATCTTCTGCTCTCACTTGCACACCTATTCTACTGAGATTTATAGCCTCTAAACTCTTGAACTGTGTTAGACACTCGAAGGACTCATATTTGCCTCTGCTCATTCCATCTCTCCTCTGTCTTCCTCCCAGTTATAGTTATATTTTTTTAAAGCATGTATCACTTCCTTAACATCTGATAGGGAGAGGAGTGAGAAGAGAGCAGGTTTGCTGGAGGAGCTGTTAGCAAGTGTGCAAATGATGCATTTGGAGAAGTCTTTTTGATGCTTTTTCTTTCAATGTGGTAATAATGCTGTAAACCAAATTAAAATGTGCATGCATGGACTGCCATAAACATGCTTATCTGACACATGTAGTGATAAGCTACAATAAAACAATGAAAGGTTTATACATCTGTGTCACAAAACACATTTTAAAAGTTTAAAGCAATGGCTCTGAAGCAAGGATGTCTCATTTTGTTTCATTACCCTTCCGACTCCTCGCTCCTCACATCTCTTCCTGACCTTCTCTGCTGCTCTGTTTACTTTTTTACAAGGAAGGAGGCGTACAAGAGGAAATATAGCAAAATGAGGAAATAAAGATGAACAACTGTGGAAAAAAGTCATTCACTCTGTAACTTACTGTGTTTCATGTTAGTCAAAAGTAGACGCAATTTGAAAAATAAACTAAAACAAAGGACAAGAGGAGAGAGTAAGGGCAAAAACCTTCTCCTGCATATGATGATGTAGTAGTTGTTGGCTCACCTACTTAAGCTTCTCTCTTACCTTCCCTCCTTCTTCTAAACTCTCCTCTACATACAACCTCATGATCAAAGTTTGACCCACTGTGTCTGAGCCACAGCTACACAGGCCTGCAATAACGCACAACACACACAGTCATCCACAATGCGAAAAGCAGATCAATACATTGACCTTTAGTTTGTATCTTCTGAAGATTTATACAGTTTGATAACTACACACTCACATGCTGAATAACACACACTTCAATGTAATTAGATCATATTGGGTGAGAAGGGCCAGTGTAAGTAAACATGAAAGTGATGTAAGTGAAGGACAGATGGACAGAGAGAGAGAGAGAAGTAAGAGTGGTGACACAGTTGCTTGTTATCCTGGCTTTGAATCGCAAAGTGAAAAGCCACCCACACAACGTTTCTACTGTTTAAAAAAACAACCCAGTATCATAAAGATAAAAAAGATATAGAATATCCTTAACCAATTTGGTTTTTCCACCTTTAAAGTAAATGATAAAAAAAAAAAAAAATCATACTGTAACTGCCTGACTTCCACATAATACATTTGGAAATTATTTCTCATTTATTTTGCTGATGCTCTCTTACAAAGCAGCTTACAAGTCAGGGCAGAGATAAGTTCAGCATTCAGTAATAAAAGAAATACACCAAGTGCTGCCTACTTTTTTTTAATATAGAGCAGGGGTGGGCAAACTATGGACTGCGGGCCACATTCGGCCCATTTGCCTTTTTAATCTGGCCAACCAAAGATCAGTACAGAATTGCTCAAATCAAACATCAGAATTGTGACAACATTCATTTGACCTTTTCCTAAAATGCCTGCCATAAGAAGCAGTGATACATTGACTTGATTTTGCAGAGCCCGGGCTCTGCTACTGTTCTGACCCATCTGCAGCAATGAGCGAGCCAAAGAAAAGAAAAGTCAACAGTGAGTGCAGTGTTTAATAAGGAATGGACAACTAAATACTTTTTCACTGAAGTCCTGATCAAAGGCTGTATGTCTTATTTGTCAAGAAACTATTGCGGTTTTTAACCTTTCTGTCGTGTTCGGGTCAAATCTGACCAATTTCCTACTTCCATCAATCATAAATATTGTGTTTTACATTTTATTGTCTCAGGGCCTTATGATATCCTACACTAGCTAGCTAGCCATTTGAACATATATAATTGCTGATCACCATTTTCTCTGAATTTTAAGTAGTTTATTCAACTTTGTAACACCTGTGGTGTTCCCGGTGAAAAATGACCACCATAGGAAATTAATGGGTGACCTTAGATTGTGTTCATCCATCAGATTGTACACAACCACAAATACACCACCATACACAAACACACACCACTCCACCCTACGTGAACCCCTTTCAGACTGAACAAATAGGTGTCTCCTCTTCCCACCTCATTCCTGTGCTTATGTGCCCATCCCCCCACATGAACCACACTTTCCAAACTAAATGTATAACACTAACACTTGTTCCACATTTCAAAGTCAACAATTAGGTGTTTGTTATGAGAACCGTCTCGTTCCCAGGCTTATGTGCCCATCCCCCCACATGAACCGCACTTTCCGATACAAAATGTATCTTATCTTCTCAGAGACCCCCTGAACATTCACGTTCAGCACCGGACAGCTCCCACCACTTCAGCACCGGACAGCTCCCAAAGCCCAGAGACAGTGGTGGGAGCTGTCCGGTGCTGAACATTAACGTTCAGTACCGGACAGCTCCCACCACTACTCCAGTCTTTGGGAGCTGTCCGGTGTTGTACATTCACATTCAGCTGTAAACAATGTCTCAGACCACTGGTTTATATTAATAACTGCAGTGAATATACATAAAATAGACACAGAAATAGTAAACTGTATTCCAAAATTATCATTTATTCTAAAAAGATCATGTTCTGTCCAGTGCTGAATGTGAATTTTCAGAACCGGACAGCTCCCACCATTACTCCGGGCTTTGGGAGCTGTGCGGTGCTGAACATTCACATTCAGCACTGGACAGCCACAGCCCGGAGAAGTGGCTCCCACCACTACGCCACAGCCCGGCGTAGTGGTGGGAGCTGTCCGGTGCTGAACATTCACGTTCGAGCCCACAGCCCGGTGTAGCGGTGGGAGCTGTCCCGTCATGTTGATGTGTCACTGTTTTGATTTTTGTTACTTTCTTTTTACAATAAATGATAATTTTGGAAGACAGTTTACTATTTCTGTGTCTATTTTATGTACATTCACTGCAGTTATTCATATAAACCAGTGGTCTGAGACATTGTTTACAGCTTAAAAAGGAGTTAAATAAAATTTGGTGTTAAACAGTGGTTTTTCTGTTAATGTAGGAGCAGTTAAACAGGCCGGTCAAATTTGACCGGGAGCACTAAAGTAAGGGGGGAGAAATGAACACGACACAAAGGTTAAGTAATACATCAGCTGACTCTTTTCCACCAAGCATGCTAATTATGCTAACAACCAGTCAACACAAGAAAGGGCAGTTATTGCACAGAGATTGGCAGCAAGTTTGCAGGCTCAGCAAAACACCTTTACCTGACAAACTACCATACAAGAATCAAGCACGAAGGCAAGTTATTTCCTGGCATTCAAATTAGTAAAGACCAGTAAGCTTTTCTCCAAAGTAGAGTTCCTCAGGTCACTCCTCAAAGAATGGATGGTCGAGACAGCAGCTATTTTGTGTCCTGAAAGCCAGAACAAATTTGAAAAAATAAGCTTATCACACAGGACAGTGACTCGCCATGTTGAGCTAATTTTGATGAAGGTTTGGCAAGCAAGCTAAACAAACAAACAGTTTTTTACATTAATTTCTTTGGCCCTGGACGAAAGTAATGATATAAAAGACACCACTCAGCTTTTCATTTTCATCAGAGGGATTAAGGACAATTTTGAGATAACTGAGAAGTTTCTGGAATCCCTGAAGAGGAAAACAGCGTGTTGGCGGTCATGGAAAAGCACAAGCTACTTTGGAGTATGCTCATCAACGTTACCACAGATGGATCGCCAAATCTGACTGGAAAAAATGTCGGATTGCTCAAAAGAATCCAGGACCGGGTGAAAGAGGAAAACCCTGAGCAGGAAGTAATTTTCTTAAACTGCATAATCCACCAGGAAGCACTGTGTAAATCTGTGCTGCAGTTTGACCACGTACTGAAGCCAGTTGTAAAACTCGTAAACTTTATTCGAGCGGGGGGACTTCAGCATCGTCAGTTTATTCAGTTTTTGAAAGAAACTGACACCGATCACCAGGACTTGCTTTACCACTCAAATATCCGCTGGTTAAGTTTGGGGAAAATGCGTCAATGAGTGTGGGAGCTCAAACAGGAGATTATCTCATTTTTGGAGCTACTTGAGAAAGCTGATGATTTTCCTGAGCTGAGTGACAGAGATTGGCTTTGTGATTTAGCTTTTGCTGTGGACATACTAGCATACATGAACAAGCTGAACATGAAGCTACAAGGGAAAGACCAGTTTACTCATGATATGTACATAAACGTCAGAAGCTTCAAAACTAAGCTCGCCTTATTCTCAAAGCAAATGACAAACAAGTCATTCACTTATTTTCCCACACTGGCAACACTGAAAGAGGCCCCTCGACATGTGAAAAAATACGGGAAATCACTGGATGACCTGCATGGAGAATTCTGCCATCGGTTCTTTGATTTTGAAAAAATAATTTCCGCTGTTCAACTCTGTTAAACTGGATGAGTTTTATGCTTCATTAAGTGCAGCCAAATTTCCAAACATCCAGAAGATGGTATAGAGGATGCTGGTATCGTTTGGCTCTACGTATGTGTGTGACCAGACTTTTAGTGTGATGAACACCAACAAGCACCCCACAGATCCCAATTGAGTGATGAACACCTCAGATCTGTTCTGAGAATTGCCACAACAAAACTGACACAACAAAACTGACACCGGACTTTGATGCACTGTTCCCACTAAAAGTTCATGTAAGTAATGCTGTTATGCCTTTTTATTTTTTCTTTTGCACTGTTTCCTCCCAACAAGAAGGTTCCTGGTTTGAACCTCGGCAGGGGCCTTTCTGTGTGGAGTTTGTATGTTCTCCCTGTGCTTGTGTGGGTTTCCTCTGGGTACTCCAGCTTTCTCCCACAGTGCAAAGACATGCATGTTATCTTAATTGGTGATTCTAAATTGCCCGTAGGTGTGTGTGATTATTGGTCTTTATGTGGCCATGCGATGGACTGGCGATCTGTCCAGGGTGTACCCCTGCCTTTCGCCCGAAGTGAGCTAGGATAGGCTCCAGCAGATCCCTGTGACCCTGCAGAGGATTAAGCGGGCATAGACAATGGATGGATGTATGCATCTGGTGCTGACCCGGCCCGTGTGTCAAATTTTAAAAGTCAATGTGGTCCCTGAACCAAAACGTTTAGCCACCCCTGATATAGAGGTATAAGTTGGACTCCTCAGTAAATCTGCCACCTCAGATATTATGATAGTGCTACTTATATTTGCAGTTTTACATAGCTGATTCAATTCAAAACCCTTACATCAGAAGGCTTGTGCAACTATTTCTCAAGCTAGAAATCAGAGCTCATTGTTTCAGGAAAACAGCATGAACTGGTACTGCTCAGAATTGTTCAGTACAACCGATTACTGCTGTAAACTTCTTTCAGTCTTCATGAATCCTCTTCCATCTATGTGAAGCCTCTTTCAAATCCACCATCACGCTGACATGGAGAAAGATACAGTCCACTGGTCCAGAGCTGAGAATGTTCTGGTCAGCAGCGGAACATGTCACTGCCGGGCCGGGGGCGGGGCACATGACAGGGCCCTTTAAACCCAATAAAGCTTGTGATTACATTGTTTTACAACACACACATGACCCCAACAGTGGGGCTTACAAGCATTACTACATTTTTGACACATAGCTTAAACCATTTAATAGTAAGAGTTCAACACCACGAAGAGTGGCCATGCCATTTTGAAATCAATCGAACCTGTAGTATTATGGAATAATATATGGTCTAAAATGTATTCGTCGGTATGCGGTTGTGACGTCACGCAGGAGACGTACCACTGTTATTGTTGTAATTGCTACCGGCATTCATTCATTCTGCTCGGTATCAAGTGCCAATTTCGCCTGATGTGTTTCCATTGCTGTTAATAAATACCAACTCCGAGCACGTCGTTCTACGAGTCTTTTTGCAAGAGTAACCCGACAAAACCTACATGAAGTCTAACAAACCATGAGAACAACAAAAACATTAGGCTACCTGGCCTCTAATAATAACGTTAGTGCGGTCGAGCTACTCTGATAACAACCACATCAGCAGTTTACAACTAACTCACATATTGTTTTCAGTGACAGTGAATGTGAGAAATTGTACCTGTGAATCTGGCTCCCTGACCGTGGTGCCAGTTTTGGTGGGCTTGACTCGCTGCCAAAAATGTCAGGTTCATCTCCAGGAGGATATGTATCCAGCTTTTTTAGTATAGTGTTTTCCTGCACTCTTTTTTTCCTTTTCTTTGCGTTTTATTTGCTTCACTTTTATGCTTGTATGAACTGCCACTCATGATTAGATTATCTGTGATCCACCTACCCTGCACCACATAGACTCTGTTGACTAGTGACTGATGATGACGCTGATGGATGGCTGGTAATGACGATTTTACCCAAAATACATTTGCAGATCTTACCAGCAATCCACTTGTAAATTTGCATATTGTAAAGTTAACTGTGAGAGTGAACATGAAGCCAGCCATGCAGCACAACATTTAATTCACTGTGTAGAAACCTACATGACCAAAGTCAGTCTTAAATTTTTTTGACCGACCATGATTCATTCTGGCTGGAGCAACCTATATATAACCTCATACGTAGCACATATGCTTTTCGCAGAAGTCTTTGTATCCAGTAGTGCGCAAGGTGTGACTGATGCCTGAGGAGAGGTCTGTTTCTTTGTCTTTCAACGGGCCCTCCTGAGTACTAAAAATAATAGAAATAATAGAAAAGGACAATTTCTAAACTTCTATTCTAAATTTTACAAAAAGCTCATTAGAAAAGTGAGGACAGAAGAAATTAGATCTTTTATTGCCAGCACCAGCCACTACTGATCATTATTTTATTCTATTTTATTCTATTTTAGCAACTGAATGATTTTCAGGAAATTGTTGACATTATTTCACATCATGTGATTAATGCATTTTCAGCACATTATATGAATCGTTGACAGACAAAAGAAGATGGCTTAAGAGATGTGGCATAATATGACAATTAATAGGCAAATCCTGGTCATAAATGGCTCCATTATACGTCTTCTACGCAAGACATAATTTATTCATTCATTACATGACAACAAATACGTACAACTGTACAACTGTAACAACCCCAATAATGATATCGGAACAGCTTTCAAGTTAGCAGAATATCAAATTTTATGTGAGTGCAGTTGGATTAAAGGTCAATTATGAGACCTGAAGATATTGTCTGGCTGATGGACAAACAGATCAATAAACAGCTTGATATATTCATCCATTACCTCCCTGTTACAGTGGAAACATGAACTGGTCAATACACTGAAAATTACAGGACCATGATATAGTTTGAGAGGAGAAAGTTATCAATATGCACCTAAAAACAGCCAATGATGCTAAACAACATCCAGCTTAAAATTTATTTAGCAAATGCCAAAGTGTATAGAGATGAGAGAGGTTCAATTAGATGACTCCCTACCCCCCACCCAACTCTTCAGTCCTCATCTCACACGTTACATCCTCCTGCTAATGATAACTGAGTAGTTGATGTAGCTCACTGAGAGATACAGAATGATTAAGTCATAGTCATAAGTAATGCAAGAAGCCATTAGAGCCATCTTGAAAAGTTATAATACATCGTGACAGGGCCAAAATCTGATGCATGAAATGGGGTCCCACCCAAGGTAAAGAAGTCTGAGCTGGGACAGATATTTGTCTTTCTGGCTGATTTTGTGCAGTTTTAAACCCAAATTAAAAGAATAAATAAATAACGTAACTACAGCTGACAGGGATATCACTTCAGTTCTAGCGCTTGTCTGTCAATCATACATTGTACTGAACTTTTTTTTTAATCTTAACAACACATCAGTACACTCAAAACCTATTATACTGCCTGCACAATATATGACGTTCTTCACTGTTGTTTTAAACTACCTGCTTGTCATCCTCAGTGTAACTTAAAAGAGACAGTGCCTGCAGGGACCTACGTTCAGACATGTTTGCATTTGTAGCATTTAAATTAGTCCCTTTGAAGACAGTAATCTGAATGCAAAATGATGGAGAGGGAGCTGTGCGTAAAGGTGCAGGAGTGTTTCTGCCACACACTGTCTTTGTGTCCTCACGTTGGATCAGGGAGGTTTAGAGGGCTTCAGGGGTCTTTTTCCATTAAGGATCTCATTCGTTTTGGGCCTCTGTCATGTCCTCTCTAGGAGCTAAACCGACTTCAAAGGTGTTGGTAGAAACCCTTTAACAGAGTTCTATTCATGGCCAACATCCTCTCCAGTGCTTAGCACACCAGCCAGAATTCACAGTTATTTTGCTCTTGCTTTCCTTTTATGAAATTACAAGAAAGTCTGCAGCAAACGGAGCATGTTAATTCCCTCAGTACTTTCCACAATATAGAATTTGCTTCTGACATCACAGGATGCCATAAGATTCTGCACACAGCGAAAAGTTTTCTGTATCTTAAATCAAGCAATTAAATCTAAATCTGTCTGTCATTGTTTTGGTAATAATATATAACCCCATTTTAGAGAAAGTTGGAAAGGATATAAAAAGTGCTTATGATGTTTTGCATCATCTTGTTGAGAAATGCACAGATGTCCCTGGAAAAGAAGCTGTCTTGAAGGTGACATGTGTTGTTCAAATATTTCACTGTGACTTTCTGCATTAATTCTGCCATCACATGACCCATTTCTTTCAAAAAAAAAAAAAAACTTTGTTCAAAGAAATAAAACTTACACTGTGTTTGTTTATTTGCATTTTCCATCCTGTACCAACTTTTTCTGATTTGGGGGCTGTAAATATATGTACTATCGCTGTATATACAGTATATAGAGTATATAGTGTGCTTGTTCTGGTATATAATGAAACAGATCTGTAACACTGCCATTTATTTCTAATGTTCAGAAAGTTAATTTCTGGACTAAACCATTTTTGGAAACTGAAATCTTTAACTGATGAGAGCACAGAAGAAAAAGTAAGGGACCATGAACATTATTATATATAATCCTGTAGAAGGTGGGTTTATCCTCAGTGAATTTAATGACAGTCCATATGATAATTATTAAACCACTTAACTTAAAATCCCAAATGTCATCCTCTTGGTGATGCACGAGTAAAAGTCAGATCATTTCTAAAGCCGTCGGGATTTATCCACATGGTTATGTCTGAATCAGCAGATGGTCAAGCTGCGAGTATATGAAAAAAAAAGACATAAAAGAAAGACATAAAGAGAGGGAGAAAGATAGAAGAAAGAAAAAATAATAATAACTTTACGTTTTGGGCTATGTTTAGCCACCTACTGTGTGTTTACACACTCCATTACTCCCAGCAAGCATACACCATGCAGCACACAGCAGCAGCTGCACAGCAAGCACAATAAACTGCAGGGGAGCTCAGTCAGAGCTCACATGTGGACGCTGGAGATGCAGGTTGAGCTTAAGAAGCATGTCAACAGCACCAGCAGCAGCAGAAAGGGTTTCAGCAGAGTTGGAAAATAGCAGCAGTACAACAGAGCAGGAACTGACCATAACAAATCCCCTAAAACCACAGACAAAGCCTGATACACACATATCAGGATTTCATATGTGTTTTCATTGTGGGCTCGAAGTGAATATCTGCTGTACTGGTTCCGTATGTTGCCTGATTATGCACTAGCTGGTAATAGAAGAACATCAAATCAGTGGAAAACCAAATGCTCATAGAAACTGTTCCACTTAATTTTTCATAGAAAAGTATTTTTAAAAGAGGCAATAAAAAAGGCACAAGACTTATTACTTAAACTATTTTGAAGTTGGTTATCCTCAGAAGTCCTCAATCATCACAGCCCTGCTCAGCTGTGTATGTATGGTGAATCTCTACCTGTGTGTGTGTGTGTGTGTGTGTGTGTAGTATCCCCATCCCTGAGGTTGTGCTCAGCCATGACAGATTCTGTGAAATATGAACTTAAGCTTAATAAACTCTTGTTCCATCCTGCTCTGAGCTTTGTCATATATTCAGTAATGTTGCCCTCCTTTAAAGGGGACATAAAAAGCTTGAAAATGCCTGAACTTTCTTGACTAGCATGGGCTGCATGATTTAAATCTGTGCACCCATGCATCTTACCACGTGCGAAGCAAAAGCACAAGATCAGATATGCGACTCAACATGGCATTTCCTTCATTAATTGAAGCTCGCTCTGTGTGTAGCGTGTCACTGGCTCAGCGGTCTGTTTTTAACTGAATAATTTACACGTTATTCCCCTCTTAGTTCTGAGCCAGTGGCACATGTTAATATGAGATTAGTCCCACTTTACCCCGCTGATCAAACCTCACACCAAACCAGCCCAAGCAACCGTGTCTCTGAATATATCAAGATGACTTGCTGTGAAGTTCTACCAAGTCGATGTGTTCCCCTGTTTTGTTTCACTCAATTTGCACTGATTGTGCAGACATGGCTGTGTTGCAGTGATTGCACATGCAGAGTGTAAAATATTAACTTTTTACTTACAGAGAGCTTCCCTAAAGACTGAACAATGACTGAACTCTGTTATTTTTATAATCAACACTCATTCTCATACAGTTTTTTTTTTATCATAAATAAAATGTTTGTGTTTAATTCACAGAAAAGGCAATCACTGCCGTCTGGTTTGACATCACCAAAGCTGTTGTTCATTTGTGAGTCTTTAAGAATTTAGTTTGTCTTTCTTAAGTGATGTGCTGTTTGATCTGGTTGAGATCAGGTGACTGAGTTGTCCATCCTATTGTAAAATGTCTCACCTTTTTAAATACTGTCTTGGGGCAAACTCCGCACAGAAAGGCTTCAGCAACCAGGAACATTGTTACTGTGAAAGCAATAAAGCTAACCACCATTCTTCCCCTGGCTTTTTGGGTGTTTTGTTTTGTTGTTTTTTGATGTTTTTTTTTTATTAGTTCTTTTTTCCTTTTTTCCCCTCTGAGAATGTACCAAACTGCCTCTTTTAAAATTCCAGTAATCTCTCTGATTAATGTGTTTTGTTGCTGGAGACAGTACTCTGTGCCTTTCTGTGATTTCACCCCAAATACAAATGGTAATTTTAGAATCCACTCCAAGACCTTTAACTTTTTAAATGATGGAAAAAATGATAAGGAATCATCCCAGACATGTTCAAGAAAGAGCTTTTGTACCAAGTGACTTTCAAACCCTTGAAAAAAGAGGGTCCTGCTGATTACAAGCTGTCCTAATGAGTATGAAAGCTAGACCACATGGTAACTTCAAACTGTTGTTTAACTTCAATACGTAATGATAAAGAATTAAAATCACTAAAAATCATACTTGATTTCATACGTGTTATGATTTAAAAAGAGAGGCCAAATAAAGAACATTTTGAAGATTATTAAGAGTATTTTGAAGATATGTATAATAGCTGCTATTATGTAATTTGCACTTCCTGTAAAAGACAGTAAGTGTGGTCATAAGACCGTATATGTTACAAGTGGCTTCACAAACAGGACAAAGAGCAAAATACATGAAAAGTCATCTCATACATGACCTAACTATTAAGGTAGTGATTCCCAAAGTGTGGGCCGTGGCCCCCTGGTGGGCTGTCGTGGTACTGCAGGTGGGCCGTGAGAGGTCATTCAAATTAAACAAATATGTTTTAAATCCTCGATCTTTTTTAAATATGTTTTTAATTACTGTAAAATATTAACAACATGATTTCAAAACATTAAGAAGTAACAAAACAAACCAGTTAAGTGTTATACTACCGTCATCTTAACTTAACATGACAAGTGTCACCTTATTTGTTGACCCCTTACATTAATGTCAGAACATAGCTTCTAGTCCTGAATGTTGATCACAGTTGTGATTAAAGGTTTCGGTGGGCTGCGGAGATATTTCACATTTCAAATTGAGCCTTGGTATTCTGAAGTTTGGGAATGGCTGTATTAAGGTATAATGAGGCTGCTCCTAAAATCAGTTCTTTACCCTGCTGATCCTAGTAGGTCAAGCTGCCAGTCTGGGCAGTGCAGTGCAATATGATGATGTGAAGCTGTGTTTCTCCTCAGCCCGGAACAACCCTGAAGGCAGTAAAGCATGACAGCAAACACAGAGGTTTCAGATGTGGAGAGCAGTTTGAACTTGTGCAAATTTATTCAGAAGAATGTGGGGTCGGAGTCCATTTTACATTGTTAGCCCAACGCTCACAGTCCAGTGAGCAGTTTTTCTTTCATAGTTCCAAGAAAGGGATCTTTCTCTGTAATAGTTTTTTTCATTCTTAAAGATTAGGGGAGGAGTTTCCAGCTCATTTGAATTAAGTAAACAGACAAGGTGCTGGCTCCAGCTCAGCAAGACACTCCAGTTGACTCATGCTTGATGTTCTGCATTCACCTCAAAGGAGAGCAGGAAGGCAGCGGTGCGCCAGTGTTTGGAGACCGTAGGAGCCAATGAAAGCCTGAGCTGTACAGTGCCGAGAATAAGAGCAAAGGCACACATAGACACAGAGGAAGGAATAACAATGAGTGCTGTGCCGCAGCGCTGCCTGATTCTTCTGTGAACAAAGACTCCGAAGTGCAACACAAGGGGGTCTGCAAGCAAGTTAGGGATTATTATCAGAGCACAGGGAGCATTTTCTGTATGTAATCATTTGACTAATTACTGTTCCGTGCTCTAATTACAGCACAGCAGGGACCCATTCAACTCTCAGTATCTTGCCAACAAAATCTCTTTGTAAGGACTTGCTGTTGTCAATCACACATATACATACACACAGAAAAACTGAAGATTCTTGTTGTCTTTCCTTTGAAAATCAGATCTACTCCCCTTGCTCTCCTTACCGCTGTCACTCACGTCTTTTTTCGTCCTTCATCAGTCTTGCCTTGACTCATCCTCACTCAAATTTCTGGAAGGCCCTGGAAAAACAAGCAGCGTTTTTTTTTTCTTTTTTTGACATCTGAGAATAAGTTTTTGTGAGAAGAGTCATAAAAAGTTGTTGTCAGCCAAGATGAGGTTTCCTTGGCTGATTTAGATGACAGGCAGAGGGGTAAATCCAATTCCAGTTTGCCATGAAAGAGGATTTAATCAAGATGCAAAATAGATGCCGCAAACCGAGTACCCAGTGTTTGTTACATTTTTTGGTCATTTAATTCTGAAGATGCTGTGCTTACCACTGAGAAGGGACTAGTGCATTTTTTTTCTTGCAATGCACAGCTCTGAGCCGAAGCAGCTAATGAGAGGACAGCTGGACAATAAATACGTCGGTACACTGACACTGCAACGAAATCCATCCGATACAGAAAAGGGCAAGATCATTTGTGGCTGACTTTTTCCTTCGGTTCAAAAGCTGTTATTCAGTGAGTGCCAGAAATATATGCCAAGTGCCCGGAAACACTGCACAGCTAGGAATTCTGTCTGTCACTTTTCCATTAATGGCTGAATTGAACTCAGAATTTTGAAAACATTAAGATGTTCATTTACATGCACAAAACTTAGAAAACTGCAAGGATGTGCATGAGCCCAAAAGGCAACAGTGTACCACAATGGGATCTGAGCTTGCTGTCGCACTGCTGCTGTATACAGAATCATAGCTAGAACAGAAACACAGAAGTCAGCATGATTACTTGTTTTTTTACAATTCTTTTATCTTTTAGGTCTATAAAAATCAATTCTTGGACTAAATTCAAGCTTTGACCAATGAAACGTTTATTTTTACGTACTGACATGTGTACAGACTGTGATTCTTTAGGGCATTGGTCCACTGTTAGACCATTAGTGTCACTTCAGGTTAAATATCCAGGAGAACACCTGTAAGGCTATAAGGCAAGAAAATTATCTGGGGTCAGGCTTTCACTAAACTTAGAACTGCTGGTCAGACACCCTCATTAAAACCAGTTTTAGTCTCCCTATCATGTTCAGGCTAACGATGGCCATTAACCCCTCCTCTATAATCAGTGGTAGTCAGGTACTTGGTCTCTCAAACGCTCTAGTACAATCATTATCGCTGATCCAGAGTGAGTGCAGGTTCCACACTGAGAATACAAAAATATTGTGAGGCAAAATCACAAGTTAAAGTTCTTATTCTATTGAAATTTTAAAAAAATGAATTCCTACTTTACTGAGCGTGACATTAAAGAGTGAGGTTAACCGCAGAGCAGACCACTAAATCTAGCTGCACCTACATTACTGCTGGATCATCATTCCACATCTCGTCCATCGTCACAAGGCTCATAGACTGAATGAAAGCTGTGATAACCTAAAGGGACACTAAAATTGTCTGTGCGATGAGCTTATTTTAACACAACAAGGTGAGAAGTTCGGTGAACAGAGGCTTACTTCTGAGCCGGTCAGCTGCTCTCTCCGTGTTTGAGGGAATCAACTGAGCTTTCAGCACCTCATAAAGTGGCCCCACAGTGGCCTCAGTTTTGTCATAGCACCTGCCAGACATGGCCAACTCGACCCAGGACACACAGAGGACCTGATCTCCCAGATGAACTTGGCATAAGTCAGGACAAGCTGAAAGGAGAGAGTTCAATGTCACACATCAAGTGGAAGTTTATCTTGATCTACTCCGTAGTGCCTGCCTTGCCAGTGAACTGACATATTTCTACCAATAAGAGGAGAATAAATTGAGTAAAATTCACTGTAGGACATAATTCTTGAGATTTTAAGCTACATGTTCAGATTCTACGTGATTTTAGAGCTAATACAGCAAAAAAAAAAAAGTTTGAGAATAAAGTGAACACACAGCACTGCTGCCTGAATGGTCTGATCATTTATCACCAAATGCAAAAATTAACAGGATCTTCAATATGTTTATCAAAATGAGTCTGACCTTTATGTGTGTGGAGGGTTTTCTGTGAGGAAGTCTCTGTCACGCATGACAAATATGAGGTGTTTCCAAACTCACAGTGAGATTCCTCGCTCACAAAAGAAAAACTTTTGCGCCATCCAGTGACTGCAGGTTGTCATAGCTGACGGAATCACACATCGGCATGACCACTAGAGGGCAGCATTCATCTTTAGTATCACACTGCCAGCTATTATTTTAGACCCCAGCCTCCATCACCCTCTCACACAGGGCCACATGGCTACCAAGTAACCGTAAAGTGAAAAATCAAGCTCCATCTTCCCAGATTTAACTTGCTTTTACTTAATATTCAAAACACGTGAATCGTCCTATACTTTTCTCCTCTTTTGTTGCTGTGATTTTTGTTCAGTCAGTAGGTTAAGCCTATCATTTTGACTTGTGTATTTGTTGTGTCCAACATTTGATGCCACCTTCCCACAACACCCACATTTCAGATTTGGAGTCAGTCAAGTCTCACTCTAACCATCAACCCCAGTGATTAAAATTCTTAACAAACTTGGAAATGCGCACTAAAGTGGAGAAAATGAACAAAAACTAGTTTGTTATGTTTATTTCATCAAACAGTGCTGCACTTGCTCACAAGCACCCAGTCACTGAGAGCAAAGAAAATCATGCAGTACAAATATGGAGGGGAGTAATAATTAAAGGAGCCGTTTGTAAGATTATGGCCAAAACTGGTACTGCAGTCACTTTCAAAATACTGTTGAGCGGCGTGTACCCTCCCCCTCCTCCCCGACCAGAGGTTGCCAGGTCGGCTGCAGAATGCAGCAGGAACGTAGGCTGCCATGGCAAGCGATGAGTCCTACACAGTAAGTTTATTTTCTGTTAATTATATTTATTGCTTTATGAAACATCTTTTGCGAAGTAATAATGTACTGCAAAATTTACTAATGGCGATAAGCCAAATAGAATCGTAAATGTTACCACATTTCAGTCGGAGCATAAGTTTTCAGTTAGTTACCCTGTTAAAAATGTCTTTATTAGGCTAGTGTTGCGATGTAAAGCTTTTTATGAACGCATTTGAGAAATCCATGCAAATTCTAATTTTGGGCTATGCAGTAATTTATTGTTTGGTTGGAAACACTATAGGCTCATATCGATGGTAACTTTTTGTAACGTCGACAATACCACATGTAAAGTCGAGGGTAATTTTCCTAAAATACATCAGGCTATATGAAAAATTACATGACGTGTAGAATTTAAATCAAAAACATGTCCAAAAGTTCTATGTATGTGGACCAAATTATGCGCTTTTGGTATTGAGGATGTTGCCGTGGAATTACGCCTGATACTTCCAAACTAACACTAAATTATTGCACAGGCTAAAAGATAGAATATGCTTAGAATACACGTTTATGTCAAGGTAGCCTAGCACTTGTACCAGATGATCTTTGCTTGTACTGCTCTCACTTGTTTCAGCCTGATTTAGACCTCACTTTTGAGGTACCCTCTCTTGAGGCTGATGAGAGCTGGGCAGTAAAATTATGACTTGTAATATCATCATCTGTATCTATGTCAGCATCTTATGTAGTTTTAATCAAATGTAAATGCCAAATGCTATTTTGTGGTTTGTTTACTTAGGAACTCATTCAAAACATGAGTGAAATGGGGCTACGAGCACTAGCAACCCGGATCTTCTCCCAGAACCCTGGATTGGTTTTTGATGCCCTGCCTCCATTGGATAGCACCACTCTCCCACCTGCAGCTGCTCTTCCATGGTGTACCTGTGGGAACTGCAGGGAGATGGCCACAGATGCAGAAAGGAAATGCTGTGGCCAGGGGCCTGAGCACTGCATAAGCAAATTGCCTCATTTCGAGCTTTACTGCTTGGAAGATGGCTATTTGCGTATACACAGAGACTACGGGAATGATGTGTTGGTGGTAGCAGAAGTTACAGAGCCAGGTGATGATAATAGGCAGTTTAGATATGCTGCTTATCGGCAGTACACCTTTTGGCAGCATGGATCACTGGGCCAGGGTAACCGTCGTGTTATCCCCAGCTGCTGCATTTGGAGAATAAGGGACAAATACCCTGACCCTCAAGGCCAGTACACTGGCTTTCTACCCACAATTTGAACAAACTTTACCAACTCCAGTTTACTTGAAGTTACTTGTTGTATATACTTTGTTTTTACAAATTGTTTGTTTTGTTCCAAGTTTGTAAAGAGCCTTCTTCCTTGTTCAATAAAAAAAGTTTATTTATAATAACAATGCTTTCCTATTTACGATATAGAGGAACAGTAAAAAATAAATAAATAAATAAAACGAGGGATAAACAGTATAAATAGTATAAATAACTATTGAACAATTAACTGCTCTGTACTGTGGAAACTTTATGAAATGGTTTTTAAAAGCAGCTTGTGGCAGAAAATGGAAATGACAAGGGCTGAGAGGCTCTGGAAACGGGTTTCACTGGTCTTCACTCTGGAATGCTGACACTGAGGAGAGCAAAATAAAAACAGAAATTAGATTATTTTAAAATTAAATGTAATATGCATTACATCTAACTTGGTGTGTGGTATGTAGCCGCAGATGCAAAAGAAATAAACTGGTATACTACCTACCAAGACCTCTCCTGACTTGGGTGCGCAGGAGTTCCTCCTTGGTTGGTGCCGGCACAGGGGGAAGAGGGCCGTACTTTCTGGGGTCATCGGGCCAAAGACTCCTCCGCCTGGGCGTTCCCTTACCAGCTAGCCTCTTTTGCAGAATCTTTGTTTGCAGTTCTGGGATGTAGCCATAGGTCTTCGATGTCTTCTTAGTGTACAGCATATACCTTTGGGCATTTTTCTTGTACAGCCTCCTGTACCTAAAATAAAAGCAGAGAAAATAGATTGTTTTACAGTACAGTGTTTTATATAGAGTTTCAATGGTGTAATCAGGTAAAATGGTTCCCAACATCCAACATGTAGAAATGAGCATGTCACTTACTGCTTGCTTCCATCAGACTTGCACAACTCTGGGCGGTCCTTGTGGTAGTTGTAATCCATCGCTGCGAGGAGCATCCTGGCCTTAAAGACAGGAGGGCTAAATGCTGAGTGCTTGCTGGCATACATTAAAATATGGTTTTGGAAGGACTCCAGATCAGCAGTGGACCTGTGGGGGTGGGACATAGAGACATTTTTTGATTTTTTTGAAAATCACTTTCTAGGTACAGTATGTGTACACACTCATTAAATTACCTGAAGTTCAGGTATTTGTGAACTTTGTTGCGCCATCGCTTGTTTCACACAATACTCTTCAGGGCCTCGTGTGCCGTGGAGCCTCGCTCAAGCCACTCTTGAGTTCCCCCTGATTCCAAGTCTGCATGCTGGCAGCCTCCCTGTACCCACCTGTGTTCATTTGTGACATGGTGTAGGAGCCCAAGCCACAGCTCCTACAAAATAATACAGAAATATAATGGACAGACACAAAAAGCATGGCAATTGAACATTATTTACTGCTAATGATGATGATTGTTAGTAATGTAAGTGGGTCATCTGATTGACCACAATGA
Organism: Hirundichthys speculiger; assembly: GCA_018398805.1. Classification (NCBI taxonomy): domain Eukaryota; kingdom Metazoa; phylum Chordata; class Actinopteri; order Beloniformes; family Exocoetidae; genus Hirundichthys; species Hirundichthys speculiger. The sequence continues at coordinate 6,229,647 of JAGFBZ010000344.1, read as the reverse complement.
CACCTCTGGATAGGTACTTATGGTAATCAATAAGCTAATATCCAACATCAAGGTAACATCTTGCATGTTAGTTTCATACATTATTGACAACTATTTTTCAAACTATAACAACTTACAAGAAACTCTTGGCAGGAATCAGCTGTTTTGCAGCACCACCAAAATTATTTCTTATATTTAGACAAATTCGAAAGCTTGAGAGTATTTATATACCTCTCCTCTAGAACTTCTGAGGCATCCACAGTGCACTCCTCATCTTCCAATGCTTCCTCTGTAGGTGGCAGGTCTTCTCTATAAATAGTTTAGTTGTTTTAGACAAAAAATGCTTCCAAATATGAAATGAAAATGAAAACAACGTGGCACTGATCACTGACCGATTTGAAAGCGTTTCAGACGATGCATGTCCAATACTGGAGAGTGATGGTGCAGTCAGGTGGTGCTTCTTCCACTGTCTTTTACTTGGGGTTGAAGTGCTTGGGCCATAACAGCTGAAGACACAAGCGTTTTTGTCATAATTATGGAACACTCTACACATTTACCATAATATGCAACAACCAACATTTACCACAGACTAGTGTCTAACCAAAGATAATGCGGGGAAAATTACGTCTGCATTCGTCATCAATGGCTAACGTTTTTTATCAGTTCCATCAGAAAAGACTGACACTAATAACTAACGTTAGCAATGGTCAGATGGGTCAATTTGCAGCACGTGTAATACACAATATATGCAAAGAATGAATAAGAAATCGTTTTACCGTGGTAACGTTAGGCTACTGTCTCAATTAGGTTTCACATTACCATGGCCATGCTAATGTTTTCCACGGCACGATGACTGACTGGATCCGCTTATTAGCCTAACGTTACATTGCTATTGTTAGCAATATCAGTCACCGTTTTTATATTCTAAATAATAATTATTTACCTTTTCAATTCGATGACCCACCTGCTCCATAACGTTATGCGCTAGCGTTACTGTGCACGAACATGCATAACTTTGTTTAACTAGTGAATACTCCGACGTAGTGAATACTGAAATTTCTTTGTTACCTTGTTCTGTTACCTTGCCCAAGTAAATTAGCGTTAGCCAAACATTTAGCTATGAATCTTACCTGTCCAGGAGAAAATCAGCAACGTTGGCGTCTGTCTTCAAATTCTTCTCCGCTTTCAGCCGCCTCCATCTATCAAAAGCACCTCCTATACAAATCCTTGTTTTATTGCGGACCTTGTCACGACGTAACTCGGATTCATAACGAGGTCTTTTTTGTTTTGGTAAACTAGCCATTTTCACATCCAACACGTTCGTAGCGGCTGCTGCGATAATGAGAGCGGAGCTGGCAACCCGGATGCCGAAACACTACTGACTTCCTGATTGGGAGATAGGTGGAGGGTGGCGCTTCAGGCCAAAACACGAAATGACAACAAAAACAAGACTTGCAGCCCTCAAGTCCTCTTTTTAAAAGGGAATATCCTGGCTTGAGTGCTGTTGTCAGTGACATAAGTATTTGAAATGAACATGATTTTTAAATGTCTTTTGACATATCAGGGTCATTTTATGATTCGTTTTATTAATCTTCTTACATACAGCTCCTTTAACAGAGCACAGGTGTGTGTAATCAGCTAACTGGAAACAGGTGTGAAACGAAGGTCAGGAAGTAAAATCCAGCAGGATGCACAAAAGTAGAAACCTCTTCAAAATCAAAACAGGAAGCAAGTCTAACTGAAACACAGAAAAGGAAACCCAAAATACAAGTCCAGACTAAAGCAAAGAAAAACACACACACACATACATACACAACTAAAAACCAGAAAGTATGGTGGTGCTAAATATAAACAAAGAGAGGTTATAACCTTATCTTCAGGGTACAGCTGGAGCTCTGGGGTGTTTGTGGTTGAACTGTGCATGGATGAAGTAAGGCAACATAACACCTGAATGTTTAAAACATCAACCCATTATGGCTGAAAACCCTATTTGAAAATATTTCCTCAAACTTGAGTGTTTTCTGCAAAGCTTAGTGGTTTAATATTCTGCGTCAGTTGTAAATGACTTCCACTGTCGTTGGAGTCACTCCAGGCTTAAATGGTGAATGCACGAGCTTCTCTCATCAGCTCATGAAAGAAATATTTCACCTCTGTGTTATTTAATGTTTACATTTTGATTCCAAGTACCTCAGTAGCACTGAATAAGTCACTGTGTTGAGAGTACAAAAATGGAGATAAAACACAAAACTCTCTTTAACAATACAGTTTAAAAGTGACATCAGAAAGTTGCATCAGAAACTTCAAGTTTCCACATACTAGTAAAGTTTATGTTACATATGTTTTATCTTAACATAACACGAACATTTTTTTATATTAATCTGGGCCTTGCATTTGTTATTTTTGGTCTCTCAGCAAATCAGCACTTTCTATAAATAAATCTTTGGTGAAAATAAAGGTTGCATATAAGATTATTATTTTTAACTTTTATTGCTTAAATAGGAAATTATGATTCTACTTGAAATTGCCTTTTTTCTATCACCATCACTCCTCTTCCCTGGGCATTGAAATGAATCTTATGCATGCTATTACAATCTCTACTTATGAAACTACAAACCACAGACAAGTTGAAAGTCCGGCAGAAGAATTACAACACAAGTTCAGCCAGTAAAATGATATCTGACTCATTGTTCCTGAATGTACAATGAAATGTTAGACACAAACCATCCTTGTACCTGCCATTGCTAAAAGTCGTATAACACACAGGTTGGTACATGTCAGCATATCTCAGTTTCTTTAGTAACATCCATTACAAGAGAAATACATTTTCAAGCAAACGTGGCATTTTGTGGTACGGGAAGTAGAATAGCACAATTCATAAAGGAAGGGTTATTTTTATAACAATTTTGTCAGAACTTTATGATTATTGACTTAAACCACATCGCCAGTTACTAACTTTCATCACACATGATTATTGTCTTTGGTAGGAGGTATTTAGCAGAACACATAAGGCAAACAGTCATCACAAACAGCTACAGCTTGAGCCTGTCAGTGGATTATTTGCCTTTGACAGTTAACAGTGCTTTGCTGTTATAGTGCCAACATTGCAGCAGTATAAGAAAACATGACATTCTTTCAACCTGCAGCACAGTACCAGTCGGACCTGGAGGGTGACGTGTGTCCAGGTTTATTTTCTGAAGGTTTATTAGCCTTGCTGTTGTTTCATCAGTGCAGTATTCGGTGGAGATACCTCTCTGAGTTGCTTTCTCCTCCCCTCCTCAGTCCTGAGCTAATTCTAATTTGTCCTTCTGATGTTCCAGCAGGGCTTTGGCTCTCACTTAGTACATCTGTAGTTCCTCTTCCTCTTCCTGTTGTCCCTCCTGAGGTGTGTCGGCAGGGCTCTGAACTCCTCTGTCCTCCTGCCTCAGGATCACTCTCCTCATCAGCGTCCTTCCCCTTGCCACTCGGCAGGCTCTCCCCAATCCTGAGAGACAAAGATTGTTATTAGCAATTCATTAAAACGTTTGATTGATTTTGCTAACGCATGTGAGGTTTTAGATGGTTTTACCTGAGGTGATTGAAGGCTCGTAGCCAGTGTGAGCCAAGTGCCTCCCTCTTATTAGTCCTCACCCCTCTCCTCTGACTTCGAGCCTTCAGTCCTACTAAGGCCCGAGCAAGTTCAGCCTCATCGCCAAGACCCCAAACCAGCTGCGCCCTCTGCTCCGCATCCTGATCCCCTCCTGCCCTGAACAGTCTCTGGAGCTGCCACAAATTCACATTGCTGAAAATGTTCCCTGAGCCACCCTTTCGGCTCCTCCTCTCAGCCAGGCGCCACAGCGAGGAAGGGCCCGCCAGTACGGAGGATGAAGAGGAAGCAGAGCTGGTATCCATCCAGAGCAACGAGGGAAAAGGGGGCATGTACTGGCAAATACTCTGTAGAGAAATAAGCAGAAGAAGGTGCTTGACTTTATATGTAATAAAATACAACACTAAAGAACGTGGCGAGTGATGGAAATGTTTAAAACAGGTTACTCCTCAGTGGAAAACATTTCAGAAGATCCCATCAGGTTCATCTGAGCCTGCTTGTCTGTCAATAACAGAATCTGTCAGAAGAGAAACGCTGCCAGTCGGCTTTGAATCCGGGAATCTGCTCTGATTCTTTAATCCTCCAATAAGATGAATGACAGTCGGCACTTCAAAGCCCATTACACCACAGATGGTTACTTGGCCTCAGTTTACACACTCATGGTTATATGTGGGACACATATAAGTAAGTATGAACTGAATGACCAAGGTCAGCACTGTGTATTGATCAGAAGCCCTGCTGAAAATACTTTTCTTTTAGCTTCTCCCATGATAACACAGGAACTGGCCAAATCAACCACTTTCCTCTTGAATGGTCCCCATTTACTGAACCCGTTTTACTGCTAATGAAAAGCACTAATTTGAAAAACTAATACATAACTAATTACCTCAATATTAGTTACATTGCTATGCAGCCCCAATGGTAATAACATACATGGCTGTTACTAACTTCATCAGTTATTCCCCAATTAATGTCCCTTCAGGTACTGAATCCTTACCATGTCCTCTCTTATTCTTTAGTTAAATATAGTAAATAAATTAATTTACACATGTTATTTCTAATTGTTATTATTATTGATAAGTTATATATTCAAACGTGCAATTTAGACCCATTTTGTCCCAATATATCCTTGGACCTTTTGTCGTAATCCAGCATCATAAATGAAACATCCTTCTTCAGATAAATCAAGTGGATTTACTTGGGTTGAACATTATGAGGGCTACATGTAAACAAACAGAGCATCATTCATGATTTTTTTAATCATAAGCAAGCATTTTTCTTTGTTAGTAACCACTTTACCTCATTTTCCTGTTGTTAAAAATTTCTCCATAACCTTCAACCAGTTTCAAAAGCCCAAAGCCAATGCTGTCCTGATTATACATTAACCATTTAGTCCCACGAGTTTACAACTGGGTCAGTCAGTTGCTGTGAAAGGATTGACAATGACATCTTGAGTTCAGCACGACGCTTAAGGATTCATGTAACACGTCTCCGATTCTTTTAAAACATAGATTGTCATCAGTTCGCTAAATAATTAAAATTACTCTCATTTTCAGGATGTGCATATGAGATATTTCTATTTCTATTTCTGAGCATTACAAAGAGATTAAAACCATTGCCTACCAGCAGGGGACTGACGTACCTATATTTGCAAAACAAACAATACTCACTCAAGATGAAATACAGTCGGATCTCGTGCAGAAAGGACCCTCATTTAACTTTAATGTTGGGTCGGCAGTTGTTTTTTTTTTTTAACAAGATCTATATGGATATATGCTATGCTCGTTGTACTGTCGGCAAAACAACCAAGATCGCCTGACAGTCATGTGAAAGAATAAAAGAGCATTTTCTTACCAGAAGATCATTCAGTCCCTCCAACGCACCTCCGTTTGTACAGCACACATCACTGAGCCTTTTCAAACAGAGCTGCAAGAATATGTTTATGGAGCTTCAACCACAATCGACTGGCGTTATTGAGCCGAGTATCATTCAATAATTCAACGCCGTGAAAACGGCTAATAGGAGCGGAGCAACGTTCTTGCTCCCGCCCATCAGGCTGCTAAAAGGCTTTGCTTCCACCAATGGCAGATAGGGGGGTGACGGAGGCCCCGCCCCCTGGCCACGTAGGGCCTGCGAGCTGCAAGCGCTGTGAGCCTCTGACGTCAATGACTAGCTGGCGCGAGGAACGTCTGTCAATTATGTGAAAAAGGAGAACACGTGATGACCTCGCGCCCGAAGACGCAAGCGGAATGACGCATGCGGCTGATAAATGCCGGAGCTATTCAAATAGTCTGTTACGCAGACTTATGTGTTTTTGCGTATATATATATATATATATATATATATATATATATATATATATATATATATATATACATACAGACTCGCGTGTTTTTTTTTGTGTGTGTGTACATATATATATATATATATATATATATATATATATATATATATATATATATATATATATATATATATATATATATCCTTTTACGCGCTGGAATCCTTCTGTGCGTAAAAGACAACAGGAAACGTTGCAGGCCAATCACTGCAGAATATAGGCGAAATAGGCCTGCAGCAACGGATGAGTGGACATGGATGTGGATGAATCCATCAGTCCAGTAGAGGAAGAGGAGGAGGAGCGGGTCTTAAATTACAGGCCACCCCCTCTCCATCACCCAGCCCCCCAGCACAGACGCTGCAACGGAGGAAACGGAATAAGCGAAACAGACGAAACAGTTTGTCATTTCAAAACCCCGGGGCTGTGAAAAGAACAGAGTTTCTTTTTTTTATTGAACACAACTTTGGCCCATTTGGTAAACCACAAACCGTCTTTCGAGTCTCTTATTTTCACCCTTTAAAAAGAAAATCATCTTTTCTCCAGCTGTTTTCAGCTGGCAAAAGGCACCCGCCCTGTTCGGGAAAAAGGGAAAGACTGACCGGAGAGGAGGAGAGAGAGATGTCCCCGCAACCTCCGCAGCCGCAGGTGAGGCAGAACATCCTGAAGTTGCTCAGGAGTTTTTTCGGAATCACCCGTCTCCTTCAGATTGCTTTCGGAGCCGGGCTGTGGGTCACCATCGCTGCCAGCAAATACGAGGGCTCCATACACTTCGTCCTGTTCGTCGCTGTCCTCTTCTGGCTCCTCACCCTCGCCCTTTTCTTCCTCACCCTCCTGAACAAGCAGGACCTCGTCCCGCTGCTGGGGGGAGAGCGCTGGTTGTGCACCAACCTGGCGCACGACGTGGCCGCCGCCGTGCTCTACCTGCCGGCCATAGGAGTCATGATCCACAAGACGAAGAGCTACTCGTACTGCAACCTGGAGCTGTACACGCACCCGTGTCCGTACAAGGTGTACCTGACAGCCGCCGTGTTCGCCTGCCTGTGCTGCCTGGCTTATCTCCTGTCCGTTATTTATGAGGCGTGCAGGAAGAGTCGGGGGGAGCAAACGGTCATCTGATGACACTGAACCCGGAGCGATGGCAATGAGGGATGGACGCGGGGTTTGGATTCACTACAAGATGATGAACTTTTAACTTCACTGTATTTCACTCATCAGTTATCTCCACTGTTTCAACACTCTCAGCCTTGGTTGGGCAGAAATCAGTCCTTCTGTGGCCTTAACTTTGTATAACAAGCGACTCCAAAGGCAGAAAGACTTCCAGAATGGCAGTCTGAATAGCTATGTGTACAAGTAACACGTTGGTCTCTGTGTTACGTTTAATACTAGTAATTTAATGTCATTTTCCTTTTAGATAATCATAACATTCATGTAGGGACTTATTATAGTGACCAAGCAGTACTTTCAGTGTTTACAGTAAAACTGCCTTAATGTAGGTTTTGTAGATTTGTACCTGTTTTACTGTCCAGCTACAACCTCTTACTGCTGCAGTTGTTTTCACAAGGGATACTTTTTTATAACCTTTTTTTTTTTTTTATAAAATATATATTTTTATGTGTTTATACGTTTTTTTTGTTACCAGCAAACTATACTGAACGTTGACTCTCACTGATAGTTTGACCATATAATTTTTAAAAATTTTTGTCTATAAATCAAACCTTGGTTTTTGTCTGTCAAAATGCTGTATACTCAACAAGGTTGTGATGACAACAACTCCTTGCCAGGGATGTGATCGGTGCTGCAACGTGTATGCTCCACAAAAAATCTTCCTTATGTAAAACCAAAGAGCAAAGAATAAAGATGAGAAGGTTGAGAGTCAGCGAGGCGTCTGTTGTTGTGATACTGTGCTTGTGCACAGAAGCCTTCACAGTTGCTTGAGGAATATGTTCATGAAGTTAATTTTTGGTGTTTAAACTTGGAGAAATTTGCAGGGAAGGGCAAGAGAAGCCTCCAGGAACTTCCTGTTGAGAGATAAAAACCTTGGAGAATCAGCAGGGGTCGTTTTTGTCTCGTAACACTTAACCACATGAAAGGCATGGAGCCCTCATACTTATCTGTGTTAACTAACAGAACATTAGAGAGCCCATCCACGGTGTGTCAGTCGTGTACAGGGAAGAGAATGTATGTGCTGCTAGAGAGTAACAAGCCACTTGTTTGTGTGTGTGTGTATTTGAGTGAATAATAATCTGGGAAAAGGCTTGTTGTTACCGGAACAGTCTGTTGGAACTCTCACTGGAGGTGGTCTGACTTTCAGCCAATGAAAATGAAGCAGCAGAAGATGATTCAGTCTCCTGCCTATCACAGTCAGATTACATGGTACAGACAACTTTAACAGCACCCAAAGCCTCACTGCATCATGCTCTTTCTTTATTAAAAAAAAAACAGGAAGAGCCACTATTATGGATGAAATTCTGCACCATTCTCATTGAATTCACTCTTCATATATTTGTTACTAGCATTTCACAATATTTAGTGTAAATGTCTGGAGTTATCTGAAACGAATACACTGCATGCTGACAAACAAGACATGCAGGTATTGCATTGTGATTCATATACATTAATATCATCAAGGCATTCCTTGTTCAGAGCTGCATGAGCAGAGAGGGGATTAATGTTAACCAGCTGCAGCACTGGGATATAAATCTAGTACTTCCAAAGGAGTCACTATCCCCCAACCCCTCACCCCTCTCCCAAACACACACACACACACACACCCTCTCCCCATCGGAGAGTTCCACATAAATGTCCTGTCCACGTGTCACTGCCTGTGGAAACACAAGTTTTGTATACAGCCAAATGGAGACAGCACAGCTTCACAGTTTGATGCATAAACAAAGCATCAAATCCAGGCTTTGATTTGATTCTGACAGTAACCACGGTGAATCACTCAAGTCTTGGGTGACTCACAATCACAGTGTATGTTGACAGTTAAATCCAGAAAGAGATTCTCCACATAAACATGCTCCTTGTTATTAAACTGGCCACAGTTTAAAGATCTCATGTCTTTTCAGTTTTGGCAGTTTCTTGAATGAGCCCAAGACAGTTACTTCTTAAAACATAAGATCCACAGTAATGAGACTGGAAAGGTTTTTTTCAAAGATGCAGGTATTACAAGAGTGAGGCTGTTGTATTTATTTATTTTTTCTTGCTAACTAGGCAGCTAAGCAAACCCAGACAACCTGGTATTGGGGCATATAGTTGGCCCTCCAGGCACTGCTCTGAAGTGGCAACTGTGTAATATTTGTTTTGGCCAGTCATCGAAAGAGACATTTCCTGTATGTGCTCTCCCACCCGATTGCAAGAAACCAACCATCCGAGACCTTGTCATAAGCCCTTTAAAGTATTTCAGCCTCTCCCCGGAAGATAAGCATCCTGTTACATGCTGATGCCATGGACATTTGAGCGAAACCGACAAAAGTTTCCCAGACCAAAGTATTAAAATGCATTATAAAGTCCAAATGCTTATCCTGAGTGTGTGGTGGACAGGACACAATGTGAGGTGCAGGATGTCCAGCTGGTAGGGAGCAGGTGTCTTGTTCAGAATAAATTTACCTGGCAAGATGAACTATTTTGAAACAAACAAAAAACAGAAATACTGTAATGGAAAAATACAGAGCAATATTAACTGAACATCGGCATATTTAAATGTTCTAACCAGTTACATTAAGGGGTTGCAAAGTGTAACACTTTGCGGGTTTGCATGCTCTCAGCTTTAAATGATCAACTGTTGTTTAAAAATGGCATGAGGTCACTATGCCATATGCAGGTCACACACCAACATTTCACCTCTTGACTTCATCTCATAACCAATACCTGTAACCAGCACCTCACTACAGTTCTTGTAAGTGCAGTACTTATCCTCAACACAGTTCCTGTCCATGGCTGCCTTGTAAATAGACCTGTTCTTTTCAAAGTGTTGGTGGAATAGCCATAGTCTGAAATTTTTCCTGAGTCTGAGTCAAGAGAAATTAATTGGATAATTTTCAGAACTTGATGATTTTTTTTCCCCTTTTAACTTCTGTCTGTGCACCAAGGTTGAGCAAAAAAAAAAAAAAAAAATGTGCCTAGAAAATGTTTTAAAATCACTTCAGTATGGAGGGACAGCTTCAGTGACCAAAAACCTTTCCAATATGCACATGGAAGTGTAACAGATTTTACTGAGCCAGCTGTAATCGTGGTAAGAACCAGCTGTATACCTTTCCAGGTCTGAAGTTTTGGATGAGTAATTCCCATTAATATTGATATGAATGCCTGCATTTTGTTATCCCAAGGTGGCTGTCCAAGTCGCCTGTCTGGCTCGGGACACTGCGTGCTCTCACATGAATCATGAAAACACAGACACACACAGCAGTGCCCTGTTAACCACACTTTCAACTACTACTGCTGAGACGCACATTCCACTGCCAAGGACCAGAGGGGGGGGGGGCGACCAGATGGAGGCCAACTAAACAAGTGAATGTGCAGAAAAAAATAGAAGGTCCAGGAATCTGAGATTGATATTTTCTGTCTGTGTGAGGCCTGATTTAGCTCAGTGTTGGGTGTGGAGGCCTTGTTTGTCTGACACTGCCGGCTTCATATTTTCCCAACATCGTTAGGGATTCCACATCTGTTACAGCAGCTTTTTCAAAGCCCATACTTCTCAATGGGCACAATGTTTCATGTGTTACGCGAGCGCAATGGTAGTCAGTGGTGGGAAGTGATGATAGCTATTTATAGAGCCTTGAAAATACCACCATTTCCTTCAATCTACCAGCCCTTAGCCAAGATTTTAAGAAGAGTCTGCTGCAGAAAGAACAAGCCTGAGAACGTCTGAGAGGGAAGGAGGGGAAATTATTTTTGCCAATGGGAGGATGAATTCACTAATTTCCTGTGTAACATTTAATGTTTCTTGCAGTAGTTGCAACATATGTTGCAACATATATAGCTGCCTGACCTTCATTCACCGCCTGTAATGTTTTCCCTCAGTAAAACATCACATCATAGAATTAATTAGTGGAAATGATTACTTCACCATGACTTTTAAGAAATGCTGTTTTTTCAGTTCAGTGTCAGTAGACACACAAACATTCTTTTCCCACATGGCTCTGAACTGTTTTCCAGCAAAGGTTCTCCAACATTTTTCACCCCGAGAGATCCAATTTTTTTCTTTTTTCTTTTTTTTTTGTTACATCACGCTACATTTCCATATATAGAAGTAGAGGGTTTTTTTTTTTTGTTTTTGTTTTTTTTTTAAAGATCCTAGACAGACTGTTTTCATTCTCAATTGCTCTGATTCCTCAGACAACTACATATATTTGATGTGAGTGGTTAATTTTATAATCAAATTCACATAATTCTTCACTGCATATTTTAAGTAATGACTCTGTTTATCCACATGGAGGTGTAATAGGACCACACAAAGTTTAGTTGTTTTTTTTTCTCACTCAAACCTTTTGAACAAGCAGGCATGCTGTAACATGATTCAGACTGTGCATTGTTTGTTATACTTCATGAGCCCACAGACATGAAAACAAATCAAGCTTTGGTATGCGGCATGTGAAGAAAAGTTCAGACATCCCGCTCTATTCATTTTTTAGGTCAGCAATGGAACTTGAGCAAATTTGTAATGTTGACAATGTTAAAACCTCATTTTAAACTGAATTTCCTTAATCGTCTGCTGTCATGGCAGCTGTATTCAGATGGCTCTAAAGAAAATTAGGCTGAATCTATTGATTTATTTATGTAAATCAGTTTGGAGCTATTACTTCCCAGTTGTAAAAGTCAATGCCTTATGTTTCTAGTAGATAATGGATTATTAATTAGCTGTTTTCTGCTAAAAACATATCAGCAGAGTTATGTAAAACTGTTATTCTGTATTCTAAGTAAATAGGGCCTCACTTGGTCATGCGTTCATATTGTAGAAACAGGCTCAACTGCATCGAACTAATCACTCTAACAAGATCTAGATTTGTTCACTGGTAGCTAGCAGAACAATTTCTTCTCAGATAGTTACAACCTGTTCCAAACTAACTTTTCCAACAGAATGGTTAGTTGGTCCCTGGCTGAGGGCCTGAGGTTTTGACCGGGCTCATAAGGAGGTCAAAAGGAGGTCAGAGATGTACTGTACTTAAGGTCAAGCCCAGAATATCCTTCAAAAGTTTTCATAAAATAATTTCATAAAGGTCTCATTCCATCGTAATCTAATTAATTTTGCGATGGTCTCTAGTCTGAAATGATGCCCTGGGAGTTGGTTTCAATGAAAAATATGCTACGGTTGTCTTGTTTCAAGCTGTTTTAGTTAAGGTGAAAACGAGGTTGGGGATAGTGCGAGAGTATTCTTATTAATATTAATGATATGTAAACGTCTCGCCTCTGATTGGTTAACAGCACTGTAACGCTCCCTCTAGTGCAGGGGTGACAGACTCATTTTCACTGAGGGCCACATCAGCATCATGGTGGCCCTCGAAGGGCCAGATTGACAGAATGAATCAAAATAAAAAATAAATCAAAATAAATTAAACTACACCTTATTATATTGTTAAATAATGGTTTCTGTATGTATTATGTATTCAAGTTTCAAATATTTAACTCATTATTATATTGAACTCAGGGTTTGTGGTTGTAAACCTGCTCTCACACAGGACACAGCACACTCAAAGTTTCCATCACCTTGGTTTCAGAAGCAGAAGCGATTTTTGTTTTTCTTGAAGGCTAAATTTAGTATACTTAGCTCCATGTTTGCTGTCAAAATGCCAACGTAGATTATACTCTTTCACGACTGACACCGCCTCATAACACAAAAGACATACTGTTTTTTCACCTTGAGGTACAAACTTGTATTCGTTTTCCCATCGTTCATGAAACTGCCTTCCTTGTGCACCATTTTTCTTTTCTTGGACATGTCGGGGTTAGTTTGTAGACGTTTTTCTTAAGTCCATCAGTTCTGAAAATTGTCTTGATGTCTTGCTCATAGTGAGATACCATTATCATTGTGGGTAATGATGAAATGCATTGTGGGAGATGTAGTCTATTCTCAATATGCGCTTTAAAGCGGTGTAAGCTTATTTTAAGTCTTAAAATATTGGTTGAAAATTTAAGCCAATAATGCACAAGCTTGCGAAGGCCACATAAAATTATATGGCGGGCCACATTTGTCCTGCGGGCCTTGTGTTTGACACATGTGCTCTAGTGGGTCCTCCTTCAGTTGGTTTCTGTCAATTATAGATTATAGATTTAACAAGCTAACGTTACTCTCTTTGTAGAAGTTACCGAGCGTTACCATACCTATAGTTTGTGCCAATGTCATACATGCTATGGCCTATTAACGAGTAGAAAAACAGGCTTTTGAAACAACAACTGTAGTTGGAAAAAAAACTTTTTTACTTACAACCTGTGAGCTGGTGGTCGATGGTTGTGATGGCACAGATCCAGATTTTAAGCACAACTTATCCACTACTGTCGGCACCGTAATTTGAAGAGTCACTTTGATGATCAGAACACACAAGTAAAGATGCATTATACTTCGCTGGTGGTGCTCCGAAAATAAATTCCAACCATTTTTTCCATAGATCCTCTTTCTTAGGCAAGACATGCAATGTAGATTTGTTACTGTTGCAAATAGCACGGCCACAAACTTTCTCTGCCAGGTTTTTGAAATGTTAGCTCCTCTTTGTTCGCTCATAAACTCTGCTCCCTGCCTGCCAGAGGAGGGCAGATCGATCCAAATATCGATAATATTGATACCAATGCTGGTATTGAAATCAAATGATACTCGTGTAAAAAGATCGATACTCAAGCTTTTTTTCTCTCCCTCTCCCCTCTCGTCGCATCTTTTGACGTTACATCATCAGCGGCGCCAGCCAAACAAGCATGCAGGTAGACTCACCCTTTTTTTTTTTTCGGAACCTAATGGAACGCTGGAAAATGACAAAATAAATAACGAAATAAGGTGAAAAGAAATACAAGTAAAAAGGCTAAAGGTTTAGCTCCAGTCGAAAACGAGGAACAAGGTATATTTATGTTGATTGAAAGAAATGTTTTGTATGAAACTAGCATAGAACACAATAATTGATGCAATCTGGAAATGGTAAAATCAACTTTTATTTCTTTTTTTGTATGTTTGCCACTAGCTCTTACGTTGGTTGACGAGTGTCATTTGCTGGAGAAAGTTAATAAAGAAAATAACCATCAGTAAGGCTCATTTTTGTACAACTGGGAGCTACAAACAGAACACTTTAACTCCAAGGAATATCTATGCAAAAATGTTAGTTGTGATAATAAATTACTTTGCTGTCACCTATAAAGTTTGCCGAAATTCTATCCTAGATTTTAACAAAACTGCCTGCAAACAGCCTGCAGCCCGCAATGTTTTTCCAAGGGGCGGGGTTACGAGCCACTGCATAGCTAATGTTTAATGTTACGTAGGCTAGTAGGGCTTTTACGAGCCGCTTGTTTTTCCGGCTGTTTTCTATCACAGGCTGATACAGACCAGAGGGGTAGAAACACATTTTGAAGTTGAGCATGCAAGTGCAACTTGAACTGAGTATTAAACGGTTTGTTGTGGAAGTAGACTTTTAAACTAATCGAAGGGAAGGCAGGGCAAGGCAAGTTTTATTTATATAGCACATTTCATGTACAAAACAATTCAAAGTGCTTTACATAAAACATTAAAAGCATCGCAGAAAAAGAAAAAGGAAGCATTAAAAAGTAAAAGAATAAAAGAACCTGTATTTAAATAAACTGAATCAATCACCTCAGTTTTGTTTTTGTTTAGCTGTAGGAAGTTAAGGCACATCCAGTCATTAATCTCCTCAATGCATTTACTGAGAGCCTGTACAGGGCCTCGGTCTCCTGGTGACATTGTAATGGTAACTAATATTGTTGTTCTTTATAACCTGGGCTAGTGGGAGCATGTAGATGTTAAACAGAAGAGGCCCCAGGATGGAACCGTGGGGATCACCACATGTAATTTTTGTCTGGTTAGATGTAAAGCTGCTTACTGACACAAAGTACTTCCTGTTCTCCAGGTACGTTTTGAACCAGTTCAGTGCAGCACATGAGAGACACACCCAGTTCTGCAGTCGTTGGAGTAATAAAACGTGGTCAACTGTAATGAATGCAGTAAAACAAACACTGATACTTTTACAGCATCTGTATTCAGACATATGTCATTCATGACTTTGGTCAGAGCAGTCTCAGTGCTATGGTGCTGTCTGAAACCTGACTGGAAGACATCATAGCAGTTGTTGTTATTTAGCTGATAAAATACAGCCTTTTCATTTATTTTACCTAAAAATGGAAGTTTAGAGATTGGCCTGTAGTTGTTCATCTGTGTTTTGTTTAGATTGTCTCTTTTTAGCAGGGATTTAATTACAGTTTTCAGTCATTCTGGGAAAACATTAAAGACGAGTTCACAATCTGTAGCAGATATGGCTCTAAGATCTTTGAGACCTGTTTGAGAAAATCAGAGGGCAGGATGTCCAGACAGCAAGAGGAGAAGTCCAGTTGATGCAGGATGTCTTCTAGATCTTTGCTGTTAATGGGATCAATCTGTGTCATGTTGTTTATACTCGGTGGACACAGCACATGGCCTGCACTTGCTGTTGATGGACCAACTGCTTGTCTAATATTTTGGATTTTGTCTGTGAAGAATTTGGCAAAGTCATTGCAGGCCTTGGTGGAATGATGTTCAGGAGCTACTGACACAGGAGGGTTTGTTAACCTGTCGACCCGCGTGCTGTGACTGTTTTTAGTGATGATGTCAGAAAAAAATAATTTCTCGCATTCCTCAGCTATAAATTATAAAAGTGAAGTTTCTCTTTATAGCCCTGACAGGGCTGGTGTTAGAGAGAAGACCTGGTTAAACAACTCATTGGTGTTTTCAGTTTTGCAATCACTTCTGTTGAAACATTTGTGTGCACTGAAACATTACTCTCAAAGAAGACACAGCAATGATCCAACAGCCCCACATCGCATCCTGTAACCTTGGAAATGTCCAGACCCTTTGAGATCAATAAATCTAAGGTATGTCCTCTTTGGTGTGTGGACTCTTTTACATGCTGTGTCAACTCAAAATTCAGAGCCTATAAGGAAGCTAAATTAGAAGTAATGTGCTTTTTATTTTTTGGCAGAGTCTGTCTGCAGCGTTCTGGACTAGTTGTAACCTCTCTGAGTTCTGTCGCAACATGCCGCAACATGTTAGGCTCATACAGTGAAACACTCAGGTTCTTCCCTGTTTCTCACAGTCTGACACCAGCATCTAAAATATTGACTGAGTCAGTAAACCCACTTGTGATAGTCACATAAACATACTACATGATGGCCAAATGGGTAGAAGAGAAATGCGTGACCACAATTACTCACAAAGGACTCATGACTATGTTAAAAAGAAGCTAAAGGTCCTCATAAGTAAGTTAAAACTCGAGTTGACCCTTGAATGAAAACTAAAATGTCTTTTTTAATTAAATCTGACGTCAAACTGTCTTCCATTTGTGTTCATTGGATTTATTTTCAATAATTATGAGATCTTGTCAAAACTCCAGATTGAGTGCTTAAAAATCTTTCTCAAGCAAATATATGTTTTTTTTTCTTTTGAAGATGTTGGTGATGATGACACAAAGCCACCAGGTTCAGAAACACTTGAGCAATTCAAACTCTTATATTTTTGTGAGATTAGGTTGTTTAGAAAAAAAAAAAGACAGGTCACATTTAAAAGTAGGGTAAGTGATTCAACATTTTTTCTAACCAGGAACACTTTTTGTCACATTCGTTGAATAGCTCCTCACCACCTGCGAGCTGACCATATTTTAAGTTTAATGTTAAAAAAATAGAAATAGAAATAAAAGGTCCTCATGCATAGCCTTGGATCCATAAAATGGAAACAAACAGAGTGGGTTCAGTCTGATCCCCTCAAAATATAACTAACAGAGGGAGGGTTTGTGCACATGAAGTGGAGGATGAGTGGATATACTATAGACTATACATATTAATAAAAGAACAATTGTTTTCTACAGAGTGCTTTTTGAAGCCTCTTTCCTCATATTGTGTAGCACCTTGCAAAAGGACAGAACTTGCAATGCTGAGAAACACACCCACCTGTTACTGTTAGCTATTACAGCTTGGCTGGCTTAGCTTATGTTAACCCAGGATGATAATTAAAATTACTTTATATTAATTTTGATCAAATCTGTCGGAATATCCTCATATCAAGTGTTGCTTCTTGAACAATATCTGTAGTGAGTGCTGCCAGAGCTGAAACAAGAACTCATCAGTTGCCCACCATCTATCCTTCCCAGCAGTCTTCTGCATGAAAGAGTACTTTAATTATCCACCTTGGCTCTACCATAATGGAGGAGCGGTGGAGATGCCTACAGACACCCACAGTGAGACATCCTGTTTCAACTTCTGTTTCAGAGACGACTTCAGGAACAACCACTGCCTGTAGCTCAGTTAGCGTGGCTGTTAGCTAAATTTCTTCTTCAGCCAGTTACTGCAGTCTGTTAGTACAATGAACACAACACACAAGCACAACAAAACTTATCCTTTTAAGCTATGTACGTAAAATTATGAGGGTGTAGTCTTGTGCCAAGGTCAAGCCACTGATATAGCCAATGGATAGTTGTCAATCAAATGATGTCTGGGCATCTTGTATTACATCTGGCCATCTTGTATTATATAATTTTACCTGTGGTACAAAAGAGAAAAAAAGAATTCTGGGTTTCAACCCAGAAATGGGAGAAACTTCGGAGAGCTCGTGAAAGGTCATGTTTGCTGTGGGAACACTGGAGGGAGGGAGAGAGAGGAGCAAACTATTCGTGTTTTGTTGATGGTTTGGTTCAGTTATCAACAGACCTAAAAAACATCCAGAAATTTGTTACCATTCCTTTAAAGGTGTGATGTAATAGTTTATTTATTATGAAAATTTGAACAAGTTAATTCTGGAAATATCATTTTTCCAGAGTTCAAAAGGAAGGATTTTCCTCTTTGAAGTTTTGTCTCCTTCCATGTGAAGTGAGACCTTTTTCACATGACTGAACTGATAAAGTGTAGATCACCAAATAACCTTTACTGCATTTTATTCAGTGTGTCACACATCCCATATATCATATCAGCTTTCTTTTCTTACTCTGTATTTGCCCTTTTTTTTTTGCAAACTTTCCTTCTAACCCCTTTTTTTTATTCCTTAGTTGCTCACTAAAGATATGACTGTCACACAGTTAGTTTCAGAGGACTGTACCTGATAATCTATGTTGCAACAGTTGCAGTTTTAGAGGGCGACCAGGAACAGAGATGGGAAAATTAAGAAAACCAACTGCAAAATTAAAATGAAAAAAAAAAAAGATTAATTATTAAATTAAAAGAACACATAATGAACAATTAATTGAGCAGCTATCCTTTGAAAACATGGTTTTGAGAATAAGCTCAAGTTTCTGATCAACTTGATACACTTCCATGTTTTGCTGTTGATAACCAGAGCTTTTTGTGTTCTTGCACAGAATTAATTTACACATTTTTTTTTGTTTTCCCGTTAAGATAGATAGATATAGATAGATAGATAGATAGATAGATAGATAGATAGATAGATAGATAGATAGATAGATAGATAGATAGATTACAAATGTACAACGTGAAGGTCAGAGACGATTACGCCCACCTCTGCCATTGGTTGAGAAGTAAAATAAACGTCATACGTCGGAATCTAACTGGACGTGAAAACAAGGAAGTTGTGTGAATAGCCAATCCCCAGGATAAAAGGTTTTCCAGCTGAGAGTGAACCTGTCCGCTTCTTTCAGAGCTGGAATTTCCCGGTCCATCATCCTCAGCATCCTTCCTAAAACTAGTTTGATTGACTGATTTTCTTTGATTAGAGCCGCCGGATCAACAATAATTATGGCAGCCTACAAATTGGTGCTGATTCGCCACGGAGAGAGCAACTGGAACCAGGAGAATCGTTTCTGCGGCTGGTTCGATGCAGACTTGAGCCCAACCGGGGAAAAGGAGGCGAAGAGAGGAGGAGAGGCCCTGAAAGGTGAAAAAGGACCGCTTCGTTTTTCTTCAGTCATCCGCTGTAATATCTCTGACGTGCCAGAACCAGTTACATCATCGCCACTGCGTCCTGAACGTCTCACAAAGATGTGAAAACGTGCAGGAACCGTGTTGAAATGTCACTCTTCTGGTGCAGTGCGAGAACATGCAAGTGTTTGCAGCTTTTCTTACTAAAATGTATTATTAAGAAGAAAAATGAAATAAAGTATTAGTCGTGGGTGATTTGGAGATATTCGGGTTTCATATGTACATTTAACTGGCTTGAGAGTCAGTTTTCAGAACTCTTTCTACAGTATCATTTACAATGTGTTTAATGTAACAAGTGCAATTGTTGCACTATTTGGGGTAATTTAAGTGATATAGCTTAATGTAAGGCCTGCAAGATTCAGTTCCCAACTCCAGCCGGCAGAAGAAATGCAATGTATAAAAGATAGATGGTCCAAAGATAAAACATACAGTAGCTATTTGTCTTCAGAACTTCTGGAGGGTGGCTGGGTGAGTACATTTTGATATATATTTTTTTAAATGATTAAAGCATTAGGATGATGTAAGGTGAAAAAATATCCATCCATCCGTTATCTATACCCGCATAATCCTCTGCAGGTTCACGGGGATCTGCTGGAGTCTATCCCAGCTCACTTTGGGTGAAAGGCAGGGCTACAACCTGCACAGGTCACCAGTCCATTGCAAGGCCGTGAAAAAATATATACGAGTTAAATGAAAGCCCACTCCTTTTGTCTTTCTCAAACTTACAGATGCCGGCTTTCAGTTTGACATTTGCTACACCTCTGTGCTGAAGCGGGCCACCAGGACGCTGTGGCACGTCTTGGACAGCATTGACCAGATGTGGGTGCCGGTGCATCGAACCTGGCGGCTCAATGAGCGCCACTACGGAGGGCTAACGGGACTGAACAAGGCTGAGACGGCTGCCAAACATGGAGAGGCTCAAGTGAAGATCTGGAGGCGTTCGTTTGATATCCCTCCTCCTCCCATGGGCCCAGACCATGACTACTACACTGTCATCAGCAAGGTGAGATATGATATCTACAATGCAAACACAACCAGACTATTTTGTTAGCATGTGAAGGAAGACATGGATTTGTACATATTGGCCAACTGACTGCAGATAGACAGTAACAAAGCAGGAGCATGACTTGAAGTTGATTTGTACTGAGGCCCCTTTTAACCAACTTTGCTACCGTTTTGGACTGAAATGCTTGAATGTTTTTGAATATAAAATGAAGTGGTCATTTGTCAAAATCTTTTTGTCCAAAGAACAGCCAGCTTGAATGTTCAAAAGTTTTACACATGTGCAACAATGAGCACAACCTGACCACCACTGCGATGCAGTAAGCTACTATTTACTGGCAGTGACCTGAATGGTATTGCTCAATAGCATATCCAGTGAGAGTTAATATATGACTGGTAAGACTGATTTCATCTGCGTTCAAGTTCAAAGTTCATTTCAGATAGTAACAAACTTAACAAGTCTTGACAGAGGTGGGCAGATGTTCTGACGTAGCAATGACGGATATTTTCATGTAAATTGTGATTTATGCAACAATAGTGTGGGATTTGTACAGATAATTGAAGAGAAAAGGGTTCATTAATGCTTTGTTCTCTGTTTTCTTCTCAAGTTGATTTTACACAGTGACACTGACATTTTTTTTTGTTTTATTTTTTTGTTTTCCTTCCAGGATCGTCGATATGCAGACCTGACTGAGGACCAGCTGCCATCATGTGAGAGCCTTAAGGACACTATTGCACGGGCGTTGCCCTTTTGGAATGAGGAGATTGCTCCTCAGATCAAACAGGGAAAGAGAGTGCTCATTGCTGCCCATGGAAACAGTCTGAGGGGGATAGTCAAGCACCTGGAGGGTGGGTGGTCATACAGTATTACATACAGAGCTGCTTACATGCATCATCATTGTTGACTATACAACTCTTGTTCTATGTCAAGAAATCTTTTTAGCCAATCTTTGGAAAAGTAGTAAACTGTTCAATTCAATGTTTTAGTGTATATAAACATTGAAAACTATTGTTTTGCTCATACATTATGAGAGTTGTAAACTGTCTTCCCTGTAACACTAATTTTGACAGAGGTGATGAAGCCATTCAGCTGGGGCCATACAGAGACAGCCCATAATCCAGTGGAGCACTGTCATTTCATTCAAACTTTGTCTCGCTGATCCTTATGCTGTCAACATGTTGGTAACTTAATTTGTTTGTGCTGCAATCTATAGGAATGTCAGATGAAGCAATCATGGAGCTCAACCTGCCAACAGGAATCCCAATCCTCTATGAGCTTGACAAGAACCTGAAGCCAGTGAAGCCGATGCAGTTCCTGGGAGACGAGGAGACTGTGCGCAAAGCCATGGAGGCCGTTGCTGCTCAGGGAAAGGCCAAGAAGTAAAGAGCCAGAAAAAAAAAAAGACAGATCAATCCCCTTTAGCTATGGTGGTATAGAGTGTCCCTAACAGCTGGTCTCAGATCTGTTTCTTACCTGAATCATAATTTATTTGGGGCTGTTAAACATGCTGAATATGCTGTAGATTGTTGTCAAAAGTAACCTCACTTTTCTTGCTTAGTGAGTGGAAGATGGTGATGGACTGGAATATTAGTGCCATGGGACTAACAGCTCTCAAGATATTGTAAATAATTCTGGAAAATAAATATACTTAATTATTTAATCTCTGCAGAGCAATGATTGAACTAAAAGTGAGCTTCAGTTTGCATTTTGACACTAAACAGAAATGCAACACAATTAATTATTAAACCAAACAGGACCATGCTCTAATCAAGACTGTGTTTTCTGAACACACTATGATAAGGACATGCCCAGGACAGCGTTGTGCTATGAATGACTTGGGTTGTGGCATATTGCAGTCTATTACATATTCATTAAAAAAGAAAAACATATATATTTTACATTCACTGGCTCTTACTTTCTAGCTCAGTTTTCCAGACATGTATTAATTTAATTATCTCCACTAATAAAGTGAATATGTTTTGCAATCTCTTGAGAGGAGGTTAGCTCATTTAAAAAATCTAAACCATCTTTTTTTTTCTTTTGGTCTACCTGTGATTGGAACTTGTGTAGTCTTCTTGTATGTTGGTGGTGTTTGTGTTTGACAACTAGTATTTTTTTTCTTATTTTGAATGGTGTCAAATACTACTTTTCTCTGTTTTATACAGTGTTAATTAAAATTCCATAATATATAGATGTCTCCCAGTTTCATATTGTTATTGAAGCAGAGAAAAAGTCTAAAATGAACCAGCATCTTTATGTGTTTGCCCATCTTTGGCATGTCATCGTATTAATGTGCCTCATGTGGATTATGCCTTACAGTATTTATGTTTCTTTTCATTGTGTGTAATTTCTTCTGTGTTGGAAAATTCTGATGTAATAAATGTAAAGTTATAGGGAAATCTACAAATTGAGTATTTCCTTGTCTTGCTCGATCGACAGTCCTTTTCATTTATGCCACTATTAATTTGACTTAACTCATTAGGAAAATGTTCTAAGTGATCAATCTTTTTGCTCAACACCTTCATTTAAATAAAGGGGGAGGGGGGCACTTAAATAAAGCTATACAGTAATTGTTTTGTTAAACACACCAACCAGGTATTAAATGTTAATTTTTACCTGGGGGGGGGTATCTCATATTATTTCAGATATATTATTGTAAGATATTTTAACAGAAATGATTGGACAAGGAGTCTCAAAAAGTATACTTTGAAATCTCCCATGAATCATTTTGCTTATGGGGATTTATAAATATTTGATCTATACGCCTCTACTCGGATTGCCTCCACATATAAGGATTTTTGTGAGATACATGTACTCCGAAACAAAATTTGGAGGTAGCTTCAAAGGACTTCTTGCAAATTGTAAACTCGCAGTTCAGCAGCAATGTTGAATATCCTTTCTCATTCAAATATCTGTGGATTTCTGTGTTTGTGCACTTTCAAAGTAAGAGGGAGGCGGGGATTTCCCTCATTTGTGTACAGTATTTGTTTATTTAATCAACGTGTGATGGACGACTATAAAAAAAACAAGCACGTCAAGCACATCTGAGATGTTGGGCACGTTTTCATTCTGGTCGTTGGGAGGGGACAATAACCACGACATATGAAATAAGCTTTTTTTCATAAATCACCAGAAAATGACATTAAAAAAAACAAAAAAAAAAACAGGCGAAATCAGAATGCCAATTAACCTAGCTTTTTGTAGACAACCTTGCATTTGAAATCCGGCAATCAATTTGTACTCAAAGTTCCACAATGCAATTCGGGTTGTGTTGGTGATGTTGCAGGCGGGAGAAGAACTTACAACGAAATGGTTTTCGAACTGGTATCATCCGTTAGCTACCTGCTATTTCCCTTGAATGTTGTTATAAACAACTTCCTCAATCCATAAAATGAAGAAAGCAACAGAAAATCAAGGGAATACTCGGTAAGAAAACCCAGGACTTTATTGTCACGCCATTGCTAAGTTGAATTTGCGTCTTCCAGTTAGCTAAACATCACTTCCTGAAATAGTGATTCGCTAATTTACTGTTTTTATTTTATTATACGTCATCTCGTTTCTTTAAGATACTTGCGCCCCTTCAATTGTTCTTATTTGCAGTCGCTACCGTTCATGTTTTTTTTCTGAAAGGGGTCTAACACACTGTAATAAATCAAGAGCTAATTAATAACACCGTCATGCTGTTCACCTCGTATGCACGTCTGTCACTTTCTTCGCTAGTGATAGCTAGCTCGTTACGGTTACTGTTACTGTGAATGTTTTTGATTGAGGAGGGAACTGGTACTGTTTATTATCAAGTTTAGACGTTAGCTCATGTTGTTGACAACTTCGAGCTACAAAATGATTCCAGTTGCCGGAGCCGTGTTTTCATTTCACGTAGCATGCTGTGATTGGTAGTCTCAACAAAAATGTCGAGCAGGTGTCTTCCTTTTGTTGGGTGAGGTAGGACGACTCATGCCCGGTCATATGTGGCTCTAAATTATTTTACATATTTTTCGACGAAGAACGGAAAGTCTGATGCATTACTGTCGTCTTGGTGAGCTTTTTTGATCTAAACCTGATTAGTTCCCCCTCTTTGGCTTTTTCTTTTGCAGGACACTTGCAGAAAATTTCTCCCCGCAGAGTAAAGGTAGGTCATAATAACAGATCTCTCAACATTGAGACTTAATTCTGGTGATGTAATTTATTTGAATGTGTACCTCCAGGTTAGTATATGCATTCTGGAAGCTGTGCTTTAACTTAAGGTAGTGATCGAGGTTTTTGTTCAAACTTATCAAGTGTTTTTTTTTAATTATGTTGTATAACATTACAGTGAGAGGTGAGCCAAAAAAGCTAAAATCTCGCAGAAAAAAATGTTTTCATTTCATTTGACCCAGTTAACTTACTAAGCTGTTTTACCTACTTACTCATAATAGTTATATTGAATTCCTCAAAAGGAGATGTCTGGAATCAGAGGCTGTTACACCTGTGGCCACAAACAAGTCGGTTTAGGCTTGTATATCACAGGCTTACATCATCTTAAAAATTGGTGTAACTCTGATGTTTGAATCAAATAAAATTTGTTAAGGAAAACTTCCTTGGGTTTTTCTGCTACCAATGTGAAAGCTGTTTTGTATTCCCTTTTTATCTTGGAGAAATGTCATAGCAGAGTTAAGATAATAAGGGTTTTGTTAGTTGGTGATGTATTGTTTTGTCTCTTTTTCAAGTTATGGGCCTTGCACTCCAGCAGAACTCCCTACCACAATTCACATCTTTTTCCCAGGAAACTCCAATGAAACCTTCTCAAGTCCCTAACTGGCTTACTCATCCTCCACCCAGGACAGTATTGCCACTTCAGACTCCTGAGCAATGCAACAGAGACAGATCTGTTTCAAATTCACATGCTCCTCATCCAGCAGGACCATTACATTCAGGGCTTGCTCCAGTTTATCCACCTTACATTGGCCCCCTATTGAATCCTCTTCCAAAGGACAGACTAGCACCTCCAAAATACTTCGTTCAACCCCCTGGACTTCTTCCAAGCAGGCCAGCAAACTCCAGGACCTTGGCATATCAAGCCTTTCCTCCATCATGGGAAAGATTTGGTCGACTCCAGCACACTGTACAATCAGGACCAGGACATTTTTCCTCATCTCAGCTGATTCCAGCCAGCCAAATCAACTATGACACCTCACCTAATAGACCCCTACCTCCCAGTGTATTTCACTCTCCATCTCAGTTTTCTAAAAATTTAAACCACTGCTCCCTGTCTTGCCACACCAAGAGAGATTACCAAGAGGCAGAATCCAACGTCCACTCTTCTAACTCAGGAAGCAACGATGAAGCATCACAAAGAAAAGAATCAAATAAGGTATTTTTGTCTGTTTTTTAATATGGCCATTGGTGAAGTGTCTCAATTGCTTATAGGAGTCATATAGTGCTGAATTGTTCGGGCTTTTAACCTATGAACTATCAGGCTCTGTCCAATTATGTAAAACACTACATATATGCTGTCTGGACACATAGGCCTTGGTTCTCGTACACCTTACACTCATTCGAATTAGAGTTGTTCTGATTCCAATTCCAGTCTGTGGTGCAGTACATTAGGTTCGGCTAATATTTATGTCCATGCACTAACTCAAGGGTGTCATTCTATTATCCCTTTTGAACCAACTTGAAACTGGTGCTGGGGCAGACTGGTGCTTGAGGCAGTTCAGAGCTGGTTATACTTTGGTACGTTTTAAGTGCTGGTTTGTTTTTTCATACACACAGAGCCACTACAGCCATGCCATGACAGCATTACATCTCATCTGATGTTGAAACTTCCTTTACTGAACTCTGAATTTCTATAGAAAACCACAATTCACAAAGGACACAGTTATCGTGTTATCCTTCTAAAACTGTGTCTTAATATTGCCAGCTTGCCTTAATAAATGTTGTTATAGATGGTGTTATTGAATAATTTCCTTTTCATTTAGCTGTTTTCACAGACAAATCTGTCTGTGATGGCAAATCTACCTTCAGTCCACTCAAAAGATGTTGTTACTCTTTAATTTAGTTTCTTTTCTTGGTGGCTAAGGTTTACACACTTTGTCCCTAAGTGTACTCTTTGGTCACTGCCACTCTCCAAAAGCAAAAAATGCATACTGGCTTGTCTCCATTTGTCAGAAATGTGCTTTTGCTTCTCATCTCTCTTTAAATTACCTCTTCATAAGTTTTTCTTTTCATGGACATTTTGTTTCAAATCCATTACTCAGGCACAAAACTGTTATAGAGAATGACTTAATTTAAATATTGCCACACAGTGGGCAGATGCTATCATGGTGCAGGTAATAAAATCAAGCTGTGTCGTGGGACATGCAGTAATGGGTTCATGCACGTCTTGTTTTATAGCTACAAAATTGTCTTTGCGTGTTTTCACGGGCCAGATAAAACCATGATTTGAGTGATAGATGTAGCTGCCAGAGATTGAGTTTTCTCCTTGCTAGTAATTCAGGACTGTAGGACACACAACACATCTTCAGTAGTGTACCCCAGCATCATTAGGTGTTCCAGCCTTTTATTGATAAATACACAGTTTTGTCAGAACAGACCATAACCTTGTAGGCTATAGCAAGTTGTATCAAACTGGAGTTCATGGAAATTTAGTTTATTAAATAATAGATTAACTGCTTGGAAATGGTGGCCTGATCAATGAAATAATGGAAGAAGAGGGGGATACAGGAATATTACATTATTAAGCAGTAGTGGGGGCAGTAGCCTAAGCAAAGAGATCCAGACCCTACTCTCCCCAGGCACCTCCTCTAACTCCTTTAGGGCAATACCAAGGTGTTACCAAGCCATCTGAGACATAATTTCTCCAGCGTGCCCTCTCCTCTTGACGTGGAGGAGCAGCAACTCTACTCCGAGTCCCCACCCAAATGACTAACCTTCTCAACCTACCTCTAAGGGAGAGTCCAGCCCCCCCCCCCCCCCCCCCCCCCCCCCCCCCCCCCAGTCCCCCCCCCCCCCCCCCCCCCCCCCCCCCCCCCCCCCCCCCCCCCATGTAGGAAACTCATTTTAGTTGCTCGTACTCAGGATCTCATTTTCAGTCATTACCCACGGTTCATGACCATAGGTGAGGGTTGGAACGTAAATGGAAAAAGAGTGTGGGAAGAGTGAAGCAGGAGAATCTAAAACAATGTAAAACAATCCAGGATCCAGAAACAAAACATTTTTGTGGGTTTAATATAGCTGTTACAATGAAGATCATTGAAAATTATTCTTATTCTTATGCTGTAATGAAATTTAATATCATGGTGACCAAAATATAAGACAGTTTTGATTTGTTTTGTCCCCCCTCCCATACATCTGAAAAAGTTAGGTTGTCCTATATTGGGGGTCTAGCGTTTTAAACATCAAGGCTGTTACATTCACAGCATCTGATAGAGCAGCACCAGCAACCATCACCAAGAGACTGTCTCACCCAATGCTTGCCATCAGTTTGGAGAGAAGCTACTGTCTTTTCATCACTATAATACTAAGTTTCATACATCTTTTATACATTTTTTTTCCCCAAAAGATGCGTCTTGAAATATGGTTGATAAGCAGGGTCATGTTATATTCAGGTCAATATGATAATGGCGATTATTCATGATAAAGTATAAAGTATAAATCTTCATCCAGGTACAGCTGGATGTTCATATTCTGGGAAATCTTATACAAGATACAAGAGTCCTGTTTTTTGGCAGTTTGATAAGGAACTTTACTGATCTTAAACTGGATATGTCTATAATGTATTGGATGCATAGTAACACTGTTATTGCTGTTAAAAAGTCTTTAAGTTAAGTCTGCTTCTAAAGAACTGACTTTCTTCCTTTTTTTGTTTTTAGATTCAGCAACAGGAACTTGCTCCTTCAAGTGAAAACCCAGTTTCAGGTAATATTATCAAAGGAAATTACAGATTTGTGATTTGTTAATAATTAGAGAAATTAGCAGGGATAAGTGAAAAAGGCAAATGTTCACTAATTTGGCATGATTTTAACAACAAAATTTACTTTGTTCTTTACAACAGACAAAAATACAGAGGAGAAATTGTAAATCTTCAGTCTAAATGCATGCTAGATAATATAAAAGAGCATAAAAGATTATTTGTGTTGCATTTATTTTCTCCATAGCAGTTCATTCTACCATTTGCTGATGAATAGATCAAGAATATTTCCTATCTGAGCTACATTACACTAATGGGATGCTTAAATGAGATTTTCTTTTTCTTTTGTCTAAACAACTTTCAAAAGCTCAAAGAAATTCTGTATACTGTTAATTTTATATTTTTCTGATCTTCTCATAGTAACAGATTGCCAGTAATTGGGTGATTAGAACATAACAGTAGCATAAGAAATTCTTGTAAACTCTGGAATTGTTAGACAACTTGTGAACACTGAACTCTGGTAAAAGAAAGGATGTAATTTATGTTTTTTTCTGTCCAGCAGAGGACTTGAATTGCACATCTCAGAAGCGGCACAGAGAGTTTGAGAACTGTTATGAGAATGCCAAGAAGCTGTGTCCTGATGCTGCAAACTCTGGAAAAACAAAGACAAGCATGCAAGCTCCCAGCAACCTATCAAACACTTCACAAGTCTCTCAGCTGTCATTGAAGAACTCTTCAGTTTTGGAACTGTCACCCAAGACAACAGATAGTTATCTGTACACAGAGCCGGCATGTGGACAGTCAACATCCTCAGAGTTATCATCCAATTTAAAACGCACCCAGACGCATTGTACATCATTACCTAAAGATTGCACAAAGAAAGGACCTTCCTTAATGGCAAAGCAATATATATACTCCATCCAGAATAATGTACTGAGTTTAAGTTCACATACAAAGCCAAGTGAGGTTAATGCAAAAAGAAGATATGAGGAAAACCTTAAAAGAGATAAATCAAGTGGGGCCGAAGTTTCTCATAAGGTCAGTAGTACATCACATTCTAGTGATCCAAGTAGACCCTCTTCTGTTCATAGTCCCTGTAGTACCCCAGTCTTACCAGTCAGGACCTTAAATAGAGGTGATCAAGTGGGGGAGAGCCGAAAAACAGAAAATAAAACTCCCACAACGACATCAAAATCAAATTTGGGTACCCCAAGTTGTTGCAGTGTGGAGCGCAGTAAAACCAGTCGTACGCGAAGATTTATAATCCCTGATGATATAGATCAGCTTTTTACCCCTGATCCTAAAACATATGTTGTCAGTCCTGCATGTAAGACTGCAAAGCCCAAGATAGATGGGGAAACAATCAAATCACCCATATCGGAGAAAGCTTCCAGCCCTGCATCTGGTTGCAGCCCCCCAGTTATTGGATCCTCTTGTCACAAAACTCCACTCTCCACAGCAATGGAATCACCACACACAAGGCCACCCCTAAAATGTACCTCATCAGTCGGATTACCAACTGTCACTTTACAGCGTGTAAAACTGGACAAATTAAATATTGGATCTGAAGATGAGGGACTCACAAACAGTCCCAGTTCTTCCTCTGAAAATCAGCCTAAGGACGAGAATGTGAAATCTGATGACGAGTGTGCACCTCTGGACTCCAGCAATTTGATTTCATCTTTGAAGATTGATACTGTATCCTCTGAACGGACATCTTCTTTCCAGTGTACTCAGTCTCAATCCCTGGAGAGACAGGCAAGTGAAAGAAGTAAAAAGGAGGTGAATGAAGTGGATTCCATAGATGAGGACCTGGACCTGGGTCTCAGTTTTGAATATAATATGGATGTAACCCAGAGCTCTGACAGCAGTGAGGAAGAGCAGCTAATCTCCTTGCAGGAGATGATGGAGCTTGTTGCCAAGCCTCCACATACCCCAGAGAAAGGAGCCTTTTCAGAGCCAAGTACACCTGGACGTAAGAACAGTCAATCAAAAACTGTAAGCACCACATAATTTGTCTTTGTTATAGATAATGTCATAGAAAGAAGATACTATGTCAGCTGTTCTAAAACTAACTGGTTTTGTTTCTACCAACAGGTACTGCCATCTACCATGAAATCAGGGGTCTACAAGAATAATCTTGACCAGATGCTGGAGGAAATAAACAACAATAAAAAGTGTGTTTTTATGAACTTTTTAAATCCCATTCCATTTGTATTCTAGCCTGTGCACATGAGGGGAATTTACTTTCTTTGCATTGTGTTTGTTCATTAGGGCTAAGGAGATGGAAGCACAACTTCTAACTACATGTAAGGAAGACCTGTTGAGGATAGCTGAATATGAGGAGGCAGAGGAAAACCAAGAGGACGGCATCTCCACTGAACAACAGTAAGATCCACAGAGGCTTGTTGGCACATTCCTGCACTGTACTTTAATATAAATGCATTTGACATGTTATCTTTTTGTTATTTGTAAACTAGGGAATTCCTGCAGCGCTACTCATTGTTGTCAAGTGCAATCAGGGAAGTGCCTCCAGGGGAAATGGTGTTCAACTTGGAAAAGTTTGGCTGCATCTTTGACCAGAATACACTGCAGCTAAGGCAATGTATGGTCAGTCCACAAGGAACAGCACAGAAAGCACTTCTTTGGTAAGGTGTAATTGTGTTTAAAAGTTTTTATTGTCACCGTTAGCGAAACTCTGGTGGAGCAACTGCAGGATGTAAATAAAGTAATAATATACAAATACAAATACACTAAAGAATTATACTAAAAAATGCAATGCTAAAAAAATCACAGATATATACAAGTGTTTTATAAATATAAGTATTATGTGCCAAGTGCTCAGATGGTGTAATTGACATATTGCACTGTGAATAATTGGACATTGCTTGAAAATATTGCTAAATGATTTCACATACTAATTGGCTTAGTATGTGAAATTGGCTAACTTGCATAAATACAATTTTTTGGAAAATATAAATCAGATAAGGTGAAACTGAGACTTTAGTTGTAACATGTATTATTTCTTTTTAAGTTTCTTTTATCAAGTTGGTATGGATGTAAATAAATCTACCTTTAATTTTAGCTAACGTAACTGGAGGATTCAAGGAAAACTAAGAGGAAATCAACTCAGGGAATGGTTCAAGAAAATCTTTACAATCAGATCCACAAACCCTATTATCAGAAAAATTTGGAATTAATCATTTTATTTAACAAAGAGACAAATTATCACTGTAAACACTGAGCAGCATTATTGCATTGCATCTTGTTCATGATCTGATAGGCATTCTATTTTGCCTAGCAAATCAGTTATGTTTACACCTTTGCTTTTAGTCATGCTTTTGTTTTTTACCATCTTCAGAGCATTTGCTCTGAAGAAGCATAATTTTATGCTTTTAGATTCATAAATGTTTTACAAAAAATTGAAAAGGTTAATGGTTTATTCAACATATTGTACCATGGGATGTTTTGAACACTGCAGCCTCCATTTTCCATTAGAAAACTTTTTGAATGTTATATTGGCTAAATAATTTATTCAAGACCTTGTCCTGTGTTCTTTTTACAAACCAGGTCCAGCCCTGCTCAGCTAAGACTGCATGTGATTATTGGGTTGTTCCAAGAAGCTTATGACTATAACTCACCCTGTCCACCTCAGGTTACCCGTTTCCTATTCAAGGTGAGCCCTGACACAAATACAGCATGTTGGTGGCAATTTTGCTTTCCAAATGTAAGATCTGCGGCAGTAATTATTTTTTTAATCTCATCAGATGATGTCAGTCCATAGTGAGAGGATGGTGTCAGAAAAAATATTACAAGCCCTGAAGGACATTGCCTGTGCTGCTGTTTATCAGATAGGTCAGAATTTATTTCCATAAAATTCTGCTTTTTTGTCACTACTGGATCAATTTTGTAGATAGATCATGTTTTTCCTCTTAACATAATTCATTAACATATTCAGGTAAAAATGGAAGCCAGCAGTTTGAGGTGTGGGTGCCTAGTGTGGCTGATGTGACACTGGTCCTGATGAACATGGGCGTTGCATTTGTTACACTCTTTCCTTTTGAGAATCTACAGCCATTGTTCACAGAAGGAGATTTGCTGTGAGTAGTTTTCCATTATCATTTACTTTGTTGCCTCCTAAAAATTGTAACATCAGAGCTGAAAGATTCATATTTATTATGTTTATAATTTGAAACTTGACTATGTGTAGGGAGGAGGTCTGTATCATAAGTGAAAGTCCTTCCACAAAGGAACAGATCATTTTCCCTGAACACAACTGCAACAACATCTTCAAGGTGAGACAGTGGGAAACTAAGACCTGTTACACAAAGCACCCCAAAGAGTTCATCTTACAGAGCAACTGTTGGTTGTTTAATTTACAAGTACACACATAATGTTTTGTGGGAGCGTGTTAAAAAAAGTTATTGATGAGTTTAATACAGTTTAAACCATTAGTTTACATACGCTGTATATAAAGACAAAACCTTTCTTCTCACTGTGATATTATATCCGAATAAACCTTATCTGTTTTAGGTCAGATAGGTTTACCAACATTATTTGTATTTGCTAAATGCCAGAACAATAAGAAAGACTTTTATTTATCACTTTCTTCAAAGTCAGCATTGCCTTTAAACTGTATGTCTTGGGTCAAACATTTTGGGTTTCCTTCCACCAGCTTCTCACAATAGTTTACTGTAATTTTGGTCCATTCCTCTTGACAGAATTTATGTACCTGAGTCAGGTTTGTGGGCTGCCTTGCCATTTCAGCTCTGCCCACAAATTCTCTGTTGGATTGAAATCAGGGCTTTATGATGGCCACTCTAAAACTTTGACTTTAACGGATGGATGTGGCACCTTCAGGGATCTGGAAATTGTACCCAAGAGTGAACCAGAGTTGTGGAGGTCCACAATTCTATTCCTGATATCTTGGCTGATTTATTTAGATTTTCCCATGATATCACACAAAGAAGCAGTGTGTTTGAAGTGTGCCTTAAAGTACATCCACCGTTGCACCTTCAATTACCTCAGATGTTGTCAGTTAACCCATCAGAAGCTTCTAAACCATGACATGATCATCTGGGCTTTCCCAAAATTGTTTAAAGGCATGGTTTGTAGGCTATGTAAATTTCTGACTAAAGAAAGTAATAAAATATATCTTTAAAAAAAATCTCAATATTGTGGTATTTATCAAATTGAAATAGTTCTGGTTATCCTAACAGACTTAAAACAAGAAAAGTTTAGTCTGATGTAATGTCAGACTAAGAAAAAAGGTTATGTGTTTTTATAGAGTGCATGTAAACTTCTGGTTTCACCTGTATATTCTGTATGACATAAATGCAAAAAAAACTAACAAAAAGTACTCCAAAAAATTGGCTTTTTTCTCATTTTCTTTCTTTTTTTTAATTTCCACCAATATGTAATTTAACATTGGGGATTGTTTGCTTCTGTGTTCTCTAAATATTGGTGGTACTGACTTTTTTGTAGTTGTGATAAAGTCAGTTGGTCTTGTTTGATTGGGCAGAAGATCACAGCACCTTGACAACGCCTCCTAAAACTAGGCAAATGTTCCTTTAAATAAAACTGAAACTGGTGTTTTAACATGAAAGAAAGTATTTTGTGCTGCTTTCAGGTTCTTTGTGCAACTAGTCCCAGATGTTTGAGACCAGTTTGAGAAGTTGGCAACAAAGCCACATCTTCACCGTTCCTTCTTGCTTGTTTCTTTGCCACTTGTTTGTAGTACCTGTCATACTGTATGGGCTTGTGCCCTCGTGCATATAGTGACGATGAACTGCTGTTGCTGCTAACTATGGTTGGAAGGGTCAGCCTGGACACACGACGCATCCTCCAATCCAGTGTGGAAGTGAGCTATCTTCAGTATAAAATTATCAACAACATCAGGGACTGGGACGGGGTGGTAAGTGCACAAAGCCTTCTTTTGATTTGGTGAAATTTCCTAGAAGTTAGAACAACATTTTTTAACATGAGAGCATGTTTTTTTTGTCTTTTTGCTTTTCATTGAACTTTTATGTGTATAATATAATGGCGTAATTAAAATCTCCAGTCCCACTGAGTCTTTTAAAATCATCAATACTGTCACAATTAATTTGTTTCTTTCCTTTAACCTCCAGCTTCCCAGAATCTGTCTGGCCCTAACTGATTTGACAGATGATCACCACAACATGTGCCTGCTTGTTCAACTCCTCCCTGACAATACACGTGGAAAGTAAATATCATATCTGTTATCTAGTTATAGATAGATAGATAGATAGATAGATAGATAGATAGATAGATAGATAGATAGATAGATAGATAGATAGATAGATAGATAGATAGATAGATAGTATATGTGTGTGTGTATGTAAGACAGCAATAATAATGTTTTTGTTTGTATGGTTAGACAGCTACGCCGACATCTGAGCTTGTCCATGATCTCAAAGCTGTTAGATGGGAACTGCACTTACAGACCTACACAGAAGGAGTTTCAGGTGAATTGTGTCATTGCTTACTTTATTTGGACAGTTTCCTGTGGAATCTAGCTGTGTATAATGTAATGTTATTAAAGTTATCAATTTCTTTGGCTGTTGGTGTGGTGCTTAGCTTGCTGAACTGAGGCCATACCTTCCCCGGATGCAACCATCTACTCTTCTTCGAGGCCTGTATCAGAAAGACAAAGAGGAGGACATGGCAACACTAGACCAACAGGTGTGCACAGGGTTAAGTCTTCTTCAGATTTTAAAATGTCCCAGCCTGACAGTCTTGGATTTTCTTAACAATTTGACATGAGTCAGTACAGTGATATGGTTAGCACCCTCACTTCATTGAAAGAAAGTACCCACTTCAAATCTTTCTGTATGGACTTTGCACATTTTTTGGTGATTATAAGTTGTCCTTAGAAGTGTGTGAGCAGGCATGCATATTTTTGAGTTGGAGACCTGTCCAGTGTGTGCCTTGCTTGTCTCTTGATGGCCACCATAGGCTCCATCCCCCAATCCAACTCTAAATAGTTTGAAGTGGGTATAAGAAGTGGATGGACAAATTCAACATGATTTTTTTTTTTTCTTTTAATGGAGGTTTCTCTGTCCATCATTTGTTCCAGGCCTACTACCTGTGTCATAGCCTTCTGACACTTACCAATGAAGCATCCAATTTTCAGTTTTTCCCAGGCCATCAGAAGGTAAATTTTCTTTCCTGTTCTTTTATGCAAGGGATTTCAGAGACTGAAATAGTTGGTGATTTCCATTTACCTACTGGAATTAATTTAATTTTTTTTTCTGGCTTCAGGCACAGCTTCTTGTTTTGTCATCAGAGTTGGAAACACATGTTAAATGTGACATTAGAGAGAGTGAAAAATGTCTTTACCGGAGCAAGGTGAGTACTTTCCAAAAGACTTTTCCTTCTTGTGTGCATATTTTGGATACACTGCACCGCCAAAAAATAAAAAATAAAGTCCCCACCTGGATTCAACTGAGCAAATAGGTAGGAGCCTCCTATTGGATAATTACTGCATGGGCAATAATCTTTCAGCTGGCAACAAGTTATTTAACCCCAACTGGTGCAATGAGTTGCTTCTCATTTCCTAAGCAACCATGTCCAAAGACACATCCCGTGGTCCTGGAAAAGATGTTAGTCTGTTTGAGAAGGGTTAAATCATTGGCATGCATCAAGCAGAGAAAACATCTAAGGAGATTGCAGAAACTACCAAAATTGGGTTAAGAACTGTCCAACGCATTATTAAAAACTGGAACGATAGTGGGGACCCATAGTCTTCAACAAGGAAATGTGGCCAGAAAAAAATCCTCAATGATCATGATCAGCGATCACTTCAACATTTGTTGAGATCAAATCTAAGAAAAACAACAGTAGAACTCAGGGCTATGTTTAATAGTGAAAGTAAGAGCATTTCCACCTGCACAATGTGAAGGGAACTCAAGGGATTGGGACTGAACAGCTGTGAAGCCTTTAGAAAACCACTAATCAGTGAGACTAACCAGGAAAAAAGGCTTCAATATGCTAGGGAGCATAAAGATTGGACTCTGGAGTAATGGAAGAAGGTCATGTGGTCCAGTTCAGATTGACCCTGTTCCAGAGTGATGGGTGCATCTGGGTAAGAAGAGAGGCAGATAAAGTGATGCACCCATCATGCCTAGTGCCTACTGATCTGGGGTTGCTGCAGTTGGTCAGGTCCAGGTTCAGCAACAGTATGAGCTCAAAGAATGAGGTCAGCTGACTACCTGAATATACTGAATGACCAGGTTATTACATCAATGGATTTTTTCTTCCCTGATGGCACGGGCATATTCCAAGATGACAATGCCAGGATTCATCAGGCTCAAATTGTGAAAGACTGGTTGAGGGAGCATGAGACATCATTTTCACACATGGATTGGCCACCACAGAGTCCAGACCTGAACCCCACTGAGAATCTTTGGGATTTGCTGGAGAAGGCTTTGATCAGCAGTCAGACTCAATGATCATCAATGCAAGATCTTGGTGAAAAATTAATGCAACACTGGATGGAAATAAATCTTGTGACATTGCAGAAGCTTATTGAAACAATGCCACAGTAAAAGCGTATCGTAATCAAAGCTAAAGGCGGTCGAATGAAATAGTTTTTTTTTGGTTGCAACTTTTTTTGCCAGGCAGTGTAGATATACTGCATGATTTAATGCAGATTTGTGTGCAGTGAAAGAAAACATTTTATTTTCAAAGTTTAAAGGAATTGCTGTGTTGATAAAAGTATGCATGATTTTATGTGAAAAACATTGTAAAATGAAGAAAAAAAACTTTTGTTAAAAAAAAGAATATAAGGGAAGTGAAAAGGACAAAAATAATTGATAACAAACAAAGAACTCAACATAAGCATGAATCTTTAAAAGTTAATAATGA
This sequence comes from Hirundichthys speculiger, assembly GCA_018398805.1. NCBI lineage: Eukaryota > Metazoa > Chordata > Actinopteri > Beloniformes > Exocoetidae > Hirundichthys > Hirundichthys speculiger. The sequence goes on along the minus strand of JAGFBZ010000344.1, from coordinate 6,192,860 downwards.
TAAATCAGTTAATGAAATTGAATGACAAGTAAAAATACAGGGTTATTAACACAGAAATTGAATATAGTGAATGAATAATAAATATACACTTACAGTTTAAAATCAAAGCAGAAATAACTATTTGCCACATTTTAAACATCAAGTATTGCCTTTTTCACATTTTATATTGGCATATTAATTCACTGAGACATTTTTGTAATTTTGAATTTATCTTGAATATTACTTGTTTCAGTTGTTCATACTTGAAATTGAGTTCACATTAATATTGAAAATATGGGTGACCTGATGGACAGAGTTTCAGAGTTATATATACTGCATCAGGTGCCACTTTCCATTTTTTTTAATAAGTTAATAATTTGTCTTTATACCGCTGTGGCTTTTTGTAGCAATACGTCCTCTGAAGTTGTTTATCGTACTTAAACACCTCTAAAAATGTTCCTACCTGCACCAAATATCCATTCATTCATTTATTTATTTCAAGTATTTTAAAAATAACTCACATTCATGATTTGCAACAACATAAATAAATGATATCTGACTTATTTCTAGCAGTGCTAATAATTTTCAAAGGAAGCACCCTCTTAGAGTAGTGCATTATATCCACCTGCTTGACAGTTTCTACCTTCCTCCTCCCAGGTGAAGGATCTGGTGGCTCGGATCTATACAAAGTGGCAAATGCTCCTTCAGAGGACCCGACCTCTCAATGTATAGTAGTCATTCTGATACAAATACTTCCTTTACACCAGATTTTACCTCAGAAATAATAGCAGTACTCTGACTCTTATTTCAGTGCACTTTTTTTTTTTTTTTCCCCATTTAGGGCAAGCTCTATGACTATTGGCAGCCTGTGGAGTCTTTTGGGAGCAGTCAAGAGGATGGAGAGGACACTGGAATTGAAGAGACTGATGAGGAAGAAGAGCAAACCACTTTAACTGATGAGAATGATCAAGTTGTTGCTGAAGGAGAAGAAGAACAGAAAAAGGGGGAAACGCTGGATTCAGAAGAGGACATGGAACTTAATCAAAGGCCAGGAGACAATGAAGGAGACGGAACTAAGGATGGCACAAAAGAGGCAACACGGGCAATAGGTTGTGACTTCAGCCAAACGATGCCTGAGATGGAGCCTCAAGCAGTGGATGAGCAAATAGACACTGGGGTTCAAGAGTGGTCTGGTGCAGAGAATGAGACTGCTTCAAGTTAGAGAAATATCTCCTTGGTAACATCAAGTTATTTAATAAAGTCTTAAATTCAGTTTGCACTATATTCTCATTGACCTGTTCTTGTTAATACTCAAACCTTTGTGTACTGCAGTGATTTATATAATAAAATTATACATTGATAAATTACATTTTTTTAAGATGTTATGTTTACTCAGGGCTGAAGCCTTGTGAAATTCTGCTTTTTGAAGTTCAAGAAACACGGAATTGGTTCCATGTATGTTTTTTTTTTTCTGAAAAACTTCATATTAAAATGTTGGTTGCATCTTGTTGGTTGTACCACTGTTTTCACTTCATTTACATAGTATGTTAAAATTGGGTTTTGTGTTGTTGATGTATTGTTTTAATTTCACTGTTGCATATTTGCATTTTTGTTATGTTCTCTTTTTGGGAAGTATATTTTTTAATTAAAATATTTTTTCAGTGCTTCTGCCAAATGCAGATAATAAAGTGTATACTGAACATTTATTTCCATTTATAAGTATTCCATTAATTGAAACAGTTATGTAAGAAAGAAAGTAGGCTACACCCTCGATAGATATTTAAGATTTTATACATCAGTGATCAATTATTTAAAAAAAAAAAAAGGATATATATATATATATATATATATATATATATATATATATATATATATATATATATATGTATGTATTTCGTTGCCATTTCTAGAAATTGGGTAAATCCAACTTCGTATGGACCTAACCGATGTCGTTTAAGAAAAATAGAAAATGCAGAACTGCCTTTTCCTTTTGAAGCAAACTGTTTTACCTAGAAAGTCCGGAAATCCGAATGGAAACAAGGTGTAGCCCACTTCGCTCTTTACATGACTGAAGAGAAGCTTTCGAGGTCTGATTTCCACATTTAAAATAAATAGTTAACTTAATTTTTAAGTGTTAAAATCTGTATTTAAATCATTTTGTTTGTTTGGAACTAAAAATGAAACTAACTTTATTGTGTCAGACTCGGTGGGTCATTACTGGCCGTCACCTTTGCTGAGATCTCAGTTGGTCCCGCTCATCCGCTCCGCCCCACTTTCACTAGGTTGCTAGGCAACGGCAGTCAGGTGACTGTCTGCAGACAGAACATGGCTGACCTGTCAGAAGACCAATGAGGAAAAGGCCAAATTTTGCATAATCGATCTTATTTTTTTTTCTTTTTCCCGACCACAGTTGACCACAGTAGGCGGCATTTGACCAGAAGTGTTCAAGGTAAGCTTAGCAGCGCTCAATTTCGCGAAAATATATTACTTTTGTGTAACTCGGAGCAGCAGTTGTCACGGCTGGTATTGGCTAGCTGAGTTAAGCTAGTTGCTAACCAAACAGTCCCTGCTTTCTCTTCCAGATACATTTTACTGAGAGAGAATAACATGTAGGTAACTTCATGGGAATATAGCAATTACCTTTCGCAAATTTGTTAGAGTAAGAGCGAAGCCAAAGCTATCTTGTGGCGCGAGTAAACCCCTCAAACTAAATAATTGAAAGGAAACTAAATCGTACTTGTTAACATAATGTAGATGGTCACACATGGCAGGGAATAATAGTATTAAATGCTTTGAATTGTTTCTGTGTGTTTTAGAAATAAGGGTACTTTGTCTCTCATTTGACAATATACATTTTACATTGTCAGATATACATCTGACTGAGAGAAATGTATATTGCACGCAGTAATTTCTAAGATAAATTGTTTCAGTTTCTCACAGTAAATTGATCTGTGCCACACTGTAATTTTGAAAGTATGAAACTTCACACATTCCAAGAAGTTTTTGTGGATTTATCTGTGTTCCTGGCTTATTTTACGATGGAGAGCTTAAACCTTTGTCCCGAGGGCAGAAGTTCATATGAACTGTTAAGCTGCCGTGTGTGATTTTATTTAGCTATTTTGTTTTGTAATCGATTAAGTGAGGAAGTGAGGAATTAAGTGTCACTGTCTTGCCATGCTGTATAGTCCTTGGTTAATATTTGGCACCTAAGTATGCTTGTTATACCAGACCTACAGAACAACGTTGTTATCATTTCTGCTAACACTAATGTAATCTGATGCCAGCACACTGCTTGCATTAGGTTGATGTTTGTGTGACTAAATTTTTGAATGACAGTGCAGGGCACCCGGCATAGATTCTCCTTTAGTCTTAAATTCCTCTGTTGACGTTTCTCTTATTTAAACAATGTTCTGAAACTTGTGATCGAGAGCATATTATCACTATAGGTTCAAACTTTGAAACAGTGTACCTCACTTGTCCTTTTAACCTTTTTTCAGTTATTGATTCCACTCATAACAGCAAGTGATCTTATTGCAGATGAGTACACTACCAGAGAGAATGGCTAATGGACCAAACCAGTGTGAACACTTAGAAAAAGATGCTCATATTTGGGAGAGACCTTGGAGTGTTGAAGAGATACGACAACACAGTGCCAACTGGTCTTTGGCGGCTGACTCAGGGGTAAGTCATACCCTTATCTGAAAGCAGCAAAAGAAATTATTAATTGACTGTCATAGTGTCACAATAATTGGAGAAACACTGCAGACGTAGTTTAGAATGTTGTGAAATGTGCTTTACAAATACCCTGCAACAGATGCGGTTTTCATAGTTGCTTATTTTTTCTTCACAGCTCTTCCTCTTCCTCCAAGACTTCTCCCAGAGAATGTTGTCAAAGACACATGAGATTGAAAAGCAGTTAGACAGTCTGATCCGTGACACCAAGGCCACAGACAGCCGCTTGCACTCTGTCTTCAATGACTTTCTCATGCTCTCCAATACACAGTTCATAGAAAATGTAATAAATACCGTTTAAACATTTATTTTGTAGCTATACTTGATGAAAATGTTTCCAATTTTTTGTATTCTATTTGAACCTTGGTGCTGATGAGTGTCCTTTAATCCAAGAAGAAATTGCTTTTTATTTTGTGTTCTATTGCAGAGAGTGTATGATGAAGAAGTAGAAGATACTATACCTAAGGCTGATGCACTGGACAAGCTGCCAGAGCAGGTACACCAGCATAGAGAAATTCATTTGACATGATTCATAATTCTTGAATATTCCTATGGTTAATATATTTGTTTTTACCTAAGGAGAAGACTCGAGAGCAGAAAGAAGCAGAGTTGATCCCTAAGATGCAAGAAGCTGTAAATTACGGTCTAAAAGTGCTGGAGTCAGCCTTTGAGCATCTGGACATCAAAGCTGGGAACTCTGACTCTGAAGATGAAGAGGTCACAGACAGAGTTGAGGCCATCCTGGAGCCCAAGGTGTGTTTTATTTATTTATTTGTGTACGTGGAAAAAAAGATTGTTGTGACTGGAATTTAATCTGTGTGTCTTTTTGTCTGTTCTTTTAGGATCTTTATGTGGACAGGCCACTCCCATATCTGATTGGTTCTCGAGCCTTCTTGGAACAGGATGATGTCGGCCTTGGTGATCTGTCAAGTGATGGTAATGTTCTGATTTCAGTTTTCTTCTACAGTGTGATGTATAACTTGATAAGTGTTGTGCAAGTTATTCACTGTATTATTCTCTTTTCAGAAATGTCAGTTGACAGTGACAGGGACAGTGTGATTGAGAGTGAAAATGGGAAAGAAGCAGTTGTAAGACCTCTTTCCCTCATTCTTTCATTGTATTATTGTTAAGGCATTTTGATTTTCAAGGGGGAAAAAACTTTACCTTTGCCTTTTCACAGAATTCAGATGAAGACTTTGATCAGGAGGAGGATGAAGGTCACAGTATTAAAAAGGTAACCTATCTTGTTTTCCCAGCACACTAAAAACTTCATTATGTTCTAAGTAAATATGTAATTTTGTAATTTTCCCCTCATGCTAATTTAGAAATCATCCATAAGTTATGAAGAGGAGGAGGATGAAGATTCTGATATATTTGGAGAATCTGACAAAGATGACGATGACCCACAAGTATGCCTGTGCTTAAATTAAAGAATTCAAAAACTGAACGACTAAATAAATATTTGCTTAAATTGATAATCTGTCATTTAAGTCTGAAATAATTAAGATAATTAAGTCTCGCTGTGTTTTCCTGTCGCATTCAGGATACAGGCCCTTCATCATTTGCTGATGAGCTTGCTGCTCGAATTAAAGGTGAACCTGTTAAGAGACCAGAAGGAGATTGTGCATGTAAGTCCCTATCATTGCAAAATACTAGATTGTAGATTGTCACACTTTGAATTCCTGCCCCCCAACCATCTCAGCATATTTTACTTTAATGAAAATTAAGGCATCAAAAATCCCAGTTAAGATTTTCCTAGAAAGAATTTCAGGTAAACTCACTGCACATGCACACTCATGGATTTTTTTTTTTTAAATAAATCTTTTTGAACCATATCATTATCTTGGAAGCATTGACATCTAAGAAGAAGAGTAAAGGCAGAAAAGAACCAAAGCCTTCAAAGTCACATGGTACGACACTCATCACCACCATCATGATCATCAGTTTCTTGTTAAACGCTTCATTAATCATTTCACAGCAGACCCACTGTCATCATGCTTAATCCTGTTAATGTCCTTTGTAACAGCAGCTGAAGAAGATAGTGATGATATGTTTAAGCCACCAAGGATGGATGATGATGATTTCTCCCCATTTGGAGGAAAAAGTGGACTCTTCAGTGGAGGGAAAGGCCTCTTTGATGATGATGATGAGGTGCAGAAAACAAAATTATTTTAATTCCACATTACATAATTTCTTTACAGACTGAATCTGAATTCTGTTTGTTTGTTTGTTTTTTGTTTTTTTTGTATTAATTACAATATGCTATTTAGGGTGATCTTTTCTCTGAGGCACCAAAACCTGTGTCAGAAGACAAAGGGGCATTGATTGAAAGCATACAAAGCACAGCTCAAACTTCAGGTAGGGAATAGCAATGCAGAGCAGAGGTGTATGGAGAGGAAAAAGGTCAAGTAGCAGAGTGACATAGTTTTACTTTTCCATCTAGAATCTATCAAACCTGAAAAGAAGATTCCAGTGGGTGCTGTATCAATATTCCCAGGTAGCAGCAGTTTCATGTATGCCAGAAATGTTAGTTTCTTTTCCATGTCATCAGACTAAAACAAGCCAAATCATATTCTCCCAACAGATAGTCTCTTCACTTCAAGACATGACTCTGATTCTGAGGAGACTAAAGAAAATGGGACTTCAGGTATTAGGAGCAATGACATCCCCAAACAGGCTCCCACAGGAGCTGGTGTTGCTGGAGGAGGTGGGCTGTTTGACGACGATGATGAGGATGATGACTTTTTCAGTGATAAAAGCCTGAAAAAAGTGGACTCTGGTCAGTCAACAAACATGGGAATTTAAGTGCTGCAGTCCAAGTTGTGATGATAATCTCCATTTTTTTTTTTAATTTATTTTTTTTTTTCTTTTAATTTGGGTGTTCTTGTACTTATTTTCAGCTGGACAGGAAAAACCCAAACCCAAAAAAGCCATTGACCTTTTTGATGATGAAGATGAGGAAGATGGTGATATATTCAGTGACAAATACAGTGCAGCAACTGCAAACCAGAGCAAGAAAGAGGTTGTGGAAAAGACAATTAAGCCACCTGAGAAAAAGGTAATTAAGGTGTGATTTCCTCCTGCTGAACAGGATGGCTTAGTGTAAATCATTCTGATAGTTTCATACTATACTATACAGTTTAATCTTATCAGCTTGATTGAGCTAAATTGACTTATCATTGAGCAAAATTGTGTTTTCTGTCAACCTTTGTTTACAATTCATTGTCTTTAGATACTAGCAGGAGCTGTCTCCATGTTTGGTCCTGGAACTAAAAGCTTGCTCAGTGAGCGCCTGAAAAAACGTCAACCATCAACTAGTGAGGAGTCTGAGAAATCTGTGGAGGTTTGAAAAGACCATTGTTTAACTATTTACTCCTGACAAAATCAGATTTTGTTGTTTTTTCATGCAAAATGGAAGCTTTTCAACATTAGATTACTCCTTTTGGCCTTTAATAAACCAGTGATCAGGCCTGCTAGTACTGTTTCTGAAAACAGTGGGACACTGAGTAATGTATAAATGAAAATATATAGTTGTAATTTTTTTCAAAATATGTTCTCATTTAGAATTCGATGCCAACAACCCTTTAACAAGGAGGAATAGAAATGTCGTGTAATGCTACCAAAACCACATTTCACAGCTAATCAAGTTAATTGGTAATAAGTCAGTAACATGACTGAGTGCAAAAAGAACATCCCAGAAGCTGAAAATTTCACATGTAAAGACAGACTGAAAGACAAATTATTAAACGGTTTAGGATGCAATTTTGCAGTGTGAAAATTGTACAGAAGTTTAAATTCCATTATCTGTGCAACATACAATTAAAGATTCAGAAAAACCTGGAGAAGGTTCTAAAGCAGTGGTTCTCAAGCTTTTAATGCTGCGTACCACCTGAGAAACTATTGAGCTCTCTGAGTACCACCATGATGACCAATTTTAAAATATAGCCATATATGCCTTCTCAATTAGCTTTAAACACACAGGGAAGACGTTTATTCCTTATTGTGGTTATTTATTGTTACCTGAATTTCATTTGAAACATTGTATTTATAATGCATTGTCATGCATTGGCAAGTCATGACGTTCCCCCGCGTACCACCAGTGGTACGCGGTGGTACCACAGTTTTGCGCACCACTGTTCTAAAGGCAAAGCTTGCACCCAGTATTCAGAGACAATGATGTTCAGTTTCTCATGTAACACACTGTTAGAATTACCATTCATTAAAAATGCATGATCTCAAGAACAATTGTTAAAATTGTTGGAGAATGCCATTTGCTGCTCATAGAAAAATATACTGTAGATTAAAGTCTATTAAGTACACTGAGCTCCCCTCTGTGGTCAGGAGAATTCAATATTTAAATTGTTTTTGTAACTTATAGATGTTCTCCAATCTAAAGAGAAGGGACCGTCTGGCTTATCAGCATACTATTTAAAAAGCTGCATCCATCATGATGTGTGCATGTGTAGCTTACACATCTGCGAATTTGTCAGTTATCCTAAACCATAAAAATGTTTTTGCATGATATTTATCATGCAAAAACTATCATGTTATTCAGATGGTTTTTCTCAGGGAAGACTTTTCTTAGGGAAGAAAGCTATCAAGTCCAATCAAGTCCACATGCTAAAATAGCCTGCATGCATTCCACACATAAAGAAAGGAAAATGTTTTAGAGGAGAACTTGTATGGTTAATCAGTTGAAATCTCATAACTGCAAATAACTTTGTTCTTGTAAACCTGTTGCACTGTCACACTATTCCCTGACCTTTTCATAAAACATGAGTGTATTTTTGCACTGTCTAAAAGAACGACCAAATTTAATTTTAGCTTGGGCCACAAACAAAAGTCCTGCACCCTTCCTAACAAAGTATCCTTCTCTTTTCACTGTACTAGTGTTTTGTTTGTTTGTTGTTGTTTTTGTTTTCTTTTTCCCCCTAAACTAGAATCAAATTCTTTCATCAAAATGTTTTTTGTAAATTTCAGAATGGTACTGGTGCTGATGTTGGCAAAGATACTTTTGAGCAAACATCAACACCTCAGAGCAGAGGCCTCTTCTCTGATGATGAGGACACACAGGTAAAGTTCTCAAACATAAACAGATTAATGATGATATATATATATATATATATATATATATATATATATATATATATATATATATATATATATATATATATATATATATATATATATATATATATATATATATATATAGTGCTGGGCAAGTTAACGCGTTATTATCACATTAACTCATTAATTTAACGCCGGCATTTATTTTATCGCACGTTAACGCATGTTGCTCACATGCTTTTGTTTTGAAAAGTCTGTTTCTGGCTGCTGTGGAACCAGACAAGAATTGGAAGGTAAACATGCAGAAAAACTAAAACAGACATGGAGAGCTGTAAAAATCCATGTACTTTCCAGTTTGGGTAGCAACTCAGGTAGCAATATTAACAATTCAGTCTGAAAAAAAAATTCCGACTGTAACAAACCCCTTTATTCAAGACAATCGCGTTCCTCCATTTTACATCAGATCGGATCTGTCGGATCTGTCGGATCTGCAGCTCTCGCTGGAGCGGTTCGCAGCCGAGTGTGAAGCGGCACCTCCAAATCTGAGACCATGGTTCTCAATCGGAAGAGGGTAGAATGCCCTCTCCGGGTCGGGAGTGAGGTCCTGCCTCAAGTGGAGGAGTTTAAGTATCTCGAGGTCTTGTTCACGAGTGATGGGAGAAAGGAACGAGAGATCGACAGACGGATTGGTGCAGTGTCTGCTGTGATGCGGACTCTGTACCGGTATGTTGTGGTGAAGAGAGAGCTGAGCCAAAAGGCAAGGCTCTCTGTCGATCTTTGTTCCAACCCTCACCTATGGTCATGAACTGTGGATAGTGACCGAAAGAATGAGATCACGGATACAAGCGGCGGAAATGAGTTTTCTCCGCAGGGTGGCTGGACTCTCCCTTCGAGATAAGGTGAGAAGTTCAGTCATTCGGGAGAGACTCAGAGTAGAACCGCTGCTCCTTCACATCGAGAGGAGCCAGTTGAGGTGGTTCGGGGATCTGGCTAGGATGCCTCCTGGACGCCTCCCTGGAGAGGTGTTTCATGCATGTCCAACTGGGAGAAGACCAAGGGGCAGACCCAGGACCATGCTGGAGAGATTATGTCTCTCGGCTGGCCTGGGAGCTGGTGGAAGCAGCCGAGGGGAGGGAGGTCTGGGCCTCTCTGCTGAAGCTACTGCCCCCGCGACCCGATTCTGGACCGAGCGGGAGCTAATGGATGGATGGATGGATGCTCGGGGGTCATGCTCTGGGTCTCTGTAAAGGGCCTAGAGACAATTGACATTGTAACAGACGTTATACAAATAAAATTGAATTGAATTGAATTAAAATTGAAATATAAAAAACCAAGCATTTTTTCATTTTTTTGTGTTAGTTTAAAAGATAAAAAACAAAATAAAATGTCACCTTTTAATTCTTTTTATTTTTGCTTGACAATTGAAAATGGAAAGAACAAATGATACACAGATTGATAAAGTTACTCAACTTTAACATGGACCTTCTCCCAGAGGAAGGATTCAACAGAAACAAGGTTATTTGTAACAACTGCCAAGTTGAACTCCCCGTTAAAAGTTTCTGCTGTTACCTCAGAAATTGCCTGCTTTAATGTTGTGATTGTGGCTCAGAATTTTGTTGGTTGACTTTTTTTTTTTTTTTTTTATAAAAACAGGATGACATTAATGCCCTAGCAGTGGCAATAAGCTTTACTTTATTTTACATTGTTTTTAGATGAGATTTACACTGAATATGTGTTACTGACAAGTGCTGATGTCAAAAGTGTTTGCACAACAAATGTTATGGCACCAGAACATTTAAATAAAAGTTCATTTTACACTACTTTTATATTTATTAAATATAATGTATTTATAATATAATTCATTATATACAATGTGATTAATCGTGATTAATCAGGGAAATGATGCGATTAATCGCGATTAAACATTTTAATTTAATTAATAAGTGTTTGCATGCATGTATACATATGCATTAACCCCATTTACCCTTCGCAGATATTTCCAGCAGTACCTAAGAGCCAACCTACAAGCCAGGACAGAAGTACTAAGGCCCCATTATCATTGTTTGATGATGAGGATGAAGAGGTGACAATTTCTCATCACAAATAATATCAAAATTGATTTATTTATTTTTGTGTGTGTGTCGGGGGAAGGGGGGGGTAGTATATGACTATAACCTCGTTCTTCACATTGCAGGATCTGTTTGCATCTGCAGCTCAATCTAAACCAAAAACGGATCAAGCTAAAGCCTCCACACCACAACTAAGCAAAACTCTGTCCAGTTCCCTTTTCAGTGATGATGAGGTTTGAAGATGCAAAAAGTAATGCTTTCCTCATGTTTGCCAACATTTTCTTGTATCTGCAATACAAAATAAACTTGTTTTGAATGACAGGAAGAATGGATGGATACAAAAAGTAGCACATCAAAACCAGAATCCAAGACGGGAGCGATGAAAACAAGTGCCAGTGCCCCATCAAACCTCCCCAGCACCAAAACATCTCAGAAGAGCAGCTTGTTTGATGATGATGAGGGTGATGACCTGTTTTCTCCAACAGAAGAGTCGAGGTATTTACAGCATTTAAAATGCTTATTCGTCAGTTTCTTATAAAATATGCTCTCCGCCTCTACTCAGTGTTAAAACTAGATGAAAATAATTTTCATCATAATTTATTGATATCATTTCTTACCTAACTTCATTATTCTGCCTTTCTTCATATAGTCAGAAGAAGCCCCAGAAAGTTGCTCTCCTGTTCGAAGATGAGGGTGATGGCGAAGAAAAAGGGTCCTTGTTTGGCTCTAAACCTGTTAATGCAAACACCGGAGCTCCAGCTGACGTGAGTACACTAATGTATTTATTTTTTCTTGTATATTTGCCATGATAAAAACAATCTTCTGAAAGAGAAAGAAAAGTTAAAGGGAATAGTGATATTAGATGTAGATTCTGTGATAATCCATGTATGTAAATCTGTTAGATACATAGATGTTTAATTCTTTTCATACCTGTGTTCAGCAGGCACCTATTCTTATCTCTAAAACACCCCAGTTGTCTGCGGAGGTTGCAGTGTCTCCAACAGCAGCAAAAGACAAGCCACCAAAGCCTATAGAAAAAACATCTGAGGCAACTTTGTATTCCAAAGAAGGCACTGAAAACAAAAAGAAGCCTGCTGGTGCAGTCAGTCTCTTTGGTGGCATTGATGTTCTTGCCAACAAACAAACAAAGAGCCCACTGGATGAAGTAGGCACTGATGACATCTTCCTCTCTAAGGACAGCCCACCACCAAATGTTAAGAAAGAGGAAGACAAGAGCAAAGCAGTTGCTGTTAGTCTGTTTGATAATGAGGAGGACGATGAATCGGATTGGAATGATCCCATATTTACACCCAGTAAACCCACAGCAAGGAAGGTACTAAAGATTTGTTTGCTTGGCATGAATTCTTCACCGCATTATTTTATCTAACTACATTCTTCTGTTTCTGTTACAGCCAGTATATGTTGGACAATGTAACTGTTCATTTCCTTACAGCCCACAGAAGAGCGACCACAGGCAAAGAGCACAGGTGTATTCCAGGATGAAGAGTTGCTGTTCAGTCACACTCAACAGAAGGACAACGACCCAGATGTTGACCTATTTGCCACTTCAGGGAAAGCTTCAGTGAGTGTATATATTCATTATTCCTGGGATTTTGTCAGTCTTCCCACTGCAGCTAACATGTTTTGCACTGTCTAAACAGATGCTTTTCACCTGATGTTAAAGATATACACTACTGTGTTCACTTTCTAGAGTTCCAAGCTCAGCTCGGTGAAGCCAGAGGCACAGAGTCTGTTTGCAGATGATGACGATGAGGATGACCTCTTCAACTCAACCAAGCCAAACTCACCTCCGGTAGCTATTTGTTTTATAGGAAATAGAATAGGGGGGGTTTTCTCCTTCTTTTTTTTTTTTTCTTTCATTCTTAGAGCACAAAACATTACTTTAAAAGAAAGCTAAGTGAATTAAAGAGTCATTAAAAAAACATCTCTCTACTTTTCAGAAAGTAGCAGAGAAACCCAACAAATCTAGTAACAGAGCACCACTTGCAAGTCCAGAGCCTCTATCTGAGATTCAGGTTTGTTTACTTTAAACTCGTATTATGGCTTCCATATTATGTTTTTTTTTCTTTTATGGAACGTACACATATACCTGTGCGGTCATGTGGTATTGATTTAAGATCATTGTTCCTTGTATTTATTTGTTGTTCTCTGACTATGGTAATAAACATGTCAGTCTGCAGGTTTGCCTTTACAAAGGTAGCATTGTGTCTAGATTAATGCATGAAAAGCTTTATTTTCAAAGAAACTTCTGATCCTGCTGTAATTTGACCACACAGAAACCTGCACCAACCCCTCTAAAACCTAAAGATTCCTCATCAAGGATTGGGAAACTTCAAGTAATTTTATTTTTTTTTCTTAACTCAATCAAACATCTGGAATCCTGATATTTCCCTTTCTTTCCTTCTCAGGAAGGACTGTCATATTTCTGCTCTCACATTTTCTTTCTTTGCTCAAGCTTTGTTTCATGTTCCCCATTCAAAACTATGTCTCAGCAGTGCAAGTACACTTTTTTCTCTTTCATTTTTTGCTTATCTGGAAGATTTTTCCACTCCTTGCAGCCTCAGTATTTGTAACTTAACTGTTTCTGCCCTTGGACCATTTCCATCCTTGAGTCCTTTTTCTCATTCTCCGAATGATTCACTGCTTGAAACACCACTGAGAAACTTCATGACTGTAGAGCTGCCTCAAATATATATTTTTGAGACATAAAATCATCCAAGATTTTTTTCATGTTTTTAATAGGGAATTAATTTTCAGTATTCACAGTCCAAAATATCTTTTGATCAATTATTGGATTGATTTTTTTTTTTTTTTTAGGCCAGCCTGATGATCAACCCAGCTGCATTGCTCCCTGGTTCAATATCTAGTATGTCAGGGGCTCCCAGTTCTTCCTCTGGGGTATCGAGCTCCAGTCTGAGCCCGAGCCCTGCCACAACTCCTGTTGGAGCTCATGGAGACACTGAAGGAGGAGTGAGCTTTGATATACCAGTCCAAGTCACAACTCTGCAGAGCGTACACAAGGTGGGTTTTTGATTCCTTGCGTGTGATGCCATGTGTATAGAGGCCTTATAGTTGCTTTACTTGATGTTGTCACATTAGCATGTATTAGCATAAATATCCTGTCACACAGAGTCGTGTCAAAGGTTCTGCACTTCGAAGACCTCAGTCCAGAGCAGCGAGGCAACACGCAGCCCAAACAACTATCGAAGATAAAGATGAAACACTAGGTGGAGATGTTCCTGGGGCAAATATCAGTGTGTCTGCTTCACCAGACAAGTCCAGCCATACGCGGATCAGTCCAACGTTACCTAACTTGGGTGCACCTCCAATTTCATCCACCCCCCCCCGCCCTCCCAGCCTTCACCCACTCAAATCCCCCCAAGACCCTCTGAACTGACACTACCTGTGGCAACAAAAACTGAAAATAAAGACACAAGTAAGGACACTGGCACTTCAAAGGTGCTGCCATCTTTTGATGAAGATGACCTTTTTGGCTCTGACAGTTTGTTTGGGGCAGACTTGGTCACTAACAAACCCTCTGCCAGAGAAACTATAAAGACTAGTCTCCCTCAGGCCAGTAGCCAGGTGGCAGTGAAGAAAGATAAAGATAAAAGCACATTCTCATCAATTTTTGATGACAACACCGATGACTTATTCCAAAATGTTAAGCCACGGACAACCATTAAAACACCCAAGACCTCGACCTTTTTGGAAGATGATGATAATGATGACATATTTAGACTGAGTAACAATTCCACTCCCTCATCCACAAGTAGTAAGGAAACCAAGAGCAACAGCAGCCTTTCAAAGCAGGACATCTTTCAGGTGACTTTTTTGTGATTATACTGTCGTGATTTATTTGGGCTATCAGGTGATGTTTAATTCTTTCTCTCACTGGTTGCAATTCTGTGACAGGATGAGGCAGCCTCTGTGGTTAAAACACACAAGAAAGACAAAGAGAAGACCTTTGATGCCAGCTTGTTCGATGATGATGTCGACATTTTTGCTGACCTGGCAGACACTTTCAAACCAAAACAGAAGGCCAAGATAAAGGGAGAGATTAAGTCGATATTTGATGATGACACTGGTAAATAACAATGAAATGCATGAATACATTCACATTTTATAAATTTTTTGTCTGCCTTTGGTATCTTTAATCTATTTTTTTGCACATATCTCTCTGTCCTTTTTAAAGATGACATTTTCTCAACAAGTACAGTAACACCAGCACCCAAGGCTCCTCATAAATCAAAGAAAACACCACCATCCCAGGAGACGAGTGCAGCAGCAGATTCAAACAACATATTTGATGACCCACTCAATGCCCTGGGTGGGAATTGATATTTCGGCTTTGCTCGATTTGTACAGTGATACAGCAGATTTATTCTTTTGTTGTTTAGAGGTCATTGAAAGATTTCAGATACATTGTTGATGGAGTATTTATTGCTAGAAAAAAAATCTCAATACTGTGGCTTATCTTTGGAAGAAATGAAAAGTATTCCAGTCCTTTTCAGAATTATGGCATCATGGTTAATATAAATTGTTAGTCTTTATTATACATGATAGCACTTTATAAGCATTACTATATGCTTAGCCTTGAGGCCTGAAGAATTAAACGGTTAACTTTTTTTTAAAAATCTATTTTGTTTGGCTTTGCCTTGTGAGATTCCTTATCTTTGGTTATGTGCCATATCATCCTTAGGAGATATCAGCATGTTTACTTACTTTCTTAATCAAATTGACAAAGTTTTTATTGAGATATTCATTCATTTCTTAACGTTGGCTGTGATGAAAAAAAAAATCTTTTTTTAATAACTAAAAGGAAACATATTTTATCTGAAATGTGTGCAGTTATTTCCAGTTTAATGGACTTCATGTGTTGCATCTGTTGAGACATAGGTGCTAATTCATGAACCATTTCACAGTCACATCATGGTGATTCTCTTGCTGAGATTAATGGGGGGAAAAGGCTAAAGATAGATTTGTGTTTTCAGCTCCCTTTCCCTGCAACACTTCACAGGATGAAACAGGTATTTTTACAGTGAAGATATAGCTTGTAGATTGTTGAATCATACTGTGCCTTAATCATAGTGCGAATTACGGGGGGGTTTGGGGGGTTTGACCCCCCCAATTACAACTTCGACCCCCCTAAAGAAGGTACAAATTGTCATTTTTGTCATCTTCGACCCCCCTAAAGATGACAAAAATTGTCATTTTTGTCATCTCTAGAAAATGTTGACCCCCCCCAATTGTCATTGTATAATTTGCACTCTGGCCTTAATCATTGGACTTCAAACCTTATTGCTGGCGTGTGCATTCGTACCAGCACAGGACATTGTCACAGCTCTAAAAGTCTAAAGTAGAATAGCAAGTTTTGAACATTTCAGGTGGTATGATTTCAAGTTTCACACCTAGAGGAAGGGCTGAAATGTACTTTTCTTTGACTGGTGTCATATCCCACCATTGTTGAGCATGTGAAACTGAGTTGTATAACTTTCTGACAGCTAGAATGAAAAGCAGATTTACAGCACATTTCATTTGTTGGCAATTTTCTCTCAAGCACTAAGAAAACTATTGAAAACAAAAGCTGTCTTTAATACACAGCTTTTGTTGGAATTGGTAAAAAATTCTTTTTTTTTTTTTTTTTTATTTCTTAAGATGACAATAAAATCTATGTGCAGGATCATAGAGACTGGCTTTGCCTTCAGTTTATGTTTGGCAAGATAAATTGTTGTCACGCCCACCTCGCTTTCGTCAATTGGTTCCTTTGTCTATCAATCAAATGGGGATATGAAGGCGTTGTTCTCACGGTTGACAGGTACGATGATGTCGCCAACCAGGGGACAGGGCGACCGACGACTGTCAACGGTTCAGTTTTCTCTAAGTGTATTTTCTGTTGTCTAAACGTGATGCCGTTTGGTTTTGTACGTAACGGCACCCCAGACGGCTCCACTAAGCGGGCAAAACGGAAGTGCCTGGACGTAGCCTAGTATCCTGCAAAGCGAGCCTCTGTGAAAGGAAGCCATTGTTTGAAATGTTGGCTAACATGGCAACGACAGCTACCGTTAGCAGTGGCGCTTCGCTACTGGATTGTTGCAGAGGATACTGGGTAAGTGTTTTTTTTTTTTTTTTTTAAATAAAAATCACTTCAACAAAAGCTTTAAACAACACAGTGAACATTCGTGTGATGTATAACTGGATTTGTTGCATTTTTTTCAGCTCAAGCAAATGGCTGAAATAATGACTTGAACTCCATTCATCTTTGTTTTTAGGCAGCTAGCTACTAGAGATCATGTGCGCTTACCAAGCTTGTGGATTTTGCTTTATTGCTGCAGGCCAAACAGATCATTCGGGGTTAAATTCAGATTGCGGGAATAGCTTAACATCTGTTTTCTTTTCCTTTTTTTGTCCTCTTTTCTTCTTTTTTAAGGCCTGCTGTGGCTGCCCTTTAATCTCTGGATGGGTGCACATCAGGCCTCATTACAGCAGACAACCAACCAGATAGTTCATGTTGGGTCTTCAATTATGCTCCAATTATGATTTTTCTTTTCTATGTGTTGTCTGTAAGCTTTTGTTGTCATTGTTTTTTAATTAAGGGACTTTTCCTATACTGTGAAAGAATATATTTTATACTTGTGTAGAGGGAACCCGACAGCCAATTATCCAAGTCACCATTAAAATACTCTTAACATGGCAGGCTGAGAGGAGGAATCTTCATGTGCAACGGAACATTTTCTGCATAAATATTTGATCAAATCAAATAAAGTCCTGTAGAAAAAGGAAGGCCGAAAAGACGCATTCGGTATATTGATGCCACATATTTAAAGATGGAATCTGTTCAACCATAACTATGTAACTGCGATGTAATAACAGATTTTTCATTTTAAATACTGGCTTGTCATATTTGTGTTTTTGTAAACCAATAATTGCCTGCTCAAGTGAAAACCATTATTGGTTTATTTATTACTACTTATATACACCAAATTAGCTTGAATTGTTAATATATATTTTTGTGTCTATAGCTGGACGTATTTCATACCAAATAAGATCTTGCATGGCCTTATGTGCCTTTTTTTAAGATGATATTTTCAATTAGCCTTTTAAAGTAATGGAATTTATTGGCATCAGTCCAATTGGCATTAGTGGTTAATGTTTCTCATGCTTTATTCAGACTAGCTGTGATTCATGAGTGATATTTGCCAATTGTGGGAGATAAAATGGTAAAGTAAGTAATTAATATACAAGATTTTTAAGTTATACTTGTCTCATTAAGTCTCTCTCTCTCTTAAAAAAATATATATATGTATGTATGTATATGTATATGTATATGTATATGTATATGTATATATATATATATATATATATATATATATAAGTGAATGTATATAAATTACACCAGGACACACACTATACTCTAATTGTTGTTTGTCAGATGAGAAGTCGTACCATCACAGTAAACTTTGTAAGTCCTAATAGGTTTCTTCTCACTGTAACATTTTATTGTGCCATTAAAATTCCCATCAAGACAGCATACATGTATAATATGGTGATGGATGGGAGCAGTTGAAAATATTGATACCAGCTGGAGAGAAGACACTGAAGCTGCAGCTTGAGTATTTTTAATCTTTTTTTTTTTTTTTTGCTCATCCTCATTGGAGAAAAAACAACTGGTTTCTGTTATTAATTATGATAGATTATTACTATTGTTGGTGAGACCATGGGGAGGACAATTGGAAAGTGTTGTTATTTATGTAATAATGTGCAACCTGTCAGATTCCTCTGTGCAGCTGATTACATGCAAGATTAATTAATACATGACTACATATCTAACAATTAGGTTCAACGTACACAGAATACTTTGACAAAAGGTTACAGAAAAGCACCAGGGTTTTTCACTTAGAGATGACAGCACCTTCAGTTGTCACCAGACTGATGTGCGTGTCACAGGGGCAGTTGATAACCTGGAAAACCTTTTAGTCAAGTGACACACAAGATGATCTGTCAGAGCTGCAGTGCTCTGACAGATCATCTGCTCAGCTGCTCTCTTATACCACAGAGTTGTTTATGTACCTCACCTGAACTTGGCATATTTTGGGCCAAAGCTTTCTTTATGAGAGGATTGCATGTGTGCTGCCCACTGTAAATGTGCTTCAATTGTGCAATAGTTCTTAAGAAATAAAAAAAAAAAAAGGTTTTCGATGGATGATCATCACAGTTTGTGCATTTTTCTTTGATTCTTACCAGTAGCCCATTTTGTTGAGCGTTTCAAACAGTGAACTAATTAATGTAAAAACTGCAATTTAAAAGAATAGTGTACTGAATGAGGTCATTGTAGGAAATGTTTAACCATTTTGCCCTATTGTTTCCTTTTATACTCATGATCTTCATTGTTCTTTTCTCTCTATTTTTTGTCTCTACTCACAGCTAAGGTTGTCCTGCATGATGTGTGACATTAGTGAGGCCCGTGAGCAGTCCCCCTCTGCCTCATATTGGGTCGGCACCCCCTTCTCACCATCCTCCTAAAGTGCGTCTCCCAACCTGCCAAGATGACTGACAGGAAGGAGCCCCCCTTCTTTAATGATGATAGTGTGGGAGCTTTTCAGTATAAGCTTCCCTTTTATGACACCATGGAGCTCTTCATAGAGACCCTAACAGGAACCTGTTTTGAGCTGCGTGTGTTGCCCTTTGAGGCTGTAATTTCAGTCAAAGCGAAGATCCAAAGGCTGGAAGGTATAATGCTCGCTAATATATAATTTGCATGTTTGTATGTTGTTACAGATATATCTTCATTCAGTTTTCGCCAGTGGAATTATTGCTGTAGTTGAGATCACAAGAGATTATTTTCAGATATGAAATGAGAAGGGTTACAAGAAAGCCTCAAATTGAATGAAGACTTTTTAAAATTTGACATGCTTGTTTAATAGACTGAAAATAACAGTGTGGTGTGTTGAGTAACCAGTTTTACACAACTGTCCCCTATTTTCACAGTCTCTTGTTGTGTTGTAAAACTGCATTAGAGCTTCTTACTAGACATAACAGCTACCTGATTTGATTCTCAAATTTTACTGGAGTTCTAACATTCATTGTGGAAAAACCAAGCCAGTGTTCTCAGGACCGCTTGCCCTGCATCTTTTAGTTGTCTACCTGTTCAGACACACCTGACTTCATTGACTGGGTCATTGGCAGACTTGTGTAGACCTCACAGACAAGCTGATGACCGTCCAGTCAGGTGTGACCAAGTAGAGAAACATCTATAACATGCTGGGCAGGGGGCCTTGTTGACCTCGACTGAAGAACATTGTTTTTTTAAGTACCAAGTTTAGTTCAATCATTTTGAAACAAAAGATTGTATTGCAAAGTTACAAATGTAGTTCCCTTATGGCACCATTTTAAAAATTTAAATGTATGCAAATGAGCAAATAATTCAGATAAAAACTACCTCAGTCAGGAATGCTGAGGCCTGTGTGGATTTTGACTATCGTTCCTTGGGCTCTGAAAACATGCATCAGCTCACCAGTATCACAGATGTTATGGTCTGTGTGTCTATAAAGGACCAGCCCTAATTTACATTTTAGTTTATATTCAATTCATGCAAGGTCATGTTTTGTCATCTAGTGGCAGATGCTTGTCAAATGTCACTCTGACCCTTTTAAAAATGAATTGCTATTTTATGTTTTCACAAAAAAATGTTAAGTAAGGAGCAAGTTTACTGGAGGACTATTAAATATGCCATTGCCTTACAAAGGTGAACAAAACTTAAATCTGGTGACTTAAATTTGGGTTCATCTAAGGGAGAAAATGAACACACTACTAAAGAACACTTCATAATATGTTTAGCAGAGTTCCTGAATGGAGACGCTTGTGATGTATTAGAAATTTATTTCAAAGGTGTGTGTGGTGGCATTTATTTGAACATTTTGGCCCTGGATGTTGCTTTGTGCTTGATCAAGATGACCCGAAATATCTACACCGCTGCTGTTCTCTGTTTTTGTCAGAACGGCCTCCGTGATCAATATGTGATAAGGTCTATGAGCTAAGACAGTACGCATGTAGGGACCACTGCTCACTCACTAACACTGCTCACCTCCAGCTCAGGGTTAGTGAGTTTGTGGATTGCAGGCAGAGAGGGCCTCCTGATGACCACACATACACTCACATTTCAGACAGTGGCTCTGGAGAACGTTTATGTTCTGTTGACTTTTATCACTGTACAGGATTCTTACTACAAACCCCATTTCCAAGATGTTTGGGAGGTTTTCTAAAAAGACGTATACGTGTAAACAAATTGGAAATTGAGTGCCAGCAAAAAAAAAAAAAAAAAAAAAGTTTGGAGAGTGATGTTTTCCATTGTTACATCACCCTTCCTTCTTCACTTTTTAATTGTTTGGAGACAGATAACAGTGGTTGTGGAGAACTCTTGTGTCTAATTACACGAATTCAACTACTCGACAGTTTCTGATCATTGTCATTGTTGTCTAATTGTTCTCTTCATCTTGAGTTCTACATTTACAGAGATACTCCAAGCATGTTAGTCAAACACAAAGTCCTCCATGTCTATGCGACCCAACATTGTTATGCAAGGATCTGCAGAATAAATGTGTTATTTTGATTGTAGAGTATATCTCTTTGAAAAAAAATATATCTATCTGCATCAGTAGGAGCATGACATATATACATGTCACCCATGCCTTGGGTACTGATGCAACCCAATGCTGTCACAGACATTTTTATAGCTTTGACTGATAAGAGCCTGGATGGTCATTCTCATCTTTGGCACGCACAACCCGATGCCTGTCTTTCCAAAACCAAGCGGACACATGAGCTCATCTGAACACGGAACATGTGTCCACTGTCTTTCTGTCCATCTGAGGTGGTGTTCACGCAGACTTCTTATGTGCCTTCTCTCTTGTGTAATACAGTTTCAGGTTTCTGGATGCACCAACAGACTGTGAGAGACAGTGGTTCTCTAAAGTACTCTGGAGCCCAGAGAGGCCTGACAGTTTCTCATATAATGCTGTCTGAGGACTCGAATGTCACATCTGTCCAACTGCATTTTTTGGCTTTGGCCTTTTACACACTGAGATATCTCCTTTCTGAATCTTTTCACCATTGATGCTGAAAGAACTAAGTTCTTTGTGATTTTGCATCGAGAAATTATTTTCGTTTTGTTGCTTTTCTATCCCAAATGATCAATATTTTCTCTGACCGAGTTTGGCACATGAGTTAACCGCATCCAGTTTTTACTTGAAAAGAGTCTTTTGATGGATTTTTTTCTTTTAATCTCTTGGCTGTCAGCCCTGGGTTAATCTGCTGACTGTGCAAACTTTCAAAATGGTCTTGCTTATTTATTCTATAAACTTTATTTGTTCCTCTACATCAACTTATTTTCAGTATGTTGCTGGCATCCAATTCTCAATTTCTTTGTATTCTCTAAACACAATGAAGACATGGAAAATGATTTAAATGACTGTCTTTTAAAGCTTCAAATTAAGAAAAAAAAAAGTTCAATTCATTTCAGAAAACTATCCCAACTTTTCAGGAAATGGGGTTTATGTTAAGAGTTTGTCTTATTTAAATGATGGTTTCATTCTGTGGGAGCATAGCAGGCAACAAGTAATTGTCTAATTTGTTAATATGAACTACATGTGAAATTTCTACGTCTCTAACTGGCATTTTTTATCTTTTATAAGCTATTTTTATCATCTTTTATTGTGGGACAGCCATAAGCTGATATTATTGTATGGTAACATTTTACCACTTCTAAGTTTTGTTTTAATTTTCTTAGTTTTAGATGTTGTGGTTTTGGGCCCTCTTTAACAGTTTCCTAGTTTTGTCTTTAGGGGGCAGATGTTAATCATTTATTGTGGTGTGAGGATGAATGTACAGTATCTTCCTGCTTGTCAGATTAGTGAAATTAGTCTTTGAAATATGAATAGGCCCTTGTCAACCTTGTTTTTTCTCTCCCACCTTCTCTCTGACTGTAAAGGTATCCCAGTTACCCAGCAGCATCTCATATGGAACAATGTAGAGCTGGATGATGAACATTGTCTACATGACTATGGGTAAATCTGTTCCTCTGACAATTGCTGCCTTCAGAGCATTAACACCAAGGAAAATCAAATTGTTTTTATCATACTGTACTCTTTACATTTGAAATTGTTTGTAAAAGCAAATATTAAAACAACTGCAAGCCTTGCCGTCAAAGTAGTAGTAGTAATTCTTATTGCAGTTTTAAAATGTTCTGGATATGCCACAAATTCAATGTTGGGTGAGACAAGTGATGTACTGCTCATCTTTCTCTTTTATCATTTTTTTGAGATCCAGAACCCACCCTCCAGTGCTCTGCTGCTCCAAAAGGCTGTACTGTTATGAATGCTTGTCATTTAATTTACCACATGAACAGCATCTTGTGAGATGTTGCCAGGCTTCTCTATCACACAGCAGCATGTTTTTGAAGTTTCAGACAGAGAGGGGGAGAGAAGGCAGTGAAGCTCATATCTGCTCATATGCATCAGTTGTTCCAGTACAATTCCCAGTGCTATACTTAAGTACATCTGGAACTCACACTGTCCCTTTAAATGCCATCCATATTTAATAAGAGCATTTTACTCCAAAATGAAATGTTATTTCCTGCTCTCACATTATATTTGTATTCACTGGATTACTGTGAGGTTGTGTGTTTTGCTACATTAAATATTCTATTTGTGTCTGCAGCATTGCAGAAGGCTGCACTTTAAAACTAGTCTTGGCTATGAGGGGAGGACCAATTAACACCAGAAGAGGTAAGGCGGGGGGATAAAAAAAAGTTGAACCACTACATGCGCAGAATAGCTGGAACGTTGGACTTTGATTTTTTTTGTATCAAAATACTTTTTCAAAATAAATTCTGTAAAGCTCATTTATGTGTTTTGCTATTTTAACCACAGAATATCTTTCTTTTGTCAGTAACTATGGAGGATCCTGTTAAAGAAGTGGCAGACCTGATGGGGAGCACAAAGGAGGAGAGTTGGGATAAAAGCCTAGCAAACAAGCAGGTCACATTCGTGGTATATCGCGAGGGGGACCAGCTAAACTTCTTCCGAGTGATCAACAGGGGAGATGGTACTCTGACACCCCTGTCTGAATCTCTAAGGTTGGCATATTATTATAATTTCTGTTATTTTTGATTTATAATTGTACTTTACAAATAATATCCAAATACAGCAACTGTATATGAATGGAACTGGACAAAGTATTGTGTGTTTCTAAACCTATATTAATTGTGAGTCATGAATTTTAAGTGTTCAGCCTAGAATTTAATGTTGATTGGTTTAATGATGTCAGTGAGTGTTCATGTTGCAGTGAGAACAACCACCACATGGTAAGAGATTTGCATTTTTTTATGCTTTTAGTTCATTAATGTGAAAGAAACATGTTTTTGCTTCTAATGTTTTCCAGTGGTGGCTCAGTGTACAATGTCTATGCAGAGGAGGACAGAGAAGGTTCTACAGCTGCACAGCAGAGACTTGAAAACTCCATAACCATGACCAAAATGAAACTGCTTAAAGCCAAGATGGAGGACATGAACCTCAACAAGAAGGTACTGAGATCAAAGAACCCCCTTTATAATGTTACTGTCTAACAGAATGAAGACACAACCCCCTTGCATTCTTTTTTTCCATCCATCGATTCATCATCTTCCGCTTGGTCTGGGGTCGGGTCGGGTCGGGTCGGGGGGGGGGGGGGGGGGCAACTTCAGCAGAGAGGCCCAGACCTCCCTCCCCCCAGCTGCTTCCACCAGCTCATCTGAGAGAACCCTGAGGTGCTCCCAGGCCAGCCAAGAGATATAGGGCCCGATTGGGGATCGAGCCCACTAGCAGGCTAGTGGGTAGCGGGAGGGGCGTTCCCCCACAAAGACCGCAATCTTCCACCCTTGCTCAACCCGCTATCCAACCTGCTCTACCCGCTACATTAAGCATAGGAGTGGTTCCACCTGTTAAACCAATCAGTGAGTCAGTAGCCATTGTCTTTAAGAGCAGGTTGCGCTACCCGCAAACCGCTATGGAGCATCTGTTCATCCAGATCAGAGCAGCTCTCGTGCACAGCTCATTTGGGACTCTGCTCTAGAGTTTCCTCCTCTTCCTTCCTCCTTCTCCTCTGCACTGATATATACATAAAGATATTTTTACACAGACAATTTCTATCGGCTGCAATTTGCGGGTAGCAGCTAGTGTTAATGGATAAGAGGAAGTGTACGATCGGGTTCTTAGTTTCTCCAGCATGTCCTGGGTCTGCCCCGTGGTCTTCTCCCAGTTGGACATGCCTGAAACACCTCTCCAGGGAGGCGTCCGCAGGGCATCCTAATCAGATGCCCGAATCACCTCAACTGGCTCCTCTCAATGTGAAAGAGCAGCGGCTCTACTCTGAATCTCTCCCGAATGACTGAACTTCTCACCTTATCTCGAAGGGAGAGTCCAGCCACCCTGCGGAGAAAACCCATTTCTGCCGCTTGTATCAGCGATCTCGTTCTTTCGGTCACTATCCACAGTTCATGACCATAGGTGAGGGTTGAAACAAAGATTGATCGGTAAACAGAGAGCCTTGCCTTTTGGCTCAGCTCTCTCTTTGTCACAACGGACCGGTACAGAGTCAGCACCACAGCAGACGCTGCACTAATCCGTCTGTCGATCTTGCGTTCCTTTCTCCCATCACTCTTGAACAAGACCCGGAGATACTTAAACTCCTCCAGTAAATAAATTAAAATGTATAAAGATGGGCTCCCAAGACAGTCAAATGCTGACATTTAAACAGCTGGCCTTTAAACCATAATCAGTTCAAAATGTCAGATCTACTATAAACAATGCCCTTATGTGTGCAGATTATTTAGGTTTCAGGCTGAGTGCTGATATTCGTGCTGTGATTTTCTCAAAGTATACTCAACTGTGGAAGAATGAAACCCATTATGTCTAATGTTATCATCACTACAAACCCTGTTTGTCTTAACAAAAGACTGAAAATGGCCCATGGCATCACTGAAAAGCAACCATTTATGCAGAGATACTGCTCCAACACAAGTTTGCATGTGTTCGACTGAGGATAGAGCTTTTCAGAATGTTCAAGTGTACTGGCTCTTATGAATAAATAACTTGTATTTAGTTTTGACAGAACTTTAAACTAATACGATTACACGGTAATAAAAAAAACAATTAAAATATATAGAACATTTGCAAATCATCTGGCATAATTTCACCATCTCTATCCATGTTTCTATTTTTCAGAAGCTGGCAAAGGTAAAGCCACGGCCCCCTGTTAGCCCGCATCCATGTGGCAGCTCTCTTGGACTTCCTAGTACACGACACCATCATCGCCTCTTCCGATCACTCCCACAGATCAACCAGCCTCAGCAGATAAAGACCCCACTACCTCCGATTGTAGACCATGAATCTATACACCCCTCTCCACCACCCACCCCTGCAACTTCTGCCCACTTGGCAATCCCTGCACGGTCTCCTCCTTCTCTCTTGTCACCATCTTATATGCTTCAGGAGGAGGAACTGTGGGAGACATGTCCATCTTTCACAAAGATCCGCCCCCCTCCTAAAGTGTCCCGAATGGACATTGGCAGCAGCAGACTAATGAGAGACTGTATTTATCCTCAGCTCCCACCACTTTACACCAGGGGGTCACCTGAAGCCCCCTTTGACCCAGTTGAGCTTTCAGGAGAGACCGTCGGGGTTGGTTTATTAGAAGAGTCGGTTGGACTTGTGTCACCAACACAGTCTCCAGCCCCATTTGGGGAGCTGTCAGACCCCCTGAGACTAGATGTGTCCATACAGCCAGATGGAGATTGTCAGTCTGTGGATGTTGGGTCTCAGCAGCAGCTGCCTCACTCTTCTTCCCCACTCAGTCACTGGACACTTGGCAGAAGTGATACACTCACCAGTCAAGCTGATGGAACACAGCTCGGCACATCGATGCATATTGGCCTTCCCTCTTCAACCGCCTCCACTTCCCCATCACCTTCAGCAAGACTGCTGTCTCGGCCTTTTGATTCCACGCTTGGTTTACAACTTAACCTAGAACCACGGCCAGACAACTCATCTTTTCATCCGCAAACAACCTTATCAAGTCATCCACCACGCATTCACTGTGTTAAAGTCGAGTCACCTGGCAAAAGGCCGGAGCTCATCTCTAAGAAAGAAGCAAGAAGCATCACTAAGATGGCAATCCAAGCTTGTAAAGAGCCTCTAGAGTCTCTGAGCAACTCTGAGCTCTTGACTTCTCTTTCATCCAGAGCTCCAGACAACAGTAGGAGGGACAGCTTTGGAGATAGTCTTGGACTTGCATTGACTTTGCCTCCTGCCACTGCCTCAGGACAGGGCAGTCATGGATCCAAGCTGCCATCTATCCCATCAAACAGATTCTTTCAAGATGATCTTGTTAAACAAATGTCACCTTTGCACCGAGCAGCTGCCTCTTACAGGGTGAGCACAGATAAGTACCAGGTGCTAAACCTGGATTTGTGAAATGGATTTTGATGTTAAGTTTGTAGTTTGCTCTTCAAAGACCTTTATTTAATCGTACCATTTTGTTTTAAATACAAGTTGTTTCTTAACAGTCCCTCTTTGCTTATATCAGCTATTGCTTTATCCTGCTGTACAAGCAGTGAAACATGCATAAAATACCTTTTTATGATGCATGATTTTGTTCTTAAAATATACTGACTAATTTAGTAACTTAACTCAGCTATGATGATGATAGTTAGATATTTTCCATCACATTTTTATCCAATAGTATTAGGAGTTGAGCAAAGCAGTTGTGTTCTGGATTAACTGTTAAATATTTCACTCTGTTTTCAGACCAGCAATTCCCTTGCATCTGCTGGAGGAGTTGTCACTTACATTTGGGACCAATGGGTAAGGAAAACACAGTCACTTTTCAGTGTTCATGAAGTTCTAAGGCATGAAAAAAAAACTGCACTGTGTTAACAAGAACAGACATCTACGCTTTAGACTTTGCAGCAATGTACAGCATTTTCATAAGGCTGTTTAAGGCACCTATGGTTGAGACAGTTCTGGAAAAAGATATGTTTTTATTTTTGGGGGGTACTAATGGCCCATATTCACTGTGAGAAAGACAGGAAACCAGGGCAGAGAGAGAACAGGGAAGATGTGCAAGCAAAGGGTCACAGGCTTAGAGTCAAACCTGCGACCACTGCAGGAGGACTGTAGCTGCCTGTCCTAACCACTGCACTACTGGGGCAACTAGATGTTCTTTAAAGAGTTTCTTTAAAAGTGTAGTCATGTTCAGTGTTAATTGAAAGTCTTCATATGGTGCCATGTTGTTGGAGCACTGCAAAAATCTCTCTTAATATTAATAAATATTCATTATCACAACAACTGCAAACAGATATCTTCAAACAGAATGACAAAATGTACACACCAGAATTGTCGCTTATTTATGTTGGTAGCTGATATTCTTGTCTGTTTATGCTGAATTCGGAATCGATAAGTGCTGAGTGAAGATGGCCAATTTTCCATTATTGTTTGAAATGTGTCTTTTTTTTATTCCTTTTCTATGGCTGGATATTATTGGGCTGGTAATTATATTTTTGATTATCATTATTTTACCTGGAGTGTAATAGTACAAGTTCCTTTTTCCAACTAATAATAAGAATCTAGCTCCAGACGTGGTGCTGGAACGTGTTTACTACACATAAATAGTGACTCTAGCACTTGCCATTGTGATCAGTGCTGAGTTGCTGTCTTACCGGGCCAGGCAGTGTTTTTCTTTACACTTTGGGATCTCGAGATCAGAGTTTTAAAATTTGAATAAGATATTTCCTTAGGCAATAGAGACGAGGAAAGACTTAAGCTTAGCTGACTTGATACAGGTGACATGGCCACTTGAATTGATCTCAGCCATTCCAGTTAGTACTTGAATCTTTCCACCAGATGCACCACTTTTCAAAACATCCCAGAAGTGGCGGAAAAAACTGCAGAAAAAAATACTTAGCTGTTCTGTCTTGGTCGAATGCCTCATCAACAGCACAGAGTAGATGAACTGGGCCACAAGTCATGAACAACAGAGAATCTGGTCAGTTAGGAAAAAAAACTAAAAAAACAAACCAACAAAACTCCAGTTTGTATATTACCTTACTACACTGATATGATCCTTGGCATAAGGCCATATTTTCCTCGATAGAGTTTTAGCAGCTAGGAAACATAAGGTGTGATCACCCTGCATATCAACGATTTAGTCCAACCTGCACTGCAGAAATTTTGTCTCCCTCTTTAGCAGTACGAGTAATTTCACAGAGCATTGTGAAGCATGCTTATGACACTTAAAATCACCAGTTTTGTCTGTTTTAGGCTCCATGGACCATTTAGGATGTTTTGATCACATTAATCAAAGTATGAATGGTTAAGGATAGTTGAGGCTGTAGGGTTGGAGAAACTTGTGTTCACCTCCCCTTGTGTTGTTTCATAAGTGGTGGAGTTGTTTAGTTGTTAAAACTCTGTTCATTCCTCAATTGAAGTCAGCTGCCTTCTCTGACCACATTTGGTTGTTCTGACATGGTCAGTCTGCCTTTTACAACATAAGAAAAATTAGACTATATTTCACTTGTAGGTCACCAACTCCTGAGACAGACCATGTCTATCTCTCATTAACTTTAATTGTGTTCCTTGTAGCTGGTCACCAGGAATTCACTGTGAAACCCTGCTGGTTGACCAGCACACAGTGATGCAGTGATACTATTCAACTCTATGAAACTGCTGTCTGTATGTGGAGTCAGCACCAAACTAACTGAAGTCAGTCAGTGCTTTCAGAAGCATAGTCCGATACTGCTGTCCTACACCCAAGGCTGAGTTCAGACTGTTAACATTTATGATCCAACAATGGTGGAATGAGCTGCCAGATGTAATCAGAAAGGAAGCTTCTTAATGTCTCTTGAAGACTCCTTCACTTCCGACAACTCACCTCACTTGACAGGTTACAGAAACATTGCATCACAGATTCGTTCCCTTCATACAAGGAAAGATACTACTTTAAAGTAGGATTTAAAATAGACATTGCAAAAGCAGTTCTATGAAGTACGAACAGCTGCTGTTCCTGTGGTCCAAACTTGAGAAGAGGAAGGGAAACTCCTCCACCTCTGAAGACTTCTGAAAAGGTTCCTGTGGTCCAAAAGCACCTTACAGTTACATGTCAGCTGCACAAACCTAGAAACTAGGGTCATTGTAGGGGAGCCTCTTCTTTGAAAAACTTCATTTCTCAAAGCAGGATCCAGGGTCCAAACATGTTCCCTTGTGGCAAATCTCTCAAATATGGGAGGAGCGTAGCAGTTTCATGAGTCTTACCAGGACTAGCAAAGCTTGCAACGGTTAACATTTTATTTACTGTGTTTTCCCAGGATTTTGATTTCTGCCTTAAGATCAATTATCCACAATAGCTTCTAAAATCTGTTCACGATCAGTTTGTACCACAGGAATCGCTGGGACTGTTTGTAAATGCAACTTTCATACTCAGTTATTCATAAGGCCTTAATCAGCTGAGAGGACTTGGGCACATCAGTTAACTAATGTTGTTTAAACGTGTAACAGTTTTACAACATTTGAGTGAAGACGGCTTTGTTGGCTACTACATGTGGTAATTACAACTCTGACACTCTGAGAGTATCAGTTTGGTGCAGCATGCTTGAGCAGACTTTATTTGACTAATCTACCATGGACATTTGAGCCAAATGCAAAAGACCCAGGACTGAAAAGTTTTAGCTTTGTAAAAATAAAGCCTAAAGATTTTTGGTCAAAACTGTATGGATAAACTGGATATATTAAGAGACCTAAATAATGACAGCTACAATTAATTTCCCTTTAAAGATTAATGAAGTATTATTGAACTGAAGCATATAAAATAAAATGGTGACAAAGGAAGAAGTGTGTATAAATCAAATAAAAATCCAGCTCAACATGCAGCCAGTTTCCACCTGTGACAAGAACATCTGTGATGTTTCCAGACATTATTGTCACAGGTAGAAAAAAACAAACTGGTTTCTGCTGATTGAGAAAAGGAACAGTGAACTTTCAGAAATATCTTCCTTATGTAAATGAATCATTTAGCAAAGTAACTGTTAGAACTGGAAAAAGTGTCAAAATATATAAATGCAGTACAGTGCACCTAAAATAACTGACATCAGTTACACTACAGTGCTTCTGTGAAGGCTGCCAGCTGAGTCTTGGTACTAATATTGAAATGCAAATGTTTTAAAATCAAGTTTGGAATAACACAGAAGAACCTAAATATAAAGGCATGAATGTGACAATTTATCCACTGCTTTTGAGGAATTATGCAGAATTTTATTTTATTTTTGTATGACATGAGTGACATAAAATTGATATACTAAATAAAGGCTGCTTTTGCTCAGTGACGAGGCAATTCAGTGATGGAAACTGAACAAACACTGGTGTTTTGGAAAGGTCCAGTGATACACAAACAAATTGCTTTTCTGATCATTTCTCCACTTTGATAACAGGTTTTGGCCTGACAGCTGGAGAAAACTGCTACTTTGAAAGGCTAATGAACAAAGAAGGTCTCTTTGCCCTCTTTTGGAGGCTCTTAGTTGATCTAATCTTTTAATGCTTCATAATTAGCGTGATATATTGAGTAGGAGCAAATTAAATCAAAGAACTTTGGCATCAAGTAGACCAAGTAATGACCCTAACATCTCCAGTCAGACTGTGTGGAAACATCAGGAATACTTGCTACCTAAAAAGATGGCTGGCTGAAATTACGTATTTATCCCTGATCACTTCACTGTAATCATCCTATTCTTACTTCTGTAGTGTACATAAGATGTTTCCTCTGCTCTCAGGCACTCCAACGTACCACCTACCTCCAGTCAAAGCACCCTCGGGCACTAAGAAGAAGAGTTCAAAGCACTGCTTCCTCTGTGGCAAGAAGACTGGGCTGGCTACCAGCTATGAGTGCAGGTATGTTTTTCACTTGAACTCGTTCACACACTCCCTGCCTAACTAACGCTCTCCCTTGTCAGTTTTGTCCTTGAAGCAAACTTTTCAGTACAAAGTGGTTCTTGTCTGGTTCTTTTTTCTTTCTTTTTATTCCTCCTGTATCTACAGGAGAAACAAAATGTCATTCGTTGATCCACATTGACTTTTTTAACTTTATTCAAGTCCATTCCCTTCAAATGACAAAGACCCCAGTGCAGCAGTCTTTCCCCTGAAAGGTCTTTTTTTGGAGGTTCTCACAATCTGCTGCAGCAGTATCAGAGAATCTGATACAGCGTGATGGTTTAAGGAATGACTGCTGATGAAGACCAAATTAGAATGTTTTGATTTGCTGTCCGTGATGATTCCTATGCTATAAAACATTTAGTTTTTAGCATGCCCTGAAATATCTGCATTTTGATTTTTCAGGTGTGGTCACAACTTCTGCGCCATCCACCGCTACGCAGAGACGCATGAGTGCAGTTTTGATTACAAGACGGCTGGACGGCGGTTTCTGCAGGAGAACAACCCTCTTATCACTGCTCCCAAGCTGCCTAAGATCTAAACCTTGTCAGCCTTGCCCCTCACAGGGGAGTAACGAAAATGATGACAAGTTCAACTGACTGGATGGAGGGGAAGAAGTTCTGGAAAGGTTTTGTTTTTTTTTGTTTTTTGAGAAAGGACCTCGTACACCACTTTGTGCTTTTTTTGTTTATTTTAATCATCAGCCAAGTTTGCTTAAAATTTCTTTAGATATTATGGAAAGCCAAGTGGGAACAAACAAGAGTGGACTAAATGGCACAGGACTAATTATTACCTCTTGACAATGTGAAAATATTTATCCTTTATATCTGTTACTTTGTTACTCTTCATTTATTTAGAAAGAAAAAAAAAACCCTGTGCATGCATGTAGTTAGTGTTTAATGTGTGTGTATGTATATATATATATATATATATATATATATATATATATATATATATATATATATATATATATATATATATCTATATAATAATTTGTGTGTGTGAATTTGTTGCACAATTTGAATTTTTTTTTTTTTTTTTTTAATAGGACCGCTGATGACTTCTTTAGACAAGTCTTTAACAGATGCACTTTAGAACTATATTTATACAGTTGACTTTTCTTTGTGTGGGGGAAGACTGCATACATCCCTGTGTTTATCTAAATGGAGTGTGAATATTATCCAGAATATCCAGATTTTTATATTCTGCACAGCTAAATGTCTTCTTCTTACCTGGGCACATACATACCAACATCACTAATGAAATTTTTCTTGAGAGAACATACATCCACTTATTGAATCAAATACTTAATATTTATTAATAAATACTTCTTATTTAAATTAAAAGTTGGTTTTTAAATGATAAGTATGCAATGTGCGTATGTGTGAATGTTGGTAATCTGTTCACGTATTGACTAAACTGTATTAGGAATGGGGGTGGGGTAGGTTATGGTATTGATGATGTGACTACAGTGAGTCGATTGCCATAATAATCTTTTGTAAGTCTTTTTTTATTGATCAGCTATTGCAAAATCTTTAAATGCTGGTTAAGTATTTACTGGGTTTGATCTAATAAAGTTTCTTTCAAAATAGAATGTCACAGTTGTATGTGTGAGGTTCCACCCTTGTCTAAAATTATTTTTCCAACTAGTGTGTTTATAAATAATATATATTTAGCTCTTGTTAAGAGAAATGCACATTTCACACTCTTACAGAAAGTCATATACTGGTACTTCTGACTTCCTCACAATGACGAAGCTTTCCGTTTCTGTTCTTCACTTTATGCGCTTTGAATATTTGACCTGTGTCACTTCTTACCTTTACTGGTTCTCATGGAGCTGCTGTGATGAGAACGGTTTCTGCTTGGTATACCTCGCTCAGTTCCCTCTCCTGACTCAGACCCCTCAGCCAGTTCCTTAGCAACAAGCTGAATGTATCGTTGAACCTGCTGCTGCGTTCAATAAGTACATATCCCACTTAATTCTTGCCAAAGGAAAAAAATAAGACAACATTTATTGTCTCTTTCTTCGTAGACACTGGGCCACCAATCTTAGAATGGAAACAGGAACTTGTAATTGGTTTGGTTCTGATAAGATCACGCAGTTTAATCCATGTTATGGTATCAAGAGAGCACTTATTTTTGAGTGCACACAAAAAAACAAATGCAGATTATGCATCTGTTGTGAATATGAGGCCACTTTAAATACACTAGTTTCTTTAGCTAGGGAGGAAATTTTTAAAAAGTGGGGAAGTCACTTATGCACTTTTCTTTAACTCGGGGTGTGTTACACAGACCTTGACCTGCATCACATTTCACTTTTTAAATTGTTACTATCCTCCACTAACACTGGTCTTAAACCAGTGTAGCTGGGGTGTGCAGGAGATGCTGATTTATTTTTCTCTTCAAAATGCAATGCAATAACAGGAGACAGCATCTTTCCAGAAGAGGTGAATGTAGAATATGAAAATCCAGTTTTCATGATATCACATCTGACAAATTCATATCATTCACTGAGTACTCTGCCTCTCAATTCAGTTAGTTCAGTATCTTTGTTCATGAGCAGATATCTGCAAAACTCAAGGCATCACTTTAAGATGTACTTGGTGATACATAACATGCTGATACAGTAATTAGAGTTAGCTAATATGATAGGCATTATCGCAATATGTATTAGCACAATGAAGCACAACTAAAGATTGAGGTTTTTTTTGTTTTTTTTTGTTTGTTTTTTTTTCCCCTATAGCATTGTGTACCTTCCGTTATATGTGTGGGCTTAATCTGAATATTTGATTTGGTTTCAGTGTTTGTGTATTGCACAAACACTGAAACCCAATATCTGTGTTCTACTTTCTGTTTCAGCATTGGAAGCGCTGCCAAGTGCTGCAAGTCTATATTTTGCACAGACTGGAAACAATGTTTTTTTTTCCTTCTCTTTTTCTAAAGCATAGTTTTTACAAGAAGAAACCTTACTCATTTACGGTTGGAGAGGTCTTGTATATGAGCTATATTTTCTGTTCCAGTGCACACACAAAAGAAATCTCACGAAACCAAAGGTCCCTTGTGCTGCTATTATGAGGCCTCGGATTACTTATTCAAGAAAGTATTCAGTGTTTTATTCAAAGTGATATCATTTTAAGATATATCAGAATCTGTATGAACCAAGCAAGCCAACCTTTACTGATTCATTATGTAAGTGCACAAAGCCGGAACAATGGAGAAGAGAAAAGCGCTACCAGTCTGACGGGTTAACACACCAAAGAAGAAATGAGAAAATACAGACACTAAGAAAATCATAGGGGTGTCTGATCATCTCTTCCCCTCTGCTTCCAATCCCACTTCCTGACGGGCCTTTTGACCTCCGGTCTGCAGTCTTGCTCCCTCTTCGTTTTTACACCCTACATGCTTGTCTGCTCTCTTTATCTTTGTGCTCTCTTATGAGCCGTGTTGACTTTACTGCAGCATGCCAACCTCCTGCTCTTACACCATCCAGTTCTCCCAGTTTTACTCACACGCCCTCTTCTGATGTGTTGCAGGAGAAACTCTAGATGTCTATTGACGTGTCTGCGTATGATCAGTGAAGCACAGGGGGCATGACTATTTTCTGTGCCTGGTTGTAAAAAGCACTATTTGAACATCTAAAGTCTTGTGAATGTGGTGGCAAAGGGCTTTTTTTCCCCCCCTTTCCTATGAAGGGAACAGCTGTGCTTCTGTTGCGTGCCTCGTTCCCATTTAACACATAAGTCTAATCCTCCCATGCCACACAGTACGACAGCCTGCTGTATCACTCTGACACAGAGACACATGCATGACAATTTGGTAGACTCATGTCTGAGGTGCCTGCTCTGTCCAGACAGAGCACAGAGGCTCCGTTGTCCAACCCCAAGGACAGCGTGGCGGACTGTGCATCAGTAATAAGCCCAAACACAATGACAGGTTTCACAGGGACAGAGCCGAGGCTTCGCGTCAATGTAGGGTAAGAGTGCTTCTCCCAACATAGTGCACTGTGAGTAAGGGGCTCTTGGTGTTGAGTTACAGAACATGCGGCAATTCACTCGAGTTAGGAGAGTCGCACAAAACAGCGTTGACCATTCATGACAGGAAATAATGACCACTGAACTAGAGTCCATAAGAACAGTCTGAGACACTGGAGCTTTATTTCCCTGTTACGAGGTCAAATAAAACTCATTTGTATATTTATAACAAGATCTGTGTGATATAATAAATGATAAAGATTCAGTCAATCTTCTGTAAAGTTGGATGATATATGTCTCTTATGGAGTGTCATCATAGGTTAAAAAATAAATAAATAAATAAAATAAAGGCACACCCACCCACAGAGGCTCAGAGGTGTAAAACATGAGAACATTTGGCCTGTTTTATGAGTCTGACTGACTTGTACCCCACACTGTAGTTTCCCTGTAGCCCAATGCTCATGTTTCCAAAGATGTAACTTTAGGTCGCTGACAATAACAACTGTGACTGGTCCATTAACAGAAAAATGTGTTTACGTGACACACTCCTTTAAAAACCTTGCAGCACATCTAAAGCTCTCTAAATAACACGGGACATGCTGCCTGTTTAATCAGTCCAAGAACATAAAAATGTCAGTCAAGGGTCCAGTTTGGACTAGATCCAGTCTGACTGGGTGTTTTTGGACACTTATGAGGAGGGAACATGCTGTTACAGTTATGTCCACAGATGATGGTCTCTTTTTTCTTTTCTTTTTGTCTTTATGCCTTGTATGAAACACAGTTTTCTCAAATGCCGAATTGTCTGACATGTTATGTTTTCTTAGATGTTGTAGTTTCTGAAAAATAAAAAAAAAAATTTTTTTTTAAATGTTATCTTAAACATATTTATTTTTATTTATTTGAAAACGTTTTATTTTTCTCTGAAATGCTTGGAATTTTCTTAAAAATTCTTACTGTCGTGCCAGTAGAGAAGAGATTTTATATATCAGCAGGTAACTGATACAGATTTGAACAGCAGGCCCAAGTGGATCCCACAAGTGTTCAGTGATGTTGAGGTCAGGGCTGCTGGCAGGCCATTTCATCCATCCTCTCCACTTCCACATTCTGGTGGTAGCCTCTAATAAACCCCACTCTGTGGGGGCCATCTTGGAAGATTGAGTTTGGTCCCAGACTGTGGAGATATGAGATTGCCACTGGTTGCAGAATTTCATGTCAATATCTCACTGAACTGAGATCACTCTCGATGATGAGAAGTCTCTTTTTCCAGTGTGGGAGCCACTGCCCCACACCATGAAACTGCTTCCACAAAAAGATGCTACTCTATCAGTGCAGCGATGACTAAAACATTCCGTGTCCTCTCCGCACTTTGACCCTATGATCCAACCGCTGTCGGCAGAGTCTGGACTCATCTCTGAATATAACGTTCTTCCACACAGTCAGGCAGTCTGTTCTGGCTGGTCTGGGCAGAGAACTGTCAGACATACATCATCCTGCGAATCTTTACTGCAAATGTGTAGAAGATTGCCTATGGTTCCTGTATACTCTCGCGGCAATGTGTCGCCGTCAGCTTGTCGCAGAGATTCCGCCGTCACTTTTGATTTATACTCGCGCGGTCTCCGCTACGTTACGCCACGACGCAAGATGGACAATCACGAACTAGCTAAACTTACTAAACGTATCTCTTGCGTTTTTTCACTTCCTTACCGTCTCGGCCGTATCCAGACCCACATTCATCGCAATCTCCTTCCATGAATTACTAGAATATGTGCTGTCTTTGTAGTGTGGAGAACCAGAATCGTACAGATGTGGGCACTTCCTCATGTCTTCAATGACGCGCTCTTTTCTACGCGGATGTAGAATTGACCAATCAGAGGCCTCTTGTCCCTCCTCTCTGTGACACTGTCTGCGTCGACCTACAATTTTGGGTAGGTGCACCGGAGTGTCTGCGTAGGGTGGGGGGGCCATCTCTGCGTCGTCTGCGTAGGTGACGCAGACGACCTGACGTTGGAGTATAAATCAGGCTCGAAGCCTGATTTATACTCCAACGTCAGGTCGTCGGAGTGCCACCTTCTTGGTATGCCCAGTTCACGGCCTGCCTCTGCCATCCTTCATTATATTGAGCTCGACCTTCAGTTTGCAGATAGTACTAGGGCTCACTCCAAATTATGGCGGAATTTGAATTTGCAGAACACCAGTTTGAGGTTACCCTATGGCGTGGGCCCATGCACAGGTGCTGACAATCTAGTGGCTGATTTTTATTTATTTATTTATGTTTTTTCACCTCAGGGCCACCACATGACTGAGTTTATCAACCATTGCCATTTCCGTGCTCTCTCACTTCCAAATTTCCTCCCATCGTCATCATCACCTTCTTCATCACTGTGAGAGCGTGATCTCTTCAGAGCACATCCCGTGGTGCTTCGTGCGCCGCCTGTCCTTTGAATTCATGATCGCCTCCTTGCGTTTTTTTTTTTTTCTTCTCTCTTTAAAGCGCTCCATCTGAACGCGGAAGTCAGTGACGCACCGCTTCACACAGCTGCTCAGAGGGGACAATGAAATAAACAAGTCGTCGTCATTCCGTCGCAAACACAGCGGTGAGTCTTTTCTCTTTTCAGGGAAATGAAGTGTGTGGGCTGCAGGTAAGTGGCTCCGTCCCCGCTCAGGCGTCCGTGTTTATCAGCTTCAGCGCAGCCGGAGGCGGCTGGGGGTCTGTCGGACAGGCGGGACGGAGGGACGCGCGTCTGTCTGCGCTGCGCCGCGCTGCGTCGCGAATGTGCCGTGCTGTGCCGAGCTGAGCTGTACCGTGCTATGCTGTGAAAGTGTGACATTTCTGTCATCGCTGGTCTCGGAGCTCAGCAGTCGTAGCCTGGTGTCATCAAGGTAGGGATATCCGGCTGAAGGCGCGCGCGCTGCGCAGCGACGGTCAGCAGCGGCGGTTGTGTCAGCTCGCGCGTCTGTTGTTAATATTCTCATTTCTTTCTTGAGCTTGTGGTTGTGACTCAAGAGAAGACGTAATGTTGACCGAGCACGCCTGCAAGCAAGCCTCATGAACGCTCCTCCAGTTTGCGGTGAATCCGATGAGGACTCCTTGATTTCAAACGTTGGACAAATAACAACTTTAAGATATATTCTTGCAGTCATTGGTGTCTAAGCATCTTGTTCTTTCACAAGTTTGTGTGGATAGGCTATATCAGTGGCCAGTGAGATTCCAGGACTATGTCCTATTCAAATGTGTATTTCAGATTTGATCTCAGCAGCTGCCTGGGCCACACAGGACATTAAAAAAAAAAAAAAAAAAAAAAAACAGAAAAGTCTTACAGGTCAGATGAGGCACATTGCCCAGTTGGGTGTTGCCTTGCTATGAACCATAATAAAGCCAGAACAGCCTGCATAGCTGCACTGTTTTCCCAAAATACTGCTGCCTGAAACAATAGGCAGTGGTTCCAGGTTATCTCCTGCTTGACGTCAACAGCAGCGGCCCAAATGAAATGATAACTGCAAAATCAGAAAAATATAGCCTTTCCTGATAAGTATTCAGGACGAGCCCAGTAATCACTTAATTGGTAAAGTGGCTCTCACATTACATTGTGTTCTCTCATTGGTTGCAGCTTTCCTCAGTTGGGTTCCCTCATCGCTGCCGCCTTGTTTCTGCGTTACATCTACCTCATGGTCCTTGCTTTTGTGCTGCAGTTTGTTGAAATATGCAGCAAAGTGCTGTAGTGCACTGTAAACCTTTCTTTCCTTGCTCCTCCTGCTGTGGTGTTTGCTTTGTTGATGGGATTCCAAACCTTTTACTCATCTTCGGTCTAAGGTAACAAGCCTCGGCTTCATGTGGGAAAACGGATTCATGCAGGATTTTCTCTGGTGTTCACTTGTTGTTCTGCTAAAAGGAGAAGGAACTGTGTGTGTTACATCGCTGTAGGCTTTAGTTCGAGCTTTGCCATCACTTTGAAATACTGAGCGCACGCTCCAATTGCATTAGTGTTTTATTTTACAGTTAACAAAAAAAAAAAATGCTAATTTTTCTGTAATCCTGCCTTCTTGTATGGGATTAGCACTGTAGAATCATCTTATTGTCCTCACAAGTAATAAGATTTTAACACAGGTCAGTGCCTGCAGAATAATGATGGGCTTTTGCTTGTTGGTAAGCTGGTGCTTTAATCTTAGCTGAGTAAAAAAAATACACAAAGAATTATATTTGGGGAGGCTTTTGGTAGCAAAGTAGATAACTCCTTGGTTTATTTATGACCTGAATAAACATGTCTAGGTCTTCGTGTGGACTGCACGGATGTTAATAGTCCAATTACAGCAGTGATATCAGATGTTGAGGGTTGGACTTACTTTTTCTGGAATAAATGAGAAAATAAACCCGTTAAGTGACATTTTTATTTTGTGTCTGTTTGCTCCTCTTTTTTTTTTCTTGTCCTCCAAAAGCTTGCATCTCAACAAGATTTTATTTCTGCATAAAATCCCTTCATACGGCCAGATTATCCATCAGAGCACTCTCCTGCTGAGTTCTTCTCGGTCTGGTAGTTTGTGTGCCCTTGCTGTCAATGAGGAGGTTTGGCCCAATCAACCCGGCATCTCACTGTGATGTGGATTCTCATGTATTCCACAGCATCTTCAGACGTCGGCAGATTCTGAAGGCATCCGTCACCGTAAGGGAATCAACCGCAGGAAAAAATGAGAATGTAAAGCTATAATTAGGATTCTGAGCAGGAGTAAAAAGGGCGACTTTGTCTGTTAAGCTTTTAAAACTGTGAGGGAAAGAGAGGCAGTTTTAATAGACTGTGTGTGTCACTGTAAAGCTGGCAAATTAACTCATACTTTTTGTCTTCAGGGACAGGTTCTGAGGAAAGTAATTGGAGGACGGAAAGAATGCAGTCAAAAATATATGCAAGCTCCGATAGTGGCTTTCTGTCATTTAATAGCTGACATTGTTTGAAACAACTGGCTGTGGGGGTGAATTGTGGCTCCCGCTGCATTTTACAATTTGGAAGAGATCAGTTTGACAGGCTCTTTTGTGCTATTCAACTGGAGTTTCAATCTAAATTGGTTTTAAAGCTAGGAGTAACCATTTTGAATTACAGAGAGCTTTTTTTTTCTTTTTCTTGTTGTTCTTTTGCTCATTTCCTTCTTGCAGCAAATCATTTTTAGAGCTCATATTCTCTTTTACAGGTTCTTTTCTTTTGTCGCTGGAGTTTCTACCAGAGGTTTACAAATGTGTATGTTCAGAAAACGCATCATTTTCTCATTCTGTACATTTCTGCAGCATATCACGCCAAATTCTATCTGAAACACTTAACTTTAGCTCTTGCCTCCTTACGGCTCGCTATCCTGGAATACAAAGTCTGTTGTAATTGGGACAGGTGAAAAATTGTGAAGAATAAGCTGGTTTTTGCTGGTGGTGATGGTGTGTGTGATGAAGGTTTGTTTGTTTTTTTTGGTGCAAGATTGCAAAGCAAGGATGGAGTAGGAGGATAACTCTGCTGGGATCTGTGGTTTAGGTAGATTGGATCAGCACAGCTGCACTGATCCAATCTACCATCAGCTTCCTTTGTTTTAGGTGTGGCAAACCAGGCTTTTGACAAATGTTATGTAAATGTGCTTGGTAATTATGTAATTAGGTAAAGGAGGGAATGGCTGAATGGTACAGAGGCAGTTCATGAAATGATGGTTTCAATGGGAGAGGGTAACTCTGGTATTGGGCTTAGTTTGGTCTTCCAGTGGTCACTGAAGCCAAGTGTGTGGTTGGCTCACTGTGTGTTATTTCCCATAGCAGTCTTGATGGGTTCGCAGTTCACCTTTGATGTGTAGGTGCAGAAGTAAAAATTG
Source organism: Hirundichthys speculiger (assembly GCA_018398805.1). Taxonomy (NCBI): domain Eukaryota; kingdom Metazoa; phylum Chordata; class Actinopteri; order Beloniformes; family Exocoetidae; genus Hirundichthys; species Hirundichthys speculiger. The sequence goes on along the minus strand of JAGFBZ010000344.1, from coordinate 6,151,178 downwards.
CCACCGGATGTCTTTTTTTAAATTTTTTTTAAAAACATTTTGACTGACCAAGTAAACGGTGACAATGTAATCTTCACCCCAGCACTTCCTCTTTTGCTTATGTTTCACAGCATCTCAGCACTTCTTGACTTTGCACAGATGGAGGATGTGATAATGTTCTAGATAACCACACCATTTACAGAAGCAATGCATGTCATGACCAGTTAAGGGCATTTTTCTTTCATATTGTTATTTTTGAGTGTGTGTTATTTATATAGTCTGCCTTCAGGACACACCTGCAGCCTCACACTGCATCTCTGTGTTAGCTGCTTACCACTGTCTCCTCACTCTGGTGGTTCATCTGTAAACACCATCGATTTACGTCCTGCAAGCTGGAAGGAAATGGATCGGGCCAACAAAAGTCAGCCTACCCGTCCCTTCTACAGAAGAGAGAGTGTGTTTGTATACATGTGTGGGTGGGTGGACCTTCCCGGACTCCAGTAATTGTTAGTAAGTGGTGATATCGTTAGTGATTAACCGTCATTCCTGGACATCCAGAATATTACCACGCTCTGTCAGCCAAATCTGTACCAAAAGGTTTTCAGAGGCATGAGAACGTTGCAGCTGCTTAACACTCTGCTATCTGATACTGGACTAAAATTGTTTCCTGCCCATTCTCGTAGTATCTAAGCTGTAATGAAATAACATGATAAAGGCGGCGTTGTACCCTACCGTTCCAGCCTGCCTAGCCACTGTGTCTCCTTGCTTCCGTGTAGGGAATAAGAGTATTGATCCAATGAAATTACTTTCGCCTATGCATGATGATGTCATACAGCCTGTGAAGCAAACCTCAGTGATAAATGCTGCTGGATAAGATAAGAAAACATAGGAGAGGCGACAAAACGTCTGTGTTCCAGGTGCTTCCCTCTCTCTGACTTCCAGCATGTGTGTGTGTAGTTGGGCGTGCTTGTGTGTTTGCAAAAGTGCAATGAAATTGTAATGTGTAAGATGAAAGAGAAGGAATGCTGGACAGCTACTATACATCAGCAGAGGAGAGGTGCTGGCCGAGCTGAATGGACCGTGGGATGGCACTGCTGCAGGTAGACGGCCATGGTTGATGATGTCATTAGTGCTTTTACACTTGCCCAAGGTTTCTGTCTGCTGAAGGCAGCAATCCAAGAAGAGGGGCAGTCGCACACGATGTTGTGTGTTACTGTAGCCAGACACAACACTCCTATGTTCAAATGCAGTGACTTAAAATGTGCTGCTTCATGCAGTAGATGGTGTTGGACAGTCCTGACAGACCTGTTTTTGCATGCAGTCATGGAGCTCTGGAACAGGTTACAGAAGTTGGTGGCTATACACTGGAGTCCTGCTTCAGTTGTTAGGAAGCAGTTATTCAACTTTTCTCTAACCTGATTTGTAGGAAAGAAATCAGATCCAAACAGGAAGTTTAGCAGTAAACTGTAAAAACCCTTTATTTTGGATAATAGCAAATGCTATTGTATGACATACACATACACCACACCTTCATATTTCCCTCTTTCTGAAAGGAAATATTGGCTTTGTTTACATGCACAGCAGGATTGTAATATTCACCAGATTAAGACCTCACCACACAACCAGCACGTTTTCTAAATAAGAGCATATGTGGAATAGGAAAGGAGGATTTTGATCTTGTTTGCATAGTGTCGATGAGAGTTTTTGGAGTATTTTAAAACGCGTGCCACTGTATACAGCATAGGAGAAACCAGAGTGGTCCTTCGCATCTGAAGAGATGTGTGCTGTCATGGAGTACAAAGCAAAAACAGGAATTTTTGAAATACCATTTTCATTTTGTTGTTGGTAGGCTGGAAGTTTCCGGTTTGTATGCAGTGTTCATGAAGACACAAGAAGTTACATCTGTCCCCCCCCAAAAAATAGAATAAAAATCCCTGCCAGTGTGATGGAGAGGAATGCCCTGAATGTGCCAGTCTGTGCTCTCAGATAGGTTGATGGGTCTTGCTGGGATAGAAGGGATCACCACAAAGTTGTATCATACAGTTCTTGTCACTTCTCCCAGACACAATACCAGCTTTTCCTCCATCTTGTGTTCTGTGCTTTGATGGATGTCTGCTGTCTTTTGGCTGCATGAGGATTTGTCACAGCACACTGCAGTCAGTCAGCAACGCATAATGAGCTCACAAAGCTGTGCGCTTGCATGTGCACTTTGTTTTGTGCGGGGACAAACCGTCATTACGAAGCAGAAGCTGTTAAGATTAATGGGTTTCATTGCAGAGGTGGAGCTGGAGCATTTGGTGGGAAAGGGCCATAATGCTCAGTGTTTTTAAGAATACGGATATAATTAAGGTTTTGGATGACCCCAGATATCACAGGTACAAAGACTTAATGTCCATTAATGTGGGTATGAGTTCTTAATTGACTTTGTAATATGTGAACAGGAATTTAAATGAAATACCCTTAATGCAGCTCGTGTAATCACTATAATTTGAATATGACATAATTTAGAGTCAGGTCAGTGATGGAAGTATTGATATGCATGTATGTGTCTCCCTTGTAACCTCCTTTTTTTTTTTTTTTTTTTTTTTTTTTTTTTTTTTTTTAGGGCAAAATTAGGGCTGTAGCGATACACTAATCTCGCGATACGATACACGATATTCGGCTCATGATACGACATATATCGATATTCATCTCACAATACATTTACATAATTTTCCAAAAGATTTTAAAGGGACAAAGTGATTTTGGTCACATCTTGTGAGTGTTCCAATGACTTTGTTTGAATTTATTGAACTGAAAGCATCAATTACACATTATATGGCTGACAGGCAGCTTGCAAATGCTGGACAAAATGAATAAAAGATTTGAGAAAAATAGTTTCATTTATTTAAACAGTGCAAATTGTTGCTTGCAAGCTTTCAAAGGTGGGACACGGGAGTTTTGAAAGAAGCTTAGAATATCGATACCCGCAGCTGAAAAATTGGTACTCAATAAAATATCAATATTTATCACAGAATCGATAAACTCATTCAGCTCTTAGGGTTTTATATATATATATATATATATATATATATATATATATATATATATATATATCTATATATATATATATATATATATATATATATATATAATATATATATATATATATGTATATATATAGTTGTAAAAATTAAAAGTACAGCCTCTTTCAATACTGTTATGGTAAAATTGGTGCTTTGAGGTTTAGAGGTCACAGGGACCTGTTTGTCCAGAGCAAGTATGGATATCATTTCTGATATATTATGATATAGTCCTCTTATCTAACTGGGTTTCTCCTGTGTGACGCCATCATGGGCACCGGTCAGGAGTCCTATCTCATTGTTTAGTCTTGGACGTTCTGTTAAAGCTTACTGTCCTTCACTGTCAAGTTGTCATTTCTTGCAATCGCCTGCTGAGGTGCAGATCTGACCCCTTTTGCATGCAAATGGAGATTAAATTCATTAAAATTTCACTATCACTAAGTCTTGTTATTTACAGTTGATTGTTGATCTCACTCAGAATCCTTAGCTTTTTAGAGGCTAAAACAGAGACAATAAATTTTTCCAACAAAAATACAGTGTATCAGAATATATAAGTACTTAGATACAACCTCAGGTAAACACTAACTCATGACATGTTAAATCGTGTTATTATTTTCAGTTTTCTGGTCCGTAGCATTCAGGTGTTTAACACGGCGTCATGGAGGAAAGACATCAGCAATGATCTTAGAGAAACAATTGTTACTGCACATCAGTCAGTGAAGGGTTATACGTTATTTCCAAGCAATTTCACATGACTTGTCCTGTCAGGAAAACTACATGTCCATGTCAGGAAGGACCCCACCTGCAGTCCACTCCCTGCTATCTGACCCGCTAGCTTGGAGGCCAGACAGCGGGCGAGTCTGACTGCAGCCACAGTAGGGCCTTCCTGTTGTTTTTCTTTTGTAATGAGCACTGAATTAAGCTTTATATGAATAAATATATGTAAATATAACTTGCATGACATACATTTTTAAACTTAAAAGAGTAAGTCATATCCCTACTAACTAGAGTGAATGGGGGAATTCTGTTAGTAGATTATGTCGACCTTGAAATTACTCTTCAGTCATATTAAACAGCAATTTTGTACCCACTCAGGCTTTTCAAACACCATTTTAAAATCCTTCACAGACTCTTCAGTTTGAATAAGTAATTTACAGTACAAGTAAGACGAGATTGGAGATGTCATTTGGCTTATGCACTGCAGTTCTCCTGCCATCTCCGGGTTTAAAAAAAAAAAAAAAAAGGCAAAGTAATTTTTGTACAGTCTAGGTCCTGCATAAAAACCAAGTGATGTTTTATTTATGAATGAGTTGGTGTCTGTGAGCAGCCTTTAGTTTAAATGTGACTGCATGCTTGAATATGTTATCACTTATGTTCATGCAGGTGTATGACATATAAAATTATATTTATGTGGTTTGAAGGAAGAGCATGTAGTCTTTTTTGTTTTTAATCAAAATTAAAGAAATGAGCTTCTGTGAAAGGAGGAGTTTTAACTTTTCCTTATAACAGAACTGCATTTCAAAATCTCTGTATTCTCCACAGAGAAAAGCTTCTTCAAACATTTTCTTTTCAAAATGATGCCTTCCATTACAGTACATGCTACTGTACATCATCAGGATCCATTCATCCTTCCATTTTCTGTGCCCGCTTCATCTTGTTCAGGGTGAGATTTTGGGGAATGGGAGGGATGGGAAGAGATGGTGACCCGTCTCAGTGATGGACAGGTGATCCTGGACAGGTCGTCAATCACCGTTCACACTAATCAGCTCATATCATGTTGAAATAGAAAAATCCACCACAATGATCCTACCCCAGTGATGTGTTCCTGAGCAGTTTTTGCAGTGTGTGTGTGTGTGTGTGTGTGTGTGTGTGTGTGTGTGGATGAGGTTTGGTGGAGCCTGGTTTTTGCAGCAGGTATGCTACGGGCCTTGTTACCGGCTGATCAATGTCATTTGCAGTGTTGAATGTTGTGGCTGACGCTGTGTATGGACGCTAACAGCTGTCTTGGGGTATGCTTATCTATGTGTGATATTGGTAACCTTTCCATATTCTTCCCTCAGTCTCTGACATTGTGCAGTAGCAACATGACATCCGGGAATGTCATATTTGTTTTACTTTTGATAAAATAGAGGAGAAATTGTCAATTTAGGCTGCTCAGCAGTTGCCTTTGTAACAGTGCCTATATAAAAGTTTAGATGTGATTGGATTAACTTGTGGAATTTGCTTTTTATTTTTTTTCTGGAACATCATCAATCCAACATGGATGTGTAATTGTTTGTTTTATTTGTTTGTTAACAGTGCAGATAAAATCAACTTCAATCCAAGAAGAAAAATCAACAGCGGAATGAGACGCGACCATCATTTCATTATGAATCTCAAATGAGTTTTGTTACTGATGACTTTTCAGCTGTTTAATGTTGCTGCTGGTGTTTGCGTATCTCCGATGCTGTCTCTCTGCTTGTATTTCTGTTTAAGCATATTCATGACTTAAATCTCATCATCAAGCATTCAAGCTGAATGAGACTTTCTCCTGTTACAGCAGCAAAAATAAATCTTAAATCCGTACTCTGCTTATGAACAGAACATCCTGCATTACTTTGATCAATGTAATCCTGAATATTTTAGAGCTATTAATAGTAATTTAAATAATGAATTAATGTCATCTATTGCTTTTATAAATGGGTTTCTCGGAACATGGAACAATGCAGTGAGTGTGAATACATTTCTCAAGAAATAAAGGGTCATTTTTACAAATGTTAATTGTGCAGAATGAAGGCATGTTTTTTTGGGTGCAGCTGTTGAAACTGCCGAGACCTCTGGTTACTTTCATGAACCTACGGTGCTGAGTAAGATGGCATGATGATCTTTATAACGGCCTCCTCTGAGGGATTTTAACAGCGGTTCAGTCAACTCTGGGGTTAAAGGGCTGATAAGACATCACCTGCTGTATGTGATAGCTTACACAATTATAAATTTGGTAACTATGACTGTGTAGCAGCTATGAACTTTCCAGAATATGTAGTGTCATAATAGAGGAACTTGTGTCATCTTTTACTGGTTAGTTTGACACAGATGCTTTCTGTTGTAAGGACGCACAGATTCATAATATCTCTAATTTGGAGAATGGATACTTATGATTGGTCTATCATCCATCATCAAGAGATGATGGATGAGAAAAGCTCTCTTCGTCAAAGCAACCTGACCTCTTTCATTTGTTTTATTATTTTAGACTGTTATGCAGTGAAAAGGGGGAGGAAAAACACATTTTGAGAGGTCGGTAGAATAACAACTTGTCCAGCATGTCTTATTGTTCCATACTTCTTTTACATCTTTTCCAGTGTTGCCAGTTGATATCTGTAAAACAGGATTTCCTGATCATTTGAGGGAAGAAGTAATTATTATTTATGAGGGGAAAAAAAAAAAAGAAATGTGAGAATAAGCAGTTGTTTAAATTCTATTTTGACTCAATGTGTTCTGGGGCTTCTCGCACCCAGACAGTTATGAGAAGAACACTTGTTACTCAAAACAGATTTTTGCATCAGGCTGTAAATGTGTGTATTTCTGCCTGAACGTTAGAATTTTAACACCTTTCAAGGAGGTCTTCTGAATAACTTTCTTCCATATATGCTACTGCTAAGCATATGTTCAATATTTTAAAAAGATGCATCCTTACTCAATCTGATGCAGAAAAATGAATACATGTGTTTTTTTACTTTATTTTAGCTGGATGTTCAAATAACAGGGCAACCGGACTACCGGTGAGTATAGCAATCAGAGCTGAGCAATTTTATCAATTCTGCGATATATATATATATAGATATTTTATTTCCCCAGAGAGTATCGAATGTATTTATTTATTTATTAAGTGGCAGGTATCGATATTCTAAGTTAGTGTTTCTCAACCAGGGTGCCGTGGCACCCCAGGGTGCCGCGTGCCCCCCTCAGGGGTGCCGCAGAAACACATCTGACAGTATGCAAAATAAGCAAAACTAATAAATAAATAATGTAATATAATAAATAATTGTCAAAATGATAAAAAGCATAGGACACAACAGTTAAGTAAATTCAGGCCCGACGACACATAGCCTATCTGAAGTTTGGGGTGCCTTCAGATTTTTCATGAATTTTAAAGAGTGCCTCGCCCGAAAAAAGGTTGAGAAACACTGTTCTAAGTGCTTTCTGAAACCCGACTGGAAGACATCATAGCAGTTGTTTTTTCTTAGTATGTCATTTAGCTGATTTGGCCTGTAGTTGTTCATCTGTGTTTTGTCTACATCGTCTCTTTTTAGCAGGGGTTTAATTACAGCAGATCCGGCTCCAAGATCTTTGAGACCTTTTTGAGAAAATCAGTGGGCAGGATGTCCGTGTATGGCATGAAAGGGGGCAGAACTCACATTCATCCGGGGCTTCGCAGACGCCCATCTTTCTCTCTGCTATGGCCCTCTCCAGTTATTCCAATAGAAGTAGAGAGGATCACCGCTGGTCACAGTCAGTGTTGATCTGTTCTTGGCTGAATCAATGGTAACATAGTTGAGAATTTCTTATGAGGATCAGCTTGTTGATATTATTCTCAGTTTTGTTCCTTACCGTTGCACTACATCTGCGCCTTCTGAGTCAGTGGGAGTTTGCATAGTTTGCTTCAAAACTGGAAGTTTACATGACCTGCAAAAGCCTCAATTGCACTGGTAAACAATTGTTTTCAACCAGTGCTGCCTACCCAGTTGATAACATTTTCGGGTTTCCCCAATTCTATTAAAATGCTTCAATTGATTCCAAAATGCTGCTGCCAGAGTTCTGACTGGCACTGCCAAGAAAAATCAATTCTCTTCTGTTAAAGCTTCTCTACACTGGTTGCCTGTTCTGTTGGGAAATCAATTCAGGGCCAGTTAGGGCCTGACCCTCATTTTATCCTAAAGAGGGCTGCCCTTGTCCAATATCGCATATTGGTCCGATATCAGCCAAAAAAAAGAATATGAGATTAAATCGGACGTCATGTATAGTCTCCGATATTAAAACACTCCGATAAAAAGCAGTCCATTCTGCTCCAGCGCTTCTGCCCTGTGCAATAGATGACTGCGGTTCATACTCCAACACAGCGGTAAGTGGCGGTAATGCACCTGGAGCGCTCGCCAAAGAACAGTGCTCAACTCAAGCATGTAGCGCCCACGTGACCACAACAGTTACTGCATATGTATCCTAGGAAGAAATAATGTCGGCTGTGTGGCATTACCTTTCCCTAAAGACGAACAAAGATGCTGTCGCTGAGTGCAAAGTTTGCCATGCACAAGTTTCCTGTGGTGGCGCAGAACCAGGAAAGTTTAATCCTGACCAATCTCATCATGCATTTGAAAAAGAACCATAAACAAATGCGTGGTGATTTTTAAAAGACCAGCGAGACGGAGAAAAATCAAATCTCTACCTCCCTCAAACAACCAACGCTGGCCGAAACATTTCTAAGTGTGAAACCTCCCTCTTGTTTATACTATACTTTTATACTTGAATGCATTTTATCAGTGTTTTTAACTTGTGTTTGCTTTTGTCATCCGTTGCTGTTTTTATGTTTTATTTTATTCTGTAAAGCACTTTGTGTTGCACTTGCATTTAAAAGGTGCTATATAGATTAAACTGAAGTTGAAGATAAACTTGCTTTTGGAGTAACCCTCAAAGGGTGCCAAATCATTAAAATGCACTTATTAAATACCAGCTTATAACCATTTTTCTTTATCATAGTCCACATGCAACAGTGTCCAATGATCTCTTAAAAAAATGCTTTTAGGGCACACACTTAATTTCCTTTAGTAGATAGAGAAGCATAGGTGGTGGGAAATGTTGGAGGAAAAGGCTTCCTCAGCCAGAATTGCAGGAACATTGCTACAATAGAGTCAATCTTTGAACCTGTCGGCACTGAAACTGCTTTCTAAATACAATTTTCTTGTACCACCGAGAGAAATCTTAAGACTGATTCTTCTTTTTCTACATTTTCAACATAAAGTCTTCCCAATTCAGATTCAGTGGCTGCAGTGGTCTGTTATATTGCAGAGTGTATTTTCAGGTTAACTGCTGTTTAACTGACTGCCAGAGGCCAGTTCCCCTACTGGTCACCACGCAGCATTATAGCCGTTTAGCTGCTCTTTGCTGCTGCTGGCCTCTGAATCAACTGTCAGACGGACCAGCCGCCTCTCAAGTCTAAACTCCACACTAACATGCACGCAGGCATATTACACATCTGCTGCTTCGTGGAGCAGTGCAGTAACCGCTCCACAAACAGTCTGGTTATTCTGCGAGGCAGAGGGAAGAAAATAAGCCAGCCAGACAGATGGTTGTTGAGAGGCACGTACTTAACAAGCCTGTGTTTACTGGTTATGTTGGGGTAGTGGTTAGAATGAAAATGCTTTCAGTTTCTCTTCTGGTGGTGTTTTTTCATTTCCTCATTTCAACACTGAAATGTAGCCCCTTCCCCTGGGTCAGTTTCAAAGAAACCCTCTGCTCAGAACAGCTCTATTTCAACGGCGGTTTACTATCTAGCAGTGCAAACACATTTTCTGTTGTTTTCAGGCCGTCATCATGGTTTCCCAGAAAATCTCTAGGCTGCATCCCGTTTTACTGGCCCAGTCCTGCGGCCAGTATTGTGTAATTTTTTGTAAAACTTGACTCAGGCTTCAGGAAACCAGTGTCTGAATTCTTCATTACTCTTCAGATTAACTCGGATATTGCTCAATAACCTCTTGCATGAGTCATGGATATAGTATCTTCTCATAATTTACCAATCAAGGAAATGTGAAAACTTCCCTCTAAATGGTTTCCACTTGTATTAGTCGCTGACAAAATGGCTTGCTGTCAGTAGTCTTGTGATAACCTTTAAGAGGTTATAAAAACCTATTCTGTCCTCGTGTCAGTAATTTCATCTCACTGAATGTTCATGCATGTCAGATTTTTCTCCCGCTGCTTCACTGCATGCCTTTGCTTACTCATGTTCGCATTTCCTTTATTAATATTAAGGCAACACTTGCTTTAGTCTGAGCGCATTCGGTGGAATAAAAAATGAACCAGAGAGAAAATGGATGTAAAAGTTCAGTAAACAAGTCTTGCGAGTGTTGTAAAACTACCAAAATGTTCACTATGTCTAATGATTCTGGAAAATGTCATGTCCACTGGCTTTTTCAAAATTGATTGTTGTACATAATTAAGTTTAAAAGATAAGTAAAACAGGAGTTATATCTGCAAGTGGAACATCAGATACTCCAGTAATCTCTTTAATTAATAGAGTAATTATATTTTCTATGGTTTTTTTTTAATATCATGTAATATTACTGTATTGTCTCAAGTTTGAAGGTTGAAGCAGAATTAAGATAAATTGATATTTTTATTCTCATACACTGACAAAACCTAAGGTTTTGGCAGACTCATTAAAATTAGCTGCCCGTTTCCACTTACTTTTCCTTGACAACTTCAAGATCAGAGGCAAAGCACTTCCCCAAATCAAGAGAGATGTCACCCCTAATGAAATCTGCTTGTTTTATTTCTTTTTTAAAGCTTCGTGACACCACGGGCTTTGAGTTGTCGGGGCTCTGTAGGAAACTCTTCAGCAGCCAGTATCATTTGCTTGACATGTTGAATCTGCAGCTGCTCTCTGTCTCTAATTTAATCTGGCCATGAGCTTTGGCTAAATTCCCAGAATGTAAATGTGAATCTGTATTTGTGGTTTCAGGGTTGGAATCTCTACCTGCTCGTGTGTGTGCAAACAGGTTACTGAGCTCAGTAGCAAAACTAAATTGCTTCCAGCTACTTGCTTATAATTTATTACTTTCAGATGTGATATCATTGCAGTTCGGACCTGTTCCAACAATAAACTATATTGAAAATAAGGTTTGAAAGAGGCTGACATTCAAATCTGCTTGCATACACTCTGGAGCACTGGCTTCCTCTATTCTTTTTCCCAGTACTTACTGTTATTGTGAGATTACAGAAGCGGCATATGTCCATTGTATCTGACGGCTTGTCAAACAATTTCACTTCCTGTCTCCATACTGTATAATTCTGATGTGCTTGCACTTTTCTTTCACCATTTGCTGTCCAGACATTCCCTCTGCATTTCTGGAGAAATGGCTATCCATCCTGCTGTCCTGTAAACCCAAAGTCTGTTTGCTTTCTTTCCCTTGTTATAACATCTACTGCACACAAAACAAGCAAGCAGATTTGAGTCATCAAATATCGGTTTGAGTAAACCTTGGATTGATACCATGTTGTTTTTCCTGGCCATTTAATTTTTCCTGTGAGTCTGTCAAAAAGAAAAGAACATTTTCCTCCAAAGCCGGTAGTTGAGCTGGTGAATAGCCTTTTTGCTCTTTAGTTTTCATTTGTGTGTAATAGGGAAGGATACATTTTTACTCTTTCATTGAATCTGATTTCCTTCAAACAAAAACTTTAATTTCTGTAAGATGAGGGTTATTGCAGTGTTTAAAACAACATCAGCTGGCAACACTGTCAGTGTCCCATATAAATGCTTCCTGGATGATTTGCACTTTTTCTTACATTGTTTTTATTTTTCTGTGCACAACTGGGCAGTAGATTATTTCCCCAATTCATTGCTGTTATAATCTGTGTTCAGTTTTGTCATCTCTTTATTTCAGTTCTTACCATTTTATACATTTTTTTTTTCCCTACCTTGTGTCTATGATATGGTGTTCCTTCCATGAAGCACACAGGCTTTGTCTGAATATTTGACTTGATTTCATACTCTGTCCAAGCTAAATCCTTGTTGCTCACTTATTTTTGCAACTCTGAAGAAAAAAAAAAAAGAAGTTGGACACCTCTGTAAGTGCAGTTGATCTGACTGGCCAGTAAAATGTCATGTCATGCACAGATGCTCCAGTGAAAATTCTTCATGTTTAGGAGTAGACAAGGACACTGAAACACTTGCCACTTATTATATTAACTTAATTGCAACCAGAAGAAATGGTGTCTGATTGCACCTCTGAAGCTCAGTGACTAATGCATCATAACTTCATCTGTAAGCTGTGTTTGTTTTTTTTAATGTAGATATTTTGAGAAGAAATATCTGAATTTTTGCCAGTCTTATCAAGACTAGTGTCACATTTAATTAATTGAGCAATTAAGATAATGGTGATCATGTCTGCAGAATCATGATAGTCATCTTCACTTGCTTGTGTGAGAAATACAGGATGAAATGATCAGATGTCGTATTTTCATGTGCTCTCCTAGTTTTATTGTAATTTTAAAAGCCTGAAAGGCAAATAAACTTGGATATGTCCTATTTATTTGTCTCTATTAATTTGCAGCTGTTATTCTGAAGCTGTTATTCTCTAAAGCAGTGATTCCCAAAGTGTGGGCCGTGGCCCCCTGGTGGGCTGTCGTGGGGCTGCAGGTGGGCCGTGAGAGGTCATTAAAATTAAACAAATGTGTTTTAAAAAGATCGAGGATTTAAAACACATTTGTTTAATATTTTACAGTAATTAAAAACATTTTAAAAAGATCGAGGATTTAAAATGTTTTTAATTACTGTAAAATATTCATGACATGATAAAAAAAAAATTAAGAAGTAATAAAACAAACCAGTTAAATGTTATTCTACTGTCATTTTAACTAAATATGACAAGTGTCACCTTATTTGTTGACCCCTTACATTAATATCGGATCATGGTTCATTGTCCTGTATGTTGATCACAGTTGTGATTAAAGGTTTCGGTGGGCTGCGGAGATTTTTCACATTTCAAATTGGGCCTTGGTATTCTAAAGTTTGGGAATGGCTGCTCTAAAGTATATGTAAATAATTTATCACTAGACACATACTATATTAAAAGCCTAAAATGTTGTCGGGGGCTATTGCCCCTGGTAGGGTCTTCTAAGGCAAATTGGTCCTGCAGGACGGGCCAGACTAAGTGATTCCTGAATGACACATATAGATTTAAAAAAAAAAAAAAAGAGGCTTGTGTTCTTTGTCTGAATGCGGGTCACCCAAGCCTCAGCCTGGAGCCAGGCCTGGAGGAGGGGCTTGTTGGTGAGGACGTGGCCGGGCGTTACCCAGGGGACCCAGGTGGGCTCATCCCAAACAAGTGACATGGGTTCGCTTTTGTGGGCTTCAAGGGTTGGGTGCTGTATAACACGCAGACGTTTATGATAATTGTGAATATCCTTTGACAGTTTTGTTTTGCTGTTCCTAAGTATAGTTTTATATCATATCAATTTCCACTTCTTTTGCTCTAGTTGTGATTCCTGTTGCCCAATTTCAGTTGAATAGTTATATTCACCGTTGGTTCTTGATTGGTTCAACATTCCTCCAGTTTCTTGTTTTTGCATCATACAAATTGCTTTTTATCCAAATATTTCTCATTTCTTGTTATTGTTTCATCAGTAACATTACGGATATAAATTTCCTCACAATATGTAAACATCTTGTAATTCATTATGTGGTGTAATGTTTCACCAGCCATTTCTCAAAAACTCACTTATTCTTTCATTTCCAACCCCCATGCCTGTGATCTACTTTAGATGAATCACATTCTGTCCTGCATTTCTGCTGCTGATTAAACTGTTTACTCGTCTCCTTGGGTCTTTTAAAGACATTTTTTCTTTCTCCAGGAGAGTTCCCTCCATGACTAAACTGGTGAATGTGTGGTGAACCTTGCTCATGTTTTCCCAGTTGTCTTGTGTAGAACAGGAAGTGCCATCTCCCTTTTCTCTTATGGATAATTAATAGAGTTTTCTTTCTTTTTCTCATGGTACTTTCCTTATAAGCTTTTCACATAATCTAGAACACATTATTCACTTCCTTCATGAGATATACCTGAATTTGTTTCCTGTAGTTGTCTGCTGACTGGACATATTTATAAAAGTCATATGTCCCTAGACCATAATTCCTTTTTAAATTGCCTAAACTGAGGGACTTTATGGGCAGGCGGCCCACATGCAGAGGCTCTAGTCCTAGTCCAGAGGTGTATTCTGTAAATTAATTCCTCTTCCATCCTGATATTTGATAAAGAGGAAGTTACAAAGGGTGTTGTACGTGAATGTGTGCACATTGGACTCACCTTACTTGTTTCTCTTTTTGCACCTTCCTGATGGCTAAGAAGAGTTTTAGCAAAAGGTCGTTCTAATAACTGGTGGTAGAACCACTGAAACAGTTATTGGCATGTGTAGTAAAAAAAAAAGCATCAGCTTCTGTCAACAAGTCTGGATCCCAGATGTCTGTTCAGGACCCATATTGCCAACACAACTATTAATCTCAATCCAAACTGGGACACATTAGCATATAATTAAATGGGACAGCTAATGGCCTTTATGGACGCAGTAAATCTTAATATTGAAGTGTTTTTGATTGGTCTAGGATATACCGTAGGGTAAATAGTCATGGAGACATTTAAGAGACAGAGAAGAAGCTGCAAAGATATTCAGACCACACTGGTGCCAGCAGATGATGCAGCCATTTGAAACAAGAATGAGCTAAACATTATGATAATTTATTCCCAGTGGATCATGGAGAACTGGTCAAAGTAGTCACCAGTGTGAAGACTCTGTACTGTAATACAGATCCATGTGTGCTTGCTTATGTGAATGTAAAATGTCAGTGACAGTTAAATTGTCCAATTGTGTAAATTTGACAGTTAAATTTGCTCAACAATTGTAACTTATAAATGCGTCAGACTCAGTGTGTTTCTGTCCAAGTGCATTATCAGCTTTTAACATAGACTCTATTAATCTGTGTGTAGGCTGGATAGAACCTGACTTCTGACAGGGCATTAAATCCAATAGTTGCTGCCAGCGGAGCCATAGAACCTGCACCATGATGGAGCTGATGCCTGTCTTCTCTCCTCTGATTCATATATGTACCTTCTTTTTTTAAAACTCTATTTTATTTTTTTAGATGATCTCTGTCCTGTCATAAAATGATTCAGCGACACAGTGATGCCTTTCTACAGGGGACATCAATCAAAGAAAGAAATTGCATTTTCAAACATTTATGTGACAAATGAGCTCTGAATACCTCTCTGCTGCAAAGAGACATCCTAATGATAAACACACAAAATCAGTTGCCTTTATTGAAGTGGCTCATTTCAAATTCAAGTTCAAGTTACTTCAGTTTCCATATTATTATCTTCAGAGCTACAGGCTGAAGCTGACACATCACAGCACAACAAGCCTCCTTTCTTTTGGAATATGGGCTCACATTTCTCAGTGTTATGGTGTTAAAATCTCTTGCGTTACAAAAGATTTAAGACCACCTGTTTCATAACCAACCAATCTACTAAACGGACACCTCTTTAAATGTAAACGATAGGTGTGCCACAGTAGTGTAAGGATTGATAGAAAAACCTCGGCTGAGTATCTGTCTGGTTCTGCATCAGAAATTGAGATCAGGTTCTCAGTCCTCTCAGGTGTGATATGAACGCCGGTGAGCATCTCGGCAGGCTTAGCTGAGCAGCACATGGAGGAAACAAGGTAGTTATTTATCTCACACTGGCCAGGGAGGGACAGAGCTGGAGAAGAGAGATGATTGTCTCCTTTTCAAAGTAATGGTTTTGTGTGGGAGAGTAGGAGCTAATTTTGCGATGGCCTTGCATCTCAGCATCAAATATGTGATGGTCACCAGGCAACAGTAAGTTTTTTCCCCTACATTTTAAACTTAAACTAGATTTACCTTCTTTTTTCTTTTTTTTTTTAAAGAAAATATGATAGTGAGCAGTCACCCTAAGTCCAGACAAATGCATCATAAATGCATCACCCTCCTTTAGGCAGCAGCGACTTCGAGCAAATGAGCCAGATAAACAATATGAATCCATACATTGAATGTTATTACTGCTCACATTTTAGCATGTTAAAAACTGCATTTGGTCTCTCAGTGGATGCACTTTGCATGAGTTAAGAATCTAAGGAAGCTCATGAACAGATATTTGGGTACAACACCTGCTGATGAACAAGCCAGCATTGTGCCAATGTCTCATCCCCTGCAGGAAGCAGAAATGTATTGAGACATAATTTTAGAGGTAAGCCCATTAGTGCGTGTCTGTCTGAAAACACGACCCTTTAGGTTAGTAAGCTGCATACTTTCACATAAGACAATTTGAGTGCAAAAAATGCGTAATAAACAATGACTCTTGAATTACATAAAACTCATCACTCTATTTCAACTTGTAATGTAAAGACACAATAGTGAACTTGTTAAACACAGTTTTGAACTTCAGTCAGCTTGATGGATTGGACATACTGAAAGGTCTTGAATAAGGCCGGCACATATCAGGTGTCTAACAATGTGACAACCAATCACAGCAGAGCGTGCTCCATGTCGCTTCCCTCTGGCTGATCCGTTCACAGATCCTCTTATACTGTCAGTCATAGTTGCCATGCTGAGGTCAGATAGTGGATTCCTCCTGATTTCACAGTGGTGAAAGATTTACTAGTAAGTCTTTTCTAGGGCGACTTAAGTTTTAAACGGCTAATTTACTAAACCACTAAGAGTTAAGCAGAGACTTAATAGTTTGAACTAGAAATGGTCTTATGATCAGCTTGTGGTTTGTTATTAACTGCCCTCCTCTGACTTCAACAGTTTCAGATAACCAGAGGTGCATTCTTTTATTCAAAGCCATCGTCCCTATAACTTGTTACCATGGCAACATGTTGGTATCAAATTGGAGCCATAGGAGGTCAGAAATTGGTCGACGTGTTGCTGTATTTGTGGCATTTCATAATCTTGCAGTGAAGTCTTTTACTAGCAGCTGGCCCTGAGAGAACACACATACATAACTAAACATGGCCTGCTCTCACATCCAAGTGATTTTCTGACAGCGTGATTGACAGAATGAGTTTAGCTTTATTAATACTATTCTTAGTATTCATGCTATAGCACTGAACTGTGATTACATATGTGGCTAAAACCCACAACCCATCTTTGGCCTCCCGCAAAAGATGGGTTGTCTGTCCAACCCATCTCTTTGCTTCACTATCAGAACCTCACAGTCCAACAAAGATGCACGGCTTGTAACACAATTCCAATTAAGTGCGGAGAGGGAGTGAGGGGTTGACTGCAGTTGTTATTCTTTGGATGCTTGGTAATGAGCTTTTTGGTGCAGCAGCAGTCTGTTGTGGTCACAGCGATGGATGTTGGCCCATCCCCCCGCAAAAACATGTGACTGAACCACAGTTCTGCAAATGTCGTACACAAATAATATGAATTGGACCACCATGATTTACTTTTTTTTGTTTTTTGTTTTTTTTCTTTTTCAGTCTTGCGTTCCCATGTCTCACATCATAGCTCAGGAAATGACACACTTACAAACCTGCTTTGCAATTAATGCAAACGTTTGTGACTGAACTGCAGCAGGAGCTCTAATGATGCTGCCATGCGATGATTCCCTCAGGCCCAAACTTTGCCCCAAACCTACACTCATTTACTGTAACTCATTAGCCTCACATATATATACACATACAAAGTATGACTCCAGGGGCTCTCTGTCCATCACAGTGGTCTTTATTCTTCAGCAATAGAACTCCAACTACTTCAGTAGCATGTTGGCTAATTATGCACATAAAATTACTTGGATCTCTTCAAGGCAAGAACAGTAATCTATTTGACCTTTAACATCATAAAGCCTAATACCTTTGGGATGAGCTAAGAAACAGAGGCTCACTGACAAAAGAAAATGATTGGTGACTGAAAATGAAACATCCTACATCAAGTGTTAATGAAGATTTCTGCTTTGCAAATTAGTGAACCACCCTCATCTCTTAACATATCATAAACTGCTCTAGTGCTCCTCAGTAGCTTGTCAAAGGGTGCTCTGAATGGTGAAATGTTATATTTCTTTTTTTCTCTTTTTTTTAATACTGTTTTTTTTTTCTTATCCTCTTTATACCTGCACATAGGACGACTCTGATTATAAGATGACCCCAATTTTTCAATATCATTTTGGGAAAATAAAAATATGATGAAGACAATAAGGTTATTCATAAAACAACTTTTTATTTTACAATTATGATAGAAAAAGGTCACACAGAGATAATACTCTGCTGTATTGTTAAACATTTTAATGATTTCATCTTTCTTAGGAAGTATGGTACCATACTTAAGGTACGTGTCAGGTTTCTATGTTATTCAAGATCAAGGCTATAGTACTTTTTAATAAACTTTATTCTCTTAAAATCTGAGACTATGACTCAGTGAATAAGCAACAACCAATTAATGCAGTTTAACTGCATGAGTGATGTCAGTAACTGCTTAACCATCAAAGTCGAGTTATATTCAGTTTCAAGAACATTAATAATTCAGTCTGTAAAATACAAATTCTGGACTGCAAAAAAAATGTTCTAACCCCTTTGCATGAGTCGGTCGCGCGATCCTCCATTTTACATCAGATCCTGCTTACATGCATTCACTGAGACGCTGGATTTGCTCACTATTTACTTAGGTGTGGCGCCATCTAGTGGTGCAGATGTGTTATTACGGTAGCATGTAGCCCGTCACACGTCATACTGCATATAGTGACGTTGAACAAGAATGTAGTTTAACTTGAGTGTGCCCTCTGCTGGCCTGGAGGCCACATCGCGATCCATGGCTTAATTAAATCGTTTCAAATCGTTTTTTTAAAAAAATTGGTTTAAATAGATTTTTTTTTTTTTCAAAAATTGCGGCATGCCTAATTTCAACACATTTAATTTTTTAGCTTTTTCTCTTCTGAAATGACTTACATTACTGCTCTCCATCGCACATGTGCGAGTCCTGCCTGACGCAAGACAATCTGGAGAATAAACAGAGTACAAAAGATGACATGAGCAAATTTAAGGTAAAGGGACTGCAGTGTACAAGAAGCTTAACTAACAAGTTAACCAAGTGTCTTATTTTATGTATTTATGTGGTGGGGTTCGTGTTCACCATTGTGTCCAGGACTAGTCTCCAGCCTGTAAATTGGAGAAATGTGTCAGCAGGCACTGAAGACTGTTGTCAGGGAGCTGGCAGCTGTAACACAAGCAGCTGATAAAACTTCTGTTTACGAGTTCACAAGAGCGTAATCGCTTCTTCATCTTGATGAATACTTAGGGTAGGTTAGTGATGAACTGAAGGTGACAGCTCTGGCTCTGTCGGTGTCACTGCTCAGCAGGCCCGCGTGGCATTCTCAGTTCGGCACCTACACCAAACCCCTCCAGCAGCCATCAACACTGGTTTCTGATTACTGCTGTTTTGCCGACCTCCCATCTGGCTGCTTACTTTTTGGTTTCTTAATCTTGTTTTTTTTTTTTTTTCTGTCCATATTGTCGAGCTTGAAGATTTACACAACAGACCGGCGTGCATACAAACATGCACATACTTAAATGCTAGCGGTGTGAAGGAGCTAAAGCTTAATTGCTGTCAGTGACAGTACAGATGGCTGCATTAACTGAACTCAAAACAGCCCATTTGTAAAATCTCTTGTGTAACTCACAAGGATGGCTCCATGATGTTGTCGCTACTTTCATGACTGACTGAAAACATCCAAGAGTGAAGCCCACTTACCACTGTTGCCTGCTGTTGAAACCAGCTCTGAGTTCAGGTCTTTCATGGAAAAAAGATCAAGTCCTACATATCTCTCACTTCTTTGAAAACTTATTATTCTTTCTGTGGAAAATCCCAGGAGAAGATTACGCTTTTGAGTTTTAGTGCAGATTGAAGTTTCTGAAAGACTTTGATCTGTTGGTCAGAATCAGGCGAAGTTCACTGGCCTCTTTTTGTCGAACTCTCAAGGGATTTGAAATAAGTAGAAAGTTAAAGTAAAGCTATGAAATATATATTTTTTAACCTTAAAGTTGACATTTGTCATAAATGATTAACAGTTTCAAAAATGTCTTGCAAACATCATTGTATGGGATCATCACAGATGAACTTGAACTCATTTCTTGGGTCACTTCTGCTTCATGCAAGAATAAACCATCCCATAAATAAGAGATTGGTGTATTCACAAAAAAATGGGTGAAGTCCAGAGCCTTCATGGAAAGAGTGTGAAGAATCCTTCGTCTGTAGAAGTGACGCACTGAAAGCACGACTGAGGCTTTAAATTTCAGTTGCATCACTTCACCATCATCATTATTTCTTGCCATGGTTTCCTGTGCTGACATGAAACATTTTTCTAGCTAATTTTGGTGCAACCTGTGTCCCCTGCAGGGTGGTGCAGGAACCGTGTCGCTGTTTGGACCATCATGCCCTTCGCTTTGGGAAGCAGTACATGTGTGAGAGACCCTGGTTGACTCCGCTGGGATGAACATGCCACTGCACCAGATCTCTGTCATCCCCCGTGATGTCAGCTCATCACGGGTGTCAGGCAGTGGGAAGGCAAAGGACAAGGACAAGCAGGTATGTGAGGAGTTAAAAAAAAAAAAAAGAAAATTAAAAAATCACCTGATCTCACATGTCAGGTTTTTTTTTTTTTTTTTCTTTCCTGTAGTTTTTGTCCGACGGCATCATCTATTATTGAGATTCTGATCTCAGAGCTCAGAGACTCATGAAAGGCAGTGGAAGGATTTCACACACTGTGAAAAATAGAATAATAAAAATAGACAAGATGATGAGCATGTGCTTCCTTTTTACATAACATGTGCGCATGAGTGTCTGGGTGTGATGAGACGTGCCCTCAGAGCAACATGCAGATCATTTACACATTTAAAACAAATTGATTGTCAATTTAGCATCATATTAACCACTTTAAAAAGTACTGCTTGTTGTTAAAGTAGAAAAGGGGAAGGATCTCCAGATTTTAAATGGGTTCATGGGAATTCTGCAGTATTTGAGGTCCTGTGTGAAAGGACAGTGGCCATGGTGTGGGCTGTGATGGACTTGTACCTTTCCTGTAATGAGGAAGAGATGAAAGAGCTGACAGGAAACCTGATTGTGATCAAGGGAGTCACAATGCTCTCAATAATGACCACATAATGCTAAAACGACTGATCTGATATTATTCACATTTCAGCTTGGTTGCAAAGGTCCCAAATAAGTACAGTGTCAGACTGTTCTAATAATAAAGACAAGCATTTCAGCAAGTGGAGAAACATGGCATTTATGTTGAGGAGGTAAAGCTTCAGGAGCAAAAGAGGAAGCAGAGATTGTGGAGAGAAAAATGCTTTCTGAAATCTTGGATTCATGTCGTCAATGTAACTGTGATGAAAAAGGTCCCCCAACCTCATTACCTCACCCATTAACAGAGTCATACTTTTACCATGTTAATGGGTTTTTATGCATAAGTGAACAATCTTTTTGCAAAATTGATCAAGTCGGGCTCCAGAGGATGGACTCGTCATCTGTTTGCTGGAACCATAAAAACCATCATCCAGATGCTGATGTGCCATTTTTCTTCCTTTTAGAGGAAAAAAGTAATTTGCTTCCTTGACAAGTTATGACAAGTTATTTCTTCTGTTTATTGACATTGAAGTTTAGATTTCTGAGCAATAACATAAACTTTGTTTTGAGCATTTTCCTTTCAGGCCAGATTAAGATGTAACGTGTTAACCATCGTTGACTGGCGAACGGTTCGAAGTTCATTTCTTCCTTTGTTATTCGGTATGTCGGTGTTTTATTTACGCTCGCTCAACTGGATTTAGCGTTTTTACTTAAAAACAACAACAACAAAAAGATTTGCAGAACTTTTCAACCAGACATGAACATGACATGACCAGACATGAAATTCTTTCAAAATGCTGCTCTAAGGGGGATGACAAGTAAAAAGGGTTTTCTATTTGTCCTCTAGCCAAACAAAAATGTAATTTTTCAGTGCCGCTGGTGGTGATTTTAGCACACGGTACAATGTTCTCTCATGGAGACACATCATTCCTGTCCTGCCCGTGGGTTTAATAGAGAATTTTCATCTAATGAGCCTAGTCAGAGTCTGGACTGCTTTTCCATTTGTGCCTAAAATCACCTGTAGGCCATCTGGTTTTGCATTTAAATGGTGGCACCACATGCAATATTTGTTCTCTCTATTTTGAGAATTTTTGGATGCTTGAAGGTAAAAAAAAAAAAAAAAAAAAAAAAAAAAAAAAAATCCATGAAACCACCAGTTCAGATCATCTTTATCTCATACTTCTGCTGCTTTTTAGTCTTATTTATTTATTTATTTATTTTATTGTTCTAGGCAATTTTAGTTTAGACTTTTCTTAGAAACTATAGTCTCAACTCTCTTCACAGACAAGTTTCGTTATGATTTTGACGCAATGGCATTTATCAGAAGTGACCATGAAAGTCAGTAGCACAGTCAGATATAGCTGATCAGTCTTTTCTTTCTTTTCTCTTTTTCTTTTTGGACTCCAGCTGCATCAAACACCAAACTGAAGTGAGCCCTTCTGAATGTGGTTTCCTTTTTTTTTTTTTTTTTTTTGTTAGCACAGAAACAAAGTGGCATGACAAAGACATTGTGCATGAGGCCTGCTCCTGTTCTCACCCTCATCAGATCACAGTAGAGCTTTACTGGGTGCAGCAGCAGCGCAGGTGTTAGTGAGAGCTGCTTCTTCAAGCTGCATATGTAGACGTGTTTTATCTTTCTGCATTGTTGAAGTGATTGTACATCACAAAACTGTGCACAGCTGAAAGAGCCGTTTTTCTTAACCCTTTGCTGTTGCCAGCATAGAATCTGGGTTGATTTTTGTTTGTTTTTTTTCCCCATCCCAGAAACAATTCTAAATGAATAAAATCTGATCTACAGTTGTTCTTATTGGATACAGTGAATAACTAAGGCACGCCTGTGCTGGCAGTTTTGGTGCAGGGTGGTGCAGGAACGGTGTCGCTGAAGCTTCTGGGCGTGAGCTATTCTTATTAAAGAGTTAACATTTGAAGCATCTATTGTAGAGCCTCGCCTCTCTATAAATAAAAGCGGAAAAAGGAGGGTGCTTGTGTGTTAATTCATAAACAACGAATAATTTTAGACGTGATATCATGAAGGATGGCAGCTAGCTGTTCCACAACACTTTTGATGACTGTCTCCTGTGAACAGATGAAACAAACGAGCCTCACAGTGGAGGCCTTTTCCTGGAGGCGATGGAGATGCTGGCCTGAGTGGGGGAATGCATCTGTGCAGGGCTTGACCACCATTGCCCTATTTACATGGGACTAATATTACCTGGGAACCTGTGGTAATTAAAAAAAAAAAAAATGCACCAACTTCCCTGTTTCGTGCTGTGTATTTTCATGGGAAAAACAAAGTCTGTATGACGTGCTCTTACGTTTCCATGGTAAGATTAGAAAGAAAGGTTATTGCCGACCAGAGCTTTTGGCTGTTTTGTATTGAGCCCTGATTTAAAAAATGTAAAAATGTTTCCTATCACGTGCTGCCATGCATGTCTCACATACTGCTGTTGTATTTCTCACAAGTCTGGGGAAGGAAAAATTTTGTAATCAGAGCACTCTGCAAGAATCACTGAATTATTGATATGTTCTGGATTAAAATTCTCCCATATATTTATTGAATTATATTAGGTAATTTGCAGTGAGTTGTTACTTTATAAATATTGATATGGTGTATTCATACTTCATTACTAAGACAGACGTCCTATACGCACTTATTATTATTTACCAAAACTCACCAGGTAATAGTAGCAAGTGAAGAGGGCAGTAGATGGCAGATGATGCTAGTAACTTTACTAGCATCAAAATAAAAGGGAAAAAGAGCCATTGGAGCCATTTTTGTTTGAATAAATCCTCTTTCTTGTAACTCTCGTAGGCAGCTTCAGGTGACATTTGTTGGAGGTTGTTGCTCATAAAGAAAGTGCCACCTAAGTAAACTCAAAAGTTCATGTTTTCTTGTCTGACTTGTGAATCATTACACAACGTGTGTGCAGTACAGCCAGGTAAAGTTCAACAGTTTGTGTGTTATTCGTTAAACCATGCTGCGCTTGTTCAGAATTGTGACTTTGTCATGATCAGAGTTTTGCCCAGTTTGTGACCAGGGTTAAGCTTTCAGTTGTAAAAGAAACTGTTTGTACTGGGCGTAGTTAACCACAGTAAAGCATTTAAACTCTGAGAGCGAACATAGAAAGGTTGCCTCTGCTGGGGAGTAAAAGTTAAACTGTACGATTAGCAGTGTTTGGATGCCAGTTGGGCTCAGTTTTCATAATTGCCAGTGTAAAGGTCCAGCATCGCATCATTCCTCAGCATCACTTCCTCCTTGGTCTGTCTCCTGCTGGGTGTGGCTCCTTTCTTTTATTTTCTTCTTTTCTTTTTTTTTTAATGCTCCTTGAGGTGTAGGAGGATAAACAGCAGTGATTCCTGTCGCCCCTGTGGAGCCATCAGCAGATTGTAGGAAGGAGAAAGTGAATGCTGGAGAAGAGGAGGGGAAACGGCAAGCATCGACTCTGAATGCTGATCAGCCTGAGGGTCTCGGAGGTGTGTGTGTTCCTAGAGTTTAGTCACAGAGTGAAGGCCCATCTGGTCCTCTTAGACAACACAACTGGTCTTTTGACGCCTTGAGGGGGATAAAAAAAAAGAAGCAAACTTTCCTCTGCTTATAATTCAGAGTTAGTCAGCTGCTCCTTCACAGAGCAACACATCTTTAGCTTTTTCTAGCTCCCCCCTTTGGCCTCTTTACTCCACCTCCACTAAAGTTTGTCTTCTTCATAATCCTCTGTAGAAATTTACTTCGTGGCCTTTTTTGACCATGTGCTGTGATCTCGCTTGAAGAACTCCTGTTCAGGTGGATGAATTGCGAATATATTTAAAAAGTGCTTTAAATAACACGGAGAAGAAAAGTTTAATTCCCTGAGGGAGAGGGAGAAGAAAAGTTCCTTGGCAGTTTTCAGCCTTTTTCAAATAATACGGTCAGATTTACTTGAGTCTGGGGTTTTTTGATAAGCCGTGCGACAAATGGATTATGCATGAGTTGACAATAAAGTCAGCTCTGGTGCAGGCTGGCAGGTAAAGAGGGAGGGAGAAAAACAACATTTACATTGAGCTTCCTACGTCTGCTGGTAAATGCACATTAAGCTGCCAGTAGCTGTTGATCAACATATTGCTTTAACCACATCTGCAGTGCCACTTGTGTATTTCACGTAAATAGCGTAATTTACATCGACATGTGATTACACCTAGTGAACTGTGAAACGGCAAAGCGTCTGAGGATGCAGCTGTAACTTGTGTTTTCACAGAAATGTAAATTTACAATAAAACAGGACCTTGTTGGTGGTGTGCTTAGCAGCATGTCGCTGAGTGATAGTTCACGTTCAAGTGTCACAGGATGCCTGCTGTTGTGATGTTGTGTGTGTTTTGAATAAAAGCAGAAGGGAGCGCTCGAGGCTTTGTCTCTCAGTAAGTGTGTGTTGGTGTCAAGGGCAGAGATGACTGCCCGTCCTTCCTTTGATGCTTTGACAGCCGACACCACAGAGATGCTGCTCTCTGATGGAGCATCGCTGGCGTTTGTCGAGACGACGATAAATCACTGATTGCCACAGCAGAAACTTTCAACACGGCTCCCCCAGGGAGTCGGGGACTGTAAATGAACCACTGACATCATTTATTTTGCTGGTATTTTATTCTATTTGTCTGCATATTGAAACAAGTGCAGCCTCTTAAGAGGAGATGGCAAACCTGTTTTTTTTTTTTTAACATTGTCAATTCATATACTATTCAATTAAATCCTGACAGAAGAACTTAAATATTATTTCAAAAACATGTTTCTCAACCCTGAGGCTAGGATGCATTTTTTTTCCTAAACATTTAGTGGATTTAAACTACAAATACATTGAGAATCACGCAAAAAACCTTGGGGCCCAGAAAAGAAATTGTCAGGAAGTGGCGGCGTTGGCACGTGGCGTGACCTGAGCTCTTTAGGAGGAAGTGTTACTGATGCTGCACATACTTGAATGCATCTTTAAGTAACAGGAATAAGTGATCGATTTTAATGTGCTCTTTAAATGTGAACTACAGCATAGCAGATATGTATATAGAGCTCATATTCAGGGTGCACTGAGCACTCAGGTTCAACCCTGCTCTCTTGCACGCATGTACAAATAAGCACATTTTCACAAACATACAGTATGTTTGTTCTGGCAGAGATGTTCTGGGGCCAAACAGGTGCTGCAGCGTCAGTATGTAGCAGAATCTGGAGGAAGAAGATAACGGTTGTGCAGAATGGGATTCTCTGTACTCTGGCAGCAGTTACAAGGATGTGATGTTGTGTGTCAGCAAACTAGCCTACATGATTTTTTTACACCCAGTTAATTCGGACAAATACACAAAATTTGCACCCATCTCTTCTTGAGCCTTTTGCTATACCACATCATGATTGACAAACAGTAGTTTATCTTGGTGGGACTGTGTGCTGCTTTAGCCTGCAGATATGCAGTTTACTTTATTTTGATATCAGACATACAGTTTAGGACTAGCTATTGGCAGAAATTAATTTTTCTTGTTAAGGAAACTATTATTTCCAAACCGCATGGAAATGAGAACCCTGTCAAGTTGAATAAAATGATATGTCTACGTGAGTTTTATATATGTCTAGTGGAAAATGATACCTGTACACCAGCATCTGGCAATCTGGAGACAGAACGGGTAGTTCTGTAGGTGTTCTTTGCAGGTGTCTTAGTTTTTGTGTCGTTCTGGAAAATTATTTAAAATTGGCTGCTTTGCAGTTGAGGACATATACTTAGTATTCAGTTTGTTCCCGTTTGAAACTTCATTGCCAGATGTCACTGCTCCCTCTTTATTGCTAATTCAGTTTAGTTCAGTTCAATTTAATTACGCTTTATTAATCCCCAAAGGGAAAATAATTAATAAAGGTTGGAGGACATCCAATTTATTTCTAAATGCTAAGTTGCCAGTTTTGAGAACAAAAATCCAAACTATATATTCTACAGAAAACAAAGAGTTCATAAAAAGTACATTCTCACATCTCAGGAGCTAAATCCAAATTTTTTGTCTTTGCTTCCTCACACTTTTTGACAAACGGCTTATCATTCCTGTACCACCTTGCACGGTTTCTTGCTTACTCTGTATTCACTGCACCCCCTGAAGCTGCTGCCGTTGTCCTTCTGCCTTTTGTCTCCGTCTGAGTTTTTTTTTTTTTCCGCGAGACATGCATTTGAGTGCGTGCGTGCAGGATGCAGGTACGATGAGTCTGCACGCCAGCAGCTGGTGTTGTTAGTATGCCCGTCTGTGTGGAATTTGCATCAGCCTCCCGGGGGGGCTCTGGCTGCTTTGAGCCACTTAAGGGTGAAGTGCGAAAAATGTAATTAAATGCGGAAGGAATGATATGACGACAGGGGCCTTTGAGGCCTTTGCCTGCTGGGAGGAAGTTTGCTTCACCTTGTTGAAGAGGTCTCTTTTTAATCCCCTGTGATGGTTCCACAGGTCATTCTACTTCCATTTGGTCGAAACATCTTAGGTGAGTGCACCCATGGATTCAAAAATCCTCAGGAGGAATGATGTGTCCACTGTGTTGCTCTAGTATATGCCAGTACTCGCTGATCGTAAAGCATTTGCTTTGTCTTAGCAAGTAAGTACTAGGAAAAATTAAACTAAGCTCTCTTGAGAAGAACCCATTTTCTAAGGATTATCTCGTGGTTTAAATTTTATGTTAGCTGCTGTGTAACCTAATCACACATGTGTATGGTTATTGACTGCATGTCTGCAGAAATTTGCTCAGCGTGTTGCACAGTGCACCTAAAAGGAAGGAACCAGCTTTGTTCCTCTCCACCGTGGTGGCCAGAAGGCAGCGAGCACACCAATAACAAGTCTCTTGTGCATTGGGTGAAATGTATGCTAGGATATCAGATGCTCGCACGTCCTGGTGAGATATGATGGTAAGATTGCAGTCGATCAGTCAGAGAGGGCGTTTATTTACGAGCTTCCTGTGGGCACTAAAGCACACATCAGTCTCCTACTGTGAGCATGCATTTTTCAAATGTTGTTTTCCCAATTCAAGCCTCCCTCAGTGTCTTGAAAAAGTTTTGCTTCACGTTTTCGTCCTCTTCCTCTTCCCACCTCTCCATGTTCATCGTCCTCCATTGTCCTCTTGCACTGTTGGCTGATGTAAAATGACTCGTTTGAGGATAATCATCACATGATAAAACAAAATGACGCCCAAGCCATTTGTGTTGTTGAGTGAAATAATGTCTCAACATCCAGGACATTTACATGTGCTTCAAGATGAATGCATAATATATTTTTCATTCAACAACCTCATCGTGCACCAACCTCATCCAAAGCATTCATTTCAAGATAAGTCTCCATACTTTTTTCCCTCCCCCCCAAAGATGGTAAAAAAAAACCATATACTATTTTGATCTTGTTTTGCAATGGACAGTAAAAGCCAGCCAAAGAAAGGAGACTATAATTGGCATGTCCGTAGTCAGTCCGGGATAATGGCATAAGATCTGATCTAAACACATTTTAATTTAAGGATATGAGCAGAATTTAGCCCAGAATAACTCTCTAGTTCCGGTTGCAGAATATCTTTGTTGCTGCCACGCGGATGTTTTGAAATAGGTGGGCACTGTGCACATCTCTTGTCAGCAAGATGCACCTTTTCAAACGTTCACATGGAACTAAGATCTGTGGAGCGCAACGGCTGTTTTTAAATAGTAACGTGAAGTATTCAGACCACTGCTTTTGTTTTTTGTTATTTGTTGGTTGTGTTTCAGAGCTGCGTTCTTTCAAACCAGTATGATGCAGCACCAGAGAAGGAAAAAATGAAATAAAAGGAGAAAAAAAACAAATACAATTTCCCACTGATCATTAGGATAAAAAAACACATGTTATGGATACTAAACAGAGCAGAGAATAACAAATATTTTTGGCTTACTTCTCTGACTTTTAATATTAGAGAAAATTAAAACTTTCAAGCTCCTAAAGTTGTGTAACATTTGGGCAGTCAGGTTTGAGGCATTACTTCAGTCTGTTCAAGTGTGCACTGTGCAGAAATGTGATGCAGATATTTGGGTAATGAACAAAATCTGTTTTCTGATGTTGAAAAGAAAGACAGCATCCATAAACGGCTCACGTAAGCAGCGTAGAATATCAGACGTTTGTTTCTTGTCTTGGGGCAGCAGACGAACAGCATCAGTTCTATGGTCTCATCTATGTTTTACTCAGTCATGAAGGACTTTTAGATTAACAGGTTTTTCTGTTTTTTTGTTTGTTTTAAGAAAAAAGAGAGAGAGAGGCCAGCCCAGCCATTCATTCTGAGTTGAACACTTATGTCCTGCGAGACTGGACCAGGACAACAGAGTGACTAATAAAGTAGCGCTGGTCATAAGCTGCTCTTGAATCCATGAAATTGTGGACACGGTGATCTTCTTCTTCTGTAGTTTGCAGATAGCTGCCTGGTCTCCTCATGACCACTGCAGTGTAGAGACTCTCAGTCATCTGGTATTCACCTCCTTCAACCAAGGGGAGAGATCTGGAAACAGAGAAGAGCCAGGTGAGGGTATAAAAATGCCGTAGTAACAGACAACTGGCAGGACTTGAAGCAGCAGAGGCAGAATCACACCATGGATTGTTGTCCACCACCAACATCCTGAAGCTTTGCTCCTGACACAGCTGTCAAACGTTCATGGAACGCTTTGGTTTCCCACTTTTCCATTTCAAGGAGTATTGAGGTAGTTGACCCTCGGAGGACGACCCCGTTACTGTCTCCAGTGTTGCAGAGCTAAAGCCGCTGGAGGAAGCAGTCTGAATCAGAAATATGTTCTGTGAAATTGAGGTGAATCCTATTAAGAGCAGGAACTGCAGAAACCTGCTGTCAGTCCTCTGTCATTTTGATTGATGTATTTGTTTGCTCTCTCAACAAGCCCCTTGCAGGGCCAAGGAAGCTGGCGGCTGCTCCATTATCCTTCCTGTCAGGTCACGCTGCCAGGTGTGACGGCGGTCCGTCTTTTCAGTGATTGCATGTATGTAGACGCCTTCAGGGTCGCGGCCTCCCTCTGGTCGGATAATGGATTATGGTGCTGTATGTGCAACATGAAAATCTCAGGATACTGAGACAAGACAAACACTGAGGACACACGGGCAGAGAGAATATGTCGTCTCCATGGAAACCACCTACCAAGGACTTTGACAATACAAGTTTTGGTGGTAACTCAGCATGTATGTATTTATTTATTTATTTGTTATCACAAAGACTCCTTTCATAGGTTTTCCAGGAATAGTCCTGCTTCTATTTTTTTTTTTATTGGCTCAAGCACACATTGCTTAAGTTGGAACTAATATTTGTGAATGCTTCGTGCATCATAAAAATGCTTCACTGTTTGACTTTGCTTGCAGTTGTGGAGCTCCTCGACAAGAGTTTTTAAGAGACTGTGACAGTGGACACAGGACAAATAGTGTTGTATTTTCAAAGGTAGATCTAGACGGTGATTTCTTAAATTGGCAGTGGACTTGTTGAGTATGTTATGTGCATGTCTGTGTGTTATGCAATGTTTACAACTAAAAGGGAGCAAACACAATAACTAAGATGATACTGTTGCACTGAGAAATGTAGGCATGGGAAGACAATAGTGTCTTCATTGATGATGGAAAAGCATCTCTTTATGTTTCTCTTGACCACTTAAATCATCATTGCTGGATAAAATTCCCAAAGTCAGCTGCTGATATTCCAGGGAGCTGGATGACTTCTCTGAACTCTCAGAGGCAGTTTATTTTACACCTGGAGAACATAGATTTATCATTTCTCTCTTCCTAAGGACATTCAATATCCCTTTTAATTGTTGATGGATGTCTTTTCTCATCACAGTCTTTCATAAATTCTGGGTTCTTACAGCTGGACTCTTTCTGCAAAATGATCCTTTATATTTTTTTCTTTTGGCTTGAAACAGCAGCCTCTGGTCAGTTTGGCACTAAAAGTCAGCTGTTTTTTTTTTTTTTTGGTGTGTTTTTCAGTGCTGGTCACAGGCCTTTAAGCTAAGGGGAATGTTGAACTTGTTGTAATGCTGCATGTGTGATGAAAGAGGGAGGGCTGGAACAAGCAGCAGAGAACTGCCTTAAAAGCCAAAAGATGTCATCAGGAAAGTATCACCATCTGCTCCCTCTTAGAAACCTGATCTGAGTCCCATTTTATGTGGAAATGATTCTCCTTACCAAAGATATTTGCCTAAAGCAGAAGGCGAGCCGACCAAAAAAATATTGACAGGGTGGGGTGAGGTTGAAATGGAGATTGGAAGGAGGTATGAGAAAATGAAAAGGTGGTGAAAATCGTTGATGAAATATTGCGGAGGACAGGAATGGAAAAATATGTTTCAGATGGTGGCGGTGGGAGATGGAATTGTAGAAGAAGTGAAGGCTGGTGTGTGGGCCAGCTGGAAGCAATGGCATTTTGCCTTCATGCTTATCACTTCAAAAGAATATTGGTCTCTCTCCTCCTAACCTGATGTGAAGTGGATCATTTTGGCCTAATAGTCACGGTTTGATTAGCTTTGCTGCTTTTTCACGGCGACAGCCCCTATCTTGAGGAGCTGGTGTATTCAGTGCTGAGAGTTGCCGTGAGCTGCTGCAGTCACGGAGAGTACAGTGTTTTTAAAGTGTGACAACGTTGCTCTAATAGCTGAAACAAACCTTCAAGGCAAGAAGAAGAGTTTAAGTTAATCAAGAGCTTGCCATGTAAGCACAGGGTTGTGGTTTAAAATATTCTTCTACTTCATTTCTCTTCAAGATCATCTTTTTTTTTTTTGTTACTGAGCTGTTGTATGGTGTCACTTTAAAAAAAAAAACAATCGAAGTGAGTCACAACAGCCCGCTGCAGCTCCTTGAGCTGTTTCATGAGACACAGGGAGCATCAACCATATGGACTTACAACAGTTTTAACAAGCTGAGGAGCAAGATGCCAGTAAGAATGAAGAACTACAACAAAACTACCAGGGACACATTAAGCTTTGGCTGAGGCAGCTGAGACATCACTGAGGGGTGGGGTGTCAGAGATTTCTACAGTAATGATGATAACTTGAGAGAGAAGTCGAGGTCATTTTACCTTGAGGTAGCGATCAGTGTGATGAGTAGACTGTTACAACTCCTAGAGTTGTTAACATGAGCCATCACAATCCATCAGTGCTGTAATTATGTTCAAGTGAGTCATGGCACTGTCGCTTTGCTTTGCATTGCAAAAGCTGCTCTTATTAAGTTACTAATTAATGTTAATGATAATAATAACCAAACTATTAATTATTGAATTACTTGTAAGTACTTGTATGTGATTTTATGTAATATACTATAAATGGTTTGTTGCAACAGTGCATTGCTATATTTTACTTTAATGATGTCAGGCTTTATTATTGTTATAATTAAATTTTATTTTAGCAAAAAAATATTCTTTGTACTATTCATAATCTCATTATTTAAATATAGAAGACAGAAAATTTGAAACACATCTTAATATGATGCTGCCTTTCAGGATTGATCCAGTAGTAACAACTTTACACATTGCGAAAAAAAAAAAAAAAAGAAGTCAGAAACCAGTGCTGGGGTGCTGGATAGCTCACCTGGTTGAGGAGGCGCCCAGATTGACAGGCCGCAGTCCTCGTTCAGCCAGCCCAGGTCTGAGTCTCGGCCTGTGGCTTCCCCATCTCTCTGTCTCACTACTACCAGTACAGGCCACAAAATCATTCTAAAACTGGATTGCAATAAGTTGCATAGATGCACCTAATATGCAACTCATTTTGGTTTTTATCCTGGTCATCACATATAGATTCTGATTTGGTATGGGTTTTCAGATCAGATCAGATCTTGGGACCAGGACTTTGAGAACAGTGGCTTGTGACCATAATGTCTGGGTTTTTGCTGTGGGAGTGAAGTGGAGTTCACCGTCCTGCCCAGTAGCATTTCAGGATGTTTTGGAGCTGGGGATCGATCCGGACACCTTCTGGTGTGAGGACAAGACACGAACCACTGCAACCATGGAGTCGTGGGTAGAGTCAACCTGCATGTGCATTGACAGAACGATTGAATCTAATCTAAAATTTGGAAAATTGTTTCCTAGAAATTGTTTGGAAATAATTCTTGAATAAGATGAATTACAAGCCTCACTGAGTCCAAACACATGCAGCATATGCAGTTTTAGTTGAGGGCATGTGTGGGAACATGTCAGCAGGGGGCAGTGGAGCAAACAGTGTATCTGAGCAGAGAACTGGTCTCAGTCCTCTCTGGACCAGTCAGTTTGAACCTGGAAGTATCTTTCATTGGAACCCATCTCTTGTCATTTTAGTACAAATGTATGGTAGTAATTTAAGATGTTAAGATTCCCAAGATATTTAGAATACATGTTTCTCAAATGTCTTCTCTGTCTCTGGGTTTAGATCATTTGTACATTTTTGTAATAATGAGCAAAACTTCCAAAGTATTTGAGACTCCTTGGTTTCACCTACTGGTTATAATTCGAGCTTCTGGGTTTGAACATTTTTCTGTATTTAAATTGCTAATGTACCTTCAAGTAAAGTGTGGGCATGAGGCAGGTAAGACAAACAGCCTTTAAATGCAAATCACTGCTGCCACTTTGGACCGTGATTAACTGAAAGCCAAATGATACTGGACCTTCAATCAGCACTCGGAGCAGGTGGGTGGGGAACAGATTCATTCATCCAGCCTTCAACTGTCATGACTTTACAGAGATGGGAGAGCAAGAGGGTGTGTGCATCCAAGGTTACTCTCCTCAGGTAGTTGTAGTTTAGGGAGGTGGACTGAGCTGCGTCCTGCTGGTGTTCTGCACTTCAAAACACCTAAGTGCAACAAACAAGCTAGGTTACAAAGACATGAAATTGCCTGAGGAGTCTGTTTGCTTCAGTCTTTTGTTGCTAGCAAAATAACACGCCTCCAAAGATGATGTTTTCTGTTTTAAGAATTACAGGAACTATCTACACTTCCACTTTGTGCTGTTTGCTTTTGTATGAGGAAATGTGTGCAGGTTTATTTTCAGTTAAACAGCTGTTTGTAATATTTCGCTCTATATCAAAATAATTTCCCCATTCTGTTGTCAAAATGATCTAATGGCTAGCGGACCATTAGAGTTTATTTTAGCCCGCTGGTCACAGATGACGGTAGGAGTGCAAGGTTCAGATGGAGGAGAGGTAGCGTTGTAATCCTGGGCACGTTTGTATGCCAAGAGCCCCTGCAGAGGGAGCTTATTACAACCTTGAAATCCTGATCAGATCTTAAAATGCAGAGGGTGGAAAATGCACTGCTGTGGTGAAAAAAAAATAAAATAGCATGTCTTGTTTTCTGAGTGTTGGTGCATGTAAAATATCCTAATTAGTATATTTACGATGCAGTGTTCTATATCTGTGTGGGATCAGTAATGAGATACCATCTGTTTACCAGCAGGTGAGGACTGCTGATGTCATAGCTAGTGGACCAAGGCCTAGAGGAGAGAAAAGTGAATAAGGAGGAGAAATTTGCTAGTGTTTCTGTTTTCTTTCCATATTGAGGCCTGTCCTGCAGAGGTCACCACGGATGATGGATTTAACGGTGTTGGATGGAGCTTTTCTCCTTTTCTTCAAGGCCTGAAACAGAAAATAAAATACACAGCTGGCCTTTGTGACCGTTTTTAAGCTAGTGCATTTGAGAAATACGTGACGCATATTTAATTTACCCCTTACTGAATAGGTAAGCCGTCTGATTAGGCAAGGGAAGATGCGTGTCTAGATTTTCCTTCTGAAAATTCATGATGCTACTTCAATTATCCCTCCTCTGTCATTTAGAAGCATAACCAAAACAGAGGCCTTTTCATTTTAAAATCCTAGCTGGGGTGCTCAGTCATTTTCTACGTCTTCTGACCTTCCTATAACACTGACTGTCTGATGCTGGAGATGTCAGGTTGGTCAGGCCAAGAGCACCACTGCCATCAAGCCCCTGCGCTGCTGTCTGCATCCTAATAGCTTTTAATGAGTTGTCTCACCAAGCACACACACTTGTGCATATTGTGGAGGTTTAATGAAGATTTTTATCATATTTTTCAGCAATCTGCTGCATCTTGAAAAGCATTTAAGATTCACTAATCCACCTTTGCTCAAAGTGCAAAAGGAGTATAAATCTGCCAACACCACGTGTTTCTGTACTCCTTATAGACCGTAATGTGCTGATCAAGTTTGTATCTCATCTGAAAGGTTCTCACTGGCTCCAGGGGCAGATGGTTTGTTCTGATACAAGTAATGCACATCTGCGTCAGGGCTTTTTGTTCAGTTTTTTTTTTTTTTTTTTTGGTTTTGCACCAAACAATATGACCACATTCCCATCTGAGTAACAACTATGAACCAGCGCACAAATAGCACCTGGAGTCCAATTGATTAGGGTTAGAAGTGTGTTATATAATCTTAGTTGATGATATTTGCTCGGGGGTCATGCTCTGGGTCTCTGTAAAGCGCCTAGAGACAATTGTCATTGTAACAGACGCTATATAAATAAAATTGAATTGAATTGAATTGAATTGTTAGAGCTCTTTGATTTTTTCTTTTTAGGAAAAAAAAACATTTTCACCTTGCTACCAGCTGCAAGTAACTCCACATCGCTTGAGTCCTAGTTGAGTCCAAGTCATGAAGGGTGGGGACTTGGTTTATCTATTTTTAATTCCATAAATCTGTCAGTTATTTGTCGGCTTTATCACCATTATTTTCATCAGGCTTTATCACAATCATCTTTTAAATTAGCATCAAAAAATGTCATTTGTTTTCTTAATTGCCCTACTTTTGTTCGGGACCCCACCGTCTTTCTTGTGCTCCCTGGGACAGTTACTATGTTATGTTTAAATCTCAAGCTGTAACGTGCACATACAGGTTTCTGGTTCTGTGCCACCAGCTGATGTGGATGTAACC
This sequence comes from Hirundichthys speculiger, assembly GCA_018398805.1. Classification (NCBI taxonomy): domain Eukaryota; kingdom Metazoa; phylum Chordata; class Actinopteri; order Beloniformes; family Exocoetidae; genus Hirundichthys; species Hirundichthys speculiger. The sequence continues at coordinate 6,115,386 of JAGFBZ010000344.1, read as the reverse complement.
ATCTCAGTGTTTAAGTCTAGACCCTGATTATAAGATGACCTAACTTTTGCGGCTGCATTCAAAGAGAAGCAAACCCTGTCTTATATTTGGGTCAGTAAATAACTGAGGACTCGTCTCTGATTTCCGAGTCCAGTTGTAGTAAATAAAAAAGTCCTAGTCTGGGTTGACAGTGCTGGAGTCAGCCTTGAGTCCAAGTCCTGGACTTGAGTACTACAAACCTGCTTCAGACTATTAGCTAAAGGCTCAGATGTTCTGCAGGATGAGGTTTGTGTGTGAGAGTTTTACACAGATAAATAATAGTGGATGAGCAGGTGGTATCACAGAGAAAATGCTGCTACAACCTACATAGCTGTTTTATCACTTCTGATCATGAGCCATGAGGTTGGCTGTTTGATTCTCAGCTCCTACTGCCCTGATGCCAAAATGTCTTTGGAAATACTCTGAACCCCAAATTGATTATTTCCTGGCCATAAATCAACCAACCTAATCAAGCTGCAGTTTTTACAGACTGCAGTTCACTTGCCACCAGTCTCTCACACTGCTATTATTCATATTCATTATCAAATAATGAATGTGAACAACTGGGTAAATGCATTAATCTTAGGTAAATAAGTATGGAAGCACCTTAGATTTTAAATTACATGCCCAAATAATAGTGTTTTTGTTTAAAAGAAACAGTACACTTCAGTCACATGCTCTGAAAAAGCTTCTTGTCTGATAAGCGATGTGACCCTGTTATCATGTTCACAACATGTTCTGCTTTATGCCATCCCCGTGAGCCGCTCGTTGGTGATAAAGTGCTTTTTCTAGTCAGTTCTGAAGTCTGCCGCTGGGAAGATGCTGACAGACATTTTAACTGTGCAGATTATACTTTCCAAAACAAACAGTGCGTTCAGAAAGTGTCCAAACACATGCTTGTTATTTCTCGCTTTAGACTCTGCTCTGTTCATAAGTGAATGGGTTTTATGTGTGGGCATCAGAATGAAGTACACTGATAAAATATAAAGGCACACTCCTCAAGATATGGCCTCAAAAAGTACATACTGTAAATTCAGAGATGATCTTGTTAAAATGTTTTATCTTTGGTTTGGAGGGCCAGTTTCTTGATTTGCCCTGTTTTTAAAAGTTGGCTTTGGCTTTTACCCTAACCCTGTTCTCCAGCCCAGGTCCTTGAGAGCCACTGCCCTGCATTATTAGATGTTTCCTGATCCATCACACCTGATTCAGATGAATGGATCATTTAATTTGAATTGGTTGTGTTGGAACAAAGAAACATCTAAAACATGTACGGTAACAGCCCTTGATGACCGACGGAGGTGACAGCAGCATGTTGTGGGCCAGGTTTGCTACATGAGGGACTGGTGGGCTTCAGCTTCTCAACAGTTTCACCAAAAAGTGCTAACCTGAGTGTGGGCAAGTGTTCAAGACGGGCAATGAGCCAAAGAAGATTTCCCCAATTATTTGGAATATAGTGTAAAGCAACAAATAGCAGGTAATGGAGTTGCCATCACAAAGCCCTGAGCTCAATCCTGTAGAACTGTGGGTAGCACTGAAAAGGTACATGGGTGCAAAGAGACCAACCAAAGACCCTGCATGATATTACGAGAAGCTTGTGGAGGGATTTGCAGATATTTGAGCTAATTTTAAATAGTTCAAAGGCAAATCTAGCAAATTCTAACCAAGAGCATGTAAGCGTACCTTATATAGACTTTCTGCTTTGAACCTTGAGAAGAAAAACATGAACATTTTGAACACCAAGTTGTCTCTCCAATAAGCCCATTAAACCCTTCAGGTTTAATGTTGATATTTTTCTTGAGGACTCCCTCCTACATCTTTGGTTTCTGTTTGTACGGGGACCACTTTCCAATCAGCCAAAATGTCACGTTATTGTGGTGCAGCCCGGCACGTTGCGCCTGAGGCCGACCTCGCAGCTCAGATAAAAATGAAAGAGTCAATGCTAGAAAGGTGCCACTTTAAAGTTTGTTCCCCGCTGTCATCTGACCACCCTTCTGATGGTCACATGCGCTCACAGCAGGAACCCCTTTTAGCTAATCTCCATCGGCTTTCACAGGTCCAGATAGATGTGCTCCACTGAGTGCCAAAATCGAAGAGATGACAAAATAGGGGACACGAGAACAGTGGGTCATGGTAAGAGCTGCAAATCAATAAAGCTGCGATACAGTCAGCCACTTGTTATGTTGGGATGGCGTATCAATGGCTTTGGGCTGTGGCCTCGCTGGTGCAGTGAAGGCCCACTTAATGTTTGGGCTTCCTTGTTTTGATCTGAAGATTAAGTCCTGTGAATATGCGAGGCTTGGAAACAGTCCTCCGCTGCTTGCGGAAAGATATGTAAATGCTAAGCAAAGCTCCAATTCAAAGCATTGCACATGGTTTCAGTAGATAAGAAGGAAACAGCTTCTGTGCAGTTTCTCCAGCATTTCCCTGAATATGAGACAAGAAAATAAACTTTTTCTAACAGACAGTCTCTTCCCTTCTTCATTTCACTCTCATTTTCAGTCTCTTTCCCTTAATTGGAGCGAGATGTGACTGATGCAGCAGACATACAAGCTGCAGATTTGTAGTTATCAGTATGCATGACTGTACATGAAAATGAACTGAAAAGGCTATTACAGGCCAATTTTACACCCAGTGGGATATCTGACATATTTCTCCCTCTGTCAAAATCAGACTATCAGAAGTTTTCGATCTGCCTTCTGTCTCTCTCCATCCCTTCACATTTTATTTTTCATTTCTGGCTTCAACCCTTCTTTCAGCCCATTTAGTATTTCGCCTCACCCTCTTTTAGATCAGACTTAGTTTGGTCTCGCATTCTTACCTTTACCCAGAAATTTAAAGTCTAATTTCAGTATGTGATGTAGAAGTGGAGAAAACATCAAATTTATAATTGGGTTGGGACTTAAAAAGAACAAGGGTAGCGACTGCATTTGGAAATGATTGGAATCAGATGATGTACAGATAAGAAGTATCCGTGTCTGGAATTTCTTGTGAGGTTCAGTTTGTCAATATTCTTACCCATTTTGTTCTTATCCTTGCACTAAATCAGTGCCTTCCACCCAGTGAATACCATTTTCATGATACTCTGGTTTCACAAAGCTGCGTTACGGCAGCGCACAGGGATTGGTGTTTCTGGTGTTTCTTCTCCATACCAAAAACAACCAATCAAATTTCTTCCTGCTCACTACACAAATAAGCCACGTGTTTTGAAGTAATCCTGCCTCCTTGTACGATTTCATTGGCTAACTCATCGGCAGCCGCAACTTGATTGGCTGACGCATGCATTGAAGCTGGAAAAGTTGAAAATCCCCCAACTTTTGATGGTGGGCAATGCAAACGGATGTGATGCAAGGAATCCACAAATGAAGTTCTGCAACGAATGACGTCACCTCATTCAAAGTCTATGAAGACGGACACAGACAGCACTTGCAATGTTTGATTCTTTAGCCCCTGAGTTGTCTAAAATCTCAACTATTGTCATAAAATTCCTCCAAACTAAATAGATTTATCAGATTTTTTTTCCCAATACTGTCTCTGAACTGATATACAGTATTCTTTAAAGTTTGAAAAAGCGATCTGCATAGAGGGTGAATCCATTTACTTTGATTTCTACCTATGAAGATTTCAGGTTTTGTTTCCACTCACTTTTCAGTTCAGTCTTAACTTGCTGTTTGATTAAGCTCTAACCCAAAACTACTGGCTCAGGAAAATACCATAGTTTGAATGTATGCAAGAAAAATCTATTTCTGAGGTTCCCAAAGTGCCATCTCCAGTGGAGAGATCACAGACTCGCACTAAACTGAATGCTAGAGTTCTGTGCTAGATTTTAACACTGAAATATAGATCTCACTGTTGACTTGTGTATATGACCTATAATTTCATTCCTTTGGTGAGGAGATTCTTAGTCGCTGAATGATAACCACCGTTTTTAGATGGCTGGATATTAATAGTCCACACGGTTGGGTCATATCTTCAGTCAGTGATTTGTGAAGTTGCTACACAGGCTGCATCTCCACAAGAGCTGCTCAGCAATAAGGAACAAACGGGAAACAACTGGCCTTCACCGAGATTGATAAATCACTGTATGTCATGCATTACCGAGTATGCTATATATTTTAAATACTTATTTTGTTGTTGGCCGGCCGCACCTGGTTAATGTTTTCATGGGCTAAAACAGAAGTGCTCTTTTCTATCATCTGTTTTTGCCTTAGCTTTATTTCAAAAGGTATTTCAGTGAGACCATCCACCTGTGCAGAAAGAGCATCAGAGTTGTTTTGTTGGAGTGAAGAGGCGGTTGGCGAGCTGAGTGACCAGCTGGAGCCTGTTTTCCTCTCAGCCCAACAATCTCTTCTTCTTTGATCTGCTGTCTTCTGAAGAGGCTTGATGACTGTTTGTATTAAAATCTGCATGCACTTGTGTTGACATTATGATGATGTGTTGTAAATTTGATGCGTCATCTCCACCAGTAGAGCTGTGATTTTTTTTTTTCTTTAATTATTTCTTGAATCAAGTTGGCTGTACAATCCTCCTCTTTTTTTTGCTGGCTTTAGCCTCTTTTTTATCCAAACTATTGCCTTGAACTACAGACTGTTCTTGATTTTCTTTTATTTGGTTTTAAGTACAGAAGAGAAAAATCTTATGAGGTATCTGTTTCAATGAAATACTTTGATTTGTGCAATAATGAAGGGGTGCATGCAGTTTATCTACTGGAAACTAGCTGTGCTGGTTGTATCAGGTTAAACAAGGATAACAGTAAATACAAATTGTTCGTCAGTGTCCTAGATATCAGAGCTATAATTACTAGTCGCATTCTGAAGTATCATCTTTGGCCTCTGATAATCCACATGAAAATGACTGCATAAGATACATATAATGTGATTTTCACAGTGCATTTTAAATCTGAGGAAAAGAGAGCTTTAGTCTCAAATTAGAAATTTGGATAATCAGGTATCCTGAGTTTAAATGCTCAAATACATAAGACAAAATGTTATGTGAATTTATGCAGAATAATATTAGGAAACTTTTAAAGTAACATATGATACTTCTCTGAAGTGGTCCTGGCTACTTTTGCGCCCGGGCGAACCACCAATCCCCCACCCAACCGACCATCCAAATTCAAAGCATTTGAATGTATTGCTGACATGTGTTTGTGTTTTCACACTACTGTTTGTTGATCCAAGTGGAGTCTGGCTGCAGACCTCTGCTGTGATAGCAAATTATAAAGATGTATTATTGTGTTGGTCTTTAATTTAGAGATGGCATCCTGCGTAGGCCTGTATAAGGATAAATATTGATTTAACTGGTGTGTAGGATGAGATGCACGTCTCCTTGTGTTAAAGCATTTGCTGCAGCTGTTTTCAAAGCCACATACTACGCTACTTTTGTGTACTGATTTTGCCAATATATAGTACACTGTATGCAGGATGTGAAAAGTACTCAGGTGATGTGCTACTTCCAGGGAAAGTAGCATTGTGCAGCTGACGATTCTACCCTGCAGACCGTCACATCATATAATGCGTCCCTATAGCATAAAACTGAGAGCGGTCATGTGACTGATGCTCTATACTGCATAGTATTTGTAGAATGCAGTATGTTCAAAAACTGCTGTATACTCCTGTTTAAACGTACCTGTATCAGGTTTAAAGCAGCACAGAAGTGTTTTTTTTCATGTTAAAGGTGGGGTAGGTGTTCTTTGAAAAAAACGGTTCAAGCAATCCAACTCAAGTGAGATTTTGAAAATATACACTCCCTCCCTCCTCCCAAAGGCTCCGCCTCCTCCTCTTCAGCTCACCCCTCGAAACCACGCCTTCACACGATTCACGACTACATGAACCGCAGGGAGGGAGGGAGGGGTGGGTGGGAGTGCATTGATATTTGATGGACGTATTAGGCAGCCAATGAAAGTAATGATGATCATTATTTTGATTGGTCAGAGTTTTTCTCTGATTATACCCTCTAGACCGGACCAAAACATTTCATTTTTTTTGCAAACATTTTATTTCAGTGGGTGCAATGGGAATGTGAAAAGGTTTTCAGGCAATATTGTAAAAAGTGCTGCAAAAAAAGATCACCTACCCCACCTTTAAGAGGCTATCCAAGTACCACAAAATAGAGCTATTTTTATCCCCTAGGTGGCAGTAGCATGTTTTTGGGTTTTTTTTTTGCAGATACAACCACTTTGGTAGATTTCCAGATTCAAAAACTTTATTAGTCATTGAGCCAGGGTCCCAGCACAATAAAATTACATTCCAATACAAAGAAAGCAACAAACCAAAACGTGCAACACAGATCCTACATTTTATGTACTTTTCTACCTTTAAGCAACCGTGGTGTACTACTACTACGTTGCTGTGGAGTGTCCATCACATAGCTCCAAAGCAAAGATGCTACACATGTATCCCTTCATGGCTGAAGTAATGTAGGTGAGGTAGCCAAGAGATCTCTCTGCCCAGAGATGATGGAAGGCACTGGTTCAGCGTGAGAGGTAGGACAAAACGAGGAAGCATGTTAACGTGCTGAACTTCACTAGTCAGTTCAGGCTACGTTCCTGTCATTTCTTGTCAAGGAAAAGATCAGTACCAATGGCTACACGAGTGGTGATCCTGTCTGCTTTGTCTGGAATAACTGGAGGAAGCCACTAGCGCAGGAAAGACCAAAGAGGCACAGATCTGCAGAGCCCTGGTTGAGTGCGAGTGCTGCCCCCTTAAACACCATGTTCCACTGTAGTCGGGCAGCCTCGATTTCAGTTTCATTTTCATTTGAAAGAATACTAGATTCATTTTAGGAAGTGTCGTCTAGCTTGACCTAAGCTTGTTAAGCATACAGGGTGTGAGGGACTCCTGAATCTTGTTATATTAACTCCTTTAAAGGAAGTTGGATATAAAATGAGAAACTTTATGTCTCCAGAGTTTAGCCTTTATGCGCCACTTAGGGTTAATTACATACTTATGTTATGACCTGGCTGTGCAAGCCCAGAAGGTGCCTTGGCTTTTGTTTATTATTACCTCCGCCAAGGAGTTATGTTTTTGCCGGTGTTTATCTGTCTATTTGTCTGTCTGTGTACAAGATAACTCAAAAAGTTATTGATGGATTTTGATGAAATTTTCAGGAGTTGTCGGAAATGTGAAAAGGAAGAACTGATTTCATTTTGGGTGTGATCCGGAAGAAATCCTGGATTCTGGATCACTTTCAAATTTTTGATAACATTGTGGTCAATGGGGCAGAAAATTTTGTTTCTCAGTATCCCCGTTAATTATCGCCCAAAACTCATGAAATTTGATTCAGGGATTGACAATGCGAACCTCTATCAAATTTCAAAGGCTGATCTGGATCTCATCCAGAAGGCGGATTTTATCGCAATCTTTAAATTGCTATATTTTTTTAACTGTAATTTTGTCTATTTAGATTCCACAGCTATATTTCTCTTATCCATTTAGGAAACGTATAGCTTTTTTTTTGCTGACTTGGCTTCTACAATCAAACTAGCATCATTGCTCATGTGGCTGTAAGCTGAGGGATGACTTGGTGTGTTTATTTGTGGACTTTGCCTTGTGATGATGTGCAATGTCAGCATTGGAGTGAATTCTGTTGTGCGTTAGCTGCGTCCTTGAATACAGCTGTGTGTAATGAACTAACCTCTGTTGTCTGTTCTCCCCCCAGCATCCCTCAGTGCATGCTGGGGATTGGTGAAGGGGGAAGTAAAAGCCTTTTTGATTGGTGCACACTGATGGTGAGTGATAACTGCTTCAGTGGGAGACGCTTTGTTTTAAAACAGTGACAGATTCAGAGGGAGGAGGCTGACGGTGTTAATGTGTGTGGTGGACTCGCTTAAGCGAGGTTAGAGGGAGGCTCTTTAGGGTTAAGCTCAGTGTGCAGAGTGGAGGTAGTCTATTTAAAGGATACCGCCTCCCTCTCTTGAATGATTCAACAAAAGCTTGCCCCTCCCCCACTTCTCATCAAGATCAGCTGGAGGAAGTGGTGGCTCAGCCAATGGGATTACAGTAGCAGATTGACTCTGTGTTTGTGTGTGTGTGTGTGTGTGTGTGTGTGTGCAGCTGAGGAAGCCTGGAAGCAAGCCTGGACAAGTCGCTGCAGCAGCAACAGCAACAGCAGCTCTGCCTCTGTGTTTGTGTGTTTGAACAGAAAATGTAGGGCAGCCACTTGTTCTCCCTCCCTCAGCTGTCTCTCTTCCTATCTTTTCCTCTGTCTTTGTCTCTGCTGTGTGCTGCCTGGGCTGCAGTCACCACGGCGACGGCTGACATTGTTGCCGCAGCTCCACTTCCGTGTTTGTTGAGGCTTGGCTCTTTCTCTGGGATTGTCTCTTCGTCTGGACTCACCCCACGGATTTACAGAAGGGACATGTAACCTCCCTGAGCTACTATTGTCTGTGTGAGGGTGCGTGCGAGTGTGTGAGAGACTGTGAGGTGAGGTGGCCTTGGGATCCAGCCATGAATTCTTGTTGGAAAATGAAGATTCAGGTACAGATTTGTTTCGTTTTTTATTGTTGATGATGCTGAAGTATTTGACATTATGTTTTAATTTTTTTTTTTAATTTTTTTAATGTTGTGAAGCACGTACTTCATTTGTGTGCAGAGAAAGGATGATGATAACAAAAGGGAGGTGGGGGCTCACTGTTGTTTTCCCTTTGCTGGTTGTGGTGGTGAGGCCTTCTGTCTCTGTGGTGATGGCGGAGCTCTTCTGCTGCTGCAGCCAAGAGATGAAAGTGTTTCCAGGAAGATGAGGTCTTGTCTCTTTCTCTGCATGTAAACAGAGAGCATAGCAATTATAGACGGTCCATTTATATTTTCTTTTGGTTATGGTTATGTGTGTCATGTTTGCTCTGCTTATCTTTGTGCAGCATGCGCCCATGCTTTTTTATATTCAGCTCTATCTCTAAGGGACTTGGAATCCTTTATGTACATTCAGATTATGTTCGAAGCATGTTTGGAGCCCACATGTTTCAAACATAATCTCAGTGTGGCTCAGAAGAGCATCTGCCACCCCTTCAGTATGAAAGGTTGACCTGCTTTCTCCTGGGCTGCTGCCCTTTGTTCAGTATGACTCGGGGCACATCGAGATACTTTATGTAACTTCCTATAAGCGTTGTTATCTATTTCCATGTTGTCACACTGTTTGATGATAGGTTGCCAAAGTACAGAACATTATAAAATGTCATATCTTCTCTGATTCAGTGCCCCTCAGAATGCATGAAACTCTCCCTGTCTGACGTCTTTGTTCCTTGCTCATGTGATCTAATATTTACAGGGTGGCAGGGTGCTGCTCTAGCTGCCAACAGGAACTCCTGATGCACACAAGGCCTCTTTGGCAGGGCAGACACTGACATATGCATATATTCTCCCTCTGAGTCCACAGCTTAGCATATCACATCATCGACTGATGAACCAAATCACTGAGGGTTGTGTCAAATCTGCAGCTGGAGGGAGGGAGATTAGTGCAGTCACATGTCAGGACAGGGCTTAAAACTTGTTCTACAGGAGAAGGCAAGGGGGAGACGAGGCTGGAAAGGATGCAGAAGTTATAGGAGTTTATAGAATGGAAAATAATTTACTGTAGTTGTATTCAAAGCAATGAATTTTGCTTGATGTCATAAAGAATCGTCAACTCAGCTGTCTAACTATAGCCTGACATAAATACTGGATACGATCACATCTGGCGAAATTTAGCATTATTTTAAGTGAGCTCGGTCTGCTAGCTATGCTAATATGCATGTAAGAACGGTTGAGCATGTTTGTGTCGTTCAAGAGCCAGTCATCTGGATTGCCAAAAAGTGCTATCTGCTCTGAATTACCACTGTTGTGTCACACAGCTTGGTAATGTTTGCCAACAGCTTGGTAACAGCATTATTCCTGCCCATGGCACCGATCGTCTTATTCTTAGTTCTCCCGTTGTGCTCATGGAACCAGTTTTGTTTCTTATTTGTGGTTGTTGAAATTGAAACTCTGGCCCAGGCAAGTATATTGCAACATGAAACCAAAGAACCTCCCTCTCTGGTATTGTCTCCCACTTCTGCTTCTTGTTTCGCTCTGAAAAGGCTCATTTTTAAAACCCCCAAGCACATTCTCAAACAATTACCAGAACTGAGCCGTTATGCTGTTAATATTCACTGTGCTACATACTGAAGGGAGGAAAAAAAAAGAAAAAAAAGGACAAACTCACTTCAGGTGTTTCTAAACTCCAGGTGGGGTTTCCACCTTCCCAGAGCCGATGCTTCTCTACGCAGCTGCTAGTGAAGTGCCGGAAGCCATAAAGAAGCTGTTTATTAGACTCCAGCTTCATGTTGTTGTGGGACATGTGCGCGTTGACTCAGCAAGTTCAAGGCTGAAATGTTTCACCGAGCTGTTGTTTTACACCAGCCTTTTAATGAGTCTCTTGGTTTCTGTTAGCATTTCTCTGTTTCTGCAAGCTGTTTTGAGTGGATAATTTCATCAAAAGACAAGCAGGGTTCAGATAATAACGATCCAGTTAGTTTGGCAGCAGTGCGCTCAACTAATAATCGTTGCCTTGACTTTTTCACTCAATGCATAAATAATGACTTGTTATGTGGAGGAGCAAAGCCTGGAGTGCTGCTTGTCAGGAAATGTGACTTTACTGTGCTAATATATTTGAAAATGTTTTTGAATCTGCTGATCCCTTTGGAGTCCAAGAGCAGACTGTATTCCATTTTTGTCTGCGATATAACATTTTGCTCATGTCATGCATCCTGACTTCTCCCACTCAAATCTGTCTTTTGCTGTAGCCATTGTTGCTGCTGCTCTTAGAGTTTGGTATTTCATCTATAATAAAACCAGATAGCCTTACTAGAGTAGATCAATATATTCCTTTACTTAACACGATGGTCAGTGTTTCTCCTTTACCACATCCTGTTTGGACATTCTAATGTAATTATGCCTAAGATGAAGGGAGATGAGGGATGGAACAACTGCACGAGGGGGAGGGGGAGGGGGGATGGGGAAATCATAAGCTGATGAGAGCACAAACATATTTATTCACACAGGGACATGTTAACGCTGTAGATTGGAGCTCAGACAGTCTGGGGTTGTTTCCTACTCCTCCTACAGTCTCATTTTATCTCAGTTTGATGTGGTTATGATTTACACAAACGTGCAGGCACACATGTACATTGACCTACTTATGAAAAAAAATAATAGAATCTATGATAATACATTCATCTCTTCTCTCTGAACTGCATGACCTCACAGAAATGTCGCCCAGTTATCAGCTAATGTTGTATTTTTTTTTCTTTAAAACATCTGTGGTCATCTAAGGATTGGTGGTTGTTGTCACTGCACATAGTTGAGATTTCTCATATGGTTGTGCACTCCTGCTCAGCTGCCCACTCACTCAGCCTGCATTTCCTCCTTAAGTGGCCACTGGACACCAACAGAGACAGGAAACCACATAAAGGCCCACTTCCTCTCCTGATGGCACTCTTTGTTGTGAATGTTGGCAGTTGCGAGAATACGTGACCTCTGGACTCGTGTTTGTCCGTGCCAGCCGTGGTTTCTGGCTAACGCTGTTTTGCAATGGCAAAGTTGACGTTACTGGCATTTGCTTTATGTGTTTTTGAAGAAATGTTCTCCTTGGAATTGAGGCTTTGCAGGGAGAAGAATCTCAGCTATCTGTGTCTGGAGAGGAAGTCTTGCGTCTGCTTGTCTGCAGCATTTTCTTTAAACATTAAAAAAAAAAAGAGAGAGAGAGGGTGGCCTAATTTTTAGATCTGCATTTGGCAAAATCATCAGCCTTAAGAGGATCACAGTATACTTATGGTATTTATTTCAGGGAACCTTTTCAAATGTAAAAATGCATTGGCATTTACAGGCTGCCAGTGGCTCAGCTCTCTCCCTGTTGTCATACCTGCAGAATCAGCTATTGCTCAGCTTCACCTGTCACTGCTCTGTATTTTTAGCTCAAATGCTGTTTAACCAAAATGATAGTTTTGTTTGTCTGGGTGTCAGTGTCATAGAAGGCTTTACCGTGGGGCTCAGTTAAGGATCACTGCGAATGAAAGATGTGCATGGGCTGAACTATTCCATGGGAAATTTTTGTGTTTTCACTAATTCACAAAAAGTGAGTCTTAAATACAGTTAAGTGTCCCAGTGTTGTTTTGCGTCGACATTGTTGTTTTGCTCTGAACAAATGCTTGTTTTTCCATCTTATGTATCTTATGAACTTCATTTAACTGGACCAAAAAAAAAGAGTAAAAATGCTCTAAGCTTAGTTTATTGGATTAAAAACAACAGATTTTATGTGAACTTTTAAACTGTGTTTCTGGGAATCGCTTAAAATGTGGAAGTCGGGCCTGACTAATCTTATCAGTTACAGAAAAGGAAATCTTACTTCCCGTGGTGCTTTGCTTGATGTGTTTAAGTTGGAAATTCTGAGTTCCCTATTTTTGATCAAATGCAACACAACACATGCAACACAAAAATAAACAGCAAAACCTTTGGGAGGATGTGTTTGGGAACATGATGGTGCATGTGGATTACTGGTATATAAAATATAAAAGTTTTGTTTTGGTTTATAACATTGTCAAACTGGTTTGATAACTGGAAGATTATCTTTTTTTTCCTGTCATGTAGCTTTGTTTTCTCTTATTACATGTTTATATTCTTCAATTCACATTCAAAAATACTAATGATCCCTGATGGGAAATTAAATTGTTGCAGTTACTGTCGTGATTTAAGTCTCTTCACTGAGTCATTGTAGATGCTTATTGCTGTGGGAAGGAAGCAGCTCTTATTTTCTTGCAACCGTTTATTGAAATGGAAGCCTTTGACTCTTACATTTACATTCTGTATCTTGTGAAAGTTCATCCCACGAGAGGATAAAAAATTGACTTCCCTGATGATTGTTGAAGCAATGAGAGGTGGTTGTGCAGGCATGCTGCAGGCAATTTAACTGGTGATTAGCTAATCATACAGCTTCTGTTCAATAGAGGTCCATCAGAGATGTAAAACATTTATGGAAAAAAAAAGGAGCAGAGTCACACATGCAGACCTGCATCCATGAATTTCACTGATTTAATTCCTTCGACAGTCGCTTCATTACTGCTGATAACAATCTTTCATTAGGCTCCCCTGTCTCTTACTTTCTCTCTTCTGCTCTCAGTTTTACTCCTCATCCTGTTAGGATGTCAGCAATTTGTCGCAGGAGATGATGAAGTGTATTCTTTGGCCTGTTTTCAGGAGAGGAACCGCCACAGAAAACCACTGGCTGTGTTGGGGAATGAGCTGCTGTTGTAGCCCTTCTGATATAGAGTTTGGTGGATGTACCCAGGGGACGATGCTGAACATGGTTTGTTTTGGACTGAATCCATATTCGAGAGGGATCTATAAAAATGCTCTGAATTATTTTGCTGTTTTGAACGGTCTTGTATGCTTCTTGCCTTCCTTTTCTCATCATGTTTGAAGTGTTTTTTTTTTTTTCTAAAAGCATTGTCTGGTTTAATGATTCTATTAACTTCTGGAAACAGCAACTTGTTACTTTAAATTGTGGAGCTGTGGCATGGGATTGTTTAAGGCATAGCATGCTGTGTGCACAGGGAATTTGGTCTCTGTGGGACTTCAAGGAGGCTTATACTCCTTTTTTTTGAGGTTGAAGCAAATTTTAATTTATTCATTATGTATTTACTAGTGATTGAAATATTTCAGGTTACAGAACTGTTTGCCTCTGCATGCTGGAGTTAATGAAGGTGGACGTGCATAATGCTCTCCAGCATGACTGTTGCTTATTCACTGTCAGGAAAACAAACTCTGATACCATTAATGTTTCTTTGAGTGCCACAAGCAGTGCCACATGCTTTGAGTCTGCACTGCAGAGGAGAGGCAATATGTCCGGGCAAGTTCCCCGAGTTAGAAGATATTCACTGAAGGTCAAGATGAAATGGATGAAGTCGATTTGGGAAGATTTTAAAAGCGTGTAAAAGATAATGCAGTTATCATAGATGTCTACGATATTTTGATATACTTATATTTCAGTTTTTTTAAAACTGTCTCAAAATGTACAAAGTTGCATGTTAAACAGAATTTTGTATCTGCTTCAAACAACATCAAAAGGGTTTATTTTAAATGCGAGACAGACAGTATCTTTCAAATGTATTTAACTAAATTTATCAGGCCTTTAGTTTAAAAATGACTGTCAGTTTTTCAGCCCAAAAGATGATGATGGCACATTGTTTTGACCAACAGTCCAAAACCTATGCAACCTGCAGATGTACTCTATGACCTCTTCATTAAATGTCACATCGAATGGCAAAAAGTTTAGCCCAACCGTCGGACCTCACTGAGGATAGACAATGTCAGAGGCAGGTTTTATCTCTGAGGTTCTTGCATAAAAGTCTGCTAAGCTCACCTCCCTGTGGGCCAAGAACAGTGCCCTGTTAAAACCCAGTGATCCTTCTGAATAAGACTCTTCATATAAGCTTTTATTTTTTTACAAGCTCGAGTCTTCAGTCCTGCCTGAAAGTTGCCATCAGAGGTTTTGTCTCCTAACGGACCCCACAGAGTAGGTGAAGAAAGACCGATATTACCAACTTGAAACCTGAGTCCTTGGTAAGAATAATGCATGAGCCCAGAGAATGAGGCCTCCTTTTAGTCCTCAATGGCAATGAAGGTGACTCCCAGACCTTGTAGGTCGGGTGATATAGTTGGAAGTTAATGGGGTTTTTTTTTTCCTTTTAGAAGTTTAAAAGAGTACAAATTGATATGTTTTCCCTTACTCGTCTTTCACCATCCATGTACAGTTTCTGTTGCTTTGATTGATTCTGTGTCTGAAAGTCCATTTGCGGTCTTATTTTTCTAAAAAAAAAAAAAAAAAAAAAAACCCTCAGTCTTAGCAGATCTGTTTGTTCCTCCATTTTTGGCGGACAGTCAAGGGTTAAGTACTGGTATCATCAATTTGTTCTATTTTTCTGTGCTTTTTATCCTCAAATGTCATCTCCCGAAAATTAAAATTTGATGCTCTCCAACAGTCTGAGCATTGATTTGCTCGTAAACATTGCACCCGTTGGGAGCTGCATTCACCACTCTGTCACTGTACTGACCACAATGAAGAAATAATGACATAAAAATAGGTAGGAACTGCTTAATTACACCTATACAGTTTTAATTTTTTTCCTTTCCTTGTTTCTGTTTCATGGCATTGGTCAGAAAGTGCAACATTATGGATGGAGATTAAAAGAGGAATGCAGTTTAATATTGGGGATAATGGCCACATGACTTTTTAGTCAAAGCAGCAGAAAATAGTGTGTTGACTTTAATCCTTATAAGATGTCTGTGCCTGAGGATGACGGAAAACATGCTGCTCTTCTCACCAATTCGACTGTCAGAGAATTAAAGGTCACCCATAATAGGTCTGTGTTTAACAAGTTTAACTGTGCGAACCGCAAAGTCATTGCCGTTCTCCCCCTGTAGAACCAGATAAGGGTGCGATGGCACTTCAAATTTGTCAAGAATTTGAGCATTTGGATTAGATTTAATCACCAAATTGCATCTTAGTAAGTGAATCAAAGTTGCTTTTTTTGTCAACAATTATAAGAAGTTCTGTGTGTGCCGGGATGCACGAGTGTCTCTTTTGTTTGTGCATCCTCAGGTGTTTAGTGAGAGGAAAATAAAGGCGGGAAAAAACTGATATGGGGATGGAGAGACCAGGCGAATGCAGTCCCCCTGTTTCCATGGTAACTAGACACATTAACCCCTAAAGTAATTAGATATGGTAATGTGTAGTTGTATTGACTGGGGGGGATGAATAGACTTGTGGTTCATGAGCTTCCGTGGCAAAGTTGATGTGCTTCCTGTGGGAGCGAAATGAGCGGAGGTACCAGTTGTGGACGTGGCTCTGCTGATCTTCAGAGGCATATCTAAGTGCTTACTGCATCCAAACATGACATTTAAAACTTGAGAGTGCCAGCGTTCAAGAAAGAGAGTGAAAGGCTGTATTCATTCACAGAACAAAACCAAGTACAGCATAGTTTACTGGTTATATTTTGGAGCACACATAAAAGGATCCATGCCTCCACGTAGTCTCGCAGGAGGGTGCTGCATCAGATGAGTTTCACATCACCAAATTGTTTTTTTTTTTAAGTCCTTGCCTGCTTTCATTTTATGTGCTTACACGCACTCTGCTGACGGTTTGTAGCCCTTGAACATTCATGCCCCCTTCAGGAAGCATTTCTGTTCGATGACGCTTGAACTTTTCCAGTACTTCAGTGAATCTAGTAAATCTTCAAATATCCTCAATCTGTTCATGAAGTTTATGTAGAACATGCTCACTACCAAATGTTAGCATGTTCTGTGTAATCTTCATGTTCAATAGGACTCAGGCAGTTGTGAGAGTTTATCTTACCTTTGCTCTGTCTGGAAATGTCAAGCCGTGCTGGGAGAGCAGTGGAGTAGCATTTAGGCGCGTTGCTCGGTGCCGAACCTCATGTTTAATTTCTCTGATCGGTTTTAGTTCTATCAAACTGTCAAGAAGCATTTCGATTTGCAGATATTATTTCCAGACAATGCAGACAGAAGTTCCAGTCTAATCTCATCTGCGTATTTGCCTGATTCAGGGAGAAGATTGGGGGGGGGTTGTATGAAATGTTTTTACTGCAGTGCGAAAATGAAACAAGGGCATCAACTGTGAGACGATGGTGGTAATAGATTATGCTCTAATCTGATTGACATTTGAAACATTGTTCCAGGTAATAGTGGTGCAGCTCAAAGGAACTGGATGGTCTCTGTGCAAACAATAACATTACTATGTGTGGTTTAAACTGTGCAAGATGATTAAGTGAAACTCAGAGTAATAAAGCAAAATTTCACCTGTGAACAGTTTAATTGAGTCATACTTTTTATGTAAAGTAAAAAAAAAAAATACTGCTCCCACAAGACCAATTTCTCTCAGTAAAGATTTTATCATGCTTGTGCGCACACCCCATCAGACTCATTGTGAACTTAGCATTATGCAACTGATTGATTCCTCATTAAGGAAGGCATGCATGGGTTTAAAGCCGATGCCGAGAGCAGCAGAGTACAACATCCCAGCGACGGTTTAACAGAGTCTCTGATGCAAGCCGAGAGCACTGAGTGTGAATTGAACATCATTAAAGTCTCAAAACACGACTTGACAGCATTGAACGCTGGAACTATTTGCTTGTTTTTCTTCCTGGCTAATGATGCAAATACTGTGACTCTGGAGTTTGGATGGATGGGCGTTATGCAATCAGCTTGTCCTGTTATCTTCTCGTACTGAGGTGACTTGATTTAGCGACTTAAGGTGTTCACAGGCCTCAGACACAATGACTCTGTCCTTCTATAATCCCTCTTAGGCCATAATTTTTCCTTCATGCTGAAGACACTTGTCATGCTTGACCTCCATCACCATCATGGGGTGGTCATTTTTGGGTTTTAGTGAACTAACGTTAGCTGGAATGGGTTTTTTTTTTTTTTTTTTTTTTGTCTCAGTCAGGATTAATTACCATCACTGATCCTGTGAATCTGACTTGACAAACGCTTACTAGACTGGCGAGATGCCAGCTGTATTTTGTTTACTACAAATATGTCAGCACGCTAAGCTACGCTGGTGAGAACAGTCAGTACTTCTATAGCATAACAGCTAACCATGAGGGTGTTATCTATTATGAATTAGGGGTTAATTTCAGGCAGTCACTCATTGTGCAGCATCACTCATTGAAAATGAAGTGCTATTCAGGGGGTTTGAGTTGACTTTTCAAATTGTGTACAACACATCCATGTTGGACAGCTGTTTTTTTTTTTTTTTTTTTTTGTCTTTCTGACTCTGTGCATCACTAACTGGTGCTGTGTTTCCCTTTGTTACAGAATGAAAAGCCCCTGGGTCATTCAGCAAGCCGGTCCAGCAATATATCAAAGGTGAGTGAACCCACATACAGATATATAAAAAGAAAGAGGGGGGGAGTTAAATATGTATTTTACAGGCTGGTTCCATGACTGAGGAAAAAGATAGGTGGTAAATACAAGAGGATTTCAGTGAGGAGAGCAGTGAAGGAAGGTAAACTGACAGAAGTGATCGCCATGCAGCCGAGTGAGAGCGGCTGAATGATAACCTGCCTGTTTCACATCACATTGCCCCAATCGAAGCCGCTTCTCTGATCAACCTCTGTGACTTTTGCCATCCTTCTATTCTCTGCCTTTCCTTTCTTCTCCATCGCTCCCACAGGCAACAAGCTGCATTAAATGAGGCTCCACAGTTTCAGTCCATGCTCTCCTGAGCCTCTTAGAGGATAAATCCTTTACTTGTACTAATAGATGTCAGGGTCATTTTGTCACCACGGGACGGCCCTCAGCAATAACGTTTGATCTATGAGTCTCTCCCTCTTTAAACATGAGCAAAATGGGAGTCACTGCGCCCAAGTGGCAGATTTTCTGATCATTTTCAGGGTAATGGCTGTGGTTGAATATAAAGGCTGGTTTCTGAAAGTGAGTCTGTCTTTTATTAAAGTGGTGCAAATTACACAAACTGGCCACTTTTTTGGCATTATTTTATTGATTTAAGAAGACAAATTTTCAGCCTGACACCAAAAACAGGTGTTTCATGTATATCTTGTGTGCACGTTTTCCTCACCTGGTCTCAGTCATTCAGTTTCTCATTCAACTTGGTGTGAGATGATATTTAGTGAGCACATTTAGCACAACAAATCTGCTGTAGGTCCAAAGTCACTCAGAGTGGAGAAAGAAAGTGAACAGGAAAATTAAAGGTCTGGGTCAGAGAGGGTGGTAATTTCAAATCTGGATAATAACTCTTAACTTTTCATAATGTAGTTGTCTTGTGTGTTAAACAAGACGCATTAAAGTCGGTGACCTTTGGTGGCTCATAAAGCCGAGATTCAAAATAATGAGACTCCGGTGTTTACAACCATTTACTTCCATAGAATAGTTTGGAAGCATGCTTGTTTGCTTTTCCTTTGAATCTTCATTTACTTATTCTCAACCTCTACATAGAAACAAAAAACAGTGGGGAATAGCTAAATCTATGATGGTCTCATCTAACCCTCAAAAAGATTGAACAGGTGCACTTTGACAGGAAGAGGCTTTTTTGTTTTAACTCATATAAATGTCATATAAATGTAAATGACTGTTACATTTAGCCAACTTAATGTTGCAACGTTTAGGGTTGGCAGACTCTGACATATTGCAATTTAATTACAAAACAATAGTATCAAAAACAGGAAAGCCAGGTTAGACTTGGCCAGAAAAAAAAACCAAAACAAAAAAAAAAATCATCTTAAGACAGATGAAACCAAGATAAACTTGTATGAGAATGATTGGAAGAGAAAAGTGTTATGAAATGGGAATGCCGTGTTTTTTGACGACGTGACAGCTGACAGAAGTAGCGAGATGAATTCTGAGGTGTTTAGGGCTGTGCTCCGTTTGCTCACAGTCAGTCAAATGCAGCAAAACTGATAGGACAGCGCCTCACAGCACAGAGGGATAACAACCCTAAAGCATACAGCGAAGGCAAGTCAAGACTGTCTGAGCACAAAGAAATTGACAGTTTTCCAGTGGCCAAGTCAGTCACCTGATCTCAACCAGAGCATCATATTTAGTGAGTGAAGATGAAACTGGGGGCAGAATTAGAAAGTTCGCTTAAAATGTTTCACCTGTGAATGCTTACATCCAATTACCATGGTTACCGAACATATAACCTCACCAACTTTTCAAGTTTCTGTAATAAAGCCAGAAGGCTTTATTAAAGTATTACAGCTTTATTACAGCTTTTTGGGCAGTGTATGAGGAAGTACAGGGCTGCTCCCCTCTTCTTCTGCTCTTCCCTCTTCTCTATATACAAATGCACCAGTGGGAGGAATCTTATCCATAAAAGCAGCCGTTTCATTAGATGGAAGAGAACCGACACATTGTCTTTGAATGTCCTACCAAGATCACAGTTCCTCAGACAAATGTGTGCAAATGGAGTGATAGACATAAAGTATTGGCGGTGGTCTAAAGTTTGACAGCTTTAATTAATAATCAGCGGTCCTCCTGCCAGCTGTTGTTTCCTGCTTCTCCTTAAAGGAAAATGCCACTGACTGGCAGGTTTTAAATGGATATTAATTTCTCCTTGGATGGGCAAGTCTGCTGAGAGTCTCATCTGTTCGAGAATAAGTCAGTTTATGAGAGGAACAGTTACTGGATTGAAAAAGTGGCCCAAACTGGAAACCCAGGCAAAGAAGAAGCCCAATAAACTCTGGATGGATTATTCAACAGCGGATTATTATGCCTGCATGGTATATTTTCTATCACGCAATCTCCTCAAACTACATTCTCTGCAAACCGCTTGACAATCTGTAAGACTAGAGAACAGAGACTGTATTTATATATCCAGTATATTTATAAATTCCCCTGCGCTCTGCAGTGTTGGCAGCATGAGATGAAAGATTTTCATATTTCCAGCAGTGACTCGAATGTTCCCTTTGCTGAAAGAATAAGAAATGTAGGTCAAGTTAATTTGTCTTGCAATGTCAGATCACAGTAAAATATAGACCTGATGATGCATCGAGTTAATTTACACATCTGCCTCGTCTGTCAAAGCTGCTGAGGAAGGTTTTCAAGGATAATCTCAGCTGAAGCCTGACTTGTTTCTCTCGTTTCTCTCGTTTCTACACGAGTTCCAGCCGTTCTGGAAATAAGGACAGCTGAGCAAATCCTCAATTTGCTGCACATGGCTCAGATTCATTTCAGTCACATTCAGATCGCATAAAAAATAAATGTGCTTGAATCCAGTTATCGGCCTACTTAAAAGATGGGGTTCTATATAAATAGCCGTAAATTAACTACAGCATCAGCCTGAAAGGAATGCTTAATAACAGTGAGGCACGACCGTGCAGTTGAGAGCAGCTGAAAACCGAAAACATTCAGAAGAGTCCTTCATTCTGTGAAAGCTGCTCCGCTTTTGTACCTTCAGCCCTTGAACTGTTGGTGTATTATGAGAGAGAGGCAGAAATTCATCTATGTTGGTAGTGTTTGCAAGGAAGACTCACAAAGAGAGCACATCATGAGACACGCACACAAGCAGAGTATAACAGGAAAACAAGCTGCAGAATTTAGCCAGAGGGTGAATTCTTTTATGAGGATGCTATTGCCTCCGTCAGTGAGCTTCTCACCGTGGGGGACTGAGGTGTGTGGTAGTAGATATGAATACATGTTCGAAGCCAAAAGCTCATTATCTCTCGTCTGGTCCAGACTTTGTTTATTCATTGTTTAACTTACTCGATAAGTGTTGCTTTGCAAGCCGTTGAAAAAGAAATGTTCAGGGAATTATGAAAGGAAAAAAAGGTGCTGAGTGTAAACAATGTTTTGTTTTTGGTATTTTTAAACATATTATAAAGAGCTCTGGAGTGCTATATGAGTATAAAGGTGGGCTGAGGATTGCCTGCTGATTTGGCATTAGTTGATTTTCCACATGGCAAGATCAGGGAGCTTATCTGTGGCCCTTTCTGTCTTTAGCACGTAGCCAGGGAAATGTGCAATGCCTCCTACACCGTAAGTGAAGGAATTAAAGCATCGTAACGACACAAGGCAGGGACTCGGCGCTCAGTGGGCTACTGGTGCTGCTCTTCCTGTACATCTGGTAGAGCTCAGAAACTGAAGCTGCTACACTTTCACAGCATCACAGCATCACAGGTTACACCGCTGCCGTGCAAATCCCAGGACTTCTCCTGCGGTTTTGTTCATCTTGGGAGACCACCGATGTTGAAACCAGGCACTGAGCCAAGCCACTTATTTTGGAGAAAGTGAAATCAATTGTTCTCGGAGCACATCACGATTTGATTTATTTTTCTGGCTTAATCGGAAAGTATTGTTATTTCATATCTGTTTCAGCTCAAGTAGATTCACGTCCTTGGTTAAACCATCCTGCATTGCTGTAAAATGACATAATATCTTTGAGCGCTGATAGGAATGCAGTACGTCTCTCAAGCAGTCTGATGATATATAATCAAGGCTGAGGAAAGTACTGAGAAAGTCTGGGAGACAACAGAGTGCTGAAGAAGGAAGAAAACAAATCTGGTCCTTTTTTTTTTAACATTATAAATGTTATAATAAATGCACACTACAGAGTTTGTTGTGACATTATTTATCCTACTTTTATTGTTATTATTATTATTATTCATTATAAATAAATTGACCAACTGGTGCTTTAGACACAAAGGAACCAAAATCTTGTCTGTTAATTGATTCTGGAAACTATTTATTTGTATGGGGACAATTTCTTTGACCGTAATCACATATCTGCTGATAGAACGATCCTTTTTATCACAAATTCAGTTTGCACTTGAAGGTTCAACATGAAGATTCAAATTGCACTTGAATTCAGGGTTAGTCACGTTAATGTGATGAATTGGTACGTTCTCTTCACTTCAAAGACAGACTGTTTCCAGTCTGAAACCCGTCCAATAGTTAAAGCAACTGCCCAGATCGCCAGTTTCTTCAAGCTCACGGGGCCTCACAGAAGCAGATGGGTAGATATGATTTAAGACGGTCTGCCAAAGAAAATGGTTGGCCAATGAAATGCACCAACCCTTCCTTAAGCCTCCTGCTCAGACTGCTGCTACCAAATCACCCCAAATAAGGTCCTAAAATATGTTATAGTTTCTAAAGAAAAAACAAAAAAATCCTTTTTAATATGACCACTAAAGATACCTTCGCTGACGGTAAACTTTTTTTTTTTTCACTTGAGTAAAAAGATTATAGTGAGCCTGTCATTTAGTCTTGCACAAATCTGCCTCTAGTTCATACTGGTGTGATTATATACTGCCTCTGTATAATCATCGTAACAAGCTCCTCCTTTCCAACAATGCAGCCCTTTCATCTCATGTTTGAGCAAGAGACCCTTCGGACTGATGATGGAGCTGGAATATCTTTCAGCATCAAAAAGCCCAGTGAAACCCATCAGGGTGTTGTTGTTGTTGTTTTCTTGGTTACATTGCACTTGGAATGTAATAACGCTTATTTTGTCCTTAGACATCAAATGCGTAGCTGGGGTTCATGCTGCAAGACATTGTGCAAGCAAGACAGCAGCTTGTTATAAAAAAGGAGATTTGTTGAAATAAAAAGTGATTTAAAAAAAAAAAAAAACGACAAAAAATGAGTGCTGTTTAAAAAGAATTTGGATTCATCAAATGTTGAGACGTGTCTGCTTGAAAAAGCAGCTCAGCTGTAATATTCATCAGGTTTGTGATTAACCTGCACAGAGGTTATAGATGAATGTTAAACTGGCTCTGGTTTCATAACTGCACCTCGCAGTTGAATGGATATTTTAATCTAACACTTGGCAAGAGGATAAAATATCAGGCTGGCTTTTTTAGAAATCATTGTAACCCTGCAAGCGGTGTTGTCAGGACTGTTGCTGCTAAGTGGTCCTTGAATACAGATTGGTTTTTTTTTCAAGTATTGACTAATTGAAATGAAATAAAAGCAACACTGTTGGAGGGCTTTCAGAGAGTACAGTCACCCACCAAGGTCACTGTCCTAATTTGCAATTTTAGGAAAAGTGATCTGAATCCACAGAAAGATTTAATAGTCTCTCCCTCAGACTGCCCTTCATCTCTGCATGTTTCATTGAACTCCAGTTGGTACTTTTTGTGTCACGTTTCTGGCATGGAAACAACTTAAAACACGCCTCTGCCTCACACTGGCCTTCAGGACATCATAATACTGTGTATTATCACAATATCATGATACTGTGTATTATGATGTGAAAGAGACAATAAAGAAGAGCAGACTTTGTCACCTTGCAATCATTTTGTGATTGTTATCTTATGGATCCCTTTTCTGTTGAATTGATATTTCCCCTTCACTGTTTTATCTCTTCTCTAAATACCGACGGTTTTTCATTAAAGCCTCTCATCACAAGCTGTTGTAAAACAGCAGATGTGTAATAAAAGTCAGGAGACTGAAATGGGCAGTGAAAAGGAAGGTAATCATTACTGTTTCATCTATAATATTCATCACGCCTCCATCTGACTGCTCCGAGACAGAACTGGTTATAGATTACTGGGCTTGCATGAGACAACAATGATTAGCAGAGGCAGGGCAATAAATAAGATCACTGCTGCTTCGGCTACAATTGCTGTTTACAGGTACTTTTTTAAAGTTGTAATTGAAGTGACGAGCTACAGGAGTGTCCTCCACCTGTGTAGTTAACTTCAATAAAGAAGTAATAATTTAATCTTTTTCTGTCACCTGGTCGACTCGTCACTTCATATTTATAGTTCAGACTCCTGCATCCACCTAAAAACACTGGCTTTGATTCTTAAGCTGTCTAATTAGAAATAAATCAAATCATTCAAAGGAGGAAATTGTGGATTTAGTGAAACTGATGCAAAAATAAAATAAAGAGAAATGAAATGCGACAGAGGGGCCACATTTTTGTGCTTCGGTGTGCTCACACAGCTCAGTGACATAGCCAAGACATGGAGATTTCTATTGAACGTGTTGGGCAGTGAGATATAAATGTTGCTTTAGTTGGAAATAAAATCAATAGGTAATTAGTCCCTTGTTGAAATTACCAGGCCCTCTGCGTCTTTGATGTTAGCCTCTCAAGCCCTCTCTGATGCCCTTCAGACTGCAGCTGTCACTGAGGTAGAGCCACCCGACATTCATGCTAAAACTGAAGCTATGTTGCTGTTTTTCAACTGTCATGTTGGACACCCAGTAATATGCTTTAGACAGATAATACAGCTGTATATACATTTGTTTTCATACTATATCCCCACTAATATCCAAGACCATTCTCATCTGGAATAAGGAACTGGTGAAGTGTACAATGTCTGGTGCTGAAAGCTTTGTACTGGTATACAGCCTCGTACGTGCAGGTAGATCTTTAAACGGATCACAGCCCTGTTCTTCAGCTCTGAATGGCTCCTCATTCCTCATAATGCTCTCTCTCTGTTTCATCAGCACCTCTACTCGTTTATACTCTGCAACAGATTTTGCGTGGCACAACCTTAATCCGATAGATTAACTGTCAGCATTGTTGTTTATTTCTCCCTTTTTCATCGTCCTGTCCGTTGGCGTGCGACTTCCTGTCACTCTTTCTGTAAAGATCAGACTCGGATGCTGACAACCTGATCGTTCTCACGCAGCGGGATTATAGCTGTCACTGTCAAAAATATAATTTGGTCCTGTTTGTAGAGAAATCTAATTTACTTCACTGAAACTTTTCACCGGTTTCATGATTGAACTTTGTGTCCTAAAAATACTTGTGTGTGTGTGTTGTTCTTTCAGGCGGGGAGTCCAACTTCTGTCAATGCGCCAAGCAGCTTCTCAAGGACATCAGTTTCACCCTCCAGCCAGGATATCTGCAGGTAGAAACCACTTCAAGATCAGTTCCCATTAGTAATCTGTGTCCACAGAGATATGAGCACCTGAGGACAATAAATTCAAACTGTTTATTGGTCTATAACTGGGGAAGTTCCTCTTCAGTAAATGTTACTGGTTTTACTTGTGTTTTGAGTAGGGATGCATGATAACTGTTTTTTAAAACCGATACCGATAACTGATAACTTTCAGCTCCTAAAGGCCGATACCGATAACACACACATATACCTAAGATCATTACATCAATACCATGAACAAAATCAAAAATAGTTTTGACTTTTTTAGATATTTATTTTTACCAATGAAAAACTATTGGCAAGCCTCTCAAACATTTTCGTAAAGCTATCAAACAAACCTATTTGATATCTCACATCAACTTAAATAAGGTGCATTAATGACTGATATATAAAAAAAAAAGGCTCCTTGAACTGATGGAAATACATGCATCAAAATTACAAACTGAAAAAGATTAACATTTAAAGGATTTTGGCTTGTGGTTCCATTTAAATTAATACCTTTAATTAAAGTAAATGAGGTTCAGTAGTTTTTATTTTTTAATCTCATAGAAGCTTTAGATGAGGGAGAGGAGACAGGAGGAGAGACTGCTGCTGGCTTGCGCATGTTAGCATTAGGTTCCGTTAGCGCGATTTCAAAACTCCATGGAAGCGATTGTTATGTTGTAGGTGGCCGATCGGGTTTTACGTATTAAAGCTTGTGCTTGTGCTTCCCTCCTCGTAGAATTCGCTCAGAGGATTCATCACAAATAACCACCAAACTATCTTCTTCTGAAATTTTAACGAAGTTCCACGCCGCCATGTTTGTTGTGATCAGCACAATGCATGCTGCATTCAAGGTGTAACGTAAATTCCGACGTTTCCTCGTTTGCTAGTTGTTATTTCAGCCTTTTCTATTTTTTCTTATTTTATGTGTAACATGTGGGAGAATACTGCGAATATCGATTCAAGTCAGCAACTACCAAAATTATGACCGAGTTAACGAGTTGTTTTCTGGCATGAGGGAGTATTCTTGATTTTCCTTATTGAGTATTCGTTTTTCTGATTATGCCGATGTTACTTGAACATAACATTCACAACAGTTCAGAACACCGGTCATTCAAGGCTCAGAGGGAGCGAGGCACTGCCGTGTTGACAGAAATATATGTTATCGGGGCTATTCGTCGTGATATCGGAGTTATCGGGATGACGTCATAATTTCCTATTATCGGCCCGATAGTTATCGGTCCGATAGTTATCATGCATCCCTAGTTTTGAGCAAAGCTTTGATTGCACAATTTCAGATTTTAAAACACTTGATGTCTTTTCCATTTCTTTCTTTTTTTTATGTCCTTTCCTACACCTTATCCTGCTGTCCTTTGCCTCTGTTATCTGTCGCATCATCTTCTGACACAAAAAAACCCCACACACACTTTGACAGTAGCAGTCAGGATCAGGGCACCCAGAAGCAGACCGCAGTGGTTCTGCTGAACTCTAATGGTAAAACCTTTCAAGGTTCAGAAGGAATTTCAGTGACCACCCTCTGCTTAGACACTCTGCCACCCTCCAAGCATGCCAAACAGCGGGACTGGCTCTCGCTGCTCCGCCCGGCCTCTGCTAACATCCGGCCCAACAGCTCGCTCAAGTTTTCCCTGTCTCTGAATGATGTGGGCCAGCGGATGGACAGTCTTTGCCGTGGTCTGCACTTCATCGATCGCACGTGCTCCGAGGGAGAGCTGGACGTAAAGCCGGAGCCCACTCAGCGTCCTGGGTCGGAGCAAAGGGCACACACACTCAATGCCAAGCTGGGCACAGCCCCCACATACCAGAGCCCAAATGCCTCCTTTCCAGCTCGGACCCACCCCCACCTCATCCCCTCCTTCACCAGCAATTGCAAATACATGCTGGGCATCCCTCCCGCCAGCCATCTCTCATCTGACTCAGCTGGCATCCCCGCTCCTGTTTCCAACTCCCATCTCCAGCCTCCCCACACCCCGGGCTCCAACTTCCTCCGTTTCCTCCTTCCCTTCTCCCAATCCTCCACCTCGGTGAGTCTGCAATGCTCTGAGCTGGGTAGCTACACTTCCCACCTCCACATCGCCAAATCCTCTAGCACCCTTCTGGAAGGCACCGAGTCAGGTTTCCCCCCTGAGGATCCGCCGGGAGATGACGACGTTTTTGAGAGGGATCAGCCCAGATCAGCTCCAAAGCAAGCAGATCAGTTGGAAACTCCAGTATCAGTCCCTGTGGCAGGGCTGGCTGCTTCTCTAGCTCCTCTAGCTCCTCTGTGCTATATGGATGAGGACAGCGACCTGGAATGCTGTCCGTCCCCTTTATCAGAGAAAACGGGGCCAATGTCACCCTATTCGCTGTCTGGGGACTGCTGCAGGTGGGTGACTGTCTGGACGGTGTAACCCACACCCACCCTTCCTGTGATTTTGGTAAAGCTAGGCCACCCCTGTGCAGTCGCGTAACAGTGCACCCCAGAACACCGTGGAGTAGTGGAAAGCTTCTCATCCCATAGTTGAACCATGTAGCAAATATCTTCCACCACATCACTATTTCTCCTCTAAAGCCCTGCTCAGACTGGAGCTTACATATACACTCACGTCATTGCTGTCTGTCTCCTCCCTAGTTCTCCTAATTCAAACCCTTGTGTATTTCGAGAGCAAAAAAATCTGTGCTGCAATGTAATTTCATGCTATTTAATTCCACTACAGTGTTATCTGTGCTGTGCCATGTTTTTCATTGTGCTGTCAAGCCATGTTTTTAAAATAATTTTTCACTGTAAGTAGATCGATGACACAGTAAAGTGTCTTATATGGGCTGCACAAAATTGTGATTGATTTTGCTCACAGGCTAGATGCTTTGCTGTGGGAATCAGCAATGTGTTAAGGAAAACATAGGGGGGCGGGAAGAGGTTAGTATGGAAAATGTAATGATTCTGAGAAGAGGAGTGTGTTTCTGTCTGGGGGAAAAAAGTGGCAGAAAGTGAGGCGTAAATTGAGCAGTTAGCTGTCTGGGTCAGCAAGGCGAGCTGTGTGCAGTCTTATTGGGCGAGCTGCTCCATGTGAGACAGTACAGACTGAGTGCAGTATTTGATTACAGATCAGCTGCTTGACCCTTAATTTCAAGGCTTAGTAGAAGTTTATAATGAATGGTTGGACAAAACAAGAATTTTTGAGTCTCGCACATAGAGGCCCTTTGGGTTGGAGCATCTCTGTCAATATCGCATAGGGTAGCAGTTATCTGCATTGAGACTTAAGCATTCAACACAGTTCAATATCATTTATATCCATCTTTCTTTGTTACCCTCTCTGTTCTGTTTTGTTTCGCTCTACGTACCACCTTCTTCACTTCCACTTTAGGTTTATGGAGAAACGTGTGCTTAGGATTGGCAGGGTCTAGGCCAAAGATCAAGAGACTGTTGAGAGATTATTGGCTCCAAATAACCTTTCCTCTGACTGAGTACACGCACAGACGCAAAACATAAGTGCACTGTGCCAACTCTTAGTCAGGTGGCTCAAAACGTGGACATAGACCTGCAGTTGACCTCACCTGTGGAAGTGTGGGAGGTTGTTTTTTCGCAGAAGTCGTAGCGCGTTAATCGTTAGCCAGCTCTTTTATTAGCAACATATATTGAGTAAAAGTCGGAAGTCTGATAAGAACTGACTTCCTCATCAGAAATGTCACCTTTTCAGAGAAACCACAGCTTTGTTTTTCCTCAACAAAACAAAGTAACATCATGGAAATGACCTAGACTGGATTTCTGTTAATATTATAAAGCCTGCATTACATACATTCATTTTCCCCCCTGGATTGGGTTTACATTTATTATAAATATCAATGAAACATAAAGGGTAATGTGCATCCTGATTGTGGAATGGAACGTATTGTCACATTAATGAGTAGATGAACGTATTTTCTTACCAAAATGAAAAATCTTAGTCTCTCTCTAATATTAGTTTTCAACCACAATGTAGATCTTGGTAGCATTACGGTTCTTTTGTATGAAGAATAATTTTATACCGCATGCAGTCCAGAACAACAGCTTTAGCACTTCTTACGATCCAGATGGGCGTTCAAATCGTTTGATTTTCTTCTCCAAACACTGCAATTGATGAGGGCTGTGACAGATGTGTTTATACAGGACAGGAAAAAAAATGTTAAACATGGAGGCAATTTTTATGTTTAGTGGATGTTTTAATACAAATTTGAACTCTGCAATAGCTAAAAATTTAAAAATTAAAAAGATGAAACACTGTTTTAGGGGGAGGAGTAACTTTTATTCAAATCTAACCTAATCAAGACGACATTTCTTTTCTTTGGCTCTCTTTTCACCTTTTTTGTGTCTTGCTTCACCTTTTCTTCCAGTTATTGCTGAAACATTTTCTACTCTAACATTGTTGACTCTGTCTTTGATTCCTTTCTTTTCAGCAAATGTAATATTTTTTGTTTTAAGGTAAATTTTGCAGAGAGAAAGAGACATTGGAAAATAGGAAAAAGCACAGATGTTGTGCCTCTAATTCCGTTATCTGTTGTTGTTCAGCGTGTTGGCATAACAGCGTAGAAAAAAAATGTTGGGACTCAGAGCCAAGAACCTCAAACTCCCAACTGCATGAAACTCTGCTTAACAAAAGGGTAAAAGAAAACAGATTAGTGTCAGCAGAAATGTCTTTTAATAAGTAAATACATAAATATTTCAGGTTGAGGGTAAAAACCATGAATAGCTGAAGGGAGGAGGATCTCAAAGGAGGGAACGCAGACTGCAGACTGTCTGAATGCCACAAGACAAAAGTATGAGGAAGCTGAAAAAGAAAGAACAGGAAGAAAGTGAATGCCTGAACAGAGCCTCACTGTATTGTTGCCGAGCTTGTTTCTCCCTCAGTCTGTGCTGCTCGACTTCTATCGAATCTGTTTTGCTTCTCACATTTTCATGTTTGCATGCTCCAACAGCGCTTCCGCAGGCATAAACTGACTATGAAAGTAGTGTTGTGGCTGCTCAAGTTAATTCTTAACATGCCATCATTGGCTGTGTTTTAATAGTCAAGTCTGGTTACCTTGACAGGAAGACCGATGGGATTTGTGATTAATGCCATACAGTATGTTAGATCACAAGGCTTAATCTTGTGAAATTTTCAAGTTCCTTTTTTTTTTATTTTGTTAAAACCTACAGTCCTCAGCAGAAACGTCTTTCACTTCATATTGTTTGCTGATCACTTTTTTTTTCCACTGGGGCTTTGCAGAGGTGTAGGGATTGTTCTGTTTATTCCCTTCTACTTTAACAAAAAAAATCAGCATTCGACTTGGGAAAATTTAGTCAAATCGGATTGTTTCAGTAGGCTGCAATCCCTGATAAATGCACCGAGACAGCCCATCTCTTTAGGCTGAGATGTTACTGAAACAAGAGGACAGTAAACGTGGGATAAGAAACTGTGCTTCATCGTCATCTTATCCATGCAAACGAGCACAAACAAAACAGCCTAGCCATAACGAACAAAAAAAAAAGCCTCCTCTGGGGATGTTAATTGTGCCCGTTCTTGACTTTAATCCTCTGACTCCCTCCACCGCCTCCACCTCCTCTTCTGGAAACAACCTATTTTCATCCTCCTATGTTCAGTTCGTCTTTTAATCTTGTAGCTCCTCGGACAGATCAGGGAAATCTGCAAATGGGCCCTACCTTTGCTCCCTCACCTTCTAATGTTTGCAAGTACATGTGGGTGTGCACGTGCTTCTTCGTGTGCTCTTATCCTCTCCTGAACTGAGACTGAAACAATTCCATCCAGACTCCTCTGTGCTTTGTTTGCTTGCTTCTTAATAGAAATGTGATGCGGCTCTCTGCAACTCGCTAAGAGAAAAACACAACTGAAGCTGAAGCTGGCATATATATCGAGTGATTTTTTTTTTAACTACTTTTTTTTTTTTTTTTTTAATTTCGTTCGTGATTTATGTTTCTGTTTAACTAAGATGCCTCTCTGGAGACATTAAGTCCATTTCATTTTAACAGCTTTAACTCCCTTTACAATCCATCTGCTAGTCTAGCCAGAGACATCTGACCTTTAATCAAAGAGTTATTGTGCTGGAACAAAAAGCAGCTGGTCAATGTCCTGACACACTCACATCCTGATGATTTCCTGCTTTTTCACATCAGCCCCATGTCTCGTTTGACAAAGAAAATACAATGCTCAATTAACCTTAGTTCTCCATCGTGTTCACTTTTCCCGTCACAACTGAAACTCAGTAGATTTGGCTGACTTAAAGTTGTGCCCAGACCAAACACAAAGAGAATATTCACCTGCTGTGTTTTGTTTTGTTTGTGTGTGTGTGTGTGGTGTTTTTTTTTTTTCTCAGCATTTTGCAATTTCCAAAGTGTTTTATTTGCCATTCTGAGAGGACAGGGTTAGGGTTGCCTCCTCAACCACCATGCACCTTGAAAAAGGGAATTTGTCCCTGAGCGAGTTGCTTAGGGCAGACTTAAGGTGCATATATTTTATATTTACACTTCATAACATTTCACTACACTGTTGTGTATGTGCTTTTGAATAGATTGCTGTTGTACAAATTTATTACTACTGTTTTATGGGATATAACGGGGGTACATCCTCAGTAAGCAAACTGTGGCCAAGACCTGCCAACAAAACCCTGTCACAATAAAGTTTGTCAATAAACACCCAGTCACATCAGCACACATTACATGACATGAAAATGCACCCGTGTGTGTCTAGATTTGACCTTATATGTAAGCACGCAACCAACACAGTTAAGTTTTGATATGAATACACCATTTGGCCTGAAAATGTGCAGAACATATGTATTTTATCTGAGTGGACGCAATCCATCCAGGCCTAGATAGACACAAAAGAGATCAGCTCTTTCTTAATGTAAATGACTTTGCATCCTTGATCATCCTCTTATCTGACAGACGGTGCTCAGTATGTATGGTCCCAAAAATGAGCGGAAGTCTGATATATTAAAAAAATAAAAATAAAAAAGGAAGTGATTGGTTCCTCTCACCGCCAACAGCCAGCAGTCCTTCAAGGCAACAGGCATCTAATCGAATGTTCCAGTTGTCTACATTTGCTCAAAATATCTTATGGAAGACTTGGCAGTATTCTGCAGGGGCTAAACATGACTGAAACCTGTTAAAGCAAGTGTTGCATGCTGGACTCTAGTATTGCTACAGATGCCCGATTCCCAAAGCTTCAACAGTTCGCTCAGCTTTTCAGGCCAACAGTCGTGACTGTCACAACCACAGACATTTGTGTGCAGAGAGATTGTGAAACAGCTTGGTTTTACTCAACTGGGCCACGTATGTTTTTGTGTGTGTAGATGACTAATGTGCAACTTGAAATCTTATGTCAAAAATGGAAAACATTTTAGTTTCAAAGCTCAGTTTCCTAATGCTTACAGGGTGGTGTGAAATTAAGATATGATGCAACCGAGTGGTAAACATGCCCCTTTGCCAAATTTTAGAAATATTTTGCTGGCTTTCAGCTCAAAATTAACATGGATAAAAATTAAAAATAAAAAACAGTAGCTGTACCACTGCAAAGTATCTGAGATTAGATTTATTTCTGCTGTGGAGCACAAAGCCTTTACTAAGGTGGAGTTATTTTTTTGGTTTGGTTTTTTTGTCCTTGAAATGAAGCATTCTGAACTGTTTGTTTTGATTTGAGCTTATTCGTGTGAGTCTTGTCTTGGCTTCAGCAGCCTGTAGTTTTAATATGCTTTTGTGTTTCTGAAATGATATTCCTTACGTGTCATACTTTCCTAAAGCTATGGCAAGTATGGGAAAATACTACAAGACAAGCCTCATATTTTCCAGTTTTTCTTGCACTTTCATAAAAGCATCAGCTTTGCCTGTCAACTTTGCTCTTTTTTTAGTCTTTCCTCTGTCTTTTCTCCCTCCTGTTGGAGCTGTATTGTTTTCAGCTTTGTATTGACTTTTTTTTTTTTGTGTGGCTTCTACAGGATTTGTCACTGTGAAGGGGATGATGAGAGTCCTCTGATCACACCTTGCCACTGCACAGGGAGCCTGCGCTTTGTCCACCAGGCCTGTCTGCAGCAGTGGATCAAGAGCTCTGACACCCGCTGCTGTGAGCTCTGTAAATATGAGTTCATCATGGAGACAAAGCTCAAACCCTTGCGCAAGGTAAGTGTGTATACATATTTCTTTCAGGTGGAAGGCATGGATAGCTAGAGCTTTAAATCCATAGTTTATACGCAGATGATAAATTCAGAGCCTAACTAATCTCACATTCCTTTGTAAGGAGGCTGAAAATGCCAAAAAATGGCTTTGAAGCAGCTTTCATGAGCAGAAACTCAATGAGGGGTGGGGGTGGGTGGGGGTGGCTAACCATTTCAAATTGTTTAGATGAAGCTTACTTCCCTTAAAGGCTCTTATCAATCACCTGGCCTGGAGATAGCAGGACACTAATTAAAATTCTTCCACCCCTCATTAGTTGCACAAAAGGCCTTAGACAAATGCGCTGCTCCTAATAGCTTCTCAATCCCAGGGGTGAATACTGAAATTGTTCATGTGTAAGTGCCCAAAGAAATTCAAGATGTGGACCATTTTGTTTCGGGATCAAATGACGGTTTCACGTTGTCCTGAGACAATTTTTTTTATTTTTTTTTTTTATTGCGATTGTGAGTAATGCATTTGGATGTTGTGAGAAATCACACAGTTTATTTGCAGAGTTAATCTGATGGTGCTTGCATTGAATCTTGGGGTTTTTGTATTGCTGGGCTCAGTTCCAGTATGATGAATCGTGCAGACAAGGTGCTGGGCTGTTGACTGAGCAGGTCTGGCAGGTAGCAGGATGCTCCTCAGTGTGCTGGATCCAGCGTGCCACTTCTCTTCTGCATCTTTTTCACATTACCAAGAAATGTTGTGTAGCACTGAATCCTAATTCTTGTTCCTAAAAATTACCTAGAAATAGGAACAGGGGAAAATAAAACAGAAAAAAGTCAGTATATACAGAATACTTTGGGTTTAAGAGCCTGATTATTATTATCATTATTATTGTATCATCGTTGTTGTTGTTATTATTAATTTTTATTATTATTATTATTATTATTATTATTATTATTATTATTATTATTATTATTATTATTATTATTATAGTATCATCGTTATTATTATTATTTTAACTTAGTTTTTAAAATTTGACATGTATAGTGTCTCATTTCAAATCAGCTTTGATTTTACATGTGGATAGACCCCCTCCACGGTTGTGCATTTGCGTGAAACATGGCTGCCATGAATAATTCACAAGATAGTGGTGCGAACAAAATTCAAATATAATTCACAAATTAGTCTAAAATCTAGAAATGGTCTAAAAGTCTAAAATTGAAATATAAAAAAAAAAACTGGCATTTTTTTTAGTTTTTTGTGTTAGATTAAAAAATGAAAAAACGTAATAAAATGTCACTTTTAAATTTTTGTTTTATTTTTGATTGACAATTGAAAATGGAAAGAATGAATGATACACGGATTGGTAAAGTTACTGAACTTTAACATGGACATTTTCATTTTAAAGTTCTCCCAGACGGAAGATTTGACAGAAACAAGGTTATTTGTAACAACTGACAAGTTGAACTCCCCGTTAAAGGTTTCTGCTTTTACCTCAGAAATCGCCTGTTTTAATGTTCTGATTCTGCTGAGCCACAGTCATTTTGTTGGATTTATTTGTAGACTTTATATATATATATATATATATATATATATATATATATATATATATATATATATATATATATATATATATATATATATATATATATATATATATATATATATATATATATATATATATATATATATATATATATATATATGTGTATACAGGATGACATTAATGCCCTGGCAGTGTCAATAAGCTTTATTTTATTTTACATTTTTTAAGATGAGATTTACACTAGATATGTGTTACTGACAAGTGCTGATGTTAAAAGTGTTTGAACAACAAATGTTATGACACTTTAGTTTATATGGCAGCAAAACATTTCAATAAAAGTGCATTTTACACTACTTTTGAATTCATTATTTGATTTTGCGTATACAATGCGATTAATCGTGATTAATCAGGAGAAATAATGCGATTAATCGCAATTAAAAATTTTAATTATTGCCCAGCCCTAACATATATAGATAAAATAAACATTAGATAAAGTACATTTAGAAGGTTTTAGCATTAGGCATGCAGACTTCTTCTAAAAACAGGTATGACAGAATGGGTCGCTCTCAGGAGCTCAGTGACTTCCAGCGTAGAACTGTGATAGGATGCCACCTGTGCAATAGGTCCAGTTGTGAAATTTCCTCGCTAATAAATATTCCACAATTAACTGATAGTGGTATTATGCCAAAGTATAATAACATATAAAAACAGCAACTGAGCCACGCAGTGGTAGGTCATGTAAAATCACAGTGGAGTCAGTGGATGCTGCGGCGCATCGTCAACTTAATTTGAGTCAATAACTACAGACCTCCAGACTTCATGTAGCCTTCATCTTAGCTTGAGAACAGTGTGTAGAGAGTTTCATGAATGGGTTTCCGTGCACAAGCAGCTGCATCCAAACCTCACATCACCAAGTGCAATCCAGTGCAATGCAAAGCGTCAGATGCAGTGGTGTTCAGCAGGCCGCCACCGGACTCTAAGAGCAGTGGAGACGTGTTCTCTGGAGTGACGAATCACGCACATCTGTCTGGCAGTGGATGAATGAGTCTGGGTTTGTCTGACTGCATTGTTCCAAGTGTAAAGTTTGGTGGAGCGAGGATGATGGTGTGGAGTTGTTTTTCAGAAGCTGGACTCGGCCCTTCAGTTCCAGTGAAAGAAACTCTTAATGCTTCTGCATACTGAGTTTTTTTGGGGAAAATCTCATGCTCCCAACTTAGTGGGAACAGTCTGGAACAGGAAGGGGGATGGCCCCTTCCTGTTCCAACATGACTGCACATCAGTGCACAAAGCAAGGTCCATACAGGCATGGATGAGGAAGTTTGATGTGGAAGGGTCTTGACCTTAACCCGACAGAAAACCTTTGGGATGAATTAGAGCGAAGACTGGGAGCCAGGCCTTCTTGTCTAAAATGAGTGTCAAACATATCTAACCTTACAAATGGAATTCAAAAAATATAAACGCACCCCTAAACCTTGGTAAAGCCTTCCTCAAATAGTTGAAGCCGTTATAGCTGCAAAGGCTGGACCAACATCGTATTTAACCCAGTGGATTGAGAATGGGATGTCTCTCAAGTTCAAATACGACTGAAGGCAGACGAGTGAATACTTTTGGCAATATGGTGTATTTTAAAACGACCTAATAGCAAAGCGGCCAGGATGATATCCCAACTCTTTGTTCTGAAAATAGAAGGGGGGTGTCCAAATTATTTAAAACTTTATAAGGCTTTGTTTTGGATTTGTCATAATCACAAATGGTGTCGATTTGAAGTTATTTAGATTTCTATAACTGCATAGTTTACAGTGAAATGTGGTGGAACTGGGGGTCCCCTGATCCCACCTGTGATGTCTGCCCATCGAGTGAACAGTTTAATCACTATTAGTACTCTTTTTACTGATCTTCTCTGTATTGTCTGTGAATGTGTTATTGCCCTTTTTGCTCTCCACTAACCTCTATCTTTTGTCTGTGGCAGTGGGAGAAATTACAGATGACGGCAAGTGAAAGAAGGAAGATCATGTGT
The DNA here is from genome assembly GCA_018398805.1 of Hirundichthys speculiger. NCBI lineage: Eukaryota > Metazoa > Chordata > Actinopteri > Beloniformes > Exocoetidae > Hirundichthys > Hirundichthys speculiger. Next base: position 6,078,323 of record JAGFBZ010000344.1, on the reverse strand, counting down.
TCGGTCACCTTCCATGTCATCGCCATCACGTGTGTGGTGTGGTCACTCTACGTTCTCATCGACAGAACAGCAGAGGAAATCAAACTAGGTCAGCCCAGACTCAGATGCACAGACAGACACTCGAGCGTTAACGTAGCATCATCGCTTGTGCTGCTGTAGATTAAATGCTGTGTTGGTTGTCAGCCATTCATCCACAATCTTCTGTCATCTCCAAGTCATTAATGCACAGATTTTAGGCAAATCGGCATTACTGTTCTTATCTAACTGGCACGCGTACACAGTGTGAAGAGACTGACATGTTCCTTAAAGCTGGAAAATATGTGGGTGTAATTCACATGCAGAAGTTCAGTGGGCGTCACAGCTGAGACTAAACAAATGGTTAGAACGGTTTACTAACGGCTGTAGAGGTTTTTTTTTTTTAGTTTTTATTTAAATTTGAATTCAATTCAGATGTGCAACCACTCTTTTCCCTGTCTAAAGGGAGTTTAAATAATATATATTTAATAACATCTAATTGATGTTTTGTTGACTTAATACATTCTGAAATGTCAGAAGAATTTTACTGTGGTAACAAATGCTGAACTATTTCCTGGCAGAGTTAAGCACAAGGTTGCAGAGCAACCAGATATCTGTATCATTGTGCAGATTAGATGATTACAGAGTTGGAAATCGATGTAAGGGGGCTTGTACGCAGTAGAGCGCATGCACAACTTGATGAGATCATGAATATGCTAATTAGCACATTAACCCGTCTAACAATGTTGAGTGATTTTTTTTTTTTTCTGCCTCCTAAGTATGTTTTAGCTACATTTCATTGGAAGTTGTTTGTGCACCTGCTTCCTCTTCTTTTAAAGTCTTTGAAGTTCCTGATTCTTGTACCCTCCAGACATGAGTCGTATCAAACTTTCATCTAACACACTACGTCACATTACTCAAAATTACAAATTTATCTTTAAATCAAAAGTGTTTGTTCTTGTTGCTGACTGAAGAGGCCCAGTTGCTTTTTTCATATTTGCTAATAACTAAAAGTGTTTTTGCCTGATAACAACCTTTCATATTTGCTAGATTATTGCAGTTATATCCAACTGTGACAAACTGCAATCTGCACCTGGTCACAAAGAAAGTTTAGTAAGAAGTCAGGAAGGACCGTATGGTTGTTTAAATCTTCAAAAAGATTAAGAGCGTAAAACCTTTTTATCATGCAGGCAAGGTTGCCTCACACATCCATCATGACCAAAACAAGATAGCAGCAGTTAGTTATGATGGCTGTGCTGTCGCTATCAGGGCTAAAAACAGAGACGGCTGCTTTAATGATGAGCAGTTGTAAAGTCCGCTGGCAGCACGTCTGCTGTTACTCATCACTCCCTTCCTCCCTGGTGTATTTGCTGCTACTGAGGCAACGTACAGATGGAAGAGCAAGCTGTCCCTGTTTAACCCAACCTGATGATTCAGACTTGTCAGAGTCCTTGAGGGCTGTCGGGTGCAGTCATCATGGTGATGCCAAGTAGTTCCTCACCAGTCGCCTTTTTCTGCCAAGTGGTTGTTTTATTCCAAATTTGTTCACAAATAAGAAATTACACAAGAGTAGGAAGAAACACCTTTATCCATATTTGCTCAGCTGCTGCTCATGCTGAACTGCATAGTGAATTACATCCTGCTTGTGCTACTGTAGAGTTATATTTGACTTGACTTTACATTTCTCCACTTTGCTGTTTTAGGATTGTGTGTGTGTCTTTTGTAATACATGATACTTACACTCTCTTTATTCATGCAGCCGGAAGAATCCCAGGTAAACATTTCAACTTTGGCCTTTTGACTTTCACACTGTGTTTTGCCTTCGTCAGCCTTTCTGTCAGCTGTATCCAGTTCTCTTCCAACTGCACTTTATACCCTTTTGCTGCCCTTTCCTGTCTTGATTTCAGGATAGAAACAATCCCTTTTTACCTTAAAGGCTGGTTATGTTTCATACCACCCCACTGAATGTTTGAGTCCAGTAAACCCAGACAGACAGAGCCGTGGAACACATTGTGATTTGTTTTCTGTGTTATGTGACTGAGGGGTTGCATTAATCTCTCCTCACAAAGGTAGACGTACAATAAAATGCAATAAAATGGACAACTCTTTCTATCATGGCTCATGCTGATCACGTTTTATGTTTTTCTAGTGTGGTGAATTTACCACTGATCATACAGCTCATCAATTCATTGTGTTAACTGTACTGTAGATTTTTTTCTCTTCTTTATTTTTTTTCTTTGTGCAATTTCCAGTTTTCCAAAATTTTAGATTTTTTTTTGGACATTTTTTTTGTCTTTATTAGACAGAATTATTGCAGAGGAGTCAGAAAAAAGAGGGGGGACAAAAATGGGCAGTAATATTCACCAATGGTCTCTAACTTGATAAAAACAAAGGCATGTTTTTATTGAATTGTAATATATTCTGATGTCTGAATTTGCCTGGATCCACACTTTAGAATCAATCCAATATCATGGGCTGTCTTGGTATCCAGCAGATATTGCATTATTGGAGAACACAACTTTTATGCAATCAGTCTCAGGAATTTAACTTTTATCCTGTACAGACTAGGGCCCCGATCGTATACCTCCCGCTACCCACTACCCGCAAATTGCAGGTTTAGGAACCTCCGCTAACCACTAATGCAGTCTTCCACCTCCCTAAAGCCGCTACCCGCGTAGCCGACTCCCTTACTCACATTGTAGGCAATGGGCGTGTCTTTTGCGCTTTCCGCAAACTCAGTATCTTGCGATCGCGGGTTTAGGATAGCGGGTAGCGGCTGGTCAGACCACCCGCTACCAGCAACCCGCGATCGCAAGATACCGAGTTTGCGGAAAGCGCACCCCACATGTCGGCGCGTAAAAGAGTGCGTCCGAATGGAATAAATGTGCGTCCACTTGGTCACATATGGACGTGCACAAACGGCTCTACCTCTCGATTACGTATCACCGTATTACTTGCATACGTTTTTATTCTCTTGAGGTCAGAGGATGTCTGGTCAGCAGTTGTGGTGGATGTGGGAATAGTCACGGCCAGACACGTCAGTCTGTACAGCTGTGGTATGATCTCATTCAGATGTTTGCTGTGGAGAAACTAGGAGATCGCAGAACACTGTTGTGGAGTTTCTTGTATCTTGTATCCCTTCATGCTGTGACCCTCTCCTTGCGCTCGGAGCACCTGAGATGCGCTCAGTGGTAGAAAGTAGATGTCATCATACCTGTTCCTCTGCCTCAATGCTCATCCAATGCTACGTTCCGCAGTATTTTAAAAAGCACAACAGCTGCGCCAAGATGCACAGCTGCTCCCAGCACTCCCTGCTGAGAATATGTTCTCGTGGCTCTGCCTGAGCGTGTTTACTTGGAGCGCACCAACTATCTGGGAATTTCAAGTAGCCTATAGGAATTGTCTGTGTAAAAATATTTTTACCTCCACCAAGGAGGTTATGTTTTTGCCAGCGTTTATCTGTCTATCTGTGTACAAGATAACTCAAAGAGTTATGAATGGATTTTATCGCAATCTGTAAATCGCTATATGGGAGGAACTGTTGTGCTTGGCGGAGGTCTGTGCTCTCCGAGTGCTTTTCTAGTTAAGAAATGCTTTTCTGGAAGCTCACTGGCTCTTTTTTTTCTGAGCAGTTCGTCGAAACTTCTACAAAAGTACAAAAAAATAATAATTAAATCATTTGCTCCACATGAGTTAGAGCTAGTTATGTATATATCAGAGCAGAGGAGGAGGAGGAAGGAAGAGGAGGAAGCTCTACAGCAGAGTCCCAGACGAGCTGCGGATGAGAGCTGCTCTGATCTGGATGAAAAGACGCTCCATAGCAGGTTGCGCAACCTGCTCTTAAAGGCAATGGCTACTGACACTGATTGGTTAAACAGGTGGAACGCCCTAACCACTCCCATGCATAATATATACATAATATAGCGATTAGCGCAGGTAAGATCGCAGGTTTAGGGAGGTAGAAGATTGTGTTTTTTGCGGGGGGAACGCCCCTCCTGCTACCTGCTATCCCTTAATAGCGGCTTTAGGAGGTTTGGCGGAAGATTGGGCCCTAGATTATAAATGTTGTAATTCGCTTGGAAATTGCCTGCATTTATATATAGTTGGCTAGACTTGAATAAACTTAAGTTAGGATTAACATTAATCATCTTTTTATGGAAATAAGACACTGCCTACATTTATGCTGCATAAATATTGCTCTGCACACAGAATACTACATGCAAACGTTCCTGTTGCAGATATTGTTGTTCACGTTGAAGCTGTTGTCTACTTCACACCCATTAAATGTCCAGCAGCCTATCCAGCACATCCTTTTCTCTGTGCTCCCTCATCTGTGTACTGTTACCTCCTTGAGACTACAAAAAGTACAAGTTCTAGTCTCTTGACACTTTAAATCTGTTTTATCTTGTCGAACATTTTCCTTTTGTGTCCTGGTTCGTGTTTGACTTCTGCGCTTGTTTCTCTCTCTCTATCTTCTGTGTTCCTCAGGAATCCTGGAATGGCCTTTCTGGACCAAACTCGTGGTGGTGGCCATTGGCTTTACAGGTGGACTGGTTTTCATGTATGTCCAGTGCAAAGTCTACATCCATCTATGGAAGAGACTCAAGGCTTACAACCGAGTCATATATGTGCAGAACCGGCCAGACACGTGTAAAAAGTTGGCGCTGGAGAAGCCGCCTCTTATGGAGCCCAATCTGGACAACAAGGAGGCCTTGGCCCCCACCCAGTCAGACACAAACTCCTCCCAGTACACAGAGACAGAAGACTATAGTATGGAGGTGCTTCATGTCTGACACCAGGCCCATTTTAATTGGTTGCCCTGCTCATACACACAAACAGGCCCACTGTGAAGTAGCAGTCATGGAAATGTTTGGAGACGTTCCCCTCTTTCTGATCCCAGACTGACTTAATGTCCTCCTCTAAATCCTTCCACCTGCAACTTGGATCTCCTCTCCCACACTTCCCCTCCTAGGACCGGACTGCTTGAACTGACATCTATAAATGTCGGAAGGGGGCTGGAGAATACCATTCCACACACACTTTCTTATACATACACGTTCAAATAAACAGGACTGAGATACAGACTCGCACACTTCTGGAGATCTACACGTCTCTGATGCATTTTTTTTTCCCCCTTCCTTGCTCGTGGGTTTATTAGAATTGTTTGTTCTTAAATTCCTGTGAGTCCTAATCTGGATCAATGTAGCGCCGTGTGTTGAATCTCGATACTGAACTCAGATTCCAGATCCTCCCAACTCTGTTGCTGTTATCCATCAGATCGGCATAGGTCTGGGTCTGAGCAGACCCTGATCTGGACATGCAATCGAAGCACTTTTATTTTCAAGCCCCTCAAAACATCTTCATGTAGTTCCTTTCTTTTTCTTTAGTATGACCTAATCCCTTTACGTTGTTCATGGGGAAGAGAACAGTGAAACTTTCCTCAAATGCACATACACTTACAGATTACCCCTTCCTTGGATAATTAAAAAAAAAGAAGGAACTGTGGTTAAAAGGGTTGGAAACACTGAAAGGAACAAAGGCCGAGTCGTGATCAGCCGCATGACTCCTCTGCTCTAACATGAACTTTCTGAAGGCTTTGAGAATGTAATCTTTTTTTTTTTTTTTAATGATTGAAAAAAATAAATAAAATATAATTTAAAAAAAAAAACAAAAAAAACAACAACATTTTTTTACTGGAAATTGTGAAAATAATTTCCATGTCTCAAAAAGGTAATATGAGCCTTAGAGCATAAACAGCGTTGCTCTTTTTGGTTTTACTATCTTGAAATGACACAGTATTTACAGTCTGATATTCCATGTGCAGTTTTTAGTATGTTGATGTGTTTGTTTGGTCATGGGACATGTATGCCTTGAGAAATCCACAGCTTCCTGTTTTCAGCTTGTCCTTTAGTTGCTCTCACTGAGCAGGTGGTGGATTAATTGTACCTTTGCAGACTGCTTTTGATTTAAAAACCAGGCAGATTCTAACTGTGGATTTTAAAGTTTGATTCATTTTGCTCAACAAGTCTTGGAGTCCATTATATTTGTCCTTAAGTCAGCACAGAGCAAAAGGCGTGAAGTCCTATATTTGGATGCAACATCAGACAAGCAGAGGTCAAAGATTCACTGTTGATGCCTTGTTTTTTTTTTCTCCAGATTCTCTCACATGGTCCAGGATGTCTATTTTAGTTTTTCATCACAAGACAGCAAGCTTGTTGCCTCTCATTTCATTGTTTTTTTCACATCTGGGCTCACGTGTGATAGTGATAGAGTGCTGATGAGAAGCTGATAGTGAAGTCGGAAACCGGCAGCAGTTGATTTCTTTTGGCAATGATGCATTTCTGGGCTTACATTCAGTGTAAGTGCTTTGCTTTTTTTTTTTTTTTGTGGGAACACAGCAATGCCAGGCTCATGTTGAGCTTCACAGCCATTCCAGCAACGTGCACATTTTCAGAAAATGTCTTTGATACCAGTAAACCGTTTGTGAACAATGACGATCCACCAATATACGTACCTGACAATTACTGCTCAGCAGCAGCAATAAATAAAACAGCTTTGTTTTTATGAGAATGCATTCTGTATTTACTGTATGTATATTGCCCCATGGTGATTTGGTATCCAGCATCATTTTAAATACATATGAGCTGAGAGAGTTGTTGTGACTGGTTGGATTAAGACAGAAATGTGAGGCTCCTCTGAAACGTCAGTACCCAGGGGCCTCGGTGCAATTAGACAGCTAAAAAGTGCAATTACCGTTTAGTTGTTGTTTTGTACTGCAGTAATGTACTGGTGTTTAATGGCCAGGGTGTCCTCCCAATATATTTGTTTTTTTTTGGTGGTGTATTTATTTTTAACAGAAAACAGTATATTTTTTTTTCTCAAATTCCACTTTCATCTGTAATTGTATGCAATTTACACTGTTATTTTTTTTCTTTTCTTCCCCAGGGATAAATGAAACAAATTCACTTCCACTCTTTTTGGCCAATTTAGTTTTTCATTTGGATGTAAATAGCTGAATATGCTCTTCTTTCTCACTTTTTTCTTTTTTTTTTCCAGTTAAATTTAGATTTTGTATAGCTCTTCCATAGCTAGAATCCATTGTCTTTTATTTTTTATTTTTTTGTACAGTTTCCCCTGGATGGAAGATTAGAGCGATGGACTTTACATTTATACTTTAAACTCACAGGAGCTGGCTCCTTCCATGACATCTGAAACAGAAGTTTTGCTGTAGATCTGATGAAGTTTTAGGCCATTTCAGAATGCAAATCCTCATTCAAATGCAGCATTTTCCCTTTTATTTCCCTTTCATCCCACCAGTTTTTTTTTTTTTTGTTTGTTTGTTTTTGTAGACATGGATTAAATATAGTCGGACTAAAAGGGGGGGAAAAAATCAAATGAAGATCTCCACTCAACAAGTTTTTAGTCTGCTTGTCCTAATTCATGTCTGGGAAACTGAGTCTGAGGCTCATTAGTAGATTTTCCTGTTTTTACCCAATCACTTATATTTAATCATGTCTGGGACTAGTGTAACTTAAAGCTTCATTTGTTTACTACTGAACAGACTTGAACATATGACTGTTCCCTTGTCTTATATCATTCCACAAGTTTGTCTGTGAATTTACTTTGATAGTAATTGTAAAGAATTCAGTTAAAGTACTTCTGTTTTTAAGAGAAATATTGATGTGTCTCAGTTGATTTCCCATGTTTGAACAAAAATGTAGAATAATAATAAACAAATTAAAAATTAAGTTACTTTTAAATACTCTGGGTCATTTTCAATCAATCAAAACTTTATTTATATAGCACTTTTCATACACATGAAATGCAACACAAAGTGCTTCACAAAATAAAATCAGACATAAAACAGGAACAAAAACACATAATAAAAACCCGTCCGTCTCACCCCCACACATACAACTGTGCACACGCAGCACAAAGTAACATGGCTGAGCAATGAGGATCCAGGTGAGGAGGAACCACCCATGAGAGGCCACACCGAGAGGTGCCACAACCTGCGACCACGGGGAGCGTCGTCCCAGAGACCACCTCAACCCAAATAGACCCACACATTGTGCAGCCCCCCCCCCCAGTCCTCCAGGCTCGAGGGATCTCCATGACCACACCCCTGCGGGCAGACCAGACACAACTCCCAGTGTGGAGGGCCCCCAAGAGGAAACACTGGAGCTGAAAACTAAAAGATCAAAAGACAATAAAAAAGAATAAAAACAAACAGTAGATACAATGATGATAAAATGTAGAAATTTGAAGATGTAAAAGCTATGGGTTGAAAAATAGAATTGAAAAATTTATGGTAATAAAATGCACAAAGACTCAAAAATAAAATAAATCATTAAAATCATTACGGATTAAAGACAGTAAGATAAAAGAAATAAAAGAGTAAAAGAAATCATGTAAAAGCCAGATTAAAAAGGTGAGTCTTGAGCCTCCTTTTAAAAATCTCAACAGTCTCTGCGGTCCTGGTGTTTTCTGGCAGGCTGGTCCACAGATGAGAGCCATAATGGCTGAAGGAGGCCTCACCCTGGGTTTTTGTTCCAACTCTTGGTTTGATTAAAGGCCAGTACCAGAGGACCTCAGGGTCCGCGAGGGTTGATATGGTAAAGGCAGGTCAGATAAATAAGATGGCCCAAGACCGTTAAGACATTTAAAAACCAATAAAAGAACCTTAAAGTTGATCCTGAAACACACAGTAAGCCAATGCAGTGATTTTAGAACGGGTGTTAAGTGTTCTGGGTTTTGGGTTTGTAAATTTTTGGGTTTGTCAAGCATTATAAAGCTGATGGGATTTGAGCACAGCTGTCACTTTTTCAAAAGTGTGAGGTTGCATCAGTTTTGTCAGATGTGCAGCTGTTTTGTAAAGGAAGGAATGACAGACTTGTATTATGGTATTTACACCTGCTCCCTTAATCATTTAAAAGCAAGGGGGTAAGGGTTGGAAAGGCTCTAAAAATGTTCACTGAGTGCTTGTGTGCTTAAATCTAGAGCAGTCATAATCACTCTTTAGATAACAACCTCAGAGAGATCACAATGATATGTGACTTGAATAGATTTTTAAAAAAGAAAAACAAAAAGCCCAGTTCTGACCTATTATGTAAACAAATCAAGATTGTCACTTGCTGATATTCTCCTTTGTCTCCTATGGTGTTGTAGGCCACTTAGATAAAACCATCAGAATGTACAGTAACACATGGTAAATAGCAGAACAAAAAAAAACACCTCCTCCTAAAGATCAACAATTACACACTTGGTTAAAAAGGAGTTTTCTGACGGCATAACGGGGGAAGCTATTCAATGTGCTGTGATAAAATGAGTTTTAACTCTCAGACAGCAACGCTGTTTGGGATTTTGTCAGGAGACATGTTGTAATAGGGCAGCTTCTTTCCCTCATTCCTCTTCTTGATGGAGCTGGTTATTTCTGCCAATTGCCTCCTGAACTTTTGCATGGCATCCTTTACTGGCTTCTCTATGAAATGTTCGTCTGGATACATGCCCAAGTACAGCTGCAAGGAGAGACGAGGCACGTTTATCCCAAAGGTGCGCTGCACATTAACAAAACAAAACAAGCTTGTAACAGACTTCAAATGATTGCTTTGGCTTGTCCTTCAATCACTCAGCCTGAACTGAGTCACACAAGTGTTTAAATGATTGCACATGTCATTGGATGGGTCTGTTCCTTGTATACCTCGTTCTCCTGGTATTGGCTGAGGGCCCAGACAGCCCCCAGGTGCCAGCTGGAGCGCCCGCGATCAGGGAGGCTCTCAATGATCAAGTTCACATCTGCCAGGCCCTTCTCCTGTGGAGGGCCCTTCCGCATGGTAGATGGAGCATTGGGGATCCAAGAACACCAGTCATACTGCACACAAAGACACCAGCACTGTTCTTAAGTGTTCTTCCTGCAAAATTCTGCTCAAGCAGTTCACCGATCTACTTATTATTTCCACATCAGTACAGTTGATTTACACTCTAGGAAAAGTACTTAACACTAGGTCCACTGTAATCATTCGCAACAATGCCTCTTGGCAACTGATTGATGTGTCATTCCTTTGTAGAACAATCTAAAAAAAAAATAATTCTACAGAACCATTTTTTATAATCCCTCTTTCAGATTTTATAAATTTATAAATTTCCTCAAATGCATCTAAATGAGTATTATCAATGTATGAATGCGTCTCCCATCTCTCGACAACCTACCTGTCCAAAGTTCACAGCTGCATGCTGGGCTGAAGCGGTGAACACAATCACGGTCAGGTACTCTATCAGCTCCTCACGTGATTTCAGGGACTTGGGAAACTCTGTGCACAGGTTGAAGGCGCAAAGAATGTCTTTATAAAACCACTTTTTCTTCTTTGGTAATCATAGTGAGGAACATCTTTGCACAAGTGATGGTGAAATGCAAGAGGGGATTACAACACCGGGGATCAGATAGTGTCACAATCAGACAACCTCTCTGCACCTTGAAACCACTCATCCAAAACAGATGACATTTTTACAGTGCTGTCTATTCCCTGGTGCACCTGTCTTCCTCTGATTAATGAAACAGTGAGCAGATTAATGTCATCTTTCTAATAGAAAACAAACCGTACGATCCCCGTCTAGTGTTGCAATTTGTTTGTTACTGAGATGTTGACAAAAAAGATGTACGTAATGCGTACTGACCACAATGATCAAAGTCCTGCATGCCAAAGCTGCATACGTCCTTAATGAAGGCCTGGATTTCTTCATCCTCCTGCACATCATCATCGCCGGTGTAGTAAATATTCACCACATCGGACACAAAGCTGTCGGAAAGGAAATAGGACTGCTTTCACAAACTGAGAAAATAAACAACTGGCATTTCGCCACAGTCACAGACGAGGGCAGAAATGTTACACAGTTTTATGCAATCTCACCACTTAGCCCTTGGTATGACTTCTCTGGCCCTCAACCACAACAAATATTCACCTGTGGTCTTGACCCTCACCTCATGGTGGCCTCCCACACTTTGTAGCCATCGTCTCTGTAGAAGTAGGTTGGAAGATCCTCTTTTTTGTCCACACCATGGGACTTTATCATATCAGGGAAGCAGAGAGACCTGAAGGTAAGAGACTTCATGGCCTTCTGGACAAGCTGGACGTGACCACCTCCACCTGTTGCATTTGCCTTAATAAGGATAGAGCACATTGAATATCACTTGTTTCATGGAATATATCATGGTATTGCAATCAGGTGTAATTAAAATCCTAATGTTATTTAAATGCCTGCTTTTTGCCATATGAGAGCTGAGATAGACTCCAGCAAATCCATGTGACCCTGCAGAGGACTAAGCAGGTCTGGATGGATGTTGTTTCAATGACATCCATCGATGTCCAACACACATTGTTAAAGAAATGTATCACAGCTAAGAGGAGGGAAAAAAATCTGATCTCTGAATCCCTATCTTAAGATTTTGAACACTCCAAACTCAGACAACATACAAATGAACAAAATAGAAGAATAAATCTTCCTCCCCTTCAGTAGTTGACAGTGTGCACGGTTGGGCTTTGTTTCAAATCTAATGGACACATGACACCAAAACAAAATAATTTTCAAATGGGCAGCATTATGTTTGCAAGAACAAAAATTCTTCATTCCACTACATGAAAGTGACACTTGACAGTGGTAGTTTTATGGTTTAGGCCTGTTTTGTATCATGGAAGAGCTGAAATTACTCCAGCTCATTGGGAATGTTTAGCAGCAACTATTGCCACATGAGCATGTCACACCAGAAATTTGAAGTAAAGCTTCACATCCTGTCATATTTTATCATTAACAGCTGAAACACAAAATGTAGAAACTTGCCTCATTTAATTAATTTTTTGAATTAGCTTGTCTTTTTTAGAGAGGCTCATCTTCCTCTACAAAAATATAAGCTTTGTGATTCTTATATCAAAATATAAAAGAAGTCTGAAGTGATCAAAAACTTCAAGGCATCATTTAATAATGTGACCAAATTTCCCTTCAACTGTCTACAGTGCTGAGTAGAATCTAAACTTCTGTGGACTTTTATTCTCTCCTCTCTTCTCCGTCACATGTTTTAATGTTTCCTTCACACCTTTTTTTAATTTGTCTACAAGCCTCACCTTGTCGAAGATGCCACACTCACAGATGAGCTGCTCTCTGGCCTTGGTGTTGATAGCAATAGTGTAACGGATGTGTGGTATGAGAAGCTGCGAGAAGAAATACTAAATTAATCAGTCAACCGCGCAATCAATAAATCCATCACTCACTGAAACAGTGTGATACCTTAAACACAGGGTGAACAGCAGGAAGCTGTCTGTACATGGCGATGCCAAACACCTCCGTCATCAGATGTGTCTTGAGCAGATGTGTGATAGTCTGATGATGCTGGAAGTCAGCTGAGCGAACCCAGATCTTCGCCAACAGCCAGTCATACTGACTGTCAGTAGGAAGGAAGATTGGGTTTTCATCTGGATCCTGGTCAAGCTTAAAAAGACAGACAGGACCCAGTAAATACTCAGATGTCAGCAGGGTCTATACCTCATATAGCTGTTGCAGCACAAACCTGCTGAACTCACTCTACCTGGATGGCTATGGGCATGATCTTGTTGTGAAGGTTCTTGTACAGCAGACAGATCGGAGCTGCCAAGAACTGCAGAGTGCACGGGTCCGTGCAGTTTGCTTTGATGCCATCTAATATGTGGTAGTCCACTATGAAGATGTTACCTGCCTAGAGCCAGAAGAGTGGTGCACATATGGTACATCAGTCAGAGCATCCAAAAGTGACAGAATTGTTGTCCTTAACAGAATAAAGTACATCATTAAGGTTTTGGGGTTTTGTTGTTTAATTTTGGAAAGCTAAAAATATATTGCCATCATTGCCAACCTCAATTTCTTCCTCCAGCGTCAGTTCCCTTTCCAAGCTAACAGAAACCATCTCATTAGTGACAGGAAAATTGTCTGGAAGCTTTGTGCACTTTTGAATCACAACTGGGTTGCAACCATTCAGAAACTGGTAACCGAATATGAAATCCTCTTTCCAGTGTTGCATCACATACTCTGAAAATATAAAAATAGAGAACATATGATATGATATGATATGATATGATATGATGATATGATATGATATGATATGATATGATATGATATGATATGATATGATATGATATGATATGATATGATATGATATGATATGATATGATATGATATGATATGATAATGCTGACCTGAGATTGTGTTTTTGATTCTCACAAAGATTTTCTCAAAGTCAGCGAAGTCACTCCAGGAGGACTGGAACATGTGCATGAACTGATTCACACAAAGGTTCTCTATTCTGGAAAATCACATTTGATAAATTATTCACATCAGTTGATCTTGTGTATTCTTTCAACATGTTATTGACACAAAACTTTATTTCATTACAAGACTGTAATAAATCTGAAATTAATGTGGAGAGAAAATTTGTGTTTTATAACATATAATTATGATCATTTTCAGGGTTTTTTGGGGTTTTTTTTCTTGCTAATTTACTTACAATTTCTGTCAACAAAGATTGCATTTCTCACCTGTACTATTGTCTAATGTAGTATTGCTTGGACCAAACTACATTAGACTCTTGGCTTTGAGACCTTTTGTATGATGCAACCTGTTTTGTTTTGATCTGTTTTGTGTTACTGTGTCTATGTGCAGGTTTACACACATGCACAAGAGAGCCATGCAAATATTCATGGTGATAAACTCACAGTAACATCTCTGTTTTGTTTTGTCCACACTTAATCCAGAGAATAGAAGCATACTGCGAGCCGCCAATTCAGTTTAATAAAATGCCCCTGAGGTTTTAGCTCCACAGAGCTCCTCTGTTCTGGACTGTTCTGGACACAACTGACTTCACAACCACTGCATATTTTCTATTTCAATTGTCCCTTTATTTCAAACAGGTGGCTGCACGTACGCCTTACTGTAGTTGAGTATGAAGTCCACCCCCTTCTCACTGTCAAACTGGATGTCTCGGGGCAGATCCCTGTGTCTGTTTGCATCTATGCTCATAGGAAAGCCTGGCTGCCACTCCTTCCACCTACAAAGAGGCAGCAGAAATCTCAATAACAGTGTCAGGCCTCCCACACTGCATCAGTAAAGTGAACTTGCCTGTAGTTTTTTTTCCTCATTTCCAGTTCTTTTAGCCTGTGCTGCTTGACAATGCTGGTTTTATCATGCTGAGGCAGAAATGCTACAGCAGACACAAGACAAAGTAAGGGACAGAGTCAAATGTCTGATTATGGACTGTAAACTCTGGCCAGATGAGAAAGGTAAAACAGACTTGTTAAGCAGCAAAAGAAAGAAAGTGATAACTACCTCGTCCATCTCGCAGTACCACTTCCTTGTCATCCACCAGCCAACGGAAGCAGGGAAACTCGATGTAATCTCCATCTGGGGTCTTGACTGTGATGTACCTACAGTACCAGTCATCATGCATCCAATACTTCTTCTTCTCAATCTTCACCAGCACGATATCACCAAGGTTCTCACCAACATTCACCTCATAGGAATCTACCTGCAATCCAGCCATCAATTACTGTAAAAAGATGCTGGAAATATATTGTATATTGTAGTTGTGCATTATTTATGTTTTAATGGGAAAAAAGACATCAATGTCACATGCCCTTTTTTTAGGAATAAAAAAATTAAACATTAAAATATATATATTTTTTAGGAATATCAATTTAATAACTTGTGTGAAAATATTTACAGATTTCCTGACACTTCAGTAATAATTATATATTTATTTAGTCAAGTCATTTGATTAACTTTTGCCATCTTTAAGCATTGAATCAAAAAAAAAAACTCTACTTACGAACGTCTCTACATACGAAATTTTCAGGTTACGAAATGCTTCAACGGGAAAATATTTCCCCCGTTGCGAAAAAAATGTCAGGAGACGAAAGGCAAAAATACAGTACGCGCTGCTACGTGCAGCTCTCAGAGTTTACCGAACGTAAACATAGCTGTCGGCTTGTATCTCTGTTTGAAGGTGGTGCGTCCGAGCTGCTCTGCCATTGGCTATCGCTTA
The DNA here is from genome assembly GCA_018398805.1 of Hirundichthys speculiger. NCBI lineage: Eukaryota > Metazoa > Chordata > Actinopteri > Beloniformes > Exocoetidae > Hirundichthys > Hirundichthys speculiger. Next base: position 6,063,247 of record JAGFBZ010000344.1, on the reverse strand, counting down.
GCATCTTCCTGGCATCCCATTGGCTAGGAGGGCCCATTGTGTGTATGAGCGCAACCCAGGTAAATAAAGAATTTTTACCTCCGCCAAGGCGGTTATGTTTTTGCCGGTGTTTATCTGTCTGTCTGTCTGTGTTCATCAAAAAGTTATGGGTGGATTTTGATTAAATTTTCAGGAGTTGTCGGAAATGTGAACAGAAAGAACTGATTTCATTTTGGGTGTGATCCGGAGGAAATCCTGGATTCTGGATCTTGGTGGTAGAACTTGGTGGAGGTTTGCGCTCCCCGAGTGCTTTTCTAGTTCTAACATGTGTTTCTTAAAGGTTTTTATGTCATTTCATGTATTATTTATAATTTATAAAAAAAAAATCATGTTCGAATTTTGGGGGGCTTGGAGCGGATTAGGGCATTTACATGGAAAACACGTCTCTACTTACGAAATTTTCAGGTTACCAAACTACTTCCAGAACCAATTAATTTCGTAAATAGAGGTGCCGGTAAAATACGGTTCGGTACGACCTGCACGGGACAATATGCTTTTATGTCTCGCGGTATTTATGTTCCAATAACTTTGCATTGGACTTGCACGTGAGCGTGCGTGCCTTTTAGACAACAGGTCCGCCACTGCATGTCAATGTCCACTCACCTTTGGCCGGTTCGCTACAACTCATAGACGCAGGAAATGGAAAAAAAAAAAAAAAAAACAAGCAGGCATGGCCAGCGGTAGCGGAGAAGTTGGGAGAAAACTTATTTAAATCACCAGCATGGGAGCATTTTGGTTTTGCTGTTGAATACACCGGCGAGGGAGTGAAAACAGTTAACAGTTAACGGAACGCAATCTTCCACCTCCCTAAACCTGGATTTTACCTGCGTAAGATCCAGTTGTTACCAGTTGTGCTTTTTAAAATACTGCAGAATGAATCATCGGATGCGCATTTAAAGATCACAAACAATTAATGTTCCTGTCCCTCCTCGACCACCAACAGTTTCAGACATATCGGAAAATAAATTCCCGCATCCAACCTTTTACCAGCTTGACACCAGACACAGAAATCTTAGTTTCCTCTACAGCAGACATCTGAATGAGAGCTGCCACAGCTGTACATTTATTCCATCTGGACACGCTCTTTTACGCACCGACATGCGAGTTGCGCTTTCCGCAAATTTGGTATCTTGCGATCGCGGGTTTAGGGTAGCGGGTGGTCTGAAACTGTACCGAAGCCATACCGAAACCGTGACACAAAAACCACGGTACGGACCGTACCGTGAGTCACCTGTACTGTTGCACCCCTAATATATATATATATATATTAGGGGTGTTGCATGTCAGCGCGTAAAAGAGCACGTCCAAATAGAATAAATGTGCATCCACCTGGTCAGATGTGGACGTGCACAAACAGCTCTACCTCTCAATTACGCATCACCGTATTACTTGCATATGTTTTTATTCTCTTGAGGTCAGAGGATGTCTGGTCAGCAGTTGTGGTGGATGTGGGAATAGTCACGGCCAGACAAGTCAGTCTATACAGCTGTGGCATGATCTCATTCAGATGTTTGCTGTGGAGGAAACCAAAGAGATCTTTGTCTCTGATGTCAAGCTGGAAAAGGTTGGATGTGGGAATTTATTTCCAATATGTCTGAAACTGTTGGTGGTCGAGGAGGGACAGGAACATTAATTGTTCGTGATCTTTAAATGGGCATCCAACGATCGTTCTGCAGTATTTTAAAAAGCACATCAGCCAGACCAAGACGCACAACTGGATCTTACGCAGGTAAGATCCTGGGTTTAGGGAGGTGGAAGATTGCGTTCTGTTAACTGTTAACTGTTTTCACTCCCTCACCGGTGTATTCAACAGCAAAACCAAAATGCTCCCATGCCGGCGATTAAAAAAAGTTTTTCCCAATTTCTCCGCTACCGCTGGCCATGCCTGCTTGTTTTTTTTTGTTTTTTTTTTCTTTTTCTGCATCTATGACCTGCAGCCAACCAGCCAAAGTGTGATAGGCTGGTCACTGTGAGTGAGTGGAGCGAGTGGACATTGACATGGAGTGGCGGACCTGTTGCCTAAAAGGCACGCACGCTCACGTGTAAGTCCAATGCAAAGTTATTGGAACATAAATACCGCGGGACATAAAAGCGTCCCATGTCCCGTGCAGGTCGTGCCGAACTGTACCGTATTTTACCGAGTACCGTTGCATCCCTAATATATATAGAGAGAGAGAGAGAGAGAGAGAGAGATATATATATATATATATATATATATATATATATATATATATATATATAGATATATATATATATATATACATATACACACATATACATATATAAATTTATATGGGGCTTTAAATAGAAAGAAGTCATTTTCTGTTGTAACTAAAGCCCTACTACTTTTTTCCTGCACCCTGCCTGCCATGAAGCCATTTCACAGTCACCACAAAACAACAGGAAACTCACCCAAGTTATCAAAGTAACTTAAAAGTAACTTGTATGTACAACTACTACAGCTATTAATGGTTATTATTATTGCCATTACTATTATTATTACTTGTTTATAAGTAGCTTAAGTGGAAAAAAATAAATTTCTGTGTTCACTTTTAGTTCAACTTCCTCCAGCTAAAACTTTGGTTTTTAAGAAGCTTCCTCAAAACACAATCCAAGCTTTAAATCAAGCTAAAGATCAAATTAATACATTAATGGAATCATTTGTATTTTTATATTATGACTGTCACATAATGCTGTAAATTTTCTGACTGAACAAATGTATTTTTGCATCCAATAATACATCCTACAAAACTTGAAAAAAGAAGTGTGACAGTCAATATAACCTGTCTAGAATATACTTAAATTTATTTAGTCATATCAATGACAAACTTTCATTACACTGTAAAGACTTACATTTGTTTTTTTTTTTGTTTTTGGTTTTTTTTTAGCTTGAACTGTTACCCTCACTTTAATTATATTGAGTCAAAATTAAAAAGGTTTTTTGTATTTCCTATCAAAGCATTCAGAAAAGCCTAATTTTAAAGCAGAATTCATCTCAAGTTACATTTGTAGCTTCTCCCTCTTGCAGCTACCAATCTGCACACCCAGTGTTTGCCTGCAGCCGTTTCTGTCATGTATTAGAAGACACAAATAAAAGTATTTGTTGCACAGTAATCTTCTCAACACAGCATCACTCACCGCCCCCCGCTCAAAGTCATTGTACAGAGGTTTGTCTAGAAGTGTTTTCTCGCTGCACTGCTCCTCGCCAACCAGAGTAATGTAGATATAGTCATCCGTCCCTGCAAACCACTGGTTCCCTGTGGCAATGGTCACTGTGTAAGAAGCCATGGCACCCTAAAAGGATGAAAAAGATTCCAAAAACATGTAAATGTCCTTAAAAGCTGAAGAAATCGGCAGGAAAACCTATTCTACTCTCATCCACGAAAGGCTTCTGTCAAAATCTGTCCTTAAGTATTATTTCTATCACTGATGAAAGCTCACTTCTTCCTTTATCTCTTGCTCAAACACAAAAGCAATGTGAAATCACTCACAAACAGGGAGGTGCATTTCGAAGTACAAACTCTGGCCTCCCAGTGATGGGAGTCATCTCTACCCTCGAGCTCAAAACTAACCTCTGTGTTGTCAAATGTGAGTTGAAGATTCATTGATATATATACATGAATATGATGCTGACAACTTGCCACAGGTGCACACACAGAAAAGTATTTGAGCTTTATCAGCTTTATCAAATGTATTTCAAAATTATGCTGGGACCATTGTTAGTCTGAGGTGTCTGATGTTCACACATTATGTATGAAATGTGCATGAGAAAACCAAATGAATAAAAGTGCTTTACATAGTCTATGAGGAAGTAGAGCTGCAGAGAAGAGAGGTGGTTTTTGTAATGTTGACCACTTCCACCCCTAAGTAGCTGCTGCATCTCAAACAGCCCCCAAGTCTGACACATCCAGGGTGTCCAGGGTGTACTCTCACTTCAGGCACAGATAAAGGTATCTTTCTCTAGAACGTTACAGCAAGTTTGTTGTTTTTTTTGAGTGGGAAACACACAAAAACAGATTTGTCACCAGAACAGTATTAATGACGTGTAAATAAGTCGTGTACACAAACACGTGTACATCTCATTTACCAGTCAAATGAATGCATGGAAGTGAATGACAACAACAGGCAGTGTATTCCAGTTTCAGTAAAATAAATGCAAATGCATCACAGATCCCCTCTGTTGTGCTGATAAAACTGTAACATCAACAGGAATCTTGTGTAGGCCCGAAACCCAGCCGACTGATGGGAAAAGCAAATCTTGCTCTTTTTTAATATGTTTAAAACAGCATGTCCCAGTTTGGCACTAGGGAGAATATCATATAGAGGTTTGCAATCAACAGAAAAAAAAAATGATACCAAGCTTGACACATGTTCTGCAGTTCAGAGACTGAGGGAGGGTAAAACTGAGGGAGGACAAAGACAGACAACTGACCAACAGGCAAGTCAATTGCTCCTTCTCAAAACAATTTATCTTCTTTTAGTCACATCTAGTATAACTGATTCCATACAACATTTGGAAGTTATTTACACTGACATAAAAATATCTGCATAATCCTAATTGTGAGCCAAAGAGAGCAGCCAGCTCAGAGCTGATATGGAAGGACACACTTACGAGCACAAACAGAGCACTGACAATGAATGATCACCTGTATGGAAATCAGTGGATGGAAGTATCAGCCCACATGGCAGCAGTGGGGAGAAATGAGAGGAGACAGCACATTTAACATCAAATGTTGATTTAAAATTTGATTCTGTTTCTCAGAAAGGAAATATCAGCGAAGGCTAATATAAAAATGTTTCTTCACGGTGACTGTGGGCTTCATGACTTTTGCTTAATGACTCCTTCAGACGGCGTCCATCGAGCTTCCTCTGCAGTAATCAGCCGTCAAGTAGTTCAGTAGTCAGTGTTCACAGTATTTTTCAGTATTTCATTCAAGTATTTCACAAGAGTAAAAAAATCCCAATTGAACTTGGACCTGCCAAATCACTGCAATGTCAATGCCACATTTTCCAGTGGCCATTAAAAATGCTGCAGAGGCAATTGTCATTAAATTTAGTAACTTTGCCTCAGACAGACAGCTCCTTGAGGCTGTTTTAATATTGTTCTGGAGGTTAAATCCACGCTCGGCTGCCACACTGGAAACTGGAGTAACAAATGCCAGCAGATGGCCCTCAGATCATACCTGTCAAGTTTTGGATTGACAGGTATGATCTGTCCCACCATCCCAACCAAGCTCCAGTATCCCTTAAATTTTTGGTGTACAAAAAAGCTAAAATCACAGCTACACTACTTCCTGAACTTCAGCCAGCTCTTTTGTTTCCTGTCTGCCATTATTGGACAAACTGATCAATCCAGGTGTGTCTGACCATTGCTGTGAGGTCAGACACACCTGGATTAATCAGTCTGTCAATGAATTTATGCAGCTGTGCATAAAGCCACGTTGACATAATGTGAACATTCATTATAGCCTTAAAGAAAATAGAAAAGGGGTATATATGAAGTGTATTTATTTGAAGGGATTTGCATATTTTTTGTTCATTTGACATTGCTTGTATTTACATTTACATTTACATTTGATTTTCATTCCACACATTGTTTTTATTTCATATTGCTCTTTTTTTTTTTTTTTTTTTTAACTGGTTTTCATCTCATTTCACGTGACTTTTCTTTACATTTTGAATGACTTGTTGTACTCATTTGTTGCAGACTTTGCATTCTTTATGACTGTTTTGGAAGGAGTGTATTTGTGGACTGGTCCAGAGTAGTTTATTTTACATGAAGGAAGAGTGCAAACAGTTCTGTTGTCTAACGAAATCCTATTCTCTGTAACAATCTTTTTTTTTCTTCGCGCGCTGTCACTCATCGGATGTCACACACTAACCTTGCATATCTACACTGCCCACACTGTAGTGGGCTACTGCCACAGCAGTACTACAGGTACCTACAGCATGGGCGTGGTAGTGGGGGGAAAAGTGGACCTGACTACCCAGGGCCCGAGTAGGGAGAGGGGCCCATGAAAATCCTAAATTTTTTTTTTTTTTTTCCTGAATGAATTGGGCCCTCCAATTAATTGGTGTCATGCTTTATTTCATATATTGATAACATCAGCTGAGAGAATGAACTTTATGTCACAGTCCTCCCAACACAGTGGACATTCTGGAGCCCCCCTCTTGGAGGCGCAAAATGGTTTAGTCCGCCCGACAGCGGCCTGGCGACAAGTGTAACGTCAGTGAACCCACATTGAATTGTCATGCTGCCTAAAAAGCAGAAATTGGGCTATTGCAAGAAAGAGAGAGAAGAAAAACAAAGAAGGTAGAATGAGGGGAGGCAGCTGTTGACTGCTTTCTTTCCCAAAGGTGAACCGAGTTTGCTTGTTATGCAAAGTCCAATTAAAGTTAACGTAGTCCACTCCAGACAGCTGCTGCTGATGTCTGTATGCTCACGTCAAGTCTTTAGCTTAGCTAGTTGGCAACCAGGCTGCTTGTGGCGGTAGTATAAAGACAGTTGTGGGCCAGCTAATGTTAGTTGTCAACATGAACCAGTTTCAGAAACAAACAGTGGTGCAGCCGCACAGCTGGAGCAGCAGTGGCCAGTTCTGGTGGCTCTTCTGAAGATGAGGCTGAGATAATAGATGAGCAATGACAAGGTGAGGTCGTGCTCCCCCCTCCGACTCTCCCGTACGGTGGTATGATGGTTTGCGCGCGCGCGCGCGAGAGAGAGAGAGAGAGAGAGAGAGAGAGAGAGCGAGCTGCTGACTGGTAGATCGCTGCCTAAATGCGAGTTGTTTACCTTAAGTTTAAAGTAAGTCATCCTTTTGGTTCAGCGCTATAGCCTATACTAACATAGCTGAAAGTGAAACTCCATGCTGAGACTTAATAAATGATCCATCTAGCAATATTTCTGCTGCATATATCAACATGTAAATAGCCTACCAATATCACTGTAGGCTCAAGTGCACACTAGTAATATATTAACTGAGCAATAAGGCAATTTATTATTTTTTGTCTGGTAAAAAGCCTAGCATTGCAGCAGTGCTTAAAAGCTATTGTCAACGCTCAATAAATTCACAATGTTACCAAAGCCAATGAATAATCATGTTAAATAACTGTGATCTCAATATCAATCAACAATAATTGTGATTATGATTTTTGCCATACATTTTTGTCATAGATAGATAGATAGAGAGAGAGGGAGGGAGAGAGAGAGAGGGAGGTGTGGGTGGTGATAACATAGAAAAACAATTAGCTATTCCTCTCAATCTGGCTGAAAAATGGCTTAAAACATTTTTGCCTCTGCAACTTGCTGACCATGATGAATACTGTGTGTTATAACAATTAATTAGGCTAGTCTAAGCATCCATTCTAGGAAAGCATATCTTATGTTTACTTCACGTTTGACTTTTAATGAACATATTTGCAACCTTTCATATTTTCTTTGTACTTGTTTAAATGATAGATGTCAAGCACTGTCAAGTGTCCTCTTGTGGGTACTTACCAGTAATGACTGTGTGGTTGACAGCCTTAGAGCACAAACCAGTAGCCTAACATGTAGCTTAATATTTTAGGCACAAGTAGGACAAATGCATCAGTTCAGGTGGTGAATGAAAGAACTACTCATCAATATAATCTGATATGATTGTATCTTAAAACCGTATTTATGCTTTTTTAATTTTAAATAAATACCCCTTTTTTTTCCTTTTTTTTTTTGCTCATGCGCATCATGCACTGGCATGGCCCACTGACATTGAGAGTGTACAGGGCACATCTGTGTACAGTGCACAGATGCACATCTATATCAGTACAACTGTATTCTTCTGTTACCATGCATTTTAGCAAAGGCATCCACAAAGTCCTCAAGATTTAGGACTTTTGACCTTCTAGACTCTATCCTCAAACCTCCAAACTGCTCAGTCAAACAATTTCTCAAGTAGGTCTTGATTAGCTTTTTTTTTTTTTTTAAAAGATTTTTTTGGCTCTAGTGGCCTTTATTAACAGTGCAGACAGACAGGAAGGGGGGCAGAGAGAATGGGGAAGACACGCAGCAAAGGGTTGCTGAGCCGGGAATCGAACTCACAACCAGCCGCACGAGGACTGTAGCCTCTGTATATGGGCCGCCTGCCCTAACCACTGCGCCACCGGGGCGGCCCAGGTTTTGATTAGCTTGACAGTAGAAAGACTGCATTCACAGTACTAACAGGTAAGGCTAAGGCAATCTTCGCACAGCTTAAATAACTCTACAAATACATCCTCATCAAGCTCAATAAAGATTGTGAGTTCTTGTAGATTTTTGTGTAAGGGTGAGCCATCTTTCTGTCAATCGTTTGAGCTGAGGAATCTCAAGCTCTACCTCTTTAGTATCACACATACACTCTAAATATGTCATCTTTGTTACAAAAAGTAACACTTAAAGGATTTAAAACATGAATACCGGTTATGATCCCACAACCATCTTTTGAAAATCTTCTATTAAGTTCTTTAAGAATAAGATCAATCACTGGAATGAAAATGTTTGCATGAAATGTGTCTTTGTCCATACAATGCTTTCACCTGCACTACTCCGACAAAAAATCCAGACAAAATGATAATAAACCTGACTGTGTGTGAATTAGTGTGAATCCAGTATAACCTTCAGGGGTGTGTACGGTGAAGCTGCAAAAGTTACCAAGACTGTGATGGCTAAAGTTAACATGCGGTCTTGAGAGTTATAAAAAAAAAACTAACACTACCTAACCAACAGAGCTCTCGTTTTTCCCTTTTGTACATTAAGTGATTTTATGATTCAGTAGGCTACAAAATTAAAAGACGAGATCACTCACTGTGCTCATTTGAAGACGTGTCTCCTCCTCTCCTTGTCATCTAGTCCGCAGTTGACTATTCGAATCTTACCCGAATACAGTACTGATATTTTCTGATTGTCTGATAAGTGACAGTATGCAATGTTCTGATTGGCTGATGGGTAGTCGCTCACATCTGGCTGCCGCTGAGCTCTGCTCATAAAGAGTCTTGCACCGCTTACGTTGGAACCAGAATAACTGGAATGTGTTTTTCTACAGAACCATTATTTATAACCCCTCTTTCAGATTTTAAACTGGAACATTTCCTCAAATGCAACTGAAAGTAACATTGTGTTCTTCAAGCTGTAACAAGCTAACTGTGACACATTGCTGCAAAAGTATGCACAGCACTTTAGGCGCCAGAGGAGTCAGTGCCAGCTGATGTGCATTAAACTTTTGAGCTAATTCTGAAATCCTTACAATTCTCCACAAAAAACATGATTAATTCATGTTTTCCAAATCAATAGTGGAAAATGATCCCGTGATCTATATGTATACAAAAGATTTCTATATCCTCCATTTTCATATAAAAACCTTTATGTGAAAACAAATAAAACCGTATAACTAGGACCCCCAACAAACCAAAAACGTGTAAACTCATTAGTAAACACTTTAAACACAGTAAAACTGCACAATGTGATGTATGAATAATGTAAACAATCATGATGTAATTAATAATATATCGAGTTCATTCAAGTTGTTGAGGAGGAAATCCAGACGTCCACAGATGACTGGCCAGTGTGCCAATCCAGATGAAGTGAAAAAGTTGATCAAAGATAAATTAAAGATGACGTGAAGAAATTTAAAGAAATTGTTTGATTCCTCCGTGGTCCTAAAGTTGGTCATGCTCCATCAGCCTGCAAATTAGGAAGTTCCACTCAAACATCCACTCAGATCACAAAGAGTCCACGTATATCTGCCACAGGTCCCCATTAATGGCATCATAAGGAGGGTCAGCCTGGAAGCTCCACCACCTGTCTCAGAAAGCACAATAACACCTATCTAACACCATTATGTTAGTTGAAAGTTGCAACTCGCAACACACCCAGAAGACATGTTATTGATTAGAAAAGTATCCTGCAATAATCAATAAGTGGATCCAGAATCGGGTCACCTTCCAACATCTGTAACTATGACAATTAGAAAACTGTACATGCTGTTATGATATCAACTTCACAAGCTTTGTGCAGAAACATGCAGTATGTGTGTTGGAAAAAAAAAGATAGAAAACATGTCAAACATATACTTCTCATTAAAGTGGTAACAAAAATCCTAACCTAATATAAATTCATTAAGGTGAATTAAAATTTAGGATAGTAATTCACTTCTGGTCAGCCATGGCAGCCCTGTGTGTGTATGTTTGTGTTAAGTTGGCGTCTCTCCCTGTCTTTAGTGGTTCCTGTTTTACTTTGAAAGGTCTGTCTTGTCTTCATTGTGTTCTGCTTTGCTTCCTCCCTCTTGTTACCTTGATTCCCTGCACCTGCCTCTCGTTTGTTCCTCTGTGTATTTAAGTCTTGTCATTTTCCCCGTCCTCTCTGGCTCCATTAGTCTTTGTGGTCTATGGTATGTGTTTGCTTTTCTGCCTGTTCCCCTCTCGTCGTCCCCCTGGACTTTCAGTAAGTCTGTATTTTTAGTGTGTTTTTTTTTTTTGCAAAAACACAAAAAGAGTTTATTAAAAAAAAAAAAAAAAAAACACAAATTCCAAAAATCTATAACACAAAAATCCAAAAATCAAAAAATACACTAAAAATACAAACTTACTGAAAGTCCAGGGGGACGACAGTAAATTGTTCCTCCCTGTAGGGATCCTACAAATGCCTTGGGGAGGTCCATATAAGATTGAGAATAACTTCCTCCTGCTGCATCAGAGGGACGGGGGGGGGGGGGGGGGGGGGTTTGAAACATGTCCCACCACATCTTCTGTTGTCACAAAGGAAGATGGATTAGTATTGACAGGATCAGCAGAGTTACTCCCAAAAAATTAAAGATAGATCAAATCCACCAGTTGCAGTGGGAACTGGAGTGGATTGATGAGAATTCTGTAGCATAACCTGAGGTTGAATCTTAAATGGGTTTTTTCTCTGAAAAACCACCCTCCCCTTGTTTATCTGAAACAGATAAAACATTCATGAATGAATCAATTGAAGTAGTCTGGGACATCCGAGGAGATTCCTGTATTAAAGAATCTAATACTGATCTGACTGCAGCATGAAGAGGGGGTGTAGCGCAAGAGCCTCTCTCTGCAGTGCTCTCAGATTTCGCTGGCTGTGAAGTCTGTGTCACCAGCATCTGGTTTACAACAGCTCCTGTCTGTCGTGTAATTTTTGAGTTTATTTCTCCCAAAAAAAACAATGACAACCAAAACAAAACTTCTCTTCTCCACCGAGGACCTTATCAGTTTGAATTTCCTGAAAGATACCTGCCGTGTCATTGTCCAAATTGGCTGTTTTTAAGCTCTCTGCAGCTTGTCGTATAATTGATGAAGACACTTCCACATTGACTGCCCCTCCCTTCTCTACTGGCTCCTCAAGGGGGGAAAACCACGTCTCTGCATTTCTCAAATCCAGCAGACTAAACTGTCTTCAGCTTTTTCACGGTTCAATCTTAACAAAGTCATATGCAATACTGATCCCAGAGAACCAGGTTTACTTTCTGACCACTTGTTACTCATCGTAACAATTTACAACACACACAATTATAATTATACACACAATATATCCAGCTGTGAATAATATCCCAGATAAGAGATCCAGTTAAGAAGCTTCTACACAGAGTATTCCTGTGCGCTTAATCCTGAAGGTAACCAAACCTCTGCACTGGTTGTACAGTGCCTTGTGAAAGTATTCGGCCCCCTTGAACTTTTCAGCCTTTTGCCACATTTCAGGCTTCAAAAATAAAGATATAAAATTTTAATTTTTTTGTCAAGAATCAACAACAAGTGAGACACAATCATTAAGTGGAACGAAACTTATTGGATATTTTAAACTCTTTTAATAAATAAAAAAAACTCAAAAGTGGGGCGTACAATATAATTCGGCCCCCTTGGGTTAATACTTTGTTGCGCCACCTTTTTCTGCAATTACAGCTGCAAGTCTCTTGGGGTTTGTTTCTATCAGTTTTGCACATTCAGGGACTGAAATTCTTGCCCATTCTTCTTTGCTAAACAGCTGGAGCTCAGTGAGGTTGGATGGAGAGCGTTTGTGAACATCAGTCTTCAGCTCTTTCCACAGATTCTGGATTGGATTCAGGTCTGGACTTTGACTTGGCCGTTCTAACACCTGGATACGTTTATTTGTGAACAGTTCCATTGTAGATTTGTTCTCATGTTTTGGATCATTGTCCTGCTGGAAGATAAATCTCTGTCCCAGTCTCAGGTCTTTTGCAGATTCCAACAGGTTTTCTTCCAGAATGGTCCTGTATTTGGCTCCATCCATCTTCCCATCAATTTTAACCATCTTCCCTGTCCCTGCTGAAGAAAAGCAGGACCAAACCATGATGCTGCCACCACCATGTTTGACAGTGGGGATGGTGTGTTCAGGGTGATGAGCTGTGTTGCTTTTATGCCAAACATATCTTTTGCATTGCGGCCAAAAAGTTTGGTGTGTCTCCCAGGTGGCTTGTGACAAACTTCAAACAAGACTTTTTATGGATATCTTTGAAAAATGGCTTTCTTCTTGCCACCCTTCCATAAAGGCCAGATTTGTGCAGTGTACGACTGATTGTTGTCCTCTGGACAGACTCTCCCACCTCAGCTGTAGATCAGTTCATCCAGAGTGATCATGGGCCTCTTGGCTGCATCTCTGATCAGTCTTCTCCTTGTTCCAGATGAAAGTTTAGAGGGACGGCCAGGTCTTGGTAGATTTGCAGTGGTGTGATACTCCTTCCATTTCAATATGATTACTTGCACAGTGCTCCCTGAGATGTTTAAAGCTTGGTAAATCTTTTTGTATCCATCCAGCTTTAAACTTCTCCACAACAGTATCTGGGACCTGCCTGGTGTGTTCCTTGGTCTTCACGATGCTCTCTGCACTTTAAACAGAACCCTGAGACGATCACAGAGCAGGTGCATTTATACGGAGACTTGATTACACACAGCTGGATTCTATTGATCATTATCAGTCATTTAGGACAACATTGGATCATTCAGAGATCCTCACTGAACTTCTGGAGTCAGTTTGCTGCACTGAAAGCAAAGGGGCCGAATAATATTGCACGCCCCACTTTTCAGTTTTTTATTTGTTAAAGTTTAAAATATCCAATAAATTTCATTCCACTTCACGATTGTGTCTCACTTGTTGATTCTTGACAAAAAAATAAAAATTGTATATCTTTATGTTTGAAGCCTGAAATGTGGCAAAAGGTTGAAAAGTTTAAGGGGGCCGAATGCTTTTGCAAGGCACTGTAATTCAGCAGCTTGGACATATCACCCTAAAAACATACCAGTTTAACTATGCCAATCCACAAATCCCTGACAGAATTTTTTCCAATGATCCGTTCAGGTGCAGGAATTCCGCGCACACAAGGTGTGGCGTACACTCCACCGTCCCAGTGAATTTATCAAATCGGAAAAGAAAAACCACTCACATTATTTTAATCGTTCCCAGAACGACTTTAATGCCAGACTGGATTTTCACAGCTGCAAATTGTATTTCATAGTAATCATTGGTCCCCGAGGAGTACATATTTCCAAAAATTAAGCAGAACCAGCCCCCGGCTGGATTTCACAAACAGTCAGTCCACGACTGATTTTTCACAAGAACCAGCTCTCGGCTGATTTTCTAATCAGCAGTCTCCAACTGCATATTCAGCTGACCAGTTCCCAGACATGGCTTTTAGCGCTCTTCAGCTCCTAGAGCTGGAATTTAAATATTGTGCATGGCTTAAAAATCCCAACAACGTAATACAAAATTTATCAAACGGTATTTATTTCAAAATTCATGCATAAATTTACGAACGTGAGGTAGATCCTATCAGACAACCAATTACACTTCAATAATCCATCCATCCATCACGGGGATCTGCTGGAGCCTATCCCAGCCGTCTACGGGCGAAAGGCAGGGGTACACTTCAGTAATCAAATATGCAGAAATCTATTTTCTGCTAACCATTGCCGGCCAGCCTTTGGTTGTCTGACCGGATGTCTCCCTGCGTTCCTCTCACAAAGTCACACAATGCAGAACTTTCAGAGACAGCCAGATTCAACGTTCGGGGTCACCATTTGAAAGTAATATCGTGTTCTTCTATTTGGTGTCATTGAAGAGACTGAAAACAAAGATTAATACACAGTTTAATATACAAGAATCAATACAAGGTTTTAATAAGCCATCCAGAATATTCTAATCGGCCTCGATAGTACAGTGTCCCAACACCCCAGAGGTGCTGCTGTGGACAAAGCACACTGTGTTCTGCGTTTCTCCTCCTTTATATGGTCCACAGAAGAAGTGTCCTCTTTAATGTTGTCCAGACGGTCAGATAAAATTCCGCTCTCACTTCACAAGTTTAAACGCGTTTGTTAATCGTCTGGTTCCAAGAGCTGAGGTGTCAATCAAATATGTTTGTCTAAGTTGCCTCCCATCTTAGGCACCAGAGGGGTCAGAGAGGTCCAGCTATAACAACAGATTTCTCCAGGATCTGAGCACTGAGGTGGTTAATTCTAAGAACAGCAGTGGACTTCCTAAAGACCATAAGTTTAGCTTTTTACCAGCTGATGTGCACTAAACTCTTGAGCTAATTCTGAAATCCTAACACATTTAAATTGAGTATTATCAATGTATAAATGCGTCTCCCATCTCTCGACAACCTACCTGTCCAAAGTTCACAGCTGCATGCTGGGCTGAAGCAGTGAACACAATCACGGTCAGGTACTCTATCAGCTCCTCACGTGATTTCAGGGACTTGGGAAACTCTGTGCACAGGTTGAAGGCGCAAAGAATGTCTTTATAAAACCACTTTTTCTTCTTTGGTAATCATAGTGAGGAACATCTTTGCACAAGTGATGGTGAAATGCAGGAGGGGATTACAACACCGGGGATCAGATAGTGTCACCATCAGACAACCTCTCTGCACCTTGAAACCACTCATCCAAAACAGATGACATTTTTACAGTGTTACAGTCTATTCCCACTGCACCTGTCTTCCTCTGATTAATGAAACAGTGATCAGATTAATGTCATCTTTCTAATAGAAAACAAACCGTATGATCCCCGTCTAGTGTTGCAATTTGTTTGTTACTGAGATGTTGACAAAAAAGATGTACGTAATGCGTACTGACCACAATGATCAAAGTCCTGCATGCCAAAGCTTAATGAAGGCCTGGATTTCTTCATCCTCCTGCACATCATCATCGCTGGTGTATTAAATATTCAGCACCTTGGGACACAAAGCTGTCGGAAAGGAAATGGGACTGCTTTCACAAACTGAGAAAATAAACAACTGGCATTTCGCCACAGTCACAAACAAGGGCAGAAATGTTACACAGTTTTATGCAATCTCACCACGTAGCCCTTGGTATGACCTGTGGTCTTGACCCTCACCTCATGGTGGCCTCCCACACTTTGTAGCCATCGTCTCTGTAGAAGTAGGTTGGAAGATCCTCTTTCTTGTCCACACTGTGGGACTTTATCATATCAGGGAAGCAGAGAGACCTGAAGGTAAGAGACTTCATGGCCTTCTGGACAAGCTGGACGTGACCACCTCCACCTGTTGCATTTGCCTTAATAAGGATAGAGCACATTGAATATCACTTGTTTCATGGAATATATCATGGTATTGCAATCAGGTGTGATTAAAATCCTAATGTTATTTAAATCCCTGCTTTTTGCCGTATGAGAGCTGAGATAGACTCCAGCAAATCCATGTGACCCTGCAGAGGACTAAGCAGGTCTGGATGGATTGTTGTTTCAATGACATCCATCAATGTCCAACACACATTGTTGAAGAAATGTATCACAGCTAAGAGGAGGGAAAAAAATCTGATCTCTGAATCCATATCTTAAGATTTTGAACACTCCAAACTCAGACAACATACAAATGAACAAAATAGAAGAATTAATCTTCCTCCCCTTCAGTAGTTGACAGTGTGCACGGTTGGGCTTTGTTTCAAATCTCAAGGACACATGACACCAAAACAAAATAATTTTCAAATGTATTATGTTTGCAAGAACAAAAATTCTTCATTCCACTACATGAACAGTGACACTTGAATGTGGTAGTTTTATGGTTTAGGCCTGTTTTGTATCATGGAGGAGCTGAAATTACTCCAGCTCATTGGGAATGTTTAGCAGCAACTATTGCCACATGAGCATGTCACACCAGAAATTTGAAGTAAAGCTTCATATCCTGTCATATTTTATTATTAACAGCTGAAACACAAAATGTAGAATCAAAAATACAAAATGAAAAATCGGGCCACAGGACTGAATTTGTTCGTCATATTTAACTGTCCGGTTTACGTGACCCAGTAATGGCTTTACGCACGGCAGTTCAGGTGGCATGGCGGCACTAGAATCACATACTATAATATTTGCAATAATGTGAAAATCTGAATGAAAACTCAGCTCATACATAGATCGAACCAAAGTGCTCTCCAGCTCTGCGTCTTTTCCTCAGAATCTTCTGTTGCTCATTTCCGAGCATTGCAGGATACCCATCTGCTTTAAATAAGTCCTTGATCAAACTACCGTATTGGCCCAAATATAGCACGATATTTTAATCTAGAAGTCATATTCTCAAAAACGGGGTCTGTTTTATAACTCGAGGACGAGACTTTCTGTTGTCATTACACATTTGTGCCACTAGATGGAGCGGCACTGAAGTAACCAGCTAGAGCAGCTGTTCCCAAACTTCAGAATACCAAGGCCCAATTTGAAATGTGAAAAATTTTCAGCTGCCCATGCAAACCTTTAAACACAACTGTGATCAACATAAAAGACTAAAAGCTACATTCCAGTATTAATGTAAGGTGTCAACAAATAAGGTGACCCTTATCATATTAAGATGACAGTAGAATAACACTCAATTGGTTTGTTTTTATTATTTCTAAATATTTTTAAATCATGTAATAAATATTTTACAGTAATTAAAAACATTTTTCAAAAAAATCGAGGATTTAAAACATATTTGTTTTTTAATGACCTCCACAGCCCACCTGCAGTACCACGACGCCCACCAGGGGGCTGCGGCCCACACTTTGGGAATCACTGAGCTAGAGAATAGCACGACAGTGAACACATGGAGCAGATCTGATGTAAAATGGAGTAATGACGCTTTGTAATTGTCTAGAACAAAGGGGGTTTGAAAGTTTTGTTGCAGTCCAGATTTCTTTTTTCAGACAGAATTGTTAATATTGTTACCTGAGTTGCTACCCGAACTGATAAGTACACGGATTTGTACCGTTCTCCATGTCTGTTTTTGCTTTTCCGCATGTTTACCTGCCAATTCTCTTGTGGCTCCTGCAGAAGCCAGTAACAAACTTTTCAAAACAAAAGCATGTGAGCAACATGCGTTAACGCGCGATAAAATAAATGTCGGCGTCAATAAATTATTGAGTTATCGTGATGATAACTCGTTAACTTGCCCAGCCCTAGATATATGATATGATATATGATTATTCACATCAGTTGAATCTTGTGTATTCTTGAGCAACGTGTTATTGACATAAAACTTTATTTCATTACAAGACTAATGAAATTTAAAATTAATGTGGAGAGAAAAATGGTGTTTTATAACATAATTATGATCCTTTTTTTTGTTTTTATTTCTTGCTAATTTACTCACAATTTCTGTCAACAAAGATTGCATTTCTCACCTGTACTATTGTCTAATGTAATATTGCTTGGACCAAACTACATTAGACTCTTGGCTTTGAGACCTTTTGCATGATGTAACCTGTTTTGTTTTGATCTGGTTTGTGTTACTGTGTCTATGTGCAGGTTTACACACATGCACAAGAGAGCCATGCAAATATTCATGGTGATAAACTCACAGTAACATCTCTGTTTTGTTTTGTCCACACTTAATCCAGAGAATAGAAGCATACTGCGAGCCGTCAATTCAGTTAAGAAAAAATGCCCCTGAGGTTTTAGCTCCGCAGAGCTCCTCTGTTCTGGACTGTTCTGGACACAACTGACTTCACAACCACTGCATATTTTCTATTTCAATTGTCCCTTTATTTCAAACAGGTGGCTGCACGTACGCCTTACTGTAGTTGAGTATGAAGTCCACCCCCTTCTCACTGTCAAACTGGATGTCTCGGGGCAGGTCCCTGTGTCTGTTTGCATCTATGCTCATAGGAAAGCCTGGCTGCCACTCCTTCCACCTACAAAGAGGCAGCAGAAATCTCAATAACAGTGTCAGGCCTCCCACACTGCATCAGTAAAGTGAACTTGCCTGTAGTTTTTTTTCCTCATTTCCAGTTCTTTTAGCCTGTGCTGCTTGACAATGCTGGTTTTATCATGCTGAGGCAGAAATGCTACAGCAGACACAAGACAAAGTAAGGGACAGAGTCAAATGTCTGATTATGGACTGTAAACTCTGCCAGATGAGAAAGGTAAAGCAGACTTGTTAAACAGCAAAAGAAAGAAAGTGATAACTACCTCGTCCATCTCGCAGTACCACTTCCTTGTCATCCACCAGCCAACGGAAGCAGGGAAACTCGATGTAATCTCCATCTGGGGTCTTGACTGTGATGTACCTGCAGTACCAGTCATCATGCATCCAATACTTCTTCTTCTCAATCTTCACCAGCACAATATCACCAAGGTTCTCACCAACATTCACCTCATAGGAATCTACCTGCAATCCAGCCATCAATTACTGTAAAAAGATGCTGGAAATATATTGTATATTGTAGTTGTGCATTATTTATGTTTTAAAGGGAAAAAAGACATCAATGTCACATGCCCTTTTTTTAGGAATAAAAAACTAAACATTAAAATATATATATATATTTCTTAGGAATATTAATTTAATAACTTGTGTGAAAATATTTACAGATTTCCTGTCAGTTCAGTAACAATTATATTCATTTAGTCAAGTAATTTGATTAACTTTTGCCATCTTTAAGCACTGAATCTTAATGTTAATCTTAATCTTATACATATATATATATATATATATATATATATATATATGTGTGTGTGTGTGTGTGTGTGTGTGTGTGTGTGTGTGTGTGTCTGTGTGTATCACTACTACAGCTGTTAATTATTATTATTGTCATTACTATTATTATTACTTGTTTATAAGTAGCTTAAGTGGAAAAAAATACATTTCTTTGTTCACTTTTAGTTTAACTTCCTTCAGCAAAAACTTTGGTGTTCCTCAAAACAAAATCCAAGCTTCAAATCAAGCTAAAGATCAAATTAATACATTAATGGAATCATTTGTATTTTTATATTATGACTGTCACATAATGCTGTAAATTTGCTGGTTGAACAAATGTATTATTGCATCCAATAATAGTGTGATAGTCATTACAACCTGTCTAGAATATACTTAATCTTATTTAGTCATGTCAATGACAATCTTTCATTACACTGTAAAGACTTTACAGTGTAATGAAAGATTACACTGTAAAGACTTACATTTGTTTTTTTGTTTGTTTGTTTTTTTTTGTTTTTTTTTAGCTTGAACTGTTACCCTCACTTTAATTATATTGAGTCAAAATGAAAAAGGTTGCTTGTATTTCCTATCAAAGTATTCAGAAAAGCCTTTGCTGCTAAGGAGTTGGGTGTTCTTTCCTAAAAAAGCAACTAATTTTAAAGCAGAATTCATCTCAAGTTACATTTGTAGCTTCTCCCTCTTGCAGCTACCAATCTGCACACTCAGTGTTTGCCTGCAGCTGTTTCTGTCATGTATTAGAAGACACAAATAAAAGTAATTGTTGCACAGTAATCTTCTCAACACAGCATCACTCACCGCCCCCCGCTCAAAGTCATTGTACCGAGGTTTGTCTAGCAGTGTTTTCTCGCTGCACTGCTCCTCGCCAACCAGAGTAATGTAGATATAGTCATCCGTCCCTGCAAAACCACTGGTTCCCTGTGGCAATGGTCACTGTGTAAGAAGCCATGGCACCCTAAAAGGATGAAAAAGATTCCAAAAATGTGTAAATGTCCTCAAAAGCTGAAGAAATCGGCAGAAAAACCTATTCTACTCTCATCCACGAAAGGCTTCTGTCAAAATCTGTCCTTAAGTATTATTTCTATCACTGATGAAAGCTCACTTCTTCCTTTATCTCTTGCTCAAACACAAAAGCAATGTGAAATCACTCACAAACAGAGAGGTGCATTTCGAAGTACAAACTCTGGCCTCCCAGTGATGGGAGTCATCTCTACCCTCGAGCTCAAAACTAACCTCTGTGTTGTCAAATGTGAGTTGAAGATTCATTGATATATATACATGAATATGATGCTGACAACTTGCCACAGGTGCACACACAGAAAAGTATTTGAGCTTTATCAGTAGTCAGTGTTCACAGTATTTTTCAGTATTTCATTAATGTATTTCACAAGAGTAAAAAATTTCAATTTAACTTTAAACACCAGCCTTAATAACAACACATGCTGTATGTATGAGGACCAGAGCTGCCTTAGTCCAAGATCAGTGTTCAATGAAATTAAAATGTGATGGGCCTTTGAAGGACATCGGTATTAATAATGGCAGATAGTTTTCATAGACCCAAAAAATACTAGACATCATTATTTTATCTGCACTTCATAGTACCCCCATTCAGTTAATTTAGTAAAAATTTATTAATCCCCAAAATGAAAACACATTTGCTGTAGGTCCTGTCTATCAGTATGACAATGGCAACTACCACAAGCTGTCACTATCGTGTGGCGTCATTAAACTTCATTGTAGTTCTGAGACAGTGGCGCCTGCAGAAAATATTTTCTGGGGGGGGGCAGTTAAAATGTTGGGGAGGTGGGGGCATGGAGGCACCCTAAAAAACCTAAACAACATAGACAAGACACTACAGTATGTAAATAAGACATTATCTACACCTAGCCCTGGCATTACATTAATATGTCATCTTTGTAACAAAAAGTAACACGTAAAGGATTTAAAACATGATCCTACAACCATCTTTTGAAAATCTTCTATTAAGTTCTTCAAGAATAACAATCAATCACTGGAATGAAAATGTATGCATGAAATGTGTATTTGTCCATACAATGCTGGCACCTGCACTATGACAAAAAATCAGACAAAATAAAAATAAACCTGACAGTGTGTGATTAGTGTGAATCCAGTATAACCTTCAGGGGTGTGTACGGTTAGAAGCTGCAAAAGTTACCAAGACTGTGATGGCTAAAGTTAACATGCGGTCTTGTGAGTTATAAAAAAAAACTAATACTACCCAACCGACAGAGCTCTCGTTTTTCCCTTTTGTACATTAAGTGATTTTATGATTCAGTAGGCTACAAAATTAAAAGACGAGATCACTCACTGCTCTCAGCAAGTCTACAGAGCTGTGTGCCCACCGTGAAAGTCGGGTACCACGGGTCACTGCAAAAGTTGAACCCTGGTTATAATAAATAGCTTTAAGCCATTAAGATTTACTTAATGATCGATTTATTTTCATTTACTTCCATTTTTAGACATTTATACCAGCCACCCACTCTGACTATCCATCAATTCGTCCATCTATATGACAGTACAACTGTATTCTTCTGTTATCATGCATTTTAGCTAAGGGATCCACAAAGTCCTCAAGATTTAGGACTTTTGACCTTCTGGACCAGGTGTCACCAACTAGGTGCCCGCGGGCGCCAGGTAGCCCTCCAGAAGCTTCTGAGGTGCCCACCAAGGATGTTACTAAATAGTGACAACTACAGGATTTTAGTTACAGTTAATATTTTTCTTTATTTAAATATGAGATCATTTCTTTATAACCTATAAAGAACAGTTCTTTATAACATATAAGCAAATTATCATTTCAATCATAGTGATTTGAGAACAATGTCAAGACATCAGTAGAGGCTTTTAAACAAACAAGTAGCCCTTGGTAACCCTCAGACCCAGAAAGGTTGGGGACCCCTGTTCTGGACTCTATGCTCAAACCCTCAAAATGCTCAGTCAAACAATTTCTCAAGTAGGTCTTGATCAACTTGAGAGTAGAAAGACTGCATTCACAGTAGTACCCTGCAGTACTAACAGGTAAGGCTAAGGCAATCTCACACAGCTTAAATAACTCTACAAATACATCCTCATTAAGCTCAATAAAGATTGTGAGTTCTTGTAGACTTTGTAAGGGTGAGGGCCATCTTTCTGTCAATCGTTTGAGCTGAGGAATCTCAAGCTCTACCTCTTTAGTATCACACATACACTCTAAATATGTCATCTTTGTCACAAAAAGTAATACTTTATTATTTATTTTATTTAGTAGCACATGTTAGCAGGTGCACTTCTAACACGCAACAGAATAATAATTCCAATTTAGAAAAAGAAGACGAAATGCAATATCTCTTCAGCCTTTTTGGCATATTTATTATTGTAAACAAAATAGCTCTTGATGAACCATCAGGTTGAGAGAGGAGCAAGAGAAAGCAAAGAGGGGACATTCATTTTATATGGGGTGTGACGTCAACCAATCATATTTTACCCCCCCATAAACCAAGTAACACCATCTTGGTGGAATGGAACAGACATACCATACAGAATACATTCAGTCATACACATTATGTCAACAACACAGGATTTAAAACATAAATACTGGTCATGACTGGTCATAAAAATAAACCTGACAATGTGTGATTAGTGTGAATCCAGTATAACCTTCAGGGGTGTGCACGGTGAAGCTGCAAAAGTTAGCAAGAGACTGTGATTCGCTAAAGTTAACATGTGGTCTTGTGAGTTATAAAAAAAAAACCAAACTAATACTACCCAACCGACAGAGCTCTCGTTTTTCCCTTTTGTACAAAAAGAGATTTTATGATTCAGTAGGCTACAAAAATAAAAGATGAGATCACTCATTTGAAGACGGGTCTCCTCCTCTCCTTGTTGGTAGTTGATTATTCGAATCTTACCCGGATACAGTATTGATATTTTCTAATTGGCTGATATGTGACGTTCGGTCGGAATTTTCTTAACTTTTTAGGTCCAGAATTAGTACAGCTACTGGTTCTCATTTTTGTACAGATACACATTAGTTACATATTGGTATTAATATTGTGATGTTGGAAGCATAAATGACATTATCTCTTAGTTTATATCACACTGTTTATTGTTGCTCATTGTCTTTACCGTATTATCGTGTTTAATGAACCATATGTCCATATCTCAGTGTCTTAGATCGATCATAGTGTATGTTTTGTCTTCATTTTACATTAGAAATGTAGCAAACTAGCTCAGCTGTAGCCGCTTAGAAACACGTGTTTGGAGACAGAGACCTGGCCAGGTAAATAGAATGGCGTTGTGGGATATGTAGTCTTTCTTCTTTTTCAGGAAATGCCGGCAGTGGATTGGACCAGAAGACGATGACGTAGCGACAACGGATTGGACGAACGAACGGAGGACCGGACCAGCCAATGGGAGAGCCAAGTCTAAACCGCGGCTCCTCCCCATCTAGTG
Organism: Hirundichthys speculiger; assembly: GCA_018398805.1. Classification (NCBI taxonomy): domain Eukaryota; kingdom Metazoa; phylum Chordata; class Actinopteri; order Beloniformes; family Exocoetidae; genus Hirundichthys; species Hirundichthys speculiger. Next base: position 6,039,806 of record JAGFBZ010000344.1, on the reverse strand, counting down.
ACGCACTTTTCTGTATAAATTGTTGTTTTATTTTACATCTTTATTTCTGCAAACTCTAACAAACACATTCGCCCAGTCACTGATGCACTAAGACATTGACTGCAGGAAAAAAAAAAGGCAAGATAAGAAAAAGTTAAACAAGCTTACACAAACATCTGTGGTGACTTGAAACCCTGCATCAGTAGGCACTGAACAACATTTTCATTCAGGAAGTCATGTTGAGCTTTCCTGGGACAGCGCTTGCAAACAGTAAGGCATGGAGCCCCAGGGAGCAGTCCAGTTTTCTTCCTTAACTGTGGCAAAATCACATGCATGAGTTTCCCAAACTGAAAACCTGCTTTATTTTTTAAGAAAAGAGCAAGACATTATGTTTTGATATGTTTTAAAAAGAGATGTATGAAATTTGTATGAACACTGCATGCAGCTCTAATGGTAGACATTTAATTTTTTTTTTTTTTTTTTTTTTTACAATCCTGCCACCCAGTGGCAACTCATTGCTAAATGAATAAGAGGCTACAGTGCAAATTATGTCAAAGATCTCTGTCTGTTGAGAAATACCAGATCAATGTCCATAAAATGACAAAATCCCAGGGATGTACATCATTCATATACCATTAAAGCCACATACTTGATATCTACAGTAAGTGCACATTAAATCACATAAAAAGCAAAGATGTTTTAGCATTTGAAAAGACAAACAGTAAATTATCCATTCAAAATCTGGCAATAAAATTGACACCTTTTGAGCTAAACTCATATGCCTCCTTGTAAAAAGATGTGCAGGTTAACTGTTCGTACTTATTTCAAAAAAAGCAAAGAAAGATAGAAAGAAAAAGAATGGCAATTTTTCCCTTAAGCTTTTGGTAAAAAATCAAACACTAAGCCATAAATGCACAATTTAAAAAAAAAAAAAAAAAAAACTTAGATAAATTTACAACTACATTCCCCTTCAGCAACAGCCACACATCACCAAGATGTGAAGATTTGACAAAGAAAATATGTATACCCATAAACATATAAACCCTAAATGTAGAAAGCGAAAATACAAACGCAAATTATATCCCTTGATCAAAAAAATATTAGGTTTATTCATGAGCAAATTTGTTCTATTTAAGGTTTAAAAATAAAAAATAAAAAAAACAAGCTTTAAAAGCAAGAAAGGGAAAAAAAAACATGATTGAGATCTATTTTTTCTGTTTGAACGAGGGAGCATTCATGCATCCCAAAACATCCTGGAGTTGTTTTAGTGCTGCCAGCTTTACTGCTAAAGAACATATAAAATCTCTTCAGTGGTGATGAGAGGAAAACAGGACAGACAGGGTGGTTCACTGTCCAATATCACTTTCCTATTTCAACATGAACCGTCTCCCTTGATGCCTTCAGGGAACTCCAGTAGTTTAAGACATGGGGAGTGAGCTTCAGGTCTCTGTCTTGAGGAATCACTGAGGTTGATTGGCTTGATAATCAGAGCGAGCAGGTCCTAGTTCAGGTGGAGGACCTGTTTCATAAACTCATAGGTGGTGAAGGCCATGGCCTGGGAGGGGACACACCGGATGTAGTTGAGAGAAAGGCCTCTGTACAATCCCCTCTTGATCCCGAACTTCTCATACACGTACTTCAGGGTCTTCATTGGTGATCTGTTCACATGTGATACAAAGAATAGTACTGTTTTTAAAGTGACATTTTAATGTTTGAAAGGCAATGTGTGATCTTCTTTAAGTATGAACCAACCGTTCATGTGTCCAAACACTTCCAACACAATGCACGAAAGAAAGGCCAACATCTGTTATTAGTTCTGTGTGAACAGTGGCGATACTTACCTACATTTGTCTGAGTCAGGAAGCACAGCACCCAACTGCATTCTTCTCCTTGCCACATCTAAGGGGTATCTAATGAGGAAACCCCCAATACCAACCATCAGTTAATCATTGTAATCAATAACAAAACCCAGCCATATTGCCAATCTTAAAAACTGCTGGCTGCTTTCCAACAGCACTTACGAGACCGTCTGAGCGAAGGCACCAGCAACCCCCCCACAGAGCAGATTGACATGGGTTTTCAGAATGAGGACATCAGGGTTGTCTGATGAGGGGCGTCCCAGCTGCTCTGGGAAATGCTTCAAACCAAGGCTCTTCAGGGTGCCAAAAGTAAAGAATGATAGACCTGGGAAGATGCAGGTGTGAGTCAAGGAGTCAAGGTAATGAAAGCACCGAAGGGCTCTGGTTAAAGATGTGAAAGAGGACGTATCATGTTTTTTTTTTTTTTTAAACAATGTTTGCTCACGTAGATCTTATTTATTACGTATTAATATCAATGGTCACCTGCATAAGGAGCCATTCCAATCAACGTTGGGGTGAGTCCCCTATAAAAGCCGAACACCCCCTCCTTAAAAGAAAAGAAAAAATAACCTTTATGAGAAAATTGAATTTAAAATCATTCATTACACTCATTTTAAAAGGTAACAATGTCTGTGAGGTTAATAACTAGCAAATCACCGTGTGGTAAATGGAGTGGAAAACGTTAGCAATCCCAGTGTAGCGATGGTCTCCTGTCACCTGGAAAGCCAGCCTGGCTCGAATCACATCCAGAGGGTAGGTGCATATCACCGCAGTCATCCCTGGAAACGCACAACTTCATGTAAGAACACATAAGAAAGACCAAAAGAGTTTATTATAACTGACTTTCCAAATCTGCTGCAGGAAAAGAAAAACTCAGATGCACAATACATGTAAAGGCAAGATATGGAAAAGCATTTCATATGGAAAAATAAAATGCATCCTTTTTCAGATCTAAGGTTTTATGTATCAGGACATTACTTAAAAAGAAGGGGGGAACAATATATTTTGACTTAATATTTGTTAAACAAATAATGACCCAGTCAGTCACGTTTTATTATTCATCTGAAGTTGTCCTTTTAACCATGCTAACCATGACTTTTATGCTCTCCTGATACATAAAACCTTTTAAACTGAAAGAAAATGCACTTTTTTCACACAACTATATGCCAGCAGAGCATATGACGGTCAGATGAAACTGCAAGTCTTATCTGTACCTGCCATAGATCCTGCCATCAGGCGATGGATGTGTCCAGATATACCAACTTGTGTACTCAGCAGCTGCAAGGGGAATAAAACCAACATTAACAGCATTAGGTCAACTAAAACAATGCAGAAATTAGTTTACAAACTGAATACAAGATGATGTTGTTCTAAAAAAAAAAAAAAAAAAGGCAATGTTATAAAAGCACATCACATTTCCAAAACTATTTTCTGCACTGATGTTAACTGTTTTTTGTTTCATTGTGTTTTTTTTTTTAAACATTGCCCTTTAAAAGTATTCTTCCACAATAAAGTGTGCACAGTACCTTTTTATATTTATCAAAGGCCATGAACTGAATGGCTCCATAGGGAAATATCCTGACCATCATTGCCCCATTACCCTTGTACAAGCCAAGGATGCCTTCTTTCTTTGGCACAGATGTGAGAGTGGAAAAAACCCCTGCCAAAAAAAATTTAAAAAGTTCAAAAATTTACTCCTGTGACACATATGTGAGTAAAGAAAAACATAAGGCTTTCCATGTTTGAAGGCAGATATTGTACCCAGATGTCTGTAATGGGGGCTCTGGCCTTGAAGAAGAATCTTGACTCTGTCCAGAGGAGCAATAGTAGTTTTGGCACAGCATCCTGCTACACCTAAGGCAAACAGAAAAACACAATCTTTTAATTAAATGTGCATCTCTGCATGCAGTGGATGCAATGACCTTAACAAGACATAACATGTCGAATATGTTATTGTTTCTTTTTGAGTAAAATGCACTATTGAGCTCAATATTCTTCACACTGACCAGACTTCCTTCTGGCGCTCCATTCTGTTCATGTTGTCCAACATAGAAATTCAACCCGAGGCTTTATTTTATCTAAATTCAAGTATACAACTGTTAAGACTCCATCTTAATACTTGAACTTAGTTATAAAGACAGCACAAAGCATTTTAAGCATTTTTAAATTCATGGAAACAAGGGCAATTTCACTGTTTTTTCCCCTCCTCATCCAGCATTCATCAAACCAGGTCTTGATTTTAAAACTACAAAGTGGAGAAATGAACTAAATCAATTTTTTTTTCAAACTATTCTGTTTATGACCAGTTCTTTGATCTCAACTAGGTTTGTTTTGGTCTAGGTGGATGTTTTATGCTTACATAAATAAAATAATAGTCTTACAAAGCTGAAAGGTGCTTTTAAGATGTGTTATGGCATCTTCTCAACACATTTTCATGTCAATAAGTGAATAAAAGGGAAATCTGTTTCTCATTATTGTAAAAACTCCATGCTAATATAAAAAAAAAATGATACTTCTACCTCTGTGGATTCAGAGGTACATTTATGTTTATATTATGTAGAATCTCCATCTCCTCACATCTGCATATGAAAACACGTATATCCACTGCACATACATGGCTCCCAGTCACAAAAACCCAACTGTAATGTACAGCACAAAGCTCACATCACAAATTGTGCAATAAAGAACCATGAGATGAACCGAGCTCCACAAATATATACACAATGCTAACTAAATACGTAAGGTTTACTGTTTATGCAGCTACATATTATTAATGTCAGAAAATAACCTGACATTAAAGATATCTGAAAAAAATATAAATGTATATATCACATGTGTATACACATTTAAAGGGGTATTAAATTACCAACATGTTTAAAACTAAGACTCATATCTTAATACAAGTGTGTGTAGGATCCCGTCACTAACACTTCTCAGTTTTCTGAAGGAATTATCGTAATTTTATCCAACTTCAAACAATCTGAAAAAAGAGCGTACCGCTTTCACTGACCAGAATTAGGGTGCATTTGAGGGAGAAAAAAAAAGAACACACAATTGTAATGCAATCAGAGCGTTTTAGTTGCTTACTGTCATTCTAACTTTGTCTGCTCTGCAATATAATATACAAGCTTCACTCTGGATGAGGAAAAAACAAGAATGTCAAATTCGTTTCTGGAACAGTTCAGGCATCTATGAAAAAGGGACCAAACAAAGTACTCAGATTCTTAAATGAGACTGTAACGGAATGAAAAGTTGTCTAATACTGTTGAAGTGTGTGATCCATTCTGTGTTACACAACTGTGATTAAATGTAATTATTTGAGGAGGACTGGTTAATTAGCCATTAATCATGAAGATTATTGAAAATTTTTAATAAATGGTGTCAGCCAACACCTCAAAATATCTTGTGATTAACAGGCAGCTCTGTCTTTTTACGACACCGCTCCTTGTTTTATTTAATAGATTTAATTTTAAATTGGGCTGAGATCTGGACTTTCACACAATCATTCCAAAGCAAACCCCCCCGCAACCAACCAACCAACCACTTTGATGCAGATTTGTTGGTGTTCCTGTTCTGTTGTATGACCTAATTTCAGCCTGGCTTTAGCTGTCAGACAGATGGCCACACATTTGCCTCTGGAATGCTCTGGTATACAGAAGAGTTCATGGTCAACTCAATCACACAAGATGCACAGGTCATATGGTTGGAAAACAACCCCAAATCATCACTGCCATGCTTGACAGAATTGTGTTCTTTGAAATGCTGTGTTTAGTTTTCATCAAACATGGTGCTGGCTTTGGTTTCATCTGATCATACTGAATAACAATGTCCTATGGCCTTATGGGATTTTTTCAGATGCAGTTCTGCAAACCTCAGTGGAGCTTTCATGTTCTTTTTAAGCAGAACAGACTTTCTCTTGGCAGCTCTTTCAAACAAACTGTACTTGTTTAGCCTTCTTCCAATTGTGCTACAGTAAAGCCTTAAATATGTTCAGTGAGGTCTTTAAGTCTCAGATGTCGCTCTTGGTTTATTATTTTTTTCTCTTTCCAGGGACTGGGGAGGGTGCATGGTCAGAAGTTGGGAATGCATTCGCCAGGATGCTCACTAATATGGGGTGTACAAGTGGGAATGCTTCCCACGCGCGAATAATCTTTTTCACTGGAAAATGCTGAACTCCAGTCTTTGGAAACAGTTTTATAACCACTTTCCAGAATGTGCAACAATAATTGCTTCTATTAAAATCAGGGTATTAACTTTTATGCATGACTGTGTAATTTGTTACATAGTAAAGAAAAATGAAAATTCTATTATTACTTAGAGACACAAGCGACAGGATGTTCTTGCTGTTCAGTACTGGCCCACTGATACTTCCTGTTCCATGAAGTGCTTTTATGCGGTCTGAGGCCAACTGCAATCTCTAAAAGGACACATTCATTCTTCAGCCAAAGTGGACCTAAAGCAGAAGAGGTCTGTTTTCGCTGCCATGGGCCTGTTTGCAAACAAGATAACGAAAAACCTAACAGAATGATTTTAATGACACTTGATGAACCTGATGACAACTCGGTGACTGGGTACAGGAAAAATTAATTGGAAATTAATTGGAGAGTAGATTTGGATCACTAAATATCACTGCATTAGCATCAGCAGAGGAACTCCATTCCTAAGCTCCCTTTTAACTTTACTCTTACACGATCTGCTCTGAGGGATTTCACCAAAGAAACTTACTTCCTTCATTACACTCCTGGTTCACAAAAGGGAAGTACAGGGCAATCAAGCAAAGGAGGAAGTGTTTCTAAGGTAAACGTATCTACAGAGAAACAGATACGAAACCTGTTTTCAAGCATTAATTATAACCATATTAAATCACTGCCTGACCTGAAAATGATGAGTCAGCTGATGTGTCAGACCTTACCTCCTGCTACAAAGGAGCGAATCCAGTAGTAATCCCCCTTGGCAGAGGCACTGCTGCTCATGGTGTAAGATGTGGAGACAGCAGCCTCCAGTGTTAACTTCTCTGCTCAGGAATCTGCCACATCCATGGCTGTAAAGTTCAGAAACAGACATGGAGAACTCATTAGCTGTCAATCTGACAGGCACAAATATCCTCATTTGTTCAAGGAATAACTGTGTTGTTAACAGCTCTAGTCAATGAAAACATGTCCTGCCACAGTTCTCACATAAAAATAACGACAAAAGTTGCATCATATTTATTGAATGAGCATTTTTCTGAAAAGACATAAATTATTTGATCAAGGTTGCTGTAAGGTTAGTCACGACTTGCAGTGACACGCAGTTGTTCGGTTTAGTCTGCGCACATGACAGTAAAGCAAAAAGCACCGCAATACCGCTGGCTCACTGCTGAAAATGGATACTCACAAACTAAAATTAACTCATGAAGGCGCATAAAACAACGACAACAAAAAAGTGAAAGGTCAGTTTGGGTGAAACCTGTTCAACAAATGCGCTTCGTCTTCGCAGAGCTGCAACCTTCTCTCGTTGGTCTCATCCCCTGAGATAATCTTGATAGCTCAGACGCAGCATAAACACGCCTGCTAACGTATCCAGGGCTGTGTCGTTCACACCTCCGGGTGAAAATATGGTTAATAAATGCAGTAATGACCCAACCTCACATGAGGTACCATTTACGTGCCCTTCGTCCGCAGACGACTGACTGACAGCCTCTGGGGTGACGTACAGACGCACGATTATGACGCAGAATGGCACGAGAGAAGGGGGGGAGGGGCTTAGTGCCTAATCGTTTACTAAATTCACAAAATATAATTTAAAAAAAACCCTCACGATTAGTCATTTTGATTGTTCTGTGAACAATCCTTATTCATTTACTTTAAAAAAAAAAATCAGTTCGGAGAACATTATTCATATTTGACAATCAAACAGATAATAAACTACCCCGTGAAACAAAATGTGGCCAAAGAGAAACACATAACAAAACATTTCAGGTAAGCTTACTTAGGAGATATTATATTATCCAGAATAGCCAAAATGGGCATATGAACAAAATGTGACAAAAATGTAAGAAAAAATGAGAAAAGGATATACAAAGCCATCACGATGTGGTGATAAAATAACCAAAGCTAAAGTAAAATACCCTCAAAATTTAAAAATAGTCAAATTTGCTCATAGATTACCTCTTTTGCATGCCTATGTTTATTCCTTGTTGTCTCATGATCCATTAAATGTTCCTCCCCTTCACTCTGTCCTGAACTTCTATGTTGCTATCAGTTATCTGTCAATATCTTCCTTTTGCTTATCTGCCCTCACATACCAACAAACATTTGCTATTCTACTTTTATTGCATTTGTGCACAGCACATGCTTTGCATGCTTTCAGTGTTTGTGTTTCAGTTTGTCTCTAACAATGTCATAAAATGTGGTCTTGGTCTACATATCTATTCATATTAATAACCATTATGTTATTGTTTTTGACTGTCATGTTACAGGACAGCCAAAAACAATAACCATTATGTTATTGCATAATGACTGCATAATTGACTGTCCTGTAACATGACACACCAGCAAATGGAACATTGGGGGGGACGTCCCATCGAATGTCCCACTGAAGGTTCCAGAAATTGGACAGGTTTGTAGATACCCTTGACAAATGTCCTGTGATGCTCCTTTCAAGAGTCTTATAGTATGAGCTGCTTTGAGTGATCAGCAAGCAGTATATACAGTTATTTAAAAAAGAGACATGCCTTATCTCACTTCTAAAGTTTTGTATAAGGTTAAAAACACATAATTAATTGATCCACAGGAAGTGTAACCACCTCTGTAAAAGCAGGACTTTAGTCAGTGTGCTCGTCCTTATAACAACTGTCAAACATAGCTGTGGGAGCATGATGATCTGGGCTTGTTTTGCAGCTTCATGATCTGGCAACATCACCGTCGACTCAAGTCATTGAGTCGATTATTGACTCATTTGTGTACCAAAGTATGATAGAGCTGAATGTCTGTCGGACAGCTACAGATTGGCCGAAACTGGGTCATGCAACAAGAAAATAATCTGAAGCCAAGCACCAAATCTACAACAGAGTGACTGGTAAGTGAAACAGTCTGAAGTTACAATGGCCTAGTTACAGTCCAGATTGGCAGGACCTTAAGATAGCTGTGGATTACCAAATTCCTGCAAACATCAATGAGGTAAGTTATGCAATAAAAAAGAGTGAGCCAAAATTGCTTCACAACAGTGATCAAGTGATACACTTATAGAGTAAACAATAACTTTAAATTGTTGTTGCAGAAGGTTGCTGTACAACATAATCATGGGGTGTACTCAGTTTTTTTTTACACTCTTCTTCTATATTTTGCTTTGTTTATCATAAATTTATAATAAACTAGATCATATGTCATGGTTCATCTGAGGTTGTATTCACTAAAATTAAGACACAGCATGTATCTTACCAGATGATTTAGCATTATGTCCTGATGTGTAAATCTGTGAGTGCAGTCAAATGAACTTAGAGAATCTAAATCTATAGAGAATCAAGAATCTTTAGAGAATCAAATCAACGTTTGGAAAACATTTAGGGAATATTTCCTGAATATTCTCTAAATCTGGACAGTAAAGCTGCTTTAATGTTCTTTGAACATTAGTTTTGGAATATCCTTTAGAGAACATTTGAAGAACAGAAATGTGCCCTTTAGTTCTTATAATGTTTCTACATGAAAAACCCAATGTTCCCTAAAGATTCACAAAAAACAGAAGTTTTTTTTAATGTTATTTTAAAGTTAACTTGAGAAACGTTTAGAGAATGTTTGGAGGACATGAATATCCTCTTCAGGTATGAGAACGTTTCTTCAAGACGAAAAGAAGAAGAAAATATTCTCTCAAGACCCCCTAAGTCTCTACTGAAGCTTCTGTAATGTTCTTTGAAAGTTAAAGTAAAGTCTGAAATCTGTTAGACCTCTAAAAAACATTTAACATTTGTTCTCCAAATGTATTATGTAATATAAACATGTGTGTGTGTGTACATATATGTGTATATATAACCTTTAGAGAAATGTTCCCTTAAGGTTCTCCAAAAACAACCAGAATGTTTGTTGAAGACGACTATTTGTTGACAGCTTGGTGACTGTGTTGGCGCTTCTATCGTCACTAATAGCCTTTTCTCCTCTCCTTTTATTGTTCTTGTGCCTACATTAGCAGCAATTGTAGAACACCCTCCATTGTTTCTCTCTTTAAAACTCTCCATTAAAATGTGTTGTTTTAAAGCATCATAAACTAATTTGACACGGACGTACTAAAATGAACTGAAAGCAAAGCGTGAATTGCCTTATTGTCATTATTTTGGTGAGGCGTCGGTTTTAGCGCACTCCTGCGTCCACTCGTCAGAGCGCACGGCGGCGCTTTGGAGCGCTGCGGCTGCGCTCCAGCCCAGGTTTTCCTGTCCACTCGCCCCCTCCACCGCCGACTACGAGTTTTTGGCCAGCAGAGACCGAGGGTTGCGTCTGGTGGAGGGAGAGTGAGCGGCTGCCCTGAATGGATTGACATACGAGGGATTTACGTTTTTAACGGGTGTCGTGCTCCGTGAAGACTGCACGGTGCGCGCCGAAAAGCAACGATTCTGCTCAGCGTGCGCTCCCGTTGTCGGTGCTCGGATCATGTCCATGTGTCATCGTCGAAAGAGGGCTGAAGTTACCAACAGTCTATATTTGCCGAGGAGGGAAACCAATACAAGGTCTCGCTGTCTCGCTGGAGCGGAGTATTATTAGACGTTCAGACAGTGCAACTGTCTCTCTGTGGTATGTAAAGCATTTCAGCCGTAAACGTGCAAATAGATCCACACGGGCGAGCGAGCAACCTGCGCTAAAGTAAGGTTTCTGCGCGTTCGTATCAACGTGGCGATTTAAATGACAGCGGTCAAGTTCAAAATAATAATAATAAAAATTTAAAAAAAAAATCAGCGACGTTGAGGGCGGTTTTTACACGGTAATAACCCCCTCTTCCGCCAGTCAGGAAGACGAAAACAGGATCCGACCTTCGGCCAAAGCCCTCTCCTCAACGTGCCTGCCCTTTAAACTGTTAAAGCCACTCCGGAAGCGTTTTAATTTTTTTTTTTTTTTTATCGTTCATATGATTGTTTCTCACGTTTCTCTGTGTAAAGGCGCACCGAATTCGCTTTATTGACGTCAACCTATCGGCACTTGCTCGTCCGAGTGGATATTTAAGGAGGGGCAAAAGCGACATGTGTACAAAAAAGACTGATTCAATATCATGCATTTATATCTTCATCTACTTAGCTATTATTGCACCAACATATTTGCAGCATTGCATGCATAAAGTTTGTGAGACTGTTTGCAATTTTCCTGTTTTCCTATTTGTATTTTTTATTTGTTTCTTTCTTTATAGGTGATGTACAGCAATAACACAGTCAAGGCGTCATTGTTTACAGTTCAAGGATAGAACACAACAGAAGAAAAAATTCTGTGCAACGAATAACCAATCACCTGGCTCCCATGCTGGCTGCCAGAGGTATTCTCCTTTACACCCTCAGCCATGCCTGCTACTACCAAACCCACTAGGAGAAAGACCCCCGCTCAGAGGAAGAATGGCCAGAAAGTGACCAGCACCAAGGGGCAAATCTGTAACTCGGATAAACCCAGAAGAAGAGCTGTGGAAAAACCACAGAAAACACCTGCAGAATCCACGAGGTCCTCAGCTAGAGCTCAAACAAAGTCAGGCCGAAGTCCCTGTGGAAGGGGAGTTAAGGTGACTCCTGGTAAGGATCCCGGGAGGTCACCCGGAAGAGTTGGCCATGCTCTTAATAATACAAGTTCTACAAGGCTTAGGCGATCTAGGAGTCTGCCTGAAAACGGTGGCAAGTTTCAAGGACCCCTAGGGCGGAGGAAGTCCCAGCGGGTTGCACAAGAGCCTGTAGCTCCCAGCAAGTCTCCTAAACCTTATAGAGGCAAAAAAGACAACAGAGGGAGCACTGGGAGGAGAGCAGCATCACAGCAACAAAACACAAGAAACCAGCCCTCTAGCACCAGCATCAGTCAGTCAGCTCTTAAGGAAAATAAGAAAGCTGGCAATTGCAACGATGAGGAAACCCCAGCAGCAGATCATGAAACTAAAGTTGAAGTTCCTGAAAGTATTAAAGAGCTTCAAGCTCTTCAAGTCAACGATGCTAAAGAGCGCAGTCCTCTGAAAGCTGATTCACCAGCGTGTAATGACACACAGGCAGACGGTCTACAACCCAGCTGTGACAGTCTTATAACCCAGAAAGGCCAAAAGACTGTCAGCCCTAACAGCGAACATGACTTGAAACGTGTCACTAGGGCTACACTGTGTGCTGATGTTGATGGACAGCGAAGACTCCATGATGATGGGCATAAAGATCGCCCCTCTGACAGCTCAGAGTTGACGAGCATTGGCTCATCAGGGGTGCAGGGCAGCCATGAGGGAAATGACACTTCATCTCTCCTTGGAAATGAGCTTGATCATCTTGCCAGCAATGGCAAGCCAGATGGTGAGTGTACTGTCCAACAAGAGCAGAGTAACACATTGAGCATGAAAGAAAAAAGGACAGATGACAGCGTGACAGTCACACGGAAAAAAGAGGACATAAGACATGAGAAAAAAGAGAGTTTGGAAACAAAGAGGAGTGAGGCACAAAAGGAGACAGTGGAAGAGATGGAGGAGGTTGTTGGAGAGGCTGAGTAATTGTGAGAATGCGAACAGAGGAAACAAAGAAAACCAAAATGGTATTTCCATCAGTTCTGCTGACTCACAAGTCGGCACACCAGCCTGTCAAACCCCGGATCCACTTCATTCTACAACGGGACTGAGGGCACAGTCGGTGTCACCTTCACGTGTGCTGCTGGTCTCCAACATAGCTACCTCAAATTCTAACAAAGCCCTCTCCACTTCGCCTGAGTTGGAAGAAGTGAGTCAGGGTGAGACAGATGCTCAACCTACCATTCATGGTGCTAAACCTCAACTCCCAGGGTCCCCAGTAGTCCCTGATACTGCCCCGAAGGTGCAGACTGTTATAGTGAAAAGAAGTATGCCAGTTATTATCTCTATGGACTCTCTCAAACCTAGGAGTTTGGGAGACGCCTGCCTTGGAGAATCACAGCAGCCACATTGCTTAGTGAGCTCATCTCCATGTAGAGAAACACCAGCTTGCACACCAGCAGAGACCAAAGACAGGGAACTCAGACAAGAACTGCAAGGACACGACAGCCAGAGAGAAACACCTTTACTCTCTTTGCCACTTGTAACTCAGTCAAACACAGCTGCAGCCCTGAACCTCAACGATGGCAGCGTTCAGGTAGCAGTGCCAGATCAGGACGCGGTGCCAAAGATATCGACTCCTTCTCTGGACAGCAGCTCCACCTTCTCCTGCTGCTCGGAAAGCACTCGCTCCTCTCTCTCTTTTGACACTGAATCGGAGGCAGGGTACGGAGAGCCCAGCCTGTCCGCTCTACCCGGATCCTGGGGGCTGGAGGGGGTTAGCTCGCTCTCCGCTACTACTCCAAAACCACAGAGGAAGGAGAGGAAAAAGCGGAACAGGTGTGGGACGTGTGAGCCATGCCTCAGGAAGATTAACTGTGGCCAGTGCAGCTGTTGCCTCAATCGCAGGACCGGTCACCAGATCTGTAAGCTGAGGAAGTGCGTCGAACTGAAGAGGAGAAGACCTTCATCTTCGGTTAATTGCCCGGCTGCACAGGTTAGGCATACATCACGCTTCATTGTTGCTTTTGAGGTACATTTAAAATGATTCATTGCAGATGTCAATCAAATTATGAGTCAGTTCTGCAGGAGATATTTAAACAGTTATTGGCGTTAGAGTGCAATAGAACGTATTTTACGAATTGTATATTTGAAGCAGATGAAAAATGAGCTGTTTTTGCCATCGTTTGATCTGTGAGGTTTCCCTCACCAGTAACAGCGGTGATTGCGAGCTGACTGAGTCACACAGTTAAAACAGAAGGTTTCACTTTCACATTTTTTTTCAGTTGGCTTTAACAGATGGTGTACACTGAACTTTGTGGTGTATTCCTGTTGAATGTCACCATTCGCCACTGAGTGAAAGGGGAAGTGCTCATGTGTTTGTGTGCGCATGCATGTGTAGAGAATAGAAATCTGGTTGGAAGAGAGGAAGGCATTATCACAAGACTAGCAGCAGTGCAGCACATAATTGGAGTGCGCCTGTTTTGAATGTGTGTGTGTGTCTGTCTGTGTGCTATCAGTGGTGTAGTCGAGAGAATAACTGTCTGCATTCTAGTGTGTGTGGATGTGCGTATAGAGCCAGTTTGAACTGAAGCTTTTGCAGATTGGCACTCAATTCCATTGTGAGTTTACATTATAAGAGGAAATACAGCAAGACAATGACAGCTGAGGGACCCGCTACAGGTGACTGTTGCCACTTTGTCATTCAATACAAAGTCCTGTGCAAAGGATTTACTTATCAAAACAATGTTTCCAAAAATAAAACCATAATATTTTGCTCAGAAACAAAAAAGAAAGGAAAAAAGGAAGAAAAACAGCAAAACGACATCTTCATTAGATCAGGACTATATGACCATCCTCTGTAGTTTTTATCTTTCCTCATTGGTGACTGAAGATTGTTGACAAGTAGATAGTTATGGTTTTGTTTATATGTCAAAAGTTGTTGATCTTTAATGCCTCCTTAATGGTCTGCATGAAGGATAAGGATTTACTTTCTTAAGTGCATTCAGTTTTGCGTTATAGTTATGAGGGAGAGGTTTAAAAAAATGTAACTTGCATTCGCAAGGTCAGAAATGCATCTCAAAATGAATAATTTGTTTAGGATATTTGTTTAGGAATATCTCTTCTAATCAGAAGCCATTTTTGTCTGGTAATGTAGTTTTACAGTGTTTATATCCATGAAACTTGCTTCAGATTGGTTATGCTGTTCTGAAATTGTGTTAGTGAAATAGCAGAACGCAGAACGGATTAAGGCGCCTTATTGGCAACATGTCCATTAAAGGAAGGAAGACAAAACAATCTTTAGTCTGGTAAAGGGGAATAAGTTCAATAAGTGAATTAGACTGAATAATCAAACATACTGTAAATAGCTTTTACATGATCTTATACATATAGTTCAGTGTTGTCTGAGGGACTCAGGGAGGTGTGTCTGTGTGAAAGTCCATGTGTGTAATATATACGAGCTGCACACTCACTCCAGCCCTCAGCTTCATTGCAGAGGAGCAGATTAATGCTGATTATGTAACACCTACGGTGTCACTAGAGAGGAATTTTGTCCACTATGTCTGAGTAAAAGAGCAGGTGAGGAGGGAAATAACCAGGCCATGCTGAGTTTTGCAATCATAGTTTTTTTGGATTCATGTAAATTGTTGGTCAGTCTTTGTGTATGGGTGTTACTGACTCCATAACACACTAATCTGGCTGTGACTTTTAGTATTCCATAGCATATGTGTTTATATTTGTGTTTGGGTGCATACTGCTTTTCGAGGACATTGCACAGAGTGACACAGAATTGCTGATCCACTCTTTCGAGCATCACAGCTGGTTGTTGTTTTGCACTAAGTGACATCACAATGGTCTGCACATACATACAGCAATGTCTGTGTTCGTCTTTTTAAAACAGGTTTTTGTGTGATTCTGTGCGTCTGCAGGGGTGGAACCTTCGCCAAGTATGTCAAGCTAGCAGGTTGCAATGAACTCTCGAAAAAAGCTCAAATTCTGTATTTCCCTAACCACAAAGAGACCAAGCAGTGCCTTTTTTGTAGGGGACGTACAGGATGGCCTATTGGGCTATATTGGGCAATATAACACCTATTGGGGCGTCACCATAGCAAGTCAGATTTATCTTCACAGGTGTTGGTTTGCACAGAAGATGACCTTCTAGGTAACTTAGTTAGCATGAAAGCTAAGAGATAAAAGTTGCTTTGCAGGCAGCACTGACAGCAAGAAAAGAAGTTTCGACAAAGAGAAAAGTTATTATCCATTCTATTTTATTTATTTATTTTTTGAATTATCCATTTTTTATGACTGTGTAGGTGGAAATGTACAATACACACGAGCTAAATAAGCTATTAGAGTAGACTGTTGTCTGTCGGTGTTTACATGATTTGCTTTTGATTTTTAGCAGTCTGTAGAGAGGTTGTGGTTTTCACATCCTACACAAAATAGTTTAGCGTAAAGAGGATATTGATCCTTTTTTTGTTTTAATTTGTTAAACAGACTGTGTGTACCATTACCATTGCAATGGACTGGCGACTGCTGTTGAGAGCTGAGATAGGCTCCAGCAGACCCCCATAACCCCAAATAGGATCGTAGTAGGTGTAGATAATGCATGCAAAGATAATATTCTGTATTTAATAATATTATGCCCATGTGTCACCTAAATACATAATTTTTAAGTCTTCATTTGTGATGCTGCAACTGATATCAGTAGGTTGCAGTCATGAAACTTGATTTTCAATTCCTTTATTTCTTGAAACAAAAAGCTCAACATCATTCAAAAATTAGTATGTGTTTTGCAAGTATATCTTTTTTTTTGTCCTTTTTTAATGAGACTGAGATTGAGAACAGTGTTTTTGACTCACTGTATGTGTATCTGTGTACACTGAAGGTGTTATTTGAGAATGAATAATACGTTAGAGTACTCACTGGCCAGTCTTGCTCATCAAGCTCACACACCCTTCCAGTGAATGCTTCAAACTCCTCAAGACTGAAAGAAGGTGCAGAGGCCAAAGAGGAGTTCATGTTGGGGCATGTGGATTCTGTTCACGGGTTTACCATGGTGTGACTGTGGGTCTGTTTAGTTTTACTCTGTCAGAAAACATATTTGAATTTATACAGCCAAATCTAAGTCTGAAATATAAATATTTCAGACCAGAGACTGAAGAGTGTTATAGTTTGCAAATTAATGATAGATACACATATATTGTTTCATAATAAAAACCCATTTGTGTGCTTGTATTAACAGACAATGAGAGTACTAGACAGCAAGAGAGGAGCTTTACTTTTTAAAATATTGGTTCAGTGAGGACAAGACAGACATATGGCCCTAAACACAAACTCACATGCTAACACCAGAAGTAAAAAAATACTACAGAAAAAGCTCCATTATTTGGATTCAGCTGGAACAGTCCTGACACGTTAAGAGCTGTAGGCTACATAAGCCTCAGTTTTTATTCACTGTCAGTGATCATCAGCACTCATAGATGATGCTACTGCAACAATGTCTGAATAGTACAGATGAATAACTTTCATCTTTGAATAAAGATGATGTACTGTTGTGTGCTCAACACCTTTTGTCTTAATATGTAATGAAATAAGACACAATGTGATGTGGACCTATTAAACTTTTTAAATATCCCTTTAATGAAAATATAAAGGAATCAGTCCTTTTAATGTATTTATTTATATATTTTTACATCTGAATGACTTGAGTAAGAATACAGTAAAAAGAGCCCTCAGAGATATGATGGATGCACATGACCTGAGAGCGCCGATGTCCTCATCTGCCACTATATTTGTTGAGACCGTGGATCCAATGAGTCTCATTTTGGGTTGACCCATAATTACCTAGCAGTGGAAATATTTTGTTGAGTACAATGCAGTGGCAGCTGAGCACTGCACCTTTTCAAATAAAGCCTGCATGCCTCCAGTTGGCTTGAATGCTCAACCCACCTTCTTCTGCAATCTCATTTATCTCCGGTAGCTCTCCCTGTTCCTCCTCTTTTTGCTGCAGTGCATTAACTCCTAGAGTACCCTAGCTGAGATACCAGGTGTGCCGTGAAAACAAAGTCGTTGGTTCCTCAGACAGGGCTGCTGTATCACAAGGAGAGGATGTCTGCTGAAGCCAGGTTTTAACAGACAGTCAAAGCTACATGTACGTGTGTCTGCTTGTTCTTAACAGCTTGTAGTTCAAGCACATTATGCAGCAACATCGTTGCTGTTCTCAAATATGACTACGTTTATGTAAATGACTGTTATGTCCCAGCGGATTCACCAGTAACGTCTGAACCACTACTAACCTTTGCTTCAACAGATAGCAGCAGCAGGTTTCTTTGGCAATGAAAATTGCTGTGGCAGCCTCTGTGACTGTCTGCCAACCTTTGACCTGCTGTAGTTTTCTGATGCTGTATTCTCAGAGTCATAATAAGGATTACTGGAGATAACCACTAGATGTGTACCACCATGGGTTTAAGGCTTTGAACTCACTAACCTACATCCAGGTAATTAGGTTAACCCACACAGGCTGTCCAGCTCATGGCAGGTCAGTAATCTGGGGTTATTTCCTAGGCAACTAGAATACCCTCATTTTCCTTATACATCTACTCCCAATTAAAGGGATTTAATTTATTATGTTGTTATTATATGTTTTAGTTTTCACTTGTTATTTTAGACACTGGAAGGTAAATAATAGATGCCATATTCTCTTTGAGCATTATGTATATATATATCTATGATACAGTTGCTCTGTTCAGATGTAGCCTGTTGTGACTCTGTTATGCTGTATTTGTAGTCTACTGTACAAACAACTAGGTTGAAATAGTTTTAAACATATGGCTGTGAGGTAATCTAAATTTTTATGTCAAGCACAACAATGTTTTTTCTGAATTAGCAAATGCCTTAAAAGTTTTTTTTAATACCCTGTTTTAAAAGAGTGTTCAACAATAGCAGTCTTGCTTGAAATATTACACAGAGTATCATAACTGTTACCACACTTGTTAAAGTTGTCATTAAGTTAACTTACAAGCATGAAGAATAATATTTTGTGTAAAGAATAAATTAATTTCCATTGTATTCATCACAACTAGGCATAAATTGCTGAAAAAAAAACATCTTGTGGCTAATTAGCTCAATCAGTGCTAAACCTGAGCACTTGGCTAATTCATGTCAAGATGAACTGCGTCGAAGCCATGTGCCAGCTTCTGTCGCCACTTGTGTTTTCACTCTTGTTTTTACACCAATGCATAAATTGTTCATGCTGTAACTGGCTAAACATGGTTAAATGGTCCTTTTCATGAAAAATCTTTACTAATCTACCATTAGCCCTGTGGTTAGCTACAGGGCTGAACTTGACAACAGATGAATTTACAGAAAAGACAAAATAAAGTATGAGATGTGTGTGAGAGTGGGTGTGTGTGTGTGTGTGTTGTTTCTGTCAAAAAAGAAAAAGAAATCCTTTATTCATTTAAGTACAATCCAACTTTATTTTCAGTAAATAGTTCTGTGTAGCTAAATAACATAAGCATCACAGAACCTGAAAACATCTCCAGAGTTTTTCCTCAGTCTGTTTTCACACATACTTGATTCTACTGGAATACAAACCATTTAATAAAAGCAGCACACAGATACAGATTTAAGTTGTTAACTCTTTGCCAACTTATCTGTAGACTCCCTGTCGTTAGCAATAGAGATCAGGTCATGCCTTGTCTTTAATCAACTGTGGATGTCGCATCGTCCTTCTAATGATTTCTTCTGATAGTGGGTCAAACTTTGTCATGCATGTCAGCTGTCACTGTAGGATGATGGCATTATTCATCCGTCTGACCATCCATCCATATATCCATCCATTTATCCAGTCGTTCATCTTCTTAGCCCTAAAATGAAGCCAACATTGCTACCCTTACCCTTAGTTGTCAAGTTTATCCTGCAAGGTTCATATAGACATTTGAAATGTTGCTTCTCAGACATGACCCAAATCTTTCATATAGAAGATCTCATATTAATAGGAGTACCCCCTCCCCCTCGCTCAACACACATAAAGAGGTCAAATCCAATATATATGAATATAAAGGATCCAGTTATAAGTGAAGACTGATTTGAATCTGGTGTTGAATTTAAACTCTATTGTTTGAACTTTTTCTAAGCCACAGTAGAGTTTGGCTTGTTGCTGTTTTTTGTGTTAGTCACTGAAAGAGAAATCATCACATTCACAAAAATGTGCCCAGGTTTCTCCACATGCAGCATGTACGTGGGCACTCTGGCAGTGAGCTGAAAAACAGATGGACATCCACATTGTCCTTTATTTTCCCTTTTATTACGTAAATGTGTGGGACAGAAGGGGAGCGAGGTAGCAAGGGAGATTTGTGAAATGTCAGAGACCCTGCCAACATTTTAACTGAATCAGTTCATTATGACAAAGCAGGGCAAGTTGTGCTTTAGCCTTCTCTCTGTACAGTTTACTGCACAAGCTTCCCTATGATTAGGACTGCTCTGTACTTTTTTTGTCAACCTGGTCCAAGCCAATTAAATTTAAAACGACCCTGTGAAGTAGTTATCTGTAAGAGCAGGAGGGTTTGGGGAGAGGCCCAGAAAAAGGCTCTGTAGATGGGTTTTTACATGATTTGTGGCTTAGTTATTTGGCCACTAAACATCAGAACAGATGTATGGCCCAAGTCGTGCCTGAATGATGGTCTATGTGCAATAAAAGATGGTCAATTATTGATAGAGAACTCCTCTCAAATGCTGCTTGCTTTAAGGCAATCTTAGCTGTCTTGCGTTTGAAATGCAGAGTTGTAAAAAGACATGACAGTTGCAACATGGCTTACTACAATACTTATAATTTAGCAAGCTATTTGTTAAACTTTGATACCACTAATGTTTAGCTGTTGAGCCCTCTTAAGATTCTGCATCTGTGGGTTTATAGCGTGGCCTGATTATTGCGAGGTTCTAAGTCCCTGGAAAAGCTTTGAAGTTGTGCCACTTGGTTTCTCCAAGTGAAAAGAAATCCTGACTTTGCCCCCTGAAAGAAATGCCACTGCCAGGGGCACACAATAGCTGCCTTTTGGAGAACCCAGAGCTTATTCATGCATCATTCTCACCTGCGTAATTTAGAATATAGCTATCACACCTAAAGGGGATAAATCTCAACTTCTTGTTTCCTCCCCTCATTGTTTTTGAAGGACTTTTATGGCATCCAGTGAGTCGTGAAGTTGCTTTGTCTATTTTCTCTTCATTCATTATTCTTTCAGCTATGTCTGCTGCCACACATTATATGCAGTCACTCTGTTATGCACCACCAGAGTTTGCATGTATCTGTCTGCAAACATGTGGATTTGCATGCGTAGGTGTGTGTGAGACAGTGTGTATGTGCATACGCATGTGGTCATATAGCCAACGTGCCTACTCAGCATGTTGCAATGGCAGACTTAAGTAAGCCTTTTCCTGTCTCATTGTGAGAGGATCTGAGGCCCCCATCCTGCTCTGCCTGCATGGTGTTTGTGTGTGTATTTCAATCATAGTGTGTGCGTCTATGAGTGTTTACTCAAACTGAGGGACCCGCTAACCTTTGTCTGTGGACTCTTCCCAAGGTGAAACTGTTGCAGAGCGCCTCCACAAGGCAAAACTGCAAGGCGTGTGTGAAGTGTGAAGACATAATTGTGTGTTTGTAATATGTGCGCTAACAAATCCATTTCAGTCTGGATTTCAAGATGGACACTAACCTTTTAACTGGATTCTAAATCGGCTCTCGCACCACACATAATGACAATATCAAATACAGAGTGGCTGAAGTGCTGAGCAGAAATGATACTGTTGCTAGTGGAGAGCTGCGAAGGACAACATGGACAACGGTCCAGAGACCAACACTGAAGAAAAACAAAGTCTGCAGGCACTTTTGGGAGGAAGCGTCTGTATAGTCAATGCTCCTGCATTGAAAAGTCATGACACCAGTGAAGCCACGTAATTACTCACCCCTATAATGTTGCCAAAACAACAGCAAGATAGGTGATGTCTAGACACACAAATTAAGTAGGATCCCTTGCAAAAAAACAGTGTGGATAGTCTGTTGTTAAGAACTTATTTAACATTTGCTCCACTTTGCCTGCAGCCTGGACAGTGTTCTTCTGTCCTCTTCTAGATGGACTACTGGGGAAAGACATTCAGTGCCCAGCTGTCCCCGTACGCTCACCAGCCGTGTCAGCCCCTAAATTGGATCCATGTGGGTGTAGGGTGTGGTGTTGGATGGCGCAAGTTTCCTTTCAGGAGCAGGATTGTAGTTTGTTTCACAACACAATCTTCATGCAAAATGAACTGAGAGTTGTGTCCATTGAGTCCTGAAAATAGCTTCACTCATAGTAATAAACAATCCAGGCAGGAAGTGTGAAAGGTACAAACATGCATTTCTATTTGTGTGTGTGTGACTGTGGTTGGGATCATAAAAGAAACAGAGCTTGTAGAGGAGCGCGTAGAGAGTCACAGTGTATTCATTTAGTCACAGTCCTGACTTTGCAGATGTTCTTTTGGAAAAGAAAGAGTGTGATATGTAAGGAGTCTCTGGGGTCTTCTGCATGTGAGCCAAACTCCTGCCGCCTCTCAGGTAACACAGACTTTAGTTTCAAGGTTCTCTGGGAGGAAAATTAGCTTTCACAATGTGGTTGTTTACATAAAGATTACTTGCAGTCTCGAAATGTTTGTGTGTGTTTGTCTTTTGGCCTTTGACCTGTGCAAAGCGTTGTTTGAATGTGTGTAGGACTGTGTGAGAGCTTGTGCATGCTTCAGCTGGATGAGCAGCATGGGGGCAGGTCCAAGCACAGTGTCAGGTTTTACCATTTTCCCATGGTTGTTAGCGACTATTTCAGTGTGCAGTGCAGACATACGTAATGCAGCTCTGCTTTTTTTTTTTTTAACTTAGACTCAATATATGACACTAGTAGAAAATCACAGCTTCAGTAAAGAACAAAGAAGATGAAAACTGCTGGCCTTCATCTAAGATCTGAAGCTTTTCTATGCAAATTAGGAACAATCTTACATTTGTGTCTCCAATAATGGCTGTAATGACAGCTGTTGGCAGCAGTCCTGTTTGGCACGGATCCATCACTGGGCTGTTCTCCAGTGGGTCAGCCTCAGCCTCCACATGTGCCATCGACACTTTACGACTGTGGCACAGCTTTCTTTACCTCGCTTGCTGCCCGTGTGTACTGTAACTTACAGTGATTGATATCCAGACTACATGTTCCTAATGAGAGCTGGACTGCTTGTTAATGGGAAGAAACATGTGGGACTCTTAAAGAACTGAAAATTAGGGGTTCGGAGGAATATTGTTGCTAGTTATAGAGCATTTTTGGATTATAGAATGGAGTGGCAGGAAGGTTCAGGTACACTGTTGCACACGGATGTACTGTATATTTTTATAATACATACCGTAGCTGATGAGCTGCAGTCAGAGTTATTATCAACCACTGAAACTGCAGAAGGCTCTCAGCAGCATGTGCTGATTGACCGTATCGTAGTAGTAGTTGTATCTATCACAAGTTTGTGCTATTGTTGGGGTTAGTGCAACCTGTTTATGATGTAAAACCTGCTGGACTGCCTGTGACGTTTACTTGGAAAGTAGAGCTCAGCCATTACTGTCACAATAAGTACCAAGGAAGGTATTAACATGCAGCAGGAAGTTTTTATTTGTTTTATTTTTAATCAGGACATGAACATTTCAGATGAAATGAACCCAGGTAAGAATGTCCACGATTACAAATGCTTTAGCAATGTTAAAGGTTTTCTCTCGCTCTCTCTTTTTTTTTTTTTTTTACAGCAGAACACTGACAGAGATGTAAAGTAGGTGTAGTATATGTGGTACAGTTTGTTAGGATGTCATAGATTCAACGATGCCTTAGCTGTGTTTGTGCTGACTTTATTATGTCTATTGCATTAGATGTCAGCATGAATTTTCTAGCTGTAGACATGAATTCATCTTGTTATTAAACAGCTGGAAATATGTTGACTATTACTGGGAGGTTTTCTATTACTGACAGTGTGGAGACAAGTTATTTTGTGGGGATGAAGTTTGCCGCAGCACACCATGCTTGTGTATATTAAGTGTTTAGTCTGCAGATGTGCTTATTTTACTGTGTAAGGAAACTTGGGTTGCTTCTGAGTTGACCTAAGTTGGATCCTACATCTTTTTTTTATGGTAAATTATCGGCAAGTCATCAACAAACGTAACACTATGCAGTGTCTGAACAGCCTTTTTGAAGTCGCCAGTTGTCTTGCGTAAATCAGCCAGTAACACTAACCAGATACAACTGTAAATAAATGCTAACAGGCATTAACTGCCTGTCATTACTCCACAGTTTTGGGTTTGAAAATGTTTTCCATGAAACCACATAAGTGTGCAGCCACACCATGCAGGGGTTTGACTGTGATAAGTATTGAGTATCTAACGGACTAACTGACTGCTTAGCATTATGTGGTGATAAAAACAAACCTCTTGTGAATGCAGAGCACTTTCCATTTTCAGACATCACATCATGGTGTTTAAATCTTTGTACTTAAGTTTTAATATTGTGTGAATATTGTGCATCTCATCGCCACTCCAAATTAACTATCTATTGGGCTTATTTGGTATTTATTGACCAGCCATGTTTATTGCATGCTCAACAATAAAATTGTATAGTTTTTATTGCTGAGCCTGCACAATCTCTGCCTGCATGATCAAACACACATCTGAGGTCAGTTGCTGGAGTGTTAACGTCAGGCACTGGTTCTAACTATATTTTGTGTTTCCTTGTCCTTGTGTGACCTCAGTTGCGTTGGCCACATGGTAGCCTTTAAAAGGAGAGAGTGCTTTACCCTCTCATAACATTTTCTGTCTTTCTTTTATGCTTTATTTCTTCCTGTTTTTTCGTGTAACCACATCTTTTCCTCAGGGGATCGTTTAGGGAGAGAAAAAGGCTTTATGAGGGAGAATGTAGGGAAGGGTTGTGGAGACACTCGGAGAAAGAGCAGCATGCATGCAACCTTTTCCTGTTTAAACACAGTCTTCAACATTTCTACATCACATAGGATTAAAGTTGCTGTGGACAATTGTGCCGCCATGCGTATGACGTGGTGTGGAATCGTTTAAAAAAACATAACGTGATAAAACTTGTGTCATACTGCTGGGGCGGACTCTGACACTCTCTTATCACATATCATGTGGCTTAAAAACTCAATGGGAGTAGTTGAAGAGGAAGGAGGGACGCAGTCACACAAACACATGCTTACCAGCACCATTGTCATGTGATATTGGCTTCAGTTTAAGACACCAGATATTTTTCTCACATGCTTTTTTAACAGAATTCACATCCTCATACATTTTCATAGCAATGCTTTTCTCAAACTGATCATCCTTCAAGCCTTCTGATTAGGATGGTTTTGTCTCTTATATGTAGAAATGTTGGATAATGGCTATCAAGATGTGAACAGTCTAAACCCAAAAAGACTGCACAGTATAATGTTTTGTTTTTCTTAAGTCTTTTAGCTAATTCATAAAAACTGAAATCATTTCAGCAGTAGGATAAGCAACTCAGGGGTTAATATTTCAGTAGTGGTGGATTTGTTTTCTTGTGATCCAGATCCAGCATACGTGCCATGTCCGCTCCACAGCTTTTCTCCAGTCCCTGTGCGTAGGGCTGGAGTAAAAAGCCCACATAGGGGATCCTTTGTTTAGGAGAGTCTAGGCATGGAAGATAATTTACAAGCCGCTAAGGTCCTCAAGCCATTGGCTGATGAGGCTCCGTCTGCATCTGCGAAAGGCATCCCATATGTGTGTGTGCCTATATGCCTGTGTGTGTGCGTGCCCCCTCTGCTGCTGTAGCAGCACTTTGCTTCAGCAGCTCACAGTCGCCTCAGTCATGACACCCGGGTGCTTGCCCTGCACACGGCTACTGTAGCCAGTGTTTTCTTGAGGCTGGGGGAAGGCAAAGCAAGATGGCCACCAATACCTTTTAGGGATATGCTGCCTAAACTGGAGGGGCTTCCTCCAAGGACAGACAAGGTAAAGACAATTACAGTGTTCATCCTAGGGTGTATAGTCTCGTTGCAGATGGATCACCTATAAAGGAGCTCAGCAAGAGGTTATCCCCTGTTGTCTTTTTGTCTTTGTCACCCTGGACTCGTCTGACTGGAGTGCTTTATTTGGAAGTTGATGTTGATGTTGCTTTCTTTTTAATCACTGAGGAGTTCTATATGAGTGTTTGGCTTGTTGTTTCTTGGTGGATTTCAAGGATGTGAAAACAAACTCAACAAAAGTAAGGTCAGTTTCCACAGTAACAGGGACTCCTCTTATTTTTGCTTGTGTCATGTCTTTTTAAGCCTGTGCACAGGGCGAAGAGCTCCATTTGCTTCCTCTTTCCTCTCATGCATTGTTTTGGACAGCCATATTTCTGCACCTGCTGTTTTCTGACGACTTGGCAGATAAAGTCGAGTGCTTGTGAGCCTTGGGTCGTAACTGATCACCACTTGGCAGGTCTTTCTTGTTTGCCCACAGCACTAATGGTTCTATTATTGTACAGTTTATAGAAAAGGTCTCACTCTTACTTATACCTTTATAGTCTGTAGAATTTTACAGTTGATTAAGCCTTGTTCATTAGTGGCAAAATTGAGCCAGTTCTCTCAGGTTTCCTTGGGTTACTGACACCTGCATCAGGCAGCCTTTGTTACTGTTTTTGCTTGTACACCGTGTGTGTTAGACTATGCGTTGTTAAACTCAGAGCAGACAGGAAACGCTCACTCAATGAATGAAGGAAATTCTCACGTGTTAGGAGAAACACATGTAAAACCACTACTCACACTCTCAGTCAGGAAGGAAGAAAGCTTTTTTGCTGTTTTGTTGTGAGGTCCCAACTGTATGTTTTGTTTGCAACCAGTGGCACAAGAAGAGCAAAGCCGAACATTATTTCATGAATTTGCATTGTTGTTTTTTTTTTTGCTCATCGGTGCAGTTCATATGCATGCATTGGCAAATTTCTACATAGAAGTGTGTGTGTGATTGCCTTTGTTGTTGAACTACAAGTGAATCGGCACTCACTGCAGCCCTCCTCAGAGACGCACACTCTCTTGAGGTGCAGCGTGTTGTTTAGATTCACAAAGTGGTCACACTTGTGTTGCTAGGTTAGGTCTTTGAATGTGTGTTTGTGTGTGTTTCATTTTGTTAATTCTTAAAGCTTTGTCAGGTGCAGCAGCTGGACCATGTTTGGCTATCAAAAAAAAGAAGAGGACCATGTTTGCATTTATAAGAGTATAGTCCTTGTGAGTTAGAGTGACTTTAGATGCCCTAAGGCACCACAACTAGTGTAGTATAGAAACATGGCCCCTAACACATCACAGACCCGGCTCTCTCCAGAGACCCGGTGGCTAAATGAGAACACATGACTCAGTCATTTTCATCCTGCGTTAGGTTTTTTGTTATTATAAAGCTTCATGTAACATAATTAACATAATTAAAAACAGCAGCTTTACTTTGATGTCAGCTTGGGATCACGTAAAAATTGGATGCACAGGTTGTTGCACACGCATGCATGCAGACACGTGCATGTCTGCTGCAGTGCTGGAAGACAGCCAGGGCTGCTTTGTCACTGATTGCATTGTATTGTGACACACTACCTTTTCCCCCTTTCTTCCACCACTGGACTTCATCTTCTTCAGTCTTCCTTTTAGTCTGTCATTTGAAAGTTGCTGCAGCCGCTTCATACACACTTGGGGAAGTAAGTTTACCATGCTTTCGCATTGGTAATGCCTCAACCTTTGCTCAAGCTATGTATCTGTTGCACCAGCTGACAGTCATGGAGCACGAAGACAATCCAATCAGTCAGAGAAGAATCAGGAATTTGTCCCATCATATTAATCACGGCTGCAACACTGGAGCTCTTCAGACTTAAACAACGGTTCACACTCCTCTTGAATGAAAAATGTGCAATTCACTATGGCCTATTCCTGTGAGTCAAAGAGCAATCTACAATAGCATGTTTTATGGATTTCAAGCAATCAGACTGCGGAAATCATTGTTGCAGAGGGAGATATAGGTTACACTGGTTTAAATCATCCAAACAGCTGCTTTTGTTTATTTTCATCGCTTTGCATGCTTCTTCCACAATGTATTTGTTATGAAAGACAAAATAAATCAAAGTGCTCAAAGCAGCTGCATGTCAAACCTTATAGGAAATTTCAGTTTGGAGTCAGTAAGCCAAAATAGCTTAAAAACTACGAAGTAAACCCACTGAATATGATTAATGTAACAAATGGTTTATAACATATGGAACAAGCACAAAAGATATCCTGAAACGGAGCCTTGATCAGGCAGCCCGGACAAAATCTACTGAATGCCAGCGCTCATTATTAATGAAGGATCTTGAGAAAAAAAAACTTCCCTCCGACTTCACACTACATGTATCAGATGTCCCCCTTTAAATACGCATAGCAGACTGCTCAGTATTAATCTTCTCAGATCTCGACACCGCCTTTTTATTTTCCACCTTTAACTGAATGCTTTAAGCTCTTGAAGACTGCCTCGTGTCTTCCTTTTCAGCTTATCTCTCATAGTGGATAGCAATTCACGTCTTTGTTTAACAGCCATCACATGTGCAATGTCACAAGGCTGAATTATTTCTTAACTGCACATGCATCAGCCTAACACAGTGTTGTCATTTAATTCATGATGCCTCAGGGTCTTTGAAACAGACCTACCGGACATTCAGCTTTGGTTTATAGCAGTGGTATCACTGGTTTTGTTAAAAGTTAGCAGTTAAAAACTTTTACAGCACATTATGTAGCAGGTGTACATGGACAGATATGCTTCAGGAAGTGAGGCAGGCCTCATTGATAAACATGTAAATCCCAACAGTTCCTGTATATACAACCACTTGGAATGAATTTTTTTCTGCATTACTTTTCCAGGAAATGTGATGTCATCTTGTTCTTAGTGGCAATAATAGACAAACACAATGTGATTAAGCTTAAAATACAAATGCAATTATAATTTCCAGCGCTGCAGTAAATAGCAAGTGAAGCCATAGATTTAAGCTAAAATGAATTGGAGTTCGTTTGCGCACATGGAGTCCAATTAGTGAAACAAGTTTGGTGATGTGGTTTAAAGCTACTTTGATTGATAAAAGATGCCTCAACATTTTAGATCTGCTGTTCATAAGGAGCGTTTGCTGATGTGAGCTCTGCCACACAAAAAGAGGTTCTCTGAAAACTTTAAATCAAGGGAAGCTGCTTTACGTAAGGCAGGAGAGGAAACTGATATAAAGCGACAAAGTATTAAGGCATCAGTTAGTCCACACTTCTCTTTTTAGATTTAATTGGATAGCCAAGATGACTCAAAATGCATGTTGCAGAATTCTCTGTGAGGTAAACAAGAACTTGTGAGCAACAGATATATACATTGTTACAACTGGCAAACAGAGTCAGAACAACTCTTATGAGGAAGTTTTAGGTGGATTAAAAATGGAATTATTTGAGATGAATAATTATCACAATGAATGACATAAAAAAGCTTTCAGGCATCCCAAATCATCCCAGCAGTGAAGTACGGTAAAAGGAGTATAATGGTTGGGTTTGCTTTGCTACCCCAATTGACTAATAACTCCAAAGGTTCGCTTACTTTTCTTCCACCAGATCTGTGAATGTTCAGTGGGTGTTTCCACAGATGAAGGTTCGATAATATTTTATAATTAATGCAGAAAACCAGTAAATTCCAAGATGTCCACATACTTTTTCTTGGCACTGTAATATAATATTTTATTCATTTAAATACACTAAAAGTAGAATACTGTGAGTGTATTAATATAAATTGGGTCCATTTCTAATGGAAACAGCGAGCTAAATTGATCAGATCACATGTAAGGGATCAATGCAAGTGTTTTCTGTTTGGACTGTTTATTCACAGCTATTTGGTTTTTACTGAAGGGAGGTTGATGTGTGCTCTTCAGCTGTCAGGTCTGAGGGAAAATATACCTGATGCAAAATGTATTGAAATAGTGGCTGTGATGGAGTTTAATAGATGTTTATGACATGTAAACAGTGATGAAGAATGTGCCCAGAGCTCCCCTGTGGTCACAGTAGTTAGAGTGAATTTTGTTATACATAAATGTAATCAGTAGTCCAAAATACCCTCTAGCCCTATTCAAATAGGCTAAAATGAGCAGTTTTAGTCCGTATTTTTTTTTTTTCATCTGACCTGACCTGACTTGACTTAAGGATCAAGGAAAATAGTGTGTTTTGCAGAAATACAGTGTGAAATCAAGGCCAGTGTGGCATTGTGGACAAAAACAATGACCTCAAATCCTTGTTAAAGCTTCTTCAGAGACTAAAAGTTGTTGGAGTTATTGTATGCTCTTACCTACATGGTTATTTGCGGTGTGTGTTCATCAAGGCTTTTGGGTGCAATCAATATGCCAGTACTTTGGACCTTTGGAAGATTGTTTCTCAGCAGGCAACTGAGTGCAGCTGCACTGTGTGCACCACACATTGCAGGGCGGCTGAGTGATTCTGCACATCTGCTTGTGTTCCCAGCGACACACCTACATGCTCGGCAGAACACAGAATGTACATGCACGCTGCACACGTGCACTCTCTGACCCACAGGTAGCAACACAGTCTTGAAAGGTGCGCTACTCTGAATTCCTTACTCATTGGCTCTCTGCTACCTGTGGGTCTGTGGCTGTCATCAGTCCACAACCCAGGCACGGAGCCTGATCAAACACTCAACCGTGGAGCACACAGTTTAATTTTTATTTGCTCTGTTAGAGATCTGTTTCATTTATAGAGAGATTATTTGTTTGTCATAATATTTTCCATATCCTTCCCAGCGGCTGTAGCACATGCTCATGCCATACTGAGAGGCAATCTGTTGTGTTGTGTGGCGTGACTGTTTTGAGCAAGCTGAATCACTGCACGTTGCCAGATATGGTTGAGTCATCTCTCTCTTCTCGCTTCTCTCTCTTGTCTCTGTGTCTCAGGTGATTCCAGAAAGTGGGTCGGTAAATGGCAAAGGCAAGGCAGAGATGGACGACACCCACATGGCAGCAGAGGAGGATGAGGGGGAGGAAGGCCACATACCTCAAACACGAACCCCCCCCATCACCGATTCACTCACCCACAACCTGGCCACAGACCAAGGTGGACAGTCGGCACTTATTAAAACAGAGCCCGGGCTGGAGCTGACCAGCATTGCACTTCACCAACATGTACGCTCTTTTGCAAATTTTCAGAATGGTTCTGCTGAGAACCTGACAAAACCTGATGGTGCTAATATGAGCAGTGGGCCGCTTTCTGATCTGAAATCTGTATGTAAAAGGACTACAATGGCACCAGAGCCTCAGAGAGCTATAATAGCTACAGTCCCTAAAGACTGCTCTGACACTGGGCCCATGACTCCTCCGGATGACATGCCAGTTCCACTAAAGAAGATCAAAACGGAGGAGCCGTGGGTGTGGATCTCTGAGCAGACCACCCCGCAACTGAGTGATGAAGATGATGTATGCGAAGACCCGCTTTCTACCCTGGCAGCCGTTGTCTGTCTGTCAGTCACAGAGAGGAAGGGACTGGAGGAGAAACTTTTCAGCTCTCGCGCCTCAATTCTTCGCTCCATCAAAACAGAACCACCAGATTTGCACTTTGTCAAAAAAAAGAAAGACAGCATAAATAATAATTTATCTCAGAAAAGCACTCCTGATTACTTGCAAAGAACTCTTCAGTCCATTAAAACTGAACCTCCTGCAAGTGTCCTACTACCAAGTGTGCAGTCTTTGGCAGAGAAGAGAAATCTTAGCTTTGATCAAGCTATTGCTATTGAGGCCTTGACTCAACTGGCAGCTATACCTCAAAGCACCCCAGGTTCCATTAAAGCGGAAAGTAAGTGTGAACATCCCATTTCTACTTCTTCCCCATTTTTAACTTCCAGTACAAATACAGGCCTGCAAGAGGCCAAACCCAAAGCCGTTATTCCCTACAACAAAGTCTCCGTCATCAGTTCACCTCTACACCAGACATCAGTGATACGCCCTCCTATGTTCAGACAAGGAAATGTAATCCAGTGTTCTCGGGGGCTGAGCTCTAACACAAAGTTGTCTCTGCCAAATCTCTTGGAGGCCAGCTCGAACAGTGAAGAAGCACCCTGTAAGTGGAAAGAGCAGGCTTATGGTCCTCGCATCATCAAATCAGAATGCAGCTATAAAGACTCCAGTCTCATGATGATCAATAAGGATCAAGGGCGCCTGATTGGGGAGGACAGAGATACAGTTGTGAGTAAAGTGATAAGGAACAGAGATGAGGAGGAAGTGGCAGCTCAGCTTGCAGACCTTGCCTTCATCATCCAGTCACGGCACAGCCAGCAGTCAGAGAACAACCCTCCAAGAGGAACACCTGTATCAGCTATTAAATACAACTACAAATCCCAGGAAGCCCCCAGTCAGAAAAAACCTGTCCTAAAAAAAACAAAAGCTATCCCCTCCAAGCCCAGGAAGAGAAAAGGTGATGGATTACATGAGGTAATCAACCGCAGGACCCCCCTCTCAAAGTGCATGCCAAATGGAGAGATGCCTCATAGGAGCAGAGGCCAGAAGAGCCTCCCACATGGGAAATCAAGCCTTCACCACAAGAGCGACTTATTTCTGCCTCTGGCTCAAATTGATCTGAAGAGATACTTGGCTGAGGCTCAGGAGGAAAGGAGGCAACTCCTTCAAAGTAATACACACAGTACAAGCCTCACAGTACAACAGACTCAGAACACTCTAATACGGACCAGCTACACTCATGGTCAAGGAAACCAGCCATGGTCTCTTTCCAATGGTCCACTTCACCAACACAATCCATGCAATGGTTATGCTGCAGGACCAGAAGAGTGTAATTTGTTATCTCAGGTAACGCAGCCCTGTGGTGGGCTGCAGAACGGTGCTGATCCCAACACAAGACCAGCAAAAACTGCTTTTCTCAGCCACACAACTGGGCACCATGGTCTGGCTAATGGCTTCTCAGGAGCTCCTCAGTCCCCTCCTCCAAGCCAGCAGGGCTACTACAAGCTGGAGAG
Organism: Hirundichthys speculiger; assembly: GCA_018398805.1. Lineage (NCBI taxonomy): Eukaryota > Metazoa > Chordata > Actinopteri > Beloniformes > Exocoetidae > Hirundichthys > Hirundichthys speculiger. The sequence continues at coordinate 6,007,214 of JAGFBZ010000344.1, read as the reverse complement.
ATCAGGACCTGTTACTGTCCTGTCCACAGCTACTGATGGGGTTCAGGGCCACTCTGCAGAGTCAACTCCAACTAAGAGCAGCATCAATGGCTTTCTAGAGTCTCCAATGAGTTTCCTGGATACCCCTACCAAGAACTTGCTCAATACACCTTCCAAAAAACTGGCTGATCTTCCATCTTGCCAGTGTGTGGGTGAGTTTAATTTACCTAACATTTTACACAGGAAAGTAGATCAGCAGCATCTGTACTTGTGTCATATTAGATACATTACACTTTGTAAGTAAATCTGCCCTAAGATATTGCTTTTGAGTTTCGACTATAGCCTTGTGGCTTCAAACTGATTCTAATTTTCAGCGTCTCTCTCGCTCTTGCTCTCTCTAATGCACTCACATATATGCAGACGCACACACACACACATGTCCTTATTCGAGGATCAGTTTAAGCAAAATAGAACTGAATCTTTCTGCAATGTTCAGATGAAACTTCAGGATGCTTTGCGCAGCCATTATGATGTATTTGCTCTGAAATGAAAACTTCAAGTTGTTGGCCCCTGCATCAGCTACATGAGCTGGATATATCACATTCATGACTCCTAGTTGCACTTTTTTTTTCTCAAAACAAATATACTGGCTTCACAAAAATGGAATCACAGCTGTGATTCTTATGAAGCCAGTCTCTCACCTAGAGAGTAATCCAAGCAGTCAGTAAAGCTGCTTTGATCTCCAACAGATCTTCATTTTTGTTTTTTACAGACCAAATCATTGAAAAGGAGGAAGGCCCGTACTATACTCACCTTGGGGCAGGACCCAGTGTTGCTGCAGTGAGGGATCTGATGGAGAAAAGGTAGAGTGACTACCAGGATGTTATTTACACTGTGTATGTGCGTGGGTTTACTACTAAACATGCAGAGAAGGTGCTCATGAGCACAGGCTGGGTGGAAAGGGGCAGGATTACAGCTGCTATAATTAAAGGAAAACATTGCTGGAGCAGCTCAGCACATGCAACCTGTGTCTCCCTACACACACACATGCAAAATACACACTGCACGCCGAAACAGGAAACCCCTGAAGCTGTAACTAGGGGCCCTTAAGCCAAGATGACAGCTCATTTAAAACAACTTGCCCTCAATCACTGTCTATTTGACACCAAGTCTCAACTGAAAAAAATTAATTTTCAAAGGCAACTTTTTACATCAAAGCAAATTAATATTCACAGTAATTAACTGCAAAGATGAATAAATAAATAAACCCAACATCTCATTCTTACTCAGCAAAATTAGAAAGAGCCCTCTCAATTATGGCTTATTTGAAAGTGTTATCAGGAGAAAGCCTCTTCTCTGTATTAAAAAAACAAAAGAAAGAAAATCAAACATGACAGCATCATTTGTATTTGGAATGTTGCACCAGAGCAAAACACAAGACTTCAGAAATGATGTCCTTCAGACAGGCAAGACCAATGTTGAGATAATGTATGAGGTCAGGTACTACAGAGTCAAATGTGAGGCTATCTGTCTTACAGCTAAAGTTGGGACATGCAACAGACAGTGACCCAAACTCAAACTCAGACTCAAACTCCCAACCTCAGAGAGAGGTTTTGTGGATAAACAATTGCCTGCAAATCTTAATGCACTGAAGCAACATAGTCAGAAAAATCTGAGGGACTGATAGCATCATGCAAAAAACCATTACTCTAGTTTTTACTGCTAAAAGTGAATCTTTAAGATGTCAAATCAATACTTTGTACTGAGTTTTTCACACACTGCTTCTGCATTTTGGTTTAGTTTTTGCTGGTCAGTAATGACATTGTATAATATGTTATGTGTTATGGTTCATCTGAGATCGTATTTACCTAATTTTAAAACCACATAAAGTAAGTAAATAAAATTGATTGTTTTGTAACTATTTCCCCTGCCAAGTGGTGGGATTACGCTGCGTTAGCCAGCAAGTGAATAAGGAAAGAATCAACAAGCCAAAGGATCTGACTGAGTCTTGCAGGGATCAAACTGTGACGGCTGGAGGGCTGGGTCAAAACGGCAGATCATTAAAGGTGTTATTTATATGGAGTGATTAAAGTTACCCAAAGTAATCCAACTAAAAGTCCAAGTTCAAAGTCAAAGTCCCAAGCTAGTAAACCAAAACGAGGTCCCCTGATGTGAACTGAGTAGAAAAATCAGGCCTATGCTGTCTGATCCCACAGCAAAACTACCGCAACACAAATTCCTGAAATCTTTAGTGCTGCTTATCGTCGACTTCCTGATAAATGATTGGTACTTGGTTCGTAGTACTCACACAAACACTAGAAATAATCACTGCATACTTTTCATTTTGCTCTGCTTTAATTTTTCAATGCTGTTTTGACAACAGGAACCGGTGCAAATGTATTTCTTTGTATATGTGTTTTGTGTGCCACAGGTATGGTGCCACAGGAAATGCAGTAAGGGTGGAAGTTGTTGTTTACACTGGGAAAGAAGGCAAGAGCTCCCAAGGGTGTCCTATAGCCAAATGGGTATGTGGTTTGTGTTTGTGCTCATCTAACTTCTCCCTCTCTTGCTTGTGTCTGCATTTTGAAGAGATATTGTGGATTCCCCTGCAGTATATTCATAGAACGGTTCGGAAGTCATTTCTGGAATTTTACTTTATCACAACCACAGAAAATGCATACCTTCCAAACTTGTAACTGTAGTTTAACTATAACCAAGTCAAACTGACATTTCAAAACCAGTTAAGATTATGGCCTGATGGAATCCGTATCCATTTTGTCATACTGTTTTTACAAAATTGCTTGTTTTTGTTGTAAATGTCCGTGTTGCAGTGCTGTAGTTCGTCCGTCCTTCGTTTGTTATGACCTACTTGTTTTCTGTGTGTATGTACGCAAAATCATCTAACAGGTGATCCGGCGAGGCAGTGAAGAGGAAAAATTGCTGTGTTTGGTCCGTCAGAGGCCAGGGCACTCCTGTGATGCTGCTGTGTTGGTGATCCTCATCTTGGCATGGGAGGGAATTCCCCGGCCAGTGGCGGACCACCTCTACCAGGAGCTCACGGAGACCCTCTTTAAATATGGTTCTCCTACCAGCCGCCGCTGTGCACTCAATGAAGAGTGAGCACCTTTGCCTTTCTTTTTCTTTTAGCAACTTCATCCAGGCTATTCCCACTTCTTTATTGCCTCCATCCACTCTGTCTCTGCAGTCGCACGTGTGCATGCCAAGGATTGGACCCGGACACTTGCGGAGCCTCATTTTCCTTCGGCTGCTCCTGGAGTATGTACTTTAATGGCTGTAAGTTTGCCCGCAGTAAAGTGCCACGCAAGTTTCGTCTTCTTGGAGACTACCGGGAAGAGGTGAGGGAATATTTGTGTGTTCATTTTAGGAAACAAAGGGGGAGGCAGCTGTTCAGTTGTCACAGATCAATTTGTCTCTCCTGGTGTTATAATCATGTTAAAGGATATTTTGTAAATAATCTGCATGTTCACTAGTACGATTGATTGATGAAAGGTAAACATTTTACAATATATTCAACTGAAAAAGTATTTTTTGCTACCCAATGGTTCATCTGAAATAAAGACAGACATTTGTAGCAGATCAGATTGTTTTCAAATATTTGCCTCCTAGTGGTTCGTACAGGATATGACAATCACAAACATGCAGTGCCTTACAAAAGTAGTCACCTGTTTGCCATTTTCCTATTTTATTGTGTTACAATCTGGAATTTTAATGGATTTTCATTTAGATTCTACATAATGAACCTTCACAAAATAGTTCAATTTGGTGAAGTGATTCTAATTTATTTTTTCATTGTTTTGAAAAAGTCCAAAAAAAACAAAATGTTGGAAAGTTGGACATTCATATGTATTTACTCTCTTCGTTATGAGACCCCTGAACCAGTACTGGTGCTACCAGTTACCTGCAGAAGTCACATGATCAATTAAATAAAGTTTGCCGATGTGTAAGGTAAGGGTCACATGATCTCAGTTTATATTCTCATGTTCTCATAGTCCTGAGAGTCTGCGACACCACAAAGCAATAGGCTTCCTCAAACAAGTAGCATCACGAAGACCAAGGAAGTCTAGAAAAAAAGTCAGGAACAAAGTTCTAGGAAAAAAACAAACAACAAAAACAAATCAGAATTGGGTTTAAAAAAAATTCAAAAGATTTCATGGAACATCCTTAAATCTGTGATCACAAAATGGAAAGAATATGGCTCCACAACAAACCTGCCAAGAGATGGCTGTCTTTCAAAAGTCATGAACTAGGAAAGGAAAGCACTAATCAGAAAGGCAATAAAGAGACCGAAAATAATCCTGAAGGAGCTGGAGATACTCCAACTCCAACAGCATGGATACTCCAACAGCAGCAGTTGGAGTATCCATGCGTAGGACCACAGTAAGACTTACCTCCACAGTGTTAGGCTGTATGGAAGAGTGGTCAGAAAAAAAGACACTGCTCGCTGAAAAAATACCAAAGGACACAAAGAGCTCACCAAAAGGCATGTGTAACAAACACTCCCCAAGAAGAAGGTACTGTGGTCAGGTGATGCTGAAATTTCATTTTTTTGACATCAAGAAATACGGTATGTCTGATGCAAGCCCTACAATCACCCCAAGAACGCCATCCTCACAGTGACGCAAAGTGGTGGCAACATCGTGGTACAGAAATGTTTTTGTGTAGCACGGTCAGAAAAACATTCAGAATTGAAGGAATAGTTTACGCCAATAAGTAGAGGCAAATAATTGATGAAAACCTCTTCCACTCTGCCAGACATTTGACTTTGGGACAGAGATTATCTCTTCAAAGTACTGTTTTCTTTTTTTTGTTTGTTTCTTTGATAGTTGTGAATGCTCAATTTTTCTTCTTTTTTTTGTCTTTTTTCTTGTTCACTTTACAAGAGTATTGTGAAAATAACGTGCAACAAACTGATTCTGTAAATAAAATTATACAAAACCCCCACACATCCATTCAAATTCCAGGTGGCAACAAAATAGGAAAATGGGGAATTAATACTCCCGCAAGGCACTGTACATCGATCAGTTTGGAAAAATCTACTGTTTTTCACCCCAAGTTCCTGAATCTGTTCTGTCTTAGGAGGAAAAGATAGAGAACAACCTTCAGAATCTCGCCACTGACCTTGCACCACTCTACAAAAGACTGGCCCCTGATGCTTTCCAAAACCAGGTATGAGCATGAAACAGTGCCAGACCTCTGACAGTCCTGGCAGTTGATTTTAATTTGCATGTTTTGTTCTCAAATTACAACAGAACTTCCCTCCAGACTGCTTTAATTATCTACCCATAATTTGTTCTACAGATCTTCACAGCTCTCTGAACATGTGTTTCTTTGTGAAGATTCATATACAAAAACACTGAACCAATATTGTAGGTTCGAAAATGTGCATTTTTTTGTACAACGAGATAACTCACCTCAAGTCCTCTACCATCTTTACTACGAACAAAACTGTCACCTCTCTCAGGTCGAGCATGAGGCAGCAGGGGCAGACTGCCGGCTGGGCGGTAAGGAGGGACGTCCTTTTTCAGGAGTCACAGCCTGTGTGGATTTCTGTGCCCACGCTCACAAGGACACCAGCAACATGAACAACGGCAGCACCGTGGTAAGCAAGAGGATGGCAATTTTCAGAACAGCAAATACAAAGTAATAAAATCTAGAAGAAAAGCAATTACAATTCAATTTATAAAAGAGAACCTTATTTTTCTAAATCTTTTAAGGATCTCAGCTACACTGTTACATCCCCTACAACTACATATTAGTCCACAGATTTTTATATCTGAGATTCAATTTGCTGAGGGGGGGTTGAAGATAAACTTTAAGGACAGTGTTTTAATATGCTTCCCTTATACCTTGTTGAAGTCCAAGACTACAGACAGGGGAGTGTTTCCTGTGCATTCATTTATTTGTGACACTCTGCCACAACATAAATACTGTCACCACAAACTATTTTCTATTTCTGTAACTGACTGCCCCCTGCAAGCTAAAAGGAGGTTGCTTTTTGCACTGCAGTCTTCACACAGCAACTAAACTTATGATGTGTGTGTATGTATGTATATATATACTAGATAGATAGATAGATAGATAGATAGATAGATAGATAGATAGATATTTGGAATATTGGTCTGAGTAAGTGTAATTATTAATTACTGTAAGCTTAGAGATATGAAATGCTATGAAATGCTATGGTTTTGAATGAGGCCATCACTGAGCTTGAATTGGGCTACTATGGTCTCTATGTTTGGTGTTCGTTAAAACTTTGGCAGCCACATTTTTGACCAGCTGAAGTTGTGCTATTGCAGCCTCAGCTGTGGACAAATAAGGAGTTACAGTAATCATTACTATGTGTATATGCAGCCTCAACCTGTTTTAAAGGTCTGGAGCTTGGATTAAGGGCTTGCCTTCCATCTAATGTCCTTCTTCAGGTTTGCACTTTAACAAAGGAAGATAACCGTGCAGTGCGTAATATACCAGAGGATGAACAGCTCCATGTGCTGCCACTTTACAAGATTGCAGACAGAGATGAGTTTGGTCAGGTTGAGGGCCAGTGGGCCAAGATCCAAAGTGGTGCACTGCAGGTTTTGTCCTCCTTTCCTCGAGAGGTGAGTGGAAAGAAAAGTTCCTTTTGTAGTTTAGTATTAAATGTTTTTTTTTTTTTTCATTAGTGATTTTCTTATTCCGTCACCAAATGCATTGTAAAATGTATCAGTCACTGTCATGTTTTAAATTATTGATTCTTTAATATATCAGGTCCGTCTACTGGCTGAGCCTGTGAAATCGGCTCGTAAGATTAGGCAAGAAGCTCGTCTGAAGGCTCAAGCAGAGAGGATGGAGAAGAAACTCGGACTGACTTCTCCCAGTCCTGGGAAAGTGAAAACTGAGATTGCCAAGCAAGGTAGTAATTATGTTTTTATTATCATATTTATTTACCATATTTTCTAGACTAGAAGTCGTGCTTTTTGTAGTAGTTTGGCTAGTCCTGCAACTTATATGTCAAAAATATACGCCATGTCATTCATGACAACAACAGGGCGTTGCCTGCACTTGCGACAACTGAACACTGCTACCGAACAAATTACAAGAGTAAACCATGAAGACTGAGAACACAGAATATATCACCAAAAAGAAAAAGCTATATGGCAGAATTTACACTGAAGATTATGAAATATGCAGCCAAGAACAGTAATCAAGCAGCAGAAAGTTTGGAGTGAGTGAGAAATTTGTTAGGGACTGGCGAAAAGCAGAGGTAACTCTGAAAAGTCTGAAAAAAATCAGAGAAGGCTAACTGTGGGCAGAAAGCTGGATGACCAGAGCTGGAGGAACAAGTCTACAGATGGGTCCTTGAACAGCACGCTGTTGGAAGCAGCTTATCAACGGTACAATTATCAGCCGGTCTTATTGCCCAATGCGACTTGTATAAATTTTTTCCTCTTCACAACGTATTTTTTGACAAATGCAACTAATACTCCAGTGCGACTTATAGCCAAGAAAATATGGTATTTAATTGATCAACTTTCACAAATGTTTTTCTGATTATCTTATTATAATTTCATTTTTTTTTCTCTACCAAAAAAGAGTCACAAGGCTATTACAGCTCTTACAAGCTACCACCCAGACCTGCCAATTTTGGAACATTGCCTCCAGAGAGAAATCAGCCCAGAGCTTACAGCCAGAGCACCAGCAGCTATTCCACTCCAGGTGCAGGGGTCACCCCACAGAGGGAAGTTATCACCCCGAACCACCATGGCCTTCCTGGCCTCCAGTTTATACAGAATGGCGCGACTCTCAACTGTAAAACAGTGAGTGACACCATGAATAGTCATTCTCCAGCATCTGCAGAGCAGGGTGCTCCGTTAGAACGTATACCTCTACATAACACCCAAAGTGACTATGCTTTTAAAACTGAGCCCAACAAGGTGCACTGCTCTCCTCTGCACAGACTTTCCCCCAGTGGGAGAGCCCCTCCTCCTGCCTCCTTCTCCCCCAGACCTACCTCTGAGGGCCTCTTTAGCAGGCTCAATGGACTCCATCAGACTACAGGAGATGTTGCAGCAGAAGTTAGGGGTCATGACTTCCCTCCAGGCTCATCTCTCCCCCAACAAACCTCCCCACTTCCAGTACAGACTCATCCACCTGAACCAGAGGAGATGAAGCAGGAAGAGGTGTGGTCAGACAGCGAACACAACTTCCTGGACCAAGACATAGGAGGGGTTGCTGTGGCACCGTCACATGGCTCTATCCTAATTGAATGTGCACGGCGGGAGCTCCACGCCACAACCCCTATCCTTAGACCAAACCGCAGCCACCCTACCCGTATCTCCCTGGTCTTTTACCAGCACAAGTCCCTTAATGAGCCTGGCCACGGGATGGCTATGTGGGACGCAAAAATGGCAAAGCGGGAACGGGATCGGGAGGAGGAGGCTGAGAGATCGAGGTTGGAGGGCAGCCTGAGAAATAGCATGGGGAAGAACGGTAAAAGTAATGGAGGGGTTAAGGGAGAGGAGGGAACAGATGAGGAGACAGATGACGCAAAGAGGTTTATGAATGTCCCAACACGTCAAGCTTGGACTCTCCCAAGAGATGGCGTCATCACTGTGTCCCCTTATGCTCTTACCCAAGTGACAGGCCCTTACAATCGCTGGACTTAGTCAAGTCAAGTCAAACACAGAAAACTTCTACAGCGTGTGCTTCTGCCTTACCTCAACTTTAAACTGCTACTCTCATTTTTATGTCGTTTTCATTGTGTTTTTCTAATATCTGTTCACTTTGTCCTTCTTTGTCTCTGCTGTCATAGTGATGAGAAGGACTAAAGTTTGTCGGCTTTTTAACTGTGAGTTTCGGTGTTGGTTTTTATTGTAAACAGATGGTGCTTTGAAGAGTTTAAAGATGTTTTTTAGCTGGTTTTATATACATGATTAAGAACAAAAAAGATGTGATTATTTATTCTGATCATAACGATTTCTATTTAATTTCTGGTGTAAGCCTGTTTACTGCAAGATTTCTAAGATAACCTGCATTATGTTGTACAGTAGGAGTATACTTTTTATTTCAGCCATTAGTGCTCTTCTCTCAAGTTGAGTCTCATTGGCTTTTACTTTGGTGCCATTCTCACTGTAATCTTTAAGCAAACTCATTACGTTGCATAATGTAGACTAATATTTTGCATATATATTTACTACAGATTGTCACATGTAGCATTGTGATTTTCCTTTTGCTGCCTCTGACTTCTGTTGGTGGTTGATGACAGAAATGTACTTATTTGGTTTGTTGTTCTGTTTATTTTCTCCACATCTGGATTGTTTGTCTTTTATTCACAGATATGTATGGCATATTAAGAAGCACTTTTTTATTTTCCTAAACTTAACTTGAAAAACAGTCCATAGGCCCTAAATATGTATGTACATAAAGAGAGATATATATTTGATGTTTAGCATGAACTGTTTTTTTTACAGTATTTCTGCATTTTTTGCTTTTCATTCTTTTGATTGAAAATGGCATACATATCTAATGAAATATAAAACTCACCAGAATGAGGAATCATGAAAAGCTGCAGCGATTAGGTGCTTATCACTTTGGCACTTAACCTATATTCAACTTCTGGAATTCGATCCTCTCATAGGGAACAAGTGTGATTATAGGAATTAAATAGGTTACTGTACATTTTAATGGTGCTACAGATGCCTGATTTCTTGACCGAAACCACAAAGTGTCAGATTTGGCAACAGAAGGCTGCCAGTTTTTATGTCCATCTGCTGGATTTGAACACAAATCTATCTTGGACACTCTGGATAATCAAGCTGTTTCCTCTGTTGCCTCCTCTTTGCTTTTATTGTGAAACCACTCAAACATCACATCCCACTCAAAGGATTTCTGAAGATGATCTTGAGTGCACAACCCTTGTGAGGACTTTGTTTACAGATGGCTTTTTTACAGGGTCTGAATAGGGGGGATTGTGTAAATTCCTGGTGAATCAGGATTTTGATTTTTATTATTTTACCCATGAAAAAAGCTCTTCATTATAAGACCACATCAGTGAAATTTTAGCACAAGCCTTCAATGATATTTACACTAATACTGATGGCATAACATCTCCTGTAGAAACATTTTGGTCTTGTACACACTCAAGCCTGCATTTGGTGCTAATAGGGCGTGTTGTCAAGGTACAAACATTGACCCAGCCGGGTTTTACACTTTATAACAGTGATGGCATGGTGCTTTTTGAAATCACTGGTGTGTTGTATATTCAACACAACATTAATTTTATCATTTCCTTGAATCGTTATTGACAAATAACAGATGAGATGCATTAATCAAGATGTTTGCAAGTGCCAGTAAAAAGCAGCGTTCCATTGTCTTCCACAGATGACCCAGTTCTCCAGCAGTTCTCAAAAGTCACAACTAACATGCAAAAGAAATGAATGTAAACAGTTTTGGATCAGTTTATTTACAAAGAACATTTTGGAACAACATGTGAGAAAATTAAAGATGTAAATGTTTCTTTTCGTTTGGTGTCGGGGACATTCTCAGTCCATTATGGAGCAGTTTTGTAAGGAACTAACAACGAGCACCAGCATTCAAAGAGACTGTAAATATGTATGTGAACCACGTTGTTTTTACTGTATTGTTAATGGTGTTTAGATAATGAGTGGTCTTTGTTATTTTGAAACTGAATTACTGTACATTGCTGAAAGTATTTCCAGTTTAGACTTGAGAAGAGGCATAATTTAGCATTCCTTTTATGGATGGCTGATCTCTTTCAGGATTGTGAAATAAAGTCATATTTATATTTTGGACCTGATCATGAGTTCCTCCTTTTTTCTGTCTGAATTTCCCAGACGAGATGTGTGACTGCATGACTCAGAAGTGAAGGATTCCAGTGTGGTCATTTAGACTGTTTAACCAAAGCACGAGGATGCAACGGGTTTTTGTAGTTTGTCTCGTGAATTGATTATATGATTTTTGTTATTCTTTCAGTTGAAAATGACAATGTTTAAGGCCATTTGACTCAGTGATGTAAATGGATGAGTTTAACATGTACAATAGTGCTCCAGGAGTTTAATCAGATACACAATCTAATATTCACCATTATTGTCTTTCTTTTTCTTTTTTGTCTGAAAACTTTGAGACTATTGTAATCTTGTTTATGTTTAAGAACATGGACAGAGGATGCTTGCAATGGTATAAATAATCAGGTGTAAGTCAACGTTGCCACAGAGTATCAAACCATCAAGCTTTGCTTAAAGTGCCAAATGTACTCATTGTACTCCTTGGAGCCATTTTCAGTTATAAGCACAGAGTTACTGAATTAGGATTGTTCATAGTTTATGTGCGCATCATTGTAATGTTTCAACAGTCAAGATGAAACAAATTTTATGAACTCTACAAACTTCAGTTTCCAGTCTGGGGTATGAATAAAGTAGTGTTCTATATATATATATTTTCTAATAATGTGGGTTTACAGGCGAATACACAATAGAACAGTGGTTCTCAAGCTTTTAATACAGCGTACCACCTGAGAAACTGTTCAGCTCTCTGAGTACCACCATGATGACCAGTTTTAAGATATAGCCATATATGCCTTCTCAATTAGCTTTAAACACACAGGAAAGATGCTTTTCTCTTATTGTGGTTATTTATTACCTGAATTGTTACCTTACTGAATACTCATACTGTCATACAGAGCAAAAATAAACACACTCAAAAGTTGTCACATCTGCACTGCAACTGAATATGTAACAAATATTTTTTTTAAAGACACAATTATAATTATCTCAAGCTACACATTTCATTTAAAATGTTGTATTTATAATGCATTGTATGTTTCCATTTTTTTAAAGTGAAAATGTGGAAAAAAATGTGGAAAGTTATGACGTTTCCCGCATACCATCAGAGAGCGCTCGCGTACCACCAGTGGTACGGGTACCACAGTTTGCACACCACTGCAATAGAACATTTAAAAACAAAGAAAATCAATAAAAATTAAATACTCAGGGATAAGAACCTGGAATATTGTACTTAAGTGGATTACTTAACAAAATATTTAATTTCTTTTTAAGATTCTACTATGAAAAAAATACAGCTATTATACCTGAGAAGGTAACTGTAAGTGACTGAATGAGGGACAATGTTGATATTAAAAACTGTTCGTGAGACTGGATGTTCTCTTAAATTTGGATGGTAGAACATGTTTGTTTATCTGTATCACCATTCACAACTTAATTGAAATAAATCAGCTCATTTCATATTGACAAAACAACAGTGAATCATCCACCTCCATCTAATGCTATCCTCTGCATCCTGCTCTCTCACACCAGCTAACTTCATGTCCTTTTTCACTTCATCCATAAATCTCCTCTTGGTCTTCCTCTAGACCTCCTGCCTGGCAGTTCCAACCTCATAATCCTTCTACCAATTTATTTACAATCCCTCCTCTGTATAAATCCAAACCATCTCAGTTTGGCCTCACTGTCCTGGGCATACCTCCACCTCTCTATATTTTCTCCCTGGTTCTTACTACAGATCACAACGTCATCTTCAAACATCATAGTCCATGGAGTTTCCTGTCTATCGTCATCTGTCAGTCTGTCCATCACCATAGCAAACAAGAAGGGGCTCAGAGCTGATCCTTGATGCAGTCCTACCACCATCTTGAAGTCTTCTGTCACATCTCACCACTGTCTTACAGTTCACATACATGTCCTGCACCACTCTAACACACTTCTCTGCTACTCCAGACTTCCTCATACAATCCCATAGCTCCTCTCTCAGCACCCTGTCACATGCTTTCTCAGGGTCTACAATGACACAGTGCAGCTCCTTCTGACTTTCTCTGTACTTCTCTCTCAACATCCTCAGAAGCAAATATTGCATATATTTATTTATTTATTTATTTATTTATTTTTTATTTATTTATTTATTTATTTATTTTTTTTTTTTTTTTGGGGGGGGGGGGGTATATTAAACCATACTGCTATCCACAAATCCTCATTTCTGCCCTGTGTCTAGTCTAGTTTTTCACTACTCTTTTTTTCATAACTTATTCAATATATATATATAATACTATAATACACATGAATTATGAATGAAATGAAATGAAAATACTTTATTAATCCCAGAAGGGAAATTCAACATTTATCTGGTTCATTTGACTCATTCTTGAAAAAACAACAACCGGGCTGTCAATTTTTCAGAAAATAAAAAATATTAAGATCGATTGGGCACCTTTCACGTCACCCCGTCTCAAACTGGACTGAGTAGGCTTCCGTAGTACGGGGTTGGAGTGACGCAGAAGCGCCGAACGGGCAGATCATTTCTCCAGTCAAGATGGCGACATCGGAGCCGGTAAGAGAGACAAGAAATAGATGAAAAAAATAATTAATGAGGAGATAAGTCTTCGCCATATTCATCAACTTCAATATATAAAGTTGCGACTCTCGTATTACGGGAGGATTTGGGCGAAATAAACACGTTTCAGTGGCCAGATATTCGCGTGGATTAGCGTTAGCATGCGCAGCAGTGAGACGGATGAGGGAGGGACTCATTGACTGCACGTCTTTCATTCAAAGTCTAATAAAGGATTTGCTTTATTTTTCTTCGATATGAACGTTAGTATCCAGCGGTGGATCAAATGATTACGTGTACATTCCTATGCTGATCTATAGATGCGGCGGTTTTAAATGATCTGGACACGTGTGTATCGCGCTTGCAGCTAACCTAGCCCGTCTGCTAGCAGACGTTCACTGTAAAGTTGTATCAGGTTCGACTTGTGAATGTGTTGGCAGCGATGCAGTGCCAACCGATTTCGATTAGATGATATTGTTTAAAATACTACCATTGTAGAGTTGTATACCAGTATTCTACACCAGATCGATTACAATTAAGTGAAATGAAACTCTGCAGCGTATTAATTGAATTGTGTGATAGATTTGGGCCGAAGGGGGAAAGGACAAGCAGGAGCCGTAATGTGGGTATGGTAACCTGTCGGGGCAATAATTTTATGAATCCCTTATTCCATTTAGCTTTAGACAAAGAAAACTACTAACTACTTACACTGGATTATTTGAACAGAGATGGTTGTCATCCGTCTTTTTGGTATAAATTGCTTCTTGCTTGTTAACCTGCCCACTTCCCTCTTCCGTCCTTGAGCACCAGAGATGATGCAGGGACATTCAGTATTACTCTGCCATTATTTTTTCCCAGACTAGGTTATCTTGTCAGGATCTATGGTTCCAACCATGGGTTTTGATAAATCAGTAGTCTAATTGTACTGTGTAGGGAAAAAAAAATGTGGCACCATTTGTGGTGCTGAAGAAGAAAATGAGATTCCAAACATTTTCTTAAAAATAAGGGCTATGCAGTATTTCCTTTTTCCATCAACATCAGAAATTGTCCTTGGGTGTGCAGTGTCAAGTAAGTGGTCTTTGCAGCTTGTTATAGAAGTCCCATTGGTTGCCATTTCCCTAACTTCTCATCAAAAGAAGGTGCCTGATATAAATAAATGTTCTTTGTTTTAAAATGAAAACTGTTTGTGCCACTTGGAGCTGAGGGAAATACTCTGTCAGTTGTATAGAAATAGTTTAATAGCAGAGGAAAAAAGCATAAACAAAATCAGGCACTGTTTTTGTTTTTGTTGTTGTTTTTTTGCCACTCTTGCCACCTGCATCATTAAGATATTAACATATTTGTTTTCTGCCTAAAATCTGTTTCAAATGACTTTGTTTTATGTTCTGTGAAGGTGTGTCATACTGTGTTCTTGTATCCTCAGAAAACAGCTGATACTGAAGATCAACAGACTGACGGTCAGGTTGTTGCAAATCCTGAGCAGTATATCAAACATCCTTTGCAAAACAAGTGAGAATACAACAGATGACATTGTTTGACTTTATTTTCCAACTGAAAAGTGTTTCAAGCGCTAAGATATTATGACGCCAAACGTCATTTTGTGACGAGTTAAAGGTTTTGTAGCACTTTGCTGGAACATCTGAATTCAGTTCCTGAATTGTAGACTTCCTAAAAGGAGCAAAACGCTGTTGTGTGTCAGAGATTAGCCTGACACATGCGAACACTTCCAAATACACATTGAAAAACTCTGGGGACTGATTTAGCAAAGCACCTACAGCTATGGGGTTGTCAAGTCTCTCTGACACGACCTCATCCCTTTAAGATATGTCTGTATTTATTAACTCATTATTGGAGGTCAGAGCTCGAAGTTGTTTTTTAACTCCTCTCATTTATGTTAAAATTGAAAGTGAAATTCTCATCACAGACTGTTTGAGTCATTCACCATCTGTAGCGTTTGCAGAAGTCAGACCGACCATTATGCATTGAAAAATGAGGGGAAGAAATGGAGAATGTTGCAGAATCGTCACCAATTTCTTTCTTAAAGATTTTCGGCCCTTTACTTCGAATGGTATTTATTTGGTAATAAATTACCAGGAGCAAAGTTTTTCATCTGCATTTCAAAATTAGAAATGACATCTGTCACAACCACAGAAAGCATATCTCTTGTTTTGCCTATGGCTAACATTTTTACTGTAAGGAGATCATGTTTTGTAATGCGTCGTGTTTCCGTTTACAGTGGGGCCAGGTGTATGTGGCCATTTTCTACCAAAAACAAAACTGATAGCTCTGTATTCTTAGAACAATAATAACTGAAGCCTTTGTAAATATTTTGAATAGTGGCAGCAGCTTTCATCCATCATTTGGGGAAAAAAAAAAATCACAGTGTAATGAGCAACAAAATAAATACATACCTGATGTCAGTATATTAAAAACTGGGGAAGAGGCAAGTAAAAAGTCTGTCTGAGGTTCTGGAAATAAGTTTACAGCTATGTAAATATTTTAGTTTGCTTCAGTTGAGTTAATCATTGGATTGACAGTGTAATCACAATTAGAGAACATACTCTACAAAAAGCATTTGTTTAGTCTGGTTGTAATGGTTCATGATTTTTTTTTGCTTTACCTGCCACATCTTTAAGTTTTGCTTCAAATTATAGAGAATAGTATCAAATAAAAGTATGGAAACTGACACTGTTCATTGGTACTGATAATATTGGTACTGATAACAGGTATCGATAATATTCAAGAAATACCCATCCCTATTTGGCAAAGCTGGACAACCCTTTGCACTGTTCCTGTCTGCCATTGAAAAGCACATTTCAACCTTTGTTTATGGGAAGCTCTTTACTTTGACTCTCGCTGTTTGGCCTCACACACAAAGCTCAGCTTGTTTTTGATGCGGCCAGTATAGATGACGATGTCAAATTTCTTCTGTAGTCACTCAGAAGATCTGTGTTTACTAACAAACGGCATGTAAAAGTATGTGCTGTGGCAATTCGCTCGACATTTAAGCTTTTTACAATAAAACAAAAAGTAGAAACTGTTAAAATCAGAAGAGCAGAATAGGACTACCTGCTTTTTACTCTCCATGTTTTTGTTGCCATTGGTCATGATTGTACATTTAGAAATAACAGATCTGTGCTGGTAGCGATCTATTTAGGGACATTGTACAATTAAAATGGGAACTGCTGAGTAGGTCACTCCATCATTTCTACACGGTTCTGTTTGTTCAGCCCAGCTGCAGAGATACAGGTTTTCCATTGCAACTGCTTCATTCAGATCCACATTTTCCTTTTCGTCACTCAGATAGTGTTCGAACAAACTGATACAGTTTTGTGTTCAACTGTAGCATCCTTAAAAGCATTTGTCTCTCGTTTCCCCTCGTCACTGTTTGAATTACTTGTATTTTCTTCAGTTATATATAAACCTGAAAAATGTGTGCCACAAGTTACTGAAATTAGCAGGAATAGACCTGTTCTTTGATGACTGAATGATTAGATTTGGACACATGTAGCGTAACCTTTGGCTAAAAGATTATCCATATTGTAAATCTAAAAGTCTAAAAAAGACTTTCATTTCTTGATGTCAGAATAAAAATGTTCCCACAGATCAAACCATAATTGTCTTTCACAACAACACTGATCTTTGTAGTCATGTGTTTCGCATTAACAGTAACACTAAGCTATCTACTTTTATTTTCACAAGGCTGTGGGTCTTGGTGTTTTCTGTGGAGGTGAATCCACAGATGGATTTGAACAGGCTGTACAGCTCTGTTACTTAGCTGTAACGTAAGGAGACATGATCTTTTCAAGAGTTTCAAGTCATGCAGCATGAGTTTCATGTGGCTCTGACACTCCGAGAAACTAGAAGCTGCCAGAAAGTAACAGTAACAGGTTCAATTCTGAACAGTAAATGAATATTTAATTAATTAACATGCAGCTATAGCGACCGTTGGAGTAAATCATCTGGAAAAAGAATCACAGAAACATGATTTATGAACATGTCCCTTCCTAGATATCAATCGATATACAGTCGGTGCTGTAAGAATTGAATTGCCAATAATTGCCTGGTGTCTAAAGTTAAAGCCAAATAAGTGTATAGCTTCCCTCACTTTCTATTAATAAATTTAAGGTACATTTGTGAGTATTATTTGTGGTTGACTTTATAAAAATCACTTTTTTTTAAAAAAAAAATCTCAAAACTATTTTTGGCAGTTCTGTGCTGTCGTATCTTGCTGATTTTGGGCTGAAACACCTGCACAGATATTAAATACAGTAATTTCAAGTTTGCAAAACCCAAATATTGTGCTTTTCAAACAAAAGTGACAAAAGCATTCATAAGTGGATGCAGTTTGCCAACTTCAGAGTGTCAGTAAATTTTGGTTTTCCTGCATGACGAACGTGTGCAACCGTCTTTGTGAGCTCTTGTTTCGAAAAAAAGGCCTGTGGTTTTCCAAAACACGCTGCTTAGTGATCCACCACCTCCCATTTTAGAGGGGAAAATGTTAACTTGATTGGAATTTTTGAAACCTTTTGATTTGGTCTGTGTCACATCCGTCTAACAGCATGTAATGATATAATTCATCAATAGGTCAGCTCGTGACTTGACATGCTGTCGGCCATTTTTGTTTACATGTCATGACGAGACATGTCGTTCGTGGTATGTGACTCCCATTGGATTTCCAGAGGAGTCACGCCTCAGCGTAATCTTGTCTCAGTCTGTGTTGTGTAATTATGTGTCTGCGGAGTTTCTGTATGCCACAAATCTGCTTTTATTCTCTGATACAGCTTTGTTTGTTGCCAGCCTGTAGGTTAAAGCACATGGGTGGGGTTCATGTTACAACTGCATTTTGCGGGGGGCACAGAGTTCAACTAAGGCCCCTTTGCCGTCATTCCTCCCTTACGAGCCCCTCCCTCTCCTGGATATAGCTGAAAGAATAACAGCCCCCATTGTAAACAGAGGCTGTATTTCTGTGCTGGTGACGGCTGGCTTTTGTGTTCTTTTACATTAACATTCATGGTTTTGTCACCAACTGATGTGTTCTGCTGTGAGACGGGGTGCCTATCACATTTTCATTTTCCATACCATTAAAAACAATGTAAAAGCCATTTTAGAAATGTAACTACTTGTCCTCAGAATTGTTGTTTTTTAATAACTGTGCCTCTCCAACTGTGTTTCTAAGTCATTTCCCCACCAGTCTGTGATTGCTGAAAGTTGTCTTTTCCTCTCAGATGGGCCCTGTGGTATTTCAAAAATGACAAGAGCAAAAGCTGGACGGAGAACTTGCGTCTTATTTCCAAGTTTGACACAGTGGAAGACTTTTGGGCGTAAGTTTTTTCTTGAATTGCTTTAAATGGAATTATGATACTGGCACTATATGAGCCTATGAGTTTCAAATATTTAGTGAAAGGGGCATATAAAATAATTTTTTATGGATACAAATAGCACAGTCGGGCTTTCACTGATTTTTTTTAAACCTGTTTGTCTGAGGTGGAATGATTGTTCAACATGGATAATCAGTAAGTAAAACAAGAATTTGGTACACTGTTTTAATGCTGTGTTCACAAAACAAGGCTATTTGAAGATACCCTAACCCATTCAGACTCAACCATCTACATATACCCAAAGATGTCTAAACTTGTCAAAGACTCTTACCCTCCTGTTAGTCATAATGATCGACCTTAGTTGATAGCTTCTACACTGCTTTTGTTTTCTGTTACTTAGACAAAAAAAAAAAATCCAGTTAGCTCCGTGCAGATCTGAAAGTGGGTCGTATCTTTAGAGAAGTTGAAAATTGCCTTTGGGAGCTAATTTCACATTGTAGTTTCCTATATCATTAGTTCAAATTATTGTAAATAAGTTTGAGTTAAAGGATGTTGGAGCCACTTTTCCATGGCCTGGAAGAAACCACCTGCCACCCTCAACTGAGACAAAGTGGATCAGATGTTCAAGAACAACACAGGAACGACCGAGGCAGAGACTTGCCCTTAATTTAAAGTTACTGAAACTCCTTTGGCATTGTCTACAGGAGAGCTAGTTTTACACTGTCAAGTACTGAGAAGCTACCAAAAGCAAGTCCCAGTTCCTAACTGGAATTTTTCAGTCCCATCTAAAGTTTGCTGCTGACCAGAAAAAACGAGAAGAGGGAATATTGAAAAAGGAGCAACATTTCTCAGTTCTTCAACATGACCTTGTACTACAGTGATCCCTAATTTTTCACGGTTAATGGGGACCGGCGCCCCCCACATTCATCGCAATGTCCCTCCATGAATTACTAGAATATGTGCTGTCTTTGTAGTGTGGAGAATGAGAATCGTACAGATGTGGGTACTTGCTCATTTCTTCGATGATGCGCTCTTTTCTATGCGGATGTAGAATTGACCAATCAGAGGCCTCCTTTCTCTCCTCTCTGCGACAGTCTCTGTGCATCGACCTACAGGTGCACTGGAGTGTCTGTGTAGGGTCGGGGGGGCATCTCTGCGTCGTCTGCGTCACCTACGCAGACAACCTGGCGTTCGAGTATAAATCAGGCTTTACAGCCTTCTGGTCTCTGAACCTTAGTAAACAGTGCTGGTATTGTGTTATTTTTGGCTTCGTAATTAGGGGCTAACATGCTAACAACAACAAAACAAAAAGTCCAGTTTTCTCTGCATGGAATGAGCACTTTATTCTGGCACTGCAGGAACTTGTAATGTCACACAGGTTGTATTGTTCGGCTCCTGTCGGTTAACAGAGAATGTAAATCTAAACACGCTGGGCTGCTGTTTATGCTCACTCCACTTTTCATCTAACCCCTTTTTCTTCTGCTGTCCCACGACACACACACTCCATTACCCATAAGGCTACCTTCTTAAAGGGGCCAGGCTGTCTCACAGCATTTCTTTACTGTGACAGAACGCGCACAACATCAAGTGATATGTTTCCACGATTTCTAAAATTTTATTAAATTATATTATATATTTCTGAAAAAATCTGCGAATTACTAAAACAGCTGAACTTAAACCGCGAAATGGCAAGGGATCACTGTATCAGCGAAACACAAACACCAATAAAACCTGGTTCTGTAGTCGACAACATTCTTGCCAAGAAGAGGGTTGAAATGTTCAACCAGAGTTCTGACGAACACAAGGTCAAAGTGCAAATTGCTAAAGGACATCAGTATAATAAAAAGTGGGATCTGCTTCTAAACTCTCATTCAAATGTTACCCGAGTTGATGTCAGAAAACCTACAATACATTAAAATATGTGTATCAGATTATATTTTTAATTAAAAGTGTACTTGGTCAACTATTCTGCTTTTGAACAAGATGCATTAAAATCAGAATTTGATGTTTATGATCATGGTTTCTGTTTGGAAAGTTAAAACTAAAAAAGATAAAGTTGTTTACTGAACAAGAATCAGATTCACTTTCTGTGTCATTTTAATAATTGTGTTTGTAGTAACTTGCAGGAACTTTTCTCCTCTCCCCTGTGTTTTTTACAGATTATACAACCACATACAGCAACCAAGCAAACTTGGCTTTGGCTGTGATTATTGCTTATTTAAGGTAAGGACAAGCCTCAAGGTAACCTCTTTCCAATCAAAACAGTTTAATTATGAGACCACTTCCAATGAAAATCATGTTTATCGGCCTGTCGATGTGTTCAAAGGTTGTTCAAGTTTGAACTTGAGCATGTTTAGAAACCTTGGTTTTAGGTGGTCAGGGTTCATTCTTGACAAACGTGAGGAAGAAGTCCTGTGAACTTGGTTGGCGGGGCCAGTCTGAGCTGGTGATTAGGAAGATGAATCCCAGCCTACATACAGATACATTCAAGCAGGGTGTTTTCTTCTTTTTTATGGCCCAAAAGGCTAATTTTATGGCAAAAAAAAAAAAAAAAATTAAAAATTATGACGAACAAAGATACATTTTTAGGCATCTGATAACTGTCTGGAGAAAGAATCTCAAAATGTTGGGGTTCCAATTTCAATCCTCTCAGCAGTACAATTAAACATTTTTCATCTGTGTTTTTTTTTTCTTCAGTTATTTAACAGTTATTTTCATTTTGTTTGCCAGGATGGGATCAAGCCAATGTGGGAAGATGACAGGAACAAGCTGGGTGGTCGATGGTTGATGACGCTCAACAAACAACAGAGGCACAATGACCTTGATCGCTACTGGATGGAAACGGTAACAAGGCCGCTTTTACTTCGCTGACTCAAAATGAATCAGAGTTGTCGTATGCGTCTACTGATGGATGTGATTTGTTTGAAAAGAGAAAAACATTTGACAGGATGTCACATTGTATTTTGCAGCTCTTGTGTTTAGTTGGCGAGTCATTTGATGAGGCGAGCGAAGATGTGTGCGGAGCTGTGGTTAATGTCAGACCTAAAGGTGACAAAATAGCCATCTGGACGAGCAATTGCCAAAACAGGGAAGCCATCATGACGATAGGGTAAGTTGCATAGTCACAAGTGGTGGAAGGATAGATTTTACGAGCTGCAGCTGACCACTAGATGGTGACTGTAAGCACAAGTCTTCACCGGTGTCTTCTGTCTTGTCTTTGTACAGGCAACTTTACAAAGACCGGCTGAGCCTCCCCATGAAAGCCATGATTGGCTACCAGTCACACGATGACACATCCAGTAAGAGCGGATCCACCACCAAGAACATGTACTCTGTTTGAGAAACTCCCCCATCATTTCAACTTGCTGTAGATTTAAACAATTACCAACCTCCATCATCACATTAACATTTGAGTTGTCAACTACTGTAGTGTCCTTTCCTTTTATTGCTAAGAGAATTGATTATAGTGAGTACAGTTGGAGATTTACTAAGCAAAAGAAGTCAGTGGAGGGAGAGATTTCAAAATGGAGGAGGCTGGAGCAAAGAAGAGTTTCTGGTTTGTGCCGTCTAACATGAGCAAGAGAACGTAATTGGTTTCTTTTTAGATTTGATGAGTTCAGAGATTAATATCAGTGACCTCCTCTCGTTTAGCTGAGAACAAGTTCTTCTCGGTACTGAATAGCTTTGGGTAGAAAAAAACCCTTAACTATAAGGCCTTGTGTTTACCTTATGCTGAGTTCTCCTTACAAAAAATGTTTTCACTTCACAGAAAAAGATGGTGGGGAATGTATCTTTACACAGAACATGTTTTAAGGGCAATTTTAACTTGATTTATTCAGAAATGTTAAGCATGAGGTGGGCTTTCAGATGCACCCGCTTGAAGAATTTACAGTATCTTAAAGGTGTGTAAAAGCTGTGGTCATACTCCCAGGTGCAGGAGTTGGATTTAAGACCACATATTGTTTCAGCCATGCTGGAATTGTGGGATACTGCTCGTAGTACTTTTTTAACTTTTTTTTTCTCTTCCCCTTACATTTATTTATAATGTATGCATTGCAGTTACTTAGTTGAAAAGCAACCATGAAGCTTTTGATATATTTTTTTTTTTTTGTTAAAGTTAACAATGTGGACTACTGCATATAGATGACATTTTTTTTTTTTTTTTTACAGTGTACCATACAGTAAAAGATTATGACAGAATTTGGTGTTTCACTGTTTTCTTCCTAACAGAAACTGTAGATAAAGTCGCACTCCTTCTTGGTTGATGCGAAAGAAAGATGATATTCATTGTGAAATGATTTTGCTCATAATGTATCTTTATTATCTGTAATTCCAGGATGTATATTACCTTCTTTCAAGTAAAGGTTAAGCGCTTTGCATTAAAACCAGAGCCATGTTGTCACTTTTGTGAAAATGTATGATTTCCTTGTGGCACTGACTCATGTAAAATATGACTCAACTGCTCTGGTTGTGGCCTGTACCAACTCCTGAAGACAGACATTGACTGCTTCAGCTACTAAATACTTCACTACAGCTGAGACGCTTTTGTAAACCCTGTTTGAATGCCAAGATTTCTGCATTTATTACTGAAAAGAAATGTCTAATCTTAATCCCAGTCGCAATTCTACATAAACACAATCTGACTATTAATTCCAAAAACAGTTGTATTTTTCTTGTCTTTTTTTGAACGCAGAGTAATCCTTCACAGATGGACAAAGTATGTGAACTGCTGCTAACAAATTCTCCACTACTTGGAGTGTTTCGCTGCAGGGGATAAGAAGGGAGGGCAGATTGATGAGGTCAGAGATGATAGCAGAAACAAACATTACTGCATGTCAAAGGCTTGTACCTGAATCATGTTCTTTGACGCAACTTAAAATATTACTGAAATTGGAATGATGCTGCATGACATCACTGTCTGGCTATGGTCCACCCACTTCAGTGAGAAAATGAAGACAAGACACCAGGTAAAGACATTTTGGGGGGTCACATGATTGATATTAGTTTAACTCCCTTAAACTGAGAAACTTGTATTTTGAGGATCTTTAAGTTGAATTCTGGAAATGAATTTAATTTACTTCAGTGCACAGATAAACTGGAGTATATTTACAGAGCAGATCAAAAATAGAGGAACGAGAAGAACAAGGCTTCTTGTGAGAAGCTGGCGTAAGTGTTGACAAATGTGTTTTCATAGAGAACAAGCTGAAACTGAAAGCGCAGAAAGGCACTCACTTATTCTTCCAGTCCAACAGGATCTTGTGGTCTTGAGTCTGGAAAGTGCTCCACCCCTTTACTGGAGTAACAACCCCCAGTGTCAGCACAGTGAGCTAATAGGTGTGTAAACTGGTCTTAACTTTTTAAACATCAATGGTAAGTTAACATCATTAAGAGTTAATATATTTTAGATTTTTTTTTTAAAGAAATTCCTAGTGCAACATCCAGTGGACAAACATCCAATAAAAAGGTTAGTGCACAAAAAATACAGACACCTAAGTCTAACAATCTCCCTTCGACAAGCAAAGTGTGTATACATTCATTTTATATGTATATATGTATAATTCTTTTGTTCGTTTGCTGTGCAAGATGGCACATGTCAATAAATATAGTTTAGTCTATTATCTCAGAATGAGAAATGCCCAGTTAGGAACATACATTTGAATTAACTGTACAAAAAAAAAACACACACATACTACTGATCCCTCAGCCAGTGTCCAGCCACTGTAGTAACTGATGTCCTCAGTTCATAATCCCTGCTTGAGTGTTTTTGCTGGACCCTGGCAGCCTCATATCAGGACATTGTTATTATCAAAGGCTTTTCTTCCTCACGCTTGCTCAGCAGATTTGAAACCATGTAGGATGAGAAGAAGAAAAACTCCACTGCGTAGCTTAGTTCAAACAGCTCCAGGTTAACACTCAGCATCCACTCAAATACTGCAGACATGTGATAGTAAAAGTAATTTTCCTGGGTGAACAAAGCAGTGTCTGGTGGGGTTTCAAGTTAAGGAAGAGTATTAGTATTAGTGGCTGATATTTAACAAAACATGTCACAGATGATTGCTCATGAGACCAAGTAGACATGAGGAGCTGGTAAATCATGACTTCCAGGTATATAATCATTCATTGAGGCTTACGTGGCTTTTCTCCTCTGATTTACATGTTTCCACTAGTTTGACTTGCCAGGGAACTTTGAATCTGACTTTCCAAGGAAAAGAGTTGTTAAAAATTAATGTAGAAAAATGATTATATTTCTCCTGTCAAATGGCTTTTGTAAACATAGACCAGATAAAAATGGGGCTGAGTGCTGTGAGGCAGATGTCACTCAGGTGTCGCTGCTCAAACCCTGTGGCTGAATCTTGGTCCCGACCAAATTTACATCTATGATGCTGGTTCATATATTTACCTCCAGATTTAAAGGTCTGTAGAATACACACACACAAACAATTGTTTTCACTCCAAGCGTATTGAAAGGATACAGCAGACAGTCAAAATGACTTGAGCCACGGTGGAGATGATGCGCAGCGGATAGAGAAACTTTTCATATCCCGTCAGCACACATTTCCCTGTCAGGGCCGTGAGCAGAGTCGTGTAGAAGCAGACGCAGACGAAACTGATGGCTGCTCCAAGGTAGTGAAGAAGAGGCAGGTAACCTGGCTGTAGAGAGCAAGCACAGGTTTCAGTTGTCACAACAAGGACCGAAGGTTGAAATCACAGCAGGAATTATTTAAAGGGATTGTTAGAAATGTATTTGTATATTCAGATCATCATTTTAACCCATGAGCAGCTTAAATCTTTTACTTTTAGTAGAATTTTTTGTATTTGATCTGAGGCTTTGGTAAGAATCTCGTTTTGTTCTCAAGCTATAGGCTGGTGTTACTTTAAATATTTCAAATGTATAAAATTTAAAAAATGGTCTGATTGAACATGTTGACAAGAAAGCTTCAACTTGGACTTCAGGCCTTTTAGAGATCAGTTCATTTTCTGCTTGTGTGGCTAAATGACCAAAGCTAGGAGACAAATAACACAGCTTTTGGATGTTTTTGTGAATTAATGACTATTAATTAATGACTAGATTAATGACTCACGGTTTTTGTTTTTTGTTTTTCTTTGTATGATAATATAAGTACTTAGGAATAAAACATTCTCAGTTGGTTTGGTAGGACAAAATGGAGAGACTTTTGTTCAATCTTATTAACTGCCATAAAAACTTTGTGCCCATAAAAACCTGCACAAAACAAATATACCCACCCTTGTTTGCTATTTTAACAAAAGTGCAGCTTCATTGTTTGTGCTGATGGGAACGTTCTCATCTGCATTTCTGTGATGTAAAGTTCTCAGTTCAACACTGCTAATCAAACTAATTCAACACCATGTCAGTGCGCTACTCACGTTACAGTTTCCAGCTGTGAATGAGCCCATGGCTGCCACCACTCCAAAGACCAGTGCTGATTTACTCAGCATGGAGTGACACGCGTGTCTCTCCATGATATGGGCATGGTGGAATATGCAAAACAGCAGAACTAAAGAGTGGAACACAGTTGGTTTGACAGAGGTCATGCATATATTGTGTGTGTTATATGTTAGAAATTCAGAAGGCAAACTCACAAAGAAAGGATCCAGCATTGATTGTGGCTGTGAAAAGTGAGCTTTCTGGTGCGTTTGTTCCACTTCCACTGAAAATCACATCATTTCTTTCTTAAACTGTTTCTTTTTTGATTCTCATGAAGATGAAGTTAAAAAAAATGGATTAAGTAATCTGTATTTCTACCTCATGGTAGGAACAAAAGCAGCATCCAGTGGAATTATTCCCTCTACAGTGCGTGTGACCACTCCTGAGAAAGAAATGGGGAAATTATTATTATTTGAGTGATTAAAAAAAGGTTAAAACAATATGATAATGAGATATAACTCACCAGTCACTAAGGGAGCACACATGATTGTTGTAAACAGCCAGGCCATATCTGGTAAAATTAAATATTCGTTTACTTATTTATACACAGTCAAACTGTAAACCTTTATGCATTAACATAAAAATCAAAGTAGCCCATTTCAACAATATACGTTGTTGTCAACATAAAGGCAGACATTTAAGAGGACGATCCAGCTGACAGTATGATTTTGTGTGAGGATGATAAATAGATATTTTCTAACTCTAATAAACTTTAGGCGGCAAAAGGTGACTGCCAATCATTATTTTTTTTTTAGCTTTACATTAACAAAGCAGAAAGAAGGAAATGTTTCTATGTACGTCATTAAAAATGACTCACACAGCTTAATTATTACACAAATACCAGGTGGATGTTGAGACTTTCTTGACATTCAACTGTGCACACCCTGCAGCAAACTAAACAAGCTGGATCACATATTTCAAGATTCCTGCTTCACTTCATATGCAGATCAGAGCCGAGTTCTCTGAAGCCTTTATGCTCTCATGTGGACAGGAATCTTCAGATTATGTATGTAGTGCTTAATCATCACAAAAATAACATGACCACATTTTATCAATATTACCATTGTTATCTCAGTGTTTTTAGAATATAAAGTTCAACTTGATGATAATAAAGTAAAACTAATGTACTGGTTTTGGTAGTACTCATCATGGGTCATATTATCAGCTTCCAAACAAAAAGTCTAAGATGTGAGCAGTATGGATAAAATACCGCATTTAGAAGCTGTTAATGCTCATAGACCAAAAGACTAATGTAAGTGCCAGCATACATACAGAAGCAGTAAAACTTGTGACATATCCTTGTTCCACAAGGATGTAAACAAACGAAAAAATGTGAACTGTGCACTTACACAATCCATGTACCAATCAATGACACCAGGGATAGTGTGATGGGGTAGATAATCCAAAGAACCATGTCTCAGAGTTGATGAAGATGAATAAAATTTAAAATGGGGCTCCTTTATGTCCAGGTCTCTTCAACACAATCAGCAATAGATTTCCTTGTCAGTCGGGAAATTCCTTATGAGGTCTGGGTCAAATCCTCCTAGCAGGTTTTGGACTAGAAAAATAAATAAAAATCTGACATATAAAATATGTGCCAGGTCTTTTGAGAAAATAGTTGCCTTTTTGTAGGCTCCTTGCTCCTCCACCATCCACGAGACGGCCCCTTAATTTATGGCAGTCTCTCTGTCTTTTTGTTTCTGCCACTCCTCTGACACACCACCTTCCTCTGTAAGAACAAATGTTGAGTAAGATGGGGTTGGCCTTCATGCCACGCTCACATAGTTTTTTTCATTTCCAACAGACTCACCTTAAAGTTGCATCTTAAGTTTAAGTGGGTCATGTATGTGACAGATTTGGATTGTGAGAGCACTCCAGAAAAAAAATACTAAGTTGACGAACTGGTAAGATTGTGATATGTGACATGTTTTCGATTCTTCAAGTGATGTACTTTGTTTTTCCTGTCATTTAACAATGGAAAGTAATTTTGTTCACTTCAGCCAGCACAGTTTTGAAGTACTTCTACTTACTTCAGTATTTGTGACATGTATTTTTCTCAATATTTCACTTATATAGTGCACTGAAAATTATATCACGACCACATACTTGAAGTGTTAAAAGTGGAGTTACTTAATGCAGAAAAATGTCCTCTGAGACAGCCATACATTCATATATTATTAGATTATAATTTTACGTGTTTTCATGTAAAAACAGCATTTAAGTATTGTTTGAAGTGAAGCTCAATTTTAGTTGTTCACAGTATAGGTATAACTAATATAATTGTATTCACAATGAATTCATATGATAATATTCTTTCTATTATTCTACTAATTGTTTGCTTTGTCAAAATACTCAAGTCATTCACCAAATGACTTGAATTTTATATCAGTAGTCCAAAAAGTAAAATAAGATATAATATAATAAATCACAGGCGTTGTTTAAAATAGTCCTACATTTTCTCTCTGTTGATTGACTGATTAAATAAGGAATGTTTTCCACTGCATATAGTGTTGCTCAGGATTCTTGGCACTCTGGAATTACAGGGACAATTTTAATATCTACAAAAATAAACACTAATTAACCAGAAAAAAAAAAATCATCATCAGTCACATATTTTAAGAAAATGCCCAAAGTAACTGATCGATCAATAAATAAATACATACTTACATACCTACATACATAATGCAAACAAAAAAATATACACTAGACAAAACTACAATCACCCTTAAACAAGATTTCTGCTACCTGCTGCTGAAATGTGTTTGAGTCTATTTTATTTTATTTTATTTTAATTTTATTAATGAGAGACAGTTCTTGCTATAAACGCTTCAGTGATATTTAGGTAAAGTTATTTAGGCAAATTCAATTGTTATTTTTCTTCTTCTCCGACTAGTATCTTTGCCTTGCTAAATGAATACATTATCTGCAGTACTTTTTCTTTTTGTTCACAGCTGAAAAGCTTTTCTGATTTTGTTGTTCAATAACTTATATTTTCATAAATAAACGGAAATAAGACAATTATATGTCAATTATTCAGTAAATTGTCGGAACAGTCCAGACTCAGGTCAGGACTTCGCTCCTTCTACCACACGGGGTCCTCATTTTCAAAATAAACAAAATGGCGGCGCGCGTGAGATGGGGACTCCGGCAGTTGTTATGGGCCAGAAATACATTTCATTTTAGGTTTGACTTGCTTCTGCTAATACATATCATTTGTTTAACGCTTTATACTACTGATATGATAACATGTAATGTCCCTGTAACAAGTAGAACCTCCCATGTAACCGTGTGGTTGAGATAACACGTAGCTACTTGGCTAACAACCAAAGTGCCACACAAAGCATCGTTTTAAGCTATAAATTAACTCTTAACGAATATATCGAAAAACGTTGCTGTTTCTGAATTAGTTATCACAGGCTTTCTCTTCTCATATATAGGTTCCCGGTCAAGAGGCTGTAATTTATCCGTTAGAGGTTCGCTAGCGCAAATGTATGATTTGGTAAATCCTATATGATATAATCGGCACTTTCTAAACATGGATTGTAATCCAGATCTAACGGTTAATTCAGACATCACTGCGTTTATTCATCATTGACACTTTATGCGTTTGTGCATAACGTGGTTTTATTTTTGTATTTTTAATTTATTTTTGTGTGCTTTTAAAGGTTCCCCGACAGAGTCACAAATCCGTACCGTTCCCAGTCCACAACCCAGGCGTTCAGAGGAGCCCAGTCTCTGGCCGGGACAGGAACCACACACTTGTCAAGTATGAAACCTTTCCATTCACCTGCGCCATCTCTTTCTTCAGACTGTTGTTTTCTTGAGGACCTTACCAAGCAGATTGTTTGATGTCTTTCAGTGAAACACCTGTCCATCCAGACCCAAGACACCCCTAACCCCCTAAGCTTGAAGTTCCTTCCTGGTAAATCTGTGTTAGGAAGTGGGACACTCGACTTTCCTTCTCCAAGCTCAGCTGGATGTTCAGCATTAGCCAGGTTGTGTGTCAAATTCACTTTTGACTTTTGACAACAATTCAGAAAATATTTAAGTTGTTGCATTATTTATGTTTATACACATATAAATAGAAGATCAGTAATTAAGCGTGATAACAGGTTACATGACCTCATTAAGGAGGTATTATGTTTCGTTTGCTAATACATTTTCCTTAATTTAAAATCCATGTTGCAATCAAAACATAAGACAATACTTTCATGTGTTTTTTTTTTTCATTTTTATTGAACAGTGATGTGTGTGTGTTTTTTTTTTTTTAGAAACCTGTTTGAAATTGAGGGAGTGAAAAGCGTGTTCTTTGGTCCAGACTTTATCACAATCACAAAAGTAAGTAGTAAGAGCAATCTTATTTCCTGTCTCAATTATTTTATTCCAGAGATGTGTTTGTGAGGAGAAATAACATGATATGCTTGTTATCAGACAGATGAGGACGTAGAGTGGACAGACATTAAACGTCATGCTGTGGAAGCCATTTCCAAGTTCTTTCAGAGTGGGGACCCAATAACAACAGGAGCAGTGCACCATGAAAGTAGTGAGTGGAGATTGTGGTTATATGCAAGTGCATGAATGTGAGTTGTATAAATACTTTTATATTTAGAATTTATTTTATTGTAGGTCTCTCTGAAGATGATGATGATATTGTATCTATGATAAAAGAGCTTCTGGATACCAGAATCAGGTAGAAAACCGACAAAGTTTTATCTTCATGTGTGTCTTGCAACTGAATAATTTACTGTTTGATGGTTTATGTATTTTATAAATAATTTCAATTATGCTTAAAAGTTCTGATCTGTTTTTTTCTAAGGTTGAAAATTACAAAATTGACAATGTTGTAAGAGACTCTTGTACTAAGATAAGTCTAAATCAGACTGTCCTTGTTCTGTACAAATTGATATGGTTCTTTTCATTATAAGGCCTACAGTACAAGAGGATGGAGGTGACGTCATTTTTAAGGGTTTTGAGAATGGAACAGTCAAGTTGAAGTTGGTCGGTTCCTGCACTGGATGTCCTAGCTCTACGGTCACTCTGAAAAATGGCATTCAGAATATGATGCAGTTCTATATCCCTGAAGTCGAAAATGTGGAGCAGGTAATTTTTTTTATTTTTTTATTGTTTTGTGAGACAAGTGACCTTTCAGTTAGACAGCAGAAGCTGTTAATAAAACTCTAAGGTGGTTTGTCTATGTGTGTCAGAAACACTAAAGTTGTAATGGTTCACAACCTGAGAGTCCCCCCTGGGTTGAAATATAGAAATCCTATTAAGCCTGCTGAGTCTGAAGTAGTGTTGAGCATGTTGTGAGTGGAATTTGTGGTTTTGTAAATTACAGCATAATTGCTGTGCAACATATCAGTTGCACAAGAAGACGAGTACAAGAGTCCATCAGAGCGAGAATATGGAAAATTTGGAAGAAGTAGAAAACTGGAATGAAAACAAAATCAAGGACTGCTGGCTACTCATACCAAGGATGAGAAGTCTTGGCAGATTAGTGACACATATGGGATGCAGTCACCAACAATAAAAATGCTGAAATGCTCTGTGAAACAGAATCTCTATCAGCAAATTCCGAGTAAGAAGTAAATAAAAAAATTACTTTGAAAATATTTAATGAAATCTGTAAAAAACTGGAAATATGTTTAAAAGCAGGATAGGTTTAACCTAAAGTGTTTTTGGGGGATTGGTTTTCCAAGCTGCATCAGACACAGTAGACTGTGCTGCAAGTCTTATTTTTGGACCCTGACGTTTAAGTAACAAAGCCAGCATTTAATTAATGACTGGAGATTGTTTTTTTTTTAAGGTTTTGGCAAGTCTAGTTAAATAAAAAGAGGATAGATAATCTCAAATTCTTCTCATATAACATATTTAATTTTTTTTTTTCATGTTTGGAAGCTTTGGCACATAGACTTTTCTATCTTTTGAAAAAAAAAAAATATTGTCTCTTTTTTACCAGGTGCAAGATGAAGTGGATGAAATTAATGCAAAGGTTTTTGCTGAAGTGGATCTCAAATTAAAAGAGTAGCACTTTCTGACCAACAGACTCATAAACTCTGTCAAAAATAAAAACATGTTTCACTGTGTAAACACAAGGCTATGTATTATTCCCACATATGACCATACTCCATCACAAGAATCAGTAGTGAAAGTATATAAGTTATATTCAGCAATTTGTATCCATACAACATATTTAAACTGTTATTTACATGTACAAACTGCACACTTTTGTTCCTATGAAAAAAATTATATAGTGTATGCTGTAAAATGCTGTAACTTTCTTTGTTTAAACAAAAACATTCTGCTGTGATCATTGTAAATTACGTGTCATATTTATTTCTTATAAACATTGTATACTCTGAAAAAATATTTTCATTGGGTGGAGTTTTTATGAAAGAATGACATTGGTTAAGGTCATGCTGAATGAAAATGTGATAAAATTCTCCACTCACAACTTGTATACTTAATGAAACAAAAACTGTTCAGACAAGTAGATCATCCATAGATTACATGAAATGTAAATGAAGATTTAAAGGAAATTATTTATGTAGCCCATCAAGCAAGAGAAGGCTTACTGATTTTATCTGCTTTTATGCTTCAGTCTTTAGATCTACTGTACTGTATGATATTAAAGCTCACTGGTTGACTGCACATCTTTGTAAAGACCTTTTTTACTACAATTATCTTGTGTTTATTACTTGGGTTCTCAAGTTCCACATAGAGAAAAAAGGAATGGTAGCTCACAGATGTAAATTTGTTTTGCACAACCCTGACACAAAAGCTTTGATTATTTTTATGCTTAATTTGTTTTGTTTTCATTCTTTTTAAGTTTTTTTTTTTTTTTTTTTATCTGGTGGTTGTTTTTAATGACTTTTAAACAATTTGGTAAGGTTTATGGTCAGGCTATATTGGAAATAAAATCTGAAAAACAATTTGTAGCATTGAATCTCTAAGGTCAAGGTCAAATTTATTTATATACACATTTAAAAACAAAGTCGACCAAAGTCCTTTACAATCAATCAAAAAATGTAAGTAAAGCAGTAAAATAAAAACAACAAACAAACAGGAAAACAGGACTGATTCACACAATGCAAAAAAAATCTATATTTCTTGCAATGGAGCAACGGCACGAATGGACAGTCATTAGCACTCCCTATCCTAGGTAAACAGATGTGTACCACATGCACGGAGTTGGCCTCATGGATCGGAGTTACCGTGCCACGCATGCGCATTTTCTCGCCAATCGGTCGGTGCAGTGAAGCAGCGGTAAGCAGTGTTAACAATGCTTTAATTAATTCTTATTAGGTTAGTAATTGTGAATATTTCTTGTAAGTTTTAAATGCAATCACAGTAGCGTGGAAGGGAAATGCTGTCATGTCTGAACGTGTTTTCCTTTTCTTTCCATTCACCGCCAACTGCAAAGCCAGCGGACATCTATTCAGGCCTCACACTCGATATCCAACTAGCATGAAGCTAGCCTGCAACAAAGCTAACAACGTAAAAATGCTAAGTGTTTATAGCAACGGTGTCGCGGCTTGATTTGTGCAGAACTAAATAAGATGTGTTCTCGTAATACTGACAAAGCTTCAGAATTATACGACAAAATATCGAGTCAGTCGGTGTTAAGTACAACAATAACAGCGCCAGCTCTCTGCACAATGTGAGCTGGTTTTAGCTGCTTGCGCTAGCCAGCTGTCAGTAAATGGCTAATGTTAGCCCGACTGCCCGTTGAGGTCGCTGCTGTGTCAGCAGTATCTTATACAGTGAGCCTTGTAGAAAACAAAGATAAGAGTGAGTTCGGAAATACAAATTAGTATTCAAATTCTCTAAGTACTTATCTAAATTTTCATATTATTCCTTAGTGTTGGTTACACCACGTAAGGTTCAAGACAAAACGGAATTAACCAAGGATATCTGAACTGCCCCGAGTTTACCATTTAATCTGGATTGGTTACTTTGTTGTGTACAAATCAAGATTTTTAATCGGTGTTTTTCTGTCTCTCTGTCAACTCGGTATAAACCATACTTTGAAAACAGTTTTCCAGATCACAACAGTTGCCAGCACGTTTTAAATTAGTAGGAAAATCGCATCTGGAACTGTGAAAGGAGAACATCACTGACAAGGAGTTAAACGAAATAAAAAAATAAGACGCATTGCCAATACTAGCTTTTGGTGAATTAGTTGAACCAAAGAGGTAGCTTTATCTTCGGTAAATATTTGTGGTTCATAGTTGGTAACTCTTGTTTATCAAGTCTTTTCCGGTGTGAAGTGCCAGTATTTGTCACTTCTTTTCTATGAGCCCTGTTGTCTCGCAAGGGATGTATATATATCACCTTGAGATACTGACGAGTTTATTAGTAATCTAATTATTTAACCTTGTTCTAAATAATTGATGAATTTGTTTACATGTCTAGAATTTACTTCAGTGATATGATAATTTGAATGCCCCACATGGTTTATTGTGATTTTTTTTTTTTAAATTGATTTTGAAGATGACTATTTGGATTAAGGTTGCTTTTTGAATAGCAGTTTCTTATTCAGTGTGTTGTTTTTTATTTAATTGGGTTCATATCAGAGAATTGTTGTCCATGTAAACACACTTTTTTTTTCCTGTTTCCAGTAACAGCATTGGCTTGGTGAGTGAAGACTACCCTTAACCTGAATGAGTCATGGCCCAGTTCGGGGGACAGAAGAACCCGCCGTGGGCGACTCAATTTGCTGCCACAGCAGTGTCTCAGCCAGGCCACTCGGGACAGTCTCTTGATCTGAACAGCCTGCACTGTGAGTGTAACAAACTAGATTATGGAGAGCTTTATCACCTCTATTGCGCTTTGGTAAATAATAGGCTCAAAACATTTTTCTTTGTTTTCTTCTAGTTACCTGTCATGATTTCTCCCCTATCTTCCACATAACATTCCTTGCTCATATTAATGTTCCGCATTTCTTTTTCTCTCCTTGCAAGCTCTTGGGGTGCAACAGCCATCTCTTCTTGGAGCATCTCCTGCTGTTTACTCTCAGCAGTCAGCCTTAGCTGCAGCCTCTCTCAGCAACCAGTCTGCAGCAAATTATCAGCTGTCACAGCAAACTGCTGCTTTGCAGCAACAAGCTGCAGCGGCTGCAGCAGCAGCACTACAGCAGGTCAGTCATATTGAAGTAGCCCTTATCACACAGCAACTTGTGCATTATGGCATTGTCATATTATGCTATTGTAAAACTGGTAAAGGACATGTTTGATCAGCTGCTGTTTCTCCTATGTTCTCTTTGATGTATCTAGTCTCAGATCAATACTGCACTCCAGCAGTATCAGCAGCAGCAACAGCAGCAGCAACAGCAACCTCCCCAGCAACCCCCTCAACAGCAACTGTACAATGTACCTCATCAGGTAATGAATAGGTTTTGTTTTGGATTTAAAGCCTTAGAAAATGTGCTAGTTTATTTAGATCGAACGCCGTTAGGCTTTATATATCTATTTATTTTTGTCATGGCTAGAAGTTTTGTGTCAGCAAAATAGAAGATGTGATACTGTACATGAATGAGTCTAGTTTTATCTGAGTGATTTTTAAATTGCTTTCTGTTTAATGAAAATAAATGTTTCCTCTTTGAACTATGTTTTCCATCTCATATGTACATTGTACTTAAAATGGCACAAAGGAATGTTTGCAGTCATTAGAACAAAGGGTTCCCCTTTGGGCATGGAGGTAAAGGTTGTTTTCACACTCTGGTGTGGCCTCGGTGTGGAACAGATTACATTGTGTAATTTTTCAGTCAGTCAGGTTCGTGTTCACATAATGTTGTTTTCACTGTAGGCCAAATGCTGCACCACATCATTCAGTTCAATTCAAAAATAGTTTATTCATCTCCGAATGGGAAATTAATTATGTTATGTGACAACGGTCAATAGCAGTCTTGGCAGAACATCATGTTTCCATGACAACCGCCCTGAGGCAAAGAGCTGAAAAGGATGGCGACACAAGAACTACATGTTGTGGGCCAATTATCTCAAAATGATTAGCTTGTGTCACTCTAGACAAGCTGCGCAGCTTGTAAACTAAGCAGCTGAAAGTCGTTTGTCAAATCCCCCTCTTCATAGTGCTGACGGCTGTTTTGATGCGCACCAGAGTTCGGCTGTTGTGTTCACATTGACCCAAGTCAACCACACTCATTGCTAAAACTCCTTTGGCTTGACTTAAACAGGGGCAGTTTGAAAATGACTTAAGTCACTTTTACAGTAGTGTCCAATTTTGCTCTTATTATGTTCCATCCTTGTTCACTTACTGTTACTGTTATTACTTTGCGTCTCTTAGTTACTTCTTCCTTGATGTCCACTGTTGCTCTATGAGTTAATTTCATCATTAATGATGGGTGGTAGTGTTGTAAAGTGATACATTTGTTGCAAGGGACAACTGGGACAGGAGTCCAAAGTTACATGCTTCTTTTCTGATAGTAGGGACAGTAGACCATAAGAGCTAGACAACACTTTCTAAAAACAATAATAAAATATTATTTCAAATGAAGTTGAAACTAATCAATCACCGTCATTTTGCTGCAATAAGACCTCTGTATCTCTTAACAACTTGAACAATACTCTCTTGGGTTAGATCATGTGAATATGCTCTATGGGTAATTGAAGATGATAACTTAAGCAACAGCTTGTTAACATGTTCCAAAAATAGACAATGATATGCTGTATTGAGTCAACAAAATGGTCATTTTGGTATTTTCTTACTTCACAGCTTCCTCAGCCTCAGCAGGCACTCCTCTCTCAGGTAATGTATAAATAAATAAAATAATAAACCCTCCCACAAACTTTTCAGCTTGTTTTTTCCCATCATTGTTGTTTTTTTAATATTTCTTTGTGTATTTAAATAATGAGCTAACTGTTAACTGTTAAAATGTGTTCTATTTCAGTTTTCCAGTCTACGAGTGACTGTTTTTGTTTACCTATTTTTCTTTATATATGCATCTCCTGTGTTTTTATGGAAGCAGTTGTTCATAGTGTCTTTATTTTTACCTGGTCCTCAGCCCCCCGTCGCCTTGCCTACCAGCCTAAGTTTGTCTAACCCGCAGCAGACAGCCCAGATTACTGTCTCATATCCAACACCACGTTCAAGCCACCAACAGCAGACACAGCCACAAAAACAACGAGTCTTCACTGGTGTCGTCAATAAACTCCATGATACCTTTGGCTTTGTTGATGAAGATGTCTTCTTTCAGCTGAGGTGAAATTATTAAAAAAAATGTTAGGTTTATTTTTCTTCACTGTATGCACTATATTGAGGCTTTTTCCCAGACATATTTCCCTGATGTGTGGAATTGTAAGCAAATCATTAAGCACACTGTAGAGTTTCTTATCTTATATGTGTTTTTACAAATATGGAACTAATGTGACTTAACACTGATTCTTTTTTTTCTTTATTGGAAATGTCCTAATGATTTTTAAAAACTTTGTAGTGCTGTAAAGGGGAAGACTCCCCAAGTTGGTGACAGGGTCCTGGTGGAAGCTGTGTACAACCCGAATATGCCCTTCAAGTGGAATGCCCAGCGCATCCAGACTTTACCTCAGCTAGCAAATCAGTCGGTGAGAATATTCAGAGGTTGTACTATATAGCTCATTTATGACAAATTATAACTGGGGATATGTTTTAACCTTATGGTTGTATTTCTTATTTTGTAGCATTGTTAACCGCAGTGTCTTTCATAATTCCTTGATCATGTAAAAATTGCCATGACTAATACCAAAAGCTAAAAATTTAATTTTCAGATTAATTAAAAAATAATTAATTAATCCATACTGGTATATTAACAATTTTTTGTGTTTGTTGTGCCAAATGTAAATGAGGATAAAAATCCTATGTAAGATTTTTTAAATATAAGCATGAGCATCAAGGGATGAAGGATACTTTGCCATTTTGTATAAGTTAATTGGTTTCTCAGATTTCAGTACAAAAAGGTAGTGAAAAATAATCAAGAAAGCAAACTCTAGTGTTATGTACAGGTGTAGGGGATTGCAAATGCCCATAACAGCAAAATATATAGTTAGCATGTTCAAAATGGAGTAAAATAGAAAACAAATTGACAGACAGTGATTGTGAATAGTATTTAGATACAGAATTCCAGCGTCTCACAGACTCAGGAAAGAATTTTGACATTCCGGTCCTTGGATAAAATCTCTTCATTTTAATCTTGTGTTGTTATTTTACTTTGTGTTTATCTGTACTTTTCTGTTTATTTGGCCTTATTTACTTGGGTAAACATGATAATGTTTGATAGCTTTCCTCTGTGATATAGTTAGATGGCAAGGTATCTATTTGAATTCAGAATAATCAAACATTGATCTTTTGCAGATTTATTTAATTATCATAGAAAATTGACCCTCTCTAAGTTGAGTCCTAATATATTTATTTACTCCTTGTTTTTTCTCTTTTACAAATATTTTACTTCTCTGACTTTTGACCTGCATGTTTTCAATCCCTCCTAGCATCAGCAGCAGCCTCAGCCTTTACCTCAAGCTTCTCCACAGCTCGGCCTTTACAATGAGCCAGGGATGCAGCTGCGCTACACAGACATGCACTCTGCGGACAACAGACAAAATGTAAGCCCTGGTCCTGAAACTTATCTGTTTTATGGCCATTCTCCCTTCTCACTTTCTTTGTTAGGTTTTTGCCTCTGTTTGCTGACTTTATTGGTTTACCTAGTCAGGAATAATTAGAATCTCGATCTCAATTTTTTTTTTCTTAACTGCAGTTTTGACTTATTTCTGTGACCAAACAGAACACTATTTATCAAAGTCTATCTCAGTTACATGTACAAATATGTTTTAAGTTATCTTACAGAATGTCTCTTCTTTTAAAACTATTGTCATTTTACATTTTGATAATATTTGTGTGGAAATGTACCTAACATTGCTTTATAAGTTTATTTTGTTTTTACACTTGTTACACTTTAATTTTAGAAATCCTTTTAAAGGAAATTTTGAACAAGATACATGGTTACAAACAGCTGCTCCAAATACCAGATGTTTTTTGGTCTTTTTTTAAACAGTGCCGTAAATGGTATGTTTTGTGGAACAGTGTTGAGTGTTACAGTTATTTTGAAGATTAAATATTTAATTTGAAGCACTGCCAAAGTTAGTACACTTTAGGGTGAGTCAGTGCCTTAACAAGCAGTGAAGCCTTGTAGTTTCCTCATAGGAGACATATTATGGAAAAAATAGTTTTTCTGTGATTCAGAACATAATCTAAATCAAAGGGTTTAATATAGCATCAACCTGTCACTTAGATTTGGGCAGCCAGAGACTGAAAATATATAATTTATTGAGTCGTTTAGACTTACAGGGTTCTGTGACATAGTTTTCTTTCATTTTTTTAAATCTACTTCTGAGGTTTACATCTCTCCCAGGGTCTGCTGGAGCCTATGCCAGGTCTTTGAGGGCAAAGGGCATTTCAGTATCAACTTTAAAAATTGCTTATGTATTCTTCCTACAGTTATTGTCAGGCAGTGTTCATGGTAAGAACTTCAGAATACTTACCTTGCAGAAAGTGTATTATATGAAAACTGAAAACAATGCCAAGCCACAATTCAAAAATATGTTATTTTATTTTTTATTTTTCTAAATTGCACCTTTAACCAACATTTTTGTTGGTAAAAAGAGGGCCTCATCTTTCCAGTTCATAATACCTGTTGGAAAAAACCATCTCCCTTTAAGCAGGTTAGAAACTAGATTGTAACTTCTGGCTGATATATTTGTACAGTTTGAGTTGCATCAACTTTTCTCTCTCTTTTTAAAGATGTGTCAGGCAAACTGATGAGCTTTCTGCAATTAATTGATACAGTCATTCAGTCTGTCTTTCGATTCACCTAGTCTCTTTCTTTCAAGAAAAAGGAAAAAAAAACTGAGATTTAATTTATTTCAACTGCTAATTTGTTGTGCGGTCATTAGTATGGTCCTCTTTTAACACTTATAACTCCCCCTGTTTTCTCTAGAACCAACCCCAAGGTCCTAACATGTTAAAGCCAGCCCCAACAATGCTGCAGTCACTACCTCCCCCAACCACTTTCAGTGTTCCAGCCCAGGCTCCTCCACCTTCCCTACTGCAGGCCCAGCTTTCTGCTGCCTCTCTTGCCCCTCTCCTCCAAAATCCTCCACAGCCTCTGCTACCACAACCTCCATCCAAAGGTAAAGTCATGGTCTGGTTGTTCTGGGCTGTTTTGAATTCAAAATGGAGAATTATTTGTTTAAGAAAAAAATGCTCTTGCTCATATTATGCATACACAGTATTTCCAAAAGTATTCATTCAACCACCCAAATTATTTAATTCGGGTGTTCCAGTCACTTCCATGACCACAGTTGTATAAAATAAAATACCTTGGCATGCAGATTGCTTCTACAAATATTTATGAAAGAATGGGTCGCTCTCAGGAGCTCAGTGGATTCAGGCATGTTATTGTGATAGGATGCCACCTGTGCAGTAAGTCCAGTTGTGAAATTTAATTGCTACTAGATATTCTGCGGTCAGCTGTTGTGGTAATGGAACAAACTGGAAAAGGTTGTGAACAACATCAACTCAGCTACGAAGTGGTAGGCCATGTAAAATCACAGAGTAGAGTCAGCCAATGCAGAGATGTATAGTGCACAGAGATCACCAACTTTCTGCAGAGTCAATAACTACACACCTCCAAACTTCATGTGGCCTTCATATTAACTTGAGAACAGTATGTAGAGAGCTTCATAGAATTGGTTACGATGGCCAACCAGCTGCATCCAAGTCTCATGTTACCAAATGCAATGCGAAACGTCAAATGCAGTGGTGTATAGCACGCCACCACTTGGACTATAGAGCATTGGAGATGTGTTCTCTAAAGTGATAAATCACGCTTCTCTGGTAATCCAATGGGGTTTTGGGTTAGTGTAAAGTCTGGTGGAAAGGGGTTTATGGTGTGAGGCTGTTTTTCGGGAGCTAGACTCAGCCTTTTAGTTTCAGTGAAAGAAACTCTTGATCCTTAAGGTGTTGTTATACTTCTCTGACTCTGTACTACGTAACTCACGCAGTCGAATTGACAGAGACGTGCACCTTTTGGAGTTCTATGTTCCTTGGTGAGCAATTGCAAAGCAATTCACCACCAGAACAATAGGAGGCGTGCTGTTTTTCTGAAGACCAGTCTACAGCAACATTATCCCCTTCTGTGTTATGGATTATTTATTTACATCCTGGCTGCCACACAGCGAAAAATAGTAACCGGCAGAAAGAGACTTATGATGAAGATGGAGCCGGTCAGCATTGAGCAGAAATTACTTTTGTTGTGAAGGATGAGATGAGATCAAAAGTGAATACGTGGCATGTACATTCACTGAACGAGTTCAGGCAGAGGACGAGCGAATATTCATCCCTTGTTTGACCTCTGTGTTGTTGTTACATTGGGAAATCAGAATGGTGATGCCAGAAATGATGTAGTTAGCAGACCAATCAGAGGCTCTTGCTGTCTGTAGGGTGTCCGTCATTTTTGAAAGTTTAAAAAAATTGGGCATGTCTCCATGCTGGTCGGAGGGTGATTGCAACATTAGACAGGGGTCTGCTTGTCTGCATATCGATGGATATGGAGAAGTATAAATCAGCCCATAAACTCACTGCTAAAAGTTGTGGAAAACCTTTCCAAAATAGTTGAAGCTCTTATGATTGCAAAGGGTGGACCAACATCATACTAATGATGTCTCTCAAATTCGTATGTGTGTGAAGTCAGACAAGCAAATACTTTTGGCAACATAGTGTACTTTGACACAGCATGTGTGTGACTTTGCTGTCAGAATCAATCCGATATTTTGTATTAGACCAGATTGATTTAAAAAAAAAAAAAAAAAATTTGTTGCTTACACTTTACCCAAAATAGTAAATCATATTTACATGATTATTGACTTCGCAGAGATAAGATTAAAGGAGGAAATTTGCATAATAACCACCATTTCTGCAGCTATTTTTGCAACATTTAAAATGGTAAAATGGTATTCCTGTGTTGTATATCAAATGTTTGACAAGGAGCTTTTCACATCATTTCTCCTTACCTCTAGATGTGTTTCCGAGTGGTCTGCTTCAGCCCCCAGTGCGAATGATGCCTCAGCCACAGCCCGTCCGACGAATTGAGCCTCCACCTCGGTTCCCTACTCGCAATGATCGAGGCCCTGAGCTGATCCTCAGGTCTAAAGAAGAACGCAGGTTAGATACTTGTCTCTGTGGATAACTGCCATTTGAAACATGATTTCAATATTCAATATGCTTGCTGTATCACTTTTCCATCTTCCGACTGGTTAAAAGTCGTTAATATTAAATGATTTCGCACAATTGTTTAGCAGAGACAGAGACCGTGAGCGCAGGCGATCCAGAGAACGGTCTCCCACCCGCAAACGCTCCAGAGACCGGTCACCAAGACGTGAACGCTCCCCGAGACGGCCACGCAGGGTGGTTCCACGCTACACTGTTCAGTTTTCCAAGTTCAGCTTGGATGGGTGAATATAATTTTTCTATTGTTGAATGTTTAGAGATTGGAAATGGATCACAGTAGAGTGATGTTACAGTTGCTCCATTGTAACGCATAGATGTGAGTGCACGCACACACTTTAATGGTGTGTGTAGCAGAACTTCTCTCCTTTTCTGTTGTCCAGTTTTCTCTACTGTGGTGTATTGGTATACAGTGTTCCCCTGTCTATCGCAGTAGATACATTCCAGAGCCCCCTGCAATAGGTGAAAATCTGCAATATAGCATGACCATATAAAATACTTTTTATTTAATAGTTTAATCCTTAAAATACTCCTCCCACGTGCTTTTAAACATTTAAACAGTTATCATTTAAACATGATAACTGTTCCTGCTTGCCGACCATAGTCATAAGCACGGGGAACTGCACTTTGCTTTAGGAACGAGCAGCACTCTTGGATAAAACCTGCTCACAAATAAAGACAGTGGCTGGTAAGGAGGACCCAAACATTGTTCTGGCTTGAGGAACCATAGGACTTTTGTTTTCTGTACCAATACTGTACGTACAGATGAATCTGTCCTGCTACACTCTTCCACAACTTCAGTAACTTTCACAAATTCACCCATCTGCGCGCCGCCTAGCTGCCATGACTCTCCCATTCACGTGGCTCTCATCCACATCCATGTGCACACAGACACAGAGCTTAACCAAGGGACAGTGACACTCTCATATCACATACTTTTAAACACACTGTGGTCATATAGGGATGGACATGGTTAGCAACAATACTCACTTCAGGATATTTTGGAGAAATCGTCAGTAGGTTACGCCTTCAATGTTTTGTTATTAATAGTTTAGCATAGAAAAATGCTTATTTTACCATAAAAAGTTGTGAATGCCCATAAAAACACACTATAAACTGCTAATCTCCGCCTTATAGTGAGACTTTAGCGATAAATACATAGGCTATATTGACTAAAGAAATCTGCGATATAGGGGACCGGGAAAGGTGAACTGCGATATTGCGGGGGATCACTGTATATCTGTTTGTCTTACATACTGCATGCACCGTACCATCATTGTCTTGTTTCTTTATCCTGTCCTTTTGTGTTTTCACTGTCAGTGACTTTAGTCCTCTCTGACAGGATTGAGGTTTCAGGGGTTAATAAAATATGTTAGACTGTCAGAGAGGACTGGTGAAGGACACATTCACTCTCACTCACAAGCACAAGAAAAAAAAAGAAGTAACTCCATTGTAATACCAAACGTTATGTCAGTGAAACTGTTTAGGGTGTTAACTGTCTCTGTTATATTCTTTAGTTCTAGCTGTGACTTGATGGAACTGAGAAGACGCTATCAGAGTCTCTACATTCCCAGTGACTTCTTTGATGCAATCTTCACCTGGGTGGATGCCTTCCCACTTACTCGACCATTTCAGTTTAGTAACACCTGTAACTTCCACATCTTGCACAAAGAGGTGGATCCTCTAGTCAAAAACACAGCTGTGCTGGACCCACCAGATGTCAACCACACCTACAGTGCTAAGGTATGACTGCCAATAAGTTGCATAATTTCATATTCAGGAAAAAAAGGGAGTTGGCACTTTTAATTCTTCAGCTTTTTATCGATGTACTTGCAGGAATCACCTAAAGTAGAACTCGAATGGTTGATGCTAGTTTAGAGAA
Source organism: Hirundichthys speculiger (assembly GCA_018398805.1). NCBI lineage: Eukaryota > Metazoa > Chordata > Actinopteri > Beloniformes > Exocoetidae > Hirundichthys > Hirundichthys speculiger. Next base: position 5,962,957 of record JAGFBZ010000344.1, on the reverse strand, counting down.
AAAAAATCAATATTGTTGTAAATAATTGGTTGAAAGAGTAGATCCCCTTGAGAAACTTGGATATAGTAATCAGATTTTACTTCTGAATTAAAATATCCTACACAAAATAAGGGTAACCCTGGAAAAGTCCACTGTACATTGTGTCCAACTTGGCTCTATTCACAAAGGATGAAGGATTCTGAGAATTAAACCAACTAATTGGTGACAAAGAGAGGCTTACATGCAGACCTCCAAAACAGCTAATCAAGTGTCCTCTTTCTTGAATTTCATTTTGTGGAGGCCAGATGCTTATTAGTTGGCAGATGGCTTAATCCAGAAAGGGGACAACTGCAACAATATTTGACAAATAGAGGAGGACATGCATCAAAGGATCACAGTGAAACCTGTGTTGGCTGCAACAAGGACATAAGCCTTTGTATAAGACTTTCAATACCAGAGCAAATACAAAAGAGTGGACTGAGATATAGTTACAATAGAGCCAAATTTATGCAGTTTTTGTTAAGTTTTTATCAGTAATGGCTACAGCTCGGTATTATTTCAGTCTGCATGTTTCAAAGCAGTAAAAGCTCATTGCAGTACCTGTGACCCAACACTTGGTTGCTGACATAACCATAAACATCAAACACTCAAGAACAACAGCAAGATGCACAAGCTATTCAGCGACAAATGCATGTTACTGCAGCACATCTATTAACAGAAAGAGATTAAGGGAATTACTTTTTTGTGACAATAATGCCAACTATCAACTAAATTACATCAGATACTGTAATACATTAACATGTCATAACTAATTAAATGATTGTTTTTGTGATTTAGCAAACTTTTTACAGAAGTATGTGACTGCTGTTTTTGTTTTCTCCTCATAATGGGTAATATGAAGGGGATAGCTGAATTTCATGACACCTTCAGTTGCTCTTAGATTAATAATCAGCACTGCATGTTTGAAAGGACAATTTTACAGTAGTCTTTTTGGTTTAGGTGATGCTGCTGGCTAACCCCAGTATAGAAGAGCTTTATCATAAGTCGTGTGCTCTGGCCGAGGATTCCCAGGAAGTCAGAGACTCCTTCCAACATCCTGCTAGACTCATTAAGGTAATTCAAACAACTTTTCATAATTGCACAGTACACAAGCCTACAGTGACGCAAAGGTCCTATTCCATTGCTGAGAACTGACAGTGTGGAAAATTCCTTACTGATGTTGGCTCCTTTTAACTGACGAATTAAATAACTGTGATGGGTTTCTTTCTTTCTTTTTCTTGTTCTTTCCTGTTACTTAAACCTCCTGTTGACTGTTGTCTGTTTTTCTTTTTGTGTCTATTCTCCTTTTGGCCCCACCTTCTGGTTTCCACCCTCCCAAATTCCCATTCCCTAATTCTGTCTAATCTATACTCTGTGACTCTCTTTTATTCTGATCTGTCTTTACCCTCAGTTTTTGGTGGGAATGAGAGGCAAAGATGAGGCCATGGCCATTGGTGGTCACTGGTCTCCCTCTCTGGATGGAGCTGACCCAGAGAAGGATCCATCAGTCCTTATTAAGACAGCCATACGCTGTTGCAAGGCACTCACAGGCATAGACCTTAGTCTGTGCACTCAGTGGTAAGCTCTGTTACTCTCATCAATATTTATGGAATTTCTTTTTACTCACTTTTAACTCTATTAATAGTGTCCCAACTTGAGTATCTGATAGGATGCATTTTTGTAGTACCACAGTACTAAATTGATGCTGGATTGTTGGGTGACAATATTATACAATATATATTTTTTTAGTTATTTATTTTTTTTAATCCCTGCTTATATTAATGATTATTCTGTTGTTAATTTGCACTCTATTGTTTATTATTTGTTGTGTTATGCCATGTTCTTTTTGCCTTTTGTGTATTGTCCTGGCTCTCTCTGTGACACTACTCATATACACACATTTCATTGTGATGAAAAACCAAACGCATGGACTTGGTGGCTGGAAGCAGTAACTTGGACCAGAAGACACTGCCATTACTTTTTTTATTTCCTTTATTTTTCTATTTTCTCTGTTAAATATCTTATATATTTAACTGTCTTTTCACTGTCCTGTTGATTCTGTCTCTCTTGGCACAACCCTAATGTAGTGCATCAAATGTATCTAGGTTAAACACAGAATGCTCATCCATAATTGGCTGAAGCTATAATGGGGATGAATTTTGGGGTGTGATTTATTTTATTTGTATTTGTATTTGTCTGTCAACTTTCTCAAAATGGCTGGCGTAACCTGTGACATCAGTTGGAGGGCTGCAGACTGGGTCCATTTCTCTATTCTGTGTGTTGTGTGGGAACAGGATCACTGTAATGATGTCTGCGATCATTCAGTGACCTAATAATGGGAGGGAGTGGCTGTAGAAGGCTCGCCATAGCAAGGCTTGCCTTTTATACTGTGCCCTGACCAGAATGTTTCTTTCCAATGCACCCTCTTCCTTTGCGACAGGTATCGTTTTGCAGAGATTCGCTATCATCGGCCGGAGGAGACACACAAGGGGCGGACAGTCCCTGCTCATGTGGAGACAGTGGTTTTGTTTCTTCCGGATGTTTGGCATTGTCTTCCTACCCGCTCAGAGTGGGAGGTGCTGTCACGGCGACTCCGGGAGCAGCTGGCTGAGAAGCTGTCGGCCGAGCGAAAGGAGGCGGATGGAGAACAGGCACTGAACCGCTAATCCCTCTCTTCTCATTTCCGCTTCTCACAGGAAGGCACAGGAATTACAAAAACAAATCCCAGATACACAACAGACAAAAAGCACACGTCACCTTTCACACACACAGATATAAACAGACATATTGATGTTCCACCAAATCTCATCTAGACTTCTTCTGTTTCCTCCTCCACTTGTCTCTTCTTCTCTGCTCCAACTCCTCCATTGCTCCATCAGCACCTCCACCTTCCCTCACACCCAGCAGACACATACAGTGGAAGCAGTGAGACTAGGTTGTGTTGTGTAGGTCACAGTCGCAAATGGTAAAACAGCTTCCAGTTCCTCAAACAACCTACAATTGGATGCTAATCTAATATAATGAATAATTTCATCCTGGCATTTTTTTGTGCAGTATTTAAGAAACATCTGCACACTGTATTTTTAATTTGTGTGCCTGCAATTTGGTTTAATTTTAAAATTTGAACCAGTGGTCAATTTTTAACACTGGAACTGATTATTTTAAAATGTTCTGGAATCTGTGGAGTCAATTGCATGTAAACAATGTGTTTGTTATAGAAATGTCTATTTTTATGATTTTTCATGTCAGTTTGACATTGTCTGACAACGAAAACAGAACCTCCCCCAAGTCCTGCTTCTTGTCTGTTCTTGTTGTTGGATTCTCCACTCTTATTTGGACTATATGTAGAATTTGGTTTTTCCAGGACATTTGGTTGGAGAGATGGCTCCTATCTGATGTAGGTGTATAAAACCCATAAGTGGCAATACACCGTTCATAGAGCATGGTAGGGCCACCCTATCCTCACTCCGTTTGGAGACCAGCCTCAGTTCACCTGATGTACCTACACACCTTTTGGACACACTTCTCAATGATTTTTACCTTTTTGTGTTCCACAGATTGATTGATTGATTGGCAGCTGGGGGGCATTTCTGTTGGGTTTTTAATATAAGCTAGAAAGCTTCCTTGTGTATGCTTCAAAAGCATTGGACTTAAACAGTCAAGCTCACTAGGACAAGACAATGAGAGACAGATGAGACCTTGCTTCTTGCACGGATCAACTTTAAATCTCTTTAAAGCTACGATTATTGTGCTGACTGTTTGCTATCCCACCTCTTTTTCTCCTTCCTGTCTCTTTCTTAATGATTTTTCTGTCAAGGAGGAAGAAGAAAAAGATGACGATGAGTCGAAGGACAATATCACTCCCACTCACTGGGCTAAACTTGACCCGAAATCAATGAAGGTAAGGTCCAAGTATTGAACCTATATTGAAAATATTGATTCAAAAATATTGAGGTTGCATTAGAGGCACATTTTAACCTGCAATACGGCAAGTAAAACCCTTTTTTTTTTTTTAATTAAATTTAATTTTTTTTTATAAATTGCCTTGTAGGTAAATGATCTGCGCAAAGAGCTTGATTGTCGCTCGTTAAGTTCCAAGGGGTTAAAATCACAATTGATCGCTCGCCTCACCAAGCAGTTGAAGGTAGAGGAGCAGGTGGAGGAGTCTAAGGAGCCTGAGAAACCAGAGAGCAAAGTTGCAGAGGAAGAAGAGCCATCTCGCACTGAGGATGACAAAGAGGTACAGAAAATTGTGCTTGAATACTAGATTTCCATGGCTCTTGTAAACTGTTCAGTTTCTTACCTATTCCTAAGGAGCCCTCATGATCTGGGGACAGATGATTCTGAGATCATTCTAACCATTTTTAATCATGTAAAACATGGTACCATATATATATGTAGTGCACCAAGCGAATGGAGAAAATGTTGGCTTTAATCCTATGAGGACCGTTTGTACCTGAACAAAATGCAACTTCAACACCAGGTGGTAAAGTGAACACTTCACAAAAAGATGAGAATGTGGCATGCCACAGATAACTTGAACTAGTGACCAGCTGCTACATGCTACAGACACTGTGCTGTTATTGGTCTAAAGCTAAAACTTCACAGATTAAGTTGACTATGCTGTGACAACAACTCAGTCAACCATCAGAGAACGGTAAAAACCAGTGCTCTTTCTACAGCCCAGTCTGAATTCAGTCTTTGGTGTTTCATCATCATTAATTGCATCCAAGTGATTCCAGTGAGAGCGGGTAGACTTTATTGATCCCAGCTGAGAAATTAAAAATACTCAATAGCATGCATAATAAAGAGGTCAACTGATTCAAAACAAAAGCTTTACTTGAAAGGAATTAATATACAAATCCTCAGGTATGCCAAAGGTTGCCAACATATGCAAAAAAGGCCAATTGGGAAAGTCTTCTTCGTTATTCTTCAAAATTATCTCTAAAAACACTGTGGGTTGAAAATCAGTACTGGTACAACAACTGGAGATGTTATAGAATTAATTTCTAGTGTTTTAGGTTGTGACTACATGAATCCAGAGAAATTTGCACTCTGTAAGTGTATTATGTTATATTTTATTATTATTACTGGCTGAGCCCTTTCTAATTTGTTAATGTCACTTCATGAGAGTTCAGGCTAGTTATGTTGAAGAAGATCCCACAGTCACTTGAGCAAAATGTGTTTTATGAATAAGCTTCTCTTGAGACTTATCTGAGCATCATTGCTAACCCCATCAATTTAGTTGATGAATCTCACTATTCAGTTGTTGACAGCACGTTGAATAGCTACAGACTGATGGTTTTGGAGCTCGTCTGTGATGGGACAAACAAAGTGTAATGATGTCCTTAGTGCAGTGAATGGGTCATTAACAGACTTGCGCAGACCTGGATGACAAGCTTATGATGATCCATTCATTTGAATCAGGTGCGCTGAAGCAGGGAAACATCTTAGACATGCTGGGTTGCGGCTCTCGAGGACTGGAGTGGGTGCATGTGCTGCTTTCAGAATTAGGATATTAATAATCCTGTATTCAAAGTTTTGCAGCCCCCAACACCTTCTCTGTTACAAAATGTTTCCTGACTTCAAAAGACTGTCTGAGGAAACACCGTTTATTCCAAGCTTCATTGTGACTGCAAAACAGAGATTTGGGCTTCAGAAAAACATTAAAAAAAAAACAAAAAAAAAAAACTGAAAAGTCCTCTCAATGAGGCAATGATGCAAAACCTAATCACAGTCACCCTCAGAAGCAGTCTGCCTTGATGCATTTTATTACTCAGAGGCCAAGCACCTATTGCAAATTCATGCAAACAGGAACAAGCTTCAAGTTCAGGCTTCTGACTACACTGAAGCTGCTCAGCTGAGTTGGTTTTGGTATTTTGAATCACTAATTGATTTTACAGCTTTAAAGTGAGATTGTGTTAACATGTTGTTTTGCTACCTTAACAATAAAAGTCATTAAGAAACCATGCTCTTAGACTTGAGTTGATGTGTTGCTTTCTGTTAGGAGGAAGAAAGGAAGAGGCAGGAGGAGCTTGAGCGTCAGCGTAGGGAAAGACACTACATCCTCCCTGATGAGCCCACCATCCTTGTACAGCCCAACTGGGCTGCCAAAAATGGTAAATTTGATTGCAGTGTCATGTCTCTGAGTGTGCTGCTGGACTACAGACTAGAAGACAACAAGGAACACTCTTTTGAGGTGAGAATTTTCCTTAATAACACTTGTTAAGTGCTATATTTTAGTGAAGAACCACAGCTTCTATGTTCCATAGTGAAGTGAGGTATTTTTACCAATGACGGTTGAAGCTGATTGTTTTTTTTTTGTATCTCTGTACAGGTGTCCCTGTTTGCTGAGCTTTTCAATGAAATGCTACAGAGAGACTTTGGCTACCGCATTTATAAAGCCCTTGCTGCTCTGCCTTCCAAGGACGAGAAGAAGGAAAAGAAGGCCAAAAGGGAAACAGAAAAGAAAGAGGTTGAAAAGCGTGAAATAAAAAAAGAAAAAGACGACGAGAATGAAGAGCCAGTAACGAAGAAGACCAAAGAAGATGAAGAGGAGAAGAAGAAGGCAAGTCTCTCAAACCTTTTTAAGGTTTTTGTTTGTTTTAGTCCTTAACTTGCTAAATAATTGCTCTGAGTTCATGGTATTGTGTGACCTGTGTTTCTAAGCAGCCTGATGAAAAAACTGTGAAAAAGGAGGAGTCTCGAGATGAGGAGGAGAATGAGGATGATGGCAGTACGGCCAATGCTGAAGAGTATGACCCCATGGAAGCTGAAGATGCAGATGACGATGAATATGATGGTAATGGCGCACACTCCTTTAATTAAAATGCATTAGAACTGATTTTTGGATTATTTGGTCAATGATGAGAAACCGTGCACCACTCTGAACTTGTGATGGAGAACATTTCCACAGTTTCTGAGACTTAAATAGGCAAAGATTGCTATTTTTGTTTAGGTATTTTTCTTGATCTATTCACAATTCTTTTTATCATTCTTGATTTTTTTTTTAATTCTTTTAATAGACAAAGATGACGATGACTCCAACGATAGAGACAGGAAAGACCGCAAAGATGACCGCAAGTTGTCAAAAGAGAGATTCTCTAAAGATAAGGTTGGCTGTTCATTGATCATGTGAGATCATAAAGATATTTATTTTGTGTAAAACTTGGTTATTAATTTTTAAATACAATTTTTGATGTACCAGGAGAAAAAGCTGATGATCACACACAACAAGGAGCTGCTTATGGCCTTTGTCTACTTCGACCAGAGCCACTGTGGCTATTTGCTGGAGAGAGACTTGGAAGAGATCTTGTACACGCTGGGACTACATCTTTCCCGTGCGCAGGTGAGCATACACTGAGCATACACACACACATGTCCCACACAAAATCCTCGTCAGCCCCATTTTAAATTTGTCTCTGTTTTCAGATAAAGAAGCTTTTGAACAAACCAGTGGTCAGGGAGTCCTGTTCCTACCGAAAACTGACGGACAGGGGAAAGGATGAACCTGTTCCCTCCTTTAATGAAGCTCAGATTGAAAACCTCATAGGTGACGACTGATGGTGTTTTAATCCATTTACTGTAAGTGGATTTATATCTATGTGGTTCAGGGCTGCTGATGCAAATTGTCCTTTTTCTTTTCCTGCCAGGTAACAAAGGACTCCTTCCGAGTCCAAAAGCACGTGTTCAGGCAGAGACCTCTGAGTCCGGGAATCTTATCGTGTATAATGGAGCCATGGTCGATATTGGCAGCATGATGCAGAAACTGGAGAAGAGCGAGAAATCAAGAGAGGAGATAGAACAGAAGCTCATGGTGCAGGATGCCAAAATGGGTACAGTATTTAATTGTACTCTATGCAGTATGTTGTCTACTAAGATTATTTTGCAAAGCTACACTCTGTGTCAGTAGTCCTTCTGGACAATGATCTGGCTCAATTTGAGCTTTGCTACAAAAAGCCTCAGTCTCACTTCAATCAGCAGAAATGTCATCTGTGATTCCTGGTGATACGTGGACTGTTACATGGTTACTTAAAGAGTATGAAATGGGATTCCTGTGATTTTTATTTATCATTATTATTGTTATTTTAATTGTATTCTGAGTGGAAATTAGTGTAATGGTTCTAAGATAGACTGGCTTTGTTTCTTCATTTAAGTGAAAGGAAATGAAGGAACTTTGCAACTGTTCCTCCAGAGCAAGTCTTAAAAGCAAAGAACAGTTAACAGACACTACAAATAGTGAGCAAGGGTCCTCTTTTTTTTGACAGGCTCATTGGCGTGATGTCTAGCACAGTTGTGGTTTTTATTTAGCTAAAATTTACAAAAATGTTTGCCATCTTTAAGCTCAGCAAAAGACTCATGTTCATGTTTAAATATTGATTTCAGTCTCATTTGAAAGAATATTCAAATGAAGTTTGAATTCCTTACTTTTATGAAGCGTCATCTAGCTGCAGTGAATCGTTGGTGCCTGCTATCAGCAAAAACCCGACGGGGCAAGTTTCAACCCACATCCTGCTCTCACAACTGCATATTGTCCTACTATGTCACACATCAGCAATAATGAAACTGGCTCACAGAGCCACAGTGGACATCACGGCAGAGGCAACAAAAATGTTCAGGAAAATAATGATGGAAGAGACATTGAGAATGTGACCAAAGAAGAGACCAAACAAAAATAAAAACTTTAGCATTGTAAAAGTGATTTAACCTCCACCACCTATAGGGGGACCCAAAGCACAAATAATTGCAAAACTTCCACCGTGTTTTTTTAGGAGACCACCCTTTCAAAAGGAGGAATTCTGTGTGATTGTGTTATGTTCCCAGATATATAACACACTGCTTAGAATGTGAAAGTGATGATAATAAGCTCATTTACTAGTTTAGAGAGCTGAGCAGATATGTCTTTTTTTTTTTCTATTTTGATGGTATTAAGTTTTAATACTCAGTTCAAGACTTTGTATTTATCTTACTTTGGTCGGGAAAATACAGTGTGCTGTAATGGACCTACCTCTTTTTTACTCTTAAATTTGGAATAAGTAATTAATCCAGGACCTTTTCAGTCACAGCATTTTACTGCAGCACTTAAGAAGATTAGTTAAAAGGAAATTGAATATTTATTATTCCTTTAACATTCAGCTTGAGTCAGGGTCGAATAAAGGATAACAGTGAAAATATCTTGGATGACATTTTAGCCATTTAGGCTTAATTTATGAATACACTCACATTTAAAAAAAATAAATAAAAAAAGACAAACAGTGAAAAAGCCCACCAAGATCTTACCACTTATTCTGACAAGTTAATGTATCTCACAAAATTTCTTTAACCCATTCAACATGCTTTTAGATTAATGTCATCTCTAGTGAAATATAAGTTAAATATGATCAGCATTTTCTTCTCAGTTCCCTGATTTTACTCATTGGCTCACCTTGTTATACACTAACTTTGTTGTGCCATTCCAGAGGAAGATGCAAAGGTTAAAACTCAGTTGGAGCAAGCCAACAAAGCCCTGTTGAAGGAGCTGGAGGAGGTGAAAAGCAGCCTCAGCCAAACGGAGCAGACTCTGTCAGCTGTGGAGGAACAGAAGACTATCTATCATAAAATGTTGAACAAGTCAGCAAGCTCCTTGATGTCTACTGTCAAAGGACTTTTGGAAGTGCTAAAGAAGGTGCGGTGTTTAAAAGCAGTTAATGTTCTTAAAAGCTTTCCTGAAGGCAAGAAATTATGTCACACTTGGTGTTTTGTTCTTCTTTAGGAGCAAGGAGACGAGTCTGCTGAGGTCCTTGGAGATCACCTTCTGACATCTCAGACGAATGGCGCTGATGAATGAGTGATGCTTCCCAGATAAATGAAGCTAATCTGTAATACTTAGGATCATAAACTGTAAATATTCATTAAACATGTAATTTGACCGTTTTATTTGAACCTAACGTGTCTCAAGTATGTGTATAATTCAATTCATGAGTTTAGTTCCCTTGTGTGAAATTGATCTCCTTTTATGTTTCCGTGGAGTTGCTTTTCTTACCTTGAGTAATTTTAATCACAACAAAGCGTTGAAACGCTTATTTCTAAGTAAGTTAAGTTCCGTTGCTAACATTTTGTTGCTTTAGCTTTGTTAAGGCCAATAAAGTGCCGCTTTGTGAATTTAAATGCCAGTATGTGTGAGTGGTAGCTTGAGTTGATTTTGTTTCTCTAATGAGCAATAATGATGCTATTTATGTGTGAGAGAATCCCTGAAGAACTATATTTAAAAGAAACTAATTTTGGATGGAAGATGGTTGGGAGAGTTCAGATAGAGTTGCTTTGTAATAATTGTGCTCACAACTGTGTTGAGTAAACATTTGGTATGTTGTTTCGCTGGTTTAACGGGTCTCTGCAGTTTCTTGTCACACACATGGCTATGCATGATTCTTGGCTCTCTTGGACCTTATTTCTGACTGCACCTCCTGACCATATCCACCGACCAACTGCGCTGCCAGTTACAGTGTTTCATGTTTTTACTGTGACAAGCATTTGTCTGGTTTTCTGTAACGGAGAACTACATGTGAACCAAAAGTTAAGCTCAGAGAATGTGTCTTCAGCTGAAGAAAGGAACATGAACATTTTGAGGTCCATCTGTGAACTGTTGATGGTAGTTGGGGTTGTTCTTAAAGAGGCACAATTAACATTTTACATCTTCCAAAGTAGGCGGTTTTATTTTTCTATTGAAAATGTACCCTGGATGTCTTGTGCAAAAGTAAAATGGTCCTTTTAGCAAAACTGTGTCTGTGTTTTTTATTTCCCCCCTCTCCCAGAACTTGTGACTTCCAGTTAATACAAAAACACCTTTGAATTTATTTATCTTATGTTAATGTCTCCAGGGTCAGGTGTGCACAGAATTGAAATTTATTTTTATTTGAAATGTCACCAGAAAGAAAAGAACTATTTGTGGTAAAAATCAATAAGCAGAAAATTGGCTGTTTATCTTATGCTGCACTTCTCACCAGCAGATGGCAGTAGAGTTTACGTCTGATTTTTGAAATAACAGCGTTTTAGAGTGGAGATGCAAATATTCTGCTTTGATATATGCACAATCCTACAAACTAGAATTTTTATAGAAGTTGTATCATGTTTAAATAATTGCAGATGGCCTAAATGGCAAATTCCTCTTAAGATGTAACCTTCATGAAAGAGATATATTACAAGGATGTTGCTTTGAGACACATTAGTTTTCTCAAACTGAGTCCATTTTACTCTCAAAGTGGCATTTGAAAGTAATTACAGTTATTGAGTATAATTGCCATTAGATATTCAACTACGACTTCATTTTAAACGGATGAAAATCAGCAATTTACGCACACCATTTTAAATGACATATTTTTAAGAATTATCTAATAACACCTTTATACATAAAAAGTTTATTTAGGATTTATTAAATAACGCTTGGCTTCACAGAAAATGGTAAACCCCCGTATCAGCAGTGACAGCACATTGATCATCACTGCCACTGCCAGACCTGTTGAGCATCTCCATGATGGAAGCAGCAGTCAGTGATGCAGGCTGAAACTCTTTCAAAGAGAGACTGGGTGAGTTGGTTGATCCTGATGAGTGCTAGTGACATGTGGCCAGCATGGCTGGAAGTGGTCTGCAGTCGTGCTGCTGCAGACGCACATTTGCTGAATAACCCACATCCATTTGCTTGGTCATATTTTTCTGCTTAGACCAGGCTTGAGGAGGCCAGTGACTCTGCTCCACTGTGGTTCAGTCAGCCACAGCACCCTGCAGACACGAGAAAGATTGTTACATCTGTAAGTCTGGACCACAAAACATTTATGAGTGGTCAAAGGGTTTCTCGTCCTAATTGAAGAATGAGTGCTACGTAACTTTGGTCAAAATGGTGATTGTTTTCTGCTGCAGCAGAAGATCCCGTGACATTTAATATATTGCTTTCAATATATAAAAAGCATTGGTTCATTTTTGATGTCTTTGTACATAAATCCATCTTAATGTGGCCATTTTCTCATTAGAAGTGAAGCTGAGACTATTTTAAAACTCTACTTCTACATCTGCCAATCAGAGGGTTGGAGGTTCAGTCTTTTGCAACCTCTCTCCAGATGTGAAAATGTGCCTGGGCAAGACACTGAACCCCACACTGCCCGCAATCCAGTCATCAGTGTGAGTGTGGTCGACTAGCTCTTTTTAAAGACTGTAAAGAGAAATATGGAAGTGTGTGTTCATTAAAACGTTTTAAAGCCCAGCTGCTATCATCATCATCATCATCATCATCATCATCGGGGTGTTCTGATTTCACCACAAAGCTATGAGTCTCCACTCAGTGAGAACGCTTGACCCTTACAGAAACTCATTTCTTGTGTTTAATGGCCTGTAGCTTCAATATCAGGTGTAGGATTTGGGTGGAGAAAAGCACAATCAAGGATAAGAGAAAAGAGGAATAGCAGCCCCCCCCCTCCCCTGCCCCCCCCAGACGGAGACGTGTATTATGGGTGTTACCGGACACATTTTCAGACAAGGAATATTATTAATGTCACATGTTGTCACTGGGAAGTTTCTGCCTTTTGGCCTCTCGCAGATCATTTACCTTTGAAGCTTTTGTTGCCTCAGATGTGAGATTTATGTTTTTGAGTTCCTAGGTTTGTTTCCCACCCCCTTCTGTCACAAGCAAGTCTCCCCTTTTGTTTTTGTAAGAGTTTTGATCATCCAATAATATATTTTTTCTTCTTACACTGACTCACTGCTTTATTCATGGTAAAGCAGCCATTGACTCAAATCTATTGCACATTTAAGCACTGTAAAACGGTGACTAATCATTTGGGACAGAAAATGTTTAAGTACTTTTACATTTCCAGGCTTTGGACATTTAAATTTAATCCCACTGCTCGGATGTCTCACAGCGTTTCACAGATGTGCTGCAGCTGTGAATCTGACAGCTTTGTTCCAATAGTGAGAAAGAGTCACATAAAAAAAGAGAAGAAAAAGAAAACTTTTGACAAAGCAGGAAATTTCTCTGTGCATTTCCTGACATGTCACTTCCTCTAGAACAATGACTTACCGCCACCCAGAACTTTGCCTGTGTGTTTGCTTTTGTCCTGGAGTCAGGCTCTAAGTTCTCAACAAACAAATCTCATTTGTCTGCAGAGGAACCACACAGCTGCATGTGTTTGCGTGAGAGGGAAGCTTGCACTTGCATGCTTATGCGTATGCATGCACATGTGACGTGTGAAATTAGACCCCACCGCAAAGAGCAGGGCAGGTAACCCCACTCCCAGCCTGCAACAGAAGGCTTTTGTGGCCACTTCCCCACCCCTACTCTTTAACCCCCACCGCTATCAAAGAGCTCACCATCCGGTCTGCTGATAATCAGGCAGTTTCGATGCGGGATCGCAGCTTCCAGGGGTGGGTGTGGGGGGGGCATGCTTGGTTAAAAAAAAAAAAAAAAGTGAGATTGGCTTCTTAGATGATCATGTTGCCATCTTTACCCGGTCTACTGATCCTTGCTTCTTATGTGAATCAAGTCTCTGAAGTCTGTGGGTGCGGCCATGGAGCATGCACAGATGAACTGAGTTTATACTGATCTAATTATTCCAAGTAGTCTTTGCTCTTGTAGATTTATTTAAATTCTCTTCTCTTTAAATTCTCATCACCACTCTTTTCCATTAACGCCCTCCATCATATGTGCATGTCAACAGCTCAGAGTCGTAGTTATCATGACAAAAGCAGCTTCCCTTCTCTCACACACAGCCTTCAGACTCCCAGTGGAGTGGCTTTTCAAAACCTGCCAAGAGCCACTGTTTGTTAGCTCTGCATTGTTCCCAGACAATCCCATCTACAGTATGATGGTGGCTGATTAGACAAAAAAAATGCAGGTCTCAGTCTGAATGTAGCATATTTTCATCCCACAGAGTTGGGCTTCTGTGCCAGAAATGTCTGTTTAAGCCGCAGAAACCAAATGTTGAACTTTCTTTCACCTCAGAAGCTGTACAGAATTTATTCATTTCCCCATATTGTCTAGCAGCGTCGTGAAACAAAGATCTGAATTCCAAGGCAAGATGAATTGCAATAAATATAGGTCATACAGATGACAAATGACCCAGCTTCCCTCACGCATCCTCTGGGATAAATCAACTTTTTCTCACTGCTTCCACATCTCTGACTTTAGCCAGAAATCTCTCTGACCACCAAAGTCAAACAAACAAGTCAACCACCCTCTTAAGCGCTGTTTGATATTTCAGGTAATTGATACATGAGAGGCTCCATTGAGCAGTTCTGCCTGTCCTCCCCAGCAGCCTGCACAGGCCCCTGCAGGAGCGGACAGAGAGTGGGGCCCCTGTTCAGCTGCAACTGCGGGAGCCCGGCTTCCTCGGGAGTGGCACAGCAAAGTGGTGCAGTTGTTGAGGAAACGATCCCCCCTCTCAAAGGCCTTTCTCTGGGAATACTGGGTTTCAGTGTCAGAAAGTTCTGCAGCTGCTTTTAAAAGCGAGTCTTTGGGGTGTTTCCAGGTGGGAAGTCATGAACGCCTCGCCTCTGTGCTGCGTGGACGATCATCACAACACGTTTACAGCCGCCAGAGCACTGCAGTAAGCCCCCCCCACACCTCCCCAAGTGACGAGCGCTGGTATGAGCGATTGTAAATGATGGACGGGTGGCCCTTTAAGGCAACTGTACACCACCCCACATTCATTTGAAGCATGTTTCACATTTCACTGCTTAACAATAGTGACACAAAGCCCAGCATTCATCTGGGATCAGCATCCTCTAAAAGAGAAAAGCAGATATTCTCTAATGGCAACTGCATAGTGCCCTGAAGGGAAGTATGTCACTCAGTAAGATAATCATACAGTGGGAATATAAGATTTTCAGCACCAGCATGCAGTTCTGCAAAAGCAAACGTTTCCATTGCATAGTAGGCTGCATAGCAGGCATGCAAACAAGAGTTTAAACATCTCCAGAGCTGCACTGTATGTGAGCGTGTATCTGTTTGTACGTGGTGGTGGTGGGGCTTCAGGTGAATAGAATCCACACATCAAGACCATGACATATTCCAGTCTGAATAACCAGTTTGTTTCATTTGCACAGAAGGACCCTGAGATGAGATTACTGTCAGCATCAAAATGATGATGCGGCTTTGTTTGGCCCAGAGAGAGAGCCACACAGCTGGAAGGTTCCTGGTTTGAATCATGGCTGGAGCCTTTCTGTGTGGAGTTTGCACGTTCTCCACATGCTTCTCTGGGTTTCTCTAGCTTCCTTCAACATACCAAAAACTAGATCAGGCTACTTGGTGATCCTAAACTGACCATAGCAGTGATTGTAAGTGTGTGTGGTTGTTTGTCTTTGTGTGACCCTGTAATGCAGTGGTTCCCAAACGGTGTGCCGCGGTACACCAGTGTGCCGTGAGACAAGTGCGGGTGTGCCGTGGGATTTTGGGACAACCATACTATTCTGCCCCTGCTTAAGTGTGTTTGACGTCCTCAAGCCTGTTACACCAGCTCGGCAGATAGCTAACAGTTTCCCAAGAAAGAAGCTGAGGTTTCTTTTCAGTCTTTACTGAGGAATCATTGTAAAACTAAACAAACATACAAATATGTGTCATTTATCTAAATACATTCACATACAAACATAAACAAACATGTTTAAAGTCACAGAAAAAAGTCCGCTAGCTTAATGCTAACGTAAATGGGAAATTGCATAGAGATGCTAGCGGTTAGCATGTACGGATTCGTAAATGTATTTTCTACTATAAACTTTTAATGAACGATCATACTCCAAATGCGGTGTTACAACTTATGAACATAAAAATAACACTCACAGGCAAACGTTTTCTGGCCATAAAAAAAAAGAACAAAAAGGATGTGAACTTTCCTTCTGTCTGTCTCTCTCTAACAACTTGTTAACTGAAACTCTCCCGGACTGAAACACTGAAGGTACAATTTAGCAAGAAAAATCTGTGTGTTAAACTCAAACTCAAAACAATAACATCACACATACAGTATATTATTATTGCAATATACAATTACAGAAAAGTAATTATTTTTTAATTTACTATAGGCCTATCACTACTTTGTATGAACTCATTTAATATTTCGGAGGCAAGCTCACAATTCTTAAACAAAAAAAACCCTCTAAGAGAACTCCATATTTCGCTGATCAGGCAGTTACGCAGGTGGGAATTATATGACTGTGACACATCGAGACATCCAATGTAAATACACATAACGTCAATGCAGCTTCCTTGCATTGACAGTTCTTTGTTCTTAATTTCTGCTGCATTTTCTTTGCCTAGTATTCAATTTTGTGACATATCTGGTTTATATGGGTGTGTTGCTGCTTTGATGAAACCTAAATTGATGAATTTTCAAATTAATTGTTGAAATATTTCATTTATAGATATTCCATGAGCAATAGAGTTGTCTTTGTAATATTTTATTTTATATTAGTAAACAATTATCCACATTGACAGATATTTTTCATGATATGAGTGATAACACGTGTTATAAAGGCTATTTGGCACAATAGGTGTGCCTTGAGATTTTTACTTGTCCTCTGGTGCGCCTTGGGCACAAAAAGTTTGGGAACCACTACTGTAATGGACCAGTGACCTGTCCAACATGCACTTTTCACCTGATGATGGCTGGGATAGGCTCTAGCAGACACTAAATAGATGAAGTAGGTATAGATAAAGGAAGTATGGATGGATCCATCTCCCGTGTTTGGCCCAGACACATCTGGGCTACTTTTGGCCCTTGTGACTCTACTGGCGAGTGTTATACAGGGCAGATGTGGGTCCAAAATGTGGCTACTGCTGGCTGCACCTGCCAAGGTGGCAGCGGAAAGCCTGTGAAGGCGGCTCGCTCTAGAAGAGACACCTTCACCTCTGGACCCTTTCAAGCCAACTTAGAACCAGTTATGGTGGTCCATTAGCCCAATTAATAGGACAGCAAGCCATGATATTCTTAAATTAAGTGTGATTATGCTATCCTAGCTTTTAATTCACACTCATATGTCAGGTCCCTTCCTTAGTGGTCTAATTTAATAGCTTATGCATTAGTTTTGATTTATTTTTATGATACAATTTGGGTTTTTATTTATGAGGTTCAAATTAGGTATGAGCAAACAAACACTTTATCAAGGCACGTGACTCACACTCCTGTGGTAATCCTAGTCACAGTGAAGATTACATGACAAAATTTAAACAAAAGAACTATTATGCACTTTTTTCAGTGAGTTTGGTAATTAGGCAACATTGCTCCGGATTGTTTGATTTTTATCAAAAGTATACTTTTTCTTAACTGTAGAAAACCAAGCACACACAGTTACTTGCTCACAAAGCAAATGTTACAGCTGATTATGATGTTCATTTGCGTGATATTACACAGCTCTGCAGCAGTCTGATGGTGTTTTTCTCCAATAAAAATAAATCATTCATGTCCCAAACATTTCAACAAAGGTCATACACAAGGCTGTCCCCTCAGCCAAGCATGTCCTTCAGCTCAAACATCCAGCACACTTTCCTGTCTCACAGCTATAAAACAGATCAGGAAGTCGCCGCAAGGCATTTCCTGTGTATTTGGCATCACCTTGAAGGAGAGGTTGCCAGGCACAGTGGAAGCAGGCTCTTCCTAACAACGGTGTCCACTCCCTGTTTTTCTGTGGGTTACAGCAGGAGCGCATGATACTTCATATATACGTCTCTGCCTCAGAAACAGCAGGTATATTAGTCCTCTAATGAAGCTCATATGCTGTGCACGTCTTTGATGTCACATTACCAAGGAGACTTCCAGGCTCTGCTTGCTCGGTTCAAAGCTTTGGTCATTTAGATCTGGTTTAATTTAGTTTGTGGCTGCCTGGATGTTAATTTGGTGACAGGTGACATATCACAGACTGAACCAGCCTTGATGTTAGTGGACCGCGCTGATTTGTCTGATTTAAGATGGTTTCTAAATAAGGTGCCACAGCCAAGAAGCTGACACGTACAAAATGAAATACAAAAAGGTCAGGAACACTTGGTTTATAATTCTGCTTTTTTTTTTTTTTAAATGTAGTGAAAAAGAGCCAAGGTGGAGAAAAATAATCAACAAACTAACACGAGTGGTCAAGTTGCTGACTCATTATGAGACTGAAAGTCCATTTTGACCTGGAAATAGTTACAGATCTTGCCACATGTTCAAAAGCAATGCTCATTTACTATAATGGTGCAGAATACTACACTTAAAGCTTTCGTGAGCCACTGAGTAACTCTGTTTCAACGCAATTTCCTAACAAAGAAATTAAACAGCAGCTGTCCTATCTATCAGAATGCACCAGCTTCGATCCCTTCACTATTGTGTCTCCTTATTGCATTTTGAAGTGTCAGAAATCTATCCGATGTGAGCACAAAGAGCTATGCTGTAACAAAAAGAGCCTGTTATGGCTTTAGGATGTGGGGCAGGGGGGGGGGTAATCAGTGTTTGATGAGAGTCAGTTGCACCTGCAAACTGGCACCGCGTCCACGGTTAGTGCCCTTCCAGTTCACAAGCATACCGCTAACTGCATAAGAAAGACGAGACTAAAGAAACCCGTTTTCCCTCGCTCTCACACAGCCTCAAAGTGCAGCTGTAGACATCTCTCACATGGCTGTGATCTTCAGCATGTCCACAGGGGCTTTGTGAGAGTGTGGTTCATGAGGATGTCGGTGTAATCCATCACTCACCACCTTCTAGCACACTACACAGTTCTCAGAGTAACTTTAAATCTGTCTTCTATTCATTTTATTTATTTTTTTTTTTTAAACTTTGTCCAAATTTTCTCTGAAAAGAGTATAATAATGCTCCCCCAAGTCTCACTAAGTGCTTTGTTGGATTCCCTTTTTGGTCTAGACTTATTAAAAAAACATGCCTCAATTATTGTCCCAGCTTAAGTAATCGTGTTTTATGGCAAACCCACTGTCATTATGTTTGAGAGACGGTCCTCCAGGTTTTGGTTAAGATGTGGATTGATTTGTGCTCTAGCGTGCATACGTGAATTTAAAACGTCCACACACAGTACCGAGACCTGATCGCACACTAACCCGGGCATCCTTTGATCTTTGCTGTGCCAGCAGAGCTCTGAAATAGTGAAATTGTAATAATAGAGTGGCACGACTGATGCAGAGACATGTTCATTCAGGCGTAAAGATCAAAAGATTTGCTTAGAACATTTTAACAAGAAGAACTAATGAAGGAATTGCGATTTATTTCTGTTGAGTTAACAAACATATAGCCTATTCCCACACACTTCATTGGATGAGTTTCAGTTGGATGCTCTTCTAGCAACTGTTTTATGTTCTGGAAAGTATTTGGTTTCTTACAAGGGAGTCAGATAGATAAGAAGAATACTAACACTCTCACGTACTAGCATGGAGGCGGTTAACTTAGCTCAGCTTAGCTCAGTTTAGTTTAATGTAGCATAAACACTGGAAGCAGTGCACGTATGTTATTTTCTTAGTTCTTTGTTTTACCAAAGTAAAAAAAAAAAAAACAACTTTCAGCAACTTTAAATTCAACTAACACATTGTATTTTGTTTGTTTTATCTGATGGTCAGGTTGCTGAACAAACGTTCAACACCTGGCTCACTAATGACCTTTGACATCCAACAAGTGATGCAGAACTGACCCTTTCTGTTTTCTCTGTTACAGATGAATGTCTCATTGCCATCCCAACCCTGACAAAGAGGTGATACTTCACATGTAGGACCAAGACTTGATGCAGAAGTCAGAACATGTAGGCTCAGATTTAGGCCATGACTTGGGTCATATTTATTCTCTGCTGTCTCGTTAAGGAGAAACCTTGTGGGGCTGCGTTCGTCCCGAGAGCCAAACCCTTTTAGCAGGACCAGATGTTTTTGCTTGTATGTATAGACACAACCTTTAGGCTTGGGATTGCGGTTCACTGAAATTATCATATTGAAAATATACACATGATCACTTCAAGGCTGCTGGAATTTCATAGACATCTGATACTACTTTGAAAATGCTTCAGTGCACAGCAAGAGGAAGACATATGTATGCTAATTAAAAATCAGGGGTCAGGGTGCAGAATTTCACGTCATTATAGTGACTTGGTGAACTTTGCTTCATGATAATCAGCCCCTCCAGCAGACTTAACATTTTCAGGAAAGCGCCCTCAGACTTTCAGCGTGGGTCCTGACTGATGGTTCAAGTCTTATTGTTCATGCTCAGATTAAAACAAAGCACATGCCAACATTTTTATCTGGAGGAAGCCAACAGCCTGAAACAATGACAGTATTTCTGCAGACTTCCATGTTATGCAAAAACCATCGACATTGTTTTGTGTGTTTGTACAAGTGTGTAACATGACATACATGCTTTTTGTGGGTGTAGTGGCTGCAAATCAATGTATTTTTAGTAAAAGTGCTCAAAAGCCCATGACTGTTAAAATGTCAACAGGAAAACAAATGATGCAGGAACTGTTCAGTTTTTTCAGACTACCTATATCAAATACTATTATGGTATAAGCTGTCAATTATCTTGGTCAAGATTAGAAAATGGTCACATCTCCAAAAATGTTAAACCCCTTACTTGCTCCACATGTCTGAAAAATGTTGTACGCAGTAATGTTCAGAAATTTGTAAATTCATCAAAGCTTTCAATAATTTGCACAGATACGATCTGAAACATCATCGCAAATTCAAAGATGTCCCAACATTAATCACAGAGAACCGAATTAAACAAATCAGACAAACATTGTTAATATAATCATCTGATATTTAATATCAGAGCGTGTTGTAAAAATATGCACGTAAGCCTTTAGGTTTAATAGATTATTTAAGGGTGAAATGAATTGTTTTCGTCAAAAGCGTGACAATGTTTCATTTACTGAACAGGCTGATCTGTTCAACACATTTATGACTGTATCATGGCAGAAACAACACACATTTCTGAGTACCTCCCAAAAGAAACTGCTGGAAAAAGCTGCTAAACAAAACAACTTTTTTTTTGAGTTTGGACTGTCAGCCCAAAGTCAGACTGATTTTTGAGGAGAGTTCGGTCAGCAAACATAACTCCAAGAACAAGGTGTGTGATACTCACCAAGGAATCCAGGTTAACATACGCGAATGGAAAAGCTGCAAGGAGATTATTTATGTTTGGTGAAAGTAAAACACGGCCATCCAATGTAAGAACCTTATCACACGTGAAACATGGCGGTGGGTGCATCATGGTTTGTGTATTTATTGTGCATTTGGGCCAGGAGTGGTTTTCATTATTGGTTAAAGAATTAATTTTTAACCAGTGGAGGGTAAAGGAAAATGTCAGGACTGTCTGAGATCTTAATCTCAGGAGAAAGGGCGTCTTAAAGAAGAAAGATCATCCTCATTTCTCAACTCACAGCACACAAGAATAAAGTTAAAGATTTCCTCAAGAGAAAACAATGATTCTAGCTTTATTGTTGGCACTAGTGGCCTTTATTCATGGTGGAGGGAGACAGGAAGTCACACAGCAGAGGGTCATCCAGGTCAGGAGTTGAACCTGCAACCAGCTGAATGAGGACTGTGCATGGGCTTCCCCGCCCCGACCACTGCACCACTGGGGCAGCCCAGTTTCAATTTTTTCGACCCGTTCGTAAATCATGGATTCAAACTCCCACGTGTTGATCTGTTTCAAATGTAACAAAGCAGCTTGTCAAGTAAAGCTATAATTTCAGGACTGGAAATAAAAACATTTATCCACCATTAACATTTAACTTGTGCCAACAGTCTTATTTTTTTTATGTGCATTTGTTTCACCTTAGCTACACACATGCAGTGTGAGTCTTTGCAGCTGATTTGTTCCTCTCGTTTTGGACACAGTCTTGTGTATTTATGGTACTTTCTAGTTGACTTCACGCCAGCGTGGCTCTGTCTGCCCTCAACCCCACAATGCATTGTTTCCCTTGCAAAACATGCAGGGTCTTGATTCCAGACCAGAGTGTTTTTAGCACTTTTGTGCAAAGCTGTTGATGTTTTTATGCAGGGAAATGTTGGAAATGTTCACGCATTTTCAAGCACCACCGTCTTATGATCACCAGTGGATTTGCACGAATCCATTGACAAGGACGAGTATCTTAAAGTGGTATAAACTAATAAAAATGAAGTGGTGATGTTCAAAGGAATTTATGACACAGTTTGATCTCCTTAATGGTTTCTCATTAAAAGACTTACAGTATTCCAGTTTACACTGTTTTTTAATGATACTTTGGTCCTCCACCTTCACTCTACACGCTCCCTCTGACAGACTGCACATTATTCATCCCATGAAGGTTGACTTGATGTGCAGAGGAAGCGTAATATCCTGTTCCTGCGTGATCTCTAATGCAACACTGAGGCCGACTGGCCCCGAGCCTATCGGGGCCCCGAGTCCTCCTGTAACCAACGCCACAGGTCTGCTGTGATATATGAAGTGTGTCTGTGTGTGCTTCAGGCGCTGGCTGTTAGAGCGTCAGTAAAATCCGGCATAATGGGCTTGAGAGCAGAGGAGGGTATGGTTCTCATTTCAGCAGCAAATGTGTGCCCTGTAGCTGAGGCTCGCGCCCTTTCACTGATTTTCTCCCACCAAGTCATCGTTTTTGAAATGCAATAAGTCAACTTTCTGTCATGTTAATACAATCCACGAGAATTCATTCCTCATGAGATTTCTGTGTGCCTCATTAACCAGTTAGCTCTGGCATCAGAGTTACATGATTTATGTGTGGCTGTAACTTGCCCTGAGGATGAGAGATACATAAATCCTGCATGAGTGAGTTGTAAATCACTCAACAAAAACTTTGATCTTTGTTTTTTTGAAGACCCCACTTAGATAAACTCTTCTTTGATGGCCATTCACACAAATGCAGTTTTCTGAGCGAGAAGTGTTTTACAATAGTCTTACTTTCATATTGCATCTCTATCCGAGATGTATCTTTTTCTATTACATTTCAGAAATGTCACCAAATATTAGATGAAATACGTCAGAGGACTTATGGGAAACCAGAACATTTATTCCAGTAGTACTTCTGTGTACTGTTGACAGCACCAGCACAAGTGCGCAGAAAGTGTATTCTTCCTTTAAAGGATCTTGTCAAATCCTTGAGTTTCTTCTGCAGTCGTCGAAAAGAAACGTCACCCAGGAGCACAGACATCAACAATCACCTGTGAACAGTCGGTGGGAGGTCCACCTGTGTGTCCCAGCAGCAGCAGCAGCAGCGGGCTCCCCAGCCCTCCTCCTCCTCTCTGCCACCGTCACTCGTTTCCCTGGAAGCCGAGAGAAACCAGCCGGACGTCCTCTGCGCCCACTGCGCGATCCAGGACGCACACTGGAGGAATGCGCGGCAGGACCCACGGTCCATTCGGAGTTTCACGCGGGAAACGTGCCTTTTAACAAGCGAACTCTCATTTCAAACATGCCAGTCCCCTTCTGGAGTGGATAAACGCGTCGCAGAGATGTCTCACCAGCAGCGGCTCGTCCAGCTCTCCGCTGCGTCGCTCGCCGTGGTCTTCGGGCCGGACGAAGAGACTTTACGCGCCGGCGGAGGGAAATTCAACGCCAGTACCACAAGTGGCCAAGAGATATTTGCGGACTTCAAAGCGCAAAACTCGCGCAGTTTCTGGAATAAGAGGCTCGTTAAGGCCATAGCTGAAGTGTACTTTCAAGGATGGATGGAAAACCTGGTGCTTTTCATTCAAGGGAACGCGAACAACCTGGAGGTGCTGAGGGAAGCGTGGATGCGCAGGGCTCTGAGGTCACCGAAGGGCTTCATCATTAAAGCTGTCGGTATGTAATCTCACCCAACACTGTAGCTATAAAGTCTCCTGAAACAACGGTGGGTGGTGGCTGAACTTTAAAGATGCTCAAGTCCAAACAGCAGCTGAGAAGATAAGAACAGCATCCCTTTAGAGTTTCTGTTTATGGTCCAAATAAGATGATAACAGGACGTCAAAAGAGCGCAGTGAGACGCGACTACACTCACGCACGAGCTCAAGATACCGATTCTTCCAGAGCCTCTAACATTTGCCACCCTGAGAGAAACGTGTGAAAGCTGTAAAGTCAGACAGATTTCTTCCTTGTCAGGATTTTAGCCAACTTTAAACAACACTTGTGATTTAAAAAAAAGGCCTTGTTTTGAAATAAAAGCAAATTATACAGTAATTGTATGTCAGTGTGGGATTTTATTCTAAGCAACAGGCTTCAAAAAACAAACTAAGGCTTTTTTTTTTTTTTTTTCATTTTGCAAAGTAGCCTGCAAGGGTGTCAAACTTCCTCACACTAAAAACAGCAACAAAGTGATATCCTTTCACATACCAGCACGGCTGGGAGGGTTTTCCTTATCCACAGTTTCAAAAAAATGGCTTTTTGACCCAATGTATGGTTTAATCAATCTCAGGCTGTTTTTAACTTTGCAAAAGATACTACTAACTGCCTTAGAGATAATGTTTCTTAAGACTGATGCCTCTGACAGCTTGGCTGGCCCTCTTTGTTGTCAACACTGTCAAGTGTTTACCAGTGCTCATAAGCAAACATGTAGTTACTTGCACTTGCTCCCCTTCTCTGCATGTTTTTTTTTTTTTGTCTGCACAAAAACAATGGAGCTTTAATGGAAACCTTTATGCAGCCCCCTATAGAATGATCTCATGGGTTGTAAATGTCTGACAGCACCCAGTGCTGTTGAAAATGACCACCTTGTGTGAGCGTTCGACCAGATGACTGTATTCTTAGAGGATGCACTCATTTATTTGCATTTTGTTTCTTCAAAATATTAGGTTACAAATTTATCTCTCTCTCTCTCTCTCTATATATATATATATATATGTGGGGACGTATGGTGACATATGGTGTAAGAGTGGAAGAGCTGGGAAGAGCTCACAGTCCCAGCAACACCGGCTCTAAGTTGCCATTTGGTGTGGCTGGCTTGCCTCTATTTAAATCTTTCCAGTTGTCTTTTGGCTTTTTCCTATTTGCTGACCTTGTGTCAGTCCGTCAGCTCTGCCATGTTAAGCAGTGCACAGACAAGTAAATGGAGGAGCGTAAAGGAGAGAAAGAGACCACACAGAGGGGGACCCAGGGAGGGCGTGGAGTGACGGAGGAGGAGGGGGGTGGCTGACATGCCATCCTGCTGCGAGACAGTTTGTGGCTCTAAGCTCCGACTCGGCACACAAACAAACACCATATGGGCCAAAGGTTGCATTGAGCTTGTTATTGAGCCCAGCATCGGCTGCAGAGGTGTACGCAGGCGTGCATGAGCTCACAGACGGATGCAAGGCAGGCGTCACTATCTCACACTCTTCTTGTTTGAACTTCACACTAGAAACCTGTGTGTGGACGTGCCACCTTCTTCTCGTCCTTAGCAAATCATTCGCCTCACACTACAGCAATTTGTATGGAAATCAGAGCTGGCAGGCTGTCAGAACTGAGTTTACAGCCTTCTCACTGAGAGCTGGTCAGCAGTGAATCACTGAGCGACTGGCGGCCGACCGAACCCACTTTCTGCTACCAGGATTAATGTCCCCCCCATTTCATGGACACCGAGGGACTGTAGAAGTCAGGCTCCTAGATTGATATCAGGCATGGACCGAAGGCCTTGACATCATCCTGATATAAATATGTCAGCTGGAAAACAGAAATGTTATGAGTTGTGGGCTACAGTGAATTTCAAACAGGAGTATTTCCTTTCCCAGGAAAGAGCAAGGTTAAGGTGTGCTATTACTGTTATTAACCCGTGTTATTAAACAGATGTCAAAGTTAGTTGTCAGTTTTGGAGAGCTGTAGAGACACAGAGAAGGCATGGCAAATGTTTCAGACAAATAAACAGCTATTTGATTTGAAGTAACAGCTCATAGGCCCTTTCTGGTTATCAGTGCTTAGTTTGAGTCGTCACAGATTGCTGCTCCATCAGCCACCTCTTCTGACGGGAGATATGCAGGGAAGGAGGTGCCTGGGAGATGGGGAGGGTCAAGGGGGGAAGGGAGGGGTTTGTGGTGAAGTAAACAGACAGAGTGAAGAGTTAGTACATGCAGGCTTTCGTTGTTATCGTTGTGGGAATGGGCCCCACTGGTACTGGGAATGACCCCTCTGCTTCAAATCCCGAATGTCTGCGGGGTTTTACCTCATTCTTCGTTGATAACTCTTCATCCAGCCTCAGAGGGAGGAGAGCCAACATCCTTCATGCTGAATAATCAGTTGTAGGTTTATAGTAACTTATCTTGAGTTGACGTTTCTAGTAATGATCCGCATGTGGTATTCTTACAAGGACTGCAAAATATGTGAGACCAGATGAAAGAGAACTCCTAATTGAACTTCCCATCAGCACTGTTGTTTGACCATTGAAGTAATTCATTATACCCAGTGAATTTTATGCTTCTTTTACAGCATATACGAAAAAAAAACACCAATGGAAACTAGGCAATGTTATCCACATGCCACATTAATCCATATAATTAGTGATTTTGTTTTCACTAAACACATCCAGAGTTAATGGTTTGCATGCAGTAATCAGTACATTGCCTTGAAGGGTCTACATTTAAGGAAATGTGTGCGCTCATTTTATTGCAGACATTTGGGTCGAGATTAGATCAAAACAAATTGAACATATTCAGCAAAATTTGTTGCTATAAATTTTTTTTTTTTTTTTTTTTTTTTTTTTTACATTTTGCTAAGCATAAACTTCCCAAGTTATAGAATGAATAAAAGTTACTTGCTTTACTACTCTTCCTTCTCCTAAAATGACAAGTTTGCAAATACAAGTGATACAAATGTGTTTTCTCTGCGGGGTGGCTGAGCTTACTATCTGAGATCAGGTGAGAAGTTTGCAGATCTTTCAGGAACACAGTGGACCTCCTCGACATTGAGCCAGTTCAGACGGATTTTAGACTCTTTACAAGGATCCGTCTCTTTAGAGGTTTACTTAGCACGGCCAGCTGTGATGAGGCCTCACGGTTGATCCAGGACTTGTTGGAAGGATTATGTATTCCAGCTGGTATTGAAGCGGCTGGTAATCTCCAAGGAAAGAGCTTATTGGAGTAGAAGACTAGACATCCCTGCTTCCCCTCTGTATAACGGTCCTTATGTTGTGTGTTGTGTGGCAGTTTGTCATGTCATATAGAGTAGGTGCGTCTTTCTTCTCTTATTGTATTGGTTCACTTACAGCCACTTCCCTGGCAAAGCTAGAAAATCTTCACTATTATTTATTTTTCTCACACATTGCTTTGGGGATAACACTTGCAAACACTTGTGAAGTTGTTGTTGCTACGTCTCAGTTACAAGGCAGACATTGACTGTTATTTTCACATGTCATTTTTCTTCTATTTTATCAATAACACCAAAGGCCAAAGGGATGCCAAAGGCTCCATGATGACAGTTAGCTGCTTCTGTATTATTTAAGAGTGCCAGTATTGTCTCCCCTGTAGGACGAGTATGGATCCACGAGGTGAAACATTTACACGTAGTCAGCCACTGGTGTAATGAGGTATCCTATATCCTTCTTACAATCAGCCTTCTAAGCTTCTCTTGTTCTTTCTGAACTTGGATGTGAATGAGTCTTCTCACTTTCGCCATGGAAAACTATGCCAGGTCATACGCATGCCTCCCTCAGTGGGATTTTGGAGCTCTACAGCATAGCTACTCTGCATGGTTTAAGCCAAGTTCCCTTTCTAAACTGTATGTGTCATTTAACCTGCCATACCATGAGGTTGTGAGGCATTCCAGAAATGCTTCATTTGCTCTTTAGATCATTTCCTGAACTCGTAGCTCAGCAAGCCTCGTTTCTGCCTGTTACTTTTCACTTGAAAGTGCTGCCTTTTCACACAAGGGGTGTTGCCTTTCATGAGGGTGTTTTGTCAAAGTCTCAAAGCGTTCCTCTAATGGTCATAACTCTTCCAGATGTCAGCTTATTAACCATGACACCGCCTTGCTGGACCCTACCGGCTTTAAATGGCCCACCCTGTCCTAACTAAGCAGCAGGGGTCAAAGGGTACAACCTTGCTGCTAACAAGCTGCCCTGAGGTCATTTAGCTTCAGAGGGTTTTTCTAGAAGGCAAATGGAGAAACATAGATCAATACAGTACCCGGGCGATCTTAGCTCACTGGGCAGTTGAGCATCAGCAGTTTCACCTTTTTTGTGTGACAACACTCCCATGCTGCACACTTACGCTTAAGAACATGAAACAGATAAATTAACAACGTGCTACAGAAGAACATGCTGCCATTTGCTCTCTTACACTATTTTATTAAATGCATAGTAAATCCAGTTGAACTGAATGTGTAATGGTTATTATTCAGAAGTGAATCGATTCTGGAAATCAGTGGTGATTCTTAGCTCTGTTTATTGCTCATATTCATTATAGTTTAGCCATTCAACTGCATACTCATAGTTAGTTGTACATTAATCACATTATTTAAAGCAATACAAAGGAGCTATTTCATGTCAAAATATGTGTTTCATTTTTCATTTAGAAGAGATATCTTCTAGCTCTTGCAGTCTCCCATCTCTACTATTGGCAAAAACCACCCAAAGGAATTTTAGACGTCTGTCCCAATAGCTGCATATTACTTTAAGGCACCGTGTCAGTGGCAATGAAAACTAGCTCACACAGCAACAGTGGACATCATGACAGAAGCATCTAAAAGACTCAAGAAGTAATGCAAAGAAAACGAGAGCACAACAAAGCAAGAAATCAAGCAAAAGTAAATCTTCGACAGTGTTGTAAACATGACTTAGCCTCCCATGCCATTTTTTTTCAGTGTTGATTAAAGAATTTCAGTGAGTATTTCCAGACCTTTATCCATTCCTTTACTAGTGTGTTTCATCTGTTGCTTTTAGTAAAAATCACAAGTTTTCTTTTTTCCGTTTTTGTTTTCGTAAGAAGCAAGAATTTTTGTCTTTATAGCTATACGACAGTGCTAAAGAGTAACATGCAACCTGTTTATAATATGAATAAGTTACAGTTTCTTTTAGTTGACCATGTCTTCACAGAGAACACTGTAAAAGACCATGTGTTTGTCTTTTAAACACATAGTTTAAAGACAGAAACATGATGAGAATGAATCATTGAAGCAGATTGGTATGAAAAAAGTTTCAGACTACCATGGCAAGATTGCATATACACAGAGCATCATTTCAGGCACAACTAGTGTATAGATTCTATGAATTTTATGCTTTTTACATATAGGCCACTTCCCGCTACTCGCTATCCCTTAATAATATCCCTTAAGGAGGTTTGGCGGAAGATCAGGCCCATAATCTTACAGAGTTGTCGTATTATGGCTTGCACATGCTTTTGACAAGACCTGATACAAGACAAGAGACTTGTAAAAAATAAAGATGCCCAAAAATAACAACAGCAGCAGTACAACATATAGCTGTAACATAAAATATGTGCTGTTGTTTTCCACCCACTGTATTATGTCTGTGGTTGGGTGTTCAAAAAAACAAAGCTGGAATGTGTTTTAATGTAACCATATACTAATCTGCTCCTGCCCAGCGGCACGGAGGTTCATGTGTTTCACTTCTCTGATGCTAGATTGGATCAAGAACACATGATGCCGTTTAAATTCGCAAAGAAAGAGTTGAAAAGTAAAAAGTTTTGACATCAGTGTAAAAAAAGAAAGTGATCCTCTGTTATTTATGTTGAAGTTTTAAATTTCCTTTCAAATTGTGAAGTTGGTCTGTAATCAGGAGTTTTATAAAGGAATCACTATTATCTTGCATGTGCCCCGGGCCAATTTGGAGTCTCTTCATTTATCTGAAATTGAAGGATCTATGTGAATTGTTGTTTTTCTTGATTTTCCAATGGATCATGAGTTTCTCTTATTTCCACATGTGAAAAAAAAACCAACTCCTCAGCAGCCCAGCATCTATTTGCCCCATCCTTCCCCACTGAGCACAAATCTCACCCCTGCTGTGAGTGAGGCATCTCAGCGCCATTATTGATCCAAATGTTGAGCTTCAATGCAGTGGTGGAGTTGACCAGTTCCCACAATAATACCCAAAGATTCCCCTCTTTATACTTGAGCTTATACACCCTGTCAGCTGCCGCTTGGGTTTCCCTCAGGGGACCCATCATGTCAGACAAATGGGTTGACAATGTTTGGCAGAGAAATCAGAGTATATTTAGTTGAAATCTGTACTATCATCATTACTCTTAAGTTTCTGCACTGGCATGTTTTTTTTTTTTTTGCTTGATTAAAATTTTATAAATGCAATGGTATGCTAACATTGGCTCTGTCATCACAGACTTTTGTGTTATTGTATATTAAGATTGAAAGATGCTTTCAAGCACATACAGAGCTGTATGTGCCTACTTGTAGGCCACTTAAAGCGATGGATTGTGAAGGAAACACTGGACAAGAGCCCCTGTCCCAAACACATAAAATAACAAACACAGGAATCTTTTGCATTTTTAGACCGGTTAAACAAAAGGAAATGGATTTCATCTGCAGCCATTGACTGCTATCAGTCTTGATTAATGGCTACAGGAAACCCACTTAGATTGCACGTATCTATGCTTTGGTGGGAAAATGTAGAGAAATGCCTTTACTGTGTAAGCAATAAATCAGTGATGAAGTTCCTAGCTGGCTGCATCTTTACTTCATGTCATTTCCATACTCTTTGTCTCCATCTTTTCAGTCTTTCTCTATTCCATCTATTAAATAAAGGCAACATGCCTTAAAAGAGAAGATATTGTTCAGTTATAGTTTAGTTTTGCCAGGACTAAAACAGTGCAGACTTTAAAAAATAGTGCTACACATAGAATTAAAACTCATAATAACAAGCAAGAAGGGGCCTGGGACCTAGCCTTGGGGAATACCTTTCATTACAATGGAAAAAGACAAAATATGGACAAAATTACTCTAAAATAAATCAGCAAAGTTGTTGTAAAATCAATACATTGAGTTCAGATTCAAAAAATATGGACAATATTAGTGATTTAATCAGTTGTTAGCAAAAGGTTGAGGAAACAGAGCAGCATGTGGACTGAAATGGAACTACAGTATGTTCTGTGTAGAACAACATAAACCTCATAGAATTCATCCAGTTTGAAAAGAAACTGAGGAAATCTATTTGCTTTTAGGAGTAATTAAATACAGAGTAATATGAAAATATGAATAAAACACACCTGCAGGAACTATCTTAAATCTTTTTTTCCTTTTTTTTTTTACATTAATTTTGGAGTCTATTATTAGATTGTAAGGAGTGTAAACTTTCTTTAGGGACCAAAATGACTTGAATTGAAGCAGTTTTGTGTTAGAATGGAAATATATGTTTACATCAAAATAACATTAACACCTGTTCTCTGCCTGTAAGACTTGACTATTTTGTCATATAAGATATAAGTGTTGATGCAGTTCTATGAAAGCAGATCCAAGAACTCTCCTCCTTTTGCCTCTGTTGACAGTAGTTTTTGTGGTATTCAGTGGACAACTTGTATGAACCTATAGCAAGGTGGCAGCAACTGGATGGAAATATGCTTTTTTTTATACACTTTCTGTATTCTTACAAAGATAACATTCCTCCATTTGTCTCCAGAGATCCTATCCACACCATCACTTAAGTAGAATCATATTTTTGAGTCTTTTCACAGACTTAAAATAGCAATTTATTCCGATGTAGGTCAGTTGTTGCAAGTGTTAACATTAATTGCTATTTTGCTGCAAATGTATCTTCTGTTCTTTCTCAAACCTGCTTGGATTCACAGTGTGTTGATCTCTAATATAAAGGGGTGTTTTAACACTGAAATTCTCTTTTAACCATTCATTTGTGAGTCTGATTCATCCCTTTTTGCAAAAAAATTTTTTTTTAAATTTGTGATGTTTTTCAAATGTGTTTCAACAGCAGTACCTGTTTGGATCTTTATAGATATATACAGTGTGCTGTATCACTTATATGCAGATTACTTTTTTATAAAATGAATAATTACAGTACTTTGGTGAGTTTTTTTCTTTTAAAAAATACTTATTTTAATGTGTGTTTGTATATTATATATGTACACATAGTTTGTGTTTTCTGTTGTGGGAATTTTGTACGAGATAAAGATCCCTCATATTCATGAATTCAGTCTGAAAGAGGAAAAAGATTCAGCTCAAAATAAAGAGCAACCAAGAATATTTGAATCTCACTGAGGTCAGTTTCTTATTTTTCAAACAATTTTTACACAGCAATAGAAAAAGTGGCATTGCATAAACATCTATACATTTCCGTTCTGTCATTTCAGAACAATATTTATAGCTGAAGAACTTTTTTTTTTTATGGATTCACTTGGCTCAGACTGAGTTCTGCAAAGAACAGACAGCCCTGGTATACTTAACATCTGATTATTCATATTGAAAGCTAAAAGTGAGCTTCTGTTAATTTTATTTTAACCTTTTTAATGTTTTCGGAATGGTTAAATGAATTTAGAAAATGTTTAAAAAGAGGAACTTTTTCAATGGTTAAAATAATCCAGAGTATTTGTTGTGCTAGAGCATCTTCTGTTCAGATAAAAATTACGATTTTGCCTTTAATGTGTCATATCTACATGTGGGTGAATAAAAACATGTGCTATGAGTTCTACCAAAATAAAGATGCTATTAAACTGCAGAACCTTCCCCACTCTGCAAGAAACATTAAAATATGTGCATGGGCTTAGAGAAGAAAGGAAAGGTACTGTGGAACTGAAATATCACCAGTAGACTCAAGGAGTAATGGTTGAGTCCATAAAAGTAGAGAAGAGCCAGATATGGGGGGTAAATCTTAAGATGTTAAGTAAAAAGACATCAGAATATACTGCGTTTTTATGTTTCTCTTGGCATTCCAACATGGTTGGGTGGTATCATGTTACCAGCTAGTGAGTCTCCGTGTTACACAGAAGACACTGAGTTTGGTGCAAAACACAATCCTTTCTACCTGAACAAAATGTTACTGGTCATTGTAATTCCTCATATACTCCTACATGAATGGATTACAGTTGACATTGGTTCTTACCATGACTTAGATGATAAATAGATTATTCAATGGTGTTAGAGCTTCAAAGATTGGCCATAGTTGCCTCGTAGTAACCAAATATGTGAGCAAAGAGAGTTTAACCTCAAATGTCCATTTGAGAAGGTTTGTCACAAAGTGTTTATGTCTTCTTGCCAACACTGATTGAAAGTCAAAGGGCTGGTTTGGCAAAGTGAGTTTAAAGGCTGTAGCTGTGTTATAAATGGCCGTACTAAACTTCTACTCCTGTTTCTTCTTCTTCTTTGGCTTTGTATTGTATGTGGCAGGTTGCTGCCAGTAAAGGTTTCTATGGTGATGGGAGTCAACACAAACTCAACCTGCATTTCTATTCATTGCTCCGAGTTTTAGCTCATGAATACTTTTGTCATGTTTTAAATGAAGCGCTCAAAAGTCCACATTCATAACTAGATTGTATAAATCTACAGATCCACACAGTCTACATTTGACTGCTTTTCCTCCCAACTACTAACTTAATATTTAAACAGTTGCACTTTGACATGCTGAAGTCTGAATTGGTCTGATTAAATATTTACCTAATGACTTAAGTTTGATGGAAATACTGGTTTTATTGTTGGGAATCAATCAAAGAAAGCTATAAACATTGATCTACTAATTGATGAGTTTAAAACTGTGGAAGAATTTTGCCAATACAGCACTTACAAAGGCATCCATTACTTTATTGCAAATGTTTTTCTTATAACGTTGCACTAAAAGCACCTTCAAAGTAGAAGGATGGAAAACAGCAGTGTTGTTGTGACTAGTGAAACATTTGGGCTGTTATTGCTTTTTCTGAAGGGATCTTTTCACGCAGTTTATTGGGCCGTTTAACTGCAACGCCCACATCTGTGTGTTGTATGGGAGTAAAAGACACAAACTCGTAAACCACTTTAAAAACATGCGATGGACTCACTCACATACATATACGAAGGGGAGGGTGGAGTAATGGAGGCCTGCTGGTCCAAAATACTCAAAACAAAGAGGATGTGGTTGGTTGGACCAGGAGGCACTTTAGACACAAATTCGTGTTGGCATCTACCCCCATTACACTGAATCTGACCATATGAATGTTTGACATTGTCTCACTGAAGACTTGAGTCCCTCATATACAACCTGCACATAGACTGAGGCCTGTCCCTCACAAGGACTTTGCAGTGTGCTCTTAATGAGGGAGAAAGGAGATTACGCCGCTTGATAATTGGAGTCCAGAAGATTAGCAAGATAAAATAAGAAGATGTGTGTTTGTGTGGCTGACAGGCCTTAGACTGAGGAATAGTCTGATATTTATGTGAGACCTGCAACAGCATGAAGGTGAGAGGCCAAGGACATGGTCCAGTCATAAATAGTGCAGCCCTTTTTTTCCATAAAACAGCTAACCTAATGCAGAATGTTTTATATGTGTATGTTCTCTGTAAACTCCATACGACTGTCTATAAAAGATGGATGTAGCCTTGTGTATGAAGTCAGCCTTAAAGTGAAATACCAGAGGTGGCTGTAGATGGCCGTAAGGGGCTGGTTATACAAGCATCTTTGGCTTTAATAGAGTCCTACTAAAAAGTGTAAAGTTGTCTTAGTAAATAATAAGCCAGTGTATATTTGCCATTATGGTCACTTTGGTAGTAGCCAGTATAACATTTCCTGATCAGTGTATAAGAGTGGTCTTTTTGAAAAGAATTCCTTAGTTATATAGATATTAGGCCTCAAAGACACATATTTTTTACTAAATGGGGCTTCAAGGATCACTCCCCGGCTCCACCTTTCAGTCACCCATGGCTCCAAAAGCACAAAGAATGTGGCAACCAAATACTGAGCTTATAATTTAAAATGACAGGGAACAAACCATTGCTGTCTCTGTGGCATCTTTTACATACATACAGTTCGTGGTTCTTACTGTTTTTTGTTGAATTGTTGAATTTACGCCACTTTTGAAAGTAATGCCACAATGGGAAGTGAGAACTAGAAAAGGCTAAAAATTTTTTAGCACCCCTGTGTTCAGTTGTGTTTCACCTGCTATTAAAACCTGTCCTCAGTAATCATATCACAATTGGATGGTGCTAAGTGTGACTGTGGACACCTGGCATTAACATGTGTCTCCGCATTCATCTTGAGCGGTTACTTATAATCGCATCTCATTGCCCCGCCCCATACTGAAGAAAACAAGTAACAATCAAGACTTCTGCCTGCAAAGACCAAACCTATTGTTTCGACACACTTGACTGCACCTAATCATCAGTAAAATCAAGAACAACTCCCTTCCTGTATGTCTTTTCCCCCCAGCTTTTTCTTTTCGATCAAGACATACAGTAAGACACTGCAGCAAGCCATAAGACGGTAGCTTATGTTTGACTCCTGACCTGCAATCCTTTGCTGCGTGTCATTCCCCTTTCTATCTCCTTTCCTGTCTCCGTGTTATTGAATAAAGGCCACCAGACGTCCCTTTGGTGTGGCTCAGGATGCATTGCCTTTACACTGCTAAAAGAATATGGACACGTGACCCAGACCACCTCTGGATGTATGTTTGAGTGACTGGATCACAGTGCATCTTGAAATGCATTATGGGTGTGTTTACACCTGTATTTCAGGCTGTCCACTTGTGATTGAACAACTCAGGACAAATGTTAATGCCAGGTGTAAACAAAGCCTATAGTGCACAAAATAGGGGGGAAAAAAGACAAAACAAAAGAGTCTGCCTTCAGATCTGCTTTGTTGCTTGGCAGTTAACAAAAAGCACTCATGTTCATTTAAAAATGGGATAAAGGACAAGTTATGAATCATAAACATGAACAAGAAAACTGTTGCGAAAGCCTGCAGATGTCTTTTTTGTCATCATTAGCTGGTATAGTATTGAGGAAGAAATATCATGAAAAGGGCTTAACTAAACTTATTTTGATCCGAGACTTGTGGAGCAAACCATCAAAGCTAACGTAGGTTCCATTAAAAGCCCTAAATCTTAGCTTATTGGCATAAAATGATAAGTAGAAACGAGGGTATCAACTTAAATCCATAGGATTTAGATAAAAGAAACGATTGAGATGTTTCAGCCAGAACCAAAGAGAAAGCGCTCCAGCCCACCAGCAGTGGGACAAATTGCCACACAGCATTTTCAATTTAAATGCAGTTTGTTAAATCTTACAGGAGTCTCACTGGACTGTTTGACAGGCCAAATTAAAACAAGTTTTTATGTCACATGTTTTCTGTTATGAAAGACTGGCAGTGGTTTTGGAACAGATGACTCCAGAGCCTCACTTGTTCGTGAAACCTCAAGCAAAATAATATGAGTCATAGCCAAATAGTTGAACTGTAAAATGATATACAAGTTTTATACTGTGTCTGAATGTGTGTGGGGTGGGATCACTTGTCTGTTTGCATGTTTTTGATCAAACTAAGCCTCACCCCATTTATCATAGCCAGGGCATATTGTGCAACATGTTTGATCATAGCCGATCAATGTTTCAGAGATGTAAACAAGTACTTCTGGTCTTTAAATAGTAAATATTAGTTTAATATCAATTCCATTCTGTTAGGTTGTATCTGTAAGGTTTTTGGTTTATCTTTGTTCTCTACAAATATTTTTAGACATAGCTTGATTCCTTATCAGTGCAGCTTATGAAGCGCCTACAATATGGGCTATATAATGTTGACCGCTAATGTGTTTTTTTTCCAGGAGACTGAAAGTAATGCAATCCTGTTTGAAATGGGACTCATGTGGCTCTGAGGCCCGCTAACCAACACAGCCATGTGAATACATGTGGCATTGATCAGTGTCAGCAGCCAAGAGAAGGTCTCTGTCAATCATCTCCCCAACATGAACAGTCAGCTTCAGGCATTTTTTTCCGTCCCCCAGACAGCAGTTTATACTCCCAAGTAAAGTTTATGACTTGGGAAGAAATGCAAATTTTCAGTCTGTGCAGGGCAAATTGCTTAAAGTGGTCTGTATTTTATTGTTGTGATGAATTAAATCAGTATCAAGTAAACAGTACATCCTGCAGAAATTGATCTGCTCTGGATACAGTTTTAGATGTGATGTAATCACAAATGAGAATTTATTTTTAAGTATGTCCTGCTCTTTTTCCTACACTGAAAGTAAACAGTTGTTCCTTTTTCTAAACTATTTTCATGGCTGCGCATATTTATGTCTGTTATTGGGTTTCACGGGCCATTATTTTACTTATGTAGTGTGCACTGGCAACATCCAGGATATGCGAGAAGCAGCCATTTGCGCAGCCTGATGATGTCAGCATGACCCATTCTCTGGGATGGGTCCAGCAACAAAAGCCAAGTATGTTTATATGTTTGCCAAAATGCAGCTCAGCAGCTTTTAATGTTTTCTGTTTGTCCAGATGTTACCAGCTTGTCCAGCTGGCCATTTGAAAGTGTTAACAGATGATAAGAACAACCTGACTAGAAGGAACAATAAAAAAAAACTTTAACACATGGCTAATCTAATAGTCTTACACCAGAAATGGTTATGTAGCCAATGAAATAACTCATCGAGAAGCTGAAGAGCAGGCTGCCCACAGTCTGCAGATGTACACTGATGCTGGAGGGACGGGTTCAAAACCTTTCAGCTGTCCCAGGGGGCAGTTTTAAGGGACTGCAACCTTTAAAAACCCATGTCCTCAAACTGTCCCCCTCCCCCTCCATTTGTTGTTTACAACTTCTTGTGCACAAATGCTGATGACGTCACAGTAACGTCATCAGGGTAGTTATTCCACGTGCTATTAGAGAACAATTTTCACAAGCTGAGTGGATCCAACCCTCGGTGCCCCTATAAGGGGTCACATTGAATCACTCCCCCCTCTAACTTGCCTAAAACACAAGTCTCGTCCTGTTTTGACGCTCGAGCCGTTTTCCACCTTGTGGCTCTGGGTTCGGTTGCCATGGTACCCAGCTAGGTATTCATGTTGTCTATGACAAAGGGTGCAATGTCGCCGTCTCAGTCTTAGATTACTGAAACACAGAGGTCCGTTCCCCCTGGAGAGAAGACGGTTACAGCAGTGAGCCTCCCATACGGTCACACCTGCTAATGTTAGACCCAGTAAACACTAATCCTCGCTCCTTCTAGCATATGCCGACCTTTTCCCACAAATAAACTGCTACAGGTGTTTGTTTTGTCTTTCATTTGTCTGCCTGTATTTGCCAGGGCTGCAGTCCAGCTTGAATTAATGAAACGGTTTGTGGGAAACATGCTGTTGCTTGAACCGATTTGTAATCCTAACTCTCTTAAAATGGCGAATCATTTTAGCAGGTGTCTTACAGAATACCCTCCTTTGAAAGTGGAATAACAGTCAGCCACGTGACATTAACGTTGTGAAAGAGGAACACAAGTTGATTGATTCAGTTTTGTAAAGACAATAATTGTTTTCTTTTTCTCTGACCC
Organism: Hirundichthys speculiger; assembly: GCA_018398805.1. NCBI lineage: Eukaryota > Metazoa > Chordata > Actinopteri > Beloniformes > Exocoetidae > Hirundichthys > Hirundichthys speculiger. Next base: position 5,924,610 of record JAGFBZ010000344.1, on the reverse strand, counting down.
TATTCTCCATCAACCACGACTGGTGAAAGTGGTTATAAATGGTTTCTGAATGAGCAGCCGGCCATACACTCCTGTTGAAAGTTCATAACAATGAGCAGCTAACTCAGCAGTAATAATTCTTCAAGGGAGACTGCTATTGAGATATCCGCTCTGAGGTTTAGTCAGTTTAATGCCTCGTCTCAGATGAAGGAACACAACTTTTTCTTTTCTTTTTTTTTCATTTATAATCCCCCAGGTTGAGATTTATATCGAAATCCCCCTGTCTGTGAGCCTTATGAGGTTTAAGTGAGCTCAGTGTGGTAATATAAATGTTTTTTCTTTTTGTACTGACAGAGCTTGACATATTTCTTCAATTTAACTCAAAATGGAGTAACATTTGTAATGTGACTACTGCACTTCAGTGTGTTTTAGGGGCAGCTGTGCAGGAGGCAGAGCAGTGGCCTTTCAACCAGAAGGTCAGTGGTTTGATCCTGAGCCTCCGGTGTTCAAAAGAGATAAAGCACTGCACAGTAGAAAAAAAAAACCAGCATAAACTAAGACGTGCTGTATGAATGGGTGAATGTGGCAGGCACATCAAAAGGACTCTAAGTGGTCAACATTACAAAATTGCTATGTAAATCAAGTCCGCCTTGTGTAGAAAACACAGTTCCTACTGTTAGTGTTTGCCACGCTGAGTTCCAGGCTGCTTTGCATTCATTCATGAGGGTAAAATCGTCTTGTGCAGGTCTCAGTTTGCTTTTTTTTTTTGCAAACCGTGAAAATGTCTGGGTTTGGGTTACATGATATATAGAAAATTTATCGTTTTCGCAATATCAACATGTGCAATATCAATATCACAAACTCAAAGAACATATCACCATAAATGGTGGTCTGTTATTTTCCAAGTGTTGTGCAGTTACACTCTAAATTTTAAATGATATATCTGACTAAATAGATGAAAGCTCATTGCCTGAGATGCCTATTAAATGCTAACTTACATGGAGAGAGTGCTGAGCATTGTGATGAAAGGAATAAATGAGATGAAGAAGGAAAACTTGGGCAAACAAGTCACGTGTCAATTTTAGCCGCAAGGGAGAAAGACTTTGTTTTTGTTTGTTTATGTATTACAATTCATATTGCAGTTTTCAACTATGATATTACATATCTCAAGTTTTCCTTGTATCATGCAGCCCTGGTTGGGTTTACTGTGGAGATTTTCCCCTTTCTTTTCTTTATAGAATGTTATTGCAGGTGATGGGGTTTTGAGCTCCATGTTTCCTCTGGCATGGGGATCAAACTGGGTGGGGATCGAACAGATGACCTTCTGGTTGGAGGGCACACATTTTCAGTTTCATGATATACCTATATTTATATATCCATAAATCTCTATATCTGTCAGTGTGTGTGTCGTGCATGTGTGTTCTGTCATGCTTTACTGTGGCACACATTTGATTAGTTGTATATTTTACCTGCCCTGGACATTAGTGGTTCAAGTGTGACGGATGTAAATGTTTGGTTTACATCAAGTGCGAGCTTTGCAATGTTTTTGTTGGGTGCCCCAGGGGCTGATGGGAGAATCATTCATAGTCACAGAGACACGCCACATGTTTAAGTTTAAGTCTGAATCCACACATTCTACACACAATCTGCCGTCGTCAACAGAACTGGAATCTTGGGAGGGAAAAGAAACGTGTGGGCAAAAATGTGTCTGTTATAAACGAATGGAAGGTCAACTGGTTTTGGAGGTGAATTAAACTGCGTGTTTGTGGCAATTTTACACTCACGCTGCATTATGTGAAAGGATAATGTTTTATTCCTCATCCACTTTTTGTCAGTGTTCATTTTGCAGTTTCATGAGTGTGGTCTCATCCCTTTTTGTCACTAATTTAGCATCTTTCATTAATGCAGTGTAGCTGATTAACCAAAACCAATTTTCCAGTCCTGTGGGTAAGGCTATGTGCATGCCCTTGTGTCTGCTGTTCATTGAGCAAAGTTTGTGTTGTGTGGTAACTCAACCCAGGTGTTAATTGTCAGCAGCAGAGTTTGGCTTGTTTTGATGCTGTTGAACATTACAATTATTACTTCTCATGCTTGTTGCTTGTGGCGCTTTAGTTTAAAAAAAGATATTTATATGAGAACTTCAGATCATGGAAACCTTTGCAAATGAAACACACTGTGACTCTTTTGAGACAGACTGCTTGAGCCAAGCAAACATTTCTGTTTCCCTTTTATATTTTTACTCCGGTGTTTGTATCATGTCCCTGCAGCAGCAAAACCTGCATTTTTATCTTAATCATTAACACATCAAAGGTGGATGTAACTCCAGCCCTTGGCTAATCTTAACCTAAACATCATTTGAACTCTGCTGAATACCTAAAACTAACCACACAAAGGTTTATGTCTCTTAATAAACATTTGCATTTCTAATTTTATGTTTAAACACAATCTCCATGTTTGGCAGAGCTCTGCACCCAAATCCATGTAGGAAGCAAAATTTTAAATCTCTAATGGCCTGAAGTGACAGTGGTGCCCTCTTTGAGCGTCGTTGTTGAAAGGTTTGCTTCTTTTCTTCCAGGAATTCAGATTGAACTTGAGATATCAGGTGTTACCTTGCAGGGGCCTCCTTTTGTGGGAAAAGAGAAATAAAAAAAGACATATGCCAGCACAGGTACTGTCACTGCCTCTCGTGTCTGAACAAAATAACACATTGACCAAAATACACACTTTCATGTTAGCCAGCAAGGAAATCTATTGTTCTCTGGTTGAACATAGCATTTAGTTTTGACTTTCTATTTTATTAACAAGCTTTTCCAATAAAAAAAAAACAACAAAAACAACAAGGACTATTTTCCTGAGGCAATGTAACCTCTACACATTGCTTCAATTAGGTTTCCTCATGTATGAAACCCATATGGATTGTTTTTGAAAATGAAATGTAATGTCTCTCAAATGTCTGGTTGGTTTAAAGGCAGTTTAGTTTTATGATTTAGAAGCGTTGGCGCTTTTGTCTAATGGGCACTCACACTGTGCGAATCAGAGGAACACTGTCAGTCTGTGGCGTCTAGTAGGGTGGTGGGATTTTTGGGGTGTGCATGCAGAGAATGAGATTCATACTATTTTTTACAAAGACAAATGCTCCAAAGTCTCTTTCTTGTTTTGTAGTCTCTCTGACCGTCAGTAACGTGTTTGTGTAAGTGCTGCTCATGGACGTGCACGGCTGAATGATATGGGGGGCAGGATATCTGATCCGCCCAGCAGGCAGGCCTGTGGTAATTTCTGTGGGAGTAATGGAATTCTGTGGTCTGCCTCAGTACTGCTGGAATTTCAAAAGCAGTCAGGCATGGTTCATATAACTCACATAAATAGACCACCACGGTCATGATTTAGAAGGTGGTGAGGACAGGAATGTCAACTTCAGTACTTGGGAGTTGTTTTCACTGGCAGCGCCAGTCTCAGAGAGAGCCCCCTGACCCAGGTGTGTTTGTATCTCCTGAAGAAAGCCCACCTGCTTCACCCAGTCTTTTAATGATGTGTTTGCTTCAGGTGACCTGTCCCCGGTGCAGATGTCTCCTGTTCCTCAGTCCCAGTTCATTCCCTTGGCTGAAGTGCTGTGTTCAGTCATCTCCGATATGAACTCCGCCCAGATCACTGTGAGCCAGGAGGCACTTGTCAATTACATGAGCAAAGCCCATCCAGGTAATCCAGAGATTCTTATTCTTCCTCAGTTTGCTGGTTAAATGAAAGCTTTCATGTCATGGCAAATGGACCCAAAAATATATCCCAGGTGTCAGTTAAAGCACATGCCACCCTTGGCATGTGAAAATAGAGTAAAAACAGCATTTTAAGTGAGAAATGTTATTGTTTTCTCTGAATGTATATTCATGTTGAGCTCTATGCCAGCCAAACATTTAAAAAGTTGGGGTTAGAGGCATGTTTACAATTATCTTGCATCTATTATTTAAATAACTAAGCATTGAGCAAACTCAGGAGACCAAATTTCAAAGTGTGTCTTTTTATTATTGCTCATGTATGTTTTGAGCTGCACAGCAATTTGGGCCCACCTTTGTTACATTTTTCTTCCTTATTCGGTTTGGCATTATCTTGAAATGGCCTTAAAAAAAAGAAAAGCGAAAAATACATTGTTAGGATAGCAGCATATGCCACCCCAAACTCTATATATATTCAAAAACTGTATACAATTTTGCTGGTTTCATTTCTCAAATTTAAGTTGAATAAAATGTTACTCAGTGGTTTTCTCTTTCAGAGGAGAGAATGCTGGTGGTCAAAATGACATAACATGCACTTACACTAGTATTGTAGCTTGTTCTCCAAAAACATTAACAACATTCTGGACTTTTATGTGCAGTTTTCCTCTTTACATCACTCCATCTTAATTAGCAGTGTTTTATAGTATAGTTTAACTTGTATTTGTGCATGCAGAAATAAAATATTTTTACTGTTTCCATAAGTGTTCCTGAGCCCCAGGAGTGATTACCACTGCAGAATAATTTCAGTTTATTGCAGTCTGGAAGATCACTGCCACTGCATACAGAACTTCCCACGATTATCGGATTATATTATTATTGTTAAACACACCTTCAAATTCTTCTGTGAATCTTAAATTGCGCAATAGCAATACTGAACTGTTGCCAACTGGTCCAGCTGTCTACATCTCAGTTTTTTGAAATGCATTAGCTGAATTTAAACATTGTTTGTGCTGTCTTTGGTATTTGGTTTGAATGATTTGAAAGCATTTAATTTATTTATTTGACACTCTCACCTGTCTGTGAATTACAAAATGCAAAATAAAGCCAACTACATTTAGCCGAATGGGTAAACAGCTGATCTTGCTCTATTCATACTATTCATATAAAATTATTATCTCTCAATTTTTCAATATTTACTAAAGATACTTTTCACTTTTAGACTTACACTTCAGGAAAAGCAGTTTGCCCCCTTTAATTCCTTTTTTGTTTTCTGTGTCTCAGGGATAACCATTCCCACTCAGGACATCCTCTACAACGCACTTGGCACTCTAATCAAAGAGCGCAAAATTTACCATACAGGTGACGGATACTTCATCGTCACACCACAGACCTATTTCATCACCAACACTGTCCGAGAAAAGAACTGGTGGACGTCTGGTTCAGCAGATGACTCTCCTTTACCTCCTCCTATTACTTACCTTCTAAGCAATGATGTCTGTGTTGAGAGCAATCAACACACTCCCGGTTGCCCACTGCAAGTCTTGCAGCTGTTTTAGCCCACCTCAGATTTCTTCAAACATTGCTGCCACTGCTGAAGCAGCCACTCTTCCTGCCTCTGCTGTCCCTGATCAGCATTCTGTCTCCGTGTCCATAAGTGAATGCACGGGCAAAAGTTTAAAGTGGCCCCGATCATCAGACCACAAACCCACAGTGCAGCATCAGTCTACCTCCACAGTAGCCGATTGTCAGGCAAGTGAAATCAGCAAAACCACCGCCACAACTAATGCAACTGGGCGTAAAGAAAAGGATAACAAACCAAGCAGGAAGTTTGGTCTCAGTTTGTTTAGGAGGAATGGAAGTAAAAAGGAGAAGCCAAAGAAGGAGTATACATCATTTTCAGGCCAGTTTCCCTCCAGAGGAGTGGCCAGTAAGGGATGAAGACGACTTGAACAACTTACCCCGTGACCTGGAGCATGCCATCATCAAACGCATTAACCCTGAACTGACTGTTGATAACTTGACACGCCACACAGTCCTAATGAAGAAGCTGGACGAGAGAAGGGAAAGGGGGGCAGACAGGGTGTTGGATAGAGTTATGGAAAAAGATGATAAGGGAGTTGACAAGGGAATGTCTACTGACGTCCTGATGTACTCTAAGCACAGGCATCACCATTCATCTAAAACAGGGGGAGGGAAAAAATCTTCCCAGAAGCCCTCTCGCAGCAAGAGGAGGGCCCATTCATCCAGAGAGAAGCAGAGGGAGAAAGAGAAGGACAAGGTTAAATGCAAGGGTCCCATATGCCCAGACAATTATCCAGAACATTTAATTCCAACCCAGCTAAGAGAAATCCCAATTGATGCACCAGATCAAGAAGAGGAGGGTGGAACTGTTGAGGGAAAATCTCTTTATAAGAAACGCATTGAAAACCCTTTCCAGACTCATCCAGTCAAAGACACTGAGACATTAATTCCTGACCCCCGAGAGCATAGAAGGCATGAGGTGAAAGAGAACAAAATCTCTGGGCCAGGGAGGAGGGAGCGTACAAGTCACCGCTCTAAATCATGGGATCCACATCGGGCCAAAGTCGCGGCTACTGATGGGCAGAATGAAGTGAAAATCCCATTTATCTGAAGGACAGATACAACTGTATCAATGAGAAGGACTTCATTGCTGATCATCTGCTCCAACCAGACAAGAAGCACAGCAGAGACCTGCCTCCGCATTATGGCTCATCCTATCCCCAAAGCAGCACGCTCCGTATAGATGACAAGGTCCGACATCAGAGTGGGGAAAACAAGGAGGTTTGGGAAAGAGAATGCAAAAATGGGCAATTTCAGGATCAGCAGGAGCATGAAAACGCTTCAGACCACAATCAAAACAAAGATGATGGTCTTGCTAATGTCCAACAATATTCCAATGTGAATGCTGTTCCTGTCACACATCCCTGTGAACCTGTCATGAACCATTCATGTGAGCCGAATTTACCCTTTCCCAAGCCTTCCTTACAGCGGAAACATTCCCTGAGACTCTCTAATCAACAAAAGGATGACATGCAGAAGCATGATGAGCTCTTTGTGACTACACACATCAATAAACAGGAGATAAGACCCATTAGCCACAGAGAACAGAGGACCACAGGACAGGGAGAACGACTGAAACTGACTCCAGACAGTCCCCCTTTATTAACAGACACACACCACTTCATAGAAGATGACTATAGGCTTTATGAGAGAGCAACTGACCCACAGGATGATGATGCCTGCAGCTCTCTCTGTCTGAATGCTGATGAGATTATAGATACTGCAAATGAGTATCAAACTGGTGTAGCGAGCTATCACAGCCAGCAGCTGGTTTACCATCACCATGAATCCAACTTGCAACATCAGGAATCCCACAGTAGCTATTATAAAACCAATTTACAACAATCCCAAGTTGCCTTCAAACCAGATTCATTGGACAGTGCTGTGAAAGATCTAAATCCTCCTGCAACCATGGCAGGAGCTTCCCCCGACTCCAAAAGGACAGGAGAGACCAGCTGGAGATGCCACCATCAGAGGACCAGATCAGAGGACATTCAGAGCGAACCCAGCCCAGTGAGAGGCACAGTGATCAAAGATGAAAGACGTTATGAAATGAGTCTGGATATGGAATGTTTAGAGGCATGTGAAGTAGCAGACAGTAGCATCTTTGACTACTGCCAGGCTAGTGAGGTAGAATCAGACTCAGAGACTGTACGAAGGTTGGCCGACGAAGGTGATGGCGAGTCTCCTCATTGGCCAGCTGATGTGGAGGAAGTGAAGAAGGATGAGTTTGATACGAAGGAAGTTCCTCAGAGCCAGAGTACACCCAGCGGAGTCAGGGGAGCAGAGACTGGAGAAATGGTGGAAATGATAGAGAACCAGAGCATCACAGGAGACAGCGGTATAGATTCCCCTCGGTGAGTACATGTCTTTATGAATCTTGGCTGTAATTCAGCCGTTTGAATACAGTTGAATTTAATATGGCACACTTTGATACCAGGGATATTTTAAGGCCACTGAAGGAGCTGCTAACACATAGTACTCTTGCTGACACCACATTGTAATGCCCTACGTATTTGAAGTGTCTTGGGCCAAATAAACACTGTACTTAGGTTCGTTAACCTTGGGGTTACATATCTGCGGTTGGCTTTATTCCCAAAATGTGTTTTTCTTTTCTTTTAATGTAAATTGCAATAAAGCTGTACAAACACCGTGTGGCCAATTAAATAGCATCCAGTGTTTGCACAGAAGGGAGTCATTTTCTGATAATTATGAGCAATTGGTGTGCAGCACTTAAATACTCATTTTATAATCAAAGAGGAAGAAAAGGCTTATTTTCTGGCAATGCCCTCGCAGTGGACCCAGGTATATAGCTTGTGTGACTGAGTGGATGAACGTCACACTTTTCAAATGCAATTTTTCTTCCCCTGCAGGACCCGTGTCAGTCTGGCCTCCAGCAACACCGTCATTCTTGAAGGTCTCAAGAGAAGAGGCTTTTTACAAAACCTGGAGAAACTGCATTCAAAGAGTAGCACCATTCGACCTCAGAGTTCACTGCTTCAGCTGACTCCTGTCATGAATGTGTAGCAGGACCCTGCTGTTGTGTTGGAGATGAAACCGCTGCGCTCAGTATGAAAAGGCAGAATTCATGCGTCCCCCGTTGTGTCCAAATACCATAAAATATACTCATTCACAGGGGTTTGGACAATGACTGCCTGTTCAGCAGGTTTAAGTGTAAAGATGTACAGTAAGTTTTCTTGTAAATTTAAAAAAAAAAAAATGCTATGATTTATCTGTTCCATAAGTGACTTAAATATATGCTGTTAAATGCAGTTTCTTTTGCAACTAACCCCAATAGTAAAGTGCTCTAAAGAGCAAGAAGTTGTCCTGGGGTTTCCTTCTTCTCTTGTAGCCATTACCAAAAATAAAATTGTATATACCCACCAAGATGCCTCCGCTGTCATAAAGTAGCTTCTTACAAGGCAGATTTCACCATCAACACCCACAACAGTGCTGATTCAAGATGAGATTTTAAACAAGTGTCAACCCCAAAACTATAATAATCATAGATTTATATTACTAGAAGATATTCTCAATAAAATGTCAATACTGTAAATGAACTCTTGAAGGCAATTTAGCATGCTGATGGAGCATGAAGTAATTTAAGCACTTCTTTGCACATGTACCCAGGTGGCTGATAACCTGTTTCAGGTTACATAAACAGATCTCAACCATGAACCTCTACTGCAATACTGAAGCCATCCTCCAGCTGAAAAGGAATGTTTGTCAATGTGTCATGCATTTAAGTGTTTTTACTCAGGTCACATGTGAAGGGTTCCCTCTTGTCTTTTCATGACACCTTCAACTTCTTTAGACCTATGTAGTTTTAAGATTCTAGTTTCAACTGGCCAACTGTAAGCTGTGCTACCAAAATGTATGATGATAGTGACCCCATGTGGACATGCTGTGAAAATACGCAAGCCACAACAATCTGACAACCTACAAAATACACCAAGCTTATGCATACTAATATATCTAAAAATACTGCAATGGGCAAATTCTTTAACAAGATATTGAAATAGTGAGGTTATACATGGTATTGTGATGACTTCATAGGTCATGAGTTTGAGTGCTTCTCAGGACTCCATTGACCAACAACCATGAGAGTCAACAACCTTTATTTATCCATATATGTGCCACTCAAATGGGGAAGAGTTGTTACAGGATTTGCCCTTGAGCCTATATGGATCTTTTACAATTTTTCTCTACAAGAGGCCATTGACAAAAATCAAGGGGAGATAGACAATATGGTCGTAACAGTGTAAACACATGGTAATATACATGAAAGAAAAAAAAAAATGACATCAAATTAAAAGAACAAAATGTAGGGTAAGTATGAGTAAGAACTAAAGACTCCTGAAAACCCTAACTTCTGAAATAACAGCTCAGCATACATTTCTACATAGCATGCAATAAGGCACCTATCTAACACAAAGAAGAAACCTATGCTACAGTTTGAAGCACAACTGTTACCCAAATAAAAAGGAAAAGATCGCTCACCAAAAATGATCACTCATAAAAACTGCCCCTCTCAGTCCCTTTCATTGAACCCACACCATGACTAAAAAAATACATTAGTTTGTAAAAGATATTTTACACAACAGTAAATAGAGCGCAAGTCACTGGACTTCAGAAAAGTACTTGTAAAATGTGATTCTCATGTAATCTTTTAGTATACACAACTTTTGAGATCCAATAGTATTTTTCAGCTCAACTATGAGTTACCCATCTTCTATACACAGGTAATTTGTCTCCAAAGCAATAACGTATGATATAGCATGTAACGTACATTTGAAACCTGGATGCAGTAGAAAACAGCCAGTAAATAATTGGGACACAAGTCATGAGGAAATATGCTACCCAATGGGGCTTTTTTTATTTTCTAGTATGCATTTCCTTATAGCTAAATCGCATGTCATATTAGACTCAGGATGTCAGCCAGTATTGCTCTCTGTACAGTCTATGCAATAGTGCTAAACCATCATAGACATTAAAAAAAAAAACCTCATAAATATACAAGATAGCTCATGTCTGATGGAGCCCAGTTTCAAAACCCAACTGCATGAAACACCCACATGTTCTTCTCCAACACTTAAACCAGTCATGAGGAAAAAAAAAGGAGATAAAGTGGATCTTACTATCAAAATGTAATCTTTTGAAACAGCACACTAGTCACCTATACATATATAAAAGAAAATTTTAAGTATTTACATTGAATTTCTGATATTTGCTTCACACAGATTACATGGGCGAAAAAAAGTGAAAAAGTTCATGTACACCGAATTGTATTTGTAGCTTTGAATAAAGTTGCAGCTGAAAGCAAATGTGCTCTCTTGAAGATCTATTGAAAAGACCACAATGTGAAGCATATTAAACCCAAGTAACTTTTTCCCCCCCATGGAGATCTTCAAAATATATATGTATATATATTTTTCTGTTTAAATGCCACCTAGGGGACCTTGAGCAAGTGAAGCACAATCACAAATATGAGTAGGTTCCTTCACAATCTATTATGCCTTCTTGAAATTAAGCACAAAAATTCAGTTCTGAGTTTTATGATCCCCAGTCCTTCAGGCCATCCACTTCCTTTTAAAGATTTTCACGTTAACTGTCTATTCTCAGCTGCTCACCTCAACCTCAAGAACTCTTGGTCTACAGAAGTTGACCTGATGATTTTTGTGTGGCGTTAACAATAATGGACAACTTGAAAGACAGAAACGAGGGGGGAGGAGAAATGCGATCATTTTTCATGGGACCATGAGTTGGGACAGGGTGCTCACTGATCTACATGGATCCTATGATGTCTGGACAGTGAAGAAGAATGGTTGAAGCCTTTTCCGCACTGAGAGCATCTGTATGGTTTTTCAACAGACAGGATGTGCTGCTTCGGGTAGGCATTGTTGGGGAACCCTTTCGGTGAGGGCATGGGACTGTACTGCTGTGGTTGTGGCTGTGGCGACTGCGGTGGCTGCGGTTGCTGTTTATTTTCCAAGTGAACTCTCTGATGCCGTGCAAGAGAGGAGGAGTGATTAAATCTTTTGCCACAGTGACCACAGTTATAACTCTTTCCCTCTGAGTGGACTCTTTGGTGCCGTGACAGGGAGGATGAGTGATTGAAGCCCTTATCACAGTGGTGGCACATGTAAGGTTTATCACCCTGCTGGTGTACCCTCTGCTTTGGGGGAGTACCGAAAGTCAAGGTTTTCCCAGGCTGCGGTGGAGAAAACACTGGATTCTGCAGGTGGGTCTTGTGGTGACGAGACAAGGATGAGGAGTGATTGAAACCCTTGTTGCAATGTCTGCAGGTGTAAGGCTTCCCTCCGGCATGAACTTGCTGGTGCTTCTTCAGGTGGCGTTTGCGGACAAAACTCTTCCTGCACATATTGCATTTGTATGGCTTCTCACCTGAGTGGATCCTCTGGTGCTCCCTTAGAGTAGCAGCAGCCGCAAAACATTTACCACACTGTGCACACCGGTGGGGTTTGTCTCCAAGCACAACCGCGGCATGGGTCTTCTGGTGCTGTTTCAAGTTGGAAGTTGTAGCAAAGCCTTTGCCACACTGGCCGCAGGTATATGGCTTCTCACGTGCATGGACCTCCTGGTGCTTTTTCAGATGTCTTCTGCGAACAAAGCTCTTTCTGCATTGAGTGCACTTATATGGCTTGTCCTCAGAATGCAACTTCATGTGTTCTCTCAGGGTGATGGCTGCTGCAAAACACTTACCGCACTCTGAGCATCTGTGCGGCTTGTCAGGCAAATGGATCATCTGATGAGACTTGAGGCTGAAGGCATCGATAACATCTTTACCCATGATCTCAACTCCTGGGGGAACATACGGCTTTTCCTTCATGTGAATTTTCATGTGTTGCTTGAGGCTAGCCTCTACAGCAAAGCTCTCACCACAGTGAACACAGATGTAAGGGTTGAGGTCCTTATGGATCTCGAAGTGTTGGTGGAGATCAGCTATGCTGCCAAAAATCTCCCCACATTCATTGCACTGCAAACCATGGGCTTCATGTATGATCACACCATTCTCAGACTCCACTGTCAACTCCCCACCATGATCAGATTCCACTTTAACCACATGCTCACTTTCCGTCTTAAGAAGCACCTCCCCTAGCAGAGCCTCACTTCCTGTTGTCTTGATTTCTGCTCCTGTGAAACAGTGCATATCACCATGTTCCACCTTGATGTAATCATGGTCTGTCTCAGCTACAATTGCATCCACACAAGCTACTGCACCCAGATCTGTTCCCAGTCCCTGTATCTTTAAATCTGAGCCATGGATCTCCAACTCCAATCCACGCTTTTCCTCTGTCATGATCTCCGTTTCTGCTCCATAATGAAGGTCGACATGACTGTGGGCTATGACACACTCCGACCCAAGCGTGTCAAGGCCGGGTGTGTCACATTCAGTCTCTGACTCGGCCATGAGAACACACTCCAGCCCTGCGACCTCCGTTTTCTTGCCGGGTAAGAACTAGATAAGGAAACTGGGTTTATGATGGTTTGGTGTTGTTGTGGCACACTGGTGCTCCTGTCACTGAGCAGACCTGCAAAAGAGAAAGGGGGAAAAAGAGGTAATCATCAAAATCACACTGGCTAAGTCTCTTATTCTACAAATTTAAATACCAGTGGTCTGAATATCTGCCAATTTTCACTACCTACCTCATAGGGAGGTGAGTTCTTTCAACTACAAGCACAAATGATCAACCCAATTTAAATAAAGAAAAAGGGCAAAAACTTGCACCTTTATTAATAATATTCCTCATGTGACTCCAAGGTCAATAAAATATTTTTACAAAGATGCCTGTCTCCAGTTTGTGTGTAATTTGTACCAAACTAGGTACTGCATTTTAACTGTGCCTCTCCTACAGGGTAATTATTTTAAAATAGTGGTGATTTTGGGAAAAATTTTGGGACTGATGTGAAGCAAAAAGCATGACGTGCATGCAACATCTCCACGAAAGCTCAAAATATTTATAAGAGCCAATCCATTAAGTAACTTCTTGAGGTTAGAGTACAACATAAATAATCAAGAACAGCAGCATAATATTTGGCTAAATCAACACACAGACAGCTGTACAAAGTCCTCTGTGGAAAAAAAATTAAATTAAATACTGGAATAACAAACCAACATTTAGACACTGACTAAAGTTTACAATGACTGAAAAACAGAACACAAATCAAATGAACATAGATTACGTTTAAGGTAGACATAAAAGAGGGAATTTTTTTTAAATTAACATCCAACTGAATTATAGATTTAGTGCAAAACATTTAGATGACAAAGTTTTAGACTACTTAGCAAGCTAATTGATCATTTCGCTAGCTGTAGCTATAGCGCATAAGACGAGCTTCACTTCATCAGCTAACGTAGTCGATAAAAATCAAAGTGAACGTCACGATCGAGCTCCATGTTCAAACCTAATCCGAAAGCCCGTGTGACCGACATTGCTCGCTTATCTGCGCAGTAATGTGTGTCGTTAAATACGGCAGTTTAAAAGTGTAAAGGACAAATTAAGCAACCATGGACTGTTATTAAAACGTCCAACTGCTGGTTGCTAGCCTTCCAAAACAGCTACAAATAGCTTTTATAGCCGCTAGTTAGCTGGCTGTGGTCGACGAGCGACTGGTTAACGACAATCTAGTATTTTGTTAGCTGCTAATGTCTCACGATTTAGCCAGCTAATTAGCTTCGCGAAAAACCGACGGGGTGTGTCTTTGTGAATAAAACAGTAACTCGATATTTACATTAAACCTAGTACCTGAGTTTCGTAATTTGTGCCAACTCCGGACAACGATCGACACGGAAATTCTCCCTGTGCGAGTATTAACAGGCCATCTTGTTGTGCCACAGCAGCACTTTCAGCTAGCCAAGATTACACACGTCTAAAATGGCTGCCGCGAGCTAACGATGGTCGTCTTAGCTTCCGCTGTTCGCTAACAGTCTGAAATACGACGACCTCGGGGGCAACTACAAACCATAAAGCGAAACTAACCCACAGCATTAATGATTTACAACCAACTGTGCGGTAAAACCACTGAATGGGAAGCGCTTGTAAGCTAGGTGCAATATGTTAGCACGCTAGTCACACCGCAATTCCAACAAAGATGGCTAACTACGAAGATAAACGTCGATGTGCAAAAAGCCCGGGAACGAATGCTTTTTACTTACACAGTGAACCACCCAAAGACCGAAATTGAGCAGTAGAAGGGATTCAAAAGGCGTCAAGCCCAAATAAATGAAGTAAACAAATGATCTGGGTGCTGCCTCACAGGACAGGATAGGTCTAAGCAGAAGCTCCGCTTCACTGTGACTGCACCCAATAAACCCCACACACGACCTCAATGGCGGCCTCGCGGATGTTAGCAGCTATCCAGCCGCGACCACGTTAGCGTGCTGTCTACCCAGTTAGCTCGATGTCGAGCTAACAACCAGGCTAATCCAGCACGCTAGCACGGCTAAAGCCCCTAGACCAGATTTAGCCCGTGTTGATTGTAAAATGCTGGGGCGGAAGCGTTACTAAACCGCCCAACCAACCATGTTAAATCTGCACGGAAAGGACGAATGATGGAGACTTATGAAATAAAACGAATAGGCCGATTCCACATCGGACGAATCTGGATAAATAAATCGGATCGATTTCAGTGAACAAATTCCTTAAAACTACAATGTTTTAGCGCATGTTTGCTGCACAGAACATACTATTACAACTCGAGCGGGTCAAGGCCTGTATCTTTCCATCACAAAGTTATAAACTATTGACGAAATGTAACCGACCCATACCCATGCTAAATTTACTATAGGATACAACAAAGAAGGTCACGTTCATCTGAACATAAAATAACGTTTGACTCAACAACACTGCTGTTAATTATAGATTAACTTACATTTAAATAGCAATTTAAGATCACACTGCGAGTGAGTGTTTAAATTCTTGCACGCGCACACCTACCCTTGTGTCTTTTAACTTTCTGGTTGCTGTACAGAAAAAAAAACGCTGAAAGGCTTATGAAGTTGAAGCTCCGAGTTGAAAAGGACTTTGCAAGCTGTAGTTAGCCTCGGCAGAGTGCTGTGCGTGTCTTCTCTTCCTCCCTCTCAGCCTCTGTGTATAGCTGGCGCCACTGCTCATCTGGCGCCAACGTTGGACCACCGACTCACTTTAGCGAAAGCAACTATTGTCATTTCAATGCGGCACGGAAGCTGCTATCCCCCCCTGCAGGCATGGAGTCAACATTGCGCCATAGACGGAAGAAAATAAGAAAAACAATATAAATTGGCCAAACCTGTGAATTTAAATAGCAGTTTAATTATACTTTACATTTATACTTCACCCTGTGACCCTTCAGAGGATGAAACGGGTATAGATAATGGATGGATTTATACTTCATTACTATGTGGAAGGTCAAGTTTTTCTCTATCTATCTATCTATCTATCTATCTATCTATCTATCTATCTATCTATCTATCTATCTATCTATCTATCTATCTATCTATCTATCTATCTATCTATCTATCTATCTATCTGTCTGTCTGTCTATCCGTCTATCCGTCTATCTGTCTATCTGTCTGTCTGTCTGTCTGCATGGGCTATATATACCCCCCTATCTTTCCCTTGTCCACTCGGGCAATGTTGTATCTTCTTCAAGCTCAGGTCCTTGACCAGAGGCCAGGGAGCTTGGGGATACAGTATTTTGCAATGCAGGGACTTCTTCATCCATGATAACCCCTCAGGCTCCTCCTCCATCCAGGGTTTCAGTTGCATGAGGAATTCACTTAGTAGGTCATAAGAGGGGGAACATCTTCTTGATGTATTCCTTGAGGCCTGCTGATTCCTCCTGGATAGTGGCTCTGATGCTCATTAGTCCTCAGCCTCCCTCCTCAGGACACTGGATTTAGCACCCAAGCGGGTGGGATTTAGGGTGAAACCCTCCATGTATTCTAAGGACTTTCCAAAGTTGAATGTGCTGACAACAAAACCACACAAAATTTATCAATTGAAATCCAATGGAGGCCTGGATTTGGAATCACGCTCAAAACAAAGTGGAAAAAGAAAGTATTATTTTTGTGTTCCCTATATTTTTTGGGCAGTATATATATATATATATATATATATGTGTGTGTGTGTGTGTGTGTGTATGTGTGTGTGTGTTAACCTTATGTAGGAAAAAGCAGCTATGGATGACAGATGGATGGATATCAGCAACAGCGGAAAGAAGGAACACAAAAATCTGTAAAAGTACCAATGGCTGAAAGAAGGGATAGAAATTATGAAACTGAAGGCAGCAGTGGCAGCTGTGGAAGAACCTTTAAGCTGTTAGGCCTCTGGTAGTGGACCTGAGCTTGAAGAGCTCCTTAACTCCTTAAATATGTGCGTGTTTATGTATGTACATGTGTATGTACGTATATTCAAGCATCACCCAAAAAAATGTTGTAAGTTCTTTCTCTACCCAATTTTATTTATTTATTTATTTTACCTTGCTACCTCTTGCTTATCTATAGGTCTTATGCAAATTAGTTTTTTTTCCCGTGACAGACAGGAAAATATATACAGAAAACTCAGCTTGTAGGAAATATGGCAACCAAACTAAATCTTTAGGAACAGGTTCTAAAGCACACACTCTACTCTCCAAACATTTGAAGCAAAGCAGTACCTAAAAAATTTAGTTGTCGAAGCCAGCAAGAACAACAAAACAGATCTCATGACACATACAGTCCAAGATTATTTAACACATTTCTTAATAATCTCTTTGTGTTACAAGTGTTACAGTGTGCTCCTCAGGAAACTCAGATACACTCTGGTAGAGCAGTATGGACTAGACAGAGCAATATCTGTTTTGTGCAGTTATGAATTCATCCCACAAGATGATGCTGTTTACTCACTACTGCTGTCAGTGAATGTCTTGGTTGTGTGTTTACAGTTTACCCACAGAGGTGAAAAAATAATTACATATGTAACACAATGGTTAGGTCAATCCTCAACAGCTTAAGTAAAAGGCAATATGCCTTTTTTTATTATCAGGAAATACCCCTCTTGTTTTTGTGGTTTCATCTTTTCCTTTCCAGTGCCTGAACCTTCTTTGTTTGAAGTATTGACGCCCATTCCTTTTCTATGAAACGTCCAACCTGGAATACTGGTTTTACCATGAGACTGGACCACATAGCAAACATTCTGTTGCTAAAGGCGTCAGTCACACAGTTTCACTGAAGCTGTTAACATCAAGAACACACGTTCTTTTCCTTCAACCTGTTTTTAGTTTTTCCTTCGTCTTTTTATTTTAAATATACCTGTTTTTTTTTATTATTAACAGTAGTGCTGCAGAGATATATCACCTGCAGATTTTCATTTTGGTAGCATATTTGCTGGACATATTTTTTTCATCTCCTGGTAAGAAAATGTCTCGTTCTAGTGCTTTGGATTTAGATAGATACAGCAGCTTGGATAAATCCCGTCGGTCGAACAGTCATAGCCAGACCAGGGCTCAGGCAAAACAGGGGGAAGTCCTGTGTGACTTTTGCACATCAAGGAGGCAGAAGGCTGAAAAGTCCTGCTTGGTGTGCCTGGCATCCTACTGCGAAGCTCACCTCCAGTCACACTATGACTACCCTACTCTGATGAAACACAAATTGGTCAAAGCAACGGGTCAGATGAGAGAAAAGATCTGTGCACAGCACGACAAGTTGTTGGAGGCTTTTTGCCGCACTGATCAGACATCAGTCTGTGTTCTGTGCATGATGGATGAACACAAGCACCACGACATTGTTCCAGCTGGAACTGAGAGAACTGAGAAACAAGTAAGTGGCAAACATGATTGGCCAGTCAATACTTCAAACAATGAAAACAGCTTTAATAAATGTTATAATCTAGTAATTATGGCAACTTTTATGTCTTTACTTCTACACAGAAACAACTTGGTACCACACTGCACAAATCTCAGTACAGGATTGACCAGAGAATTAAAAAGTGGCAGGATCTAAGACAGTCTGTTGAATCGGTTAAAGTAAGACCAACCTATGTTTTACTGAAATTACAATAATCTAAACAGCATAATTCTAAAAGTCAGACATTAAGGTTTTCTGGGTTGAATTCAATCTTCTTTTTTTACCCCTTCCTTATGTATATATTCAGCACTCTGCTCAAACAGTTCTAGAGGAGAATGAACGGATCTTCTCTGAGCTCCTGCTTTCTGTAGAGAGGAAGTACAACGAAGTCAAGGAAATGATCCGTTCCCATGAAAAGATCACTGTGACTAAGGGTGAGATACTTCTAGACCGCATGGAGGAGGAGATCACTCTGCTGAGGAAGAGGCACCACAACCTGGAGAAGCTCTCACACACTGATGATCACATACACTTTCTACAGGTGAAACTGATCTATGCTGAGACTCTGAACCAAAACCATGTGTTGTGCAAAAGATAGGAGTCTTTAGAGAAGAGAGTAGAGGCTATTTGCCGGATGTGTCTACTTTCTTTTTTTTTCTTATTTTTTTCCAGAGCTGGCAGTCTCTGTCTGGTCCCTCTGGATATGAAGACCTAAACAACGTCAGTGTTGCTCCCAATTACTCCTTTGATGCTTCCAAGAGAGCCATTGCTACAATGAAAATACAAGTAGAAGAAGTCATCAAAACAGAAATGAACAACATTTCAGCAGCAGGTGGACTCATGTCTTTCTCTACCTTTCTCTATAGCAAGCTTTCCTATGAGAACTGTGCGTTTTTTTAATTTGCTAAAGCTATATTTTAAAAAATAATAACTTAACTCTGTTTCTCTAGTAAAAGAGGTTTACATCACACAAGACGCTGAAACAAAGACAACTAGAGAGTCAATTCTGAGGGAACAGCCAAGGATCAGAGAAGAACCACAGACAAGAGAAGATTTCCTGAAATGTGAGTTATTACATTAATTCTAGTTGCAAAGCCTGCATTTACACTATTCCAACAAGAGAACTATACATTTTACAACATCCAAGCTTTAAAAGACTTAGTCTTATGTACTTGGGGCATACCCATGCTTAAAAAGTGGATGAATACACGATGTGGTGAAATGACTGAAACATATTTAGCTTGCCGAACAGGTCTGACAACATGTTGTAAGACAAACGTGTAATTCAGTATTATTTAAGCAAATGGGTGTTCCTGCTTCTACTTCAACAGTGGATATATTTTAAAACAGGCCACAATACACCACACCTAATCCAACAGGATAAACATGTCCAAATATTGACCAACATCTAATCAGACAAGAAATATTAAAAAGTAGGCCACTGAAGGACTAATATATATATTTTTTGTGCTCTTTTCAGACTCTTGCCAGTTGATCCTGGATGTTAATACTGTCCACCCCAATCTTCACCTCTCCGAGGGTAATAAAACAGCTACAATGAAAAATGAACCCAAGAACTACCCTGACCACCCAGATCGATTTGAGAATTGGCAACAGGTGAGAATTTAACATCTGCTATTTGCACATAAAGAGGTAGAGAGAGTGATCTGCTGATCAGAGCCAGTTGAAGTAATTAGAAAAAGTCTTTAATTCAGTTTATGAGATTATATTTTTCCCTTACTTTTCCCTTTTGTATTTTGCTGATATTGTATTGAAAACTACTATTTTTTCAGGATTAGTGAATAATATCAAAACTGCTTGCAAACTGTAATCTTAACACCCAAGCTTGAAAAGTGTTTCCCTCTTGATCTCTTTATCTTCCAGGTGTTATGCAGGGAGAGTGTGAGTGGAACTCGCTGTTACTGGGAAGTGGACTGGAAGGGCACAGAGATTGACGTGGCTGTTACCTACAGAGGAATCCGCCGTAAAGGAAATGGCAACGAGTGCTGCCTGGGCTGGAATGATAAGTCCTGGAATTTGTACTGCACTGAGTCCAAATTCTCCTTCGTGCACAACAATAAAAGTAAAGACATCTCAGTGCCAACTTCATCTCGTATTGGTGTCTACTTGGATCATGCAACTGGAACACTTGCATTTTACAGCATCTCTAATGGCATGCACCTTCTGCACAGAGTCCAGACTACGTTTACAGAACCCGTCTACCCTGCTTTCAGCGTGTGGGGCTTTGGGACTACTATAAGGCTGTAAAACAGGAACCATGACATCAATTATTTTATATCGACTTTATTCTTAACATCTATGGGAAACGTGATACAAAATCTTTGATTAAGTCTTGTTTTAGATTTTTCTAAAAGCTTTTTTTCTATATTCGAACAGTAATTGATTTGTTTGAAGTATAAATTATCTGGTGGATTTAATATACAATGATACATGCAATTTGTAAGTAAGAAAAACCTAAAACAACTGGTATGTTTTGTTAATATTTCATAGCATTTTCTTTATGTTTAAAGCACATCATATTTAATTTACTGGTATGCCGGTGCATTTAACTACAACTATCTAAATGTAATGTAGACTTGCTGTGCTTCATTTTTGTTGCATCGAATTTGGTAAAGCTGCAGTTAAGAATCATTAGAAGAGGTTTAGTATTTACTATATTAACTTTTCATCCTACCCTTTTTGATCATTGATTAATTGATTGATGCATTGAATCATTCGTTTTCTGTACCGAGATTATCATTTTGAAGAGAATACAGTTTATTAAATAGTACTTCACCTTCATCTTAAATAACATGGAAACCTGACACGTACCTTACTTTAAGTATTGTACCATACTTTCTAAAAAAGAAGAAATCATTAAGATGTTTAACAATACAGTAGAATGTTATCTTCTGTGGTGATTTTTTGTAATAGTAATTGTACAATAATAAAGTTGTTTTATGCATAACCTTATTGTCTTCTTTTTTTTATTTTCCCAAAAATAAAAATAGGGGTCGTCTTATGAACATTTCTACAAGGAGTTGAAGGCATAACATTTATTGCTATTACCAGAGCTGGAATGGTACATCATCATGAATTTTCCTGACAGTTTAAATATCATTGCTGCACAGCACTTCAGTGGATGCAGAAGTCTAGTGCATCAGTACATGGCACGCTGCTTGTTGCTTATTGGATGATGCAATCAAAAATAATTGTTGGAACGTATTGACACCTTTCTCAGTTCATAGACTACAAATGTACAAACGTAAATGAGTTCAAACACAAAATTACAATAATTCCAGACATTTTTAATACCCTGAAACAACAAGATGAGCAGAACATAAACGTTCACACAAGCTACAAATGGAAGATTAATTAAAATCATAGATATGGGGGGGGTTGATCTGAATTTGATTTGATATGAATTTGGCTGGTTCTAATTCAAAATAGTAACTTCCAGTGTTGACATTTCCTTGATTTGAATGAAACTCTCATTTCACATTGATGAAACACCTTGGAAATGTATTGTTTTCAAACAGTAACATTTGTACAACAAAGGAGAACCTGTCCAGTGTTCACACTCCAATTCTAGATATAAGTTCATTCAATTTAAAGTTATACATAGACTGTAGTACTCCACAATCTTTTGATTTTGTGGATAAGACAACATGCATTTGCAGTTAGTGAGGGTGCTGGTTTCTTCCCACGTTTAAGATTATGTTGAAAATGTAAAACATCAAGGTTAGTAACAGTGCTTCTGAAATGGACAGTTTCATGCACCTGCACCGGCACTGTTGGCTCCCTTAGATCACAGGCCAACCTAACTATTTAATTTTGTGTTAAGTGAGAAAGTCTAATAAAACTATGGAGAACCTGAAGGTTTGTGTTTGTGATTTCTTATTTAAGTATGATCATCTAGCATGAACTCCCGATGAATGATTGGCTTCAGTTCGTTCACCCAAAAGATTTTTCTTTTTTGTCATTTGTGACCGACGCACAAGGGACTCAAGAAATTGGCAATGTGACCTTTGAACCACGATGTCGTCTGAACACCACTGCAGTAGAGATTAAGAACCACACAGAATAAGACGCTTTCTGCAGAAATAATAGTAAAAAAAAAAAAAACTAACAAAAAAAAAAACAAAAAAACAAAAAAAACACGCTCACACAAAACACCAAAAATACTGTTTGTTGGTTCTTTCGGGCTTTGATACTTAGCCTACCAAGGGGGTTTTCACAAAAACAAAGCACCACGCCCAAACCTTTGCTTCGGACTCTTTACTATGTTTTAAGTTTTTAAACTGTAGGCCTAAACGCGTAGCCGTTTTCTTGCTACCGTGTAACAATAAAGCAAGATCTTCACACGCACGGATAGCAGTGAGGTGACAGTAATAAGCTGAAGCTCCAGAGGGCAGCAGTAACAAGTTTGACAGACTGGCTTTAGCTCTCCGCTACCCTCTGCTCTATCTCTATCTCTCTGTCGCGCGCGCGCACGCGCACGCATTAGGGATGAAAAGACACCTTTCTTCCCCATTTATTATCTATTATTAACAAAAAAAAAAAAAAAAAATCCCATCTTACTGAATGAGTCGTCTGGCACAACAGTGAGAGGAGAAAAGAAAACAGCCAATGTAGCCGAGACGATGATAAAAAAAAAATACGCACTTTGTTTTAAAGTTGTTTAAGATAAGACAAAAGGCGAACTTCTTGCCTTGCTGTTGACGGTATTGAATTGTGTTGCTAGGAAACCAGAGTTCGACTTCTACACGGTTCCGAAGTTAGGGGGTTACGTGAACTTTCTATACATCCTAAATGATGATAACTGAGGCTGCAGTATGTTGTATTTGTAAACGGTATAGTGTTATAAGTTGTTAAATTGCAGATTCGAGTAATTTAAAGTATTATAACGTTAAAAAAATGAATATAGTGGAAGGGAGGTTCAGCCCAATCCGCCCACTAGTGTTCTGCCGTGGGCGGAGTCAAACAGCTGGCTAATTTGGGGTGTCTCGTGGCTGCGATGCGACGAGGTAGACTGCTGTGAACGTGAGCGCGAGCTGGATTCCACAGAGTGAAACGGTCAACAGGAAACTACGCTGCTCTGGGAAAAAAAAAGTTTAGGAGTTTACTAAACACCAAAGTAGCCTTTGGGATAGCAGGGGTGTGGAGGACACGTCGGCATACTCAATGTTTACAAAAAAGGGAAAAAAAAGAAAAATAACCTGCTAAACGAGGACTGAAGGTGAGTAACCGTTTAGATTTGGCTTTGGTATCTTGCCTGTGCTAGCTTGAAAGTGAATATGAGCAGAAAACCTTCGCTAAATGAATTGAAACGAAGTTTGGATGGATAAAATAACATTTATTCACTATCTGAATGCGACGCCAAACTCTTTGGAAAATTGTTGATGGCAAATAGACAATAGCATTAAAGTTTAAGGTTCTTGGTTGCATCACACTTTCTGTGAGCATCACTTCCCAGACGACAGACTTGATTAGATGTAGCTTGTAATTGGGATCATGATGTTAAGTTTTTGATAAGTAGCTGAATAATCCTGATCTGATTGCTTCCCTCTTCTCTCATTCACCAGCTAAAAGGACACATCTGTCTACCCAGCATCCCATCAGCCATTCTCCATCTTCAAGGAAATTAATCCATCGATGGCAGAGCAGATGCCAGTCACTAACAGTTAAATGTTTGAGCGGAAAGTGCTTGGCTGGCTGAAGAGGAAAAAGAGGAAAGGGGCTGCTGAAGGTGCTGGAAGATGTCTCTCTGGATGATCCTGCCCGTTAGCCTTCCAGTCCTGAGCATCACTGGGATCTGGGTTGTGTAAGTTTCATATGGAGAGAAATGAGTTGCATAATCGTCACAAATGTGTATGATTATTAACTTCCAAAGCTATAGGTGGATAAGAAATCTTTCAAGTTATGTGTTGCCTTGGTAATAAATTGATGAATGATGAATTTTTATAAGAAAGGAGCATGCCAAGAGTTTATTATGCTAAGATAGTACTTTCTAGAAATATAAATCAATGAAACATTAGTCTTAGCGTGTATCCTTGTGTAAAAGTATATCTTCATTAGATCAATAATTAGTTAATTTAATTATATTTTCACACAAAAGAACATACTAGATATCTAGTGTAATTACTGAAACAAAAACCTTGTGCTACCTCTGCCTCTCCTTCCTTGAGTAGACCAACGCATATTTAACCTGAATTCCTCGGAGCCATGGCAATTGGCATGTGGATTAACTGTCTCTGAAATGGATCTGGAATTTTCTGCTCACTCTTAAAATTGAAGTATGCTGGCTTGTAGTTACTACAGAAGTAGAAGTTCTAGAGTGTGAAAATAATGAGTACCTCCAGGTTATACTTAGACGAACAGCTCCTCGCTTCTCTTTTTTTTTTTTACTTTGTATAAGAAATGCAAAGCCCAAGGAGAGGCAGATGGCTCAATTCCAAATTGTAGCAGTCCTGTAACTAAGCTCTGTGCTGCATCACTGATGAGTTGTGTCAGGACTAAGCAGCCTAATCAGATTCAGATGAGACATTGCACTGCTAACATTTGTGAGCACAACCTTGTCAGTCCAGTCTGGAGTGTGTTTCCAGGTGTACAGGCTTAATATATCTATTGACCTGAAGAAAGTTGAAGAAGGTGAGGGGAAGAAATAGTGCTAACACACTCTCCAGTTTTGACATTTGATTTTGAGAGAAAGAGGTGATTTTAAAATAAGAGTCAAACACATTTACTGGCAGTTCCTTTGTAACCATTACCTCCCCATTACCTTGACAAGAGCGCTTTGTTTTTAAGAGAAGTCAACAAGCTCTCCAGACTAGTGGAATGTCGAAGGATGTGACATGTTACATAACTCCTCCTCTCAGTGTTGGAGTAAGGTAAATTCTGGAAGGGGGTACTAGAGAATGTAAGCAGAATTTCCAGTCAGCATTCAGGGGGCATGCTCAATGTATGGGTGTTTTAGTGTAGGGGGAGGGAAGACATTTGCCCACCCAAGTGTTTGGCTTAACTTCTCATGTTGAACTTAAGAGTTACATTTGAAGTTATGGTATGACTTCCCAGTCCCGAGAGGCAGTTGTTTATGCTGGATACTTGTTAAATTTTGTTTTTAAGACCATGTTTTGTATTCGGTTAAAATAACAACAACAACAACAAAAAAAAGTGTATTTTGCATGATTCAGTCATCACACAGGACAGCAAGTGTAGCCTATACAATACTGCACAAATTCATCCAGGTATTACAGATCAGATCCTTTCCTTGGGTTATTTTTGTACAGCTTTTGGGAATTTTCACTGTACAAGCCAGATTTTCTCAGGAAGTCTTTCATCTTCACCCTTGTTCAGTAGAGAAATAAAACACCACCCTTTTCATGTTGTTCACAGGCATGCAATTACAGTATATAGCTGCTGCTGTACTTTGATAGAGGGCTAATTATATAAACAAACCTCTAATTACTTATCCTCCTCCTTCTTACTGATTTAGCTCCACATCAAGATAAAATGGTCAATACTATGTAGAATTGTTGCAGGTCTGTACTGAAGCTATTTCAGCTTTGGAAACTGACCAAATGTGGAAGCAGTTCCTCAGACATTATGGAAAGTTTAACAACTTAAGCTGGCTGCAGTTTGTTCTCCTGTATTTTTATAATAAGGTCCCTTGGTATTCATGGTGATTCACATAGCTTAATTTGTCTTGATTACTACCAGGATTTTTTTTATGTGTGTTTGTGTTCTTTGGTGTGATTTAGCTGTACAATTCGTGGACCCACAGCTGTACTTTAACAGTCTTCGAACTGACAGCCTTATTCCTGTCTCACCAGTGGGTTTCCTCACTGCATTGTGCAAGACCTGTGCTCTGTGCAATACATGGTGAATCATACTTAATTCCCTCCAATAACCAGTCAGCCAAGTTCATTTTTCGTTCAATACCAGCTGTGTATTTTACCAATCATATATGTCTTATTAGAAAGTCGGTAAAATGAATTACATAAACATTGAATGGATACTGTACAAAGTTGTTCCGTTAAAAATAACTAGCGTACTTGGGTTGGTTTTGCATGGATCTGAATGAAAAGGATTTACAGTTATTTAGCCTGGTGTTCGGGATGTTTGTGTGCTTATTTGCATTTTGCGGTGTAGCTCTTTGTGCATGATGGTGTTTAAACAGATAAATCTGAACCCCTAATTGAATTTGACCATAATATGTTTTGCTTATAGAAAATATTCTTCCAATAAATATTGCCTTGAGTTGATAGTGTGTGTGTGCTTGCACGTGAAACTGTGCTTGTTAGGGACGTCAGGGTTTTGTGAGTGTGTGTTTATGATGTACTATATGTCTGTGTTATTTTCTAGATTGCTTTGTGAGGAGGATACTATCAACCATGAAAAAACAAACAAACAAAAAAACAACATTTCTAATTGGTACTTAACCTCTTACCGACCCACGTCTGCTTTCACAAATCAGGATAAATAGTCTCCATGTCTGCCTCAGGTTGTCCTCCCATCTTTTACTCACACATAAAAGTATTATGTACTTCAGTATGTGAATGAGAAGGGTATAATATGACAAAATGACAGTTGTATCTGCTTATTGCTTTCATGTTTGTTCCTTCTGGAAATTCCTAATCCACAAATCAAATGTTTACATACAGTTATTATTTGTGGATTATAGTTACAATTAAAAAAAACCTAGTTTGATGCATCTAAACATCTCAAAACTCAACATTGTTTATTTCTGTTCAGATTTAAGGATATTTTCCATTTCATACTTTATTTGCTGCTACATGCTCATATGTCCATGCAGTCTCTAGGACTTCAACATTGTAAGGACAGAGCTGTTGAGCTGAACGTTCCTGCTAGCAAAATAACCAAGGGCCTAACATGTAAGCCTCAAGACAGCATTATGAGTTGTTTGCAGATCCAAGTCTGCCTCTTCAGTTTGACCTTAAAGTCACCACGTTACCTAGAATTGTCTGTTGGATTAAAATTAATTACAGTTTTTTATTTTTTCAAGTTAAGGTAATATAAAGAGTGAACAAGTTCAATACAAGTCTGATTCACTGCAGTTGTAATCCAGTTATTTTTTCTTAAATTAGTTTTGTTTTAATTCAGCAGTAATTCAGTTAATTTCAATTTAGTTTAATTCATTATAATTGTATTCATGAAATGCAAATTCTAAAAAAGCAGGCTAGCTGATTGCATTAAATCTTCACCTCAATTTAACCACTTGTCCTGAAAATAATGGTAGCATTGTGTGGCAGTGGTTAAAAAGAACTTCCTTAACAGAAAGATAACTCAGCTGAACCAGACTCATCTGCACTGATTGACTGGAAGAGAGGATGGGACACATACACCTTAAAATACACAGGAACCAGGCCAGGGATGCTTACTATAGGAAAGAAAAGGGGAGACCAAGACAAAGTTAATTACAGCAGTCTGTCATATACAAACATGGAAAGTAAAGAGACCAGGGTGAGGAAAGGTGCTCCATGCATTAACATCAAGAGGGTCCTCCAGCGGTTCAGACGTGTAGCAACATAATTTAAGGGATCACTTTCCCCTAATTATATGGAAAACATTGTTAGTAAAAAAAAAAACTGCAAGCCTAAAAAGGAAAATTTTAGTTCTAATCATAAAGATAGAGAGTGTCTGCATCTGGAATCCAAAGCGTGAGCTTTGGAGCACCAAAGACAACAAGACAGCTTGTACAAGTCTGAAGGCTCTTTCCCTTCCTTCTTTTGGGATCTCTAGAAACCACAAGTCAGCCTCCACTCTGAGAACAAAGTGCTCTGTTGGGATAATATGTCACTGTTTGTCTTTAAGATATGATGGAGCTTGATTATTAACAGATTTTTATGTGAGAAAAGAATTCAAAACTCCACACTGGATTTAGGGAACCAGTGATGAGGAGCTAAAATAGGAGAAACAAGATCGTTCCTTCTAATTCTCAGAATGTTTGTTGCAACATTTTGCATTAACTAGAGGATTTTAACAGAAGAGGCCATCCTAATAATAAACAATTGCAGTGATACATTGTTGTAACAAATATATGGACACTTGCTATGTAAGTGAAAAAAGAGAGCACTAAAACATGTTTTCTATGTGAGTTAAAAGGAGAAATCACAGTCAAAAATAGCTCCAAGGTTCCCCATATTAGTGCTGGTTACTAAAGTCATGTCATCTAGAGTAACTACATGGCTAGGCAGTATTCCTGAGATCTCCAACTGTGAAGAAAACTTCAATAATGTCTGAATTTAGAAATATGAAATTAAGCAATCCAGACCTTTTATACCTTTACGACATGCTTGTAGTTAAACACCCTGATAGAATTTTCTGATCCTTAGTATCAAATGCAGCCCTGTGATCTAATAGGATGAGCACAGGAGATCATTGGTCACTTTTTGTGTGCTATGGTGTGCTCCAAATCCTAACCGCAGATCTTCAGACTAATCATTTCTGTGCAAATAGCCACATGGTTGATTTGCTGCAGTTAACAGGTTTTGTTTATACTAAGACGAGCATAATTGGATTTTTGAGGCCAGTATTGACTTACTTATATGGACGGTAATGTAGATCACACTTTTTTAAAATAAACCTATTATTTGGATACAGATCTTAGAAATTTGTTTTTTAATCCAAGAATTGTGAACAATTAGGTCATTTTACTCTGAAATGTTAATTTCTTATTGATGTGGTTATTCATTTGTTTTTAATGCTCTTAAACTTAGTTTGACTTACATTTTTTTTAACAATATACTTTTTTATGCTATATTTCATGGTCATTTTATTTACAAAGCTCTGGTTTTTATTTATTTGATTAATATTTATTACCGTTTATTCTAAAGTAATGATCTTCAGATTTCATCAATGTCTTGAGTTTGCTCATACAGCTTCGAGGTTTTGAGCTTCTGGTCATTGAACTATCTGTAAATGAGGCTGGTCATTGACCTGACCAAAAAAAAGAAAACCTACCGGATTTCACTTGTAGTCATGTCATATTGACCGAGACAAACTGGTTGTTTGTTCTGGGCAGAAAGATAAGAAATGATCAAATGTCAGGTTTGGTGTTGCACAGGTTGAGCAAGTGCAAGTCACAGCAAGGTCAGACAGGCAGGATTTTAGTGTTGGGAAGGTCACTTCACATTTAATGAATTACAAGACTGATATGCATTTTATAATTCTGACAAGGAGGAAAAGATTGAAGAACTCCAATAGGAAGTTAGATTCTCTACACTAGATACAAGATGTATTAGGGAAAGCAGTAGTCGACCTGCGCTAGCCAATTTCTTTATAAATTAAAGTGAAATATAGAACCGCTGATGAGATTTAGCTGTTAATAGTGTAACAAAAAACAAGAGGATAAGACTTTCAACTTCTCACTGTTGAGCTACAGCACATGCAGTATTTGAAGATGAAAGTGGGGGGAGCAAAATATGGAAATGCTGGAAAATTCTACCCTCTTTCCTGAGTAAGATGTTTTCATTCAGATTTTTTGTGGTGGTAGTTACTTCAGACACTTAAATACAGATCCTTTCTTTTATAATTGGTTATCACTTTAAGATAACATTGTAATGATGAAATAACAAAGTTATTGACATTTTCAATTTTTATTTTAGATATGCGATGGCCCTATACAACCAGCATGTCTGCCCTGTGAACAACTGGTATGTTGCTTCATCTGCCCTTTTTTTGCACCATCAAAATTCTGTTGACACCTACACACTCATGCCTTGCAGTTTTTAACTACATCATAGTAGCTGGACCTTCTGAAATTCGGATGTTTCTCCAACTTAGAATAAATGTGAATTTGCTTAATATGTGTACTTAAAAAAAAAAAAACATTTGCTCTGCCTTTTTTTGTGTGCATACATGTCTGGTGTGTTTGGCCCTCCAGGTTATATAACCAGTCATGTGAAGAGGAGTTATTTTTGCAGAGTGGACCATCATTGTGCTGCACGTTAGATAATGTACCTCTCATCAGGTAAGAAAGTCCTCACCCTGAAACACGTGAGCCCATCATTCCTCTGTTTCTGCTCATTAAAAACAGGAACACCGTCCCATTGTTTTGCTTGACCCCATCTACAGACTGTTGATAAAAAGAAAAAAAAAAAAGAGTGAATCTGAAGGAAGTTATTTTCCTTAGTGTGCCTGTGTGCATTCTGAAAATAACTTGTTGCTGAAATATCCTGCCTGCCACCGTGGCAGTTCAGAGGCAACACTTAACCATGTAAACACACTCAGAAGGAGGAGTCAGTTAACATTTGGGAGGAAATCAAGACACTCCTGTTCCTTTGTTTGGCTTTTGGCCTCTGGAGTTTTCAACTTCAAAGGGCAGGATAGCACATGAAAACGGTGATTTACATGAACCCCTACCCCCCCACCCCCAAAAGAAAAAAAACCCTTAAAAACCTCCAACTGTGTGTGCAACAACAGACGAACCAATGAGCTGCCCAGATCTTGTGGAATCTTTAGTAATGCAGAACTGGCAGTGCTGTTTGTTTCATTAATTGAATTGCTGACTGTGGTGGGGGGGGTCATTTTTTTCAATCTAAATTACATGTAGGAGCGTAAGTAAAATAATCCTGTTCTGTCAACTGTAATACTTAAGACAACATCGAATGATGAGATTACAAAAAATCTTTACATGAAAGTACTGACTTTAAAGTCATTAGTTTGAGTATTACTGTAATAAAGTGTACATTTTCCATTATGTAATGAAGCATGTGTGTGATTGAAGTCAGCTGAGTGGGCTTTGGAGGCAGCAGGAGCTCGGGTACAGACAGCCAGTGTTGACTGTCTCCCAGCTTCCCTTCCTACAAACATTTCTCATTCCTAGAAGACAGGCGATATGCAGTAGGTGAAAAGTCAAAGAGCTGATGACGGGAAACAAGAGTTCTACACTGTAGACAGTATTCCACAAGTGCTAATGTAGCTCAAACTGTATTGTATTTCAGAGAAAGCTGGAAAGGGTGGGACTGCTGCCATGAAGAGTGTACAAACTAATTCACTGTATTTCTGTGATTTATTTTTGCGTATTCTTTCTTCTAGTAAATGTGGGACTCTTCCTCCTGAGAGCTGCTTCTTCAGCCTTATCTGCAGCATGGGATCATTCATGGGTAATGTGTTGCATGGAGACACACAACACACATGCATCCATTAACTCAGTGAACATTACTCTGGCATACATTAACCTAACCCAACCGTAATTCTGATGTTAACTCAATATATCAAATTAAAGTGGGTTTACATCATAGGTTCTTTACTTTTATTTCTTAGCTCAAGAAGGCTGTAGAGCTGTTTAACATGACTTTATAAAAACACGTATGTCCCCTCCATGTGTGTAACACGAGTGCACGTATGACCACATCAACCAAAAGGCAGTGGAAACCCTGGGTGCTGTATTTTTGAATGGGAAGAAGGCAGAAACTAAAGCAGATTTTGATTCAGAGCAGTTGAAATACAGAACTAGGCACACTTTTGAAAGCACACTTCCACAGTTGGTGTGTATTTTAGTAGGAACAAGAAAAACAGGCTGATTTAATATGTTGGCTTTGCCAAGTGTTCACTGGTGGTTCTGACTAGTTAATGTTTCCCAGCTGTAGTTAAGACTTAATCTGAGTGTGTATGTGTGAGTGTGTGCTCATGCACATGCATGTATAATAATCGGGAAAGAGAACTCTTTTTTTTCTTTCTTTTTTGTATCCCTGCCTCTGGTGTCATTTTTGTTTTGGATATGGGAAGAGATTATGCATTGTGTGCTTTTATACAGGGCTGTCAATTTTCCGCGGATTCGCGGATTTCCGAGTTTTTTTCCATCCTGGGGGTAATTTTTGAGATACGTGCAAATCAGGTTTGATATTTTTTTTTTTTTTGGGGGGGGGGGGGGGGGGTGATGATTGGTTGATTGAGACCAGGGCATGCGCACTGAGTTGACAATCCAGCCACTATCACAGCCAGATCAACCGTCAAAGTAAGCCCGAAGCACATATTTTCTGATATTACTTCTCCCTTTCTTGTTTGGATGGATGATTATTAGCTTTAAATTCACAGGAGAGATGTTTATTCCTTATTGTACTTTATTTATTGTTAGACAATGTGGATGAAATATACAGCACTTCTCACCACTGGTAAATGTAGGTAGGAAACGTAAACTCATCTGTGTGGACAGCACTAGGTCCTGCTTCTTGTCCCACTTAGCAATGTAACCTCCAAGTACATTTAAATTGCCGATTTCTGAAGTGCTCAGTTTACATATTAGGGCAGTTATATGATAATTTTTACCCTCTTTTTTTTTTTTTTTTTTTTTGACTTCAAAACAGCAAATTTCGCCGAAAGGTGAAACTTAATTGTTTCATAACAACTTTTACTTTTGATTTCTAACCTCTATATGCCTCCTAAAGCAGAGAGTGCTCAAAATTTTCTCAAGCCCCCCCCCCTCAGTGTTTTTTCAAATTTCCCATTGACACCCCTATTTATAGAAAAAAGGGGCCAGATTGTTGTACATCAGCATGTAGTCTACTTGGGCAGCATCAAAGACCAATGTCTAGTTTAGTGAGCCACTCATGATCCTATGTATGTTTCTTACACGTCACTAAAAGAACTCGGGCTGGCTGGAATGGTATTTAAAATGCTATTACATTAATCCAACACAAAGGCATGTAGTAACTAAAATATGCAGCTGCTAAACGACAAGCTAAACAGTCTCAGTTGCTCAACTTTGATGAGGATCTTGTGCAATTTAGGTGCAAGAATTTCATAATTTAATTATTTATTCCCAATATGACCCTTATTCCTTTCACAATATTCATATAGTATAACTGTGACAATAGATGATCGGGGCTCTTTTCCATTTGTTCCACTCATCGCTACTGGTTAAACAATTCGCAGGTAATGACATTAATTCTTTTTAAAATGTACACTAAAAACAACATAAAAAAACAAACAAACAACAACATGACAAAAGTTCCTTATGGACTTTTAGGTCTCGGTTGTTATTATTATAAATTCTCCAACACAAGAAGTTGTGCAATACTTTCTGTTTTGAATCACCAGGTGGAGGAGTTGTGGCATGTCAGTTGTTGGACAGGAATAGCTGTCTGGCATTGGCATTATGTCAGTAATAAGCTGTTATTTCAGGCTGAAAAATCCCACAAGGAAAACTGTGACATGCTCATAATGCGCGGCTGCAGTATTCAGAGGTGGCATGAATTTTGCTAAAATATTGCAAACAATCTTAGTATGGATTAAAGGAGTCATCAGGAGATAAAGCACACATTTATCAAATTAAAGAGAAAGAAGCACAAAGTGCAGCAGCAAACTCTAGAGTTAGCTTTTCAGAAAAAAAGGTCAAAAACCCAGAGCTACGATGGACAAAACTGCAGAATTCATCCTTATCTGATGAGCCCTTGAAAATGTTGGATTTCTCTGCGCAATTGAAGATATGGAGCTGAAGTACAGTTTCTCAGGTCAGAAATACATTCATCTCTGCAACCGTTTTTCTTCAAATGGTATGAGACTGATCATATTTCATGTCAGGTATTAGAAATCAGTTTTCTCTATATACAGACATTTGGACCCCCGATGTGCTTAAATGTCAAAATACAAATGCCTTTTAATGAAAAATAAAATGATGATAAAAACAAAAATAAATCAAAATAATTGTTCTCAGATCAGTACACAGTATCGGCTGATACCCAAAGCCCAGGTATCGGAAAGAAAGAAATGACATCAGAACGCCTCTAGGTCAAATGAACTGTGGTGATTTGGAAATTCCCATCTTCAGATTGTATTGGTTACATAAACTTTTCTTCTCATTTTCAGTCATCATCTCATCAGTCTGTAGATAGAATTATGTTATTACTCCTTGCAAAGCAAGGTATTATGTTGGGCAAAACTGGGCTAAGTTGGTGTGGTATGCAAGTCTACAACAGGATATCGTAAATAATAGGTGCTTAGCTTTTTAGCCTATTGATTTATGCCTTACATGGAAGACTGTTCCAGCTGTAGTTAGCACAGCGCCCTGATCACATGGGCTCACTGAACCAATTATTACTTAAGATTTATTTCTCTCCATTTCATTCCACTTTTCTGCCAGTGTGTTCACACAGTTTTTAAGAACATTGTATGTACTTGTATGTCTCTGCATATCTCCTGTGGGAGATAGTGCAGCTGAGTGTTTGAGTTGAAACATATCCTTTTGTAGGGACGGTGGGGTTTGTTTTATCCTGAGGTGTAGTGTGGTTGATATGACTTTTGTGAGAATATGCAGTTGTGTGTTTGTGTGCACTAGCTTTCATGTCTTTGCTTTAGTCCTTGGTTTTGATTGCTGATTCGTATATGTTACATTATCTCCACGTTGAAACATTTACATTGAACAGTCACTTTGTTTTGTATGCATCAGTATTTGCAATAGCACTGCATTTCCTCTCTTGAGCTTCCTGACTTCAGAGAAAAGATGCAAAAACTTGGGAAGTTTGGCAATGTAGTAGGAGACCAAAGGTGGAACACTTTTAGAGTCATGTTTATATGAAATTAGCACTATTGTTGAGCTGTCAGGAAGCAGCCTGTCCTAACCCTCTGAGGCAAAGTGGAGGTCAGCTCTGCTGCTTCATCATCAGTCTTATAAAGGAGGGACTCACAACCTCAACATGATGTGCCTCCTTGAAGAAAGATTCTAGAAAATAACCTACACAAATGTGCTCTTTAAGGACACAAGAGATTAGTAAGGAAGACACACAGATCTGCTCATAGGAAGAAAATGGGAAAATGTTCTTTCCCTTAACCTTCGGGCCATGTTTTAGAGTTTATTGTAACTGTTCAATGCCAGCAAGTTTAAACATGGTCATCTGTTATGCTGAAATAATCACATAGCTGAAGCAGAAAATGAATACACAGACAGCAAGTCTGCTGCCTTGATAATGGCATGCTGTAACCTAATGAAATAAACTGCAGTCCACCTTCTTTTCCCATCAGCAATATGGCATTGTCTCCAGTTTTAAGAAAAAGCTATAACATGCAACAACAGTGTTAAAGCCTGGATGCTCATGGTTTGTTTTTCTGTAATTGTTGCTGAAAGCACTTTGCCAAAGATGACACTGGTAATAGGGAAAGGAAGCTTAGACAAGCACAAACAGACACTACAGGATTTTATTTGCTTTCTAAAGAAAGATATGCAAAGAATGTTGAATTGTTTTTTTAAGCTCTCTACACATTACATCTGCTGAATTACCTATTTGTATTTCTCTGGACTTCCTTTCTTTTTACTCCAGTTGCTTTTATCCACATCGGTGTTAAGTTTTTTTTTTTTTAATACATCCCTATTAAACAAATTTATGGGTTTTTTTATGCGGCAATTGCAACATTTCATGCTTGCAGAAAATACAGTAAGTGTGAGCTTGTAAAAAAACTTAAAAAGACTTAATACTTCTAACAACATTCAACATACGGCAATAAGGAAAATACTAACATCATTTGTGTCCCAAGTCTATACTTTGTCCTAATGAAGAACCACGATGCTAATGCTGACGGAAGAAAGTCGTCAACATTTCTGCTATGTACCAACTCAAAGTTATGGTAGAGATACCATTTTACATGAACGGTATTACATATATGCACTACACACATCCGAGGTCCAGCAAATGCAGCGTGATGGGAATTTTGGTGGAAATAAAGCTGGGTTGCGTAATTTTCCTCTGATATAACTCTGTGTTATCAGTACTCTATAAATCTGAACAGCTTTCTCAATAACATATTTCCAGGCTTCGGTGACTCAAAACAAAGTGGCAGGGTTGTGTTATGTCAGTTTTTGAGTTGGTAGTCACTTCAGACAACCACATATAAGCTCTCAAGCATTAAAAAACAGCTTTCCTAATAATATGCCCCCTTTAAAGTCAAACAAAAACACCATGACTCACAGTTTCAGTATTTAAAGATCTTTTTATATTTGAATTGAAGCCTTGCAAACAGTACTATCGAAGTATAACATACATAATATGCTTTTAAACTTTATGGCATCAGACAAACTTGACTTTTAGTGTGAGTTTACAGTTTCTTCATTTGTTATTAAAGTACTGACAAGCACAGTCTCCCTACAGTTAAAATATTACTTATCTGTGTGGTAATTAAGATGGACATCTTACTATATTTAGATGTGAGCTGATAACTTTGCTTTAAGGAACATGTGAACAAGTAACGTTAGGCTGCAGAGTGTACTTTAAGCAACTCTGTTTTGGTAGATTGTATGTCTACTATTCTACTATAAATGTGGTGACAGCTCTTTCTGCTGTTGATACATAATAGTCAGTGTCTGACTTCTGCAAATACTATGGATGACTCACACAGTCTTGTGGGATTATTTCAAAACAGAAACTAGAAGAGTTTAAAATGATTGCAAACTGCATCCTGAAGTTGTAACTGCAAACCTGTTTTTGTAGCAATACTGACAGTTACTTTAAAATGTGGTGAGGTTGGGACATTCCAGTGTTAACTTTGGCAAATCTCGACAGCTGTGAAGCCAGGAGGAGGCCGCACTGTAGATATAAATTCTTTGCCAAAACAGTTTCTAAAATTATACATTGTTTATTTGTAAGCGTTTCATCAGCTTAGTCTTTGATACACTGCAGCCTTTTAAACATTTTTCTGCATTTAGACAACATTTGGTGGCGTTAACCCACACTTCAGAGTTATGTCATGACTGAACTGCTGAATGTAAATGGACTTATAAGTCAAACATATAGGACAATTGTAAATAACTGGCAATGTTTCCTTATTTAATGGACAGCTGCAATGAAGTAACATCACATAAATACCAAAGTTGTATTGTTTTTCCTGGAGCTTAACAGTGTCTCAACAACAACCAGAACCAGTACCATTTTAGCAACGACTCTCGAAACTCATCCATACCTATCGATCATATTGGTCAACTGGTAAACTACTATCTGTAAGGGCAAGTAAAAGATGGTTTAAATGTTACAACTGCTGGACAAAATGTACATGAACAGAAGAACTGTCTTGTGAATAATCACTGTTTCATACAGACGTCGTGGCCAGGTTAAGAAATGTGTTTGCTCATTGAGAAGCTACTTTACTGTCAGACTGGCCAAACATATCCAAGCCACGATTGATGGAAACAAAGCTTTACATTGTTTGGTTTTTCTTTCCTCATATTCCCTTTTGGCAGCACACCCTTTTTTTTTTTTTTTGACAGCCCCCCTCTGACACAGACATGGTAACAGAGTTAACACTACAGTTTAGTCTCTGACACAATTTCTGAGCTTCAGGTCAAGACATGTGGGGCTCCTTGTCCCCTCTAATTCTCTCACCCTCCTCTTTTCCACTCATCTCCCCTGTCCTGCTTTCACCAAGCCCAGTCAGCCTTCAACAAGTACCAGCCATAAGGAGCTAACAAAGACAAACCAAGCAGGGGTCATCTCCTCAGTCCTCCAACAATGGACCCAAATCAGAACATATTAGTACATCAGCACTCATCTGTCCCATATACTGTACTTTGTTTCACATCACCTTTTAATCCCACGAAGGGCTTGAAGCCTCCCCCACCAGCGTATCTTGCTCAAGTTCCCGCCATTTCAGACCCCTCGTTTGTTTTTATACTTGTTAGAAAAATATATAACTTCTCGTAATTCACTATCACCTTCCAAGAAATGTATGTGTTTCTTGGCTAAATGAGGTGTGAGAGTGTTGACTTAGATTGAAGCCAGCCACGACTTCAGCCTGTTCATGGTACCCTGCCAAAAAAAAAGCATGATTTTGAATTTTCCCCTTTTCTTGTAGCGTTTTCTTCTTCTACTGGTAGAGTGAATTTATCATGTCAGTTTACTTCCTGACCCTTATGTTTCTTTATTTCTATTGCTTTCTGCAGTTATGGTGATTGTGCTGCTCCGCTATGCCCAGGTCATTGAGAAGCATCAAAATTGTGTTCTCAACATGGCGAGTCTCTCCACAGGCTGGATCTGTGCCGCTGGACTCATCATGGTGGGAAACTTCCAGGTAGGAAATCTCAAGTACAAAGCAGGTGATGACATACAGATGTAGCAATAGCAGAAATGACACACAATTTTAATGTATATGCATGAACATTAGTAAAGAATGGCCTACATATGTGAGATCTGACAGTAAATGATCCATATGAAATATGAACCTGAACTATAGCAAATTATTAACTTTTAAAAATGATCTGAGTTGAATTTCTGTGCTGCATCTTGATTGATAATGAAGGGATTTCTTATTTCCAGCCATAGACAGAACCACATTTCTGTCACACATCACTGTCTGTTTCTCAGTGATATACATGCCTGTACACGACGCTGCCTCTGTTGGGCTCTTTAATCTTCCTCTAATAACCCTCCTCTTCCCATCACTCCATCATCCACGCCTTACATTTGAGTAAAATCTCATCAAGGCAGTAAAATTCTGCTCTGCCCTTAGTTACAATACTGCAGTGCACTTTCTACAACCATCCAAGTCAAGCGGCCAAATTTGAATTCCTTCTGATGGAAATATTTGTTCTCTGTAAAAGAATTTCTTTCAGTTTAAATATTTGGATTCCTGGCTGCTTGCCTTGACTCTGTGCCTTCTCTGTGTGTTTTAGGGTCAGAAATATCTTCATTATTGTGAAGTTTAATCGTTTCAAGTGGAGGTCCACAACATAGTAATGCAATTTTCCACAGTTTAGGTTGAAGACTTGGTTTAAGATTACATCAAGAATTAAGACTTATTTGCACCAAATCGATGTGAAGAACCAGCAGCATCCAAGGACCCTGGCTGTGTCTTCTCACATTGTCAATGTCTGGGGAAAAAAGAATAGCACTTTAATCTATACGTTATTTCACAAAAAATGTGAAATGTGAAAAAGGCTGATTATTACTTGTTCACATTTAGTTTATATAATGGGTTTAGCACAGTTAGGCATGTTTTAAATCAAGGCTTGGATTAAGTTTAGCCATTGTCTTGATTATTTTATGTTTTTATCATGCATTTATGCTTAATGCACCAAAAAGTAGCATTTTTAATGCTGCATTAATGAAAAAAAAATCACTGCACTGGAATCCTGATCAAAGTGATCTTATTTACTAAAAGAAGAAAATGGCAACTGGAGCCATTAAAGACATTTGTGTATTAACGTCTTAAATAGACAAAAGACAACAGCTGGTTATTGAGTTGGTGTGTAATTCTCTGGAAGATAAAATTACTCTGACTTATGTGATGTCCATGTTTTTGTTTCTTTTTTGATGAAGAAAAAAGATACAGCAGAGAGTGAGTGTAGTCACGGATATCCTTAAAACATGCTTGGGATATTTGTTGAAATTAAGGAATTTGGGATGGAAACTTCCGGGATTAAATGGACACAGTTGGGTTTGATACTTCTGCATTATCTTGTTACTTAACTGGTGTTGTCCTTCAAGTTTATAAGACTGAAATAGCTGCATGTTCTTGGGAATAAGAGTAATCGGGGTACTGACTCGTGAGCACAAAATGACTCATCAGTTTTTATACTATTGCAAAAGAGACACAAAAAAATTATATTTTGAATGAAAACATTCTTCATTTAAATGTAATGTAATCAGAGTCCAATTCCTTTAAAGTATTTGGTTAATTGATTAATATTTTAAAATCTTGTCCTCCTGTTGTATTAATTTAACATAGTTTCTGCTATACTCTATATTCTGTCCTACAATTCCTTGCTTTATAATTTAGGATATTGTCTTTCTTGTAAATATGAGTGGAGAGAAAAAGACTTAAAAAGCCATCTGTTACATGGAGCTGCCCCGACTACTTTTTTCTTTAGGAGACACAGATCAGACGGATGCTTTACTAATTTTTTTCCAAGAATTACACAACTTCTTCATCAAATTAGGCACACTTTAAGGTGACTGTGGTGAAGAAGAGGAATTGTCTTACAAACATGTGTGGAACAGATGTAGCAGTTTATGTGAGTCCACATAACGGTTGTCTTCAACCTTTTCCTGCTTTTCTTGCGAGGACTGAGAGCTGGAAGGAATTTTATGAGAAGAGCATGGGGGAAGTGAATCATCAAGTTTCTCCATTCATGGGGAAGAGCTGGGCAGACAGGGTGTGTGAAGCCGAGACCGCATCTACAACCAATCACTTGATCCTTGATCCTTGCTGCCCTTTCCAATATCACCCTCTCTTAGAGCAGGGGACAATCCAAGGAGGTGCACATGGCTGAGGTGTAGATGATATTTCTAGTGAATAAACTATGGTAACTTGACAAAAAGAATCAAGATTTTGGTACAAAATCAAGCAAATACCGAAACCT
Organism: Hirundichthys speculiger; assembly: GCA_018398805.1. Classification (NCBI taxonomy): domain Eukaryota; kingdom Metazoa; phylum Chordata; class Actinopteri; order Beloniformes; family Exocoetidae; genus Hirundichthys; species Hirundichthys speculiger. The sequence continues at coordinate 5,884,211 of JAGFBZ010000344.1, read as the reverse complement.
GGAGTCACATAAACATAGACATAACACATGATAACATACTCAGAAATGTCTGATGCTTCATGTCTTACTAGCATGTTACATAAGACTTTGGCAGCATATCTATGGTGTGGCCACTGGGGCTTTTCCTGTCAGGCGGTCTCATGGTTTGGGAAAAGAAGCTCATAAATAAACGGCAGAGAAGCACGTTGCTGCCCCACAAAGGCTTATGAGCGCCACAGAAGCTGCAGGAAGAGGGATAAGATGGCTCTGCTGCTGTTACCTTTGTTAGAGTTCTGTCTTTGTTTTAAATTAGATGATTGGTACTGTATGACGTTCACCACAAAAATGTAGTAAGTAGTGCTATGTTCATAGAATAAAGTGCTTGATTAATTTTTTTTACAAAAAAAAAATGTTTCATATTTTGCTGAAAGTCAGATTTTAAAGGGCTTTTATGATCTGTTCAATTCTTTTTAGCTTTAGATTTTGGCAGCCATTTGGGACAGCAGGTGTGTTATAAACAGTAGGAACGCAATAGTTTCACTTCATCTTATTTAGTTTTGTTTTCATAAACCAAAAGCTGAAGTTGCCAAAGACAAATCAGTTGGGCTTGTTCCCACATGTACACCTTCCTACTTTCACTGCCTTCGGCACACTTCCAATATTTTGTAATAATGGAATATAGAGTCATTAAAAATCACCTTATCTTTTTACTCCACTCCACTTTTTACTCCAATGGTGTTAACTGCATATGGATGCTTGTAACTAACTCTTTTCTTATGGTAGGTGATCTTCATGTGATTTCAATTACTATTGATTTATGCAGGAAAACTGCTGGTCACTGTCAGTCTGCAGGAACTGATTCACCAAGCTGATCTTGTTTACTCATCAAGTCATATTTTTCTGTAATTACAAACACTGCACAAGAGCAGTGAGCATCGGTAGCAGTGGACACCAGACCAGTTCCTTAAAAGGAATATGAAAAATACAGCTATACATTCTGGCAAATCTTAGAACATGAGTTGAAATGTTGTGCTCAAAGAAATAATGATAACATCTAGATGTAATGGGATTGGTTGCTCTGAAGTGTGCCCCACTCTTCTCCTGAGCCCCTTTTCCTACACTTCCCTCTGCCAGTTGTTTTTTAGGACACTGAAGTCACTGAATCACTATCAGTGCTGCATTCACCACCCATCTACTTTTTTTAATCCTTGTCATTATTTTACCTCATCTCATCCCCTCCCCAAACTGTTATCATAGTACACATCACTAAAACAACACATGGTGTTGTGTGTACAGTGGGGAAACATACATTAATGTTGAAAAGCAACATTTACTTGATGGCTTAATCATCATTCATCATTAAGACAACAGGCAGTGGCTGCAGTTAGTGATAGAATCTTGGACAGCAGCACACACGCAGTCAGTACAGCTCATACACATTACTGATGAAGATCATTCCACACACTGTTTCAGTTAATGAACTTAGTGTTGCAGCTTTAATATAGGTGCTACTTCATAAATGGGAGGATGAAGAGAGTGCAAGGATAATGAGTATATGGCTGCTGTATTGTATGTGTTTGCTTTATTATTCCAAAGTATATTGCATAACTACTTGGCAGCTCTGTTGTACTCAGTACCACATGATGCCAATGTGGTGAAGGGAAATTGTAAGATAAATTGTAAGGACTCATTAGATAAAAAAATAAAGAACAAAATCAATAATGTCACTTTTAACAAAACAGTGAGATTCCTAAACTATGATCAATATGCTTTTCTTACAGAATCCTCTTGAAATTGTACTTAATCACCTCGGGGATTTTTCCACTACAGAAGAATGTTCAGTATGTATTAGCAGGGTCAGTGGGCAAATGTCTTAGAAGCCAAAACTACATAACTTCTAAGCAATTTCTTTAATGATCCCAGAAAATTACTGTACGTGTAGTAGGCAGACATTATTCCAAGTCTACTTTAATCTTTAGGCAGCAGCAGGGAAAAGCAATTCTTCTTCATGTTGTCCTATTAAGTTTGGTTCTAAAATTTTGGTTAATGTTCCGTTGAAGCTCTTATCTGTTCAAATCAGTACAACTAATTGTGTGTGTATGTGGGTGTGGATGTGTGTGTGTGTCTGTGCGTGTGGACCCTTGAGTGGGAGCTGTGGTCACATGCTCCTGAGCAGCTCTTTTGTGTATTGTTCCTTACTGCTCTTGTGACTGGCAGGAAAAAGGAGGCATTCTGTTGCCTTACTAGCTGCTGGCATCTCTGCTGTATGATCAGTTTTTTTCCCTTCTTCTTTGCTTTTTTCTGCCTTTGAAAAGATTAATAAAGCATGCTGAATGATCTCATCCAACAGTTTGATGCAAAAGCTGGCTGATGCCGTCCCCTTTGGGCTTTTACTCCCAATGTGTTTCAGACAGCTTCTACAAGCTGATTCTCTTTGTTCTACTCATTTTAATGCAGTCTTTCTTTTCCTCCTCACCCTCTCTCACCTGGCAGGTGGATAATGCCAAAGTTCTCCACTATGTCGGAGCAGGCATCGCCTTCCCCACCAGTATGCTGTTTGTGTGCCTGCAGTCGGCGCTGACGTACCGACTAGCCAAGACCCAAGGGGAGTACAGCTTGGGCCACCTCCGGCTCTGCATGACCCTCCTGGCCTTTGTAGCCTTGGTGCTCAGTATCCTCTCCAGCCACTGACAGATGGAAGTCTCCAAGACTGTCAAGTGCTTCAGAAAAGTGTGATGTAGTGCCAGCTCGAACTAGTGACGTTTTTCCTGTAATGTTCAGTGTCAAATCCTGCACTGTATCATTATAGTTTTTTTTTTCTTTTCTTTTTAAACAACAATGCGTATGTGAGAGTAGCGTTTAACACAGTCCTCTTGCAGAAAAAATTTAATGAGGCCTCTGAGACCATTTTTGCATCTTAAGCAGAACAGGATCAGTACCCTTTTAAATGTTTATAAATGACTCAATCTTTACATTTTTGTCGAGGCCTCAAACTGAGTCATTTTAAGATATTTTTATGATGGAGCTAGACTGATGCTACTGTGTGTAGGTTTCCCCAACTGCTCTGTTGTTGATTTCCTTAACCATGTTTTCAGGTGGTGTGTTTTTCTGTCAGGAGAGCTTTGTCCTGCAACACACCTCAGCCATCTTCGAATGGGTGTTCTGTGTCATCATCATGCTGTTTTACGGGACATTTGCTTTTGAGTTTGCTAGCATGTCGGGAGATACCATGGTTGTGCTGGCTAGAGGAGGCTCACTGAGATCTGCTGGAAGAGAACACAAAATGGATGCACTGGGAGCACTGGGAGGACCCGTTTCGCACTCACAACCACACCAACCTGAAAACATGTCCATGCTGTAGCCACTTGGCATTTCTAGATGCCTTGTTTATTTCCTTCAAATCCTGACTGTGAATGAGTTTTTATTACTCATTTTCAGCCACATGCATCTTAAACTTTGAAATACAACCAGGCCAGTGCAGCAGCTGTTCACGGCTGAGCGGATATAGATCTGCTACCACGGTGGAGAGCTCACTTGAACTAGTTTTGCATTTTGCACGTTGCACAAGTGCAGTACTACATTTTTTTTTCAAACATCACCCTGTCGTCAGTGACCAATGGTGGAGGAGTAGTTTGTCAATCAGACAATGAAGATTCTCATCCTGAGATGCTGTAAACAGTCTTAGTTTGCTACATTGGACTGTTTCCCCAAAAAGTGACTGCCATGACTTTTACATTTGTGTGCAAAGACTCAAGGCTGCCGGACAGCCCAGCTGACAGTATTACAGCGATGAGACTGAGATAGTGATGTATTAGTCTTGCAGTGGGAGTTAGTCTTTCAAACAAACAAAAAATAGTTAAGAATTTTTTGAGGCAATCCTGGAAACAGATCTGGGCATCACTCTGCAATTTGCCATCATTTACACCTTATTTAAGCAAAATAGCTGACGTTAACTAACTCTAGTAACTAATCATGTAGGCTTTATAGATTTCAGCTGCTTTACTCCATTATTCAGTCTACATACTCAACCGTATACTGCCTTCAAGCCAAAGATAAATGGATGTCAAAGCTAAAGATCCAGAAGCTGCTTCTCAGGAGTCTGCTGGCCAACGCTAAATAGAAAGTGAATATTTTCTGGTGGAAACAATGTGCCTTGTTCATGTTCTGATGGGTTTGTACATAATCAAAAAAAAAAAAAATCATACAGCTTTAAAATATGTTACATTTATTTTTGACCTTCAGTCACAAATCTGTATGTCTGACTTTTTTTTTTTTTTTAACTTCTTTGGTACTCATTCTCAGAATACATAATGTTTCTGTGTCATTTTTTTCTTATTGTGGGTGCATACAGAATATATAGCTAAGGTGGTGCCTTATATATTCAAATATCATAGCTAATTTTGAAAAAGGTGTCTTTACTTACCTTATTATTATTCTAAGGAAGAGTACACTACACTGATGTTAAACCTGAAAGGAAAAATTGGCTTCAACTTCTTGTCTGTAGGAAAGAGCATCCAGAGCGCTGGGTTTATTGAGTTTAATGATAAGACATCACACACATTTTCAGGTCCCAGCAATGGAGCTCTGCATTTTATTTCCCAACATGGAATGAGGACAATAGGCATTTTTGATTTACCTGTTTGCTTTCTCTTCTCAGCTTTGTCCACCTCATTTCATTTTTGGTTAATCTAGCCGGTATTGTGGGACTAAGGTAAAAGTAGGAGTTTGTAATATCAGATGTGACTAGTGTTATGTTTGTGATATTTTACAATACTACCCAAGTACAATTATGCCTGTGGTGAAATGTTACAAATAGATTTTATCCTATCACTTGTCATATGTTTGGTTATGATATCCTATAGGTCAAAGCAATAAAAGTAAAGACTAATTACTGACCACAGCAGTCACTGCTAATAACAATCCCTCATGGAGGATCTCTATCCATGTGAGTGATTATTAGCACATAAACACAGTTTCAAAATGATGTCCCAGAAGCTCTGACATGTGAAGAATCTCTAAGGCTGAATGTGTACTTTTAACAAGACTGAACTGGAGAAGGTTGTGCAGCTGCACTGTGGAATGAGCTGGAAGGCAGGAACTGCAGCAGCTGCTCACATGCTTCTCTCTGCTGGTCAAACAACTTACTGCATTAGTTTGTGGAAATCAGACACGTCACATAGTAGGTCAGAAAACAGGATACTTTGCTTTCTACCTTAGCAATGATACCTTTTTGTTTTTCACAACTTTACTACTCTAAATTTTTTATCCAATAACTGCTAGATTTAAATAATAATAACAACTCAATCCTGAGCCTGTTCTGGCTTTAGTTCTTTGGTAATAAACGCTAGTTTAACGAAATGTGTTCTTGTAACAGATTGCAGTCAACATCTGTTGCATTGTTATGCTAAATGTTATGCTAAATGATGGCCTGTGCTGCTCCATCAAGAAACACTGCTGTTTCACACAGTATTTACTAAAAGTGCTTGATTACCTCATTTATGCTCATGAATCACAGTCACATTCTGCTTGACCTGCTATATATCTCTCCTCAATTCATGCAAGTAGCTCATTCTTTGTCCTTTTCATATTTATCTGTCACTCAGGAAAATGTTCCAACACCAGCCGCATTGTTTAATTCAAAGCAGAATAAGATCTGCTGCTTCCTGTTCAGTTTTGATGGAACCCATGTTGTTGAGGATTCAACACTTGTAGTTTTATGTTGTATAGTTAAGTTTTTTTTTTTTTTTGTTTTTTTTGCTGTAGAACAGATGTTAGGCATGTTATAACAGGTTATTTTTGTTAATCAAGATTGCAATCCTTAACAGGGAAATACCTGTGATTGTTGCTTGTGAGAATCCTTATGCTGCTCGCACAAAGATAGTTAAATATCTACAAGATCCCTGATGCGATCAGTAGATCATTGGTGAAAACATTCCTAGAAACTTACCAGCACCCGTAAGCCTCACAAAAATTAGGTCTCCAATTTGTTGAACTTTTAAACTGCTTCCTGTGCCTTATGTGTTACATTGATAACCAAAAAGGTTTAGGTTGTAAATTATATTTTGCGAAGTCACACGATTGTATACAAACTGTTCATGCCTTATTGTTCAAAAAAAATAAAATCTTAAAAAAGATCTCAAGTGTGAACCTGATGATTTGCATTTCAGTAGGATCATTCTATCATATTTGATCCAGGGATTCCTGCCGCAATATACATTTACTGGTGAAAATATCATCCATATGAAGAGGAAATCCCAAATATCACATTTACTGGGCTATTATTTATCAGGTTATAGCTACGCTAATAGAGGTAAATCACGTTTAAATGTGCTCATTTAAGTAAATATTAGTCGAATATTAGTCCATTGTAATCAAATAGATATAACTAAGTCAGAAAAACAATTTGTGCAACAGGTGTTCTGAAGTTCCCAGTTTATCCCTGTAATGAACTGGGAATTAAGTGAGCAGAGCCTTGCAAAACTCTTCCTTTTAGAAAATGTATAGGTATAGCAACATTGTAAAAGTGTCTGTAAGTCTATAAGTAGCTCCCCCATGGCTCATACGTCATGGGAAAAACAAAACAAAACATGGAAGCAAACTTGGCTGGCCTGACACAGCAATACACAACAGCATTTTTACCATCACCACATAAAAAAAAGGATGTTGTGGAAACTGCACAGACAGCGGTCTATAAGTATTGTATTTATTATTTCATTATTTACATTATCCAGTTTCTCTTTTATCAAAGCGAGGTCGAGGATGACGAAGATACACATCATGTTGAGTGGAGCAAAACCCCAATTACAAGAACAGCGTTGGCTGTAGATAAAAGCACAGTTATGCTCACCACCAAGGTCATCAATGTCAGACATAGATTTTATATTAATACTTCAGTCCCTTAGGAGGATGTTCAGAAGGTCAGAATTAAATACTTTATGATTACACTGTAGTAAAAACCCAAAAGTGAGATTTCCAAATGCCCTGTAGGACCACTCCCCTTTTTCCTCCTCTAAATCAATGTAATTACAGTCTTTGCATCTACAGTAAAGACAAGCAGTGATCTAGACAGCAGTGCATTATTTTGAGATACAGCAAACTTTCTCACTGAATAAGACACAGGCCAGGCTAGTCTTAAAAATGGTGCAACTTTCAGACATTAGTGGTCCACTTAATGCTTTTCTCTCAACATAGTAGTACAGAAAAGACTGATCCTCGTTCAAGTCAAGATTCAGACTTATAATTTTCCAAGACACATTTACGGAAGCAGGTAATAACTAAGATTCTCATCATTCACCAGATGACATCTGGGACAATAAAATCAACTTGATTTGGAGCCATTAAGACCTTCAGAAATGGAAACGGGTACAGATCACAAGAGGTCTTGATTGGTCAAATACGTGTCGGGGTGAAAGGAAACAGAAAGCAGTGTGAAAACACAAGACTCTGAGGCTAATTTACATTTGGCTGATTGTAACATTTTTCATATCAAAGAGATCAGAGCTCTTCTTTGTTTTGATGACCTGTCTTTTTTTTTTTTTTTTTTTTTTTTAATTATTATTATAAAGGTGACTTGTGACAGGAAAAACAGCTTCCTGGAGCACACATCACAAGATTAGACTCAGAAAATGTATTCTGACATTAAATCATTTTCTGAAGCCAAATATTTGGTTCTACAGCAATCTCACTTGTGACATCAATAAAATAGTTACGTGTGAAATACTTGCTGCTATTACAAGCACCTTATTAAACTGAAATGCCAAGTTTGTTTCTGTACACCAATACAGGTGTACAGAAATAAAGGAAAATTAATAGCTTTGAGGTAGAAGTACTCTGTCTCTGGTGAGGTTGATATAATTTACCCTTAGGATTGTTTTTTGAGGTTAAGATCTTTGACTCAAATGCATTTTATAGCACCAATAACTGAATGTTCTGTGTTCTGGAAATATCAGGGGAGAATAAACAACAACAACTGCTCTTTTCGGAAGAACTTGGCATTACATGTCCATTATTTCTAAAACCGCTCTAATTATCTCTCATGTCTTTAAATCTGACTATATTCTTCTCAACTTTGGCTTCAGCTCTGTCTATTAAATATGTCTTATTAGTTGATGGAGCAAGAAGTTACAGCCTGTGAAGAGGTGTTCAGTTTCCAGGTGGGTTGATCAGGAGAGGCAGGTGGAGATTTTAGAAGACAAGCTTTTTTGGCACCTCCCAAGAAAACTCTGGTCGTCCAAAGTGGCCATAGGAGGCTGTCTGCTGGTAGATCGGCCTTTTCAGCTGCAGATCCCTGTAGAGGATAGAGGAAGACATGTGACATTGCTTAAGAATGAACAATTTTGTTGCAGGGCCCCACAGGGCCCCATATGGGGACTGTCTGCTCATTCAAGAATGGCCCACCTGAATTGTCCACTTGGGTTTGCTCATGTAAGATAAGATACTCATTTTATTCCCTTTACTGCTCATCACCCGGAGCATAACCACTGCATGCAATTCAAATTGGGCCAACATGGAGCCCACTGACAATCACATATGGGGCCCCACTTTGCCAGCCCTTTTATATCTCAGCTGGGCCACACTTACAAATGCTGGCTTGGGATACCTGCATATAAAATTATGTTTGCTGTATTCCTGGTAATTGGGAGATAAAACCACAGCAGAGGGTCAAAATGCTTCTACATGCTTGGAAATTAATCCGAAAATTGGAACTTCATATCTGCAAGAGATCTTGTTTCACCTGTTTGACAAATGCTGCCAACTTTCTGTTTTGATGTTTGTACATTGTCCAGTGCGAGTTTGTGTCCCCTACATTTATGGGAGTGATCGGTAGTTCGTTTCAATGTGTCACCTTTGTGACTGACTTGCAAGCCACTCAGGAAGGTCTCCAGTTACAGGGTGCACAGGTTGAGGTAATTAATGACGTATGTGCAACTGCCCATGCAATACTTGTCAAAATACAAATAAACAAGAAATAATTGATATGGAAAATGTAAATATAAAAGAAGATTATATGAAGGATGGGAGCTCAATTTGATGCCACCTAGTGGTAGAATCAGAAAACTGCAGCACATAAATTCCACCAACGTTCTCAACTCAACTGAGTTAATTTCAAATGAACCTTACTGCCATTATAATAGTAAATGAAGACTATAACACTCTGCTGCTCACACTTGCCTTCATGGAAGCAGTCTTCTTTTCCTTAGATGAATAAAAAATAAATATGATTACCTAACAATGACTCCTGGCCGCAGATCAAAGTTCTTGTTGACAATGTGGAGCAACTCGGACTCTGTTTTGTGGGAGGAACCGTATGTGAACAAGGAGATTGACAGCGGCTGGGCCACTCCAATAGCATAGGACACCTGAAGCACATGCAGACATGTAAATAGAAGTATTACTGTCATTTGCTCACAGATGTAGATCTTGCATTAATATTAATGCATAATGAAGCCCTGCTCTCACCTGGACCAGAACTCTCCTGCACAGTTTGGCTTTGACCAGAGACTTGGCCACCCAGCGAGCGGCATAAGCAGCAGAACGGTCCACCTTTGAGAAGTCTTTGCCAGAGAAAGCTCCACCACCATGAGCTCCCCAGCCTCCATATGTGTCTACAATAATCTTCCTGCCCGTCACACCGGCATCACCCTGATGCATGAAAGAGGGGAGGGAAAGAAAAAAAAAAACTGTATTGAATTTTGTGCTTCCTTTAACAATGCATTTTGAAACTTAAATATAATATTTTTGTCTGATGCCAACCTGGGGTCCTCCAATAACGAAGCGACCACTTGGCTGAAGGTGGTAGATGGTTTTGTCGTCCAGATATTTAGCAGGAACTACAGCGCTGATCACCTGATAGACATAATTCAACATTAAAGTTAAAAGTGAGACACTATTTCGTTAACAATGCATGAGTAAAATCCCAGAGGAGAGTGCACCTTCTCCTTCAGGATCTTCTGCTGTTCCTCCAGGGAGACACCATCATCGTGCTGGACGGAGATCACAATTGTGTGAACCCTCTTGGGGATCACAGCTCCATCCTTCTGCTCATAATGTACTGTCACCTATAGGATAAATGCATAATTAAAAAGTTGGTACCTTACAGAACTACTGATCTTTCATTAACTTGAATTTATGCAGTCTTCTGCTGCTTATGTAATCTTCTATCCTAAATTTCTATGTAGCTGGAAGCTTCTTTTTTTTTCTTCTTTTGGTGAACAAAGCAGGTAATTACAGTTTGGATCACTAGAATCTACATGTTCAAACAGTAAAGTCTTTTACCTTTATGTTCTTCTCTCCATCATTTGCAAACTGGTCAGTGTTTAATAGAGCTGAGACACAAGTCTAAAGTTGAGGGTTTGAATGCCTGGTTTAAGATCTGACCTCTAAAATTCCTGATGTTCAGACCGCTACTGTACAACCTGCACAATGTCTAAAAAAACTGTGAAGTTGTGTAAAATCGCAAATGAAAACAGAATGCAATGAAATGTCCCTCAAACTCCAGACAGTGATCCCTTATTTTTTGTGGTTAATGGGGACCGGCGCCCCCCGAGCCTAAATAATGTGTTTAAAATATGTTTAAATATCGCAAAAAAGTAGCGAGGCACTGCAGCGAATCAGGACAAAGGCTCAGCTGTGGTCTTTCTGCACAACATCCTGTGATGCTTGGGTGATGCGTCTCGGCCAATCAGCGCACAGATTCTAGAGTTCTGGGCCGTCTGTGTTTCTCGTGTTGCTTACAGGAGGCTGTGAGTCATCGTTGGACGTTTCTCGTCTGCTGTGGGGTGGATTTTTGCGGAATTTCCGTGATTTTTTTCTTGATTTTAATTTTATTATATATTTCTGAAAAATCTGCTAATAACTAAAATCGCAGAACTTAAAGCGTGAATTGGCAAGGGATCACTGTGTATGATTACACATCTGAAAGGACAACAATCTTATTTGGTACAGAAATTGATCTACTTAATAATTATTTGTCATTTTCTAAAGTATAACATATCAAAGGTTTTCAGTGCTTGTCAAGTCTGGACTGCAGGTGGTCCAGTTCAGCACCAAGACTCTTTTATTATCAGGGCATGTGGTAGTATCATGTGGAAAATCTGGTTTAAAACAATCAAAAATAATATTTGTTGCTTTAAATCCTGAACAACTTTTTAATTATTTGTTGTTCCTCCTGCCCTGGTGTTTTTGAAACATGTTGACAGCATCAAATTAAAAATTAGCATATACTGTATATTAAAATAAGATCAATTTACTTTCGTATTTGTACTGATTTATATTAAATATAGAGGTTGAATTATTTGCCCCACATTGCCTTCTGTTCCATCCTCAATTTAAACATCACACAGTGTTCCCTGTTTTTTGGAAATGTGGCTGTACCTTTGACTTTGGAAACAAAGGCATTAGTAAGTTTATATCAAAGAGTTGCATTCAACAACTAACCTCTTAGTCAGTCAAAAGTCTATTATTTCTGGACAGACAGCTTTATTTTAAACACTTGCAACAGCTACTGTTGATCCGATTTTGTGTGCCGGCACCAAAATAATCTCTTGGAAGATATCCAGAGTGCAGGAAGGAAACGGGTTCACAGCAAGTCTGCGTTCGTGCTGTCGCTGTTTTAACATGCCTGTGCTGCATTCACTCACCTGTGTTTTAGAGTCGGGGCGCAGCCAGCGGACAGTGCTGTTGCGTCTGAGCTCAGCCATCTTCGCGTTGAGTTTGTGGGCTAAGATGATGGTGAGAGGCATACACTCCTCTGTTTCATCTGTGGCATAACCGAACATCAGACCCTGCAGAGGAAGAAAAGAGTCAGCATTTTTATTCTCATCAGCAGGGATTCACAAAGTGTGCAGTGAAAGCCTAAAACAAGCTATTCAAATGATAATTGGTGTCAACTAGAGCTTGTTATAGTGACACAAGGTCTTTCATAAATAATGTATTCAATAAAACTAATGGACAAAACTAATAGATACCTGTTGCGACAAAATGTGCTTGATACAAAAGCTATCAAAGCAGATGTAGGAGACATAAAATAGAAGAGAAAATAGAAATACAATTTAAAAAGCAATGGTTTCTTTATAAGATTTTACATGTGAAAATATGTTTTAGAAGTTCTAAAAAAAACTCCACTGGAACAAAACTTCTTCAAAGGGTCTTGATCCTCAGATTTGACTCAGTTAGCTAAACTTCTTTATACTATAAGGTTTAATAAGCTTCAACTAAACAAAAGGAATAACTTAACACTAACGTGTCAGTTTCTGTTTTATTTAATCACGTAATGTATAATTCAGTCACAGAGAATATTTTTGGTCTTTTAAATGTAGGAATATTCAAAGTTACTTATGTAATAGGTCAAAGCACTTTTCCTGCCAGAGCTGAGTTCAAGGCTTTGTAAACATCTACCCACGAAATGTTGTCTAATTGCTTAAATGCACTGGCAGAGAGTCAAACAGTATCAGTAATGTCACACGGCCAACAGACAGGTTGAGCCACGAGACACATTTTCCAGCTGCGACAGTCCCACCTGGTCTCCTGCTCCAATGTCCTCCTCGTTCCTGTCAACATGGACGCCCTGAGCGATGTCTGGACTCTGCTGCTCCAGAGCCACCAGCACATTACACGTCTTATAGTCAAACCCTGTGGACACAGAGGGAAACTCTAATGACACAGAGCACATACTGTTACCTCTGTCTTTGCTGTGTTGCTTTTCAAGTCATTTTTCTTACCTTTGTCTGAGTTGTCATAGCCAATGTGTTTGATGGCATCCCTCACCACCTTCTGATAGTCCACATTGGCCCGAGACGTGATCTCACCGCAGAGCAACACCATGCCAGTCTTACAGACGGTCTCTGTTGCCACAGTGAACATTGAAATGTGTAACCATCTCTGAATGTCTCATGATAGTGATGAGCCAATGATGACTCTGTTTATTGACATCAATAAGCTCACAGTGGTCATTTAGTGACAATACCATAAAATACAGTTAACAATACAACACAGGTGAAACTCAGGCCAGTTGATAGGTTCATTTATACTTGAATAAACTAACCACATTCTGCTAATTTTCTTACTTAAAAAAAAAAAAGCACTGACATTAAGATAAACATCTCTATGTATCCCTGTGTTTAAAAATAAGCATTATCTCAATCTTAAATCTAATTCACTCACCACAGGCCACTTTAGCATCAGGGTCCTGCCTCAGGTGTGCATCCAGGACAGCATCACTGATCTGGTCACAAATCTTATCTGCAAGTAAGCAAAAAAGATTAGAATCTGAACAGAGATGATGCACTTTAAATGTATATTTACACAGAGATTTCTAGGTTAATTTTTTTTTTTTTAAATTAACAGTGATCCCTGTTTAAAATCCAGAAAATCTATGATTTGCAGTATCACTACTGTATGTTTTGGATAACATTAACAAAGACATTAGTCTGGGAGTTTATTTTCACATGCACTTCTCTGTGAGTTCACACACTCCTTTTTCAACTAGGTAGTTTTGCATTTTAGTTTATTTGAATGCAGCTGCAGGACAATGCCTCACAAGCCACCCCATTCACCCCTCTTTGTCATCCTGCTGAGGCAATGCAACGCACAAGTTACATCAGAAACAAACTCAAAAAGCAGAACACAAGTTTAAAGTTTAATAGTTGCCTAAACTGACTGATTGTGTTTTCTTTCTGCAGGTGTTACGACATACTAACAGTCTGTGGGAACAGTCCACACCTTGACGTGTTTTATCAAATCCAAAGGTGTGTCTTGCTGCATTCTACCAAGGCCACACGCCTCTGTGAATGTGCCAAGCTTTAGTACTGCAAATTGTCTGTTCATTTTTTTCTTTTGTCATTATTTTTTTATTTGCGACCAGGTGCAGGAACATATGAAACATGATATCCATCCCCAACAAGATTGTCAACAATTTCATTTAATTAAACAGTGTGGCTTCAGATAATACATGGGGAAAATTGACTTGTTCTGTTATTATCTGTGAAACTGTGCACCTGACACTACTGCATTTACTGATTATCGATTGTGCACAGGGGACTTTGTAAGATTACATATTTGTAAAACAATTACAACACATTGAGAGGTGTATTTAAATGGAGCAGTGTCAAGGACAGAGTACACTTTAGCTTTTAGCACTGGGTTATTAGTTGAAAAGGCTTTCTTACAAAAAGCTCGCATGCCACCCTCTCATCATTTTTCCTTCAGTGTAGAACTCTACATCAGCTTGTTGCATGCACATTCAACTCCCGCTACCCGTAAGTGAGAGTGGACGGCAGTAAACACATGTTTCTGTGAATGGAATACCAAACATGCTTGAAGAGTAAATGTGCAACTCTACTGAGTTATGTTTTTCTCCAGACCATCTTGCACGATTTTTACTTACATACATGTCCACTATTTATTTATTTCTTTTTATTTTTATTTTTTTTGGAGGGGAGGTGTTGTAAAAGTGGAAACAAAGTTCTAAAAAATCTTATAGTTCCAATTTTAGAGAGTGCACAGGTGGAAAAAGTTAGTCAAAGACTCACCTGGATGTCCCTCTCCTACAGATTCTGAGGTAAACATGAAAGAGTTGTCGTCCATCAAATTGCTCATTTTTTTTCCCCTGCAGTGACAGACACTATTTAAGGTTCCACAATTTCCACCAGTGAGCAGTCCAGAGAGACCTGAAGGCAGCTTTATACTCCTGTTGCTTCTCTTCACTGGAGCAGCAAAGAACAGGGAGCCAAAAGCTGTGCAGCTTCAATACCACGTCTGTTCAACAAAACTCCAGGTCCTGTCCACATGGCTCAATATATATTGCCAAGGGAACACACACACACACACACACCACACACTCATGCATGTCATGTGAATCCATGGGACAGTCCATTTTAGAGGGGAGTGGATGATGGGAGGGTATTTCAGCACACTGAATAGGCATGTCAATCTCTTGTGTACAGTGTGATGCTTGACTGTGTGTTTACAGTTATCACCTGCTTTGGCTGATCTGCTTTAGGCTGTGAGCCCCTCTGAGCAGAGGCACGCATATCTCAAATAGGGGGTTCCCCTCCCCTCATCACATTGGTGAGACAGCTGTGGCTGCTGGGACACAGCCAGGTTGGGGAAACCTATAGACACAGAGGGCAAGAGAAAAAGGTAGTTGTAGTCACTGGTGGGGATGATGTAACTACTTCTGTTTATATCACATGAGCAAGACTGATTTGGGTGTTAGAAGTGAAAAATGGGGGCAAAAAAAAAAAAAACTCAGGACTACAACAATTAAACATTAAAAACATTTTTTTTTTTTAAATGTGAGGAAAATGACTATATGAATTTTTGACTAATGTATCCAAAAAAGTTTTGGAAGTTAAACAACAAACATGCAACATTTACTTGGTAGTTGCACTTGTCAGGAGTGTTTCTGCTTAAAACTTTTTATACTTATACTAAGCTCTACTAAGAGATCCAAAACTGTTAAAGTGAATATTGTTGAACTACTGAATGTTGTGGCGTGTTTTTGACTGATGGATGGCTCAAACAAAAAGAGATTCAGCAGTTTAAGATAGTAATGTACAATGTCTTTCTTTGAAATGAGGGAAGGACAATTGCAAAGCAATATATAAACAAATATATATAAATATTTAGAATATGAACTTCAGCTCAGTTCTGAGTTATCAGTTATTTTGACTCACTGCCAGTAAATAAGTTTAAAACAGACGGTCATCTGTTGTGTAAATGTTGTTTTCCATCCAGGTCCCAGCCCGAGGCTCTGGTCCTCGTACATAACTGCAGAACATATCGAGCCATTTCCTGACAGGAGATCAAATAACGAAGATGTGCCTCTCTGATATTTCATGGCCTTTCAGGTGACTCACTGTAGCCTGTGATTTTGCAGAAAATCAGCAGCTGTCTTGTATGTCTGCTTAAATGACGCTAACAAGACAACACATATATACAGTAGGTGTACATGCAAACACAACACCGGGGGAAACAGAGGGATTGTCAGCCACACGGACACAGACAGGACCTTTTCATTTTTTTTTTTTTTTTTTTTACAAGATCTGCATGCAGGGAGAGATAAAAACAGATCTGTCTTTCCTGCAGCATAGTGTGGTGCTGAAGGAGAAACACTTTCCCTCCATCTTTCCCTCATCTGGCTCTAATTTCAGTTGGTGTTGAGTTGGCCTCGTGAAATGAGACAAGAATTTTAAGTGGTTCTCTGTAGTGAATAAAATGCCACTCTTCCCAACTGCTTTAAGGCTTATCTAAAGCAAGAGAAACCAAAATAAATAAATGAATAAATAACTCTAGAGTTAACGTTAGCATTATTTTTGTAAAACTATAGCAGATCAGTGGGAGTTCTGTGGGATTTCAACATGGATCTTGTTATTTTTTTTTCTTTTCCAGGCAGTGAACAAGTCACTGTGGGAGTAATTTTGGAATTTGTGATCGTAAGTGGAATTTTTGGAAATTACAAACAGATGCATTAACATACGAATAAAAAGCAATCAAGTAGGTAACATGCTGTCCTAATCTTACCCCAGGCCAGCTGAGGGAAGTCAAACAGGAGCTGCACGATAAGGGACAAAAAAAGACCTGTTTTCCATTTCAAGAAAACCATTTAGCAGACAAGGAGAAGTTTGAAGTTTAACTGAAGGTAATGGATAAACAGAAAACATGAACTAGCTTAAGGTAATGTACTGTGGTTTACAGAAAATGAAAAAAATAATGCTTAGATATTAAAGAGACAGTTAAAAGGAGATAAATTTAAAAACAGCTGAAATAATAAAAAAAAGAAATAGACAAATGAAATTTTACTAAAATAGAACTTGAAATAACTTCCTAAAACTTAAAAAAAAAAAAGTAATTTAAATAATATTAGTTAAGTGAAAGTACAGATGTAAAAATGTTACCTAGAAGTAACATCTTATTTAATGAAGTCCTGAAATGTTCATCTCCAGATCCATATTTTCATTCTGGGATTATTTCAGAGTATTTTTGCAAAGATCAAAATAAAAGAAAAAAAAGAAGGACTTTCTTAATGGCACACTGATGAAGCATACACACTCGGACAAAAACAACATACAGTGTATCTTGAAAAAACGAATCAAGCATAAAAAGATTGTGTAATAATTAATTTTGTCACTTCTACGGCTGTCATTCTGTCACAAGCAAAACCTGCTTAGATATGTCAGGCAGTGTAGAACAGAGACACGACGGTATAGAGTGAGTCGGGGGCAGTGCTCTGACGTGGTTCAACCTGATAAAACTAGAGGACATAAATGACCAGCCTGATGCCAACTAGAGCCCAGAGAGTAAGCGACCTTTGGAAGATGCACCTCAGTTTGTCTGCTTTCACCTGCCTGAAATCTGCTAGGATGAAAACACTGAGACAGCCACGCATATGAACGCCCTCTGAAATACACTGCTGTTTGAGTTCAAAACACTTGTTAATGACTAACAACTAAAAGGATTTTTTTCCAACTCCAGCAAGATAAATCTGGTTATGTTGTTAGATAACTGTTATCAGAGTTTTGACAGCCGACAGACTTTTCTACATTACTGCTGCCTTCACAAAGTGCAAATGATCCTTGCAAAAAGCACCTCATGCCTTAAATTGACCTGACTTTTGGGCTTGATGCTGATCATTGTTCTTATGGTTCTTTTCATGTTTGATCCAGATTACATGGTGCTCAGTTCTTCCAATAAAGATCAGGAACACCAACTGGCCTGACAGCACTGCATACTTTCACTGTGTGACTGTCACAGATGTCTCTGAACTCAGATATGTCAACCACCTCTGCATAAGACTGACATAAGGCTTCTTTTTCATAAGTGGGTTTTATAAATGTGGCTCTGTATCATCGACAAAATTTTCTCAAAATAATCCCTTAATCATGTGGTTATTTCATTTATTGATGAAGGAGAGGTCTTGGTGCAGTGCTGAGATCACAGGTGTCCAACTTAGGCTTAGTTGACCATGTACTGAAATTCGTTTCAGCATGCTTGTATAGAAGCATTCTTCTACACAAGCTAGAAGAAGAAATATGCACATCCCTTCCAAGCTTTCTTTGAGACAAATTGTTCTCAAAATTTTCATTACATTATTTTCTAATGAACCTGCAGACAAAGTTGTGATCCTGTGTCCTGTATTTTTGACCATTAGACCAAATCATCATTATAATCACCTCCTGACATCACATGATTGAAATATATATATATATTTTTAATCTCATTTCTAGCACTAATTTCTTCCAATATCAATTTGTTTGGAATATCTTGCAGGCCTGAAATCCAAAAATGTGTATATGCTAACAAATGGCATGACACTGACAAGAGAAAACATAAAATATGTTGGGTCCATGCTGTTTGCAAAGAAATAAAAGTCTAAATAAACATATGAAGGCCACTGTTTAAGACCGCTATACTATATAGATATAAAACTAAAACACTGACTCACTATTACACATTTATTCTTATAGTCCACACCTTTGATACTATTTTGTCATGGTCTCTCGGCTAAGTCGGTTATGCGGCTTGTGCGGCTTGTTTGTTGGAAGGATTTCTCAAAAATGAATGGGTGGATTTGCATGATAAATTGTACCAGAGGTGGTAAAGTATCAGGATCGATCTGGCAACCATGTGGTTAGAGCAGTGGTTCTCAAACTTTTTAATGCTGCGTACCACCTGAGAAACTATTGAGCTCCCTGAGTACCACTATGATGACCAATTCTAAAATATAGCCATATATGCCTTCTCAATTAGCTTTAAACACACAGGAGAGATGTTTATTCCTTATTGTGGTTATTTATTGTTACCTGAATTTCATTTGAAACGTTGTATTTATAATGCATTGTCATGCCTTGACAAGTCATGACGTTCCCCCGCGTACCACCAGAGAGCGCTCGCGTACCACCAGTGGTACGCGTACCACAGTTTGCGCACCACTGGGTTAGAGGATTACACGCTCTACCCACTACCTCACAGTTTCTCTCTGTTGATCGATGCCTTATATCCCCATTTTTTGCAGTGATGTTTCATTAACTTCTACATAAACAGCTACTTCATGCCTTTTAAAGATGCAATTATGAAATTATATGTCAGAGAGGAGCATTTGGGGCTAAATACACTCAGATTTACATCTACCGAAAGCTGACAAGGTTCAGAATTGTGTCTGAGATCTGTTTCTGTTTACACCATTTAAAGCAGTATAAATTCACATAAGACAAGGAGACACAATGATAATGTTTGATATATAATCAAGGTCATTGCTATTCCTTGTATCTGTATGAGATCAAAAGACCAGCAATAAGCGGTGGATTTTTGAAGTCACACACATTATAAAGTTAAAATCTCCTTGAGCTATTTCCACTCTCAGAGGATGAAGAGTTAAGTCATAAAGTCCTGACAAACTTGGGCTTCAACGGTGTTCAGTTGTTTCTGTTTATTTCAAATGTACTGAGTAAATATTTTACAGGTCATTCAAGTCGCTGTACTTTTACCACGTCACCTACACTGACATGTATCCGCCCACCACGACTGAAATGTGAGCAGTCCTTCCTTCAGTCCAAGTGGCTGCACATCACGTGTCACACTGAACCTCAGTTTGTTTCAACTTAAAAGCTGGGTCAGGGGGCACATGAGAGTCAGACAGACTCAAACTTGACAGAACAGGATGAGATAAAGTCATCCCCGGGGTTTGAGGGGCTGTTAACACCTGTTTATCTTTTCTCTGGTTCAAGGACACGCAGTTTTCATCCATAGCTTGCCTCTCCGTGCTTTGAGCTGACTGGCCACCAACTAGTTTCATCTGGAGTCAGCAGAATAAGTTGGATCATACAGAGCTTGAACTTTTACCATATACTTAAAAGTCTTTGTGCCAATTGGTGTGCAGGATTTGTTGTGCAAGAGATTTTCAGTAAAACGAAGATAAACATACAACCTGGCATCAGAGTGAGCTTAGTACACATCTACTGTATTTCATCCCAACAGTGTTCTTTTTTTAAAACCATAGGCTTACAGGATTTACTGGATATCTGTGTTTACAGATGTTTTTTTTTTTCCTTTTGCAGTTGTTTTGGCCTCTTGGTTTTGAAAGTTTAGCTGAAGGAAGAAGATAGCTTTAACTGCCATCAAAAAGCCATGTGTGATTTGAAACAATAAAAGCTGACCATTCATCTCAAATCCATTGGGAAACAAATTACTATCTTACTCCTTGCCTCCCTTTCACAACTATCCACTTTGCTCTCTAACTGGCCTCACTTGCACAATAACAATTTAGTACGTCAACCAATGCCTGCGAGTATGATCTCTCTATGGGAGGTGGGGTGCAAATCCGCGGCGATGATTGGCTGTTGGTCCCACACAATTCCTACTAGAGCGGCACTGGACCAAGAGGTGGCTGTTATGCATTTGTGTATGTGTTTGCATGTGTGTCTGGGTGTGACCAGCAGCAAAACAACCCAAGACCTCTTGAATCTCAAAGACGAGAGAATTTTGCATTGTCATGTGTTACTTTTTTTCCAACATGCGGTTGGAAAAAACCATTCATGATGTTTCTTTGTCGTTGTCCTGAAACTATTTCCACTAATGACAACAGGGATGAAGAACAACACAGAAAGTGGGGAAAGTGGGTTGAGGAGTATCGTCCTAGCTCATTTCTATTCCAGCCCATCTTGGACGCTCTGCACTTTCCTGTATGAAGCAGCCACCAATGAGTGAAATATTACCACTGTATCACTCTAGCAATGCTTACACTTCAGAGACACCAATGCAGGAGTAAGATAATGTCTTTACTTGTCTGTAAATGTATAAACAATGCGGTAACTAAAAGAAAAAAAAAAAAACTGATTGAGGGAGTCAGAGAGAAAATAGACCATCATCCCTTCACACACACTGACCCCCCTTTACTGAACTAGATTCTATTTTTATTAATAATCCATCTAATACAGTTGCTATCTTCATTGCTCTAGATTATAAAAATTTTCATAAATAAGAGATAAGATTCAATCAAGCATCGTGACCAAGAAAACAACAGCCTCTTAGAGGCAGTACTCTAACCATGCATATATGACTCTTCTGTACCCCAAAGCCTGAAGACCACAGAGATGACTCAGTCCACTCTCCAACACAGTCTCAACCAAAACCTCATAAAAGAAGACTATAATATTCCAGTTGTTGTATTATGCTGCACCACTGAGCAAGAAAGAACAACTGGAAAGTTTCTGTAAGGTACATTGTAACATGGCAACTGTACTGTAAATTGCAACACTGTGATACTGACATTTAAAAAAAAAAAAATACTGGGGCTGTGTTTTCAGAGGTACATTCATCATACATGCCGTTTGTTGCTTCGCTTGTCTGTTTGTCACGAATATTACACGAAAACTAGCTCGCCTGATTCCATAAAGGAGTTGAGGTGGAGTATGAGCAAGAGAGGAAACTATTTAGGAGTTCATGTTTCATCAAAATAGTGAGCCTTGGTGGGTGACTCTTAAAATGCCTTTGTATTTGAATTATTGTAGGGGTTGCAACAGTATATCATCATGTTCCGCAGACTGATTAACATTGGCTTTATGTCAGAAGGCCTTCCTGACTTCCCTCCTCATTTTATCTGAGCTTGGGACCAGCACTATGAATGGGAGGGGTCAGGGAGAGCAATGCAGGGTCAGTGTCCTGCCCACAGACAACATGGCACACAACAGGGTTGGGATCCAACCAGTGACCTGCCACTAGGATGGCAACAGACTCTACCCACCATGCCATGGTGAGGTTATGAAGAGTCAAGGTTTTTGAGGGTTTAAAGAGATATCTCATAAAAAAAAAAAAAAAAAATAAAAATGAGGGGGTATAGGGATGATCAGTTAATCAGTTTAGTATTCCATCCATCCATCCATTATCTATGCCTGCTCAACCCTATGCAGGGTCACTGGGTCAGTTTAGTATTGTTTAATAAAAAAATGGAAATAGTGACGATTCCTGCAAAGTAAAAGGGTGAATCAACTTTTTGATGGGTTTGGCCAGAATGCTAAGTGATACAAAAATAGACTGATAATACTCCAATAAATAGAGAAAAGAAATGGAAAAAGGGGGAAATGTAATATTACTGTGCTATGTAATGTTACTAACATCCCTCAGGGGTCAGTGTTTCTCTGAATTATGTTTAACCCACCTGTGAGTTCTGCTGTCAAATATTGAAAAACTAGATCTATCTATCTATCTATCTATCTATCTATCTATCTATCTATCTATCTATCTATCTATCTATATCTATCTATCTATCTATCCATCCATCCACCCATCTAAAAAGGAAATGAAAATGTTACTTTATTTAAATCAATTTATGAAGATGATTTGCGAATGAAATCCTATTTTTTTAAATTTTTTTTTAAATTACAAAATATTATTCTGGCAACATAACTAGTGACATGAACATTGAAAACTACATTGCTGTAACTGCGTGTTGCTGTTTTATGACTGATCGTCTCTGTAGTGTACAGAGCCTGGTACCAGCTCGAGACAACAGTCTTTGAGGAATTCCTATCCTCCCATTTTTCTTTTCTTTTTTTTTTTCCAAATATGAAAGGCTTTTGTGATTGACTTGATCTGAGTTTAGAAGATTTAAGCGGCTGCTTGACGATGCCAAATTCCTCCACATTAGCAGAAAGGCACAGACTGGTGAGTTTTTGTTAAAACTTGCCGATTTTATTTTTTCCTATTTTTCTTTTGTTGATATACAAATTCATACATGTTGCTAATTAATGAAAATGCTGAATGAAAGCAAAGTGATCATGTGACCGAGCATTCTTGTTCTCCATAAGAATAACACAAGAAACATAATTTGCTCAGAAGTAAATCAACAAATCATATAAGGAAACATCTCATTTTTCTTTAAAAGAAATTGTGACATGGTAGCAGGTTTGACAGCTAATCCTTGTTCCTGTTTTATCTGTAGTTGACCTGTGGAACCAATGTGGGACCACAGCCACTGTGATCACAGTCCTGAAGGCAGTGAGCCTGTTTGCTGCAGATCTCATCAGACAGACTGGTTCCAGACCAAACCAGTATGGGCTAACCTAGAAGCGCCGGAAAACACAGAGCTGCAAAAGACAAGTGGTGGTGACTAAAAGAAAAAAAGCGGAGTTCATTAGCTCGCTGCACTTTCACAACGCAGCTAAAAAGGCTAAAAAATGAACCAACTGTGGGAGAAAATGAAGAAGAAAGATGAAAAAAGACTAAAGTTCATGTTAAAAACATCCAAAAACTTCACTCTTGTGTGGCAAATATTCTACACAGATTTTGTTTATCCAGAGCAAAGACTACAGGCTTTGCAGGTTTATCAAGAAGACAGTTTATCGTTCCACAACTTCTTTTAATTGATTAAAAACTTGACTGTTGACTGTGTTGATAGAAAGTACTACGAGCCTGGTGAGCAGTTGAGATCTAACTACTTCTAAATATGTGCCATCCTTTTCGAATAAGTAAGATTCAACAATGCTGTTCTGCCTGCCTAGGTCATAAGAGACACAAAGCCCAAATCATAATCATGGATCAGTTTAAGGTGACCTGGATCATTTCTGTGCAGAGAGGTATGAAGTGTCCTGCCTTTATGTGTAGTGTAAACTCCCGAAGTTGTAAATCTGACATCATCTACCTGACTTTCTGTCTCGAGGAGACAGCTGAACTGTACTCCCTGAAGTCCCTGTTGCAGGAGTTCAGACTCCCTTTGCTGTTTTGAAGGAAATCTTGATAGAGAGTTGGATGGCTTTAAGAAGTACTTCTCTGAGTAGATCTATGCAGATCATCAGGTCTGCTACGGGAAAACCTTCACTAGCACAAGGCTTTTAAGTTATTCAATAAAAACATTTGCCAGTAGTCTGATTTTATATCCCCCTTAAAAAAACCTCTATGGTCCTCAAGAGAGACTGGATGTTTATCAACATGTGGCTTCAGAGAAAACCTGAGCGGTTGTTTGGAAGGAGTCTTTGTCATTGGGCCCCCCCAAAAAAAAATCAGCTTGAGCACAACAACCAAACTTTGGTTTGACGATGAATTGTTGATTCGGTTTTCCTCAAGCACTGGGAAAATTTGGAGATAAAGTGAATACCCTGGCAGTACACAAAACAGCCTGCAAAATATGGCCAAATATGGCAAGAGAGACTTTAAAAAAATAAATGGACTTATTCGGGTGGTATGATTAGCAGTTGCATGTGAATTTATAAATGCACATCTTTGGTCGAAGTCAAGATGCTTTTTTGTTTTATTTACATTACTATTTACCCAGACATGTTAAAAATGACTTACTGTACACTGAATCTGCACATAAAATATATTTGTTGAATTTCATCTGTATTCACAATTTGTTATTATGTGGTTTAAATGCACTGCTTTGACTGTTTGTTGATCCACCGTTCTTCTAAATTCTGAGGAGATAACAGCCTACATGTTATAGCAAGTAGCTCTAACAGTTTGGCAATGATGTAATGGAAATTATTTGTTAAAGTGTCATCTGATTGCAAAATAAATATGGAAATAGCCATATTGAAAAAAATAAGAAAAAAAAACATGTTGTCATATTCACCCACTGGTGCATCACGAATCACAAGTTATTGCCCTGGAGGTTTCCCGGGGCCCTCAAAGAGTTAAAGGGCCCGTGAAAGGTCTCTGAGCTTTACCTGAGAAGCAGCAACTGGATGCACAAAGAGACCTTGTCATTTGGCAGCAAGTTTTTCCTCATATTTTTAATATACTGTAAAGAGAAACTGAAAGGGAATTTACAGTTTTACATGGGCTTTTATTTCAACGCCAATGTGAATGCTGGTTGGATAAAGATTCAGAATTGGACACACAGTTTTCAACAAATAAAATGGATAAAGTAATTGTTGTTTGTGGTGGTGTAGTATATGGGCAGTGGCAATCGTTTGACAAATAATTGCTCGCAGCAACATTAAAAAGGAATTTTAAAAAAATAACTTAAAATGAACTATTTAGTAAAAATGAACTATCTAGTTCATTTTTTTTAAATGTGAACTGAACTAGTTCATTTTAATTTCTGTGAACTATGAACTTAACTAGTTTGTCTAAGTGAACTTGCCCAACACTGCTTACAAATATATAATCACACAAGTAATGACATTTCTGTTAGTCGGGACAATCTAACTCCACTTCATAAAGATAGGGACTGTCCACGAAACTTTGCCCAGGCATCCGTTATCTCATGGGTTCGAGTATTTACCTGTCTCTGAATATTGTGTTTATCTTTCTTGTTCAAGTTTTCTTCTTCCTTGATTTCTCGCGATCCTGTTCGATTAGTTTTCCTGCGCTCAAACTCGTTTAGTACGCCTGCGCCGAAATCTCTTAACAATCGTCCAGGTAGGAGAGGTATTGCTGGACGCTTCACTTGTTCTGGTGAGTGCATCTCTATGAAAAACTAATACGCCATGGTGACAGTATCTAAACAATTGCACGTGTACTTTTTCTTTTTATTTGTTTTTTAATGTCTAACTCAGACACAGCAAACCAAAGACTGAAAATCATTGCTATGCTAATACATGCTAATTAATAGACGACTTGGCACGATGCTGTCGTCACGTCGCGTCAGTTCCGAACCATAACTTTATACTGTAATATAACTTTATACTGGAAGAGTATTATACCGTCAGATCAACAGTTTGACTCGTAAATGATAATACACAATGACTGTATCAGCCGTCAGTTATTACAATTGACTGAGTTACACAATATGCACATGAAGGTCACGGTCTGTTTATTGTCACAGCAGTTCTTCATCTGTTTCCTCGTCATCTTTTCGTTGCATCTTGGACTTATTATTGAATTAAATTATCGGTTAAAACAATTGCAATGTCGTTGCTTTTTGATAATATGTTTATAATTCAAAACACTGAGCTAGAAACTGCTAAGTGTATACACTGTAATGGCATACACATCAACATACAGCAGCTAAAACGAATCTAACATAAATAATGACAAGTAGAAATCAACGCAGGATTGTAACGATTACTTTGATTTGTTGCTAGCTACCAAATATATAGTAAATTACATTATTATTATTATTATTATTTTCTAAATATCACAAAAGGTGTAATGCAGTCTCAATATGTTTGGGTGAGACACGGAATATAGTGAACCTTATACTGAGAACTCATGAAGCCAGTGCAAATAAGTATTTTGCATATTTGGCATTCACGGTTGGTCAAAGCAAATTAACCCTGGAAATACAGAAAACAAAGATACACTGTAAAGAGATACACTGCAAGTTTATTTTTATGCTGCTGCTTTTTAATCACTATTTTAATGAAAGGTCGATCTATTGAATTGTAAAAGGAACACCTCTAAGAAAAAAAGTTAAATTCTCAGTGTTTAAAAAAAATCAGTTATAACTCAAGTTTAACCACTAATAAAATAACTGGATACTTGAGAAGTGAAATATAATTTCACAAAAAAAAAAAAGTGAAAATATTAATTGGTGCTGCTGGCAGAATCATGTTAGGAGTCACAACTGTAAAGGTGTATATGGGGTTTTAGTTTGAACCATGCATAGAAGTAATAATGTAACTGTAATCAAGCGACATCTCTTTTCAAATGTAATCCGAGAACTCCTAGACAATCCATGACAACTTAATCCAGATAAACACTTGGTGAGGTCAGCACTGTTTTGTAAGTCCTGTATCCTCTCAGGTCAGCAATAAATGAGACCGTTAACATTTCAGAGTTAAAACACTAGATCTATTATTACCTGGTAAGGAGTGTTCATTTCCATCAACTACCAAAGCAATTTGAATCAATGCAGTTAAAAAGTTATTTTAACAAGAATTAAAAAAAAAAGACAGTTCATATGCCCGACATCTAATATTGCACAAGATACTGTCAATAGATGCAAAAGGAGGAGAGTTGATGGTCTCTGCTTCCATACAGCTGTATTGGTACGTATATATTGTGACAAAAGGGGCAATTGTTAGAAACCAGGCTCATGGACTCTTCTTCTTTTGTGTTTACTGACAGCAGTTTGTGCAACGATAGTCACCTTGTACAGACTTATATCAAGATAGCAGGGACCTGATGAATATGCCTGTATAGACATATTTATACACTTTTTGTGCACATACAAAGTTAAAATTACCTTTGTTTATCTGTAGGAACAGAGCGCACACGATCACCTAAATGAAACGACTGAATGAATGACATGAAAATGAATTTCTGAGTCTTGTCAGGGGTTTAAAATAGCATATTTTGCTGCAACTGCTTCAGTTGAAGAAAGTTATTTATATGGTATGTAGAGTGTGCGGGTGGGCTGATCTTCATGATGATCATAAAGCGCTAATAATAGACCTGAGGTTGTTTTAATTCCAGAAGCCTCCTTTAAGAGGCGAATTAAAATGTTTAACACACATTGTAATATCAAGCAAATTATGAAAAATGTCAATATTAGTTCACAATAAATAATTTACCCTAGCTGTCAATGACTATAGTGCAGTACAAAATGTGTTAAAATACGTTGAAGAAGTGTAAGGTAGCACTGAGGTGCCGAGGTAAAGACTCCAGTTATTCTAACCAAAATGCAGGATGACATTGATAAAAACTTTTAAAATTGAAGTGGTCAATTTAATGAAGATGAAGCAAAATAGCTTAAATTCACACTTTTAAAGATACTGTTAAACTAATCCATCTATAGTAGTTACTTTCCAGCACGAGCTTGTTTGTTGTTGTTTTTCCCTGCTGAAGAATTTCTTTAAAAGAATCAAAACTTGTTGCATTCAGTTACAATTCACTTGTCTTGGAACACTATATTGTAACAAAGTAGGTTTGGACTGCTCTTTTCTTTGCTCGTCCTGCAAGTGTATTCAAGAAGGCCAGTGCCTTCCTTGTGTTGCAGGCATCTCCACTGGGCGTTTCTCTTCTCTCTCTCTTTTTTTTCTTCTTCATTCTTTTGTCGCCTGACTTATAAAGTGCAAAGGCTCAAAAGCATTTGGGGGATTTACTTAAAGCGGATGAGGCGAAGCACAACAGAGAAAGCATTTATATGAGCATTTGCAACGGAAACTAATTAGTAGGTGATATAATTTCTTTGAAGTTGATTCGAGAAGCTAGAGTTGTCCTGCTTTGTATATTAATTAGGAGTTTGATTGTTATTGTAATTTAGGTACTGATGAATGTATCATGCATGAAAAGAGTTTACCATGCAGGAACAGGAAATTTATTTAGACGCATAGCATTCAAACGGTACATGTGCAGTTTTTGTTGCTATCGCGTTTGACTCTCTCTGCAGTCTGAGGTGTGAAAAATACATTTCCTGTGAAAGAATTTCTTAAATAAATCCTGCTAGACCGCTTTAACAGCCAGTGTAACATTTCATTTGCCAACAATGTAAGTAAAATGTCTTGTAATATTAATCTTGCAAAGCTGTTAAATTACTTTGTCCTCAAAGGTAAGGCTTCTTCTTCTTCTTCTTCTTCTTTTTTTTTAACAGTTTGTAGTTTGGCAGAATGGGATGGTGTAACCTGATTAGAGGAGTCCTGTGTTTTGTTTCTTCCAGTGAAATCTTGAGGGTGTGTAAAGTGAGAGGCACAGACTTTTACCACAGGCCCCTGATGCTGGCTCTGTCCAGATGTTCGACAGCTTTGAGGTGGAGGCTTCCCCTGCGCTGCTCTGCTCTCCCTCTGGGGAGCTCTACCATGAGCAGACAGCCCTCCACCACAGCCAGACCCCAGTTTCTAACAGCGCAGGCCACTCTCTTTCACCAAAGTAAAGCCAGTGCAAGTCCTGATACAAACAAGATCTCTTCAGGCAAGGACATATTCACGCGTCCAGTTAGACGTCCTCGGTCACAGCCGAAACAAATTTGATTTAGAAACATGTGGTGTGATCATAGTGCCTAGTTTTATATTATTTTGTTGCTGAATTACTCTAATACCTAAAAAGTTCGATAATGATTTTGTCCCTCATTACTTAGAGTTGTTTTGATAAGTGTTATGAACACTTAGTAATTTAAAGTTTTACCAGCTTTGATTAAAAAAAAAAAAAAAAAAGTATAATTTGGTGCAAAGATAATTTCTTTGACTAAATTATCATTCAAGATAATAAGGTTTATAGAAAATCAAAACAGGTTAGTTACCTGTTTAAAATGATAAAGGAAGATTTTTATAGAAAATGACACAAGAGAAACAAACTTATTTAATTAGTTGTGCCAAGTAACTTGTCAGTAGTCACCGCAGCTGCAGTGAAAATGATCTGATAAGTAATCTGAGGTGTTTAGTCATGAGTCTGTGTTGGTCAGAGGCTAATTCTGCTCCGTGCTCAAACACTACTCGCACAAGGAGGGCATGCTGGGTCTTGTTTGTCTCTCAGCTTCTGGGGAGTTTTGGAAAAGGTAAGTGTATCTTTTGGAGAAGATCAGTTTGAGTAATTTCTTGCAGGGAAGCGTGCTCATATCAACAGGTTTGCCCAGCTTTTTAAGAGCTAAGCTATAGGACAAACTGTGATAGAAAACAAAGTTTTAAAGTACTGAATGTTTTATCCGCCTCATGTTTAAAGCAGGAGCTATGATATACATCTCTAATCCTGCTTTTGCCTGTTTGTGCCGCAGTGTCGTCCGCCGGGTCTGGACTTGAGGGGGAGCTGTTTGAAATGGGGATGTGGTCGCTGGGTCTGGGAGCTGTGGGAGCAGCTCTTGCTGGGATCTTCTTGGCCAACACTGATCTCTGTCTTTCTAAAGCTGCCAATGCATCACTGGAATACCTCGAAGACGCTGACCTGCGCTCCACCATGGAGGGTAGATGGCTGATCTGATGTAGTTTAATACCAACACACACTTTTTTTTTTTTAGGGTTGCAAGCTTTTTACTTGCCGTTAATGATGTCCACTGTTTTTATTTAAGAAAAAGCTGCTTTTTAAAATCTATTGATACCAAATACCCTAAAGTTTCAAAGACCGACTTCCTTTGTTATTCTGGAAAGTCATAACCACCATCTACATAAACTGTGTCGTCATGAACATTTTTTTTTAGCTCCCTCAGGGGCTGTATCTTTTAGCTTCACACTTCACTGGAATGCCATGTTTACCAATAACACTTGAGTTTCATTTTACAGAGCCTGTTTTTGTTTTTTTCTGCAGATGACAAAGTCATCAAAGCAAAGAGCCTGTGGGAGAAGAATGGGGCCGTGGTCATGGCTGTACGGCGGCCTGGATGATTTTTGTGCAGAGAGGTGAGATTACACTATGAGTTCAGAAGTTGTTCTGCTGATATTGAGTGTGGGTGAGTCAGGTTACCCCTGATGGTTTCATTTTCTCTTGCGGTAGGAGGCCTCTGAGCTGTCCTCTCTGACGCCCCAGCTGGAAGAGCTCGGCGTTCCACTGGTTGCTGTGGTGAAGGAGAATGTCGGCACAGAAATCCAGGATTTCAGGCCGCACTTCGCTGGGGACATCTATATAGATGAAAATGTTAGTGGCTGAAGATATACTTATCAGAGCTGCAGTTAGTTTAAATTATTTAAGTTTTTTTTTTGTTCCTTAACCCATTAAGACCCGATACAGCATATACTTACCTGTTGCCATGTTTTAAGGATGCCTCAGTTTTTAAAAACTGAACACATCAGCAGCACACGCTGATGGTACGAATGCAGCAACAATACAGTAGCTGCCAGCAGGGTTAGGGTTAATGGTTTAATGGTAGGGTTTGTTGTCAATGCTCATGAAGTTGTACAAATGTTTTTTTCTTAGTTATCTGGTTGATAAAATGTCAAAAATACTTTTTTTGTTTGACAATATCAACTCATTATTCAATAAAACTCATCAACATTTGATAAAAGTTTTCCGATTATGGAAAGAAGAAAATGAAACGGTAAAAAAAAAAAAAAAAAAAGTGTTCTGAATGACAATTAAAAGCATGTGCATGTTACAGTTCTTTTCATGCAGCTGACTAAAATTCACCTGGGTTTTCAGAAACATTTCTACGGCCCGCTGCAGAGAAAAATGGGAGGTCTGGGCTTCATTCGTCTCGGAGTGTGGCAGAACTTCATTCGGGCTTGGAGGTCTGGTTACGAGGGTAACATGAACGGAGAGGGCTTCATCCTGGGTGGAGTGTTTGTCATTGGTCCAGGAAACCAGGTAGCTCATCAGACTTTTGAACTGCACAAATATGGATGTGCAGTGTGTGTGATAAAACAGACTTTGAACTGGATGTTGCGTTTTGCAGGGAATCCTGCTGGAACACCGGGAGAAGGAGTTTGGCGACAAGGTGGACACAGCAGAAGTTCTGGAGGCTCTCAAGAAAATTGTGCCAGTGAAGTAATTTTTGTAGCCATAGACAAAGAGCAGGTACACTGAAATACATCAAAACAAAAAGAA
Source organism: Hirundichthys speculiger (assembly GCA_018398805.1). Taxonomy (NCBI): domain Eukaryota; kingdom Metazoa; phylum Chordata; class Actinopteri; order Beloniformes; family Exocoetidae; genus Hirundichthys; species Hirundichthys speculiger. The sequence continues at coordinate 5,852,888 of JAGFBZ010000344.1, read as the reverse complement.
ATAACTTATTTTAGTTTACATGTCAAGTTGCGTTTATAGTGTTTGCAGTGTATAATATCACATTACAGTCTCTTGCACAATAATTTGCATTGGATATGTAAATGGAGCTGTGAAATGTAGGACCGAGCCAATGTTACCTCTTCACCTCTGCAAACACATCACGGTAGAATCTTTTGGGGCATTTTAAATAAATGAAATAAAGCATTTTCATTCAGGTACATGAATCTTTAAATGTGGAGTCACTTTAAATTCATTCTTTAGAAAAAACACTTGCTACAATCTAAAGGATAGATTTTATATTTGATTATATGCACCATTATGCCAGGCATATTGTTTTTTTTAAACATTGTTTAACTGTGTAAAAGCTTCATTTGCTTCACCTGTTGAGGCACCTGAAAGGCCTCTGACATGACGGACAGGAGTCTGGTCTGTGTGTGATTAATGACAACTTGACTCTAAACTCAGTTGTGAGAGGAGCAGGTTCGATGCCCAAACACACTCAGCTTCAGCTCACGTCCTCCTGCTGAGGACTGCTTTTGGTGCTCGAAGCAGGTTTTGTTGCAATTGTGAGAGAAACCTATGTACCCACGTGTGTGTGTGTGTCGTAGCTGCACGTAAATAAATATATAAAGCTATTACTCTGTTTTCCTTTTGTGCTCATCGATTTTATTTACTGGAGTTAAAGAATAGTTAACAAATTCAGAACAATAAGCTTCTTATTAAAATTTTTTTTTCAGGTAGGTGGCAGCCATTAAACATTTGATCATTCAAAAATATGGCATGTCTCCTTTAAGCCACTAAATCAGTGAATGATTTTAGTTTTAGACAGCATAAGGTCACATGCATGATCAGTCTCTAAATATTCAATTTTTAAAGCTAAAACTGCCACAATATTTTTTCCAAACACTGCTAATTTACTATGTTTAATGTAACCTCAATCAACAGACAACGAGGGTTTTGGACATTAGAGTGACACATTTTATTCTATTGCTCTGAGTAAAATACATTTCACGTCAAGAAAACATGTTTCAAAACAAAGGGAGAAATAAAAACCCATTAATACTGACATTTATACGGCTATGCAAGTTGTTTCTACACAACATAAAACATGGAGTGTAACAGAAAAGCAATAATCGTCTTTACAGTTGTAAGTTTGTTGAGATTTATTTATGTTCAGTCTCAACTTTTTTTTATCATGAATGCGCTTTATGATGTTCTTTAAAATTTGGTATGTTGAGGACTGCTTGTAAAAGAAATGTTTTGCATGAAAAAATGAGGAAACTAAAGCAGAAGTAAAAACATTAAAAGCTTTGAACTTCCTCTCCTCGCTTTATTACATTTCATACAAGTCTCATCTTTGGCTATATCTATGGGTGCAGCATGTCGTGCTGGTACAATACAGTCGCAAGCTGAGACGTTGTTTATAAATATGTTGGCATGCTGTTTAAAACCCTCGTTTGATCCAGACACTAGTCTAGGAATTGCAGAATTGCAATGTAGCAGTCTCACGACTGCAGTTACTTCAGCATTATCCAGCACATTAAAGGTGACCTTCAAGAAGTGCTTTCAAATAAGCTTAAAAAAAAAAATTCCACAAATCTTTCAAAGTCTAAGTAGTGCAGTTTCACCCATAGTAGAAAAACAATGCAATGCAGTCCTGTCAAGCAGTGAAACAGCAGTGATGTCCACTGTCAAACACTGTCCTGCAGTGCTTGTGACCCTCATGTTAGAGATTGGTTCAAGAAAAGAAAGCAAATCGGGTCAAACAGTAGCTGCTGGCCGTCTGTATGATTGAGACATGCAATGGTTAAATGATTATGTGAAGATTTATTAATATTGATTGAGAGTAAAAAGGCAGCTGGAACATACGTTTGCTTCTAAACCAAGAGATTCAACTGTGAAAATGCAAGTAAATACGCATCTGTCTGTACAAAAATGGTGTGCCGTTTCTGCAGTCCCATAACTTTGACACCTTACTGGAAATGGGTTGCTGTACAGTTACAAATTTTAGAGACAATCGCAAGCAATTTAATGATTTCACTTCAACCTTGACCCATACAGTCTTACAGCGGGAACACTTTTCTCTTAATGGAGATACCAACAAACTGTCACATTACACAACACTGAGTCATTGTTTTTGATTTGTGAATGTGTCGTCTGCACAAACGCAACTCCAAACAAGAACATTTCTCTAATGTGAGAACTTATCCCTAAAGCATCAGGGAACACTTGCACATTTGCAGCCTAGTCATCAGCTGGCATTGTCTTCCATAGTTTGCATATTGTATGTGTGGCCATATGGTGGACTCACTAACCTCCTCATGCATATGTGCTTAATACACCATTTGCAATGTGCATATAAATATATTCAAGAAAAATATACTTTATATATATACTTTTGCACGAGACAGACAACACAGGGATAAATTTGGCCATTTGCTCACGTACACCATCATTGCTAACTGACTAATGGACAGTCCTGAGCTCAATGGACCATGAACATAACTTTGATCACAGGTGCTCAAACTCAACCAATCTGTCCACTTAAATACAAGTAATAGCTACTGTGCACACAACTGCCTGCCTCCCACACCAGCAAAACAGCACTACTACTTTTGAGTGTCACACATTTACTAGTTTCATTCAGTACAACGATACACTTATGGCTCAAGCAGTTTTATAGATCGCTAGCTCAATTTTGCAAAGACAACCTGTAACCACAACTGTTAAAAGGAAGAGAGAAAAAAAACAGCATTTGTCACCACATGACAGCAATGATAAGTTGCTGCCTGCTATCTGCATTGCTCTTAAATATGAAACTACTTTGGAGAATTTAACATCAGATAACAGCAGTTCTTTAACCTCCTTCCTCTTAGTAATGTGTGCAGATAACATGTTATTTTCATCTCCAGTAGGAGGAAAAAAAAGGGTGGGGGGCTAAAATAACTGCTTTGTGAGGTTTTGCTGTATAGTTTCCATATCCTTTAAATATACTCTGCCATAATATATCTAGCACCTCATTACCTGAAGAATATAAAGAATGTAAGTACACTTAAAGGAGAGATGAAAAGAGTGAGAAGCTGCACTGGATGACAAGAGTAAAACAAAACAGGAACTTCATTACAGATTGGAGTATTTAGAGCTACTTAATAGTTTTTTTTGTGTGTGTAATTACATGAAAATTACAAAAAATAATAAAATAAAAGGCAACTATTTTGTTACCTCCATTATTTATGCCGTGTCCAAAATCACTCAGACATTCACTTTTTCTGACTGGATTCTTAGGGAGCTGTGAGTTAAAGACAGCAGTGTGTTGGTCATCACAACGTAAGAAAATGTTTGGACATTACTTCGGTTTCTCAGCGATGTGATCGACCTCACCACTGTAGTTCCATTTAATGCTTCACCTCAGTTCAGGTTCTGCATTTTGTGTCACACTGAGTGCATTGCAACACCACATTAATGAAAATATTATACTTTAAGCCATTCATGTTCTGATCTTCTGCTCCATTTATTTTAATTATATTGACATTCAGAGCATTACTTTCCACAGAAAATGCATGTATTTGTCTTGTCTTTGCATTTCAAAGGAAAAACAAACTACTGAGTCTTTTTTTTTATACAAGATAATTCCTTCTCATATTTTTAATGATTTAAATTCCTAATTTAGGAAACTTACAAATATCTTTGAATATTACTTTCATTTGGATGACTGGTTTTGGTCTTGCTGCAAGGCTATGTTTTCAATAAGCTATCATTTCGCCATCATTCCTTTGGCGCAATGCATTCTGGTCTATTTGTGCTGGCTTTGCTCCCATCAAATCAATATTACTTCTCATGGTTCACTGTAAGATCCAATAAATGGCATTTAAAGTCTCACCATACATTCAGACAGCTCTATTAAATGGTGAACCCACTGTGCAGTTTATAATGAGTGATTTTGGACCATGACATAATGTAAAATATCAAATAATATCACTATCCAAAAAGGAAAAAAAAAAGAGTAATATTACTGAGTAACAATTTAAAAAGCAGTGACACAGGGCAAAAATAAAAAGAGTGCGTTACATTCAAAAGTGAATACATACATGACCTACAAGCACAAGCCTTGCTTTTACACTGGAATAATGTATATGGACAGGAACCTGATTGTAACATAAAACACGAGTAAGTGGAACACAAATTAATAATCAATCGCCACACCATTTGTAGTTTTCACCAGTGGAAGACAAAAACACCACAACACAATAAAAACAAATCAGAAAACAGTTTCCCCCCTGAAGGAGCACTCTCTGTGTAGGTGATACTTCCTCTTTTAGTGCTTTAATGATCCCATAACATGAATCCTTTTTTTTTTTTTGTTTTTTTTCTTCATTTTCCTCAAAATAATCAAGACCCAATACTTTAAAACCAGAAGCAGCTTTACATTGTCAAATCCCAAAAACCAATGCAGGAGTATCCACAAAAAAAAGCATAAATATATTTTGTTTAACCTTCCTTCTTATGCCCTTGACGTGTCTACGTGTATGTGAGTGTTTGGATTTTTTGTACATATGGCACCGAGATGTGTTGGCTGTGCCTACAGGCCCTTGTTGAAGTAGACGGTGGTGGTGTGAGGACTTGTCTGTCGTATCCTCTCCTGCAGATCTGCTTCTAGCCCGCTCACGCTCATAGAGCTAGAAAGAGATTATTGACCATTAATGAAATGCTTCCATGTGTTAGTTAACGAAGCATGCAGAGCACATAAGTGAGATGAAAGTGGGAGTTGGCACCTTTTCTGAGGGAACAGGGCACAGCACAGAGGAGTTGCAAACACCAGGCTGAAAACAAGAGTAGAGAACAATATTTTAGACATACTATTTGAGTACAGGCACAAAGAAAAACTACATGAAACGTATTCTCAAGGATAAAAAGAGTAGTTCACGTACCATAGGCCGACGAGCCCCACCTGGACTGGAGCGTTTAGAATTGGAAAGCGCTACAAGAAAAGACAAATCAAAGGAGGCAAAAATGTAGTGAAATCAGTCAGACATATCTTAAATTTTTCCTGTTCATGACCATGGACTTCCTGCACGCATCAGCTTTCAAATGACTGAATGAGTATCATGTCAAATGTTGCAGGACTCTTCAGCAAAATCCACTTGTGAGAAACACAACAGCACAGCGCTTGTGAATTCTTACCTTCATGAAAGCTCTCTTCTCCAGGGCATTCATTATAACAGGAGGTATGGCTGTTTAAAAAACAAAACAACAACAACAACAGGAGTCAGGGATAGTCTTCTGTTTCATGAACAGCTAACAACAACATTTCCTTTTTCAGAGTGAGAACTTCTCTCTCTTGTGTGTTACAGCTGATCTTCTGTTAATCATAATTAACTGGAGAGGTTGAATGGCCAGATGTGAAAAGATCTATGTGACACCATTACTAAGGTACAATACTGAAAAGCTTTCACCAGGAACTAGATTAATCTAAGCTTTTTTTCTTCTAGAGGAAAGTGCTCAGCTGCTTTTATTTAACTCTGCTGCACTCTTTAAAAGTAAAAGAAAACTGGTATGATGGCATTGCTCGGCATTTGTGTCAAACATTGGACAGACTGAAGGAAATGTGTAACTGAAGCTGTAAATGGAGTGTAACAAGTTGACAATTCTGCCAGATACTGGGCAGAAAAACTCTTACAATTTTTCACTGAAAATGGCTGCCACATGTAAAAGCTTTTCAACCAACAAAGAAATGATTTGGTCCCCGTTCATGAAGGTCTAGATGTATTGATCAAAACTCAGAAGGCTAAAACTAAGACCTGTGTTGAAATCAAAGGTGTTGGTTCGCTCAGGGTCAAATGATTCTTTTTATTTCAGAACAGACATGCAAACAAGAGTCAAAATTGTTCTTTGTTGGTCGTAAAGCTCTCTGGAACGCCTCAGTCTCTGTTTATGCATCATTACAGAGTGATCGTAGCCACCTTTAATTAACGGATATGAGGTTGACATTACCCATTGCAGGCACTGCCATGCCGATCCTTGACACCACCACTTGTACAATGGCTTGTTTGGCAGCACTAACAGATTCTCCTAGCCTGTTTCCATTCTCATCTGTCACAGGGATGCCGTACTTCAATTCCCTGGTAGAGTGAAAAAGAAAAGAATCATGTAAATCAACTGCAACTGCATCATGTAAATCAACTGCATGTAAATCAACTGACAGCTCATAAAAGGTTACGAGTGAATGAGGAATTGATCCAAATAAGCAAATACTACTCATCTAAGTAACATCACCTCTGTCTCATGAAGGGAATGTTGATACAGTTTGCTGCAGCAACAGCCGCAAAAGGGACAAAACGGCTAACGATTGGAGGGAGACGCTGCAAAAATGGGAAGACAGGGGCTTTAACACATCTGGCATCACATCGCAGATCAATGAGTCTGTCTCCAGGTTACATCTTTCACTTCGTGTGTCTTATCATGTAAACCAGAGGTATTACCGTGGCTAGAGACTTGAGCCCCAGGGCTGTGACTACGGCTCCAGTAGTGGCGCTAACGTAAGCTGCACCGAGTTGGCTGCAAGAAGACAGATAAAGACACATACATGTTTCACATGTTACTCATCTACTTCCTTTCTAATTATGTTAATATAGATGGCTGATGTGACAGGAATAGAAAAAGATCACACCCAAGAATCTATGAAGTACAGTTATTACTTACCAACATGAAACATTTCAACACTGAGCTACAACAAAAAGCAAAATCATGCTACGCAAGAAAGTGCAAAAGTAAACAAAAGTCACATCCTAAATAATAAGAATAAAGCAGGGGAAGGGAGCATAAGTTTTTTTTTTGATTTCATGCTCACCTACATTTTATACTGCATGTAGGAAACACGAACCTCTCTTTAAAAATGCATGCATTTGTGACATTTCTGCAACAAATGCATACACTGTTTACATTCTTTAGGATAGACATCAGACATCTACATCAGATGGGGGTCTATCGTCAATGTCAGCATGAGGTCATGGTAACATGAGGCTTAACATGCCTAACAGTGGAACATAATACCGCTGTGAGGGAGAGGACAGCAGCTCCCACAGCCTCCTTACAGACACTAGTTTAGAAGAAGGACGGAAATGATCTAGAGAGGAAGTGAAGTGAGAGGTCCTCCTACTTCACGGTCATGGGAGCGTCTCCGCTGCGGTTGGTGTAGTTGACGACAGCATTGAAAGACTGGTTAACCCACTGCCAAAACACAACTGCTGGAGTAGTCCTGCAAAGGGAACAACGCCGCGTTAGAGGAAGTTCTCATGCATATCATTAAGATCTAGACACGTATGAGTCAGTGCAGTTGAGACAATGCTTGACGAAGAAGCTCGGCTTGACAAGTTTATTCAAAAACAAACAGTTTTCTTAGAAGGTTTAACATCCTTCACCGAGCGGAATTTATGAATGTAGGAAAATTAGGCAAATTAAACACCTGATTTCAACCAGACTGCATTGGTTAACCTGCTGAAGACAAAAAGGCCACAGAACTACTGGAGACGACAGCAATGAAGGCCCAACTAAGCAGTTTTACCTGTAGAATCCTTAATTTCAGGCAATCATTGCCTGCAAAGGATCATATACAAAATATATTAAAGCATGTTTTTTTTGGTTTATGTTTGTATTGATTTATCCAATTACAATTAAACACCTGGAAAAAGTGAGTTGTACTTAGAGAAGAGCTTTAACTTCTAAGGCACATAAAAGCTGGGAGTCTGCAACTGGAAGCCTTCAATCATTAGAAATATCTTGACTTGAATATGCTTTTGGGAACAGCAAAAATAACAGAAACTTGTGCCAGTGTCCATGTATTTTCAAGTCTAACTGTATGAGTAGAAATCTAAATTGTGAAATGTTGGAGCCCTCAAGTGGCAGCGTGCTGAAACAACACTAGTAGTTGGTCATCAACCAGTAAAAATCAACTCAGAAATAAAAACATCATAATGGAACACACACAGCTCCACTGTTTTATATATATATAAATATAAAAAATATAGATTTATATGAAAAACTAAGAGAAATAAAACGTATTCTTTTGTCTTACTATACATACTAGCATTTTCTATAAATGTTTAGTCTATACTTGATATATATCCATACTTAATTTTTATGTAAAAAAGCTTATTGCTTAAAATGTACTTTTATTTTGTTTCATTTTAGATGGATTAATCCAATATTTTTTTTTTGTTTAATCAGTCACATGACTGATTCTTGAATCTGTCTAAATGTAACTAAGTGATTTCATGATTATTCATCTAAGAATGATTTTTAAAAACCATGTGACCACCTTATTATTTGTATTATGTGTGAAAACTAGGACTCATTTATTTTTGGCTCTTGATCAGTCTGTTGTATCCACACAGAGCTGACTGTGCACTGAGTTATCAGTACTCAGCAGGGAGGGTGACATTTTTTATTCTATAAGAGGATTTTCACAGCAGATGGATTAAACTTTCTATTTTTATGCACTGAAATATTGCAATTGACTTTACAGACAAATGTAAAATGCACCACAATTTTATTTTATACTTTGATTAGTTTTGTCCGTGTGTCATTTAGAATAAGGAAAATCATGCATTAGAATTTTTCTTGTACCTGTAGAAGGTGAGCATGCAGCCTGTGATGGACATGTTCATTGGCACCTGAGCAGACATCCGACCAATCACAAACATCTTCTCTCCAGTGTCGGGGTGGAAGGCAGAGTCATAAATGTACTTGGCTCTCCAGAGCTCATCCTCTGTCAAGCTAGGCTTCACAATCCCAGCTCTGAAAAGACAGAACAGTTGGTGTATGTGATATTTTAATAATTAAAAAAAAAACAAAACATCATTACAAGAAATTTGAGTTGTATTAACTTCCTAAAAAATGTATCTTCAAGAAATGCAATAATGTCATAAGTGAACTGAATCTACTCCATTACAGAAAAGACAAAATATCTTCCATCTCTGATTCGGTGCAAACTGTGCAAGCGGCCACATTATTGCCCAGTCAGGAAAATGATAGTTCCTATCTGTGTTTTTCTTACATGATCAACTCTGACACCATCCTCCATCTCCAGACCTCACCTGTAGTTCTCCACGATCACTCTGGCTTCCTCCAGAGTCTCAGAGGACAGCAGAACGTTCCTGGGATCTGTGACCGTGAAGAAGTGCTTGGCACGCCCCATGAACGTGCCTTGGTCCCATCTTGGCTCTTTGATGTTTATGTTGAGGGATAATTCTCCAGACATTCTGGCTTCCTTTTGATCAAAAACAGAAATACTAACTAGAACTCATGCAATGACAAAAAAAACAGACGACATTTGCAACAGACACAAGTGCATGATTTTAGAAGACCTTCAAAAGAACAGTTAAGGTGTTTTTTTGTTGTTGTTTTTGAAATAATACAGTGCTGTGATGGTGGCCAAAATCTTAGAAAATGTCCAAAAATAGCATCCTACAAAAGTGAAAGCATACATGCTTTACAACATTTTTAATTTTGCCTGTACACAAAAAAAATCATGTATTTGCCTGAACATGATCTATATGATCACAGAAGAGGGAAAGAAGATGACAGATGCCACCACACAATGCTGTTTTTTTTTTTGTTTTTTTGTAGGCTTATTCAAACTATACAGGTAAAACTAATGCAATGAAAACCTCAGCGCCACAGATAATCCCTTGTCTCTCTCCCAGAAGCTGTGCTACAGCACAGAGTGTCAATAAGGTAAAACCCCTCCCCCAGTACTAAAATACAAACCACCAACTACACATGGTTATCTTACCGCCAACAACAACATCTGACATGTTTTACTGCATGTTCCATCTCTCAATGCCTTCCTAAATACAGATCATTAAATTATTTGTTAAACATGTTCGACTACACGTTGCAAATGTTGTGACTGTTGCATCTGTCAGTAAAGACCTCAGTGAATGGGAAATATCTCACTTAATCAAGAATGTGTGGTACATTTACTTGTGATATTAAAGTTTAGAAAATAGTTATATACTGTATTAAGATGCTTTCTTAATTAATCAACTAATAATTGATTTATTAGTTGTCAGTTGATATTTGTTACACAGGGAGACATTGACACTTAATAAATGTGTGTTTATATGTTTCGCATTCCAACAGTGTTTAACAGGGCATCAGAGACAGCCCATCCAAACCTATTCAATGAAAAATAAATTATATATATATTAATCCCCGAAGGTAAATTAACCAATGAGTTAATACAACACAGCAATGCATGCCTCCTTCTTGCTATAACTGGGCTACCCCTGGCAAAATTATGAGGCTGCAAATGGATTAATAAAATGTCTTCATGCAGATAGGAAAGCAAGAGTAAAGCTGGCACCATAGATTCAAGGACGAACATCGGCTAAAAGGCTAAAAACATGGAATACAAACAAGACTTGGTTAATGTTCTATTTATAACTTCTCATTTATGTAATAATCAGAGGGTCGAAGCTACAACAACCACGTAATCTAATGAAGTATTTCCGAAGCATCAGCGAGAGACCCACACAGAGACAGAGACAGATGGGACTGACGGAGTCAGGACATGATACCGGCTGTTCTCAGCCATGCAGCTAACAAGCTAACGAGCAAGTCCTTCGGACCACTGAAACTGCAGAAATAAACTGGCAAAAATTAAAAAAAAAAAAAAAAAAAAAAAAAAAAACATTACAAAAAGGGGCAAATTCCCGCAACATCTAATACCGGAAAGGGTGGAGATATGAGCAGATTTTATACCATCAAAACAAACCGCTTGCTAATAGTATCCGTGCAGTGGTTTACAAGCTACCATGCTAACACTCAATTTAACGTTGCGACTACATATAACGAGATTGAATATATCTGAAATAAGTTTAATTGTGACTTTAATTTATTTAGTAAGTGATTAAGATCGGCAGTAAAACCTACCTGCTCAGATTCCTTTGTTTTTTTTAAATGTATGACCTCTGAATATCACAGCACCACAGCTGGTGGACCTTCGATGCTTTCAGGTGCTCATTAAAGCATCGTAAAATAAAATCTCAAGCAGTGGAATGGGAACGGTCAGGAAATAAACCTAGTTGGCGTTGATGTAATACACTGTGTTTTTTTTTAAGGAACAAAAAAGACATACACTATCACTGTACGGGACTCACGAGAACCGGAGATGCCACAACGATAAAGTAACAATACTTCTCACAAGAAATATGTAGACCCAGAAGCATTCACAGAAATGTTTAATAAGCCTACGTTTCTGCATTGCTAATCGTTTATTCCTAAAGTTCATACAAAAAAAATTCTGATCTAGTTGTACATTTCGTATTAATATTTTTATGTAATACATAAAGAAACATAAATTAACAGCATAAATTACGAAAATAATGCTTTTCAAAAGTCCATGAAAGCACCACCGCGTGTGACCAGGGGGGCTGTGCTTGTGACGCAGAGCGCGCGTGACTGGAAATTCCTGGGCGTGACAGGTAGTTAAGGACGTGATTGGTTTAAAAACAGCTGCCTTAGGGTCATTTCATACAAATAAAATGAAATAAAATATGCTGGCTACTATAAATAAGTGTATTTCACACTTCCAGATATGAACTATTTTTAACATGTATTGATTAAAAATTAGTTAATATATATTAATCTCTATTGAACTGAATTAATTAATCTAACAACGTATTTGTATGTGCCATTCTTTACTTTAGTTGGAGGTTATATCTACTAATAAGTAAAATAATCCATACATTTTAAATTATCTCTATGAAGCATAAAGAAAACTGTGACAGTTCAAATTCATGGTTTGCATGAATGTTATGGTAGGACCACATCGGCCACGGGGTGGAGATGTTAATCCATACTACCGTGATAAAACCAACAAGGACAGGGAGACCGTTTCTTCACCTTCTCCGTCTCCCCCTCTTTCTCGGCTCACCGAAATATACCTGAGAACATAATAAAGGGTAACAAGCGGCAACAGAGACCAGTAAATGTTGCTTAAACATTTGTGCAATTACTGCAGGCTACTTAATCATCGCTGCACAAATGCACGGGCTTATGTAAAGGGCTTATACCTCTTAAGACAATAATGGTCACCTGGAGAACAAATGAGCTGGCACTAATACTCCAGAGTTGTCCATTAATGCAGCCGTGAGGCGGACCAGTGAGCGTCTGTCCTAGCGCGTGGAGCTCAACACTGACACAGCAGGTAATGTTGTCACGCTTTATTCTCCTTTATTTTGAACACAATGTCATGAAATTACTGCTTTTATTTCACGGCAGAAGGAAGTAACTTCAGACTGAAGTTGAAGTTAAATGACATAGAAGTTGGTACTTATTGCAACATTACTTTGTGAGCAAGTTTACCCTGATGTTCAGACAGTCGACAAGAACAAAATAATATCTTCGTCACGTTTATATGAACCATCCGTGTCGCTGTCCATGGTGCTGGGTAAACTGAAGCGCATTGGAGTCAAGTAAACATGACTCTTGTTCACACTTAAAGATGAGTTATTTTCTTCTCTATTGTATTTTCTTCTCTTCAAAGTCCCATACTGTAAGCCGAGAGAGTATCAAAATTGGTGCATTTTTAGCATATTATTTTTAACATTTGAGCCTGCTTACTCATCAAAGAGTTTTCTTTTCACAGCAGATATCCATTTAATTAAACATGACCCCAGAGGAATCACCATATACCACTGACTTCTGTGCTGACAGGTCCAGCCTCTCAGATGAAACACTGGCAAAGAGGCACCAAGACTAATGAAGAGATGGTTTCAGAGGACACTGGCAGATAACATCAACACTAAGAGGAAGAAATAAAAAGATCTTACAAATATTGGAATTCTACTCCAGAGACTATTGTTTGGTTAGACAGTTTTTTGGAAAACCACTATCAGCTCACTTAGGAGGATTTCATTTAGCTTTATTTACATTTTTGAGGGATTTCTAGTGAGATGAGTGTTGCTACAAACAGATTTCCAGATTTCCTGCTCTAATGAGAAACAACACCATTTTTGTAAGCTAGCTTTCACAAGCAAATGCAAAACAACCCAGTTCTCCGCCACAGCTGTATTTCACCACCTCTTCCCCAAATCTTAGTACTGTCCCTTTTCCAACTGGCTAAGTGATCCTGGACATACTTCTGCCTGGATGACTGACAGAAGAAACATACCATGGCTGACTCCTTTCACCCCCCTGCCTGGAGGGAGATGACAAATGGAGGGGGGAACCCCCACTTCAACAATGGAGGACATAATGGGGGTTCTCACAGCACCATGCGATACATGCTGAAGAAGCAGCGCCACAGACACAGGTCGTCCTCACCTATGGGCAGGGTCATTCTCATCAATGCGCCTGTTGATGGTGAGGTTTGAAAGCAAAAGCAGTCCTTTGTTTCCATGGTAGCACAGAGAGGATGACTGGCAGCTGAAGCACATTCAGGATAGGCTGTCGGTCTGAAATTAAGTTTAGGTCAGAATAAACTGGTACTGAAGGGTCCTGAGATGAAACACTTTTTCAGTTAATTAATATTAAAATTTACTGGCTTTCTTGAGTTTGTGTTATAGCAAGCTCAATATCTTTGAATTTATTACCGTTGGCTCTGAAAATGGCTGATGGACACTTTCAATATTTTCTCACATTTCATAGGCTTCAGAATCCATTAATTAAATGAGAAAAGGATATATATATATATATATATATATATATATATATATATATATATATATATATATATATATATATATATGCCTCGACTAAACCCAACAGTCTTGGGACATGTGTGAAGTTGGAGAGAAGCAACTTTATGTCCACTTTATGTGCATGCCAGGCGTGCATTAAATTGCTATTTTAGTGGCCTGTGTTTGCCTGGTTGAGCGCATATCTTATTTATGTTTTCATGCATCTAAACATTCACCAGTTTACCAGTTTGCAGAACTTAAAGTACTAAAATAGAAATGAGAATGCTTTAAATTTATGCTATCAATATGTTTTATTTATCAGTTGACCTTTAAACAGAAAAGTGCTCATCATCTGGACAGTTTCAAACAGCTGAGCTCTTGAGCTCCTTCCACAGGTCTTCTGTGAATTCAATTCAATTCAATTCAATTCAGTTTTATTTGTTCAGGGACAATGCACATTAATGAACATTTCTGTAAATGAGCCAGTTTATAGCTGATCAGCTAATTTTCAACTGTAGTCCCTGGGCAGGATATTAATTGCCTAGAATAAAAACATACAAATACATATAACATAACAATTCAGGCTGCCTCAGTGACCTCTCTCTGTTCAAATAATTCCTGTCTGACTCCATGACCTTTAGATCTTTAGGGGGTCATGCTCTCCAACTCCACAAGGACACCTTGTTTTTCTTCAAGTCATAATTTCTTCTAACTGCCATAATCCTTGTAAATAGTTGGCTGTCAGGTTGTGTAGACATTTTAGTCTGTGTGTTTAGTGGTTTTATATGTTTGCAGGAGGGGAAGATGGTGAAGACATTCACACAGTCACAGTAGATAAGAGCCCAGATGGGCGTCTGGGTTTCAGTGTCCGCGGAGGCTCTGAACATGGACTTGGCATATTCGTCAGTAAAGTGGAGGATGACAGCTCTGCAGGTAAGGTGGAACTGTATGTGTTTGTATTGTCACTTTAAGTGTGCTTACATCTAGGCATGTTGTGGTTTGTTTACGTGTGACATTTGCTTTTGTTTATCATGCTGAGAACCACCTGTGACTTCAGCGCAGGCTGGGCTGACAGTGGGCGATAAGCTGGTGGAGGTGAATGGGGTCAGTCTGGAGAGCATCACCATGAGCAGCGCTGTGAAGGTCTTGACGGGCAACAACAGACTGAGGATGGTGGTGAGACGAGTGGGCAAGATTCCCTGGCATCCGCTACTCCAAAGAAAAGACCTACATGGTGAGCTCATTCAGCTCCGTGGGGCCCAAGCACAAATACAACTGCTAAAATGGTTAAAATGCCTATCCTTCTAAACTAAATATTGTCGTGAAAAAAATGCCTATCTATCTATCTATCTATCTATCTATCTATCTATCTATCTATCTATCTATCTATCTATCTATCTATCTATCTATCTATCTATCTATCTATCTATCTATCTATCTATCTATCTATCTATCTATCTATCTATCTATCTATTACTGTGTCTTAGTTACTGCAACCGCCTTCAAAACTGTTTCGATTAGCATATTGACTGGCTTTAGCTCAGCTGGTAAATGGAAAGCAGTGTTTTAGAAAGGTGCAATGCATGTATGTATTTCATGCATACCTTTGTAGGGTGGATCTGATTCACCGGCGGATGGTCATCGAGGAAAGCGGTCGTACACCTTCAGAGGCCAGTTCAGACAGTGCTCTCCGCAGGATTGTGCATCTCTTCACCACATCAGACGACTACTGTCTTGGCTTTAACATCAGAGGAGGCAAAGAGTTTGGACTGGGCATTTATGTTTCCAAGTAGGAACAAAGAAAAAAAAAAGAACTGAAACATAATTAACTTAGTCTTTTTTTTGTTCCCAAAGAGACAGTTTCAGATAAACAACATTATTTGATTTATGTAAACTCATTTAAGCAGCAGGGTGTTGCAGTATGGGGGATGCAGGCTCAGCCCACCCTGCTGAGGTGTCCTTGAGCTAAAAAGAGGCAGAGCTGCTGCAGTAATTAAATACCATGTCATAGTCTACTCTTCAGATTTGTGTTCTGGTTTTAAATATATCTGTGAAGATTGCTTGTGCTTTTAGTCAGAGTAACATTTCTACATACATATTAAACAGTGAACGAGAAAAGAAGCATCCAATTTATCTTAAATACTTCATATCTGAAAATGAAAAGTATAAAATGACACAGAAGTGTTGATAGTTATGAACATTCTGTCTTTATATTCTAAGTGCTTGTGGTTTCATCAGTCATGCTTCTTCTAGGCTGCTGATATTTATTAGGCATCTGCATCTTTTATTGATATTTTGTTTGTTTTTTGTTTGATGTGTCTGTGAGCCTTTATGCATCCTCTCTTCAGGCTGGACCCAGGTGGGCTTGCAGAACAACATGGTATCAAAATGGGTGATCAGATTCTTGCAGCCAATGGGGTGAGTTTTGATGACATCACCCACAGCAATGCAGTAGAAGTCTTGAAGAGTCATACCCATGTCATGTTGACAATCAGGGTAAGTGACTAGTGTATGCATTTTCTCAAGCCACACTAATTTAAGAGTTTTTGAATAAATAAGGAATCAAATGTCTGTGATGGTATAAGTCAAAATTGCAGTTCTCCTCAGCAGTTTTATAAACCTGAATTTCAAAGTTAAATTTACCCCTACTCCTCTTACTGTCCCTGTTTTCTGCAAATATGCTCCTGTTAACTCCGGTGTATGTTAGTGGATCAGCAACATCCAGCATGTAAACAAGTCACACCAGATATTTTTCAACTGGAAAACACAGCAGCATCAGTGAATGTGTCATACTTATTAAAAGATGGGAGGAGCTTATGTGAAAGTGTGCTTGACAACAGTTCTGTTCATATCAAAGACAAGAAGGTTTCCTAGATTTTATAATGGTTTCAAGAATCCTGAACCAATCTGTTTTAAGAAGCAAAGAAATGGAAAGGGGTAATAAGGAGAATCTCTTGACTTCAACTGCAAATATAGATTATAAGATTTTGACCAAAATAGAAAGAATGAAAGTCAGAATAACTTCTGCATCCAATATTCATCTTGTGGAAAAAAAACCCACCTCCAAAAAAGGGTGATCTTTGTCTATATCTGCTGGAATGTAAATGAGCAACAATTTAATACTAGTCAGATAAATAATAACACAGATATTCATGTATCAATTCTGTGTTTGGAGTTTGTAATATATTCAGAAAACCTGATACAGAAGAGTGCTTCCACAAGTCCTTCTGTGTTATAGTATGAACTACCCTTGTTTAAATTTAACTGCTGATTGGAGCTTTGAGTGCCGCCACAATAACTGTCACCTTGTTAAACAACAATGAGCCCTGACAAAGCAGCAGACAGCTGGCTTACAGTGCTTGAATCCCTTATTGTCTAGGTGTCAGTATCTGCATGCCTGTGTGCAATACCATGCCACTTAACCCTTATCATTTCTAAGTAAAGGATTTGTATGTATATGCATGTCCGTGTAGAATAGGTGTGTTGTTCAGTGTGCTCAAGTATGTGAATGCGGGCTCTCTTAGCTCATTTTACTCTTCTGATCTCAGGTTCCATGTGTGAAAACAACCAGGGACGACGTTCATTATTCAAAGGCAGTCTGGGATCAGGTTATAATCAGCAGAAAGCCTAATTTTATACCTTCCTCCTGTCGTGTATTAGGTCCATTTATGGACAAGGGACACAGAAAGTTGAGAAAAGATTGGCCTCATGTATTCAACTGCCTCACACCTGGACATTTGAGGCTTATATCGAGATAAACCTCATGTATTTTCACTTTGACCTCAAGCTGGGTATTTTTGAGACAATCCCTTTCATATAGATTCGAGAGGCTGTGGTACACTGATCTTGATGAAACTTGGCAAGCTTCCCTTTTTTAAAAAGAAGGTTTGCATTATATATGTTGACATCCAGAACATTACTATTATTTTATCATTCTATACTAGAGTGATAAAATTACACTTAAAAGATGTCAACAGAATAGAGTAGAGTAATCTATAAGGTCTGAGAGTGACACAGACACATTTCTTGTCATTCTGTTGGCTGTTTCACAGTGAGGTTGTCACTCACCCATTGAAGCTATTTATTTGGTACGTCTATGCTATCGACAGGAGGGACCCTAGCAAGTTAGCAACACTTTCTCAGCAACTAATTATGCAATTTGTGTGTGTATATTTGCCTTTGAGGCCATGACACGTTGGAAAAATGTGGAGGAAATTTTTTTAAATAATGAATCATGACTTATTCAAAAAGCCTAACATATGTACATGTATTTATTTTGTTTTTGTTGCACTTTCACAGGAAGCTGGGAGATATCCTGCCTATAAGGAAATGGTGGCAGAGTATGGTTGGCTTGACAAGTGTATGTATTTAAAGAGGCAATGACATGAAAAGAGACATAAAAGAAAATTACCTGCACTGAATCAAACAGGAGAAAATGAGGGGAAAATGAATGAAGATTTGGTCAGATTATTTAGACTTTTTTTCATTCTCATCTGTGTTTGATTTCTACTGGAACAGAATATTGGTCATGTATATCCGGCTTATCCTAAAACCCTGTCAATCGGTTTCTTAACTGGGTTCATATTCCATGTTTTTCAGTTTGACATGAGTACTTCTCAAGACAGCAAGGGATTAATTCAATGTACTTAAAGGCAGCTCAGTCGTTCAGAACAGACCATGATCTGACATCTGGGTCAAGACATGGAGTTGGTCTAGATTTTATTAAGAACAAAAAGGAACATGAGATCTCCTGCTCCATGTTCTGCCCCTCAGAATGTTACTGGATTATCAGGATATAAGTGCTGATAGTCTGCTTTGTCTGGATCAAAGCCTATGTCAAAGAAATTAGTTTTAATAAGTTTTTTTCTGCATTGAAGTGTGTGTTTTCTATTCCCATAGAAACTTTGAAAGTCAAGTTTCATGTGTTTCATTTTGATAATAGTATCTCAATTAAACACGAATGTAATTATGGATTGTTTTCCACAGTAGCCAATGGCGCTCCTGCACCATCCTCTCAAGGTTCAGACTCCAACTCTTCTGTGTCCTCACTGTCCTCCAGCACTCCACTCAGCTCCCTCAATGGTCTCTCGCAGGTCCTTTTCCCTCCTATCTTTGATTCTGAGATGGTAGATGTCGCCATCTCCACAGAGGACCACTCCCGAAGTCCAAGTAGCAATGAACGAACTGCTGACACTGCCATACAGACTGACCCCCAAGCTATAAATTATCCGGACCACACATCACCTAACGGGTCACACTGTGACAGTCAGGTCACCACAGAAACCAGTCGGACCTGTTGGTGAAACAGTGCTTCTGAAGGACACAGTTATACGTGGGAAAGGAGAGGGGCCAAGGGACATGAGAGGAGCAAGAGAGGGAGGACAGGGCCAGGTGAGGACGCTGTCAGCTAGGGACCAGAAAGTGGAGAAACACTCACCTAAGACAGAAGCACTGATGGCTCTGAGCAAACCACGGAAGCCAATCAGACGTTCCCAGAGCCACATCACTGTTTCAGGTGAGTATTCCTCGTTTGTTGAGAGAGAAATTGTGGCTATAAGGTGCTTCTCCAGTCTAGGGGTTTTAATTAAGATTCTATGGTACAGAGTAGCTATTTTTTTTAAAGAGTTGATCCAGGAGATTTCCTCCTATCTATCTCTCTCTCTCTCTCTCTCTCTCTCTCTCTCTCTCTCTCTCTCTCTCTCTCTCTATATATATATATATATATATATATATATATATTATATGTTTCATCCTCTTGCTCATCCAGGCGTTGTCTCTTTTTAGCTCGGGTGCTCTACCAGTGGTCTGGGAGCCTGAGGGTGCTCCGCAGGATTTTAGCTGTTCCCACCAATGCTCTTCTGGACAGAAATCTCAGATGTTGTTCCTGGCATCTGCTGGAGCCACCAATCCAGCTTCGGGGTTACAGCGCCCAGTGCCCTGATCACTATTGGCACCACTGCTGCCTTCACACTTTGACCTTAGCATTTCTTTGGCTTTTCATGTTCCATCCACCACAACTGCTATCCTCTGATGTTTATCCACCACCACGATGTCAGGCTGATTTGCCATCACTAGTTTGTCAGTGTGGGACATCAAGTCCATACTCGGCACAGATGTTCCTCTGTATATGCCTGCTACCTGGTTGTGGTTCTCCATGTTTGCTTTGCCTGCCAGCATCTTACACCCTGGTGTGATGTGGTGTACTGTTTCAGGGGTGTCTTTGCTCAGCCTTCATCCAGGGTCCTGTCTGGTGTGGTAGACTGCGGTCTCTATCAGTCTCGTGTTTAGAGCCTATTCTTGTGCAGCCATGATCCACTGATCATGCCTCTGTGCTATCTTTCAGACCAGCTTTTTCCAGCCATTGGTATGTTTTTCTGATGTCATCTACCTCTTCAATTTGGTGGTGGTACATGTAATGCAGAAGCCTATCTGTCCATGATAACCCCCCACTTACTGTGCAGGCTCAGGATGCTGGACTTAGGGTGAAACCCTCCATGCATTGTGAGAAGTTTCCTTATCTCAACATCAGCAGCTTGCATCTCTTCTAGTGGCCAGGATATTATGCCAACGGGAGATCTGATTACTGGTAGGGCATGGGTGTTGATTGCCTGGATCTTGTTTTTCCCATTCAGCTGACTCTTCAAGACGTGCTTCTCCCTCTGAAGGTATTTTGCTGTGAGCAGCTGTAGCAGCTGGTTCATTTGTGCTGCCAGCCATTCATGGAGCGCAGTTTGCTTCTTGAGCCAGTAGGTGTGAACCATGTCAGGCCTTAGTGCTGTCCAGCTCTTCATTTTTGACACTTTTCTGGGATGTCCTCCACAGTGACGACTACTGGATCTTGATCTGGAAGGTTGCTGAGCTCTCCTTGTATATATAAGCAAATTGACAGCGTGGTCAGTGCCAGTTTTTATCAGTTACGGGTTTTAACAAAAGTAAAACCATTCTTAAATCGCTTTTATAAGCTCAAGAATTGATTATTGTAATAAACTGTATGTTGATGTCTCCAAGTCATTACTCAACCGTCTTCAGCTGATCCAGAATGCCGCTGCACACTTTTTAACTAACGCTCAACATCGAGAACACATCACCCCAGTTTTATTTGCCCTTCACTGGCTTCCTGTTTGATTGATTGATTGGTATCCACCAGCCGCTGAGTGTTGGAATTATATGTCACCTCCTTTTCCCAGATGTTCTTCCAATATTGCTCCATCTCAGCCTCTGGTGGGTCTGCTGCCTACCTTTACTGTCCTGCCATTGAGAGTAGACCTTGGAGAACATCCTGTTTATTCTCCTGGTCTCTACTTCCCTGGTGTATCTCTTTAGGCGGGTGGCTAGGGCTGTGAGCCTTTGTTTGGCAGTTTTCCAGTGCCTCTGCTGTGGACAGTTTGCTATATTTATTGGCAATAAGCTTTATTTTATTTTTTAAGGTGAGATTTACACTAAATATGTGTTACTGACAAGTGCTGATGTTAAAAGTGTTTGAACAACAAATGTTATGGCACTTTGTTCATATGGCAGCAGAACATTTAAATAAAAGTGCATTTTACACAATTTTTTAATTCATTATTTGATTTTGCATATACAATGCAATTAATTGTGATTAATCAGGGAAATAATGCAATTAATTGCAATTAAAATTTGAATCGTTGCCCAGCCCTAATATATATATATATATATATATATATATATATATATATATATATATATATATATGTTCCTGTGTTTCAAAACACGGAAACAGTATAATCTGTCTTTGATATTGTAAATGAATGTAATTATTCTGCACTCTGTTCCAGAGGCAGCATAAAAACTAAAGCACATTGTTTCACACTGAGATACTAAGATGATAATGCCATGCTTAATAGTGAAATGATGATCAGGTCAGCTCTACTTTTAAAGCATTCATAGATCTTTTAGACCCTTCGTCCCTCTTTGACTCCAGGATATAAGCACCCACACCCCGCACGGCTGATTTAACTCCTGGCAGAATTTCCTCATGAGCCCATAGTTGATGTTGACTCAAATTAATCATTGCTCTTTACGCTCACTTGTTGTATTCCTGTGAGAAATGAATAAGAACCAGCATATGGAGAAATATCTATCTGAGCCTTGCAGGGGTGGTTGAGTTATTACCCTTTCACTTAGAATTTATCCAACTCAATCAAACCTCCAGGACCTAACGGGTGCCTGGGGCAAAGCTGAAGGCTGACTGGATATTTGTTATGTATGCAGGAGCCTTTACTGTATTGCTCTCTATAAATGGGGCGTGTTCAGGTTGGTGTAGCTGCAATTTATCAGTACGACTGTGTTTATCTCCACAGTGGCAGATTTACTGCATTGAACAGAGGAGCTGACTGGAAGAGAAATGAATGTCTGTGCCCATAGCGGGGAGTTTGTATTACCCAATTTTATTGGCCAACAGTCAACATTGAGTTGCAGAAAGACTAATGAATTATTTTTAAAAAACCATGCACAGATATGCAAAATGTCCTAGTATTGCAAAGGATCAGCAGATTTCCTCTGAACCAAAAATGTGTAACAGCAGCAAAGGTTTAGTAATATCACTCCTGCTGTAAATTTGGCAGGTGAAAGTTTGTGCAGCTGTAACAAATACAAATACATCTGCATTAACCACATTCTGTTTGTTTATTAAGTGAAGCTATTTTGTCTGTTTTTTCACCTTTAGAAGACAGAGAAAAGAAGAAGAAGAGACAACAGAGGGACAAGAGCACAGCAGAGGGTAAAACCAGCCTGCAGCGCTCCAAAACCTTTGTCAGCCTGTTGTTCAAGAAAGACCGGCAAAGAAAAGAGTCGCCCCAAGTCACCATGTCACCATGCTGACAGAGGTGAGAATAAAAAAAGCATAAGGTTAAGACCGAATTTCCTTCTCTTTTGCCATGTTTTATACAGAATTCATCAGAGATGTGGGCAACAACTAAACAGTGTCAAATGAGTGACATGACTACATCCATCCATCCATCCATTATCTATGCCCGCTTTACCCTGTGCAGGGTCACGGGGATCTGCTGGAGCCTATCCCAGCTCTCTTTGGATGAAAGGCAGGGGTACACCCTGGACAGGTTGCCAGAACATAGCACAAACTCCTGATGATACATGTTTTTCTTTACATGGGTTTCCACTTTTATATATAGACAAAATTTAATTAATTTAATTTTATAAAGGGTGAGTAAAGGTTGCATTGACGCTTTCAGTGATTGATCAAACTCTCTGAGCGCTGTAGGTGCTTGCACTGCTCTGGTTCCAAAGCACTTGCTATAGTCTTTAGGTAGTCTTTAGTTCAGCAGTGGACTGTATCTCTGGTCTGCTGCCTGCTCACTGGTTTAGTGTTTAAAGGGACTTCAAGTCTTTTAAACAACTATAAATAGATAGAGTTAGTTTGGTTCTTTTTTAATGAGGTATAATGGTTTGACAGTGCAGTACCTCAACAAGTTAAACCAGTGAAACTGAAGTTTTTTATGGTATGTTGAGAGTGCTGGGGACCTCTTTGGGATGAACATCTGCCTTTGGTTCATGAATAGCTGGGAAAAGCTCCAGCAGATCTTTCTAACCCTGAATAGGAATAAGCAGGTATAGATACAGTACATCATGGATGGATGGATCTGGCTTTGAAAAACTATTGGTATGAAATGAGTTTACAGCTCTGATGGTCCTATATTGAGTTCAGGCAGGTTAAATGCATCAGCATGTTGTGTTTGATTTGTTACTTCTGTATATGGGCATGCTTTTTGCTATCTCACCATTAAATATATGTCTGCATGATATGGATGTGAGAGTATTGTGCTCGTATGTTGTTAGCTGGATGAAGGCAGTAACTTTGTTAGTGCCTTACTAGGACATCTAGGAGATCCTATTTATGAAACTTAAGTACACTTAAACCACTGACCGTCTGACTGGTAGACAACCGCTCGGTCTGCTGAACCACAGCTGCCCACTGTTAATGTTATCTGCATATTTTCAATTTTACGTGTTTTGTCTTTTGAAATGCAATCCCTAGACAAAGAGCAAAGTCGGCCATTCCAACTCTTCACCTCTCCAAGGGAGTCCCGTGCTGGCAGCCCGCTGCCTCGTCCTGAGACCCTGCAGCATGTGGACGACATGGCAAAGAAACTTCTCAGCCCAGACGAGGCAGCAGCTGTGATGAGACACTGTCAGCGGGTGGGTTATTGATCTGAAACTATTACCTAACATCACTCCTTTCTATGTTTTGACCCTTGAATGAATTGGCATCAGCCATATTCTTTGCAGGTTTAAACAAGCTTTGTGTCATCTATCCGATCTTTCTGGCCACAGACGTGTTACAAAACAGCTTTGGTCTGTCATTTAAGATTAGTATCAAATATCATGCACAATCTGATCCTCCTGTGATTGTCTGCCCTATCCTATCTCTAAATGTCTTTGGCAACTTGACCATCCTTTTGCCTCACTCCAGCAGTAGACTAAGTAGACGTTTGGTCTACTTTGAGGGCAGTGTAACTTATCTGTTTACGGGGTAATTAGATAAAAAAACAGAAGAGTGTAGAGGTGCACTTGGATAAGTAATTATTTCAAGGAAAAGCAGATTATCACGCGCACTGTCCTTGGAAGATGTCCGGATGTGCAGTCTTGGGTATACATAAAACAAAAAAAAAAAGAAACAAAAAATTACAAAAAAAAAGAAAAGATGTGGATCACACATTTCTCATTATGGATGTGTATTTTCAGCGCTGTGCATACTGCTGCAAATGCATGTTTCTGTCAGTCAACTCTGTTAATGCAGGCTTATTAAAAATAAATCTTCAACAAAGGCAAACTGTCCTTAGATCCATTCATAATTGAAGTGTTTCTTAAGTTACGAAGTGCTCCTTGTGATTTGTAAATTAAAGTTGCTGCCAGTCTTGTCCTTGTTTGTGCACTGATCAAAACTTCTCCTGCAGTTTTTGTCTGACACTGTGATTGAGGATTTGGTGCGTCCCCTTTTGGCAATTTTGGACAGGCCAGAGAAATTGCTACTTCTCAGAGAAATAAGGTGACGTGCAGAGAGTAATACTTGTTATTCACTTGTATTCATACTGTTTAAGTACTGGCTGACTGACTGTGATCATTTGTTTTGCAGAATGCTGATACCTACCACTGAGTTGGGTCGTTTTGACAGCATGGTGTTGCCTTTTGAACTGGAAGCATATGATATCCTCAAGAATCGCTCTAGTAGGCAGAATAATGTGTTATATATGATTTTTTTTTATTTATTTTGCTTTTTCCAGTGAACTGTTTGAAATGAAATGAAATGAAATGAAATGAAAAATACTTTATTAATCCCAGAAAGGGAAATTCAACACTGCAGCAAGGGCTCTTCTTCTCTTTTTTTTTCCAACAACAGATAAATGACAGCAATAACAATAATATTAATTGATAATAATAATAGTGGATTTTATGTCTTGTTGTGGAGGCTGATGGCAGCTGGCAGGAATGATCTTCTGTATCTTTCCGTCTTGCAACGGACCTGAAGAAGCCTCTCACTGAACACACTCTGTTGTTTGATCACTGTGTATATGCTGGGGCGCCGAAAAGGGGGGGTAAAGAATACGGATTATAGGGGCCCATGATTGAGGGGGGCCCAAAGAGGCCCCTAATGATGATCAAAAATAGCATCAACAAATTTCGCCGCTGTGTTGGGGGGCCCTGTAAAGATTCTTTTCATAAGGGCCCAAAATCCCTAGCGGCGCCCCTGTGTATATGTAAAAGAGAGAAAGTTTTCGTAGAGGGAAATCTACAAAAAAAAAAGGATTACAAGACACAAAGAAAAATGTTTTTATGCAAACCAGTGACATTTTTTTTTTTTTTTTTTTTAGTTCGTTCTCCAGTTTTGCGCTCCCCTCGCAGTGGAGCCCCTCGACGTCACCTCATCACCCCAGTCCCAGGTATGTGCGTATCTCTTCTCCCGACATCTCTGTGTTTGGACAATTGCTTTTCTCTCATTCTGCGTTAAACACAAAGTGGTAGAGGATTCAAGTAGAGATGGAACAAAAATGATGAATGACATTCTTAAAATACCACTGAAAAAAGTTGAAGCACAACTAACCCTTAAAGCATTTGTGCTGGCATGGATGTCACTTCATCATTACCAAAACGGTTTAAGCAGTTCCCTCATTTAAATATCTGCGAGACACAATCAATACTGATTTACTTTAGACTTCAGGGACCTCATTCTCTGCAGTCAAGAGACAAGAGTCAAATTATCAACATCAAAGCAGAAACAATCAGACTATCATTGAGGTCTGTAGCCCTCTTCTCACCTCATCTAGCCCAGAATACTGAAATCTCTAACAGAAACTCATGCAGGTTGAGTTGCTTTGTGGGTAATGGAGTTTAACATTTTTTTTTAAAAAAAGAATGAGAGAAGTTAAAAAAAATAATTATATTCAACCAGAAAAGGTTTCAAATTGCTATTTGCAAAAGTGACACTATATTTATATATATATATATATATATATATATATATATATATATATATATATATATATATATATATATATATATTTATTTTTTTTTTTTTTAAACTACCTAATATATGTAAGTAAACAAAAAAAAAATGTTTTGCTGCTGTATTTCCTTAGATGTTGATCTGCTGTGTTGATGAATAAGCCACTTAAAATACTGTGCAGACAAGTGGGAGCGATCCAGCATTCTCTGTAATACCATTTTGTCTTACTAGAAGCGCCCCTGTGCTGTGTTTTGTGGTTTGTAGTGCAGAGCTTCCTTTTGTGTATTTCTTTTATGTAGCTCAGACATAGCTAAGAAGCAAATGAAGCATAGTTTAAGTGAGATGGAGCTGAAAGATGTTGAGCAACAGCAGTTTTTACAGACACTGCAGCAATCTTTTTACCCAGTTTGAAAACATTAAAGAAGTTGTAGCAATGAGAAATACTTAGAAAGAAATGCAACGCTACCAGGCAGACCAGTCACATTTGTTGTGATCTTATTCTGGTCCGGTCTCGTGCTGAGATACATTTCTGGGGAGTTGTATGTCAAACTACAGTGGTGTTTATGTCATAGTTTCCTACTAGTTATGTCACTGGTTGAACATAGAAGCATAAATCACGTTTCCCAGCAGGAGCTGACACATGAACTTTTTCATGATGTGCTGCCCTCATCTGATTTGGAGTGGTGTTGTTTCACAGTGTGGCTTTAAAGCTAGATATTATATGTCAACAGTGTGTTTGAAGATGAATAAATAACATAAATACATATTTGGCCCATCAGTTGAGGTAGTTTTCCAGTTTTGCTCAGTTAATGTGTAAGTTAAAAAACACTGGCTCTAAAATCTGCATCTGCCAGAGGGCCATCACAATAAGACCAAACATAATTTGAGGCAGAAAAATATTCCGTTTATTACTTCACATAGCAGTACCAGGTAAAATATACAAGATGTCAGTGCAGTAGAGCGGGGGATGCTTTTAATACTCATCTCAGACTCGAGACTTAACTGCAGTTCCCATCTATGGGCCACAGACAGGTTACACTGCCCTCCACTGGTGAGTGTGGTTAAATGTGTAATCATCAGAAACTGTGCATTCAGAACTTTTGGGTCTCCAGAAAATTGGGATGAATAAAGTGAGGACATGCTAGTCAGTGAGTAAATGCACAAAACAACATCCTTGATGGGGGTCACATATGTGTGATCATTTTGCTGCCAACAGGAATCAGATGTTCTCTGTTCTCTGCAATCAGGTGGGATAAATATGCACACACATTGATTTCAGCACTGGCAACCTGCATAAATAAGATGCTTTTTTATGTTTTTAGCAAAACCCCAATTTTGTGCATACACTCAGAATAAAGCTCCTCTGCTTCAAATTTAATCTTTTTTTTTAATCATCAAAGCCCTACATGTGATCAAAATGCATTTCCAAACTGTTCTAGGTCTTACTTACAGTATATACTGTACCTACCTGCAGGATTAAAGCTGAATTGACTGTAATTGTATTTTTACAGATTACAGGGGTGGATTCCACCTGCAGCCAGTCCACAACACACCTCGGGAGCATCAGCTTATTGAAGAGTTTGAAAGACTTCGTCTGGCTAGCCAACAGTCAGGCCATGTTCCACCTTCTCGTGCCTTCACGCCCCTCCTAGATGTACCTGTGGACAACTATACATCCTCCACCCTGCGGTCCCGCTCCCCAAGTCCATCGCCCACTCACAGTTTCCTTCTTGCAGAATCACCTCACAGCACCCAACGTAGGCACCAGCTTCACCACTCCCCTATCAGGAGAGAGAATGGGGCTCCGCGGTATGACCAGGTCTCTCTACTGTCTGTTTCTGACCGTGGAAATGCCATTCATGAGCGAGGGAGGTCACCTGTGAGGAATGGGCACAGGAGAGCAAGAAGGGAGGAGAGTCCTGACAGCATATATGGCAGACAAAGCAGACAGGAGGGCTACACTGAAGTCAGCGTGCAAGTTCCCTCACAGCAGAGAATGAGGTCCCCTCTGGCTGATGTGTTTGATTCCCAAAGAGAGAAGAGCCCCTGTACAGGCAGAAGGAGCTGTCAGGAGGAAAATGGACACCCTCAAAATGGTCAAGGGGTGAAAAGAAGAGAAACTCTACCATCTGATGAATATGAAATCACCACTTTGACTATCTCCAAAGCCAAACAGTCGCTGGGTAAATTTAAAAAAGAAACACGCACAAGTGTTTTACAGCTTGAGTTTCAACGAGTTTCCTTCAAGTATTTCCAAAATAGCTTTTACTTTTGAAACACTTTTTCTCCAAGTGCTTGTAAGTGGACTAAAACTATTTAGTATCTGACACAGAACTGTTACCAGCAGAAATCGGAGCATTACTGCTAAATTCAAAAAGTTATTTTATGGAAATAGATGCTGTAAAAGAGAAAAGTAAAAGAGTGTATGGCTAGTTGCAGTCCAGGAGTCTGGTGTGCCTACTAGGCACACACGTGTGGGCCAAAAAAGTCAGGGGCCGCACTATATTTCACAAGCAACAAAGCGGGAAAAACAACCACGAACATGCATATCATCAATAAATTGACCTAGCACCATGATAAAGAAACATAATTTACTGTAGTTTCTACAAGGAGACATAAATTCACAACCCAAATAGCAAACAAACCACAGACACATCACAGCCAACAGAAAGAAACAAACTGACTAAAAATCAATACATTGTATAATACAATATCTATAAACATACACAAAACAACAAAATATAAAAATAACTCAAAGGTCAAAAAAAGACTGTAAAAGTTTCAATATTCTCAGGAAGAAATACAAAAGAACTTCAAAACAGGTCACACGAATGGACCACAAACAGACAAAAGGTAAACACAGAAAACAACTGTAACCACAGAACGTAGATCTTTACAAAAACCACAACTTTGTGTATTTCAAAGTATCTTGCTCCTCTGTGGTATGGACTGCATCTATATGGGAACTGTTCATTGATTGTCCAAGGTATGATACTGTCAAGCTATTCCTGCCTTTAATATTTGATTTCCATGTTTATTTACAGGTATTAGTATATCTGGAGGCATGGAATCTAAGGTCCAGCCTGTGATAAAAATTGAGAAAATCTTCCCCGGAGGAGCAGCATCTACCAATGGGGCTCTGAAGGTGAGCTTTCAAAACATCAGTATTTCACAGAATGTCTACGTTTCAGTTCCTCAGCAAAAGTTTGAGAATCCATGGCTCTGCTTAAAGACTGAGAAAAAAATAAGAGTTAAAAAAAAAAAACTTTCAGAAATATTGGAAAGAAAAGAATACAGACTTCATTCTTGATTGAAGTGCAGTGTATACCTGTCAGACCTCAACCTGTGTTAATGAGGTGCTGTTGCACTAAGTGAGCTTGTCTATGACGGAGAGGCTGAAAGTGTGCAATGAGTAGAGGAGAGAAGATGAGCTGAGAGCCGTCTCAGGTAGCGCATCACCTCCATTATTAATGAGGTACATGGATGCAGGTCTGCTAATGTACTGGTAATATATTAGCTGCCCAGATGCGTAACAGTTGTTCATGTACAGGTTTTCTCCACAAGCTAATTCTACGGCCTGAGTCAAAGATACAGCTGCCGAAGAGCAAATGCAGTGAAGAAACATGAAATAAAATGTGTGCGCTTGTGGTGGCCTGAAATCAAACACACAATATTAGGTCACTAATCTCATCGTGTGTGTTTGTGGGTCAGTTTGAACGTGTTTTTTGACTGCAATCTACTGCACATGTCTAAACCAGATTAGAGTGTCGAACCTTCGAATCCAGTATCTACTGAAACTTTCAAATTTCAAGAATTTAACTCTTTTTTTTTTGTGTATGTGTGTGCATGGCTCTCTATACTGATGTTCAAGCAAACACCACTTCTGTGATGACTCATATTGTGGTATTGTAATATTATTTGAAGGGGAAGGTATGAAAGAGTCCCAGGAAAAACAAAAAATAAAAGTCAGATTTCACAATTAATTTCCAATTAAATTTCAAGTCTATGAACATTTATAGAAACTGTTTAAGTCATTTTGTTGAAACCCTTCCAATGCCAGCCTCTTGGTGGAAAAATCAGTTGTTCTTCCAGGACTGTTAAAGAAATGTCAAAGTAACCGCCATTCTTTCTTATCCCTGCCACACTCACATCCTAAATCTGAGTGGCTGTCACCCAGTTGGGCCACACATATAGGCCGACTGGGTGCAACCTTTTGCTATCTGGTGTGTTACCTCATACCTCACAACTCAGCACGTTTGCTTTCCCATATCAGCTCCATGGCTCAGTGGTATCTTTTACCACTCTGCAGAGGGAAGTGAGACCAGGGTTGCTCAGTGTTAACATGCATCCTGTCTCCCTAGACCCTCATGATAACTAGCAAGGAATGTCATTTGATTTGTGAGCAACGGCAGTCACGCGTACATGGAGATTCCTTCCATAAGTACCTGCCGTCAGAAATCTAGAGCTGAGTGAGTCATGTCTGTGTTTAAGTAGTGGTCCAACAGGCGCTTTAAACAACAGTTGACTGAATTCCTGCAAAACACCTTTGACTTGCATCCTGTGATCAGAAAAAAAAAGTTAGCATTCCCGTGGGTTGAGGAGCATATTTAAAGATCTTTTCTCCAAATTAATGCAAGATTTAGGGTTAGATGGAAGGAATAAGTCTTGGGAGTGAAGACCAGAAATTCTAGTACATTTCTGAAAGATGTACATCTTAAGGTAAGAAGGGAGCAGGCCAAGAACAGAGGCATAATGTTGTGTGCTAAATAAGTTTAGCAATGAAGTGCTCCTTTGATCACTCATTTATAATACATACAATGCAAATTATAATTTTAACACAGAGGGCACAATATTTACTCGCTCCTCTGCAAGATATTCTAGTATAAATTAGTTTGCCATATGCTGTAGCAGTGTTTTGCAGGCAATGTTAATGTTGCCCATAACCTAGAAACGAGAAAACATCATAAATGTGCTTTGGAAATGGTTGTAAAGAGGCAGATTAGGTTGTGATGACTTTTCAGAAATAGAAAATCACTCTTTAATATCCTCTTTGGTTAAACTGATCTAAATCTTTTGATACAGTTTAGTAGGCTGAATGGCTGATGCTGAACACCAGACTGATGATTTGGAAGAAAAGCCATCAAGACGGACACTTAGACTCTTTTAAAAACAAAATGTGTGAATTTGGACTAAATAAGATAGGATAGGCTTTTATTCAAGTGGAGGATAAAGAAAAAAAATACTTGTCTTTGTGCAACATTTATGTTTAATGACTGAAAAGGAATAGGAAGTAGGGATAGGAAAAGAGATCATTTTCTCAAGATACAACAATAGCCACTGGCCTTGTGTGCAGATGTGTTACACGTTGGAAACCTTCACTGAAGTTGAGCCTATTGGGCAGGTGCATCCTCATCAAACGCTGACATGAGAGGAAGTTCCTTTCCTGAGGGCTCTCAAAAATCTTCTACTCTGCTTACATCCTGCAGGAAATGGAAAGCAAACGCTCACTACCCATGTGGACACATGCGGTAGTCTGAGCATATATTCTTTTTTTAACTGATCTTCTAATGCAACTTTATATGCACCGTTGTGACAACCCTTTGTGTGAATGTATTAATGTAACATTAGAGCTCCACTTCTCTCTGGTATAAATTAAGCTACCATGAGCAGGTTTTTGAGACTGTCAAGAATGTTTCTTTGGAAAAAACATGCAATGCTACAGGAAGACAGGGAAACTTACTTGCATGCAAATAATCAAGTAAGCCAAATCATTTTTTCTGTTCTATCGTATTTAACTCACCCCCCTTCTTGCTTTTGCCTGTACAGGCGGGGTATGAACTGTTGTCCGTGGATGGCGAGAGCCTGCAGGGAGTGACTCATCAGCACGCTGTGGACTTAATTCGCCGCGCCTTTAGCAATAAGGCCAAAGACCCAATGGTGTTTGTGGTCAAGATCCCTAAGGTCCCTACCAACCCCGCCAGCCCCAAGAGACCCGCTGAGTAAATTTTGTGTGCCTTACAGCCAGACCACTGCTCAGCCATGAATTACTGGAAAACCTGCAGCACCTTGGGACTGTATAAACTACTGGAGTCACTGTGGAAAAGTAAATATGGGATACATGGAGGTGGTTACGATGATCTTTTTTTTTTTTTTTTAACAAACAGATCACTTTTACTACAATTAAATATCAAATGAAGCCTGAATGTTGCTAGTATATGACTTTTATAACATTCTTAGTATTTTTACCATTCATTTTACCAAATTGCATATGTTGTGCTTGGGTTCATATAATGTCAACACGATTTCTAAAGGTCGTTCTATGATAAGATTATGAAAAAAAAGTAAAAGTGTGTCACTGTTTGACACATGGCAGCCTTGTCATGACCTGTGTGCACTGTCAGGAAGTGGAGCCAGTGGTCTGCTTTTTACACTTCTCAGCCCAGCAACCCTACAGGACTGCCAGAAGGAGATTACCCATGCCTGTGTTATGAGATTTATAGATTTATACCCAGATTAAAGCCCTGTATTATGTCAAAACTGTTTGGTTTTAGAGGATGTCTGAGGGGATTATTACAAAATGCAGCTCAGTATTTTTGGAGTTGCATTTTTTCTGGCAGACGTACTTGTGCTCTGAAGCAATCCGCCACTTTAGAGGCTTAATTACACCAGGCTATGGACAGAGATTAAGCAGACATGTGGAGGAGTTGGAAAAACATGTCAACAAGAAATGCGGGACATGGAGGCTGATGGCACGGTTTAAATCAGTGTAGACGAGGGGAGATAAGAGCTGGAGAATGTGGTGTGAATGGTGCCTTACTGCTGCAGAAAAGCAGAGATGGAAAACACAGATGAAGTGTTATTCAGAAATGATTTGAAGGTAAGATGTTTAAATCCCTGCATGCTATTAAAATTGAAAGATGAAAATATGTGTACAGTGGTATTTTAAAATTTGGGAACCATTTTATAAATAAATATGATATACCAAAACATCCCTGCAAATACAGAAAACCCCAGCCATGATACTGCCTCTACATTTTTTTTTTGGCTAGGAAGCACCACTTTCTTATTTCTAAACACAACATTCATGTCATTTGGCTTTCCTACTAAAAATAAATTGTGTAATTTACTTTTAAAAATGAACCGCAAACAGTATTTATTAAGCTGACTTTCTTTACACACTTCAAAACTCCACCCTCACCTTTCTCTCTGGCTGGTTTCCCTCTTCAAGCTCATGCCCTCTACCAGAGACCTCTATTGCTTTTGTGCTCCAATCATGATGATTAATGCTTCCCTGCAGTCCTTCAGGCCAGCCTTTTCCAACCGCTGGTAGGACTCCTCAGTGTCAACTACTTCTTCAGCCTGTCAGTGCTGCATGCCGTGCATGGACTTCTCTATCCATGATGGCTCCTTCTCTTGTTGAATTTCTGCTCCCTGAGACATTCACTTGCAATTCATAACTGGGGACCATTTTCTGAATTCATCTCTGGATCTTTGACATTTCATCCTGGATGGTAGTTTGACGTCCAGTAATGCCTGGCCTCCCTCCTTTGTGCTTCATATAGTCTCCTGTTGCTGGACTTGGGCTGAAACCCTCCATGCATCATGAGGAGTTTTCCTGTCTTGACAACCATGATAATTTTCCATCTTGAGGTGGAAACTACTAATGAATCCCATCTAATCCTGGTTACAGTGAAAAACCTGGCATCATACACACACACACACACACAATATATTATATATATATATATTATAACCAGTTAACATTAAACATGAACAGTCATTTCAAGGTGACAACTTGCTTTTTAATTAAAAACACAGTCATTTATACAAGAAATGTACACATAGAAATATACAGACAGCTAAATATGTTATGAATTAAATGAAAACACAATGTAAGTAAAATTACAAAAACAAACAAGAAAAAAAGGAACAAAAAACATGTAAAATGCCTCAAAAAGAAATGTGTTAGGTTGCTTTGGTCTAGTCACAGTGGCTACATTTGAAATAGATAATTTTTCTAAATAAAATACAATGTCACTCTTATACTATTTGGCGTTTTACATATTTACACAGGAAATGGTTATGTAATGGACAAGAACTGAGATATGAGGAAGACATGGAAGCAGAACCTTTAAGCACGAGTCAGTTTCTTTAGCAACACCTGTGCTTGTTGTTAATGTGCATCTGTGGTGAGTAACAGTCTACGTCAGGTTAAAGTAAATGTGGCTGGACAAACACTTCCCGCAGCTCTAAATACTCAACAATAAGTCTTAAACCACAGTAAATGTGGTAATATCATGCAACATATAATCAAGTTAAACAAACTCATCAAGTGCAACTAAGTTTACAAACACTTTCTTGGATTGCCTCAGGTCTAACCTCCCCTTCACAAACACGTGTCTCAAAATGACATAAATCTCATATATTTTTAGATGAATGATGTGATAAAACCAAACAATGACAGCGTGAATCGATATGATATTATGATACTGAAAATCAAACGGGAGACCAATCAAAATAGAAAGACAACAAGCCCAAAATGAGCAAAACCTAAAAGCCCCTCTCAGTTTTATCACATACTTTTTCTGAGATTTGGTCATCAGAATGTACAGTTTACCATACAGATCATTTTATGTAAACATTACCTTGCCATGCATCACAGTATTAGGTGCACACTTTCTATGATGATGCCTCCATTTGTAATTGATCCATCAGTTGAAAAAATTGGTGTACGATGTACAGTCATGTGAAAAAGGAATTACATCCTTGTACAATTCTAAAATTATACAGGACAAAAATCAAAGAAATGAACAGTCATCTGGTCTTTTAAATTAATTAAATACAACCTCGGGGGAACAATAATACATGACACATTACAACATGTCTTCATTAATTCAAAAGTCAAACCAAAATGCAGAAGCAGTGTCAGAGTTCACTGCTTGGATAGGTAATAACAGTCCCTTTCTGCCAGTCAGATGCACTTGATAAATTGATCATACAAGTTTGATTGCATCTGCAAAAACAGATGTTTTGGCAATTTGTATGGAGTATTCAGATGTGTGTCAACATAATGTAAAGAAGAAATGACATCAGCAATGATCTCAGAGAAGTAACAATTGCAGTCTATCAATTTGGGAAGCTTGTAAGATCCTTCTAAAGTGAGAAAGATTATTCATGTGAGGAGAGATCTTCCTACGAGTGGAAATCCCAGCAAGTTCAACCAAATGTTAGAAAATTTCAGAAAAACGCAAAAGCTATATTTGCACTCAGTTAAAGTTCATGACAGTACAATTAAAAAAAGACATGGAGAATACAAAGGTTTGCCGGGAGAAAGCCTTTGATCTTTGAGAAGAAGAAGCCTCAACTTTGCAAAGATGCGTGTAAACAAACCAAATAACTTGTTGTGATGTTCTTTCAGAAGGACAAATCTAGACTGCAAATAAGTGGCTTTAATGCATGACAACACATTTGGCAAAACCCAAACACAGCACACACTGACACCTCACACCAACTCTCAGGCATGGTGGTGGAGGGGTGATGATTTGGGCTTTTCTTTTTTTCCAAACCACAGGACTTTGGGCGCCTTGCAGGCCTTGAGTTGATCATGGACTATTCTGTATACTAACACATTCTAGTGTCAAATCTGAGACCATCTGTGTAACAAGCACACCAGCAACAATATCAGAGATAACTGAACTTCCCACAGAAAATGATTACTTCAACTTATTCATGCTATGCTTATTCATGGTTGTTCCTCAAGCTATTAAATTGTAAATGTGCTTCGTTATTAGACAGTTTCTGCATTATGATTTAGTTGATGATAAGGAGTGACACATTGTGATATGTCAAGTGTTCTTATTTATATGAGGTTGCAGTTACAAAATTTTAAGACCCAGTGAGGAAGGGTGTTGATTTTAAAATTATGTTCTGATAAAGTAAAAGCTTAAAACTGAAAAAAGCTGTACTCTCTTTTTTACATGACTGTACATTAAAGCCACACTTACACCAGTACTACAACAAAATATCTTCGGGTGCTATACATATATATATGTATATATATGTATAATATATATATAAAAATATACAAGATTTCCTCCATTATATAGATTTCCATTTAACTATTATTCTTCGATATAGACTCTTTGCAAAATAAATGTTCTAAGCAGCTCTCGACCACTATGCTCAGTGTTATACACAGCCCTGCATTTACTACGAGAAACCAGAACACAGCAGCCCACAGCTTTGAAAGTTTTCATGCTCCTCACTGGTTTATGTTTATTAAAAACCAACCTGCCACAAAACCATTCACTGCTGAAGCTACTCCCTCTGCAAACTCTCACCTCACCTGAGCCAGCTCTTTTTTTGTTGTTTGAAATCTCATACAAAAAGACATGCAGACATGCCACTCTCACTACCTGTATAGCAGTCAGTGAAGATTATAATGTAGTCTATCGGGGATTAGGAAGACTTTCAAGTGTTATTTGGATTTGGGTTACCAGTAGCTACACAAAGGGCACTAAAGGAAGTGAAAGGGAATTTGAAACTCAAAACAAGCATGCCTTAAATCTCTGTGACATCACGATCAGTCTATAATACTATAAATATTCTCAGTTTTAGTTCCCGACATGGACTGCTGAGATTTTGTTATAAAAATAGTTCAGAAAGAAGTGGAAAAAGGGAGAAAACACAAAGACAAAGAAAGAGGGGAATCAGTAGCATCCTGGTGATATCTGCCATGCTACACTCCGCTTCCAAGAGCTAAATAAGAGCCTGCTGCCTTGTCTGAACTAGCTGAGACATTGATTGAGTACCACAGCCTGACTGTTGGTGGTCTAGAATACACAAGCAGAGTTCAAATGGAGCATTTCCTTTGAACGTCGGGTTTCAGTGTCACCATGATTTAGGAAATGACAGAATAGGACGTCCACATGCAAGCAGACCAAGAGCCAAGCTGTTAAACATTGTTTAAGTTTGATTATTTGCTTCACAAAACAACAATTGTATCAAAACAAAAGAGGGCAGGGAAGTTGTGCAAAATATTGCCATGTTTCTCACGCTCAGCAGATTCTTACATCACCAGTGATGAGTGTTTACACTGCATTTCTCTGAATTGATGGGCCAAAACACATTTGATTTTGAACTCTCTCTGCTGAGAAAATGTCTCAAAAAAAAAATAGAGAGAGAAAAATGTCATTTTCTTATAATTTGTAAAGCAATCTGTGTTGTGAACTGTAGAGTACAAGAAGTAGTTGTTAACAGTAGTTTTTGGATTTGGGTGCAGTGGTGTTTTTACAGTTTTGGATGGATCACCGTTGATTTAACTGCTGTACTGATGCATGACTACATGCATGCATGCTGGTAGCCATATACATATATATGAATACCCTGATTTGAACATGGTCTAAGAAAGAAACTTTTTCGCTGCTTTTGCTCCCTCAGATGGGCAGCATTTCTTTGTGCTGGCTTTGTAGTGGTATAAAATATTAAAAGTGCCACTGGAGACACCTTGTAAGGATTTGTCGGAGTACATCTCTGTTAGCAGGAAGTCAAGAATGCACCTTTGGGAGACCTTTAACAGTGATCATTAGTGAGAGCTCACTCAGTGCTCCAGGCAACACCACGTTAAGGACAGTGCAGTATTTTGGCCCAGAGTTCAATACTTGGCTTGCATCTTCAGAAACTATCGTGAGTTGTGTTTCCATGTTTCTATGCATGTGTTACTGTACGTGTATGTGTTGTTCAGATCTCTGTGGCAGTGATTTCCTCAAAGTGGATGTCGTTGCTGCCACTGCGGACCTCGTAGTCCTCCATGTCCCTGTTCTCCAGCTCCAGACTCAGCTCCCTCATAACCCGCTCGAGATCACGGTTGCGGCGGTACATATGGATGTAGTTCTGTTGCAGCTGCTTTTGGTAGCGGATCACCTGTGTTGAGGAAAAAAAAATTATGATTGGACTAAGATTTAAAATCTATCTTGCCTTGTGTAACACAGAATGAAAGGGAAGAAAAAGAAGTGTAGGATTTTATTTACCTTTTCCTTCTCTTCATGCCACACCCTTCTCTCATCCTCAAACCGTGAAAGCTGCTCCTCACTGGTCCTTCTCTCGTACATAAGTTCAGCTTTCAGTCTATCCACCTGAAAAAAGAGAAACTCTACGGTTTGAGACCCTTTAAGTTAAGTTCCTTAATTCAGTAACAATACAACTCCATTAAAATACTCCACTGAACACTCTGTGGTTTTTTTTTATATCATACAAACAACGCAGGCACAACCATATTTCAAAAATAGCTGGGAAGACCATGTAGTGTGTGTGTAGATCCATTCATCCATCCAGAGAATTTGAAATCACTGACGGTACATAACATCATCACATGTACCTGTTGTCTGAGTCCCAGCAGTGCTTCTGCGTTCTGCCTCTGTGCCTTGGCCTCATCGCTCTCTCCCCCCCACATCACGTGAGTGTCGTCTCCATCGCGATACATGGAGGGACTGGGGCCTCCCCTTCCTGTCACGCCTCTACATTGTGGGAGGGAAAGGCTCATGCAGTGTCCCTTCATGGCTGCATTTCCAGGTAGAGAGGGTCCGATGTGACAGGACAGATTGTCATGGAGTCGAACTGACTCCTCCTCCAAACGATTCACCTTTTCCCGGAGCAGCTCAGCTTCACTCTTGCGCCTCTGGAGTTCATTCTCGCAGACCTCCAGCTCCAGCGATCTTGTCCGAACGGCGGTCTGGGCCTCCTGGGTTCGAACCTGGCTTGCCTGCAGCTCAGATCGTGCCTCTCTCAGCTGGGCCTTCAAGACCACAATGTCCCCTGCTTTCTGGCTGAGCTCCGATTGGACCTCTTTCAGCTGCTGCTTCAGGAGGGAGATTTCTCCTGACTTCTGACACACCTGATGTAAAACACAGAGTTTAGTAACAGTTAAGTAAGATTTCCATTTTGGATTCGTTTCTTTTCTAAAAACAAATATGTGATTCCCTTAAAACCTAATAGGATAATATAAGATATGATGAGGGATATAGGGGCATTTTATATATTTTGTAGTAAACAGGGAAGAAACTTAGACAGAGACACTACATTTAAGTTTAGGACCTTTTATCATTAAACTTCGCCTGACAAGAATATCTGACTGTAACCCACCTCCCACTTTGTCTCCTCCAGACGTGGCCCCAGCTGAGTCTGCTCCCTCTGAATGGTGGCACATCTCCTTTCCAGTGTTTCTCTGTCCTGCAGCAGAGAGGAGAAGTCCTCCTGCAGCTTCTTCTTCTCTTGCTGTAGTTGATATACCTGACAGTACACAGAGATGCATATTTGCAAACTATTTAAAATGCTTAAACAAATATTTAAATCAAAATATTTATTAAAAAAAGACATCTTACCAAGACTAACACCTGGAATTATTATATTTAATAATAAATAAAAACCTGTATCATACAGTTCTGCAGCTGGGTAGAGGTTCATTACAAAACTAGATGTATACAAATCAGAAAATTATGACTGATATTTTATGAAAATGTATACTTGGAGAACAGCTGAATTTTGGTTAATAATGCTTGAATTAAAGTACTCAACAGTATTTTGTTTGCACTTCCAGCACATAAAACCATCTCTGAACATGTATCCTACCTGTAACTGTAGCACCTGCTGTGCTCTCTGGGCCTTCTGAGAGGCTTGCTTCATCTTTGCTGCACAACTTTGTCTCAGCTCCTCCATCTCTCTTTCACAGCGATGCTGCTTCTCCTCGTAAACCTTGAAAGAGAGAGAGACAAGAGTGAGACTGACATCACATTAACTTGTAGGGCGTTTCTCTGTGTGGTGAGGCCCTTGTGTCTCACCTGGCAGATGGCAGCTTCGTTTTCATCCAGATTTTCCCGGAGCTGCTGTAGCTCCAGGTCTCGCTCTCTTAGCTTCTCCTCCAGCTCCCTCACCACCGTTTCATATCCGTCCACGGGTGGTGGCGAGTGACCACAGGACCCGCTGTCGGACAGGGGCTGCCCGCGCCCACTCAACGACCCTGAGCCTGTGCTCTTGCTGGATGAAGAACGTCCGCTGTCTGAATTATTGTGACCATGACTCCCACCTCCACCTGAAGTGTTCCGACCTGACACAGGCTCCACCTGGGGCCCTGATCCGGAGCCCGAGCTGGAGCCCTCACTGGGGGCCAAACTATAGCCTGTGCTGCTGTGAGTGGGGAGACTGGAGAGGGAGTTTCTCCCTGAATCTGACATGGAGCACGACTGGCTGCCACGAGCATTGCGACCTCCACCGTATGAATTACGCTTCCCTTCAGAGCTGGAGGTGCAACTTCCACTGTTCCCGTTTGTGCCGCTGGTACTATTAGATCCTCCGAGGGGCAGAAGGAGGTTGAGGCTGGCCTGGCTTTCGGACAGACTGCTGCCTCCTGGCCGTGGTGATAGGTAGTGCACAGAGTGACGATTCTTGGGAACTACAGGTTTGAATGCTGTAGGACGGATCAGCACTTTCTCCATATTCTGAAAGTACAACATTGTGAAAGTTATTATCAGGCACTGGGAATGATAAAGAAAGACTCATTGCTGAAAAAACAGTTTAGAAAGGGTCATTTTATAGGCTGGGTGGTCATCTCTTATTGGTCTGATTAATTTCACTGATAGTGATGGATTCTATCACTCAAATTTCTTATCTATATCATATATGTCATACAATATGTCTATTGTATGATATTGAGGGAAAATGCAGAGAGGGTGAATGTTAAGAAAGAGAACAAAGAAACTACAGTAGAAAGAAATGAGACAGAGAATAGCAGAGGAAGAAAAGGCACGGTGGGTGAAAGCTTCTGTTCGGAGAGCTTTTTTTAAATTTTTTTTAAATGATCTTCCTCAGGGTTTCACTAAATATGTCACTGAATGTAAGTGAGCTCCGACACTGATCATGATGTTTCTGCAAGGTTAGTAGCTGTCAAATGATCCATCTGAGCCTGTAAGGTCAATGATTAAGCTTCCCTCTGGATCAATGGAGATAAATAGCCAATTAGACCGCTGTGGTAATCTGCTGGAAAGACAAATTCACAGAAGCAGCAGGGATACTCATGTCTGATTCAGAGTTACATATGAATGCAGAATAATTTGCAGGGAATGTAGATTAAAAATGTCCTAATTGTGACATTTATTGTCCCACAAAGTAATCTAGAGCAGTAGGTGAAGATGATGTTGTCCAATAAATAGGACAGAGATCATAAACAACTAAACAACAGCCCTTAAAGAGCTGGAAAGGATTTGGTGTCCTGCTGGCAGTCACTAAAAGATTTCCAGTAAGGTAGTTGATCCATTTTCTGTACTGCTCTGTTGCTCCAGATGTGTGCCACGCAGAAAATATTAATACAAAGTAAAACTTTAATAAATCTTACATTGGCATTTTGCTGCTCAAATTTGAGAGATTAAAAAATATTTTAATGTATCATGAGAGTATATCTTAGGCTTTCTAGGAGCTTTTAACCACATATTAATGACTGTGCCAGTGAACAGAGTTTATTCAGAAAACTGTGATGTGGGTAAAAAAAAACTTCAAAAAACTTGCAAGTGAGCCTTGAAATAAGATGATGAAGACAACACTCTCAAAAGGTTAAGAACCTTCAAGCCCCACTAAGTTTCTACATGTCTGCATTTCAACTCAAAACATCATTGATGAGTGAGCATTCATCTACAAAATGTACATTGCCATCTATCTTCACTCTGCTAAAGACTGCAGGGATCACTTCACAGTCTGTTAAAAAAAAAAAAAAAAAAAGTTCTGTAGACAGATAATGTTTGTGTGTCCTGCTAATTTATCATTTTAACCTTCTTCTCACCTTTTCAAGTTGTCCAGACACTGGGACAAGTTTGGGAGGAGGCCCACTGATGTTGCCGTTCAGAGTCCTGGTGTCCCTTTGGTCCTCAGAGTCGCTGCAGGGGCTTGCAGCTGTGAGCACCAGGTTGTCATTCCAGTCTCCTGCCACCACCTCGTCACTCACATATCCAAAGTTCCCATTAGTGCAATCACCTACTGCTCCAGCAACTGCTGCACCTCCACCTGCCCCAGCAGAGTTTCCCGGTCGTGGCTGCTTCTTGGTGGGCAGCGGAGGAGGCAGAAGCTGAGCCTGAGGCTGAAGCTGAGTTTGGCTGCTGGTAACCAGCAGTTGTTCCAGAGAACTAC
This sequence comes from Hirundichthys speculiger, assembly GCA_018398805.1. Lineage (NCBI taxonomy): Eukaryota > Metazoa > Chordata > Actinopteri > Beloniformes > Exocoetidae > Hirundichthys > Hirundichthys speculiger. Next base: position 5,810,555 of record JAGFBZ010000344.1, on the reverse strand, counting down.
CACTGCGCAGAGTGTTATCCTGTAGCCTGAAGCAGCTGGTCGCCGGTGTCGAGCGCCGTGGCTTGGTGGTGAATTCGCTGGCAGCTCTACAGTGCTTCTCTTGGTACGTCCGGCCTGATATGAGACTGCTGACGGAACCCATGATTGTCTCGGAGCTGCACGGCCCACAGGGGCCCGAGCAGGGAGCTGAGGGGGAGTGGGATGATAACGGCCGGCACTGCTGGACGTCGAGACCTGGACTGGGATGGTCACTCACAGGTAGTGCCTGAACCAGAGCCATGGCAGCCTGACTGTGTCAGACGCACCACAAACTCTGATAAGAGAGAAATAAAAAAATTTAAAAAAAAATTATTTAAATTTAAACTGTAAATGCAAAAGATTTCATTCCAACACATTCTGTCACATGGCTGTATGTGTGCATCACTGAATATTCAACAGTTCTTCTGTCAGCGATGTCACAACCACAGATGAATGATTAAACTTCTAAAATTCAGGCTGCACTCCCATCATCAGGAGGAGACCTGGGGATAAGTCCAGGAGACAAGGAGTGTGACCATGATTTTGGGACTAGACCCAACTGTTGGGGTCTGAGGTGATTTACTGTTAAGCATTGTCACAGAATTTCAATAAATAATCGGTCTACTTATTTTTACAGTAGTTGCAGACGGTTTGTTGTTCTGCCAAAGTTACAAGATAAAAAAGTATGTAATTACTGAGTATTATGGGACCGAAATGTCTCTCTAACAACAATCAAAACAACCCTTTGAGTCAAACATAATCTGGATTTGGTCTCCATGTTCCAGTTTTAAGAAACTGCCATGATACAAGGGGAATAGGCCTTTTATAAGGTTGTTAGAAACACCTGCACTTCTCCCCATCAAACCATGCATTGCTTCAGAATTAGGTTTCACCTAACTAGTAGTTGGAAATTGACATTTTCTGTGTGAATATGATCGAATTGTAGTTATCTTTTTTTTGGTTGGTGTGTTTATCCTTAAACATCTCCAAAATAACAGGCATCATCCATCATCATCATCATCATCGTCATCGTCGTCATCATCATTTAATTTACCATAAACATGAAACACAACTGCCGTGATTTTTGAGCGAGGTTTGTCCATGGGCCAAAAATCTGTCAACTTAAACTCAGATAAGGGGAGTAGTTGATGGTGGATGTGTCTGACACTTTGCTCATGCCAAACCACACTATTAAACAACTAAATTTCTTTTCACCAGGTACACAGGAAAGCCAGGTGTCATGATACGACCTTTAAAGTCTGGTCATGCAAGATAGGCTTATAGCAAATCCTTTGGCACCTGGCCTGGCCCCCATGTACAGTTTTATTGGCGAGCACAAGGCCGCAATTTGACTGGCTGAATATAATGCCAGAAAAGTTTAACTTTCCATGACTTCTGACACCAATGACACTTCCAAGTGACCCACAGTTCATTTCAGCAATGTTTGACGGCACCCCATTCAACATCAACGGATGGCAATGTTGTAGATGCTTCCAGCGCACATATATGAAAGGGTTTAGATTACGGTTAGAGCTTATAATTACTATTCTCGAAATCTTCAACATTTTCAAATATCTTTATCCTTAATATTGAAACATATTATATTGAAAATATTAAAACATAATAGGCATAGTTCACACACAAAACAGCCTTCTTCACAAGCACAGCACCAAATTATTTATTGATATTAGGCCAGCTGTTACTCACAACACTCTTAGCTACAGCTGTTTCTTAGCACTTCTACCTTATTAAAGATAATGTATATCACTGTCCATGTCATTAACAAGGCAGAAGAAGAAAAGAAGAAAAGAAAACAAAAAAGAAGATTTATTAAAAGCTGAAAGAGAGCAGCACACAGACAGAAGGACAAGGATGAGTCACAGTCATCACCATCTGCAGCTGTAATTTTCCTGAACAAGCTCATCTGAAACTGTGAGCTGTCATCTGTGAATTACCTCTGAGGGGCTTTGAAATGCAGTCACTTCACTATTTCACAATTACAATGCTCACACCTGTCAAAACAACTTTGAAGAAAGGAACAATAGCCTTTGCTGGATGCTGTACTATTTTTAGGAGGAGAAACATGAACAGATATTATTAACACATTAAGTGGCAGCAGGCTATGTCCTCCATTTGCAGGTAGTATTATCAGTGTTCGTTGTCCAGGACAGAGAGAAGGACACACACCCTCACCCCTTTGTGTGCCAAACCCAATCCTGCCTGGCCAAGTGGAATAATCCTTTGGTGATGCGGCTGCATACAGGCTGCCAGCACTAAGCCAGTCATACATACTCACAATCAAAAACCTGACAGGGTTTCAGTCCATTCACACAAAATGGAATCTATTATGAGTCATATAATGAGCCAACAGCTTTGTTTTCTACACAGCATTTCCTAGATTTTCTGGAAAAATGTCAACATAAACAAACACCTTAAAACTTACAACTGAACGAATGAATAAATAATTAAATAAATGGTGGAACTTTTAGGGTAAAAGGCATGGGGTTCAGACCTTCAGACCTCGCATGAAAATGTATCCTGAGATTAAAAGAATGCAGGATTTTGCGCTTAAACCAAGGCAACATCATTTCCTGAAAAGCCCCCGATGGTCTCATCTCTGACAATAAGGGACTTCTCAGGAAATGTGGAAAGTGAATGCATATGTTTCTTAATTATGTTTTAATAGTGTGAGGTTGGTACTGTGATACGTTATAGCTGTCCTTCTCAAATAGTGGGGCACAACCCCCCCTTTTTTATGGGGGGGGGGTGAATAAAGTGTAATTGCACATAGCTACAGTAGGCGGCAGTGGGGCGCTCTCATTGTCACAGTGTGCGCAGACTATTAGCTATATTGTGTTGCTTTTGTTTGTTTGTTTATTCAGAAATGTTAATCATCCATCTAGATGTATACGAGGGAAGTAGCACCAAGAAATCTAATTGAACCTACACCAGAATGTGAACGTGGTATTTCATTAATTTGCATCAACACTGAGTTGATCTAATTCTTTTTTTTTTCTGATAATCAGTCAGCAAGATGATTCATGTCCTACCAGTTCACTCCGGACTGATTAAACTCTGAAGTTGTCTGCAAATATGGGGAGTGAAAGGGAGGAGACTGACTCCGTGAGTCCACATGAGTCAAGGAGATAAAGTTATGTGTGGTATGTGATCACTTCCCATGCCAAAATAGTCAAGCCTCGCAATCTCCCTTTGCTTTTTATGCTGCCGCTTCTTCCTCCTCCCCCTCTTCACTCCAGGCCCTAACAAGACCTCTCAGGCAGGAATAATAGAATTAACAACCCTCTGCAACAATCAACCATGACCCCCCCGAAGCTGTTACCCTGTGACCCCCTGATGAGTGGCAGGGAGCTGGTTTAACTCTACACCCCCACCCCTGTGACCTCTTGGGTTAGGTTTTGTTCTGGCTCCTCTGGCAACAAATCTCAAAGGCTAATTTCCCCCTCTGATGTTACTCAATGGCTGCTTCTCAAAGCTATTGAAGCTCTTCTCTCCTTCAAAACATTCATCTGAGAAAATTAAAATACTTCCATCATCCCCGCATATACCCTGCCTTCACCTTCCTCATAACTCCCATCTTCCTCCGCTGTAAGCAGCATAAGACTGGCAGAGAAGAGAAAAGAAAGAAAAAAAAGGTCATTGCCACTAAATATAGAAAATATATCAAGTACCTGAAATCGTTGTGATAGTCTTTCATGAGGCGTTTCTCTCAGGGAGGCATTTGATTCAGCATTTAAAAATAAACTCCAATAGTACTGCAGACATCTAATATGGGGTCAACCCAGGGGCACTTTACACGACATCCTCACTCTCTAAAACTATCAAATGATGCTGAGTAGCACAAAGGCAGCCTCATTTGTTTCTGACATAGACTGGAAGTATACCAAATGCTTGTGGGAGTTCATCCTCCACATGGCAGCAGCTGGCCTGAGATGAGTTAGAGCAAGACTGACAGAAGAAAGAAGTTCCCAGGTAGATCTCTAACAAGATCCAAATGTGGGTTCTGTGACGGGGAAATAATCCTGTTATGATAAGTCTGTTAATAATACCGGGGAGGAAGCCCATTATTCTGCAGCAGTAGATTGCCCCATGTAATCACACACAACCTCTGAGCTGTTCCGGAGACTCTGGTGGGCTCAGGAGAGCGTTGGAAAAGTGAGAATGAGGAAGAAGAAGAAAAAAAGTGATTCAGAGGCAAGGACACAAAGGCAGGCTTCATGTGGGGGTGATGGATGGGATTTTAAGGGGTTTTCCAATAACAGGTAGTCTAAGAAGAGGCTCCCATGAGGCCTGAGTGCTCGGGAAACCCTGAATCTATAAACTAGTTTGATTTGGCAAACACAAAGGCCTGAGTACCTCAAAATGTAGAGCTAAATTAAATGGGAAGAGAAACACCATCTCCTAGTTTAACAATGGGCCCTACTGGTTCTTTCTTCCACATTTGTTCCTCTCTAAAATACTGTAATACAACAAAACTAAAACCCGTCTAAAGATAAATCATGAGGTTGCACCCAGAACCCTCCTGGTGAGATAAACCACCAGGGCCGGGAGTTTATGATGCAAGATTCCCAGTAAATTTGTTGCTAACATTATTAATCAAGAGGTGAGCAATCTGACAACTCTGCAAAACACTAATGGAAATTTCCCTGTCTTTTGTAAGCGGTGCATTTTAAAACGCTTTTCTACTTTTAGAAAAGAACTACAAAAGTAGCTGATTTTATTCATGGATTTATTTGCTACTTTATTTAACATCAATGTGTTGATGGATACTACCTACATCTATCCTATTGTCATGTATGGTGGCCCAACATACAGTAATATAACCAGGCCATCCAGACTGCAAAGATTCTCTCATGAAATAGGTCCGGTACCCCTCCCATCCAAAACCATTTCCACCAGTAATGAACATACCAAACACTACTGCAGTAGTGAGGGCTTTATGCAATGACTTATATGGGGGGTGTCCAAGAAACATAACTCAGAACAACGAAGCTGGCCGCAGAATTGCCAACAACGCTTTGGCTAAGCAGTCATTCACTGGCGTTCCTTTACTTCATGCCATTTTAGATGTCTTGACACTCGTCTGGCTGTTGCTCTACTTATGTCTCTGATTGCTTGGATGCCTCGCCAATTGCTTCCAGTGGCAGTTTCTTCTGGATCCATTTGTACTGCCCCAGAGGAATCCAGTGGAACCAGACTAGTTCTTTGTACTGAAGTGGAAAAGAATTAGGACGGCTGGCCAAGCTTACATCAATACAGCCTATCGTTAAATTAAATTACCAGTACATTAAAATAAATCTGTAAAAATTCACAAAAATCTGAGGTTTCTTGAAATGCAACAAAAACTTCCATGTGTTAATTTGTTAGAATATTTATGTAGCAGACACAGTGGAAATTTAATTTAATTTCCTTCACTGATCACTGTCATAGATTTTAGAAAAATGCAACATATCTAAAAAATTATGCCAGCAGCACATTTTTAAAAAGTTAGAAAAGCAAAGAAAGATGAAAAACGTTTGTAGAATATACAAGTAACATCACAGTGGGAGATTCCACAATAAGCAGACATATGCTGCCACTGAGATGACATTTTGTCCCTGAAAGTCTGTGGTTATTTCAGCAGAACGAGGCCATGTTTAATATGCAACAGCATGGCTTCATAGACATTAGAGTGTGTGCTTCACTGGCTTGCATGCACTCCAGATCTGTCTCCTGGTAAAAATGTAGGGAGCTTCATGAAGAGGAAGACCAGAAGACAACTGCAAACTGTTAAACAACTAAAACCTTGTATTCACCAAGCAGTGTAAATGGATTCCTCTCTCTTGGTAAACATGCTTCTTTGAAAACTTTTTTAATATGTCGCTGGTTGATTTGTGTTTGAATGTATAAATACATTACACACACACACACACACACACACACACTATATATATATATATATATATATATATATATATATATATATATATATATATATATATATATATATATATATATATATATATATATATATATATATATATATATATATTCCCTGACACTTTCATCCTTTTTCCTGTTCCTGATTATCTTCATTGCTTTCCTTCCTTCCTTCCTTGTATCCTGTGCTGCATTACTGCTCTGTACCCCTCTCCTGTTTCTCTCTTTTTCATCCCTACTTTTATACAACTCCCTGCTTGGCCCATCATTGCAGCCAGATTTTGATCTGCCCGTTATTTTACAGCAACACCACAGTGTGACTAACCAAAGGCAAAGCTAATGTGAGGCTGAGTGCAACAGGTGGAAAGAATAAAATTGTCCCATCAAGTCGGTACTGTGTGGACAAGGGCAAGAGTGCAGTGTGCAAGTGGTAATGAGAACCATTCACACACAGAAAGAAAAAGAAAAAGTCCTCTGTGTAGTGTTTCCTCAGCTTCAGTGACTGATCACTGCAAAGAACTGTAGTCAAACAGTACTTTCCAAAATAAAGCAAACTAAGAGTTGAGTACTTGTTCAAAGGAGGAGAATTACAGCGCTTAAATGTACCGTCTGGGTGGTCTTAAATATGGGACCAGTGATCCCAGTATATAAGGGAAGAGATGGAGGTAGAGTAAAAATCAACAGGCAAGGTGAGTCATAATAACCCTTGGCAGTTTCTGACAAAAGAGAATCCACAAGTACAGACAAGGCAGCAACAGTGACTTACAGATTACCTCAGTCAGTCCACACCTAACTTACCCATTTATTTGTCATGCATCCACTGACTGAAACTCTACAATAAAACTTCAAACGAGCAAGAGGATGGTTTTGTAATGAAGTCAGCCACTGTAAAAGTCTTTTCATGTTTCGCTGAAGGACCTGAGGTTATATTATGTCTCCATTCCAACACAGTGAACGTCTGTCTGAGTAGGTGCTCATTGTCACCTAACCCCACATGGCTTGGCTTTAAGGTCTCACAATGTGCCTGGATGTGTCTGCGTGTATAGCATTAGTGCCAAATCTCTTTATACTGAAACTGGAGGGTATTGTGCTCCGTAACGTGGCAAACATTGAAAGATGGAAAGGAAAGGTTTTTGTGCATTTAAATGTTGCTTTGACTTCATGAATGCAGTTTTTCTGGATTGAAACAAATACGTTTTCTTGAAGAGAGTCTGCACAGGGGTAATTGGCAACAGGTCCTCTCTCTGTCCGTTTTTTTCTTCCTCCTCTTCTTTCATAACCAACTTGTTGCTTTTGCAGACTTAAGCCTCTCCTGTTTGGAGAAGTTGCCATGGCAGCAGAGGCCCACAATTTTTTTATGCACACGGCCAAATGAGATAGCGAGACAGGAAGAATGGGCAAAGGAAGGAAGGGAAAGAATGAGTGAATAAGTGAAAGAGTGTGTTTTTTGAGTGTCTACGGTCACACAGCAGATATGTTGGCTCTTTAACATCTCAAAGCATCTGGCCTCAATTCAGAGGTGAGAGTGAACTGACCGAAGTTAAGAGTCTGTCACAAACACACATGTACAACTGCTGAGAAACTCAAACACTTCCTGTTTGGGTTAAAAATTTAAAGACGAAAGAAAAAAAATTGCAAAAGAAAAATAAATGTCCTCTTGACTGGTCAACAGATCTTTCTTTCCCAAGATTCTGAAGCATTCAGAGGCTTTACTGAAACAAAAATACAAAAACAAACCCTGTCCTAATCCTTCTTTACATGTTCTGTGATTAAATTCGTCTCCTGTGGTTCTTAAATGAAAAATTCAAAACATTAGGTTTGCAAGTAATGATGTAAATGTAAATATCATCGTGCGCCTCATGTAGAGCTGTGCAGTTAATCAAATTTTAATTGGGATTTCCATTTTGGCTCCCAATTTTCATACAAACAACCCAAGTGAGAAAAAAAGTAATTATTTTTCCCACAACCCTGAAGACCCAGACTCCACTTGGCCATGGATGAGAGATTCCCAAATAATGTCGAGGTCACACTGGTGTTTTAGGCCAAAAACATTTAAGGGAAGCAACCTGATGATCTTTTTCTTTTTTTTAATTTAGTCTGAAGATCTATTTAGTCTGCAATTTATGTTCACAGTGGAAATTTCAACATTTTCATGTCAAGTTCAATAAACATAACATTCTTCAAAAGAGAGTCGTGATTTCAACGTTGACCAAAATAATCAATTTAAAAACTCAAGAAACAGTCTGAACCCACGAGGGCCCTATTAAAATGTTTGCTTTGTCCAAATAAATGGATGTAATGGAACTAGAGTGTTAGATAAATGGCAGCAAACTGACACATTTCTTTGAGTGTATTATGTAAAATAAATCAAAGACTTCCAGACTAGTGGTGGTTGAACAGCTGTGCAGCGTGCTCACAGGCTCCTGGAAACATCAGGTGTTAGTGTTTTGTCCAAGGGCACTTCTACAGGTAGAAGACCAGAAATCAAACTGGCAACCTTCTGTTGTATTTCACGATATCCCTGCATGGTTCCCTAAACATGTTGGAGTGTTGTCTCTGGGAACCCTCTTTCACTGTCTTTCTCATAAAACAAGTTGATAAGCTATCAAGAGGAACATTAAAATCAGCCACTAGTGTCATTCGTTGCTCGTCTTTTAATGAAGAAACTCTCTTCCTCTGAAAGGATATTTACTGTCCTTCAGAGCACAGGGGGGCACCATATTTCACTGTCATAGCACCTTAAACCTGCGCTGGGCCGCCCTCAGACCAAAGCAACATCCTGAAACTGATATTTTGAAGGTTGGCAGTGATGGATTTTCTCACGATTGTGACTTCGCAAAAGTAGCTGCACACAGTAGGTTTTTTCACAGCGTAGCAACAGCAATCCCTTCAACAAAACTAATTTCTACAATCTGCACCACTGAAGCACTGAGACTAGGTTTCGCACATCAATCTCACCAGTCTAACTAATGGTGCCAAAGGATACTTCTGCTGTATTTTGTGAAATACAAACTACAAGATGGGGTCATAAAGAGCTAGAGAGCAATGGTGAACTTGTGTCTGTTTGGTAAGTAAGAAAACACAAACTGCAGAAGATTGGTTTAGCATTGCAGAACTAAAAATAAGGAAACTCTAGCCTGGCTGTGTCTAATCAGAGCCTTTACAGCTCACATCATATCATTTACATCTTGTTCATATTACAAAGCAGACAACAGTAGTGTCCTGTATTATCTGCTCACTTAAAAGCCTCACAGTAAAAAACATTTCACATGTAGCTGCACATGACCCTTTAAAAAATCACCAAAAATTGGTAAAAAAAACATCCTTGGTTATTTCAAAAGCTATCTCATCAAATAACAAGTATGTAATAATTCTGAATCTGTTAATGTATGAAGACATTTTAGTTTGTATAAAAAAAAAAAAACTAAATGAGCTCCCAGTACCCACTTTTAAATGATGCAGTCAGCTGGTGTTTGCAAAAGCTGAGGTTGTGAAGCTGTGAAAAAGTGAAATATAGCTGACATTCCTTTTCCGCTTCAAATATTGAATTTTCCAGGATGTTTTCCAGCCATTGAAAGTTATCCAGCAGTGGTCAGTTGTCAAAGCCACAGACACTGGAAATATCAAGAATGCCGGTGGCAGAGACACAGGGATTAGTCTGGCCAGTGGACTACTGTTTGTCAGGATCACTTGGATTTAACGCAGCACTCGGGGGCGAGCTATGACTTATTGTCAGTACAGGAGTGTGCCATTTTGTCTTCATGGAATTTTCTGGAGTAAATCTAAGCACCAAGGCCAATCTGACCTCTCATTGTCCCAACAGTGGAGAGAAGAGTAACGTTTTCCCTCCTAAACTTTCCTCTCCCCCCCCGCTGCTTCGGCTGTATGAATGGTGGAGTTCTATTGTTTCAGTTTAAGAGAAGGCAGAGAGCAGAGAGAAAGGGCCAGTTATCTTGCACTGAAAGCAACCACACGTTGACTGACAACATGACCCATAATGGGAGGCAGGACGAAGGCAGGGCAGTGACTTTTTATGGAAGAGGAGCAGTTTACTTACTCACATCCTTCAGAGAGGAAAAGTAGGCCACATCGAAAAAGGCCTGAGGTTTTTCTTTTTGTTTTTTTTTCAAACATTTCACAAAAGTTGTCACAGGCTTTGCGTCAAATCACCGATATTAGTGGAAGCAGAACAAGACACACAGAATGCAGCCCACAAACACACACTATGGGCTGTAAAACAGGCGAGGAAATGAGCTCCACAGCAGTTATTACATAAGCAACAACGCCTCAGTGTAACTGTGCCAGCTTCGATGTATAATTCACATCCACTCTTTGGAGAAAAGATCTGACATGGCAAAGTGGCACATGTGTAGATGTATTCAGACATACTGTCCACACGGCTGTGAGCTTGAGAAAAATGGAGGGGAGACACACTGGCATGGAAAATACTCATTCAGCAAACTGAACAGAAGCCAGGCTGACTTCTAATCTCAAGCTGTCTCTCGGTCTTCTAGTATTACTGTCTCACTCTCGCAGTCTCCCTCTGTGTGCTCCACCATGCTCCTCAACTATAGAGCATTTGGAAAGGAGTTGATGCCATTATATTGCACGTGAACGCTTTCGGATCACTTTTGAAGCCTTTAAGGCCAAAATGTATCATTTTTATTTCACTCAGAATCGTACCTGCACCACAGGGGCTCTATGTGCTCTGTGCTCTACTTTTGTCCTAAAGTGGTGCAGAGAAGAACATCATTTACTCCCCAGTGGGGGCTCTGCAGCTGCAAGAGTGAAAACAGCACATTGGAAATAACATTAATTACACTCTTATTGATTAGATTTCAAACACATTAATTATTGATTATTCTACAACCTAGATAGACTGAATGTTTCCTGTAGGTTGAAGTTTAAACACTCCTTTTGTAGTGTGTTCCCTCATAAATTGCATTTTTCCACTAATTCTCTGACTTTAGAACATCTACACTGAGCCAGTTTGCCTTGTTTTGTAAAAAAAAAAGTGTTCTGGTGTTCGTATGAGGTCAAGTAAATCACCCTGTTTCTTTCATCTTTGCAGGTGCCTCTAATGTCAGAGTGACGCACGAGATCGATGTGTTTGGAACTAAAATGGAAATGGCCGTGTGAACACCTCATCTAAATTGAGAGAGGACAAAAAGGAGGAACCAAAGAAGAAATGTGGCAAAGACATTGCCACTTTTTCCAGCAAGGACTACTGGATCCTTAAATTCTGTAAAATTACATACAAAATGCACACACAGGAAGCATGATTCATCTTGTCTGGAAAGGGCTGTAAACCTGCAACATGTGACACACATTTATCTCATTTATTTTGTTTGGTGCTGATGAGGTAACCCATATTCTCCTTCTTTACTCTCACTCCCCTTCACCTCACACCCTCAAGTTAATCTTTACGTCAACATTTGAGCATTTATATAGTAAAACGTCACTCCTGTGAGCTTTGCCAAAATCCCATCTGGGTAATTACAGTCTTCTCTGAAATGCAACCTTAACACAACAGAGTCACTACAAAGACAGATACCAAGAGTTGAGTGAATGGATAGCCCTCAGTGCTGTCTATAAACATATCTCCTGACATGTCACTCTTATTCTAAAACAAACCTGATGAGAAACCACAATATGTGGGACCAAGCACATAAGGATTCTTGTAATTACACGTGTGGAGAAGACATAGTGCTTTGTCATCAAAAGAAACACAAAGTTTCCCACTGAGCCGTACTTCACAGATGCAGCACAACTTGGTGCTTTGGTGGGAGGGTACACACTGCTTCGTGTTCTTTCATATCTCCAGAGCAAGTGCATGTTAAGATGAATTGAATAACAACACCCCACCACCACCACCACCACCACCGCCGCCGCCACCGCCGTCCTCTCCTCCAGGCCAATGGTCCAAAGGGTGGAACAGTTTTATGGTTGAAATTTCAAATTGATAGCCAAAAAGTATGTAAAAAGCAGATTGCCCAGGGTTAGGCAGGGTTAGATCTTCTGATTAATTTAAAAAAAAAAAAAAAAAAAAAAAAAAACAGGACACATGCAACACTAAAAACTCCATCAATACACCTGAACAAATCCAAGTTCCCAAGTTCTCTCCACCAAACTCTCCTGGGTCGGTCAGAGCAGCTAAAACTAACTTTGAGCTGGTGCCAGTCAGGTGACAATGAATCATCTATCCTGAAAACGTCAAGGGACTGTTTCTCAGTCTGTGACCATTCAGGTAGCATATTTCTGGAGTCATCACCAACTTCTTACCTAACTATTTTCCAGTCCAGTCTGTGTGAATGAGTCTGCCATGCAACCTTTGTTTCTTTCCATTACACTTTCCATTAATGTAATTTCCACAATTGACACCCTCGTAAATGGTTTCACACTGACTCAAGGTGCTCACGAATACAAAGTTTTTCCTTCAGGAAAAGTGTGAGCCAAACTGAATGAGAAAACAATGGAAAAGGGAGCCTGAGTTTAGAGACTTTTAGACACATGCAGTCACGTTTCACACACTTATCCAGACATATGAAACAATACACACCCCAGTGAGAGCCCTCCATTGCTGTCTCCTTTTGTCTTTGTCTCTTTTGGGAAAAAAAAGAAATGCAAAAATATTACTCTGGTCTCTGTCGGCTGAGATTCTGCTCCTCTAAGTCTTCTCTTCCTCTGTGCCCTGGAGTCTACCTCTTCACAACAACATTCCAGCTTCCTGCCGTTGCCTCTGCATCGCTCCAGGACTTCATATCCTGGCACAAGGACTTTCAAATGGAAGCCCCCTTATTCCCCTGTCCTGTCCTCTCCTCCTCCTTGCTCTTCTCACTTCACTTAACTGTTCCTCTTCTCAGCTTTCCTTCCCTCCTGCCTGCCTTAGCACCGCCCCCCCACCTCCTCCTCCTCCTCCTCATCTCCCACTTTTGTCTGCCAGCCCCTCTGCCTCTAGTTTGCTCTCATTTAACACACACGCATACACACTTCTCTCCTCCCCCTACTCTTTTTTTTGCCTGAAATACATCCACCCCTTTTTTTCACGCATATTCTCTGCGTCAACACAAACCAGGTTCAGATTTGGGAAAATTTAATCCCCTATTTCTGTTTACATGCACGCAGAGTGGCCCACAGGCATCAAGATAACACCACATTCCCTCAGTTTTATAGCCTTTGGCTAAATAACAGCGCAGTAACACCCAGCTGTGTAGTTATCAAATCACATCGACTAGATCAAGAGCTGCAGCCGCTACATATGCAGCAAGGGGGTGGGTCAATTAATTCAGATGGGGTACGTTGCATAACATGTTTCTGCACGTCTTTGTAGTTGCACAGTCGTGCTTTCTTCTGCACATGAAGGTGAGAGTGGGTTTTAACACTGCGTTAGAACTTGCACTTTTGGTGTATGAAGTAAAAGCAGATCTGTCCTCAGTTATCCTTTAACCTCAACTGGAAACTACAATATGATTGTCACATGCATAAAAGGTGAGGAAGAAGATGACATTTAAAATATCATAAAATCACAGGCACAATAAGCATTATCATCCATCTGTGAATTAAAAAAATAGTACATAATGTCTGGTCAACTGCTAGTCGGTACTGACAGTAACTAACCTCGTCAGTGTGCAAACCACTAGTCATCACAGGGATCCTGTAAAAAGTTGTCTGATGTCTGAGTACAATTAAACCATCAGCATTACTGTCAATTCATCTGTTGATTACTTCTGCAATTGATCATTTAAACTGTTACAATGGTTTCTAAAGTTTTCGGCTTGTGTCTCATTAAAGGAACATTCCAAAGTTAAATCAACCCCAAGTCTATTAATAGATGGCAATGAGTGTAAACTTTCCCTCTGGGCCAATGCGACGTGAATCAAAGCAGTTTTGGATGTCTATTTTAAGCCGCTGACAAGGCTCTGACCACAATGATGCCACTTCACTTCAGTGAACAGAGGTGATGTTACCTCTGTGCCCAATCTCCTCAAGTAAGAACAAACAGTACTTATAAAAAAAAAAAAAAAAAAAAAAAAATCTGTACACTGACATAGTTAACTACCATGGTTCACCCGCTGGGACCCTAAGCACACCATTACTAAACAGGAATGACATTTTTGAGTCTTTTAAGAGGCTTAAAATAGCAATTTATTCTGATGTTGGTTGGGTAGTTTTGGGGCTCACATTAAAAACTGCTTTGTGACAAATATATATTCCAACTGAAATCTTCTTTAATTCACATAATTTTGGTCCCTAACAAAAGTTTGCACTAATTATCATCTAATTATAGACCCAAACTCCAGAATGTTCCCTTTAAGCTGAATCCACTTGTGTCACCTCTCATTAAAGTTGGTTGGATATTTCAGGCTGAAATATCTCAATATCCAGGTTTTAATGAAACATTAATAAGCACTGTAATGGACCGGCAACCTGTCAACGGTGCCTTTCACCCATTGACAGCTGGGACAGGCTCCAGCAGACTCCCACAACTCCGAACTGGATTAAAGCATGAGTAGAAAATGGATGAACGAATGGAGGGTCCTATCAGTTTTACTTTACCATCACAATGAGGTCTGTTGTACATCAAATTTGTTTTCAGTGCAAAATAATATAGAAACTAGGATGGTGACAGTAGCAAAAATACCCTCTACTTCCACCATCATAGATGTTCAGGTGTATGTGTGTTAACCATTTAGTTCCAACACTAATTTATCACTATCACTACTCCTTTTTATCTCACAATACTGACCAGTCTTGGTGAGCTGTTGTGCGCTGTCATGGAAAACCAGTAGGAGGACTGAATAATGCTGGATGTGTCTAGATCTCTGTGTGCCCTTTCTTTCTGTTTACTGGAACTTCTCCGTACCTCCCTCTGCTGAATCCCACGGTGGTATAAAAGGAGAGAAAAGAGAGCTCACTTCTGCGCTCTGACTTGGCACTTTACTGCCATTAACACAACCCAGGTCACCAGGCTGAAGAGACAACATCAGAAAGCTTTTGTTTTGAGTTGTTTCTATGCGTGTGTATTTGTATGAGTCAGCAAAAGCTTCTCTTTCATCCACATACCCACTGCATGCACCAACACAGAGACACATGTTAAACTTATATAACCCTTATGATTTGAAAAAAAAAAAAAACATCCATTTTCTATACCTATACCTGTGGCAGCATAAAGTGAAGCTCATGCATCGGAAAAACAAAGCCCTCTAATTTAGTCCAATGATGTGAGTTAAAAAAGTTAAATAATTTCCAAGAATCATGAGCAGGGAAAAGCCTTCCATGGACTAAAGAGGGATCAGAATGAAAAAAAAAAAAAAAAAAAAAAGGGAAACGAGTAGGCCCGCTCTGATGGATTTGGTGGGAGAAGGACCCTCACTTACTGTGCTCAGCTTCCTCTGTGTAGGGGTGGCAGAGGTGTAGCATGCCAGACCTCTAAACTAAGATGAAAAAGTAACTGTTTCAGTTTCAAAGTTGGATGAGCTAACAACCAAAATTAATCAACAAGTGGCACCTGTGGTTGGGCAGTTAGAGGAGGTAATCGAAACGTCTAAGAGAAATGTAAAGGGACAGGGACATCAGGGCTAAGAGCAGCCTTATTCAGTTGTTTTAAAAGACAAAAGTTACTCCAGGCAAAAAATAACTGACCTGGAGGGTCACTCCCTCGCAAGAACATGCAGAAGGCTCCTCCATTAAAGAAAGCAATGACTTAATGAGAAATTAAAGATAGATGCTTTTGTTTTTTTGTTTAGAGTTTAGTGGCAATTCACAGCAAAAGTCCCCTATTACATAAACAAACATATGTCATCTAAACACAGTCAGTACTGATATAAAGTTCATTTTGAAGGTGACCCTCCATCATAGGTGGCAGTAAATGTTGTGGGACAGATAATGAAGGAAGGGGACAGCTGGGCTGGCACAGGCTGCACCAGACTGGAAAAAAGACTGAGCACAGAGGAGGCAGAAGATCTGTAATGGATATGGTGGAAATGCAAGAGGGAGACAGCTGCTGCTGCTGCTGCGTTGACCACACATTATTATCACCCTCACATCTTACACACACTGCCCTTTACCGTCAAGCCTTGGGTTGACAGATGCGATAAGGAGTTAATGTCAGGACGCAGGGTAGTATTATTGCTCCTTGCCTGAAAACAGCACAGCACAAAACCAAAAAAAAAAAAAAAAAAAAAGTGCTGCAGTGTTGTAAGAACATATTTTATGGCGTGCTACTTGGGGTAAAAAAGCTGTAATTTAGAGAAGATTGTGGTTGCAGAGTTAGAAAATGTAACTTGTTGAAAACTTACACACACATACCGTTCTTGCTTTATGTGATGTGATATATGGCTGTCATATGGGACGACCTGGACCTGCAAATGTCTGACCCCTTGACCCCAAACTCCTTCCACAACTCCCTCCTCCCTCCGTGTCACAGTCCAACTGCTATCCATCTCCAAACTTAATCCTGAACCTGACTCTTCAAACAGACCACTGCCCCCAGTTCCATAAATATGTGTGCATCTGCGAGAATAAATAATCACAGTGAGTCACTTTAAAGTTAGCCGGCACTAAGTCAGTCCATTGATCACCGTCCTCAACTTCCCAACAGACACAACAGAAAAAGTATAAAAACCACAATGGGAGAGTGAGAAAGCGAGAAGAAATAAGAGCGGCAGGAGGAGCGGGGGATTCTTGAGTCAGCAAATATTGAAGGTCAGCATCATCAAAGAAGAGCTTTGTCTGCAGAAGGAATTTTATTTCTTTAGTGTGGTTCTTTACCTCAGTGTGTCACCCAGCGTACTCCTCCTGGAGGTCTGGGGCAAACGGTGGAATGGCAGAGAGCTCTCATCCCAGGACCTCACTCTTCTCCGGGTCCCTTCCACAACACGTTGGCCTGAGGAAAAAAACAAAACAAACTATCACACAAGTTTACATACTATTCAAAATTATGACTTTGATGCAAGAAAAAAGGAGGAGGAAATTTCAAATGAAAAGAAAAAAAACCAGACACATATAATGATTTCAGTCTCATATCCTGAACTAGCTGAACTAGTGTTTTTAAGCCTTACTGTACTTGCCTTTGATCTGAGAGGTGACAGTACAAGCCTCCACACCACCATGCTGTCCCTGTCTGGAGCACTGGCTCTTAAAAATCCCAAAAATACAAATTCATTCCATCAGCGGATATTTAAAGTCATTTCGAGTCATCCCTTCTTTTTTATTAGCGTCCTCTCCGCTCGCTCTGTATTCTGGCATCCAATGAGGTAATCAGTGAGCTCGTTACTGTCTGATAACTGATACGATATTGATTTTTGCACTCGTGCTCCTGTTGCAGGGGTCATTTGAGTCACATCACCAAAAACAGATGCTGACTGGGCTCTTTCCCAGTGTTTATAACAGACTCTAAGGATAAAGACAGTTTGATGTGTGTTGGCTGCACAGAAAATCCACTATTTGGGTAGGTTTTCATGAGCAGATACACATGAATGTTGGGAATAGCATTTCAATTGTACATTAAAAACAGAAAAACAGTGTTACCGTCCAACACAATACAGAAAAACATGTGCTAAAGAAGACCACCATTACAGGCTGAGGAGAGCTATGAAAATTTTTGTTTTGAGACAAAATTTGTGACCTGGATGACAGAACAAAGGATCTAGATGCTGAACACAATTAGAAAGAATCCAAAAGGCAATGATTATTTAGAAAAGCAAGGGGCAAGCATTGAAAAATCACTGAGCGATAAAACAAACCAGAGTCCAATAACGATCTAAAAAAGTCCAAAACACAGCAGAAAATGTGCAGCAAAAAGCAAAATCAAGTGCTGAACTGCCTAAAATACAAAAAAGCTGATCCTGACATGATGAGAAAAGACGACCTGGCACAGAAGACAAGAAGGCTAAGAGTTCAAATATTGAGGTGGAGCGCATGAAGGAGACTGAATTTTAGGACAGTATAGGAGAAAACATGTAAAACCGACCAAGATTTAACACAACAAAGAATTTAAATACAAGGCAAAACCCAAATCATGGAAACAAAATGTTCACGGTTACCGATGACTTGGACCCCATCCCAGCTGTCGCTGGGTGAGAGGAGGGGTACAAAAAAAAATAACCCCGTGGAACAGTTGGCCAAACATTTCTATAGCTTGTGCTCAAACACCATCAACATAGAAGAACCATTAAATTAAATGGTGCTCATCTTTGTCTGTCATCTGACATCCCATGAATGGATTTCCATAAACCGGGAGGTCAGTTCAGGCTACAAGCCAATGCATGACTGATTAAAGTGGTAAGCATGATTCTGCTATTAGATGATTGTTTCGGGCCTGATTTGGTGACCATGTGCTTTGTCGTAGCTACTTTTAAGTCAATGAAACATAAGGTAGAGCAGTGGTGGGGGGGAAGTGATGTGGCGGGGGTCTCAGTCCATTTTTACAGAGGGGAGGAAGGGGGTCAAGGTCTTCCCCGAGGGACTCAGAGGTCATGTTAGGGGCTAAAATCAGTGACATAACAGATGTCCCACCATCATAAAACAGATTATTTTTCATGCTAATGAATCGATAGACCTCACAGGTATGAGCAATATGGAGGGACAAAAATGCCATGTTTACATGCTTCTGGTTGAACGTGCATGCGACTCCTAGTACATACATACTTGCACAATATGTGTACATGCTGCATATGTTCTAGAGCTCATCCAGCCCTGTCTTTTCATTTTCATAAAACCTTCAGCAAGATCATATAACCTGACCTGCAATGATGCAAGGATTGTCAGCCACAATTGGTGATCATGCACATGTTCAAATATACAAAAGAAAAAAAACAAAAACAAAAAAAAAAAAAAACCAGATGCATGTACACAAACCTCTGGTCTGTGTCCCATCTCTAATCAGATGAGATCTCATTCTGGATGATGGACCAGTGTAAACGAATATGAAGAGATTAGATAGCGATTATAATCCATTCATATCAGTGGTAGACAGATCACATTGGAATAGCAGCACTGCAGGGATGACACTTCATGTCAGGACAAAGACACTGTGATTCAGGGTTGTACTCCCATGAGGGTGCTGCTGTATTAACTTTGATTGAGGGTGTCATTAAAGTTATGCACCTTGTGTTCCTGGCCGGGTGCACTTTATTAATGACCAAGTTTCTTACATTACAGTTACCTGGCGACTCAACTATGCCTCTTCATTCTGGAGAGCCACAGTATGTTTTTCTGGTGTGGGAAGAATAACTGAGGATGAAGAGCAAATCTGTCTTCACATAAAAGATGTGGCTAAATCCACGACAAGATGACTCTTGGAGAATGAAATGGGAGATAAATGTTCAGTCCATTACACACGCCTTTTTGAGGCATGAAAGCCAGGCAGAGGGGGAAAAGAAATTAAGTTCATTTTCATATGTCCTTTAATGTCAGTAAATGCAGTAAATTTTCTACAATTTTTTTTTTAATGAAAAAATTTTTTCTGTTGAGTTTATAGAATGTTAGAAAACAACAAAGAAAATCTTTCCAGGGTGAAAGATTAACATAACACATTTGATGTTATTTTTAAAGACATGTTATATTGTGTTGAATTACTGTATCATCATGCAGAGTAGCACTGTTAAGGTCCATACTAAAATTAATGTACCAACAGCTGACAGTCCATGGTCCAAATTACATGACTGTGTGCTTATGACCCAAATCTATGGAAAAATATCAGCTCATCTGCAGAGATGGACTCATCAGCTGAAGTAAAGCTCAATGTGAAAAATGGATTATGTTTTCCATCAGAAGGAAGGGTAGCCAATCATACAACCAGTAAAACAGTTTTTCGTAATGAAATGACACACGGCACAATTACCTATCAAATTTAAAACTGAATTGTAGTAGATATGAAAAAAGGTATCAGAGGATAAATCAGTGGAATTTATTTATTGCTCATTGGTTGCAAATTAAAGTGTCCAAGCCTGGAGCAAAGAGAATGACCAACAGTATTGTGCTGCTGGTAAGTTATGATTTGGAAGGACTTGAAATATAAAAAATACAGTCACCTGATTAAATTATATTTGATTCTTAAGTGGCCACAGGTGTGAGTGTCCCAGTCTGTCTGTGAGAGCCTTGTGACCTTTGGAGGCTATAACCAAAAGCAGGTTTAAAAAAAACCCCACAAACCTGCTTTTATTAGTAGTATATTTTATAAATATACATAAATTTCCCTTCAGGGATTCGGTCAGTGTTATAAAATTGAATGTAAATGTGATCTTTCCCTGAACAATCTGAAAAAATCTGGATAAACTTCCATTATCTCATAGGTGTATTATTATTATCATCATGTTGCTCATCGTCACACACATCTACTAAATAATCCAGCTGACTAATCAACATCAGCGCTTCCACACCAGAATCAACTGAAATAACGGAGCAACTTCCCAGGAATAGAGCAGTAAGGTAATGCAGTTTCTGTGCATCTCCCTCCTCTTCCTCAGTCATTAACTTCTGTCTCTGCTTCGCACTTTATTTGCTGCCCCCCACCCCACCAAGAAAGTGGAAAGCTGCTTTGTTGCCATAATATGCCCTGTGTGATGCTTGGCCCACTTTCCTGCCTGTTTTCATTGTGTAAGCACATATACATAAAACATGATTTGCTGCTTCAGTTTCTGACTTTTATTCAGTTGGGATTTGGTGGCAGACAACATCAGAGCCATGAAAAAGAGAGCCGAGCAGAGACGAAAAGCAACGCTCCCTCTGATCCTCTGAGCAAGCGAGGGAGGAGAGAGAGTTGGCTATATTACAGAGAGCAACGTTTAATCACTGACCTCTACACTTACAACTGAAGACAAATGGCAGTGATTTATGAGGGGTATTCATCTTATAGGTTAAGAAAAGAACAGAGCAACCATGTTGCTCTGATAGATCTACCTGCTGTAAATTCTAAGCTCCATCGCTGTCATCTTACTCTTCACTTCTGATCAGGGGGGTCATGTGAGGCTCAGCGTCGATCCTAAATTGATCACTAGAGGGCAGCCTGTCTAAATCTGGCAGCTGAGAGAGCGGCTGTTCTCAGAGGAGTCTCATACTCTGACCTCATGTAACAACAAATACAAGATGTCCCCATGTGCAAACACTAATTTGATGTACTGTTTGTTAAAAAAAAAAAACTAATACAATAAGAATCTGTTTCAACAGACCCCTCAAAGCAAAACATAAATTGAAACCACAGGACTTCAAGAAAAAAAGCATTTCTGTAATAATACCTAAACGTATATCAATCCTGACTTTTTATTTATTTATTTGCTTATTTATTTTTGCTGCTATAATCTTACTATTTCCTTCCTAATGTTAAACAACATGCATTTGAATTCCTATTCAAAAGTATAAAAGGATTATCTGCAGGTATCTGAAGCAGAGATGCCAAAGAAAGTACCAGCAACTAAGAAATACTAAGAATAATTGATCATTTTCATCATCACAAATTTATATGTTCTACTGTTCATTTACTAAATAACTACTTAGTAATATCTGACAGAATTATTTAATATAAACAACAGTTCAACATTCAAAAGACAGGAAACAGACAATAATTTTATATAACGCTTAAAGAAAAAAAGAGAGTTTTGTATAGCTCCTATTTTTATTTCTTCCCTTTACAATTTCATTAATCATCTCACAAACTTCAGTGAACCACTGAAAGGACTCAACAACCAGACAGACAAATAGGACCCATATTTTCAAACAGCTCGGTACATTTGTTCATGCCTCAGTCTAAAAATGTGCAGTGCACTGATCAGTCACAACATTAAAACCACCTACTGGATACTATGCAGGTCCTCCTCATCCCCCCAAACAGCACTGACCCCTCGGTGCCATGGACCTCTTGGGGGGGTTGGCATGTGGCACCAAGGACACTGACAGCAGATCAATTTGGATCTACTGAACCTGGTAAGAAGGGTCAACACACTGGGCTCTCTGTTGTGTTTCTGAATACTTTTTGCAGTGGAGTGGAAAGCACTGACCTGGTCGGGTAGAACCGTTTCCATGGAGAGGGTGAACTTGGTCTGTGTGGAGATGGATGGTCCATGTCCAAGTAACATCTGAATGAATGCCAGGAGCTGAGGTTTCATTATTATTGACTTCACCCATCACTGGTTCCATTGGGACTGATCAATGCACATTATTAAACAACTCACCACATTTAATTCTAACATGTTTAGTAAATATAAAGTAACTTATTTGGTTTTTTTAATTGAGCAAAGTGTTAACATGTCATGATGTCAAGTCAGCCCGCATTTCAGCACACCAGCTGATCTCAACACCAGCCCACATCAGCTTATTGAATCCCTTCCACGCATTTATACATACTGTGCTATTTAAGCTGCTTTTGCCAGCCTACCTTTGCCGCCTCCTCCAAAAGCCGCTTTGCAACCCACCTCATCCCCAGCACCACCTTTTCCAACTGTGCCAGCCTACATCAGTGTCAGCTCTCATTGATGTTGCTCTGCACTCTATAGGATCTTTGTTGTTGATTCTTCCTGCTGCACACATTATAGCAAGAAGTTCCCACAACTGGTCTACTTCATGAAGCCACAAAAACAAATAAAATAAAATAAAATAAAATAAAATAAAATAAAATAAAATAAAATAAAATAAAATAAAAAAAAAAAATTATTCCACTAGGGCCAGCCGATGGCACAATGGTCAGGGCAGGCAACCCATATACAGATGCTCTAGTCCTCGACGCAGCTGTCACAGGTTCAACTCCCAGCCCCTGCAACCCTTTGCTGTGGTCTGCCCCCTTTCTTCTCTTCCTTCACTGTTAATTAAAGGCCACTAGTGGCAGAAAAAAATTATATCTATAAGAAAAATGACTGGTTCATGAGACAAATCTGAGTAGAACAGACAGAAGTGATAGTGGAATTAGCAAAACGAAGTAGTGAAAATAGCTATTTTTTTCCCCTGCAACCACTGTCTTAGGTTTTAACTTCTTTTTTTTCTGCTTCAACAGGTTTTTGGAGGACTATCACCTCAGAAGCCTCCCTTGATTGAATTCCCATAATTCTTTACGAGGAATGAGATCAACCAGTCAATACAGTATCACGAGTCCTGCTTTACACGTCAGAAATGTGATCATGAAACCTGAGTAGAAACCAATTGTCTCGTCTCATCATTTTGTTGCATTTTATATGCTTGTGATAAAAAAAAGACTAAAACAAATTACATTAAAAAAACAAGAATAAAAGTCCAAAACAACTGAGAACAGAATAGCCTTATTCTCAACTCTAGATTTTAATCATTTTGAAATGCATGAACCTGATTTTTAGTCCCATCTTTTATACTGAAATAGGTGTAAACACCCCCCTAATTAAATGATTTGCATACCAAAACTACTGTTGCACGACAACTCAGCAGACATGATGAATAAAGTTTTTTGTTCACCATTTCAACTCAACCAATTAAGTTTAAATGGCTCTAAAAACATGTGTATGTATACTTTGAAGACACATTTTAATATTTATTCTTCCTGAAAACCAGGCTTGGTTTTCTTTTCTTGTTTGTTTGTTTGTTTTTTTGGGGGGGTCTTTCCATCTACCCTGTAGTGTTTCTCCATCTTAAGGCATTCTCCTTGGTGGCCAGGTTACATGAGATGTCATGAGATCAGGGAGTGGCGGCAGCAGTGGGGAAAGTTTATCTCTGAAATCAGTCTTAAGAACAGCAGCTGTCGCTTGGCCACAGCTGTACCCGATCATCCTTTTCTTTGAAAGGCTTACCGTTGATCCTGTCAGCCGTTGAGTAATGAGGGTCTTCTAAGGCGATATGGTTAAACATGGACAGGAGGGCAAAAGGTGAACATGCAGAGGAAAAAGAGTGAGCAGAGGAAAATTAACAAATGACAACAGGCTGAGGAAGGTTTTTGATTTGCCTTCTTAAATCACACCCGGAGGATAAAGCTTTGTCTCAGCTTCTGTCTGTTTTGCTCTCCATCAGCTGTTATTTTAACAAAAGTCTGTCTGGAGGATGTGGATCATCTCTTTTCAATCCGACACTTTGTCTCATCTTTGATTATTCTCAGCCTCCCCTTTCTCTATCCGTCCTTCATAATCTCAAACACTTTTCTGAGCACATTGTCACAGTCTTCGCTCAAAGCAGGGGGACTGTTGCAGCACAGAAAACTGAATATATTTTTCAGGAACACACATCAGCTGCGGAAAACTCAAGTGTTTTCATCTTTAATGCATCCATCTAAGATTACAGAACAGAAATAATGTGAAAGAGAAAATTAAAATCTATTATGTGCCTGAAGAGAAAGTATTCACCTTCAAAACTGATCCCTGGAAAGTGAACACTTACTGTCCGTCTCCCTCCAGATGTCCACGCATGTTCATATAATGAATGCTCACATTTTGTGGGTTCATGAATGTGCATCCTCAGTCACTCCACAGTAACTGTGTTGATGGAGGAGGGTGAACCGGGGCAGAAACAGAAGAAACAAAAAAGGTCCTGTGCAACCCCAAGACTGTAGCATGAATTTATACTCTGGCTGGCAAGTCCTTTTAGACTGAAACAGTAACTTCCTGTGAAATGTTTTCTACACTGAACCAAAATAAATCAGTTTCATTGCAGATAGTTAATATTCCCTGCAAAATACACTAACATATCATTATGTATTACTCAAAACTAGAGGTGGTTGTGACCTAATATTAGCAAATCATCCAACAGAAGCACAAAAGAAGCATGAAACCAGCACTGCTTAAAAAATGCATGCTAGAATACTGAAGCACTCTGCTTCCCAATAGTTAATAAAAAGAAAATAGAATATGTAGAAAAATTATCATGGTTGACTGAATATTCCAAATTATGCAAAATGTCAGACTTTTATTTTATTTTTATTTTTTATTTCGATGCTTGCAGCACGTTTGAAAACATTGAGGCCACAAATGACTGGAAAAGTTGTAGAATGCTAAAAACGAAAAACAAATTGCAAAAGGTCAGGAACATAATTGGGTCTAAAAGGGCATCTGTAGAAGTACAGAGTTAGGAAATAATGTGTAAGCAAACAGCTTAAGATTAATGCTGGACAAAGAATTGTTTGTATCAATGTTGTTTTTTTTCACGTGCATGTAGAGAAAGGAAAATGGAAAGAGCAAATATTTTAAAAACTTTCCTAGTCTGCACAAGTTTTTGAAAAAGAGTTGATGTGTGTCAGAGTAAACAGGAATGCCTCATACTAAATTCAGATTTAAGGGACATTTTACTCATGACTGGTCACATGAAGCAAACAGCTGGGAAGAGAAGAAATATCAGTCAGTGAAAATCTCAGGACCCATACACAGCATGAGCTCAAAACTGGGACTGAAAACCTCAGATCTTTGTCACCCTGTGACAGAACAAACGCAATATCCTGCTGAATAAGAAATTCTTGTAAAATCAGCACCACGCAGCCTGGTCTATTCACTCCAGAGCAGGTGATGGAAATGAGCCTAATACGCACCTTCTATTAAGTGTCATTTCGAATGTACACTTCGAGACAACTGGATGGAAACTGAGCTGTTTTAAAAGGTTGAAAATTACATAAAAAACCTTCAGCTACCATCATCTGCAGCTCACA
Organism: Hirundichthys speculiger; assembly: GCA_018398805.1. Classification (NCBI taxonomy): domain Eukaryota; kingdom Metazoa; phylum Chordata; class Actinopteri; order Beloniformes; family Exocoetidae; genus Hirundichthys; species Hirundichthys speculiger. The sequence continues at coordinate 5,785,015 of JAGFBZ010000344.1, read as the reverse complement.
ACATCATTAAAAGATTCAGAAAAACTTCTAATCAACATCATTAGTGAAAATCACAGTCCTGTGGTGTGACGAAACAGAATTTGAAATTCACTTGGGAAATGATGAATTTCCAAATCCTCTAAGTCACAGAAGAGAGTGTCCATCTGGCTAATTCACAACGTAAAATTTCAAACACTTACAATGGTTTGGGGCTGCACTGGTGCACATGGTGTGTGTAACCTGGTCATCTCTGAAGTATTTAGCCTGAACAAAATGTACAAGTTTTCACAGGAATAAATGCTGCCATCCAAACAGGATCTTTTAGAAAAGACGACTCATTTATTCAGTCTCGTCATCTCCCAGACACATCATGCAACACAATATTTTGAAACATGCTGATAACATCAAATTAAAAGTGAGCATAGATTTTCCACCAATACTTCTAAGTTTCAAATTTGATGTTTTCTATTTTCATACAAACCAGGTTTAAATTATGCCCATTTTAATTCGTGTCTATTTTTTTCTTTTTTGTGAACTTGGCTGTTATTAAATCAAATGAATTAACGAACTCTGTGGTGCAATACCACAGTTGGTGCAACTGTGGAACAATAAACAAATGCAATAAAGAGTTATCAGAGTCAGCCAGAGGGGACGCCAACAGTTACAGTGAGACGAGTGAATGAGCTCCTCCACCTGAAACACATGCATTCACCTGCACATGTGCCTGCAGCTGTACAAACGAGAGAGCAGCACAATCAGGGGACCACACAGATATGCAAATGTGAACCTGAGAGAAGAAACTGAGGACGAGGAGATGGCTGTAACTAATGTATTCCCATGAAGCAAAACATTTGAATGATACTGTTGAACTCGGTGCTCTAGAATCCTTTTCCCCCTAAACTGAGTGTGTTGCACTGCCCTTGCATGTTTATTTGGGAGATACTGTTTGTTCACTGTAGCAACGCAGTATCGCTGTCACAGATGTGTTAATATACATTTCGTTTTACTCATACTTCAGTGGCAAAGATCAGAATACCCATGTTTTTATATCAGAGTCCATTTACAACCCTCAGAGTTTGCATATGTGCATGTGGGGAGTGTTTGTCTACATGTGTATTGTTAACGTACGCCGACATGAGGACTGACATGGATGCTGAGCTGTGCTGCACTGGGCCATGCGGTCTAACCCAACAACAGGGATAAACTATAAATAGCATATCTCATCCTCTCCAACACTCAACCCATTCTCCCCTTTTCCTTCTGTTTCCTCTTTTCCGTTTGCTTCATGTGCACTTTATTACCACAGCTGGGATTCAAAGTTGTCTTTTGTTGTCTAATTCTTTTGATTCCTGATGTTTTTCTTTTTTCATCAGCTCCCCTTCTTGTGATCCTATCATATTCAGCCTCCTTCTGTCTTCTGTTTTGACTTATTTTCCGTTTAAAGAGTTAATATACACAAAAAATGAATAACAAATATGCCAGCACCAATCTTCTCACATCTTTCCACTTATCTTTTGAAATCATAAATCTGTGTGTTAAGGGGTAGGCTTTCACTGAGGGGAGATGGAGTTATGTAAGTGAGGCTAATCCCCTCCCAACCCTGCATAGTAAATGAGACAGGACGACACTGGCCTCATTTCATCTGTTCATCCCTGCATCTGCTGTGGCTACCCCAGCAAACCGCTCTGTCTCCACCTTAATCTGTCTGTTTGATCTTTGGCAGCAGACTACAGTTATACTTTATACTCTGCAGACCAGCAAATCCTGCAAACTGACAATGAGTGCAAGTCTGAAACACAGCAGATGAACTATTATATAATTCGTGGTTTCATTGCGAAGAAACTCAAAGAATAAACTGCAACTCTCTGCCACCTACTTTAACCTGATATCATCATCTGATTTTCAAAAATGCGTTTATGTAACACAGGCCATCCAGGAGAGGGCAAACGAAACTAAGGCTTAGTCTTTGGATATTCCTGTAAAAAAAAAAAACAAAAAAAAAAAAACTCCACTCATGGCAACTATAAATACTCCTGATCCATTCTGCTTATCAAATGACATTCATGTGCCACCAGCCGGCTAAAAAGATGTCAGATTGTGACAGTAGGTGCCTATCTCCAAGTGGTACAAGCTGGTCATAATCACCTAAAAGTGCTGAATAAAAATCTACTTTGGGACACTAGCAAGTTTAAAGACACATTCAGACCAGTTCCTGCAGTTCCACTGAGTGGTGCCCCTTTTTTTTTGTGTCCCCTCCTTTGCTCTTCTCCTCTCTCTTTCCCTCAGGCCAACCCACAGTTGTTAAATGAGTGTTTTGCATCATTAATTATGTACTCCATTATCCTTGTAGTTTCTGTGCTGTTCTGACAGTCCGGCCCTCTGACCATTCCAGTGTTTACTGCAAACACTCACCTCTTACCATTAGTTTTTGCTCAGGGGTCATGCTCTGGGTCTCTGAGAAGCACCTAGAGAAAATTTGTATAGTAATAGATGCTATACATGTATAGTTGAATTGAATTGAATTGAACTGAATTGAATTGAATTGAATTAAATTGAACTGAATTGATCATCAGCTGGTGGGCAGTAGAGAAGGGAAAATTACATTGTAATTCCTCAACTGCATATTGAATCAATAAATCTGGGGCTTCACAGTCAATACATTCCTCGAAGTTTATTTATAAGTGTAAAGACTAATATCAACAATTATTGTTTATACAGTTGACTTTTTCCTGATGTTCACAATATCTCTCTCTATTTAATTGTTTATCAATCTTTGTGATCATTCCCATTGCTTAGGCATTTTCAATTAACGTTTTGTTTGTAATTACTGTTTTTCATGAGGTTTGCTACAGTCACATTTGGCCGGCCATGAGGACATGTCCTCACCATATCAGTGAGAGTGGTAACAGGTGATACTGCTTAAAAAGCTCTTAAAAGGTCTCCTTCTGTTTAATACTTGTTTTATTAAATTACCATAGGTCCGTTCAAGTTGCACTTGCATGCTCAACTTCAAAATGCTCTTTTATCCCTGTAGTCTGTATCAGCCTGTGATAAAAACAGCCGGAAACACGAGCGGATTGGAAAAGTCGTACCAGCCTACGTCACATTGAAGAGTAACCCCGCCCCGGAAAAACATTGCGGGCTGCATGCTGTCTGCAGGTAGGGAACAGAGTTTATTAACGAGTGAACAAAGAGGAGCTAACAATTCAAAAACCTGGCAAAGAAAGTTCGTGGCTGTGCTATTTGCAACAGTAACAAATCTACATCACATGTCTTGCCTAAGAAAGAGGATCTATGGAAGAAATGGTAGGAATTTATTTTCGGAGCACCACCAGCCGAAGTATTAACAGAACTTTACCTTGTGTGTTCTGAGCATCAAAGTGACTCTTCAAATTACGGTACCGACAGTAGCGGATAAGTTGTGCTTAAAACCTGGATCAGTGGCATCACAACCATCGACCACCAGCTCACAGGGCTGAAAGTAAAAAACGATTTTTTTTTTCCAACTACGGTTGTTTCAAAAGCTTGTTATTTTACTCATTTATAGGCTATAGGATGTATGACATTGGGACAAGCTATAGGTATGGTAACGTTGTCCATAACCACTCGGCAACTTCTACCCAAAGAGTAAGGTTAATTTGCTAAATCTATAATCTTCCAACCTAAAATTTGATAACTTGGTGTTTACAGTTTTTTTTGGCCAGGAAAAAAGAAAAAAAGAAATTTTTCGCCTGTTTTGCTATTTGTTGCCAGTTATCTCTATCTAAGTCTAGAAACCAACTGAAGGAGGACCCACTAGAGGGAGCGTCACAGTGCTGTTAGCCAATCAGAGGCGAGACGTTTGCATATCATTAATGTCCATAAGAATCCTCTCCTACTATCCTCGACCTCGTTTCCACTGAACTAAAACAGCTTGAATCAAGACAATCGTAGCATATTTTTTGTTGAAACAAACTCTCAGGGCATTATTATTTCAGACTAGAGACCACCGCAAAATTAATTAAAATATGATGGAAAGAGACCTTTAAGATGAATTGTCAAAAATACAAATGATACAAATGTTTTATATATATGAATATATATATAAAACACTACTTCCTCCTCCTCAGTTCCTCTTAGCCAAACTTTAACCCAGCAGTCTGACCTTTCGTCAGTCCAGACATCCTAATCTCCTGAAGTATTCTTTGTTCACAAGGTTCAAATGTGACCAGGAGAATTTGCTTATTAATGTCAGGCCACCCATCAGTGTGGCAGCATGTAACCCACAACTGGATCCTCGAACAAGAAAAAAATAAGACTTCATAGTTGAGTTTAAAATCAGAACCAGGTTTTGGTGAATAAAGGGTAAAAGAGAATGATTTATCAATACTTTACTGATGAGTCATAGATTAAAAGGAAAAGGACCCACATTTTAAAATGGGCTTGCTTTGTTTACTGTATTTATTCCTTGAGATCAATGTAGATATTCATGAAAGAGATTATATATGCTCTGTGATGGACTGGCAACCTGTCCAGGGAGTACCTCTGCCTTACACCTGGAGAGAGCTGGGATAGGCTCCAGCAGATCTCCGTCACCCTACGTAGGTTTAAACAGGTATAGATAAAAGATAATAATAATAATAATACATTTTATTTAAAGGCGCCTTTCAAGACCCTCAAGGTCACCGTACAAACATTTTAAAAAACAGTTAAAAATTTAAAAACAGTTAAAATATTAAATTAAAATTTGCAGCAGCACAATGTTGGTTAGAGTGAGTAAGCTTGTTTAAAAAGGTGGGTTTTCAAGCGGGATTTGAAGATGGATAGTGAATTAATGTTTCTGATGTCAGGAGGGAGGGAGTTCCAAAGGCGGGGGGCAGAGCGGCTGAAGGCTCTGGACCCTATAGTGGACAGACGGGCTGGTGGCACGATGAGGCTGAGGGATGAGGCAGACCTGAGAGTTCGGATGGGAGTGTTGATGTGGAGGAGGTCAGAGAGGTACGGGGGAGCGATGTTATGGATGGCCTTGAATGTGTAGAGCAGAATTTTAAAGTCGATGCGATGTGTGATTGGGAGCCAGTGGAGTTGCTGGAGAACAGGTGTGATGTGGCTGATCGATGGTGTCCTGGTGATGATACGGGCGGCAGCGTTCTGGACCAGTTGGAGCTTATGGATGGATTTGATGGGTTATATATGCTGCAGTAGAACACAAGGACTCCAGATCAATGGAAATGTAAATAAAACTTAATCATAACTTCAATCAACAATAAGAACTGGCATTGGTAGGATTTTACTGATAACCAGCGTCGATGCCAAAATGATTATCTGTGCTGATGCAGATTTTTACATTAGGACAGAAATTTGGTGAGTAACACGGCTGAAGCATAGCCACTATTTGAAAACCTAAAAGAATGTTCAACTTTTCATCTCCTGCTTTAGTTTTTTTGTTTTTTTTGTAATACGTTCTAAGAATACAGATGCCAAAGACATTTCCTGTTATATACAGACAAACAGACTTGACCCTCGTGTTAAGTGCAACAACGCATAAGAAAAAATATCTATTGTTCTTATAAATTACTCATAAGTAATACAAATGTTCTGTTACTGTTAACAACTTAGCTCTTAGCAATTTGTTAGCGATTAGTAACAGGAATACCTTGTTTCCACTGGACTGAAGACATGAAAAACCTGTTGACAGCTTGGAGAGTTTCTGCCGTGATTCCTTTGTAACACTGGGTAAAGGTTGGGGTGTAACCCTTCAACGAGCCCTTCTGTGGTTTGTAGAACTATCATAGCTGGGAAAACCAGAACAATACTGGCTTCCTTCTCTGTCTGTGGGAAGGTTTTTAGCCCCCCCCCAAAAAACCAAACAAAAAACACAGTTTCTTCACTGAGGGAAAATTTGCAAAATGCCTCCAGCAAATTGCTCCAGATTGCATGCGAGGCATCCATATGCACGTGCATGCACAGAACATAGACCAGAGAAGCTTGGAGTTCAACCCACACAGAGAGAGGGGGAGTTTGCTTAATTTGCTCTCTGGTTAGGATCTCCATTCCTCCACTTTGTTTTGACATAGCATGTTGTTTGCTGTCATATCGGTGGGCAGAAATGTGTTTATTGAATCTTTGCAGAGTTACCAATCATTCCCCCCGGAGAGCAATGCTGCCTTCTTCACCTGGGAGTTTGTTTTAGTCTGTTCCCATAAAGTAAAGCCCATAAACATGGCCATCAATGCAAGTCTGTTGCCTTTAGTAATAAGAGAAAACAGGCAAACAAGCTACAGAAAACACAACTGTAAAACTACAATTGTCAATCCATCAGAATGGAAGAGAGGCTTTTTCTTTATAAATGTAAAAGTGGTACAGAAACCTCTCCCATCTGTTGGAAAGATGTTCCTGGCACCAACGTCGCCTTTTAAACCCCCCTTCACCTCTCCAATTTTCTTGTTCAGACATGACGCTTCACTAAACTTTGACCTACTTCTGTCTAGCATAGTCTGGGCCCAGAGAAGGCGGGGGGGGGCTCATTCAGACTCCAAACTAAAAGAGCTTCACGCTTGTCCAGCCTGGTAATAATAATATGAATTTCAAAGCTTTATGTGGACAATACTTCTTTTGACTGTCAAATATTAGAGGGAAGCTGAGGGAGGCTTGAGGACGCATGCATGTGAAATAAAGACAGGCTGGACTCTTTGTTTCATACAGTGCATTTCATGCACACATGCACTGTCCAACTCATGCTGAGGACTTGATGTCAGTTTCCTGCTGATCAGCTGCAAGACAAACCCTGTTTTTCTTCTTTCCAGCCTCATTCTACGTTTCATTTCAAATTTAGCAGATGGACACAATCTCCCGAGAACCAATTCTCAGCAGGATAATGCAGAGCAGACAAAGATGTTGTGACATGGAGGTACACAACGCCTTCAGGATTCACTCCTGCCACGACTGAGCCGGCACCAGCCAACAGCATCACTCCTTACACCACAAATATGTTTGAAATCTGCCAATTGTTTCAAAAGAATTGGGGCTGGCTTGGACCAGAGGGTGGTGGGAGTTATGTTGCCAAGATCTGGGACAGAATCCCAGGAGTTCCCGGAAGGCTTCTGGGAGCGTTATTGGCCAACAAGCATGAGAAAAGAGACTGGAGTCACGTATGATGACGGAAAGACATCTGTCACCAATTAAAGAAGAGACTGAACCCATGACCCAAGAGATTGGTCTGCAGAGATACACTGGGCTTATGATGTGAACACTTTTCTTATGGTTAATACTTCCCAACCCCCTCATTTTCCTCCACCACACTCCATTTCCCTTTAGACAAGCCGACCGCAGTTTAACCAAGCCGGTCAGCTGATGCAGGAAGGGGGTGGGGTGCTGGGTGGTACGCATTCTGCAGCGAGGTCATCTGGCAGATGCATCCTCCAAGCTGGCTGCAGTCTGCTGAGCAAAACACGCAGAGGGGAAGGAGCTGGCTGAAAGAGTGCAGGAAATCTCCTTTATGAATAAAACACATGTCCAACAACTGGGTGTACACAGATCTCCAATTATGTTATAAGCTCAGAGACATCCCAGTGTAACACGCACAAGATTCTGTGATTCCAGTTCAACTGGGACAAAGTTGATAAGGACAAAATCAAGTATGAAAGAGTCCTCTAAAAGTCTTAAGGAGCAGCTGATGAGCTTTCATATCTGATCAATAATTCTAATTTCATGTTTTGTTTCCCTCGACGGCACAAATCAAGTTTCCAATAGAAGCGAATCAGCCAGGGACTTAATCAATTGCTCACACGCTAGTGAGGAAGCAGGGCTTTGTTAATCTTGTCAGGAGCTTTACACTAAGGGACTACTCTTCTTTTTTTTAATTCAAGTCACAAATAAAGAAATAAAGAACATTTAAAAAGACACAATTTTTTTTTCAGAGACAAATTACAACCAATTAAAAACCTTTGACTGCTACAGCAGGTCACTGCCTCCCTAATCGTTCGTCTGCCACCGGGCAATGAGCCTCAGCTCTGGACATAATACTCGTGTCATCCATCAATCTTGATTGTATCTGTGTGTGGTCTGCTGTTTCAGCACTGGCCATTTTGGTTCTCATGCATCACCCTCCTGACTGAAGTGAAGTGACATTTTATGACATATGAGGGTGATTTTCCTGCTCTTCAGAAAGAGGCAGAGAAAAGGAGAAAGGCAGCACTGTGCTCTGGGAGAGCTGGAAACTGCAAGTGTGATGACAGCTCTCATAGTTTCCACCAGGGAGAGCCAATGCAATTGATGTTCGGCATCTACAATTTTTTTTTTCTTTTAAAAAGGAAAATTTCCCAACAGTCACTCCAGGGTGTTGTGATCAAATACTCGAGTGTTGAGTAAACACAACTTGATTGGCCCACTAATGGATGCTCGGAGCACTTGGCAGACCTCGACACTCCTGATCTCTCTGTGATCTGTGCCAAAGTGCAGCCCTCTAATGTCCATTATACCAAGACTTACTTCACCCAGCATTGATTCTGTCTCTTCTTACAGACTGCGGGGGCTTTTAGAGTCCATTTCCACATCGCATCTAAAATATCAGATTACAAAATAATTTATGTGAACTGCAATCGACTTGCACAAAAAACATATTCTGAATCTCATTTTGTGCTTAGAGAGGTTCTGAAAGGCCATGATACGATAGTGTCTATGTGTTCGTTCATGGGGTATTTTATGGTTACTTTTGTGTGTCTGCAGGAGGTAATGACAGACCCAATAGCAGGAGCAGTCTTTTCAAAAATCCATTCAGTGGAGTAAAATATTGTCATTTCAGGTTTATGAAAACCACAGATATGAGACTTTGGAAACATGCACTTAACCTATTGAAGGAAACAAGCTTGGAATTTGGAAAAGTTGCAAAAGCTGTAAGACTTTTATCCAGGAGACCTTGGTGCGACTCTGCTATTAGATACACTTGTTATCTTAGCGTTTGTCTGTTTCACTTGTGAAGTCATGACATTGTCGTCTTTGTTTTTACTTTTACCGTTTGATTTTGTTTGTCATCCAAAAACAATTGTGTCAGGTTTAGAAAAAGATTATTATTTGATCTAAAATATAATCTATGAAAACCCTTCATGATGCTGGCAAACAAAAACAAAGTGGTGAAGAGCTAATAGACTTCACAACAAATAGTACAACTATCCATCTTTATTTCTTAAATTTCAAAATCCACCAAGCAAGAAGAAAACTTGCACTCCACACACACAGCAGCCCGAGCTGGGATTTGGACTGGGAACCTGCCTGTGATGTGGCAGTGCAGTACCAGTAGTACTGCAGCAGCAGCAGTCTTGATACTAGTATCTCTAATTTTGTAGCACAATTTAGAACGGCAATGATTATGAAAGTGAGACAAACACAATAAGGGACTATTGTCCTGCATTCTCTTCCATGCAAACCAAAATAATAGAAAGGTAAAAACAGTTTGGAAATACCTCAGTTTCAGGGAGTCCAATGAGGAATAACAATATGAATGCCAGCATAATAGCTGGATAGAACACAGGATTTCTGCAGAATTTGAAACTACTTTTTGCCAGACAGTAATCAATCCATGTTGTTTTTCTGGTGCATGCTCAGTTGGTTTGCTGAACCACAATCAGTCTGCACACTGTATTTTGTAATGTAATGTATTTTTTTCTGCCACATATGCAAATCGTGCAAGGGTGTCTCCACAGCTCATCTCAGATTGGGGCAGGTGATGAAATTTGCAAGACACGCTAATTCAGGACACACGAATAAGCCTTTATTCATTACATGTCAACCTCTGCTGCTTTGACTTGGGACATTATTTTTAAAGAGGTAGTGCAACTTCACAGGAATAGAATACTTAATCACTGTACACTTGTTTCACCCCCCCTGCAGATCTTAGCTAACCTCCTGTAGCTTGATGGATATGCTGTCTGCAGAAATTCATGACTCGACAAATGTTGGTCAAATCATGAATATTCTGATGCAAAAAAAAGACTTCACCTGGTCTTCTTTGTGAATAAAAAGGTTCAGAAATACAAAAGAGCCTGAATCAGTGTCCTTACACTGCAAAAACTCAAAATTTTACCAAGTGTATTTTACTAATTTCTAGTCAAAATATCTCATCACACTTAATATAAGACAAAATCACCTAAAGAGTAACATTTCAGTGAGCTTGTTTTTAGACAGTGCATCTCGAATATCTTGTTAAGTGAAATAGTCTTGGAAACATCTTGTTTTGAGTCATATCTCAAATGAAACAAGTTTTTTTGACTTGACTTGACATGTCATAAGATTTTTAAGCTAATTTCAAGATTTTGTCAGGCTTAAATATAATGTCTTATTTCATGAAATCTTATTAAGCGAATTTTCACTTGTTCCATTGGCAGATTTTTTTTTGCTTATTACAAGCAAAAATATCTTGTATTAAGTTTTTTTTAACTTATTTTTTGAGTGGCCTTTTTTCCAGTGTAAGGCTGAGTTCGTTTTTGTAATGGCTCCAGAAGACAAGACAAGAAACACTGAAGGGCTCACAAAAGAGCCTGATTTATCAAATCTTCATGATTTTAAGTTCCAGTACCTGTTGTTAATGGGATTTTTCACTGAAATCAAATTGAATGTACTAACTGTAGGAAAACCCTCAGGTGCCCATTAAATATTTGGCAAGAAATTAAAAGATGATTTAGATTTTCTGTGGTAGGAACTGCAAGTGTATGATGAAGACATTAACACTGACTCATGTAAAACTTATAATAGCAAGACACACACACAAAAAAAAAAAATCTGCAATTTAAGTCCATTACTGAAAAACACACACATAGTAACACATTTCTCCAAGTGACTTAAATGTAGAAACCAGCAGGACAAATTTCTGAAGCTCAGACTATTTTTCAGACCTAAAATGTTGATTTAAGAAAAAAAAAAAAGGTGAATCTGTGCATATCTGCTTTGATGGAACATGTTTGTGACAACAGTGTGTCAGTCTTTTACCAGAGTGGACAGTATTAGTACGTATACTGCCACTCACTGTGAAAGCAATCACAAAGAAAAAGATGATTTATCAATGAAAACAATCAACAGCACTCAGACATCTCCTCCTCTACTCTGAGTGTTTCCTACAACTGGAACAAACCATTTTGCTTTGTCTTTATCTGTGTGCAGCAAAGTCTCTGGAATGTAAGTGCATGAAATACATTCATAAATTAAGCACATTTGAATGGTTCACTGAAAACAACACCTGAGAACTCATTTCAGTGCTGACTGGGAGCTTGCTGGCTGATCTTGTGCCTGACTCTGGTAATGCGCGGATCATGACCAAGACAAACAGAGAGCTTCATAATGCTTCCTTCAAAAACATTGGCACGAAATAGCTGAAGGAGTTACAGTGAAACTGTGTGAACGCTGTCAGAGCACAGCTGATGTGGCTACACCTTTGAAAGACGAAAAAGGAAGGTCATGCAAACCCAGGCAGTGACTAATTACAGTCTCACACACAAGGGCAGTCTTTGTGTTTGCGTATGTGTGCGCATGTGTGAGTCTGACTGGCGCCCCGACCCCCTCCCCCCCCATGCCGTGTTCTCACTCATGTTCTGCTTTAATGCCCTGACAGTGAGAAGCTGGCAGAGGTCTCAATGACAGACCTGCCGGTCAGAGAAGAAGGTAAAAGGCAAGACTTCCTTTGCACACTTGACACAGGAAAACATTTGAAAGGGAAATGTCTTCTCAAACAATCCTGCAGGGTCGTTTGAGAAGAGCAGCATGAGGTGGTAAAATTCTGATATTGTGCCTTTGATTGCATCCAACATTTAATGTAATCATCATGAACTGGCTGATGTCAGGGTCAAGTCTCGATCTCAAATGGCTGGAGAAACATTTATTCACATGAGCATCACAGGTCCATGTCAGACTTCTCTCCAGTATGTGTATCAATTTAATGTGGGTTGTAATGTCTGCTCTTTCATGGAAGATTTTCCTCTACTTCTTATGTAAGAGTGCATTTGAGTGTACAGATGAGTGCACATTTATGTGTTACTTTCCACCCAGATTATCTAATGGGCAAAAGCTGTGAAATTATAAACAGCAAGCGTAATGTTTCCGTGTCTTCCAGCTTTGATTGTGATGATTTTTATTGATTTGATTGAAGTTATTTGCAAGACAGGTATGCTGTACGTTAACAGTAAAAAGGACAACTGTTTTATGACTTTATACTGTCAGAAGCACGTTGCCCATGACTTCAGTCATGTTCTCATTCAACCACCTGACATCTCGCCCCCTAAGGGCATTTTCCCCCCATCAGAGAGCCATGTGAATGATCCCTCCTCGACCCTACCTGCCGTCCACATGCCTTCTGGTGGCCTGAAAGCCTGCCACCTCCCACCACCAAGCCCAGAGCTCCCCATTCACTCTGCCTGAGAGGTGTTGTGGTGACGGGGCAAGATGATGTAAGCTTTTGCTGTGGGCTAGCATGATGCTTGAACACTAAGTCATCATCATAGAGCTGTGTGGGCAATCTGCTCTCACAGAAAAATTAGCAATAGCTACATTTGTGCACATCTCTAGAACAAAGCAGTGTCACAATTCAGGGCTTGAATAGAGGGAGCATTCACTTTGAATCCACGATGACCCGCAATTCATTAATATTAAAAAGTGAAAGCTGTGGCATTTCGTTTGTAATATCTAACCCTAACCATGTACAGTTTAGCAATTAAAACCCTAAGCTCTGTTTATAGAAAAGGCATAAAACTGAAAGGAATATGGAAATAGTTGGGTGTCGGATGGGAGTCAGCGGACCATTGCCATCCTCCTCCTCTTTAAGAGGTGTGAAACGTGTCGCTGTCATGTAGTGAAACTCTGCAGGCGAACATGAAGAACATGTATGTCATCAGGTCGCCACATGTACACAACTGACGTAGTCACATGGTGACACAGAAACTGCATTTCCATGAGCTGAAAGTGAAATGGGTGATGAAATGCACAATTTAGAGAAACAACAACATTTTCTAGAGTGGACGAACACAGATTGGATTACTGTATGAGAGGATGAAGCATGCATGTGGTCAGCATTTAAGAATGGTCCTAACGTTGGCATCAAGCCCACGGCTGTGACAACATGAAATCCAACCCATCAATCATCCGCAGGGAGGGAGTTCGCCACCAACAACAGAGGGATGGAGAGAATCTCAGGCATGCTGCTCCTTCAGCGTTTATATCTTCTCCTGTGGGAATTATTTATGGTCCAATCAGACCCTGGCTGTTTCCAATTCAACTCAAAACCAATCCATAAATTTTCAACAGGCCTTGAAAGCATAAAACAAATAGCTCTGAGGTCTCTCTCTCTCTCTCTCATTGTCCGACCTTTCCTTTTCATCATATTCCCTTCATCTTCCTCTTTCTGCATTGTATAAAGAAAGAGCAGCAGCAGCGAGTACAGCTCAAGAGAAACTGAGGAAACTGGAAAACTAGTTCTCAAAACTGAGTCAGTCAGATCAACTTCAGATTACACTCGAGCACTTTTACAACTCAGAGAAATCAAACTCTGAGAAAAGCAGTCCTGCAGCCGTTCACGCGCAACTTTATGTGACAGCCTCAGACTACAAATTCAGCTGGTCACGCTTGTGTTTTTGTTTTGTTTTGCAGTTTTTCCCTGTAAAAATCAACATATGGAGGCTCTCAAAAAAGGAAAAAAAAAAAAAGAAAAAGAACGAAGCGAGGAAGACGTGTACATGAAAAGCCAGTAAGCTTACTTTAACCTCCTGTTAAAAAAACAAAAAAACACAAAAGAACAAGATTCAGTGAAGCGCTGCTGTTACTCACCTAAAGTCAAGATGTTCTTTACAACCAGCAGTTTCCTGCAGCGTTTACTGGGATGAATATTTATCCGGTTCCTCCAACTGATACAACTTTAGTTCAAGCAGCAACACGTCAAGCCAACCGATCCTCCCGTTGTTTTTGTACTTATGTCCGTCAAGTCCACGTTCAGAGGCTCTGAAAGATCTGCTGCTGATGTGCGTTGGGTCGCGTCACCGGCGGAGCCCGGTGTTTCACCGCTCCGCGAGGCGGACGCAGTCTGCGCTCGTGCAGGGTCTGAACTGTACTGGTCCGCTTCAGAGAGGTTTAACACCGAGGAAGGAAGGGCAGGGGCGCTGCGAGGGGGGGCTGCGACGGCCGCTTCTGCCGTCCACCCCACAGCAACGTGTTTATGGCTTTGTGTTTATATCAAAGTGGAGGGCCTCATAACCGCGCGTTTAATGGCTCGATATTGTGAAGGATTCTTTATTTTAAATAGTCCTGAAAGCTAAAGTTCAACAGAGTTTTTTTTACTACACATAACACTTTGTGATTTTATTTATTTATGTATTATTTACCTGTAAAAGACTCTCGGGGCTCCACGGCAGCCTATTTTGGAAATAATCTGTCCTCTGGGAAGAACATGGTGTCGTCACTTAAAAAGTGGTCGCTCTTCTTTCTTCCCACTTTTCTCTTGTTGTGTTTTTCTGTAACTGAAGACAATAATCAATAATAACTTAACAAAGAAGCAAACACAAAAAAAAAAAAAAAATACACACAGATATACAGAAACTGACTTAAAATACATATTTTTCTTTTTCTTCAGATGCTTTTAACTTTTTGTCTCATATTTTTGTGAGCTGTGTCCATTCTTGAATTAGTTTATGGTTTAGTTTATATTGTTGTATTAAAAAACAGAATATGCATGGCATGAAAACCCCATGGGTTGATGTATGCATATGTAACAGCTTACATGTTGGTTGCCCTTCCCTCTGGCGCCTCCAGACTGTTCCTGTATATTAACCGAGAGCCCCAAAGAACAAAGTCAGAGTACATAATTGTTAAAGTTTAAAATGGATTAGAAGAACAGCCAAATAAAAAAGTACCTAGTCATAACCAAGCTGACTCTTAGTAACTCTAGCCACGTAAAAGTATGAGGCAGATGGCGAGCTCCTTCTTTGAACTCCTGTCCACTTCCTCCTGACTCACACACCCTGGAAACACAATACGGGGTCCCCTCTGCCCCTCACAATACAGGCCACCTGCCTGATTCATCTATGAAAGAGGATCTGCAGGAACGCCTGAAAGATCTAATTTGTTAGACGAAGGCATGAATTGATTTCCACGTGGTCTTTAGGTACAGAAATCCCTGCCAGTCAAAATGAGCAGCTTTTGAGACGGACTGCAGATGGGATAGTCTGACCTGTGATCATTTTCATCTTGCTGTCTTTTTTTTTTCCTCTCTTCTTCTCTTTAAACAGTTTTAAAACCAGTTACTGGTACCATGTTAGTTGGGATATTTGGTTCATTGCCATAAAATGGGTAAGAAGTATGGAGGATTTAGTACAGAAATTATCTTGCAAAAAACTTTCAGTGTCGTCGAATCATTTATTTGTTCACAATTACATTTATTTTCACCAACAAAATGATTGGCACCTTGTCCTTCGGAAGCACACTTTAATTGTTGTGTAACTGCACCCACCGTGACCTGTCAGCTAAGGTCCCTGGCTCAGATTTAACCCTCATTAAATGTGATCTATCTGCTCCTGTTTCACTTACGAAATTACAAAATGACCCTAAAGTACTCATGGTTCAAGGAAAGTGTTTTACCAGTTCCCCAGGGATTTATTTTGCTCCTTTAAAGGAATATTTCATGGTTCTGTGAGGCATAAAAGAGCTTATTAATGTGAAAACTTCTGCAGTGCAGCAGTGTATCTTAATAAGAATTCTAGTCATATATACTTTTATGGTGAACATAAACCTGCTAAAAATGAATAAGTGGGCAAAAATATCTGCTTGTTGTTGTAGAAATGTATTTCTATAATGTCTGATTTGCACCGCAGTCTCCAGAGTATCACCTTGCCTCTTTGTTATTGGCACTCCTGCCTCAGGAGAAGGATAATTTGGAGCCATGTCATTGCTGAACTCCAGCTGACCTTTTCTCCTCTCCACACAACTCACAAATTTATTTCTTGCACCAAGGCCAAGTACATAACCCCCCATCTTTCCCTTACCTTGCCATTCTCCTTATTGCCAATTCTCTTCTTGCTCATCCTTCCCTTCAGGACTCTTCTGCTAATTTTCTTCATCCTAATCCCGCTTCTTCCCAACATCCTCTTATCCTGTAATTTAGCTCCATCTTTTCCATCACTTCAACCTTTATCCCTCCTGTTCATAGCCACAGCCCGTCTCGTCTCAATCCCTTTCTCCTTTAAATCATCTACATGGTTCATTGCTAATTTAGGCTCCAGCAGGCTGCAACTCTAATATGATTTCCAGCTGAAATGAAATGTGCAAAATGCGCTTTAGCTTCTGCTTATCTCTGTTGGGTTCTCATTTGGGTTCACTTCATTTGGGTTCACTTCATTTGTCTGGAATGGGTGGAGATTTTTGTATATTATCATTCAGTTGAAGTTAAAAATATACTGGGCTTCATGTTTGTTAGGTAAAACATCACAAAAAATCTGGCTAGTTGTACTTCCTACATAATACTCAAAGACAGTGTGTGTACTGCTGCAAGAATGTGAGTGCAGCTCTCTCTGTTCCCAACACTATATTCTTAAAAAAAAAAAAAAAAAGACAAAGACTCACAGATGAGGGGCAAGAGGAGAAGGAGTAAATAAACATGTATTAAATGGAACAAAACCAAAAGCAGTAATGAACCAGAGAATCCAAAGCATTTGAAATTACATCCAGGATGATTCAAGCAGCTACCGGCAGAATCCAAAACAAAACTGAAGCTAACAGGCGGAAAACCAAACTGAGCAGAACAACAGGATGGGGACTGATCACAGGAAACCCAGGAGCTGAAATCAGTAAGAGAGACCCAGTCGGGACGCAGAACTATGCAGAATGCACAAAGGAAGAAGTCTGACAAAGTAAAAGAAGGTGCAAAAGCAAAAATGACTGCAAAATAAAACAGGAATGAGGTCAAGTAGAATAACCAGACCTAAGCCTAAATACAGAGCAGGGGCTTTAAAAAAGAGAATGATAGAAGAAAACCAAGACTAAACTAAGAAAATTAGAAGAACTCAGCAAAATCAAAACTCATAAACCACTGAAACATCATTATTATCTGTTATAACACTTTTAGCAAAGTAAGTTCATTATATCTGTACTCAAGTCCAAACTGAAATATCTAAAAAAAATTGTAATGCCATTGAAGTTTCAGGTTTGCACATACTTGTTCTGGAAGGGAGAATAAATCATCTCTATATTTCAAATTTACAATTTCATAAAAAAAAAAAAAATAATAACAATAAAAACTGTACAGTTCACTTGACTCACATGACAAACTGTATTTAAAGTGTTTTTCCCCAGAGTACAAGTCCAGACCTTGAAGAGCCTTGAGGAGCCAGTGGTCATTACTAATAGTGCCAACACTGGCTCAAAATCTAAACCTTTCTAGTCTTGGTGGGTTTATAAAAAAAAAAAACTACTGAGTTTCCCATATCATTAAGAAGGTATAGGTATTCTACAGTCTTGAGATTAAAACCTCTCCAACATTGTTTTAAACAGGCTGCACACCACTGTGATGTAACACAAGCAGTTTGCTGGAGTGAAACATTTTTCTCCTGACTCCAACTGTGTTTGCTTCTCCTTGTGTGCTACAGCATCCACATGGTGTGTTGGTACAACACACACACGCCCCTGCACCTCTGACACACTGAGAGCAGACAGGGGGCTCAGGCAGGGGGGCTCTGACAAGCAACTGTTCTGACACCTCCTCTCACACATTCTGGTACTAAAGCTCCATGAAAGACCACGAAACAGATTCCTCACAGTCATGCTTCAGCAGAAATACTGCACTGCACGGCTTTGTTCCCAATCCGCTTTGCTTTGTCTGTGGCCGTCCATGTGAATATCAAAAGCCCGTTTCATATGACTCACACATGCTTTGACCCCCCCTCTGGGTCTTCTTCCACCACCACTCACCTGACCAAAGCCCAACCCTCAACCCCAACCTGATTCAGAAATATCAGATAGTCTCAAATTGTGTGTTTACGTTGACTTCAAATGAACATGACATCATTCCTTCATGATTTTTCATAGATTGATCACAAAGCACTGTTCACTTGTCCAATGTAGTGTGTTTATTGGTTTCATAAATTGTTCACGCTTCATTTGTTAAGGAGATGGATTTTATCTGATCAATAAACAATGAAGCTCAAAGTGCACATAGGATATATCTGCCATACAAAAAAAAGCAATATGGGATGGCTTTTGAGTAATGTAATTATATTTGTTTGGAACCCTTTGAAAATTCATGTCCCGTCTTTGACATTCCTGTTGTGGCTGCAATTAGAGCTCACTCAGTGCTATACAGAGGTTTATTTATGTATTTCTAAAATGATCAAATCAAAAGATTGTGTGTGTGGCACAAAACACTTTATTCCCTTTGATTCCAGCAGCTCTATATGCTTGTGAACTCATTCAAAATGTAATTTATTTTTTTATTTTTTTTTATCTAAGAGCAGAATCGGAGTGGCTGCTGAGAAGCAGAGAACTGATGCAGAAAAACAGCTTAGTCTCTGTTTTGACTCTCTGGTCTGCTCTCTGTTCAGAACATCTCATCTCTCTGCAGTCAGCGGTGGTGTTGTAAACAGATGTGACGGTCAGATTCTGTCTAATTCTGTCAAAAACTTTGCTGCTGCATCTGCAGTGAGGTCCTTTGCAGTGCAAACTCTTTCAACAGACACTGAAGATGATTATTTAATACAACTCTCCTACACATGCTCATTCTGAGAATGTCTATGCACCAAAAACTCTGTGTGGATAAGTGTATTCAGTCGCCAGCTACCACTTTGATCTTCCTTTTATTCCCTGTCCTCATGTGCTTTCATACATTTTAATTGCCTTCCCATATGCTCATGCATATGCTGAACTGGCATTGCAGCTGAACCCTGAACACACAAAAACCTCTGTATACAGGAAAGTTATCATCATACAAATATGCTATAGCATACTTACTTGGTCCAAAAAGAAATTACTGGGTAATCAGCTTTATGTACCATAAATACAACCTCATTTCTAAAATGATACTGTAATGACTTGTACTATGCTTTTTGCATTCTGGATTTATTCATATTTTTCAGTTCATTCGTAAATGGGACTGTGCATGCATAAACTTAGTTTTCCAGCTTGTGCAGAAACCCTACATCCTGAAACCAAGTTATAAATGAAAAAAGGGTCCTTGAAAAGGGTTCTTGCAAAACGTGAGCGGTAATGAAAGTTCTTTATTACTTTAGATCCAACCATCACTGTTGGGAAAGCAAAGCTCATTTGTAAAATAGCCCTGAAAAGATGCTGAAAATTAAACTTTAAACAAGATGACCAGTCTAAAATGTACCTTTAAAAGTCATTGCTGATGCACTGTGCTTTTCAAGATTTGTTTTGTTGTCTGGTGGTGCGTTTTTCTGGTCAGCTGAGCATAAATGATGTGACCCAACGTGGAAGTTCAAGTGCATTTAGAGCACAAAAGAATCTGAAGGAGAAAAACATCAAGTTAAGATTTGTTGCCAGTACTGTCAGACAGAATCAAAAAATGTTTTTAATTATAATGGTTTTGTCTTTACAATTAAAGATTATCAAAAGTCTTAAATTATAGAATATATTGATATAGTACCGATACAGAATACATTGATAGACCAACATGCAGTGTAGCTATGAATCAGATGACATCACTTTCTTCACCAGACTTGTTAAACCAAAGATTAACACCACAATCTAAGAAACACTATATCTGAAGTGTGCAACTCATTCTGCAGTAAAGTGTGTGCGCAACAAGGAGTAACTGCTATTCTCCTGCCAGAGTGCAGAAACTCAACGATCAATGAACTAACGTTTCACTCCAGATAAAAATCCCTTCTTTTCTGTATCTCTGTGTGATGTGAACACAGTCTAAGCCCTAATCACAGCAGAGCAGCTTTCCAGGCAGCAAGATTAAAGCTAACCACCTCCAGTAGTTAACTCTCCTTCTCAGCCTCAACCTCTAGATTTTTTTTTTTCTTTTTTAACTCTGGCAGCTCATTTTTGTCGCCGAGCTGAAAATGGGAGATGCCGAGAGCAATCCTCGCTGGATTATTTAAACAGCCACATCAAAGCGGGACAGTTATAATCCTGCATCATTGATATGGGAGAAACCTGTGAGTAAATTTCATATGACATATTTAAAAATGCAAAATGTGAGAGGAACTGTGGTTTTAGTGTAGACCTTTAATTTCTTATAGGAAGGTAGAGTCCAGGTTGAGTAATCTTGCATTACAGCTGCACATTCAAGCACAGGAAAAAAAAATGCACTTGAATTCACAGTAAAGTATCATTTAAGAATAAATATCTGAGTTGTTGCAAAACTGCTGCAGTGCTGCACAGGGCAGCATCCTAATCCCAAATGTTTATACATGTTTATTCTCTTCCCACATCTCTGCATGCTTTGTGTCCTTTTAGCTACATGCAGTGCAGTACTGTACATGGTACATGGTGGTCTATAGTGTCATGTGCTGCTGGGGCAACTGCAGCCTTCAGGACATGTTTGTTCACAGATCCCATTCTCGGAGGCTAAGTAGAAAATAAACAGCCTAACCTTTTCTTATGGAGTGCTCATAAATGTCACCAGTGTCACGATTGCTCACACACAAGCTTGTGCACACACTCATTGCCGACATAACCCCATGTTAACTGTTAAAGCCAGCTCATATATCTAACTTTTAATGTCTGTGGTTTGTTCCTTGAGATGAAACAAATTTACATTCTCACAGTAAGAGTACCAAATTAGAGCATGCACATGTGTGTCTGTGTCAGTAGGAAGCGCCAGGGAATCAGGCTGCACGTGACCAGCAGAACTCCATGCAGATGGTTATTCATGTCAGGCGAGGGCTGCAGGCAGCTCTGTGTAAATCTGACCGTCGGAAAATGCTCCGTCCTTCCAGGTTAACAATGAGACTGCTGCACATTTTAGGAAATGATAAATGAGAACACTGGAAGGGAAAATTTAATTATGTAAGACTCAACCAAGCAGTTGGGATTTTACACTCTGCAAGCTTTGTAATAACTTTTTGTTCACTGCCATCAGCACCTCATAAATATTAATTTTGTGGCTCAGTGTTCATGGTGGAGCCCAAGTTTACTGACCTTTAGAACAACTGAATAAGAACCAAAACACTTTAATCGCATTACTTCACCTGTATTTGATTACAAGTTTTTGAAATTTAACACTGGTATTTTTTTTGTTTTCAACTTTGTTGCAGTCACAATTACATGATGTGTGCCCACATAGGCTAACAAAATTGAAAATAGTGAAGGTTGAGCAGTGATATATGATGTTTGGTGACTAATTGTTTCCTGCCAACGTGTCTAGATTGAGTTACCAACCTTCTAATGTCAAAACATGTCAGAGACTTAAACTCCTTAATATAATCTGTTAGCTTCAAGACACAAATATGTAAAACTCAAACAACCTAAAAAAAAAAAAAACAAAAAAAAAGGTTGTTGACACAACATGCACACTAAATCTTTATCTTGTAAACAAACAATGAACACGTGTGCACAGACGTGTCACTATGGAAAGCAGAATGAAAGGCTCAAGTTTAAAGCTGCAGCTGTGGAAATTTTTGGCGGCTGCAGTGATGCAAAAACATGACTGCCTCCAACACTCTACACATGTGCATGTACACACGCAGACAACCACGCTTACCGTCAGATCCAGCTAAGCTTCAGTAATATCAGAGATGAAACTCTACATGCTCTTGTTGCAGGATCCTTTAACTTTGAACAATGCGGTCTTTTCCAGAGATGATGACTTTTATCAAAGGGTCAGTTTTTCCCACCATTAATATATAGTTATAGTGTTGCAATTTTGACAGAAGTATCTGAAATGAAAAGCACATGATTATCATAAAGATTTGATGCATCAGTCACGTACAAAAAGGTCTTCTGGATTGCATCGTTATTCCAGAAAATAATCCAATTTAAATCGGCCACTTGAAAGTGCAGACACTTCTAAAAAAATGCTTTATTGCAAGTAAAATAAATTAGTAATTAAAATATGAATAAAAATGTTTGCAGAAGAGCTGTTCTCATGACTGTTTTGTTAACCTTCCCTCTACTTTTGCTCCATTCACTCTTCTCTACTCGCTATACCAAGTCTGCAGTTTCTTTTCCATTGCTCTGGATAGATGAGCCCAAGTATTTCAAGTCCCTAACCTTCTTCACCTCTGCTCCCTGCATCCTCACCATTTCGCCTGCTTCCCTTTTATTATTATACATATATTCTGCCTTGCTGCGACTGACCTTCATTCCTCTTCTCTCCAGGTTTCCCCCCCACCTGCTCCCCGCTCTCACTACAGATCACAATGTCCTTTTGGCTGGATCAACTCTGACATATTTCAGACTCATCTCTTTTGGCCACTCTCAAAGTGAACATAGCCTACATAATCCACTTCAAATCCAACATATTTGTCTTTGTGGAAGTTACATTTCAACATCCACCCCTTATTTTTGGGAGGAGTGGGGGAACTTGACTCTCGGTGGGGTACACCCTGAACAGCCCATCACTGGGACTTTCTCACACGATCCTCCCCTCACTTTCAACTGCTGCCCTTGTTTTATAACTGCAGATGTTGGGAACATGTCTCTGCAATTGGATTGACCTATAAAGACATGCTTCATGCGGTATCTTTCATCATCGTTCCCTCCCACTTGATTTAGCTCAACAGCAAATTTTTTGATGTGCAGGAAAGAGAGAAAAAAAACAAGCAAACAAAAGGCTCTCTACAACTATTACAGACAGACTGATTTGATTTGTTAATCGTAACTAATGTGATTCTCTCTTTTCTCCTTTTATCTGCGTTACTTATTTAGATTATGGACTCTTACTTGTCATTCGTATACATGCGAGCAGAATGGTGGCTCCTGTGCTTTTTTAAATATATATCGAGTTGATTGTCTTATTGAAAATTAAATCAATTTATGAGCTGACTGACTTGTTAATTAAACGATTGTCCTCCTGTTCAGATGTTCATAATAATGCATTGCGTGACAGTGGTTTTCAGGATGGAAAAATGGCAGCAGCAGAGAAGTGAGGGCGGATGGAAAGATAACCTTTATGTCAGTAGGAGAGATGCAGATGTGCTAGGTGAAAAAGAAAAGGCAGTAGAATTGGGGAAAGAGCGTACATTGCACTAATCTGGGGAGACGGGCCCTGCCAAGGGAGCAGCTGTTTATAGAGACAGTAAACTCTGCCACTCTTCACGTGCTCCTCTGCTTCACCCTTTCTGCTTTTTTGAGAAAAAAAACAAGAAAAGAAAACTCCACTGCTCTCTAAGCCTCTCTTGTTGTGTCCACTGTGTGCTGTAAGCAGCTCCTTTTCTGAGGACCTGCATAGAAGTCAGTGGAGCCAGTAAAGCTGCACATCATGTTTAATCAGGGCAACTTTTTTTTTTTTTTTGTAGCTCAAGGCTATAAAAATATTGAATTGTTATTATATTGAGGGCCTGAGCAACAATTCAAGGCATGTGTTTATGCATGAACCATTATTTAAAAAGAAAAAAAGCATTTGCAAAGGAAGCACAGGGTGGGTGGACAAGTGGGGTTCAGAAATAGATTTTACTCTCATGGCTGCATTTACTTCTTATAAAAATCCAATGGGGACATCATCTTAGGTCTGTCTAGCTCAGGTGTGCATCTTTTCTATAACTTAGAGATTATTTAACATCACTAATAATTATACAGTCTTGAAAGTGTTTCCTCCAATTATTTCTTAAAAATATGCTGGTGCTGCTCCTCCGACTTCCCTCACTGAACTCTGTTTATCTGTTTATCCTAATCTGTTTTCCTCTGTAGAAGGGCCCTACAGAGCCTCTCCAAATTACTCCTTTGCTGGTATTTCATATTTCACATTGGGAACGGAGGAATAGTGAAGGTGGCAGAGCTCATGTTTCTACTGGAGCCCCTTTAGTGACCAGGGGCTCATGAAAACTCCAAACTGCAGCACCATTAAAGGTTTCATCACCTACAACAGGAAGGAAAGGAAGAAGAGAATTTCAGTTGAGATAAAAAGAAAACATTCCTCCTGTGCTGTAAAATCCAGAACTGCGAATGTCAACCCCGCAGAGCACAAATCAGAGTGAAATCAGACCTGCAGAGTCACATGTCAAAAATGTGACTTCTGGAAGAAAACTCTTCAGACATGCAGCCACTCTGCTGTCTTGGTCTCTTTTCTATCTTTGTAACGTAATGTAAGACTTCTTACAGGTTTCTGTTTGATTCTTCTCCCCATTAGCCAGCTCACTAATTGCATCATTTGTGTTTCAACCAGGTATTGGTAATGATGGTCGGGTTGTGGGATGGAGGTGTCGAGAACTCAACTGTTGAATTTCAGGTCTACCAAGATTGTGAAGTGTCACTGGAAATGGCAAGTGATTAACTTTTCCCCATTGACTGACCACCCAGTATCATTCTCTCTCTTATTATTTAATAACGAGAGGAGTATTCACCACACAGATTCCTTCATCCGTTCAAGCTGCTATTTTGGGTGCTTTTGTCCCATGTGCTTCTGTGTTGCATATTGACTGTGTGTATGTGTGTATGTGTGTGTGTATGTGTGTGTGTGTGTGTGTGTTTAACTGGGTCAAATCCCCATGTTGCCTCTCAGATAGTCCAGTGAGACATTAAATCCAGGATTGGAGTTGGATCCTGTAACTCAATTAAACATCTCTGTCTACACACATACACACACTCATCGAGGCTTTCATGTTTGGATTCAGACAGCACCATCACACACGCTAATGTATTGCCTCCTTTTCTCATTTCCCCAACCACATGGATGAGACTAAATCTATCCAAACCCCTTCCAAATCTGACTAGAACATTCGTCCTGAGCTGATAGCGCACAGCTGATAAGCTCTGACAAGACTCAGAAATGTCATTCCATTTAAGTGATGATGTGGATAAGGTCCCAACTGAAGCAGGGTCAGTTGAACTTTGCATGTGTACAAAAAGTGTATTAGAAAGGACAGTATTTAGGAAACGTTTGCTGCTGGGAAGGCAGTGGGCACCTGTGGGCCGGTGGTTTTGGGTACGAGGGCCCGATAAACGCTTCTTACAGCTTCCTGTAAGAAGCTCACACATAGAGCCAAAGCACGTTACAGTGGTCAAATCTGCTGGAGATGAAGGTTGGATGAGTTTCTGTAAATCTGCCTGGACATCAGATCTCCTCCTCTTCATATTTGAGTTAGAGTTAGGGTTCATATTTCTTTGAGATGATAAAAAGCTGTTTTAGTTACAGCCGTGATGTGGCAGCTTAAAACTATGAGTAGATCCTTAACCTAATCCCTAACCTTTTTGTATTCATACCTCTGGATTCAAGCTGGGCAGCAACTTTTATTCTTCTCATTTAATGCCAAATGGAATTATCTCTGTCGTGTTTTATTCCCAACTGAAAAGTGTGACTGGGTGAAATTAGTATTTACAAAATATATACTAGTAAACTATTCATTAAAAAAAATGACTGTGTGGCCACCTACAACATAACAATCGCTTCTATGGAGTTTTGAAATTGTCACTAATGTGAGCTAACGGAAGCTAATGCTAACGTGCGCAAGCCAGCAGCAGTCTCCCCTCCCTTCCCTCCCCTCCCCTCTCCTCTCCCTCATTCCTCTCATCTAAAGCTTCCATGAGATTAAAAAATAAAAACAAATACTACTGAACCTCATTTACTTTAATTAAAGGTATTAATTTAAATGGAACCACAAGCCAAAATCCTTTAAATGTTAATCTTTTTCAGTTTTTAATTCTGATGTATGTATTTCCATCAGTTCAAGGAGCCTTTTTTTTAATATCAGTCAGTAATGAACCTTATTTATGTTAATATGAGATATCAAATAGGTTTGTTTGATAGCTTTGCGAAAATGTTTGAGAGGCTTGCCAATAGTTTTTCATTGGAAAAATAAACATCTGTTCATTTAAGAAGTCAAAAATATTTTTTATTTTGTTCATAGTATTGATGTATTGATCTTAGGTATATGTGTGTGTTATCGGTTATCGGTATCGGCCTTTAGGAGCTAAAAGTTATGAGTTTTAAAAAACAGCTATCGTGCATCCCTAGTTGAAATGCATATCTCTTTCAATTTCTATTTATTAAGGACCATCTTCTTTAGCTGTACAGTCTAAAATAAAAATGTTCTTGTTATCTTAGGATACAGATGAAGATACTGAGGCACAGGACCTTTGCTGTACAAAGAATGAAGGTCTACAGCATCCAGACTAATCTGTCGGAGGCTACAAAGGACATCAGTATCGTGATAGATGGAACAAAAGTCCTGACTGATCTGGGCAATCTTCCAAAGTCTTGTGCCATGCTCATGGGTTTGATGTATACAGTGAATCTTGTCTATCCTAAGGAGCTCAAGTACACTTTCGAAGCCTTTCAGAAACTCTTCCTTGAGCTGGACTGTTCAAAGCTTTTCCCCAAAGTGAACAGCCTCAAGAGCAAGCTACTGGCTGAAGAAAAGGACCTCTAAATATATTGGAGGGCTCAGTAATTTGGAATCTACCTGTGCAATTGGCCTGATTGGCCAAATAGCAAGCACCTTTGTTTTTCTCCTGAAGTACTTTATCACTGCTTTCAGGCCTCAACACTCCTGCCATTCTGAAAAGAAAATTTGAATACGTAAATCTGTTTTATCTGATGCAATTGTTGATGTTTTACAGATTGTGGATGTTTACTATCACATG
Organism: Hirundichthys speculiger; assembly: GCA_018398805.1. Taxonomy (NCBI): domain Eukaryota; kingdom Metazoa; phylum Chordata; class Actinopteri; order Beloniformes; family Exocoetidae; genus Hirundichthys; species Hirundichthys speculiger. The sequence continues at coordinate 5,758,327 of JAGFBZ010000344.1, read as the reverse complement.
GTTTACTTCAAGACTGTCTGAGTTTCACTGCTGCAGTTATTCTCTGTTGAGGTGTGTTCAGAAAAGTCCAGTTTTTCATACTTATTGGAGAGACTTGTGATTCTGTTGTGTACACCAGGGATACATATGTTGTATGGTTTCAAAAAGGAAAGGAATTAGAATTTGCACAAATTGATTTGAGTTCCACTTTTGTTAGTGAAGAACCAAATCAAATGAAGTGCCTGACTATTTCAGGCTTCAATCAGCTAGTACAGGGATTTTTTTTTTAATTTTATTTAAACTCTAAAAACATATAGACCTCAACAAAGCTGTGTTTTACATATATATTTTTTTGTTGTCTGAACTGCCATAGTATGGACACCAAATCATGAACCACATTGAGGCATTTTCTTTCCTTCAATGCCCACAGCTGATGGGCAGAGGTCATAGGACAAAAGAGTCCTTACGAAGCACTTAAGAGAAATTTGCAGATCTCTTTCACCTTTCCTTGTGAAAGTGAAATCACTTAATAATTAGCACTGATCAAAATACAAAATAAATAGATTGTCAGCATACATATCCCCATTGTACACATTGTCTGTTTTCTTTCAGGCTTTCTCACCATTTGTGTTTTGGCATTTTACACAAAAACATTTAGAAAAATGTTGGAAATGTGTATGTCAACAAAGTTACAAGAATAAATGTTTAGTTCCTGTTTTTCTGCATATGTTAATCCTCTAACTGATCTTCAGTAAATTCTTGCAAAAAAGGCAAGATATTAAGTAGATTCAACATAGAAAAATGATGGTAACAAAGTGACAATTACATTAGATTTTAAGCCATGTGGCACCAATTAGAAGTTGATTTGAATGATTAATTTATGTAAAGATAAATAACAATTGCAGTTTAAATATGTTGAATTAAGTGACATTGTTCCAAGTTAGGAGTTTATGTAACTTATTTTAATTGAATCGAAATAATTCTTGTCTAAGAAAAATAGCATCACTTTCACCCATAAAATTAGTAAATAAAAGTCAATATTGTCTAGATAACTGGTAAATAAAAAACAATTTCATCCAGATAATTTGTAAATATAAATTAATTCCACCTAGTTAATTAGTAAATCTAACTCACTTTTTTGAAGATATTTGGTATGTCTCAATAACTTTTTTTCAGATACTTAGTAAATTTGAATACTTTTTGCTGTAAAATCTATTTAGATTTACTTAACATTTGCCATATTATCAGTAAATCCAAAATATTTTAACCAATAATCTGATTATTATTTATTTAATAGTTTTGTTTAAATTTAGTGAATTAAATCACTGGTTTTTAATCAATGTTCAAATTCTTAAAATCCATTCAATTATATTAGTTGTCACTTTGTTGCCATCATTTTTTTAAGTAGACAATGGTCAAACTTTTCTGAGTGTACGTAGTCATAAGTCTGTACAAGTCAACTACCTATATCGCACAAAGAACTGTCAATAGATGCAAAAGGACTGTACAGGAGAAGAGTTCATAGCCTCAGCTTCTAACGTTCCCCTATTTGAAAAAATACAAGTACTAATCTACTAAAAAGCTAAACTAAAAAGGAAGGTCTTGAGCCTCTTTTTAAAAGTATCAACAGTCTCTGCAGCCCTGAGCTCCTCTGGTAGGCTGCTCCACAGACCAGGGCCGTAATAATGCAAAGAAGCCTCACCGTAAGTTTTAGTTCTTACTTTTGGAACGATTAGGAGGCCGGTACCAGAGGACCTCAGGGTCTGCGAGGGCTCGTACCTTAAATAAAGGTCAGATAAATAAGAAAGCCCAAGACCATAAAGACATTTACAAACATCTAAAAGAACCTTAAAATAAATCCTGAAATACACGGGGAGCCAATCCTTGTTCATTTTAATACCTGGTACCACTAAACGTCATCATGTGACTAAAACAGACAGAAAAGAAAACACTGAATGCATAAAAGCAGTGTTTTCGGCAGTACAACGCCATAGTTATTGATGTAAAAACTTAAGTGATTTAGGTTATAATCAAGAAAACCATGGAAAATGGTAAGATATCAGCTCTTAAATAAAACTCTTATGAGCAATCTTTGTGGTTATCGTTATGTTTGTCCAAACAAATGTACCTTTAGTTGTACCAGGCATTAAAATGAACAAGAAACTGAAGAAAACAAGGGTGGTCTAATAATTTTTTCCATGACTGTATATCCATCCATTATCTACACCCGTTTCATACTCCGAAGGGTCACGTGGATATATATATATATATATATATATATATATATATTTTTTTTTTTTTTTTTTTTTTTTTTCTAAGAACATATTGATGTGGTGTATTATGATATTTCCATGTTCTTGGAAAGTCGCAAGCAAGCCCATATCAGATTGATCACAATATCTGTCTCAGTGCTCCAGTTGTGTGTGACGATGTGGGATACATTTTGCTGCCTTCTTAAGGACTTTTATGAAATTCTTCCTTATGCTCCCAGAAGGAATTGGGTCAGCTGTGGGCTTGCCAACTTTCACACTTCTTTTCAAGCACACAAGTGGTAGTGGTAAGGTTCTCTTTTTTGGTAGCCTTAAGACACCAGACAGCCAGTCAGTCGGCCAGTTTCTTATTGACTGATTACTCTGTCATGCTCCTGCTCCCCCTGCTCATTCCCTCTTGCTTCAGGCACCAGCTGACAACAATGATGCTGCTATTAGATAAACATGAAAAGAGACCCTGGTACAACCTCAACCTCTTCAGCTGATGATTCCTCTTAACTCTCTTTTCTTCTTTTTGTTCAGAGAGCAATTTTCTTCAACAAAAACCTTTTTTCCCCAGTGACCCAAAAGTTAAAGGAACAACAAGATTCCTTTCACATCAAAAAGCTCAACCTGGTGACCCTGGTAGATTATTCTGGTACAGTAGGTGATGAAATATTACACATCATGAATGAATGAGGATCCAAGACAACCAGTTTCCTCAAACAGACCAGTAAGTTGAGCACCTAGCTTATCCTTGAAGCATGATGTCATCCGCAGCAACAGGAATTAACCCTGTCCATTCTCTTCGGAGTTGACTTTGTCAGTAAAAGTTGTCGAGGTCAACTTTGTGAAATATGAGTTTATTGTTGGTATAGATATCTCTGGATGTGAAAGTGTTCTTGAGATGAAACGTTGATTCTTCTTTTTGTTCAAGTTATTAAAGCTTATTTTTGTCAAATCTTAGCAAATTCTACAGCTCTGTCATGTAAATTGGCCTGGACAAAAAAAACAACAAAGTTTGTACTCATATCTTTTAATACACAATTGTACAGAGTGAAAGGCTATCTAAAGACAGGACTGAATGTGGTTGTGGTCATGATGAAAACACTCCTACAATCAGGAGGACATGACTCCCGCCCACATCAGTGCCATGCCGAAGCAGCAGTAAGTGTCAGCAGCAAAGATTACCCCAGTGAAATAATTTGACGGTTTGCTGATGTGTAGACAGCGATAGAAACATCTGTTTCCAATAAATGGTCGGACCAAATGATGAAAAGGGGTACAGTGAATGGTGTAAGTCAGCAGAAATGTGACACACGTGCATAAGGACATTAGACTTCTCCGTCCACGCTAAATGAGAATGACACTGAAACACAGACAACTGTTTTCATCGCTGAAGCCTGAAATTGCCTTTCCTTCCTGCTGTTGGTTGTGCTTCAAGCTCAGTGAAGCAAGATCTGGAACATCATTACGGGCTGTATGTGTATGTGTGTGTGTGGTGTGTGTGCATTTAAGTCGGCATGTCTGGGTGTTTATTATTCATTTGTTCTGTATTTATATCAGTTTGAAGCAGATTTGAAATTCTGGTTGTGTGATTGTTGTACATTTTGTGTACAGACTGTACCTACTGTTCAACAAAGGCATATTGCAGTGACAGTTATCAATGAGCAACATCCAAAATTATTTTTTATCTGCAGCCAGCCTCTCTGTCCTTCTTGTTTTGTGCTATCTGAATCTTTGTGGCCTTAAGAGAAAACATAACATATTGTTCAGACAAGTGAAAAAGTGACTTCATAAGTAATGTTGCAGATTTTTGCTTAGTTAGACACTGTGCTTTGGTGCTATAGTCATACATGGTGTTTTTTTAACCTGTGGTTCATGTTCATGTATTCATAGATATATTTGTGATAGATCTTACTGGAACAGGTTGCTCTGTTCAAATACAAACGCGATAGTTGGTTAGTTGCTGAATTAGATTTTACACATAATGTAATTGTAAAAAGTTTGTAATGTTTATGATATTTATTACATTCAATTGTATTGTAAAATGAAAGTATTGTGAAAGGTTTTTTTTTTTTTTTTAATGGAGGACCTCTGCAACAGATTAGGGTAATTCTACAATTACTCATGTCAATGCAAATTCATAAACACTTTTCTAGTCATTCGCATGTCTTTGTCAATGTGTTTTTCGCTGTTATTCTATAAATGTAACTTCTTTCTGTTCAAATTGGCTGTGGTAGAGAAAAAGATTGTCTTAAAAAAAACTGACCTGATTAATTGTTTAACTTAACAGAACAAGAATATTAAAGCCACTCTATGTAACAACACAACTTCTGGCCACATGAGGGCAGCGTATTACAAAAAAGTTCATATGTCAGCCCCTGACGTGAGACACAACCATGTGGACCTCAACTGGAACAAGGTGGTTTTACAGGATGTGCTGGAGTATTCCTGCACATTAGCACAGTATTATTAGTGGCTCTTTTGTCAGATCTGTATAGCCCCACATGGTCAGAACCGACACCACCAAAGCACTCAAGCATTGCTCCAGGTCTGAAAGGGAAATATACATATACCAGTGTTTTGCATCCAGTCATAATGGATTAAATGTTTTTAAATCTGTTTAGATGCCAAAATACCGTCAATGCAAATGTTTATAGTCAATGAAGTTCATTTGATTATGTCCATAAAATGATGATACACAAGTATCATCATTCTATGGAATGCTGATATTTTATGCTAAAATATCAGCATAATTTTCATTTGAAGGAATATTTACGTTTAGGCCCCATGGTTTCCCATCCCTGCTGTCAGCAAAACCAACTAAGATAACTTTGGACTCACACCCCTCTTGCATAAACTGGGTATCATTTTACAGTAATATGTCACATATCAACAACAATGAAACAAGTTCACAGAGCTACAGTGGATATCATGGTAAAGGTGACTAAGATACTCCAGAAAGTAATAACAACAAAGAAAAATTAGAGCGTGACAGAAGAAGAGAACAAATGAGAGTAAATCTTGGACAGTTTCGTAAAAGTGACTTAACATCCGTGCCTATAGGGGGACCAAGCTAAAAATTGCTAAAAATTCCTTTGTACTGCTTTAAGTCAGTCCTTCTTTAATAGTGGGGCCCAACCCCTTAGGGCGACGCTGTGCGATGCCAGGGGGGGCGCGTGTGACCCCAGGGAACATGTTTTTTTTTTTTTTGCCGTACTGGAATAAAGTGTAATTGCACATATAGTACAGTAGGCGGTAGTGGCGCTCTCATTGTCAGCGTGCGCAGGAAGTATTAGCTATGTTGTGTTGTTTTGTTTTTTTGGGGGGTTTTTTGCACGGACATGCGCAGGCAGCACAAAGCAGGAGATAAAAAATGAACAAACCTTCAGGAGACACCACAGAAAAATATTTAACAGGGATGAAAAGAAAGGCGAGAGAGATGGAAATAATGAGACAAACGAAAGTCACCAGAAAGTTAAGATGAGGAAATATGACAATGCTGATGCTGATTGGCTTCACTGTGAGTACAGTGGGATTGATGCACTTTAAATCTTTACAGACTAAAAACAATGTTAATAAAGTCATTCTTTGTTATAAGTTGATGTATATTTCTTTTTTTTCTTGTTTCCCTTAATGTTGATAAGGATACAGTGTTATACAGAGGTGTACTTATAACAATTTTATAGACATATTATTTATACTATTATTGTCGCAGTGGTGGTGGTGGTGGGGGGGGGGGGGGGGGGGGGCACAGCAGAAAATAATTGAGAAGCACTGCTTTAAGTCAACATTGCAGACAAGCTGGTGCATCATCAATAATATTCAAGGCCGCAGCTGCTGGTTGGACCAAACAGGCATTGTGTGGGTGTCCTTTCAGGTTCATCTCAATCATCACTGTATTTCTTGCTTTTCTCAATATTCGTACAAACAAAACATCTATCCGTCCATTATCTATGCACACTTATCCCTATTCACGGTCACAGGGATTTACTGGAGCCCATCCCAGCTCTCCTCATATGAAAGGTTTAGGGTAAACCCTTGACAGGTCATCGGTCCATCGCAGAGCCAAAAACAAAGCAATCCACTGATTCAGAGAAAAGTTGGATCAGATAATCCATAATGGAAAATAATCACTAACTTGAACAACAAAAGGAGTGTAAAAGAAATTCCACCATGAGCAGCTACAGCAGAAAAATACAGTTTTTTACTTTAGTAGACAGAAATAATGGCCTGATGTCATAATATATAGTGTTATGACAGTAACAGGTAGTTTATACAGTTGTGACTTTAACTCTGTGGTACTATTATATGTTGGTATGAGTAAAGTGTACTTCTTCCTCCAATCCAAGGTTTCCTTCTGGGGTCATTTGTGGTGAAGTCACCATCAGTGATGGAACAGCCCCTCAGGGGGCTGGCAGAAGTTCAGCCTCACACTCATTCAGTGATGCAATCATCAGGTTGAATGCTCGCTGACATAATGAGCTGATGCCAGGCTCGGGTCAAGGTCGGTCTCACGCTCACTTTGCCAAACTTCAGCTTCACTTGTTTCTGTCAAGTGGTGTTGTGTTACCTTACAGGTCAGTAGAGGCAGAGAGCAAAGGAAACCAGCTCTGACCTACTGTCTCTTCCACACACAGACTGTTAACCTTCAGTATGGTATTCAAGTTAAAACAGTCATACTGAGGGCTTTTTAAAAAAAATGTTTGGGTTTTCATCAGTAGTTGTTTTGCACCTTTCCAGCTGTGGCCATGGCTAAAGGTTGCACAGGTGAAAATGCACTGAATTATAATGAAAATCTGCTATTAGTGGTATTAAACGCAACTGGTAACTGTGGTAGAATATACACAGTTTGAGGAATTTCTACAAGCAGACCACCAACGACCTCATGTGGTAAACAACACACAGTGCATTTGCTAATACTGAAAAAAAAAAACACTAGGTGGCGCCATATGCATGACCATGAATGCTGTTAGGACATGAGCTCATAGTCCTCAGGGTAACACAGCTGTAAGGAGTGAACACATATCTAAGAAACTCACAGAAGATCCCACTAATTACTGAATACTGATCAATGACGTGCAGGCGAGAGCATTTTCCCAGTGTTCGTCCAGTTCTAAACAAGAAGACTAAGACATCTGATCAGGCTGACACCCTGTCAACAAGTCCAGAGGTCACAGATTAGACACTGGCTTCAACACAACATCTGTATCATCAGCTGCTGCTCTGCACAAACTCTTTTTAAAATGCACCATATGAGCACACAGCACCTAAACACCAGTCGGTGCCTCTCTAATTCTGCTACATCACAGCCACGAATACAGCCAGTTTCACTGATGTCACAAGATTTCAGGTGAAACTCACCAAAAGAGCTATCTGTTGTGAAAGTGTAATCTTAGAAGAAACACACACTTATCTGTGTGTGGGTGAGAATGTGGTTTGACTGTCAAGCCGATCGTCCAAATTATGTGTCATAAAGGTGTGTTTGAGTCCAACTCGGTCGCACAGAACTTGAATTTCAACATCCTGGTACTTCCTCCACTCCCACTGTGTTAAATGTCAACCAAAGGGTAACTTTTGATTTTGTTTTTAAAGCTAGTTGCTGTTTGACAGCAATAAAATGAGCTTTAAAAGACAATTGGGTAATTCAGTAATCATTTCAATGTCCTGTAGTTGACTGTGTTTGTAATGGGGGTTTCCGAGCAAAAGTAACATCTCATTGGATACTTATGCAGATGTCTGCTTGTATGTGTAGGCCTCAGGCCCTCTGAAGAAACTGTGATTGACAGACAGTGGGGCAGTTGGGCCAAATGGAGGAAGCAGATAAAGGGGTGATTGATATGTAATGTTGAGTGTGTGACAGCAGAGTCGCGTGGCTTTTCTGGCGTCAAACCGGTCTGGGAGGAGGCAGAGGCACTGCCTTGTTGGCGTGAGCCAGCAACACTATCTGTTTGTTTTTAAAGGGAAGAGACTAGTATGACACACTTCCACTTGTCAGTGCAATAGACACACTTTCTATAATGGTGACAACCAGTATTATTATGAGGCTGATTATGTGAATTATTGTTAGTTGCATAGTAGCTGGACAAAGAATTAGCAGTGTAATCTGAGTGTCAGCCACGTCTTTCATTATATTTAAAGAATTACACACTCAATATTTGTTTTTCTCTTGTTTTTTGGATGGAACCACAGTGACAGACTTATAAAGAAGACTCTGTGTCCTCTTTGTATCCAGCAGCATCAGCCGTACTTTGTGCTGTACTACTTAGTGAGACTACAAATCCTCATAATTCTTTCTGACTATCAAAACTTCTTCCAATAAAACTATCTCTACCTTTCTCATATGTCCAGCGTCACATGGGCAAAAGTCAGGGAAAATTTGGACAGGGTTGATGGATATAATAGAAAGGTTTGAAAGCGATACCATGTGTAGAAGTCAGTGATATTGCATCCAAGCCTGAACTGAACCAAGTATCTTCTTTTTAGCGTTTTATGTCTTCTATCCTCATTTCCAAACAGTGAGTTCTTTTATTTATTTATTTTTTGTGAGCAATAATGAGTAGCCATAAAAAAGCTCTGGGTTGTTTCTCTCCAGTATCCTCAGAGAAACACAATCTTCTCAGACAAACACAAAAGCACTGCTGCTTGTCTCTAAATGGGAAATCAGAGCAATGAATAACGAAAACGAAGAGGAGCAGAGATAAGAGCGCCAGCATGATCAAAAGAGAAAAAAAAAAGAAAATGGGAATGATCAACCACTCCAACAAGATTTGTACAATGCCCTGCACTGTCTGCTCTGAAGGTTACTGTGATGTATGAAGCTAAAATCTATTTTTCATCCCCATCTGTCACTGAGAACCTTTTTATCTGTCTTTCTTCGAGCATGATGTTTGTCAAATATCTACAGTTTGGGTCTATCATTTCTTCTGAGATGTGAATCTATTTCAGGAGCAGAAGTAATATTTTAATGTCAGATTGTTTTAATGAAAGTTTTGTTTTTTCCGACAACATGGAGTGCTTTTGTAGAGCACACGATAGCCAGTGTGATTCAGAAAACCATTCAATTCTATTTCAGGATTCCTGCCTCTGTCTTCAGCTTTTAGTGTATAAAACAGTGTTCACTCATTCATGGTGCTTTTACATTTACTATTTCTAAATGCTTATATGTTTCATTGTCTTCAAGCGATATTAAAAGACAACTGAACAAAAGATTTGGCCTGTCAGACATGTTACTTTCTCACCTCGTTCACCTTCCTCCCGCTAGAATCAAAATCAGTGAGTCAAGTAACAGCAGTGATCCATCACAGAAGCATGACGGGGTTTCCTGCAGAGCCACATGAGGGCCCAAAGGTCACATGTATTGAGCGGTGGTTTGTGGAAACAAAATTTCATCAGACTTTCTTTCACAATATCATGCACTGACGAATGACCTTAAGTATTATATAATTTGTGTTGAGAAATATTTTTTCCACAACCCATCGCTGCTTGAAATGACAAAGCTTTTGGTTGATGCTTCTTATATTACCAAACCTGATATCCGCACCTGACACCGGTAACTAAACAGATGTTCTGGAAATGGAGTTGATGTTTTTTTTTTTTTTTTATCATCAAATAACTTTTTTTTTTTCATGTCACAAATATATACATCTTCGGTGTATTCAATTAGCTCCCAAAGCTACTCTAAATCTATAATGTCACAGTTTTACATGTCTTCCACCTTCATTTTATTTATCTTGTAATTTTTCAAGAAGTGAAATGAAAAAAAATCCAATCTGCCCCTGAAAAGGGAGAACAAGCTCTTCATGTTGATTTTAAACAAAGACAGCTTTACACAAATAACTGACCAATCGTGACAGGTTGTTAATCACATGCGAAGCTGTACGCCCTGCAGGTAGCTGGCGCTTGTGCACGTCACCTTCTGTGAATGACACGGACGTTTTATTTATGGGTATTTTGTCATTCTGCTGGTAATACAAGACAACAGCCGAGGTTTTGCCTAAAAGCTGGGTGTTACATTTCCTCAGGCGGAAATATGAGAAAAGGTTATTTGGATGATGGAAAATTCTGTGGGTGGCACTTATCATCTGTGACATTTCTAACAGATAAAGAGTAAAGGATTTAACTGAAAGAACAAAAAGACATGTTTTTTTTCAATCATAAAAAATGGTGAAACAGTTGATCTCATTTAATGTCATAACAGGAAACAGGACATCAACTGTTTGTGTGGGTTTGTCAACAACACTGTCCTGTTGGCTCTGAACCAGTCCTGGGACATCAACCTCAAAGCAAAATTTTCCACAGCAGTCTGTGCCTTACTGCAGGAACTGGTCTGCTTCCAGTTACGAAGCAGGTTTTTTTCTTTTTTTTTCTAAGATGTTGATAATAGCATTTACAGGTTGATACAGTTTGCATTGCCTCCTTTTACACATAATCTACCTGGGCTCTGCTCCAAAGTCCTGACGGGGGAAAATCTTGTTTCAGTCCACCATTCTCTGCAAGAGGCAGACTGTGAACACACACCACCAAAAACGAGGAGGAGAAGAGGCTCAAGTACAAACTTTTATTTAAATTTCACTGAAATGTGAAGGAAGCCATTGCCTTATTTCTTTGCATTAGTTTAAGAAAATAATTTTATATGCGCACAAAATGTGTAACATGCAAACAAAACTATTGGACAAAAAAAAAAAAAGATCCCGAATGTACTAAGAATAAAGTAATGCTTACATATAATTTGTTGTATTTTTTTTAGTAGGTTATAAATATTCATCTTTGCGGTGCTCCTCTGCATGCTTTTGGTTATTGTGCTTCTAGTTATTATACTTTGTGCAATACTTTAAAATACTTTAAAATTAAGTGTCTCACAAATGGCACTTTAACAACAAGACTTTCACAACATTGACAATGTACAAAATTACAAAATAAATATGCCTAGTTTTAAACCGTTTCCTTCTGGTTTTGCAATAAAATAGGCCTGCAAAGCATATTTAAACATCGCCCTTGGCACTTTTCTTTAATATTAAGATAAGATGTCCTTGAGTTTGATCATAATTCATGCAGCAAGTGAGAAGATGGTCGTTTTAAGTTTGGTTTATCACAAGTTCAAATCAAACAGAGGCGATGACACTCCTTTATCACAAGGAACTGCTGTCTGTGCAAACAAATTTAGCCTGATAAGATGCTGCAGCCAACCATTTTCAGCTGACAGTGTCAATACACTCATGCTGTAGCCCTTATCCAGCGTCCCCTCTGACCCGGCTGTCCACTAAGGATGGTGGGTTTTGTTCCACTGCTCATTAAGAGACCCTCTCTGCAGCCTGTTTTGCCCTCTGACACAGGCTGAGAGATGATCTTCCCAGAAAGGAAACTAGGAGAAGTTCATACTGGCTTGCGCTACTCACACCTGCGAACGAGAGAAACAGAGGCAAAAATATTTATGCGTCAGCAAAGCACCTCCAGTGCAGGTTTTGAAAGCAGCCACAGCACAGCACTAAATTTGGCGTCAGACCTGCTGATACGTAGTCTGAGCTGAGCTCAAACACAGCCAGTGGTTCTCCAAACAAGCACTCTAAAATGAAACAAAACTCATATCACTGTGTTTACATTGTCTTGTGAGTTCTGGAAGGAGGTCAGAGGACATTAATGAAGGCGCTTAATGTTTGATGTGTGGAGTTTTCCCCCCTCTTCTTTTATGTCTTTGATCGGTGCCCCTAAATGGCCAAGCTTGGCTCCTTAAGTGTTTTATGAATCACAGAAGCGCATACATCATCTCACACCCTGACATTACAGGCTTGTGCAATTCAATGGCTTTATTACATGATGCTCTATGGAAACGTATGAGTGCTATATGCATATTTACTGCATAAGAAAGTTCTATGGTAACATAGACAAATAAATAAATAATAATCATAATAATACTGATAATGATAACAATAAAAATCCACCCTAAGCCCAAGAATAAGAAAATAATAATTGGAAGCTCGGGGTGGAACATTGTGTAAATGTCTGGGGAGATCTCTGGCTCTCAAGTGAGGTCCGCCTAATCATAAGATAAGTTTTGGGTTTTTTTTTTTTTTTATTAATGCCGTGCTCTGGCAGAAAAAGATGCAGTGTGAGCAGTCTGACTACAAACAAATAAATAGATAAATCTCATGAAACTGATTAAGATGATGCCCACACCTGAGTAACAATAAATCAGACAAATAGATCTTTTTCAGTCATGAGTCGATTTATAAGTCAACATGTTGGGTTTCTTGACTTCATGTTTTAGTTTTTCCAGTATTTGTCATATGAATTATTGTTTGTTAATTCTTCTGAGGTGGTGGTGTGAATGTGAGCGCAGTAGATGTTATCATTTGGGAATCTCCAAACGTAACCTTTTCCACTATTTATAAACAGCTGTGACATCAACCAGCTGTTGGCGCACAAGTTGAGTCAAATTCAGCAGACTGCAAGAAACCCTGTACCCCTACATGTTTGCAGCAAACATGGACTCTTGAGTCCATGAATCACATCTCTGAGTGCTTGTTTGGAAAAGCGCTTGTGGAGACATACGTGTTGTGAAGACATAAAAACTATTAACCTTGGATGGTTTTGGTGCTCCACGGTCTGTCATTCTTGCTCCGGTCGACTGCAGGCCGTCTCTCGCACGTAGGTTCAAGCTCAGCTGAGATACAGTCAGCGTTTCCTTCAGATCCATTCGAACAGCATCCAGGAGACACAGCTGTGGCTCATAAGGTTACACTGACAAAGGGGCAAAAACTTAATCTGGCTAAAACTCTATAATAGTGTCCATTAGTTTTCTCAAAGCACTTTAAAAGTTGGTATTCAAAGTACTTTAAAATAAATAATACTGTTATATATCCTCTTGACTCTCCATCAGTAGTTGGTGAAATAATCACTATTTAATGCTTTTTGAAATATGTAAGAGTTTAATACACTTGTTTTCTTTTGTCCTTTTAATATACTGTAATATAAATTTAACGCATGCTATGAATCCTTAAAATGTTCATTTACGTTTCACTAATGCCCAGTTATCCTTTTCTAAAACTTAGAACTTAAGCATTTTAATGAAAACTAACGCAATTTCAACACAAGTATTTTTTTTATCCATTTGTGATAAATTGAGAACCTCAGCCATGATTTAAAATCCAGTAATACTTTCATGTGGCTTGCAAGTATCATACCCTGCATATTACAGATAACATACCATAGATATTTAATTTCTTACCACTTTAACACCACATGCAGATGATGATATGAATCATTAATCTGAGAAATAACTTTGGCAAATAAGTTAATCATTAGTATGTCCTTATTTGTTATTATGACACCATGTAATAAATTAGCAAATCGATCAATATTTGGTTAATGAGTGTTAACAAAATTAAATAATGATTAGTTCACCATTTCTTACTGATGAGTGTGTTAAAGTGTTAGGTTTTTTCATTTACGATGGCTATTACAATCACTTAACTCTAACTAAACTACAATCACTTCTCGAGGAAGGTATTTTATTTTGAAAATTCTGTTTGCTTTCTGCAGGCTGCCCAAGTTGCTGCCATTGTTGTCCTCCAAGTCATTCAGCTGGTGCACCGCTGCATCTGTCGGCCCAACTGACTCCGACTTCGCCTTGGACAGCAGCTGGTGACAACAGCCTTTGTTGTTGTCGCTGAGCCAGTCCAGCTCGAACCTGCAGCAGCGGGATGACAAACTTGTGGAGGCTGCAGTCCAGGACTAAGACAACTGTCGTCTGTTGCTGTTCAAGATGTTGGAAATGGAGTCCATCCACAGGACAAAAGGCTCACTTGATAAACAGCTGCATGATATCGGGGACAACCACAACAGGAACTTAGCCAGAACACACGAGACAGGACTATATAGTTAACTCTGTCCTTATGTTTGTCATCTGTAAGTCTGCTAAGTAAAGTGAATATCACCTTTCCCTTGCCAACTATGTCCATTTCCATCAATATTTATAGTAAGTGAATGTCATATTTTAAAAATGCATAGGCCATCTGTGCACTTGTCAATGCAAACAAAGTTTGGCTAGCTGCCCTCGAGTCTGAATCATCTCTTCACATGTATTTATACTCCTTGCAGCTCCATTACTTGTTAAAGTTTGTGTATCCCACTTTGTACACTGTAGATCCAAGATCTTAGCAGTGATTCTGGGATCAGACTACAGTCTGACTGTAGAAGTCTCTCGGGGCTGTACTGAGGTGAGGTAGATAGCACGTTTTTTCTGTTTCACGCTTGGCCCTTCACTGGGGTTTTCTTGTTTTTCATCTGTTTTGTGCTGGGAATTTTGGGAAAAACAGTTCAATGGTTCAAAAAAGTCTAAATGTGGAATTATATTAAAAAAAAAAAAAAAACAAAATAAATGAAGATAAGGCTTTTTCATTACTTTAGTCCAACAACTCTGAGTCCTGTAACAGGCACCAGATAAGAGCACGGCCTCTAAATGAGAGGTTCATGTCTCTACACGGAGCTCTCATCTGGCCTGGGCATCAGCTGAGTGTGTTTTCTCTTCTCTAAAATCCTGTTTAGCTCTTCGGCAAATGAGTAGCCATGCGGTGATGTGTTTTCTGAGTCACTCTGCCTCAGCAGCACATAGCTGTTCCCATTCATTCTCCTCAGGACACTGGGCAGTGTGGCTGACAGCCCGTTGGAGAAGTCGCACCCTGGAGAAGAAAGCTGTGAAATGGGAGGGAGCGGCGGGGCCGGGGGAGGAGAGTCTTTCCTGAATGAAGTATGTCCTTCACCTGGGACAATCTGAAGTAAGCCTCCATTTTGGATGCTGCCATTATGCAGCTTTGAACCGCCGTTGCAAATGCCATTGCCATTACAGTGACTCGTGATAGTGTTCAACTCCATATGGGAGGAGTTTCTATGCTGTTTTCTGCTCCTGCTGTTTCTTTTGGTGCCTGGGTATGCCGCAGCTGCAGCACGCAATGAGTACTTCCCTCTCTGGCCCACTCGCAAGCAGAAGCCCACGTAGACAAGGACCACAGTGAGGACCACACAAATGCCAGTGAGGATGGTGATGAGGGACAGGTACATGGCCTCCATGTTTCTGGAAGACAGCAGCTCTGAGTGGGGGAGGAGGGGACCTACGGGGGCTGGCAGGGTCTCCTCAGATGAGGGACGCTTGAATGGTGTTGACAGGGTAACAAAGAGGCTGTTGGTTGGCTCGACAGGTGGGGGAGGGGGTGGATCCAGGCTGATAGTTACATTGTAGGTAACTATGGCGACCCTGATATTGTTTTCAACAGCGTGACAGATGTAGAGACCACTCTGGTCCTGCCGGGCTTCGATGATCAGCAGGCCGTCTGTGCCAGTTCTGAAGCCAGAGTTGAGGTCGTAGCCCTGCACCTCGCTGTCATTCAGAGTCCAGAGGGGCGTGGCCAGGTTGGAGCTGAGCTCACACTGCAGCAGCACGTCATCACCCACCCGCACAGAGCGGCTCCGCTGGACGACATCTGAAACGCCAGCAAAACCCATGTGCTTAAAAAAAAAAAAAAGAACAGCTGCACAAGAAAACTCACAACTTGGCCCCCGACTCATCTCTTATGTTAGCTGCTTAACATCAACCACATGTATTGAAAGCTGTCGACTTATCGAGGCATGAGGTCCAATTAAAATCTCCCAATTCCAGTCATCATATTACCTTGTACAGAGAATGAGGAGGCGGAAGATGCTACATTTCATCAGATTGAAATTGAGAAGTGGGGAGCAGGCATTTGCCTGCCTTGAATATCAAACAGATTTCTCTCCAGAGATAGTGAACATGTGATTAAAAAAGGGAGGAGAGGATTTTAGCAACACACTGTGCATAATCAACTTTCAAAGATGCCTTCATGCCATCAGATGACAACTATGCATCTTTTGAACCTTACATACTCTATTTTTAATCTGTCTTCCATGTATTAAAAGCAACTTTTTCAAGAAGCAGCACTGAACAACCGATGAGATTCCTGCTTACTGTATTGTGTGTTCTCACACCCCACGCTGCCATGCTGGATGTCTTGGATTAGACTGGACCTGTGAAGAGGGAAAACATATAACTATAAGCACAATAATGCAAAGAATAAACAGTCACTTTGTGCTGCTCCACTGTGATCCAGTCATATCACTTATTGTCACATGCTCACACAACTGCTTTCTCCTGACTAAGCTTATATGTCCAGATTAATCAGTACACAGGCTCCAGCAGATCCCCGTTGACCCTACATAGGACCAAACAGCTACGGATAATGGATGGATGGATCAATCAGTACAGTTCAAGTACACAGCTGCTATGTTTACCATCACCTCCAGTGTCAGCCTTCTACCAGCATTGTAATTGTGCAACTGTTCTGGGAGATGACATTGTGGCAACGTGATACTTCACGTTAGTAACAAAAGGGCACCTGCAGCACTTCAATCAGCTGATCCAAACACACACACACACACACACACACACACGGACTGCAACACCCACCTGTCTGCCTGCGTCATTACATTCACACACTCAGTACCGTTCCAGGCACAGTGAGGGTCCCTGGAAAAGACGCAGTCATAGCAAGAGGCATATCTGTGGCAATTAGAACAGTGGCAGCTGAACCACGCTCGATGGAGAGCCAACATACACACTCATCTGGGGAGGAGAGATGATTTTAATACAGCAGGATAGAGATGAATCTTGAAATGCATGCATGTGTGTTTGTGTAAAATAGTCAGGCTACCTGGTTTTGTGGACAGCAGTAAATTGTTAACAGGCTGCGGTTCTTCAAAGAGTTGAAGCTCTTCAATAATGTGCAGCTGACCTTTGACCTCTACAGCCTTGTGTAACCAGCCTTCATCTGGGTGACCAAAACAAACAAGAGAAAAAACAGAATTTAAACACAATCCACAGGCAAAATAGTCTGCATGAAAAGCCACTGAAAATGAATAACTTTAACTTAACACACATATTTATTGTTTTTACTCTTATTTTTTTGTCACTGTTGCAAGATTGCTGAGGTTTTTTTTCTGATTCAAGAAAGCCATCTGTGACTTTTTTTTTTGTTTTATGTGTTGGTATTTTATTACTTCACTATATTAAACAATTGTATCCCATTAATAAATAATACTAAAACCACAAAGATTTTATTTTTACATTTGTCTTTTGGAGTTTTTTTTACAAACTGCATATCACCTGGGACCTTGCTGTTAGCCAACACTTAGATTGCACACGTATGAAAATAAATCAATAAATAAAACATTCTGCATTATGCTAGTATAATGCAGTGGAGTCAGAAAACTTGCTTTTGTCAGACTGAATCACACTGAGTGCAGATACTTTTGACCAGCGGGCTCTGAAAGCAACAAATAAACCCTGATAACAAAAAAATACTGTCAATTTGAACAAAACAGATTTAATTTGTTGCCATGAGTTTTGTTCAGATTTACAGTATCTATCTATCTATCTATCTATCTATCTATCTATCTATCTATCTATAATAAAAAGTATGGGACTGCAGAAATATTAATTATTGTATAAAAAAATTATTTCCCATAATACAACATGAATTCATACACACCTGTGCCCATATACAATACATGGTATGTTTGTCCATCTAATCCCTGGACCGCTTGTGCTGCCATATGTGTGTAGTCTGTGGTCCTCCTGAACAAAACGGGGCGTCTGTCTAAAGGCTGGACCTGCTGGGACATTAGAGGATGCCGCCTGACAAAATCCAGCACATCATCGGGCAGGGAGGTGGAGATGTTGATGCCCCTGGCCCTCAAAGCATCAGTTACACACTATGGTCAAAAAAAAAAAAAAAAAAATGTAATGAGAAGAAGAATGGTGAGCAGGAGGGAAGAAACAACATGTGCTCCAGGGAGGAGAAAGATGTGTTTAACTTATTTTAAATAAACATATTTTTAACACAGACGGGATGTCATACAACTCAGTGAGATAGTGTAGTGGGGATATTCTGAGATCATGAGGAAAATGCAAACCTGTGGAAGACTGTCTGGAGAAAGAACATCCCGTTACAATGAGCCTGTGTGAGTTCAGCATCCAGCTTGTGCTGACATGCAGGCAACTCAGCTCTCTCTGCACCTGACTAAGGGAGAGACTTTGCTTTTCTCTTTGTCCTTTTTTAAATGAGTTCAGCCAACTCCTCTAAGAGGCTTTTCCGCTCCCAAGTTAAAACCCTTGACCATTTCTCCTATTCGCTAAATAGCAAAGTTAAATTAGGTCCGACAGAGTTGAAATTACTCTTGTGTGGATAATGGCTGACCCTGCTAACGATGCCGTGGCCTCGGCTGCTCCTCTAAGCCATTGTCACCGAAGCTTCCAGCTAGAGTTAATTGCCATGGAAATGGCTTTTGGTTGTGTTTGGGCCTCATCTTTGAAGCTGCCACTCATCCTCTGTATTGTTCTCTCTCCATCTTTTCTTAGACTACTTCCATCTTTCCTCTTCACTTTGAGTCTGTTTAATCTGCTCAGTGTTCAGTTTGCTACTCTGAGTTGTTCGCAGGCTGAAGAAGAGTTTCACCATATGTTTAAGAGGCTCAGAGGACATCACTGTTTGTTTGAGTGAGCTTACAGTTCCAGGCCGCGGGTCAGGGACCCTCCCCGTGTATTCCTTCCACTTGGAGTCAGAGCCCTGGTTTTCCATGTAGGGTCCTCGAAAAGCCTCTTGGACTTCAGACAGAGAGAACCGACACACTGCAGACGCCTTCACGTTTTTCCTTTAGACATCAAGGCACACAATGAGAAAAACCAGGACACAAGCTGGGAACAATAACACCGGTAAACCCAGTGTAACCATAGAGACAGTCGTAGAAGTACTGTAAAGCAGTAGCTCACCTAGTCGAAACAATGGAGGGAGGCAGAAGAGAGGGGGGAGGGTATGAACACTGACAGAGATAGTCTGAGGCTGATTACAAGTCATACATGTCTGAGAAGTGTAGGAAGGAAGGAGGGGGAACAAAGTGGTTTCAAACAGGTGTGGAATGAGATGAGATAGAGCTGGAAAGCAGCATCCCTTCTTAAAAAAAGGGGAGGAGGCTGAGGATGATTAAGTTTATGCATTTTCTAATGCTAAATATTTTGCTTTGGTATAACATTGATTTTTTTGTTTGCCACTAAAGCTTCAACCCCCTTCACTTTTGTAAACACAGATTTTTTAAGCATAAGAGTTTCACTGAAAACCGTGGCGGCGTCTTGCTGACAACAGTGGCTGTGTTTGCTGTTTTTACACCACGGTAGAGCTTGTATTATTGTTTAAACACAGTGAGCGTTCCCTCCTGCTGCTGCTTTGTATTAAAAGCGCTGAACTGACAACACAGTTGAGAGGTTTTATTGGGAAGCAGCCACATGAAGCAAAATGTTTTTCAATAGTATTTGCTAAACAATATTTGGAGTAATTAGATTTTTTTTTAATTAACACTGGGGTATTCAGAAATGTTTTGTAAACTAAAATTCCATAAAAACCTTTAAGCTTATTGTAACTTAAATGTTCTGAGAGGATCCATGAGTTCTCCACGTCCTTTATGTTTTTCATCTTAGAAAAGCGTGAGATGGAAGACTCCGGCCAGTCAGGTCTTTTCAGAAAGGACGCTGTTCTATAGTCGATACACATGTGCAGATTTATGCCCCGTCAAATGATAGAAAACCTTATCCAACAGCAGGAAACTGCAGGAAAAGCTCTTATTATTGCGTCAGAGTTGGTTTTTGTGACACTGGGGAAAGTGTTAGATTAACACTGATGCAGTGGTCCCCATATATACACTAAATTTGACCAGTGTAAAATTTCAATTTGGTGCACGACATTGAAAAAAGGAGAAACACTCCTTTTAAAGATTTCTTCTAACTGTAATTTTAATTATTTAAGTAATTAAAAGCAGCAGCCACAGTGATCCTCAGAGCCCCTGCAGTCATAATAGTTACTGCTGACCACATTACTGACACAAACTTTTCAGTTCTGAGCAGACAACTGCCAAATGAGTGCCTGAGTTTTTACTGCTGTTGCTACTCCCAGCTTTCACTGCATCATCTCGTAAATGCCTGATAAGTTTTTTCATTTACTAACGCCTCAAACTTCTGAAGAACACCACCAACCTCCTTCTTCTTATCAAATACTTGAAAAAAGGAGTTTCTTTGCCCTTTTTTTCTCTCCTCCTTCTCAGCTAGTCCGCCCTTTTCGACAGTGTCAATGTATCGATTTCTGCCTTTCATCTTTCGTCTGCTCATCCAAATTTGCAACCTCCAAGCCCCCGTCACCCCTTCACAGGACATAAATTTCCACTCACCATTCCAGGCCGAAGACGCCGTAGAAGAGTGTATCCTGTGGCGTGGGGCCATCCATGACGAACACATTGCGCAGGACGTTAAAGTGAAAGTCATATTCAGGTAGGGAACAAGTCAACCTAGACTTTAGGAAGGATGTCCACCGTTTTTGGAGAGTTAAATGACCTCCTCGGTCTCCCTGAGAGAAAGGAAGTATAAAAGAAAGAGGACAGCAAAAGAAGGAGGAGGGAGGAGCAACGTAAAGAGGAAAAAGTTACAAATGAAACATGGCTACGGTTTCTTATAGGTCAGAGTTTCTACTCTGATCTGCAGGTTTGTTATAAGTATGTGTCTGACCTCAGATTTCAGTTGTTAATGGATGTCTCATCCTTTCACACAACCAATGTAGACACATTTCAACACTCTGTCATGAGAACAAAGGCCTGACTGAAGGCTGCAGTTCTTTTGGTGATCCAGCAAATGACGTCATCTTAGTTTTTGATTTTAACTTCTAAATGACTTCAGCCAGTGGCAAATCGCAGATGTAACATACGATGCCACAAGGCAGATATAATAAGGTTATGAAAGTGTACAGCTGCCATTCATAGCTTCTTCCAGGGCAGCAGGGAATGTAAAACTTTTACATTTTCGACACTAGAAGATGCTAACAATCTGTCTTGCCCGCAGTCAGCAACCCATCTCACTGTGAGCCACACTGTCTCTGCAACCAATTCATCAGCTACACAGTGTGCTTCTCTAATTACACTGGGGTCTTGTTCCAAATGCATTCCCCATCCAGCCCCTCATCCATTACAGGGCCTTCCCCGTCATCAATTAAAGGCTTCACTCAAGCTACAGTATCTGATGGAAGGTTTCACTCCCAGCTGGAAAATATCTCCTGCACCTCTCTAAATCTGCACTCACCTGACAAACCCGAGCTACTCGTGCCACCCTGCTGCAGCTGTAGGTTGCAGTCTGCTCGTGGCTCCGCTCAGTGAAGAAGAAGTATATCTTATCGTCATCGCCCGTGCTGCTGCCTAAGCTCTCCCTCACCAGTGCTGAACCCACAAATTCTGCCTCTGCAAAATGGAAAAGGAACAAAATTCGAGAGGATGGAAACAGACTTATGAAGCATGTCTCATTGAAGTCTAATGCTCTGAATTGCAGATGGTTGTAATACTGATCCAGAAATCAATGAAAGCAGTCCCATAAATAATACTGAGACATAACACCGTGTTGCACGGCAGTAAACTCACCATTCAACCAGCGTGTGGGAGCATCTTCTGTCTTCAGAGTGTGAGATGGAGAGTTACGGCGGATATCAGGAAAGCTCCTGAATTCGTACTGAGAAGCAGTGTATAACTGCTGGTCTGAAGGTTTAAAAAAAAAATGAATTTGGTAATGTAGCTTTGCAGAGAAATTGTTGAAGTAAATGAACTGTTTTAAATGGCTTACCTACGAGGAGACCAGTATAACCTGTTGTTGGCCCGTAAGGACATTTGTCTCTGCCTTCTTCAGGCTTAGATGACATAACAAACCTCTCCTCATCCTTTATAGAAAAGAAATTGAGTTAAAATGCATTATTCCATCTTAAAAAATGCCAAAGCATACAGTATTCCTCAGATATGGGAAAAATGTATGTATTTTGCATGGACATACTATATAAGCACAGAGGGGGCTGAAGGCGTGAGTCCCACACATGTAGAGATGAGTCGAGTTAAACCTCTGGAGGAAACGGATGTGATTAAAACACTCCGTCTGGGAGAGGAAGAGAAAATATATTACAATTAGCGCGAGTGAATATTTAAAGAAGGTAGAGAAGCAAACACAAAATATGAAAAGAAAGAACTGGGGGTGCAGGAGCAAATAAATGCCTACCTTGTTATCTTTTCCCTTGAGCAGGCACTGACGCTTCTGCTCGGGCGAAGCCTCCCACTCAATCTATAACAGACCAAGTAACATACAGTAAGGAAGAAGCGGAGTTGGATGGTTTCATATCACTTCTGAAAAACATCTTTGGTCAGCTGTCATATATCTTATTTTGCTTTCATATTTAATTTTTTAGGATTTTTTTTTCATGTTAGCATCTCATTTTACTGTGTTAATAAAGATCTGAATATTTTATTTAACCATTAGGTACAAAGCAGATCAAGACCTGATGCCACATATGTCTATGGCAGTTCCCATAGTTAAATGGTGCCTGAGGTCTAACGTATGTCCAGAGTAGGAGGGGGGAAAAAAAAATCACTGCATATCTGCAAAGCACTTCTGGTCTGCAACAACAAACTTTGAATCATTCACTTTCTGTACTTGGTAGGATCAAGTTATTTCAAAGCTATTCTTAACTTTAACAAACTTGTCTCTCGATATCATGTTGCTAAACACTCACTTTTATTAGACCTCAAATTAAAATCAACTTGTAAAGCCTATGTGGTCCCCAAAGTGTGAGGTTTAAAAGAGGATGACTGATGTCACCACATGACACTACAGGACATAATTACTGTATAAACAACACCTGATTCAGCTCCAGTTTTTAAGTTGACAGCATCTGTTTCTGGAGGCAATGCTGAGAATATTAAACTGAATACAAGTCCTTAAGTTATTATAGAAAGAAAACTTTTATTTCCAACAGAGAAGAAAAAACTGTATTTCTGAAACTTCCTGCACAGCAACACAGCTGAAGACGGCCACGATGAAATGTTAAGCTACATCCAACCACAAAATGTATACATGAATTTTTATGAATCTCATGATTACTTGACATAAGCATGTAAATCTGAATCTTTTAAATTCATGACATACTCGTTTATGTATTTCATGCAGATGCTCTATTATAATGTTGAAAGAAATACTACTACAGAAATTCAAATAAACACACGTGTGATGGGGAGAACTGCTTTTTCACTAAAAAGAAATGTGGTAACCTCAAAAGGTTCCTGTGCTGTGAGATGCCAATGAAGCAGTGGCAGAGTTAAAGACACATGTGGGCTGAGGCACACAACATGGAGCAACGCAGAAACAAAGAAACTCACAGCGAGAGCAGGACTGGCTGCGACATCAGAGGCATTGAGAGCAAATACAGCACCCCGGGCCCCGACGTAGAGACGCTCGTTCTCAGTCTCCAGCAACATAGTACTGTAGTTGACTGCAGAGGACTGAAAACGCCTGCAACCATGGAGACCTGAGGAAAGGAGAGGATTTTAATATAGGCGACTGTGAAAATGCCTCTGCAACAATTGTTTGTGAAACAGCTCCTAACTCAGCACCACTCTTGCTCTTAAGAGGCTGAATCAGCAGCATGAAAATCAGCATAAGTTAAGATTCAAAGGAATGTCTGACATTTTAGAAGATGACACACTCAAGATCAGCCTCATTTGTTCTTGTTCTTCCTCTCATTATTTGGACAGAAACCCCATGTGTAAGGGAAAAACTAATACCTGGAGGGCTGACAACCAGAACATTTGGGACAGCAAACAGAAAATTTAATCCAACCCTTAAAAGAGCAGCACCTCGCTGAACATGATCAACGATATGAGAATAACAAATGCCGAAAGGCAAAGATTACAGCTCATAGAGCACACACGCTGCAGTCTATGTTATCTTTCATCTATTGGTTATATTACTGCATGCAGCTAGAGTTGTAAAAGAGAAAAAAAAAAAGATAAAATTGGGATATGAAGGTTAGACCTTTACGAAAATCCTTAATTGACAAATGAAACTGCAGTCATCAACTGTACATGATAGAATTAGTTTCTCTTTTGTGAGGCTTCACATACCAGAGCATGCTTCGATTATGCTTTACCTCTTTGGAAGCAAATATAAGTAAAAAAGAAAAACAAAGAAAAAACAAAACAAACTTCCCAAAAGAAAAGACATATTGAGTTCACAATTATGCCTTTAAGTTAGCAACTTGAACAACTGTTAAACTTGAATCAACTTAACAACTTGAAACAACAGTAGCAACTATTGGGCAATTCTGCATTTTATGCTGTGCTTTTTCTACACGGTTAGTCAAGGAGGAAAAAAACCAAAACCAAGAGAATCTTTCCCCGTCATATCTCCCTATATAACATCAGAAAGTCAGAGCACAGTGTCTGGCATATTAAAAGCTCAGGAATGAGAGGCTTTTCAATCAGACCTGACAGGATGGGAATAAAAGGTGAAACAGAATTTCATCTTCAGTGATGGATTTCTTGCTTCATGATTTTCGACTGTTGGTGCAAAGCAGTGACAAAGCCTTGTTCTTTGGCTCGAAGACAGACTCCTTAAAAAGAAATTTCCTTTTATTATACCCATTCTAGGCCCTGGGAAAGCGCAAAAAAAATTTAGCTTTGCAGCTCTGGCTTGTCAGAAATTGGTGAAAAACAGAACTTATGACAAAAATAAATAAAAAAAAATGTGTAGTTTACAAGAAAATAATTTGGAGAAAGTGTCGTTGGGAAACAGGCAATTCCTTTGACACTGCTCTTCTACTGATGTTTGTTTGCCATTTCTAGTGCTAAATCGGTACGAGACAAAGATTCATTGAAGATAAATCAACAATTCATCCCAAAGAAATCATTTCTGACCTTTTTTGTTAGATTTTTTTTTTAAAGAAATTCCTAACAATGACTGTCTATAAATACTGACAACTCTGACCAATATTTCCCTAAGTGTCTTGGCCATAAAAATAACATAAAAAACACAAAAAGGCTGACTTAACTTTGCCATTCTGCACTAACTGTGCTTGAAGATGAAAGCTAATGTTAGCATGCTCATTAGCAGTTTTGTAATAAAAGAAATGCTCAGTTAGTCCAAGAGGTTAAGAAAAAGTGGATTATTCAGGTCTGATGAGCAGCTGCCTGCTCAGTAATAGTAGGCCCACATGCAGTTTTCCATAAACACCAGATGCCACTCAAACAGGCCACTTATTTGGATCCAGCCGTCTGACCTTATGAGACCTATAAAGATCTCACACTTCAATAGTTCTGATTCTTAAGCTGCAAGTTGTCATGTATACATTTATGACCTTGTTGGAACCAATGTTTTTTTTACATCAGTCCTATTTACATCTCTTGAGTTCGTATGAATGTGTTTATGTGTTGTTTCCAGCAAGAACAGTTTACTTTGATGCATAAAAGTACTGGCAAAATCTTGCCATGACACTATATATATATATATATATATATATATATATATATATATATATATATATATATATATATATATATATATATATATATATATATATATATATATATATATATATATATATATGAAGACTGAATTGACTGTATGTGTGAGAGTTCCTCATTAATCAGTTTTGCTGAAAAACACTGGTGGCAGAAAAATGATGGCAGGCTGTAAAGATTAAAAAGCCCACTGAAGTGTTGCATCAACATAAACCTGTATGGATGAATGCAAACATCAAAGATTTATCCTTATTTATGTTACACTGTTTACAGGAGAATCTTCTCTTTGAAGCATTGCAAACACTAAAACAGAAAATGTGACAGTAAGAGATTTAATCTGCCTCTGTATCAGCCACTGTTTTTTTCTTTTACCAATTATCTAGTCCTAGATCTTTTTTATTTTGCTATTTATAAAAGTAAACTAATGTCACATGTTAATATGTAACTCACATGTTAATAATAACAGTAATAATAATGTGAAGAAGTAATCTGATTAAGTAAAGTATGTAATCGGTTTATGTGATTTAATGGTGGAAACATTATTGAAATTTGAGCTTTTACAGTCAGAAATCATTCTCAGGCTGGAAACGTCTTGTCCTTGTGTGAAATATATTTAATAGAAAGAGTGAATTAAAATTTTAACATCTCTAACAGTAGATCACTTTATTTTAAGTTGAAGCTATCTGGTTATCTCTTATCTGATGCGCTTTTATAATTTTAGAAAGCAGGAAAAAAAAACTGAAAAAGTCTTGGGACCTGTAATTCGATGCACAAAGAGAAAAGTAATCCCTTTACAGTTGGGTTTAGTTTACACAAATACCTCTGTTTGGTAACATGGAGAACTACTTTTAGATTTCCAGTGACAGCGAGAGAGGCCTTCGTATCCTGATGCTGTCATTGTATTTTTTTTCAATGTATCTTTTTTTCTGAGCACACAGTTGAATTTTCACTTGAGACAAAATGACAATAATTGGTTGTTTTAACCTTACACAAATCAGAATCAGCCTCCAGAATCAGTCCATCTCCACTCATTTTGAATACGTAAAGTGGGAGAGCAGCAAAGTTCAAATACATTACCTCATGTGATGCAGTTCCTCATCCTTCTTCCGTCTCTTTCAAACGAATCACCTGTATGTCCTCTCTCACCTCTGCTTTGCCCTTCCTCTGTTCCTCTGGCCTAACTGGCAGCTCCATCTTCAACATCTTTCTCTAAATAAACCTCTGCACATCCAGACCAACTCGTTCTTGGCCGTTACTTTCTTCCAAAACTGTCTATCCTGAGCTGATCTCCTATTTGTTCATTCTTGAAACCTGTCCTCATCACTCTGAGCACAAATCTTGGCATCTTTCTCTTTTCATCCTTAGTAGTCACAAACACACAGTTGGTCTTTTTTGGGAGATTTGGAGGCACCAAGATCAGAAACTTTACAATTGTCATCTTTGTCTTGTTCATATTAGCACTGATCAGATATTAAACTTAGTCTCCACTGTGAGCAATAAACTGCTCTGCTGAGGGAAAACAGGCCATATATAGATTTACGTTCATTATTATTTTCTGTTCATGTCTGTGGTTTGACTTTGGTTTTTGTGTGTGTGTGGGTGCGTGTGTGTGTGTGTGTGTGCGTGTGTTTTGCCCTCCAGTTCTCCGGTCCGTGTTTGGATGTATGTGTTTGACAGGTCGAGACACTAATGAGGCTCAATCACACAAACACTCGACAATGAGACATTTGTGCACGTTCACACACCAGTGATTCATATTGCAGAGTTGGTTGTCACAGTTGTGAAAAACTGGAAAATTATGTAAATTCTCCTTAGACTGGATAAACATGACACCCATCTCAATACACTGAGACAGATAAACTATGGGGATGTAACAACCACGAAAATATGTGCATAAGCTAAGTCCGTGTCTAATTTAAATACCCGCGGTGACTGATGCTAAACAGTTTTTACTCTTAGCTGAGGTGTAAATTTGACAGCAATTAAGCAATGTACGAGCAAAAGCAAATAATTTCTGCTGCCTTCCAGG
Organism: Hirundichthys speculiger; assembly: GCA_018398805.1. NCBI lineage: Eukaryota > Metazoa > Chordata > Actinopteri > Beloniformes > Exocoetidae > Hirundichthys > Hirundichthys speculiger. The sequence continues at coordinate 5,730,634 of JAGFBZ010000344.1, read as the reverse complement.
AAGAGTCAGACGTCTTGCATGCAGCCCCATCTTCTCCCTTCATACTATATAGCTGTCAGGTAAGTTGTCATTAAGATTCCTATCAGCTTCTGTGAAACAAAATCCACTCTGTTCAGTCAAGCAGCAGCAGTCGATCCTCCTGGATCCATCCTAAGCTGCTCCTGGCCATTCAGGAATCTACTCTTCTACCTTATTATCTCCAAGAGTAAAAAGAGTTTTACTGATGTCGAGTTTTAAGAACAAGATCTTCTCCATCAAATTATGAGTGTCTCATCATGGGTAAAGACGATGCTTGATAGCACAGGGAAAGCCTACAGTTCCTCTGAGTAACCCAAGTATTAAGACACACAATACCTTTTGTGTCTGTGTGAGGGTCTCACAGAGGATCCAGGTGACTCAAAAGAACGTAGCTGGGAGCCTGACGCTGCAGTGAGAGATTTAGCTGATCTGTATTACAATGAAGCTACGTCTCAATGCACATTGTAGTCTAAACTTACAAGAGCATCCAAGACAGGGCACCTATGAGTTGGTCTTCAGGCGAGGAAAAGGTGCAAATGAGGCAGCAAGAGTTGCCCAGATGATACTATTTACTGAGCAAACAACTGGAGAGACCTCGGCTGATCAGCCAAGTACACTGTGTTCAGGGACACACAGATACTCAGTCATCTTCAAGCCACTGGACCATGACATGAACGCAGGACATATAAACTCCCATGGAAATGAGAGGCTCATTTATGGAAAAAAATAATGAGAGAATGAGAGAAAAATTCTCACAAATGCTGATGGTCCTAAATATAGGTATTTAATAGGAATGTGTCTATAAGTATTCGTAGTGTTCACTGCTCCCTCTCTGGTCTGTCAGCTTCTAGCCTTCCTGTCTGAGCACAGCTTTTTTTTAGATAAGAAAAAAAAATCCTGTAACTATCATCCTTTCCCAAAAAAATGTGCACAAAAGCTAAGTTGGTAAATGCATGCGGAGTTATTTGTCTGCCCACTCAAGTTTGGAGGCTTTGCCTTTATAGGTTGCTAAGGAACAAAGAGATTAAAAGGATCGGAGGTAAGTTTGCATATCAAAATCTTCTCGTTGGGAAGAGGGAAGCAGAGGAAACAAAGACTAGTTGTAATCGCAAGATAACAGAGCAGAAAGAGGACAAGGCAAGCATGACATATACAAACAAATGAAGAAAACGCAGTCAAAGAGATCAGTGCAAAGTTAGGGAAACAGAAGGTTGGAGGAGAGGACTCAGCACTAACTTATGATAATGAAAACAACAGGAAAGATAAACTATTTAGAAAAAGACATAAGAAGTCTTGAATGAGATATCAGTTCTGCTTAAAAGACGTACACCTCCCTCTGCGTGCACAAAAGAAAAATACCGTATAGCACCGTTTTGGGCACCACTACAACAGTTGTCATGGTTACGGTGTTTCTCTAATACCTAATAACAGTCGTGTCAGACTCCTCGGATACGCTGTGGGGATCCAAGTGAAGCTATTCACACATCTGCTTCTGTCGCTACAGACCCTCAGGCTGCATGCCATCACCCACAAGGTACGGAAATAATAATCAAACCTTGATGAATAAAAAAATAAATAAATAAAGTTGAACAGTGGGGAGGAGAGAGTGTTGGATGAGACTGATGGATGAATGGATGGAAAGCAGGGTGGAGGGAAGAGTATAAAATGATTTTTAGTGTGAGAGGAGGTCGAAGAGAAGAAGGGGCGAGCAGTGGAATTAAAAATATGGTCAAAATGTGCCAGAATATGCAATAGTGACATCGTTGACCAGGTGAGTAAAAGATTAACTGAGTTCCCAAAAAGAAATAAACTAAATGATTAATTTTTAAATTTGAAGTCATAGTAGAGCTTCCTTTTGCTTTGTTCAATTTTCAGGAGGAAAAAAAACAAAAGAAGGAAACACTATACAAGGCTGTGAGCAGCCAAAAAGATCTGAGGTACCAGATAACCTTAACCAAGGCCCCGGACTTTGATTAGCATCTTTGGTTTTGACTTTGACTTGTATCACATTCAGCAGCCATGTGCTTTTCTAAAGCAGATGCAGTGCACTCTGAAAAAAAAAATGTTCAGAGACGTGCTTGCGAAGGAAAATCAAAACCCCTGTTTGACTGTCAAAGACCTTCAGGAATATTCAGCGAGCTCTGAAGTGGTGAGGCGTTGCTTTCCTGTGCAGCAACACATCCACAAATACAACTCTCACAGATGAGCAATCAGAAGGAAACCTTTCCTGCATTGTCAAGACAAGATTCAGTGTCGGAAATCTGCATTTGAATATCTCAACAGGCCTGATGTATTTTTGAAACGAACCTTTTGAAAGCTAAAGATAAATCAGAACTTTTTGCCAAAGACAAGCAAAGACGTCACTGAAAATCTGCGGACAAATTTGAAAAGACCAATGCATACAAGCAGGACTAGAAGCCTTCAGCAGGAGGAATGTGTAAAAATCCCCCAAACATGAAATTAAAATCTCTCAGCTGAGACAAAAAGTCTTTACCATCCATCCATCCTTTCAACTTCCTCTCCAACTGCTGACGATCTGGGTTCGGATCGCAGGGGCTGCAACCTAAGCAGAGAAGCACAGAGCCTCTCCCCAGCCAGCAAGGGACTCTTTACCAGCTATTTTATTTTCAATCAAATATTGGATGCACCCTTATTTTTATTTATTTTTTCCTGTGGGTTATTTTTGTATGTTTTTGAGAGGAACAGACATGTAAATGCAAAAGTCTCGCTTAAAACACAAAGGAACGTTGTCATGTTTCATTTAGTTAGGAATTCACGGTGGGAGAACTTTAGAGGTTTTACACTCAACTGTAAAGAAGAAGTAGCAGGTGAGAGAAGCGGTTGAAAGCAGCAGATTTACAGAGAGCGAAAGAACATTTGAAGAGTTTCAATGCAAAACTTTGTGTTGAGTTTGCACGTTGTCCCACTGGACTCCGAGTGTTCCCATTTCCTCTCAGGTTAACAGGTTTTAAATCTACTGCAGGTGAACTTCATGACATTTAAAGGAAAAAGGACCGGGCCAAGAGCCAGCTTTTGTGTAAGCTGTGTCAAACTAAATGGAAATATTTTGGAAACACATCATGCAGAAACCAGTTTACTTTAGAAAAACTGCCAGCTGCTAACCTCTGAGTCATTTTTAGAAAGCAGGCAGGACAGGTCTAGCGTGTGATGCGTGGACAGTGATTGGCACAGAGTTGTGTGTCACAACTCTACGCATGAAAGCAGCTCGTGATTTTGGTACAGCAACAGTTTTTTTCTTTGTTTTTTCATCTGAAGGACTGTATTGTTCATTGTGCGTAACAACAGGTTGTTGGTTAGAAGTTTGATTTTTTCAAAGAAAGGTTTTAGTGGCTCTAGTGGTCTTTATCAACAGTGTAGAGAGGCAGGAAACCAGAGAAAGAGGGGAAGACATGCAGCAAAGGGCTGGAGGCTGGGAGTCAAACCTGCAACCGCTCTAGGAGGACTGTAGCCTCTGTGCATGGGTCACCTGCTCTAACCACTCAGCTATCCAGAAGTTTATTGTTATTATTGTTTTCAGTCCTTAAGAATGTGCTGACATCTGTAATTACTGCAGGTACAAGTATGACGTTGCAGGCACACCTTGTTTTTCCTTATTGGTTCTTTGCAATACCAAGATACATAATGACACTTGTCGCGTCTCACAAGTCAACACAAAGTCAGGAATCGATCAAGATGTACGGCTTATCATTTTGTCACTGCATGACAGGCCTCTAAATTGTGATTGAATGGAATTTTAAGGCCCCTAACGAGTCCCTGCCCTCATTAGCTGATGTCATGAGAACCTGAGCAGGGTGAACCCCGCCTCTTGCCTTATGGCCCGTTGAGAGACGACAGGTGGGTGGCACTCCATAAACTCATACAGCGTTTGTGTGTCTGTGTTTGTCCCTACCACTGATCAGCACGGTGACCCGGGGAGTCACGTCCAGGTCCAGGGGTGTTCTGAACGGGTAGCCGGCCGCAGATCCGCACAAGCAGCTCAACAGAAGGAGCCGCACCGCCAGAGATCGAGCTCCCTCCATCTCCACCGAGCGCCTCTTAAGACAGACCCTCTCCAACCACGGCATACGTGTACACAAAGAGGTTCACGCTGACATAATCACCACATACAGCTCTTCACGCAGACAAACAGCCACACTGTGAGACAAACAGCTGCGTCTTTCACCGTGGTGCAGGGAGAAGGAAAGAAACCTGAAAAAAAAAAAATGAAATACACACAGAAAGCAGAGAGTGTTAATAATCTGTGATACCTCAAAAAGCCAAAGAAGAAAACAGATAGAAAGTTGGTGCAGCAGGGTTCAAACACATGAAATGAGCTAACATGAAGTATTCCACAAGGATGATGACAGAGATCTGAAAGAGGTAAAAAAGTATATTTGCTCAATAAAACATCAGATCAGGCTTTACGTGTTGCAAAATCTCACAATGTGGAGAGGACGAGCATCAGTCCAAACACAGGTCTGAGAATATCATGAGCCGTACAACAACCGTCGAACACATATGCGCTGGTATCACTGGTAAACACTGCAGTGTGGGGAAATCCAGACCAATAAAGTGTGTAACCAGTTTACACAGCAGACTTACCTGAGAGTAGCCAAAACCAGGAGTCGAAGGATGGTGAAATGTGATCATCTTTAGTGTGTGTGTGTCACTGCGCGTGTGTTGTGTTGTGATGTGAATGCCAATGTTGCTCCTGCAGACCCTCTCCTGGAGAAGGCAAAGGAGTGATGGTGAGAGGATGGGAGCGAGGTTGTGTGTGTGTGTATATATATCCCAAGCACCAGTGCACACATCAACACTGAGGAGACCTTGACAGACAGTCTGTTGAGCATTGCCTATCTCTTCCAATCTTATTTTCACTAATGGTGACATCTCTATTTTGCTTACTGTCTATCTCTATCTCTTTCAAACACACACACACACGGAGACACACACACAAAGAACCAAGCTTCTGGAAGCCTGAAGAGCTGAATGCCCAGGGAGCCTGCTTTTTTTCTTTTACATGAATACGAATATGCACGTATGGACTGCACAAATCTCTTCACACGCGCCCAGTGTTGCAACCAAAAGGCAGGTTGAAAGGTGAAGCCGTAACCAAAAGAGGCAGTGCCCTCACCGAAAGTCTTACTGGTCCCTCAAGGCTGACACCATGACAACGGCTGGCTTGAACGTTGCATAATGCGACGGATGAACACAGCAGCATGCAGGTGTGGATGAGTGAGATGCAGCAAAATTCAATCTTCAAGTAAGACGGAGACCAACAGCCTCCTGCTTTATTGAACATTCCAGCACATGTACTGGTACACCCTCAGAGCATGTCGCTTCACGGAGCCTTCAGGTTGGCGATTGCTACAGGATCATTCTGCTTCCATTCATTTCTAACAGAATACAGCCTCTGATCTGTCCGTGCCTGTTTCAGCCCTTTAAAATGTTCTGTTTATTTAATAGATTTCAGCGGGCTGTTCTCTGATATTAACTCCTGTCAGGATAAGGCTACACGGACATTTAGTATACCACAGGGAACATCTAGAACCTTTTTTTGCAATGTTGTGCATTTCCGATTCACTATTGCTTTTAATCATCTATCTGTGTGAAGTGAGCAGACAAACATGTCAAATGACTGGAATTTGTTATCAGTCAGTTTTTGTGTAATTTTTCACAAACATTTGCTGATTTCAGTTTCTAAAACATACAAAAAGAAGAAAGTAGCTCTTTAAAGAAATCCCATCTTAAACAATAAAACAATTAATGGATTGATTTATCAGTTTACTTGGATTATAAGGTACTTTTAAAACTCAGAAATTCTAAGACAAAACCAAAGTCAACAAAACCCTTATAATAGAGGATTGTAGGTGTCAGGAAAGTGACATTTCTAGAAAAATGGAGGTGGTGGGATCTTCAAAGTCTTGAGGTTGAGGAACAGTGTGAAATGTGTGTGATTTGTAAAAACCTTATGGTCTGAGAAAAATGCAGAGCCACAAATGTATAGAAAGTAAGACACTTTTAACGAGTTCCTACATTTCAGAATCATTGCGTTACATTTATGCTGCAAATTTACTACGGAGACACCAACTCTTTCGGTTTTAAAATCCCTCTGAGGATGTAAAAAGGTGCATCAGCTCCTCTCCAGGCCGAGTCCAGCAACCTCCTAAAAGACGGCAGAGCAGGCACACTGAGGTGCACTTTTTAGAAGTCTGACTCATGCACTCACTGAAATGGGCTGTCAGTGTCTAAATCCTTTTAGGCAATCTGGAAGCCTCAGTGGTCCTGATGGGGTCTTACAATCATTTGCAGAAAAGGGGCTTATTCACACAGAAATATGGCAGAATTACAACAGAAATAGTTATGATGAGGGGGTAACATACTGCTGACGAGTCCAGCAGTGCCAGTTATTGTCACATTCCCAATTTTCTGTCTAACAAGATCACTTATTTTTGACTTGCCCTGCGCTCCTTTAAGGGCCCTGAAACCAGACGCTCTCACCTGTTAATCGGCCACTGAGCACTCCAGTCAAAATTCGGAGAAAATCTACAGAGAGGGAGATGTTGGAAATGAAATGAGGCAGACCCGGAGGAAATCACACCACTCACAAACCTGACCTTCCTAATTTGTCTTTCTCCTGATCTGCCAGCCCGTTCTGTGTCCCATGACATTCATTCACAGGAATGGATTTTATCAGACAATTACAAAGTGTCTATGAACCTGCCTGAATGGCGCACAGTGGTGACAGCTCCATTAAGACAGAACACTAACGCTAAAGGACTCAAAAACTCCAGCTTTTGAGCGGTATGAATGTGTGTGAGTGACAAATGGTATAAAGGCTTCCAGTTTAAACCATTCAGCCAACAGACAAACTGCTTTAAAACACTCGTTTGACAGGCAGACAAAAGGAAGCCAACTGAATTGACCTCTATTTGTTGTCAGGACTGTAACTTTACATGTTGTACAATCACTACGTGACTGGAACACTGAGTTACTGTGACATTTCAGAACAAGTCACAAAACTGTGCGTACTGAGATGTTGTTTGCCAGCATTTATAACTGCAGTGTGGTGCTTTTTTTTCTGTTATTCATGAGGAGCTTTCCACCCTGCCTTAGATAGCAGCCCAAATCCTGCAAATCTCCAAAGTTAAAGATTCCAAATTCATCGTTTCTGAAAAGAGACCCACAGCAGCCATTACAAATCTTTTTTAAGACTACAACAGGATTACAGTCAATTCAGATGTGTTTTCAAATGTTTTATGAAAGGAAAATCCAAAGTCGATTCATTTTCTTTTCCCGTGCATAAATGAAAATCTCTCATCTGCCATATGGGGCTTCACAGACTACAGACCATGTGACGCCCTTTCTCTGCTTAAGACCTCTGATTTGGTATTTTTGCCGTCTTTGCTTGATGCAGGGTTTCAGCTCCTCAAAGGCCAACGCTTCCTTTAGTAGAGCTTCAGTTTCAAAATGAGCCAAATGTTTTTTAACTGGTGTCAGATCTGGACAGACGCCAGGCCACTTTAACACCTGGACTCTTGTACTGCAGAGAATAAATCCAGAAGCGTGCAGGTATGGCACCGTCTTGCTGAAATAAACAAGACTTTTCCTACTTGGCAGCATCAAATGCTGTCTTTTGAATTTTTTTTTTAAACCATGTGCCATACATTTGCATATAGTCTTTCACAAAATAATGTCGACACAATTTTTTTTTTTTTTTTTTTAATTCTGGGATTCTCTTTTTATACCCAATCTGTCACTTTTTGTTTCAATATTGGAATTCAAACACATATTAAAATTATGGAAGAATTTTCAGTTGTTTTTTTTTCTTTTTAATTCAAGTATAACCATTTACTTGTTCACACATAATCAGGAGACTAACTCCAAAAACAAAGCAAGATCTTTTTGCTAGTACACCCTGGTGATTTCAGTCTCTCAGAGGGATTTATCAGTCTGCCCTTTGGACTCTCAGTAAGTGGCTACTGCAGAATACTGACTCATTCACTGAAGTCACTTTAACACCCAACTAACATCTACGGGGAGTGGGCGCTTAAAAAGCCTCAAATCTTTTATGACTTCTGAAAGAAAACACATACACTCGCAACAACACTGTGTTGACACGTCTTTCAAGGTTTCCTTCCTCTGATCAAATCAATCACTCAAGTCAAGAGCGCTTATTGACACGTAGATAAGATGGTTTACACGGACTTCTCTTGAGGCTTAATGATTAAATCAGACCTGTCGTGCTCTCCAGCACCCTCTTCGTTCATCGTTTTTTAAAAAAAACACGTTTCTGCATGAATTAATTGTTTTATTGAAGTTATAACGCAGTAATGCAGGGACCACCGCACTGCTGACACTGATGAAGGCTGAGCAGGGGACACTTTAATGCTCATCAATGGCGTGATTGCCACGAATATTCCTGATTCAATATATCAAAGTAAGTTATTTTTCGATTACATACGTTTAATATAAGTAAGAGCATTGCAGTAGGAAGGAAGTCTCGCGCCAAGATCACCGTGAGAGTGAACAGCAACCTATAATGTTCGGATTGTCTCACCTGAATTCGCTAAAACAGTCCAGGAGTAACAGGATGTAAACGTTTCCTTGACATAATCCAAGCGGACTTCAAAACGACTGTGTGCGCCCTCGCAAACAAACACCCACTGAAAGACACTCAGCAGATCCTCCGCTCATTTGCCGTCACAGGTGACCCGCCCTCCCACGACTCTTTTTTTTTTTTTTTTTTAATCTTCTTTGAACAACCTCTTCTTGTCCCAAATCACGGTTATTCAGTGATGACACGTCCCCCAGGCCACTGCGCCACTTTTTTCTTAAGTATTTTAAAGTCTTCTATCAATATATCCAGTGTTATGCTGCTTTAAAAAAAAAAGCAAAAGGGTGGAAAAAAAAGTTGTCTACATAAAGCAACCTGTCCGTCCAGCGCTCCAGTGTGGCCTTCACGCTGCCATCTAGCGTCCACAAAGGGAATTACACAATTGCTTTGACTTGGCAATTGCGTTGCATTTTTGTGCTCTCTCTCTCTTCCACTGGGTGTGTGTGTATGTGTGTGTGTATTTTCTTGTTTTTAATTTTCTTCTGTGGGAGAAGCTTTGATCTGTCCTGACAAAAGACAAATTAAAGCACCTACACTTGATTCTTGCACCTTTCATTATCATTCAACACCACTTTATGGACTGCTCTAATGAATTGTATAAATTCTTCTTTTAAGATATAGGCGAAAGTAAGGACAGTTTGGAAAAAAACAAAACAAACAAAATCATTACATTCCTTTATATGACACTGGTCCTTACAAGGCTGTTATACTACTGTAAAGTCATGTGTGTATTATAAAGATGAATGCATTGATAAAGGAAAGAGCTGTTCTCTTCTCTCACACAGACGATCTGAAACATCTAAAACAGCATTACACGCTGAAAATCTGTGGAGCAAAACAACATCTTCACAAGTAATATTTGAACCTTTTACAGGAAAAAAGCTGTAATATTTGTTGCCTTTCAGATCTGTCATTTGGTTCCTAGTTTTGGAATCTTCATATACTATAGCTATGCATTTTATAGTTTAAATCAAAATATGTATTAAATTTACTTTGAATGATTCTTGCTGACTTTAGTCAAAATAAACCAAATTAAAAAGAAAAAAAAGCGTACTCCTGCATATGTAACCAGGTGTTTAAATGTGTTCTGTGCCATATAATGATTGCTGACTCATAGATGCCGTATTTCTTTGTGATTCTCAATAACTATAGTGAAAAGAAAACAGATGTAACAAGCTTAATGTGAAATAGCCACAGCAATATATATTTTGTGGATATTTTAAATAAAGTAGTAAGAAAAATTATGCTTTACAAAGTAGGATCTGGAATAATTAAATTAGCCGCCAACAGTAAATCCACAGTAAGCAGTGTCATAAACTGCTTGGTTTGGGTTTACAATCTGCTACTTCCTTTGAATAAAAATAGAATATTCTGCCTGACCAGATTAAATGACATTAGTGCTGCCTCAGATCAACATCCCCAGTAAATGTACATGTCATGTATATTAAAGTTCAAGCTTAATAAAGGTGCTTGTGAGGAAAACTGGTTCTGTTGGGTTTCTGTCCCCATCAAACCCAAAGAAAAAGGGATGTCAACAGGGGGATAAATGTGGAATCATACTTCACAAAGCATCAGTAAACAAGCCAGACTGCTGTTGCCAGTGTGAATGTTCACCCTGAAGGTCTCCACAGTGCTCATAAAAACACACAGCGCTTATGCCGGTGGGCTTCAGAGATCAATCAACAAAAGCCCTTATTATAAGAGAAAACCACAGCAGCTGTCATATGACACATTACTGGTCCTCTCTCATGTACATAACTTATAATCCATTATGAATGCATGCATCAATTATGAATGAAGCCAACCAAGTTGAGTGGGCAGTGCAGATGTTGAGTTGAGCCTTTTATCTCCACTCCTTATTGCAATTCAGTGGGGGATTTGTGCAGCATTGGGACTTTGTCTCAAACATCTAGCTTCATTAACCCCACAGAGGACTCCAGTGAGGAAGTTTGCTGAAGCTCACAGAGGAGAAGAGAGCCTCACTGCTGCTGGTTACCATAGCAATGGTTGTCCTTGATGAAACAATGCTGCAGTGGTTCACTGAATGCAGATATGTTAGATACACAATAATATACAATACTTTTCTCCAAGTGTGTCCTTGCTTTAAATCAAGGATTATGACCTCAGATGAATTATCTTATTCTGCCTGTTCTTACTAATAAAGAGATGTGCAATTCTTACTGGAGAACCACAGTTCCAAAGAGATTGGGACATTATATAAAACGTAAATAAAAACAGAATGCAATGATTTGTAGTGACTTAGTGACTTAGTGACTATGGTGGGGGCAGATCACACATCTATAAACGCACCATCAACACCAAAGAGTACGTAGAGGTTGTAGAGCAACATATGCTCCCGTCCAGACGGCGTCTCTTTCAGGGAAGGCCTTGCATATTTTAGCAAGACAGCGCTAAACCACATACTGCATCCATCCCAACAGCATGGCCTTTGGAGGACACGAGTCTGGGTGCTAAACTGATCCGCCTGCAGTCCAGACCTGTCACTTGAAGGAAACATTTGGTGCGTCATAAAATAAAAAATCTGGCTAAGAAGGTCCATAACAATAAACAGCTAGAATCCTGCATCAGACATGAATGAGACATTTCTCACCTAAAGTTCCTAAAGAAAAAAAAGAAAGATCCATTAATCATCTATGCCCATATTTAGGGTCATGGGATCTGCTTGAGTCTGTTGCAGCTCTCTTCAGGCAAAAGGCTGTTGGGTTGAACGTTTCACCCAGTGGTGTCATTAGGCCTATTTTAGAGGGGCTTCAGCCCCTCTAAAATATTCTTAAGCCCCCCTAAATAATTAGGTTTTTTAAAAAAAAATATATATATATATTTATATATATATATATGTATTGACACTGATACATTTATTAGCTGTTTGTGAAATGTTGTGCTCACACGCTACATTCGCTCACATCCTGTGCATCTCTTGGGGGCTAAGCCTCCCCTAAACCTAGTGACGCCCCTGGTCAACAGCGTCCTGCATCAGCCAGTAAGCGCCTCTGCGCGCGACGTTGCGCTGGTAGACCGGCGTGCGTGCGGGCTCTGCGCAAAGACGCGTCACCACGTACAGTGTTGTCATGACAACCCTGAAGGAAATTTCCATGGGAGCTCCCTCACGTGGCTTTACAATGTGACGTCATTGATGGCACGTGAGAAAAGTAGTATATAAAGAGGTCACACACTGTCAAATCTTCAGTGGGTCCCCTCGGGGAACCACGGGGAGCCTGGTGCTTGGATGGCGCCGGGACCGCTGCTATGGGCAGCAGACGGTCCCATTGCACGCGCCAGATCCGCACCGCGCAGATGCTCGCTCTCTCCCTTGCCAGCCAAGGGGGATCGCGGGCCGAGCATTGCGCGGTGGTCCGTGATCTCCCTTGGCTTGCCAGGGGATTCCAGTGCCCTATCTCCGCAGCCCACTCTTTTAAAAACTCAAAAATAACACTCCAACCATCCATTGTTGGTGGTTAGTAGTGCATGGTGGCACCACGCAGTACTAACCACCAACAAACCTTACTTTTTATTTATTTTGTTTTGCCTCTTTTTGGGCGTTAAAACACCTAATTACAGCGTGGATTCATGCTTTTACTTTATACTCACCAGCAACCGCTTATGTCCAAACAACACAATATTAACTATCGACATATTCTTTTTCTTTTTCATTTTAAGAATGAAATTGAAAACGACCCCGCCTAATGGTATCATCCTCTTCTCACTAAACTTACTTGTGGGTTGTGGTGGGGCTAATTGGGTGCTCAGCACCCCTAAAGCTCTGACCCTAGAATCGCCCCTGGTTTCACCCTCCACAATATCCATTTCCATATAAATTCATGGTCAATAAAGGGTGAATCTTTCAGAGATCTCTGTGGACTGTGATTAAGACATTTCAATTATTTAATTAATGATTTAGCTCCAAGTCATTTTATGAGTAATTCATATACAATATAAAAATTTGAATTTTGCAGAGTAACAATTACTTTACAAGTTTTTTCCATCTACTGTATAGCTGCAATAAACCACCTTGAAGTGATAGCACCCAAATTTCTACAGAGAAACAGTGCCCCCCCCCCCATGATTATAATCAAAGATCTTGTATTAATCAAAAGAAATGAAATTGCTGTTAGGCATTGCTGCCTTATAAACCATTTTGAATTATTCACTTTGAATAAAGCAATAGATTTAAAACACAATGTTTTTTTTTAAAAACAGAATATTTCAAACCATTTAGTATTCAATATTACATTTATTACAATGATAAATCACCAAATTATACAAAAACACTCACATTACTTTTGTTAGGTTTGAATTAATTTGGACCTAAAAAGCAGAATGTGGACCACAATTAAAAGTTAAAAAGGTTTATGACTTTCAAAAACATGTGATTAATTGATTGAATGGATCTGTGGCCTTGAGTTTACAACACCATAAACACTTGTCAAGTTGTCCTCAGAGGTTATAATTAATTGTTTTTAAGTGTAAAATGTTACACGATATATTCTGAAGTCAATAAATGTTGAATGAACAGCTGAAACTCAATCATACTTAAAGATTTATGCCAATTTTATTGAATATGAACTCCTTCTTCTCACTCATTTTAATGCTCACTGTGCCTGTACTACAACACAACCCCCAAACCTGGGCATTTGATTTTTGCAGATGCCGATTTAACTGCCAAAGATCATGTCTGATTTGTTTCATCATGACAGGGATCTTCTTTTTCATTTTTTTTTTTGGCATCTGTTCAAAGATTCACCGTTTATCCAGCAGAGGGCAGCATTTATACATCCTTTTTAACAAGCGACTGCTCCTTGTTAATGTGCTCTCACTTTTCCCACAGTTGTGATTGAAACCTGAAGTGTTAAATAGTAACATACAAAACAAAAATACATTCTTTTCTGAAACCAGATAAAATCTCTGCATCCATTTTTGGAAACAAGACTAAATGACTAAATGAACTTAGTACAAAGTATTTTATTATAAATGTTTAAAATACTACAGTACACTTGCGGTTGTAGTTCTGAGAAAAGGTGGGGCATGAAATGGTAACAAAAATAAATACATCTGCACCAACATTTATGGGATAAGCTGGGGTTCAGGATCTTATAAGTTCATATTTTTTTAAAATGTACTTTTTTTTGCTTTTAGGACATGAGCTGACTCAGACAATCTGATTCACATTGTGTCAGTACTTAATGATTAAAAGAAAAAGAATCTATCAAGACTCAGCCTATTAGCCTTGCCCTCTCACATTAGTGTACCTTTCATGGAATGATTACAATTAAAGAAAAAGGTTGGGGGGAAAAAAGGAGCATCAACAAAAACATAATGTATGACATACTTTTCATGATTGGGTCTCTAAGGTTTTAAAAATCCGTTTTCATAATGTCATTCCTAAGGCTACATTTCAATAGTTTTCAGTGTCAAAAGTACATGTATACACATTATCTATGGCATCTCAACCACATGCCAGTGCAGGAAAACTCACTGGCTTTCTGGGCATCATTGACCACAGAAGGAACTGCAGGAGAACAATCACAACCTCATCACTGATTAATCCACCAGTTATTTCATTTTCAAATCAACCTTCCCAGAAGATGGTGGTCACTACTCAAACTTTGCACTTCCAATTATTTCTTTATAGAGGTGCAGCAACTCGGATAAGATACAAGCCAGCCAAGATTGTCATGGTAACAGCATTTCAAAAAACATCCTTATCGTCAGCTCACTGACCTCAAGCAGAATATAGCCCCAAGTGTCTTAGAAAAATAGTCAATATATCAGATAAACATTTTTAAAAAAGACTAAAATCACTTTAAGACCAAAATGCTGCCTGTTGCACTTACATCCCAACATGTATGGTTGTCTTTTCTGATAGTTTTGGATAATAAACTACAAGAGGGGAAAAAAAAACTGTGGGAAAGGGAAGAACAATTGAAAAAAAAGAAAGGAAAAACAAACAGTTGAAAAAAAAAAAACACCTTAGTTTCTCAAGTATACAGCATGCCTTGGAAAAATATAGATACAACAAAGTGCCAGAAATTATTGATCCTTCATATCATTTGGTCTGTCCCCATCTCTTCATTTCGGCAGTGTCTTTTTCTTTTCCAGTCTCTTAAAGCCTGTGTGTGTTCTGCAGAGTTCTGCCAGACAGGAAATGTGCAGATATTTTGTTTTAAGCCAGGGTTCTCTGTCTTGGTTTCACTCTGGGATAGAGCTGTTAGAGACAAGAGCACATATTAACAATGTACAGTTTCCCATGAATGGTTTTGCGACAAATACATTCCTTTGTTATGGTTGCAGACACTCATGACTCACCCCTAGAAGATTACGGGGAATGTAACCTTCAGCATCACCCAGGCGTGCCCACCACCATTCAATCTCATCTTCATCTTCCCTGCGGATAATGGTCATGCAATCTCCCTCACGGAAAGAAAGCTCATCAGGGTTTTCACCAGTGTAGTCCCACAGACCGTAGACCAAGCCCTTGTTCATGATGCCCATCTTTTCTTGTACACCTGCGGATAGGTGAATATGAAATCATAGAGACTCCTGAATATAAAACTTTATTTTTTTTAATAGAGAATGCACAACATGAATGACAGAAAATGATGAGATAATCTTAGAAAACTAGCTTTAACTAACCATAAAGAAATTGAGAGCACTGGGCATAGCCGTCATCCATCTCTTCACATTTATCAGCTGCTGTTTGCTTATCGCTGTAAGTCATAGCAAAGACTGCTGCACCCTTCTCCACCAGGAACTTGCACACTTGCACATTATTGCAGGATGCAGCACAATGAAGGGGCGTCCTATATTAAAAAAGGGAATTAAATAGGAAAAGGATGAGAGAGAACAGGTAGAGGGATTTTAGAAAGACTTCCACTTAAAGATCATGAATGTAAAGACATATTATAATAGAGACAAGAACACTACATTTATGTTTCTCAGAGAGGAATTTAGTTCAGAGCTGTTCCGGTACACATTAAATAAAATCTAGGATGTGAACTATCAAAAGCATTTCCAAGCAAGTCAGCAGCGAGTTTAGACTTACCAGCCGTCACTGTCAGCAGCATTAACATTGACACCAAACTGAACCAGAAAGTTGACAATCTCTGTGTGTCCAGCACAGACAGCGTTGTGTAAAGCAGTTATGCCTTCATCGTTTGGCTGACTAGGATCCTCCACCTGTGTTTTTTTCCCCCAACAGGCATGAAGATATCGAATTAGAGAAATGAAACTATTTTTTTTTAAAGGATATGTCTAAAATCTACACTTTTTACAGTAAATATATAGCACAATAGAACATAAAAAAACAACCCACAAACGCCAACATAAAAAATTTTAGGAAACAACATAATGCATAATAAATGTTCTTGTTCAAATAAAATTAAAAAGAAGTCTTACTTCATAAATGATTCTCTGGACCAAGTCAAACTCTCCCTCCAGAGAAGAGTCCAGCAGCAGAGCCAGCGGGTTGAACTTCACTCTCATGTTGTGTTCAATGCGTTCAGAGCCAGGTTTGCGCAAATTGGTCCTCTTTCCCTTAAGACAGAAATGGGATTTTACATTCCTGGAATCATCTTTAAAAAACAGCCATCACACCATGGTAAACCAGTGCAAATCTAAAAACGTGAGACTTTGAGAGTCTCTGGACAGTTTGTCCTGCTGAGGCATCCACTTTCAGTCGTGCTCAATCTGAATTTTTAGTTGGGAAGTAACTTGTTTTCCAGCTCCAAGTCCAATGCTAATCCACTTTATGAGTATAAACTGAGGAATACTTTTTAATTCCCCCTAAACCATGCTTATGTAACCTGATTAGGAATAATTACTGTCCTCTGAAGATAAAAGGGAAGTAATTTGGCATTTCTATGGGTTTTACATAGAAAACATGGGGGGGGGGGGGGCATCAAACAGTGATTTCTCATTGGTTTGTTTTTTCTTATCACTTCACCATCAAAACTGCTTAGTTTCAATAAGAGCTTAGCAACAAGAAAATGTAAATTTAGTGTTTATTTTCAGCCTAGTGTATCCTCTTAGCGCGAGGAGAATGGCACCCATTTTCTCCAGAAACAATAGCAGTCCTCTATGGGGATTATTCAGTTATATAACCTTTACTGGTCAGACCAGGTTACTGCTGCTGACCAGCAGGTCATTAAGAAGTAGAACATACTCAAAATGGAACTCGTGACCTGATCCTGTGGGACTAAACCCTAATTTATGTTTATGCGCAGCAGCTATGCTTGTAGGCTACCCACAGGTCCTCTGCGGTCTTTGGCGTTAATACTTGTGTGTTGTTGTTTGCTTCTCTCCAATTACACCACCAACCACTCGGGAGCAGTGTGGATTCTTTGCTGCAGTTCTGTAGATTGCAGTGCTGAGTTTCCTTTTGTTTATTTATTTTTCATTTTTATATAGCTCAAACTTGACAGTGGAGAAAAAGTATATCTTGTATGACTTGACACTGAGCATCAGGCATTTTTACAGACATTGCAGAAAACAGTCGGAAGCCACAAAATTATGGTCAAGTAGGCTGAGATGGTAATTCATACCGGTGGTAATGTGACCTGCCCAGTGACTTCAGGAGCCTTCATGTTAAAGATGTCCTCTCCCAAGCTGTCCTGTTCTGCTCCACTGGGGTAAGGGGGTGGAGGGTAGGGGGGAAACTCTTCCAGGAAGCTTTCAGGGGGGAGAGGGGGCAGGTTGGGTATTGTGTCATCCGAGCCAGCAAGGGGTGGTGGGGGGAAGAGAGCATCATCGGGCCTGGGAGCTGGGTGTGATGGCGGAGGAGGGGGGATGATGTCCTCACTCTCTGGAATCATCTGTCCAGTTGTGGTTGAAACTGGGACACCTGCAAAGTGAGATGGGAACTGTCCTTCCTCCACAGTCTGTCCTGTCTCTGAGGAGGAGCTTTCAGCACCACTCAGGGGACTCAGGCTATATGGCCCCACAGATCCATTCCCTGCTTTTTCAGCAAGGGATGGATCTTCATATGTGGGAATGGTTGGTGTGGCCACAGTCGTCTCCATAGCTGCAAGCGTAGTCTTCTGATAGAGAAGTTTCTGAATGTTGGGCCCTGAAGGACCCTCTGGTTCAGTGATAGAGCTGCGTTTCTTTAAAGGCCTTGGGGCATTGTAAAGCTTCTTTATCAGGGGTTTCAGGTCACCATCACTTTGATTTCTGTAAGGGTTGGAAATGAAGGGAAGCAGCTTGGTGGGGCTGAGGGGCCTGGGGATGCGCTCCGTTTCTGGCTGAGGGCCCTCCGATGGACTGGGACCCACAATGTTGGCTCCACCGTTGTCAACTTCATTTTCTAGAGCAGGGGAGCGGCGCTCAAGGTATGGGTTTTCTGGATGCTGTGAGCCTCCACTTGGGATCACTGGTTTTCCATATACTACAAAGAGAAATATGACTGAAATGTTAGTCATCCACAGAGCCAACAAGTCATTTTACTTGTTACATGTAAATCACCACTCATCTCACTGCTGCCTTTGATTTTCAACCTGCTTTGGAGAGGCTGCACTACATAGCAAGACTCAGTCATTTATTTCTGTATCTGATCTATGAGATGGGAAGTGTTCCACCAACAAAACAAAGTGGTCAGAAAAGTACCACAATTCTAAAATTTCATTCAGAAACAAGTTTGGCTACCCGTGACCACGTTTGTAGAGAGATGTAATTATTGGCCCAGGTTCTCCAATAGTCAATGGTCAGGGATGTGTGGATATTTTCTGCAGAGTATTGGGTGTTTTAACATTAATGTTGGTGTTGATGGTAACAATATCAGAGATGCATTATTGACAATATTTGATTGTTTCCTCTCAAAGAATAAATAAATAAAAAAAAAGGCCACTCATTCTCTTTACATATTCCCATTCTGGCACACACTATAGTATGAAAATGTAGAACTTCAGGATAAACTCCCTTCTTTTCTCTAAAACCATTGTTTAAGTAATAATATAAGAATTTACATAAATAGTTAGCACAGTGCTCTGCAAAAGCACTAATATATTGATAAAACTGAATTGAAATTATGAATAGACTCCATTTAGAGCTGATAAAGGCATGCATCATTTGCTCAAGGTTTTATATCAATTACACTGAAAAATGTCTCAGTTGCTGATAATGCTTCCAAATTTGAATTAAGGAAAAAAAAAAAAAAACAATCCACAATGACAAAAGCATGTCCTCCATTCTGCAACAGTGGATTGTTTCAACTGAGGACACTTTTAGATACAAAGTCAGATTATGCAGTTAGCTTGCACACAAACCACAAAGACAAAGACTGTTAACAGGCATACAGACAGGCACAATGGCATTTTAATATACAGCCATGTGAAAGAGAAAGACCATTTTCTAAATAATCTCGATTTAATTCAGGAGCCGGGTTGTAAGAAATAATCAAGGGTGCTCTTACCACTGACAAATCCATTGGTCCGGTTCTGAGACCTGCTTAGAGCACCCTGGATACCAGACTGCTTGGTGTACATGGAGTAAATGGAGCTGGCTGCCACAGTTTGCGGCTTACTTAGGCTGGTGTCTTTGGAGGATGGAAGCTCTGGGGTGAAGGGTCGGACTGTTGCTGCAGGTGGAGTGTCCTGTTTGGAGGGCAGAGGGAGTGTCTGGCTCTGTGTGGGTGAGAGTGTGCTGCGACCCTGGGCAGCCTGGGGCTGTTGGTTTTGGGGCTTGGCTTTGGGGAAGGTGCCTGTGTTGAGGGCCGTTTTGCCGTATGGCACAACAGCAGGGCCTTTTGGTTTACTGGGGACAGGGGGCGGCACCTTCACTGGAGCCTTGGGAGCAGACTAGAGGGTTGAGAAAAGAAGTAAACTCGTAAACAAATGTGACAGGTGATTTTGTTTTAGTGTTTACGTTAACAGTCCATGTTCTCACCTTAGCATCCCTGACCAGATCATCACTGCTCTGGTTCTTACGGAGTGAAGTAGCAGGAGCCTCTGTTGGCTCAAACATGGAGAATGGTCGCACTTTACCATCCCTCTTCACTACCGAGTCATCTAACAACAGAGCACATGTAGAGGTAGCATCAATCAGTTGCTTCTGTCAAGACATAGCTTCATTTTTTTCCCCCCCGAAGTACATTATAAAAGCTTTGTCAAAGTTCTTTTTTTTTCTTGAGATGCTTTTATTCGGTCATTAAATTACTTCTCAGAAAAGCTAGAAGTGACTGCAATTCCATTTCCATGATAAAGCAGTTTGCAGGTATCTTACCTTGTTCTTTGTTAGAGCTGGAGGTCATTCGTGGCAGTGTTGAAGCTGAACCATTGGTGTTTGAATCTGGACCAGAGCTCCAGTCCGCTAGCTTCCCAGGCTGAGGGCCTGAGGGATCGCCAAAATAAGATGGATGAAAGAGAGAAGAAAAAAACAAAAAAACTGAGCTTTCAAATGTTATGGAATCATACAAAAGGATCTTAAGCAAAAATAAAAGATAAAATAAATCAACACACAAAGCAGAGATGAACTTCAAAAATTATTTTGACAAACAACGTTAGGAGAGCCGTTTTTAGTGCTGAATGACACAAAGCTCAAATTGTTTAAAAAATGCTTAAGAAAAAAAAAAGGCATATCTTTTGCTTGTTGATTTTCTTTTGCTTGACTGGTTAAGACTCAGCCATTGGCCATGCATGTCTGCAGACGGGTCAAATGGAGTGCTTCCTACAAGCATGTTATCTCAAAGACCAAAAAAAAAAAAAAAAAAAAAAAAAAAAAAAAAAAAAAAAAAAAAAGGGGTGACGTTTCCATCACAAGACCTGTAGACTACAGTTAAAAACTTAAGAGCTGAACAAATATCAAGAATTTACATGTCCATTTATCAATAAATGAACATTTTACAGACAAGACATGAGTGGGTCTGTTGCAGTTCACACTGTCAGTTCAAGAGAAGGTTGTGCGTTTGTTTACAACTGACCCATTTAGAGAGCAGAGAGGACAAAACTGAAACACGCTTCAACAAAACAACAGTAAAAACAGGCAAACAGAAGCAAATGTTAAACTAGGATCGACTTAAAGAGGAGAGAAAAAAAAACAACAAAAAAAACAAAAAAACAATGGCAGACACAACATTGTACCCAAACCCCAAAACTATTGAGAAGCACGCACACAAACGTAAGTGTGTACCTTTTCTTTTAGCCCGCAGCTCTTTCAGAGGCTTAAGCAAGAACATGGCTTCTGAGTAAGATGCATTTGGAGAACAAGAAAAAAAAAAAAAAAAAACCTTAAAGCGCCCACTTTGAGGGGGCCATACAGACAGCAGCATAAGCCCCAAGACTCTGCCAGATGATATACGCTACACTTGAAAGAAATAGTAATGGGTGTTTAATAAGAGCAGATTTCTCTGCCTTCCTGCCCATCCCTCTTGCTCTTCTTTCAACGTTGCACATCAAGCCAGCATGCAGAAGTAACAGCATGCAACAACATGATGGCCTGGCGAGAAACCTGCTTCGTTTACTGTGTTCATGAAGCACCATTTTAAAGAGGAAAATGCTGGTTGACATAGAAGTTAGCACTGGTGTGTGGAAAGAATTGATTTATTTATTGATAGTTTTTTGTAACGGTCAATTTTGGTGCTAATCAGTCTTTTAATACTATGATGCACACAAGTGGCACAATGTCCACCAAAGAAGTAAAATAAGGACAAGGTTCAGGATAACACAGCACCTCAAATGCCTCTCAAACAAACAAACAAAAACAAGAAATCCTTTTTGTCTGCATTAATGAACAACATACTGAATAACTATATAATAATACCAACCAAAACAACTGAAATTTTTGGAAATAGTTGAAGGCAAAGTTGAAAAAGTTGTGAGCTTGTGGGAAGAATAGCACAAAGACACAGATCTTGGCAATCTTGGTGAACACTGGTTCACTGGATTGAGATATTTAGACTCATCAATCTAAGGTCACAAAACAACACAGCATCCAAGAGGAAACCAGCTACCTTCTGAGCTCAAAGTAACATCACATTCAGTGGATGTCCCAGACTTCTCTGTTCGTGCAGGAGAATTTCATCATACACACACACAAAAAGAAAAACAAGAAAAATAAATAAATAAAAATAAATAGTTGACACCAGTTGTTGAGGGCCTTTTACTACCAATTTCCTTATAGCTGAGACATCACAATGTAAGCCAAAATATAAAGTGTTGCTTACCCATAGTGGAGTTAAGCATTTAGAGAAATCGCATATTAGTTTTTTGTTCCTCACCTGTTTTGGCCTTGTTCTGCGGGTCGTGGGCTGGTAGGGTGGCAGTGCCGTCTGGATAGGCTGGTTTTACAAGTAGTTCATGTTTAACTGGTCCACGGGGCATAGTGGACGACTGGATATATGGGCCAACTGCTGCCACACGAGATGGACCCGACTGCTGTCCAGCTTGGCCATCGGAGGGCACCTGTAGCAAACAACAGAGACAGCGAGGGACAATAAAAAGGGTAGTTACTGTATTTACTGCAGCCAAAATGAGAAAAAGAAAAGTTTGAAATGCCTTTCAATACTGAGAGAATCTGACAGAAAATGCAGTTTTGACACCAACATGTAGATCATTTTTAAAAGATTAAAAAAAAAAAAAATAATAGCAAAACCTTTTTAACATTCAGACTGAAAAGAGTATCACAAAAAGAGTGCTTACACCATACTGGGGTTTAAGCAACAAAACAAAATGATGTCATGTTCTTTATGTGAAAATACAGAACACAATCATTCATTCTCATTCAGTCCTCAGATCTTCATACTTCATTATCCTTTTGACTGGGAAGATGAAATGTAAACTCAAGCCTGTATAAGGCTAACAAGCCAAGATTCTAACTTAATTTAATTCTCATCTTAATGAGTGTGTGGTAGTGTTTAAAGATTTTCATATTTCTGTCATGAGGATGGTGCTCGACAAGGAACATTTCAGAGACATGCCTGAGTTTTGTTTTTGTTTTTTCCTTTTCTCACAAGTGTAATCGTATGAGGTGAAATCTGAGGCAAGTGCAGATTTACACCTGTTCATGTAACTGATCAGGAATCCAGCCATTTGAAATTTGTGCTGTACATATAGTGTGTGCATCTAAATGCCAGAAATAGCTTTCCACTCAAGAAAAAGGTCATTATTTTACTGTGAATAAAAATTTCAGCTAAATGGACAGAAATCTCCGCTATCTGAGAGACCCTATGTTAAACTATTTGCTGGTTGTACAAACCATTTACAAAGATATAACTCTGCTTTGAGAAAAAAAAAGTCAATAAAAAGTCAAGCTATTCAATGAATACATCTTATTTCACAACACTGAGATGATTCTATTAAACCTGTTGCAATAGTTTTTTTTTTTTTGTTATCAATTTCAGTCATTTCAGAGCAGTAAGATGTAGGTTACAGATGATGTAAAATCCACATAAATGGTACAAGTTTTGTTTAAAGCCTAACTATTTAAAAGAAAAAAAAAACATCCAGAAAAAAAAAAAAATACACCTTTGTGCTTTCCAGACCTTGCAAATAGACCAATTTTCCTTTCAAAATTGGTTTGGTTCCTTTTTTTAAAAAAGGAAAACAAAACAAAACAAAAACAATTTGCCATGTTTACATAGGTAATAAGCTTAGATTTTATTAAACTATCCCTTGAAATGAAAATTACCATCTTCAAACGTCATGGCACATGTTAAAAAAGGTTGTACAAAAAGGTAATTGAATCGACTAGGCAAAGATCAAACTTAGGAGATGAGAAAGCAAAAAGATACACAAGTACAGCTGCAATACTAGTTACCTGAAGATGAGTGTCTTTTGAAGCCCTCTCTTTACCAGGAAAGCCATTCTTGAGAAAACAAAAGCACAAACATGCAAAAGCAGTTCAAAATACTAAATAATCTTTCCTTCCCAATATAGATGAACTTTTTCTCAGTGACTTCTAAACTATATATCTCAGGTGATGTGGCTGTCCGGCTGGCATCTGTCAGAGTACCACTCTTCAGTCAATACGGTTGTGTCCAGGATTATAGCAGCCAGACACTTGCCATTTGGTTGAAAGAGAAAGCAGCTTGGATTGAGTGTGTCTTTGTGCTGGTGTGAAAAAAGGATTACTCATTATGATTCCAGGCAGGGTTTGGGTAAATCACCTCTTCACTGGGGCCTGCTGGTCTCTAAAATTCACATGCAGACATACTAAGAAACTTAACACTGCAAACACTCCTCCCGATCCACACCTCTCCGTTTAAGATATATAAATGGGGTATGAAAACACAATCTAGGCGACTTTAAAGTAAGGTTTAAGTTGCTCACTTAAGTATTCTAGTAGAGCTTCAAAAGGATGATATACACATTAAATAATTTATTCATGTTCAAATGCATAGGCCACTTCAGAGCTCGTACATCTTGTGTACTGCATTTGCTTAAACAGCATACCAAAGACTTGTGGGGTGCAAGATCTAAACACAAAGACATTATTTAAAAAACTGCAAAATATAAAAATGACCAAGATGAGGATAATGATGATGATATCATAATGTTTTCTTTCTCTATCATGTTTCATGCTTTGAGGGATGAAGAAGTTAAATTCTTGTCTTCATGTCTTTTTCCCCCCCCTCATCAACGTATTGACTCTTACTGTACCCGTTTACAAAACAACTCCTAAAAAAGGAAAAAGAGTGGAGCAGAAGAGCAAGAAAACCCTAGACAGCAAAATTAGCTCAAATGCAGCTCTGTTCTACGATCACAACAATTATTTATTTACAAAAACTAAATCAGAAAGAATATCTAAGAACAGAAAAAAATAAAGTAAAATAAAAATGCAGTGAGGATTGGAGACAGCGATTCCTCTGAATATAGGATACAACAGAATTTGCGGCTTCAGAAGGTAAAGAGTGATACAAAAAAGTGATTCAGAAGGTAAAGAGTGATACAAACAGCCTTACAGCCTTTACAGTGGTTCTATATTCTAAATAATAAACCCATCAGTTTACAGCAGGTGAATATTTGTATACCTGAGAAACTGAGAGCCAGGAAAAGATAAACAGCTATATTATAATGTTGTGGTGGTGTAATAATACTCACAGGCAAATTCTCCTTTTGTTGAAGCGCTGCCTTCTTCTTCCAGAGACGATCTCGGAGCTCGCTGATCCGTTTGTCCATAGCAGCCACCTCCAGATTGCGCTTATTCAGGTTCTCCCTTTGTTGTTGCAATTTTGAGTTTTGATCTTGGTTGAGCCTGTTCCTCAGCTAATTATCAAAAGAGACAGCCACAAAAGAAAAGTTTATCATTTGTACTCATCCAATATAAATACCATCTATTTATGTCCAATTTGTTTCACACCTGCAGCTCCTTGTAGAGGCGGTCTAGTTCAGCCACTGAGCTTTGGTTGTCATGGAAATTGTCCATTTTGCCATTTTTAAGCAGCTCCAGCTGTCGGGTGAGCTCTTCCACCTTGGAAGCAGCCATCACTAGTTCTCTCTGCTTCTGCTGGAACAGATTATTCATTTGCTCTATTTCCTCCACTGGAGAGGGAGAGCAATGATGAAGAGGTGGGTTAGGAACAGAGGATGTCAAAGTAATCCATTATGTAAAAATAAATAAATAAATAAATAAATTATTCCTTAATTCTCTTAATACAGTAGTCTAAGCATGTCTATGCACAGTCCGAGAGCTCACCTAGTTTTCCATTGCTGAGGACGTTTTTGCTCCACCTGGCCCTTGAGGGCCCTGACCTTCTTGAGACGAGCCTCCTGATTCTCAATGTTCTCTCTGAGGCGCTGGAGCTTTTCCTGCTCAGATGCCTGCTGCTGCTGACGCTGCTCTTGCTGCTTTAAGTAGTGCAGCCGCTGCTCCTGCAGAGGACAGCAGGGAGATGCCAATTAACAGTGAGAAAGTATGTAAATATATCCCAGTAATAGGCATGCTGTGATATAAAAAAAAAAAAAAAAAAAAAAAAAGATTTTAAATCGATTAACTTAAGGGATGAATCGCGAAGTGGCCTCCACACCAGCAGAGGGCACACTCGAGTTAAACTATGTTCTTATTCAATGTCACTATATGCGGTGCTACGTCTGACATGCTACGTCAGACGTAGCACCGCTCCAGCTAAGGAAGGCGGGGTGCACAGCACATCTATGCAGATTACAAACAGTGCAGCAGTCAGCGAGGACAGAGTGACCAAGAGGAAAAAAAAGTGAGTCATGTTGAGACAAAAATAAATATGCCTTAGTTTGTCCCTGGCTTATCTACCTCAGGAATAAAAAAAAAAAAAAAAACTGATACAATTTTTTGGTCATGTGCTGC
This sequence comes from Hirundichthys speculiger, assembly GCA_018398805.1. Classification (NCBI taxonomy): domain Eukaryota; kingdom Metazoa; phylum Chordata; class Actinopteri; order Beloniformes; family Exocoetidae; genus Hirundichthys; species Hirundichthys speculiger. Next base: position 5,704,731 of record JAGFBZ010000344.1, on the reverse strand, counting down.
TACTTCTAGTCTACTGTACTTAAAATAATGTAAGAGAAAACACTACATTATTGTTAAAAAGGAAAAGGCTGGATTTGTGTAAGAGAAATTAAAAAAAAAAAAAAAAAAAAAAAAATCAGTAAATTGCCTGTAATTTAATTTTGTGTTGCACATGATTCAAATGGTATCATGAACCCTGAATCGTGATTCAAATTGTATCGTGAGTTGAGTAAATCGTAGCATGCCCACCCAGTAACAAATAAACTCTGGCCAGGTAGCCTTTTCTAAATATCCATTGCCCAAGAGGTGTCATTATTGTGCCGTGTTTATCAAAATATTGCACAATGAACTTTGACACAATATTTGGTGACTGAAGTATGTGACTGTAGCCTAGTTTAAGAAAATGGATACTTTCAATGCAACTGCAGATAGACATGATCAGAGCCAACCTGAAGGGATTACCATCATTTGTTTATTTTCTCTACCTGTTTTTTTTTCCTGTGTCAGATAAAAAATATTCAGAAACTGAATTTATAGAAATGGTTTCTGTATTTTCATAATTTGTAAAACAGATGTACACTTTTTACATAAATACTGAAAAAGTTTTTAATTAAAATAAATACATTAAAAATAAATAAATAAATAAATAAAATAAATAAAAAATAAATCACTCCTTAACCAGGAGAATACATCTGTGGGACTGTACTCTCCAAAACAGGTTCAAAGATGAGAACAGCAAAGCCATTGTCTGGAACATTTCAGGTGATCTGAATTTAAAGTAATGCCTGTTTGCTTACTTTGCTTGTGTGCAAAGGGTTATGTGACTTCTTATACGTCACATTCCTTTGCCATGTGATACTGTTGTCAGGAAAACACTGAGGATATGTTTGAGGTTAACAAAGAGACAGTTGTCTGTTACAGTAATTTCAATGCATCATAATTGGTTGAATAAAAATATTTTAAAAAGGAGGTTCACCAAGAACCCAAATACTATTATATTAATTCAACTTCTTTTTTTAAAAATAAATCAAATTAGGTCTTTCTTGATGTGACCAGTAAACACAAAACAAGTCCTAAGTAAGAGATGAGCAAACTCAACTATGCGTTGGGAACTAAAGACGGAAGTCATCTCAAGCTTCTTAAATTAATTAAATTAAATAAATACTATTCCTGCAGCCATCAAACAACCATAATCTCCATCAGTACTGCTTTATTTCAGTACCTGTTGTGTATACCAGCCTCTCATTTTTTCATTAAAAGAAAAAAAAGGGGAAAAAAATGTTTGTGCCATCAATCCCCAAGCAACCCTTGCTGGCTTTTACTTTCATCTTCACATCTCTGCACCAGACTTCGTCTCTCCTCTGTCATCTTGCACACCTTTACACACCTTGGAAGCAAGAAGCTGTTGCTGAGCTTCTATCTGTTGCTGCTGCCTGGCAGCCATCTCTTGCAGCTCAGCCAGCGTCATGTCCATTCGAGGTGTCGCCACCTGGTTGGGAATAAAAGAGGAACAAAGTAAAAAAAAAAATAAATAAACAAAGTAACACACACAGCTCTTCATTTGTTTGAGGGGTTGAAGGCATTCTGTTCAAAGGCATTCACTCTAGCCTTGAAGTCAGAAATACGAAAGCTCAATATATGAGGAGTGACAAATGGAGCATCAAAATGCTTTTACCTTCAGATTCTGACCTCAAAAAAGGACCAGTGGAAGTCGTGGCTATTTAAAGCATTTTTATAGTACAGTCATGCCCATGCTTGGATGTACTGGGTCGTTCATAATTTGCATTAATGTACTGCAGGGTGTTTGAATTGACTTTGAATTGACTTGACCACTTGTCAAGAAAAAAAGAAAAACAAAGCAGGTTACAGAGTTTGTTAATAATAAATAAATGGACCACATTTAACAATTAAGAAAAAGTGTTTTGGTGGTGATGCATGACACTAAAATTACTTTTCTTTTTTTTTTCCCTTTTCTTTTTATGTTTCTTTTTAGGTTCTTCAGGTTAGGTTAGGTTCTTTTTAGGTGTGGCAGCATGCTCTCAGTTTTTCAGTGAGGCATGTGTTTTTCACAAAAAAAAAAAAAAGAAAAAAAGAAAAATTAACTTACCCCATTCTCCATTCTTCTATCTGGGGGAGCCCTCACTCCATTTCTCTTTGAATCAGAGCCTCTTGTCCCTCCTGAGTCACAAACAAGATAAAGCACATCATAATTTCTACAGGGCTTCAACTACAACAACTTTTTTTGGTCCAGTTAAGCTAAAACAAAGAACCAACCAACTAGGTAAACCCCTGGATGTTACAGATATATGTGAAAAATGACTGGAACGTTCTCTTGGCCAGTAAGGGTCCCAGGGGAGATTTAAATAAATAAATAAATAAATAAATCACATTGTGTGTGAGAGATAGAGAGAGAGATCTATCTAGAGAGATCTATCTATCTATCTATCTATATCTATCTATCTATCTATCTATCTATCTATCTATCTATCTATCTATCTATCTATCTATCTTTATTTATTTTTTACCTGATTAAATCGCATTGTATAAGCAAAATCAAATAATGACTTCAAGAGTTCAAAAGTAGTGTCAAGTGCACTTTTATTTAAATGTTCTGCTGCCATATTAACACTTTTAACATCAGCACTTGTCAGTAACACATTTTTAGTGTAAATATCATCTTAAAAAATGCCAAATAAAATAAGGCTTATTGAAACTGCCAATGTCATCTTGGTAGACTTATTTTTTATAAAAACAAGTCTACCAACAAAATCCTGATCCACAATCAACATTAAAAGGCAATTTCTGAGGTAACAGCAGAAACTTTTAACAGGAGAGTTTAACTTATCAGTGATTACAAATAACCTTGTTTCTGTTGAATCTGCCGCCTCAGCAGCCAGAGCCAACTCTTCCTATTTTATAAATATTTCCATATTTAATTATACAATATGATTACCAGTGAAACAGAAAAACAAATCAGAAACAAAAAAAGGCCATGCTGAACTATGATGAATGACTAAGATAAACTAAGTGAACAGACTGGGAAACAAGAACAGCCTAAGATAAGAGGAAGGGAAAACAACCATCTACACTGTAATCCACGGGCTAAACTCAAGCTGTGAGGGGTAAAAGGGCTTAGTTATGCAACTGGGGGTTGAGGGGATTGTACATGCCCAATATACAGTACTTTTTTTGGGATCTAAGAAAACAGAAAATTAACGGGGTCATGACGATGTGGCTGGGTTACTCTGGTTTGAAAAAGAAAAAAAAAAAAACACCCTCTGAAGGATTTGAAGCTTCCTGAAATAAAATCATTTCCTACATAAAGGCAGATTTACGTATACCATTTCCGAACATCTGCACTACAGACAGGAGAGGTGTCCTAGTTTAACCTCAACTTTTAAAAACGCTTTGAAGGAGAAAGTCTTTTAGAAGACTAGCAGTTTATTACATTGTTGCCAAATGCTGTTTCTCTGAAAACAGCCCATATTTAATCGTGTCTTTCGTTTGGGATACATTTACAAATAAACTTTTTTTCTTTAAATTCAATGCCTGTCCTATATTGGGTCAGGCTGTTACAACCAGGCACTTACCCGATTCCCTGCTGGGGGCTCGGTTGTGACGCAGAAAGAAGCGCACCTCTGACCTGTGTTGTCCCCATCTCTGGAGTACATCCAACATCCTTTCACCTTCGCCAACAGCTCTCTCTGCAGATGGAGTACATAAAGTATAAGCTCAGATGTAAGTTAAAAAAAAAACAAAAAAAAACAACACACACACTCACCCATAACTTGATAGTGAAAGATTCTAATCATATTAAGCCTACCAAGGTTAAAATGTGACAAAACTAAGGTCAAGCATGCAGCATTTGAAATGTGAATGCTGCAACCTACACTACAAGGTGCATCTAGTTGATCTCTTTAAGCAAGATATTCAGGAAAGTATGTCATTTTGTCAATTATTCTTGCTAGCACTGAGAAAATGGGCTCATGTTTCATTCCTCTAACGTTTTCTTTAAAAGGCTTAAGGTCTTTCATCACACATAAAAGACTCACACATTTAGTCAAAATGAAGACAGTGAAACTCATAATGATGGCAGGACTGCAAAAAAATAAAAGGCGCAGTGAGATAAAGACTTCATAATTTTGCATCTAAAGTGCCTGCAAACTGAATTCTTCACAGTATATTCAATATCTTGTCATTCAATCTTTATAGTCTACTTGTGAATGTGCTCAAACAATAATTGGCACTTTCTTTCCTCTCACGACAGCATCACCATGGAAACGGCTATGAAGTCTGGGTCCTTGAGTTCTGATTTTCAATACCAACTTTCAGAAATGGAAAAAAATTAGATTAGCATAAAATCTAAACCCAGCCTCTGCACCTCACACCTAAGGGATGGTGAAAACATTTTGGTGCTTGTGTTTAATCACAAGAATTATGGGCTCAATTTCATTTGCATTACAGATTCAGAAGTTAAGCCCTTACAGTAGATATCAATTAGATGATTCCATAGCCTCATTTGAACACACTGCCTTCTTCGCAAGGGAAAAAAAAAAATGGAACTGCAAGCATCTTGAACATATCAAACAGCTGCATTATTGATATTGTCATGATTCTTTGCTGCTGGACTGAGTGCCTTATGTCCTAATATGATTTGAAATGTCAGTGTTTACGTTACTCATGGTAGATTGCTGAGTGCTGCATTTCTGTCAAACTGAGTAAGTCACTTACCAGATCCACGCCACATTTCGGCGAGATGGCAGTCCGTTTCCCCCGGCTCCTTGCACAACTCCACCACATCCCGACAAAGTGTCTCGGGGGTAACGGGAACCTCAGTAAAATGCTGGTCATTGTTACTGAGGTACACAGTCAAGAACATCTGTGCACAGCAGGAGGGAGAGAGAATGAAAGATGAGCAAGCAGGTTAGAGCAAGACGAGTTAAACAGGAAAACAAGGAAATAAAAATCCTTGTTTCTACTGGTTTACTTGATTATAAGAGTAAAACGCCAGTGTCGCTTAGCCCTCTGAAGATCAAATGTCTGTCAAATTTGTGCTTCCTTGACAGCAGTATCTGTTTCCCAGGCTCCATTTCTTTATGTCAACAGAGAATTCAGAGACCAGCTCCTAGAATTTAATTTCACCCCACACCATGCACACTACTGCCATCACCTCTGTGAGAGATACCACTATCCCAATACACAGGGACTAATACCCCAGTTCTGGAGAAGCTCTATTTGTACGTCAGTGTGAATGGCAGAACGAAACAAACTCCCCTCAACATTTTAAAACAACATGGGCAATCCCAAGTAAGGTCTCTGAGACAGAAGGAATATTGAAGCCTTCAGCGTTTGCAAAAGAACATACATTAAAACCCAAGCACAGAATTGAGCTGTTGAACTCAACATGCACATTATACTGTATATTTAGTGTGCACTTCAGTTTTATTGTAATAACAGGCTGTAAAAATCACAGCTTAATTAAAGAAAGAAGCAGAGTCAAACTAGAGACTTGATAATCTAAAATTACACATTAGAAATATTCAACACTGTAAAACCTATACAGACAGTAAACTGTATAACTAGACAGGGAAACAGACATTTGATTAAAAGGCTTTTTGAATATACTCAAACCAAATCTGTTCATACAATGGATGTGAAATCTTAACTAAGACTGCAGTGAAACCAATATCATAAAGATACACAGGAATTAATTTAGTTTATTAATCTCTTTCCTCTTCATGCCCATGTTTTAGGATGGTCTGCAATGCCATTACAATGGATTAAAAAGTGTATATTTATTAGAGTAGTATCTTTGTTCAGGTCCTGACCCTCCAAGTTAGACTGTCAGGTTTTGTTTTTTTTCTGGACTAAGCCACTGTGAATCATGTGCCTACAGGGACTATGATAGGAACATCGGGTCGGTGGGTTCAAAAGAACAAAGGGCTTGAGGGGGTGAGTATAGTGAGCAGCTGCAGCCATGATGTGGTGTATGATATACTATTTGAGATGCTTTTTAACTTGAGGTGCACTGAGCAAAAGCCCAGCAGCCTAAAATGAGAAGCTTTCCTCCCCTTTTCTTCTTCAAATGAGGTTTTTATTTGAGTGAGTAACTGAGCAGATAACAGGTTTCCTCAAAAAATTAGCATAGCAACATGTACATGAATAGATGTTTTGTTTTTTTTCTTCTTCCTGAAGGATGAAGGGGAAATGGTCTGACTAAGAGAACCTGACTCAACTGCTTTGGTTTATAGGGATGTAAATAAAAGACACTCATTAAGAGAGTTAGTGAGTCACTCTTGGCAGTAGTGAGTCATACTTGACAGTTATCTAGTGCACCAAAAACTGGAAACAGGCTTTTACACCTTTTACTCCTAACCAAAAAGGTCTGTATTGGAAGACCATCCAGAAGAACCAAACTAAAAATGTCCCCCTCCCCCCTCCCAGTTCCTACACTGAAAGCCATTTCTCCTCAGCACTAAAGTTAATGATCCAGGGGCCAACAGTACCCAGTCTTGCATTCATCTTGATGACTTAGCGCTTTGCTGTCGACTCCATTCCCCCTCTTGTGACCACCATTACAACTGCTTCATTTCACCTGTTACAGAGAGGTATGCACACATGATGAAGCTTACTGGACCATTTTTTGCATTCATATTACTTTAGAAATTAAGGTTTCTAAGTACAAACTCATTTGTCTCCTTTTATAAATAATTTGTAAACACAGCATCCTTTTTGTCTGAGATGGGCTTCATTTGACTTTCACAGCAATATTAATGCACAGCACTTGCGCAGAGCCTCAGCTAGTCTGAAGAGGTGTTCAAGAGTACCCCAAGTCCTTGTTATAAATCAGCCAGACACACTAAGAATTCATTAAATATTCATTGAGACGAAAGCAAGCAAAATTAAACAGCTCAATAACAGTCTGATAGGCCCATTGCAAAATAGACAACAGCTCAGCAACAAACCAGAAAGCATTGCTTTAAGTAGCTCAGTACAGCCAAGGAGCTGAGCAATATCATTTTAGAATGTATACAACAACATTTGACAAAATTGCTTTCCGTGTATCATGTGTAGAAAAGGTGACAAAAGCAATCGCTTAATTGCGATTTCCTTCCTGTCTGAGACATGTGGAAGAAATTGCCCAGGGATGGAGACAAGACAGGCTGCCTCTGCAGCAGTTCACAACAGCAGATTTCTAATTCCATCATAGCATCAGCAGAGACAAAATTGTCTCCCAGGATTTGAGACTAATGTCACAACTCAGAATTACAAAATGACAATTAGAGTGAATCCAAAGAAAAGTGCAGCCTTCCCTGTAGCTATTCACAAAGTGAAGCAGCTATAATACAAGGTCACTGGGGATACGCAACAGAGATTTAGTTAATCTGCCATATATATATATATAAAAAAAAAAGTAGCTTTTTACAGTTTACAGGCTCAGTATTATAACAACAAGCTTAAAAGGCACGCAGATAGGCAACGGCCAGTATATCTTGTGTAACAGAGGGCTTATTGTTTTCTCCACAAGATTCACATATTCAATACCTGGTGCAATGCATTTAAAACTCCCCTTCAGAAGCACAGTACTTCACAGCAGTAATAACATGGCTAACAAAAAGCTACATAAACTTTTAAGGTCAGGTTTAAGACCCTTTGATAGAGACACAAAAGGCACAAATAGGCTTGGGTGCATTTCAGAGATGAAAGGGTACCCGTCCTGTTGAAAGGAGCTGAAGAGTGTCGTAAAGCTACTGTCAGTCATGCAATTTCTTTCCATTAGTCTAGTAAAAGTGGACGTATCAGTGTCATCATGTTATCAAGTGCAATGCCATCATTTCCTCCCACTTTCTGGATGCTTTTTCTGATAATTCATGTGTACCTCTTTCAATATAGCACTGTAGTAATGGGTTCATCTGAACAGAGAAAAATAACCAACATCTGAATGAAGGAATGTCATCCATTTAACAGATGGATGAAGCAAGTTAGCATACAATGTTACAATGTAACATACCTAATGTCTGAAAATGGCTTTGGTCAGTGATGCAATCCTCCATTAAGCTAAATAAGATGTAATCTTATGGGGACACATAAGGCCATTCTGATAGCTATGACATATCAGTTTCTGAAGTCCTTCGCCATGTGATTTGAACACTGGTTCACATTAAAAGGAGCCCAAAAGGAGATGACATTGACCGCAGAGCTAAACTGACTTTTCAAGCCTCTCACATTATTTACAAGGATGACTGAGATGACTTGAGTTTAGATAGCAGCACTGTGCCCATCTAATTACAGAGAGGAATGCCACATCAGTTTGTGTGCCCAAGTGGCGCTCCAACTGATTCTTCAGATAACGCAGACAGAGCAAACAGCAACATACTGGTGCAAAAACAGAGCAGCTGGATGTATTGTCTGTGTAAATACAAACGTGAACAAACAAATCAAAGAAAAATGTAATGAGTGTAATAATCCATTTATAATGCAACTTCAAACAGTCACAAAAGCCCATTAGTCCTTGCATCTCACCTTGAAAATAAATGTCCTTTTCGGGGTCAATTCTGCTCTCCTAGTATCTCAAGATCACTATACAGGTACAACATATTGAATTAAGAGTGATCAAAATTGCCTGCTACTGGAGCTTCCCATGTCCAGTAAAGATTAAGCTCAGGGGATTGTGCTATAATCAAATTACTCTGCAATATCAAAGTAACTAGCACATTAAAGTCCATCCAGTTACAGAGAGTTTATATCACTGCAACTTAATTAAAAAAAAAAAAAAAAAAAAAGCATTCAAGATAAATACATACGTTTCAGAGTACAGTGTTCCTTTAAGGATTGTCTTAAAGCATAGCTGTGGTTAGAACAAACTGAGTAAAAATGTCCCACAGAAATGTTAAAATACATTGAGATACTGTTACTTGTATATAAACACAATCTAATATCTGTCAGTAAATGGAACAACAAAGAAGTTGGGACACTGTAAGGAAGGTGGACATGCAAAAGAAGAAAAGGGGTTATATCCACACAACCATACAAGAGGGTTATTCACCTCGGGGCTGCTGGGTCTTCAAACCACACACACTTTCAATCACAGTTATTGCTGTGGTAAGCAAATGAATCAACTAGGTCTTGTTGACGAAGTCACCTCTGAATCCAATTACCACAGGTTTGTAAGACCCTGCAACAGCAACCTTTTATGCAAATTTTAGTTCTACCTCTACAGCTTCAAGAGCTGACACAGTTCCAACATGGCAGTCCTTCAAAGAGGTGAGGCATCAGAAAGCTCCCTGCAGGTTTTATGTATTACTACTATGTATCTTTAAATTTTGCTAGAGGAAAAGGATCAGGAGTAAGATGTGAAAAAAAAAAAATTCAATAGGAATTAGAACATGTGGTGCCATCATTCAGCTGCAACCATTAAGGAGGAAAAAATAAAAATTTAAAAAAAATCCTTTTACAACACAGAAGCAGCAGTAGACTGAGACTCTTCAGTCAGGACAAATGTGGGAGACAGACTGTCTGCAGTGCAGTACTTGGACTACCGCTTTATGAGCTGCAATCTTGCAGTGCTCCTCTATTCCTGGTCTACGTGATGAGACACATCCAATTTTGTGCTTATCTGGGAGATAGGGGAAGTCAAAATTAACCAAAAAAGAGAGGATGTATAATTTTTGTAAAGCTCACTTCAACTGCTGAATAAGGCTTTTTTTGGAGGAACTATTTACACAAAAAGAATACAGACTTGAATACTTGACTTACAAAATAAATATTTGAAATCTTAAGCATTCACAAAAATTGAGAAAACAGCTAGTTTGTAGTAATGGAATACTATCAATCCTTGCTTCATGTAAACATAAAAAGAAGCTAAATTCAGGGAATATGGATGTAGTAAATTATGCCCTTGTGATATTTATTTGTTATATAGAAAAGATCTCAGTGAAATAGGAGAGTAGCTGACTGTAAGAGGAAGGGTACAAATGGCATTTACCACTGTAGAAACATTTTCTGGTCTGAGTTATGAAAGTTGCAGCTAAACAGTTGTTTCTGTCCTCACATAAATCCTTGCAATAAAAGTATTCCAAACATATACCATCCACTAGTTGTTGGCAGCATAAAAGTTTGAAGTATGCATGAATAAATGCCTGTATAATGAGCAGCCATTCCAACAAAGTTGCACTAGAGTAAATTATTAGGACCAATTTACTTCTTGGAGCTGCTTTTTCCACACATCCAAGTCATGTAAATTGTTATCAAGTCTTATCAGACACCATCCATCATGTGATTTTAAATTAGCCATGAAAAAGAAATTTTGTTCTCAAACATAGCACCTCCTCATTTTCCTTTTGTCTGACAAACAATATTTTTGATTCCAGCTTGCAAAAAAAAAATATTCCAAACATTTATATGCAGAAAAAAAAAAAAATTACCTACAAGTGTCAGTTTCCAACAAGAACCAGATGTAACAACAGCCCATCTCTATAACAAGTGGGTGAGCATTAAATTCATGACAACAGACAAGCAGATAAGACCAAATGCATGTCGCCTGGTCACAAGAAAGTAACTTTTGATGTCAGTATGGACATCTGGTGAATTTCAGCAGAAGCTTAAAGGCTTTACTCTAGAATGCACTCTGCCCGCAGAACTTGTTCAAATGATTGTAAAAGTTTAGCTGAAGCGCTCATCAAATGATTAACAAGCTGAAGAGAATGAGGGACTTTAAATGGATATTTTTGCTATAAAGTGATGAACTTGTTGGTCAAATAGCTCCATTTGTTTGAATAAATCGTCAACATTCATATGGCCTCTTTAAAACCATGTCTAGGTTCTGCAAAGTGCTTTTCACCATGTTTCACTCTCAGGCATTTACAAAACCCTTCTACGGTATATAGAGCTTTGTTTCTACAATCTGATGAACAAATCAGAAGGTAATGGAGTGGTCAAGAACACCTTGATACATGGCAGGAATAAAACTACTGACTGGAGGATGACCTACTCTTGCCACATGCAAATTCCACACAAAGGCCCCAGCTGGGACTGAAGTCAGGAACCTTATCAAGATATCTATACATGAAGCATGCAGCAAAAGCGAATATTTGCTTAAACCTCAAGATATTATGTCTACCTCATCTGAACAACTTTTGAGACTGAGTCAGTCCTACGAGGCCATGACAACGATGAGGTTGTCAACTCCATAGGTAGTTCTTCCTCGCCTGGATCCTCAGTGCCCTGCCATGTTACAAAACCATTTACCTTGTGTGTGCGTACTTTGTGGGTGAGTGCGTGGGTCTATATGTGGGGGTGAGAGGGATGGGTTTTTATTCTCTGTTGTGATCCTGTTTATATTTTTTTTTTTTTTATTTTCATTGTGTAGCACTTTGTGTTGCATTGTTAATGTATGAAAAGTGCTATATAAATAAAGTTTGAATTGATAAAATGACAGGCACAGTTAAGCTCAATGCCATTAATGAAATATTCAATTCTACCTCAGCAATTATTTCTTATTGTGTCTAATGTTACTGTCCGATTGTGATGTTAAACTTCTATTTTAGAAGGCAGTTTCATTACAAACTTAGTGTTTGTTTATTCAGTTACTTTCACAATGCTTCTTAAGAGATGATTAAAAACAGCGTACTTTAATGTTCCTGTATCACTTTGTCTGTTTACATAACCACCACAACTCTCCCACAGTTAGCACAAGCTTGTGATGGCAAGAGAGGACAGAGAGAAATCGTTCTCAGGTTTTTGTTGACACACAGCAAAAAAAAAAAAAAAAAAAGGTTTATCACCTCACTTTCCCACAGTTGTATCAAGGTCATGACATCAACAACAGCTGGATAAGGTAAGGTGTAGACAACATTTGATAAAAATGTGTTTGGTCACTCAAAGATCAATCAAGTGATGTGGGGACACAAAAGCATAACTGCTGAAAAGCTAAAGTAACTTCTATCGTGTGAGAAAAATGAGGAAGTGATAGGATGCATTGACCACAACATTTAGACACCAAACTGAATGTTTTCCAATGCACCTGGGAGTTTTGGTTTGTCCTCCCAACCAGCAAGAGGAATTATGAGCAAATAAATCAGCAGAGATTTCAAGCCGGAATGTGGCATTAACGAGTGTCAGCAGAACACATCTGGTTTAAGTAGAGATAACAGCAATTTAGGGGTAAATGAGCTGCACAATGCTATGGTTCAATAAAAGGTCTGCATCTCTTATCAGTGTACTGCCACAGCACAGGCGCACAAACAATGTGCTCTCCACAACACACTGTTAAAGAGTCTTGCAGCTCATTGTGCTCTGGAAACAGTGACCCCCTATTTACCAGCCCAGCCACCAATTATGTCACTACATTCTCACTACCCCCAAGCTTCTGGCCTGCACAGGCAGGGTCATGGGCTATTGGTGTCATTTATAAGACAATACCTCACGTCATACACGGGAAAATAAAGGCCAGTTTGTGTTTATCAGGCTAATACCAGAAGCTGCATCTCATTCAAACAGGCTAAAACATGTGTAGGGTACAGACATATTCTGGTGCGAAAGAGGTGATTAAGATGGGGTTGTTTCTAAGGTTGCATTTGACCTACAAAAAAACAGATCCAGTATGTAAGGGTGAGAATTTATATTATGTCCAGGAGAACAAAAGCTTGGTGATAACAAAACGAGTACATGCCGACAACAGTGTGAGGCCATACACCACGGAGGAGTCAAATAAAATTCTTACTCTGCTGTTAAGATGATGAAGACAGTAATCAAGCCGTTTATAAAGACATGGGTAACATCAGCAGAAACAGAATACAGACCAAAAATTACACTGCATTGTAATTCACTGTCAACATCAACAACGAAGTTCACAGTATGTTGCATGTACAGAAGTCTCCAATAAATGCTCAAACTGAACAAGAACTACTTAGGTAACAAATGTAATAATTTCAGCTTGATTAATAAGCCAAAAATATTAACATAGTCTGATTACCATTTTTGAAAATGTTACCATTTGCTTCCATTTCTTTTTTTTTTTTTTTTGCTTTGTTTATAATTACTGTCGAACTGTGAGGCCAGTTCCACTACAGGCAATTGAAATCTCGGACATTCTGGGGCACATTTCAACATTTCATCAAGAAATGTCACTACAGTATAATCTTGGGTTAAATACATTTTAGATGTTTTAACCTTTAGTCTCATCGAGGGAGACAAGTGTCTGCTGTGCTCTCTACATTTAGTTTTAGCTTGGCACTGCAGCAAAAGCAGTTGACCTGTAATGATGAAGAGGAGGAGGATGAGGAGGATATATAGCAGGAGTTCAGAGCTGAGGTTAAGACTTGGCAGATGATTTCTGCTTGCTGTGTGACCCGAGCAGGATTGACGTGTACACACCAACAACACAGCTGAACGCATATTCAGTTAGCCTCTGAGTTAAAGAGCTTCATATCCGGGTAGATGCGTTTTATTTAATGAACAAATATACAGAGATATGCAACACTGAATTCCTAGGCGGGGGGGGGACAAGTTCATACGAGTAAGACGCACATTTATCCCTGACATATCTCATAATGCAAATTATATTACGTCACGCGCAGTGTAATCATAAACACCAATCACACTCACTGCAAGAGAAAAAGAAAAAAAAACACCCGACAAGAGAAGTGCGTGTTAACCGATTAATGACAAAAAGTAACGTCAGAATCATTGACTGTAAGGTCAGAATCAACTTTTAACGTCAGTTTAAATATCTATGTATAACACAAATGAAAAACGGAGACATTACGCAGAAAGGCAAGGTTAAATTTTATGTTACAATATGGAGGGGGGGTATTTAAAAAAAAAAAAAAGCCACACACAAAAACAACAACAAAAAAAGAAAGAGAAAGAAAAACACAACTTACCGGCATCATTTTAGCTTCGTACCGCATTTAGCTAACCAGCACGGCATGAATTCCCAGTTTCGACGAAAGCGCTCAGACTGGCGTTCCACTTTAATCCCGGAGACTGACCCTCGCGACAGGCAAGGTTACTTTCTCCAGAGTGGAACCCCCGTCCTGGGTTGAAAACGGAAGATATTATCATTTTTCATGAACTCAATCTAAATAAGTACTGTTGAATAAAAGATCTCCAATCTTAATGGCATCCAGTGTCGTGGACCTGTTGCTACGGTGGCTACCAATAACAGGGCCTTCACGACAAAAGTTTCTCTTATCGCAAGCATCGCTTCAGAACTTTGAAACGACTTGTTCCTTACGCGATTAAGAATAAAACAACCCAACGGTACCAGAGTTCGACATGAACATTTCAGATACATTGCACATGGAAAAATATATCTTTCAAAGCTTTCACTTACTAGTCGTATCGTCAGTAATCAGCTCGAAACCCTGTTGACTGACGGCGTTGCTCTGTCGCCCGCAGCCGATCCCAGAGTGACGTAGCAGCAGGAAGTTTATTCCTCTTTGGAATTTAGACTCCGCCTTCGAATCACTCTAAACGCCCCTCAGTAAAAGATATACACGGTGATATGTGAAAGCATTTTTTCTTGTAAAAATATACTCAGTGACATCAGAATTCAGCTGAATAAGCAGAGCAAGTTAGATTTATCGTGAATTAAGGAATAAATCTTACGTTGCCTCGAATGGAATACAAGTAGGAGGTCTCACTCTGCTTGTATTTAACAAGTTGCGGGGTACAGTGAAAGTGGGCGGAGCTGTGGCTCGCGTTTAATCCATCATGTAATGTTTTGCAGTGGCCTCTCACGTTTGTAGGGAGGATTTTAGTACTGAAATTGACAGATGTGAACAGCTTAGACCCAAACAAATCACAAAAAGCCAAGTATATAATTTAATTTGAAATTGTAGTTGTCCTCTTCTTGAAATACCATGTCTACAATGTCTAACACTCTTCTTACAGCTGATAACCTGTTTTTACACTATTTTCTCCCCTAGCCTTTTAAAGTTTGGACTCTGTGTTGACTTCTCCAAAATACCCATATTTTCTTCAGTTCTTCTTTTTTTTTTACAAGATAAGACCCAACACAGATAGCAAAATATGGTTGAATCAACGTTGAAAGAGTGTCAGCAGTGATATTGACACTCTTTCTATCTGGGAATATTTTGCTATCTGGGAATAAGATGGATTTTAGTAGTCTAATACTGCTCAGCCTTTTCTACAGACTGAATGGTGGTTTTCATTGTCAGATCCAAACATTACTGAGGTGATCCTCAAACATCTAAGCTTTTTTACCAGCATCTCAAGGCAAATACTCTGGAAGATACTACACAAGTTGTATCAGTGGAAAAGATGGCGAGAATCCTTCCTGCCCACAGCTATAATTATCTTGAAAAAAAACTCAAATAATGACAGTAACTGCCACATTTATTTTCCCTTTGGAGATGGATGAGATTTTAATTAAGTGAATTGAAATTAATTAAAAGCTGTGTCCACAGATACCAGCTGTCAGACCCTTTAAGATATCACCATTTGAATCGAGACAAATGGAATGGGCTGCCATGAATCCGGGAAGCTCCAGCCTGGTTGAAAATTACTGTAAATCATATACACCGTTCACAAAAAGTCAGGGATATTCAACTTTAGGGTGCAATTAATAGAAAATGTTCATGTTACGGTGAAAATTTATTATGAAAGTAATGCATTTAGGTTGAGCATGCAATGCTAATTTCTTAATGTCAAATTTTGTATTGAAACAAAAGCTAACAACAGTGGTGGGTATACCAGTGGTGGGTATGTCTTTCTGTGACTCTTATTGTTTCTCTGTGTCTCTGTTGCAAGCTGCTGACGGCACTCTGTGACACTCTAAGCTCAGTCACATCTTTCCTTTGAGAACATCCCATTCGAAGCCTCACAAGGGCCAGGTACTGTTGATCGATTGTTAGGTGTCATCTTGGTCTCATGATGTCAAATTAATTTAATTTAAGTTCCTTTTGGGGCTCAATAAAGTTTTTTTTTTTTTTAATGAATTAAATTGAAAATGTGAAGAGCAGCACAGTGGCTTGGTGTTAAGCACTGTTGCCTCACAGCAAGAAGAACCTTAGCAGGGGCCTTTCTGTGTGGAGTTTGCATGTTCTCCCCATGCTTGCATGGGTTCTCTCCGGGTACTCCAGCTTCCTCCCACAGTCCAAAGACATGCATGTCAGGTTAATTGGTGGTTCTAAATTGCCTGTAGGAGTGATTATGAGTGTGCATGGTTGTTTGTCTATGTGTGACCCTGCGATGGACTGACAACCTGTCCAGGGTGTACCATTCATCCGAAGAGAGCTGGAATAGGCTCCAGCAGATCCCTGTGATCCTGTATAGGACTAAGTGGGCATAGATAACAGATGGATGGACTGATGGATGAAAATGGGAACAGCACAATGAAGAGGACTGTTCAAATGCAAATTGTCATTGAACTAGAACATTGAGTGGTCAATTAATGGATCAGACACTTTTTGCAGTTAATCACCTTGTTAGAGAACAGCATGTTATGTAATAAATATTGAAACACCGAACAGCTAGACATCTGCATTCAAAAGTTTAGAGAAGGTCAAATTAAGTTTGCCTGTAAAAGTTAAAATGCATTTTAGGTGCATTCTAAAGTTTCATCTAAAAGCTGAATATATCTAACCTTTTGTAAGTAGTGTAATTACTCACAGCTGAATTGCATTCACTTGCTTTGTTTTTGAGTATATAGGCTCAACTGTCGTGCATAATAAAAATATAAAAGATATTTCAACACTATTTTTTTTAAATAAAAGTTATATAAACAATAGTAATCTGAAGAAAACAGCAAGCTAGCACTTACAATAAATATGTGAAAAACATTTTCTCAATTTGCCTCTATTTACTTAAGAACAGCAGGGTTCACAGAAAGAAAGAAAGAAAGAAACGAAACGAAAGAAAGAAAGAAAGAAAGAAAGAAAGAAAGAAAGAAAGAAAGAAAGAAAGAAATTATTCGGATATGATTTCTCTTTCGCTCCATAGACGATCTTTTTTTAAAAAATGCTATTAGACTACAACATCCAGAATTCCCTTCCAACGGCGGTCGGAGAGCAGCACATTTTGTGCACGTTGGCCGACGTCGGCACCTCCCTGTCTGTGCGCAGCTCACTGTAGTGCAGGTGTTTTGCATAAGGGAGTTGCTTGGTTTCGTCTTAACAGTGTGCTCGACGCTACCTGAAGTCATGGCTGACCAGGTGGCTGCCATGTGCGATCAGCTCATGAAAGCTGTGACCGTAATAATGGACGCTGAGACAAGTCAAGTTTACCGACTGGAGGCCATGAAGGTAGCAGCGATACCGGCTGCCAGCTAGCTGCTAGTTAGCCGAGCTTGTCATTTTTCTGCCGCTGTTATGAATGAACAATGATGTGTCCGAGTGGCTTGATTAGTTGTCGGTTTGAATAATTTAATTATTGGTAACAGCTCTTTGCTAAAAATTAGTTTACACGGACTAAGTATGCAGTTAAAATAACAGATGCATGGCGAGCTAGCTGAGTGTGCCACGATTGCCACTTCTCATTCATTGTTGATTCACCTTCATCCATTCATACACACAATGCGATCTGGAGATTTTGAGAAATGATTGAGATCGATTAGATTAGGCTAACTAATAACGATGCGTTGCCAAGGGCAATGGAACTCGTAACTGGTAGCTTAGATTTATGTTCTTGGTTTGTTAAAATGTTTACCAATAGTTCTCTGATGCCGTGCACGTGTACGATAATATCATGTTACTTCAAATGTTAATCCATAATCTTATATAATTCACCTGATTAAGTTATATGTAAAATAACACGCTTTGTCTTTCGTAACAGTTTTGTGAAGAATTTAAAGAGACTAGCTCCCTCTGTGTCCCATGTGGCTTACAACTAGCTGACAATGCTCAGCCAGCTGTTGTGAGACACTTTGGTTTGCAAATACTGGAGCACGTCATCAAGTGAGTGGAACAGTATCAATCAAAAGTAGCAAAACCTAACAAGGCAAAAGCTGTTTATTTGATGGATTTATCTTGCAGGATTCCGTTGGAACAACATGCAACAACAAGAGAAAGTCCATTTAAAAGAGTGTGCCATGCAGCTGCTGTCGAGTGTAAGTGTTAGAAATAAAGGCTGTTGTCATCCTGTGACAGTCTGTATCACTTTTGGGATAAAATGCTGCCTGGCTTCAATCTATACCTGTCACTTGGTCTTCTAGGGTGTACGTTCTGTCCTGGAGGAGGAGAGCCACGTGAAAGATGCCCTGTCGCGGATCATAGTGGAAATGATTAAGAGAGAATGGCCTCAACACTGGCCAGACATGCTGAAGGAGATGGAAGCTCTCACTAGCCAAGGGGTGAGTAAAATAACACTGTTTATGTTTTCTTCTCTGGTCTGGATTCAGTTTGATTAGGACAATGTAATAACCTCAAGTGCAGTTAAATTCTTGTGTTGATTTCTTCATACTCATTTACATGTAACATGTTAAAGGAGGTATTACCCTTCAACTCTTAACCCAAACACCATCTTTTCCTCTTGATAATTTTGTCCATCTGAACTAACAATTTGATTTTTCCAAGTGGATCATCAGCCGAGGATGCAATATTCTTTTGAAACATTTTATACTGCTAAATGCCCGTGATTAAACAGAATTTGTGTCATCATAGGAGGCGCAAACAGAACTGGTCATGTGGATACTTTTAAGGCTTGCAGAGGATGTGATCACCTTTCAGACGTTGCCCACCCAGCGACGCAGAGACATCCACCATACACTCACCCAAAACATGGAGAGCATCTTCAGTTTCTTGTTGGCTATTCTGCAAATGAATGTTGAAGACTATCGTAAAGTGGTCAGTGCAGTCTTATATTTTTAAAAGTTGAAATTGGAAGTGACTTTGAACAGTTTTTATTTATTCATTAAATTCCCTTTTTTTTTTGTCATCCAGAAAGGGTTACCTGGACATGAATTGAAGGTGAGAAAGCACTTTTTACCCTTCTTTAAAATCATACCCTCATCAATCTGTTTGGATCAATTGCTCAGTTATCACTGTTTTCTCTCCTTCTTTATTTCTTTTTTAAATTATTTTATATAAACCCCTTTGTCCTTGTACACAAAGGCCAGAGTTCACTGTCGAGTTGCTGTGGCGACGCTGAATACACTTGCAGGTTACATAGACTGGGTGTCTCTGGATGCACATCACCTCTGGAAACTGTCATCTGCTGGAGATGTTTTGCTTGCTGCTGGGTGAACCGGAGCTGCAGCTGGAGGCTTCAGAGTGTCTGCTCATTGCTTTGAGCAGGAAGGTGAATTGCAGGGACAACATGTGTTCATTATTCTGTTTTGATTATGTTAATTTGACAGCACACTGTCGTCCAGACAGGGTTACCTGGACATGAAATGCATGTTTTTGTGGATTTTTGGAGAAGGATCACGGTCATCTATTTTAAAAAGGGGGTGGGTGAAGGACAGTAATTTGTTAGATGTGAAAGGAGGGTCATGAAAGTGCAAAACCACTAATTACCACTAGTCGCTGGCATAAAACATGTTTGGCTCCATTAGACTTCTATTCAAAATATCTACTACTCTCATGAAAATACTAAGTAAATATGTTTTTCCTGCAATCTGTCAGCAGGTTTCCAATTGTAAGAAAAAACATTTCCCCTGATCAGTCTACTGGTCCTTTTGAAAATACTTATGATTAAATATATGTTTGTTCACAACAATGCTTTTGTTCAGTTTTCAAGTTATCACTTAAAGGTGGGGTGGGTGTTGTTTTTTTGCAACACTTTTTACAATATTGCCTGAAAACCTTTTCACATTTCCATTGCACCCACTGAAATAAAATGTTTGCAAAAAAAACTAAACATTTTGGTCCAGTCTAGAAGGTATAATCAGAGAAAAACTCTGACCAATCAAAAAAGTGATCATCACTATTTTGATTGGCTGCATAATATGTCCATCAAATATCACCCCTCGCTCCCTCCCTCCCTATGGTTCATGTAGTCATGAATCATGTGAAGGCGTGGTTTCGAGGGGTGAGCTGAAGAGGAGGAGGCGGAGCCTTTGGGAGGAGGGAGGGAGTGTATATTTTCAAAATCTCACTTGAGTTGGATTTCTGGAACCGTTTTTCAAACAACACCTACTCCACCTTTAACTTTTTCCCTCACCCCTCTCCTCAAATATGGTCCCTTCCTATTTGAAAAGAGACCAAGACAGTTGCAGGCAGATGCACAGCTCGAGGCTTCAGAATGGCAGCTGATGTCACAATGATTTTGTATATCTTCTATTTCCACAGTCATGATGCACCTCAGATGCTATTTAGAGCATTGGTACTGCAGCGTTAACGCTCATAAAAAACCTAATTTGGGCCTCTTACTCCTGAGCTTGGACATGTGAAGGAACATCTGCTTTTTCAAATGAGAATAAGTGCTGTCATATTCATTTTAACTGTCTTGATGCTTAAATGCCTTGAACAGTTGTAAACTCATCTATATAGTAGATGTTTAACTTTTGTTCACAGGTCTAATCAAACACCGTATAAGCTGGTGTTGCAGCTATGTGGCTCAGAGTGTAGTGGTCTGATTCTCAAACTTGCCAGAACATCTATAAAAACGCTGAAGGTTACACACAGGTTTTATGTAATCTTCCAAAAATATCCACCGCAACCCATCACTAACTCCCTGTTTGTAATATTTGATTCTAATCCAGATGGATATGTTTCACTATTAAATAACCATATCAGAGGATTGCTTTGTAGTTGTATTTTTAAACTGAGTTATCATTAACTTATCATATCAACTCTACCCAAAGTTTTTTTTGTTTGTTTGTTTCAGTGGACATCTAAAGAAAACTTGCAAAAAGATGCCTACAAAAGACAATTCTTTCATCTCATTCTTCCACAGGGCAAACTAGAGGACAGGAAGCCTTTCATGCTTCTGTTCGATGATGTGGCTATTGACTACATCCTCTCGGCAGCCCAGTGAGTACTTCTGCTTCCTCTCATCATCACACTATCAAGGCCTTAGCCAACAATTTACTGCTATTTAATGGTTTTTGTGTCTGGATACAGGTCAGCAGATGGACTGGCAATATCTACAAATTCCTCTCAAACACCGTAAGTACTGGAACATGTCCTCCGACTGTGGGACACGATGACAGGATGAAAGTTTATTCAGCATATCCAGTTATGACTTACATTGTAGTGGTTATCTGTGCATCTTCAGACCAGTGGAGGTGGTGGAGCGGCGGTACGTCTTCCTGAAGAGACTCTGTCAGGTTTTGTGCGCTCTGGGCTTCCAGCTATGTGCATTAGTGGTGAGTTTGACACAGCTGAATCTATCGCTGCTTTTCCACAGCGGAAACTTTCACTAAGGACTGTATGAAGTTCCTGCACCTGGGCCTCTACGATGCAACTGTAAAATTACACATGTAAAATTAGAGACCCTTTACGTAGCTGCTTAGTTTGTCTCTTTGGGATGTCCGCAGGGTTCAGATGTCAAGGTTGAGGTACCTGCAAATATCAGCAAGTACATGGAAGCCTTATTAGCTTTCACCACACATTCCAGTCAGGTGAGATGACAAAAAGACTTGGACTTGAAACCTTTTTGTTAAATCTTTGTGAAATAATGAGTTCTTGCATGAATATTAATTCTTTTTTTTTTTTTCTGTAGTTTTTAAAATCCTGCACTCTGTCAACATGGGGAGCTTTGTTCAGACATGAGACTTTGTCTAAAGAAGCAGTTGTTGTGGAGATGGCCATCAAATACCTCAAAGCATCAATGACCAACCTCGTCAAGGTGAGGCAATGGTGTGATTGATATCCTTCAGAGGATCAAGTGGAAGCCAAACTTGTACTGAATGTTTTCTCTTTCTCCCCAGACTGGATTCCCATCTCGGCACGATAATCCGAGTTGCAAGTACTCCCGTGTGGACTTTGACAGCGACGAAGACTTCAACTCTTTTTTTATCTGTAGGTGTTAATGATTGGGATAAATGTCAGCATTGACCAGCACCTGTACTTTTGTTTTGATTTTCTTAATGATGTGATGTCTTGCTTCTCAGCTTTTCGAGCTCAGCAAGGAGACGTTCTGAGGTATGCAACTCGCATTGTTCCTCTAGAAGCTTTCCAGACAGCAGCTGAGTGGTTACGCTACCAGATCGCCAGCCCCATTGATCCTGGAGACACCACATGTAAGTGTTTTGATCTGTTCGCACACAATATCAAAGAGGAAAGTTGATAGCTTGTTAATCTGGGAGAAGGTGGGTTTGGGGGTGGGTGTAAAACAAAGTAAATGGGACATGGGAAAGAGAGACAAACGGGGAAACTAACTAGCTAATGAGCCGAAGTGCATCACTGATGTTTTTGCACTGAAAAAGTTTGTCAAAGATTTCAGCATAAAAGGCCTTTTCAGATAGGAAATCTGTTTTCCCTTTTTTCTGATGTAGCTCTGAAACAGAAAACCCAAAGAATGAACGATACACAGATTCTTTATTTTTTTGTGATGTAATTTCATCTTCTGTGTAGTCGCACAGGAACTTGTATACATGAGTAAAATTTTCTTTGTGAACGTTCTTATGAAGACTGTCACTCTAATTCAATGCAAAATGAATTTTCATTTACATGTTGAAAGTTGTGAACTTATGTGATGAATTAACTTGACCTCTTGTTTTGCGACCCTCCAGCTAAAACGACAGAGGGCCTGTGTTCCCTTCTGTCTCCATCAGTTGTCCAGTGGGATGCAATGACAGTTTTCATGGAGTGTGTGGTCTCTCAGATCTTTAAAAGTCTCAAGGAGGAGGTAAAAGACTCACTATCTAAACTGCAGGAATGAAAACGTTTCGCATTATGATAATGATGGTGAAGATTGATTGGATAACAATAGTGGTACTAATATGAAGATTTCTTCTCCTGCCTCAAATTGTTGTAGAGTTTGCCCATCGATCAGAGCATGGAGCTGCTGCAGGCTGTGCTAAACTACGACACCAAAGATCCGCTCATCCTCTCCTGTGTGCTCACTAATGTGTCTGCACTCTTCCCTTTTGCTGTCCACAGACCACAGTTTCTACCACAAATCATCTACAAGGTCTGGTAAATTTTCTCTGTAAAAAGATATAAATCTGAAATTGTTAGTAAGATGCTGTGAACTTCTGAGAAATTATATGCGTTTATATTGCTCTTGTTTTATGGTGCTGTGTCTACATCAATACTTTTTAATTTTGTTTTGTTTTGCTTTTTTTGCCCCTGTTGTTTTGGCCCAACAGCTGTTCAATGCCATCACGTTTGAAGTTGATCAGGAAAACAAGGTAAGTTGTTTTGATGAAGCCAGATATTAGCATTGTTCCTCATTCTTTATGCCCAAAATTAAAAAAAAAAAAAATCTGTTCTCAGGTACCTCGAACTCGAGCTGTAAAGAACGTGAGGAGGCACGCCTGCTCTTCCATCATAAAAATTTGTCGGGATTACCCACAGTTTATCTTGGTAAAACTCTTTCTATTCCAGTTAGATTAAAACGGCATTACCTAATGTGTGTAATAAATAAGTGTTTGAGACTACTGTATAATTTTTTTCTTTCTTTTTCAGCCTTGCTTTGACATGTTTCACAGTCACGTAAAGAAGCTGTTTTCAAGTGACGTCATGCCAACTTACATGGAGAAATGTTCACTCATGGAAGCCCTGGTGCTCATCAGTAACCAGTTTAAAGATTTTGAGAAGCAAAAGGCTCTTCTAGATGAATTGATGGGCCCAGTGGTCACAGAGTGGACCTCAGAGGAAATGAGGAGGTGCCCGAATTATTTCACTTTTCTTCAGATTGGATGCAGTTTGTTTGTTGTCATGACACATAACTGTCTTGTCGCTTTGCTGTCTTTCAGTGTGCTATGTGACCCTGTCAAGTTCCTGTCCTTTGTTGGAGCTGATCAGGTGGCCACTCAGCAAAGTGAAGATGTAGACACAAGGGGCCTTAATAGAGGGAGAGTAAGTGTACAGAGTGTCTAAATGTTGTTAAAATGAGTGTTGCATTTGCGTTACCTGTCTTAATTATGTTTTATACTCCATCTTCAGCTGCTTTTACACCAGCAGGATTGCACCTGCATGAAATGGGGGATCTTACCTACAATACACCACCATTCCACCACTTGTCGCTCATGCTTCAACAGCCAATAAACATTTAAATTACGCGTTCAATTACTGCCGTTTCTCTCACGCTACCTCACTCCTTTTCCACTGCAGCCACTTGACTTTTCTGCAGAAAGATGTGTTCAAATTCACTGTGTGATTGCAATATTGACTCTAATTTTCATGATGAAAAGTAGGAGGATCGCTTGTGTTTTATTCGCCATTGTCATGGTGAATTATGGGAATTGACGCTGTATGATTTTACAGTTGCGGTGCACGTATTTAACTCGGAGTTGACTGAACCAACTCTCAACCCCTGATTTAAGTTTGTTGAGCCTCGTTTCTGAAACAGGCCCCTGGTCACTTACATAATGATGTTGTTGTGATTACTTGAGCTGATGATCATTTTACAAAATCAATAAAATACAAGGATTTAGAAAACTAGAAAATATATCTAATCTCCATGATTATTTCTATATTAAGTTATACTCTTTATATCTGCTTCCTCTGCTATGGTTTGATGTCACCAATCATTTAATTAATGTAATAATGGTCACAAAATGAATAAAATAAATTACATTAATAGCAGCTGCTTTTGTGACATTTAATACCAACAATTTTGTAAAAGTAACAGCCCTAAATCTAAAATACATCTATAGCTGGTCTGTTGAAAGGTTTAGAGATATAATCTTGGCCCAACTGGTGGACTGGTCAACAAAGTGATGTCATCCAAAAATCACCTGTAGTCAACTATAAATTATAATTGTTATTGTTTTTTTTTTCTCCCCGTTTTTCTTCTAGTTGAGCTTCTGCTTGTATGCCATGCTGGGGGTGGTGAAGCGCGCACGCTGGCCTGCAGATCTGGAAGAAGCTAAAGCAGGAGGCTTTGTGGTGGGCTACACCCCTGCTGGAGCCCCCATCTACAGAAACCCCTGTGCTGCACAGTTTTTAGCATTCCTGCCCAACTTCCTGGCTCTAATAAGGTGCGTATATCCCTTTTTACAGTCTGTCTCAGTATCTTAAGACTTTTTGGGTAATTTTAACTCTTTGCACTTCCACTGTGAATTTAAAATTAAGCAATCAAGTTGTGAAAATGAAAGGATTGACTTCAAATCCAAAAATGTTAGTACAGTATTTTTCTTAAACTTTATGAAGCTGAAGTGTAGACTTGAGTCACTTCTTACTTGTTTCATTTCAAATTAATTGTGGTAGTGCACAGACGCTAAAGCTGTTGCTGTCCTCATACTTTTTTTTACCTCCCTCAACATCAAAAAGTTGTTGTGAAGATGATGTCAAACTCGTATATTAATCCGTGACCAGTCAATCTTGTCTGTTTCTCCCTGAAGGACTCACAACAGTCTGTTCCTACCAGAGAACATGGCTCGTCTGAGCGAGACCTTCTCCAGAGCCTATGATCTGATGGATGCAGAGAAAAAAATAGTTCTTGGTAAGAGGACCTTTATCCTTATGCTTACTTGTTATTGTTGTTGGTTGTAGGTTTTTTTTTTTTCTGCATAAGTGAGCTCTGAAATCTGAAAAGACTGTGGTTGTGGATCTGTTTTCCGTAGGTCTCCCTCAGAATCCTCTGGATATTTATGACTCTCCTGTATGTAGGAGCAACCTGGAGCGCATGCAGGGATTTTTCTGCACACTATGTGACAACTAGTATGTTCTGCATTTGCTTATTGTTTTGTTTTATACCTCACATCCATCGCTGTTGCAGATTAAATTCTACTTCTCCTTTTACTTCATTTTTTCCTCTGCAGTTTCCATCTCCTGGGTAATGCTGGCCCATCCCTGCAGCAGGAATTCTATACGATCGAGAGGCTGGCTGAAGGAATAGCTGGATCTGCTTTTGTCTCCCTCGATCATGTGCCTGACCACAGTCTTCGCCCAATGATTCATATCTTTTTTTTTTTTCTTAATTTCTTGAAATTACTTACTTCAGCCTCAATTGATTCACCAGGTTTTTCTGTTGCAATGCGTCGTTTGATGTTTTTGTGATTTATATATTTGTGTGTACTTCCCATTACTACTACCCGTGGGGGGGAAGGGTCACCAGATGTTTATTGAGATAAATATAAAAAGACATCTTTTATGTCTTTAATTCAGGGGTCACAATCAGGGTGCTGGTTTATATCTTTCTTGATATCTTCCTTAACAAGTGTGTACGTTTGTTTCTGAAGCCCCTGGCGCTCTCCTGTCCTCCAGAGTACTATGACAGCCTACTACGCCCTCTGCTGGGTCCTATGTTCACCTACATGATGCAGGTCTCCATCCTGTCCTTCAACCGTTTCAGTTTGGGTCAAAATTATTACCCCGCTCTAAGAAATTAAACAAAGCCATTAACACTTCCCGTGGAAATAACCATGACCAAAAATGTTTGTAGTATATGTTAAATTAAGGTGTGATCTTTTTAACCTGAAACAAGGAAGAAAGTGCCAAAGCCAGAGTGATTAGGCCTCTGATGAATCATGATCTGTGATGCGGTCTCTGTGGCTAACAACTGAACAGTAGTTCCAGGCTGATTTCTTTACTTTTTGATACAACTTTGTAAGATGAATTTAAAAGGAGTATCTCCTCGAATCCTTGCAGTAAGTTTTAGATTGATGTCTCAGTTGAGGTTTGAAGGCAGAAATCACTTGTGTGCTAAACAGGGGCCTTAATACGGAGAAATATTTTTAATATGTAGAGTTTTCTGAATAATGCAGTCATTGCTCAGTGTTTTTGTGAAATGTCCCATAGCTGAATGGGGTCTAATAATTTTGACCTTACATGTCTGAATTAGTGGAGCAACATTTATCATCAAATGTCATATTTCTGTCTTTCTTCTGCTTCACAATACAGAGACTCAACTCTAAATGGCAGGTCATCAACCAAAGGACTTCTACAGGGTATGCTGTGGTCATTTATCTGTTTGTCTCTAGCATCGAGATATAAGTATCAGAGTTAGAAATCCATGTAGTTAGAAAGATGTGATCACTATTCTTTGAGGTCTCTATGAAGTTCAGAAAAAAATACGTTAGAGCAGTGTTGAAACTATATAAGTAATTGTTTTAGTGCCTCCTGAGATGCAAACTAAATAAGCAAAGTCACTGGTAATCTTTTTGTGTGTGTGTGTTTTTTTTTAATAGTGATGATGAGGAGGAGGAGGAGGAGGAGCATGTGGTCTGTCAAGAGAGCCAAGTGACACAGGAGATGTTGGAGGAGCAGTTGGTGCGTCTTCTCACCAGAGAAGTCCTGGAACTTCTCAGTAAGAAATTCTATCAAACATTTTCACTTGCAGTACACACACGTATATATGAATGTGTTTGTAACATTTAATAATTTGGTTACTTGGATAAACCAAGCTAGGGCCTAAAAAAATAATCTTAAATTACAGTAGTATCCTTTCTTGGCAAATACAGTTCTACTCTGCTCAGCAGGATGCTTGAACGCTCATGTTCTGTGTTCCATGCTAGAAATGTTCGATCTAAACATGGAGGTAAATCAGTCGTCTTCTGCAACCTCAGGAAGCATCAGTGCTGGAACGCCTCTCAAAGCTGTACAAAGAGTGACAAATACTCCTCACTCAGTCCTGCTAAGTGGTGCTGATGTCCACAGTCCAGGGAAAAATAATGCACGAGCTAAATATCAAGTCCACCACTTGGACTTGATGGATTGGAGGAAGCTAGTCGTTAGTGAACATAGCTAGTTCTGAGTGCGTCTGGAGCAGTTACCAGGCTGGTGTTAAACACGCTGCTGGTGGAAATGGTGAAAGATTAAATTGTCTCGTTTTAGCAGGTGTACTTTTTTTTTTTTTTTTCTTGAAGATAATAAAAGTACACACTAGGAAAGTGCAGATATGTATATTCAATTCAATTTTATTTGTATAGCGTCTGTTACAATGCCAATTGTCTCTAGGCGGTTTACAGAGACCCAGAACATGACCCTTGAGCAAATATCATTAAAAATCATTATTATAAAATATAATTATTCTGTGACACAGGTCACAAAGAAGATGATGCTTAGTTTTCTTTCATCTCACTTGATGATAAAAAATTTTTATTTTTTCTTTCAGGTTCAAAAACATTTCATAGTAAGACAACACAAAAAAAAAAGTTGCGAGGTTTTTGGGAGGAAATTGATTAGTATCAGCTCTTACTCCAAAGACTGGGGATAAAGTGGTTGGTTGAATTACAGTGGGGCCATAATATCCACCTTGTTCCTTCTTTCAGCTGTGAGCTGCATTTCCAGAAAAGTGGCTGAACCTGCAGCAAGCAAAGAGGAAAATGATGGTAAGAGTCAAACTATAATTGTGGTTCAGTTTTTTTTTTTTTTTTTTTGCGCTGAGAAAAATGTAATTATACTGCTTGAAATGATGTCTTGCAGAAGAAGATATGATGATGGATACAGTTCAGATAGCATCTCCTACACAACCCACAGAGGACCTGACAGAATTGGGAAAATGTCTGACAAAGCATGAGGTGAACCTGAGACGCATCTCATACCACTCAGAGGACCACCCTTTTAAAGCTCTGTATAATGTTTCTCCTTGTCCTTTCTCAGAACATTTTCATGTCGCTGTTGACTCTTTCCTTTGCCTCCTTGTCGTGGAAAGACACCACTAACTGTCATCGCACTGCCTCCATGGTCTGCTGGCCTCTTTTGCGGCAGGTAGTGTGCACAGTACCACATGTTTATTCTTTGATGCCACTTTCCTTTTAAACTTAAGATGTCCTGCTATGTTTTTATCTTCTTCACCATCCACAGATCCCATTTAAAAATGCCAACATTAACAGTGCCACAATGATAATTTTATATCCTCCTGTAGTTCTTAGCACTTAGAAAACCTCCTAAACTTCGAAGTGCAAGTATATATGCTAATTTTATATAAAACTCAATTGAGAAATAATTTCCAGCACGGTTTGTTTCAGTAAATTTTGTAGGAAGTAAAGTATTTTTAAAAATGATCATACTGAAAAGGCCAATTTCTGGATATATCTTTGAATTTAGAACATGAAAGTATCTAGGAAGTCTGAGTTATGTACTTCATGTATATGATATGATTTGATAATAATAGCATCTAGTTTTATTTGGTCAGTCTATCAAATTTTAGACATTTGTATATTGAATGTACCTTTGCTATGACAAACCTCCAATCTACTTTTCAAATTGACACTTGCCATCTGTGACTTAAACGGATGCAAAAAGTCCATATTTTCATATCTCTTCAGGTTGTAAGCGGTAATCTTCTTCCTGAAGCAGTCACATGGTTCTTTACCAGCGTTCTCAGAGGTCTTCAGGTTCATGGGCAGCATGAAGTGTGTAACACTACCCTGTCCCTTCTGGCCATGCTCATCTACGAAAACCTGGTGAGACTAATCCCAGTGCACCTTCCCAATTTAAAGTTTCATCTAAAATTCTCAAATTAATATTCTGGCAATACCTCTCTGTTAATCTCTGGCTTGTGTGTGCGTCTGTCTATCCACCTGTCTTAGCGGCCTCGCTATGTGGAGCTGAGGAGCAGTGATGACCCAAATCCCAAACATCAGTACTGAGGCCCTGGACCAGTTTGACCATAGGCTCATGGACCCCAATGCCCAGAAAGTTGGGGAGAAGAAAAGGAAAGATCAGTTCAAGAAGCTAATTGCTGGAACTATTGGGGTAATGCCAGATTCAGCCACTAGAGAGCAGTGCTTTCATTGTGTTTGCTGACTGTTAACTCCTTCAGATGTGACCAGACACTGGCCTTGAAATCATTACTCAGCAGTGTGACTCCCGTTGTGCCGTAAATCTCCTGAGCTCAGCAACAGAAAAATGTGCAGCATTTCAATAGCGCCGAAAAATTTAATGAAATTCTTTGCTGTAGGTCTCTGTTAAATCTCTTCTCTCCCTCTCCTCTCACCAACAGAAAGCTCTGTGCCAGCAGTTCAGGAAGGAGGTTCATATCCGCAATCTTCCATCGCTCTTTAAAATGCCAAAGCCAGAGAAGGATATAATGAATTGTGAAACACTGGGCCTTGCAGCTCTCTTTGCTCCTGAGAACGATGCCCTGTAGGAAGAAGACAGTGGTTCAAATAGACTTCTCATTGACTGAAGATGGAGCTGTGTGTACAAACGGCAGTTTCCCCCACCATCTTGCGCCATCTGACGACACTCCTGCATTTCAATAGTACATCTTTTGGTGTAAAATCTTTCCACAGGCAATACCCATACACGTTTTTTTTTTTTAATATATATATTCTCCATTCCTTTGACTATACAATTAAGATAGGTGTATAAGCTATGAAAAAACAGTAGGAAATATTTCATTTTTACGGTTTTATTTCTGTCACCCTGTTTGGCAAAAATCCTTAAGTAAGAGTAACCATTTTGTTTTTCTGCTGAACCTTTCAACCACAAACCTAACTTGCATATCTCAACTCTCAGTTCTCTCAGTTCTCTCATTTGATTTTTTGGGAGTAAAGCTGCATATGAAATTACTGTGTCCTAAATGTATGGGAATCAGACTGAAAGTTGAACTGTATAAACAAACAGGGGTATGTGGCTTGTGCACAAGTAGAGACCCTTTTCTGATTTTTTTGTTTTGTTTTTTTAGTCATAACTTTGGAGGATCATATATTGGCAGATACATCACATGAGCTTGCTGCTGTCGAAGTTGTTGTATGCCAGGTTGAAATGGAGGAGGGAAAAAAAAAAAAACTAAGACAAATCCTGGTGCACATTTCAGTTTGTCAGTTTCTTTAACTAGGCGAACTTCAGGACTTTAAATCTGAAGGATGTACTAACAGTACCTCAACTGAAAAAATCCTTTACGACTTGGTGAAGATACTTTATCTAAATATACCCTTAAAAAAAAAAAAAAAAACTGCTGATCATTTTTTGTTGTAATTATTTGTCAAATCACATGCTGTGTTTTTGTTAGTACAACCTACATGGCCCAAGTGTTACTTTAATGCAAATGCCAAACACTGATTGTAGCTTTGTGAGGAGGCTGTTCTGTTCAGAGAAATCTACATATAATTTAAAGATTGTTTAATGGTGAAATCTGCAAATAATATGTAGTTTAATCCAAGTAATATTTGTTTTTGTTTTCCCAGCTACATATTGAGTTGTTGATGATACTGTTGCCGTGTCTCATATTAGCTTTTTAGCGTCTGTATGTTCTGGTTTTGTCACGCAGGGAGAAGAAAAGAAAAAAAAAAGATGAACCAGCACTACATTCCAT
The DNA here is from genome assembly GCA_018398805.1 of Hirundichthys speculiger. NCBI lineage: Eukaryota > Metazoa > Chordata > Actinopteri > Beloniformes > Exocoetidae > Hirundichthys > Hirundichthys speculiger. The sequence goes on along the minus strand of JAGFBZ010000344.1, from coordinate 5,673,471 downwards.
CTGTCTGAGGGATTGTTTTAAAGTAGAATTTGTTGGATATATTTAGCTGATTGTTTTCTTGTTGTTGGGTTTTTTTCTCTTTTTAAACTATTGTGTAGATAGTTACCTTTAAATGCATACAGACGGGTCTGCGTATCAGATGCTGTTGTACTGAAAGGAAGGTCAACATCATTCATGCCCGGGAATAAAAAACATTTTTTGGTTCTTAATTTTTCATTTTAACTCAGTGGATTTGGGTTTTTGTGACTGTTTTTCTTTTCACATGTGGCCATTTTTAAAAATGCTTGTTCAACACTAAAATGTTCTGTACAAAGGGGAAACAGGCTTTTTTTTAAGTGCAGTGTGGTTTATATTTTTGTCAAAGATTGCAAGTGTTTTCCTTTTATTAAAACAAATCTATTTGTCTACAGTGACAAAGGAGGTTAACTGCCTTAATACTGTAAATGTAAGTGTGTGGTTTTATTGTTGTATTTTTGTGAATCCTACATTATGTTGAAATTTTGCATTTAGAATGTGGCAGGGCCGATTTCATTTAGCCTTCACACAGATATTATGGTAATGAGGTTGATGTAGGTCGAAAGATTTGAGAGTTCCCAGACCGCTTAATTTAATTAAATGTCATAATACTGACGGATGTCCAGTTTAAGAAATAAGTTCAGTATTTTATACATTTGAAAAGAAAAATAACTAGGCATATTTTAACATAAAAGAAGTTTTACATGGCAAATTTATAGGCATTTGTTTTTATATGTGCACCTGAAACCAGAAGTAACATGCGTAAAAAGAAAAAAAAACACCTTGACAGAATTATTTTTTTTTTTAAGTCAATTTCTTCAAAGTCAGAAGCTTACATACATTTACTTAGTATTTGGCTAGCGTTGCCTTTAAACTGTATGGTTTGGGTCCAACATTTTGGGTTTCCTTCCAGAAGCTTCTCACGATAGTTTGCTAAAATTTCTGGTCCGTTCCTCCTGACAAAAGTGGTGGAACTGAATCAGGTTTGTAGGCTGCCTTGCTCACACACCATTTTCAGTTCTGCCCACAAATTTTCTATAGGACTGAAATCAGGGCTTTGTCATGGCCACTCCAAGACATTGAGTTGGTTTCTCCTTAAGTCACTTTGTAACTAATTTGGTTACATTGTCCATTTGGGAGACCCATTTCCATCTATGCTTTAACTTCTTGGCTGATGTCTTGAGATGTTACTTCATTATTTCTAAATAATGTTCTTTCCTCATGATGCCATCTATTTTGTGAAGTGTACCAGTCAATCCTGCAGATAAACACCCCACAACATGATGCTGCCACCCTCGTACTTCACAGTTGGGATGGTGTTCTCAGACTTGCAAGCTTCCCTCCTTTTTCCTCCAGATGTAACAATGGTCTTTATGGCCAAACAGTTCAATTTCAGTTGCATCAGACCTACATGTCATGTCTCCAGAAATGAAGGTTTTTGTCCCCGTGTGTATTTGCAAACAGTAATGTCTTTTTTATGTTGCTCTTGGATTAATGGCTTCTTCCTTGCTGAGTGGCCTTTCAACCCATGTCGGTCCAGATTTTGTTTCACCGTGGATAATGACACTCTCTTACCAGCTTCAGCCAGCGTATTCACAAGGTGTTTTCCTTTTGTTTTGGGGTTGATGCACAGTAGAAACCCGTCTCATTCTTGAGTGGTATAACAGTGTTTATACTTGCGTATAATTGTTTAAACAGATGAACGTGGCACGTCCAGGCATCTGGAATTTGTGTTCAAAGATGAACCAGAAGCTTCCAAAGCCATGACATGATCATCTTTGGCTTTCCCAGATAGTATTAAGATATTGTAATCTTAGTGAATATCAATTCTGACTTTGAAGAAAGTAATACAAATTCTCTATAGAATTATTTCTCATTATTCTGGCCATTTAGCAAATAGAAATAATTTTAGGTAATCCTGATGTAAAACAGGAAAGGGTGAGTCTTATGTAATGTCAGACATGTGGCAAAAAAAAGGTTTTGTGTCTTTTTACACAGTGTATGTAAACTTTTTAATTATATGTGATGACAATGTACTGTTAAAATAAATAAAAATAAGGGAACACTTAAATTTAACTGATTTGATCTTATACCTATGAAGATCAAGTGTTCCTTTTTTTTTTTTTTTTTTTTTTAGCAAATATTTCCTGCTTTTAAGATTGACAACGTCTCAGCAGTTTCCATGCCATGTGCCTTATGAAGATGCAGTATACCATTTAAAAAATATATATATTTATATATATATTATCTTCTGAAACAAAAATGTCTCTGTTCATGCTAATTTGGTACTATATTATTAATGATTTTTTTTTTTAATATTACGACTCGTTTTTTCAGTTTATCAATCACACAGAATGTCGGTTTAGAAAAATGCTTTGTCTTCAGATAAGAAGCAGTTTACCCTCCGAGTCGAGAGGGGGCGGTAAGGAAATACTTGTTGTTTGCCGACAGACAGAAAATACAGACGGAGAGAAAAAGTGATGAAGCGGAAGGGCTGCTGCTCGTCCATGGTATGTTTGTGTGTGTTGCTGTAAATTAATTAATAAAAGTGAAAGCATAGGTTTAAAGTTCACGGTTTGACAAGCAGCCGTGTTAGCCTTGAAGTGCTCACAGCCAGAGTCATTACAGCTACATATATAATGCTAATTTGATACAGTGAAATAGTACAGTTGTTCCATCGCAGGTTGTAGCACACCCACCTATTTCTAGTCTAGACCTCCTAGTATACTTTTTAATTCACACTTTCCCACATAAAAGGATGTAAGGGGGTGATAAGGTGGCTGATCTGGTTTTGCAGTGTGAAACAATATTATAGATTAAATTTAATTGCCGCACTTAATACTAAACGTAAATGCGACCAAAATTTCCACTTCCACAAATGTTTCAGTTTTTTTGTTGGCATATCTGCTAGAATTTACAGTCCAGAAAAGTGCACCTCAACTCAAATTCCCTTTGCAGAAACAGTACTAGCTGAAAGTGTGTTTGTTCCAGGGGTATTATACAACTTCTTTTAAGTAACTCCTGTTTTCTTATAAACATTCCTTCATATAGGATTTTTGCCTTGTGATGAAAGATGAGTTGCATTTCCTTTGTAAATAAAAGGGGCAATATGTCCATATCTGCCAACTGTCTATGATCATGAATACATAGCTTTGTAATATGATTATACAGTATCTATTTCATGTAATCATTACTTCCCCAATATTGGCTACACACATGCACACAAATTAATCTTGTTGCTTTTGATAGATTGACAACAACTTTTTCATAAAACATATATATAATTCAGTGCAATTTGTATTCCTTTAAATTATCTCAAAAGTAACAATCTAGCCCTCCGATGGGCTGGCGACCTGTTCAGGGAGTACCCCTGCCTTTTGCCTGAAGGGAGCTGGGAAAGGCTCCGGCAGATCCCCGTCATCCTGTATAGGATTAAACGGGTATGGATGATGGATGGATGGATAGTAACAATCTAAGTTTTAATTTATGATTTGATATTTTCAAATTGTAGCTTCTGTATGAATGTAAATAAGGGATTCATTGGCATGCAGAGTGGAGAGGAAATTACCATTTTCAAATCCTGCCATACTGGGATAGGCTCCAGCAGATCCCCGTGACCCTTCAAGGATGAAACGGGTATAGATAATGGATGGATGGAAATCCTGCCATAAATTTTCAGGTGGACATGAAGTCTTCATGTTTACAAAACACTTGTTTTATGCAATCACATCTCTGTCCTACATGCTGTCTTTATCTGACCCTCTAAACTATTTCCCCCACTGTTCATCATGATGCACACTGACTGCTTCTTATGTGTATATAAATATTACAAATAAAAAACAAAAACTAAAAATCCAAACATGCCTGCAAATGTCGCATGAATTCGTGTGCTTTCCTATCCCCCTAACTTAATGATTTAAACTCAGTGTATTAATAAGGGACACAGAGGGCTCTTAAATCAAATGCTGCATCAGTTGATGCTTGTCTTTTGATTTAGAATAATGTTGAGACTAACTTCAACTGTTTCAAGTTGTAAAAGCTTCTAAAAACTTGACAGCATTATGTTCTAATGTAAAGGCTTATCATCTGCTCCACCCTGGATTTAAACAGTTAATATTTTGTTTTTGTTTTTTTTGTTTTGTTCATTGGGAAATTGAACAAAACTGAAGTGATAGATACGGTACCGGTTTTCTCTGCCAGTGTCTCGCTAAGACTTAAACTGTCGATCGAAAAAAAATATCTTTGCTTTTTGGCAGTCTCGTAACATCTGATGTAAAGGATGATTATTAATGGAAAAGAGAGTGGTTAGTTGCTGCCCTGCTTCAGTTCCTCCTGTCTAAACTGGCCTTGAACAAATATTTTTCTTCTCTGCACCTAACTTAAGTCTGTGTTTTACCATCCAGCACTACGCTGCAATGGTTTTTGGGCAATTTTCTTCAACTGTACAACAAATAAATACCTATGATGTGGTGTTACTGATATGATGCTCTTTGTCCTCTAATTCTGTTTTTTTTTCTTTTTGCTTCTAGTGCTCCATTGCCCATCCAGCAGCACCATGTTCTTTCTGCTTTGTCCGTCCTGCCTGCAGAATACCTCATCATCGGCGTCAATGCTTGTCTGCAACACAAACGTAACCCACAATATTTCTTCTAAGACCTAAAGAGTAGATGAAAATAGACAGCTTTTCTGGATCACATACACGAAATTTAAAAATTTAAACCAGTAACTCAACTTTTATTTTGATTCAGTGGATAGCAATAAACTGAAAGTAAATGTTACCTGATTTTCTGATCCTTATTTTAAATGAAAGAGTTTTGGATTATCTTTGTTCTCTTGAGGAAAAACTGCATGATTCATAGGAAAAGCCTTTAAACATATGCTTATTAGTTTCCCAGCTCAAGTGTTTTTATAGCAGGAATTAATAAAAGGTATCTCTTGTTTAGTATAAAGAAACAGTTCAAAACAAAGTATGTTGTTATTAAGTAGTGGTCCCGTTGGCAGCTGTTACAGACCATGAGATTGACTCTGGTTTTCCCACACCTTCACAAAACGACTGTCATATTATTTTTTTTTATCTGGAGTTATTTTCTTTTATAAAATAAAATAAAATTTTCTCAAATGAGTTTTCTGCAGACTGTCATTTTGAGGATCTATCAGTGTTCTGCCTCTTTTACTGTATATTACCCCTCTACATTTACAAACCCACAGTCTGCTGCAGAGAGGCATTCACACACATAACACTACTACTGCCTGGCTTCAAGTTGCGCATGGTGTTGTGTAGTTAATGTGGTGTATTATGCTCACACCAAATACTGCATTAAGAATAATGAGCTTGTTGCCTCTTAAACTTTCAATACAGGCCTTATGGTGGCCTTGTAACACTTTATTACATAGACTGAAATTTTTAGAGGTTGGCTGTATATCAGTTCTCTTTCCTGTTCATATTTCAGCAGATATTCAAAGCAATTTGAATTCCAAGTATGTCATTCTCTCCACAGCGGCTTCATCATACTACGGTTTAAAATATGCTTTTGGTTTTATTATGTATTTTTATTTATTTTACACGATTACTCTACAATATTATATAATCACATCACACCTTGATAATACACAATGATGTGGCAACCAGTCAACTTACTTGTGTGACTTCAATGAAAGGGCAATTGTATCTGTATTTAAAAAGTGTAAACCTGTGAAATGTATGTTATTATTAACCTTTATTTAACCAGGTTAGTCACATTGAGATCAATGATCTTTTTTATAAGGGAGACGTGGGCCACACACAGAATCACTCCAATGGGCAAATTAGAGTCACCAATTAACTTAACGTGCATGTTTTTGGGTTATGGGAGGAAGCCGGACTACCCAGAGAAAAGCCACGCAAACATGAGGAGAACAAGCAAACTCCACACAGAAAGGTTCTGTGTCAGGAGTTGAACGAGGAACTATCTTGGTGTGAGACAACAGTGCTGACCACCAAGCTGCATATGTTTAATATTTTCATGTATGTTAGTGTGGTGGCTCCAAGGTTCAAAATGCAGTAACAAAAATGAAATCAGAGAAACTCTTAATACAACAAAAAAATTGAGGTCACAACATTTTATAAAACGTCACATTACAGAAAAGACAAGATGGAAAATATAGCAATTGGCCTAAGGGGAAAAAAAACACAGCTGGAAACAAAATTTCACAAAAATTCTGGATAGATCTTTTGTGAAATCCTGAGATTATTTCTTAATTATATTTTTTGTTTTTTTTTTGCTAATGTTGTAGTGCTTTGCACCTCATCACCACCTTAAGTCTGAACAGAATAATAATAATAAAGAGATTGACTTAACCCTTTCATTCATAAAAGTGTGGACAGTTATTCAAAATCCATTTCCTATTAAAGGCTATGCATAACTTTGTATTTAGTTACACACTAATGCATAACGCATAACTTTTGTATTGTTTCGTGCCACTTAAGGGGCATCATGGATTTTTTTTTTTTATTATTGTTGTTTTTATTAAATGTAACAGTTGGAAAGCATAAGGCCATGCTGTTCACCAAACATGACGTGAATACAGCTGAAAATGTTGAAAACTTGGGTAATACTGACTAAAAATACCTTTTTGTATGAAAACCTGATTCTGCCAAGACAGAAGAAATACAGTTGGTGTAAAAAAAAAAAAAATGTTTGATTTTATCATCATTTATGTCTGAAGGGTGCATGACGTCAACAGGAATGGATACATCTCCAATTTGCTCAAAAATATGAAGATGAAAAAGGGGAATATCACTTTGCATGTCCTTGGGGAAAAAAAATAACTGCATTTGAAAGAGGATTTAAAAAGTAAAGCATGAAAGGGTTAAGTTACAATGAAATGGTCTAAAAGCTCCATAATGTTGAATCGTGGTTCTTGTTACCCCTGAAACAATACTGTGGGCTGTATTCAGCTCAATAAATACATTCAAATAAATGTGTTATCCCCACATTTCTTTGTAACTTTTTTTTGTAACTTTTTTTTTGCCAATTCAGGCAGGTTAACCCGGTTTTCCCCAGCAAAAGCAGCCTCGTGGCAGCCTAGTAAGGCGGTTGCCCCGCAACACTTCAAGTTTGTGCTCGGACTGACGCTTCTGGCTGCGGACGTTACTGTTTCATCAGCGGGAAATAGGACGCAGGTGTGCGTTAAACTAACATTCTTTAAGATGGCTTTGAATGCGACGTTTACCTCGCAGAACCAACAGCCGAGCTGTTCCTTTAGCTCCTTCGTGACGAGATAACTTGTTGGCTCAAGATGCTTGTGCGGTGTCTGTTTTTGGTTTGTGTTGTTTGATGTCGGCCGCTCTCAAAACTCCAAACATGTGATGACTGGTCAGCCGCAGAAAGTCCCCGTGAACAGCACGAGCGTGTCGAAGGCGGCACGGTTCGCTGTGGTTGAATTTAACAAAGCCAACACAGAGGAGACGTTTGCCTACAAAATTATGAACATTACATCGGCCAAAGTACAGGTAAAAACTTATTTACAGATTAAAGCACATTCTGAACAAGTCTCCTGAAATGCTACTTGTTTTCCGTAGATAGTCGCGGGGATAAACTACATTCTGGAAGTACAGCTGGCACGTACAGTGTGCAAGAGAAAGGAAACAGTTGACAGTCAGCCTTGTGCTCTCCACCCTGACCCTAAGGCAAGTTCAACATTTTGCATGCGGCAAAACACAAACTAAGAAAAGAACATCCAAAGGCCTCATAGGACCACGCCCACGATTCTGTGATTTACTTTGTCTCTGTGTCTGAGATGATGGAGGATGCACTGACTTGTCATTCATTTCAGGGGTGCCACTGTCACTTCATCGTTACAGACGTCCCTTGGGAGAATTTAAACATACTTACTGCAAACAAGTGTAATTTAAATAAAATTTAACATTATGACGCATTGCTGCTGATTTTTTTTTTTTTCTAATGTCTGTCTTCATCTGAAATTCCAGAAAAAGCTTTCAGAAACAGCTCACACCCTGAGATTATAGTGATATTATTATAAATCAGTGACTTAATTAGTTCCCTTCTGTGCCACTTGTTTTAGCACTGAGCTAAAACAAGCTTGGTGACTGGCACCCATTCTGTATTGTAAACTAAGAGATGACCAAAAAAAAAAAAAAAGACAATGAGGAGACTTTACAGTGTTTTGCTTCTCTGTGAGTATCGTGGTATCTGTAAGGTTCTGGTTGCATGTCAAGCTTGGTCAGACACATGGCTGCTAAGCGGAGATGAGGTTACACCTCTAACGCTACCACGGTCTCCAGAAGGGCTCTGTTTGGAGGATTACAGGCATTTTCAGATTACTGTTAAGCAAGACTGAACTGTCTGCTGCTCTGACCCCCTTTTTTGTTTTTTAGATAAAGGGGGGCTACAAACAGCTTATTGATGGGGTGAATAAAAGTGAGCAGCATGAGGGGGGGAAATGTAGTTTGAGGAAGTGTCAATAGGTGTAGCTAATTGGGGGCAGGAGTGGTGTGTACAAGAAAGAGCCAATCTAAGATGGTTTTCTAGTTCCTGCTGCATATTAATGTAATTTGCAAGGAGTAAAACAAACTTAAATTAAAAAGAAAAAAAAAAAACTGAAAATGTGACCAATTGTGAATCTGTGTCAACAAAGTGACATGGAGCAGAAATGGGATGTGTGTTTTGCTTTTGTTGCAGTAAACTGCCACATGGATGAGCAGTTCACGCGACCTCTGCCCCAGCCAAAAATGTCTCTAATTGTGGACGTCTTAATCAAACTCAGCAAAATGTAAAGAACTGGCTGGCACTGTCTGTTACGAAGCAGGGGTTAGGAATGTGGGGGGGCAGAGGGATTCTTCTTAATGTGGGATGACTAACGTTGAAGCTGTAGTGCCAGGAGTTTGCCCTGTCCATCTGCTTTTCCACTCACCCACCCACCCACTGACACACTAACAGGTGCGTGCGTGCAGATACACGTGTGTTTTCTGTGCACACGCTCACATACTCCGCCCCACACTCTTGCCCTACCCCTGTCCTCACTTAGCCTGGGCAGCAGATGGTGAGGGGTAAGGCTTGTAGCTCCCCCTCCTAACTCCAAGCCACCAGCCTCATCACCCCCTATTTCCCCCTTTTCCCCCCTATGGACATCACCCCACCCTTCTTTGTGTTGTTGGAGAGCCTCAGCGTTGAAAGACGAGCCTCAGCTTGCCCCCCTCCTCTGCCACAGCACAAATCCTTGGCTGGCTGCCATTGGCGGGACTCAGTCAGGTGTCCTAATGCTTCAGTTAGGGGAGGAAACGCTGGTTAATCTGCCCATCGCGTGCCACCGGCCATGGGCTGACCTCTTTGTGTCTGGCACCCCTCTGATCAGTCCCTCCACCCCTTCATCTGTCTTTTCCCCCTTCTTTTCCAACCCAGTTTCTCTTCCCTAAGATAGTGTCTTCCTTCCCAAAAGATCAACCCCACTATCTCTTGAGAGATGTTATTACCCTTAGTTTCTTATGAACGAATTCAATAGTTTTGGCAGATGCCTTACATCACTACTGATATGACCATTTTGTTGTTGTGATCTGACATAGTGCCATTCTTCATTTTTGCTTACTCATGACAGGCCTCCAGTGTACTTGCAAATGCACCTTTTTCCAAAGTGTTGCTTTTAAGTAAGTGAATTACACTGCTGTTGCCTATGGTTCCTCTCGCTTACAGCACACATTCAGCCTCGCTAGTTAACATGTAACTCCACCACTTATTACATTTCGTGTGTTTGCATGTTCGTTTTCAAAAATGGAATCAAGAGCTATGGTCAGTGACCTCTTTAAAAAAAAAAGAAAAAAAAAATTTCTTTCCCAAGAACATTGTGACAGAGAGTAGAGTCATTTCTTAGAGAAACTGTAGTGGTTAGGACAACAAATCTGCTATCAGAGATATTAAAACATGAAATCCGCACATTTAATTGATTCCTACTCAGGTAACTTGTTTTTTTTTTTCTCCACTCTCTTTTGTGTATCATTGACATAGGCTTTCACCTATTTTGTGCGTGGACAACATCACCTCATACACCTGAAGATGTCCTACTCTGATTAGGATGCATAATGCAGTTGGATTCTATTGGATGGTCAGGGTGATATGGGGGTGTTGCGTAACCGGACAGAGAGGTCATTACCATTTGATCCCTGCCGACCCTCTTTTTGATTGACCTTTGGTTTGGTCAACGCTTCAGAGCCTAGGCAGAAGTATAGGGTCAAAGTTCAAAGTATCCTCAGCTGTTCTGTCAGGGAAACCACAATGTTGGCTCATGTGACGTTCAGTTTTCATATAAAAACAGTTTTTTAATCATCTGTTTTTTTCAGTCATCTTGTTAATGGTGTAGACTTTACCCTTGTGAAACTCCAAAGTGGTATGTTTTTATGGATCTTTATACAGCTTGACTATTTGTAAAAATATTGGATCACAAGTGTATATATATTTTTTACCCCTGATGTTTCCTAAGTTGTTTTGAGAATAATGCTGCAGATTATTTTTACTGCTTGTTACATTTTACTGATGAGTTCTTGACATTTTAAATGCAATTTTTGTATTCTATGTGTTGCATTTGCTCTTCTATTATATGAAATCTGTGCTGAAAATTCTTCCTCCTTCAACGTTGTGACCAAAGCATGGCGTCCGCCATTGTGGTCAATCGAAACACAGCCTTGTATTGTTTTTCAACTTCCTGTTTGTGACCAGTGTGCAGGGTTTCCTTGCTATCAGTGCTGCAGCAGGGGGGAGAAAAATCAATACTTTCAATGTAATGTGTGGCCAGTGGAATAAGAAAATGATTTATATAGGGATGGCTACTCCCTGAATCAGATGGGATATGTGTTTAGTGTCTGGATGAATGAAGGGAAGGAGGGTTGGTGGCACAGCAAACCAAAGTAAGGTTAGAGTGGATTTAATTTTTGTTTTTTTTTTATTTTTTTTTTGTTTTTTTTTTGCTGCTCTTAGCTATGGCACCACTCCTCACCCTGCTGCCTTCATTCTCTCCTTTCGTCCCGCCAATACACCATGCTCTCTGACCATCCCGCTTAATCTTAGCTCTGTGGTATTATGAGACTACAGACCATCAGGGCACATGCACAACACTACACTCCAGGAGTCTAGCAGGTTGTGGACCACCAGCCAAAAAAACAGCGTATGTCCCTCTCCCCTTCAGATTAATGAAAGCTTGTTAATATTATGATCCAGTGAGCGAGGAAGGGATGTGGGCATGGAGCAGTGAGGGGTGGGAGATGTAAGGTAGGGGGAGAGTGTATGAGTCTGGCAGACAGATTCAGGGGTAAGCACGAGGCAGGAGGAACAAGACTATGTCTGCAAGGGAAGGAAGGAGAGAGCAAGTCTTGGAAAGAGACGAAGAGATGGAAGTGTGGAGGCGGGAAAGAACGACAGACGCGAGGACATAACAACCGTAGAAAAATGTGTGTTTGTGTGTGTGTGGTGTGTTTGCTTTATTGCAGTGGCCCCACCTACCCCTCCATCGTGTTAAGGAGGCACAGTCCCGAGGAGGAGGGGTAGGATGGTAAGGATCCCCTCCCTCAGTCAGTGACACACACGCGCTCGCTCTCTCTGGCTCATACACACACTGCTCAGTGAAGGAGCAGTCGGTTAGGAGCTCTGGATAGACCATGTGAGGTTCTGCAGGTGTCCCACCCTTCTTTCAAGACTTGGATGCTTTAAGAGGTACTATTTTATTTTCCTCTTCCAATTTACCCTGCTGTGTTGATTATTATTTAGTTTATTTTTGTTTTGTCTCTTCTTTCCATCTAAGATTTGTTTTCCATGTTTCAGAGTAATCCTTGAGCCTCTGCTGCTTATGTGTTTGAATGAGATTGCATGGGCAGTGTGTGAGGCTGAATGCGTGGTAGTACAGTTGTTTACAAGCTCTACTGTAGCTGCAGGTCTGACAACTTCAGCTGAGTGGAATCTATTAGGTAAAAGTGTTTTGCCTCAATTTTGATTTATTATCCTGGGAGGCAAGTTTTATAGGGGTGTTTTATAGGGGTCATGGCTTTGCTCGCTTGTTGCATTATTTAGGCTTGAATTAGATGTTTCTCTTTTTTTTGGCACTCTTAAGGGTGGAGGGAGACAAAGCGCATTATGTATGCCCTGTGTACACCCTCTGCATGCGTATTCCACAATGTTTAGGTAAAAGCGCTCAGTCTAATTGTGTACAGTAGAAATATCAATATCTTTACATCATCATTTATTTATTTTTGTTTTTGAATACAGCAGTGATAATGAACACTGAGGAGGAGTTGAGTTTAGTTAATGTTTCTTTTTAGTTTGTATATGATTTTCACAGAAATGCTTTTAAACAATTTGTTGGTTTACGCATTGCTTACATTTTTTGTTTCATCTCAAAAAAGAAGTAAATTTTAGAAGCATATCAAGACTTTGTTTGTCAGACACCCCATAATATGATTTATTGAAGAGAAATGAGGCCAGTGGCTAATAATCCTATAGTGTGTGTGCGTGTGTGCGCGCGTAAGAAGGAGAGCACATGTCTTCTATGTAGCGTGGTGTACTGGCAGACACCCAGTACGCCCCTCTTCTGTTAATGCTCGAGATGGAGGTACAGTGAAATGCAACTTTCATTTTAAACAGTTATCAAAATATTTTCTCTGTATTCAACAAAGTCTTATGTTTTGTTATGTGAATTTGCATTTTAAAATCTTACGTGTCATTTTATGTGCCGAATTTTTCACAATTTTACATGGATGGCCCACGATAAAATGCGTGATTTATTTTGTAAAGCTTTAATCTAAACAACAATTTGAAAATGACTTAAGTGACAAACACTTATTATTCTTTGTAGCAGACACTTGAGATCAGATACTCATGATGATTTTTTTTTTTTTTTACAGTATTGAAAGTTGTGGGACTGCCCACTTGTAATCTCCTTGCTTTTGTAATATTTTGTCTAGGTGTGTCACTATTTAAACAGATAGGACAAATTCAAAGTCTCATCCTGTAAATCTGTAAATCTGACTTCCCTGTAATTAATATCTCCTAATTTCTTTCTTCTGTGCTTACCTTTGGTTATAGCAGTGTTCCTCCTGCCTTTTTTTTTTGTTTTGTTTTTTTTGTTGGTATTGACCTGTTAATAGTATTATCCACAGAGCGTGTGGCAGGGCCAGGGTCACATCCCCCTAGAGTTAGAATGGTCAGCCCTCTGGCCACAGCTTGGACAGAGAGTAGCCAATAAGGACCAAGGCTGTGGTCATTCTTCAATCTAGCTTCTTTCAAAGTAGAGGTCACATGAGTCAAAGGGTAATAAGTGTAACCCCTTGAGAAGTGAGAAGTCAGAGGTCACAAACAAGGCTATAGAGAGAAGGTAGGACTCATCAATCAGTGGCACTCCTGTTTATATCTGTGCATTTTGATGACATGTTCGTTTTTGCCAATCTCATTTGCATGGCTTGCTCAGCACAAAGGACATCCGTTATGGTCATATAAATGTGGATGAAAATAACATTGGTATTTTGAAGGAGTAAAATAATTTTTTATTTCTTTTCTAGCTTACACAATATACAAACACCTCTTTAAATTTTTTTAAAAGATTTTATTTTCTGTAGATCGTTGCGCTTCACACACACCAACATACACCCCCCCCCCAACATACACACATGCATGTGTGTCTGCGTGTGTGTGATATATATATATATATATATATATATATATATATATATATATATATATATATATATATATATATATATATATATCACTGGTGTGCCACTTTTATGCCACAATATAATCATCTCTTGTACTTTTAGCTCTTTTGTTCCAGGTGCTGTGAGCACTCAGAGGACAAAATCAAAACATTGCCATGTTTTCACTTCAAAAAATAGCACCAGTTGTTTTATGATCTTATCTGAATGAGCGTAGACTCATGAAAGAGTATAGACCTTTTCCCCCTTTTGTTTTTCTTAGTATGTTGTTACAGCTTCACATAAGGATTCAGTCTTCAAATGGAATCTAAATGCAGCTGAGTGTGAATGTGACAGTTTCTCAAATTCAGCAGTGGATGAGCAAGTCCATACTTCCTTGTGAATCTAAAATGGTACTGTGCTGATGTTTCAGCATCTTCCAGAGGACTGCTCTCCCTGGCTGATGTTAGCGATGTGTCAGCATTAAGATAGCCCTCCCTGCTAGGCCGCTAGGGCTGTGGTGGCGACCAGCCCAGCCTGGCTAAAGGCCAGACCGGACATGTCTTGGCAGAGCACAACAGAGATGTGACTGGATCAAAGATTGCCAGAAATGTGCTCCTAAAAGATGTGGTACTGTTGATCCATACATCAACAAAGAATGAAAATATATTCCAACATATATTTACTAATATGACATTTTTTTCCCCTATGTCCTTTTCTTTCAGCAGTGTGAAATGATGTAAGAAAAAGAATATTGGTGAGAAAGCACTGGATCAAAGGGGACATGGCGCAAAGATCCCAGGCCAGACTTCAAACAAGAAGCCATATTAACATGGTATGTCCCTTTGTCGGATAAGCAAACTAAGAGTCTTGATGTCTATGACTTTATTAGACATGTGTACATGGCACATGTGGGTCGCATTGCATACTGGTGAGGCTGAGCATGGTATAGAATGTGTGCATGCCATTAACTAGGAATAAGAGAGATGTACATGTTGCTCAGTCAGCTATTGGACAGACAGAGACCATCAATCACAAATACACAGTGAGCTGCACTGCTCTTTTGCTGGTCCCTCAAGTCATCTCCAAGGGCTGGAATTACACAGCACTTTACCTGCAACACTGCGTTTTTCTGAACTTTATCTTAACCTCTCACCACATCTCATGTAACACATTTGTTTTCATATACCTAATGTGGCATTGCAGGCATTATTTCTCAAGTCTTTTGATGCTGTATTTGCATTAATATATGTACAAAGTAATTTCAGTGGCCTCCCCACTGTCTTAAAATAACAATGAAATAACCTGAATAAAAGGAGGAGGCTGCTTCTTCTGCTCACTCTGTAATGGCATCATCCTGTAGATATTGTAAGCCGTCTAATTACAGTGTTATTAAGGTTTACTGTCACTGTAGCTACTATAAGTCCCTATTAGCTTCTCAACAAAAAAATTTTACTTGCTTGCTTGACATATTTTTTATTTTATTCATTTAACTATTGTATCAATACCTTCTAATTTTTTTCTATTTATTTTTTCATTACAGTATTTCCAAAGTATCTGTTGTGAAAATGTCAACATGTCAACAAAATGCCAACATATCTCCTTAAACTAAGCCCTTAAGTTGATTGTCACTCTTCTGTGATGCCGAAATGGTTGCTGTATTTGATAGTTGCTTGTAAAGACTTTGGGTTTTATATAAGAAATGAGGAATTAAAGACGAAGGGCTTTATCAATTTTGAGTAAGTGTTTATCAAATTGGAGATTGCATACGATGAGCAGCAGGAGGGCTGGTTGTTGTCATCGTTACATAGCAGGTTACCATTAAATGGACAGAGTTATTTGTTTTAGACATAATTTGGTCAGCAGAAAGGTTCACTTCAAATTTATCTCCTGAATTACAACAAAAACAGATTAACTAAATTAGGAGAGAGAGCACACTGTAAACTAATGCTGAATTTGGTAAAAATCTTACTGTATTCCTAAAAACACTCAGAATTTTCACTGTTTTTCTGACTGCTGTGCATCATATTGTTTGACGATATTTAAGTCAAATAAATTGGATGAATGAACTGAAGAATAGAAAACTTTACTGAAAGACTTAGATGGATAATTGTATTATGAACCATTACAAGTGTTGCTTGAAACACCTACAGTATTTTTTTTACCCCCTCAAATGAATATAAACAAAAACCAGTCTTCCGATGGGGTTTTACTGAAGTAATTCAGTGCCTTGGCTGAGAAATGCTTTTATAAAGGTCACGCATTACTGCTTGCTGTGATGTGTACAATAAAACAGCCTATAACTGTCTATGAAACATGAACTTGATTACAATGTTTTATTAAGGATTTAATTGTCCGGATTGAAAACAGACATTCAAAGAAATATAAAAAACATTCTTTAGTGTTATTCACAAAATTTTGAAGTAATAACTTGACCAGAAGTCTTTAACTGAGTAGTTCAATTAATTGGAAAAAAATACTTTGATAAACAGATTAATTAGATATTATTTTGCTGTATGCTGCTAATCTGAAAGTACGTCCCCATGGTTGAAAACTGTGAATTAAATTTCAGCTTACTAATTTTTCACCTCTGTTCTTAATGGACTGGTCATGAACACAGTCTGTTTTTATCCATATAATAGAAGTGTTACGCTGTACTGATATGGGCAATAACAATGATACTAAAAGATAAATATGAATATCTTGCTAAAAACATTCATAATAATACTATTTCTGTTTCCATTACTGTTAACGGTAAATAAACTGCGTGTATATATATATATATATATATATATATATATATATGTATATAGCCCTTTTTTAGGCTTGTGGACGAGTAATTGTACTTTACTGCAAGCTGTATTCACTGATTTACTCACAGATTTGTACAGTACTTCTTAAACTATACATGATCCACACACTTCTACAGAGAAGATTGCATCGTGGAAATATGGTGTTCAGTGTCTTGAGGACACTGACGGGTGAACTGCGGAACCCAGGGATCAAACCGACAACCTTATTAGGTTCTGATGCTCTTACATCAGTTCATCTAGTTTCCCTTTCCATTGCCGTAGAGTGTAATTGTAATAAATAAACTTTTTTGTATTGTCGTGATTAGACACACAACTTATCTCTCTACAAGTGCATTTGGAGAGGACTTAATTTGACAAAAAAGACAAGGGATTTCCTTATTGTATTTCCTTATTGGAATTCAGAGATGTACCTGTATGTTATGAGAAAAATGCACCCAGGAACTATTTGATTTTAATTGAGATGACACTTAAGGGGTTTTATTTCATAATGTGAGGTCCTCTAAATGTGTTCAAGGTTCTCTTTTTAGGAGAAGGTTTGATTACTATTTAACAACATTTAGTTGTTAAATAGTAATTTTTGGTGACCTTGTTTTCAGGTAAGGAGGGAAGTTGACAAGATTGTGAAGTTTCATTTAGTGATTGTACCATCTGTTATATAGATAGGATGAATTGAGGAACTTGAAATGAGAGGAGCTCTATAGTAGAGAGCTTCCTGAGCAAAGGCCAGTTCTCTGATGGGCCTAAAGTGACTCCGTGCTCATTTACATGAGACATAAATTCACATTTAAATAGCAGAAAATTGGTTGGTCTGGAGATACACTGAGGCATATGAAATTATAATTGTAGCCAGCCATGTGTGTGAGCCATCGGGTGATAGACGTTTGAAGGAGATGTGTGGTGGAGTTATGGATCTAATAACTCACATGGGACGTAAATATGGTAGGTACACTGCGTAGCCTGTTGTTTCATTGGTCCATTGCATGTGAGACTGTGGTGCAGTGGCTAAGTGGCAACCAGTCTTATGTCCAGTGATTGCCAAGTTAAAGGTAGCTTTCACCCATTGATGGAGACAGGTTTAATCTAGAATTAAGGTCTTGTCTACAAGTACCTGCTGGAAGGCACATACTTGTCTACAAGTATGTGCCTTCCAGCAGGTGTTTTAGCATTAGAACATTTAATATTTTGTTATTTGTTAGTTTTCTGAATGCAACTGTCCAAAGCCCAAAGAAATTCGATCTAAAGTAAACTAGCTCAAAAGCAGAATATCTTCCTACTGGAGAGCCTTGAACCAGAGAACATTTGGCAGTTTTTGCCTGATAATGGCTAAAAAGAATACTTGGCTAATTTTACCAGTTTTTACCACTCTAGAACTAGTGTTTCTGGTGCAGAGAAATTAACCAATATATGGATCTTGGAAAGGAAATTGTGTTTTTATAACTCAGTATGATACTTTTTGGTAATCACTGATGGAAATGTATTGGAATACTGATCAATGATGTTAAAATGAATTATAAATGTTAATGGAATGTTTGTTTTATTTGTGTTTTTATAAGGTTTGGTGTCTTTCTTTTATTACGTAGCTTATATCAGGAAACGTTCTCAAATTCTGTTGCACAGCTCCAACTGTTGCCGTTTGAAGGGTCTTACTATACCAGACCTCACTGTGCCCCTCCTTATTCTTTGCTCCCTGTTAGCCTCCTTTTATTCTTTTTCTTTCACCTCTATGGAAGAGCTCCTAACGGAAACCAGAGAAAAAAGACACGTCACATCAGTTCATGAAGATCCCAATTGTTTTTAGCCACTGTGCAACTCTTGGAGGTCTATGGGTTGCTTGTTTCTCAGCATAGCTTCTAGTACACAAATGCTTTGCACATACTCTCGCACAGTTCATGCACATCATACTACACTTGTCCTCATGTTTACTGACTCACATTGAACATGTTTAGAAGCATTTCTCTTTTATTTTCGATTTGAATGTGACCTCATGTCATTTAGTCCTAACCGGACCATCAACAAACAGTACAATATGGCTCACCAGGAGGCCCCTTGCAGACCTGTTTCATAATTTGAGCTTTTCTGTCTATTGTCTCAGCCTCTTTTGATAAATTTACCTCCAACCGATAAAATGCGTCAGTCTTTCTGTTGGAGGACAATTGCTGGTACAGTGAATCAGTGAATGTCTGGGACCTTAATGAAGTATACACATTCAATTTTTTTTTCTTGTTCCTAACATTAGATGACAGCTAATGGTGCATATGACACGCTGAATGGAATAAGTTTAAAGTTCATATGGTGATGTTGTCGTATTATTCAATGGTGTTTGTAGAAGTTGGTAAAACAAGAAACATATAAGTATAAAATTACTACAGTTGAGTCATAGAGATGAATGAAGAAAACAGTGATGGTTTATCAGTGTGAAACTATTAATGTGCAACGCAACTCAACATCGAGAAAAGTGCTTTGTATTTCTACACCTTAAAATGACCAAAAATGGTAGAATATGGGGTCTGTGTAGTGCTTGTAAAGTCATGAATGTAATTTTACAGGTGTTGGCTTATTTTATGTGATTTTGCTTCTTAATGGTCATATCAGATCAGTATCTATTTTGATGGTAAACCATTTCTTTCTTTCTTTTTTAATCTCTTTTTCTGTCACTTCACACGTGCTCTGGCTGTTCAGCTCTTTTATATTCAAGTCCAACCACACAGCAGAGCTCATACATGCATAAACTGCAGGTGCTGACAGAGAAATAGTGCATAAAAAATAATGTTTTACATGAATCAATAAAACTATACACAGCAACTTAAAGATACACTCAAAGCAAAGTTTAGCAAAGTCTTCAAAGACAGATGTTTTGCTCACAATGCATATTGTATATTTTTATATTCTTTCCTTTTTACAATGTTGTAAAGCCAAATAGGGTGGGGCAACAAAAACTATTCTTTGCAAATCATTTGGCATGTACTTTAAAACATTTTACCTCAAAGTAAGCCATAAGATATTTTAGAGGTCTCTTGTATTTTGTCTTCATAGCAGTTGCATGATTTTTATGCTAAAGTATTGGGGGGAAAGATTGGGGTGGGGGGCCTCATGATGTTGGGACAGATGGCATTTAGCTCTGGCTGTGCCGAGCTCAGTGGGACCCAAAGCTTAAGAGGTTAGGCCTGTCAAAACCACTCTGTTCATTCACTGCCTAACAAAGTGTGGACTGTCAGCCTGTTCCGTTTAATAAACTTAAGATTTTTCTTTTGTCAACGCCTGAGCAACACTTTGCAACTCGATGACCTGAATATCCCAACATACACCCAGGCTTAAATGGAGAAGAAGGCACCTCTGGCAATAGACTTGCTAAAATATCTGGACATGTGGGGAATCCAATATAAACTGACGGTAAAAAAAAGTAGAAAAAAAATATTTTTCCCTTTATTAAATTTGTTAATATCTGATATTTGTACTGTATTTTGAACCATTGAAGTGTACATTTAAGTTGAAAATTTCACACCACAATACTTCACCAGCAGAGGGAGACATACTTTAATATGTGAAGTAGTTGTCTTTGCATGTTCTCTACAAAACTACACTGCCAATCTTTACTGAAAACACCCGAAGCAATTCTTAAAACTGTCAGAACTTCGACTTTTAAGTTTATACATATATATAATATGATAGATAGTTATCTCATTTTCCCTCATCTCTCAATTTGTTTCAGTGTTTGTTGGGGTCAAAGGCTGAAGACCAGTGAGTGGTGACCTGAGCAGGATGCCTGGGTGACATCTGACCTCTAACTGGGTGTTTGGCTGACCCTGGAGGATACCGTCCAACAATGAGAGGCACGTGCCTCAGCCTAATCACCATGGTAACGCAAGACCTTTTGGGAAACAGTGGGGAGGGGGTCAAAGCTTGTCGTTATCCTGATTGTTAGCCATCTGCTGTCAATTGACTCTTATAGATATAACACGCACCCACCACAGAGCAGCATGTACGTGTGTGATCGACAGGGCACAAGTGAGAACTCACTGGGCTGACTGGGTAATCTCTGCAGGCAACTGTGACGGTGCGTTTTATTCTCACAATCACCTGGAGAGATTCTGCAGTTTGTCTGATATGCCCTACTTAAAAAAAATAAAAATAAAATAACATACACTGTAGTTGTTTAATCTTTAGTCTACGTATAACTAACTGCAAACTTTGAAAAATTAGTTGCCATTGTTTAGGCAACACATTTCACTATTCATCCTTTGTGTTAATATGTTAAGAGGTAAAAACACCCAGGACTGGTTCAAAAATTGTGTACCTTCCTGAACTTGTGTTCAAAGAAGGTTTCATTCTCTGGTTTAACATAACAACCAAAAGCTTTATGTTATCTCTTTATGCCTGACTATTACACATCAAAACATTTAGTGACTGGTCTTAAGAAAAAAAAAAGAAAGGACGATCATTGAGTTATAGTCCTGAATGGGCGCCAACAGGTGCAGTCCACCTGGAAAAGAATGTGTTTCATACTTTATACTTTGCCTCTTTGTTACAGTGAAAGCTACACACAGCAGACTACCACAAGTTTCCTCATACACAAAACTTTACTCTTCAAATCATGAGTCAAGTAATCATTGCTACATTTTTTTTTTTTTGAGGAGGAGGTGGGTGTCCTCCCCTGGTCTCTCATCAGAGACCTTCTCCCCAGTCTTACCCCTCCTCCACTTCTGATTTTCCCATCTCATCCCTTCTCCTTGTGTTCTGCTGTGATTTGGTGAAATCTCAGCTGGCAACTGTGAGTCGTTCACTAGCTGCTCTCACAATGGCCTCTGGGATTATGCTAAAGACAGTGCCTCGGCTGCTTTCCACATCGACCGGCATCAACGACGCCCTTTGGAGCACACAGGAAAGAGATGGACTTTCAATGAAGATGTCAATGCAATTACACAAGCACATTTCACAGACACCCTCTATGTCTGCTCTTCCTTTTTTCACATCCCCCTTCCCCACTTTTTCAGAGTTTCTTTTCGACACTCTTTATAAGTGCAGCCTCATCCTTTGGATCCTTTTCATAATACATACCCATTTTTAATTTGCATGTTTTTACAATCCAGATGCTTCTGCTGCCATGTTGACTTATGATGATGTCTACTGTACAGTATTGGCTATTGTATTTTTGCACTATGAAAAGAATAATAATAACATTGTCTTGTGTGTATTTTATCATTATTATTATTATTGTTGTTGAGTAGTTTTTGTTTCACTCCTCCAACCGCAAGTTGGGAAAAAAAAAATATTTGTTTTCAGTTATGATGGGACAAAGGAAGAGCTTTCTGGTGTGGATGGTACTGCATCAGGAACTGATTGGCTGATGCTTAATTGTCAACAGTACTTGATGCATTGCCTTCAGCATCAAAAGAAACATCAGAGATACTTTGGTAACATATTTGCACATATTTTACCCTCGGAAGAATATTTATACCACGATAGCAAAGTGGCATCAGACAAAATTCTTTTTTTGACATGATTTCCTTACAGTGAATGAATGTGGGTCTATCTCTACACATGTGCTTTAATTTCCATTTTGGCCAGGGATATTGGATACTAATAATCAATTAACTGTTATAAAACTCAAAACATAATTTTAAGCTGAGGGCAAATCTACGATTCTGGATATATGTGTTAAAAGTTTAATGTTTCTTTCCTGCACACTGAAATCCAGTTTGGATCATTTGAGGCCATGTTCGCAGCATATTCCTGACTTGGTGGGTTTTTGTGGTGTTGTTGTATTGTTGATTGTTTCTTTTGTAAGCTTTAGATGAGAAGGATCATCTGCATTGACTTCATGTGGAGACTTTCTGCGCTTGAATAAATTTAGCCGTGTTAGCATTTATTATGTCTTATTTGTTTGAAACAAGGGAAATATTATCTCTACCTCTTATCTCAATTGTATCAAAATGGTTTTGAGTGATGGTGTGTTTTATCTCAGTGTCTCTGCCTGTTCCTTCGTGTCCTTGATATCTTGCCAAGTAAAATAAACTTTAAGTGAAGAGCAAAGCATTTTCCAGTTATTTTTCACCAAAATTTGAAGTAGACATATAGACTTAAATTTTCTAGGGCTGTTCACCATGCCATTGTCTGTGTTGGCCAGTCAAACTGGGAAAAAAATGTTTATAACTACTATAAAAATTACAAAATCACGTAAAAAAGGGTATGCTCCAAGCGCAGTCTACCTGCTGTGTTTTTCACACCCTTTGACAACAGGTCAGAAGGTCACGTTAAAGGAGGTGGTTCCAAGTCTTTTTCAATCCGCTAATAGCAGCAAGCTGGTGCTGCTCACACATGCACACACTGACAAACGCGCAATCACTTGCTGTCTCTTCACCCATGAGAAATGCAGGAATCCATGCCAGTTCCAGCAGATGTTCCTTAAGCACAGGCATCTTGTAAACACCGCTGAAATGTTTTAGAGGCTAATGTAGTGGTCGCTGGCAGAGGACTTCAAGATTGGACACCACCTGCTATTTACACATACAGTAAATGCAAAAGCTTTACACTGAGGTCTCAGGATGATGATCTCCATATGAACACCGAAGTTAGGCTCATTCTTAAAATACAGAAATTTTCCAGGTTTATACTAGTATAACATATGCACTTTATATATATGTATATAAATGTGTATATATATACACACCCTTGAATATATATTCAAGGGTATATATATATATATATATATTATGAATATATGAAAGAAGTTACCTCTCCCCCCCACCCGTGCCCCTAACTATTCATCAGTCTATAGAGGGAGCCATTGTATCCTCCGGATGGTTTACTGCATCCCGGTGAGAGAAAGCCCCGGAGCTCAACCTGCCCGGTACACCACCCCCAAGTATGTCATACTGTACTAACCGCATGTTCATCACAAGTTTGCTCTCCGTCAAACATCCAGCATCCACTGCGCCGTTTGAACAGCTTGCAAGCCATCCTGTTTCACGCACGCTCAGGATTTGCAACCACAAGAACGTGGGGACGTCGTCTTCAGCGCGTCAGGAGAGTTGGGTAACCGCAGGTAATCGCAGGTACGTCGCCAATGCGCCCATGGAAGACAAAAGCAGATGTATAAGCTGTTCTTGTGTGGAAAACAAGAACACAGACAGTCATGAGGGTAAATGTTGTGTAGAGCGATGAAGAACTTCACAGAAAAACTTGAATTTGTTGGAGTTCGTTTGTTGTCAGGATTTTCTTAAAACAAGGATGTGTTGAACAAAGAATCAAGAAAAGACACGGGTGTTATCTGATAAGGCTGCTTATTAAGTAAAACGTTTTAATATGAACTTGCTAATTTTCCTCAAACTGATTGGCACACAAAGGCATGTTTACGCACGATCTTTGCGCATATTACGCACTAATCCTTTTGGAGAAAAACAGCAGAAAAACACTTCACAGAGTCGCAGTCGCAGATTTACCTGGAGCAGTGCCAACATAAACATCACGCCAGCAGCGGGATATGTTGGGGCTCGTTAAGCAATGCCATCAGTGATGTAATAACTGGTATTAAAACTTGTAGGCTTGTCAAGCAGAAAATGATCTTGCACGCTCTCCACTCGGTCCCTCTGTATCTCATTACAGTGCGTCTCCAACACTTGGTCGACATGCTGGGAGTTTGCGTGTGTCTTTGTGCGGTTTTCACACAGGTTCTCTCTCAGGAGACTGAAGAGCCCATCACTTACTCAGTGAGTGAGAGACTTTTTTTTTTTTTTTCTGTCTGTGTGTGACACGCATGTTCGTGATGCTGGGCACTTTTGCTTACGGGGGAGGCGGGGGTTGAGTTTTCTACATGTTTTTAAAAGAAATATGTCTTTCACAGTGCACAGAGGGATACACATATGACAAAGTTAGAGAGCAGTGCAGAGGTGAGAAATGACTAAAGTGTTGCTTCATTTGCACATCTTTTGATGAATAATGTGTTTAATTCAGCCTTAATTTGATTTATGTCTTTTATTTAAGATTAATATGATTTATTTTGTAAAAAGGCCTAATTTCCTTTCATCTCTCTGTCATACTGTGCATGTGTTAGACATTGATGAATGTAAACTATTCAGCGATGCCTGTAAAGGAGGGATGCAGTGTATCAACAACTTTGGTGGATACCTCTGCCTGCCGAAGAATGCTGTCATCTATTTAACTAAGGAGGAGATTGAGCAGGCCCCACCGCCTGACCTGGTACCCCAAGCCCCTGTTGTCCCACCAAGCCAGCCTCAGCTTCCTCCAGTGTTTCCAGGTGGAAACAGGGGCTCACAGACCAGCCTGAATATTCGCTGCGGAGCAGGTTACACTGCTGATGAGCAGAACCTCTGCAGAGGTAAGATCATCAACACTTGAACTTGTCATCCTCCCTGTGGGAAGAGAAAAAAAAACCCTTAAAAACTGGCACGATGTTTTTACTGCTTTACTTCACTGTCATGAAAACACATGGAACATCTTGGTAAACTCCTCAAGAGAGAAATTAAAGTTGGAGAAGTGACCTTAAAATAATGTATATATAATATAATGTGTATATAATAATGTATATAATTCTGGTTGCAGTTTTCCTGAAGCACTGTTGCTGCCTAAAAAAAAAAAAAAAACTTTCTTGCAGAGCTATGTATGACAGTTACCTACTAATGAGTTTAAAGCCTATAAGCACATAATAAGCAGGGCTCCGACGGTGAACTGTTCATCTGATGGACAGTCATCGACAGCTAAACTATGCATAGTTGCCAGATGTGTTGAAAGCTCCTCGATTTTTCTCACTGTGATGTCATGTTTTCTGAGCTCTTTGGTTGCTCGCAGCATGCTGTTTTTGGCCAGGGCTCAACTGCTGTCTAAAATTCTTCTTATTCTGGGCGTCGAAGTCCACCGCTTCAAGGCAAAATCAAGCTGATTTTGTGCTCACATTTAGCCTTTACAGAGATCTTGGTAGGTGCACGGAGACGATGAGGGTGTGATCTTTTGTTTGAGTGAAACTCTTTGATCCCCTCAAACAGGGAGTGGTTAAAAGATTTAATCTTTGTCCAGCACACATACGCTCTTTCATACGCGCGCACACACTGCTGCTCTTCACTGCTGCTTTGTGCCAGCCTGATCCTAATGGCATCTGAGAGAATCTGATATCCCTTACTAGAACCACATCTGTGTTGGTTTGTGTGAGATCTGCGTGGCAGCTCCATAAATGTCACATATGGCTCGGTGCATATGTTCAGTTGTTAGGAACTACTCCTGCCAATAGGCAGAGGCATGTGGTGAGTGGCTGTGCTGTGCAGTGAGGTCTGCGGTCACAGAGCTCCAGTGAAAGTAACAAATTTGATTTTACACCTGGGGCAAAGATATGTGTGAAGTACTTTATGTGTTTCTCTGAATTGGAACCCAATTAGGTTTTATTGGAGTGTAAAACGTGGCAGCATATCAGTTAAAGTAACCACATAAGCGAGCTGGCATGGGTGGAATACTTGTTCACTGGCATGTTGTTTCAGTGCATGGGCTCAACAAAGATAGGCTGTTGCTGTCAGCTGTAATGCTTTTAAATGACTCCAGTATTAACTGGAAGGCGTCATGTGCTGTTATGCAGGCTTATATTTGTGCTGGAGAATGATATAATCTTTGTTTACATCAGACTCTAGTTTCTCTGTCATTACCTTTAACTCGCTACAAAGAGCCAATTGTTCTTGGACACAGGGTTGTCATCTTTTTTTTTCCCCCCTTTTTTTTTTTTCTGTACCACATTGCTTGTTCTGCACAGCTACGTACTGTATCTTGCTTGCAAAGGAATTCCCATTAACTTTCAATGGGGGGAAACCTCAGTGTATCAAATAGCGCTTACATCAGGCTCCCTCCCTGCTAACTCACCACTCTGTGAAGGAAACCTAGAGTGCAGAGTCAGGTAGGGCAAAGGGGAGGATGAAAGGCCGACACTCACTAAGTAACCACAAAACTGCCGGAGCAGTGACCAGGCCGGGTTACACCAACGTCATGGGTCGTGCAGCTGTTAAGTTGTTTTGGCGACTTATTGCTGAGTGTGCAGCAAAGAGTATGAAGACCAGCTGAATGTGCTGAAAAAAAAAATGAAGCCAATTTTCCACAGAACAAATTAAATTGTTCGAAAAAAAGACTTTTAAATACAAAAGAACTCATTTTTGGTGGAATTTTTATGCTGAGTAAAAGCAAAACAAACCGCAAAACATATAACACACTTCAGCATGATGATGTTCTTTTGATTGCAGCTTAAATTTTCATTTCCATGTGAATAACTATTTGTAAAGGAGTAATAAAGCTCTTTGGCCTATGAGTGTGAACAGGAGCCTAAGTGTGTGTTGATGTAGTGACACATAGAGGAAGTTGGCACCTTACTCCAGCCAAACAGAGAAAGTATGAATCTGTACTGTATGTGTGACAGCTTAATGATGCCTCACAGTTCCATGACCTCCACCTTCCCTCCAACCATACACACACATACTGTGTTGGGTGCTACAAACAGCTTGTTGTGTGCAGAAGTGAGATCACACCCTTCTAGAAATGAAGGTTGTCCATCAGAAGATATGTGTCAGTTCATTAAATCTGATGGAAAGTCCTTATTTTATATTTCTCATGTACAGTTTAACAGTTTGAGGAGCTCATATTTAAGAAAATATAATCAACTATCATTTCCATTGAATTTACACATCTATTATTTGCTGCAGATAATTCACAATGTTTTATGCTTTATGATCTCTGTTGTCACAACGCTTGACTTTACATACTTCAGCTGCGGTCTATTTATTTTCCATCTCTAAATTAGAGATGGAAATGCTACTCCCATGCTGCAAGTGCATGACTTGCAGCATGGGACATGAAGGAACATGCCACTCCTGTTTACCTGTCTGGTTTCTTGAGGTCAGGTAGGCCATATTCCCACCTACATGGCTGACTAGTTTCACCTCTGTCTGGAGACTCCTCGCTTGCAGTGGAAGGAAATCTTTCCTAAATATGTTCTAGTAAGACAGTTAAGCCCTGTGTGACAGAGAACTTGTGTACTTTTCCGAACAAGGGTGAGCACATGCAATAACATTTTTCCACGCAGATGCAATACACTTGGGAGGAATATCTCTGGTATTTCAGTGGGGTGGTTGTTTTCTCCATGTTCTTCCATCTTTTGTGATGGTAGGAATTACTCATCACCTTGACAGATAAGCATCGGATTGATCTGCGAGAAGCAGGAATGCAGAGAGCAGAACAAACAGAGGGAGCCCAGTGGTTGCAAAGCTCCACATGAAACCGCCTGCAGGCTTCATGATTAGACTTTAACAACTAATTTTTAACAGTCTCAGTTGCTGTCGTGTTATCTTGACATCTGCATTTAACAAACTGCAAAGAAGATGTGAGGATAGGTAGAAAGCCATCACAGATCTTCAGGAAATTCCATCAGATGTTATCTGGTTTGTTTGTTTCTCCCAAACTTCCATCAAAGATAAGCAACAAAGATTAAGAAAAAGGATGTTGCACAGGAGAAGGAAGATTTCAGTGCTGGAACTGGTATGATGTAGAAAACACCAGATGTTGAATGAAGACCCTGTGCAGCAATTTTGTTGTTTAACAAGACACCGGATCAAACTGCCAGTATTAGTATAAGGAAAACCGACCCGCTTTGCATGGGATGCTTAAATAAAAAGGTAACCCAGGCATTCCTTTGTCCCTCTTGAAGCCTTGTATTAACATCTAAGCTCCTGTCTTCCACCTGCCCTCAGACTGCTGATTTGTGTTGCATCTGTATGTGACCTCTTCATAGTGCTCTGTGATTTTACCATCCAGCTTATCGCACCTGTTACACTGCAGCTTTAGCTGTAACAACTGCTGTTGCATCTTTAAGCCTTTGAATTGTAGGTGATCACAGTGTTGATCTACTGGTAGTTAAAGCATTAAAAGATTGTGAGCATGGTGAGCAGTTAGGTCAAAGTGTCATTCTGCCATCGACACAACATCCTCACAGTCAAAAGTTATTCATAGGGTCTTGTCTATAGTTCCATACAGCATCTTGTTTTTTTTTTTAATTGCCAATAATTAAAAACATGTATTTACAATAAATGTATTCAATGACAACCTACTAGATCTTAGAGCCAAAGATGACTTCCAGGTGTCTTTTTACATGAAGGTTTTGTTTAATTCAGCAAGACATGTGGAAGTGAAGCATGATGATACTGTTATAATGTTAGCTTAACCTTGTTGATCAAACCTTTGAGGTGTTTCACAGACAATCAACACTTGAGTGCAAGAATAGTGAGCAAGAGTGGAACAGGATACATTGAAGGACATTCCTACTGGCATTGTTTCTTGAATAAATGGTTGGAACAGTATGTCTTCAGTTCTCAAAAATGAAGATTGTAGGCCCATGTTCTCTCTGCTATTTTGGATGGAAATAAACACAATCTACTCCTGTTTCATATCTTTGGCTAACACATTAAGGCTTCCAGAATCTGTTTCCCTGTTATCATGACCACAAGCAGAACATGCCAGGTTTGCCGTTAGAGAAAAGCACACTGAGTAGCTTCTCCTCCTTTTTTCTTTTGGTGTGTTCTCAGCCTAGCCTGTGGTAACTTCTCTTAGCAGCCTGTGCTAGCTTCTCATTTCATCAGTCTCACAGCAGATCCAGATTGCTGCAGCATAAAATACCACCCACCAAGTTGACTGTGCTATTTCTTCCCATCTTTCACATGAATCATATAAACTGACTGTTATCACTTTTATTACTCTGTTCGTGATGCTCTGCAGCTCAAAAGCAGTAACCCACAGTCCTGGTGCTGATGACTGATTTTGTTCATTGATATGTGCTGAAAGATTTAAACAACACGGTTAAAAAACTTTATATTTATCAGATGCGTTATGAAACTAAAAAAGTATGACAAAAGAGCCCTGAAGTGTTGAGCAGCTGAAATCTTATATCAAGAAAGAGGTTTTAATCATGTTGTTTTTGGACAGTAATTTTCAGCTGCAGCAAACGCGTCTTTAAAAATAAAAACAACACATACGTATCACAGTTTAATGGAGGAGACCGGGAAGCAGTAGTAATCAATAATAAAGTCCTTTAATTGGAACCAAAAATGCTGGATGCAGGATATCCAACAATCAGAAACCAAAACAAAAAACAAAACAAAACAAAAAAAAAACTACCAAACCTACAGGCAACACAACGATTAAAAAAAAAAAAGGGAACTGAATCACAGCCAAAAGATAAGCAGGATGGATAGAGCAAGAAGACGACAGAAATACAGCATAGCAGGGAAGTGAGGACAGGCAAGACGATACACACACACACACACACACACACACACACATTGACACTCAAAGGTTAACTAGACACAGGTGTGAACAATCAGGACGGATGAGAAGAAAAGAAGTAAAACTAACAAACATAAAACACAGCAACATCAGCCAAAAGTATAAAAGAAAAGAAGCCTTAGACAGGAGAACTAGGAAAAACTCAATAAACCCAAGAATGGAACCCCAAACCATAACAATATGTAAAATAAAAAAGACATTTTGTGGTGTTATGTCCAGGAGCAACTGTCCAGGGTATGACGGCTCTCACCTTCCACATCTCTCATCCTCATTCCCTGCATGGCCTTACTGTAGAAAACGGTTTTTGGAGTTATCCTGTGTTTTCATGCCACGGTAGCAGTAATTCTTCAACTTTGCCTTGCTTACACTGAGGGCTACATAGTCTTCCAGTCGCTGTTATATAATCAAACAACCATACTGGCTGCCGTACAGTTTGCTGTTGGTAAATGTGGTTCACCACTGGTTCCTTGCTACCATCACATTAACAAAGGGAGTGCACGAGGAGCGGAGAGGGAAGCAGCTTTGCTCTGCGTTCTCGTGTAAGTGTTTAATGTTGTTGTTGTTATTCTCTCTGAGGTCGGTGCCTGTGCAACAGCCAGCTGCTTCCTCCTCTGATGTGCTTATATGTGTTGATCTTTCCGTTTACCTCATGATGGTAGGAAACACAGAGCTGCTATAAATCACTGTATTTCGTTCAACGTTACATTCTTGCAATTGGAGAGTCTATGTTTCTCACGGTTTTTCTACTTTTATATGTTATCGTTCTGTTTTTCAAAAAGTCTTCTCTGTTTGCATTTGCAGCTTTCATTCTCCCAAAGCCTGAAGTTTGTTTTAAAGACTGTCAGATGCTATAGTCTGACTACTAATATGGAATTTCAAGATATGCTAGGAGCGACAGAAAGGCTTTATATCACTCAGGAATGCACAGATGGCAGATTTTAACCATCAGACTTTAGAAGAATCTGGGACAAACCTCATTGATTAGCTAGAAAATGTGAGCATGACTTCTTCATTGGATCAGTGACAGAGGACTCTTGGGGGCATGGAAATGTTTTATGTTCTGATATTTCTGGAAATAATAGTTCAATTGCTTGCTTTCTAAACTGGTTTATGTATGGAGAGACCTAAAGTTGTGTTCAAGACAGCCAAAGCACCAAAATGAAATGATATGCAGTGCAACAAGGTGTTTGAGGTTAAACAAAACCAGGCATACAGGAGATGGTGTATGACATGCTGATAAATTTGATGTTGTGAAACTTTATGGGGATATTAACATTGCATGTCTTGCCCCCTGCTTTCCTAAAGATTAAATTATCCCATAATCAGAGGGAAACAGAGATGCTGTCCAACAGCAGCAGGATGGCTCCAACTGTTCTTTGGAACAGCTCCTTCTTTCCATTGCAGTGGTTCAATGAAAACAAGGCTAAAGTCTCTCAAGTGATAATTACAAGTTCTTTCATGTCAGTATAAATCTGAAGCAAAAACACATTGTTCTTAATTCAGGTCGAACTATTTTTTTTAGTTCCCTTTTTACTAACATAAGCTTTTTTACTTTTAAAATACACATAACTCTTAACAGTGTATCACTCCAGTCTGTAAAACAGCAGCTCTGCAAAGGAGCCTTTTAATGACCACCTCAAACAGGACCTCCGATGTACACACACCCGCTCATCCACGCACACACTCACATTCTTTGAGCTGTCGCCATCCCGTTACTCCCCCTAATCCCACAAGGCATTTAGAATTAATCTCTCAGAAAAAGCAAGGAGATTTTAACTCTGACATCACATGAGTACACACGGCTGTAAATCAAATTTCAAATCTTCAGTTCTTTTCGTTATTTGAAAAAAAAAAAAATCCTCCACCCTTTTTCCTCATTCTTTCCTGCCACATCTTCTGCTGGACAGCGTTATCTTTTTCTGTGATGTTTCAGCAGGCTTGCACTTGGATGCTGAATGAATTCTGAAATTCATCTGACCTTAGAGAAGAGTCACATCTCCCCACATGCAACACATCATCACTCTTCATGGGTTGTGGCAGTGAAATCTGTTTTCATGTGTAAACTATATGCTCCGCACAACATGTGGCAAACTGAGACTTTATGAGACCTAAAAGCGATACAATATGGGATAATTCCCATACTCACCGCACCCACACATACGCACACTCACTCCCACACGTAGACTTTTCTGTTACTTTGTATTGGCAGCTTCTTAAAGGTTTAGTGACAAAGTAGCAGTCACCACAAGATATTCCTGTGAATGGACATTTGGACTGGATTCAGCACATATGCTTTTATTTAGAGCTATTTAAAGTTTTCTTGGAGGAGATGACTCTCACTTTTCCGCACGCAGAGTTTCTCAGGAATTGCGCTCTTCAAATTAGTTATCCATGTCGAGTAACTTATTTCAAAAACATGATGTTTTAACACCTTACTCTGAACAGTCCTTTACAGTCCCGATGCAGAGGCAGTATGTTCCTTAACAGTGATGAGACCTTATTCGAGGAGCCACATAGTGTTTCAAACCTCTTCTTGCAACAGCGTTGTTGGATTTATGCCACAGAGGTTGCACTAAAGCCATTCCAAATGCACCAATGTAACTTTTGGCATCTCTGGCTCAGTTTTGTCTGAAATTCAGTTTTAAAGGAAGGGGGGGGGGTTCAAGGACATTTTGGATCTCTGACATCAGGATTACAGGTATTATGGGTAGCACAGGCGTGGTAGATTACTACATTGTAAAATTTGTCAAGTTACTTTTCAAACTCATTGTAGATTTTTGATACACCGCTTGATACCCCCCCCCCCCTTTCCCACACACACATCTTGCTAACATAGCTTTAACTAGTACATTGACCCTTCCTTTGGCTGAACAGACTGGTCAGATCTCATCTACTGTGAGTGTTTAAAGTTAAAGATTAAATGTATTCATTTAAGAATAACCTCAACAATGTATTTATATTAATGTGATTACATTTTGATAATAGTTAATATGGTGATCATCAAAGGCTCAAAGCAAAGCTCTACTGGGTGTTAGCATGGTGGTGGTAGCTTTAGCAGCTTGCTTGAAAAGAGCCTAGAGAGCTTTAGTTGGCTACAGCGTGAAGTAGAAACACAAGTATGACCATCAGACCTGATATCATGTTAGTTTATTGTAAGGTAACATATTTGAGAAAGTGCCACCAATGTTCCAAATGTAGATTTGGTTACTATATAACCATAGCATTTCATTAGTATCACGGATTTTTCTGTCTGCTAGTGCTGATCAACTTATAGGACTTTATTTTCTCTGAAATCAGAAGTGTCAGATGTGTATTGTCTGAAATTTCTGTGTTGCCAGAGGGCAGGGTATTTCCCGTCTAAATGAATCATCACATACCTCCAGTAAGCAGACATGTTTATGAGTCACAAGGACTTTATCCCAGCTAGTGAGGCCGGCTAGTTTGTGTAGTTTGTGTTGACACTTAGTTGATTAAAACCTTTTGCTGTATTCAGTGTTCAGGTCACACCTATCTGCAGTCAAAACTACAGCATTTAGCTGTTTTTTGCAAGCATGTTTCAGTTCAAGTACAGAATCATTTAGTGAACAAGAAGGTTTTAAAATAGTGGTGTCACAAACTTAGATTTCAAACCTTTGTGGGCAGTCAGATGTTTGTATCAAGTCCCATAAATCAAGGTACATTTGCTGCTAGGTGTGGATGCTTCACCTGCAGTGACAGGCATAACACGGAGCTGCTAAAGGCAGGAGAGTATTTCTGCCTATTGATGCACTGGTCCAGATATCTTTTAAGCCACATCAGAACAGAGATTTTCCAGAACAGCACTGCTTTGATCTTTTGCCCTTCAGTAAGCAGGTCAGTGAGCAACAAGTCCTGTCTGTGCATTCCTCTTTTTATGCAATTTGCACCTGTTGTCTCAGAGGTGCACTTTTAGATAAGCCATTGCTTTTGTCCCATATGCACTGAGTTCATCCATGCCCCCATGGAGTCAAGAACATTTTACCTTTCTTTCCTTTAATGAGTGAATGCAACTTCCCTTCTGTCTGTTGTTTGTACCCTGTGCCCTTGCACAGCAAATTGAGCCAGCTGCTCACTGAAAACACTCAGTGGTGCTGGAATGGAACAGGAATATGGGGCATTTGAGGCGCTTGAGGAAGGATGTGAAACTTTCCAACAGAGACGACGACAAATGAAATATTTCCAGGAAACTATCAGTTCAGGATTTCAACACAACAGCAAATTGGACTCCTGCCTTCATTTCAGTGGTTTGATTTATCAGTTTGACAAATTTGAATTTAGAAGTTTTTGTCCCGTATGCATTTAATGTGTCCAAATCCTGCAGGAGGATACGAGCATGTCATCAGGTGGATAGAGCGCTACTTTATTTTCTTCAGCTAGATTTTTATGACCATTGTTAAGCCTCGTACTGTATGTGTCAAACAAGAATGGTGCTTAAAGTATGTTCTCCCTTGCTGTGTGTGTGGTAGAGAGGATAAATGTCTGTGATGCTGTTAAACTGATGCCCAGTAGTTGTCTGGATATGAAGGGTTGCATCAGACCACCCAGGAGGACTGCTGTTAGGCCTCAACGATGATAGTATACACTATTGGCAAACTTATGTGTGGGTTTTGGTAAGAAAGCTTTTTAAAAGAGCGCTGGCTCTGAACAAACCAAAATTGAGAATGTGTTTGTAAGAACAACATTAAACAGAATCTCCCCACTGATTTGCCGTGTGTTGGAGGTTTGACCGATAGTTGACGTACAGCCATCAACTCATCATCTCAGCGCTGCTCATTGTAAATACAGTGCTTTTTCTCTGAGTCCGTGTCAATGTATTCAAAATTGGAGTTGGTAACTTTTTGGTTTCCACTTCATGCATGACTTTATTCACTTTTTCTATTGAGGCTTTTTATACCCACATCATTCTGCAGTTTGTCATTACATAACATGATGAACTGCAGTTTGATAGAAAGTGAATGTGTTTGGATCTGTTTGCTTTTGTGTTGATGGATGTAGATGTACAGTAGAGAGCGCATGACTTACTGGAGCAGTTTCTCCCTCTGTCATGCACGCGTACACAGACACACACATACACCCCCCCCTTTCAAGAAGCTGTCCTTTTAGTAGCAGATATGATCTGTGTTTTTCCCTTTACCCGGAGCTCCTGAATAAAAGCCCTCTTTATTTAATCGTCCGTTCTCTGTATGAACATCCTGTCTATGCCCATGTGTGTGATGTGATGGTGTCAGCGATCAGAGATTTTGCTGCAGTTCACACATCATCGGGCGCACATGTAGTTCAGACATGTTGTTCTACTTTGTTTGCTATATGTTCTTGCATAAAGATGGAATTAACTTTGTGCAGCTTCCTCTCAGTTTGTGTGTGTTAATTGCAGACATAGATGAATGTGCAACAGGCCAACACACTTGTGGGCCTGAACAGACGTGCTACAACACCAGAGGGTCCTTCATGTGCCAATGTGCTCCAGGCTACCAGAGGAAAGGCGTCCAATGTGTTGGTGAGCCACAGACGAAAAAAACATACTTCACGCCTCTGCAGGAGTTGCCGTATCCTCTTTATCACTCGCTTTTTGTAATAAACTTTGTTTCACCATGTTTTCATGACTCCTTGTACCTGCAGACAGAGACGAATGTACTCTGTACCATTACTGCATGGACAGGTGTGTGAACACCCAGGGCTCATACTACTGTGAGTGCAATGCGGGTTACAAGTTGGCAAACAATAACCACAGCTGTGTTGGTAAGTTATCAAAATGCACTTGTACTCATTTGTCAGTTGTTGCATTTCCCTCCAGTTGTTTCCCATTTCTATTTTCTGAAGGGCAGAACATTTCAAAACATCACAAAAGAGTTTTTTTTTTACAATGTAAAAAGAGGGATGAAAACAGATTTAGTGACCTAATGTTGACGTACAGAGAGATATTACATGACTTTCGCTTATATAAGTTCCTCAAAGTCTCAGTTTCTCACACGCTCTGCCAACATGTTTTCCACAGTGATAATTTATTCACAGTTTGCTCTTCTTTGTTTTTTGAAATATTAAAAAAAATGGCATTTCTTTTGTGTTAGATTAGAAAACGGGAAAAAAAAAGAGTCACTTTTGAATTTTTTTAATTTTTGATTGACAATCTAAAATGGAAAAAAACAAATGATACACAGATAATTACGGATTGATAAAGTTACAGAACTTTAACATGGACATTTTCATTTTAAAGTTCTCCCAGGGGACATTTCAACAAAAACAAGGTTATTTGTAACCACTGCCAAGTTGAACTCCCTGTTAAAAGTTCCTGCTGTTACCTCAGAAATTACCTGTTTTAATGTTATGATTGTGGCCTCTAGATTGTTTGGATTTTGTTGGTAGACTTTTTTTTATTATTTATAAAAAATTAAAAAAAAACATTAATACCCTGGCAGTGGCAATAAGCTTTATTTTATTTTATTTTACATTTTTTTAAGATGAGATTTACACAAAGTATGTGTTACTGGCAAGTGCTGATGTTAATGCTGATGCAAATGTTATGGCACTTAGCAGCAGAACATTTATATAGAAGTGACCTTTACACTACTTTTGAATTCATTATTTGATTTTTTTTTGTATACAATGCGATTAATCGTGATTAATCAGGGAAATTGTACGATTAATCGCAATTAAAAATTTTAATCGTTGCCCAGCCCTAAAAAAAACAGAAGCTGTTTTGAGTTAGTCGTGTAGTTACACTGTTAGACAGTTTTTATTATGTTTTCTGTTCAGGATTTTTAGCATGGATCTGCCAAAATGCTGTATGAGTGTATAAATAGCTTTCTGGCTGTTCTGCTTTCATCACAGAGTGTATGTGCACATACTTACTGGACAAACACATTTGTGTCCAAGTAATTAAACATGAATACATTTCTTGAAAGGTGAACATCGCATCATTAAAGGCTGCGCATCTGCTGAAAGAGGCAAAGTTATGAGAGAAAGTGGATGCATGGTGGATTTATTCTGTGCTGAGCCACAGTAATAAAGAGTTGAGGATTACCGCCAACATCCACCTCATTTTTCATCTGGTTATTTTACAAAATTTCTACAGAGACAGCAAAGATTAACACCACTTCAATGGTTTATTATTGGCTCAATCCCTTGTGACAGATCATACCCACCATTGGAATTTAAGTTGCACAATTTAACAGTGTTGTTAATTCACTCCACAGCTGGAAGGAAGCTGCAATATCTAATATATCCAGTGTGCTTTTGTGAGTTCACATCTGATCAGTTTGGTTTGGTTAAAACTACATTTTCTGTAGTTCACTGAAGATGGTCTGAGATCTGTTAATCAGCATCCTTAATGGACACACCCTTAGTGTCTCAGAGCAAAACTGCTCACTGCTCATTTATGAAACATGCCTGTTTCATAAACTTGTGATATAGTATATCATTAATATAAATTGCAAAAATGATGCTTACATTTAAATAAAAGTATGAAAGGAGAGTTGTGTGGTTGGGTACACAGCTTAGGAAGTCAGTTCAGGTATCAGTAACAAACACATTCATAGTGTATAAAATGCTGCTTGGAATGACTGGAAGATCAAAACTATCATGAGATTAACCATCCAACCAGAGCCCACACAGCAAATCCCTCTCTGAAGTCAAAGCAACTTATTGAGTGTGTGATAGAGAACTGTTTGTGTCTGAGGCATATTTAGAAATCCATCAAAACCCATGACTGGCCCCCAGCTATGCCGTAACACGTGTATGTGTGTTTATGCTGAATGTGTGCAACTGAGTGTACTTTATTAGTTTCTTTGCCTCCTTCTGACCTCCAGTTTGGAAACCAAAACAAGTTATCTGTGGGAAATACATAAGTCAATGAATGCATTTGAGTTACTCTTCTTTGTAGCTCCAGCTTTACAATTTATAATTTAGATCTGATTTATAATCCCATTTTCAAGTATTTCCAAGTATTTTCAAGTATTTCCAAATACAGGAGCATGCAATGATTTTCAAATGTTTTATTTAATTTGAAATAGCACAAAGACAACATGTCAAATGTTGAAAACAAAAACTTGTCATTGATTCTTGAAAAATATATAACTGAATCACATGCTTGCAACATTAAAAAATAAAAAGAAAACCTCCATGGCTGATGGTAATTTAACTGATAACTGATACAATATGCAACCTGTGTGTACAGAAAGTACTGTCCTCGCTGCAGTCCGGTCAGGTACCAGCTGTACTCATTTACTCCGTGTCTCTTCCTCCAGCTAAACTGTGTTGCTATCAAATAAAGCCAAGAAAAAAAAGAACAAAAAAAAAAACAAACAAAACAACAAGATTGAACATCTGGCAATTAATCAGGCAATTAGGCTAATGGGCCGTAGGTCAATAGTGATCATGATTGAGTATAAAGACACAACAATAATTAAAGAGCTTGATTTTATCATCAGAAATGTTCCCAAATGCAGGTGCTGCCTTAAACTGTTGCTCAGAAGCACATTGCTGGCACAAACTCAAATTAAGCATCGTGTCAAGAAGTCAGAGTTTGGTTTTTGGTTTTTCTGTTTTGTTTGTTTTATTGTTTATGAAATTTTGTGGCTTTGGTTAAGTTTTAGTCTTTTTTTGTACTGTGTGGTTTTCTGCATAGGTATTATTTGCTTCATTTCCTGTTTTATTTTGAAGTAGTTTGTTCTTGGCGAGCACGTCTGGGTTTGACCTCATTTGATCAGCTGCCCTTTCGATAGTCTGTTCCATCTTAACTGTTCCCACCCGTGTATCATCAGCCCTATTTTGCATTTTTTTTGTATTATCTGCCTTGGTTTTACAGTGCCTTTTGTTTCCAGCAAGTTTTATAGGAGTCTATCTTTTTGTTTTCTTTTATGGATAAAACACCAGGACAAAGAACAAAAACTATGGGTCCACAGGGTTCTGTCCAAAAGAATTACACTTTCTGAATCCACATGTGTGAAACATGTTTTATTTTATTTTTTTCCAGATATAAATGAATGTGAAATTCAGAGCCCCTGTCAGCATCACTGCTACAACCTGATTGGGCTCCTTCCTCTGTCAGTGTGACCACGGTTTTGAGCTGGCAGCTGACACGGTCTCTTGTGAAGGTGGACACAGGAATGCACGCATGAATACATAAACTCATATACAGGACCTCATGAGCGTGTGCATACAATCTCATTGTTTCTCAAAATACATTTTTCAAGTAACAGCTTTTTTTGTGTCTGTGGGCGTGTGTGTGTGTTTGCATAGACATTGATGAATGCAGCTTGTCGAGCTACATGTGTCAGTACCAGTGTGTTAACACCCCTGGGAGTTACTCGTGTGAGTGCCCACAAGGATATCAGCTCCAAGGAAACAGAATGTGTCAAGGTACCACAGACCTCCTTTTTCCTTCCATAAATCCTCTTAGGTTCTCTTCTTGGTTCATTTATTTATCTCTCTTACTCCCCTGTCTATTTTTACACACATAAAAAGTTCCCAGGTCTTCCTCTTTCTAACTTTTAAACTCTTAAAAAAAAAGTCACTGCTAAAGGGAGCTTGGACCCTCCTCCTGTCATGCGCTATTTTGCTTTTCAAGCAGGATTGAAACCAGCCCTCGACCAGCACTGTCATGGAACGAATGCAGAGGTTAGGCAACACAAACACAGCAACTTTGTGTTGCCCTGCTAAGCCACCTCTGTGAATTTATATGCATGATGCTGGTTTCTTGAAGTGGATTTATTTGAAGCTCCGGCACTCTCTCAAAGGGAGAGCTGTTATTTTTTCCTCTCCCCCTCAGTCAGGTGCAGGCTTTATAGCAGGAGTCATGAATCCAGTCTGTTGTGTCAGAGGGATGTTTTGGTGATGAATCCAGGTTGCTGTGCCAGAAATAGCCTTGTGGTTTGGGGCACATTTGATGGGTCTATTTTCATAATTCTGTGGGGAAAGAGTTGGAATCAGGCCTGTGTAGGGTTGCATCAGGGGTTTCCCTCAACTACGGATCCGCAGATTTCCCTTATGTGTTTCCCGCATCTCCACTGACACTGGAAATGCACTTTTTTCTTTCTTACTCATCCCTAGACATAAATGAGTGTGACACAGGAACCCATAACTGCCAAGACGATGAAATGTGCTGGAACTATTACGGAGGCTTCCGGTGCTATCCCAGAAATCCCTGCGAGCCACCTTACACCCAGACCTCTGAAAAGTCAGTAAACGTTATCTGTCCCGTTTGTTTCTCTGTCACCTATTACACCTGCCAGTGTCACAAAAATTGTCCCTAATTCTTGTATTCTTGCAGCCGCTGCAACTGTCGATCTCAAGATGCGTGCCAGGACCTCCCACCGTCAATAGTCTACAAATACATGAGCATCCATGCGGACCGAACTGTTCCAGCAGACATCTTCCAGATTCAGGCCACCAACATATACGCCAACACACACAACACCTTCAGGATTAAAGCTGGGAATGAGGGTGGAGAGTTTTTTCTTCGGGTAAATAAATGGGAATTATTTTTACATGATGAATATTCTATATTTGACTCTCATATCATGTTAAAATGGATGCTGTGAAAAAGGCTTATTAATCTAAAATATAGAGCAGTCATACGTAAAACGTAGTATTAGTAATTAACAGAGTTGGTACAGTTTATTCTGATGGGACTACTAGTGTTTGTATCTATTTTGATATTCAGTAGTCTGTCCAATAGTTATCAAAACATTTCTACATCCAAACTTAAACAGTTTTGTTTCAAATGCTTAACATTTCCTACGTTTTCTCTGAGAGTCTGCATGACTTTGGTGTCTTAAGATGCATGAAACAGAGACTTGTGAAAGAACTGCCATCTGTACCAAACAAAAGAAAAAAAAACAACAAAAATCTTACTTATCTATATTCCAGTTTCACCCATCTTGTTGGGGTAATCCTTTCTCTTTGCTTGCTTGGGTAATTTCACCACAGTAGATTTCTTTATTTCAAGCATCGCAAACAAGACGCTAGACAGGTATTAGGCAAGCATGCTTGAAATCAGGTCCTGAGATTGTGTGAGTGTAGAAATAAAATAAAAGCATAAAAGGAAAAGTTAACCTACCGATAGAGTTTGAAACATTTGTTCTTCTGTCCTGCGAGTCCAGAGAATTATAAACTAAAACTGAAAGTCAGAAAAATTGTAAAAATTCCTTTAATTCCTTTACAGATATTATGAATCCAAGGTCTTTTTTTTCTTTTCTTATTAACCTAATTTAATTTATTAAGATCCAGTCTGCATCCATTTTGGCATTTCAGGCACACACAAAAAAAGGTATCAACTTCTGATATCAACAGCTATTGGTAATGATTATTAATATTCATGAAAGACCTGATTGTCCTTGAGGAGCAAAGATGGGAAGAAGATCTCCTGAAGTAAATCACTGAAATGAAAAAAAAAAAAAAACAGTTTTCCTCAGAAAGAGATTAAAAGGGATTTTCTTGTATCTCATTCGACGGCATAACGTCTTTAAACAAATCATGGAATCTGGGGGAGATTAAGCAGTTAAAGGGGAAGAGCACAGGTCTATGGTGGACGCTCGTGATCTCCAGTTCCTCAGATGGCACTGTATCAAAACCGTCATTCACCAACATCTGGGCAAAGGATTACTTTGGGGAACCATTGTCAAGCAATATAATATGGTGCATCAAAAATGGCAAATTAAAGCTTAACTATGTAAAAAATAACTCTTAGTTAGCCTTCATCAGTAATGGTGTTTGGGATCAGACAAATCTAGGAACATCGCGCTGATATGGCCACATGAGCAGAGGCATCAGGGATGGACCATCACACAGTGGAAACATGCACTGTGGTCTGTTCAAATCAGTATTTCCAGATCTTTTTTGGATGAAATAAGTGATGTGTGCGCTCCAGACAGCA
The DNA here is from genome assembly GCA_018398805.1 of Hirundichthys speculiger. Classification (NCBI taxonomy): domain Eukaryota; kingdom Metazoa; phylum Chordata; class Actinopteri; order Beloniformes; family Exocoetidae; genus Hirundichthys; species Hirundichthys speculiger. The sequence continues at coordinate 5,631,764 of JAGFBZ010000344.1, read as the reverse complement.
GATGTTTTCGGCCACAAGTCCAAAAGCTAGGCTCTGTCATGGTGTGGAGTTGGCATCATTTACACTTTGATGGCAGCATTAATGCAGAAAAATACATTGAAATTTCAGAACAACATATGCTGCCTTCAAGACCACATCATTTCCAGGATGTCCATGCATTTATTTTTATTCTTATTTTTTAAATATGAATTTGGATGAAGCCTTTGCACAAATTGCAAAGGAATGACTGAGGAAGAGGGAAGATGTGGTAATGGACTGGTCTACCTGGAGTCCTGAGTCCTCTTCTTAGACAACCATGCATGATGAGTTTTGAAAAGAAAAAAATACAACAATGACAGCCTACAGTTTCAGGCCTTAAGATGTGTCTGGGAACACTGGAACAGAATAGGAACTAGAACACTCCCTTGCTTGATATCCTCAACACCAGAAAACATGTGAAGTGTCGTCAGGAGTGGCAACATTACACAGCAATAGAACATTTTCAACACCATTTTTTTTTTTGCAATGTTTTGCAGGCAGAAAAAAAAGATGCATGTTAACAAATGTAATAAAGTTGACCAGAAAAAAACATAATATATATTAGATTCATGCTGTCAGCAAAGAGATTCAAATCACAGTAAATGTGAGGAATTGCTGATTTCTCCTTTTGATGTCCATATAGTTTTAACTTTTTCTGATTCATGGTTATACTAAAGTTGAATTTAAGCTACTGTTGGATGTTGAATTCTTTCAGAGAAAAAAAAATATTGACTGTTTTTTTTTTTTTTTTTTTCCAGCGTTCCAGCAACGCGAGTGCCATGCTGGTGCTCACCAAGCCTTTGTCAGGGCCCCGGGAGTATATTGTGGACCTGGAGATGATCACTCACCATATGACCATGAACTATCGCTCCAGCTCACTGCTGCGGCTCACCATCATTGTGGGGCCCTATGCCTTCTAAGTGGCGCAAGTTCCAAGATTCTGGTTTCAGAAAACATAGCAACTGCCTGTATCAGCATGACATACTTTACATTTTCACTCAGTACTTGCATATATCATAGGCTGATTCTGATTCAAACAGCAGCTACAGCAGTTCCTATACACCTTACTTGCTCAAGTCATACCACACCTTGCTATAACGTGATCACTGGGCATCTTTTTCTGTCTAGATCTATCTTTAAAAATCCCCAAAGGTTTAACTTACTGCCTTTTTTTAATCCTTAAAGTTCATTTTTATGACTTTCTTTCATATAAAGGAGGCTGATTGCTGCCTTTTCACATATCATGATTGCTTGCAATTTCCTGAACAAATAAGAACCAGGCGGTGGTGCTCATCAGGAAGAGAGACCTAGGGGACAAACAAAGTAACAGTGATGAATTTCTGATGCTGCTGTACCTACATCTATCATCTTGTTCAGATCAGTATGCTTCCAGTGACTTGTTAGTGCATCACTTTTACGAAAGAGAGAGAAATACCCAGCTTTTTATACAAGAATAATTTACACTTTGTAAACCAAAGCTTCTGTTGGTAAATAGGGGATTAGGGCTGCTGCAGCATGCTATTTGTACAGCTTTTTGTATAGTTTTCCCCATGAGTAATCATTTCCAATAAAGTCCGGGAACAGTTCAAAATGTAAAGGGAGGCAATTAGCCTGCAAGCTGAGAGAGTGCTAAACTTGTGTTACAACAGGCTTGACGTTCGTAGACTTCACTCATGGGAGTAAAGTCGTGTACATACCTAGGTAACAAATCTGTGTGTTTGTGTGTGAGTGGATGCTGGTGTAAGTGTGTGCGTGTGCGACTTGGTTTGTTTATGCATGCAAGAAAAAGTAAGTGTGAAACACAGAGGGAGAGGAAAGGGAAAGAGTGAGAAAGAGCTTGTTCTCTGCCTCAATTTTGGTGGCTGTGGTAAAGCTGTTTATGCCTTTCTGTGATGCCATCCCAGCAGCTTTCAGTCACACAGGCAATAACAGAGATCTTTGAACATGAGAACACGTACAGGAAATGACAACTTTCATAACACACGTTGGCAAACAAGACTGCTCACTGGTGCCACAGATATTCTCCTGAGGAGTAGCTGAACCTTCTAATGTCGGTCCCAGTCAAGAAGTCACACTGGCATTGGTCTGGCTTGCGTGATAAAGATAATGGCAGTGTTTTTCCCTGTAGCTGGTTCATGTGTGACACAATGGACTATTAAAGTGTTAATACAATGACATGAGACTTTTGGCAGAACAAGAAATTTTCACTACCTGCTTTGCCTCTCATAAATCCATGTGTCTCCTCTGGCTTATTGCTGAAACGCTGTCAACTGTTGACACACAACACTGAAAACCGAAATGTTGTCATCGCTCTGTAAGTGCAGAAAGTCATCTGGCTTTGCCAAAAACATTTGTGTGTGATTATGCAATGGTGCCTTAGATGTATAAACACAAAAAATGTAACACTAATCTAATCATCCAAGCTGTCAAGACTGTTAACTTTCCACGGTGAGATGCCTTAATGTTTTTTTTCCTCCTATTTAAAATATATTTTGTCATATGTATCTTGTATTAATTGTACTCTAAAGAGCAAAAGCTAAACTGACAAATAAAATACGGTATAAAAATGGTCATTTGTTCTGCTCCATGTGAAAACTGATCCTAAAAAATCTCTGCTTGCAGTGAGCACGCACCAAAGTAAACAAGCTCTGAATTCACATATATTAAAAAGGCAAAAGCAGCAACTGTATGAGGTCTTTTGCTGCTCTTCCTGTGCTTCGGGGAAATGTGAGGATGATTTCATTTGAAATTAACAATGATAAATGCAGCAAATATGATGGCATGGCCAACATATCTGTCTTATTTAAGGAGATCCACAGGAGGATTCAGAAAGGTCATATGTTGAGTCAAATGGAAAGCACACACATGCTCTTACACATACATGCATACACTGTATCATATTAAGAATTGGATGGGAGTGGTTTTATGGCAAGTTGTTACTCAATCATACCGCTGTCTGGAGCTTTAGTCAGAGCAGTGTTGGGATTTGTAAAATGATACATGATGTGTCACTGTTCCCCTAACCCCAGCTTCAGCTACCCGCTCATTGGAGCCGTGTTTTTGCTGCTTATGCATGATTCAAACCCCAGGAGAAAGCCCTGCTCACCCTCTTTTTCTGAGTCAACCATGTTGTAATCCTCTTAAGAAAGGAAATATTTTCAGATTCTTGTTCTTGATTAATATTTCACCCTAGGTAACATTGTTGATAATTAACTTAATCGTCCTGCTTATAGCTCGACATCTCATCAATCACTGTTAGATACACTGAACAGATAAAGGCCCAAGATGCTGGCTGGGGATCACAGGAAGGAGGAAAGTCACAAAAGTTCAGAAAGTTTAATGTTTGTTATTCTTTACTGCATTATTCCTGTGATGCAACAACTATCTTCTATCTACTGACGTTTTTATATTTTACAACTTGTTAGGGATTTGAGAGAGTTGTTAACATCAATCAGTGATGAATCTCAATTTCTTCCGAGGCTGCAGATGGTCGGGCTCAGACGTTGGTTGTCAACAGTTTGAATTCATGGGTCCAACTGCTCTTTTGTAAACATTCTAGGTTACTGGTGGTGATGTAACTCTGCAAGGAATCTATTTCTTACTTTTCTTTGATAATTTAATATCAATAAGTCATTCTTTGATCACAACAGACGATCTCCGAAATGTCAATAACCATTTATATCCCTCTATGGGCATAATTTACAACTTAGCTTCTTATGGCATCTTTCAGCAAGATAATGCACCATGTCGCAAAGCTAAATGCCCAATCATCTGAATCAAATGGAACCCCGCTAGGAGCAGTAGAACAGGAGATTGGCAGAATGAATGCGCAGCTGACAAATTTGCGGAAATTATGTGATGCGGTCATGCTCACATGGATCCAAATCCCAAAGGAATGTTTCCAACATCTTGTGAAATCCATGCCATGAAGAGCTAAGACTGTTTTTAAAGCAGTGAGAGGATTTAGACACTAACATTTGATAATTTACCTCTAAGTCCAAAGTACAGCTAAGACTGACGGGAATGCCGTTTTTATGGGCATTTGGTCAGAACTTTAATTCTGCACTAATTCACAGCAAAACTCATCACAAGGCATTTAACACAAAAAAAAAAATCTATTTCCTTTCTACAAAAAGTGGGTGCTCCTAGTGAAGAATCAGACATAAATCAGAAAAGACCATGGCTTCTAAGTCATGGTATTTACAGTTATTATGCTTTTCGTTTGAATGTGCTTCCTGTCTGTAATGATGTAACTACAGATCACTGAGTAATGCAGGTTTCATTCAGATAGTAGAATATTTATCCTTCAAGTGAACAGTGGCACTATAGGGAAGATTGGTGGATTGGCTTTACTGCTGTTCATGCTGATGTAAATATGAGGTTTCAGTGGAGGAGCCAAATGCAGGAGACAAGGGGGTAGATGTTGCAAATACTGACCCTAGTAGAATATAAAAGGGTATGCTACAGCAGGGTTATCCAAAAAAGTAATAAATAAGCGCTCCAGGCATTCGGAGGGAAGTATGCGAACTGCACAGGAAGCACAACAAACGGACTGGCAGGGGAAGGAAGAAGGACAGGACTATAGACATACAGGCTGACCAGACACAGGTGTGAAAAATTTAGGAAGGCAACAAGAGGAAGAGGTAGGACAGACGGGGAGGGAAAGTCAAAAATCTAGAGTAACAAAACTAAGAATCACTCATTCTCAATAGAATTAATCTCTGTTGGTGGGAACCTTGAATGCATGAGAAAAGTTTCACATTAATCCACTCAGTACACAGTGGACTTCATCTTCTGGGAACCATGAAAGCAACATGAGACTTTCCTGTGATCATAGTCTTGTCAGATTCCACTGCCTCACAAGGTAACAGTCAGAGACAACTGAACATATATGTATTACTGATGAAGCTTTACAAGTACAGTACTGTAGAAAGTGTAGGGGGGATGGCTGGCTGGAGCCTATCCCAGCTGTCACTGGGCGAGAGGCCAGGTAGGCCCTGGGCTGATCACCAGTCCATCGCAGTGCCACACAAGGGAGACGAGCGAGACAAACAACCACGCACACTCACTCCTATGATCAGTTTCAAGACACCAATCAATCTCATATGTATTTTTCTGGAGAGGCGACCTGTCATGTCTCCCTGTGACAGCCGTGACAGGCGTCACCTGCCTCTCACCCCATGACCCTAAATAGAACAAAGCTGGTTTAGAAAATGAATACATTTGGACTGTGGGAGGAAGTCAGTGAAAACCTGGGCAGAACACATGAACTCCATACCCCAGCCAAGCTTTGAGCCAGGAACTTTCTTCCCGTGAGGTGACAGTGTTAACCGCTGCCTCAATATGATGGCTGCCATGCAACATAATAATATTTATTAAGACATTTGTTTGCCTTGAACTCATTGAGGTTCAGTTTCCACATCACATAAAAGGTTGTTGAAACTCGATGCTTAATCACCTCTTAATGGGGTATCTTTCACAATCACTTTGTAGCGTGTAGTCACTTCATGTTCTCGCCAGCATGTCCTGACCCCTTTCAGAGTGGGTGTCAGAGAGAGCAGCAAGAGGTGTTTTCATAGTGACAGAGGATGCATGAAGCTGTGCAAAGTGAGTGGTTTATTGGATGGCATTTTAGATCGGAAAGGCATAATGGGATGAGGTCACTTGTTAACGTTGGCAAACTGTGGCTCACAAGGGCATACAGGGGAGACACCTGGATGCATGGCACTCAAAAAAAAACAAGAAAAAAGAAAGAAAAAGAAAATCACCAAGCTAACGAGACTTTGCCTCAGTAAAACAAAACCACAGAACCTCCGAAGCATGTGGGCCTGTTTTGTATTTAAATTCTCAACTTTGCAGGTTCAACATGGAGCATGGTGCAACTACTTGTGGATGCTGAACACGTGCCAGGCCATAAACACTCCCTGCCTGATACCCAGCCTCAGATGTCGTTTCAGTCAGCATTCATTCAGGCAGAAAAATAAATCCTGGAGGTCCATACCTGTATTATTACATTCTATAATTATAGTTTTGAGCAGTAACTCTGAGATGAACGAATGAGACGGGCCCTTAGGGTGTAGTGAATGTAATTATATCCTGACAATTAATAGGCCTGGTCCTCAGAGAAGAGTTTGTTATATGATGACGAACCTGACCGTTTTTAGATCACCAGGGAAGCCTTTGAATTATGACATAATTACAAGGAAAAACATGATATACAAAGATGATAATTATCCCTCAGTACAGCAACAGTAAAAATTGCCTTTCATGATACAAGTTCATAAGAGGGAGCAAGCTGATATTTTTTAATCAGCAGAGTGAAGTGTTTATCATAAGCTGCTGGGTGAAAAGGGGAAATATCTTCGAGCTGGAATGCCTCATCTAAACCTCAATTCTGTGGGAGTGTTTCTTTATTCAGAGTAGTATTAATGTCTTGCCATAGAAGTAAGTATACACACTTACACACACAGGTTAAAAAAGACATACAGTATCTCAGTTGCTGAAACAGCATGCAAATAATGGGAGAATCATTTATACTCTGCTTCACATGAAAAAGGCAAATTTGAGAAACAACATGCAGAAAGGTTTTGTTTCATTTGAAAGGGAATACATGATGAATGACAGTTGAAGAGGTGATTGACGACTCCATTTTCTAAACAAGCTTGGACACTTGTAATGTAAACAAAAACAAAATCCAGTGATTTTAAATCACATGAGCTCTCTATTACTGAAATAATGCAGACAACAAATTAAACAATTACAGTTTAGATTGTTTTTTTCTCTTTTTTGTATATGTGACTAAGTTTGTTGCAAGCAACATACTTTTAAAGGGAGGGAACAGGCACGTGCTCACCATTGTATTGAATCACCTTTTCCTTTGTCACCACCACTGTTCTGGATCCAAGGAGACTGTTGCGGCCCTGAAAGAAAAATCTTCCCCTATTATGAGTGATATAGTATTTCAGTTGGCCGCTAGCCTCATGTTTCTTGTTTCATTATGCTGCAAATACTTTCAGAAGGTCACAGGTCTTCACTGCAGGTAGGTTGGCAAGTTTTGCACCTGGACTCTTTTACACTGGAGCCATGCAGCTGTTATATAAGCAGAGTGTGGTTTGGTGTCTTTTTGCTGAAATAATCATAGCAGAAAAAAAGGAATTGTCAGAATGATATAGTGTATGGTGAAATATCGTAAATTTGGATTTATCATTTATCAGACCACAGAGCAGTTATAGCTCATAAACAGATTATCAGGCAGTCTGCCAGGTGAGCTCTGATTGGTCCAAAGCCAAGATGAAACAGGAAATGGTTTAAAGGAGATAATCCCTAAAAGGAAGGTCATTGTTAGAAGGGGGCTTCCTTACACATATGCTGCCCTCCCAGCTACAGTTCATCATTAAGGGATATGTACTTAGTTTCTTTTTTTTGTTTTTTTTGTTTTTTGCTGCCCCAGGCCACCATAATGTGCATGAAATTTCAATGATGGTAGTAATAAGTTTAATAAAATGCTCCCTTTCTAAATCAAAAAGCCCTCTTAATAGTGGCAGAAAACAGTCACTGAACACGAGAGACAGTTTTGCCGCCACGTCTTTTGTTTTTGTTTTTTTTGCAACAACCATCGCGTCTCTGGCCCCGTTGTTTGACATCTGCCCTGAATTTTCATGTCTTTTCATGTTTCCATTCTTTTGCCATCCCTCCCTGCGCAGCTTGGGAGAACTTGAGAGAGCCAGTGCTCGACGTGTTTGTGTATGACCTGTATGTAGCATGTGTGGGTGTGAGCACATGCATGCATGTGTGACAGCGATGAAAACAAGCAGGTGACAGGAGGCCGACGGTGGGCATGGGTTCTTGACGCCCCAGTCAATAACACTTTTCCTTGGGTTGAGTTGTGCGCACCAGGAGGGTGTGTTTCTGCTGAAAAAGCTTCTGTAATGAACAGCAGGCTGGCTCTCTGCCTGATCAAATTCCACTGCAGCCTCATATCAATCTTGCCTTCCAAAAATGTTCAGCATACCAGTGGGTTTTATTGACTTGTCAGAGCAGACAGCTGAGTGCAAGCTCTGCCTTGTAAGGTGTGGACTTAGCAGGTTTCTAACACAGGAATTTCTCCTGATGTCCTCTGTAATATGTTATACTTATGTGTGTTTTAGCTCAAATGGATGAGGGGTGATTTAAACATCAGCATATAATATGATCTTGAAAACAAGCCTTTGTATTTATCCCAGATGTTTTTGTTTTTCCTTTTCAGATAGATTAGACTCTGGGTGTAATTTTAGGCTTGTATCTGTCATGTATTAACATTACAGGTGAACCACAGCACATAAGGAACTCGACCATATTTGAACAACCAGCACGTAGGATGGATCCAAAGAAATTTCCTAAAACCACCAAGATCCTTCAAACCACGTAGACAGAAACATTTCCGTTAGCAGCACAATAAGTCAAATTTAACTGAAGAAAAAAAAAAGATAAAAATTGCAAATTTTCATGTATTAAAGACTGCTTTACAAGTCATGCGGTGTAGTATTTCATGTCTTAAAAAGTCCTTTGTGGGTCTGTGCAGAGCAGCGAGAAGCCTAGTAAATTTGGATCTGAAGTTATAAAAAAAAAAATTCCCAAGGTGTGGAGCTCACTGTAGGCTGCTTCTAATTTCTGCCTAACATAATAGCTTAAGGCTAAATGTGACTAATGATGGAGGAAGCAAATCCTAAATTATACAGACTTCTAGTAAGGCATGAAAAATAAAACACAAAACAACCTGATTTCATCTGTATTTATCTGCATTTTTCTTTTCATTTTCACACTTTGATTTTCTTTTGGAGAAATATGGATGTTTAGCATTTCAATGCATATGTAACGATAAAACATGAGAGGCACCAATTAGTCATGCAACACTCTACAAACTGTCTTCCTTCCTGAAGAGGGTACTCCTGGAATTTCCCACACTTCCACAGGATGTGTACAAACATTTATACTGACTGGATAGTGTGGCTTGATTCTCTCTGGCAAACATGAGTGAAGTAGAGAGCAGTATGGTAAACTGCCAGTGTAGACAGATGCTGCTCCGCTATCTCTCACATAATGACTTTAGCCTCTTCCCCATCCTTCTCAGTTTTTCTGGTCTTTCTTCTCACCTCCTGCCCTGCAAATACAGTTAACTGCATGACCATCTGAGATGAATGGCTGTTAACAGCTGCCTCCTTTTTGATGGTTGCCTGTGAGAGCATGTAATTGCATTTGGCCTAGGGTGTACATGCACTCTTTAAACCAGTATCAGTGCCCATTGCATTCCACTGCAATGCAACTCAGGTAGAAACCGTATGAACGTAAAGGACTGAGAGAAGGTTATAGCACTGAGAACAAGAACACTGAAGGTATTATTTGAATACAATACCACTAAAAGAAATGGTTGCATTCGCTGTTTCAATGCTTTTGCTTGTAAACATGTCAGCTGTGTCGTCGTTTAGCTTCTATATTCAAATGAATGGATTCAAACACACACATGCATATAAAGCTAAATAAATGTGATCAGATCTAAAATAAAAAGCAGCAAAATAGCCAAGCGGACATGTTTCGCAAGAGTTAACTTAGCTGGTCCCAGTTGTTAGGGCTCAGAGAGGATAAGATCTGCTATGTTGGGATCTGATCCACTCCTGGATCAGATGCAGAATTCCAAAAATGCCCATCAACATGCCAAGATTCAGTGCTGAAGCCCCTCTGTTTTGTTGAACCATCCCATGTCTTTGCACAGTTATTATTATTATTTTTTAGTGTCTACAATTGAAAAGATATGAGTAACTCACATTCTTTTTCTCCTTAACATGTCTGAGTGCTCCATGGATAAGAAGGAGGAGGTTTGTAGAATTAGGTTTGAAGGTGATGGAAAATAAACTGGAGATTCCTCAAAACCACCAAAACATACATAATGTTCTCAGTGGCTTTCAGCTCCTGTAACCATCAGTTATTGTGACACGTCACGTCACGCTGTGTCTATTGTTACAATCTGGGGCCTCTCTGCTGTGTAAGACAAACCATCAGTCATGTAACAGCCAGTGAGGTGCAGCGTCTGCGTGAACCCCACAGTAAGACTGCAGAGACAAAGAAGACGCGACGTCTCACACAAGAGACTCAATAACAGACACTAACGCCTGTTGCGCTGCTTGTTCCTCATCACATTGTGACATGCCAGTACATTCATGAGCTGACAGACAGAGGGGTGAAAGCTGAGTAAGTAAATTAACAATGGCATGGCATTTGTTTAGACTCCACATGTACAACGCAGCATCCTGCAGGAGCAGCCTGACACCTAGTGGACGGACGGTACGAGCACATCTAGCTCCACAATATCGCCACACTCAGGGCCGAACAAGTGATTTCTAAGATAAACAAACACAAAAAAAAGTACACATGTGAGCAAAGCAGATAGTGTTTTGCTCTCTTGATCATTTCTAACTGATGCATTTAGTTTTTTTTTTCTTTTTTAATGCAGGCAAAGAGAATGCATGGAATGCAATGCTATGAAGGTCCAACAGATGGCAAAGTCTGTCCAGCTTCTGCTGTGATGCAGAGCTCTCTGGACACATATGTCATCCTCTAACAGCGCATGAGGAGGTGAAGCAGTGAATGAAGGGACCACATTTCCATTCTTGGGGTAAAACTAACAAGAGGACACGTCTTACAAATAATAACAAAAAAAGAAGAATGAATAAAAAGAAATACAACTTTTTAAAAAATTAAGTATTTTTTTCCCAACCAGTTTATAAGCCTATAGTAATTCATAAAATGAAAATATTTCATTTGAGTGCAACAGGCTGCACTGTCCCTTCCCTTTGGATCTGGAGTAAGTCTAAAGGACACTGTTGTAGCTGAGTGCTTAACTGCTTTCTGGTGACTTGAATGATGAGCTATAAACGGCAGACAAAGGGAGCGTGTATGAGAGTAAGAATGGAGGGGGGGTGGGCTCCCTCCATCCTTCCTGGTGGGAGGTTGGAGATGAGCTGCGCAGACCCGTCCGCTACCGACGCATCTTCCTGGCCTGCCCCCCTCCTCCCCTCCTCCCTCCCTCCCTCCCTCCTCCCCGTTGGTCTCTCTTTCCTCCTTTCCTGTCTGACACTAGTCTACCTGAAGGGAAGTGCACAAAGCCGATAAGGAAATCTGGCGTGTAGCCTGGGCCCCGCGCGTGCAATGCTGCGGTAAAAGAAAGAAAAAAAAAAAGAAAGAGAGAGATAGAGAACCGCTATCTGCGGTGCTTCCAGGGGATGTAGAGAGGGGACAGAGGCACCGCTCTCCCCGACGGACCGCGCCGTGTCTGCCCTGCTCTGCCCAGCCCGCCGCATCGCTCAGCGGCCTGCCGAGCACACAAGATGTCGACCAGAACGCCATTGCCCACCGTGAACGAGCGCGACACCGAGAATGTAAGTGTTGTTACCCAGAAAGCACAGCGGGACGCGGACGTGGGGATGGAACAACAGTGACCGGGTTTTTTTTTTCTTCCTTCCCCACCGCGCTGGTTAATGGCAGCTCTTCTGGAGGCTACTGTGTTGCAGAGCGACTCGACCAATGAGCACTCAGGTTTTTTGGGTTTTTTTTTTTTTCTTCTTCTTCTCCCCTTGTTGGGAATAAAAGCAGGAGCTCAGACCTTGAATAAAAGTGCGGCTTTGCTCGGGTTTGTCCCAGTTTCTGGGCACAGTAACGCACTGCGTCAGAGGTGCGTTGGCTTTAACGGCTTAAGCGAAAGCTTTAATGTCAGAATTGGGAATTAAAGCGTTATTTCCGACGCCTGTGACAACACCGTGTTGCTCCACGCGTGTATCCGGGGGTATTTTCTGGTCCACAACGTCAATATTTCGTTGAGGGTGGGGGAGGTTGTTGCCCTACTTTTCTATTGCAACGCTTTATTAGCATCGCAATGTGACATCCATCACCTATTGGGCCATGTAGCTGCACGGTCTGTAATGAGGAGGAGGGAGTTGTATTATTCTAACTCCACACACACACACACACACACATGCATTTATGAGCAGACATCACTTAATAGACAAGAGCCTTGTGTGTGATGGCATGTTTATGAACATCCAGTGTTTAACACAGAGCACAGCTTTATTTGAAGATAGGAGCCTCTGTATGTTTGCTGTCAGGCTGTGACACATACAGATTCCTCCGGTGTCTTCCTGGAAACAGGCTTCTTCTTATTACGCTGTTGTCACAGACAGGAAATGGTGGGGGATCAGCTTTTTAAAAGGTTAAAGATCTGAAAAGAAGGCATTGATTTTTTGGCTCTGTTTTCAAAGCAGATGCATCTGTATCACCATCATGAGAAAAACAAAAATCACATGGAAAAAAGAAAAAAATGCGTTTCCTTTCCGCTGAAGTTATAAAACCTGAGATAATCTAATTTGAGATAACTGTACCAACGTGCGGTGTTCAGTAATGCATATCTTTAGGGGGACTGCTAATGTAAATGTGTGGCTAATGCTGCTCTCGCTGCCATCGACTGCTGGTTGCTATTAAAGCTCCATCTCAGCATCACTGGCGGTAGCCTCGTGGGCCGGTCTGCTTCTGTGAGGCTCCAGCTCACAGCCCCAGGGCCCAGCAGCAGTTCAACTGCATTGCATAACAGAGAGATGAGTGGCTTTTAGTGCAGCAAAATAGAAGCAGCTCCCTTTTGGCTTTCTTATTCTATGTCTTTGTGCGGGCCTAATCAAGTGTGTGCTATGTTTTACGTTTGGCCTCCCCAAAGACATGATGGCATTGGTCGTGGTTAATGGATGGGCGAGTAAAACTTTGTGCATTAATCACGCACTACAGCTTGAAGTCACTTGCCTGTCCGGATATCCCTCAGCTAATCTGGAGACTTCAGAGCCAAGGTTTTTGTGTGCATGTGAGGATGAAGGAGGAACTGCACTGAAGCCAGTTGACTGTTTTGGTTCACGAGAAGCTAGTGTGACACCTGGACAGAATTTCCTCCAGTCTGTGTCACACCGTGACGCTGGGGAATGTGTGCTAGCAGCACCGAGGCGATGCACACCCTGCAGGGTGTAGCGTTTCCCCAGTGAAATGGGAGCAGGGGAACCTGGGAAACCAGACCAAGTTTTATTCTCTGGCTGGGTGTGGTGCTTAGGAGCAGAGGATCATGGGATCTCTGACCTGGACTGACATCAGCAGCTGGTGTAGAGGAGAGCGAGCTGACCAGAGGAGACTGCGCAAAGCCTGTGCCAGCGCTGCACTTACTTAATTCACCTTCACATGTACAATATCACAGAGACACTTGTTATCAGCTTGGCTGTGGAGCCAGCAACACTGTAGCTTGGTGCTGTGTGTTTTGTAGGTTTTCTCAGAAATTCATTTTAATGGGAGGTAACCGTATTCTGTTACTGACTCTTGCTTTGCTAAGGTCTTCAGTTTGAGAGTTTAGGATGTAAAAGAGGAGATGGAGCAACTTGATTCTCCCCCTGATAGTTCCCCGGTAAAAAAAAATGTACGCAACCTTAGACAACCTTAGTCAACCTTAGACCTTAGTCTTTTTTCTGTTAAAAACAATATAAAGAGAAGCTAAACAAAAAACATACATTTAAAAATGAAACCTCATAATTCCATGTGAGGTATGCAAAAGCAAAAGTTTGGCTATCCCAAAAGATTTGAGCCCTCAGATAACCTTCCCCAAAGCTGTTACACCTTTATTAGCTTGTGACAACTGTGGCTTGGCTTCACTTGATTGTTTCCATCCATCCATCCATCCATCCTTCCATCCATCCATTATCCTATTTATGGTCACAGGGTTACTTATTGTTAAGGAAGCAAATTCAGAAGCTTTAGAAATATACGACTACTCAACCATTGTCTCAACAATCTGCAGTCATGGCTCCAATAAAGAGCAGAAAGTTGAGAGAGTTGACATCTGCTAAAGAGAAGTCAAACAGCCATTCCTTTTACTTTGTAATGTAATTAAGAGATGACAGTTAACAGGAGTCATGGAGATCAAGTTGAAGATCTGGAAGACCAAGGATTTTTTTTTTCTTTTTTGAAAGAACTGCTTCTCAAATTCTTTAAAGGATAATCAGAAACTCTCTGTGGCCATGCACTCTCAGGAAGATTTATTAGATTTCAGAATGACACAGTGTTGTTGTAGTGTGCATCATAAGTTAGGAAGTAAACAAGCTTGATGGAGTTTGCAAACAACTTCTGTACAGGGCTGAATTATTTGGGGAAAATGACTGACTGGAAATGTTTTGACAAATATTTCAATATGATATTCATTTATCAAGCTCAGTATTCACTCTGCATTTGATTTCTAACATGGGTTGGATCTGTGTGGTAAACAGGAAAGTATGCTGTTTGTAGGCAGCAACTGTCCAGCTGAAAGCCATCATCACTGAAGTGTACAGTATGTGCTCAGTCATCCTACTTGACCACAAATCGGTGGTTGTGGAGTAAACCTCCATGCTTTTCAACTCCACCTCAACTCAAAATACTGGCAAGATAACTGAACTAAAAAATATGTGCAGGAGGGAATGGATTATCTTTTATCAAGAGGTCTGATGAGGTTTTAAAATCCATATTTCATCAATGTGTTGATATACAGCATGTCTTTAGCTCGGTAGTGGATGATAGAATCGGTCCTCTCCCCGTGTCTCTGTGATGCTCTTAGTATATTGTGTTACCATCACAAACGACTTAGCATCAACATCATCAGTAGTTTTGCACGCCTATTTACATTCACTTCACAGCGGTCTGCTTCTTTAAATGTTGGTAATGTTTCATGGTGTTGCCTCTTGTTGTGGTAACAGGATTGCAGCACTTTTTGCACAGCAGCCTTTTCTGCTGTACATCTCGCTGGCTAAACTCAAAATGCTTCCGCACAACAGACATCTGTCTTTTATTCACTCATGTTTCATCTGTGGTTTCAGATTGAACAGTAGCCATGTTTCTGAAGCATACAGTTAGAGGTTATTCTTCCCTACTTCTACATGTCTAGACTTTGGCCATTTTCCTTTGGTTGGTGCAACTTTTCATTAGGGGAGGTTTCCATCAAACAAGGACTGTGGCACAATGAGGACATTATGACTTTGCAAAACCAGTGAGTGCCTGTAAGCCTTCATCAGATGTGCTGCAAATGTATAATTGCAGCCTTTGTGATTGACTAATTATTTTTAAATAGTGGTCTCAATTTGAATTTTAATTATTATTCAGCTCTACTTCAATGGACCGGTGAAGTTAAAATGGACCTTTTTGGCCACAGTGATCAAAGGCATGTTTGAGGTGCAGAACCTTCAAAAAAAAAACAAAAAAAAAAAACCTTCAGCCACTAAGCAAACAGGAGGATTAATCACAGTTGAAGCTGATGTTGAAGCCAGTGACATGAATTTCTCTGCGAGAAGAAAGGATTCGCAAGCACCCGGCCATCTGTGAAAGTGGCTTTGACAAGATAATCATCCTGAAAACACCTAAATATCCACAAACTTCAGTGGCATTTGCTGTATGTTTTACTTTAAACTTACAATCTCCCAAACCAATCCATGGTGAAGATCAGACCTCGGAGCAGAAACTGTCTGTGAAAATCTGTGAAATGAAATATGAAAGGTGCTGGCTACAAAAAGCACTTACAAGCTGTGATAATAAATACTGGCCATACAGGGTCAGCTTTTTTTCTTCTTTGGGCCATTTCCCTTTTTTGTTATTTGTAATCTGTAAATGATGAAAAAAAGTAATCCTGCTTCAAAAGTACCTTAAACATTATCACATCAACTTTATATTTTCTGAAAATCAAGTTATCTTTTATTTGATTAGCTCTCTCCTGTAACAAATTTTGAACCTTTGCATGCAGCTGTTTGTATTCAGGCTTCAAAGATCCAGACTTGATCTTATTTACTGAATTAATCTTTTGCATACAAAGTGAATATTCTAGTTTTGGCACTAAAAGTGCATGACGGTTTGGGTGACTTGTAGCATTTGAATTTATGTAAATCAAAGTTCCAGGCAGGCAGTGATCATGTTACTGATCTCTTGATTTGGGACTTTCCTGCAGCACTCGTCAGTGGATGGCTTTGTTGAGCCCCCGGCTCCACCAACGAAGTCTGCGAGTCGTCACAGCCTCCCAAGATGTCGCAACTCTTTCACCTCCACAGACGAGCAGCCGCACATTGGCAACTATCGACTCCTCAAGACCATTGGCAAGGGAAACTTTGCCAAAGTGAAGCTGGCACGACACATCTTGACTGGAAGAGAGGTGAGGACACCTTTTTATCTCTATTTTGTAAATCACAGATATATAAAAGATACACACTCTATTAAGTTTAAAGGCTTATCTGTTAGGACATAAAAGGATTCCTCTGTCTCTTACCAGGTTTTCAAATTGGGTCAATGCAACTTCAGAAAAACAATACCACATGCTATATTATTTTGTGTCATTATTTATCAAAACTAAGCCACAAAGTAGAAGCAGCGCGTGAAAAGCTAAATGCGCCCCATAATTCAGTAGCTCCACCTCCAGCAGCAAAAACTGGAAGTAATCATTTTAAATATGCCGATTTCAGTGCCTCACATCAGTGTGAAATAATTTTGGCCTAATGTTCTTTACAAGTACTTTTGCAGGTATTCTTTTCTGCACAACTCTTTTAAAGTCCTACGACAGCCTTTCAGTTGAGTTGAGGTTCGGAACTTTAGACCATAGTCCCTTGATTATTTTCTTTTACAGCTATTCTGCTGAGGAGTTGTTGGTGCGCTGGGGATCATTGTCCTGGATTTGTTTTTTGTTTGTTTTTTTTCTTTTTTTTTCTCAAACGTGGCTCTGTGCATTATGGCTAAATAGCTCAACCTTCTGTCCAATGAGCTTTGCTCAAGAGGTCTTGTGGTTTGCATGGTCTGATCTTCAGGATGATCTGGCTGGGATGTGCATTCCTGGGAAGACTGGAAGCTGTTCTGAATGTTTTGCTTGGAAATGGTCTCTAAAACTCTCTTGGATTCATAGGCAGCAACAGTTGCTTCTCTAAGATCATTGTCAATGTTTTCCCCCTTACATTGTATTATCACTCACCTTAACCGTTCAGAGCAGGAAGCAGGAACCTCTGCTTTTATAGTGGTGGTCACATTTGGTAATGATCCATTAATTGACTGGATTTGATTAGGAACAGCGAGCTGCTACTAAGGGGATGTTTATTTTTGTTGTTTCATCATTGTTTCTACATTTGGACTGTATGACACATAAATAATGATGCAGTGAAATATGTAATCTGTTGTTGTTTATCTGCCATTGTATTTAATTAATTATAGCCTGTAATTAAATTGTATTCACATCCAAAGTGGAGAAAAGGTTTATGAATTAGATCTCTTTAAAAAGAATCCTCTTTCTGAGTCTCTCATGTAATTGGACAATCAATTCATATGCTCTTCATCAATGTATCAGATAAAAAATATGGTGCTGTAAGCTCAAAAATAGAAAGAATTAGACTTGAAAACATAAAAAAAAACATTAAAAGAAAACAAATGGAAAGCTAGAGCACTTCTGGAACAACAATTAAAAAAAAATGAAGCTTAGATTGACCTCAGTCTGAACAAAGAGAAGAAAATGGTGTAGAAGGACAATAGCTCACAAATTCATAACAAACATCTTCCAGTATTAGTTGATGAGGTGACAGAAGGCAGGATCAGATGAGTTTTGAAGTGAATATACTGTCTGCTCAGATTCAGGCAAACAGAAAAGCTGACTGTATTGCACTTCATCATACAGATGGAAAGTGGTCCAAAACTGAAAGCAATTCGGGAATCTTTGGAGGTGAAGAAGGGAAATATTCTACAAGTTATTCAACTGATGTCTGATTAAGTTACATTTCATATAATAAAGACAAACCTAAAGACCCATAAGCAAGACCATGTGCAAACAGGCTATTTATATTTGACATGATAAAGAGAGTTTTCTGGCCTGTTTAGACCGTTAAGACAATGAATGACACGAGAGCACTGCACTTCACCATGCTGGTTTATTTAGTTAGGTCTCTTTCACGCACACACAGACAGTCATATGGTCCTGACCTGTCATAGTGACAGACACCCTGCTCTGGTGTGTTGGTAATTGAAGCTCCTGTTTCCAGGACCTGCAATACTCACTGACACCTCTAATCTCTCTCAAAGGTCCCCTCGTGTCTGTGTCTCAGCCACTCGCATGCCTTAATCCTCTAAGATGCATAAAAAACAAGTTTATATCAGAGTATTGAGAGCATAAATGTTCTCTCAGGTCTAGCCAGTGGGAGTTCGATCCATTTCGCGCCTCTTAATGCTAATGTGAAATGAGTAGATAGAGTATGCTGTACACATTGCTGGCAGAAAAGGTCAGATGCAGTTTTGTGTGCCTTTGTGAGCCTTTGCTGGCTCATCAGAATGCAAAGACATGTACCAGAGTTTGAGACATAGCAAGTGGAAAGAACATAACCTGCAAAAGTTGATGGGATCACAGCATGGCCCTAGCAGGTCTCTTACCAGCATGGACTTTCCAAATAGCTGTAATAAGTAAAGGTTTAACTCTGTCAAAAGACATCAGAAGCTCTGTGAATGAAAAATGAGTTCAGGAAAACCACTTTCAGACACTTTCAGGTGACCGAGTGTCCTCTGATCTGCTGAAGATGTTGATGTTGACTGCAGGACACACATAAGACACAATCATGCTCAGCTGCCCTGACAGTCACCCCGTAATAAGTGCTCTTGACATGGAGAGGAGGTCACTACATTCCTTGACCTTCAGGTTCCACATTTTTCTTTTGGAAAAATGTGTCTTTTTGTCATACTTCAAATTTGCCGTTGCATCAGATATTCAATCAGTTGTTTATCTATGTGTGCTTCAGTCCTGTTGGGGGTCTACAGAGGCCACCTATAAACTTCAGGGTTCAAATAACCTCACTCAGATTTTTTTTTTTTTTATCTGTTACACAGACATATGAAATTCATACGTGGAAATAAATTAGATATGAAATGTATATACGCATTTAGGGCCCAATCTTCGGCCAGATTTGCTAAAGCCACTATTTAGGGAAAGCGTGTAGCGGAAGAGGCGTTACCCCGAAAGAAATGCAATCTTCCACCCTTGCTATATCCGCTATCCCACCTGCGCTACCCGCTGCATTATGCATAGGAGTGGTTAGGGCGTGTCCCTTGTTAAACCAATCAGTGTGTCAGCAGCCATTGCCTTTAAGAGCAGGTTGCGCTACGCGCAATCCGCTTTCCCAAACCCGTCATGGAGCATCTTTTCTCATTCAGTTCGGAGCAGCTTCTTGTGTGCAACCCATCTGAGACTGTTGTAGAGCTTCCTCCTCTTCCTTCCTTTCTCCTCCTCCTCCGCACTGAGATGTGTCAATGTCCACTCGCCTCCGTTCACTCACAGTGACCAGCCTATCACACTTTGGTCGGTTGGCTACAGCTCATAGACGCAGGAAATGAAAAAAAAAAAAAAAAAAAAAACAGGCATGGCCAGCGGTAGCAGAGAAATTGGGAAAAACTTTTTTTAATCGCCAGTGTGGGAGCATTTTGGTTTTGCTGTTGAATACACCAGCGAGGGAGTGAAAACAGTTAACAGAAACTTCATAATCTGTGGGCCCTGATCTTCCGCCAAACCTCCTAAAGCCGCTATTAAAGCGATAGCGGGTAGCGGGAGAGGCGTTCCCCTGCAAAGAACGCAATTTTCCTTCGCGGGTTTACCTCCCTAAACCCGTGATCTTACCTGCGTAAGACCCATTTTTTACCAGTTGTGCATCTTGGCACATCTGACGTGCTTTTTAAAATACTGCAGAACGAATCGTTGGATGCGCATTTAAAGATCACAAACAATTAATGTTCCTGTCCCTCGACCACCAACAGTTTCAGACATATCGGAAATAAATTCCCGCATCCAACCTTTTACCAGCTTGACACCAGAGACAAAGATCTATTTGGTTTCCTCCACAGCAGACATCTGAATGAGATCATGCCACAGCTGTACAGACTGACGTGTCTGGCTGTGACAATTCCAACATCCACCACAACTGCTAAACCAGACATCCTCTGACCTCAAGAGAATAAAAACGTATGCAAGTAATACTGTGATGCGTAATCGAGAGGTAGAGCCGTCTGTACACGTCCACATCTGACCAGGTGGACGCACATTTATTCCATCTGGACGCGCTCTTTTACGCGCTGACATGCAAGTTGCGCTTTCCGCAAACTCGGTGCTGGTGACCAGGTGACCAGGTGGATGAGCATTGACGTCATTTGGAAACGCTTCTCATAAGAGCTGACATGGGTTGCGGGTGGTCAGACTACCCGCTATGCTTTTTCCTAAACCTGCAATGGCAAGATACCGAGTTTGAGGAAAGGGCAAAAGACACGCCCATTGCCACAACGACAATGTGAGTAGGAGAGTCAGCAAAATGGGTAGCGGCTATAGTGGACAGAAGATTGGATTAGCGGTTAGCGGAGGTTCCTATACACGCAATTTGAGGGTAGCGGCTAGTGGTAACAGGTAAGGGAAAGTGTACGATCGGGGCCTTCATCTGTCACTTTAGCAGACATTTTGGATTTTTTCTGTGAATGCAAGTCAGGTGTCTTTGCAAATATGATGGTGGTAAGAGACGTAAACACAAGCGGACAGGCTCTGCTTTTTTTCTCAACTTTGAAATGAGCTGCTCTATGCTGACCTACCCGAATGCTTCAGAAAGCCATGACTTGGATAACGTTACGTTGTCTCATTCACAGCTTCAACAATAATGAAGCCGACTTCGATTCAGATCAGCTTTTCTTGCTTTCATTAGCACTGAACAGTTACTCTTGTCACTGATTAAACTGATTGTTTTATCAATTCATTAGTCCGTATTAGTTAAGAAAATATTTTTAAAAAATTGTGTCATGACTTTATTAAAGGAAACACATATTATTAAAATGACTTATTCTGTACTTTAGAGTATTTGGGTGTCAAGGGTTGCGTTAACTCTTGTGGTTCAGTACTATTGTTCTGGACCAAAGGATAAACTGGTACTAGTGGCCTTTATTGACAGTAAGAGAGAGAAGGGGGAGGACATGCAGCAAAGGGTGGCACAGGCTGGGAGCTGAACCCGTGACCTGCTGCGTTGAGGACTGTAGCCTCTGTACAGGGGCCGGTTGCCCTAACCACTGCATCACCGGGCAGCCCAACTGATACATTCTAGTCCAGTTTGCTTGCAGGAAGGATTTGTTTGAGGTTCACATTGGGCTTTCATCATCGAATGGACCAAAAAGCATGACAGATGAAAAAGTTACAAGCTGTTTATTTGATGCAGACCAAGGTTCACTTTGCAAGGTTCATGCATGTCCAAGGTAACTGCACAAATGGTGCAGCTGCACCAAATTTATCTTTAAGTGAACCAAACATGCCAAGTATGAATGCAGCTCGAGCGACCAATACAAAGACTGACACAACACAACCGTGTGAGTTCGGCTGGGGCTGCCTAAGTCTGAAAAGATGTAATTTGGCGAGCAGTTTAGATCTGCAAGGTAATGTGACATTACAGAGCCAAATCAGAGTAGAATAGAGATGTCCCGATCCAGCATTTTGAACTTCCGATCCGATACCGATATTTATTTGCACTTCCGATCCGATTCCGATATCTGCCGATACCGATACCGGCCTATCTGAGCATGTATTAAAGTTTTAAGTCATTTAACCAACTTACTTTGTTGTCAGACTCATGCTGAATAGGGTTTTACTCCTGATAATAACTAGCCAGCTGAATTAGGTGCATTTGAATAATACACATTGGTTGGTAACCAGAAACGGACCTATTTATTTAACAAATCAACACAAAATAGACAAAATGATAAATAACAAACAGAAATGGCATCAGTAAACCACGGCTTTACAAGCCATAAGTGCAGATAATATTGTTAATTGTATTAAGCAAACACAACCTGAGTTTAACCGTCTATTAACAGCATTAGTACCTGTGCTTTGACACTGTTCAGTGGCAGTTTGTCACGATTCCCAAACGTCCCAAACGGGGGGTGGGGGGGTGGGGTGGAGGAGCTCGAGTTGTCTCGCGCGGGGGGCGGGATGTTTGTGGCTGTGCACTGTGCCCGACAGAGAGAGAGCAGTGTTGCCAACTTAGCGACTTTGTCGCTATATCTAGTGACTTTCCAGACCCCCCCCCTAGCGACTTAATTTGTAAAAAGCGACTAGCGACAAATCTAGCGACTTTTTCTGGTGATTTAGCGACTCACTGGCACTCAAACCGCTAGGTTTGAAGCCAGCACTTGGCCGCTGATGGCTGCTGTCTGCCTCGCGAGCCGCGCTTCTCTATCTTTCTCTCTCCCTGTCGGGCACAGTGCACAGCCACAAACACCCCGCCCCCCGCGCGAGACAACTCGAGCTCCTCCTGAAGGTGTGCTGGAAAATGCGGACCGGATATTAGGGAAACACAGAGCAAGACCTGGAATGGGTTATCTGAATAATGCGCTGCGCAGTGCGCTGGAAAACCCGGAACGGATTTTGGAAAAAAACTGGATCGGAGTCTGGATCGGCATTTTTAGGGCTTGCCGATCCGATACCGATCCGCATTTTTTGCTCATATCGGTGGCCGATCCGATACGAATATCGGATCGGGACACCTCTAGAGTAGAATTGTCCAGCCTTCCCATCTTTATCTTCACCCAACTTCATATCATACTGAATTTGCTCTACCTTAAAACTGGCAAACTTGTAACACTGATTTCTAAGTGGGCACAGCCTGCGAAGGAGGAGGCTGGGATGCAGTTGAGGTGCTCACTCCACCCACTAAAACTGGCTGCTATGAAAAGACTATTCATTGATACTTCAGAAAGGAATAGAAATACGTGGCACCTTCTTGGGAGCAAAGCATTTTTTTTTTCCATTTTCCAAATTAATTAAATGTTTATTCTGTTTGTCGAGTGATTTGTTAATCTGTCAGTCTGCTGCACCGCTCAAAAATGTGAACACATTTGCTCATTCAGTATGATTGTTAAGGTGTGTCCAAACCTTTGACAGGTACTAGATTTAAATTTTCTGGTGATTGGCTTAATGACCAGTCATTTAAGATCTCTGACTGATCTATGCAATGCTAACTCCTGATTTTCAAAAGCTCTGTGTGCATAAATACACTTCAGAGGAGAAATTTATTGAACAAAGCAACAGTAAATACAGCTGTGGCAGATGAAGTTGGCTGCACACAAGTTCCAGAGTGCCTTTTAAAACAGGAAAAAGTCCACATATGCATACTTGCTTATGTACAAATTTGTGAACATACACCCAAGCAAGACAATCTGTTGGCAAGCAACAAATCAGTCTCAAATTGGAGTTGATAGGATATTTAGATACCATAAAATACAGTAAAATTAAAGTGAGGAAGCAAAAATCATGAGAAGGTTAGTTTATAGCTGAGTTTTTAGTACCGGTAGTTGTTTGAAACAAAGGTCCAGTTGATCTGAGAAAAGAGAAATGTTATTCCAAAGTTTAAAAGGAACAATCTCAGTATTTATACACTTTAGTGTAGGTTCCAGTACATTTTATATATTGTAACACTGTAATATTGATTTCAAACACAGCAACCCATCCTGCTCCCGTGCTTCCTAACAGCAAGGTTTTTCTTCTCTTTCTATCAATATGACATATACTGTACTAAAATAGTTCCCTTGAGCACAAGAGATCATGGCCCTGTGGTTGGTGAAAAGAGAAAGCAGAGGCAAATCAAAGTGTAGAGGAACATGTAAACTGCTTCAACACATGTGGTGCTGTGACTAATTCTTCCCTCCCCATCATTTTTCTGAATATTCATATGTTTAATATACACGCATGATCACAAGACCTGCATACGGTGAGGAGCATATGGCCACTGTGTTACAAATGCGCTGAATAATTAACAGTGATGCACACTGCCCTTCTGTTGCTGTGGAGTTGAATTATTCACCCTCAAATCCATTAGTGATCACACGCACGCGCCCACGTGCACTCGAACATTAGATGTCATGCCGTCCATGTGACTGTAAAGTCAAACAAAAGGGAATTATCCGCACAATGTACTGTTGTGGAAATGTAAGACATACCTGAAGAATGTAATAAGAATTTTAAGTTCGTGCAGTACAGACAGTGACACACAAACTCTAATACCTGTATGTGCGCATTGACAAACCTGCATACGTTCATCCATGACAAGAGGAAGCAGAAAGGAAAGAAGGATCTGTCTGTGCACCTGCCCACCGAAGACATGCTGCAAATAGACGCCACCTGCACACTGTTTCTTCATGCTGTGAGCCTCTCTTCAGTCTTATTTCTCTTCTCTCCCTGTGAGGTTGTGTTCTTTTCACCACTAGTAGATTGGAGTCATTATGGTTCACAGCTTCTGGCTATGGATGAAATTATAACTTACACTGTAGGTCGTGGGGAAACCCTCTCCAGGATGAATAAAATGCATTCTCTCCATCACCATGACTCAGCATTTGCTTGCTGGCTCTCCCCTTAACAGGCTGCTGGGGATTAAAGCAAGGGTCTGTATCCACTGGCGCATTGTTGTTAAACTCTCGTGAGGCCTAAGTGACATTATTATTGTCATAATAATTGCAATCATAGCTGATATGATATGATTGATGTTGAAAGGCAGTTCCCCCTCTTTCAGTTAAGCATACAAACTGGTAAGAAACTGCAGATACCTCAACAGTAAATGCAATTGAGATAAATGCTTATAATTGATGAGGAAAGCAAGAAGAAAAAGGAAACTGTAGTGGAAGTCTCCTGACACAGCTCAAGAATGAAATGCCAACAAAAAACTGTTTTGATTGTTGTTTTTTTGCAGTTTGAAGCCTGATTTTTGACTTCTGATCAAAATAATTTCTTATCCTGAATTTTATTTGATGGCAGAGAGGATGAAGAATGTGTGGACTTCAGTAATTGCTAAATTGTAAAATCACTTAGCTTCTTGATTTATTTGAGCAGCTGACAAGAAAGATGGGGAGAGAGCTACGGTTATTGTGATTTAATAATTTTCAACTTTTTGTGATATCTCACTGCATTCAAATCCCCTCCACTCAATGAAGTGTTTATCCTATGCTGATGTCAGATTTAAACCTCTGCAAAGTCTTTTACTAAAGCTGTTTTCACATTCCCCTACATGAAGAAGCTGCAAATCCAATTACAAATACAACCACCAGATCCAAAGGTAGCTCCTTGTTTTTCACAATCTGGGGACCCGGCAGATATCATCTGTATCTTCCGCTCGCTTCACACCAGCTGGATGGTGTGTGTGTTGCTCTGTCACGCCAGTGTGTGTGCGTTTTTGTTGCAGCTACTGCCTGCACAATATTGTGCCTCTGGTAAAGGCTATAACCGGATGCATTGATCAGTTGTGACCAGATCAGTCAAGTGACATTTTTTTTTAAAACCTACATTCAAAGATGGAGAGAGAAACTGTTGAAAAACTGCCATTTATTTCTGTCATCATACTGTTGTGAACAGTATATTATTGTCTACATTATGTAAATATGAGAAGCAGTATTTGTTGGTTCTGTGTATTCTGGTGCAAATTACTTCCCCAATGTTGATAAAATAAGGTTCCACATTGAGCTTCTAGATGACAAACAGCTGCAATTCTGTTGGAGTGAAAAGTCTCTTGTGAAATGGGTCTCCTCCTGTTCTGTCATTTACATTAGTAAAAAATGTGCCCAACCAATCGCAAAAGGGGCTTTGACGTGCTTTATGCAATGACTCATATAGAAGCTTACGTCCTTCGTTTCTCTGATTGGTTGTATACCTCTCCACTGGCGCTGGAGAGGCATACAATTTCATTGTCCGTTTGTACTACCCTCAGAGTCCACAAGACCAAGCTAATTATTTGTATCAAAGAAGAAAAGAATTTCGATGGGTTGGCCAGGCCAATGAAGACCACTGAGAGCAACAATCAGTATTTCAGTGCCTCCATTGTAACCATTGAATAAATAGTATTGAAGTAACTTTCTCTTCCATGCACTGGTGAATAATAATGCCCACTATTTTACTTTACATATGGACTGTTTGTCAAACATGAAACCAAAGTCCAGTCAAACAAGGTTGATCGGCCCAGACTACAAACAAAATTAAAAATTAAATTCCCTTTACTTGCATAAAGCTGGTTCACAACAAAGTCATTTCAATGCACTTTACACCGAGCACTCAAATGTTTACAAAAATAAATTGATTATTATCCAGTTAAAATCCAAATTATATTCCAAATTAATTCCAAATTATATTCCAATTCGGTACAATACACTATAGTTCATGCATGATCCAGTTCATTCCAATTCATAATCTAGTCTATTTCAATTTAAACTGGGATTATTCCAGTTGAGCCCAGAAATCAAATTTCAAGTAATACCAAGTCTTAAAAAGCAAAAATCCTTCTCCTTTTGCTGAAATACTCTGCATGCTTATATTAAAAGACTTCTGTTTATTGATATTACCTTTTCCACTGTCAGTTATAAAGTACAAAAGAAACACAAGTAATGTTCAAAGTTGTCAGGTGTCTTAGAAGTCTCAGGGGGCCTTTGAAGACTATAACGCTTTCTGAGACAGTAACTCGACTACTATTATTCTTAATGCAGAGCTTATCCTCATTGCATGATTAAAAAAATAAAATTAAAAAAAAAACTACTGCAGAGTTCCTTTTCCGGCACACCACTGACAAACAGTGAAGAGTAATATGATATATTGACACTTTTCAAAAGAGCACAGTGTTGTCAAGAATCCACAGATTGGTTGTTGCAGGTCTTTCCTCCTTTAGGTTCCACAAAATTAATGCAAAAATAGGAGGAAACCAGTTACAAATTGAGGGAAACTTTATTAAATAAGCCTCTCCTGGCACTGTTCCCTGAACCACTGCCCCACCTCTCCCTCTATCCTGAGAAGAAACCACACACCACCACACTGGAATTGATAATAATTCAGACATTTTTAAGTATACGCAATAAAATAACACTAAAAGTGATGCTGTTTTGGACAGTATAAATGGGTTGGATGTATTTCCTATGTGTTTTAGTGTAATCGCATTATATTTTGAGAGGGCTGTATATCAGCATAATGTAAGGGCTAACTGGTGACTCTGCAGTATAGCTCAGCTAGTGGTTTTCTAAAAGCTGCTGAGCTCTCAGAAAGTGAGGAGAGTGCGTCTGTTTCGGTGTGCACTTTGGGGGTGATTATTGAGATGGATGGCCCAGCCTGCAGCCAACAGTTGATTGCTAACCTGCATAGTCATATATACCAACACTGACCTAAGTAGCACTCATGTACAGTTTACGTAAACTGTTCTGTCAGCCTGCTTTATGTACGCCCCTTCTGTTTCACTCACTATATAAGACCAGAAAAGAATCCTGCTTTTTATCCTAAATAAAATCCAAAAAAAAAACCCCCAAAAAAACCTCAGCTTGTTGCAAATTACTGAACAGAGCATCGTCAAGGTGTGTTCAGAATGAACAGAGAGCCACCTTATGACAGAACAGTATAATCATGGGGATGAGTTATCGAAACAAAGACTTTCACTTAGAAAATCACAAATACTTAACTAGAATCTGTTTGGATGTCTTGCTGATCTTTTTGTTTCTTCTTCTGTCTCTTGCCCCTCCCATCCTTTTCATTTTGTGTCTTCCTGTCTTTACTTTTTCCAGGTGGCGGTGAAGATAATAGACAAAACCCAGCTGAATCCAACCAGTCTACAGAAGGTGAGTTGGTGTTTTATGGCCAGATGGTAACACTAATGTCCTGGTTAGTGTTCATGTCTTTTCCATTAGTCATTCCTGGGTTCCTGCCACATTGTTTCTTTGCTCTTTGAACTCAGGATGTGCTGTTTTATATAATGTAATCAAATGTAGTCAAGGGAGACCGCAAGGCTTTTTATCTTTACTCCAACTGCCCCTTTTTTCATTCTTGAGTCTTCTGGTTTGTGGTGAAGAGCAGATGAAAATAAGCTTACCGCACTGGTTGTCACTTGCTCTTCTTTAGCAGTCATTATCATTTAGAACGAAGGATTTGGACCGTTTCCTGATTACTGTATCCTAGTCTTGATCTTTTTTGCTGATTAAATGCAAACACTCACAAATTATACATGCACATATTGTATAATCCTCCTAGTGGAAAGAAAGCAGTCGCTGCTACAGTATGAGACAGCATCACCTACTGTGAGTCTAAAAATAAATCACATGTGCGGCTGACCGATGTGAATTCTTTTCATTGTTGTGACATTGTTGTAGAGTGGCTCTCCTCTCACTTCTCTTCTTCCCTTTCACTGGTTTGTAAAAGATTAACCTATGACTACCGTTATTGGATTTCTCTGTGTTCGCTTCTAAATAACAATTTTGAGGAAAAATAAGCGACTACAACTTTTAATGGCAAAAAATGTACTTTGCTTTTGTCTGAATGAACCGTGCAGCAGAACTGTAAAGGGCTAATGTGAGAATAGATTTTAATCACAGCTGTATTTGTAGATCTGTGAAACAAGCCACTTTATAGTTTGACGGGACATTTCCAACACCATTATGTTCCCGACATTGTTCTGCACAAGTAAAACACATGTGTAATTGGCTTGGATCTTAATGGGATCTGAATGCGGTTCTTTGCCGATTAAAGCGGAGACACTATGAGGATACGAAGCTCTGTGTTCCTTCTAATCTGACTGTGATGGATTTCATTGTGTGAGCTCTTTTGTTTTACCGTCCATTGTGTGATTTCTAATCAGCACACAAAGTGGGGCAATGAACATTGAGAGGCATTTGTGTCTGTAGATGTGTGTATGTGTGTGTGTATCTGCATACAAAGCAACTGTGACTTCATCAGTTTGGGAATTGTCAAGGTTGTGAGTGGTTTGGTGTCCCGTGGGTTGTGTTGTCTGCTGCCTGCCTGGCAATGAAATTTACAGGGCAGATGTATCATGTGGGCCTGCAGGCCAATCAGGATGTCTGTGATCAATTATTCAGTGGGCCTTTCATATGTCAGCTGCAGTGAACCTGAGTAGCTCAACATATAGAGAACTGAGATGAGCTGCTATTGGTGTAATAGCATGTCTTAATATTGATGCACGTCTGCAAATAAGTTACTTTACATTTGTTTGCATGACTTATAGACACTTGTTTGTATGTCTATGCATCATGAATATTATACATGTTTTTTGATGTCTTCTGTGTAGTTTATCACAGTATACAGATATGCCATCTGCAATGCAGAAGCTTGACTTGTAATGCGGCAGTCATCTCTTGGGTTGAATCGATTGTCTTACTGACTCCCCTATGCTATACTTGTGAAAGCTTTGCATGGGATACATTAAAGGGAAGCTCTACCTTCATGCAAGTTCTGCTTAGTTAACCCTTATGACCTTAGAGTATCCAAATAAAAGCTGAAAAAAAAAAACCCAGCAGCATTTCTTTCCTGTAGTGTATATTGTCATCCGCTTATTGGCCATTGGTTTTCATTTGAATAGGTAAAATGTTTCGGTGCTTCTTGTGAACTTAAATTGTGTTTTGATTTTTTTAAATCATTTTAATGGAATCCGTAATGCTCTATCTATGCTGTTGTGTATTTTACACAACAGCATTTAAAATATGAGTTTCTCTCTGCCCTTAACCAGCCTTCCCCAAACTGAAAACAAACCAGGATACACAGGCACATACACCAATTACTATTAAAACAAAAATGTGCATTTCTACAAACATGGATGCATTTATTAGGCGTGACCAATGCGAAGCATTGAACCACAGCCTATTACTATTCGACATATTTATTAGAATTACAGTATCAGATATATATTAGATATCTAGATTATGTCCAAAGCTACTTATCTCAGATGACCTATCCAGTTTACTGCTGTTTACTGCTGTTAACTGCTGTTTACTGCGGTCAACTCCGATCTTATGCTTTTCTTGCACACATCAGCTATTTCGGTTCATTTTGTTTGAGGCATTCTTCTCATTTTGAAGTCTAGACTGAATTTCACTGCAATCCTTAAGGCTGTTTGGGCTGCTCCACTCGCTGTGTTCCCAGGGTGACCTTTATGATGGGAGAGCACCAACAGAAGGATTTAATATTAAAGAGGCTGTACATGAACATCTGCATTTACATTACTGACATGTGATGAAAGTTATAAACCACCAAAAACATTTATTTTTACATCCCCTGAAGTTGGAAAGTGTACATTAAAGTAATAATGTAAAAACATTCAACTGTTTGATCTTTTTCTCCATCTCTTGCTCTTGACTTGAAGTTGATGAGACATTTTCGATTCAGGGTAAATCTGGCAAAGGATTGCGGCATCAGTGCAGCAGCAGATTTATAGAACTGCGTTTTTATTTGGGATTCTGTTTGTGTGGGCGAGCAATGTCTCAATTCGGCCGCATCACTCCTCCACTCGCTGTTGACGGTTACTCTTTCATGTTAGCCCGTCAAAATGCCACTGATCCCTCTTTTTGTGGTCTCAGAGGAGGCAGGCTGTGGGTACACCATCTGGCACTGTAGGCACAGCCAGCATTCTGGCACATCCTGTACGGTGACATTCATGCAGCCATGTACACACACGTGCTCACAAAGCTGGATGACACATGCAAACATACAGTGGAGATACTTTGGTTCATGTGGACATGACAGGACCTTAGTTTACAGCTTTGGGACCATTTCACATACATGCACACATACCTCTACTTGTGTGTGGCTATTACTTCACTCGTGTACACAAACGAGCATCCGCAAAAGCAGTTTATCATGGTTCAGATGACAGATACAAAATAAATATCATGATTTTATCAGTTCTTTTCTTAAGCTCATCCTGAATGGGTCATGAGTTTAGAATTAACCTCTAGCTTGACTCTTTATGGGTCATGGACCCTGCTGTGACTGTGGTGGTTTCAGTCCAACAGGAAATGAGATCAGCTGAGCTTCCAAAGCACCGCCTTTGACCCACCACAGGAAATGCATCACATGTCAGCTGTGGTCAGGGATGTTGATGTTGTCATGGTTTTTAGGCGATTTAGCCCTAAAATAGGCCTCTCAGTTAATCCCTTCTCCCACTAAACAAACACTGCACTCATCTCATCACCCACACCACTCTCGTCGCCTTCTAATCTGTTTATAAGTTGCTTCTTTTTACTGCTTCGACAACATCAACAGAATACTAAAGCGACAGAAAGGCTGGCAATTTCTTGAATTAAAAAAAAGCAAAAAACAAATTCTGGCTTTCTTTCAGCCTGATATCTGATAATATTCAGCAATGTTTCTATGTTTTAATGCAGTCAGAGAGCTTCAGAACAACAGTCTGCATTTCTGCAAAAAAGTTGCAAAAAGCCCACCATGGGGTCAAGCTCTCATAATGGCTGTTGTTTATGTCTGCCCTTCCCCTGCCACTCTACATTAGCTGAAATGCTGCCGAGCCCATGGGCTAGAGAAGCTTTGGTCTTGTTCAGATGAGTGGAATGTGATTAGACAAACAACGCTGTTGTCTGAGGTGAACTGTAGTACAAATCAAATGTTAAAGCTACCAAGATGTGCAGGGACTACTTGATGATATTTTAAGCGCCACTGCACTTGAATGAGTTAAAATGAGAGAAATATACTTTCTCTTAGCATTGTTGGTAATGGAGAACAAGTATTTGCTGAAGCAGAGAGAGAATTGGGGGACAAAGAGATGAGCTACTTCTTGTTGGGGGTTATTTTCAGCGACTCAGCAGTCAAGGACGGGATAGGACAGTTGGGCTGAATGTCAGTGACATTTTCAGACTGCCCATGAGTTTGTCTCTGTGTCTTGGGCTGCCTTTCTTTGACAAACAGCAAGCAGTGGTTATTTACCGATATTTTTTTGAAGTTCTATTTGTACACATGACGTCATACATAAGCGCACCCATTAGAGGACTGAGGGCTTGCAGGCCTCTCATCCTATCAATAATCTCCATGTTGAATGAACAGCTGTGCTGCTGTGACTGAAATAGTCCTGCCTGTCCCTGTAAGTGTCCCCCGTCAGATATCTGCTGTTCTCTTTCTTCTGCGTGTGGACGCTGTTGTAATTAAGGCTAGTTTGGGAGTCTGGGTGCCTCTGGGGGGCTGGAAATAGGTCACTGGCACAGACTGCTGAGATCCTGGCGCATCGGAATCTGTCTGTCCTTGTGTGTGAGGCACAGTTTGTTTTTTGTTACTATTCTTGTAATCATTTTGTTTACTCACTGTCAGAGTTGATCAGCACAAATGACCATTTTAAACTCAGATGTTATCATTAAGCAAAAAAAAACTTTGGTCCAATTATTTACAGTAGACCCTACGAGACACCTTTCAAGTGACTCTCTGCCATGCTGTGACTCCCCTTTGTCCTTGTAGATATTATTGATAATAATAGCAGACTGGATCAAAGATCTCAAACTCATTATCTCCTGCTGGCCTCCATGGTGACTACATCCCTATTGAGCAAGTATTGACAGACGTTGTGTGTTGTCATTTTCCACTGCCCTGCTCAGATTTGTTCTAATTTTTGTTTCCAGGTGGCTGCATGTTTGTCCCATGTGAGGGGCTTTAGGGCGGTGACGCAAAGATGACAGAGAGAGAGAGAGAGAGAAAGAGAGGGGTGGGGGGGCTAAGAGCTCAAGACTGGGAGAAAAAAAAACTGACTTAAGTTCATAATTCATCCTGGACAATAAAGAATTTCTGTCTTAAGTGCATGACATGTCAAAGCATGTGTCTGAATGGATTCATATCTGGACATAATGTCTTTATCTTATACCGCAGGACCTCTTCTGGTTATTGTGTCAGTATGTTTCCACTCTAATTGACTTTGTTACCATGGGGGAACCTCTCAGGCCAGCAGAGCAGCTCATGAATATGGAGCAGGCTTTGCCACACAGGAGAAGCTTGTTATTCTGACCAACTCAGGAATCTTTGTGGGTAAAAACATGGCCCAAGGACAAATTAATACCATGCAGCTTCTACTTTTTAAAACCAAACTTGACATCTAAAAGATTACTTGGTTAATCCCAAGTGGTAATTTATAATTAGCCAGCTCTTTCAATATGTGTACATACAATAATCACATCTGGCAATGTGCTGTAAATCGTAGGTGCACGTTTAGCATGATATGGATGCAGTTACAGTTAAATCCACTACCATGTTTGTCTTCACGTTATGAACGTGTAGCCTCCTAACTACAATTACGGGAGCAAACTGTGATCAATTTACATTAAAGTTAGAGATGTTTCTGTTTATAATCCATATAAAGACATCTGGATGAAACCAGATGTGTCATTTTGTCCGACACTATTTCTACATTCTGCTCCAACTGCCTTAAGGCGGAACAAGAATTAGGACAAAAATCAAATCTAAAGACATTTGATCTCTTAATATTCAACTGCATTTGGATGAGCATCTGCTGAAATTATTGTAGTAGATTTGGCCACAAAACCAAAGCCGCAGCGCTGGCATTGGCAAGTTTAGGATTGTATTTTGGGGTTTTACTAGGTTTACTTGCTTAAATGTTCAGAAAGCAGATGTTTTCACGATTGTGGCTCAGGAGGAAGATCAGGTTTAATCTCTGACCTCTTCAGTCCACATGCAAAAGTGTCCCCAGTTAAGGCACTGCACTCCTGCTGCTCTTCACTGGCATGTGAGTGTGTTTGATAGGGGGGAAAAAAAATAACAACTTTAGACTGAGAAGACTGCGTGAATGGGTGAATGTGGCTTGTAATGTAAAATCTCTTAAATTGTAACACGGACTAGAAAAATGCCCGGTTAATACAGTTTGAAAGTGTTTTTGTTCCGAACTGTCATCACTTGCAGTTTAGCTCACACTGGTTCTCCAATGAGTGCGTCAGCCAGTGGGAACAAATTATGTGGTATTGATTTCAAACGTACTACAGTAACAGTGTTCATTGTACTGATGGAAATATCACCCACTGTGGCTCATTATTGTGACTTTAATAGTTTGTTTATAGCAGTGTAGCTCTGTGGCACAAAAATCTAAACCAATCTTTGTCAAAAAAAAGTCAATACTTGTTTCTTTGGCAATTAGAGTAATTCAAGAACCTATAAGCTTTCTCCAGCGGCTTCTTGTGCACTGTACTTGAGTTTCATAAGGTGAGACGTGTGAGAGAGACAAAGCAAGCGAGCAAGTTGAGACAGAACAGAAGGAGGATTTAGTGAGACAGTGTACCCATAAGAAAGCAGAGTATTGCTGAGAAGTCCCACAGAGTCGGGCCTGCTCATGCTCACACTGGTATAATAGCTGTGTTTGATGACCTAGAAACACACGCTGTCCTGGAACTTATGTAAGACCCAAAAGGCTGTTCTGAAAGTTGCATGGATATACTGGTATAGATGGAACGATGGGAGAGCCACAGACAGAATTCATCCA
The DNA here is from genome assembly GCA_018398805.1 of Hirundichthys speculiger. Lineage (NCBI taxonomy): Eukaryota > Metazoa > Chordata > Actinopteri > Beloniformes > Exocoetidae > Hirundichthys > Hirundichthys speculiger. The sequence continues at coordinate 5,597,409 of JAGFBZ010000344.1, read as the reverse complement.
GATACACAAAATAAAAGAAAATAATCAACAAAGACTTATTCTATAGAATTTAATCAACATACCTATATCATGTTATTGTTCTTATGCTTTCCTACATTGCTTTGACCTTAGTTATTTTTCAGTCTTTTTGTGTTTCTCTCTACATATTACTTATATTTCTCTTCTGCTTCAGCTCTTTAAACATTTGCAGGTTTATGTTTCTGAACTTGTAAAAGCCTAGATCCAAGGGACTAACATGAACAGCTAAACTTTGTCAATCTGGCAGTTGCCCTTTTTAAGAAGAGCATGGAGTATGGAAATGGAACAGAAGCAAAAGGGAGATGAGAACATTTATTGAGTTAATTAAATTGGAAATATATAACCGGTATACAATGGTAAAATCTGGTTACAGGTCCTTCTCTCTGTGTCACTGGAAAGGTAAAAGTAGCTTTAGCCCCTCCTCTTTTTTTAAAACTCTTCTCAAATTACGAAAGTGAACTTGATAACAGATAAGCCCTTAACTTGAAGGGCAAGAGTTGGAGAGTCTAAGTTGAGTGTGAATATGCGAGACTGATTGTCTTGTTTTTCTGTGTGTCCCTGTGATGGACAGGCAGCCTGTCCAGGGCGTACTCTGCCTCCAGCTTGATGACACCAGGTAGAAAAGCTCCAGCACCTTCCCTACCTTTAACAAGACGATGCAGGCAAAAAAAAAAAAAAAGATCAACAAAAATATTTTGAGGAAATAAATTTCTTAATTGGGCAGCGTTTTTATCATGAGGTCTGTCTATTGTTTTAATGTTGGTGTTATCAGTAACTCATCCATAAATGCAGATCATGCTGGCATTTATTTATTTCTTGCCAGTCATTATTAGTTTTTTCTTTCTCATAATGGTACTAAATACACATACTGGACAAAGCAAAATAAAGAAAACCCAGCTAAAATAGTTTTTTCCCCCATGATTCTAGCATTTCCCTCCATGCTGAAATGCATTTCCCAAGGTTGAACACTGGGGGGCATACATCCATATATCAATTGCAGTCGCAGACAGCCGACATTTGTAAGTAGAAACAAGGTGTTAGACCCTTTTTACAGAAAGTCAGCGAATCGCAAAATCTGTTTTGTCTCAGGTGGCTGCACTGCACTGTAGGTGCAAAATCTCTGCCAAGTCAGTGCTGAAATACAACACGCAAACACAGCCTCAGCATAACTCTACTGGGAAATCAGCAGAATGTAAATGACTCAGCAGCAGCTCTGAGGGGCTGAGGATCTCTGCTAACATGAACAGTCACACTCAGGCTCAAGAGACAAGAGACTTTGAAAGAGTGTTGCTCCGAATTCTCACCTGTACACTCGCATATCATAGATGCTACTCTGAGGAAATGGACTGAAGGGCTTAATTGTCCTTTTAGGCTTTCCTTTAGACTCTGAACAGTATGGGGCTCTATACTAAAAGCTATTTTCTCTCTCTAGTACTACGAGCATCAGTAGTACTATGTTAGTGATACAGTAGTCATGTGGAGCAGCAAACTGAAGGTCTGTGTGCTGCCTGCTTTGCAGAGGCTGAGTGTGTGATGCTGCTGAGTGGCTGTTCAGAATGGCTACATGACTTGATTACGTGTTTCTCGTCACCCAAGTTGTAATTTTGAATCTCATCTGTGCAGGGCAGGGATCCCATGATTCCCAGCTCTTCTTCTGATCTAACCTAGTTTTTGATATATCCACACTGAGGCAGTTTGTTGTGACTGAAATCCATTCACTTAACTTTTTAACAGGTGCTTAATAAGATTTTCTAGCAGTGTTTTTCCCTGCAGAGATAAAACTGACATGGGGTCATTGTTTATAATGTCATTTGACATGGTTTTAGGTGGACTAATTTGTCCTCCATGTCTCCACAGCTCTTCAGGGAAGTCAGAATAATGAAGATATTGAATCATCCTAATATAGGTAAGTTCACAGAGGAAGCCTGGTTGATCAGGATTAGTATAATGATTTAAAGCAACTTTAAAAAAAAAAAAAAATTGATAGACCTCCCCCACGGAAAAATAAATTGATTTCCAGATGATATTTTGAAAGGGGTAATCTCATCTTTGTTCTCTGCTCACTAATTTAAAAAATATTACTACTGGTCATTGAAGTGTTTAACATCACTTTGTAACATAAACTACAGATGACTGCATTTAGACTGATCCATTAGGGTCGCTCCGCCAAGCCACTCAACTCATCTAAGACCAAGATGGAGTGGCTTTCATTTTTTTAAATTCATTTTTTTCCCTTGTGTTATCTTTTTTCCCTACTCCTCCTGTAGTAAAATTGTTTGAAGTTATTGAAACAGAGAAGACCCTTTATTTGGTGATGGAGTATGCCAGCGGTGGTAAGTATAACATTGATGCATATTTATTTAATGTGAGACATCTATTGATTTTGGTCATAATTTTTAGATTCTGCTAGTTTAAGCTGCTTCAAATGTAATGCACATCATGTTTGTAAATCGACAACTCAACTGCATAATGCTTGAATACTGCAGCCATATTTGCAATAAAGGAGAAATATCAAGATATATAATGGGTTTCTCATTCTGTCTGCAGGAGAAGTGTTTGACTATCTGGTGGCTCATGGCAGAATGAAGGAGAAAGAAGCCAGGGCAAAGTTCAGACAGGTGAGTCATCAATAACGCTATGCTCTATCGTCATTCTATCAATGTTTTCAAGAGAAAGACTGCATGCACCAAGATTAAGCTTCGTCACCGACTGCAGAGGAAAGGTGGAGTGCAGATAGCCTGGACTGAGGGAGCCATAGTACTTTATAGATGCTGCTCTGACACCTAGTGGTGATAGCAAAGCAACAAGGCATCTACTGCAATTTGTTGGTGCCAGTTGAGACTCTTCTGTGCCTGAAAATTAGCAGTTTGGTTATATTTTTACTCAACATATTTGAGCAAGATCTTCTCAATAAACCAATTCTCTTCATTTGTGAGATCTCGTTTTTGTTCGTTGACTCAGAGGGATTCTTTGTGTCACAGTAAATGTGTTCATGTGTCTGCGGCTGCTTTCAAGAGAGTTGCTTCTGTCCACGAACAGCAGTGTTTTCTGTTTGAGTGACATTGTTGAGATCCTGGCAGTGATTTTTTTTTTTTTTCCACCAAACGTCATAGCAGCTGCTGACTGTTTATCTGTGGCTTTAGCGTGAGAAACATGAGCTCACGGGCTCATGAATCTTAAAATAGGGGTTCTCAATTTGTTTTCCGACATATGCAATATCAATAATGACAGGAAAGGCAATGCTTGAAAAGGCACCCAAGTGTAATTTTATGAAATAAAGGGAAGCAGGGTGGCATTGAAACTCGTTTTAGACTTTTTTCTTTTTTGTTTATTTTACCAGCATAAATCACAATCAAGCAGCCTCTTGTGGAATCAAGACAAATAGAGTAATCCACAGTCAAGTTAGTCAAATTTAATCAGCTATTATCAGGATTAGGGAAGTAAAAAATGTGATGGCAAAAAAAGCAGTCTTACTTTATAAACCTTGAATGCTTGACATAATAATTAACACATTTTCACCAATTTTTTTTTTTTTTTTTTTCAAAACAAAATTGCAGCAAAATAGAGAGCACATAAAAACAAAAAAAAGCTTAGTGTCTGTTCCGGTGTCATCGAGCAAAGCCAATGAAAGCCAGGATTTAGACATGAATAGTACGCTAAACATCAGTCACCACTCCAAATGCTGCTGGTGGGAGACAGCTAATGAATGAAATTATTGAGCGATCTATTATCCTGTTAGAATCAGTGTTATTATTCTGTTTTTTTCTCTTTTTTCCCCAGTTTGCTGCCTCTTATCGTTTAGAGCTACTACTGTTAAAAAAGGTCTTTTTTGTCTTCATATTCAGTGTGTTTAAAATGGCCTGTGATGTGTGTATTTTTTCTTCAGATTGTATCTGCAGTGCAGTATTGTCACCAGAGGAGGATAGTACACCGGGATCTAAAGGTGAAGATCTAAATTGTCTCTGATCTGAATTCTTCTGACTGGTATAAATATCTTAGTCATCTCATTAAAAAGCTTCAAGTTTCAGCCAGAGCGTACGGTTTTATAATGCATGTGCTGCTTTGCTGACTCTCCATGCCACAGGCAGAGAACTTACTGCTCGACGCGGATATGAACATCAAGATTGCCGACTTTGGCTTTAGCAACGAGTTCACTGTGGGCAGTAAACTGGACACTTTCTGTGGCTCCCCACCGTATGCTGCACCTGAACTCTTCCAAGGAAAAAAGTACGATGGTCCCGAAGTGGACGTCTGGAGCCTCGGGGTTATCCTTTACACGCTGGTCAGCGGATCACTGCCCTTTGATGGACAGAACCTAAAGGTTGGCATTTGCTCTGGGAAACGTCACTATTTCTGTTCACGCAGATGGAAGAATGCTAAATGATCTTTACCAGTTTCGACTGGATATAATGTATGTAGGTATTTTCTTTTCAAACTACATGCCAAGTTGGCTTGTTTGATACAGTATAAGGTATGTGACTGATGATCCCCCCCTCCTTTTTTATATTTTGATGAATATGAGAAACAAAGCAATTCTTTACACAGATCAGACAGTTTTGTCTATAAGAGTTTCTATGTACTTAAAAACTCAGAAATAAGGGGTTAATTCATACACTATTGTGAAAGAACAATGACTGACTCAGAAAATGTTTAATTTCTTTTGACAAATGCAAGAATCAGTCCCCCGCTGGACATTAGATGGCACCCAAATTGGCTTCATCTTTCTGATAGGGAGCTCAGCTAACAACTCTTCAGAATTAGAGCCTTAAAATGCAAATTGTCACCTGGTGATTCCTGGGCTTCAAATGCATTTATTTACAATTCAGTTGCATCGTGGCTTGATTCATTCATTTCAGTGATGACCTGTTTGTTTGACACATACAGCCTGACACTGACCGGGGGAAAATTAATTAAACACACTCTTAAAAATCATAGTTCAGTTCAGAGTTTAAAGTTTTTGGACAGTTGCACATTTTACACTCTGCCTGATGCATGTAATTATGCCAGTGCAGCAAACTGGACAGTTCAAATGGAGCATTTTTTATTCATCAAAACATGAATAATTCTGTTTGCGAATAAGGCTATGTGAAAATTTGACAGCAAAGTAAATTCAAAGTAACAAATGTGTGTGCTGCAGTGCTACAACCTGCTTGCATGTTTGCATGCATAAAGTCAGAAGTGGGTTGTCACACAATAACCAAATTAAATTAAAGGTTTTTTTGTGTAGTTTGGAATGGAACATTTTACAGATGAATCATTCTTACTTGAATAATTCAAATGCTTTGGAATTTTAGATTCGATGCAGAAAGACATTACTAACCTAGTTTCAGAGCTTGACTAAGTGATCTTGTGTTTTTGTTTTTTTTGTTTTTTCTAGTTGCACCAGTCAACGTTTTTAAATCAGCAATTGATCGTTTGACTGCACTAAATGCAAAAAGCTTTGTTTTTGTACCTAAATCCTCCGTTAGCTCTTTAGAGCAACAACAGAGCTAAAGGAGAATCAATGCTTAAATTTACCATCAGAAGCACAACTCCAAATGAATCCTTATGTGGCTGAGGCTGTTCATGTGCTGGATGAATGAAACAGCGATCATGTGTTTACACTGTGTGCTTCTGCCTCGATGTGGCCTGAATAAATGAACAATGTTCTTCCTTTGTTCATAATTTCTGTCGTCGTTCTCTCACTTGGCTTTATCCCCGTCCGTCTGGTGTGCAGGAGCTGAGGGAACGGGTGCTGCGGGGAAAGTACCGCATTCCTTTCTACATGTCCACAGACTGTGAAAACCTGCTGAAGAAACTCCTGGTGCTCAACCCCGTCAAACGAGGCAGTTTGGAGGTATCACCAATGCTACATCTTCACAGCTTTTTAGCCTTTGTTCAGAGATGTTTTGCACGAGAGCCCGGCTTGCAGTCACATGTACACACACACACACCTTGAAGTGCATGCATCAGTTCACATTCGCTGAGTGTTCTCTGGATTTATTATTGAGGTTGAGGTTGTTTTCTCCTTTGCAGACAGCATATAGTTGTTACTCCACTCTCACTGTGTCTGCAGTCATTATCACCCCTGCTCAGAACCAGACTGCAATTCAATACTAAAGATTTCTGCACCAATAATTAACTGATCACACTGCTGTCATCCACCTCTGAGCTTACTACGCACGTTGCTATTTCATCTTATATTACAAACAGATATAAATCAACATGAATTATTTCCTGTTAATGATGAGTCACTTGAGGTGCTGTTGAAATGATAGCTGACATGCAGATTCTAATTGTCTTTCCTCTTTGTAAGCAAATCATGAAAGACCACTGGATGAATGTTGGCCATGACGAGGATGAGCTCAAACCTTACATCGAGCCTGAGGCGGACTTCAATGATTCATCCAGAATAGGTGTGTTTTGATGTGTGTGTTAGTGTCCAGAGCTCATCGTTTATCATGTCTACAGTTCAAGCTCAGATTCTTGATTCATGTTGACTTCTACTCTCCATCAGAGCTCATGGTGACGATGGGTTTCCCAAAAGATGACATCACGGACTCACTGCACAAACATAAGTACAACGATGTCATGGCTACTTACCTGCTGTTGGGCAGGAAAGCTCCAGAGGTGAGCTTGTTTTATGACCTGACACCAACACCATCATGTGTGGCATCATTTTCTGTGAACACCACCCCCCTCCCCTCACTGCATGCTTTCACGTTGCAGTTCGAGGGCAGCGAGCCTCTGACTAACAGCATCCTGAGTCAGCGACAGAGACCAACCAGCGACATCAACAACAGCTCCAGCATTTCTCCCGCCCATCCCAAAGTCACGCGCAGCGTCTCGACCAATCAGAAGCAGCGCCGCTACAGTGATCATGGTGGGGATGATGATGGTGGTGGTATCGTAGAGAAGCCAAGTAAAGTAACCTCGTCTTTCCCAGCTCTGAGAGTGCTGCGGGCTGCGTGGTGTGTAGGGGGAAGTTACTCTCAGTCACTGATGATTGGTTGCATGATCAGACACCAGCATTTGTTATGTTGATTAGCCTCTGAGCCAGACACTTCAGGACTCCCAAATTCTTTGGTTCTCTTAAACAGCTGACCAAAGCTGCTCCAATTTGATAAAATCCACACTTTATTAAATATAACTGTTAAGTTGGGGGAAAGGCAAACATCAATCCTAAAACGATTAGCTTGTTTGCTCAGCGTTGGGTAATTTTCACAGTCTAATAAATGCAAATCAGTGACTCACCCTGAATACTGCAATGGTTGTGCGTCAGCTTCCTCCTATGTCATGTGGAGCCATTGTATGTGGCGCCATCTTCTGGCTGGCTGCTTTTCCTGCAGCTCCCTCTGGAACAGCACCTCAAAGCATGTGGAGGGAACAGCTTTGCTTCGTACATGCTCACCTTGCCTTCTGTAGCTGTACATGTTATGAAACAAGTGATATTGTCCCGTGTGATACCTGACATATTGAATGATGTGTATTCCTGGCTTTGATTGGCTTCGCTTGATGCAATTGTAAAAAAGACACTGCTCTTACCCGTTGTGTTTCTTTTGAAATATTGAATATGAGTGTTTTTTTGGGGAGGAAAAAAAGTATTTAAAATGTTTGTATATTTGTTTCTCTTAGTGGGTCCATCTGTGCCACCAGCAGTGTCGTATTCGAAGCGTGGCCAGGCCCTGAGTGTGGAAAGTGACCACAGGGAGGAATGGGACGGAGCACGCCGGTTAGAGCTCAGCACTTCGAAAGGAGATGTTCCCGCCTCGCCGTTGGGGGTGCAGGAGAGGAAGAAAGCTACAAGTGCTGTTGGGGTGAGGAAGTGGATACAATGGGTGTGGTTAATTAGTCTTATTAGTAGGTTCCGAACTAAGAGGCAACAATCATAAGACCTGGTTAGATTCTTTAAATTCTAAGGTAGGGTTTCTCAATGGGCGCCCCCCCAGGGGGCGCTCTGAACCTTTAAGGGGGCGCTGGAAACGTCATGGCTGAGAGGGGGCCCTCAAGCACAAATGAGGGGCGCCACGCCTTGAGAACTCTATTTTAACTTCCATGGTTTTTCAAGGTTTTTTTTATAGTGCAAATCTATTTATGTTTCAATTAAATGATGTGCTCAGATTTACTTTCAAAAAATAAAGCTGCTGTCTGAGACCAAAACCCCGAGTCTGCTTCCATGACCTGTAAAATCTGCTTTCTCTCTACGTCATAATCAGACGAGCCGAGCTTGATTGGTCGCCATAGTAACGCCCATAAACACACAGCAGCAGAGAAACTCCTTTCCAACACAGTTCACAGGCTTCATTCAACAACCAATGAAAACATACACAATTAAGACTAAGTAATCACGGTTAATCACAAACATTTGCAGTAAAATCAAAAATGTTAGAAAACAAGAAAAATTGCCGGCAGTACAAGAGCATTAAGAGCAGGTTGAGAACCACTGTTCTAAGGCATTGTGATGCTTATATTATTGTCACCATAAAAAATGGCACAATGGACCAACATCGTCCCACAAACCAAGAAGAGATAATTTTTCATACAGTCACATCAAGTTTCACATTGAGGGATACGAGGAGGAGTATGGAAAACCTTTCAAATATCTCAACCAATATACAACCCCAATTCCAACAAATGTGGCTGTCTAAAATGGTGTTGTGATGGATGCAGTATGTGGTTTAGCATTCTTTGTCTAAAACATTCAAGGCCTTCCTGTCCTCTTCAGCATTAATGGTGCCTTTATAGATGTGTAAGCTACCCACACCATAGACACTAATGCAACCTGAGGCTAGATGGTCCCTCTCCTCTTTACTCCACAGCACATGGCGTAAATGGTTTCCAAAAGATTTTGCAAATTTTGATTAATCTGACCACAGAGCAGTTTTCCATTTTGCCTCAGACCATTGTAGATGAGCTTTGGGCCACAGAAGACTGCAACATTTCTGGATTGTGTTCACATATGGCTTCTTCTTTGCATGATACAGCTTTAACTTGCATTTGTGGGTTGATTTCTGAGTTTTGAAGGTGTTCCTAAGTTCTTAAGCCCATGCAGTGATGTTCAGTAGAGAATCATGCCTGATTTTACAGGAACTTTTGCCTTAATTCAGTATACAGTGGGCTTTTTGTTGTCCAAAGTAGGAAGTAGTTGTAGCCTCTGTCTAAGTTCTTATGAATGCTTCTTCATGTTTTACTGTACATCTAGACTGAGGAAAAGACATAGCTTTGATATCTATTTAGTTACAGCCAAACTCTCTTTAACTGTCTTGTCTTTAAATGTTTCACTGCTGGTGTTTTTCTAGTCCTCTCTGACAAAATCAGGATTTAGGATGTTGATAAAGTATGTTAGAATTTACTGCCAGAGAGGACTGGTGAAGGACACATTCACCCTTCATAGGCAAGGCAAGGCAGGTTTATTTGTATAGCACATTTCGTGTACAAGACAATTCAAGGTGCTTTACATAAAACATTTAAAGCATTACAGAAACAGGAGGAAATAAAAATAAGATAAAATAATAAGATGCAAAAAGTTAAAAAATAATCATTAATAAATTAAATTAAAAATTAATTTAAAAAAAATTATTAATTAAATTAAAAAATGAAGAGCGCAGATAAAATAATTTCAGTTGTCATACGCACATCTAAACAAAACTGTTTTCAGCCTGGATTTGAACATTGTCAGACTTGAGGCCTGTCTCACATCTTCTGGAAGACTGTTCCAGATTTTAGGAGCATAAGACTTAAATGCAGCTTCACTTTGTTTAGTCCTGACTCTGGGCACCAGCAGGAGACCACTCCCTGAGGTTCTCAGAGTCCAGGTTGGTTCATATGGCTCTAATATTTCAGAGATGGACTTTGGGGATAGACCATGAAGAGACTTGTACACAAGTAGAGCTGTTTTAGAGTTTTATTCTCTGAGTGACAGGAAGCCAGTGCAGAGACCTCAGGACTGGACTAATATGGTCGTATTTCCTGTTTTTAGTCAGGACTCGTGCAGCAGCGTTCTGGATGTACTGCAGCTGTCTTACAGGTCATTTAGAGAGCCCAGTGAGCAGGCCATTACAGTAGTCTAACCTGGTGGAGACAAACGCATGAATTAGTCTTTCTAAATATGGTTTAGACACTATTCCTTTGATTCTGGCAATGTTTTTAGGTGATAAAAAGCTGCTGATGTTATTGCTTTCATGTGGCTGTTTAGGCAACAGGCCCGCCAATGTTCAAGTCTGAATCCAATATTACCCCTAAATTTCTGACCTGATTTTTAGGTTGTAGAGAGAGTCTCAAGGTTACTGATAACACTTTCTCTTTGTTTCTGTGGGCCACAGACAATGATTTCAGTTTTCTCTGAGTTTAGCTGGAGAAAGTTGTTTTGCATCCATACACTGATCTGTTCGATGCAGTGACACAATCAATCTACAGGCCCATGTTCTCCTGCTGTCAGTGACACATCGATCTGAGTATCATCTGCATAGTTGTGGTAGGACACATTATAGCTGCATATTAGCTGGCCTAATAGAAGCATGTACAGGTTGAACAACAGGGCTTCCAGGATTGACCCCTGGGGAACCCCACAGGTCATGGCCTTTTGGTCTGAGACACAGTTACCAATTTCAACAAAGTATCTCCTGTCCCTGAGATATGACCTGAGCATTTTCATTGATTTCCAGCCAGTCTTCTGATCTTTGTAATAAGATTGCATGGCCAACTGTGTCAAAGGCAACGCTTAGGTCCAGCAGAACTAACACTGAGACTTTGCCTGCGTCTGTGTTCAGGCGAATATCGTTTGTCACCTTGATCAGGGATGTCTCAGTGCTGTGGTGGGGCCTGAAGCCTGATTGAAAATTGTCAAAAACATTGTTGGACAGGAGAAAGTCAGTAAGCTGTTGATATACCACTTTTTCTAGGATTTCTTTAGGAATGGAGGTTTGATGTGGGCCGATAGTTCTTCAGTACTGTGGCATCAAGACTGCTCTTCTTTAGACGAGGCTTAATGACAGCAGTTTTTAAGGCCTCTGGAAATGTTCCAGTCTGAAGAGAGAAGTTGGTTAATTCAGTGAGTTGTGGTAACAAACTACTAAGCACAGACTGTAGAAATCGAGTAAACAACTCATCAAGACAGCATGTTGATGGACTCAGACTGCAGATGATCTCTTTGACTGTTTTGTCAGTTACAGGTGTGAAATGTGTCAGCTCTAGGTGTCTAGTTAGCAGAAGAGTAATTGTTTGTGTTGTGGAAATTATTTAATTTTTAATACCTTGAACTTTGTCATTAAAAAATATTGCAAACTCATTACACTTTGCTGTAGAAATGAGTTGTGCTTTTTAAAATACTGCAGAACAAATCATTGGATGTGCATTTAAAGATCACGAACAATTAATGTTCCTGTCCCTCCTCGACCACCAACAGTTTCAGACATATCTGAAATAAATTCCCGCATCCAACCTTTTCCAGCTTGACACCAGACAGAGAGATCTCCTTGGTTTCCTCCACAGCAGACATCTGAATGAAAGCTGCCACAGCTCCACATTTATTCCATTTGGACGAGCTCTTTTACGTGCCGACATGCAAGTTGCGCTTTCCGCAAACTCTGTATCTTGCGATCGCCTGTTTAGGGTAGTGGGTGGTCTGAAACTACCGAATCTGTATCGAAATCGTGACACAAAAACTGTGGTACGGACCGTACCGTGAGCCACCTATACCGTTGCACCCCAAATAAATATATATATATATATATATATATATATATATATATATATATATATATATATGTATATATGTATATATGTATATATATATATATATATATATATATATATATATATATATATATATATATATATATATGTATCTATATATATGTATGTATCTATATATATATGACAGGAAAAAACATAAGGCAGGCAGTGATGGATGTGCTGTGTGCAGTATGTACTGTGGCGTATGTAGGTGTATCCACACCAGAGATGATCTAAAAGACAAAATGGTTTTCTGTGTGTGTCCCTCCCCTAAACAGACCAATGGTTCAATGACTCGCAGGAACACATATGTATGTGAACGATCCTCCACTGACCGCTACTCGGCTATTCCCAATGGTAAAGATAGCAGGTAAGTACTAACACGCATTTATGTATGGGATAGGATGATTTAGCTCTGTGTTCTGTGTTTATTGGTTTGTACAGCCACATCTCTACTTGTTTCATAAATGTACAAAAATGAAACTGTTACGTGTGACGGTTTTATTCTTGTTTGGTCATGGTCTCCATCTTTGGTCCTCAGTTTAACCGAGGTGTCAGGAAGCACCCCATCTACTGCAATGAGCTCTACGCGACCGCGTCACACAAAGTCCATGTCGTCGTCAGGGCATCCTTCAAAGAGCACACTGCCCCCCATTGATGATAATACAGAGCTAAAATCCAGGTAAGCAGCAGGTCCTGATGTCTGCTCTGAGAGGCTATTTTTCTGTGTATTGTACTTGAAGAGTTCAAGGATTATGTTTGTAATTTAGTTACGATAGGCACATTAAGCAATCCTAATGAACCTGACTCTTGGCACGTGCTGATCACCTCCTGCAACGTTTGCTCATATTGCAGCTCCTCTCCACGTGGTCCCTCCACCTCTCCGTCTGCACACAGTATTAGCACCCCAGAGAAGAACCGTTTTCCCAGAGGAACCACCAGTCGCAGCACCTTTCACGGAGCTCAGCTCAGAGATCGCCGTAGTGCTACATACAATGGCCCCCCAGCCTCCCCTACTTTGTCCCACGATACAGGGGCTCTCGCACAGCAACGCAGGGGTACTTCTACAGGCATCATCAGCAAGATCACCTCAAAGTTTGTCCGCAGGTCAGTGAAGACTAATAACTTTACATTTGATGTACTTGGTTGTATAGTTGAGAACATTTGGTTGAGAGTGTTATAGACACAATGGTCTGGAAACCTTGGGAATCTGAAAGCCATACTGGGTTCCTTTTTCACTGACTTGTTGTCAGTATGACGAGCAAAGCACTGACCCTCCTCATCCAGTTAGCACCTTGTGTCACGTTCAAGCTGCCCCCTCTGCTAGAAGCTCACAGCTTTTTCTCCTTTTCTCCCCGCCTAGAGCTCTGTCTTTCAGGTCGACCCGGAGGTAGGAGAACATAACGCTTGCTGCTTTCCTGTCCCCCCTGTCCAAAAATAATGATTTTAAAATACAAAACCTCCCTGTGCCCACTGTTACCCTGTGTTCTTAACCCCGTTATGAACTTGCCCACTAGACCACATCCTTGCCTACTGACACCGTTGTTATGCCGTGTTATCTCCTCCCCCATGTGTCCACTGCCTTTATGACTAAACCTCACGGCTCTCCAGTTTTGTTTTTTACTAAGCCACCAGATATCTGCTTCTCAAATTGCAGGCTGTCCTCTCCTTACTCTCCCCCCATCCTCACGCTGAGCTTAAGAGAAAAGATCAGGCAAATTACAGAAGCCACTTTAAAGATTTCCTACCACTTTTCCACTCTTTACACTTCAGTGGGGATTAAGGAAAGGTATGGTGCACTACATGGGATGATGCTCATGACTGATGTGAGCTTTAACAGTATGTACATCACAAGATCACCTCGTTGTGTGCTGAGCCCTGACACCCGGGATCGTGGATTCTTTCCTGGCATGATGCCTGACACCCCCTCTCTGTGTCCAGTCATGATTGGGGTGGTGTTGATAGAGAATGGGTGGAGGGGGGGTCTTGCAGAAATTAGCCCATGAAAAAAATAATGAGTTTGTTCCTGGTTTATTTCAGGGTACCTAGTGAGGGAGAAGCCAGTGCCAGGACAGACACACCAAGGTGAGAGTTTGACGAAGACTAAGAGAGCTAGATTGCAAGCTATGTGTTTTCAAAATTATTTTTTCCCCTCTCTCTGGTCCTCCAAATGTATTTTTTATTTATTTTTATTTTTTTTGTAGAAGCACATCTGGTGACACCAAGGAGGACGGTGGTCGGGACTCCAAGCCCCGCTCGCTGCGTTTCACCTGGAGCATGAAGACTACCTCCTCCATGGAGCCTGCTGAAATGATGAGAGAGATCAGAAAAGTCCTGGATGCCAACAGCTGCGATTACGAGCAGCGCGAGCGCTTCCTGCTCTTCTGCGTCCACGGGGATGCTCGCCAGGACAATTTGGTCCAATGGGAGATGGAAGTGTGCAAGTTGCCCCGCCTTTCACTCAATGGTGTACGCTTCAAGAGGATATCGGGCACGTCCATCGCCTTTAAGAATATCGCCTGCAAAATTGCCAACGAGCTCAAACTGTGACAGCAGATGGAGTCCCAGTCAGTCTTCGGTGAGCTCTGGCTACAGTCTCATCTTATCACTGGATTAGTGTTGACTTACAGGACAGAATCAGCACTGAAGGTCCTCGCCTTGCAGAATCAGGGTGGACTCGGCTGGTGATGTGCAATACTGGCCACGAATGTACTGTACTGGGTAGTGGGTCAGAGAGAGAGAGAGAGCGATCACGAGGTTTAACCTGTGTGACAGACAGCAAAAACAGCGAACCCTTCTCTTCATTCTTCCCCCCTGTCCAACCCCCTCTCTCATCAACCTGCTGCTCCATGTCTGAGGAGGCAGTCGTGTAACACATGCAGTATGCAAATGAAGATGACCATCCTGCAATAATGTTTTCAGCCTCTTTTTCTAATTGCCTACGTCAAGATCTACTCTCCTTGCTAAATAACCATTAAAATTACTGTAAGCTAAAATAACCGCTTTTCCACCTGTTTTAAGGCAGTATAAAGATCAGGCTGGAGTCCATACTAAAACTATGTAAAAAGATAATTGTACTGTATGCATAACATCTGCAGGTACTGTATTGTATATTGATTTTGAGTTCTGTACAGAATTTTATTGTTGATACTGTCTTTTTTTCATGGGATTGAGTTCTTTCCTAATTGAGGTCTCTTAGATCATTGTTCAGTCTGAGATTTTTTTTTTCTTTCTTTTTTTTGTAAGAGCCACCGTATAAACATAGTGTTTTTAATTTTATTTAAAGAGCACTAAATTATTTTGTGGAATATGAAGGGATGTGTTCCCTTGCCTTTTACGTTATATTTTGTTTTGCCTATGGGAAAAAAAACACTAAATTGCACCACACAGACTTGAGTAGTAACTTCAGTTGAAACTGAAAATGTGTTCACTTTATTTTCTCTGCAGCAGGTGGGGACTGGAGATCACTGCTGCAGTTGCACAAGTATTCCAGGGTGATGTGTATGAACATGAGAGTATGCACCTGTTTCTTTCATGTCAGTTTGTTGGTCCTCAGTTACTAAATAAGCAGGGTTTAAATTGGTTTACTACAGAAAGCAATGGTCAGGATGTTTCTATCCAAAGGACTGAGGATGCCTGAGAGGTCAAATGTTGAGATTTAGTTGTGGAGCCTTTCTAAAGAGCCTGATTTGGTCCTGCTACCATTGTGATTCTGCAGGTACTTGTGTATCTCCTTGCTTTTTTTTTTTTTTTTTTAATCATTGGACTTTATTGTATTTATTCCATTACATTGTAATGTGCTGCTTTGTAGATTTGAGGCGTGCACTTTGTTGGAGAAAATTAAAAGGATTTTATTTGTTTGTATTTATTCTTTAATTTTTCATGTCTGGCTTAATTTCACGACCCACCTCGTATCCTGATGAAGTAGATGTGCATTTGTAGATGTGCATTTCGCTATGACGACCAAGACAGGATGTGACACTGAAGCTATGTAATTCTACACAGCGGGGATCTTAGATTAAACTTTAATCTTTATTGACTCTAAATAACATATTAGTCCTAATCATGACACAAGTAATAGACTTTGCATACATGTTAGTGAAAGATAAAGATTATGGACAATATCCTCAGTTTTTCATTCAAGTGCCTTTAAAGTTGTTGAAAATAGTTCCCAGTTATGAAAACCTGTTCAATACTTCAAACATTATAGAAACCTTTATCAATAAAAATGTAAGATGCACGGATATATATATATAGGTAGTCACGCACACAATAGTCTCTCAAATGATTGGCATAACTTTAAAATCCTCCTCCAACAAATATGAAACTGAATTCCATGGTCCCTCTAAAACTTACAAAACTTCATTTACAAATCTTGTAGCGTACAAATGGAAAGACAGAAATATGTAAACATTTCAATTTGGCAGGTTTGTTCAGTTAAACATGTTCGCAGGTTAAAAAGTATCATTTTATAACTTTCTGTAGATAAATATATGAGATCACAAATGTATAAACTTTCTCGAGTGACTTGAAAGGCTGAACACACCCACACACCAAAAAATAAAATAAAATAACATGCCGTTGTAATGAATTTAATCCATTACAATGGCGTGTGTGGGAATTTTCATGCATTAATGACTTGAACATATTTGGTCTAATCCTAACTGGAGATGCACGCATCTCAGACAAATATTTGGTCGAGATACATGCTTTTATCTTTAAATTTATCGTGCAGAGATTTCTATAGACTTGAAGAAAATGAGTGGGAATAAGATGTTAGCAACATATTAGGATGTGGTTTGGCACTGCATCTCCTGAAACAGCCTTCTTCAGACACACACACACACAGAAAGTCGCTAAAATAACATATCAATTAATTAACAAGAGAAAGAATTTGATCCCTCAATTGCTCAGATCAATGACCAGGTGCTCGTAGATCTGAGTCTTCCCCTTGAAACTGGAGGCTAGCAGGAACTGGCGGTTGTCTATGGAAACCGGTGAAAAGGCTCTTGGCGCCTGGATGTTCAGCTCCTGGAAACGAACAAACTCGCCCTTCTTGGCATCCCAGCGGTACACCTGGGTGAAAGAGTAATCGCTGCCCAGAATGGCATACTGCCAACTGCCCACAGCAAAGGGCTGGAACACCATGGAGCCTCGAGAGGGCATGGTCTGCAGCTCTCTAAAGAGGGCCCCATCCCAGCGCATCACCTTGGAGTCACCAATGAAGCGCGTCAAGCAGATGAAAAGGTCAGATTTAACCTGGAAATGCTTCACAGCGTACACATCCTCCATTTCTGGGATATCTGTGCGTCTGTCAAACAGCTTGGTGGCTTTATTCCACTGGTAAATGACAGGCCTCTGGGAGCTGCTGGACAGGATTAGGTGAGGCTTGGAGGAGATCTCCAGGTACTCCACATCAGTGTCACGGTACCATGGATGCAGGGACTGATGGGAGTAGAAGCCGTTACCGTTCCACTTGTAGATGGTGGTGGAGCCGGCTTTGGAGCTATCGGCTATGACGAAAAAGGACTCTCCATCGATGCGGAACGTCTCAACGTCATTTGGCTTGCGGATTTTCAAGATGTCAATGCCTTGGAGCTTGATGAATTTGTTAGCAGAGGTGTCACGCTTGAAGATGTGTGAACCTCCGAACAGCTGAGCCACAACGATGAAGAGCTGGCTGTCAATGACCAGAGGCTTGCAGATCACTGTGGATGTGCCTGGCGAAGAGATGGAACAGCAAAAGAACATTTGTCTCCATGTGATGATTCCTCTTCACATCTCACGTCTACTTTCAAACTCCTACAGCTCGTTCTCAATGACATCACAGATTTGACAGGGATTTTTACTTCCTGTCTACTTTTTTTTAATTAATATGACATAGTACACCAAAAACATGTAAATAAAAAAAAAAGATAGGGAGATACCAGACAGAAAGGAATCAAAAAGTGTAATATGTAATGCAGGAGGAAAGGGAAAAAAACACAATTACTAAATGAGTTTGTAATGATCAGTTATTCCAGCATATTCCAGGAATGAACCTGTTGTGTGTGTGTGTGTGTTTAGACTTTAGTACTAGTTGTAGAAGTAAAATAATAATAATGACAACAACAACAACGGTCTATATCTTCATAACAAGGAAACCACCAGGACAAATGAAAGCACATAACATCCACTAACAGTAATAGTTGTCATACTAAATCTATTCATAGTGACACTAAAAACATTAGTAGTAACATCAGTAATAATAATAACAATAATAATAATATGTACATCATCGTAATAAAGAAATCACCACAAAAGAAGGGAAACGAGCACAAAAATCCACCCAATCTGGTGTTAATAACAGTAATGATAGTAGTGCTACTACTAACAAAAATAATGTAATAATGAAAATCTTTTTTTTTTTCAATTAAATACTAATAATACTAATCATTTTTCCATATTAAATGAGTCTGTGGGAATGTGTCTTGTTTAAGTTAAAGTAATTTAGGAATGGATTCCTGATGTCATCGAATGCAGATAAATCATTATTATTATTATTATTATTTTTTTTTTTAAATGTTAAAAAAAAAGAGTTTTTCTCTGACGGAGTGTATTCTATGAGGAAGTTGGTCCAGTGACAGCAATCTAAGGATTTTTTAGACTTCCATTTAAGAAAAACAGTTTTCTTGGCAATAGTTAGAGAAATAAGGAGTATATTTTGATGCTTAATTGGGAGGATGTCTACTTCTGTGAGATTACCGAGTAAACAGAATGATTGGGGCGGAGGGATTCTGCAACACAGACAGCAGCGAGGGTCTCAGGTACTGCTGTACAGGTGAGCAGGTCCGTGCAGTGTGGAAATAATCAGTGCTGCTACCCAGCTATCCGTGTCTGCATATCTCATTTTAAACATTTTCTTTTGGGTGATGTGAGACCCATGAATGGTTTTATACTGTATCAGCTGTAGATCTGTAATGCTAGTCACAGAGAAAATATTAATGCAGATTCTTATCCAGATATCCAGGTTGGCGAAAAAGTAAGATCATTTTCCCATTTGGTTACTGGGAGCGTTGGTGTTGTGTTTGAGTTAGATATAAGCCTGTAAAGTTTAGATATTAATTTTTTGTTTGAGTTTGTTATTTTAAATTAGTCTGGGGGGTTATAATTACTTATTAATAATGTTTTTTTTTTTTAATTGCAATTTTGAATTATTGATAATGAAGGAATTGTTCTTCCCCAACTCCTGAATTACTGTATTGAATGAGATGAACTTATTACTGACGAATAAGTGATGGAGGTGAGTGATTTCCTCTTGCTGCCATGAAGTAAAGTGGACGGGGTTGTTCATTTGAAAATAGACTATTTGTGGTAGTATTTTCATTTTAACTGCAGATATCCGGCCAATGAGAGAAAGTGGGTGATTTGTCCGGCATTTAAGATCATGTTTCATCTTTTTTTTAACAGAGGGGTACAGTTAAGATGAAAGAGCGCTGGCTGCCTGAGGGAAATATAAATGCCTAAATATTTAATATTACCCGTGTTAAGTGGGGGATCATTATCTTGAGCTGCAGAATCCTTCAGAGAGTGAGAGTATTGTTGATTTTTACCAGTTTGTGGTGTAACTGAAAATTTTAGAGAAAGGATTGATAATGTGAGTTATAAGGACCCATTAGATATAATAATAAATCATCTGCATATAAACTAATTTCATGTTGTAAAGGGATATATTCAATTCCTTTAATTTTATTGGTTTTGGTGTGTCGCCGCTGCAAATGGGTTCAATGAAGAGCACAAATAAAGATGGAGAGAGTGAGCATCCATGTCTGGTTTCACAGTGAAGTGTGAAGCTTTGTGATGTGTTCCTATTGGTGCTTATTATATTCTCCAAAACTGAATCTATGTACAGTGCCAAATAAAAATGTCCAGTTTATTTATCAAATGCTTTGTCTGCTAAGGATATGATAGTAGTTTTATTTTCACTGATTAAACTGAATAATTTACATATAATTCTGTTTATAAAAAAGCTGGTCTGATCAGGGTGGATCAAAATCGGAGCGACAGTTTCTATTCTACTGGCAAAGGCTCTGGTGATGATTTTTAAATTATTGTTTATCAAAGACAGGGGGTGACAACTGGAGAGTCACTCAGTTTTTACTTACTGTCAATGTCATCAAAGTTTCTGAAGACCATCTCCACGTGATCCCACTCTAGGAAGCTGCACTTCCCGATGAACGGCTGGGCAAACACAACGTACTGGTCATTCCCAAAAGAAAATGCTTCCACTGATATGGATTCGAACTTCAGCGACTGGTACGAAGCAAACTCTGGGGGGGAGACATAAAAACACGCCATACGGTAAAAAGCTGTGACGATTGTGAGAAGAAGAAAATGAATTGATTAAAAAAAAGAAACATCTGTTTTTTACTCTACCTGTGGTGATGCAGTCGAAGGACTGCGACACCAGATCGTTGATCTTTTTGTCCACGTGTGTGGCCGGACCTTTACAGTAGATCTGATCCACGGTGGCGTTGGTGTTGTAGATCCACTCCACCAACCATTTCAGCTTACAGTCACATGTAAAATGGTTTCCCCGCAAGTCTCTGAGGAGGGGGGGGAAAAAAACCCACCTTTCTCAAAAGCTGAGAACACTCTTGAACACTGCTGAGTTAGATGGGATTAGGCTCTCTGCTCTCACTCACATCAAGAATAATTATAAAGAAGATCTGGGTATCTTTGCTGGTTAATAGATCACAAACCATCTCTTTCCCTCTCACTGCTGCATGTAATTTTAATGGTGTTAAAAGCACCAGATGCCTACGCATCTCTTGGCTCAAGCGTGCTATATATAGAACACTGAACAGAAAGCTCATTATTCACTGTAGAGTATTTTGCAGATTGTGTAGAATGCATTCGTGTAATTAAGTTCTGCGTAGCAGTCACACTCACACTTTCGTCAAGGCCTCCAGACCCTTGAACAAATCTTTGGGCAGAGTCTCCAGATTGTTGTAGGCCAGACTCCTGGTGGATAACAGAAACACATATTGCTTAACCTTTAAAATATGTTATCAATTCAAAGTGCAATTACCCCTCATTCTTCATTGAATTTAATTATTCCGTGGCTGTAGAGTATTTCACATGAACAGATACCTGCCAAAGACGTTATTATCTCATAGAACTGCTCGTACTGTTTTTGACGAATAGCATCTCACTCAAAGGAAATAAATATGTACTTACAAGTGCACTAAGGTTTTCAGTCCACGGAAAGCATTTGGTGAAATAGACTTGATTTGGTTGTTTTCTATGAATCTGAAAATGGCATCAGGTAAATGCATAAGACAGTGTGCAATAGAAAAGCTCAAAGGATAAAAGATACTGTTAACTCACAGGTATTCTAGATGAGGAAGACCGAGGAAAGCATCCTCGTTTATAGACTCCAGGTTGTTGGCTGTGAAGAGGCTGCACAGAGGGATCCTCAAGTTAATATTTCTGCCCCTCAGGGAAACCAATGAATATGCTGTCACATCTCTGGAAACTGAACGCTCTTGTTCTAATGGGTGCTTTTAGATTATCCCTCCAGTCTAAAGGTTTGTGTTCAGACACATTGATGATCAGTCAGCAGTATAGCGGAATAAAGAAAACCCCCTTAAAGTAACTTAAGCCAGATTGATTCACATGCATGTGTACAGAGTAATTTAAAGCAAGACTTGGAATGAAAGCTATGAAAAGACATGCAGGGGGACTTCTTTAAAAAAAAAAAAAAAAAAATCATGATAATATTCTCAAAGTGATCTTTTGTTCCCTATTACAATAATTAGCCAGTTTATCAGTGGAGGAGCAGCGTCTTGAACATTAAACATGGCGGGACTGACAGTATGCAACAGAGACTGAGGAAAAAAAATATTCCAGAGGGATTTCTTACAGGAGGTGCAGGGCAGGCGTGTGGATGAAGCTCTCCTTCGCGATTTCGCTGAATTCCGACTTGACGAAGGACCTGAAGGAGTGAAACACGACAAAAAAAAAAAAAAAACACACACAATGTTGAGCTTTCCAGCAGACTGTCATGTGAACGAGCATGTTCTTTACATAGCTGTAACTCTGGTGGTTTGGGTTGCTGTAAAAGAATAATAAACGTGACTTACAGTGATATGACATCGGGGGGGAAGCTGAGAGGGATCGAGCCCGCTCTCTCGCACAGCGCGTTATCTTTGGTACATGTACATGATAAGGGGCAGCGGGGCTGCCTGGCTCTCTTGCTGTCCACTAAAAGTAAAACCGACGCGAGCAAAAGTAAGCCGAGCCATGGCGACGTTTTGGGTGTTTTGCGTGTGTTCTCCATCCGCACACATGAACCGGGGTCTCTGCTGCGGCTCCTGGAGGCCGAGCGACACGCGCGGTCCGCTCCTGTTTGTCTCCGCCGAGGCTGCGCGCCGTCGCCGCTGGTCGGTGCCGAGCGAACCGCCGTCCCCGCAGCGCTGCAAATGTACACTACACAGCACCCCGGACCACAAAAGTCTGCGTGCGCCGATCCTGTGTGCGAACAGAAAGGACGAAAAACTAGTCAGACATCTGCTGTGGTGTCTGAAGCGCAGGGAAACGCCAGCTGGCGCTGTGGCAACCGCGGGGTGAGGGCAGGTGGGGTTCCCAGCGGGAGCAGACGGCACATCTCCATCCAGAACCACACCTATGATTTCGGGAAAGGCCACCGGCTCTCCATCAAGCCCCCCGAAGGATCCCACCCCAGAAAAAGACCGGGGGATTGTGCAATTACTCGCGAATCGGCAGGAGAAAATGAAGCCCTGAGACGCGAGCCAGCGGAGTGCTGCCTGTGGCGCAGACGCACACGAGCTGGATATGCGGGAGGTGGGTGGGAAACTGGTTGGAAGTGAGCGTAACGATGGGAAATGTAGCGACAGTATTATCACATTGCATATTATCTAGAAAGAAATGCATATTGTGGATGCATTTCCTGGTTTCTACCCGGTTTCCATGGTGACTGCAGGATGCGACACGCTTCTGATCAGTGATGGGTGTGTGTGTGTGCGTGAGGGTGGGGAGCCCCCCTGTCACTCGGACATCTGTTGTTCCTCAGTAAAATGAGTCACTCCTCTAACACGCACGCGCGCACACACACACATACACACACACTCACAAAACAACAAAAAAAAAACAGGTCACACTCCCCTCAGGACCATTTCTGGCATTTGAGGGACCCTATAGCCAAGATTCTGATTTGGGGGAGCCCATTCTGGGGGGATTTGGGGGAGCTCCTCACCCAGCCCAACTACAGTGGGCTGGGTGAGCTCAGTCCCTTTCATAGACATCTGATCAGTCCGCATATACAGTTGAAACCAGAAGTTTACATATGCTGTATCAGGTCAGGTTTGTAGGCCGCCTTACATACACAGGCCCTTGATCAGGGCTTTGTGATGGACCTTTCCAAAACATTGACTTTGTTGTCCTAAAGCCATTTTGTGACTAATTCGGTGGTATTCTTAGGGCCATGGTGTTTGTACTAGCGTGTAATTGTTTGAAGAGATGAACATGGTACCTTCAGGCATCTGGAAAGTGTACCCAAGGGTGAACCAGACTTGTGGAGATCCACAGTTCTCCTCCTGAAATCTTGGCTGATTTCCTTTGATTTTCTCACAATGTCACACAAGAAATCACTATGTTTGAGGTGTGCCTTAAAATACATCCACAGGTGTGCCTTCAGTTAACTCAGTTAACTCAAATATTGTGTGCAAGACTTTTTAAAAGGTCTCTGAATATATCTACACAACGATCTGGACCTCCAATCCGATCTAAGATCATTTGATACCAAGTGCTATATTACCACGATAAGGCAGGTTTGCTCATAATCATGAAAACAGGCTATTTAAAAGAGCAGGATCATGCTCTGGAAGATCTACTTTCTTACACCTGTTTTCGAGACAAAAAGTGCAAAAGAACGAAGAATGGTTCTTATGAGAGGAATTACAGTGAGAAAGTGTGAACATGAATTTGAGGAGCTGAGGGGGCCTCAAAGCAGGAGAAGAATTTTTTTCAGGAGCTTTTGTTGGTGAACACTAGATGATATTGTTGCTGCTACATGAATGCTCCATAAATGTCACCATTCATCATCATACTAGAACACTGAGTGTCCAGTGATGACCACAGTGAACAGTGTCTCACTCTCTTACTGGAATTATG
Source organism: Hirundichthys speculiger (assembly GCA_018398805.1). Classification (NCBI taxonomy): domain Eukaryota; kingdom Metazoa; phylum Chordata; class Actinopteri; order Beloniformes; family Exocoetidae; genus Hirundichthys; species Hirundichthys speculiger. The sequence continues at coordinate 5,573,505 of JAGFBZ010000344.1, read as the reverse complement.
AAATCAGTTTCCTGTGTCTAATAAGTGAATACATTAAATCTGGACATGGCTTATATTTGAGCATTTATAACTTTAATATACTTAAAACCTTATACAGACATTTCATTTCTGGTACTGTAGGTGCAAGAAGAGTGTGTGGCAGCCTTAACAACAGTCTGAGTTGTCTTCTCCACTAGGGGGCACGACCTGTCCAGAGTGAACCCCTGCCTTTCGCCCGTAGACAGCTGGGATAGGCTCCAGCAGACCCCCGTGACCCTTCAAGGATGAAACGGGTATAGAAAATGGCTGGATGGATTTATAAACCTTTTACATATAAAATATTTCTCAGAGTTAAGGCCCCTATTTGGTTCACTTTTGATGTAAAATAAACATTCATTTTACTTATACAAAATATTTTGAAAGAATTTAGGTGGACCAAATTTACAGCCTCAAGTGATTTTTTTCACTTCAAATCTGACCTTGGCAATCGGTCAGCATCTGAACCTTACCTAAGGACTCCTTACGCAGGGTTTGTGTTACTTCAAGACTGTTTGACAGAGACTCCTCTTAAAGTTTTTTTTGTGTAGTGATATCAAAATGCCAAAAAGTAAATAAAGCAGTCTGATTATAGTAGATGCTCACCTGAGGGGGTAAGGCTATGCTTCCATTTCCAAATATATAATATATTAAAGTTCAAGGTTTCCAAAACTCCAGAGACTCTATAGTCTCCCAATGACTATAGACCTGTTGCTTTAACGTCCCACATCATGAAGGTCCTGGACCGACTTTTATTGGCCCACCTGAATCAGCAAACAAGGACCTTCCAGGACCCACTGCAGTTTGCTCATCGTTGTGGAGATGGAGTTGAAGACACTATCATAAACCTGCTTCAACAAACCCAGTCATCTGGACAAAGCAGACAGCTCTGTGAGGATCATCTTCTTCAGTTTCTCCAGTGCATTTAACACCATCCAGCCTGCATTACTACAAAAGTACTCAAGATAACACAGGTGGATGCCTCAACAATCATCTGGATTACCTACTACCTGACTAACAAAGCACAGTTTGTGAGACTGACTGGTTGTGTGTCTGAGCAGGTGGTCAGGAGCACAGGAGCGCCACAGGGGTCTGTACTCTCACCATTCCTCTTCACTCTGTACACCTCAGACTTCTAGTACCGGTGGGAGTCCTGTCATCTGCAGAAATACTCAGATTACTCTGCAGTTGTGGGGTCTATCAGTAAGACTCAGTACAGAGAACTGGTGGACTGCTTTGTGGCGTGGTGTGGGAACAATCCTCTCATCTTAAATGTCGACAAGACAAAGAAGATGATTGTGGATCTTATAAGGACCAGGAACAGGTCAAATAGTATTTCCATTATGGGAGAAGAAGTGGAGGATGTGGAGTAGTATAAATACCTCAGTGTTCACCTGGACAACAGACTGGAGACACAACACTGATGCTGTTTATAAGAAGGGGCAGAGCAGACTTTACTTCTTAAAGAAGCTTAGGTCCTTCAGTGTGTGCAACAAGATGTTGCATATCTTCAATAAGTCTGTTGTGGAGAGTGCAATCCTCTCTGCAGTCATCTGTTGGGGAGCAGCATCAGAGCCAGTGACTTAGAGAAACTCAACAAATTAATAAAGAAGGCTGGTTCTGTCCTGGGGACTGTTCTGGAGAATCTGGAGCTGATTCTGCAAAGGATGATACTTTATAAAACGAAGAACATCAAGGGACAACTCTGAACATCCTCTAAACAACACAATGATTCAGCAACAGAGTGTGTTCAGTCACAGACTATCTTCACTACAAAGGTCAAACAAGATGCTGAAAGTCTGATGCAGCAGTTAGGGCAGACAGGCCCATATACAGAGGCTATAGTCCTCATGCAGCGGTCACAGGTTCGACTCCTGGCCTGTGCAACCCTTTGCTGCATGACTTCCCTGTTTCCTGTCTCTCCAAATAAGGGCAACTGGTGCCCAAAAATGGAAAAAAAAAAACAAACAAAAACAAAAGTCTGAGAATGAATAAAGAAAAAAAAGAGACAATCAGACATATAAGTTGAGGGGTACCCCTTCATTGCTCCATTGCAAATATTTTTCCATTTAAATCTCTGATCAATACAGGACTTTGTGTTTTACCGAGACTTTAGAGTCAGACAGATTCAAATCTGTCAAGTGAGATTGACAGATTTGTTTACTACTACAAAAAGTACAAGAACTTTCCTTAATATGCCAAAAATGTATTCTTGCACCTTTTACTGCATGATAATAGATATGATATGATAGAATAGGGTTTGTTTGTACCTTTAAGGGAATTAGTTTGCAACATAATCAGTTGGTAGTGATGTTCACTTAAAAACCAAAAACCATAAACACACACACAACACACTTTGTAAAAACAATGAATTGAAATAAAGCAATAAAATACAGAAGTAAAAGAAACAAGAGATATAAACTGGCTAGAACAGCTAACCATAGTGCAAATTATTGAAAGTACAGTTCTTTAAGTTCTTATAGAAGTTAACATATCATACTGATATCATGTATAAAGACAAGAAAAATCAAAATGCAGTTGCATGTCTTCATATGACGTCGCTGTAGTTGAATTCATGTTGCTTCTCCAGAATATTGAAATGCTGTGTTGGAAATAGTCAAAATGGTGTCACAAAAAAACTGAGGTTAAGTCAAAGTTATTTTTCTGACAAATGACACGGCTTACAAGAGACTGTTTCATCTTCTTTTGGTTATAGTCTTCTGGTTCACAACCAAAACTGCTTTGAGTGCTCTGTGGGGAAGTCATGATTAAAATAAAGCTTAGTCTGCTACTTTGTGGTCTGACTGGAATAATATCTGAAGTGGAGCAGCATGTGATGTTGTTTGATGAGGTCCAATCCAGTATGTGAATTTCCTGATCAAATTATTTTCTGTGCTGTTCTATTCACTTTATTATGTGTCACTGTAGAAAGTGGACCAGCATCGGAAGTGTGACGCAGGCTTATCACAGCAAAACCTACGGCAAAGAAAACAGCCACAGTCTTTAAACCCTGCACTATTCTATTTATTGCATTGTAGTACAACAGGACATAAGCACGTCAAGAAAGCAGTCAAAGATTTTCTATGTTGTTTGAGTGAGCAGACAGAAGAAGCAGTTGTACTAGTTTCTTTGGACTCTGCATCCTACATGTAAACACATGTCTGTGGTCCACAGTACCAAAACTGACTCTTATATCAAAGAGTTGTGATGAAGGAGCAAATAATCTTACAGCTTTGAGGAGTCATGTTATTACATTTCCAACATATTAGTCACTTTCACTGACAAATCCTCTCAGATGATTGGTCCATGGAGTCAGAGTCATTCATACAAACTCTTGAGAGTAAACAGTGTGGATTATAAATCAAGCTGTTTTGACAATGACTCAGATCTCAAATCTCTCAGTAAATGGGTCAGACATTGGCAGTTTCTCCCATCCACCAAATGCAGTCTGTGTATGATACTCTTTGTAAGTCAGTCATTTCAGTGTACAATCTGTGTTAGGCTCTTGTTAGATTTTTCTGATTTTTCTTTTTTAAGATTTAGTTAACTATTTACTACTTCACATCAGGAATGTGAGGACCTGTGTGTCATGTCAGTTGTGGCTGTGGACAGCTGAGATGTTCTTATACAAGCAAAGTAATTTCAGTGATGAGTATGGATGATCAGAGCAGTCCTCTGGAGAATTCAATGCAGGGCTTTCTTAATCAGCTTGTTCCTGACATCTCTTCAAGAGCTCAGATATGAAGTCATCCTCCTAAATGGTTTTGACATCTTTGTAAGAAGCTGAGTCTGTAACTTAGCTGAGTGTGAACTTAGCTGTTGAAGGCATCACTGATAAATTCTGCCTTGATCTTACACTGGAAATATTTTTGCAAATATTAAATACTGTAAAACCTGTGTGATTTTGAGGACAACTCCATAACTTTAACGAGTAGATGTCAGACTACTGACATCTACATCTACTGATTACGAAAGCTGCATTCAAACGTCTTATGTCTGTAAGACAAGTGATTTCAGTGCACCAACAGTCAACAGCCCATGTTGAATCATGTTTAGCATGAATTACATCTGATTTAAAGATGCTGCTATAATAAGTTAAACAGCAAAAACTGCTAATGTCCTAGGCAAGCAATGACAGCCAGCAGCTCAACAGTCTTATTTCCTACTTCACTGGTAAAATAAGTATGTTTATCTCATGGGTCACACTTCTGTTATGCTGTAAACCATCTAAACTGAGCCAGTGACACATGAATGTGAATTGTTGATCAATGTTCATTTGTCTTCTGTTCTCTGTCTGACCCTCCTGAGCACAATTTGATTACAAGACATAAAATCCAAATCCTTCTCTTTGTCAAGATCACATGAAAATGACATAAGAAAAAAAAATCAATACTTTAAATAAGCAACTCAGGTTTTGATTAACAGCCCATCAGCACATTCACTGATTAATTAATTATACTTATCCTTACATATGTGAAGCAGAATGTTACTACTTAAAAAGACTAGTTCCATTAATGACCATAGTGTATAGTGTATTATTGCAAAAGACATAGAACACCACCTACCATTTCACCTACCTACATATCTGCTGTTTCAGATTAAGATATGCTTTTGTAGAATTCACTTACTAAAAATTGCATTAAGGCTGAATCATTTAGAACTTTAGCTGCTGTGTTCTCTCTTTCAGACCTTCTTACTTTCTGATTTTGACCTGGAATTGAGAGTGACAAGCATTCAAATGTTTATTTTAGCAATGATGTATATATATTGGCGAGAAGAAGTCAACAGAGGTGTGGAAAATATGTTTTATGCTGTTAGTAAGTAGAATGCATGCATAACGTCTGATGAAATGGTCATGATTGTGGATGTATTCCTGGTGAATGACCACTAGCACAACGTCCGTTCCTCAGTGGAGATACAACAGAGCTGCAACACAGCTTTCGCAGGCCACTCTTGAACTGGCAAACTGAGTAGAGGATAGGATTGAGGGCTGAATTAGCCAGTGTGAATGTCACCACCCAGAAGAACATAGTAGACGAGACATATATGTGCCCCAGGAAGTTTCGAGTCAGAATGAGGAAAGTGATAATGAAAATAGGACTCCACATTATTAAGAAGGAGAGCACCAGGACTAGCATTGTTCGGAAGAGCTTTCATATCCTGGCGTGAGACTTGATAGTTGCGAGAGTCTCCTGCTGGGGACTGAACGTCTCTCGGTTGGAGCCTCCGTCTGCAGTGCTTTGCTATCTGTAACAGAAAAAAAGTAATTATTACATAAAGCAGACACTTTGTTCTTTCAGACATGATATAATCTGAACAATAAAGATAGGATGAAACCATATATAGTATCTAATTGATCCATATATGGATTTACACATGGAGTGTGGTATATATTATGTTTGCCCTCGACATGTTTTAAAGAGCAGTAAAGTCTTTTTAGAGCAGAAATCAATGTGTGACTTCTCACAGTTATCATCTCTACAACATTCATTTCTACAAGAGTATAAATGATGACTTGGTGTGTTGTTTACGCTTGAACACCCTGATCCCACATGCATAAAACATTTTTAGCTGTACTGATTAGTAAAGGACACATATCTGTTCCCGCTGCAACCAAGAATTTATTTATATTCACGGAAATTACACAAACAAATCCTCACCTATTGATATACCAACATTTTCTAAAGAGATGCCAGTTTTTAGTCATTTTATAGTTTTCCCTCTGCTGGAGAGGCTGTGTTGTTCTGATTTCAAATCAATATATACATTAGATCATAGCAGGATATTCATTGTTTCTTGTTTAAAAAGTATTGTGTGAGGGGCATCTTGCCAACCAATATTTTGGTATATTCTCAAGCATTAATGGTGCCATCTGTAAATGTCTTCCTCCAGACATTTTTGGCACTCACAGCTTTATACCACCATTTTGAACTTTGTGCTTCACTGCGAGGATCATGCATTCACCGTAAACCCACCTGTATTATTTTACTGTAACTGACCACAATGATGACTCCTGGCAGAAGGAAGCACAGGGCAGTGAAGGCTACATTCCACACAATCTCCGCAGTTGCATCGGGCCACTTGAGGGTACAGATGCACAGACGCTCCTATGGAGGAACCGCAAAAATATACAGAAACAGGTGCATTAATATTGAAAAGGTTTCTGTTCATGTATCAATTCATCCATACCTGTTCAGGGAAATCCACTTCCACCACAGTGAAGAACAGACTGAGGGGTATAGATGTGATTGCTGAAAAGGCCCAGATGAAGATGAGTGTGCCAGTCACCATGCTGATGTTCAGAGTGGGCACACTCTGCAGCCGAAGAATAGCCTGGACCCTTTCCACACTGATGGTGGCCAGAGTAGAGTGATGGCGACACAACCACTCATGCAGATGAAATACAACACCATGTGACAAGCTGTATATCCAAGCGGCCAAGAAACAGACCAACGCACAGCCACAATCAAGGGGATCATGCTGACAAACAGCAAATCAGCCACAAAAAGGTTGAGGGTCAGGATGGTCTTGTTGACCAATAGTTTACGTTCGCAGGTTACCAGGACTGCAGCCCCGAACATTTGCTGCCACTGAGACCAGGAAGACACTTGTGATAACTAAGGTCTCCACAATAGTCGCAGCAGTATGATCTGAGCGGTGTAGCTCAGAGAAGAATGAAAAATAAGTAAAGTTTTTTAAGTTCAAACTGTGGAAATCCATATCCTCATGGGCTAAAGATCTAAAGGTAGTAACTTCTGCTTATAACCAAGACAGTGAACAGAACAGATGCGGTACATGATGAAGTGACAAAATACAACCACCCTCTCCTTGTCAAATGCTAGCCAAATTTCAACCAATAGTACCCTCCACTGTCATAGAGGGGATGGTTTTAGTCTCAGACCTGGCAGAAAACTGGCTAGAAGGGGAAGGGCTCTATGCATTATGCAGCCAGCCATTCCAAGTACCTGCATCAATACAAAAGAACAGGATGAGGAGACATGGAGGGTGATGATGAGTCCTGCTGATAGTGTTTGCTCTGTGATATCAGAGCAGATGTCAAACACTGCATCATGCTTTTCTGTTTATGTCTTCCACTGTATAAATATAATTTCATTTCATAATAGAATGGAATCCCAGTTAATATCATTGCAAGCATCAGTATGCAACAGCCTCCTTAAAAACAGTAAAATCTGTGCTTGGTTTTGAGGGAGGTCTGTTTCTGTTTGTATCTTAATAAAGAGGCTGAAAAATAAATACCAGTAGTCAATAGATAGTGTACCCCTGCTTTTTGCTCAAAGAGAGCTGGGTTAGGCTCCAGTTGATCCCTGTGACCCTGCATAGGATTAAGTGGGCATAGATGATGGATGAATGGTCACTGATGTTTGGTTTGGTATCACATTACCAGCTATAGAAAATGTCATAATATCAGATATTAGCACCTTGGCGTTGCCAAAGTGTCAAATAATGAGTGTTTTGCTTCTAGAAGTGATCCTTATGGGCAGTTTTTTTTAGAAAAACTGCCTGTATAAAGTCAACTAATACAGGCAGTTTTTCTAAAATTTTAAAATTATTTTTCATTTAAACTCCTTTGGGCATTCTGACATCAGACTACTGAAAACCATCTCTATATGGACAAACATAAGACCAAGTTGCATAAGCAGTTTTGAGCTACTTATTATACACATATCACCATTCAAAAATATTAAATGTAATTAAACCTATGTTAGCGAGAATACAAGTTTTGATTTTATGAAATCACAAAAATGATCATTTTAAAGAACTAATACAGAGTTTAAGCTGTGCCAAGACAAAAAAGTGGTGTCTTTGAAAATGGGCTAAAACATAAAAATAAAGTAAAAAATATTGTAAACATTGGAATAAATAAGATTGATAATGCTTAATTTGAAGTCAAGGAACAAAAAATTCCAGACTTTACCATAAATTCAAAAACTACTCATCAGACTTTTTTTCTTCTTATTGAGGAGAAAAAAAAATGTAATTTACAGTTTCAAGGAAATCCATCTGATGGCTGCAACATTCTACTTTGCAATTAGATATATAGGTGTTCTGATATAATACATGGTATGTTAAGGGGAATGCTTTGCATTTATCTACAGAGTGGAGAGATGATATGGCCATTAAGTGCATTGTTAATTGCTCCCTTTAAACAGGTAAACCACAATGTGCATCTGCTCGAAATGGTTGGATGAAACGGGTGTGTGTGTGTGTGTGTGTGTGTCTTCTTATCTTCTCTAGTTCAGTAGTATTACATACGATAGCTTCTCTACTGTTTTCACATAAATACTAGAGGCACAACCTCAGCAACTCAACACTGTTTTTTATTAACTTGAACATGCCATTTTATATCAAGGGTAAACACTAAACCTGAAGTACAGAACTGATGAACTTTCAGGAGCTTCAGCTTACTCAAAGCATATTTCCAGGTGTCCTAGCAGGTCTTTATATTGACTTGATGGATACTCAGCCTGGCAGTTGGGACACTCAATGATGCTTTCATTTAGCCTGCTGTCTTGAGAAGAGAAGTCCAGGCTGTCTCTGGAGGAGTGGGAGGCGGGTTGCTCTTTTTCAGCAATGCACTGATCCTGCTGGTCTCTCTAATATAAAAAACACAGTAAAAGGACAGGTGGAAAACTTTTAAAGTATTAAAATATTAGTATCAATTGGTAAGTAGAGTATTAGTATTATTAGAATTTGCAATGCAACTTAAAGCTGCACTAATTCTTTTTTTCTTAAAGGCAGCCTTAATTTAACTATATGTACATCTCTTTGTGAGTATCTCAACCAGAAAAACAAACTATACACAAAGTAATAGATACATATGAATACAAATTAATTTAAAAACTTACTATATATCATTATTTAAGACTTCAGTGGCTTAAAATAAATAAAATAAGTGCAGGTACCTCATAATATCAATCATCACACGTAGGAAGACAGGCTCCCTAAGATTTATGTCAATTTTCAGTTGAAGCCACACTTTTATAATTCAGTGTGAGCATTGAGTAGGTATAAAAACAATATTTCTTTAGAAAGGAAAGTAATTCATAAAATCTGCATATGTACTTAAAAGACCTTTATACTCTTTTAGATCGTAACTTTAGATCTTGAAATTGTTACTCTGCTTTATGACCTTTTCCTAAGCAGTAACCAGTTTTTGGAGTACAGCAGCAGACAACTGCTTTAAGGGTAGTGAATATTCATATACTCTAAATGCGTGCTGGATAGAAAATATTTTAATGCAGCTTTAAGTTTCATCACAGATCTGATCTATGTCTGTTGCTCAATTCATCCCAACCTTGGACTGTTTTTTCACACGGCCTTTTGCTTTTGGGATCGCCTTGAGAATTCTGTACATTTGCTTCTTTAAATATGAACAGTTCCGCCTCTCATCCTCAAGATCTTGTGAAGAAATCTTGATCTAGGATTAAAAATGTTGCCAGAGTAATGAAACCTGTGAAACTGTACAGGTACTTGTGGGACATTTGTAAATAGCAAGGACATCTCTTTGGCTAGTTTGACAATGGTTTTTTAAAAAGGCAAAATGGGTAAGAAAAACGGATGATGGGAATCTCAAGGAGGCATAGATTGCAGGACATACACGGTCATAACCTGAGCTACCAGTAGGCAGGCATGGATTGGCAATATCCCCCAACAAAGAGGATTAAAAAAATGAAAAAAGAAAAGGAAAAAAAAGATGGAAGTGAGATTGTCCTACCTGTCTTTTCATGTCTTCAATCTTTTCCTGGTCTGCATGGTAATGGTTTAACATATACCCCTGAAGAAGTTTGGCCTAAGAAAAAAGTAGTTTTTTAGTTCATTTTCAGGGATCTCTCTTTCCTAATCTGATAACAGATTCGCTTCATAGTTCTTTTCATAGAAGGATGTGGAACCGTTAAATGAAGATGTACCTGCAGCTCAAAGCTAGCTGACCTTCGCTTCTCCTCTTGCAGACTGGCATGGAGCTCTTCGGTCTCACCTCTCAGTGGTGGCTCTTCACCCTCAGAGTAATGATGCTCTTCTTCTTGTGCATTTTGTTTGCTTATTATTTCAGGACGCAGATGCTGCTTGAGCTCCTCTATCTCTCTCACTTTTTCTTTGCACCTAATCATCAATAAAGTATATTACAGTTGACCATAGCTTAACTTTTTGTGACTTTCAAAAGGGCTGCATAACTCTTGAAAGCAGACATACTGGATCTGAGAAATGATCAGTTTCTGATTAGTCACTTCAAGTTTTTTCCTGAGGGCATCCTGTTGATCTTTGAGATTGTGTAGGAGTTTGGTATAGTAGTCCTCCATTTGGTTTAGTCTACTGTCTGTAAAGAGAGAAGCAGGAGATGAAGGCAAAAAGAACAGCTGGACAAAAGAAGGGGTTCACACATTCATTTCCACAATTGGAGGTCTTAAAAAGATTCTTACGCATGTGTGTACTGTGAAATACTAAAACACAGCATTTTGAAAAAAATAACATATTGCCACAGTTTCTGTGACAAGAGGCTACTATGGATGAATCTTTATATCGTAAATAAATAAATACATCTCGTGACAGCTTGTTGTCCCTTGTTGCCCGGTTGCTGGGTCTCCGCTACCCACTCTCCCCCCTGGCTTACCACCTGCATCGTCTTCATGCTGTAAGCGGGTCTGATAGGATTCATTTAGCTGGTCCTGAAGCCAGAACACTCTGGCAATAATGGACCTCACATAAACCTCTCTCTCCTTGTCATATTCCAGCCACTTCATGTTTTTTTCCAAAGCCTAAAGGGATTCAATAAAAGAACAAGATATCACAAAAAGTTGAAAGAAAGAAACGGCCATCCCACAAGGATAGCTGTGAAGTAAAAACCATCAAGACATGTAAATGCTACACAGCCATGTATCTTCTAAACACAGACATCATTGAGTTGGTCTTGAAGGTCTGAAACTCCTCCATCACAGGGGGAAGCCTGGTCATCTGATGTTGAGTCCTATGCGAAAAAAGAAAAAAAATCCATGGATATACACACATATATGTCTCTCTCTCTCTCTCTCTCTCTCTCTCTCTCTCTCTCTCTCTATCTCTCTCTCTCTCTCTCTCTCTCTCTCTCTCTCTCTCTCTCTATATATATATATATATATATATATATATATATATATATATATATAAAAACTTGTTGTCTAGTAGAGCTTTTTATTTGTCAGCCTCTGAAGAAACTAAGAATGTGACATAAGGTTGAATATTCTGCTTTTTAAAATTGTATACTGTAGGCTTTGCCATCATGTTTACTAATAACCTAAAGAATGATAATAATTTGTTTGTGTTGAAAAGACTGATGCACTGTGTGTGGCTCCAGGACTGAAAGGTAAAATCCAGTGTATATGGTAAATCTGAAAGAGATTAACAGCCTTTCACTTGATGAAAAAGTTCATTTTGCGGCAGAAGACAATTACTACCATCTAGTGGCAAAAAATGGCCAAGAGCAGTCTGAGGCAGAAACAGATGACAGCAGAAAGTTTTACACTAGAAAAAGCAAGGAGCAAACACAAATAAAATTGAAAATTCATGTTATATGACTCTTCACACATGTCACAATGCCGAGTTTGAATTTTGTAAAACAGATGTTACACAGTTACTTACTGTTCGGCAAATGCTGCTGTAAAAATACTGAAAATATTGAGATTTTTTTTTTTTTACTTGAAAAGTTCTATAAAATAGATTACATTAAACAAACAAAGCTGTATAAATATGAAGAGAAAGGCATACTGATGACAATGTCATATTAAAATGTGTTTTATATTTCTCTGTATAATCACTTGTAATAAAATGTCTACGCTGTACCTCATTCTCTGCAACTTTGCTCTCAGGATACTGACACTTAGTTGAGATGGTGGCAATCTTGCTTTTGATTTCCTCAATTTCTTCTGCATAACTGGCTGTGCTTCTCTCTTTTACCATGTTCTCATCATCTGTCAAGTTTCTTTCAATTGTGCACAGCTCTTCTGAGGAAGAGGCCATTTTTTTATCTTTTGCTGCCAGCTGCTGGCAACTCTCAAATCTTGCGCTTTCGAGAGAAAGAAATCTCTGCAAGGAGACATGTAGCAATAAGCAGTCTCAATAAATCATGCTATAACAAAGCACTTCACTGAAAAGCATATACAGACATATTAATCACAGGTCTCTCTGGAGCCCACAGTTCAGTACAACCAACCATTGTCAGCTAGAAAATTTTGCAACAACAAAAACATAGGCTACATCATTAGACTCCTTAGTATGATTACCTCTATGAGTTTATTGTGTTCAGTATAGTGACGGCAAAGCTCAGTTAGAGTCTTCTTCAGATAGGCATTCTCCTTCCTTAGGCCACTGAGGATCATACCGTGCTCTAAATTGAGCTTTTTCTTGAGTGAACGCTTGTATTTAGAGAGTGCCATCTCTGTCACCTGTTGACAAAAAATTAAAGGAGACAGTCATAAAATAATTTACCTTGGAGTCACTGTCAGACAGGATATATGATTTCAAACATAAACACTCAAAAAGGCACACCAGAACTTTAAAAATTTTTGCTTTGTCTTAATTTTTTTTTTTTTTAGCAATTAGAGAAAAAAGGACATGATATTTTACACTTAAAAGCATTATAAGGTATTTCTGTATCACATCACATCTGTTTATAAATGAAAGAAACCATAAACAAAAGACTGAGAGGTAGTTTATCCCTCCCCCTCCCAACCCCTATGAAAAAGTAGTAGGTGAGCCACTCTGCTTCCAGTTTATCAACCGTTTTTAAATTCTTTCATACTCATCTCACTGGATGGCAGTTAGCAGATGGTGAGGAGCTATTCGACTGTGACAAAAACAGTTGTACGTTAGAAACTGCATGAAAACGTACCCTGCATTAAATACTAGTTTAATAATAGGTCCCATGTGGTGTACAAAGGATGTACATCCCTCACCTGAATAAAAGCACCACTGTTCAAAAGTACAACCTTTTTTTTTTTAACTAACCGTTTTTCATACAACATCAGCTAAGTTGACGAACGTTAATGCTAACTCAGTTACAATCAGTTGCAGTGAGCACAATTTGGATTAGAAAATGACCGTAGAATTCTCCAATCTTAAATATTTGTGAGTTTTTCAATTTTTTTTTATGACTGAAACATTTTTGTAAGTAATTGGTGAGACTCGTTAAGCCAGCTAGCCAGAAATATTTAAAATAAAACCACGTTAGCTTGACACGAAAAAGTTCATGCTAATGTGACTGGATCGAAATTTGAGCGTCGCATGTCTCTTAATCTTTACGTGTTTTTCTCTTTTTAAATCCGAAACCGAAGTTGTTTATTCATTATTAGTTTACCTTGATGACAATCAAACACTGGCGTTTCCTCTCTGTGCTGCCTTCTTGCCCTTTATCTTAAAACCGAAAAGATACCGCGCATAAACGGTATTCTAAAATAATAACAATGGTATTACTATAGCAACATAACTGTAATTTAGTTAGTAAATTGGTAATTTTTTTTTAAACAAAGTTAGTAATACTTTGTTAAAAAAAAAAACATGAATATAGCAAAAAAAAAAAATGTGAGAAAGATGGGGTAATTTTTATTTTTATTTTTTTAAAACAAAAATATTGTTTTATGGATAACATTGTGTACATTATGCGCAGGCGTCATATCAGAAAGGCGGTAGTACCGCAATGACACGACAGGGAGCGCTGCTGCAAAGGAAAAGTACAAACATGTGAACGAGTCCATCAATTCTGTGGGTTAATGTAAAGCAAAACTGAGTTATATAAAAAAAAACAAAAACAAAGTGAAAGGGTGTCAGTTGTTTACATTGGCTTCTGTTCACTTGGCCAGGTCCGTTTCTGTTCTCTGCTCCCCACGCATCTCAGGCTGGGAAGTTGGAATGACTCACGACCCACGACTCACTGCCGTTAAGTATCAATTTATTATTCCTCTCATCTCAGTTCCCCCTGAGACTCCGTGCGTCCCGACAGAACATGAGATGAGCCTTTAATTAATTTGGGATTTTCTTTTTCAAAAATGTTGCGGGTCATTGTCGAGTCCGCAAGTGGGATACCAAAAAAGAAACTTGGAAACCCAGATCCAATTGCAGCGGTTGTCTTTAGAGGTGAGAAATCTGATAGCATTACTCTGGATTTTATGGTAAACTGCGTTATGGGTTTTGTCAGTAATAGGCACTATCCCCACATTTTCTTTATTTTCCATTCAATCATGATCTCTTTATGATCTTCTCTTTCAATCCTTCGTTTGTAGTGCTCATACTTTCAAAACATAGTTGGCGTTCATGCATCTTTTTCCAAGACTTAAGTTGAATATTTTGGCTGTGATTCACAAAACGAGAAGTAGGCTGCATCCTTATAAGGTCAGAATAACGCAGTGTCTTCTGTGAGCAGCATTTTTGGCACGAGACTTTTTCTTTGTTTAATTTGTCATAATTTACAGTATTTGTTTCTTTGAAGGGTGCAAACATGCAGGGATTTAGTTACGGTTTGAAGGAGATCTGTGTGGGGTGGTTGCGTGTCCTGGGACAAATCAGCACAAAACCACAGAAGAAAATAAACAGAAAGGGGTAAAAACAAAGACAAAAATGAATGTGATTCCATATTATTCTGCTTACAGGAGAGAAGAAGAAAACCAAAGCAATTGACAATGAATTGAATCCAGTTTGGAATGAAGTAAGAAATGAGAAACTACAATATTGATTATTTTTTGTGACCTGATTATGCAGTAGAAAACTAAGTTATCTTGATGACTGTAACTGGACCCTGCTTGTAATTACAGATCCTTGAATTTGATCTAAAAGGTTGCTTATTGGATGCATCTTCATTCATCAATGTGGTGGTGAAAGACTATGAAACTATTGGAAAAGATAAGTATGTCTATATTAAATGGTCATTTTTATATTACATGTTGCAGTTCCGTTTTATAGAAGTATATTTTTCTTGTGGGAAAAAAGTGGCACCATATGTTTTCCGCAATCATATAGGTTTGAAGTGAAATCATTTATGACCCTCAGCTTTTGTCCCATTTATGACAAATCCCTGATTATTTCAACACACTCCTGTGTCTGTGGAGGAGGCCCCCTCTGAGTCAACGTATTCCTCAAGAGAAAGAGAGACAGACAGAGAGAGAGGGAGAGAGAGAA
Organism: Hirundichthys speculiger; assembly: GCA_018398805.1. Lineage (NCBI taxonomy): Eukaryota > Metazoa > Chordata > Actinopteri > Beloniformes > Exocoetidae > Hirundichthys > Hirundichthys speculiger. The sequence continues at coordinate 5,558,328 of JAGFBZ010000344.1, read as the reverse complement.
CGACAGAGCAAGAGAAAAACAAAACCAAACAAAAACCCATATGTCAGGTAGAGGGAAAAGCTCATTCAACCAAATATCAAAGCTACTATTCAGCCAGACAGAAGTTGGATTGTGATCTTTTCTGAACAAGCAGAGTAGCATGTCGAAACTTTACAGGACTCCAAACCATGTTAAGACTTGTAGTGTTTGAAGAGAAGGAGCATTGTCTTTGCCTTCACATCACTGGAGCTGTTACGGTAATGTTGCCCTAAATGGACATAACAACTCTGCTCTTTGGCTTTCCCTATCTCAAGTTCAGTCCGCCATATACAAGATTTTTATTGTTGTGATTTATTTTCTCCATTGAGGCACACACTTGTGTGAATTTGAGCTCTTTTGTCTGAAGTGCAAGCAGGAGGGCAGACCAAGTGGAAGAAAACATTTCCTCTGAGTCACTGCAGTGCACTGATTAATATAAATAATTTTGAGGGTATCCTAAGAGGTGAGGGCGAGAGGGAAGGACTGTGTGGCTCAGCCACACAAGCTGGAATGATTTTTTTTTACAGTGTGTGCTTTTGAAATGCATGAGAGGAGTGAATAAGAGAACTTGTGCTGGCTTGTCATTGCCACATCAGTGGTGACTACAGTTGAATCAGAAATGACGTTTCTGATTCAACTGTAACGGTTTTTAGAAAGCTGTTTGACGGTTTTTCTTCTTCCAGGCAGAATGGTGATGATGGTCAAATAAACAAACAAGATACACTAAAGAGAGATCGAAGATGAACTCATTTATGTAAAAGCCTTTGTAGTCGGCGCTGGATCAAGACACATTTTTGTGCATGCTAAAACAGAAATGGTTTGAAGAAAGTAATTAAAGGCTTGTTCATACTGGTAACTACATAACTTAGATATAAATTCATGTTTTTTCCATGGTGTGGCAGACACCTGTCAGACTCTTGTGGAAAAAACAATATATATCCCTATTTTAATTTTAACCACCTGGTGACTAAAACATTTAAGTAAGACTGAGGATAACCTTAATATCCATTTGTTTGCAAAACGGTCATTCCTACATCTCAGCAGATCGATGCAGAATGGCCAAGAGCATCAGTAATACAAATTCTTTAAAGAACAGAACTAGAATACACAAGACAAAATATACGAGGCACTTAGAAATAACATCTTGCAGGTGCCAAGGAGAGGCATAATCAGACATAATAAAAAGGCCCATGGCCGGAACTAAGTTCACCTCTCCAAACATAGTTAGTGAAGAGCAAAATCTGGGAAAATAATGTTTACATTCCACCACACAGACAGATGTACCTTCAGGCCACTAAAAAGTAGTGAGATATGCTGTATCAGTATTTTCAGTGCTTTCATAAATAACTAATAGGAGCATGACATAACTGGGTGTTTTCTCAACCAGATATTCTGTCTGATTTTCCAATAGTCCAGGACTTAATCTCCAGCGGTGTCTCTTCACAAGCCGGCATTGATAAGAGTCTGTCTCTGGTCAGGGCAAACTTATATATGTTCAGGGGACACTGATTTAAAAATGTGCCCTCTGAGAGACAATTTCTTCAGCTGCGATAAAGCTGCTTTCACTGCTGCATCAGTTTCTCATGTAACCTTTGAACATATTCTGCTGCGAATACAGGCCACTATTCAATTATAGAGCCTATTGTTTTTCTTTTGTTGTTGTTGTTTTTTTGTTTTTGTTTTTTGGTGAGCAAGATTAGCGTATATAATTTCTTTCTTGCTGTCAAAGCACCATTGTAAACTGTCCAAAAAAAATAATGCACAGCTAATGAAATATGCATGTATTGTAGGACATGTAGTCATGGTCCATGTAGGTCTTTAAAACAGTACTGAATTGTATTTAAAGTATATAATTGTCTCTATGTGTTCTTGCGGGCCAGATAATATGAGGTGGCAGATCTGAAGCATGGGCCGAATCCCATTTACAGTCCAGGAAAATAAAGAGCAGGAACATGTCTCCAAGAGCCAAAAAGGGGTATTTAAAGGGTGAAGTCAAGATCCAGCTGCTCATCAGACAGACTGACCTACTTGAGCAAAGTTTTTATCTGTCTGTATTCCATAAATGTTTGCTTTAAAGTTATGTTTCCTTTTTTTTTGTAAATGAACAATTAAGACAAGAAAATCATCCCATGTCTGTTCCTTAAGACCGCCTATTCTTCCCCTTTTTGGCTCTATATTTGTCCACCCATAAAGTGGTCACACAGCGTGCGGTACATGCCAGTGGTTCACTGTAATTGTTTTAGTCTGTTGAGTTTTTCCATCACGTTTTTTTTCCTTCCCTTAGTAACCAGCAAAGTGTGCCACTTACCATTTAAAAAAAGATTTTATTTTTTTTTCATCTTCTTCAGCTAAATATTTGGCCTTTTTTGCATCAGTTTGTAGTTACAGTCATTGGATTCAAAATGTGGTGCACTTACTTGGTTTGCTTATATTTTAGAAAATGTCCAGTGTTTTGCAGTTCATGATTATTAATTATCAGGAGCAGGACTTTGTTTTCATGACAACATGCCAATGTTGGTGGTTGGGTTTTCACAAGTGAGAAGTGAAACAGGGAAGTGGGAACTATCATTAATCCAGTGCATCAACATAAGCTTAACTCCCAGTTCTCTTCTGTGGTTAAAACGTTGTGTGAAGCAAAGCCTTCTCACTATGGGTTCTATTAGCCATTCATACAAAAGTGTTTGTTTTTTTCAGCTGGAGAGTTCCTTTAAAAATGTGTGACTAAAAAGATTATTACAAACCACAACTCAATGTGATTGCTTTCCAGGTTTATTGGCTCTGCAAAAATCTCATTGAGAGACTTGGCCAGTGGTCAAGTGAAGTCCCTCCCAACCAAGAATGTGCCTTTGATCAATGAGAAGCAGCAGCCTGTTGGGGTAAATGCACAGCTAATAGCATGATACTATGTAGACTCTATTTTTTCCACATTACATTTTTACAAATGTTTTTTTTTCTTTCACAGCCAATTAAAGATAGAGTAAGCAATTTGTGGATAATGTTACCTCTTTTGTATTTAAAAAAAACATCAACAAAACACAGAGACTTCACTCCTCTCTCCCCTTTCTTCCAGTGCTCCATGTAAAAACATGCCCCATCACATGCATAAACTGTCCCCTTGTCCCATGATTGGCTGGAGCAGTGTTTGATATGGTTTGGGGCGGGCAGTCCACCCCCACCCTGTCTGCTTCTAACTTATAAAGCCAGGGCTATGTGTAAAGACAAAGGTATTTTTTTCATTATATTTTCTTCACCAGGCCGCCATTAATTTGCACATTGCATATGAGCCGCCTGCCAGCACCACTCCAAACCTGAATGATCAAGCTGATGAAGACATGTCTCATGTGGATACTGGTGAGACAACTACTCAAGAAATATTATTTATTTTAATCCTTGATTCAATAGCGACAATGATAGTAATAAAACAACTATAATCATGTGTTTGTTTGTTGCAATCAGTAAATCAGCTGTGATAAGCCCTGGTGGTTTTAAAGTGTTTTAAAGCTTTCGATACCACAGGAGGCAGTGTGGAGGGTGATGAGAGAGAAGAAGAGGTGGACGTAGGAGGTCAGGCTGGAAGTTCAGGAGCTCTCATTTCACCAAACCAGCCTGGGAAACTCAGTCATAAGCCATTCCATCTGCGTCGAAAGAGACACAAAGCTCTGGCCAATAAGCCTCAGGACTTCCAGGTATTGTCTGAGCCTTGATTACTCTTCCTGAATAACCATAAATGCCAGTTTAAGAGGGACTTGAGATTGTTAATTACATGACTGACAGTCGACTTCACCAGTTCAAGTATACTCTCAAGACCATGAATCATCACATTTATCCATCATGTTGGAGAATAACAAACACAACACTTTTGGTCTTGGCTCAATCAAACAATCTCATACATTTGAGCTTGTTTGTGAACTGTTTTTTTTTTTAATCTAGTAAAAGAAGTATATACTGTAGGTTAATTCCATGGAAGTTCATTGCCTCGTTATTGCTTTTATGTCCAGATTCGTGTTCGAGTTATCGAGGGTCGACAGCTGCCTGGCAACAACATCAAGCCTGTGGTGAAAACAAATGTGTGTGGACAGACCCACAGGACTAGAATAAGAAGAGGAAATAACCCGTTCTTTGATGAGGTATTGAGTCACACATACCTTGACAATTAAAGATAGAAGCCAGTACTTTCGTCCACCTGCACCTCTCATAAACGGTAAAGGTAGAATCTCAACATGAAACTGACATCTAACTGTATTGTGCACTTTGAGCAAACAGTAATGTGACTTTTTTGAATGGTCTTTATTGTCCCTTAGATATTTTTCTACAGCGTTAACATGCTCCCCTCAGAGTTGTTTGATGAGAGCATCAGTCTTCGTGTAAGTAGATAGTCTTTTCTCATGAGGCATTTAAGGAAGATTTCTTTTTCCTCCCTTATTTAATGTTGTCTTCTCTTCGCAGGTTTATGATTCCTTCTCCCTCAGATCGGACAGTCTAATTGGAGAGTTCAAGGTATACTCATTTAAGAAAGTACTTTTAAAAATGCTCTGTTTAATTTAAGATTTTGTTTGACATGTTTGAATCTGCTCTTTCATATCTAGCTGGATGTTGGCTTTATATACGATGAACCTGGTCAGTTCTACCATGTAACATGCCAACATTTTTTTTCTCTTTATATTGTCCAGACTTAAATCCTGTATGAAAAAAATTAAAAAATATCCAATTTCCAGGTCATGCCATAATGAGGAAATGGCTCCTCCTTGGTGATCCTGATGACTCCAACTTGGGGGCCAGAGGTTACCTTAAAGTCAGCATAATTATCATTGGCACTGGAGATGAACCACCAGTATGAATTCTTTCTTTCTTACCATCAAATTCCTATTTCATAGAACAGCATTGAGAACGACCAAGAAAAACATCTCCTCTCCCCTGCAGATAGAGAGAAGAGAGTCCAATGAGGAGCAGGACGACATAGAAAGTAACCTTTTGGTACCTGCTGGTGTCACAATGCGATGGGCCTCTCTGAGCCTCAAAGTCTATCGTGCTGAGGACATGCCACAGAGTAAGTGATGCACACATTCACAAAGTCCTGCTTCTGTTGCAGTATGTCACCCTCAGGTGTCTTCAAGAAACTCCTGCTTAGAAAGGACTTTGTGTTGCAGTGGATGACGCTTTTGTTCAGACCGTGAAGCAAGTCTTTGGAGGGGATGCAGATAAGAAGAACTTGGTTGATCCATATTTGGAAGTCAGCTTTGCTGGGAAGAAGGTATGTCATATCACATTTAAAAAAAAAAAAAATGAAACCATGTTTTTGAATAATTTTGCTGTGTGTTTACCGTTATTTGCAATCATACTTTAACAATGTTATTTTAGCTGTGCACCAAAATAATCGAGAAAAATGCAAATCCGGAGTGGAATCAACTCATCAATCTCCAAGTCAAAGTAAGAAATATTCATTTAAAGATTCATGTAAGCTATGATTCAAATTTAATAAAAGCTAAAGCACAAACTCTCTCTTCTTTTCTAGTTCCCATCCATGTGTGAACGCATCAAGTTGACCATGTATGACTGGTAAGCACTAATATTCACTGACAGACAGCTCCACAGGTGACAAAATCACAAACAGTATTTGACATTCATGACATGTTTACTTTTTAAAGGGATCGTCTAACCAAGAATGATGCCATAGGAACGGCGTTTTTAAATCTGAGCAAAATGTCTTATTCTGGTGGGGAGATGGAAGGTACACATGCACTTTGGCATTTATTCTTTGCCACTCTGTCTTTTAAACTTTCATTTTCTGTGTGAATTTTAAAACTTTCTTTGTTTATTTAATTTGAAACAGACAGTCAAGCTGAAACTGGCCACACGGTCTCTGAATGTATGTATTAAAATGACATCCCTTTGTTTATGCAGTGAAACTTATATGTCCTTTAAATTAGGGACCTACTATACCAAAACTATAGTGACCTGCATGATCACCCCAAACTCCTTTACAAGTGGATTTTTTTAAGCACATAAAGTTAGTAACTTTCAAGTAGTAACTGTAACTTATGCCAGCTAAAAATAAAAGAGAAATTAATCAAGCTTGCACAGTGGACCTGTGTAACTGTGTAACTCATACAGATTTTGTTATGAGATTGCACTGAACTAAAATGTGTTTGAATTTATTTTGTGAGTACTTCAATAATGATCTACTTCTGATTATGTATTCCCAGTTCATTATTTCATAAGCCTTGATATTGCCCAGGAGGGTTCTTGAACAGATTGTCTGTGTGTTGCAGCGAGCGCTGCAGCATCGGAGGTTGGTTTTCTCCCAGCTTTTGGACCGTGTTACGTCAACCTGTATGGAAGCCCCCGAGAGTTCACGGGGCTGCCTGACCCATATGACGAACTCAACTTTGGGAATGTAAGACACCCTCAGTTTATTATTGAGAGGCCACCACTGCATATATTATGATATTTCACCATCATGACTGCATTTAAATGAGTTTTCTTTTGCATTCTGGTCTGTCCCAGGGAGAAGGGGTCGCTTATAGGGGGAGGGTCCTTGTAGAAATGTCCACTCAGTTGGATGGAAAGGTTGATAAGAATGTTGACGACATCTCCAGTGATGATATCTTAGTGGCACAGGTAAACACTATATTCTGTGCACCCATCATTTGTCCTTGTATACTTTCTTCCCTTAACAATGATTTTTTATGTTGTTTTTTGTTTTTTTTAAATCTCTGAGTTTCTCGAAAAAAAAAATCTCTATCTCGACTTCTCAACAAAATAAGCATCTGGTTGTGAAGAAAGACAGGAAATATGAAAGTACCTTACTGAGAGTGAGATAAAAGTGAACAACAATGCTTCTGGCTTCACCTCTAATGCTGATTCTTTTTAATTGGGTTCAGAAGTACCAGCGGAGGAGGAAGTACTCTCTGTGCGCTGTTTTTCACAGTGCTTGCATGCTCCAAGAGCCGGGTGAGCCGATCCAGTTTGAGGTCAGCATTGGAAATTATGGTAACAAGATGGATTCCACCTGCAAGCCCCTGGCATCCACAACCCAGTACAGCTTTGCTGTGTTTGATGGTACGAGCAAAGAAAGATCTGCCAGAGTATTACAGTTATTTTTCAAATCCTACAGAATGCACAACATATGTTTAAAGTAATTAGCTATGCTAACTATAAACCTCTCTAGGTAATCACTACTATTACCTGCCTTGGGCTGACACTAAGCCAGTGGTAATTATTACATCATACTGGGAGGACATCAGTCACCGCATGGACGCCATCAATACTCTCCTCTTCATTGTTGACCGACTGGTGAGAATTAGTCACTGTGGCATGTGGACGTAATGTGCAGATAAAATTGTACATGTCTGTTCAGGTTGTAGTTATGATTAAGCTCCCTCTACCTGTCTTTGTGATTCATCTCAGGAGGCCCACCTTAATTCTTTGAAAACTGCTATCCTAGCCAAGGTGCCTGAGACACATCTGGAAGAGATTTGGCTCAAACTCATCAACCACATGACTGAGGACCTGAACAGGTAAGGCACTAGGCCTTGTGAGTTCCATGAGGTAATGCTGTCATGTACCTTTTCTAGTAGATAACTATATGCTGTTAGATCAGATACCTTTGGTTGGTGAATATTTCAGCTAACTCCGCTGTTTTACTCTTGACAGTTTACAGCTTCCGGTACTGGAAGGTCAGCCCAATGTCACAGTTCTGGATCTGCAAATAAAAAAACTGCGTGATGCAGCTGTGGTCAGTATCACACAAATGGCCATTCGCATGAGAGAAGAAGTCACAGATGTGAGATCTACAGTTGGTGAAATTGAAGACTGGCTGGACAGAATCAAGCAGCTGGCAGAGGAGGTCCATGATGTATCTTTTGGAAAAGTACAAAGTTATGTAGCTCAGCAAGATATGATTATAACTTCTTTTGTGTATCTGAAATGTCTCCATTAGCCTCAGAACAGCATGCCAGATGTGATCATATGGATGTTGAGAGGAGAAAGGAGGGTGGCTTATGCCCGAGTCCCAGCCAACCAGATCCTGTACTCCAACTTCAGTGAAGAGGCCTGTGGCAAACACTGCGGAAAGACCCAGACCATCTCCATGCAGGTACAACAACAATCGACAAACAATGACAGATTTGCTCGTACACGACAAATGCAACTTGAAGCCTACCAGCAGCATCGCAAGTCAGTTTTAGTCGTGTATTTCATTGTTAGTTTTCATTTTCCAAATAATTTGTGCTTTGTTAGTATCCCATGGACAAAAACAAAGGTTTGAAGATCCCTGTTCAGCTGCGTGTCAACATGTGGCTCGGTCTCTCAGCTCATGAGAAGAAGTTTAACAGCTTTTCAGAGGGAAACTTCAGTGTGTACGCTGAAATGGTACGTACCTAACATAAAACACTATTCCTGTGAAATATTTCAAACTCTACAAAAGTTTGTATCAGATATCACTCGCAACACCCACCGTCTCTCTCCAAAGTATGAGAACCAGGCTCAGGTGTTTGGGAAGTGGGGTACCACCGGGCTGGTCGGTCGCCATAAGTTCTCAGATGTGACTGGAAAAGTGAAACTCAAACAAGAGCGTTTTCTGCCTCCTCAAGGATGGGACTGGGAGGGAGACTGGTTTGTTGATCCAGAGCGATGGTAAGTTCAGAAACAATTTATCACACTCAAGCACTTACGGAGACATGCACAAGCATCTCACACGCGCACACGCATGCAGCCATTTGAAAGTCATGACCTGCAAAATCTTAAGCGTCAACATCCTGTTATCGTTCTGCTTGTTGTTGCCCTGCAGTTGTTCAAGAACGCTCAACAAGCTGTGTAATCCATAAATCTAATGGATAACGTGAAAACAAATTGGTCTGATTCACAATAGGAAAAAAAAAAATCCAGTTGTCTTTCTTTTTTGTAACATTACTGGTGTTGAGTTATGTAACGAAAAAAAGCCTTATACTAACAGCCTCAGCATAAAGCCATGGTATAACCACAAACACAGGATATAAATAGTTTTAAGAACAAGCCACTGTTTTGGTTTGAGGAGGTCTCTGTCACTCCCATTGTCCCTCTGAATTGCTTACATTCTCCCAGCAAGGCTCATGAAAATAATTCTAGCTGTCTCAAGCACTTCTTCCTCTGCTGCTCCGAGCTGTGTATTCCAGATTGCCTGTATCTGCATCACAGAGCTGCGTATTAACCTGTGGTGTGGTGGTTTGTAGTTTGCTGACAGAAGCAGATGCGGGCCACACAGAGTTCACAGATGAAGTTTTTCAGAATGAAGCCCGTTTTCCTGGTGGGGAGTGGAAACCTGCTTCAGAGCCCTACACAGACGTGGTATGGTTGAGGCATCGCAACTGTGCACACATTTAAGCTTTACTAAAAGGCACTATCTGAAATATGTGGCTGGTGATAATGGGACAAAGCCTTTTCCCAGTATTATCAGTGTCCTCATGGCTGTATAGTGTACCTATGGCAGGTGGCTTGGTTTGTCGTCATCTTTGTGTTAATGTGTGTGCAGCGTATTAAAGAAAATGTGAGCTCTTTCTTTCTGGTGTGATGTGTAGTTATCATTAGGGATGATATTTGGTCTGAACATTAGCCAAAAAGCCTTGATGCTGCTTGCCCTAAAACGCTGATGTCAGAAGCAGAAGAACTGGCACAACTATCTCTCAGCTCTTTAGAACATGTTTGCACATCTTTCAGCTCAATGACTCACTCACTCTCATGAGTGTGGCACACAGTTGTTTTTACATTCTTAAAAAAATACTGATAATATACCTTTTTAAAAATCCTCTTGCATCAACCAGAGAGGAAATGTTTCCTTCAGGGATTGTTTGAGGAAGCCAAGAAGAGCGAAAAGAGTTCAACAAAAACTATCATCTGGATTCAGAAGTTAATAAATTGTATAGTTATCAGAAATAGAAGACAAAAATTGATAAATGCAACAGGAAACAGCTTACAGTTCTTTGAGTCTTTAATATGGCAAATATCCCATAGATAAACAACAGTGTGTGTGTGTGTGTGTGTTGTGTAGAATGGAGAGAAAGCTCAGAGCCCAAGAGAGTTTGAATGTCCAGCTGGATGGACCTGGGAGGACGAGTGGAGCTTTGACAGCAACAGAGCTGTAGATGAAAGAGGTAACCCGAGAGAACAAATTAAATAAACATTTGAAAGACATCTCATCATAGAATTTTTAAAAAATATTTTACACTCTGCATGTGTGTTTTTTGACACCAGGTTGGGAGTATGGAGTGACTATTCCCCCTGATGACAAACCCAAATCATGGGTTGCATCAGAGAAGATGTACCACGTTCATCGCAGGAAGAGACTCATAAGACCAAGAAGGAAAGTATCTGAGAAAATGGCTGCTGCCGAGGTAAGAAGAAGGTAGAAGAAAAAGACGGCAGGTAGGACACGCGCTTTCAGTACACTCAGTCAGCCGTTTCCTGTCCTTGTTTCATTCATAGACACGAGGATCTGGAGAAGGTTGGGAATACTCTTCCCTAATTGGCTGGAAGTTTCACAGAAAGGAGCGCTCATCTGACACGTTCCGTCGCCGTCGCTGGAGGAGAAAAATGGTTCCATCTGACCGCATTGGCTCTTCTGCCATCTTCAGACTGGAGGGAGCATTAGTGAGTCTTTCTTAGCTGCTTGCAGTTTCAGACAAAACAGTTGGCATGGGAACTGGAGTTTCTTTATGCAGCCCAAGTCACATCCTCTCATTATTCTCTTGCGTGTGCCTGTTCCTGTGTGAAGTTGGCAAATAACTCAGGAAATGTATTTTAGTTCTGCATTCTTTGGTTCAAAATTTGCTTAAATATTTCAGAATGTGTTCGTTTTGGACCTCAGCCCATGTTTTTTTAACAGGGGGTTGACGTTGATGAAAAGGCCAGCAAAACGGATGCAGCCAGACTATTTGGTGCCAACACACCCACTGTTTCCTGCCACTTCAGCAGTAAGTAGTTCAGTCAGATAAAACTCGCTTCTGGCTACTGATGCTGATTAAAGGCTTCTTTAAACAATGCCTCCTATCTTTAAAGATAACACTGATACCAAAAAGTCAGTAAGTCTCACTATGTGCAAATGTTTTTATAACAGTGATGAAGTACTGCATGTTGATGAAAGTTCTTTATCTTCAGGGTCTTACATGTACCATCTCAGGGTGTACGTTTATCAGGCGAGAACCCTATGTGCAATGGACAAGGACAGTTTCTCAGGTAAAAAAAAAAAAAAAAAAATCTAATTGGAAGCTATAAAGTGAAATAAATGAAATCAACTCTTCATGCACAATTTTGCCAAAATAAAACAGATGGTAATACCCTGATTCCTCTAGATCCATATGCCCATGTGTCATTCCTGCATGTGAGTAAGACCACAGAGGTCATAAGAAGCACCCTGAACCCCACATGGGATCAGACTCTCATCTTTGAGGACATTGAAATTTATGGAGACCCGCAGACTCTTGCCAGTAACCCTCCTGATGTCGTATTGGAGCTGTATGACAGCGATCAAGTGGTGCGTGATATATTTAATCTCCCAACCTTCTGATCAAACTGCATAATCATACCCAAATGAATCAGACTTGTAGATATAGGACTTTGTTAACTCTGTGTATACGGCTCTGTCTTAATCATTAGGGCAAAGATGAACCCATGGGTCGCTGCACATTCCCCCCTGTGGTAAAACTGAACTCCAGTGCTGCAACCAGTCCGAAGCTGCTGTGGTTTCCAGTCACCAGAAGCGGTCGTAGTGCCGGAGAGGTCCTGCTTGCTGCTGAGCTCCTACTGAAGGATAAGGTTCAGAGGACACTACAGGAGAAAAAAAAAACAACTGTGACCCAATTTTATGAAGCTACAACAGTGAGGTACCTGTGCTTGCCCTCCAGGTGAACGATGGAGATCTTCCTCTGGTGCCGCCTCGCAGAGGGGAGAGGCTCTACATGGTTCCACAGGGAATCAGGCCAGTTGTGCAACTCACTGCAATTGAGGTATGCTGTGAAGTCATTTAGTTCCTGTGCCAGCCATAATAAAACCTCTCCTCACACATGCATGATGAGACATGACCGGCCCAGACAAAGATTTCTTGTCTAGAACATCTCTCACCTCTCTTTATCAGATCAGGCCTATACTAGATTTTTTTTTTTTTTAAGTATAATGATGTTTCTTTTGTGTGTTGTTTTTTTTTTTCTAACCCCAGGTTTTGACTTGGGGTTTAAGGAACATGAAGACCTTCCAGCTGGCCACAGTGTCCTCCCCCAGTTTGATAGTGGAATGTGGTGGTGAGATTGTTCAAACTGCTGTGATCAAAAACTTCAAAAAGAATCCGAATTTCCCTGGATCTGTGTTGCTCCTCAAAGTGGTACGAACCTTCAAAATCTCTAGAGAAAATATTCAGACAAGTGCACTGAGTGTTACATGTTTGGACTATTTTACGGTGATTTGGATTTTTGAAACTCTTGACCTAAAATTTATGATTTTTTTTTTTTTCCCTACAACTCTGTGATGAGGAATTACCAAGCAGTTACACTCAGTTTTACAGAGTGTAATAAGATGAATAATGTTAATAAGATAACATTAATTAAAGGTTTTTATAGATATTGGAAGGCTTTCGTTGATAAATGGACCAAAAATTAAAAAGTGAAAACATGCTGTAAACAGTCATCATTGATTACATTCAAATTCTAAACATTCACTGCTGAAAAAATATCAAAGATAGAAGCAGGATAGAAATGGATGGATGGATTCATTAATAGATTAATTGTGACAAAGAGGCTAAAGCCCTTAACATCCTCCTGTCTTCTGTCACCAAATTTAAAAAAGAACTAAACTGGAAAAATGGTTAAGTTGACATGAAATGACCCAAGTAGATTTTAAACACTGTATTTGAATTCTTGGTCTGTCCCTTTTTGTGTTAACATAGCTTCTTCCAAAAGAGGAGATGTACACCCCCCCCATTGTGCTGAAGGTCGTTGACCACAGACCATTTGGCAGAAAACCTGTGGTGGGACAGTGCACCATTGACTCTCTGGAGCAATTCCGTTGTGACCCATATCGTCTTAACAGCGACAGCTGCATGTCTGCCAGAGGTATCCACTCAGCTGCATGGCTTCTTTCATGTATATTTGAGTTTGAAATACTTGATAAAAATGGAAAAGAGAAATGATATGGTTAGGAGATGCAGCAGAAAGGCAACTTCAGAACAGTGACCGAGGGACTACTGTAAATGCATCCAATGGATTCTCATGTGTCAGAGAAAGCGCAAGCTTTTTGATGTCTCCTCTTCAACCCATCTGGATTTAGGCCTTATTTCCCGGAAAGCTCAATCAGCCGCTGCTACACATAAACAACTTTACCGCTGCCATGGTTACTCATCAAGACAGATTTGAAAAAGTTCCCAAATTAAAAGCAGAACTTCCTTAAGCAGCCAAAGAAATACCGAGCAGAGCTACTGAAACAAGCTGCCAGTGGAGCAGCACCATTCTAGAGTATATAGCTATATATATATCTATATATATATATATATATATATATATATATATATATATATATATATATATATATATATATATATATATATGTAGAGCACATATACACACTGAGGCACAAAGAACCATGACTCACCAGTCTTTCTCCTTTAATGCTGCAGTGGCAATGATAACTGCTGCACAAGGAGATGCTGTCATAGACATCGAGGAGAGAGACATCATTAAAACTGAGGTAATCAAAAACAATGTCAAAAAAACATTGTGGAAATATTTTTAAACTTTTTTTTTCATTTTATGTCTCTAAGCTTTCTTTATTTGCCTCCCATTTTACAGCTTCAGGCAGAAAAGGTAAGAATTTCTCAAAAATAGTCAACAGACACAGAGATGTTACAACAACAACAACAATAATAATAATACTAATTGTCAAAAAAAATTTATTTTCTTTTTTTCATTTGACTTTAGGTGGGTTTCTAAATGTACTAACTCAATATAATCATTATTTTGTGTAGGAGGAGGAGACTGTGGACTGGTGGAGTAAGTTCTACGCCTCTACTGGGGAACAAGAAAAATGTGGGCCTTACCTTAAAAAGGGATACGACATATTACAGGTGACTCGTTTTATAGCAAAACACGAGCTGAATTAATCTGTGCTTGATCTTGTTTTTGCTTTACAAGCTTTTTAATGGACTGTACTCTTTTGTTGTTATTCTTCTGATGGGATATTATTGTTTTCAGGTTTACAAATGTGACCTAGAAGAGATCGAAGAGTTTCAGGGGCTGACTGATTTCTGCAGCACTTTCAAGCTTCAGCGAGGAAAGACAGAGGATGACGAGGATGATCCTTCCGTGGTGGGAGAGTTCAAGGTGATTAAAGGTGATTAAGTGTGCTTCTTAGCTGCCATTTGTGAATGCATATCAATTAGGTGTTTTCACACAGCTGAGTACTGCAATTCCAATAGTATGACTTCTTGTTTGTGAAGAGGAGATCAGTGGATGTGTTGTTTGAGCAATTGTTCTGTTGTTTTTGCTGGCATTCAGGGCTCATTCAAGATTTACCCTCTGTCTGATGACCCAGGGGTGGCTGCTCCACCACGCCAGTTCAGAGAGCTCCCTGAGAGCGGACCACAGGAGTGTCTTGTCAGAATATACGTGGTGCGCTGCATTGACCTGCAGCCTAAGGACACAAATGGCTTGGTGTGTTTCATGGGAGGCTGAGAAACCGATCAACCTCACTGGTTTAGTGATTGAAAAGAAAAAAAGAAAAATCTGTTTTAATCTCACATCTTTTCATAATATTAATAGGATGCTTCAGAAGTGATATTATTTTTAATTATCACTTTTTTCTGCACACTACTTTCAGTGTGATCCATACATTAAAATTACACTTGGAAGAAAAACACTGGATGACAGAGATAACTACAAACCAAACACACTCAATCCAGAGTTTGGAAGGTGCGATCGTAATTTCTCATTTCTTTAAATTCTTTATACCCTTAAAAACATAAATTGCCCGGATAGATTATGTGCTCTCTTCTATTAATGTCCAGGGTGTTTGAGGTGTCCTGCTTCCTGCCTCAAGACAAGGATCTGAAGATTGCTGTCTATGACTATGACTTACTGAGCAGAGATGAAAAAGTGGGTGAAACAGTCATCGATTTGGAAAACAGACTCCTGTCCCGATTCAGGTCATGCTGTGGCCTGCCACAAACTTACTGTGTGTAAGTGTGTGTGTGCTTATTAACATGTCAAGTGTTGCCAGGAGAAAAAAAATAAACATTTTAGGTACAACCAAATATTTTCTTCAAGCTAATCTCGAGCAGCTCTGAATTAGTTGTATACTGTCAGTACGATGAAATGGGATCTAGAAGCCTGATTTGCTCCCTTTTCTTGCAGGTCAGGGATCAATCAGTGGAGAGATCAGCTGAAGCCCTCTCAGATCCTCCAGAATGTGGCCAAAGTGAGGGGTGTCCCTCCTCCACGCATAGAGGGAGATGGCAGCTCACTCTCTTTCTCAGGAAAACAATACAACCTGCAAGATTTTGGTATAGCCGCTGTCTAAGTCCCCACTTACTTATTATTAGCAGTCTTACTACTTTTATCTTCTATCTCACTTACTGTTTCCTGATTATTTAGGATTTGTATTGCTACAGTCGCATTTAGTTCTTAGTTTATATTGGCAGTCTTTATTATACAGTCCTTTCTCCCTTGACAATTGTGACACTAAATCCTTTACAGAGGCAAGCACAGTGATCCACCCACACTTGGGCCCAGCCAGAGAGAGGCTGGCCCTCCATGTCCTCAGAAACCAGGGCTTGGTTCCAGAGCATGTGGAGACCAGAACCCTGCACAGTTCCCACCAACCAAATCTATCCCAGGTTAAAAAAAAATAAATAAATGATCAGCAACAATAAATATTTAGTTTAGATTTAAAGTATGAGCATGTTTTAACACATTAACTTCTTGCTGTTGTGAAATGTCCTTGTTGAAAAAGTTATTTATTCCTCAAATCCAGGGACAAATTCAAATGTGGGTTGACATTTTTCCCAAGAACCTTGGACTGCCTGGGCCTCCATGTGATATCACTCCACGCAAGGCCAAGAAGTGAGAAATTCTTATCAAAATAATATTCTAACACTGTAACAATAGATTTGACAATGAAATAAAATGGTACATTTGTAAACAGGTACTTCTTGCGGGCCATTATTTGGAATACAACCTGATGTCATTCTAGACGAAACAAGCATCACTGGAGAAAAAATGAGTGACATCTATGTTAAAGGGTATATATTCTCATAACCTTAATGCTTCTTATATGCCACGTAGGTTCACATTTCTCTGTGGTAAATAATCAATTTGTGCTCACGTACAACATTATCTGAATTTTTAGATGGATGCCTGGAATGGAGGAGCTCAAGCAGAAGACTGATGTGCACTACAGATCTCTGGATGGCGATGGTAACTTCAACTGGAGGTTTATCTTTGAGTTTGAATACCTGCCTGCTGAACAGCTGTGCGTTGTCTCAAGGAAGGTAAATGAGATCATAGATCGGGAAGAAAGCATCAGTTTAGTCTGTGGTAATGTGACCAATCAATGATTGGTATGACCTCTGTCCCTTTGCAGGAGCATTTCTGGAATCTGGACCAAACTGAATTCAGAATTCCTCCTAAACTGATTATCCAGATATGGGACAATGACAAATTCTCTCTGGATGACTACTTAGGTGAAGTAGTGTTTTTATTTACTACAGTTTGTCCCGTGACCAGACAACAGAAAAGCCTTAAAAGACTGCTGTAGCGCTGGACACAGATGTATTTATTTTGTCATATTTCTGTCACAGGCTCAGTTGAGCTGGACCTACTGAATCTCATCCGTCCTGCCAAGACCCCAGAAAAATGCAGCTTGAAGATGCTGCCAGGGATGACGGGATCCTCCAAAAATATGCTGTCAAACTCTCTCTTCTCCCAGAAGTCTGTGCGAGGCTGGTGGCCATGTGCAATTGAGAAGGATGGGAAACATGAGCTTGGTGTATGTTTGTTCATATCCTCAGCATGGTTCTTATTAAAAAATGTTTCCCTTTTTTTTCCGTGGATAATGTTTCAGCCTGTTCATTTTTTACAGGGTAAAGTAGAGATGACACTTGAGATAGTGGAGGAGAAGGAGATGGAGATGAGACCTGCTGGGAAAGGCAGAGATGAGCCCAACATGAATCCCAGACTGGACCAACCAAAGTAGGAATATGGGTCTCTACTATATGTGGATTGTTTTGATATCAATATGCATCATTTTCTATGAATTTACATAATGCAAACAATCCTGTTTGTTTACATTCAACAGCCGCCCTGACACATCTTTCTTCTGGTTCACAAACCCTTGCAAGACCATGAAGTTCATAGTGTGGCGCAGATTCAAGTGGATTTTTATTGGATCTATTCTTCTACTGCTTGTCATCTTGTTCCTGGGGATATTGTTTTACTCCCTACCAGTAAGACTTCTCCATTTATTTGCTTATTCCTGAAACTATCATTCTGTCATGAGATAAAGCTCCCTCTTTCATTTGGAAGGTTTTTCATATCAGGATATAATGAAAAAATAATTATCTAGTAATTACCAGGTAGTTAAATTAGGTAAATGCGTTCTCAGATGGAAAACGACATGTGACTTCTTAAACTATGTCATTATTTATTTAACCAAAATTAGTTATTTAGCTACTGTAGGAAAATGTACACCCTTTTTCTTTCTATAAGAATTAAGAGCATGATTAGCTGCCGGGTGCTGCTGATCAAATGGACTTCATAAACTGATCATCACATCTACAGCAATTTGGACAAGATACAAGCTTCTCATACACACACAGTTTCAAGGCAGGACATTTGCACCAATATTCTGCCTCCGTTTCTGTTTGAATAATTAAGCAGAACAGTAAGCCATTTTCATTTCCCTCTTTTCTCTCTTGGGAGTTGTGCTGTATTGGCCCCAAAAAAATCAGTGTTAAGCTGCAGGTGTTTCACTTCGGAAATTCACACATGCTGACAAGAAGTGGTACAGTGACACATCCCCCTTTTCACACAGCAGTCATGTTAAATTAGTGCAAAAAAAAGCTGTCCCTTTGGAAACTCTTACAGACCAGTGGAGATTAACATACCACCGTAACAGCATGGAATTCCATACAACTTGCCAGCATTATGGAGCCATCTGATACCATCCAAGTCTTTGGATGATATTTTTGTTTTTCCCTAAATGTGTGACCCTAAATTTTATTCATCATAACTGTGGTCATATTTCGTTAAAGGTTCTCTGAATAGAAATGTCCTGTCTTATTGTAAAGAAATTAATTAATGAAGAGCTTTTATTTCAGTAACAGAAATCTGTTCTTCCTTCCACAGAATTACATATCAATGAAGATTGTCAAGCCTTTTTCCTAAAAGGTGTTGGAGGGAAGCTGCCTGACTTTCTACAACAGAATCTGTGCTCACGTTTAGTAATCATCACTCACAAATATACAGTAACTTTGATATTTCACAATGTTTTGCACTTTTTTATGTATACCTCTTGTTTACCAAATCAGCATAATCCCTCTTTTAATCTCTCATTCATGTATAAAGTCAAGGAAACATTTTAATAAATTTTTTTGTTAATGTTTTTGTATTTTGCGTGAATTTCAATACAATGTATGATATAGCTATCTAAAAACCAACTTAACCAAAAATCCAACACATTAAATTGGCAATTTTTGACATTAAAATTATTTTATGTCTATTTTGAATGCATTAAAAAAATCATGAAAAGTAGTACCATGAAAATGTTATCAGTCATTATTAGCATGACTTTTTTAAAAGTATAAATCTTAAATTCTTAATTCT
Organism: Hirundichthys speculiger; assembly: GCA_018398805.1. Classification (NCBI taxonomy): domain Eukaryota; kingdom Metazoa; phylum Chordata; class Actinopteri; order Beloniformes; family Exocoetidae; genus Hirundichthys; species Hirundichthys speculiger. Next base: position 5,539,474 of record JAGFBZ010000344.1, on the reverse strand, counting down.
AGATTTGAATATAACAGATTGATTTGAAATTGGATCAATTAATCGGAGTAAGATGCTAGATAATCCATTGATGCCTAACAGGTTTGTCTGCACACACACTTACACACATACACATACATTTAAGAGGCAGGAAATGGTGCATGACGATTGGAGAGAACCTATTGTAATGTTTGGACATTGCTTCTGGTGTGCCTCAAAATTATTTATTCTTCATATGAATTATATTTAGAAGGTGTCTTTTATTGTTCTTGGGATAATTCAGTGGATCTACTGAATATTGTATAATTTTAGGGGTGGACAAGTAAACGCGATATTATCGTGTTAACTCATTAATTTATTAACGCCGACAATTATTTTATCGCGCGTTAACGCATGTTGCTCATATGCTTTTGTTTTGAAAAGTCTGTTACTGGCTGCTGCGGAACCGGAAGTTAATTGGCAGGAAACATGGGGTAAAAATAAAACACACATGGAAAACAGTAAAAATCTGTGTACTTTACAGCTCGAGTAGCAACTCAGGTAACAATATTAACAATCCTGTCTGAAAACCAAAATTCTGGACAACAACAAAACTTTCGCATCATTCCTCCATGTTGCATCAGATCTGTTCCATGTGTTCACTGTCTGCTGTTCTCTTACTGGTTACTTCAGTGCGGCTCCATCTAGTGGCACAGATGTGTAACGACAACAGAAAGTCCAGTCCTCGATTATAAAACAAATTCAGTCCTGTGGCCCATTTTTTCATGTCGTATTTTTGATCCAAGTCTAAAATTGAAATATAAAAAAAACTAGAATTTTTTTTGTTTGTTTTTTTGTTTTAGATTAAAAAACGAAAAACGTAATAAAATGTCACTTTTTATTTATTTATTTTTTTGATTGACAATTGAAAATGGAAAGAATGAATGATACACGGATTGGTAAAGTTACAGAACTTTAACATGGACATTTTCTTTTTAAAGTTCTCCCAGACGGAGGATTCAACAGAAACAAGTTTATTTGTAACAACTGCCAAGTTGAACTCCTCGTTGAAAGTTTCTGCTGTTACCTCAGAAATGACCTGTTTTAATGCTCTGATTATGCTGAGCCACAATCATTTTGTTGGATTTTGTTTGTTGACTTTTTTTATATATATAAAAACAGGATGACATTAATGCCCTGGCAGTGGCAATAAGCTTTATTTTATTTTACATTATTTAAGATGAGATTGTACATTAAATATGTGTTACTGACAAGTGCTGATGTCAAAAGTGTTAAGTTGTGGCACTTTAAGTTCATATGGCAGCAGAACATTTTAATAAAAGTGAATTTTACACTGCTTTTGAATACCTTATTTGATTTTGCGTATACAATGCGATCAATCGTGATTAATCAGGGAAATAATGTGATTAATCACGATTAAAAATTTTAATCGTTGCCCAGCCCTAATAATTTTATATATAATTTGTATAATTTAAAAAATGGTTTGACACAAATTATCGTTAAACTTAAATTAAACTAAATTTGTGTTTTTTGGTACTGTAAAAGGGGCCTCTATGTGCAGATACAGGTTGATAGTGTAGACATTGAAAGAGTTCATTAACAGAAGTTTCTTGGTGTGATAGCAGATCTACTCCTTAACAATATTCAGAAACTTCAAAACAAAATACAGAAATTGTTATTTAATAGAGATGCAGATTGAGGGGGGAGTTACAATTCAAACATGTGTCTATGTATATCTATATATAAACTTTTAAAAAGTTTTTGGCTTGCTGTCCGTTGGAGTGAAGCTTAAATATAGAGATAAAGCAATGTCCAAGCATGCTCCCGTTTAAATACACAGAGAAGCATATATTCTACCAACAAACTTGGGAACTTACGGGATGCATTTCAACTAGAAAGAACCCAAGCTACTTCACAATATTTTGCTGCCTGAAGGCGTTTTAACAAGAGAGGACCCATTACCCCTCTTTGGAACTGAGCAGACATGTTATGTAAAATTCTGTCAGGCAACCAACAGACAGACACCTGATTGCCAAATAATAATCTGATTTCTCTACCACCTCTGAAAATATTTACTACAACAAAGTTTACAGTGAAGGACTTACTTATGCCAATGACAATCTGACAACTGACAATTTGTGGTTAGTACAGTTGTTGCAGCAATGGAGACATGTCCAGGGTATACCTTTTCCTTTTCCCAACAACAACTTGATACATGCTTGCAGCGTCTTGTTGCACATGAGTATCCAGTGTGGAAAATACAAAGATATCAGAGTTGAAGTTGCATGTTTCTGACTTTTTCTTAAATGCTCAGCAGATTTTCTGTTGGAATGATCTTATTTATGATTGTTCAACAACAAGTTGCAGGTTTTGAAAGCATGACTTCCCCATGACAACTAAAGACAATCCTTGCACAAATTCCTGAGCAGAGAAAAGTGATAGACAGTTGAATTTCTGCACTGAACCAACTGGTCAGGTTAGTTTCATGATTTTATGTTTTAATTTGTCAGGGTCGAAAAAGTATTCACATTTTTTTCAGAAGTAATTGAACTAAAACACCTCTAAGCAAGTACTCCTTTACTAGATTATCAGTGAAAATTGCTCCCTGTAACCCACAATGTTTGTTTTCTCAAAAGTAGCCTAATGAAAATAAATGACAGAAATTTTATAAATAATCTTAAATGTTCATGTAAGTACAATACATGTACAGATCATGCAAGTGTGCAGGTCAGTCCACATCTGCTCTGCTTCCCAGTGAATGTTTTCCAAAAATGGTCAAAGTTCTGGAGAGGTGCTGGTTGCTAAACTCCCACTGAAGTTAAAGATTCAGAATACAATAAAAGGAAGAAGACGTGAGTTCATTTTAATGATGCTGTTATAAGGAGGTAGTTCTGTGCTGACCCAGTAGAAGAGGAATAGAGAATTTCCACTGGTGCTCTGGAGGAGAAACTCTACATGACTGCAGCTGACTGCTACTGAGTTACACTATGAAATTATTCAGTTCCTCTGCAAACCCAGAATAGTCTCCTTCCCGTGAGAGTTTGAGGTGATGAAGTGTGACAATCAGTCAGTAACAGAGCAGTCCGTTTGAACGATTGTGAAAGCAACACCTTTTCGACTGTCGGCGAACGTTTAGTTTTTATAGACTTTGCTGCCCTCTGGTGGGTGAACTAAGAATTTAACTAAGGCCATAAGTGGTTTTAAGAAGATCTGTGTGGAGGTTTGCACTATTTCATCACAGTGAGGAGGTTCTTGGTTTGAATCTGGGTTTGAAGCCTGTCAGTGTTCGGTTTGCATGTTTTCCCTTTGCCTTTTGCTTTATAGGAGTTTCTTGAAATACCCTAGCTTCCTCTCAAATCCAAAAACACATACTGTATTTTTAGTTAAATGGGGATTTTAAAGTGAGATGTTTAAATGTGAGGATGTGTGCTGTCCTTTATTCCTCTAGGCATCCCTGTAATGGACTGTTAACCCGGCCAGATTGGAGACTGCCCCGTTTCTCGCCCAGTGCCAGCTGGTATAGGCTCACGTGACCCTGCAATCCTGAGCAATATAAAGCAGCTCTATAAAATGAATTATAAATGAATTATTCTTTTTGTGAATGCACCTTTTTTTTTTTAAGCTCTAGTGCCATTGATAAACATGTCCTTGTCATATTTTCTTTATTTTTTTCACAAAATATGTTGTAGGATATATACTGAACTATACTGTTAAGTTTAAATATATGCAAATATGTCCCCATTTAATCAGAAAGTACATCATTTTGACATGAAATGATGCTCCATACTTAAATAGCACCTTTCTAGCATTTTTGTCAGGGTGCAACAGAGATCTCTTACAATTTGTTTTCATTAAACTATATATTTCTGCTGAAAAACAACCTTCTATATTCCACTGACCACAAAAGGGATGCATCAGAAAAAAGATTCTAAATCTAAATTTCTCAGTTTCAGATTTCCACTGCAGAAATGCAAATTAAGATATATTATAAGTTAAAAATGCTTCAGTTAGATATTTAAACAAATGTGGGAGCTACTGTTAGATGAAAAGGTAGATTTTCTTCTGTAGAATTGTCAATCAGCAAGAGAAGGTTCATGGTTATAAACATATTGAATAAAAATGCAACGATGTGCCTTTAAGAACTTTACGACCCGTAAACTGTTTTTCGACAATGTTGCTATGATACACACCTATAGGCCCGCCCTTTTATCACAAGAAAAGGGATTTGATTGGTCCTGGGTCTTCCGCTGTCAAGGTGCAGCTGCTGCAACGGTTAAGTGAAAGTAAACTAAAAAATTGACGTTAACGTTTGGAGTGAAACCGTTTCCATATAGAAATATGTACATAGACATATATGTATAGATATGATTATATAATGCATCGCTGACCGTTGTATCTCTTTAAGACGGACATGATTGTAAGTGGAAACCTGTTTCTTTGTTTTAATGGTCCTTGGGTCGCTAGCTTGTATGTATTAGGTCAGTCCACAATAATCGAAGCTAACGGCAACATATTTTAAGAGAGTCAAAGCTAAGTTAGACTACATGTTTGTGTTACAGGACGTATGAGATAAAAGGGCAACCATCTGCTTCAAAATATTCCCTGTCACTATAGAAGCAGTACTTTGTACTATGTACTGTGTTAAATATTAAATTAACTATGTTGTAACGAGTTAGCTGACTCATCGTAGCTTTTTGGAATTGCTTTTTTTTCGTTCCCTGTTCATTACATGTGAATTTAAACTTAATTTACCTAAGGCAGAAAACACAACTAAAATCTGTTACTGGAGGAAGTAGATATCACCGTGTTTTTTTTATATTCTTTAGAATGAAATCGTGGAAAATGCAAACTGTCGTCCAAACAGCTGTTAAAGAATTGTTTTTTCTCAACCAAAGATCGGAGAGAAGTTACTTACAAAATTATGACAAAACTTTTCAATGTATAACTTATTTTCTTTCTCTCGCAGTCATATTGGATTGGTCTTGTGTGAGCTGCCAAAGATTATTCAAAATATGGATTCTCAAACAAGGTAAAATAAATTGATTGAACTGATAATAGGTAAACATGTTTTTGCCTCACACGATTTATAGGTTTTTTAACAAGGACCTAGCACTTAGGAAACATTGACGAGAGTTGTCTTGGAAAAGTAAAGATGCATAAACAATAGTGGATTTTGTTGAGCTCTTAATTATTTGTCTCCTTTGTCTCCCTTTGTTTCAGTTTGACTGTTGACGCCAGATCAGAGGATGTAAAAAATAATGTCACAGGAATGGATGGACGAGATGAACTTTTTTGTTGCACCACAAATGTCTGATGTTCCAGCAGAGAATGCTCCTGATAGTTTAGCTTCTCAGAATTTAATGGACTGTGGGTCTGCAGGTGAAGGCGGTGAATCTGTGACTACAGACAGCAGAAGTTATACTGCTCAAACACATGGCTCTAATGGCAAGAAATCTAAGACCCCCAGTTCACCAGGTCCCCAGCCAGTTAAAACAACATGTGTTGGACAAGCCACAGATCCAAAGTTCAACCTTTGTCTTGATAATAGTCCCAAGAAAGTGATGAATACGCTGATTGATGTAGACATGCAAAGTCCAGACAGTTCAGTCTGTGAAACAACAATCATCAAGAACTCTGTTGATAAGGATGATGATGGGAGTACTTGTGCAGATTCTGTTTTTGCGAAGACCCAGGCAATGGAATCTCAGCAGCCTGTCAAACACTGTGACTCTGGAAGTTCGGCCAAAGAAAGAGTCCATCTTGTTTCCACCGTCACTGAGGATACTGAAAGAGTGGAGTGCAGTGGGTCATCTAATATGAGCCAGGATTTCACTGAAAGCCAGTCAGATACAATTTTAAAACGGTACTTTTAAACAGTTGTCCCTCTGGTGTCCTTTCAGTGTTATTTTAAAAATGCTCTTCACTTGTATAATAATGCCTAACCTGCCTACTATGCTGTTTTTTTAAATATGCAGTGTCTCATTGGCATTGCATAACATGGACAAGCAATTGCTGGGAACACCCATAGATGAGCTCAACAGAATGCCTCAGTGTGCACCCCCTCTGTCTCACCTGAAAGTAATGCCAAATCACACAATCACAATCAGGGTGAGTCAATAGCCACTTACTTTTTATACATCTTTGTATGTGGAGAAAAAGAGCATTCATAACAAAGATGTGCAGATGTGACAGGGCATTATGTTGTGGGAATACAATTGTTTTTTTCTGATTATTCACAATAATATTTAAGAAAACAGAAGAAAGATCTGTCTCTAGATACAGACAGAATGAATGAGATAAAGGGAGATGGCAGTGGGTTGAACAATGCCGCCTTCTGCGATCCCCTCAAGGCCTCTTGTCAGAAAAAGGTCCCATCAGACCGTCCTTCACTGCTCGCCTCACAGAAACAGTGCTCCTGTGTGGCCCGTTCTTATTGACAACAACCTCTGCCACCTCTGGTTTTCTCATCACAAATTCACAAGAAGAAATTCTTATTTATAATTATTGTTTGAACAAAATCACAATTAAGAGGATTGCTTTCGGCGTGAGTGTTTGACAGAATGAAGAAATGTTAAGCTTGAACACTCCCTTCTTTTTTTTTTTAAGTGCAAAGTTTTAAGTTAAAGCTTTAGGCCTATATAGCATTCGTTTGAAAGGTCTGACCTGTACTTATTGGTTTTTGATTTTATTTATTTTTTACAATATCATGTCTTAATTTTCCTCTTTTGTTAAAAGCATTAGTAGGCATTATTTTAAAAAGAAAGTATGAATTAGCTGTTGCAAATCTTGCTGCTTTTAAAACAATCATAACATGCAAAGGTGTGTTTTTCTGCCTTCTTCGTTACAGACAGATCTCCTCAGTGAGGGAGAAGTCCCTGTCCCATACCCAACCAAGTTCAAAGACGCATGGGATGATGTGTCAGTGAAGATGCCTTGCTCTGAGAAGAATCTGTTTCCAGTGGAGACTGAGGTATACCAGTTTTAGTCCTGAACCTTAGCTTTATGACGGACTTTTATTAAAACGTGTTATTCCACTACAACAGTATTTATATATGTATTTTACAGTATTATATAATAGGTATTTGTATCAACACTGTTTTAAAAGGTGGAAGAATAAAATATTTAATGTATATATGCCACTGCTTTGTGTCACAAAGGATGGAGGTGATCTCCAAAGTCGGTGGGAGCTGATCAGCTCTGCCTTGCAGAGAGGATTCAAAAGTTCTCTGGATGTTAGGGTAAGACAGTGTGCTGCGCTGAACTGAATAGTAACTGATCAATCATAATTCTGAGTGAGTTGGAGGACAGTTTGTTTTCTTATCTTCCTTTAATATTTGCTAATAAAGTATTTAAAATATTGACCACCCCCTCTACAGTTCTGTGTTAGCCTGATAGATCACATCTAGACAGATGCCTAGACTAGACAGACCTGCAAAGCAAATTCTAATTTCCTTGTGGTACGTCTAGATTTGTAGGGTAGTTCTGTGTTTCACAAGAGCAAAATCTGACACCTTGAGTTATTGAGTTATAGATGAGTATGTTTTGAGAAGGTAATAAGTAGTTATATGTGATATAGGGTAATAAGGGACATAAGAGGAATTCTAGTCATTCATTTTCATAGTTAAAGAAACATTCATATGTATTGATCCAGTTCTATGGAAGCAGTTGGCATGAACTGTAATCTGTTGACAGAAATTTGCACAACACTGATAAATTAATTGGGACTACTTATGAAAAGGGAAACAACTGGACAAAGATATCTCTAAACACTTCTTTTTATCCACGTTTTGTACGTGCGTTAAGTTAAAATGACCTCAGCTTGTCTGTAGGGACCCTACTCACAAAATCACATAAGTGGAACGTTATTTTGTTGTCTTGTCAAAGGCTTAAAATAGCAATTCATTCTGATGTCGCCCCATTGCCCTGTGCTATCACTAATTGCTATTTTGTGGGAGACAGATATTCCGTTCTGAGTCAAAACTGCTATGATTCAAAATGTTTTGACGCCTCATCAAGGTTCATAGTCCTTGGCATCTAATAATAGACTGGGGCTGTTTTAACTCTGGAATGTTCCTTTAAGCACACAAGGTACTTTCAAATATACAAAATGTATTCCACAAACAACCACAAGGTGGCAGGGTTTGCAACGGTTACATTTTAGAGGGTGTATGACACTCTATGTGATCTCTGAGTGGCTAATAATTTGGTACAAAATTTTTACTAAATCTGCTCAACTTGTACTACTTTTTATGAATGAAGACTTCCTACTCTCCTCTTTAGGATGCAATATTGAGGTACAACACAGCTCATGCAAAGAAATGGGATTTCACTGCCCTGAACCTTCTTTGTACAGAGGTAAGATGTTCAGAAAATCAATAATACCTAATTTTAATGGGTATGTCTTGTACAAGACTTAAAAATGGAAGGTTTTGTAAGTTGTAAGCTACTTAAATGCTGCTGACAATACTGCATGTGTGCAAGCCATCAAACATGTGAAATCTTTTTTAGCTTGGAAGCATCATTTAAGGAAAATAGTTTTGTCCCCTCAAACAAGCTTTTAAACTTGGCATTCAAGAGGATTAATTTATAGTCAAGCACTTCACAACTGAATGAGTGAACTTGTAGATATTCTCTGTTTAACACACCATTATTATATTTTCAGTATACCTGAATAAAGAGAGAAAGAAGAAAGAAGTCAAGCTGATAGTATATTAGAGTTCCTCATGAATACATTTACCCCCTTTGTTTAACTGCAAGCATTCTGCAGTGCCATCATCCCTTCATGGTGCTTGAGAATCTCATAGGAGAAGCATACAGACAGGACAGGTAGCACAGAGCATGGCAGCAACAGCTGTTGCAGGTGAACCAGGGGAATGTCTGTCTTTTTTTTTTATGTCTCCCACTTCCTTCCTATGTAGCTTCTTATCTTCTGTTCAGACAGTCAGGGATGGTAATTGTGCCCATGTCCCTAGAGAGACTTCTTCCTATGAGGCAGTGTTAATGTCTTTCAGTTTAACAAAAAGAACTTTTGTTAAAAAAAAAAAAAAAATATATATATATATATATTATTTGATGAATTTAGCAGAACTAAGCAACTTTTAAGTCATTTTACAGACATTGCTTCATCGCATATTAGAATAAAAAAATAAGTCAAGTTAGTCAAATTAAATTAAATAGTAATAAAATAAAATAAAATAAAAACAAATTAAATTAAATGAAGTCAATACCCCAATTTTACCCCCCCCCCCCCCCCCCCCCCCCCCCCAATCTTCCTCCAAGGATCTGCTTAAAAGTGTATAATCTTTGGTTGCATAAAAATAAGTTTGAGATCAAATAATCAAATTAAGTTATCTACATTTTGCAAATTGTGTGTGTGTATTTTTTTTTGTCAAATTCCCTCTGCGTAAATCAATTTCTTGGCTAGGCCTTTTCTTTTCCTTTTGGCTGTTCTCTTTTGGGGTCACCACTTCTCTCACCGCAACTAACTCCATGTCCTCATTCACTACAGCCATAAATCCTTTCTTTGGTCTTCCTCCCAGCTTCCTGCCTGGCAGTTCCGACCTCATCATCCATCTACCGATATATTCCTGTTGAGATAGAATCACTGTCCTGATATGGCTCTCATTATTAAAAACATGTGATGCAGTTTGCAAGTAGGTATTTGAACCTAAAGTCTGTCCCTCCTTATCATGGATTAGTCAGCAAAATTTAGACCATTAGAGAATTTTTCCTCTCTCTTCTCCCAGAAATAATTTCTCTGAGTACAGCAGAGGGCTTCGTGGATCAATAGAAGCCTAACCCTTTTATAGCTTAATCCAATTTAATTAAAAGGCCCCATTAAATCGGTAAGAATGCTAAGAAACACCAGCAAGAAAGTTGCCCTTCCAGACATCTATTTCATCAATGACCCAGACTGTCCAGTCACTGTCACAAGTGTACTGAGAAGATTCTTTTTATTTTTTTCTCCCCATTTTTTAGCCGCTGAGGCATTTTCTAAGGCATAGTGGCACTTACAGGAGGACAGGTCAAGGTTTGAATGTTATAGGTTATTATTGTAAAATTCTGGCTTTCATTATGTGCAGCATTTGGTGTAATTACTGCACATGTAAACTGGCCATTTACACACAGATGGTTACATGAGCACAGATGTAGGTGCTTAATTGTTGTAGTTATTTACCAGTTTACTATCCACCTTAAAATCTCACTCCAGGCATCTCCATATCCATATTTGTGTGTGGTCTTTGTATTTCTAGACCAGCCATTCCCACACTTCAGATTGATGAAATGTGAAAAATCTCTGTGGCCCGCTCTAACCTTTAATCAGAACTGTGATCAACAGACAAGACTAGAAGCTACGTTGCAATATTAATGTAAGCAGTCAACAAATTAGGGGACCATTGTCATAATAAGTTAAGAAGAAAAACACTTAGTTGGTTTGTTCTTCTTACTTCTAAATATTCATTTAAATCATGTCATGAATATTTTACAGTAATTAAAAACATATTTTTAAAAAGTTAACGATTTAAAACATTTGTTTATTTTTAACGACCTCTCACAGCCCACCTGCAGTACCATGGCGGCCCACCAGGGGGCTGTAGGCCACACTTTACACTTTGGGAGTCACTGTTCTAGACAAATGCTCAGCAGATTTACTTTAGACAGTTTTTTTTTTTTTTGCCAGTAATGCAGGGAAATACAGTACCCAATTTGAAGTTGCTTGGATGAATGCTTCTCGTGTTTTGGTCAAAATCTGTTTAAATTTTTTTTTAATGCTTTAAGAACTGTCCATTTCCTTTATTTGAGACAGTAACAAAGCACTGGTCATTGGTAGCCTGACAGCCATCCCCTACGGAAAATTCTCAGCCTGTGGAAAGTTCTACAGGCTGTGCAAAAGTTTTAGTCATGTTGTTTTCTTCAGAGTTTAAATGACTGAACACTAAATATGTATGATCTCTTTAAAAATGAATATATTTTTCAGTCTCTATTAATTTTAAATCATTTATAATGACATTTATTCATTGATCATGATGATTAGATGCAAGCAAAAGTCAGTATATAGTTCGATATCTCTCAGAACACTGAGAGAAGGACACTGGTGCATGCAAATGTTTGAGGTGATTATAATTAGGATTGACAGAGACAAGTTGCTGTGTTTTTTGTTTGCATCTTATGAGACTGGAAATAAATATGTATGTCACTGAAACTTGGATAAAAACGAGAATAATGGGGATGCCTAAGATGTTTGCACAGTACCTAAACAGTAGAAATGTACTGGGTCCTACCTTTTCCAACCAGGCGTTGCACAACTGCAGAATGAAAAACCATTGAGAACAGCGTTTGAACAGAAATGATTAACAGTTGTCATTTTACAGCAGACAAAATTATTATTATACAGCAACCTAAAACTGCTGCAGTTTTAGGTTGCTGTTTACAAATTCAGCTTTGCTTCACGTCAACTTTTCAGTGAGCAAGGAATAGAAAGAAAAGAAATCTAGCAGTCAACCATTTAACGATCTACGTATTGTTTCAAAAAAGATTTGCTTTCACACAACCTTACAAGAAGGCGCTGCACTGCTAGATTGGATGATGAAGTTCTAGCTCATCTGAGTGTGTCTGTATGATTTGCAATGCCACCCAGAAGCAGAGAGCTCTGCAGAGAGGACAGCATCTGAAATTGGTCAATATGTTTTATAATCCTTTACCTTCATTATTGGCTGGTTGTTACGCATCAGCTGCCAAAGGTCCCAGCCAAAAATGTCATGAACACAGTAACATAAGATAAATAAAAGTGGAAGGTAAAGCAGGTAAAGGGCAAGGTTTCTGTATACATCACTTCACTTAGGGACCACCACACTTCTGCGTTATCATTATCTCCTTTCAAGCTTGCATTACTTTCCATTAATCTGGTTGCAGCTGAATGTGCCAGTGTCTTGTCTGAATGACCTGGTGCTTTTTCCATTACATTTTGTGACAACAGCTTGGCTAGGTTGGAACTAATAGCGCACACGTCTCATTTTCAACACCTCATAAATTTGAATCGCAGTCATCACATTTACAAACAGGCACACCCAGTAACCACGGGTTAGTTAGACATGCGATCAGGTGGTTAGAGGAATTATATCCAGCAGTATTATTAAGAAAATAAATAACAGTTCTGTCTGAACTTCACCATGGTGGGCTTTTACCTACAATGGTTAGCTGCAACACAAAATGTTTTTTCTTTCTCAGCATCCGGGTGAAATGAAGAAAGAAAAGTGGTTTAAAGTGTTAGAGCAGGTGAAATTTCTACTCTCACTATACATCAGTCTTCAACTGCTCTGATCTACTACCATTTTCGTTACCAGAATGGAGCACAATTGCCAAGTTAATTTAAATCTTCATGGCAGAGCAACAGGTTATTTTTCATTGATAATATCTCTGCTGTTTCTGTATTGCAACAAAAATGCAAAAAAAAAAAAAATCTTCACAAATAAGCCTCAAACCTTTTTTTCCTTCCCAAGTAACAACTGCTGTTCAATAGGAGTGAACATACTGCTGCTTCACTAAATGACCTTTATTTTGTCCACTACCGCTACATGACTGCTACTCTAATAATGTTCTGGTGATATGACATGCTGTGAGGAAAAACTGTGATTCTCAGGACTTATTGTACCTTGGTTGATGATAAATGTTCATGTATTTAAATCACTGCCCCATCTCATGTGAATGTTAAATACTGCATGCAGACCAGGACTCTGCATCAATCCGCACGAATGTTTGAATGAAGAGTGAGTAATATTTACAGAAAAGTGACCAAAGACTGATTGCTGTCACTTCAGCAGATTGATGAAGCCAATAATGTTATGCATCTCATTTCTGAAAAGGGGCACAGATAAATTTGTATTTTTTTATTTTTTTAATCCCCATATCAATTTGTTCTAAGTTTAGATTATAACTGGTTCACTCAAGAACATCGAACAGAATCTTGAGCAATGTTTTTGTAGCACCAGGATAATTGTGAGGAGATACATGCCCCTCGACCATTGATTGACATTCTGCTCGATGCGTAATAGGCATGGTGGGGAAGAAGTTATCAGAATTAAGACTTGTCTGGTGGTTCTTTCTGCTGAATGAAACTGTCACTGTGTCACTTTCTGATAAATGTGTGAGGGCTGAGCAGGAAAACAAGCCAGGAATAAGTACAACTAACGTTACTCGAGCACTTAATTATCCAGCAACAAGAGAACAGCACAATCTATTGCTTCTGCTTTTCTGCTGTGTGAGAGGGACACGTATTCTTTAATTGTCACTATTAGACCAAGCATGTTGGAAATACTAAAATAAATAAAGTCGAAAGACCTATAAATTAAACTATGAAGAGTTGTGACAGTTAAGCAGCCAGGAAATTGAAGTTTACTGGTAAGCACTGAGTAAAATAAGAATGTATAATCGAGCACTAACCTGTCCTATACTAAATCTGGTTTGTCCTAATGAGAAGAATTTATTTGAAATGTAGCGTAGCCATGTGGCCAGCTGCTGTAAGCCTTGAAAATGTAGGAGCATCATCTTTCTGCCCTCATCCTGCTGCATCACCAACTACCATCTATTAGTCCCACAGGAGCACTTTATAATGTCTGCCAACTCATTACTTCTGACAGCATTTAGTTAGACCTGCTCAGCAGCCATGTAAATGCCCCTGGCCAAATCAACCGCGGAAGACTTCCTGTTGAAAATCAAACCAACCTGCCACTCTCTCCACAACTGGTCATTTACATTTGCTCCAGAAGGTCCATTTAATCAGCGCAAACCCCCTGCTTACCTTGATAGAATAAGGCAAGTGATTGATGACGGTGGCATTCGAAGCCAATACGCTCATAAATGATTGTGTTGTAAATCTGGCTGTATGATAGAATAACTGAGTTTTTTTTTTTTTTTGGAGGGAATTGCAGTTGGATGCTGACATAAGCTATGGGTTGAAGTATGGATGCTTCAGCTGGAGAAGGCTCAGCGTTTCTTTCCCTGTTTACCTCTGAAATGCTGGACTTAATCTAAATTAATCTAAGATGTGTGATATCACCTTATTCCACCAAGAGTCTTTACTGCCTTCACAAAAACACAAGAAAACATTACATAGATGTTGGTTACTGGTATTGGGATAGATCCATAGACTTACTGTTGAACCCCTTTGGAATAATGCACATTTTTGATCAAAAAAAGCTAGCCTCTCATCATTATCTTCCTAATAATTCTAGAGAAAAGTATTGCACTATTACGTCTAAAATGGAATTGACATACTTTGAAAACCCTGTACTCTTGCAAACCATTGTAATTAGTTACACTGTCTGTTGGCTCTGGGTAACTGCCTGCCTAAGTAGACAGTCTGCTCCTCAGAGTGATGCTGCTTAAGAAAAATCTCTAATCTTATTTTTGGCTTTCTCTGCAGTATCTTGAGCATTGTGAGGTACAACACCTGTTTGAGGTCATCCTGCCTTCTATGGTTGATCTGGCACTCCGCACTCCTCACCTCTGCACAATGGTAAGTAATGTCCTTTTTTTTGTTTGTTTTCCCATAAAGTTATTGAAACAAATTTGTTTTTTCTGGAAAATGTGAAGTTGCCCCATAAAACCTTTAATTTCTCTGCCTCTAAAGAAATAGAAATGTGAAATACAAACCGACTTAGAGGTCAAACCTTTTAAATTTATTGTAAATTACTGATTTTTTCCCCCATATGTTTACTGATATTAAAAGCGTATGATAATTTGCATGTCTTGTAAAAGATGATGTGATTTATTTATCATTGTATGCTTGAAAGATAAAAGCAAACTCGTGATTTGTCAGGTCAAAAAGAGTTAATGATCACAATTGACTGTAGTCCTCTAGATATTGAGCCGTATATATATATATATATATATATATATATCTATCTATATATATATATATATATATGTATATATATATATATATATATATATATATATCTATATATATATATCTATATATCTATATCTATATATGTATCTCTATATATCTATATATATATATTTATACAGTCATGGAAAAAATTATTAGACCACCATTTTTTCTTCATTTTCTTGTTCATTTTAATACCTGGTACCACTAAACGTCATCATGTGACTAAAACAGACAGAAAAGAAAACACTGAATGCATAAAAGCAGTGTTTTTGGCAGTACAACGCCATAGCTATTGATGTAAAAACGTAAGTGATTTAGGTTATAATCAAGAAAACCATGGAAAATGGTAAGATATCAGCTCTTAAATAAAACTCTTATGAGCAATCTTTGTGGTTATCATTATGTTTGTCCAAACAAATGTACCTTTAGTTGTACCAGGCATTAAAATGAACAAGAAACTGAAAGAAACAAGGATGGTCTAATAATTTTTTCCATGACTGTATATATATATATATAATATATATATATATATATATATATATATATATATATATAGATATATATATATATATATATATATATATATATATATATATATATGATATATATATATATATATATATATATATATATATATCTATATATCTATATATATATATATATATATATATGTATATATATAATCAGTGTTTCCGCTAGAAAAAATTGGCACCGGACAATGTGACCGGCAGGTTTTCAATTTACCGGACAAATGTTTGAAATTCCAGTCACATAGGCTATATGAATTTACTGAGGTTAAAAATAAATCATATGCATTAGTACGATATCAATGCAAGTCATTTAATAGTATTTTTATTGAAAAACAGGCTATTTCAAATAAAATGAGTCCCGTCAATTGACTCACGAGCATAACTTCAAAAAATAAATAAATGTTTTCGGCGGGAGCCGCAGCATCATCTGTGGTAGTCTCCATCTCTTCAGATAGCCTTTTAGAGTTAGACTCATCATCACCCTCGCTATTAGAGCTTTTTCATTTTAGAAAATAGCTTTTGAGATTCGCCTGTTTCGCCATGTCAAAGACCTCTCTGTTGTGGTGCGCGGTTTGTTAGATTTAATGAAATAAATGCGACAAGTTTCGTTCCGCGCAGAAAAAAAGTTTCGTTCCACATATAGGCTACATTCATTCATTCACACATACACACACACACACACACACTAACCATTCGTAAAAAAAAAAGTATATGTTTTTTCATAAAATGATGTGGAAATTACCCATTTTATTACAACTGAAATTGTGCTTGGGAGGAGTATTTTCACCGGACATTTTGACTGGAGAGATTATAAAATACCGGACTTCGGCATATTTTACCGGACAAAGTCTGGCAATTACCGGACAACGGAAACTCTGATATATATATATATATATATATATATATATATATATATATATATATATATATATATATATATATATATATATATATATATATATATATATAAATAAATAAAATATTGATAACCCAGCAAAAGTTGAATACATCTCTGTTGTAGCTGAACAATGACTCCAAATGCTCAAAAGATAGTCATGGAAAACATCAATCTGGCTGAACATAGGCTTTTCATTTGATCTTATGTAGAAGGTGCTTAAAATTTTATGGGCTGTGCTTAAAAAAAGCCAAGAATTGCAGTTGAGCTACTGAAAAGATTAGTGGTCGAATATCTACCCAGAATTCTACCAGAAGCTTTTGATGGCTACCAGAAGTGTCTTGTTAAAGTTCGGCATACTGTGGAAAACCAAAAAAAAAATTACATTTGGGTAAGCTGTACAGTGAAATATTTATAGAATTATTACATTGGTGTTCATATTGAATGTATGTAAACTTGTGACTGGAATTGTGCACAGAAGGAAAGTGTAATGTATGTGCATTCTGCAGGGAGGAGATGGTTAGGCTAGATAGTAGATGTTGTAGAGGATCAGCTCATTAGTTGCAACTGGCAGATAATAAATGCCCCCCATCCATATCAAGAACTACTTCATTAGAGAAGTGAACTGAAAGAAGAGAGGTCCATGTCATGTCCTGTCATGCGTTCATGCTCGTGCAGTTGAGGAAATCCACTTAACTTTTTACATCCAGTGCTCAAAGATAGGACTGGATGTGTGTGTTCAAATTCTGTGCATTTATTCTTTTGAGCAATAGGTTTCAGGAAACATGGGCTGGATATGATCCCTATTAAACATTGAAGGACCCATTTTTTTTTATTCACACAAAATAATATCACATTAAAGCTGGTCCATGTCAGGTACCGTTTAAATGTCATCTCCATTTGTCTTTGTTGTCATCCTCTGTCATCAATTATAGCAAATCAACAATTACACAACTGATACTTTTGTAATCACATTATCTGTTTCAGAGTCTACAGTTTAATATAATTAACCAAATTCAGCTCCCACTCAGGGAAGGAGAGCAAATACCCTTTTATAGTTTCTGGAGTCTGTCATTTGTTTCCCAGTGTAACTAAAGGACATTTCTAGCCCAAAATTTCCCCAACAAAAAAGAAAGCCCTACTTCATATAGCAGTGAAGGTTTCAGACTTTCTTTGCAGTGTTAAGCATGAAGGCTAATGTTTGTATGAGTTATCAGAGCTTGTATTGATCTACCAACTGGGCAGCCTTGGGAGGCACTTTAGCCCTAATCAGTGAAGATGGATGAGCCCCGTATGTCTGGTTGAATGAAAGTAAAGAGGGAGAAAGAAAACTGGGACCTTAATTACTGCCACCCATTACGTAATGGAAACGTCTTTGTCTCCCGTTTGTTAAATTGCTAAACTAATTTTCTACAGTCATTAGCCCTCCAACTTGCACCACTACAGCAACAAAACCTTGATCCCTTCTCACCATCTATCCTTTTGTTAACTAATATTTTGTCTCTCAGTTTTTGTTCCAGTTTTTCCCTTTTTTTAATAAACATGTTCCTCCTTCAGGAATTAATAGAATATGATTTTGAATTTTCTCCCTTTATTTTGATACCATGATCCTGGACTTGTTATTATTAAGGTTTAAAATTTATTTTCTCCCTTCTCTTTCTTTCTAGCCACTTCCTTTACTCAAGTCAAGGATGAACCATTCCCTGACTCTGTCTCAGGAGCAAATAGCCTGTCTTTTGGCCAATGCCTTCTTCTGCACATTTCCCAGACGTAACTCCCGCAAGTCAGAGTACTGCAATTACCCTGAGATCAACTTCAACAGGTAAAGACGCACTACTCTTTTTGATGGATCTAAAATGTAGATCCCATAACAAATCCCTTTCTAACCATTAATTGAAATAGAGGATGGAGCAGCTCCCAGATTGTCCCAAGCTTGTTATGTCAGTTTGTAGGTTGCCATAATAATTTGGTCGAGTTTTTTTTTTTCTTCAGTTGGGTTCTGTCCAGTGACTGGACATTAAATGCACCGAAATCCTTGTATGATTTTCTTGAACTATTAGAATAAGAATCTACTTATGAGTGATACTGTTTTCATTGAGAGGCTGGTATCAAGCCTACCATCCAGAGTAAACTGATTTCCATAAGGGGGCACTACTGCCTTGAAACCTTTAACAGATAAATCAACTGTTTGCACTCAGTTCTGTTTATGGTGTTATTGGCCAACAAATTCATTGCAGAATTGAAAGTTTGTAGCTTGCAAGAAGGAGGTTTATTGTATGTGTGCGAGCTGCAACTTTACAGAAACCGCTTCTATCACTAGAAATAATTACGGATTTACCTGTGGATTTTTTTCTATATTTTTCTGTTTTGTACTTTAGAGGGAATTTGTTGAGGTTGATAAGACTACAACTCATTTCTCTATCTGTAAAATCTGTCACTGCAACTTGAAATAGGTGGTTGAGAGGCAGTGGTCGGCCTGGATACAGATTTTGAACCTCTTCATCTCCACCCCTTAGTTCACACACAATGTAGGGTTTTTACAGACAGAAACATTGACATGCAGTGGGAGCAACACCAAGCCACTGGTTTAGATATGTGGAAGACACCCAGGTTCAAATCCAAACTAAAGACATAGACTGTTTTACCTAACACTTGAACTCAGAGGACAGCAACATTAAATTCACCTGAAAGCATATGAAAAAATAAGAAGCTCCCTTTTTTGTAGTGTGCTGCTCAGTGCTGTGCATAGTAAAAAGGTGGATGGAAATCTCAACACTGAGATATTACCAGACATGCATATATCAATATCAGCTTTTTGACTCGCACCACCCTGTGACCGCTGTCATCAGAACTGATTCGTAATAAGGACCAAACACCTGAACAGGAACTGTGGAGCCTTGAATACGCAGTTGAGGGCAGCGACGAGTGTATGTACTTTTGTATAGAAGAAACAAAACGGCTCCACAAACACATGAAACCACATACAAGAGCCAACTTCTTTAGTCAAGATTCAGCAGTTGTAGAAGTCCTCAGTTCAGTTTATTAGCCTTAAACATCCCAGTTAGAATAGAAGTTTTCTTTTGGATGAGATGTGAAACATCTTTAAGAACCAAGAGAAGAAGTCCATTTGCCTACAGCAAGCAATAACCTATCCTAGTCTTAAGACTGGTACTTTCCTCTTGTTTAAAGACTGAGTAGATGGCTAATTGAGCTACTGCTCTTGATGGCAAGAAGAGGTGAGGATGGGGGTTGCAAACAGATATATGAGATTTTGTTACCATCTTCATTTCTGTATTCTTGGACAGTTAATGCTTCATTGCCACTCATACGCAGTCCAGATATCACCTTAACTCAATTTTCCCTTGTTTGTTTAGGGTACCATCTCCTCATTAGTGACAACATGGTGCAGTGTAATAACTTCTGGTTCTTGCCAGGGATTGTGAAGTTGTTGGTTTGGTGATGTCTTACAGTAAAAGGGTTTATATTTTAAAGCTGTAAATCTTTTGCTATCAAGTGATTCAATCCACATTTGTGAGACTAATATTTAATGCTAAATTGGTTCTCAATGAGAAGTTTTTCTTAATTTCTATAAAAGAGCACTAATTTTACTGTCTGACAGTTGGAGAAAGTGTATACAATTATTTCATTTCATTAAATTTGTTTTAAAAAAAGTTTATTTGATTATGATATTGATAGTTTTAGACAAACAAAATGACTAGGCTTAAGATATCCATCAATAGCAATAAATTTGTCAATACAAAAAAAAACAAACTCCCGCGTGAAATAAAACAGAAATATATATATTTATATATTTCAATATATATAAAATATATAAATCAATCTTCTGCCTCTCTAGGCTTCCACTTTTTATGCTCTCCTTGTGAAGTTTAATGTCGACCGGTTTCTTGACTTTTTTTTTCCCCCGATACATGTACACTGAGCTAGCTATTTAGCATTAGCATTACGTTGAGGCTATAGAGTTATTTTACTCTGGAAAGAGAAGACAAATGAACCATGACAGCAATGACAATGATAATAATCATGCAAGGTTTGTACCAAATGTTAATTAATTAAAAGGTAAAATAACATTTTTAAAGATATCACTGGTATTGGTCTATGCCCAAAGACCAGGTATCAAAATTGCTTTGGACCCAAACACCTCTGTTACACTCCTTGTGGAAGGTGTTATTGGTAACTGCTGTCCACATTTCCAGTGAGACTATGTTTTTGGGGGGCGCAGACCCCTCCACCACTCCATTTCTACTCCATCATTGTAACTAATCTTACTTTTTGTATGAAGAGTGCGTCATTTATATGAGAACTGTGATAATATAAGCATTGATTTAGTTACAAAGCTGGCTGTTTTATAACTACTTAAACCCGCCTTCACCATCAGCATTTCTGCCTGCAGAGGAATACAGGAAAGCGTAAGACAGGGCAATAGCTGTGTTGTTTCTGAGAAGATGAGACAAGACAACCACTGCAGTCTAAAATGAGTGCTGGATCGTTACAAGCCCTCCCTCTCTCTCTGTAATTGAGGGAGTGTCCATCACTTTGCTTATTGGCTACACTAGCGCTCTGTCCTGTACAAGCAGGGCAGCAAGCAATCTCCTGATTGCTGTTTTGGCAGAACTGTCAAGGTTTGTCCTATGTTAAGTGATAGATATATTCAAGTGGGAGGAGAGAAGGTGGAAGACTTTCCTCTAGCTTGTGTTTTCTGCTCATTGAGAAGAAAATGACAGTTCTTGTTTAACTGTTTTCTCAGCAGTGAAAGCTTGAGGATCAAGTCTGCATTTTGTTGGGTTTCTAAGTCATTTAAGAGATGGTTAATCTTATTTGGGAGAAAAATTACTAATGGATAATCGTGTGGAAATATCTATTTGTGCTTTATATAGCAGATAAAAGTTATGGTGGATATAGCCCTACATGTTTTAGATGTTTCCTTGCACTGATGCATCTGATTCAAATGAATTGATCACCTCATTAACTTATCATCGAGCTTTCTATGTTAATGGCCCCTTAATTTGAGCCAAGTGTGTTGGAATATGGAAACATTGAAAACATGCAGTGTTTTAAATTATTCCAAATGTTTACTAGCGTAAGGGCTTTTAGTGGATTACATTTTTCCTTTTGGTTCTTGCTATTTTTTGTTTCTTTACTGACTGGGGCAAAAAGCAGTAGGAGGGAAAGATGAATGCTCAACTGTAATTAGTCAGCAGCTTAAGTCACTTTTAATGAAGACAGGATACCACTATGGGGTAATTTAGGTTAACCATTCAGCACTCCCTCACTGTCAACAGTAACTCTGATGAACTGTAACAGGCCTTGAGGCAGTGCCTTTTTATACAGAATGTAGAAGGCTTGACCTCACTCACATGTAGCATAGTAGTGTAGAAGGGATGCATTTCAACGTCTGTATTGACACCATCAGTGTTAATAATTATCACCATCAATTTATCATTTATAGCAACACCTAAAGATATGACATGCCAGGACTTGAAAGGTTGTAACAGTTATAAAACATTGTAACCAGAGATATGTTTCTGACCAGAAATGGTGGGGGGAACTTTGTTTAAGCATCTTTGTGCAGATCAGGTACTGATTAGCCTGGAACTGATAGCAGTTAAGCACTGGTTCGTTTGAATGATGACCAACTTCTTATCTGCTACAACATATCAAGTGCTCTGTTATTATTTATTGTTGTTCTCTTTATCCGAAGTTGTGTTAGAAAGAAAACCTTTTTGTGAGTTCATTCCCATTTTCTTTTCGTTTCAGATTGTTTGAAGGTTCTTCATCAAGAAAAATAGAGAAGTTGAAAACTCTGCTGTGCTACTTCAGAAGGGTTACTCAAACCAGTAAGCCCCAAAAACCTACTAAATCATATATTCAGTCATTTTCCCTGAATTTGTTCCATGTTCAGTTGAATAACTGTTTGATTCTGTTTTTTTCAAGGACCCAAGGGTCTTGTTACCTTTACAAGACAAACACTTAACAATCCTCCAAACTGGGAAAGGTAATTGTCATAATTTTGGCTCCAACATGCTAGAATAATGAGAGGGAGAATTTCTTTAGAGAAGTTTTTACTACTTTCTTCAAATTTAGAAATTTACATGAACTAACATTGCTATGTCTTTAATCAATTTGGGGAAATTAAGATGATAATATCATGGCTTTGGAAGCTCCTGATTAATGGTTCATTGACAAAATTTGAGTTAATTTGAGGCACATTTCTGGGTGTAGCTTAAAATACACCTCAGACACATTGCTTCCTTGTTTGACATCAAGGGGAAAAAGCAAAATGAATCAATCACAGTCAAGGTATTGAAAGAGAATTGTGGACCTCTACAAGTCTGGTTCATCCTTGGCTACAATTCCCAGATGCCTGAAACTGCTAGACGCAACTTCTAAACACTATGGGAATGTCTAGCCATCACACGCTCAGGAATGGGTCTGGTTCTCTGTCCCAGAGATGAACATGCTTTGGTGCGAAATGTGTGGCATCAATCCCAGAACAAAAGCAAAATTCATTGTAAAGATGGTGACTGAAGCTGTTAAGACAGTGTCATTATCCACAGTGAATTAAGTTCTATACCAGCATGGGCTGAAAGGCTACTCGGCATGGAAGAACACATTGTTCAAAAAGCAACATGAAAAGACAGATTACAGTTTGCAATTGCCAACTAAAATGTAACTATTTGGCCATAACAAGCAAAAACATAACAAGGAAAAAGGCTGGAAGCTTGCAAGCCTGAGAACACCATCCCAACTGTGAAGTATGGAGGTGACAGCATCATGTTGTGGGGGTGTTTTGCTGCAGAAGGGACTTGTAAACTTCATAAAATAGATGGGATTATGTCGAAATATTAAAGCAACATTCTCAAGACATCAGCCAGGAAAGTTAAAGCTTGGATGCAAATGCGCCTTTCAAATGAACAGTGACCCTAAGAATACCACCAAATTATTTACAAAGTGACTTAAGAAAACAAAGTCAATGTTTTGGACTACCCATTACAAAGCCTTGATATCAATCCTATAGAAAATTTGAGGGCAGAACTGAAAAAGGTGTGTACAAGCAAGGCGTCCTACAAACCTGACTCAGTTCCACCAGTTCTGTCAGGAGTAATGGACCAAATTCCAGCAAACTATTGTGAGAAGCTTGTAGAATGAAACCCAAAACATACAGTTTAAAGGCAACGCTACCAAATACTAAGGAAATGTATGTAAACTTCTGACTTTGAAGAAAGCGATAAGATGTCTTTAAAAATAAATTCTCTCGTTATTCTGGCCTTTAGCAAAAAGAAATCATTTTGCTAATCTTAACTGACATAAATCAGGACAAGTGTAGTCTAATTGGATATCAAACCATGAGGGGAAAAAAGGTGCGTGTGTGTGGGCCCGTGTGTGCGTGTATATACTATGGATTTATAAAACACAAGACTTCACCTCATTTGCTGTACAAGAGGACAGCTCATTTAGCCAATTTATGTCATTATCATGGCATTTAAGTAGTGTTTGATTATGTACACAGTGCATCATTTCTTACCTAAACACAGTTCTTGGATTGTAAGTCTTAGCACCCCAATTTCAAAAAACTTTTTTTTTTTTTTTTTTTTTTAAAGCTCTCGGACTCATCTGACTTGCCTGCATATCACATGTAAGGGGACGATTGAAGATGATGGATATGGAATGCTGCAGGTAAAAATACCTTTACAGTTTACACATAATACAAAGGATAGCTTTTTTAAAGCATGACTTAAAAACGCTGGGATACTTTTTTTTTTTTTTTTTTTTTGGTGAGATGTAACAATATCAAACAGGTAAATATGTCTTGGCAAATAAATTATGATAAACAGAAAACCCATGATATGCTTGACAGGCCAACTACTAAAAACTGTTATGGCAGTGAATGGAAGCATGCTAATCCAGATTTTCTGAAAATCTGGTTGAAATTCACTTTGAACTTGGTGGGAGACCAAATTGCTGTAAAGTACTTATTAATTTGTAATCTGAGCATCACAAACTTGATATCAAAATCTCTGATGGCTGTATTTGCACTTATATCCATTGTTGAAGTTTAAAAACATCTCCATGACTATCAGCATTTCTTTCCACTTGTTTTCAGAAGCAATTTAACTGCTCTCAGCTCAAAATCAGTTGTATAATTTTGTGCATATCCATGTCATTGGCTTTCAGTATGCATTGATTCTCCACAGCCCCTCTAGTCCCTCTGTGTTCCTTGGTGCCTGGTACATTTTTTTTTTAAACTCTAGTTGACAGCTTATGCATACACATGAGTAGCTAAGAGTGGCAAGGGTGGAGCAGAGGACCCTTGAGAGGGGGATGAGGGAGAAGGAGGCACATGGAGAAAAAAGGTGACGAGGGTGAGCCATTTCCTCAGGGCAACCCACTGGACCAGGAGTCCTGCATCTGGATTGACGTCTATCTCAGCAGCTTGGATGCTGGTGGTGTGCTGAGTTTTGATAGGCCAGAGTTGGCTGTCATCCTGTCTGGAGGTGTGATTGAAGGTTGTGGGGTAAGGCTAGAGCTGAACCGGTGAAGATGGTGAAGGGTTGGATCCCTGGTTAAAAAACATGCACTTATGCACATACAAACACACTCACTGTCACACAGATTGATGTAGCTGTGGGCCACTGAGCAGAACCTTCACCCTTTGACAGGATGTTTAAATATCAGCATTGTGGCTGAATGGATTGTTCTTTTTATACATACCACACAAACAAGGAAGCTTACAGATGAATGTGTAGTATCACACCAAAATATTTTCCTGTGCTGCAGTGATAGACTCAAAGTAAGCACAAGCTGACATTATTCTCCAGGAATCTAAGCTCTCTAGGATTTGCCTTGGTCAATTTGTAAATATTTCAGTTATACTGTAAAATTCAGGACAGCAGTTAACAAGAGTATATTCAGTAGTCATGCACAGAAGCTTTTCTCAACAAATGCATGCTAACACATAGGGATGCACGATAACTGTTTTTTAAAATCGATACTGATAACAGATAACTTTCAGCTCCTAAAGGCCGATACCAATAACACACACATATACCTAAGATCATTACATCAATACTATGAACAAAACCAAAAACTGTTTTGACTCTTTAAATCAGGGGTTTAAATCAGGGGTTCGCTTGGAGCATTTGTCACAAATAACCAGCAAACTATCTTCTTTGGAAACTTTAAAGAAGTTCCATACCATCGCTGCCATGTTTGTTTTTATCAGCACGCTGTGTTACTCATCGTTCTTTCAGCCTTTTCTATTTTTTTTTTCTATTTTTTATGAGTAACATGTGGAAAAATACTGCGAATATCAATTCAAGTCAGAAACTGCCAAAATTATGACCGAGTTAACAAGTTGTTTTCTGGCATAAGGGGGTATTCTTCATTTTCCTAATTGAGAAATTGTTTTTTCTGATTATGCCGACGTCACTTGAACATAACATTCACTGTCTGTTATTCGGGTTTTCGGTGGGAGTGAAGCACTGCCGTGTTGACAAAAATATATATTTTATTGGGGCTATTCGTCATGATATCGGACTTATTGAAATTATGTCATAATTTTCTGTTATCGATAGTTATCGGGCCTGATAATTATCGTGCACCCCTACTAACACACATCAGGATGCCAACATTCTCTTTATGCTTACATGCTAATATGAAACAGGTTTTATCGGTTAAATATTTAGTAGTTTAGCACGTTTGAATGCTTACATTCTCAAATTTGCAAAGATGTCAAGTTGGCCAAAGGAAAGTTGCTTGTATTTGGTGATGCAAGCATTTGAAAAAGAAAGTAAATGCTGTTTTTACTTGTAAGGCTGTATTTGACAGGTCTTAAAATTTGGTAACTACAACCTCAGATGAACAACAACCAATGCCGTATTGTCCAGGTCATTGGTTAACAAAGCCCAAGTCAACATCCACATGCAGTATTTTAAAAGTGTACCCCATGATTCAGTAGCTTGTAGAATCAGCTGTTGTATATTTGCTGTTGTACTTGGGAATATTGTACTGTTACATTATACCAAGTTTTAGTTTTATTCCTTTGGGTGTTGGACAGACAATCTTGTCTGTCCATTTATCTCACTGGGATCAAAGGTAACCCAGCAGGTAGCAGGTCACCTCTCCAGGCCAGTCACTCATTGTGGCTTGCATTGCAGCCAATGGCTTTTGGTCATAAAAACATTCAAAGTAGCTGAGCACAGAACATGGAACTGTTAATCATCTGCTCAGACTTTAAAGTGGCTAGTTTTGGTAGCGTTTATAGATGGACCACAGAGGCCATTGTGCTCTTAGATGGGTGAATAAACAATATGCTGGTTTTGTGTTCAGAAAAAAAATATACATGCTTTATTATACATAGTGCACTAAACATTACAATACAATCAAAGCATGATACTTAAGATTTAAGCTTAAAACTGGTTTATTTTGCGTGAAGGATGGAAATTGCAACTGACCTGGAAACACTGTAAACTTGCACAAATGTTTAGCAGTACTACCCTGCTCTGCATTAACTGTATATTTTCTTGGTATTTGAAGTATCTGTTTAGATTTGAGCTTAGACATGAGCTTTGTGTTTTTCTGTTATTTCCTGATTTGATTATCACCAAGCAGGAAACAATGCAATGAGCCTTAGATACTCATCAATATTAAATGCTCACAGAGTGTGACAGATAATGAGAAACTAATAGAGTTGTTTGTTCAAATGTATGGAATAACAATAGCAAAACCTCTCAGTTCTTATCTGCACTGAGTAGCTGATCATCTTTTATTTTTTAGTTTTTGTTTGTTTCTTTATTTGTGAATATATTGTCTATGTCAATGAGACTTGTGCACTTGTTGGTTGTGCCTAAAGTCAGAGTTTTTAATGTCATGAAGTTGTTTCTCTATTGACTATGGTAATAATTCACCATGCTAAATTATTGTGAACTCTTTAGCTGCTACTGGGGGAGTTTATGATCAGTGCTTCATTTCATTTGTTCAGACAATGTTCCTGGAAGGAAATTTATCATGCATGTTTCACATTTTTCTTTTGTGCATGTTACACATCTACTTTAAATGGGAAAAAAAAACAAAACTGATGGTGTTGTGATTTAAATGGAGGAGATGGACACTGCACATACAGACCAGACAGCAGCTCTGCACAGCAACAATTAGGTTTTTAAACCAATCATGAGAAAAGTGTTAAATATCTACTGCAAATGACTGCTAGTTCCTTCACTGTCTGGCACTAAAGTATCTGAAGCTGTATGCTCTCAAACTTTGTCTTGGGAGTGTGCATGGAACTTGAAGAAGAAAGCTTTGGTTAGCAAAGAAAGACCCAACATCCTTACTCCTGACCAGAGCTTTAGATTTTTATAGCTTTGGTTGAAATTGCTTTGCGGTAAATGTGTCCTTAGTATGTTGGCATGTATCAAATGGGTCAAATGGTTAAACAACCTAAGAATTTTGAAGAAAGTTGTAAAAGGCTATGAGGAAAAAGAGCATACAGTTGAGACCATATCATCTGAGAAATGAGGGATTGAGTCA
This sequence comes from Hirundichthys speculiger, assembly GCA_018398805.1. NCBI lineage: Eukaryota > Metazoa > Chordata > Actinopteri > Beloniformes > Exocoetidae > Hirundichthys > Hirundichthys speculiger. Next base: position 5,511,633 of record JAGFBZ010000344.1, on the reverse strand, counting down.
TATTTGGTCAACGTGGTATGTCCTTCCTTTTTTTCACTAGGTGGACTTTGCAAATAGATTTGTAGGTGGTGGAGTTACGGGACATGGACTGGTCCAAGAAGAAATCCGGTTCGTCATCAACCCTGAGCTCATTGTTTCTCGCCTCTTTACTGAAGCTCTGGAGCCCAATGAATGCCTCATCATCACAGGTGTGTAGTCTCTCTATTTCTCTCTCTCTCTCTCTCTCTCTCTCTCTCTCTCTCTCTCTCTCTCTCTCTCTGCACTGGTCAATTTAATTATAAACAATATTAGTTTTGAATGCAGACACAGTGGTGACAGAAGTGAGATCACCAGGCAGCTTTGGACCACAGTAACTGAAAGCACCCTCAGCAGACTTGGACCTGATTTTGGGCTCTATTGAAAGAACTGCCTAATAAGGTTTAGGAGGACAGTTTAGGAAGTGGATCTGTATTTCACTGAAGTGACTTTGGTACTAAAGTGAAGCTCAGATTTCTGTGTTTCTGTGAAAATAATGACTTTTTAAGTAATCCTGCTAAGATTCTTACACTAGTCTAAACTACTCGAATTAAAGGCATGTCCCATTTTTTGAGAGGATTTTGAGATATACATTTTCTATTGTTTCTTTTTTTTAATTGACAATGGTTTTCTTTGTAAAACATTCAAAAATGTGTTGAGGGGGTAAAAAAAAGGAATCAATCATAAAGAGAAAAATGGAATCACCTTGTAAGTTACACTTATAGAGCTAAACTGCACTTAAAAGATGTACCCTTATGATTATAATTATGCAAACGAGATTGCGTTTAAATGGGAGTGTTTGCAGACCTTAGATAAACTGCTGCCCCTGGTTGATTGACAGGAAGTATGAACAAGAGCTCTGTTGGAACAATGGAAAGGGTTATAAAATCTCCTTCAAGAACATAATTCGTTACAAAAATGTGACACAGAATTTTGCCTCCTCCCAACTTCTAAATGGTAAATGCACTGCACTTGTAAAGCATTTTCTCCACACCATCAAGGTGCCCTCAAAGCGTTTTACATTGGCCTCTCATTCACACATTCACACACCAGTGGGTGGCTGCTGCCATGTAAGCCAACTGGAGCTGGGATCGAACCGCCAACCTTCCAGTGAGTGGATGGCCCGCTCTACCAACTGAGCTACAGCCACCCTACACCCTCTAAAATGAATCCTTTAATGACATAAGAGGACATCATTATCCTGTTTTTGAAAAACTTGTCTCATTGAGAAGAAATGTTTCACAACGTATGTGTTTGTGTTGAACAGAACAGATCTAGATGAAGAGAATAGTTGTACATAAAAATACAAAAAGTAAAAAAAAAAAAAAACAACAGTTTGTATGGAGCTCTCCATCACTATGCTTTGCTTGTTGCTTGTGGACAGGGTGTGAAAGCAGAGGAGAGATTTCCTCACTGACAGTGGCCCTAAAAAACACACACAAATGTAAAAATCGACCTGTCTCAGTGTCGTCTGTTTTGTGTGGCGCCGCGTTGTCTTCTTCGAAACTCACATCTCTCCTAAGTGACCTTCGTTGGTTAGTCACCGTCCTCCCCCCCCCCGCCCACTCCTTGTCTCTTATCATTGGCCTGCCTTCCTCTTCCCTCCTCCTCCTCACCACTTAACATTATTACATTTGGACAGAAAGGAATTTATAGCCCAACTAAGGTCATTGCTTCACTAATGGAATGGGCCCATTGCACCATAGATTCATTAAAAGCCTCAAAATATTCCAGGCACACAGTGTTCTTAAAATCTTGGCTTTATTAGACTATTTATATCTGTCTCTGTTGTTTTCTCTCAGCTTAGCTCAGTCCACGTGTATTACAACTTAAATTTAACATTACTTGTAGATTAAAACACAAATATAAATGTAACTGTGTTTTATGGGTTCTAGATCAGAAGGTTAAGATCCCCGATCTAATCTAGTGATTGAAGCCTGTATGGCAGGAAGCTGTGATGGGCATTTACCAAACTAAATTGGTTTAGGTGAAGGAGGAGGAGGTCATCTCCGCTGATGGATGGAGTGATATGAGTAGCTTGTTCCTTGATGTTAGGAGTCATCAGTGTTGTATAAAGTTCTTTATACAACAAGTTTGTGAAACCTGCAGCAGCACATGTTGTAAATATTCATTTCATTCACCCAGCATGTGGTTTGCATATTACTGGACTGAAAAAAAAATGCACAGGTCACTTTTTCTTTATTTTGTGTCCTTGCAGTCATTTTGTCCAAAAGTTTCATCCCAACTTATTCACTTTGAATGGGAAAGTGGGGTCAAACATTTTAATGGTACTTGATATAATGTCCCAATGTCATCTTCATATTCGACAATGGTGAATGTATGAAAAAGTAAACTCTGTAAGCCAGGCTTCAGATGGCTATAAATTGTTTTCTTTCTTCTTTTTTAAATTTGTCTTTCATGACAAACTGACACCAGCTTCTGTCATAGGTAGCAAGCAGTCTTTTTTTCGCCACTATTACAGTAAAAACCTGCAAACTCTTTCATAACTCTCTTATAATGCCTACATTCCTCATAAAGAGATGCAGGGATTTATTGGAAATGAATATGTAACTTTAATAGAAAGGATATTTCTTTTAGGTTTTGTCAAGAGAAAATTGCGTATGGCATTTTAATCATGTTTACAGCAAAAGACTGAGAAGCAACCAGATTATATTAAAAGGGCGTCAACTCCATCAGCCAGTAAACAATATGGCACAGCTGTTAGTTTCATGAGGATCATTATGACGGTTATGCCAAATGATCACTATTATGTGGTTATGTAATAAATATTACAGGCCTAGGCAAAGTACAGCAGTGCTGAGGATTGAGAGCTAGATTAGATCACTGATTCTCAGCCTGGGCTTGCAAAATGGTTGTAAAGAAATAGAATAAAATACATTAACAACTGCATATTTTAGATGGCATTATGGTCTGTGCATTACATTACCCATACCAGTGATATAATTCTTTGAAATAAATAGATTTCATTTGTGATTGCCAAAGTGTGCACAGTTTTTTTTTTTTTTTAAACTAAATTTAAAGTCTAACTGAAGACTTATGCATTTTCAAAAATCATTTTGCTAGTTATCACAAAAGCCCAGGCCTCAGCCATAAAGATGGTTTCTCAGATGTTTTTCAGCTAAAAACTTCTGTTTGTTAATGTCATTAACTGAAAAACATAAGGCTCTGACAGCAGTCACAAACAGCTGTGAGATTTAAGAGTAAAAGAAATAACGAGGGGGGGGGGAATTAAAAGCTAGGATTAGTTGCAAGGTTGGGGATCAGGCGGTCATTTACCTGAAGCACAGTGGGCAATTTATTAGTGCTTTCAGTGAAGCAGCAGTCGCTGCCTGACTACAAACAAGAAATCACAACCAGTTACTAATCCAGTCTAGTAATCTTTCTGAAGACTGTATGTGTTTGCTCTGAGGTGGGAGGTAAAATGGCAGTGGATGAACTGCGGGGCTTCTTAAGGGGCCAGAAAAAGATATGTGTTTGAACTGCTGGTCACACAAACTTTCTCTAGTTGTTTCTCAGAAGAAAAATATAGAAATTAAAATGAGTTTAATAGATCCCATTTTATGTTTATGGCGGGACACAGTAATAGCCTTGTTCAGTTTGTACAAAATTAAAAATGCCAGGGAGAGAAGTGTCTTTTTTTTTTTTTTTTTTTTAAGTTGTTCATAAACTTTTAGACTCGGTTTATCAGAGAGAAGCTTAACAAGAAACCTAGATTTTTAATTTGTTTTTACAAACTCCTGACTTTTACGAGTCAGAAATTAAGCCACATTTTTTGTTAGAAGGTAACAGCAATATTCCATCTTTCCAAAAATACATTAAAAGTTACACTTAGCTTTGACTTCGAATTAGTTTTCCATTTATTGGTACCTTCAGTATGAATCTTTCACACTCTATGCTAATCACATGTTTAACTCCTGCCCTGCAGTGCCTTAACACCTCCTACTTGATGCATAATGTATGGATCCTACATCAATTTCTGAGCAGAGCTGCGCTGGTAGAGATGAATGACGAAGTCTTTCAGGCCATAACTCTGCTCTCATACCAGTACACACGATAAATAAAGCTAATGTCTTGTTAACATGGTTTGATTTCATGTTTTATAATTTGGAAGTATGACTAAGGTTGGGTTATTTTGTTATAGCTATTTTTATTCTGGCTGAAAGCTTTTAATTTCAAACCCCAAAGCAGATTACTTATTAAATCTTATTAAATAGAGTTTGTTTATTACAATCCAATACAAGCTGATACTGTGTGCTCACATGGGGAGCATAGAAAGCAAATCTGATTTAGGAAATAAGGCACTAAAACAAATTTAGGCCCGCTGTGTGCTCCAGCTGCCGAGCACTGAATAACCTCATTTTCTCTTCTGCTTCGACATTCTTCTCCCGCAGGAACGGAACGGTACAGCAAATATGTTGGCTATGCTGAGAGTTACAAATGGGAGGACAGCTGCAATGATGAGACACCCAGGTATTTCTTTTTCCTGTGTTCTGATATTTTCCTAGCCCTGATCATTTAAAACCAGGGTCTTTAATTCAGGAAGAGAAAACAGATGGAACAAAGATGGCAGGATTTAAATCTCATCCCATTTACTGTTTGCTTTCCAGGGATGACTGGCAGAGAAGGTGTACAGAGATTGTAGCCATTGATGCTCTTAAGTACAGGAACTTCCTGGAGCAGTTTCTTCCTGAGAAGATAACTAGAGAACTCAACAAGGTGGGGAAAAATTCTCTGTCAAGGTTTGATTTTGTGGAGGAGGAGGAGGCTGCTTGGATTTTAATTTTCCAAATAAGTTATTACCTATAGTTAAAAGACAGGATCATGCTGGGTGTTAAAGGGTTAAGATAAATGCTTGTGGTAGTAAACTTGTCATCTCAGTGGAGTGGCCATTTTACAAAACACCTGGTCTAAGTGGTACCTCTACTCAAAATATTTTACACCTGTGCACTTAGATTGCATTTTTGGATTTTCCAAGGGTTTAACATTAGGTGGAAAACATGCTTTTACTTTCTTGTAATACCTGTGCATTTTTCCAGGCTTACTGCGGATTCTATCGAAATAATACCAACGTCAAGCACCTCTCAGCAGTAGCCACAGGCAATTGGGGGTGTGGAGCTTTTGGTGGAGACACAAGGCTCAAAGGTACCACTGGCTGAATTTCAAACGTGTGTGTGAGTAAAATAACAAACTGCGTAGGACAGACGGTGTGAAGAAGGCAACAGTTTTTCACTTGAATCACCCATTACTTGTAGAAGGAAATGTGACTCTCAAGCAGCAGGTAAATGTCTGTGGCTCAGACTTGATCTGTCATTCATCTGCACCACATGTCCCAGTCATCAAAACTCCTGCTGGAGGAATCCTGCAGTTATGCAGTATGTACTGCTGTGGCACAGTTGCAGATTGCTTCAACCCCTTTCAGTCAATTAGTAGCGCTCCCCCTCTCCCATCTCTGGCCACCCTTTATTGATCTGCTATCACACGTTTATGTTTTTCACTAATGGAGCAATGGATTAAAGGTGATGGGACACTATAAATCCTGGTTGTTTTATGTCTCTGTGGGCTTATACAACATTACTTTTCATAAGTAGGAGGCCTATTACTGTACCTTTGAGAGTGCAAGACTACATGCTTATAAATTTGTAACAAAATCAGTCTCCTAAGATTTACAAGTAAAACTGAAGTTGTTAATATCCTCTGCAACATGCTATGAGTAGATCCATTGAATTTCACCAAGTCCCTGAAGATGATGAAGGCTGCCAACCACACCTCCCCACCCCCCTGAAACTGACAAAGCTTTTGTACTATGGTGGAAATTACAGACCTTTTGCAAATGATTGTTTGTCTTGTGTGTTCATTAATCAGAAATCTATAACCATTCTGTTAAATATTTATAAGTGTTTAAATCTCATTTGCAAAGGCTCAAAGAGTGAATGGCGATGATGAGGCTCTTCTACCAGTGGTGTATTATTTGCTTTTCCTATACAAATTGCCTGTCACTCATGCTCTTTTTGCCAGAAGCCATACCTTACCTGCTTTATTGACCAGTTGCTTAGTTTGCTATGCTTTTCGGTGTTCGATAACACCTTTATGTTTTCATTCTGAAACTAATGATGCTATTACAATGCAATGTTGTTGCCTGAATTTCCCTTTTTAACGCTCTCCTTTCTTTTTCAGCACTGATTCAGCTAATGGCAGCAGCAGAGGCCGGGAGAGATATGGCATACTTCACATTTGGAGATGCTCATCTTATGAGAGACGTGTATGAAATGCACACTTTCCTCACTGAGAGAGAAGTCACTGTTGGTAAGACGCACACAAAATCAAATTTAAAGCATTTTGTTTGCAGGAGTTAGACTTTCTGGCCAAACTTCTGTTACTCAGTTAATCCAGTTTTGATCTTGTCAGCCAAGTGTCTATTGAGCTCTTGCCCAGATTTCTTTGGCAGCAGAGAATTGTCATTATGCATTAATATCTTCCATTATTAAAGTTTGTGAGTTCATTTTATCTAACGAAATCCAAAATTAGTAAATGTGAAAACAACAATAAAGGATATGATATTGTAAAATGAAAAACTCTTTATATATCTGAAAGATCACTAATTTTTATTGTAGTACTTTGTCAAGAACTGTTTCCTGTTGTTATTTAGTCAGGGGTGCACTGATACCAATTTTACATTGGATATTTGGCCCAAATATTGTCTAAATAGCTGGTATGCTGATAACATACAAACTATAACAAATTCTTGAGTGTTTAAACATTCACAGTGGAGGATAAAGTGTTCAAATCACATTATATTCTTCTATTACTTTGATTTAGATTAACATTAGATCACATCTTATGGCAAAATGATGCTGAAAATCAATTCAGAACCTTTATATCTATGCAATAATGTGTGATATTTTGTTTTCCAGAGTTAGAAAAGTAATGTTTAAGTCAAGGATGAAAGTGTATCTTCGGTCTATTCCAAACATAAATGATAATGGCTCGGTATCTGTTTTTGGCATCACACAAAACCTAAGTATCAGAACTGGCACTGAAAAAGTAAGATCGGTGCATCTCTGATCTAGACACTTCTCACACTTGTGTGCTCACAGTTTCTGCCGCTTGTCCATTGTTGTGTTCGCTTTTTACTTCGTTTAGGTTCCTTTTACAAAGCCAGAGTCCAGCTGTGTCCAGAGGTTTTTAGTGGGATTTAGGACAGGTCTTCATTGCTTGCCATTTATACAGTCTTTATTACACATCTTCCTCAATTTTTTTCTTCTTTTTGTGTTTGTGTTCTTTGGTTTGTTGTCCAGCTAAAAGACCAAGACTATTACCTCAAGCATCATTTTTCACCTGGTTACACATTTTGCTGTAAAATGTGTTGTTAATTTGCAATTTTACATAGTCTTTAATCTTTCCGGTACCAGAGGAGAGGATATTAACTCCACAGCATGATGAAGCATCTGCCATGTTTTACTGGGGTGGTTGTTCTGTTTCTTATGAGTACTTGCTTAGGTACAAAATGACACCTATGTTCCTAAAGAATGTAATTTTGGTTTCCTTAGTCTACAATAGAACGATTGCTGCTTATCTTTAAAGATTTTTGCCTTTTTGGGCCCAGTCTTTTTTTTTTTTTACTAAATTTATTAGCATTTAAAAATGAGGATATTCACTGACATGTTGGTAATTCAGGGTACCAATAATTCTAAGCATCACTGTACTGTATATACTCCACATCAGCAATAGGAATGATGCTATCAGCCAGTGTTTGGAATCTGGAGCTCTTAAGGCTTTTACAGGACTCAGGGGTTGTCCTTGATGGCGTCACTACAGGGACTGTGTGCATATAAATAACAATATAAGTTATATATTCTGGACCATCGCTTGCTCCTCAGCCCATCCATTCAGCCTTAGCTGCAGAGTGGATTACTGCTGAACTGACCCCAGCCTCTGAGCCTCCCCCCCTCTCCTCTTTTCATTTTTCTTTTGCTGACATTTATTGAAGCCTTTCAGAGAAATTCCCCTCTAGCCATCCATTTCCTAAAGTGGAGCTACCGAGAAAAAAAAGCAGGAAGTGTGTCTATAGGATTTTATAAATGAGTACAGAAATGCTTTCATTTTTCATTTTTTGCTGCCATGTCTTCAGTGTGTCCCTTTTTTGTGCTTTGAATCTCAACCTTTTCTCAAATTTTTTCTTTTCTCCTTTTTCCTTGACCCTTGCACCATTTCATCCCTTGACATATCCTTTCTCTCCACCTCCCTCCTTTACCATCCCAGGGCAGCTTTATAGCCTTTTGAACCACTACTTCAACGAGGTGTGCAAGAATTGCCGCACGACTCGTCCAGATGTCAGTCTCTACAGTTTCATCTACAAAAAAGTGTCTCTCACTGCAACCTCCGAGACCTCAGACCCAGCGCAGAATTCTGGGATGTCGCCTGTGACATCAGAGCCTTGTTAACGGGGAAGATCTGTGACTCAACCTTGCGTCAGCCGTCTCACTCTGTAATGGAAACTCCAGGTTCACAAACTGCAATGTGCTCTCAGTCTTGTGCTTATAATCACTTATTTCTCTCACACACACACCTTTAAGTCTGTGGTTACAACAAATCTACCAAACCCAGATTTGCCTTTACTTGTGGTGGTGTTATAGGAGCCTTGTAGTTCTGTAACCAAATGAGGTAACATGTTTCAGAGACTTAGAGCAATAGTGAGTCCAGGTTACTGTTAGAGGCCTTTTTTTAAGTTACGTGCTACATGGAAGACTTTCTTTTACACACTGTTAACAAATATGGCCAAATAAGCATCATATGCATGGTTTTGAACACTTTTCACTATTGATGATCCAGATCTTGATCATCATCTCTGGTTGCTTGACCTTTGTTTTTTTTGTTTGTTTGTTTTTTTTCTTTGGGTGGGGGGAGTTGTCTTCTCTCCTAAATACAGAAAGATAATTAGATATCCTGTAGTCTATGCATGGGAAACATTTATCAGTTATTCTACTAATATATGCTGCTCTTTTATATCATCTAAAATGTTAAATTCAGCATACATGTCTTTAAAGCTAATTTTAATGATTCAGGCCAATACTCCCTGCTACAAAATTTAATTGTAGATATAACATACATGCAATTTATGGTCGGTGTCACCGTGGACCTTTTGGTTATATTCCCGAATATCTCTATCATTTCAGTTTGATATGATATACAGTATATAGGTGTTTGGGGAGCAGATAAAGAATTGCACGAAGAATCATTATTTTTGTTTTTTTTTTTTTTTTTGGTTTTGTACTCAACATTTACTTAAAAGATGTTGGTATGTTCTTTTAATATCTACTGTAATTTTTGACTGACGACATGGATTTTATTGCCTGTTGGGTCATAGATTAGAATAAAAGCTGTAAAAGTATTGCATAGTACTGTAATGTAGGTTTTTAGGTTGTACTATTTTTATTATAATTTCTTAATTAAATAAAACACATCCTATTAAAAGACAAACTAAAAATGTATTTCTGTGGATTCCTGTGGTCCAGTCAATAAACTTTAAAAAATCAAAACCTGAAGGTTTGGTACACAACAACTCAAATTATTTGGGGGACAAACAACCTTTAGGGTTATGTAACCATTTGGAGTTTGGTGAAATGGTGTAGATCTGGTGTAGATCTGCAGCCTTTTGCCTTCATCAGTTAGATTTCATTTCATTGTAGCATTTCTGTCTTCAGCAGTGTCTTCTGCACTGATGATTCATAATTTTTCCTTCATGGAATCATAAATGATTAATAATTTGAGATGTGATTGATATTTGCGAGCTGACATTTACCTAAGGCTTTCAGAAAAATGTAATTCCTCTTTGAAACATGCTTTATTAGATGATATAGGGGTTCTAAATAACCTCATGACGTGGACTTCCATAAATGGTGTGTAGGCTTGGCTGGGGTAAGTGGATTACACATTATCTGCTTCTCGCTCTTTGTACTGAGCCCTGCATTGACCAAACAAGCTGAGGACTCGGGATAAGTCAATTTGGTGTGGTCTGCTATGAGCCTGGGTTACACAGACATTAACTTTATTTAAATGACCCTGCTACATTCAATTATAGATCTATTTTGACACTGCACATAGATTAAAAGTGCAAGGCAAATCCTAAAAATCTCATCATCATCATCAATGTGGATGATGTATTCAAACTGATTTTTTTCTACCTTTTTGTGTCAATATCTTTTATGTCTAAAATGGTCCTCTTCACATAGTTAACTTCACATTACACAAGATATGTCTCAACAGCTGGTTCAGGTTTGTTCCATATAGAGATGTAATTATTCTAAACAGTATGTTTTTTATATCATGCCTGTAATGTTACCCAGAGGCACCTTCTTTTCTGTTGACCATTATTAATAAAACGCCAGAAAGCTGCTGCTCTTTACTCCATCTCTGTCAGACGGCCCAGTCATACAACAAAGTGGCATTTCAGTTCATAATTGCCTGACCCTGGATTCTCCAGATCAGCTGGAGCCAGCACTGATGCAAATAATAAAAGACTTGAGGGAACATTGAGTTTTATATTATTACCTGTCACAGACTTAGGTGGAAAAATGCTGCGGGTATGGGAGGAAGCAATTGGTTATGCTGCATAAAGAAGTATTTTTGTGTGGTTAAGAGGCGATGGTGTGGCTTAAGAGGCGAGCATTTGAAAGAAAACCATGATCCTGTGATTAGTGATCTGCACTCCTCTGTGACTTGTGCCCACTCTATTTTCCCTTCTCACTGATGTGTTTGCCATGATTGATAATACTGGTCTCTCTGTGCCAGGAAGCATGAATGATGACAATCGAGATGAGGAGAGCTGGGCTGGAGAGGGGGAAGGAAGGAAGGAAGCTGGAGGGTGGGAGAAAGGGAGGGAGGGCCAATTATCTTATTGTTTAACCCACTCAAGGTAGGCCCATCAATCTGAAAAAACACTTTCTCAAATGACTCATGCTCAGCCTCTATAAAAGTTTAATTGGTTTGTTTAATTAACATTGAAGGCAAAAATATGTGGGATGTGGAAAAACGACCTGTCTGTCGGAGAAGTGTGCCCAGGTGTATAAATATAAACTTACGGGAGTGTTCTTGTCATAAAATTGAAGGTTGTTGTTAGCAAAGTGTGAAAAAATAATAAAATTGCTACTAAGGCGTGTTTGGTCTGATGACCCAGGGCCCACCGGTATACCTGGGTGCCGCAGGCCTCACTGCCGTAAAGGAAGCACCACCTGACATGCGAGGGGGGCGGGTCAAGTCTGGGCTCCTTCTGGATCGTTGCCACCTCTACTATTACCTGTCCTGTTTGCACCTTTCGGCCACAACTGCAAACCCGAAGAGCAGTGCAGTCAAAGGTAAATGCAGTTTATAGAGGTAAAGCTGTGGTGATATTATGAAAGCACAGTGCACGTTCCATGGCTCCACCTTTCAGCAATGTCAGAGTGGAGGGGAGATTATAAGGATTTATGTTGACGTTAAGGGATTAGAGATCCCGGGCAAAAACAAGGGATGGAGTGAAACAGGCAGTGTTTTGGCACTGACGTCGGTGCAGTTATCTGAAGGAGTCGATAAAGCATCCCGCGGGGAAAAGGTGAGGAACTTGTGCAGCACCTGGTCGATCCCGGGCTGTTTTACGATTTGCGCGCTGTTCGCGGACGCTCAGATTTTGCGCAGAAGCAGACGCACGGGCCGCCTCGCGCTGGCATTTGCTGTCGAATGAGCTGTAAAACTGAATATAATACTACAGCAGTCTGTGCAGAGCCCGTCGAAACGTAAGAATGTCGTCATCCCAACCGTGTCGTATTTATAGCCCGAGTTAAAGCTGCGCGCTCTCCGCAAACCCTCACAGTTGAGCAGCTGGAACCCGATACATTGTAATAAAAACCGCCCCTTCAAATGTACGATACCTGCAAGTTAACTCCCTCTGTGATGATAAATCTCTCTCTCGCCAGCCATGAGTCAGTTTCGGGCGTTGGCAGGTGTGCTGAGGGGTGGGTGTGTTGGACGGGGCCAGTGTGGAGGCGGCCTGGCCAGGCGTTGGGTCGGTCCAAGGAGATGCTGCTCTTCCAGGACCGAGCGCCTCCCTCCAGCGGTGGCCAGCAGCCCCAGCTACGTGGAGGAGATGTACTTTGCTTGGCTAGAGGACAATAAAAACGTGCACGAGGTAAAGGTGTAAAAAAAAAATATCCCTTCTAGAGAAAAGCAAACAATTATACTGGAGTTTAGTGTTGACTCAACATATACGTGGGCAAAGAAAAATTGCCTTGATACATCACTTGCCTGGGACAAGTACAAATGTGAAGCAGCGTCTGGATTCTAGTCCAGCTGTTCCCTTTCTTGTATAACATAAACAGCAGGGATGTTTATTACAGACATGTTTACCTCTGATGGAGCTCTCTCTCTCTGTTCTAGTCTTGGGATGGATTCTTCCGCTCCATCCAAGAATCCAGTCCATCTGGTGAGGCAGGTGAGAGACGCCCCTCCGCTCTGCTCCAGGGGCGAATGCTGTCCCACTCATCAGACATGGCACAGAAAGTGGTGGAAGACCACCTGGCTGTGCACTCTCTCATAAGAGCCTACCAGGTACCCCGCACTACACATTCACATCAGCTTTTTAGAGTTAAGTGGTTTCAGATTTTACCAATTAAAAGATGCATTACAATTTTTAAGGCCCATCTTTGTTCAAAATTAAGACAACACCTTATTTGATCCACAAGTGACGATTTGTACCTGCAAGTCCTCCCGGACTCGTCAAAACAGATGCAACTGGCACTGAAAGCTGTTTATAGTGTGTGTTCTTGTATTAAAAGGAATAAACAATTTGTTTGTCACTGCAAGACGTTATGCAAATTGCAAGATTAACTCTACCCTGCTTACCCTGACTGCCTTTTGAAAATGAAAATATCAAAGAGACTACTGCAACAAAACAGGTGGTAAAATTCTCCCTCGTCCTCAAATTAATTCAAAGAACTATCCGAGGGATTTATTAAATTCCATATTTTGGCAAAGGTGTCGGTTTTATTCCTCGATAGCCCCTGTGGGCTGTGTGTGTGTGTTTGTTGTACATTGACATGAAAACAGGGCGAGGGGTGTCTTCTCAGAAAGGCTGGCAAAGTGTGACGACTGTATCCTTTTATTCTCCAGCTGTTCACACACAGGTTCCTGATGGGAGCCAAACTACTTCTTGTCACATTCTCTGCATCTCTCTCTCTTTTTTTTTTAATTATTATCCCCTCTTCCTTCATATTTGTCATGTTTTCTGCACAGATTCGTGGTCACCATGTTGCCCAGTTAGATCCACTGGGAATCCTGGAGGCTGATCTGGACTCCTTCGTTCCCTCTGACCTGATCACCAGCATTGATAAATTAGGTGAGACTCCTCCTTTCAGTTATGCGAGCCACATCTCGCATCATAAGTACCAAAACTGTAAATTATGAAAAGAGAGAGAAAATCATAGATCTTCAGTATTGCACTGTTTTGTTTCGTTTTTCCAGGTATAGACTTTTTAAGGAATTGCTCTGTATGCACTCTTTTTTTTTTTTACATTAGGTTAATCATCCATATGAATATTATATGAATTCTTCTTTCTAATTCATTTTAATGAAACTTGCCTCACTTAACATTTCAGTCCTCCTCGCTGAAAATAATAATACTAATTATGATGATAGTAATTGTACTATACTTCAACAACATTTCTTTAACACTTTGACGGTTTTTACAGCAGGTACAGGCTCAGCTATATATACATACCAACACCCTGGGTTGCATAACTCATCAGACCCTTGAGTGGAAGTTTGTCAGTATAAAACATCCCATCACATTTTCCATTAAGTGTGTATACGGGTTGGTCAGCCTAATGCTGTCATCTTTCTCTGGCCCAGCTCCTGTCATTCTCCAATTCATTTAGTGGACTGGGGGTTGGAGGATGTGGGATGCTCCACAGAAAGTGATGGAAGTCTACAGTGCAGTGGAGGGAGGGAGACATTGTTTCTGTTGGCTGCTGTTATCAGTGGTCAGTGTGTGTCAGGACATAGCATTGCTGTATGTATTGTCACAAAGGCTATAGCCTTCTAATGAAAACTAATGACCCTTATTTGGTGAGCTGATACTATACAAGCCTATTCTTGGCCCTCTTTGCCTTCCCCTCGTTCCTAATATGATTTGTACCTGTCTCCTCCTATGTTGTCTGTGATCTTGAGCTTGACCAGATCTCTCAGGTGCGCTGTTGTTAAGAACAGAAACCTACCTGCACGTGGCCTCTCTAACACTGAAGCTGCATCTTCCACAAACTGTGTCACCTCGCTGACTATGAAAGTACTGTATTTCTAGAACTTTTTTTTTTAAACCAAGCTTTATGTTGTCATCAGTCTTTGTCATCATATCCATCAACTCAAATTAAACTTGCATTTTTGAAGTTAATTTAGTGCAGCCAATTCTTTGAGTTTGGAGGCAGTTTAGAGTAGTTAATGATTATTTTCTTTAACAATTAATCATTTGGTTATTATGTTTTGATAGATCAATTAATCATTAAGTCAATAGAATCTGAAAAAATTCCATTGAAACTCCTCAGAGCCCATGGGGGACAACTTCTGATGGATGGTTTTGCCAGACCAACAGTCCAGAACCCAAATGTACATCAGTCAGACACAATGCCAACACAGATTATTACAGATCATTGCAGTTCAATGTTCTGCCTGGAGATACTACATCTTGGCACTTATGTGGATATTATTTTGACAAATGACATCAACCCATCTTACCATCTCTTCAACAACCTAAAGTCCACAACAGCTCTAAGAGGTTTTTGGGGCCAACATTCAATATTAGAAGTTAGTTTAAATGTTTTGGCTGATCTATGCATTTGATTTACAATGACATTAAATGGGTCAAGTTTCTCATCCTTTACTGTGAGTTGCAAAAAGCAATAATGTGTTCAAGTTTTATATTTATTTTTGAATGGATAAATATTTCGTGTCAGAAATTTCATTGGGTTGCAAAGGATTTATTTTAGGTATTTTTTTTTAAATTGCCTTCATGGTTAGCACTGTTGCGTCGCTGCTAGAAGGTTTATTGTTCAAACTGCAGCTCATGCCTTTCTGTGTGGAGTTAACATGATCTCCCCATGATTTGTCCGGGGACTCTGGTTTCTTCCCACCCTCCAGAAACATGCTTGTTAAACTGACTGCTGATTCTAAATTGACTCTGGGAATGAGTGTGAGGTTGTCTGTGTGTGGCTCTGTGATGAACTAGTGACCTGTCCAGGGTGGCACCCCACCTTTTGTTTAAAGACAGCTGGGATAGGCTCCAGCAGATGACCTTGACCCTAAATATAGGAAGAACTGGGTATAGATGATGGATGGATGAATTTAGAAAGACCTTTTGTCATCACACCTAATAAAGTGCAACAATGTTTGCTGAGCATCCCCATTAAACACCCCTGGCAAAAAGTATGGAAGTTCATGGAGTATGGAGTTCATTCAGTTGTTTAATTTTGTAAAAAATAAAAAAAAAAAAGATAAATGAATGAATAATAATTACAGACATGCCACAACTATGCTCATTTAACATTCTAACCCTTTAGCTCAAAGAAACATTAAAGAAAATTGTTGTAGTCAAACAATTGGTTCTGGATTTTTTTTTTTTTATTAAATCAAGTTGAAAGAAAAAAATATGGGATTACTCCAATTACAGGGGGATAAAAGATAGTATTTATAATCCTGTAATAAGCACTTTTAAAACAAAGACGACCTGCATACGATTGAATCTGCTAACAACTCTGCAGTAAAAAAAAAAAAAAAACGCTTTCACACCTCAGTGAACTGTTGCACCAAACTTATTGCATGAGTCCAGAACATGAGAAGTCAGATGTAACAAAGGAGCAGATTATAAAACTTCTTCAGGAAGGTAAATCATCATGGAATACTGCAGAAGATGTTGGTTGTTCCCAGTGAACTGTGTCTAAAATCTGGACTTAGTACAAATAAAATGGGAAGGTTGTAAAAGGGAAGTGTACTGATCAACCAAAAAAGAAATCAAGGTGTCAAGACAGAAAAGTTAAAGCAGTATGTAGAACACAAAGTGCACAACAAAACAAGTGAGGCACAAATGGGTGGAAACTGAATTCATTATCTGTGACTGAATAATATGAATAATACGAAAACCATCATTAACCCCTAAACAGAAAGAAACAAGGTTACAGTAGGCTAAAGAAAAAAACAATCAGGCACTGTGGACGACTGCATGAAAGTGATGGTTAGTGATGGATCAGGAATCTGCATTGGAGACGGTGATGGTGCTGGAATCTTTGGTGCCGTTCCAATGAAGTGAATGATGATGACTGCCTGAAGAAAATCTGTAAATTGCCATAGTCATTGGATGATATTGGGTTGCATGTTGGGTAAAGGTATGGGGGAGATGGCAGCCATTGCATCTTCAATAAAGGCCATATGTTTACACTGAGGTTTTGGACACTTTTCTTATTCCAGCAGTTGATGATGTTTGATAATGTAGCTGGCCATTCGAGCAAAAGATGTGAAGACCTTCCCTCAAAGACTGAGAATGTCAATGCAGATAGTACAGACCTTGATCCAATTGGAAATCCATGATGGAAATGTAAGAATATGGTCTGTGACAAGGCTCCAACCTACCAACTGGTCTGGCAACTACAGTACGAGAAATTTGGAGCTGGACTGATTAAAATGCTGTTTGTCGAGTGATAAGTCTTTCCCTCAGAGAATCCAGCTGTTATTAAAGCCAGAGGTGGTTTAACAAAGTACTAGCGGTGTAGAAAATTGAAACTTCTCATCATTTGCACTTTTTTAAAACTTAGTTATGATTCCATAACATTTTCCTCAAAGATTAAAAAATAAATAAATGTTCAATCTTAAAAAAAATAGCGCAATTGACGACAACAATTTTTCTTTTGTTTCTTAAAGCCAGAAGTTTGAACACTAAATAAAAATACTGTAGTTCTGTGGCATATCTCTGGGTAATTTTTCTTTGTACATGCCCCCTCACCCATTTGCATATTCAAAATCTTGAAAATCCATATTTTTTTTAAATATGGTAGCTGCATTTGAACTGTAATCACTGTAAGATCCTTGGTTTCTTTCGTCAACAGGAACAGAAGCACAAAAACATTTAGTATAATGAAATATAAGGAATTTAAATCATGTTCATGGGTTTATTTGATTACGTGGTGACTCATACCATTTTTTTTTTACCTGATATTATTGCAGGTTTCTATGGTCTTGATGAGACTGACTTGGCCAGAAGCTTCCAGCTGCCCTCTACCACCTTCATCGGTGGACAAGAAACTACTCTTCCTCTTCGAGAAATCATCCACAGACTGGAGGTGTATTATTTATGTGTTAAAATCTGTATCCTAGGATGGTGAAAAACTATTGCACTTCTGTGTGTGTGTTAGCATGTATTTGATTGTGTCCTGTGTTGCAGACATCCTACTGTGGTCACATTGGGGTTGAATTCATGTTCATTAACAACGTGAACCAGTGTCAGTGGATTCGTCAGAAGTTTGAGACCCCAGGGATCATGCAGTTCACCTAATGCTGAGAAGAGGACTTTACTAGCGCGCCTCATCAGATCCACACGGTCAGCATGAGTAAACATTTACTGATTGACATTTTGATAAGCTGAGCAGAAAACCTAATTTTTTGGTTATGGTTCCCTATCGTGGGATCGTACTATAAACAAAACTCTTATATGCATCCAATTTATTTGAAATTTAATGATTCCTCTTTGTCTTTTGAATTAATTGTCATCCTTCATAAATGATGTCAGAAGTCACTGGATCTCTTGAAAACGCTCTGACTGTCATCTCTTTGACCGCATTTCTGTCATACAGCACTTTTTTATGTGGTCATAATTAAACATATTTTAAATTCATGAGCTCAAAGTTCTCTAAATCTTACAGAGAAATTATTTGTCACAAAACCAGTCATGAAATAATTGATATAATCTTTAAACTACCTGCTAAGGCACACACACACACACACACACAAAAAAAACAATCTGTGAAGCCTAAATGCTAGATGTTATTTCCAGGTTTGAGGATTTCTTGGCCAGAAAGTGGTCATCGGAGAAACGCTTTGGTCTGGAAGGCTGTGAAGTTCTCATCCCTGCTCTTAAAACCATCATTGACACATCAAGCGCTGCAGGGATTGACAGTGTGATCATGGGGATGCCTCATCGGTGATCTTCTTTACAGTCGTTTTTCACTTGTCGTTTTAGCTTGTTCATACAACTGTTTTCCCTCCTTCCCCCTCTGATTTAGCTCTGTAAACTCTTCATACAGGGGTCGACTTAATGTTTTGGCCAATGTGATACGTAAGGACCTTGACCAGATTTTTTGTCAGTTTGACCCCAAATTGGAGGCTGCTGATGAGGTGAGGGAACTGCTTTCTACTATATAAAAAACGAAATATTGGTCAGGCTCTATTAACTCTCAATTTTTACAAAAAAAATATACCTAGGGCTCAGGCGATGTCAAGTACCATCTTGGTATGTACCATGAGAGGATCAACCGTGAGACGGAGAAGAACATCACCCTATCACTAATGGCAAACCCCTCCCACCTAGAGGCAGTGGATCCCGTGGTTCAGGGGAAAACCAAAGCTGAGCAGTTCTACAGAGGAGACACTCAGGGAAAAAAGGTAACCTCTTATAGGAATTACATTCATGAAAACAGAATAGTGAGACTCTTCTCCTCATCACGTTGTTGTCATTTTCTAAGGTGATGTCCATCTTGATGCACGGCGATGCTGCTTTTGCTGGGCAGGGAGTTGTGTATGAGACCTTCCACCTGAGTGAACTTCCCTCCTACACCACACATGGTACAATCCATGTGGTGGTTAACAACCAGGTATTAGACAACGATCATACGTTCTGTTCCTTGCAGGCTTTATTCTCAAGAAAACTAGGAAAAATACCTCAAATTTAATTGCAAACATTTTGTTTTAATCATGAAGAGTTGTTTACTATTTTAGATAATATTTTGAGCATATTTTCATGCAAGTCAAAGTTCTGAATTATGTGAATTTTGGCATGTGATTGTTGCTCCTCAGATTGGTTTCACGACAGACCCTCGTGTGGCCCGTTCCTCTCCTTACCCCACCGATGTGGCCCGAGTTGTCAATGCACCCATCTTCCACGTGAATGCTGATGATCCTGAGGCTGTCATGTATGTGTGTCGGGTGGCTGCGGAGTGGAGGACCACTTTCAACAAGGATGTCGTCATTGACCTGGTCAGTCAGACTCTCCCAGGTTTTAACTGGTTAACAGCAGTCCACTTTGACTAAGTAAGTTAAACATTTTTTAATTGTGTGCTTTTGCAGGTTTGTTACAGGCGGTTTGGCCATAATGAGATGGATGAGCCCATGTTCACCCAGCCACTGATGTACAAGCAGATACGTCGGCAGGAGCACATACTGAAAAATTACTCTGACAAGCTCATCTCACAAGGAGTGGTGACTCTGCAGGAATTTGAGGTTTTTGATCTAATACTGTTGTCTCTTGTTAAATATGCTTGATATTGGTCGCTGCTACTGTACGCTGTTTTATTTGGTCTGTCACCATCTGCTGGGCTGCGTGCATTAAATCACACTTAGATATTACACTAGCCTTCAAGTAAATACGTTGTGCCAGCACTGCTGTGTTTGACTTTCAATTTACTGCCTCACCTCAGTAAACTAACCTCTCAATCCTTCACACAGAGTATTTATTGCTCAATGAAGTTGAATTATACCTCAGATTCTGCTCCTCTCAATGAAATTGTCCAGGTTCTTCATCCAAAACAGAAACTTTGCCCATAATATTCATTTTTAACATTTTTTTCATTCCACGTGTCATAGAAATACTGCAACTCTAATGTACCGGCATTTGATGGACATTGTTTTCTGTCGTGTGGCCTGCTAAAGCCTTTTAACCACAGAAGGCAAATGATGCATTTCTTATATCTTGGGTCCCACCCCCCCACCTCTCCACCCAACATTCCCAAATGCATTTGCAGGAAGAAGTTGCCAAATATGACAAGATATGTGAGGAAGCTTACACCAGCTCCAAGGATGAAAAGATCCTCCACATTCGACACTGGCTTGACTCCCCTTGGCCCGGTTAAATGTCCCATTACTATACAAACATATTTCATCACATACACTGAGCAAACATAACAAACATAATGTGATTCAGTCCAGTAGTTCCAGTTCCATTTTTGCTTTTAATTGACAGCTTTTTCCTCTAATTGTCTCTGTAGAGTTCTTCACAGCCGAGGGAGAGCCAAAGAGCACGAGCTGCCCCCCAACGGGACTGGATGAGGAGGCTCTGCAGCACATTGGCCAAACTGCCAGCTCAGTGCCACTGGAAGACTTCAAGGTCCACCCTGGTGCGTTTAGTTGTTTTGTGCCAATGATCAATGAGTGACTGTAATAATGATAGTTACAGTGATATTAATGTATTGTAAAAGAAATCTCCACAATTACCCAGCTTTTCTATGTTGTTCTACAAGGACTGTATTAAGTTAACAGAAGTAGTGAACTTGTAAACGCATCCTTTTCTAAAAGGCAAGAGTTCGGCTGATTTGGTTCATACAACAACATGTAATACTGTTACAAAGAGTGTATTTAATGTAATTTGTCATACAGGGTGTCATCAGTGTGGTCCGTAGAAGTATTAACTTCAAATTTTTCTGCTTACTTCTGTACCTTTGTTCTCCAGGTGTGTCTCGAATCCTACGTGGTCGGGCCGAGCTGGTGAAGAATCCGTCAGATGGACTGGGCTTTGGGAGAGTACATGGCCTTTGGCTCCCTTCTCAAGGAAGGCATACATGTGCGACTCAGCGGTCAAGATGTCGAGAGGGGAACTTTCAGGTGAGCCTGTGTTAACTCAATGCCACCACTACAATGATCTGACTTTCTTTCTAAAAGTTTTTCTAAAATGCACTTTTTTTCCTGGAACCAACATGATGGCGAGATTCGTATTGTTTCTACCTACACATGCATGAGGTCTTTGTTTATCATTGTAACGAGACTTTACTGACTGTGCATCACTCATGGAGGAGTGCTATGATGGTTGAAGCTTTTTACTTACTGGTGGGGCTGAAATTACATTCAGGTTTTTTTTTAAAAAAAAAAAACAAAACAGTGGTAGTGGTGACACCAGTTTTTCTGGAGCATGATATTGGTGCAAGTCCAGTCAGAAATGTTTTTAATTGAGATCAAAATGAATACAGCATTTCATCATTATGTGCTTGGTTCCCAACGGTCCTGCTTTACCTTCATAAGTGCTTCTAGCTGTCCTGCTTTAAGTTCCAGTGCTCTCACATTCTCTGACAGTTCAGTCAGGAAATGGTTTAAACTTCTTCCTCTCTGCTCTGTTTTTGTCATGATCTACTTCTTGAAATCATCTCTTCAACCCATCTAGAGTTGAGGTCTTTTTAAAATTTTTTTTTTTTTTTTAAGTATACTTGGGCTTTGTAAAGCTCAGTCAGCTGCTCTCATAGGTGACCTTTCCCGTTATCATGGTTAATCGCTGTAAAAGATGTTGAACGAATGCCAGAATAACCAGCAGAAATCCTTTACGTAGCAGAGTGTCCAAACCAGTAAAGAAAATTGTTCTGTAATACGTGTTTTAAAGTGAAAGAAAATCAGTAGAAATTTTTCTAACAAGTCCTTACATGACCAGATCTACTGCAACAGGCTGCCACTAGTACAGTACTATTAAAGGGCCTATAGAATCTTCTTTATTCATATTAAAAAAATAAAAATCTTAGCACTGTCAATTGCTGTTATCATCACTGATAATATGTGATTATGTTACTGCTTTCATACAATACGTTTCTAGTATCACTTTCACAAGACGGGCCACATTCTCTCTTTTGGATCCACCCATTTCTCTAATTCTATACATTTAGCCATTTAATCACGAAGTGCTTTATCTTTCACAGACGTACACTGTTGCTCTCTAGATGCAGCATCAGGTTTGTTGTCTTTCCCAATTACACTTTGGCATTTTCACCGGAGAAGCCAGGGACCAAACAGCTGATGTCCTGATTGGCAGATATCATGCTCTAAAACCTGAGTCACAGATTCTCTGGACAATGTCATTAGTCAAACTGTATATTAAATAAATCAAAATGTACAAAGTATTATTGTCTCCCACCTCTCAAACAAATTTTAAGCTGCCATTGTCCCAGGTGTACGACTGGGATGAATTTAGTTGTTGACAGTTTAGTTGTTTGCATGTAACCGGAATGAAGGGATTCTCTTAAAGATGAAGAATTAAGTAAGTGGGGTTGTGTGGAGAGCGGCATAGTGAGTCTAACAGACCGAAGACATCAGTGTTGTCTCCCGGGAGCTGCAAAGCCCACATGGTGTTGTCATGGTATAGAGGGAAGAAGTGACACATGAACGAAACCAGCCCCTCTTTTACTGTGCCTGTCTCATCTGTCCCCTGTCATTTCTCTACCAGCCCATCTTCAGTGACAAAAACAAACCCCCAGCTCACAGCAACATACATCACACTAACTAACTAGAGGCTACGGGGCTTTCTCCTCCTGTCTCACGTTTACCAATCACATGTACCTCTCCCCTTCAGATGTACCCTTCTTCAGGGTGATTTACTCCACTGAAAAATTTGACAGGATCTCTGCATCACCTGTTGTTTTGTCATATTTGTTTTGTTTTCTTTCTTGCTCATCATAATTCAGTCAAACTTTACCTGTTAAATCCCCTCGCATTTGTTTTTGTTCTGTCTACCTAATCTTCTTTCATCCCCCAACACTTTGCTTTCCTTCATGGTTCTCAGCAGCCGAGCATATTGGCCTGTTACAGTTGAGCAGACCTGCTTGCGTTTCTGTGATGTACGTAACAGCATGGACTAATGCATTCAGTCGTCATATTTGGATGGGGTGCATGCGCCGCGCTGTGCATCCCTTTCCCTGACTAATGGGGCCCCCAGACATGGGAAGAGTGTGCGTGTAAATGAAAAAAATAAAGAGGATGAAGGTATGCAGTTTAGGAGGTAATGCCTGAGAAAAACTGAATTCTCTTTGGATGTTTTTGGTCCCCTTTCGACTGTGTGAAAGCTGATTGTAAAAATAAAAACAATTTAGAACCTAATTTTTATTTCTTTCTGCCATTTAAACATTTGTTAGAAATAAATGATTATTCTGCAAATGTAGCTCAATGTCCCCATTACTTCATAATCAAAGATAATATTGTTCAAAAACTGCCGTCATGATAATTCTCATCTTGGACACAACTTGTCACATTCAAGTTACTAATTTACTAATCTGCAGAAAAATTTCCTGCAGTTTTTCAGTCTGGTCATTACATAACCTGCAGCAGTGTGTGTGTTTGAATACATACATGCCATTAAAGTGATTTTTAAAGGAGTGTAAGTGATTGTCTGATCGGGTTGGTTTTGAGGCCTGATTCCCTCCTGGGAGCGAGCGGACTGGCAGATCTTGTTACCACTTGGCTCTTTGCTCCCATCAACTCTTGTTGAGGCTCATACTGACTGAAGATCACGAGAGAGGAGAATACCCTTCATGTAGGGCTTTTATTGGCTGACATGAGCTGGAGTGCCTGGAGCTGCAGTAGATGGGTTAAGAACACTCGTCACAGCCTTGAAAAACCTTTTTTGTTTTCACTGCCACTGCTAAAAGAGCTCAGAGTCCTGATAGCCTTGTGACGGTTTATTTGTTGGCCTAATTGTCAGAGATGGATTAAGCATTCAAGAAATATCACTTTAGCAAAACTGGCAATAAAAACTTTAACTGCTTCCAGCTTTTCAATAATGGATTTTTAATTGGTTTCACTGAATATTTTGTTGTAAAATTTGTGTTTAAAAGAAACAAAAAATAAAAAAAAAATGTCCCCATAATCAAAAAAATGATTACAGTTCTCTCTTCTCGCTCTTTTTTTTTTAAACAAAAGGCAGTTTTTAGATTTCCCAGTTTGTGTTTGACATTTTAATAATAATTTTAAAAGGAAAACATTTTGTGTTTTGTTAATACAATTAAAGGCTGAAAGATTGCGGCTCCGACTGTACACCTCCCGCTAGCCGCTACCTGCAAATTGAGGATTTAGGAACCTCGGCTAACCGCTAAAGCAATCTTCCGCTTCCCTAAAGCCGCTACCCGCGTTGCCGACTCCCTTACTCACATTGTAGGCGCGGCATTGGGCGTGTCATTTGCACTTTCCACAAACTCGGTATCTTGCAATCGCGGGTTTAGGACAGCGGCTAGCGAGTGGTCAGACCACCCGCTAACTGCTATCCGCGACCTGTTGTCATTGGCATGCAATGACAACCTGAATTCTTTCTTTTTCCAAGTATCTCCCACTACTCTTGCTAGAAACATTCAGGCTCAAGCATCTTGAGCGGGGAATGTAATTGCACAGACATTTTCAGGTTTCTTCCCTCTTTTGTTTCTGTGCACCTTTCACAGCTCCCATTGCTTCTTTCTTATATGTTTTGCAGTCACCGTCACCATGTTCTTCATGACCAAGAGGTAGACAAACGCACCTGTGTTCCTATGAACCACCTGTGGGCAAACCAAGCTCCTTACACTGTGTGCAACAGCTGCTTATCAGAGTACGGAGTTCTTGGTAAGACTGATGCTGTGCACCGTGATATTGTGGAGTAGGTCTTTTTGTTACTGTGCAATGATGACTGTCATCTCAGGTTTCGAGCTTGGTTTTGCCATGGCCAGCCCAAATGCTCTGATTTTATGGGAGGCCCAGTTTGGAGATTTTCATAACACAGCCCAGTGCATCATTGACCAGTTCATCAGCTCAGGCCAGGCCAAGTGGGTTCGTAACAATGGGATCGTCCTGCTGCTGCCCCATGGAATGGAGGGAATGGTGAGACTTAAAACTCAGCTCAGCGGATCAGAAACTACATCTACACTAGCAGTTTTTTTATGTCATTGTACTGTACGTCTTTTTCTGTCTTCAGGGTCCAGAGCATTCGTCAGCTCGACCTGAGCGCTTTCTGCAAATGAGCAAAGACGATCCAGATCACATTCCTGTATGATGACATGTACCATTTACATTGTGGCTTAAATCAGTGATTGTCAAACTTTTTTTTGAACAAATGCCCCCGAACCTCATCTTAATCCTCTTGCCGCCACCACCAAACCCCCACCCAGTATTTGGTCGTTCAGAACTTCACTGGCGCTCTGACTGTATATTACACTTACTGAAGTGAAGCGCGTCACAACAGTTCATGATTTGGCTCATGACTCTCACTTTCTGCTACTTTGGCAAACACCAGACTGCTCTTAAAAATCTTGACATTATAAACATTTCCTCGCTGAATGTTGGAGATGAATGTTGGTTTAATTATTTTTAACCCTTTTTTGATGGTCTACAATTTGGCACCACTCTTGGACTTGTTGAGCTTGTAGTTTAATTATCTCTCAAAACTCATGTTCACTTTTAGCTATTAATACGCTGAGTTCTTTAATATTTTAGTATCTTCTTAGACTGGAACACTGATCCTGATGCAGCTGCACCAAATGAGACACTTTGCTTCCTTCCTTTATGGGCCAGTCTATGTAATTTTTGTTATTTGTGAAAACACAGGGGAACAAGAAGCTGTGCATTTGTGACTTGTAAGTCTAATCACCTTGGTGAAGTATCATCCTTCATCTACTTTAGCCGTTAGCTTGAAGGACACGGGGGATACTGGTTCACCAGTCATTTGTTTGCAGAAAAACAATGACGTTGGTTCAGTCTTGCTCCGTTCCTGCTCACTGCTGAGCTCAACTAAACTGTGGCTTAAACAATTGTTTCA
Organism: Hirundichthys speculiger; assembly: GCA_018398805.1. NCBI lineage: Eukaryota > Metazoa > Chordata > Actinopteri > Beloniformes > Exocoetidae > Hirundichthys > Hirundichthys speculiger. The sequence goes on along the minus strand of JAGFBZ010000344.1, from coordinate 5,485,787 downwards.
GTATGTGATTCAGTTAAATTCGTTCACCAAAAATATGTTGTAGCACCTACATTTTTCTTTTTTACCACCATGTTTGATTGGGTTTTGGTATTAAAGCTTTAAAACGTAATTGTGACGTAAAGGTAATTGTGCTTGTGTCCATTTTGATTGGTCATGCAATCTAAATCCGTAAAACTGGACTGCTGTCAGAAGCCATTCTGTGGGAGGGGTTGAGAAACTCTGTCTTAAATGATTACCAGTACTTTCTTCTAATAATTTATGAGAAATAAATAAAAAGAAAAGTGTGCTGCAGTTAACATCCTGCGGCTTCCTGGAGCATTGCCTATGCTGATGTCATGATGTGATGGAAGTAGTGATTGCCTATTTATCTAGAGCTAAAAAGCCTTTTAATTACAGTAAGTGTAAGTGTTCAGCAGTAATTCATGTCTCCAAGGGGTCAGCTATTATGTGGGATCATTCAAGGAGGGAACCACAGTGGGCTGCATCAGCGCAAGCTTGCCAGATACGCCATCAAATGAGTTATCGATCCAGCTATTAGTGGGTGCATGTTAGAGGCGTAACATTCTCTGTCCTGAGAGTGCTCTAGATTGAGATACACAGCACTGATACTTCAACTGCATGTTACATCTACTGCCAAATTATGGGGGGGAAGAAAATCACTCAAACTTGAACAAGCATAGCCTAAATGTCTGTGTCAATAACGTTTCTAAATCTTTGCACTGTGGTATTTTTTTTATGAAGGAATTTAGTGGAGATTTTGAAGTGCAACAGCTGCATGACTGTAACTGGATTGTGGTCAACTGCTCCACGCCTGCTAACTACTGTCATGTGCTCAGACGACAGATCCTGCTGCCATTCAGAAAACCGGTAAAGTGTAACATCATGTATTTTTCATGTACTTTTGTATGTATTTTATCTAGGGCTTGCTTAGCTTAAGTCTGTTCCTGTCATTGTTTTGATTGATTGATTGTTTTTGCGTTTGAAATTTTATATAGATTGCTTTCAACATAAGTGACACATAAGTCACTTTCATCAAAGCGAGTATATATTGATGAGCGCCGCTGGTTATGGGACACTTTCAAAGCCTTAAAGCCTCAGATTTCTGCTGTGCACAAAAAAATGTTTCCCCTTGTTATCAACTTTGCAAAAAAATAAAAAAATCTGTGAATTCTGTTCTTTAATCGAAGTCTATGATGCACATATAATGTAGATAATAAACATACCAGGATAAACTTTTCATACACACACATAATCAGATCTAGTGTTTGTATTCTTAATGAACACTTTGAGCCCCTTAAGTATCACGAGTTTGGATAAAAAGTTTGGAGGTGTGAAGCATTTTGTTTTTGTTTTTTTTCATATGCACAGCTCTATTTTAGTCTCACAGTTTTTCTGCTGGTTTTAACTGATCCCCTGTTGCACATAAATGCAATGCTTTGCCAAGCATGAGAAAATTACTTCCTGAGCAAATTAGTGATGGGGCCAAAAGGGAATAATATATATATGTGTTTATTTTATGAAACCCCCCTGAAATTCTGACTTGGTTGACTGAGCACAAAGACTTCTTTTTATTTGATTGTCAAAGTAATGCTTAGATTTCCCAGAGCTGATGAGGCTGACTATAGGTTGCCCACAAATTAGCATGAAAAGAGATAAAAACTTGTGTCTCTCTGGAGTTTTTTCAGTGCAATGAAGATACGGATGACAGCATCAATCTGTTGTTTGTCACTGACAACCCCCCACCCCCCCTTTTTTCTTTTCTTTTCCAAAAACAGCTCATTATTTTCACTCCTAAATCTCTGCTGAGGCACCCGGATGCAAGGTCAAATTTTGACGACCTTGCCTGAAGGTAGAGCTTTAATTTATCACTGTGGACTGTGAAAGAGTCATACGTCAGGGATTTTTGCTTTTAATAACTAACTGCGTTCAATTTTCATAGGCACTCAATTCAAGAGGTTGATTCCTGATGAAGGCCCCGCCAATCAAAGCCCAGGTCATGTGAAGAGGATTATTTTCTGCACGGGAAAAGTGTACTATGAACTGGCTAAAGAGAGGAAACAGAAAAACATGGAGAGGGATGTTGCCATCATCAGACTAGAGCAGGTTTGTACCCATCTGTCCTGTCAGAATATATTGATGCAGTGTTATATTTTCTCCTCTCTGTCTACCCCGTCAGATCTCTCCATTCCCCTTTGACCTTGTCAAAAAAGAGGCAGAAAAATTTGCCGACGCTGAGCTCATCTGGTGTCAAGAAGAGCATAAGAACATGGGCTACTATGATTACGTTCGACCACGTTTCCTCACAGTGGTAGCCAACAGGAAACCTATTTGGTGAGGGCCTTCTGTTCCTCCGTTTAGCGAACAACGTGGAGTATTTGATGTCCCACGACTGCTGATTCAGGGTTTTTTTGTTTCAGGTATGTGGGACGAGACCCTGCAGCCGCACCTGCAACAGGGAACAAGTCCACCCACTTCAATGAGCTGAAGAGGTTCATGGACACCGCTTTTAAGCTGGACGCATTCCAGGGGCAGGAACATGTAGGTCGAGATTTAAAAACCGCTTGAATACTTGAGCACCTGCCATAGTGGTAGCTGTACAGTACTGCAACAGTCACACACCCAAACTCTTCTGAGCACACTGTAGATGTTTGTATTGCTTTTACACTAAATAACCATAACATTTTCCTTTGTATATGGATAGAATTTTGAAATGCAGAAGCTATAAATTTCACATATATCTTAATCAATGACTGTTAAGTTACAAATATCAAGCACATATCAGTAGGTTTAGAGACTGTTATCTTCGGCTACCTTTACTGTTAGTGATGGAAGTGGGTATTTATTGTCACACCTCACTTCGTCAGAAGACATAAGCCAGCTGGCACACAGACTCACAGCCGTTTCTTGTACTTAGGACATAAGCTTCCTCTGTGGAAGCTCAGGTACACAAACATGCACGCCTTGGATAATATGGGAACCATATTGATGACTGATTGTCACATTAAAATCCCCAGGTATTAACAGAAATGGTAGTAGTTAGCACTGTGTTGAGAGAAACTCCAAAAGGTTATGTTTCAAGCTTATATGTGGAAGATTTAGCCACATATGGCTCAACATAATTTTGCATATTTAGTGAAATTAAAAGGTTTATTTTTGGTGGTTTATTTATGAAACAAATGTTAATTCATATCTGTATGGGGTGCTGAAACATCTGCACAAATTGATAGATTTGTAATAATGTGAAATGATAAAATTATGCAATAAAATGTGATCATGCTTTGGTAGTAATGCTTGCTAATTTATGCACGATTAGTGTCTGCATTCAAATAAACTCCCAAAAATTAACTTGCACAGTTTTTTTTATTTTTTATTTTACTTTTTGCAATATTCCACATTTCTAAAACATCATATTTTAACATGAGTTCTACAATTAGCAAAAGAGAAACCACTCAAATAAGTGAGGAAAAAAATGTCCACTTGAGTTGTTGATTCTCATCAAGCCAAAAAAAAGGTTACAGAACCACCTCTGAAGAGTTTGGACTCCACCTAATCGAGACATATTGGACTAATGGAAATTGAAATGGAGGAAATGAATCATTTCTGATATGTCCTCAGATAACAAAAATCACAGCCAAGACACAAAGAAATCCATCAACACTGAACAACAGTTTTTGGTCCGGCAGAACTGCAAAGCTCACTAAGGAGAAAACCATTGCCCAGCCAAAAGACTGCTGGGAAAGTGTTTTTAATGAAGAGATTAAAAGAAAATAATTGTTACTCTAAATTAGAAGCAATACGCTTAGAGAAAGGAAAACGACATCCCAACAAAAGCTTATTACATTGGTGAAACATGGAATTAAAATTGAGCCTCGATGATGCAACAGTGATAGGAAAATGTCAGGACATCTGTCCAGGAAGTCTGTCCTGATTCAGAGGAGGGTCATGCAACAGCGTGTAATGCTGGTGCTGATTTTCAAACACGATGTACTTGCAGTACATGTGGTTAACATACAATATATACGCAAAAGAAATACGAATGGCCAGTGTGTGTTTTTCTGCAAACATGAAATTATTTGATCAGGTCAACCAAATGACTTCATACTGGTTAGATACTTAACACCCCTGACTCTGGGCCTCTAGCAACCAACAAAACATGCTCAGGCCACAGCCTACGGCTAATGGAGGTGCAAGTCTGACGACTTTCTCAGCTTCTCTGTTATTATTCAGTCTGCATGCATATTAAGCAGTAACTGTGATCATTTCAAGCCTCTGTGGGCTGCTCTTGTTCCTGAGGAGGACCGTCTTTGTAGTGTTTGAGATGTGATGGCCATTCCATTCAAAAAGCTTTGAAACAGTATCTTTGACAAACCCTCTTAACCACCACAGGTCTTTGGCTTGGTTGTTATCGGTGTCTGCTGCAGAATGAGATGAGAGCAGATGGTATGACGTTCCAGGTGTATCTTCATCAAGTAAAATGGAAACAGTTTGGTAGTATTAAACAAAAACAGCACATCAGGGTAATTGATATATTTTTTAATATCCTTGCCCCCTTTTTTGGTGAAAACATCCCATTTTCTGGGGTAAATAAAACTTTTGAGATGTTTGCTCACATAAAAGTGTTGAATGAGACTTCAGTGTTGCTTTTTTAAGTTATTTGCTGCCCAAATCATATGAAGCCACGACAAGTGTTCTAGAAAAACGTTCAGAAATTGAAGAGTGTCACAAAGCCAAATGTAGGTCATTCATAGTTGTAGAAAAAAATGCATTCATGTAGAATAATTATAGTCTTTTATATTTTAATTTTGAAACAAACTAAGATCTTTTTTAACATCTTCATTTCAAAGCCAGGCTGTCTTATCCTCAGTGGGCATTCTCCACAGCAGCCACAGCTTCTCTGCAGACAGGATCCAGCTGTCCGTCTCCACCTGGACGTCGGGGGAGGGGAGGAGAGGGAGGGGGGGAGGAGGAGGGGGGGGAACTATCAGGCATCACGATCACGCTACTCTTATGCTGTGTCAAAAGTTAACCAAACTCACCGAACTCGAGCTCCTTCATCTTGCAGGTGAAGACGACCTCCCCGCTGACCACCAGCTCCACCATGTTCCACTTTTGCGTCTCTTCCAGGACGCACTGATGCCCTCGAGCTCTCAGAGCGGCTGCAAACAGTAGAAATGCAGATGGCACGCAGGTAACCAGGTGTAACCCGGCAGCATACTGGTGGGGAGTAGGGCTGGAGGGCGGGGGACGTACCTTGGAGACCCTGCAGGCGGAAGGTCCTGTGCTGCACCAGTCCACTGGATTCATAAGGCCCGTGGCAAATAGTCACCCGCGCGTTTGTCGGCATTGTTTGTTTTGGTTGCCCAGGCAACTGTTGCACAACGTGTTTCTGTTGCTACAGACACTGAGACAATTTAAATTACGTTTATTTGCGCGTGTTGCCAAGATAAAAGGCAGATGAGGTGTAAATAATAAAGGTGATTATTAGATTTAAAAAAAAAATCTATATTAGGCTACTGAACTTATAGAAATAATATGTCAAAGCAATATCCTCATAATGAAATAAATGTAAAAGGGAAAAAGAAGGATCTAGAGCAGTGGTTCTTAACCTTGTTGGAGGTACTGAACCCCACCAGTTTCATATGCACATTCACTGAACCCTTCTTTAATTAAAAAAATAAAATATGTTTTTTTTTTTTTTCAAATTCAAGACAAAGGTATATGTTTTACTGGTGCACAAAATGAATCCATTAATATCACTGTGTTCAAAGAACAAAACCAGTACAATGCATGAACTGCATGAATTACATACCTTACTTATTATTTATTGTATTTATCATTCATTTTATGAACCCGCTTTATCCGACCACTTTCTTTTTTCACCTAGCATATGGATTAAAATATTTTAAAAATCCAATGTACCATCATGACAGTCATAAAACAACTACTGAGCAAACCAAATTCTCTGATTGGCCAAGCACTGTAACGTGATCACCTGTAGCCAGTGATGGCCAAGCGGGATAAGTCATCATGAATCATATGAGTCAGGTGCGTGTCTTGACCTCCGCCGAACCCCTGAGACTGACTCACCGAACCCCTAGGGTTCGATCGAACCCAGGTTAAGAACCACTGATCTAGAGATATACCACCATTTGCAGCAGTCTGCTCTAGGAACTGGTTTTAACTAAAGTGGAGAGCTGAGTTGTCTTCAGCAAACAACTTTCCCTGAATAAGAAGTACATTTCACCAGCAAGAGCAAATTATCCACAAACTCTCTCTCTTAAAAAAAAAAAAAAGAAAGAAAAAAAGCTAAGATACCAGCAGGTAACTTACACGAGAGCCTTCTAAGCACATACCTGTACATCGTCAACCCTCATCTATGTCAACCATTGTGCTCAAAGGCCCAGCAATAAAGTAACAGGTTAGTTTGGAGCATGCACCAGTGCATGCTGGTTGAAGTTCAGCAATCTCAAGTTTGGATGTGACTCCTCTGAAACTGGCGATGTCTGGAAACATTAACCCGTCAGTGCATGGAGAAAGTGTAGTTCAGAACTGGAGAAGTTACAAGAGCTAAATGTGCTCTATTCAAATCCTTTTTAATCGAAGACCGTGCTGAATCAAGATTTATTGCTTTGGAGGTATTCGTTTTACTTCTGGGTAATGCAGAATTGTACACTGATTAGTGTATTTACCTTATAGAGAAAGTCTCAACCTGATCAAGTGTTCAGATTATTCTTCTTTCTATTTGTAGATACAGTAATATATATATAAAAAAATCCACTCTCAAACTAGGGTCCAGTCATAATTACATAACCTGACCAATTAAAAATGATCTATTTTAGACAAAATTACTTTGGCAAAAGGATCCTGATGACACATTCGAAGAAAGAATATTTGCTTTAAATGTGACTCAGCCCCACACAGAGTTGGTTCAGACCTCCACGGGACCCTAGGGACAATTGTGCTGAGGGCCCCTCCTAACTCAACCTGACACCCAGTGCTTCCACTCACCCCCCTTTAACCATTGTGCACTGTTCACCACCTGTAAAATATAGATAAGACTACTGTTGATTCAGCTCCATCAAATCGGCTGCAGTTGTTTTACTTTCATATACTTCAAATATAGGTGATTGTTCATATTATTAACTCATATTATTTATTTAGCACCATAGATATTTGCATGTATATTTGCCTGTAGGCTATTCCAGAAAACAAAATTCAATCTTAGTCGACATTTATCCATTGCTTTCCATTTTGTATAAGTGCATTTGTAAGTACACAACTAAAACTAAAGAAGCCAGCAAGACGCACATGGAGGGCTCACCGCCCTGTTACTGTAATGTAGGTCAAACACGGACTAGCCCCGCCCCCCGCCCCTCCCACTCCTCCCACTCCTCCCACCCGGAGTGGACAGTTACTGCTGTTCCTGCAGTTCATTTTCATGCTGTTTCTTCCTCTTTTTCTCATTTCCCGAGGGATAACGCCACTTCATCTTGCCAGGCTGATGCACATGCACTGGGAATCTAACGTGCGCGACGGACAGTACACCCCCCCCCCCCCCCCACGGGGCCTTCATTAGTTTGCAGGGTCCTATGCAACGTGCGTAGTGTGCGTATTGAGTGAACCAGTCTAGCCCCACATAAATAATGATAAGAATTTTCATCTGAATATTTGTTGTAACTACAAGTGTGATCATTGATCCTTTGTCTAATACTCACTTTCTGTTTTTATGCATTCTAGATGCGTCAGGGACAAATCCTCAGCCATGTTAGTACTGAGAAACTTAGTCCAGGGGAACATACAGTGACGTGTCTTTGTAGGAATCTGCAAATAGAGTGGAGCAGTTGAACCTTTTCATTGCAAACATTTGACTTGTCCATATATAATAATTATTGCTCATGACTTTTATTTATTTGAATAATCCTTGTCAGTCTATAACCTGCATATATGTCAGCAGGACCTTCCCTCATATGGAAGACAGCCATCATTGATGTAGACATTATAGACATTGAACATTGTAGACATTGAATTGTCGGGGCTGAAAAAGGTGTATATCTGATTTTTTTTAAAGTGAAATGTTTCACAATCTTGCGTTATCTAGGTGTTATTTATGACTGCAGATGCACACTGTGGCATACGTAGGCTGTACTTTTACGATGGAGACGTGCTCTTGGCATTACCTTGCTGAAATAAGCAAGATATTTACTGATAAAGACATCAACACGCTTTTCTCTTTGTTGCTTCAAACCTGTATATGTGCATTAGTGAACCCCCAGAGCATCACAGATGCAGGCTTGAAAATCTGCAAAGATAAGTCTGGTTGCAACGTTGCAAAAATGGTTTCAGTGTCTGAGTTGTATGATCCCAGGACAGTTTTTTTCTACTTCAATTCAGTTTATTTTATAGAGGTCAGATTCAGAGAAGGTGGTACCCTTTCCAAAGAAACTTTGTTCACTGGCTATACACGACTATAAACAGACACTGACAGCAGAGTCGGTTTTCAATAAATGGGCCTTCTAGAAACCTGAAGATCCTGCTCCTTTTCTTCTGGTTTTCAGCCATGTCTCTTACATTTGGATATATCTCGACATCTTTTCAGTGTCATGTATCGTAAATAATGAAATCCCAAACTCCTTCTCAGCTTTACTTTGAGAACAAGATGAAGGTTGTCAAACCAAGGATGCTCTTTTTATATTTAAACATGATACTGTTTACATTTAATGTCCCAGTTTTTATGACAAACCTGTGTTTCAAATAGACACACACAACATGCTGTTTCTCTATAACAGAAAAACTGAAGTCTTCATTTGATTTGGCTACATACCTTTTAATCTTCAACAAGATTTTACAACCACAATAATTTGACTTATACAGACATTTATCTCTTCTATTTTCATGTACTTATTTTCAAAACTTACTGTTATAAGCTGCATGGTACAATAGCCTATATAATACAAAAATAAAGAACCTATTAGATATATTCTGCCCATAAACGTACAAATTCACCATTATGCTTAACATGAAAACCTTAATTATATTGTATCCTTTTAAAACCTACATTAATTGTACTGATTATAGTTTATGCAGAAGCACAGTTTTGGTCTCAATATGCAGACTACAGCACAGCATGAATGGACCAGTGAAAGATTTTACATAAATGTACTTTTTTAGGCTGATATCTTAGTGATACAGCATGTTTTGTTGGTACAATATTCAGTTTATGACAACAATGTGCATAGAAATTGTATATTATATTATAATATTCCAATTTCATTGTCTTCAGAAGAATCATAGCATCATGCATTTTGCAAGCTGACATGAAATAATTGTCAAATCTCACAGACTGACGGTGATCTGTCAAACAGACAGGCTTGAATTATCAAACAATGCAGACTAATCTCACGGTCGTCTTAATTCAATAACTGTGGTTATCTAGCTATAAATACTCTTTAGTGACAACAGCCATACCATAGATATCATTTATAAAAATCAAATACCTTAAGAATACTCTAAGTTATTTTGATTATTATCATAAAATATACAGTATATATTTATAGTAATATACCTTTACATAACATTTAATATCATAGTCATGGTGTGTACTTTGTGCGAGACTCAGCAGGAATAAACTATTGCACGAAAACATTTAAACTTACACCACCACAAACGTGACTGACACCGATTGTTTCCTAAGATTTGCTTCCATTCTTCAGAGCATCTCCCTGCGCTGAAGTCTGGGTTTGGGCCTCCACATTAGTCTGCTCTGGGCTCTTCACCAGAACCTGCAGGAGCGTGTGCTGAGTCTTTGTCAGATCAGGTGGTCTCTGCTGTGTTTTTTCCTGCCAGTTTGTTTCCGTCTGCGTGTGCATCTCCAGCCTCTGACTCCTTTGCTCAGCTGGATCTGAAGCAGAGCTGCATTTTTTGCACAGATCCCTCATGTCCAAGAGTCCCTGCACCAAGCACTTCACAAACTCTGCTGAGCACGTCTGCGGGCTCTCGCGGAAGCTGGACACTGAGAAGATGATGTGGTCTGACTGAGGATTGTAGCACGCGCCGTATCCGTTTGGAACCACTGGTCCGTAGCAGCAGAACATCTCAACGGTGGTCGGGACCTGAAGGAAGAGTTGATGCTTCAGTACTGAACCTCTGATAGTTGTTAAAAGTTTGGTGAGATACATCTGGAGGTGCCAGTGTTTAGAGAAGATTAACTATTCACAAATTTAAAATAATCAGGTTATGTTGTAATACAAATGAACAGTTATGTCACGATTTAAAAATTTCATCTTGGCATTTCAGTTGAAATTTTCATCTTACTTACCAGCATACTGATATAGTAAATTTAATAAATGATGTCATGTTTCAGAGGATGGACAGTTTCAGAAATCAAAACTGTTTAAAAAAAAAATCACCTGACTTGTAGAAAGAATGAACTGATTACTGATGAGATAGGCCTCATCTTTGAAGATTTCTGGCTTCTCCATCTTCATTTCCTGTGCAATTTCACGTAGTCCTAATAAGTGATTGTCAATTGCCATCCCTGTTAGTGTCTGACAACAACAACAAAAAAGAAAAAGTATGAAATATGTATGTTATTGCATTTATTTGATGTATTTGATACAGAGACCAAGCAATAAAAATCTTGAGGCGGTTATTTAGTTACCAGGATAGTATACTTTGTCTGCGCAGTTATGGCAGCCTGCAACATCTCCAGCTTCTCCGTGTCCTGCAGAAGTCACAAACTGGTGACCATTAATATGGATCAATGAAATGGCTTCATTTACAGTAAGTGTAATTATTCATTGTTTATTACATCAACACAAACCGCAGTGAGAGATTAATAAATACTGCTACCAAACGCAAAGAAAACTCAGTCTCATTACATCATCCAGATTGATTCAACAGTAGGATTCATTTAACAATGACACCATGAGCGCAGCATCCACATTAAAGCATCTTACGCTTGAGCTGAGTTTCCCATCAGTCATTGCTTTGACAAAGGCCAGGGCTTCAGGCGTGGCTGAGCGAATATTGTCTACTCTGCCTTGCTGAAAACGACGCATAGAAGCGCACTCTCGTAGGTCGACACTGGTCTGCCATGACATCTACAGCAATAAAGAGAGGGAATGCCTGTGAGTCTAGGTCGATGTGACTCACAGAATGTGATGATTCATTTTTACTTACCGGTAATATGCTAACTGTAAAGCAACCTGGATGTAGGCATCTGGACTCATTTTCTGCTTCTTGATGAAATCTTTCCCATAGTCACAGAACTTGTGGACGTTCATATCCAGATTTCTCGCCAATCTGATCAAATAGGGATATATTTTGCCTTGAACTCAACACATTTTGTCATTTCTGGGAGTGTACGGGGAGTATAGAGTAAAGACAAACCTCTGGAGTTTGTCAGCAGAAGAGGCGATGAGTTTCTGTATCCCTGGAGTGCATTTCCAGCGGAGTCTGCGTGGTGCGGGCAGTTCGCTCACACTTGCAGCCCTGACAAGCTTTGATGGGCTACCGATCCTGACATCATGTGGGAACATGACATACATCAGAATAGTCTTATTTAGATTCCACATTTACAGAATATCAGCAGCTGTCATCAATCCGGCATCTGTCCTCTCTCACATGTATTTCAGGAGATACTCTGTGCAGTGCACGAGGACAATTCCTTCAAAGGGCGAGTGTTCGCACACGACTCCGCAGCAGCCGTCCGCTCCTACAACAAACTGACAAAGAAATGTCATTTTCAGTGGGATTTTTTTTTTTTTTTGCAAGTTTAACTGCAAGGTTGGATGATTTGAGAGAACTTGAAACTGCAGTTTCTTCCGTGTGCTTTTGCAGTGATGCTGCAGTTAGAGGTTTTCTTTACGAGCACACCTAGCAGTGAACAAACTACTCAGAAAGGAGTCTAATTATTCAATAAAGTCACATGAAAGGTTTATCAAAGCATCTCTATCAAACTTCATGCTAATGAAATGCTGCAAGCTGACGATGTGATGTCTAGTGGGAATGTCTTCTCTCTATTTGTATCTCCTTTGATGTTTATTTGGCATGATTTCGACTAATTGCAGCGAGTACCCGCACAAGAGAACATGAATTTGTTTAGTCATATTAATTTCTTCTTGAATTAAAAAGGTAAAGGGATTCCACAACTCATCAATGAGTAATCGAAATCTGTAATCCTCTAGTTTTATTCCCTCTCATTTTTTTGGCAACATCTAACTCCATGCAAAATGTAAAGCTCTTGCAGGCAGTGTGAAAATGTTAAGGAGACAAACCTTATTTGCTAACTGTGCTCTCTGACCTGCATTGGCTTGTCGTACCAACGGTTGCCCCCATTCTTAGTCGGTCCACATCCGTGAAGCATCAATGTGGCCCTTGTGGTGTCACTTAACTCAGGACTACTTGCATCATCCAGACAGACAAGACAAAGGCAACGCTCAATCATGTCCAGGGAGTCCCTGTTGGTCGACTCTGTGGGAAAGGAAATGTCAGAAATGCATTGAAACTGGTTTCAAAACTTGAACATGTTTGTTTGCATCAAAGGCACAGTTTTAAATGATTGGAAGTCATGCAGTATTTCTCAGAGAATGACTTCTGAGATTGGTTCAGGAATGTTCCTCCTCTGCAGCTCACCTGTGGGGTGTCTAGAGGTTCATTTTGGGCCCTGTTTTGTTTTCACTTGATGGTCTGCCATTGAGGTCTATTTCTAGTAATATTCCTTTCTATTGTTTTTGTCACAGCATACTTTAAAAAAATGGATTGATGACATCTTATTATTGGGATCTTCTTCATATTTACACTCCATAAGCAGACTGCAGTCAACCACCCAGATTTGCTCCAAGATGCTTATTGGAAATACAGAGATGGACCCAGCTTTTGCCCTGGATGTGTGGAACAGTTTACCTGTCCATACAGGTAAACTGCTTAGACTGTAGACATATTTAGATTCCTGCTGAAGACTCATTAACTTTAGACTCAAGTATTGTGTCTTTATTGATCGGCCCTATTTTTAAATTTTACTGTTCATCCACTCCTGTTTACTGTGTTTTGGAACATTTCACCATCATTTGACGCCTTGTTGTTTATTTCACAGCACTTTGGTCAACTTTGCTGTTGTTAAATGTGTTCTATAAGTAATTTTGATGAAGGAACTGCTGATAACCACCTGCTAACAGATAGTTATGTTCTTTTTTTATAAGGAAAGGGAGAATCCCTTTAAAAATAGTACCTCTCATTAGTACACTGCGAGACTCTGCCCACTCTGTCCGTCCATCTGAAGTGAGGACACCTATAGGCGGGAGATGCTCCTCCTCACTTTCAGCCATCTTGACGATCTTCCCCAGCTGAGTCAGCAGGTCTCTTTCATTCAGTCGACGGAAGTTGATCACCACATCCAGAACAAAGAACTGGACAAATTCAGATGGACAAAAACCATTTTCAGTGCAATCGTCTGTTCTGTTCTGGATTTGCTTTGCAATGAACTAAGAATCTGATATTATTGTAACCTTCCGAATGACAGAAATGCATATCATATTAAGCGTTTTCTGGATTTTAAATGCTTCATTGCGTAGCAGCCTAACATCAGGGAGGTGTCAGATTTCTCCCAGATCCATGCTGAATGAGTCCAAACACACATGCCAACGTAATCAAGAAGCATCCACAACGAGCTGAAAGTGTCCTCCACCAGCTGTAGAAACTATGGTGTCTTCAAAAACAGAAGCAAAGAGATGTGACCGGCATCTTCTGGAAACTTTAAATGTTTGACTGTCAATCTTCCATCTCCATGACAACACCCTTTTCTACCAGTGAATGTATGGAAGAAAATATTGTAATTTCTACTGCAACCTGATTTTGAGCTTTTTAGTCAAACTAACGTGACAGTTTGGTACTTATGTTTCAAAGTCTGACCTGGTTTTTGCAAGCCACGATTATATGTTCAGGTTCCGGCATCACGCTGCTCTCCTGGGCTACTAGCGTGTCCCTCTCAGGCCCTGGGAGGCGGTAAGACGTGAAAAGGCGATAGTACTGCTCCATGCAGAAAGGAGTTCCAGCCAGCTGGCCCCGGGCGTACTCCACAGGTAAGGCACGGCTACAGACACACACAGCTTTTTACACAGTTATTCAAACTTTATTCAGGTGCTGATGATTCTGGTGTAGCTGGTTGTGTTTGAATTGTGCTCGCTTACGCATCAAGAAGAGTCTTGTACTCCAAAACTGCTGAAATTAAGTGTGCAGCAAACCTGAGAGGAAAGAAAAGAACATTTCTGTCTTTAAAGCTTTACAAAACACAAATTGTAAAACTAACTCTTTTAATTATGTATATTAGCACCTGACATCTTGTGAGTCTTTTTATACCTGAACAACATAGTGTTTTTATTGCTTATAAGAATCGTCACCAGACGCTTGACTGGGCCTCTTGGTCCACAAGGTATTCTGGATAAAGATCTGATCTTTTTATATGTAAAAAGGATGTAATCAGTAAACTAAAGCTGGATTAAAAAGCTGATAACTAAGCTCCATTTCCTTGTTTGCTGAGGATATAAGGTACGTTGTCACTGCCACTGGATGACAGGATATCATGTCTTATTGGACCAGGCCCTATAGATGGATGCATGGACGGACAGGCAGATGGATGGACATCTTATTGGAACAATGGCTGTGCTTTCTTCCGTGACTCATTTGTCTCGGCTGTGTCATGTCCCATACCTTAAAGAGTCGATGGGGGCTCTGAAGTTTTGCTGTGGGAAGACCATCGCAGGGCTGGAGTTGACGGGCAGAGCCAGTCTGTTGTTCAGGTACATGTCATTGAGCCAGTAGTCATATACCTACAGCAGGACATCCAGAGACTTGGAGCTTTTTACACAATTTAAACATTAAAAACACAGTCTAATAGCGAATACAACTTTTAAAAAAATAAATGGAGACAAAGTAAGACTAACTTTTAGCTTGAAACTGCTAAACTGACTCTGATTACATTTTAAGTCAATACATGTTAGTTTACATGCATAAAATGTGTTTTAAAATCTAAGATATAGTCAAAGAAACCACTTTACATTTGCAGGCTTTACGTAAATCAATACTTATGCCATTGGTCTAAACTTGAAAACAAAATTAACATGGACTGCCTTTCTTTTTAAAAACTTTTATTCACCCAGTTTGCTCTTTTCTCCCTCCTTTCCACCAGTTTGCTCTGCAGTAGCTCCCCCACTCCTCCAGGTGCTCCAAACTGCTTCACTGTCTTCTGAGTCTTGTTATATTGCTCCTCGGTGAGCAGGTGCTTCATGCACCTCAGGTACCTGTCCAGTGTGTCTTTCAGGTTGGGCAGCGGCAGCTTTGGCAAACCCTGGATGGTTGGTGTGAATACAAAACCTTTACACACTTTAACACTTCTTACATTTTTTTTTTTTAATTGATGACTGCAAATCAATATATAAAATTTAAACTTTAATTAATTCATAACTGTAAGAGGAAAATACCTAAATTAGATAATGGAACGTAAATGTACGAGGAGCCTCCTGCCATAATTGTATTTTTTAAAGCTTCGGTTAAATGTCACATTTCAATAAAATCTCATATGTGGATCATGATTGAATTGTTCAAATGTCAGTTTTGCTTCTGAATCTTATTGACAGTCTTTGGTTTTATTTTGTTGAGCAGTTCATCTCTGCGAGTCTTGGTTGCTTTCATGCAGATTTCACAGAAAAATGAGAGGGATAGAAGTTATTTACATTTCCGCCCTCTGAATCTTTGGAAGCTTCTCGGTCCTGAACTGGCATTCTGGCGGTGAAGAGGAGCTGCCAAGCTGATCGGTTCGTGAAGCAGACTCTGTGTCCACAACTAAAATGGCACAGTGTCAGTGTAATGAGTTCATCAAATAAAACAGATTTTAAATAAATTTCACTCATGTTGCAGTCTGACTCAAAGCTCATGTTAAAAGATTAATTGCTCATAGAAACTTGCACAAAAATAACCCTACAAGTGTAAAAAAGAGAGAAGATGGCTATGACTAAAAATTAATGAATTAATTTAAAAAAAGGCACCTTGTAGTACTTTATTTGCAACATCTTTTGTAACTCTGTTGAAATATTCTAATTACTAATACAAATAATAGATTACTAAAATAGAAAAATCTTGCATAAAATCATTAGACATTTTACTCACCAGGTTGATCAGAAACCTTTGTCTTCTTCTCTTGGCACTCAAGAGAGAGGGTTACCCTTGGTCCATCTTTAAATCAAATTCTTGCAGAATTTCTTTAAAATCTTTCCACTTCCACCCTTTTATAATTTCATGCATCTTTCAGTCCCCTGCATGGCATGAGCACAACTCCCTCGCTGGCTCAAGAGAGATGCTGAGAGGGTACCTCAGCCTCCTGGCAGCCTGGCTCCTCCCAGAAGCCTTGCTATTCGCTGAGAAGTTTATTTGGAGTCTCGCATCTTCACCCCACCTTCTTCTTTGATGCTGTCTGAGCGCCTCAGACTCAGCAGAGACGGAGAACAATCAGGAGGCGTTTTGCTTTTGGCTTTCAGCTGTTTTCTCATTGAACAAAATGCGTGCAATGGGTTACTTTCACTTACCTGCACCCAATATTAGCAAAGGCACCAAATAATTGCTGTTAGTTATGTTTAAAATTGTAAGTGAAGATCTGTATTTTGGACAAATAGAGAGCTTTGCTAAACTCTCAATTTTACAGTCAATATCAACCACAGTAGCAGATTATTTTTTACTCTATTTATATATATTTGTATGCGTGGAGTTACTTCCTCAAATGCCCACTATCTCTTTTGTATTATAATAATGAGCTCAGAAAAGCAACTCTTCAAAAGTTAAATGTTTGATTGTTGTGTGCCCAGAGGCAACAAATATTGCAGTCTTTAAATTATAAATAGTTATTATTTTAGGTACCAATGTATAGTCAGGAAATTTTCGGATTTTCGTTTCTGTATTGGAAGATTAAATAATCATAAACCATAAGAAAGAGTTCATCTTTTTCTCCAAATAAATGATTCCAGTTAACGGTGTAGTTCACATAATGTTGGTTTAATTATGTACATGAATATACATGTCTGTTCAGTCGCAGATCACATTGTTAGGCTTTGCATTCCCCAAGCACATCATTCAAAAATAGAAAAATACATTAAATAGAAATAAACAGTAAACTAGACAATGATCCCATGTCATTTTCATATTTCCATCATTTAAATACAATTTTGCATACACTGAAAGACGCGTACATTACAATCATTCTTTTATTCAGATACAATTACACATTATTCCCTGAATAGGCTATGAGTCAGCTTCTAATACAGTGGTAAATAGTTTTTTTTTTTTAATAAACATATATTTATCCCAGCAAATCTTTTACAACACTCTCACTTTTAAATGAAGACGCATCTTTCTACGGCAAAAGCTTGAAGCCACTTGATTTGACAAAACCCACTGGATCTGTCGCAAGGAGCAGCAAATAACTGTTATTGTTACACAATCCTAATCGTTTTATGCACTTGATTGAATCAGACAAGTTGCGCACACATCTACATTGGCACTTGAATAGTTTCACACTCAGTTAAAGGTCTTTTTTTTTTTTACGCGTAGTCCCCTCCTGAGGATTCCTCCTCTGAGTACGACCGTTGAACAAAAGTCTCAATGCCGTTCTCGTCGATCGTTGTGCACAAACCTTTTCTCTTCTTTTCTCGTTGTTCCATCTTAATCGTATCATACAGTCCCGTGGGGCCATCCTCCAGGAGCATATTTCGCTCCGAGTAAGAGGGCTTCATCTGCGTCACGTTCCTCAGCAGAAGGAGCGCCGGTGCGTAAAGCACGTTGGCGAGCCCCATGCCCAGATTGAGCTGAACGAAGCCCAGGTCGTGCACTATCTGCCCAGCCACCACGGGCCCCATAGCGTAGGCCACGCAATAAGAGATGTCCGCGATGGCGTACACGCTGCCGTACACGGACACATGACGCACGTCCACGAGGAAACCCAGCGTCGGCAGGAGCGCCGTGTCCACGAAAGCGATGCCGAAGCAGATGCCACACAGCGGGATCATGAGCTGCCCGAAGTTTTTACAGGCTGGCACCGTGCACGAGCTCGCACCTATGAACACCATACCTATTGCCCCATAAAACCACTGGAGATTAGGATACTTGGCGGCTAATTTAACAGTGAGATATACACCTAACACGTGAGGGAAAAACGCAGGGAACCACGTCATGCCAATCTCCCACTCGTCGGCATCCATGGTTTCCTCCATCCACTTGGCGATGGTGGGCTCGAGGAAGGCAAGAGGGATATTACAGATGATGAGAGCTCCAGCCACCACAGCTATGTACGGATCAATCATGAGTTTATATATGGGAGTGCCCACTGGCATGTTTTCTCTCTCACGGTTGGAGAAGGGCTTCAGCACAGTCAGACACAAAATCCCATCAGCTAAACAGACGGAGGCCAGGATCAGAAAGGGCACCTGCTTCCCAGCGAACTGATAGAAGAATCCTCCGAAGGGGGGCGCCGCGAGACTCCCAAAAGAGATGAAAGCCAACGCAATACCCAGCGCTTTGCTCCTCTCTGCCTCCTCCGTGTACTTGTCTGCGATCAGAGCGATCCCCGACGTGTCCGCAAAAGCCGAGCCGAGGCCCTGCATGCTGCGCGCCAGGAACAGGGTGGCATAGTTCTCTGCGAAGGCGAATATCAGGGTGGAGAGGAACATGATGCTGAGTCCGATGAACAGTGGGATATCGTACCCTACCCTATCTATAAACGTGCCACTCAGCGGGTTCACTAAGAGCTGCAGGATGGCCTTGGAGGCAAAAAGAACGCCTATCTGTAAGTCAAAGTTCTCCTGGGCTACTTTGTGGGTCGTGCTGTTGTAGAGTTGCCGTGTCGCTCAGCAGCTTGGGCATTTTCAGCTGCTTTCTGCAGCTCTTGGAGGTAATCTGGTATAATTGGCACAATCACCATGTAAAGCATATTGTCTAACAAAAGGACCACACAGACGATTACTAGAATGACTCGCTTCTTTCGTTCTGGGTCTTGAATCACGTTGCCCAGTTGTTTAGTTCTTTCGCCCATTTGGGAAAGTTTGGAGGCGGCAGACTGTGCCACATTTGTGGGTTGTTCCTCCACGATCCCTTCAGACTCCATGGTTTTTTTTTCTCCCTCTCTGTCTCAAAAGTCTTGTCTCCCGAAAAACAAACTAAGTCTCCTCAGTTTGTTTGCAGAGCTGCGCGAGCTTTGTACATCTGTTTTGTCAGAGCTTGTATTCTCATCCAGCCCTGATTAGCGAGTTAACTTTCCACCGCTTTACCTCTTTTCTGTTCCCTTGCGTTCTCCGTCACTGCGCGCGCGTTTCCACTTTAGTGACTTGAGCTTGTTTCATCCCCGTCCTCCCTTGTTGCTTCATCTTCTCATGTCCTGTCATTGAGGTGACAAGCTGGTCCCGGACAGCGCGCACAGATGGAGGGATTCGCCTGCAGATCACACAGCAACTCGGCGTAAAAAAAAAAGGTGCTGCGCCCCTGCGGCTCCGAGGCTCGCCCTTCTGTATCCGGTCACCTGTAACGTTGTGAGCTAAGTCATTATTTCGCATCAGCCAGTCTGGTTTTTGTGGCCGTGGAAGGAATACACGCTGCAGTTTGTTGACTCCCATAGGTATCCCCCCCCCCGCCTTCACCGGTGGCTGTGACGCACAGTCCCGCTGCTCTCTGATTAAACACTAGTGCAGAGCGCTGTCCAGTCATTTGCGTCAAAACAGAGGCGAAAGTTAAGTTTATGGTGTATTTCATAAACATTCAAATGCTTATGCTAAACGTTTAGAACTATGATAATTAGACTGATGCAATTATAATATTAATTAATATCAACTGTGTTTAGTTTCAGCACCACGCTGGACACTGATGCTATGATTAAAATGTTTTTTTTTTTTTTTTGCTTTTCCCCAAATAAATACTTTTTCCTATTATCAATACATATCCTATGATGTTGAGAGTGTCGGAGTTTGGGCTGATGAAGCTGAACACTGCCATCTTCCGGTGCATGACATCTTCAGCAGCTCCCACAGACGTTTTATATATTTCATCTTAATGAAAAATTGCTGTGAAGGATAAATAAAAAGGGTCAGGTGTATGAAAGGCTCCAGAATGTTTACGGGTATAAGGACTCTTAAAATAGCATTTTTAAAGCAGCACATTTCAGAAGTGGTTTCAGTTTGGGTCTTTGTCTTCATTCTAACATTTTTTATCTTCTACTGTCTGTTCAAAAAATGTAAAAAAAAAAAAAAAATGTTCAAAAAAAAAAAAAAAAAAAAAAAAAAAATATATATATATATATATATATATATATATATATATACAGTGTAGGAAATAAGTATTTGATCCCCCTGATTTTGGCAGTTGTCATCCTAAGAAATAACTTAACAGTCTCAAATTTTTATGGCAGCTTTATTTTAACAGTTATAGAAAGAATATTGAAAAAAATGAGAAAATTACATGAAATGAAAAATAAAAATTAATTTGCAAGTCATTGAGGGAAATACGTATTTGATCCCTGACCAACCTTGACCAGTGTTGGCTCCCACAGACCACTGGCATATTCCTAATCTCACTGAAGTAATTACCTGCATGAGAGACACCTGTTTCAAAAAGTCACCTGTATAAAAAGCCATCTGCCCGCAGACTTAGTAATACTCCACCATCTCCACCACGGGCAAGACTAAAGAGCTGTCAAAAGATGTCAGGGACAAAGTTGTTGAGCTCCACAAGGCTGGAATGGGCTACAAAACCATAAGTAAGAAGCTGAATGAGAAGGTGACAACTGATGGTGCAATTATTCGGAAGTGGAAGAAGTACAACATGATTGTTAATCAACCTAGGCTGGGGGCTCCATGGAAGATATCACCTCGTGGGGTCTCAATGATCATGAGAAAGGTTAGAGATCAGCCGAGAACTACACGGGAGGAGCTGGTTAATGATCTCAAGGCAGCTGGGACCACAGTCACCAAGAAAACTATTGGTAATACACTGAGACGCAATGGTTTAAAATCCTGCAGTGGTCCAAGGTCCCTCTGCTCAAGAAGGCTCACGTCCAGGCCCGACTCAGGTTTGATAACGAACATATTAATGACTCAGAAAGAGACTGGGAGAAGGTGCTGTGGTCAGATGAGACCAAAATTGAGCTCTTTGGCCTCAACTCAACTCGACGTGTTTGGAGGAAGAGAAATGCTGAATATGACCCCAAAAACACCATCCCTACTGTCAAGCATGGCGGTGGAAGCCTTATGCTTTGGGGGTGTTTCTCTTCTAAGGGGACAGGTCGACTTCACCGCATCGATGGGAAGATGAACGGGGCCATGTACTGCAAAATCTTGGGTGACAACCTCCTTGCCTCCACAAGGACATTGAAAATGGGTCATGGATGGGTCTTCCAGCATGACAACGACCCAAAACATACAGCCAAGGAAACAAAGGAGTGGCTCCATAAGAAGCACATCAAGGTCATGGAATGGCCTAGCCAGGGCTCCTGACCTTAATCCTATTGAAAATATATGGAGAGAGCTGAAGCTTCGAGTTTCCAAGCGCAAGCCTCAAAACCTTCAGGATTTGGAGATGATCTGCAGAGAGGAGTGGACCAAAATTACTCCTGATGTGTTTAAACCTAGTAAGCAACTACAAGAAACGTCTGACAGCTGTGCTTGCCAACAAGGGTTTTGCCACCAAGTATTAGATCATGTTTTTCTAGGGGATCAAATACTTATTTCCCTCAATGACTTGCAAATTAATTTTTATTTTTCATTTCATGTAATTTTCTCAATTTTTTTTTCCAATATTCTTTCTATAACTGTTAAAATAAAGCTGCCATAGAAGTCTGAGACTTCTTAGTATGACAACTGCCAAAATCAGCGGGGGATCAAATAGTTATTTCCTCCACTGTATGTATATATATATATGTGTGTGTGTGTGTGTGTGTGTGTGTGTGTTAAAGTTACCAAATATGTTAATTTTCCTGGTATAGAGTTTAAAGCGTTTTTGAATTGAACTACTGAGCTCACTGGTTCTGAAACACAAGACATTTGTGACATCTAGTGGATGAGGAATATACTGCTGATCAAGCTCTGAATTTTGAGAGGTTAATAAACCATCCATCCAGTATCTACGCCCGTTTAAAGCTCTGCAGTGTCACAGGGATCTGCTGGAGTCTATTCCAGCTCTCTTCGGGTGAAAGGCAGGGGTCCACCCTGGACAGGTCACCAGTCCATCGCAGGGCCACATGTAGACAAACAACCATGCACACTCATATCACTCCTATGGACAATTTAGAACCACCAGTTAACCTAACATGCATGTCTTCAGACTGTGGGAGGAAGCTGGAGTACCCGGAGGAAACCCACACAAGCACAGGGAGAACATGCAAACTCCACACAGAAAGGCCCCTGATGAGGTTAGGTCAGTTAACCTTTTTTTCTGAATATTTAATTCAGTGTGTGAAAATAGTAACCTTGACCTGCTGCTGGAAAGCATGGATCAGTGGTTATTCCTGATGTGGCATATTGAAGACAATGATTCGAATAGAGTGGAAAAATGTTTTCACCCTTATACAAGTCTGCCAACAAACAGAGATTTGTTTGTTGGCATCTAAATGTTTGAAATGTAATTTCAGTCAGTCAGTCACATTTCCCTCATGTTATGTGTCTTAGTTCCACCAGCAGGTGTCCCCATGAGCCTTCATATTTTCATCCATAACAATATGATTTCTGAATCATTAACTTATTTTCTACTTTATATCAGCATAATTATATATGTATCACTTGATGATCCAGTCCAAGGCTGAGTTGAAGGTCAATTATAGCTGCCAAGTTAGCATCTTAAATAAAGGTTTCTTTCTTTCTTTCTGAGTACACTGTGGCACACAATATTCTTTATCAATGTTTCCTTGAAATTGTAGCTTGTTAGGAAATACTTTTGGTGTCTCTGTGAGGTTTAACTGAACACAGAAATAAAGACACTGAAACCAGTAAAACTATGAAAACTATTGCTTTTCTTGCTGCTGATGAATGATGATGAATCAGCTATTTTCAGTGGAGGTTATGACATTTGCAGCAGTCTAATTTTTTAAACTGTCAAGCATAGGTAACAATGAAAATCAGTAAAGTCTCTGTAGTCTTAAAATAAATTCTGATCCAAATCAGAGAAATTTAATCTGTTTTCCCTCCAAACAGTATGTGACGTAGACAAGTTAAACCCGGCTAATAAGTGGCTCGCGGTCGAGCCAAAAAAGGAGGCACATAGTATTTCTTTTTTAAGACAAAATGTTACGTCATCTTCGAGCCAGAGCAGCTTTTATAATCACATTTATTTCCCTCAGTGAGCATACTGGCCGAAAAGCTTAGGCAGAGTCATGAAGGCCACAACTCCACGATGGCTTCTGATTCACCCAAGAGACTGCACTGCGCTTAATCTCCCTCCCTCTCACACACATGCACGTACACACACATGCACTCATACAGACACACACATAGGTGCAAGTGACACAGGAGGACATACAGATGAATAAACATAGTTAATGTATACAATTATTTCTTGGAAAAGAATCCATTTTTAGTTCAATGGCCCCTTGACTGTTGCTGAGGGCGGCGCCAGCACTGTCCCTCATAACTGGATTGGCTGTGTTAGGGGATTAGCATTTATTTATTCGTTTTTTTTTTCTGCAATTTCCGCTCTGATCTGATTTGAAACTAGCTCAGGAGATTCAAGATAACCATGTAATCTTGCCAAAGTATTAATTTCTAGCAGCCATAGAAAATCCCAACGCACAACAGTCGAGTGCACGCAGCAGAAAAGTCGAATATAAGCAGAGTGGATCAAATGATCACAGTATGTGGTCATTTTAAATGGACTGAATTCTGTAACTAGATGGTATCAAAGTTATACATGGACCACAAATTCAACCAAATGACCTGCTTTTTTTTTTCTTTAACAGTCTTGCCATTTTTAAAGACAAATTAATCAGTTTACAGACTATCAAAGTACACATGGTTTTTTTGAATTTCCCCCTTGGGGGATGAATAAAGTACATCTAATTTCATCTAATCTAATTATAGCCGTCCACTATAGTGTCCACTATAGTGGAGAGTTGTCTCCGATAGTGTCCAACTATTAAATGTGGACTTTAAAATGTGGCAGTCATAAATGAACAAAAACTGTAAAAAAAAAGAAAAAAAAAAAAAGGAAAATCTAAAGTGAGGCCTTTAAGTAGTCAATAGATGTATTTATGTAAGAAAAGAAAACACAAATGAAGGTGGAGAGTACAAAAAAATTTAAATATACATCATTCAGTTGCTGCTGCAGGTGTGCTTGAATTGAAAAACAAAATAGCACAACCCATGTACTGTAGCTAAATTAAAAGCAGCATACCAATGTGTGACATTCATTTGTTAAATCCAAACATATCTCCTGCTGAAACTGACTGCTGGACTCATTTAAAGAAAGAAATTTGTATTTGCACGTGTCATTACATTACCTTCAGTTTTGTTGAGCCAGTAATCTTTTAGAGGGATATCTTCTTATCCTGCGTGTACAGAATGTTGTCCATGTTAAATTTTTAAGTGTAAATTTGGGTCAGAAAGCACCCGCAGCAGAACATTTCTAATGCGTTGATTTACATGAACACGGTGACTGCATCCATACGGCTTTTGCAGTCATACACTGCTTAAAGGCAAGATGTGTATTTTTATGTGTGTTAGTGTGAGACAGGGTGAGAAACATGTGAAGTGGTCACAGTATTGTTTGTATTATACTGGTCCCAGTGTGTGCTTCAGTTCTGATAAACAGCGATTTCTAAAGAGAAGTGACGCACAGGCCCACTTTAATCCAGCTTACACCCAAACACTAATCCTGTAAAAACACTGTTTCTTTTAAACAAATATGTTTCTCTAATATATATCATCAATGGCGAACATTGTCATGTTAACTGAACATAAATGATGTCACATGTTTGTTTTTTTTATGTAAGACACACCTACCATAAATAGTTGTATTTCTCAAATTCATTGAACTGATTGGAAGAGCATCTGTGCTCAGCATTAGCATTGATTGTCCTGTGACTGCTCAGCAAGACAGAGTGTGTTGTTGTACGTGTATGTGCGCAGTCTTATGTTGTCAGGGTTATATAATCAGATTCACATCAGGCAGACAGGCTCATTAATGGAGAGTGTGGCAGCAGACCGGCATTTCACCTCGTTTTGTTGTACCTAGCAGGCCCGCCGGTCAGTCACAAGGTGTTGGAATTAAAGTCTGATTTTATCACAGATCTTAATGGAGGAACTGGCCCCGACCTGACAGAATCAAACAGCTAAAGTTGTGATTGCTCCCTTCACTCTGCGTTTTATTAAAGAAGAGGGATTGGAAAAAAAATCAAAAAAAAAAAGAAAAAACAAACAAACAATAAAAAAAACAGTGGCTGCACATTTTCCCTCCCATCCCTTTGGAACGTGAGCAGGATGTGGTCTTGACTCATTGAAAAATGAACATCCCTGGAAGAAATGTGATCTTGAAGACAGTACACGTTACTCTAAAATCTCAGTGTCATCTTATCTATATCACAGAAGTGTAATTGACCTTTTTTGAGGGCAGTGATGCAACTCGTAGCATCACAAATCCCAGCTTTTTAACTTGTTGCTGAAAACAGTCTGACTGTTACTTTTTGTCTTTTCTACACAGTACGCAGCATTTATTCCAATAAAGTTCAGGAATCCTGATACATCGGACAATAATAGATATTTCTACTGTGCGACGGTCCATCTTAGAGGGACTTTTGCTTTTGACTTATTTTTATTCACATCTGTTCTTCTTCTGTCCTCTGGTCCCGATAAACATCTTAACTTGCCCTTAATTCAGTCAGGTCACCAGCAGTTACAACATAACACTGAATAAGTGTGTTTTCCTCTCCTCCCGAGGCCATCTCATTCTCTTATATCAACCAATAACATCAACAATAACTTATGATATATATTCTGAATCAATCACATGATATGGCCCTTTTTGTTGATTGGGTCGGGGGCTGTTATTCATCATCGCTCAGCAAAATGCACATTACTATACCTTCTCTGTCTTTCTCGAACAGTCCTCACTCTCTTTGATTCCCTCTTTCTGCTGCACTTGTGCTCATATTGCTGTATAATCCTCTTAAAAAGCCCATATGAAAACTTTATTGGTTGACCAGACATAATCCTCAGTGAACTCTAAGTACCTGAATATGTTTGATTGTAAGATAGGGAAAGCGGATGAAAAAAAAAAAATCTAACCAGGCTCTCCTGCCAGACATTTGGATTCAAATCATAACATAATCCAGCAGTTATTGGACATAAGTTGTTAAACCAGTGTGGTTTAAATAATTAATCTGAGGACATCATCTGTGACGACACATAAATATTAGCAACTAATAATCTCTTTGAAAGGACATTTTTCTAAATGTTCTCAAACATTTTTGCTTGTTTTTTTTCTGCAATATGCATTTCTTAAAGTCAAAATACTTTATTTAATCAACCAGTATATTTTATTAAAGCATCAACACATCGTATTTTTCTATTTCAGTTTTCTTTGTTAGTCATTTTCTGCCGTCTTGCTCCTTAAAGTAGCTGAAATGATACCAAGTAAAGTCTGGCCACAAAGTCTTATTGTTGATTTACTTTGATGTCCAGTTTATATTTCTAATCATTTCTTGCACAATGGTTTTTAAAACTCCAATAAAACTGCTGCAGTGAATTATGGCCTGCAGCTGTTCAGGAAATAGGGTCAAAGAAACTGCCACCTCCATATGCTCATCAGTGTCTGTGGACTTCAATGTGCTCATCATTAAAGTGGAACATTTGGTGAGTGTTGATTAAAAGCAAAATAATCAATTTAGGGTATGTTCGTGCAGGAAATTTGTTTCAGGCGCATTTTACATCATCAAAAAAGTTAAACTAATAAAGGGGATTTCTTATGGAATAAGTGAGAGAATTGCTGATGATGCAGGGCCTGAGTTTTCCCGCTGCACATGTGTCGTTAGTAAATAATTATGCAATGACCCATTCTTGTTACATGCTGTTGTCAATTAATGTGGTTAGAAACTCCACCTGGGGCTTTCACTCTATGTTGGAAACCGTGGATGTTATATTGACTGCACTGGACAGACGCGTAGTTTACTGTAATTACACTGACGCACATGCATTAATGGAGGAAATACTATATGAAACATCTTAAGAAACACCAAATCAGAAAGATGATTTTAAAAAGTTACATATCTTATCCTGGATTTGTGTTTTATTTTATGGCAGTCAATATCAACCAAAGATATTTATTTCCTATTTCTTATTAATTGCATTGCATTTATTAACATGTATAAACTGTTTTTAAGACCTCAACGTGTTCCCAAAATCCTCCTTACTGCCACTAATCTGACTCCTGTAACTTATGTGGGATGTCTTCCTGGCCTGAAATCCAAACATGATTAATAAATGAAATGAAGCTAACAAGAAAAAAATGTGGTCTCATGCTGTCTACAAAGAAAGAAATGTCCAAATAAATGCGAGGATCTCTGTATTATCCTAATTCTTCTGTTTTGGGGTTGAACATGAGAATATGCTTGGAAAAAGAAATACATAAACATCATCCCATTAAAGCGCTCAAGAGAGTTCTAATTTAGTTTGTCATTGGACATGACAGTGAAAATTACATGAATAAAAATAAACTTAATATCATTAACTACAGAATACACAGTTTTGTTTTTACATTTTGTAATTTGCACCCCCAAGGTAAGTACTCGCTAAAATGTTGCAGGAAAGGGAAATAGTCAATTAAGTTCTGCAGTCATGTGAAAAAGAGCACACACTGTTCCAGGGAGCCCACAGGGCCTTTTCTGAGAGAGAAGCTGCCTGGACGGGAGCATATGTTGCTCTTCAGCATTGATCGTGCCTTTTTTAGACATGTAATCTGCCAACACCACAGGCACTAAAGCAACGCCATGCCAGACATGGCATCCATGGTCTCCAAAAAGAATTTCAAATTTTGAGTCATCTTACCACAGAACAGTTTTCCATTTTAACTCAGGCCATTTTAAAGGGTTTTGACTCAGAGAAGATGGTGGTATTTCCAGATGGTATTGAAATTTTGATTTATCTGACCACAGGTGGAGGGACCCTGCGCTGTCAGAGGCGCTGTCCTGCTCTGGCCTGTTATCAGTTGGATGGCTGCTGCTGGTTCTCAAGTGTCGTCTCCTCCTGCCTGGGGTTGTGCTCACGTATATACCTGGGTTGAGGGTGGGGGATGTGGGAGCGTTGTGGGGTCGCTGCGCTGTTCCCTGTATCTCAATGTACATCACTTGATCAGAGCACGATTACACAAGGGTTACAGATTAGGTCTCAGTCGCTCCAGGCTGCAGCACAGGAGTCTACTGCAGGACACTGGTCCAACACACCAGCACCGGCTGTGATCCAGCCAGTAGTACTGGTTGTGGTCACTGGTTGATGCTGAGTAAGTGTTGGAGGTCGACATCACTGCTTTATGTCTGGCTGCTGAGCTGTTTTAGTTCTGGTGTGGATACACGGGTTACATAAAAGATTACAACACAAACCTCCACACATTCATTCATACACACCACAGTACACCACATATATCAGCATACTACACACAACACATCCATCACTGCCTGTCTGCGTCTGGAGTTTTTGAGCATATTTAAAAAAAACAACAAAATTAAGGACTTTAGATATTTGTAATCCTTTATTAATTACCAATAGTTGTTGCATCTTCGCAAGTTGTGTTTATTTCAATACAAATGCTCTGTAAATTACAATCTTTTAACAAACTGACCCAAGATCAGTTATTTCCAGCGTATGCCACATTTTAAAGCGACAAATGTACAAACATACAAAATCCACTGCACATGTAATGACATTAGACAGGACAGAATCATGTCTCATGGGCTTCCACTGACAGATTTCACAGCACTTAAACCTTTAACCAACTGACACAAAAGTGTGAGGGTGTAAAAGGGTCTCTTTGTGTTGTTATGGATTTGCTTTACACAATGAGTCTCAAATGTACGACACAAAATTGAAATGGAAAATATTTCAGCGTCACATGCTTGAAAACTATTTGCCAATCTGTCAATGGCAACATCTGATGGGATTATGGAATTCAGTTTATCTCTCATGTAAACTGAATTCTGTATGTGACATTTCTTGCTAAACATCTGTTACAGCAGATTAACTGACTTTTGAAACTGTAAAAATGGTGATTGTATATAAACTAGTAATTTGTGGATTGTTTAATGTTGTTAAGCTTACTGCACATGTAAGATTCATTTCATGGTAATTGTCCGTTTCTAATAGTTGGGAGCGATATCATCAAGAAGAAACCAAATATTTATATTATTCCATGACAGACTAACTGATTAACTAAATTGGAGTCAAAATCATAGAGAAAATTCTGAACACGCCAAGTGTTATCCCGCATAAGGATATACCACTTCAGTGTAAAATGTAAATGTCAAGCTGTGAAGCATGTCGAGTTGATCTACAGCCACCGACTAATCTCTGACTTATCATGGGGACTGTGTGTTAAAGAATGGTCCTCTTGTTCAGAGTAATTCTACCAGGGATACGGACACCACTCAAGGAACATGATTAGATATCAGCTGCTTTTAAGTATGTCACAGTTCAATGGCAGTTGCAGCAATCAATGAATAATGTTTTCTTGGTTGTCTTTCTAGCTGAGAGATGTCATGTCAAAATGTATTTAGCTGAATTCATATATTAAAATATTTTTTCAACAAGAGGCCACTTTGAGAATGTTAGAATATTAAAAGATTAGATTTTTCACCAGATATAAAGACATATAAATGACAAGTGACTGCCTCCTAGAAACAGCTTGGCCAGAGAACTAATTCTTTTTTTTTTTATCATGCTTGATAGAAAAGTTGTGCTACATCAACCTTAAGGGTAAACTATTTAGTGCCAGTACTTAATATAATCTGCATGATTTGGTTTAAAGCTCCAAACTTTGTTTGAATGTGTTTTGTGTGAGCCTAGAAACTTATATATATATTTGGAAAATCTGGATGAAATATGTTCTTAGAATTAGCTCAAAATTCAAGTCATCCCTGACTTAATAGAAGAAATTAAATTAGAACTGAAAATCAAGGAAATCATATTAGTTACAAAAAAAAGACAACGTTTTGTTGTATATACTGTATGAAAAAAATTAATGGAGTCCACTTTTAGCAGCATAAAGGTTGAAGGAAAAGTTTTTTTGTGTTTCTTTTCCCCACAGTATTGTTGTATAACATCCCAGACCATCTAGAGGCAGAGCTGCAAATGGAATAGGGAGCAAATCCACAAAAGATCTACACAAGGGTCAATAGTCACCACTGTGCAACACACAACATATGCACCGATGCTCACAAATATAAAGGACCGTGATTGTGTATAATTATTTTGTCCGTAGTTTATTTAGACTTATTCTCAATTTGTGGTGCATTCATTTTTTCCCCTGTGAGAAGCTGCCAAATGCCTCCTCTATAGTTCTCATTTCCCAAAGCATACAAGAGTGGATTGAAAGTGGGAGAAGTCTTAGCCAGGATAGGAGCAATCTGTGGAGAAAGGTACAACAAGGATGTCAGAGTTTAAAAGACTTTATGGATGGTGCCAAAAAAAAAGAAAAGAAAAGCTGTCAACAGCCATCATAGATCTGGAGCAGACTGCCAGTTAAAAATGAAACCACACAAAACCAACAACCCTGCATTCTTACACCCACTCTTATACCCACTCGTCAGTCAATATAAATGCATGTTTTTGGACTGTGGCAGGAAGCCTGAGTACCTGGAGAAAACCTTGCAAGCATGGAGAGAGTGGGTCAACTCCACACAGGAACTCCCCAGTTGGAATTCAAACCGGGAACCTTCTAGCTGTGAGATGACTGTGCTAACCATCACACTATCATGCTGCCACCGTTGAGATTTTACTAATCAAGATAATGTAAACTGAACTGCATACAGTTTGTATAGCCCATGTGTGATGGAAAAGGTGTAAAGTAAAACACATCCTCTTTCAATTTGAAGACACAATAAGAAACCTCAAATGAACTACAATGCATGAAATGTTATACCAAGTCATTATTTATTAAAAAAAATAAACAAAGACACAAACAAAAAAAACAAGACAAAACATTTAACCAAGTGCAAAAACAGTGTGTGAAAACCCAAGTGCACGTAAGTCAACAGCCTCTATTCCAGTGGTTCTTAACCTGGGTTCGATCGAACCCGAGGGGTTCGGTGAGTCAGTCTCAGTGGTTTGGTGGAGGTCAAGACACGCACCTGACTCATATGATTCACGATGACACGCCCATATAACATATAGAGTTTATTTCTTCCCAATTAAATTACATTCAGTTTTTCTGAGTATTGCATGGTCTGACTTGAGGTGTTGGATCTTGGTGAAGGATCCTCTATCACTGTAGAATGATACCTCCATTGTCTTTTAAAATGATCTTATTAGCATTCCTAAATAGATGAGGATCAAATGCTTTTCTAAAATCATTGATGATATTTTCCTCTTTGTTATTGTGTTAACACACACTTGAAAGCTTCTTACCAGCAAGCTGCCAAAACCTCAGTGTGCATTGAGGCTGTCACAATCACTGATTATCAGTTGATGAAGTTAGTTTTTCACTCACTGCTTCTGCATTTTGCAGTTAAACAAATAATATTGCAATTTAATCAAGTTAAGTTGTTTAAGTTGTATTTATCTAGTTTTGAGACCTGTTAAGTTCATGGCTTATTTTGTCCTGAAATGTAAAACTTTAGAGATGAAAAAGGGTTATAGCAAATATGTATTGAAGGATATCTACTAGTACTTACCATCCTGATCTTAGGTGAGACCAGATTGGCATTTTCCACAGCAGCATAGAAAGCCAGTATGCCATATGGGCCCCAGCAGAACAATAGAGTCTTAAGGGGGGTGCTGGGGTTGAACTGTGAAGGGAAATGTGAAAATGAGTGAGAAGTGGGAAAAAATTGAGGATCAGATCAAAAAGGACTTGTTAGCCATCACCCACAAGGGATGGTGACAAAAGTGCCTTTTATCATGAGAGTTTCTGCTTGGAGAAAAATCACATGCCTGGAATAATGTCTGGCAACACAAGAGTACTGTATGTGTTAGGAGCATCGATGCTAAGATACAAAATCAAAAACAGCAAGTGAGGGACATCGCAGGTTGTTATAATCCAAGGGTAAAAGCAGACCGTACTGTGAGTCATAGTTTAAAAATGCAGACAAAAATTCCATTCGTTTCCATTAGACTTTTTTTGTTTTGTTTTTTCCCAGTCCTTTATTCCTAACGGCAATAAACTTTTCTATGAGAGCCTTTAACAAAATTTTTTGAGCTTGACATAAATTTGGCTGCACATAAAGAGTTTGTACTGACTGACTCACCGGAGAAAGTATCAAGCAATAAGGGTTTTCCATCTGAGCACCATCTGCTAAGACATCTCATCACTTTTAGGCCAAGAAGCATCTGGATGTTTTTCTTTGTACCTTATGTACCTTTTGTTTACAATGTGAGCAAGTGTTTAATACAACATAGAATAACCTCTTTGATAAATACAATTTATTTTTTTTTCTGTGGAGAGCTTGGAGTCTCTTCTTTGCACACTTTGTTTTTAATGAGAGTGTTTCTTGCCAACTCAGATGACGGTAAGTAATGTGCTTATGCAACACAACATGGCGCCACCTGATTCACTCCGTTGCAGAACTCCATGTCTGAACCTGCAGATACATTGTTCTTGTCAACACACACACGAGTTACTTCCTGCCTGCATTCTCAACTCAGCACTTAGTCTCTGTGGCAGTGACCTATATATTCGCAGGGCATGCATGCTAATGATTCACTGTTTTGTTACCCTAAATAATGGCCATGTCCGGAAGTGTGTGTTTGTTTGAAGGAGAAGAATCCATCTGATTACCTCCAGTAGGCAATTTCAACCATGGGGTCTCTGTGTTGGCTTGCATGTTTGTGAAGATTTTTGCATCAAATTAAACTGCTACATTTATGTGAAAATATCCATTTCCTGGATGACAGAAACTTCAATGCGTCATGCCTTCGACCTTTGGCCTTGGACCAAATTAGCCATAATATCCATGTGATGATGCCAACTTGAATCTGAAGTCTCAATGAGTGCATCTACATGACTTCACATGCGTAGCTAATGCAGTCTTTCAGAAGGTTCCTGTTTCTAATATTGTTTTTGGATTGTGTTTTATTACATTACTTACCCTGGGGTTTCCAGTCTTCTTGAATTTCTGTGCAATGGCCTGATAAGAGGACATGACAACAAACGACTGAATGCCCATGTTGAAGATGCTCATTGGGACCAAGTAAGACACATAGTTTCTGTTGAGAGAGTAACACACAGAGGCCTGTGAAATTAGATATTCCAGAGAAGAACACAAAGCACAAGGTAATCTATCAGTCTTGACAGCATAGCGAGGAGAGTGTGCATTTACAATACCTGTCGCCCTTGCTAAGGTCCAGTGTGCAGCAAGTCCTGAGGGGCTCGTAGTCATATTCTCCCCAGCCAATGAGGGGCATGGCCGCCCAGAAGGCAGTAAAGAGCCAGACGCACACAACTAGAGTAATAGCGCTGCTCCACTGGAGCTTTCGTCCCTGGCAAGAACAATATGTGTCAGGTCTCTTTTTCAAACAGAATCACTGCATGAGTACACGTTTTTAATTGACACAATATAGTAGGGGCACCATCATTCAATCATGAAGAGACAAAAAATGTAATGCTGTCCCTCAGAACAATACCTGGTTGATGTACAACCTACACATCAAAAGTCAAGTCCATTTCCCTTCCATTGTATTTCAAATAAAGAATGGCTTAAAACAGCAATGGCATGGATTTTACACTGGTCGAGCATAACATTGTGACAACCTACTTAATAATGAGCAAGTTCTCCATGTGCTCGCACAGGAGCTCTGATCAGTCAGGGTCTGGACAAAGAACATCTGAGGGTGTCCTGGAGTATCTAGTACTGGGGTGTTATCGATAGATTCTTTGGGCCCGGTGGGTTGTGGAGCGGGGTCTCTCTGGAAGGGGATTGCCTCCCACAGATATCATCAGGTCAGATTGCTGTCTGTAGAGTTTGAAGACCAGATGAACCAACAGAGGACTTCCTAAAAACAATTCGTATCTCGTAGGGGGAAATATGTTACCATGCTGAGGATGTAAATGGTCCTCGAAAATATTTTGGTTGGTGCAAAGTGCCAAAATCAGATTCGTGTGAATGCTAGGATGCAGGCTTTCCCCGCCAAATGTTGCAATACAACAACATGAATACTAAAACTCGCATTACCTGTCAGTGGTCATAATGTTATGCTTGAATGGTGTATAACTCTCTGTCAAAGTAATATAAAAGAAGAAGGTTTTCGTCAATACTCCCAAGAAACACTTTTACACCAGTGTTCCCAGTTTATAGCACATTTTGTACTTGTCGTAATCACTATGCTCTACAATTGTTATTTTTTGCTGTGACTCAAACAGTCTGTTAACATTGACTTGATCTTTTCAGGTCATACGTGAGCCTGTGAACCATAGCGGAGGAAAGATATGTGGTTATGTCACTGTGCATATAGCCTCAGGCAGCCAACTTACTGGTGCAGTACTGGTGATATCTATCCCAAGCAATAGCTGCTATGAAATGTAGGCTGGCAAGAGCTGTCATGAAGCCCTGGAACCCATGAGTCTGACATCCTTCTGAGCCATAAGGCCAGTACCTGGAGGCAGGAAGAACATGCATGGACGAGCTTGTTATATGATGGTGAGATCACTACAGCAGGATGTGCCAAAAAACAGTACATTTTCTTAATTAAACATAACTAAAACAGATGTTAGAAACTTCTCAAGCAGTCTTTGGTTTTCATGTTTCAAATCTGATGTAATTTTCAGTAAATAAACTAGTGAAACCGTTCTCTTGTTAGATATTAAAAAAAGCTGCTATTACACTTACAGATCATTGACCCTTCAGCCTTAATAAGTGCAGGTAAAGTGTAGATTATCAATATCAACTACTGGTGGCCGGTCAATAATTTTCTCCTTAGGTCACGTTTTATTTGACATTGGGAGCTTAGAGCTTTATATCACATTATGAAAGCTGTGGTTACATCACTCACCTCAGAAAGCTGGAGAAAGCTGCAACTGTTGCGTTCATGGAGATGCCGATATCAGCCATCGCTAAACTGAACACTAGGAAATTGCTGGGGGTCCTCAGCTCTCTCACTTTGAGGAAAGCAACGATTGTCACCGCATTTAGAAAGAAGCCCAGCAGACCTTTGATGGAACAAATGCCAGATGTTACAGTCTTGGCTGTCAGCGGCCGGAGGACGCAGCGGCGCTTTAACGGCACAATACCGCTGCATTTCGAGACTAAGCAAAAACACGCTCGTTTCGACTGTCGCATTCATCTCCACATTTAAATGCTACGAGAGATGAGATTATTTTAGCGACTTTAAAGGGGCAAACATCACACGCCGTGCTGCTAGGTCATAACAGGATCAGTGACCAGCCCTGTCACAGGTTAATGCCGCACACGGCGGGCGCAGCCCTCGTAGTAGACCATCTGGCTGAATTCCAAGACAAAACACTCACCCTCCACCAGCAGACAAGATCCCAGGGAAAACACATCGAGCTCGGAGAAGCCCTCCGGTAAAGGATACGACGAGACCATCTCGACGCAGACCTGACACAAACAAATACCAGCTGCCACGGACTCTTTACTCCTCTCGGTCGGCTCGTTTATGCGCCTCTATGTGACTGTACAGAGCCCGCTTTTAAAGGGGCATTTCACGTGAAAAGCATGCAGTTTATTATGTAAAGCCCCCCTCTCTCTCTGTGTCGCCCCAATCCGCGCAGGAATGTCTTAATGAACATAACCGCACAAACCGTAACCCTTAATGCGCATTTGCCCGCCGCAACAATAAAGCCCTCAGTTGGTTACACAACAAGCCTTTGTGTTGCGGCGTCCTGGTGAGGATGCGGCCGCTGATGAGGCGTCGTGTTTGATGCAACTCCGCAGTCCTGCAGCTCCGAGGGAGCACAACAGGTGCCTGCAACGGTGCAGCCTCCTACCAATCAGTGCAGCCACTGCATTTATGAATAAACCCCTGCATTTATAAATAAAAATGCTTCCAAAGGTCACACACCCAAAGATATGTGATATTCACGGTAATAACTCCATATTTTCAAGTTTTCACCAAATGCAGTGCATTGATTCAGCAGCTAACGCTGAAAAGTGAAAAACGATATCTGATGTAAAAATAAGAGCATACTTCCACATTCAAGGCTTTTCATTTGTCTCTGTGCTTTGAACCCTAAGCGCTGTTTATTTTAAATTACGCACGAAGCACTCCAACTCTCTTGCACATGCACTGACAGACACAAAGTCATTATTGTGACTATATTAGAGTGTGCAAGCATTATTGGTTTGCATTTTTAATCCTTTGTCCCATGTGGCAGGACCCACTGAAACTGAACATGTCAGCCTTTGTTTTGTGGGCAGGTTTTCGTGCAGAAGCTCAATGTTTGAATTGGCACACTGACCTTAGGGAATTCAACCAACTGTTTGCAATGCAATGACAGAGGATCAAGCAAAATCGCAATTTTTGGACCAACAGTAATTACATTCAGTCTGACATGATCTTATGTGGTATGCAATTAAAAAAAATCTGCATTCAAGATATTCTTAGTCCTCAACGACTGTGCATTATTTGCATCATAACCAGCTTGGCAAAGAGTTCACCATGTTTCTGCTGTGAGGACATCTTTCATGTCATTTGACTGGAGGAGAAACAAGCATAACATTGTGTGCTGTAAGAATTTTATGGTCAGAAAGCTTGTGAAAATGTGTGAATTGTTGCATGGGAATGCAGAAGGACAAGATACATTTTTTTTTTTTCATTTTTAGTTTTTTGGCACATATAATAACAGTTGTCTTCATTGAGCTCAGGTCCTAGAACTTGAGGGTTCTACAGAGCATCTCAGCTGTTCCAGGACTGTGCTCTTCTGCAGAGAGGCCTCTGATATTGTTCTGTTGCGGATCTCCCACATTTATGTGGTCACAGCTCTGAGTGCTGGGCGGGTACTCTGATTACCACTGCCCCAACTGTTGCCCTCACCTTCCACAGCAGTTCTACTTCCTCTTTTCAACTCTTGGTCATTTTTAAGCTTCTCCCTCTTCTAGATGCTGCTCTTTAGTATCTAACTTACTTTTTGTAGGTACTGGGTTGTGGCTCACTTTATTTTAGCCTCTTCATAGTTGGTATTTGCCTTAGGGAGAGATCTATATTTTTTAGTGGAGTTAGTGGAGTTTATGTTAGCTGAGCTGTGTTCAGAGCTAGTCTCAGGATTACATTTTTGACTGTAGCTGCTGACTGTTGGTGCCTTAGAAGAGCAGAAGAGACGCATTAAGGCAAAGCACCAGCGAATAACCATTAGCATGGATTTTACCTGAAAATAGTCTCACATCCTTTTACATAGAATCAGTCCACGGGCCATTTAAGACAAAAAGCAAACTTTGGGAAGGATCTCATTTTGTACAAGTTAACATGTAATCGAATTTCACAATATTTAATAAAAAGTGATCACCATATGTACATGGCTACATATTTTTATGTGCATGAGCCTACCTTAACATTCATGTGTATAATATTGATTGTATTTTGATTCTTCAATAACCTTTTCTACCGAAAGTGTTTATACACAAAACAAGTTCAGGTGTATTTTAGCAACTTTAGTAACTTATGCTTTACATCTACATATAATCAGATTATATAATACAGCAGTGGCACTTTTATTCCTCCCTCATCTTATTTATAGCATTTTTTTGCTTTTTTAGTATGACATTGCAGCTGAAACATTTTAGACCTCTGGAATTTATCCGTGATTTATACGACTTCAATAAATGTGATTAACTACTGAGATTAACTACAATGACTGCCGACCTAAAAGAAGTTCACTATGTGAAGCAGCATGAGTAACTTTTCTATCTTTGTTTATAAATTATTATTATGTATCAAAAAGTGTCTTATTTGATATCAAACTTTTTTTTAACTAAAACTTTGAATCTTGCTTTGTGGTTATTCTTGTGAAATAAACTGTCCATGCTGCCATGTCAAAACACATAAAAGAGCAGATTGAAATGCTGTTTCACATGAGATTTTCACAAACTACAGAGCGAGTAATTCACTCTGTAACACTTGAGGATTTAAACAATGCCCTCTGATAGACTGATGACCTGTCTGAGGGATCCCTCATCTTTCGTCATATGACAGCTGAGATAGCTTTCAGCAGACCCACGTGACCCTGAATAGGATTGAGGTGAGTCGGTCCCACTTCCACACTTGATGATCTTTACTCACGTGCTCAAAAACAGTAACCAGTAATGAAACTCCTGTTACCAGTTTTTTTCGCAAGAGTTTATCCTGAACCGGCCATGAGGAAAAAAGCCTTAATTCAAAGACATCCAATAATCAGTCATTACCTAATCATTCATTAATATGGTATCTTGTCTGTTACATCATAATATCTGTTATGATAAAACATGTATGGGAATTCTGGGATATCTGGGAATTCATCTGTAGGTAGTGATTAATTGTTGATTGTTGTTTGTTGTTTAGTGATTTTTGTTCTCAGAGTAATTAAGACTATTTTGTGGCCCTTATTTCAAAGTGTTACCAGCCCTTGCAACATTTATTTTGCATTGAGGGGAATTATTACATTTATATTTAATAACCTCTCATCACTGATAACTGTAGTTCTAGATATGTTGTAATGCTGCTCGTACATGGAGCAACTATCTCAAGCTAAGAACGAAAACACTGATAAAGTTTCACTCTGCTTAATGGATATATCAAAGCAAAAGTTATTATCTGTTAGCAGTTGGTGTACATGGCTGAAACTGAAGATTTTGAGTGGTTATGACAACTCTAGCATAAGCCAAAGTGAATAAACCTACAATTTCATTCAGTTTGGTTGGGTATTTATTCACATTTTACAGATTGATCACACTATAAAAGTTAAGGGGAAACACAACAACAGCCAAAAGCCAAGTAGTTAACTACACTGTGGAGCAAGTAGTCCCACTCTGTGCTTCTTTGTTTACTGAGCAAATACTATAGTTAATTATTTCCTTTTCAGCGATGCCATCTACTCTCCTTCTTTCTCTTCAAGTACACATGTTCAGTTTATGTGCTGGTTTGTTAATAAAATGAATGAAATTTGATAGAAACTATTTGGTATGAAGACTGACCACAAAACCTCTGAGAATGTTTCGGATTAAAATTTGTTGGGATTGTTTTGTTTTACCCTCAAACAGAAGAGGCATGATAATTTGTAATAGTAGCAGGAAATAACTTGATAATAATAATAATAATAATAATAATCATTATAATTATCATCATCATCCTGAAAATGTTATTTCAACACATGTCCCAAGGTTGGAGCCACAGACTATGAGGACCAAAGGCTATGTAGGGGCCACCTTGTGGTAACACGAAATGCAGTCCCTCAACAGCTTAATACTCACGGCACAGCTGAAATGAACATGCACCATCTGAGAGAATGTGAAAAAAATAAACATCACAGTGGATTATGACCTTTTCGGAAGTGTTTTTCTGTGATAATAAATAGGGACGTCTCTGCGCAGCCTATCGGATTCCGGGATGCAATACGCATCCAAATGAAACGAGCGCCAGTCCTTTCGCTAATCCTTGTCTATCCTTTTTGATCTCAGGACTCATAGCAGTCTGATCACTATGGGACAGCGAAGCGGTGGGACAAAGCCATGCGGATAACACTTCTGCAAATAAGAGGAAAAAGTAAGTCTGTTTGACTTCAGCGGGCGCAAACTGGGCGCATGTAGTCAACCTGCGTATGCGTAAAAGTGGGCCAAAATGATGTTCTTCCAGCTCCTGGCGCTCTGCGTGGCCACAGGTGAACTTTTTTCTCCAGTAGGGATCCTGTCCATCGCAGTGCAGCTGTTTCTACCACAACTTAAGTGATGGATCAAAGGCCAGGTAAGAAGGATGTTTAAAACAATTAGGTATATCAAAAAGCAGACTATCATCTGTTTTGGTTTGTGCGCACAGGCACAAACCTCTTTAGATTTCTCTTCACATGAAGGCAGATGTTTGTACAGAGGTGAGCACGTGTCCAAACGATAATTCAGAGAGTGCACGTAGATCCAATTTTATTTAATGCAGGATTATCTCTCAAAGGCACTTTCAGTGTTCCCATCCACGCCTTTTATGGTCTGGGGAATATTCAGAATTAATATCCACAATACTTTTACAGCATGCAACCTAACTATATATTCAGTTTCCTTTCGACGTAACTCAAATGTAAATTTCAGTCATGTGTTATTACCTATTTTTCCTTAATTAATCATATCTTTTTGTAAACTTTGCTCAAATGTATTGAAAAGGTGAACTAATGTGTTCCGCTTTCAGGAGCGTGATATGCAATGATCCCGACATATCCGTCGTGCCTGTCGGGTTCCCTGTTGACACATCCAAGCTGCGAATTGAAAAGACGTCCATCAAGCAGATACCAAGCGAGGCCTTCAGCTACCTCTCCAGTCTGGAATTCCTATGGATGTCTTTCAACACACTGTCCGCTTTGAGCCCGGACAGTTTCCAGGGACTGTTCAACCTGGAGGAGCTTCGACTGGACGGGAACGCCCTCACCGCCTTTCCGTGGGAATCTCTCATGGACATGCCCAGCCTCAGACTTCTAGATTTGCACAACAACCAGCTAACCTCGCTACCCGCAGAAGCTACCAGTTACATCAGAAACCTCACCTACCTTGATCTGTCAAGCAACAGCCTGTTGACTCTGCCGGGAGAGGTGCTGTCCACTTGGCTGGCTGCAAAACCCACACAAGGGCCAGAGAGCTCAAAGATGATACTGGGTGAGGAATAGTGCAATTTATTTTTTTTTAACTTTTTTTTCTAAATTTTTTTTTTACTTCTAACTTCAGTTTAAAACATCTAAAACAGACCAAGTCCACTCTGTCTCATGCCCATTGTAGTTAGAAAATAAAATAAAAAAATATATAATGTCACTAGACAGTAGGAAGGAAAAAAAAGTTCTATAAAATGATGATGCTATATATTCAGGAATAAAGTGTAGCTAATTTAAGAAAGGAAATATTTACATATCACAATTTACTATAAATATGCAGTGGATTTACCTTAATACATATTATTTTTATATAACAGACAGCAAAGCAAATTCTTTTTATAATTGATCAGAAACTACAATTCCACCTATGTGCACCTTGAAGTGAAAAAAGTAGACTTTGTGCCTAAAACAACTATATACTTTAGTTGTGAACTTCAGAGCTGTTAAAAAAATGTGCAGAACTGCAGCAGTTCCAGGATCTATTTTATATACAGTTGCTGTGAGGATGATTCAATGACAACAATGCTTGACTTTAGTCACCGGACTACTTCTGCTAGCACAGCAGCACACTACCACCACCACCACCACCATCCCATCATCATCATCATCATCATCATCATCATCATCATCATCATCATCATCATCATTGCCATAATCATGGCCATGATGTAGTTTATGAATTAAATGTCAATCCTCTTACAGGATTATCATCATAACATCCACACCAACCATCTGCAGGCTTGTCTTCACTTTGCGCACAGCTGGACACTTGTCTTACTCCTATATCCTCTTTTATATCCTCCCCTTCAGGTCTCCATGACAATCCCTGGGTGTGCGACTGTCGGCTCTATGATCTGGTCCAGTTCCAGAAGTCTCCCACTCTTTCCGTTGCTTTCATTGACACAAGACTCCGTTGTTCAGCTCCGGAGAGTCTGTCAGGGGTCTTGTTCAGTGATGCAGAGCTGCGCCAGTGTCAACTCCCACGTGTCCACACAGCTGTGGCACGAGTCCGGAGTCCAGTCGGAAACAATGTTCTGCTCCGCTGCGGGACCATTGGAGTCCCCATACCAGATCTGACGTGGCGCCGGGCAGATGGACGACTCCTCAATGGAACAGGTGAGCTGACTCCTGACAGGGTCTGTCTTTGTGCTTTGCGCGCCATCAGACAATTTCACTTCTCTGTAATGCTGCTGTTAATAAAACAAAGAGCTACCATTGTGACAGCTTTGGCTATCACAAAGAATTATGCAATGAGGATGATGAGCAATGCAACATTGCATAATGACCAGTCTGCCTTCTTTTTGCATATAGTACATTTTTTGAATTCCAAATTAATATTGATTTTAAAAGTGTTTCATTTATTTTTAATTCTTTAATGATTGTGTAACAAACATATTCTTCCATCTCTGCCTCCATAGTCCAGCAGGAAACATCTAAGGAAGGAATCACCTGGTCCATCCTCAGTGTCCCAGCTGTGTCCTTTCGTGATTCGGGGAAATTCATCTGCAAGGCCAGTAACTATGCTGGGAACGCTGAGGCTGTCATTTCTCTTGTCGTCTCTAACTCAGTAAAACCAGAGGGGAATCAAACCACCAATGACAAGAAGGCCAAAGTCAAGAAACCAAACCAGATGGGCAAAGCTGCCTATCAGGAAAAACTAGTAGCCAGATATTTAGTTTCAACTTCCACCCCTTCATCCTTGCCTGCTCTGGATCCTGGCCTTACACCTGATGTTGGTCCTGATCCGGGACTAGCCAGTTACAGCCTGACTGACAAAGCCACCCAAGGGCCTGCCACCTCCTCTAGTGCAGATACGCTGCTGGATCTGGAGAAGACAAATCTAAGCAACCTGGCAGCCAATACTTCATCGCTACAGCAGGACCCAGACAGGGTGGTCCGCTCCGGTGAAGGTAGTGGGGGACACAGACAATACAATCTCTCTGAACTGGAGAGCCCCTAAAGCCAAAAACACAACAGCATTTAGTGTTTTATATGCGGTGTTTGGGGAAAGGGATATGAGAAAGATCAATGTTGGAGCAGGGCAGAACCGTGTAACTATTGATGGGTTGGTGCCCAGGACCAAGTACATAGCCTGTGTGTGTGTGAAGGGACTGATTCCCAAGAAAGAACAATGTGTTATATTTTCCACTGATGAAGC
Organism: Hirundichthys speculiger; assembly: GCA_018398805.1. NCBI lineage: Eukaryota > Metazoa > Chordata > Actinopteri > Beloniformes > Exocoetidae > Hirundichthys > Hirundichthys speculiger. The sequence goes on along the minus strand of JAGFBZ010000344.1, from coordinate 5,442,640 downwards.
AGCTAGTGCTACTGGCACCCAGAAGCTGATTAATGGGATTGTGATCACTGTGGCCTGTATCATCGCAGTCCCACTCACTGTCATTGTATGCTGCGGGGCGCTCAAGAGACGCATCCAGAAGTACTGGGGAAAGAAATCAAAGGACATCCAAGATTCATATGTGACATTTGAAACACTGTCACCTGGCACAAAGGCCAAAGGTCTTGAAGGCGAGTATTTGAACAGACTGAACCCAGAGGAGTCCAACAGGCTGCTGTCAGCCCGCTCCAGCCTGGACTCCGAGGCCACAGCTAAGATAGAGGGACAGCCCAATGAGTACTTCTGCTGACATCACGCTCCAGCTCCAGCTCCTGCTCCTGCTCCTGCTCCTGCTCCACATTCTTTTCCTCATACTCACCCACATCCACGCCACAGCCCAAACCCCAATACTCATCCGCATTCCCATCAGCAACCAAATCTCCACATCCACCCACATCCATATCCACATCAATACTTGCACACTCGTCCTAAACAACATCTTGATGTCAGTCCCCCTCCTGCATGCCCCCATAAGCCCAGAACATGGGATTCCCCCCCGCCTGTCCCTCCTCGCTGGATAATGCCGCCAACTCCACCACCACGGAGAGCCAACTTTTATCAAAGGACTTTTGCACGTTGCACTATAATGGAAATATCAGTATAAAGAAATTGGTTAGTCGTAGAAAATGTCATCCAAATAGCAAGATAAGCAGTTGACTGGACTGCTGCATAGACACTAATCTATTAACAGTAAAACTTGCTTTTATGTGTGAAAGAATGTTTTATCACTAAGCCTGTAAGAAAAAACTTGTCAGAGCATAACAAGTATTGTAGATTATATTTCATCTCACGTGCATGGCCCAGCGAAGAAACCTGTTGAACCTAGTCTGATTTAAAGGGAAATCAGTGGTAGATACTCCATTGTTTGTATCATATATGTATGTGTATGATTTGTAAATATTTATTGGATGATGTACACTTACATATACAGTTTATTCTGTGCCTCTGTATATATCTGTCATATGTTCATAGAGAAGATATACACATAGGCATGGTTCAACACTGCTGAATGGAGATGAGCTGGAGCTGGAGAGAAGTACAGAAGGACTGAAATATGACACAATGTAAATAGAGAGAAAATTATGCAAAATAAAGTTTTAATTGTATTTCTATTCCCATAAAAGAGAAACATATACACCCATTTTATGCCATCTTCGGGCACTATTAGCCACATTTAATGTAGATCTATTCATTCCAATTATATCACATATTTAAATATATTTAAATAAACTTTTATATGCATTTGCCCAATAAATTATACTGTGTATTCTTACAACACTACATCACCTCACCACAACAAGTGCATTTCCTTTCTGATTAGATTTTCAGGAGCATTCAGAGTTGACTAATTCCTATATACCAGTCTCTTCAAATGATCTAAGAGCCTGGTGCCCAGATATAGCCTATTATATTATATTATGATTAGGGGCAAATTTTTCTCATGCTAGCTTGTAAAATGTTCTCTATGCATGTTTTAATCCTCTAGCAGAACATCGTCTTTTCAACTCTGAAGGACAACTTTCACTAAGTGTAAGCTGGGCCTCTTGTACTGCAGGATAAAAATGTGGTTCAGCTAAGGAGCTACAATAAAAAGTCAACAAGTCTGTGATTTTGATTCAATCATTTATTGAAAAGTCTTTCTTGTGTAGTAAAAGAAAATGATTCTAAATGTGATAGAAAATAACTTATACAAATAAATGATAGTAAGCATGAACAAAAGGATAGCAGAACCATCAGCTGACTGGAAGCTGAGGGCGACTTATCAAAATGTTGACCAATCAGAGACCAAAGCTGAGTGCCATGTTAATTGACTTCATTTAGATCAATTGAAATAAAATTCTGCTTTGTCTGTGGCGAGGTCAATGCAATATTACAAAATATTCACGACTGAAAAATATTTGTTTTAAAATAAATGCCTCTAACACTGTAAATTCTCAAAAACAGTGGATAAGCTTCAATTAAATTATTGCAATAAATTTAAGCGTATTCACAATGAAATATAACACTTATTAACAGACTGCTGCAAAATATAAGTGTAGATACAAGTAGATATGATACAGTATGAGACATTGTTCAATGTTTTTTTTGGATCCCTTACCTCTGCAATTAAATGATTGACACAATGAGATTAGTCAGGCAGTGGCACCGACTTAAATGTATGCTGGCTCTGACCTTGTGAAACACTAAAGTGTTAATTGTGCGTGTCATTCCCAAGAAGTAGGTCCCACTTGTTCCTTCACAGTATGCAAGGGATTAAGCTTAATAGGCTTCTGTCGTCTGCTGCACTGGCAGTGTCTTGAGCACAAATGTAACTCTCAAAATAGGGAATTTTAGCGTACTATGGACATAATTTGCCAATTGCTAGTTATAATTTTGTTAAACTCTCAACTGTATGAAAGTTATGCTCGATGTTTGCGTGGGTGCAGCTGCGTAGATGACCGTCATGGCAGGTAAGAAGTGATTTCATGTCGCGCTCTTTACCAGGATAGAGGTGTTTTTTTTTTCCCGTCCGTTTTTAAATCCATGTCAAGTGGGAGATCGTTTTAGATTCAAAGTAGTTGTATGCCATTATATGCGTCCAGTGTGTTGATATTTTGACACTTGATAATCCATTGATCATAGAGACTCTTCTCCTAAATCATAGGTCGCTTATATGTATGGAGGAGAGCGCCTTTGGGGCCATACCACAGAACCTTCCAGATGATGTGACCAAAATACGCATAGAAAAATCTCACTTCACTGAAATTCCCAGAGGAGCTTTTACAAATACGCCTGCCCTGGAGAACTTGTGGTTAAACTTCAACGACATCACAGTGATAAACTCGAAGGGTTTGCAGAGTTTGGGGAACTTAACTGAACTTCGTTTGCAAGGGAACAAGCTGCGATCAGTACCATGGACAGCGTTCGAGGACACTCCGGCCCTAAAGATCTTGGACCTGAAGCACAACCAGCTGGACGTCCTGCCGGAACATGCGTTAAAGTTTCTGCCAGGTCTGACGTACTTAGACTTGTCCTTCAACCAGCTTACGGTCATATCGAAGGAGGTCTTCCAAAACTGGCCTCTTTATCAAAGACTTCAGAACACGGAGGAGCGGGAGGTGACCACGTCCGTGCCGAACGTGGTTCTGGCGCTACACGACAACGCGTGGCTCTGCGACTGTCGTCTGAAGGGCTTCGTGGAGTTCATCATGTCTTTAACCCCCCCGATCATACTGATGAACTCCTACTTGACCTGCTCAGGGCCGGACTTTAGGGTGGGAAAGTTCTTCCATGAGATTGAGCTACAGGCCTGTATGAAACCCGTCATCAGCACCCCAACAGCAAACATGAGCCTTCCGCAAGGCTCGAACCTCACACTGCACTGTGTCGCAAAGGCAAGGCCAGACCCTGCTGTCTGGTGGACATATGGTCTGAAGATAATCAGAGGATTTCATGGTAAGAGTGTGATGTCAATACAGCAGCTTCTGTTATTAAAAAAAGTTATAAATTAGATACTTAAACATTTTAATCACAGTCTGTAATGCTTATTTAAGATGAGGACATTGAAATCATCAAGGCGTTATAGTGTTGCTGGTGATATATGGCTGTTTACCTAATGTCTGTTCAGTGTGCTATTTAGTAAATGTCAGCCTAATTTTCACTTGACCTTCAACAGTGGAGTACATGCTGCGGATTATGACTTCAAACAACTAATTCAACTTAAACTAATAGTAACTTGATCCCATTAGTGTTAAAATTAACAGTTTCTGGTGCTTGTATTCATCACCTTATTGTATAAGGATCTAGGGTCATGAGAGGGAGGGTCTTCCTATCAAACATACGTGTGTTATTAAAAAAAATATGTTTTATATACAAGAGCTCAAAAGGATGGAATATAACTTATCTTTATTTTGGTCTTTAACAAAACACATGTAATATATATAAATGAACACAGTGTCCTCCATCTTAATGTGGTAAGTGTAGATAAAAAAATTCAAAGTTAACATTAAATCAATATCAGATCAGTAAGATAATACTATTATATTCACATGGACATGGAACAGTTACTCAAAATAAAGTTACAGTGAAAGATCCTTTAAGTTTAATTATTGGTGCTGAAAAAAATGCGATTAAGTTTCCAAACTTTTTTCAGTTTCACTTTCACTTGTGAGGCTTTGTTGTTTTCATCTTTATGTTTCAATAAATAAGAGGTTTCTATCTGCTGTATCCCTGGTAGCATCAAATTTGAGTTTTAAAGATTTGTGATGGGCAATATTTAGTCTTCTGTGACTTTTTTTGAGAAAATAAAAACAATAAATCTATATTGTGACAGTCAATGCGAACATAAAATATATACAGTTGCTTGAGATGTCAATGTGCAGGACACTAGCTGTACCATCAATTCTTGGATGTAAAGTCAGGTCTGTGATATTCAAAATTTACAGCACAACTGATCGGACATGCAGCAGTAAACTGTAGACTTTGCATCAAGTTACAATTTCAAGTTTCAATTTCATTAAAGCCATGTGCAAAAACACTGCATGCCCTTGTTTTCCTCCTAGAAACTCAAGAAAGAGTGGCTGAGGATACCATCAAGTCCCTGCTGGTGATTCCCATCCTGCATGGAGCTGATCGTGGCGTCTACACTTGCACTGCAGTCAACTTCATTGGAAACTCCTCAGCCAGCATCCTCCTAGACGTGTTTGCGGTCAGCTCCCAGTCACCCCACCTCCAAGGCTTCCCAGGCGCGCCAGGTGCTGGCGATGAAAATGTCTTCATTGACATCCGCATCACAAAACAGACGGTTCGTGGTATCTCTATTGAGTGGTTCGCTGCCCTAGATCACCCATCTGAAACGTGGTTCACCATCCACTTTGGTCGTGCAGGCTCCGATAAAAAAAAAGAAACAACCTATATTGGCCCTGGGATTCACTCTTACTCCATCTCTGATCTGATGCCTGCAACCAAATATGAAATCTGCGTAACCCTGAAGAACCAGGCGCCACGTCCAGGCCAGTGCATTGTGTTTGTGACAGGAAGTGACATTACTGAGATGGAGCAGAGGGAGAAACTTATTCATATAGTAGTGATAGTTCTAGCCATGGTACTGGCTGTGCCTATTGGTATGTATGCCTGCACCACTGACACAAAGTTTGCCTGTGTGGAGATCATCATGGAGTCCTGGAAGAACCGCCAGAGAGAAAGCAGCCTGTCAGGGATGGAGCGTGAAAGGCAGGGGACCTTCGACAGCCTGCAGGCCGCCAGCGATGAAGGCCTGGTCAAAAAAGATTCCAGTGAAGACAAGAAGGTGAGGAGGAGATCAGATGACAGACTGCATAAGGGCAAAACTGATCACAGCAGAATCACAGCAGAACTATATTAAATTACTGTTTGTGAAATGAATACAGTACTATGACACTCACCCTGCAGTAGAACATTGTCTCACTCAGTAACAAGTACTTCTTGAAGAATAGAGTAGAATAAGACAGATGTTCTTTAAGGTTTTGATTTTTATGCTGATATACAGTTTGTTAGTTTATGATTTTAGAATTTCTTTCAGGGCCGCGAGGGGCCTGGAGCCTATCCCAGCTGTCGTCAGGTGAGAGGGGGGTGCACTCTGGACTGGTTTCCAGTGGGAAGGGTACCCAAATAAAATGAATCAGACATAATATGAGACATAGTATACTCAGTAAAGAAGATGATCAAACATTACATGTATGTGAGATGGAAAAGTATTAAAATCTTGGCTTTTACTACATGGTATGATTTTGTGCAGTAATGACTGCGAGTGAGCTTCGCAGTGACTGATGGTCAGTGCTGCATATTATTTCGGAGAAATTTCAGTCCATTCCTCTTTACAGAACAGCTTAAATCCTGAGATATTGCTGGGTTTTCTCAAATGAAATGCTGACTTCTGATCCTTCATCTTTGTTGGATTTAGGTCAGGATGTTGACTAGGTCATGCAAAAATATCAACTTTATGGATTACAAGATGCTTTTCATAGTTCTTGTACTTATTGTTATAAATTCCTCTCTGTCTCTGCCCCCCCCCCCCCCCCCCCCCCCCCCCCCACACACACACATACACATACACAAAAAGCCATGATTTGTTGACCCTATATGTGACAGAAAACAATGCTAATGATATAGAAGCAGAGTGAAATTTGATGCATCTGCAGTAACATACTTTTGCAATATTTTTTCTTAGGAATATTGGATAATATTTCTTCAATAAATTAATTAACATGTAATCATTTTTGCATATGAAGTGTAGAAATAACCAAGGGCAATGTTTTGTGTAATATTTTTCTACTTATGTTCATGTTGTTTCAATCTGATTGTTGTTTAAAGAAGAGCATAGGACTTTTCTTCATGTTAAAATATCAGCTTCCGTTTCATTTGAAGGAATAATTACATACTTTTAAGAAGTGTCATCTAGCTGCAGTGATCACCCAAGCCCTTTACTGGCAAAAACCAGATAAAGTAACTTCCTGCACTGTCCCAGTTGATTATGGTATGTACACATCAACAATGAAACTAGATCGCAGAGCTGCAGTTGACATCATGGAAACTAAGATGCTCAAGAGAATAGTGACAGAAGAAAGACGAGAGAATAACCAAGAAAAAGTCCACACAAAGGTAGATTTAAGTACAACCCTAATTCCAAACAAGTTGGACACCATGTAAAACATACTTAAAAACAAATTTCAATGATTTGAAAATCTCATAATTCCATATTTAACTCCCAATAGAATATTAAGAACATCTCAGAGGTTGAAACTGACATTTTACTATTTCATGGAAAATATTTGTTCATTCTGACTTTGATGGCAGCAACACATCTCAAAAAAGTTGGAACTGGGTGGCGTTTACCACTGTGTAGCATCTCCTCTTCTTTTAACAACTGTCTGCAAACATTTGGAACCAGTTGGTGGAGTTTTAGGAGAAAAATGTTGTCCCATAGTTGTCTGATGCAGGATTCTAGCTGCTCAACAGCCCTGGGCCTTTGTCGCCAGATTTTTCGTATTATGATGCACCAAATGTTTTCTATCAGTGAACGGTCCGGACTGCAGGCAGGCCAGTTCAGCACCTGGACTTGAGGAACCATGGTGTTGTGATGGATGTAGTATGTGGTTTAACATTGTCTTATGAACAATGTTTTGAAAAAAATAGAAACAGAGAAGTTGTCTGCATGGGAGCTGTGTTGCTCTAAATCCTCTGTGTCCTCTTCAGCATTGATGGAGCCTTTCCAGATGTGTCAGCTGCCCACACCTTAGACACCAATGCAGCCTCATCCCATCAGAGATGCAGGCTATTGAACTGTCCACTGATAACAAGCTGGATGGTTCCTCTCCTCTTTTTAGTCCACAGTACATGGGGCCCATGGCTTTGAAAAAATAACCACAGAACAGTTTTACATTTTGTCTCAGGCCGTTTTAGATGAGCTTTGGTCCAGAGAAGTCTGCAGCACTTCTGGATGCTGTTCACATATGAGTCCTTCTTTGCATGATACAGCTTTAACTTTCATTTGTGGATTGTATGGCCGACTGTGTTGACAGACAGTTATTTATGTTCCCGAGCCCATGCAGTGATGTCCAGTAGAGAATCCTGCCTGTTTTAATGCAGTGGCACCAGACTGCCTGAAGATCACATTTATCCAGGTTTCTTGTGCACAGACTCTCCTCCTGACTCTCTGAATATTTTGATGATATTATGCTCTGTAGATGGTTGGATCTTCAAAAAAAAATATGTTGAGGAACATTTTTCTGAAATTGCCCCTCAATTTTCAGATGTAGTTTGTTGCAGTGGTGAACCTTTGCCGATCTTTACATCTGGGAAACTCTACCTCTCTGAAATGTCTCCTTTTATACTCAGTCATATTACTGACCTGTTGCCAAGTGACCTAATTAACTGTCAAGTGCTCCTCCATTTATTTTTGATTTGTAGTTCTTATTTTTCCAGCATTTTCTTGCCCACTTTTCCAACTTTTTTGAGATGTGTTGCTGCCATCAAAGTCAAGATGAGCTTTTGTTTTTCCATTAAATGGTAAAATGTGTCCAATTTCATGTTCTTAATGTTCTATTAAGAAAAAAATATGGGTTTGTGAGCTTTGTAAATCATTGCAGTCTGTTTTTTTTGTTTTGTTTTGGCAATTGGGGTTGTAAAAGCAGCTTGACATCCACCACCTATAGAGGAAGCCTATATAGAGCCCACAGAGGAAGCCAAAGTGCTAAAAATAGCAAAGGTAATTTTTATTGCTTTAAAGCAGTACAGAAGACTTTCTCTCATGTTTCTAGCTCACAGACATAGACATCATGGCAGAGGTGACTAAGATACTCAAAAAAGCAATGGTGGCTGAGAAAATGAGAGATGGACCAAGCAAGAGCTCAAACAAATCTTACAGTGTGGTAAAAGCAACTGAACCTCCAGGTTTTCCCAGGGGGACCTGCAGTGCAAAATATTGCAAACTTTCCTTTATGCTGTTTCCAGTAATATTGGTGCAAAAATACAGAAAAATTAAAAAAATTCCAAAAAATTTAAAGCATCATTGTTACTTCAATGTGGAGAGGAATAACAACATAACCCATCTCGATTTTAATTTCATGTCTTCCTTTGTCCTAGGCTGAAGAGGTTGTTGGAAAGATGTGAATGACCATTATGTCAACAAGTGTAATTCAAGGATTTGAACCAGTGTATACAATGTGCAGACATTTGTTTCTCTCTGAAATATATGTCTAACTTGCTGTCATTGAAACATTTATTATCCTTTATTGTGAATAGCTGCTTTAAATGAAGTCTTGTCGGTGATTCAAACATAGGCTCAAACAGTCAGAACAACATTTTGATCTTCCAGAAGTAGGTTTGTACTAAATCATCTTCTGTAATTTGGTGTTAAAGTCTAAGCAATTGTCTTACGTATATATTGTTTAATGTTTTTATTGATCCTACCTTACTTTCACTCAGTAAACCAATATTTTAAATTAGGCTGACATGTTTCCAGATAAACTGTTTGAAGAACAGAAACTGTCCAGATGGTGATTAAAGTAAATAGTGGTATCTGACATCAGCACCATTTCAACAATAAAAGCCCTTGTCAAATTTTGTGATATAAATCATAGCAGTTGAGCATGTGTATCTGGTGAAAGTGTATCTGTTACAAGACGCAGCAAAAAAATAAAAATAAAAATAAATAAATAAAAAAAAAACATATATATATATATACACACATATATTTTAATTATAATTCTGCATTCAAATGTATTTTCTCTGTGTGTTGTGTGCATTGTGCTGTGATTATATAGAGCACAATCATCATGTTGTGTATACTTTGTGAGTAAAACTTGAACTAGTCAACATATATATATATATATATATATATATATATTATATATATATATATATATATATATATATATATACATATATATATACACACAAAGGCAGACTAAACAAATGGGTGCTTACTTTGCATTAAAGACTAATGTGCGGCTTCTACTTTCCCTGGCTTTGTTCAGATTTGCAGTTTAACTTTGTGCTAAACCTCTGCGTGATGGAAGAAATTCATATGACCGCTTAAACCTAATTGCACTGTAATATACTGTGTCCTCACTAAATATCAGATCAGCTACTAGAGAACTCTTTTCCTGTGTGTTTGCTGTGAGATATGTTTTAACACAAAGAGATGTGTGTTACACCCAAGATAGAAATGTTGTTTATATATAAGCTCATTTAGACGCCTGCAGGATGTTGTCTGTATATTAAAAAACATATGGAAAATATGTATTTACAGTGCAGTATTTGTTCAGTGGGAATCATTACACAATGAGGAAACAGACGTGTGTTAGGCGTTTGGGTTTACTTTTTTTGTCTAGCTTAGTTTTCCTGTTTTTGGACTTGTTTTCTTGAATTCCTTGCTGTCCTGGCATTATTGCTGCTTGCTCGACTTCCTCTTTTAATTTCATATCCACTTTTCATGTACTTTTTACTGCTTTTCCAGTTGCATTTAGATAGTGTTTTAAGTAGTACCTTGTTAAACCACACCTTCGTTAGCCACATCCTAACCAACAGAAACAACTAGCCCGATAATTCAACTCTTCTAATGACCTCCAATATCATCTGGATGGCTTTTCCAGCAGCTTCAAATATTTTTTGTTCTGCTTTGTAGAACAGCTCATATAGGATAAATAAATATAAAAAATAACCAACCAACCAAGTGTCTGAATGATCTTCCAAGCTTATATATTGTTTGCATTTAAGAGAGTTAGTCTGGTATGAGACCATGAAGTGTGTTATAAACAAATAAAGGAATTTTAAAATCAATAAGAAAACTCTCAATGAACCAGTGTAAAGACCCCAAAGAGGTTTAATGCATCTAAGTCAGAATTTGAGCAGAAAATTTTGATTCAGTCGTAGATGATTTATTGTGCTCTCAGACAGATCAGGTGGAAGAGTGTAATAAAAGTCTGGTCTGTTAGTTATTAGTCTTTCTTTATTGAGATGGTTTTCAAGTGATACAAAAAAAAAAAAAAAAAACTTTCACATGAGTCCTGAAAACAGAATCATAGTCAAAGATCACCACTACTGATCTTGGCTCATTGTTGACATTGAGCCTTTCTTTTCAGCATCAGGTTTTTTTCTCGGCCTTTCAACCACTGATCAATACAGCAGTATTTTTCCTGGTATAACTGTAAGATGTTTGGTGAAATTGACGTCTTGATATCTGAAATACAGTTAAAAGGGAATCCCAGTATCATCAAGAGACAAGAGGCTCATAAACCTGGGTGTCATCAGGAGTCCTGGTGTTGTCATTGTGCTTGGGTAGCATGGTTGAACAAAAAAAAAAAAAAAAAAAGTTTAAGTAAGAAAGCAAGTATTTTCTCCTTAATGTTACAAGTCAGTAATTTCTGTTTGTTCCTGCTCGATTTTTCAGAAATATCCAGATTCTTTTTTTGTTAAATAAATGTTTTATTAAAACACTTACTAAAAGACACAAAAAGAAGGGAAAACTTAGCTCAGAGTTTCACCATAAACCAAGTCAAATGATTCTGTCTTCAAAAAGCTCTATTCACAGCATACTGGCAAAGATTTGTAAAGAAACAACAGTGAGGCGAAGATTTATTTCACTGATGGGTTCCTTTCTCATGTGGCACATTCAGTCCTTAGTTGAGGGAAGAATATACTGAAAAAGCTTCTCTGAACACCAGGCTTCACGACTTTCAGGTAGATGAATTTCATACTACTAACTACTGCTGAAGTCTGTCATTAATGCCATTAACCAGAATAAGCATTGTGGATGGTGGACTTAATTTACTCGAAGCGTTTGATGAAGTTCTCTAATTAAATCATGATTTATTTCAATCCTTTCTGTGTCTGTGTGTACATGTATGTCACTCTTTTCCATTTCCCTCTGCTGCAAACACAACATGACAACTCCAGCATCACCAGCGATCTGCATTGACCAACTGAGCCAGATGGTACATTGGATATGCTGCAGCCAATGGCATTGTTCATTTGACATAATACCCAAACATTGGCATCCTCTCAATCTCCCCTCCTGCCCCCACTTTATGATCAGATCGCACAAGCCCCCTCCTCCATCTCCGTTTGCTGTCTTGTGTGGTGCAAGGAGATCAGCTCTGTTCTGCTCATATTTGTTCAAGATGAGGGTTTTAAACAACTGCCGGAGAGAGGTTTTTAAGAACACGTTTTTAAGAAAGCATCTGCTTTCTTCTTTAGTGTTTATAGGATTGGTGGTTAAGGGACTTGATAAAGCTTCCTGTTATCCTCATCCAGTGTGTGTCGCTTCTCTTATTTATCCTTTTACAAACCACAGTGTTGCATAAAACAGTGCAATAACTATAGTTCAAAGATCATCAGGTAAGCATGTAATAGGACAAGCTATTTCTTATCCAGAATGGGAAATATTTATTTTACCTTGTAGTACGTCCATGGCTTCAAACATATGCCAGGAGGTTTGAACCCTGAATGCTTTCTTTCATTCTGTAGCATCAATGCTCTTTGCAACTTTCAACTCTGTAATCCTCTATCAAATAGCCCAGTAATCCGGGCTGCCTCTTACATGGCATGATGCATGATCGTTTGGGCTGCTACTCGTATTCGCCTTGTTTCACTTTGGTGTATTAACAGCATACAACATTGAAAGGCTATGACCTAAAAATCAAAATCATTCTTTGAACTGATCTGGGAATAAAAAATTAAAAAAAATCAAAATCATATTGGAAAACAAAATTATTATGCATAATTATTTCAAACATTTTTTTTACTTTGTCAATAATACAAAAACAGAGCCACTGAAACCTGCTGAGGTCTGCTGAGGCTGAAGACGAGCTCACTGCCAATCACACATGTCTTGTCAGTTCGAAGCAGTGCAGGGCAGATGGACTTCTGGTTTTTAGCCAACGATTCAATATTGTACAAAGATGAACAAGTTGGTCTTTGGATTAGAGGGGGTAATCTTTAAATTTCATGTTTTATGTAACTTACAAATTTAGTTCATGTTCGGCTCATGTCTATATAAATACCCAGAGTTTAGTTTGGTGTAATGTCATAATTAGTGGTGCGAACGTTGACCCTGGAACTAAAGGAAAAAAAGAGCTTGTATAAGAGTAATATACAGACTTGCTTAACATCTGGTGAGGTTTTACAAAACATAACAAAAGCATATATAATATTGTTATGTAAGGTGTTCTTCCAAGGTTTCACGTTAACTCAGAAGTTATTGACATTTCTGTTCAACTTGACTCAAAATAATGATACTGATATTACATTATCATGGTTTCCTTCCCCTGAGGATGAGTGGCCACATTTATTACCTGCCAAATCTCAATATCTGAATGGTAAATCAAATGAGTTAAAAACTAAAATAACTGTCCAAAGGCCTATCTATACTTGTGATAAATACTCCTGTCAAGAAAGGGGTGTGGAGGACCAAAACGCAGGAGATCTCGGTCAACAGCAATAACAAACGGTGTCTTCTGTTTTCACTAAAAACACTGCCACGGCAGGATAATCCACACGACAAAAGTCAAAGGCAGAAGGCAAAACAGAGAGACGACAGACTAGCAGTGAAGTGAGGACAGGCAGAACAATTTACAGACACACACTGATACTCAAAGAGTAATAAGACACAGCTAGTAACTGTCATGACTGAAAGGAAGGTAAGGCAATAATTCACACAGACGAGGAAAGTGCTTTAAAGAGTAAACAGGAAATGAAGATACAAAACAGCCTCAAAAGAGCACAAGAAAACTAATAGCAAAACTTAAAACAAGGAGAACAGAGATAATCAAACCCATAATCAAAATCCCAGGACCTTGACAACTCCAAATGGATTTCAACCTTAAATTTGCAACCTCCTCACAGCAGCAGGCAGACACAATAACTCTGCTAGTGAATCTCTGGAGGTAAATGCTATTTGGAGATCTGATGCTGCAGTTATTGTTGCAGTGGATGTTGGATCGGTGAGGGGTGAACAGAAGGGCATAATACCAAGAAATCAATGTTTAGATTTTGAAGCTGCTCTGTGTTTCTCGTATTCCAAATGGATCTCTTGATTTCAGTCAAACCCAGTTTGTCGAACCTCTTGTGAACCTCTTGCTGGCTCAGTGACAATAATAAATCTGATTCTGATTCTGATTCTGAGGCCTGTTCTCTACCTGGTTTCAACCATGATGTACATTTGGGGTTTTCCAGCATGTTTCTAATCAATTTTGCACTTTTTCATGACTAATTAGTCATGTAAAGTGGCAGTAGTTGCAGGTTTTACTGGTTACTGTAGTAGCTGCCAACAGTAATTGAAACAATAATTTGCAACTGTACAGTAAAACAATGACCACCAGCTGGTTGAACTCCAGTTAGCATATGGATGACTTATAGCAGGGATGTCAAGATCCAGTCCTGGAGGGCCACTGTCCTGCATTTTTTAGATGTTTCCCTGCTTCAGCAACCTGACAATGACTGGGCCATTAACAGACCAGACCTGGATGACAAGGTGGTGATAATCCATTCATTTGAATCAGGTGTGCTGAAGCAGGGAAACATCTAAGGTATGCAGGACAGCGGCCCTCGAGGACTGGAGTTTGACACCCCTGACTTATAGGGAAATGTTTATTTCTTTTTAATATGGATAATTTACTTAACTCTTGCTGCAAAACTCCAACCCATACTTACCAGATGCTCTATTGTAAGAATGCCATCTTGGAATTTTCCATGTTTTCTGACTTATAGCCTCCAGAGGCCCCAGAGCAGCCCAGATACTACAGGCAGGTTAACAGACGAAAGTTTGAAACTTTCTTTGTTACAAAAAATAAATGTTATTTTTTTACAGAAGAATAGTCTCTGTGAAAAAAGTCTGTTTTTCTGATGTTTTTGGATAAATCTTACTCCTGCATTAGTATATATCTTAGGTTTAAATTCCTTTGATGAATAAAACTGAGCCAAACATCTTTCAGATTTGGCACGCGTTTGCTGTGGCATCATTGGTAAGTGTTGCAATAACAAATCTTTATCCAGAGTCGCATTATTTTTCATCGAGCTCACTAAATTGATGATGAGAGAGTACGACCATGAAAGTCTTTTCCAGCACATTGCAACGATATTTGATGGGATTAAAGTCTGGACTCTGTGGGGAGCCAATCCAGGTGCAAAACCAAGAGCCAACAATGCCACCTAGAGATACATTACACAATGATCAGACACTTTAGGATTAGACTGGCACATTTCTATTATATCCCTTCTTTCACAAGCCCTGCGCAGCCAGTGGGTGGATTTGGAAATTAGGCCTCGGTGAACAAGGAATATGTTGGTTAATTCAGTGTTCATTTGTTTATGCTGTGAGATGTTCTGCCTACAGTGATCCCTTATTTTTCACGGTTAATAGGGACCGGCGTGTCCCCTGTGCAAAAATCAAAATCAGCGAACTGGAGCCCCCCCCCCCCAGCCTAAATAATGTGTTTAAAATATGTTTAAAAACCGCAAAAAAGTAGCGAGGCACTGCAGTGACACAAGACAAAGGCTCAACTGTGGTCTTTCTGTTACCTTCACAGCCTCTGGTCTCTGAACCATAGTAAAGAAACCGCTCTTTCATCTAACCTCGTTTTCATTCTGCCGGCCCATGACACACACACTACATTACCCATAAGGCCACACCATTACCCATAAGGCCACCTTCTTAAAGGGGCCAGGCTGGCTCACAACATTTCTTTGCTGCGAGAGAACGCGCACAACATCCTGTGATGTTTTCCGCATTTTTTTCTTGATTTTTTTTTATATTATCTATTTCTGAAAAAAAAATCAGCAAATAATTAAAAGCACGGAACTTAAACGAATTGGCGAGGGATCAATGTTTTTACAATTTTACAATTAAGACCAAAGTACTGTTTAAAACACTTGCTTGACAATGTATTGAAAAGTAATGAACTGGATATGATAAAAATGGTTATTTGTTGCATTTAAATAAAAAAAAAACATGCAGCCTGTCATCTATAGCATTTCAGAGCAGCAGAGGACTTCTAGTTACCATACCGTCTTTGTGTTTCACCTGAGCACAGCGATTGAAGCAGCATCTGCTCCGTCTCCAGAAAGGGGCCGTAGAGTAAATTTGCAGGCTTGATAAAGAGTCTATGAACTTAAACCTAAAGACAACAAGTCATCTCTTTGTGTTTCATTGCCTTCCAGGCAATAAACTAATGATGTGGACGCAGAAGGGATGAGTCCTGGACAGTCATCTATTTTGACTGTAAGTTTTGTTTCCAGCCTGTTATCCCTGGAGGGACTTTGTGGTATTGTTACTTGGACTTCAGTTAAACAATACAAATAAACCTTTGACCACTGCAGGAAATACTTTTTTTTTTTTTTAAAGAATAGTACAATTAAATCAGTTGTTTTGACAGCATAAAGGTAAAAAAAAACAAAAAAAACTCCACATACACCCAGTAAAACAGACACATAGTAAATAGGTCAAATGTGGTATAAAGTGATAAGCTACAGTGTTTTACACCTACACAAAAAGATTTAGACTTACTGATGTGACCACTTTAGTTCTCTTAACCCAGGCAATTCCCTTTAGTTAGTTCATGAGTCATGAGGTCTCTTGTAAGAAGCTTTATTGTATCCGAGACAGACAGTCTTGCTTGTTGACATTTCAGTGATGTAATTCCTAGTAAGGGATCTGGGTTGAAGAAGTCACTCATGAGGGATCGCATTATTTAGAAGGTGGTTTACCGCTTTTACACGATGCCAAAAAAATGTTATTTACCAAACAAACAATGAACTGTTGTGAATTCAACATGTTGTTTGAGTCATCGTACATATGGCAAGAATTTATTCTGTTTGTGTGCGTGAGAAAATCATATTCTTGATATACAAGGAATTAAGCTGTTTGTTGCTTAACTTTGTATTTTAAACATTCATGCTCACTGACACACAGGCACACAGGCACGCATGCACCCACGCACGCACACAAACATGCACGCAAAAAGTACTGGTAAAGACTGAGTTCACTTTTGACCTTTTCACATCAATCCTATGTCACAAGACATATTTAGTGGCTGCTCTGCCAGCTTTTGTTAAATAAAAAAAATCAAACAAAATCTGTACAGATGTTGGAAAGCTGGATGTTCTAAAAATTCCAGTTACGCAGTCTCTAAATGGATGAGAAGTGCCAAATTGAAAGGAAGTATATATGTAATATGAATCTTTCTATTATCCTGACAGCTGGGCTGACAGCCACTAAGTGGACCATGGGTTGACATTGTTTTGTCAGCTGCGAGGCCGACGTGTTAATGTGCCACCATCCTCTTCTGCTCCAGTTTCATCTTGAGCTCTGAAACCAGAGCTTTGTTTACAGTGTTCCGTCTTTCTGTCACCAGCTTCTTTCTGGGTTTGGGTGCCACTGTTGCAGAGACTGTCGGTACACCCCACTGCCGCTCCCCTGGGATGTAAAGGGGTGGTGGAGGGGGCAGAGAAGGCGCACAAGGTGGTGGGGGTGGGGGCCAGTGTCTCACAACGTTGCTGACGTTGTTATTGTAGTTGATGTTCTCCGCCGTTACCTCCAGCTCCTGCTGCTCCTCTTCAACTCTGAAAGTCTCTTTATGAGTGTCCGTTGACTTGAAGTGGTTTTTGAAGTTCCATGCATGCTGTTTCTGTGGCCTTCTTCGTACACGGCGGTTAGGGAGGATCCGATTGGACTTTTTGTTCCGCAAGAATGTGGCAGTGGAGATGATGACTGTGAGAGTGACCATGAGACTAATGACACCAGCAAGCAAACCTATGATTTGCAATGGCTTGTTTCTATTCTGCATTAAAAATGATCCCAAAGGCCCCCCTTTGGGTTGGGTCTGTAAAAGAGCACAAGGAGAATTCACATCCATGGGGCTGAAGTCACACAAGTATTGATACTTAGCTAGGTATTGTCCGGTGCAATTTCTGCAGTATCATATAGATTTGCTTTTTGGTGAAGGATATGATGGGAAATTCAAAATGCTAAACTTTTTACTGCCATTATAATGTTGTTTAAAAAAAATATATACAGGATTTCTCCCCCTAAAAATAATGATTCTCCTCTATTGTCTGTGCTACTTTTTAAAAAAATATTTTATAAAGACAAGATCAGAGAGGCTTATGGAGGAACCCATAGCTGAGACCATTCAGCATCTGACAATGAAAAAAAGTGTCCAGTTTAGTTGGGGTGCCACACTTCAAATATTATATCAGGGAAACAAAACAGAAATTTTTGAGAGGATATTGTGCTCCTGTACTCTTTTACAGACACAGTCTTGTTCCACAACAAAATCCTCTAAAAATGAATAGGTGCAAATTCTTGGCAGAACAGAGTGAAAGCAACAGTGCTGCTGTGCTGATGATCTCAAGGCAAGCTTCATCATGGCACAGGCCTCTTTATTATCTTTCTGATCTTGCCATGAGGTTGTACACGGGTCTTTTTCACAGACTTCCAGTACATAACAGTGGAAATGAAGATTGTCAGTGAAATGGCGAGGGTGACAAGGGTCAAACAAATCCCAAACACTGCCCCTGGACGTTTCCTTAGGCCCAGGAAGTATGAGATTAATCTGGATTTGATCTGAAAACATGACAATTGCATGTGTGAGATCTTTATGACTGTACATTTTTAAAAGGTATTTCAAGTAAATTTATGAGAAATACTAATATTCTGAGTCGTGATGACACAAGAATACTACACGTTCATACATGAATGTTTGTGTAGAGTACTAACAGTAGTTAGTGCCGTATAATACTAAATATTAATTTTGATTTTTTTTTCTCCAAACATGACCACATTAAAAATTTCTGTCTTTTGTATTTAGCTTTTCAGTGCTGTAAAAATATTTGGATTTGTGTTATACTTGTCATAGTCTTAAGCCTTGTCTGCACAGACGTGGGTGTTTGTGTGTGAATGGGGTGTTTCTAGTGTTAGCTGTTAGCCCTTTGCTCTGACATTAGGATATGCAGCCATCTCCTCTTTGCTGAGGTGGCAAAGGGAGAAGTTGAACTTGTGGACAGGACTTTTAGATGTTTCCACCAACAATACCGAATATTTACTGTTTTGGGGAGCAGAGGTGTCAGAATGAGTTTCACATGTCACAGTTAGCTAATCCAACACAGAACCAGCACATCCTGTCCACAACTGATGATGACTGCAGCTGGTTCTTAGTTACATTAAGAAGCTCTTATAGTAACTGTGACAGCGCATATGATGACTCTGTTTGTCAACATATTTGAACAGTAACTAAACATTTAAGTGCAAATATGTCAAAAGTCCTGTTAACAATCCCTGTTACCCCATCTTGCCATTTCTAGTGTCTCCTGTTGCCATGCCAACAAAGGGAAGATCTGCATATATCGTGACCTTAAATGAAGGAGATAGTGGGTCTAGATTAAACATGGCAACCCGGTCACCACCACAACACTCTAAACAGCTTTAAAATATCCAGGTCAGAGTTTTTAAAAATACCTCTTTTCAGTGTCCATAAACTGAGTTTGCATGTGGGTGAAAGACACTAAAATAAAACTAGCAGAAAAAGCTCACGTCTGCGTGTACAAAGCCCAAGACTCATATACTCCTTTGACTAAAGTGATATGTAATATATCAAGTAAAAATATTCAATTTTGTTTTCCAAGATACAGTATGTAGTCAGAGTGCAGCCATTTTTATGCACCTAATTTTTCTTTTTAAGCATAAACCTTCACTAAATAAAAGTGATAAAATGTTTTATTTTGTCATAATCAAGAGGCACTGACATTTATTAAGCTGCTATTATGCTACAGATTTACGTAGCTGTGACTTACAGCTTCAGTGATGTCGATCCTGACGACGGCGGTGGTGCTGAAGGAAGGCTGACCTCGGTCCCGGGCCTGGACCACCAGGGACCAGGTGCAGTCGCTTTTCTTGGTGATGTTCTGAATGATGGCCATTGACTTGATATAGGACTTGAGCTTGATCTCTCCGGTGTCAGAGTTAATGTCAAAGATGTTGTTGTCTGGCTCAGCTTTCATGATGGCGTACTCGATAACATTGTTGGGTACTTCTGCATCATCGTCTACAGCCTGCCAGAGAAATTTCATTAAAAAAAAAAAAAAGTCATACTGACACAGACAAAATGCAGATTAAATGGGTTTCTTTTTTTTTTTTTCAGGTTTAAAACCCCAGAAGAGAGTGTACCTCTATTTTCACTGGTGCTCCAATCACCATTGTCTTCTCAAGGAAGTTATCGTTGAAGGCAGGTGGATGGTCATTTAGATCCAACACAGTCACAAAGACTTCAGCCAGGCTGTACTTTCCCTCTATGTCCTCTGCCTTCACATAGAAGTTGTACTTAGACCTCACCTCAGCATCCAGACTTGCCCACGCTTGGGTGTAGATGATCCCAGACGCAGGCTGGATGAGAAACCTGGAAATGACATTGCAGGTTTACCCCAGTAGTTGCACTTCAGAGACATGTTTGTTACAATCCTGTCTCAAAAATGGCAGGGACACTCAAAGAAAAAATAAATTCAACCTAACTTAAATCCTTAGTTTTTACTAAAAATTGTGCAAAGAAAAGATACCAGGTGTTAAATTTTGAATTGGATTTCAGCGACACGTTTCAAAAGACACAAAAAATTTTGTGATGTCAGAGAAAAGGAGCCTGGTTAAACATATCTCAACTCTTTAGGTCAAATAAAATTAGGTCAGTGACACGATTCACAACAAAAAGAGCTCCCCAGTTTCAGGATATCATAATCTACAGCACATATCAATAAAGTCAGATGTTTCCTGTCCTG
The DNA here is from genome assembly GCA_018398805.1 of Hirundichthys speculiger. NCBI lineage: Eukaryota > Metazoa > Chordata > Actinopteri > Beloniformes > Exocoetidae > Hirundichthys > Hirundichthys speculiger. The sequence continues at coordinate 5,422,282 of JAGFBZ010000344.1, read as the reverse complement.
TCTGGCCAGTTTTACAGTATTCTTGTATTCTGGTCGATCAACTCGTCTCCTTGGTTCTAAACTGTGTTTGGAAACTGTGGTACATAGACGCTTAAAAGAAAAAAGAAATATAACATTTCTTTGCTTTAATATTTAATACATTTTCCTATCTTCATGATGACATCACGATACCTTTGTGCTAATTTCAGTTAAAATTTAAAACTACAAATCTAAACAATTTGGATATCATATAATTCTTTTACATTTAATTCATTATACCACCGTCCCACCAAACTGATCACAATAAATGAACATTTTTCTAAAGCAAGATTGTATATTGATGTTTATTGTGTTATTTTATGCTTTTCATGTACTCTATTTTCTGATGTGAGGTTTCTGTAGAAGCCCACCTTTACAGAACAATGTTTTTAATCATTTTATTATCTCTAGTCTTATTCTTTACTTCTTTATTATTATTTTTTTTTAGTTACTCATGGCTCGGAAATTCAAACTTTACTGTCATATTAACAGAGCAAATATACAAAATATTACTCCTAAACCGCATAGTATTTTGTTATGCATCAAATGCATGGCTTGCTTTAAATTAACAGGATAACTGTAATTCATTGAAATGATACTCGTTGTACAACAAATACAGTTTTTAGGATATACTAGCAATTCTAATTTGATTCTCAAATAAGTGTAAAAACTAAAATGTGTTTCCAAAACTGTACCTACAGTATGTCTTTCAAGAAGTAGGCGAGTTAGATGGTTTGACTCATTGCCTTGATTAGTCACCCTACACTGACTTTGCTGCAGTGCAAGGTACCCAAAAGGAAAGAGCAGTCTATTTTCTCTTCCAATCCCATTAGAGGATTAAAACGACAGAGGGTGAGCCGACAAGGATCAGGACTATGTAGTCCCGTGTACAACGCATTTAAATATTTCACAACATTCTGTAAAAAAAAAAAAAAAATGTATGAAATGAGACATGCCAAATTGTAGGGTCTTATTTTAACACAACATTTTAGATAATAATCTGAGGAAACACAGCCTCAAAATGGTTTTGATTAAACAAGTATGCACTAAGCTTAAATGCTCCAAATCTCTCTCCACTGCTTATGTTGGAAAGCCTTTCTCTCCGTGCCATGTGACATCAAATATCTGCCTAAACTCATTACTGCAGAGCTCAAAATCTGTACCAAATACTCTAATAATGTTTCCCACCTACATTTGATTAAATAAAGCAAGGAGGTTACCAAGAATATCCCTTTCAGAGAATATGGACATGATTTACATTGTCCCTGAGCATAAAGGGTTCATTTTCTTTCAAGGTCTGACAATAATTAAAAAAAGAAGAAATCCAGTAAATGTCAGTTAATATATAAATATGTTTTGCAGGTGATCTATGGGACCATGTATGCAGTCATTTATTGATGAGCTTGGAATCATTGACCTATGTCAAGAGCCAATTTCAGCCAAGCTTTAGATGGTAGACAGATGGCTTCACATTTGACTCAGGAATAATTTGATATACAGAGAAGTTCATGGTCATTTCAGTGCAACCACGATCCTGTGTGAGCAAAACAAATCCAAATCATCAATCCTCTACAACCATGCATAACAGTCTGTCCTGTATGAGGTGTATATGCTATGCTATGCTATGCTATGATATGATATGATATGATATGATATGATATGATATGATATGATATGATATGATATGCTATGCTATGATATGCTATGCTATGCTATGATATGCTATGATATGCTATGCTATGCTATGATATGATATGATATGATATGATCTTGCTGGTCTTGCTGTCTGAAGGACATTCTTCCAGAGGTTCTGCAGTTTAAATTTGTAAATCTAAGACAGGCTGCTATGATCTTTACGACTCTTTCCTGGAAGCTGTCCAAAACAAGACATACCTGTGCATTCTTTTTCTAATTCTGACATCAAGAACTTTAATATTTCACATGCTCATTTAGAGGCTGTGAGTTTTTTTTTTTTTTGCAATCTCTTGCTGTGCATTGAATAGTATGACCTTTGGTTGAACCTGCTGGGATTTCCTCTCCTGGGAAGACTGAAAAATCTCTGGAATGTTTTCCACTTGTGAGAAGCTTTTCTCATTGTAGAGTGAGACTCCAAATCAGACTCCAGCAAACAAGTTGTTTGGAAATGGCCTTATAAGCCTTCCCAGATTGAGAGGTAGCATCGGCTGCTTCTCTAAGATTATTGCTGATGTCTTTTTTTTTCAAACGACTGTCTGCATTAATGGTTAGTGCCATAATGCAAAATCTTTTTTTTTTCAAGTCAGATGTGCATTTATCCAATTTGATCTTGCAGCAGATGTTGGTTTTCTTGTGTGTATGTGAGTAAGAGTTAATGCGTCCTTCACCAACCTCTTTGGCAGTCATAGTTTATTGACTTCCTGAAACGCTAATTCTGTTGGAGAGGGCTAGAAGCACCAACAGGGGAGAACGAAAGGACAAGACAGACAATGACACAATACAGGCAGTGATGGATGTGGTGTGTGTAGCATGAAGATGTATGTGATGTTTGTGTGGTGTGCTGTGATGTATATAAATCAATGTGTGGAGGTTTGTGCTGTAATGTTCCATGTGACCCCCCCCCTGTCCACACCAAAACTAAAGCGGCTCAGCAGCCGGGGATAGAGTGATGATGCTGACATCCAGCAATAGCTCAGCATCAACCAAATACTACAACCAGCACTGGCTGGATTATAGCCGGTGCTGCTGTATTGGACCAGTGTCATACAGCTACAGGAACCAGCCACCAGCCAATACACCAAGACTAGGAACCCACCACAAACTAAAGCTGACAGAAAGCGAATTGATCCAGAACTCAGGGATGCCACCGACCAGAACAACGGTCATTGGCAAACATCCTGTTCACACTTATCTGAATGCTCTACACCAGGAAACTATGAAAAAGTTGTGTGCTCAGTTTTTGCATAATACACTACTCAAAAAAATTAAAGGATCAAGTCAATTAAACTTCTGGGATATTGATTTGGTCAGGTAAGTAGCAGAGGGGGTTGTTAATCAGTTTCAGCTGCTTTGGTGTTAATGAAATTAACAACAGGTGCACTAGAGGGGCAACAACGAGACGACCATCAAAACAGGAATGGTTTTACAGGTGGAGGCCATGGACATTTCTTCCCCTCCTCATCTTTTCTGACTCTTTTTTACCAGTTTTGCATTTGGCTAGGGTCACTGTCACTACTGTTAGCATGAGGCGATACCTGGACCCTACAGAGGTTGCACAGGCAGTCCAACTCCTCCAGGATGGCACATCAATACGTGCCATTGCCAGAAGGTTTGCTGTGTCTCCCAGCACAATCTCAAGAGCATGGAGGAGATTCCAGGAGACAGGCAGTTACTCCAGGAGAGCTGGACAGGGCCGTAGAAGGTCTACAACCCATCAGCAGGACCGGTATCTGCTCCTTTGTGCAAGGAGAAGCAGGAGGAGCACTGCCAGAGCCCTACAAAATGACCTCCAGCAGGCCACTGGTGTGAATGTCTCTGACCAAACAATCAGAAACAGACTTCATGAGGGTGGCCTGAGGGCCCGACGTCCTCTAGTGGGCCCTGTGCTCACTGCCCGGCACCGTGGAGCTCGATTGGCATTTGCCACAGAACACCGGAATTGGCAAGTCCACCACTGGCGCCCTGTGCTTTGGTCTGGAGAAGCCGTGGAGAACGTTATGCTGCCTGTAACATCGTTCAGCATGACCGGTTTGGTGGTGGGTCAGTGATGGTCTGGGGAGGCATATCCATGGAGGGACGCACAGACCTATACAGGCTAGACAACAGCACCCTGACTGCCATTAGGTATCAGGATGAAATCCTTGCACCCATTGTCAGACCCTATGCTGGTTGCAGTGGGTCCTGGGTTCCTCCTGGTGCACGACAATGCCCGGCCTCATGTGGCGAGAGTATGCAGGCAGTTCCTGGAGGATGAAGGAATTAAAACCATTGATTGGCCCCCACACTCGCCTGACCTAAATCTAATAGAACTCCTCTGGAACTATGTTTCGATCCATCCGACGCCACCAGGTTGCACCTCAGACTGTTCAGGAGCTCAGTGATGCCCTGGTCCAGATCTGGGAGGAGATACCCCAGGACGCCATCCGTCGTCTCATTAGGAGGCATGCCCCGACGTTGTCAGGCATGCATACACGCACGTGGGGGGCCATACAAATTACTGAATACCATTTTGAGTTGCTGCAATGACATTTCAGCAAAATGGACTAGCCTGCTGCATCATTTTTTCACTGTAATTTTTGGGGTGTCTTTGAAATCAGCCCTCTGTAGGTTGATAATTTTCATTTCCATCAAATGATGTGGCATCCTTTTGTTCCTAACACATCACCCAGTCCATATCAGTATAAATAAACAGCATGATTTTTTTCCCATTGAGATCTGATGTGTTTCTCAAAGTGTTCCTTTAACTTTTTTGAGCAGTGTACATCTGCTTTTTGGCATACTTTTTAATTAAATAAGCAATGATTCACTGTAATATGTCCTGCTTTGTTGTTCATCTTCAGGTTTTATTCATGTTTTGAGACAGGCCAGATGATGATTTCAGTATGTCTTAAAAGTGAAAGAGAGTCTACTTTTTCACATGACTCTGACAGAGACACAAGCTCTGGGTAAACTGTGTTCAAGACAGAACAGAGGGCCTTCGGATTTTTTTTCTTGGAGGTTGGACTTCTAAAAAAAAAAAAAAAATCTAATAAAGATCAAGTTGAGGGGAAAATATACAGTAAATCCTCTGGGCTACAGCGCTTTGAGTCAATGAAGAAAACCAAGTTCAAAAATGAAAAAACAAGTTGGATGTTGTATTTTTGTGCAGATCTCAGGCAGATGAGCTTTTACTTTATATGGTCTTCATGTGCAGCAGTACAGGTGTCTGCAATTGAAATACATACTCAAGATCAGACCAGGTTTATCTGACATTTAGTTTTTTTTTCTCTCTATTTTTCCTGCAGCTGAACAGGAGCCAGGGTATCAACCTTCCAGATTGTTATGTAAGATGTGAAATTTCTTTTTTCCCCCACTTTCATTTATTGGAATGTGGCAGGCTGCTTTCCTCCCCAAATCCTGATAACCCTGCTCTTTTTCTACACAAACAGAAGCATGTATACATATCTGTGGCAACAGTCCTGTGGCTGTTATGTTACTATAAAATCTCTAAATTATCTGGTGTAAAATGAACAATTTTTTTTTGCCTCACCCTGGCAAAGCTTAGCTGTACACTCATACTCACAAGTCAGATCCTGATCCGTAGATAGAATACTTCACTTCACCCCAATGTCCCGAGTCTGGGTCTGTTGCCTGCAGACAAACAACAATGACATAACAGAGAAAATAAATACATCATATGTCATGGCATATGTCTTAAACCAGAAAGTAAGTCAGTTTAGAGACATGTCATAATATGGAGTTCTCTTTTAAAGGTGTTATTACTGTACATGTCTTATTAATCCATTTCAGTTGTACTTGTTAGATTATTTCTTTGCTAAAACAAACTGAAAATGTAGCTTTGAGGTGTCACTAAGCTGAATGGCGCAGTGCTTCTCTGGTACATGACATTAAAAAGGCGAGTTTTTATGTAGGAATATTATCCCCGGCTTCAGCTAATCTGTTGCTCTGCAGCTGCTGGGATGCTGTTCACCGTTTCCACATGTCCAAGGTCACCTGTTCAGCGTTCTTTTATCTGAATGAAATTGCCTGGGATCAAGGCAGAGCCTCTGTGGTGTTCACACCAGGGCCAGACTTATTAGTGAGACTCCCTGCCTCTGCAGAGCTGCTATGAACTGACAAGGGCAGAGAAGGAGATAGAGCAAACATCAATCAATTCAGTATAGCCTTAAAAGTGTTCATTTTATCTCAGGACATATTTTTGTGCTGAAGCCACATGTGCTACTAAGCGTTAGAGGGGCTGGAAAAAGGCAGGGAATTTGCTGTTACACAACAAAATGAAAGCGATAGCCATCTGGCAGCTTACCTCGCCTAGCTTTTATCTACATGATTTCACATATTATCCCAACCCCCACAGCCCAAAGAGTCTACATTTAGGGAATTAATGGCTCTTTTTGAGCATTTTGTTAAAATCAGCATTCTGCTTTAGCCCTGAGTGACGTACATCGACGATGGCATGTATTTTTAGATGGGATGAAGACTCACTCACCGTGACCGACACCACATTGGAGCCACCGGGTGAGTTTTCTGGAATTCTGGCGATGTAATAATCCGAGGAGAATTTTGGAGCATTGTCATTGGTGTCCAGGAGATGAATGACAATGACTGCTGTGGCACTGAATCTCTCTGGGGTATCAATCTCAACTGCAAGTAGCTGAGTATGAGGGATAGATAAATTAAAAAGAGCAATACACAACAGATGCAGGTGATATAATTTGAAGTTTGCAAGAAATGTGTGCATCTGCAATTTTACTTCCATTTAAGTCTACTTTGTTGTAAAGTGTTAACCTTGAATGTTAGAAAACGGTGCTTCTCATAGTCCATAGCAGCTGAGTCCTCCACTAATATTGTGACTTGGGCCTCATTGAGAACAGTCTGAGGGACAACTCGCAGCATTCTTCCAGGTCCAATCAGTCTCAAATTGAATTTAGCATTTGCACCCTGAAGGAACATGCATACAGTACAAATCATGTCATTCAAAAGTCAACTGACTTACATTATGCACAAACCGGTTTATAGTAATTTCCATTTGTTGCAAAGTAAAGTAGAAATAAATAAATAAATGAACAAAGCAAAGACATTACTGCTGTATAATCCGTGTGGTCTCGACTCTATTCAGTCAATGTAAAAGCTTTGTGCCCTTAATTGCTACAGTAATGTAAGATAAATCATTTGGATTTCTGTAAAAGTAATAATATTCTGAGTGAAAAATAATGTTAGTGGACAAAATGAATCCGCCTGATGCTGCGACAGCATTATCAGGGAAAATCTTTGGGAGAGCCACATCCATTTGGATGCAGCTCTCAAACACAAAGGCACTTGTATAAGCTGACAAATGGCATGGCGTGCACCTTTCCTTTTGTGCTGGCTGGCTTTCAGTTTTATGCAGTTCTGAAAGGATTGTCTGTTATAATGGAAGGCTTAAAGCCATTTCATAGACATCAAGGCAGACACTATCCTGAACAAATGTTACTTTGATTATTGTTTCTTAAATCTATTTTTGATTGGATAACAATGCAATTTAGTGAGAAAATTAGTGTTTTGACATAATGAAGGTGCTCCTGCAGCTTTCAAAGATAATAATGTTTTTCATACTGCAGTAAAATATCAGCATGCACCAGTTTTCTAGCAGGTAAACATGGATACTGGTCCCACCTGGTCTGAGTCATTAACTGTGATTTTCAGCCCTCGTAGTATTTCTCCCTCTGGTGGATGCTCATACATGGTCAACTCAAACATGTTCTGTGGGCCATTCACTCCAAAAAAAGTGGGTGGATTATTATTCAGATCCACCACACGGATCACCACCGTGGTCAGCCCATAATCCAGGAGTTTACCTTCAGGACTTACTTCTGATGCCTGCATAGGGAGTAAAAGTTTCATTATTTTTAAAAGTTTAGTTCATTTTTGTTTGCTGGACAAGTGATTCATTTTTTTCTCCCAAGAGATTCATTACTACAGAAAATGAAATAAAATAATGACCTTGATATGTATTTACAAGTTATGTCAAAGTAGCTATTGCAAAAATCAGACTTACTCTGACTTGAATGTTGTAGATTTCTCTCTTCAGATAAATGGGAGATGTCAACAAGGATATACAACCACTGGTTTTATTGATGCCAAAAACACCATCATCACCTACAGTGACACAGACAAAAGACAGATGAAAACTTGGACATTTCAGTTCCTTCCCATTTGGTTCAAAATGATGTTACTTTTCTTTGACTCAAGGTCATACCCTCATCAAATGAGTAGTGGATTGGATTTTGGTTCCCGACGTCACCATCTTCAGCCTTAACAGTGAATATTTCAGATCCCTGCAGTAAAAAAAAACAACAAAAAACATCCACATGACTTTTACAGGTACTATAAACAAGCAATAAAAACATACTGAAAACTGTGTTTAAGACACAAAGTGTCATTTGGAGGGCTGGGTTACTTGATTAGAGTTAGCACAATTTAGAAGATGAAGTATTCTACATAATTTCAACTACATATTTGGCTGCACCCTATTGTTGGAAAAAATACATAGATAAAACAGGAGAAGTAAGTTAGGTTTACATCATAATTTACCCTCCACTTGGTCGTCAAAGGTGGAACAAAATGTCATATTTCTATTTGCTTGAAAATGACTCTAATGTTCTGCTGCTGTGATTTTCTGATATGATGTTAAAGCCCTGAAGAAGACAGGCTGGACATTACTTTATGATACCAGCAACTGAAGCCATTAGAAGTGAGATGATAGTACCACAACTCAGTCATTAGAAAGTTTAATTTTTTTTTCCTTTTGGGGGGGAGAAGGGGGGAGGGGGTATAGTTAAATCATAGTAACTTGGAGATGTTTTCATACTCACTGGCACAGAGACTTCATAAACGTAACCAAAGTAGGGTGTCCCAGTGAAAGATGGCGGCGTGTCTTGTGCATCGATCACATTGATTGTCATGGTGGCGGAGGATGACAGAAACTGCTCCTTGCCTTTAAAGTTGCCACCACCATCCTGAAACAGATTCACCAAAATCTTTGAACACAATTTTTCTAATTTGGCTTAACATTTTTCCCCCTTTTTTTAAAAAAATTGTGTTTTATTACGTAAACGAAACTAAACTAATACATGTTGAACTTCAAACCTTTTGAGGTAAAAAATGAATAAATAAATAAATGAAAATGATAATAATAATTCTTTCCTTTTTCACAGCTGTCAGTCCTCTGCCCTCTGCTGGCACATTACAGTTTCCTGCTGCAACTAAAGCTGGAATGTTGGTCATAAACCATGTACTAATTTAAGATTTACCCCAAAAAAAACTCTACCAACAGTGAAAAAAAAAACAAAAAAACAAACTTGACAAAGTATAGCTATGATGAACATGAAAGTACGCATATGCAGAGCAGCAACAGTTAAGGGGTCGTGATACATCTGTACCTTTGCAACGACAGTGACGAAGTGTGTCTTCGTTTTCTCATAATCCAGCATTTCTCCTGATTTGATACGAAGCACACCACTATGCCTGTCAATGGTAAACAAACCTGACTGAGGCGTCTGTAAAAGAGAACAGAGCAAAAAAATCATGATTTTAAAACCACTCTGAAAGGGACAAATAAGGTCAAACCATGCCTGTTCCCAGATGTGACATATGAAATGTGATCTGATGGCTGGTTAAAAGCAAACAGCAACCATTTAATCTCTAAAAAATCTCTTTATGTATGTGGATGTATAAAAAAAACCCATCAAGGACAAAGGAGGCAAAATCTTCTGTGTTTTCATATGAACTGCTCCACTTATCACAGTCTGTACGTCTGTCCAGGCCAGCTGTTCTATGGTCCTATTTGTCCAAAGTGCAAACGAGCATACCCTGCCAACCACTGCCTAAGCAGCCCACTATAAGCCTTCAATACCTGACACAAATGTAATTGTGACTTAATCCCTTACCTCATAACTAAACCAGAACAGTCAGGGAAATGAACTAGTGCACATGCACACCACACAACATAAGTGATACGACTCATATCTATTACATCTATATTAGAAATGTTACTAATGCATATATATATATATCACTTGTGCAGGGCTGCCAGCTTTTGAAGTGAGTGTGGAATGAGAAGGGAGTTGGGTTAACAGTTGGGTTCAACAGACTGGTTTAGGGTGTCATAAAAACCAAAGATGCCTCAAAAAGAGTTAAAACATAGGTTTATTAATAAAGAAAATAACTTTTGAGCAATAAGAATTTTATTGAAATAATTTCTTAAGTGGTTGTAGGTTTCAGGATTTGAGAGCATGGTCAAATTTGGTCAGTTTAGACAAAAGACTATAACCTTACCATTTATCAATTCAATTCAATTCAGTTGAATTGGGGTATTCCAATGGCATCCACTGGGTGGCAGCACCATTGAAAGTGATTGTTACCGCTGCATTTGGAGCTTTTGCATGACATGTAAACTTCCAGTTTTGAAGTGAACTCCCACTGATTTTGAAGGCGCTGATTTTCGCATGAGGGTAAGAACAAAAAATACTGATGCACTAAACCTCACAAGAAATTCCAGGCTTTGTTCTTTTCAATTTGGGAAGGAACAGATCAACACTGAGTGGGATGAGTGATGATTCTGTCTGTCTTGACTGGAATAACTGGAGGAAATCATGGCAGAAATCATTGCCTCTATTCAATTCAACTTTATCTGTATAGCATCGATTACAATATAAATTGTCCGTAGGTGCTTTTCAGAGACCCTCCAAGCAAAAGTTAATGGTAAGAAGCAGTGGCAAGTAAATACTCCCCTACTGGGAGAAAACCTTTTAAACCATGCAGTAGCAAGGAAAACCATGACCATGCATTTATATGAATGAAATTAAAGCTGAGAAAATCATGATTCACTCACACGCCTGCCCACCTGTGTGGCTCATATGGAAGACCTATTGTATAGACCACAACGTCAGGGGCACAAAGCTCCAATAACAGATGCAGGACAGTGAACAAATGAACTTTAAAACTGATGGTCTTCAATTCCTACTGATTAGTCAAAAAAAAAAAAAAAAACCTTGCTGTTGCTTCTTTTTCCGTGTCTCCCAGGATCCTCTTTTTGTGCCACAGCATCATTTCAGTCAGTTAGCTCATGCAATGAAGACTTCATGTGCTTCAAGATTTAAAAAAAAAAAAAAACTTGACTTTTTGTTGTTGAGGCTCCAATCTTATCAATCCCCACTTCAGCATATGTAGAGATATTGGGGGTTATGAACATAACTCAACCTCAAGTCCATAGGATCTGAACCTAGAGATGGAAGCTTGGGGAGAGGTGGGATTTTAAGAGTGACAGGAAGCTTGGTGGGTGAGAGACATCAGAAGTCATGTGAGAGACAAACAATGGACCCAGATGGCATTATTGGAATAAACCATGCAGATGGATTAAACCAAATATAAAACGCTGGTCAACACTGACTGCCTGAACTATCTCCCAGAGATCTGCCTCATTTGTAAATGTTTCTTTTTCACTGTGTGTAGTTATTAGCTGGTGAATTGTATGAATCTCATCCTAAATGCACAAGACCTGCCAGTATATCATTCAAGTAACATTATTACATCCAGTTTCAGCAAACATTTTGTATCTAGAAATACAACTTAATGTAGAAATCCTACCTGGAGAAAGTAGGTGACTGAGCCTCCTGAACCAGCGTCTCTATCCACAGCTTCCACTTTGTAGATGCTACTTCCAGATTCAGTTGTCTAAAAAGTGCAAACAGGAAATGTGTCAGCAAAACATACTCAAAGAACAATTTTAGGTTCTTCAATGTGAAACTATAGCCTTTCACACTGTGAACCAATGTAGCTTGTCTTCCATGTCTGCTGGGAGATGGGCTTGCATCTTTTTATTTTATGTTGAAAGATAGTTTTATTTAAAACCTGGAGATTTATAATGCTTTTACCTTCTGGCTTTACTTACTTCCACTACATTGATGATTGCAGGCATGTTTTGAAATTCAGGCTTTTCATCATTGGCATCCAACACAAAAATTGTGACTCTTTCTGTAACCTAAAAAAAAAGAAGAAGAAAATCACATGACATATTGCGCTTGAAACAGGACCTTTGAGCGATGGTATGACAACAAATACACTAATCACTTGAAAAATCAAATCCACTCAATAGTGAAACGACTAACACTGAGTATCTTGTTAATATGTAATCTTCTGCTGGGAAACCATTGACTTTAAGGTTGATACAGACCAAACACACAGCCTCCTGGTGGCAAATTCATTCACAGATGGCAGCATTGTTTTTATATCAGGACAGTTATCCCTCCCCTCAATAATAATTTACAGGAATGACTTGAGCAAGACAACAAAGAGCCTTTCCATTTGAAAAAGATATGTGAGATGGAGTGGAACAACCAGTCCAAAAGATCCAAAGATTTAATGCCCACATCCTAATGCAAGGCAAGCTCAAGTAAATGCCCAAAGTGACAGTGTTGCCATGAGGGAGCCTGCACAGTTTTAGGCTACTGGCTTTAATTATGTGATTTCATTGCCAAATCATTTTAGATTAAGTTCATACCTTGCTTCTTCCATCTGTGATGCTGATAATAACATCAATAGAATCTTGTTTCTGAATAAAGATAAGAAAACAAGTTAATCGTGACAACAAGCTTTACAAAAAAGCTTTTGATGTTGATGTTAGTTTTATGTATAATGTCCTGTTGTTATGTTCACCTCTCTGTCCAGCACTTCTACTAATGTGATATTTCCAGATTTTGGGTCAACCCTGAAGTATTCTTTTGACCCAGGATCGAAAGAAAGCCCATAGCTCACTTCCTGGCCTTCAGGGTCTGTGCCATTGAGACGATAAATCTGTGTACCTAAAGAAAGAAAAGCATCATAGAAAAGTCAGGATATACTCAGCCTTTGACTCCATTTAACAGGCTTTTTGTAAGTTAAAAAAGAAAGATTGGGAACAAATAAGGCTATTAGCCTACATGATAAGTACCAGCAGTGATTACTCTGACTGATACAAGGTGTAGAGGGTCACCTGCACCACAATCACAGCCAACGAAGCAGGTGGCAGCAGCAGATGAACATGTTGGTGTCAGTATGCAACTGCCACACAACATCTGTTCACCAACAAATACTACTTAACATTGTGAACTCGGAGAGACTGGCAAACAGAAAACACCATTTTTCTGATTGGTTCTTCCATAGGCCTATTAGTGGTTCACACTAAATGTCCTTTCTGACTGAGTTCAAACTCACCAACAGGAGTGTCCTCTGAGATGCTAAATAAGGCCAGGTTCCCACTGTTGCTGTAGGGTCCATTGTCGTAAAAATAGGGGGCAAAGTCTGCCTGTGCTGAGAACAGAGACATTAACCCATCAGACTGTGTTGGTTAAATATCAAATTCTTCATCTTGTCTACTGAGCTGCTGGCAGCTTTAACTGATTAGTTATGAAGTGTACCCTTGTTCAATAACTTCATATAATACTATTTTGCAGTGCAAGCAAAGCAACAATCACAGCAACAACAAAACGCAGTAAATCATAGCTACATTCCCTTTTTTAAAAAATTGAAGAAAGTATGGGTGCAAAATTAGTCTTACTAAAAATAAAAAAAGAAAAAAGAAAAAAAAAAAGCACGGTGCAAACCTAAGCCGGGCATCATCTTTGACTCGTCAGACAGTGCTGCATCCAGAACCTTGATTTATATATAGTGGACATAATCATATGCTTAAGGGATTACTTTGGGAAATTTTAGTCAAACATGACAATATAGAGTTACGTTTACAAATGTCCCTTGAAATTTTACAGTGCATGAGAGAGAATCATTGAATTAATGTTGTCCAGAGATGACAATTACGTGTTTGAAACGGGTATAGGTGATGGATATCATCGTATTTATATACATAATAGAGGAGGAGAAGGGTAGACGTGCAACAATAATGGCCTCAAACTGTTGTGCATCTTCAGTTAAGTTTGCAGGAAGAGTGAAACAAAATAACACCTGAAACATTTTAGTGTGTGATATCCTTAATCTCTTCAGTGCTGTTAAAGAAAAGACCAAAATTACAGTGATAAAAGCTCTATTGCCCCAACTTTGAAATGTATTACAGTCTGGAAAGCAAAAATGGAAGTATGTAAAAAAACAAAGAAAAGAAGAAAAATAGAAACATTAAAACCTGGACTATCATGGGTTCATACTGTCAAGATGATTAAATTCAACGTATAGCTATGAATCACTTTTTTTTCCTTTTAATTTACTGCATATTTTTTCATGATATTTAAACTTGGAATTGTACTTATATTGATTTGTTCATTTTCAGTGGTCTTACGTTCACTAACGTCAAATACCAAAATGGCATTAAGATAGCGTGTAAACCACTCTTACACAGATGCTTTCTCTGTCTGAGATTACAGACGGCTGACGTCAACCTCCAGAGATAACTCCTTCATACATAGATGCTACGCTTTTTTCTTTGTAATATCATATTCCTACAAACACTGTTTAAGCTGTACTAAATGCATGTTAACTTGAACATGTGATTCTTAACAATCAAGGACAAATATTATAATTAAAAAATGAATGACAATTCAGATTTGCAACTAAGACAAAACATTATTACTTGAAAACAAAATCCAATGACTATCTGAGAAAATTTTTTTTTTTTTTTTATAAAACATTAAACAGGAAAGCATTCACAATCTGATCACAGGAATATAAACCAACCGTAGACGGACTATCAATAAGGGAAACTTACCAAAGCAGGCATGTACAAACACAAAAAGCTGTGGCAAATGTAAAACGTTCACATTCTTCATCCTAAAGAATAAAGACATGAAAGTGCTGCATGTAGACAGCTCTGTTGAGAGTCCCGTACATGCGATGCAGCTCTCAAGGTGTTTGCCAGTGCCTGTAGAGAGCTAAAAGCAGATGCTCACAAGCTAATCCAATGACTCCTCTTAAGTGTTACTCCCAGGCCCCCTCAGTTCAGCTGTGATCATCAAGCAGAAATCCATAGTAGATGTAGTAGAAGACATTATGCAACTTTATTTGGACAGGTATACTTTCGATTTCCAATTTAGTCAAAATACTCTGTCTACATGAATAAATGTCTTAAAACTCTGACTCATGAAGTATTTAATAATTACAATCTGACCTGCTGTGATTATTTTCAGTAATTGTTATTGCATCACCTGCCACACTGCTGAGCTGTAATAAACAAAGTGTCCTCTTACTCCTTCTTTCTTCAAGAAAATGCATCTTTTCTGCCTTCTTGACCATTTTACAGTAAATGCCTCAAGCAACTCTGTTACTGTCAGTGTTGATGATGGAATCTATATCTGTATATATACCGGTCAATGGTTTGCTCGCTGTAATTGAATTGTACCATAATCTTTTTCTGGGACTTTTTGTAGTAATTTAGGCACTGAAGCTGGCTAATCTTCTTCTTTGTTAATCCTATTTGGCACTAAGCGGTACATTCTTGCAAACAAATGATGATCAACTACTTTCAGGAGTTATCTTCCTATAAGTTATCTGTCTGTGCATGTCATCATGGCAAAATGTGCTACTGGTGACACCTAAAGTAAAAGGTTCCTGTTAGCCTAAATGTCATCACGGGCACAATTTGCTTTACCACAGAGGCTCTATTTAGTACTCTGGTTTTGTGTTTGTCTGTGTTCAATGCTGTAGCATTGCACAGTTTAAAGTATAGTCCCTAAACTTTAAAGATGCACAGTATAATTGACCTCAAAATGAAGGTGTATTTGGGATATATATGGGACCTGGCTCATGAATAATGACTAATGGGTGATAAACAGTCAGTAAGGAGAGCTGGGGGTGCTCACACTTACTCTCATGTCCTTTCTCATGTCATATACTGTATCTCTAACTGTATGATGATGATGTGATCCCATTGCAAGATGTACTCCTCTCACTGTGTCACATCCTTCCATTTCTGTATCCTCTTCATCTTGTTCAGGGTCCCAGCTGACATCAGGTGAGAGGAGTGGTCCACTCTGGACATGTTGCCAGTCCGACAGCACACATAGATTAACAAGATAAAGAGACATGCCGAACCACACTCACTCCAACTTAGATTTACAATCACCAAATAATCTATCACGCATGTTTTTAAACTGTAGAAGGAAGCCAGACTACCTGAAAACTCCACGCAATCTTCAACTGAGAATTAAATTGGGACCCTTCTTGCTGTGAGGCAACAGGGCTAAGCACCACATGATGATGCTGACCTCTCAAACCACTCTTTAGTTATTTTCTTTATTTTTATCCTTTAGGACCAAACTGAGAGTGAGTATTTAAGTTGCACTGTGGATAAAAAGGTCAAGTGTTGGAATATTTTTCACTGATCCAAACATTGAGTGAATGCAACTCAAATTTGAAATGTGAGGTTCTGCATGTGACAGGATCTATACATATAATGCATTTATTCTTATGTTGATATTAAATCTGCTCTATAATCTGAATGGCACTATAAAAAATATCAAGTAAACAACAATCTTCCATGCATACATTTTGTGTTTGTACAAAGGAAAAGAAGCAACACAGATATAGAAAACCAGCAGTGTTCAGAATCAAGAGTGCTACACAAAGGAAACACACTAAGGCACACTAAGGAAAAACTAGAAGAGCACTCGGAGAGCACAGACCTCCGCCAAGCGCAACAATTCCCCCATATAGCGATTTACATAATGCGATAAAATCTGGCTTCTGGATCAGATCCGGATCAGCCTTTGAAATTTGATAGAGGTTCCCATTGTCAATCCCTGAATCAAATTTCATGAGTTTTGGGCAACAATTAACTGAGATATTGAGAAACAAAATTCTTGGTCCCATTGAACACAGTGTTATCGAAAAGTTTAAAAGTGATCCAGAATCCAGGATTTATTCCGGATCACACCCAAAATGAAACCAGTCTTTCCTTTTCACATTTACGACAACTCCTGAAATTTTCATCAAAATCCATCCATAGCTTTTTGAGTTATCTTGCACACAGACAGACAGACAAACGCCGGCAAAAACATAGCCTCCTTGGCGGATTTAATAAATCACTCTTCCTGTACTTAAGAGCACATATTTGTATGTGTTAAGTGACTACCAACTCAAGAACTCTGAAAAAAAAAACACAACAAACACTTTAAGGCCTCCTTTTTCTTAAAATATGTCTAAGATTCTAACAGAAGTTACACAGTTGAAACAATAAACATTTTCAAAATGCTTCTAATATAATTAACTGTTCTTAATGTTAGCCACTAAAAGCTTAAATGAGACATATTATGAGAAAAAATAATTCCTTTGAGCATGAAGGTGTATATTTTAGTGTCTGAAATGACTACCAAATCAAAAATGCAAACGACACAAACAACACAACCCTTTTCACTTTGTTTGAAGCCACCAAGGTCTGAAAATAATTAAATTAGTGAGCTGGTCATATTTACAGGGTTCTGTGACATCACAGACTGAAATCAGAGTATAACTGTTCTTCCAGTAGAATTATCTATGAAAAGAGTTGTTGGAAGCTGCATCTCTGTGGCACTTTGACTAAAGTATGTCATAGACTTTTCACCAGTACCTCAGGATATTGTGTTAACGTTTTGAATATAGATGTAATGTGTCTGCTTTAAAATCTGTGACCCCTGGCAGTCATCAAAAATCCTGGAAGTATTGAGAGTTGTGAAGAATCCATATTAATAATTTCTATTACTTAAGAATTCAAAAACGCATAACCTCTACACAATGACTACGAAAAAGATTAATTGGAAAATGACAGCCTGCGTGGTTGCTTTTATCTGTTCTGGGCAAGGTCGAGGTTGTACATTCAGGTTCATTTCTCGTGGAACTGGCAGATGGCAGGTCTAAAGATTAACCCTCTGTGTCCTAATCTCTTCTCATCTTGTAAAGCATAGAGCCTACCCACAGAAACACAGATCATCAGACACAAATGGCAAACACAAGTGAGACAGAAATGTTCTTAATGCACATGTGGACGTTTGCTATGTTGTGTTCAACAATATCTGGGTTCAGAAACAAATGACTTTTGTGTTGTTTTCACTTTTTTTTATGCTGACATAATGAATATGATCTCTATTTAAAATGCTTAAATCTCTGAACCAGTCCGTGCAAATATTCTACTATAAAAATCTGTCACTGAAGCATAAACATTATTTCACATGTAAGTGTCCTTCCAATGATCAGTGTAGAGATTTACACAAATGACAGCTCACTGCTCATCTGTAGTCGTCTTCTTAGTTTCTAATCCTCTGCCTTAAATCACTGCAGCACATGCTGATCTTATGCCCTCTTGGTGACAAAGCCATTATGCTGGGTGATGTTTATGGCTACATAAGCAGCACTTGATAGAGCTGAATGTTGATTTAGTTGCTAGACATGATTAAACCAAAGACGATTCGTATGCTTAACAATGCAAGTGTCAATTTGGCGTAACATGCCAGACTAGTTTTGATTCAGCTGGTGTCTCTGGGCAAGAGCCAGTGCTATATTGTTTTTAAGGGAATACTGCCTTAATGACTTACATTTGATAAGAAAAGTACTGAAATTAGCTTATTAGCTTTTACTTTTGTATTATCTGACCTTGGTGGCTTTTTGTAATAATCATCTAAATCATCATTATTACAAAAAATTCAAATACACTACATGCAAACAGAATGTGAAGCCACAGAAAGTTTTAAACCATGTGGGCCTGCGGGAAAAAATGCACTCTTACTCATGAAATGTTCACTTCAGCGTAATAACCATGAAGGAGGTAAAGTGTACAAGACAAGAATGGGAAAACGACATCTTTGGAAAAGTGATTGGAATATTTCGCTGGCTCCCTTGCACTGACATGGGGTGAGGACTGCTGAGATGTAAGATAAATACAGCAGACGTACTAATTTTCAGAACTAAAAACTTATCTTCAGATACACTGAGTACAATTCAAAGTAGCCCAGCCTCAGGACCGCTACTTAGCAGCTGTGCTAACAGCAGAACAAACCCTGTCGCTGAGTTATTACCCTTAGCAAAAAGAAGTTTATGTACAAGATTCATGTTTATAATATTTTAATTTATATCTGACATAAAATGACCACAATGATTATCTTTTTTTAGTGTTTACAGTGACGGAAAAACAAAAAATAAACAAAACTCATGTGCCAAGCAGAAACCATGGGCTAAAATAACTTGGAATTGTGGAGTTGCATGCTGGTTTTATACTCTAGTCAGTATTTTATTCACATGATGTGTAGGGCAGAGATATGCGAGTCCCTTCAGATCCGAGTTAATCACCCGTTGACTTTAGAGTACAGAATATGAAACTTGAAGGAATCTACTATAATCCTGGCAGTAAGGCTGCTACTCACATTGGGGAGGGTTGGAAATTCCAAAATATAACATGACCTCTTGTTTAATTTAGCATTTCCTATCTATTCTGTACAATACAATATAAGACTAAGAGTTACTCATGTCCCGCATGCCTTCTGATTGTGTTGACAAAGTAAGTTTGCTGCCATTCTTAAAATCCCACCTTCTCCCCCGTTCGGCTCTGATTCTATGGAGGAGGGTTAAGTTATGTTCATCACCCCTTATATCACTAATAAAAGGGCTTTGAATATTTAGGAGCCTAATTTATACCTATTTGTAATGGTAAAGGCAAATAATGACTGACTTCACTGTTATGGTGTGGGTTGTGCACAGTGTGTTTTTGGTTTTGGTTTTGGTAAGGGTTTAGTCTCGTCTCCCCTGTCTTGAGTCTCTTGTCCATGTGTTACTTTGAAGTCCTGTCTTGTCTTTGTTGGTTTCTACTCTCCTCCCCTGTGTTGTCCTGATTGCTCGTTTGTCCCTTTGGGTATTTAAGTCTGGTCTCTAACTGTTCTGTTGCTGGCTCGTCTGTTCTTCACTCTGCGTGTCTCAGCCCTTCTCCCTCTTGTGTTCCTGCCTTGTCGTCCTGTCACCTGGATACTGGAGTTTTAGTTTAAGTGTGGATTTTTGCCTTTCTTGTTGTAATAAATTGACGTCTGCTGGAATCTCCTGCGTTTGGGTCCTCCTTACAACTCGTAACACAACATTAACAACTTTTACTCCAGCCAAAGTCCAGTTGTAAACATCAATAAAAGAACACTGAAACATCCACAACTGAAACAAATAACTCACAATAATGAAAATACAAAAATCCATAGCTGTTTCTTGCTATGTGGACTATGCAGATGCATAGGGCCCTCTTAATCACTAAGGGACCCCCAAGCTGTAAGGACAACTTAAATATACAGTATTTGGAGGGAAACAAAGAAAAACTTGTTTTCGTTTGTAGGCAGAAAAACTAGCATATTTACAGGAAGTACCTCATTGTGAAGCGCTGAAATTATGCCTCAGATACGGGTTTTCTTTTATAAAATTAAATTAAAATTTATAGAGTCAGAGTTTAAGGGGTTTTTTTATGTCTTGTCTTGAAATGTTCACAGATTCTTGTCCATGGCTCTAAAAAGTTTGAGAAAGCCCTGCCTGTTGGAAACATATTTGACTGACACATGCGCCACATGAAGGGTGAACTGAAAGTAATTGAGGGGCCTAAATATGATTACTGTAAACTTATAACAAACTGAGAAAATATTTTCATCAAGTGACTTGCACATTTCAATATTTAAATAGCTCCTAATGTCCATCTTCCTTTTCTTAGCTGCCATCTCTGCAGACACAGACGCCACTGAGCAGTGCAACAAACAGAAGAGCACACATACTCAGACGTTTGGTCACAGTCATAGTTGCTGATCTTACTGCCTTGGTGTACTTGTTGTCAGTGTTGGATGAAAATTCAGTAATATAATTGAAAGAAATTTGACTGATAAAAGGAACTGATAATGGCATTCATTTCTTTATATAATGTGACAGCTGTAGTCAGAGGTGAGTCTGGCAAAAATCTTGTAGCGTGTGACCCCTTAATCATGCAGTATGAAGTTTCAAATTCCCAGTTACAAAACAAACATATGCAGTCCAATGACACTGAAAGTGTGATCTCATCTTAACTTTAAGCAGATGAACAGAAAGTACAAGCTTATCACAGGCCCTGTGCTACTCAAGCAAGCAGTTACAGCAGGAGAGGCCCTTTATCCCCTTTTCTGGCTTCTGATAAATAGGTTTGAATGGTGAAATTGTAATCCAGCTCTTTTTAAAGTTGTGGGAAAACTATAAAGTTACAAACATGTTTCATTTTTATGATTATGATGTCACGACTTAAGGCAGGAGCCAAAATGCAGGAGAACGGGAGGCAGGAGATTCCAATAAAGTCTTTTACTGTTTACAAAAACAACAGAGCGAAACTTAACTGCAGTAATGCTGAGGAAAGGAGAGACAGTAGGGCAGGAGTACAAAGGAATAACAAAAGTCAGGAACACGGGTAGAAGGACAGGAAGACAACAGATAATCCAAGCAACCCCAGAAGGGAAAGACGAGACTTAAATACACAAGGAACAAATGAGAAGCAGGTGCAGACACTTAGAGAAATGAACAGAATGAAGTCAATTAATATATAACAGGGGAAAGACAGTCCTTCAAAGTAAACACAAGGAACTTAAAAAAAAAAGCAGACCAACCAAGAAAATCCTGAAAAACCCAAAAACTAAACCCAAGGCCACATAACTAAATCCAAACCATGACATATTATTTTCATTATTTGATAGAGTTACAGCAAAAAGATGCAGCACAAGCCCAAATGCTCTCACTACTGACCACACAGAGACATCACCAAAAAAGGAAAATCTAGAGCTTCACCTCCTTTTGGTCTCTCAGATTGATTGATCCTGACCTCTTTTTCACCAATTCACCTCTGCCTCCCTGTTCTGTTCTGACCTCAACATATACAACTATAAGTTCTTAAGTACATTTGCCATAAGAATATTGCATTAGTAAGAGTGCACATTCATCACGCAAGAGCAGATTTGTATACTCGCAGCAGCAGATTCGGATTAAAATCCAGCCTGAACTTCTTAATTTAGTAAAACACTAATACTAAATGTAGTTGTAAGACAAGTAGATCATCTCTGTAAATATTCTATTCATGGGAGGCAATTGCAGTAATACTCCAATCACGCACAACATCAGCTATTTCTTGCCTCCAAAGATTTATTTCTGCAATCTGGGTCTGACATGATTTACCGTCTGCCCAGTTATTGCACTGAAGCCTGGAAAGGACAGTCTTTGATTTCAGATATTTCATATGTGTGTGTGTATATATATATATATATATATATATATATATATATATATATATATAGATATATATATATATATATATATATATATATATTTATTTATTTATTTATTTATATATAAATCAAGTGCATACACAGCTGTGTCTCCTTATAGATTATCCTGGAGCCGTGCTAAACATAGAACATACCTGCATGCAGCAACTGTCAAATACAATTATTTTTCAATTAATTTTATATCAGGTTTTAGAGCTACACAACAATTTATATTCTCATATTTATATATTTTGTCGGTGCTGATTTGATTCTCATGTTTGCCTTCCATGTATCACTGTATTCACGTTAAACACAACTAATGTAAAATGAAGTTAAATGTAAAAAGATATGTCAAAAGAAAAAAAAAGAAACCTTTAGTATTAGGTGGAAAGACTATTTTAAAGTCAAACCAAAACATTGATTTCACTAAAACCATAAAAAAAACTCATTACTGGAATGATGATAGAGAGAAATTGTTTTTCCCCAGCCACATTTTGGTTTGCTGTGTAAAATCATATTATGTGTCCAAGGTTGCACGTTCTTGGCCGTTCATCAACAGGCAATGTTAACAGGGAAAGTTGCAAGTAGATTAAGTTTGGTTTAAGTCATGGACATGTCAAACTTGAGTGTCTATAACAATGTGAACATGTGAACAACAGAGTAGCAGTTTACCACTCTGACAGGAATGATACTTTACATTACAAGAATAAAATAAAATAAAGAAAATCCCAATCTTGCATATTTAAAACTACATAAGCACACAGTGAAAACTGACTTTTCACTCTGTAACTGGATGAAAACTTTGGATCATTTCAGCAGTGCTTGTCTCACTACAGGATCAGACTGTGTGTAAGTTGTCAACATACCTAATTCAGCTTTACCATTTTGGATTATCATTAATAATCTCTTGTGTGGTTTGCCAAGAGCAGAGGTTTGCTTTTAGTCGTGGTCCACTCAAAAACTAGGTCATGTCTTTAATCTCTCAATGCAGAGTACATCATTGGTTTGTGGCCTTTTATTTTCAAGAGTGTTAAAGTAGAATTAATACGCAGTGCTGAACCATAAAAGAAAATAATCAGGAAAGATATCATGCACTTTTTTTGCACCAATCATCAGTGACAGTGGCCTTTACCTTCAGGCTTTTGCAAGGTAAGAATATCCACGAGAATAACAGAAAGGGACTTATAAAAAAAAAAGAAAGAAAATTAACAAAACAATTTTAATCCCTGTATCTGCAACAACTGAATATATAAACTTTAGGTAAGACAAGTGTAGTTTGAAGAGGCAAGACATAATAAATACATCACCAGAAAAAGATCAATGTGCTGTAAAAGAGGAACATCAGTGAAATCAGATACAGATTTAATAAACAAATAAAAGCACAGAAATAAGAACAAAAAAAGTGAATGATGAAAACATACATTCAAGACAAGTTACAAAAATATGCTAGATAGATACAAGCTTTGTCTTTACACACAGGCGTGATCTATGATCTGGCGTTCCACACACGGTGGCTATGTGTTTTTAAAGAAATATTGTACTGAAAATTCAGTAAATAGACAGGAAGAAAGAACAAGGATGGGGATGACGCAGCAGCTCAAAAGAAACACTGCTGTAAGGGGGAATGATCTGCTGTAGCCCCCTTTCTACCCCACTGAAGGAGCTGCTCAGAGTTCAAATAACATTAAAATATGTTCGTGGAAACCAAATCTAATAACTCATCATGTCATTAAACAGATTAACAAAATCAGAAAACACTGAAAAATATTTTAGAATCCTGATTTCAACAACCTACCAGGTTATTCAAACTACTGAATATAATATTTCAGAGGTTATACTTGCACAATTACATGTATTTCTTTATTGTATATTTGACATATTACTGATGTGTTTCACGCAGCAGCTCAAATGAAACTGGCTCCTTCCCTCAACACTACATACTGCAGTGCTTCTCTTTGACACTAGTGCCCCAAAGTGGTAAAACGCTGGTGGTGCATTGACAATGTAAAAAAAAAAAAAAAAAAAAAAAAAAAAAAGAAAAAACTCATTAAGCAAATGCATGCTGAGTGAAGATATATAAGTGCATTTATCAAGAACAGAATAATGTTTAATAGGAAATATCACTTGTCAAGCTGTCCAAGGGTACTGACCAAACACAAACTTTATAATTCCTCAATACATCAAATATAATAATATCTGCATGTCATTTAAGGACTTTTAAATATTAGCGATATTTGAAGCTTGCCAGCTTTAGATGCACTCTATCAAGTACCTGAAAATTAATCAGCTAATTGGAATTCATCACATTGGTGCATGTGCTGTACCTGCTGTCATAGTGAATGCGTGGCATCATCTGTGAGGAAATAACAGGCACAGTTACCAATTTCAACAAAGTATCTCCTGTCCCTGAGATAGGACCTGAACCAGTTTAAAGCGGTTTCAGAGATTCCCATCCAGTCTTCTAACATCTGTAATAAGATAACAAGGTCAACTGTATCAAAGGCAGCGCTTAGGTCCAGCAGATCTAGGACTGAGACTTTGCCTGTGTCTGCGTTCATGCGAATACTGTTTGTTACCTTCATCGGGGCTGTCTCAGTAATGTGGTGGGGCCTGAAGCCTGATGGAAAACTATCAAAAACATTGTTATACAGGAGAAAGTCAGTAAGCTGTTGATATACCACTTTTTCTAGGACTTTGCCAAGGAATGGCAGGTTTGATATGGGCCGATAGTTCTTCAGTACTGTGGCATCAAGACTGGTCTTCTTTAGACGAGGCTTAATGACAGCAGTTTTTAAGGCCTCTGGGAATGTTCCAGTCTGAAGAGAGATGTTGGTTAATTCAGTGAGTTGTGGTAACAAACTGCTAAGTACAGACTTTAGAAATTGAGTGGGCAACTCATCAAGACAGCACGTTGATGGACTCAGACTGCAGATGATCTCTTTGACTGTTTTGTCAGTTACAGGTATGAAATGTGTCAGCTCTAGGTGTCTAGTTGGAAGAAGAGTAGTTGTTTGTGTTGTGGAAATTATTTAATTTTTAATACCTTGAACTTTGTCCATACATCCATCCATTAGCTCCTGCTTGGTCCAGAGTCAGGTCACGGGGGCAGGAGCTTCAGCAGAGAGGCCCAGACCTCCCGCCCCCCGGCTGCTTCCACCAGCTCCTCTGGGAGAACCCCGAGGTATTCCCAGGCCAGCCGAGAGATATAATCTCTCCAGCGTGTCCTGGGTCTGCCCCGTGGTCTTCTCCCAGTTGGACATGCCCGAAGCACCTCAACTGGCTCCTCTCGACGTGAAGGAGCAGCGGCTCTACTCTGAGTCTCTCCCGAATGACTGAACTTCTCACATTATCTCTAAGGGAGAGTAGAGCCACCCTGCGGAGAAAACTCATTTCTGCCGCTTGTATCTGCGATCTCGTTCTTTCGGTCACTACGTACAGTTCATGACCATAGGTGAGGGTTGGAACAAAGATCGACCGGTAAACAGAGAGCCTTGCCTTTTGGCTCAGCTCTCTCCTCACCACAACGGACCTGTACAGAGTTCGCACCACAGCAGGCACTGCTCCAATCCGTCTGTCGATCTCCCGTTCCTTTCTCCCATCACTCGTGAACAATACCCCGAGACTTAGGGTGAATTCCAATTCCTCCCTTAACACTCAATCTCAACCTTCAATCTCAAAAATGCGCGCTCCCGCTAAGGGCAAGTGCTGTCCAGATTCTAAGAACGTCAAATTGAGGGACGAGTTTGAGGGCTGTATCGCCCACAAAATTGAGATTTTCCGACACCACCCTTGGAAGTAAGAACTACCCAGAAGGCACTGGGTAATTTAGCCAAGACATCGTCGAAAAGTATGGCGACAAAAAAAGCTAACTACAAATGTAAGTATGTAAGTTTGAGACTTTTTCATGGATTAACATCGTTGTTGCGTAACATTTATTTTTTTACTTTACGATGTTTGCTGCTGGACCGGCAGTCCCGGTCGGCGGCCGGTGGTTCCGGTCGGCGGCCGGCGGTCCCGGTCGGGGGTTCGGTCGGCGGTCCCGGTCGGCGGTCCCAAGCGGCTTCACGTTACTTGTATACCTTGTTGTGTTGCGACGGAGGACTGAATAATGTATCCTCTATTGTGTTATTTGCTAATACTATTTAGAGAATATACAGCGCTCTTTTCAATGTTATCCCTGTGTCATTTCAGGGAATACAGCGACAACACAGGCTCTGATACATTTCAGTCTGAAGACGTAACTGCACTCAAGGGGTGTCCCATTTCTAAGTCACAAGATAGCCCTGACACTTACTTTCGAGGGTTTAGATTGAGGGCCAGAAATTGAGGGTTAAGGGCGAGGGTTGTGATTGAGGGTTAAGAGAGAAATTGGAATTCCCCCTTAAACTCCTCCACTTGAGGCAGAACTTTATTCCCAACCCGGAGGACGCATTCTACCCTTTTCTGACTGAGAACCATGGTCTCAGATTTGGAAGTGCTGATTCTCATCCCTGCCACTTCAGACTCGGCTGCGAACCCCTCCAGCGAGAGCTGAAGGTCCCCACTCGATGGCGCTAACAGGACCACGTCATCTGCAAACAGCAGAGACGAGATCCTGACACCAGCGAACTGGAACCCCTCCGTGCCTAGAAATTCTGTCCATAAACGTTATGAACAGAATCGGTGACAAAGGGCAGCCCTGGCGGAGCCCAACTCTCACTGAAAACGAATCCGACTTACAACCAGCAATGTGGACCAAACTCCCACTCCATTTGTACAGGGACTAGACAGCCCGTAACAACGGGCCCAGAACCCCATACTCCTGGAGTCCCCCCTACAGGACCCCCCGAAGGACATGGTCAAATGCCTTCTCCAAGTCCACAAAACACACGTGGACAGGTTGGGCAAATTCCCATGTTTGCTCCCGGACCCTAGTGAGGGTATAGAGCTGGTCCAGTGTTCCACAACCAGGACGGAACCCGCGGAAGTCATTTCTACATCAAAGTGTAATGAGTTTGCAATATTCTTGAACTTTGTCATAAATTAAGCATTACAGCCTGAACTGTGGATCTGTAACCCCCACCATCCAAACATTTCCACATTACAGTTAAACGGGTCCCCAGAGGTTAACCCATCAAGTCTGAAGAAGATCAAGTGAACTGTAATTGAGACAGATGAATGGCAGACGAGCTGAAATTGCTTAATTTATCCAGAAACTCCAAAAAGCAAAAAAGAACTATCCTCAAGAACAGCACAACCACAGGGTGAAAACATAGTGCAGTTTCAAGCAGCTCATCACTGTCCTTCAGATTATAATAATGACTGAGGAAATAACAGGCACAGTTACCAATTTCAACAAAGTATCTCCTGTCCCTGAGATAGGACCTGAACCAGTTTAAAGTGGTTTCAGAGATTCCCATCCAGTCTTCTAAACTCTGTAATAAGATAACATGGTCACCTGTGTCAAAGTTTAAAAGCAAGTCCACCGACACCACCCTTGGAAGTAAGAACTACCCAGAAGGCACTGGGTAATTTAGCCAAGACATCGTCGAAAAGGATGGCGACAAATAAAGCTAACTACAAATGTAAGTATCTTCGTAGTTCTTAAAGAGTATTGCAAACTCATTACACTTTGATGTAGAAATTAGTTCTAAGGCCAGTGAACCTGGAGGGTTTGTTAATCTGTTTACTGTAGCAAACAGAACACGGGAGTTGTTACTGCAATTTTTGATGATTTCAGAAAAATAACTATCCCTTGTTCTACGCAATGTTCGGTTGAACATGCCAATTGACTTACATGTTATTAAATGCTAACTACAAAATGCAGTTAGCCTTCAGGGATTAATATTGAATGGAATTGAACTGAAGCGAAGTTAAATGAATTGATAGGTTTTTGGTTAATTTATGCTTCCATCCAGATTATGGTCTTTGTGTAGCTACTTCAACAATATGACTCCTCAGTGAAATTAAGAAACACTGACTTACCTGAAGTCACAACTTAAAATCTAGTTTAAGCACTTAGCTCATAATTAAAGAAAAATATGGTAAAGAAGACTTTAGACAAGCAGCTACAATGCTATATCAGGCATCAGTGGTAAGGCATTTATCAGAACTGCAGCATTTGGTTTTGTCAGGTTATTGTTAAACAAAACTATTCACAGAGATGCAGCCATGGGGTAGACATATTAGGCAATTGCCTAGGGCCCCGAGCTGGAAGGGGCCCCAGGATAGTGGTGACATTGGTACTTTTGTCAATGACAAAATGACTGAACTGCTTTAGACACTGCAACGACGATATGTTGAAAACCCCCTCGCATAGGGCCCCCACTAGCTGTCACTGCCTCATGTGTTAAGGGACCCCCGAGAGGCGGCCAATATCGATCCATATCAATGACACAACCTGAAACCTCCATAGACACTGCAGCGACATGTTTGGAACCCCCCCTAATAGGGCCCCAACCGGCCCTGTTTTCTGCGGTGCTTCAAAATCGATACAAAATGAAGCGAGCATATCCATCAGGACACGCAAAAAGAAAAAAAAAAACAAGAAGATGAAGAAAAAAGAAAATGGGAAAGTGGTAAGTTCAAAGGTGTATAAACTGACATTATTAAAAAAAAAAGTTGTGACGTCAGTCTGTAGTCTCAGGAAGCACAACTGCACATGACATGTTTACTGCACCTTAGCTTGGCTTATTTAAACAGTAATTAACAGTAAGCTAACCAGTAAGGTAACTGATTTGTATTTGGAAGAGGGTGATATCATATGTCTCCTTGAAGTTTCTGCATTGTCACATTAATCAAAAATATTATCAGGTAGAGTGAAGTTGGCTGTTCATTAATTATTCCAAACAGATCTTAATGTTGAGACTTTGCACATTTCAGTTGTGTTTGTTATGTTAGATTGTATTTTAAGTGTTCTTACATGATTGTGCACTTCTGTTATTTAAAATAAAAGATTTTTGGATTGAATGATTTTCTTGGTGTTTTGGGGCCGGGAGGGCCCCCATGCTCACTCTTGCCCAGGGCCCCCAAGGTGACTAGAAACGGCCCTGACTATTCAATACAGTAAACGTTCATCCCGGTTTTAGATAAAGTAGGCTACTTTTCAGTGCAAGTGTTGTCAATTGTACTTCTTTAAAGTTTTAGTAACCAGTTCACACGTCTTAAAAATAAAAGAAAAATGATAAAAGTGAGACACACACATCAAACAGATGCTGTTGGAAGAAGAGGCACGGGGGAGAAATGCGAAGCATCTGAAGGGCTCTGTGTTTGTACAAAAAAAAACGCTGGCGGCCAAAGTCACGTGACCTCACTGGCACAGGACGTCCCCCCCAAAAAAGTGCGTGGTGACTTGGAGCTGCTCCCTCGTGCAGACTGAGAATGCTCATGCGAAAAGTTGGAAGAGAAAAAAGGTCAAGCGGTCGTTACAAAAGTTAACATTTTGGGGCACATAGTCGGTGATTCTGTCTCTTTTATCTTATCTTATCTGCACCGGTGAAGCACAGCAGCTTTTTTTTTCTTTTCTTTTTTTCTTTTTTTTTTTTGCGTAACATCCAATCAAAATTCAAAAGTGCACACGTCGTCGTGCTGCGCTGTGCTCACGGGGAAATCCACGCAGCTCGTCGGTGCATCGATGCTGGATCCGGCACGATGAGCCCGTGTGTCCCGGTCCAACACAAAGCAGCGGGATGCTCCGAGGAGGAAAGCTTTCTTACGAGACCACATCTAGAGGTTCGTAAGCCTGAACGTCCTCTCCTCTTGTTCTTTCGACAGGAAATGAGCCGAAGGCGAGAAAACACACCGATGAGAGCCGGTAGGAACCACAGAAACACCCACGCGACGCTGCGAATGTTGAATTATTTCTGCCGCTGTCAACCACGCATGTCACGTGCTGCTGCTTTATAAGATGGAGATTTGATGAAACCGTGCAGACACAGTTATGAGATTAACATAAATACGTCTTCCATGTTTGAGTTTGAATTCAGAGAAGCACCTAAGCTCTCCCTCCTAGTTATCGATAACGAGTAATGAACCTTTATTTCCTCCGGGTTTAGAGGATGGACTGGTGGGAATAACACTGAACTGAGAGCCCCCTCCCCCTAAATGACTGTGCACTAATAAAAACCACACATGCAGGGTGCCAGTGGCAGTGGAAACCAACATGACATCCGAAGCAGAATCAGGTATTCAGCTCCTCTACAAATTATAGTAGTTTCCAATAATAGCTAATTGTTTCCACGTGTGTGAAACATCAAGGCTTTTAGTGTAAATTTAGCTTTCAGCATCTCCATGATATGCCTCAGTGCTCTGACGGGAGCCATTAATGTAATTTTTTTTTTTTGTGAAATGATAAACAGAGTGATGTGTGTTTCTGCTTGAGCAAATAGTCAGATTTGCCAAACGCTCCAGCGACTCTTGAATATGTAAAACTGCTCAGCTCAAGCTCCTGAGCCTGACAGTTTGACGGCTGTGGTGTATTAAACTCAGATAATTAGGTGATATTTGCTCCAAGAGCACACAGCTTTACTCCACAACCAGTTGAAAGCAGTTCATTTTCCATTAACACTATTCACTGTCTCCACAGGACCACATAGCACGCATGGATGCATGGATTTGTTTTTCAATAAATGAAATTGAGCGCATGGACAAATAGTTTAGTGAATAAAGTCTGTTGATTTGAATGATTTCCAATGAAACATACTCTTAAAATGATTTCAATATGTCTTCCACAGGAAGCATAAATACACCTCTTTAATTGATTTGCTTCATTTATGAATTCACATTGCCAGAATTGCCCTCTTTTACCTGGAAGGGTGATGCAATACAGTACTCGCATGGCCTGGTAAGTACTGCCGTTCCAGCTGATTTTGCAAGATTAGACTCTTCTATCTCAAGCTCTGATTCAATGTTTTATGAAGAAGAGCACACGTATTAAAGAATTGGATTCATAGACGAATAAAATGTGAACATGCAGACGCAGGTATTTGCAGCGTGAGGAAACATTCTCACAAATTACAAGCTGATAAAATCACAAGAATTACACAGTTCATAACAGCATGCAGTCTGTTGAGGGTTCAGGTCTTATTTGAACACTTACTTAGAAGTGTCACGCTGGCTTTACCTTAAAGATGACTCAGTGGGGTAAAAGCTACTAATTCACACTTCCTTCTAACTTTCTAACTGGTAATTCCTAAAATATGTATATATTATATGTGACATGACTTTATTTGGCAAGTCTGTAATAAAGTCTGTAAGTCTAAGTCTAAAGTAAATATTCTTCTTATTACAGAATGACACTTCAGCTTCAGCATGACCAGCTATAACCGACACAAAGACTAGCCTGTAGACCTCAGACTGCAAAGCCAGGACTCAACAATGAAGACCAAATATGCCAATTGTCTTCATCTGTATTGTGGCCCTGGTTATCATTGAAAAAGAAAGCAACATCCTTTCAAGGTAAGAGAAGAGAGCACTTTCATTTTTACTCAACAAATCTCTAATTTTAATCATCAGATATTGCTGTTTTGTCAAAGCTCCTGTCACTTCTCAGATACAAGCAGGTCGTCTCTTTTTTGCTGGCACTTTGGCAAAATTTTACAATACTAGTGTAATATTAACCATGGACAACTGAAACAGCAAATACTCAGTATTCACTCTGAATAGCAACGATGGTTTTTACAGCGAAAGTGACGCAGAGGTGGAAATGAAGCTCAACACCAACTTGGAGCAGGTTTTCTTCGTTGTTTTCTGTTACCTCTCAGTTTCTCTCACTGTTCATTTGCTGTTGGGTTGGGTATAGCTATCACAAGCATTTACTTGGGTTTACTAGCTCAATAGTTTCTATATCAGTTCTAAAATTGAACATTACAAAGATCTGTGGTCTGGTAACTTAAGCTATACAGTATTTTAAGAGACAGCCTGTGATATTCCTCTTAGGACACCTAGATGAGCAGATTCAGAATAGTCAGCTTCCACTTAGTGTAAAGACTGCAAATGGGGAAATTTTAAGCCAAAAGAAATAAATTCTTCATCTTTCCATTTGTCCATTCCAGTTTATGTACTCTGCTACCTGGAGAGTTCAGATTCAGCACAATTATTTTACATCAAAATTAACATTCTTCGTCTTCAGTTCCAATCCACCAAATACTAGGGATGTCCGATAGTGGCTTTTTTGGCCGATATCCGATATGCCGATATTGTCTAACTCTCAATTTCCGATTCCGATATCTACCTGATACCAATATATGCGGGCTATTTTTCCTCAAAACTAATTTTAGGTAACATCACATATCTCCTGTCGTGGAATTAACACATGCCTAATTTTATTGTGACGCCCCACTGGATGCATTTTCAAAGGCAACAAGGCTTTCCAAAAGTAAACTTTGTCTGTGCAAAATAAGAAAACTACTTCAACTTAAGTTATGGAAAAAGTGCCATATTTATTTATTTTTTAATTGTCTCAAACAACAGTTTGGATCACACTCTCCCTGAGATAATCTTGACAATGCTCCCTACAAATAGGGCAAATTTGACTTCTTCACAAATTGTAAAACATTGTACCTGTACAACTATGTGCAGCATAGCAGCATGTAGAGCCAACCTAAAATAACAGACAGGCTACTCTTTTTTTTTCAGTGTTAAATTAGCCTGCATTTGTAGGATGCTTCAAGAACTGTTTCTTTAACTAAACCTCAATCACCTTAATTGAATTAATTCACAATGTGGAAACTATACTGTACAATTTTGAAAACTGCACATTTCTTTGAGCTATAAATAATACTTTAGGCTTGAGGTAAAGTGCAAAAAAAGGAAAACATTTTCCTGATGAGGTCATCATTTGCGCGCCGGTAAATGTCTCGGGAGCCCATAGGCCTATATACAGCATTTATTCGGTGAAATCCAGGCATTATTTTTTATCGGTTTTCATTATAAGCAAAAAAAAAACCGATAACGATATTTACAGATATTACATTTTTATGCCAATATCGGGCCGATAATATCGGTCCCACCGATATTATCGGACATCCCTACCAAATACCATTAACAACTCAGTGTGCCACCACAGAACTGAGTTGCCCCAAACGTGTGGGATGCTGAATGACTTGGGTGACCGTTTGTCTTCACACAAGATAAGTTGTAAGAGCGTATCAGACAGTCAAAAGCTCCAGGGAAAGCTGCATACTGGGCCCCATGCTCTGATTGGAAATGACTTTGCTGTAAAAGATGTCAGAGGCACGTGTAGCAAAAACACTCAAGTGCCTTTCTCCCCCCAGGACGTGGTCTTAGACGTGTCTGACAGGATTCTGTGTTATTCCAGTACTTTAATTGTCTTATTGCTGAAATGTGATATTGTTTTGGCTTGCATGTCCACCAACAGTTTAGTAGCAACAACATAAAATTGTGATAATGGGTGGTTGTAGGTAGAGGTGGGGTGGACCCAAAGAACGGCGGGAGAGGAGCGAGGTTCCAAACAAAAGTGTCCTATTTAAGATAAATCCAAAGGAGGGGAGATGACACGGGAGGGACAAGAAACAACAAAGCCAGGATCAGAGGGGGAAGACCCGACAGAACTCACGGGGTGGTGGCAGAAGATGGAAACAGTACTATCCAGCCCAATGAATAGGGGTTGACAAGACTTAAATACACAGAGGAACAAACAAGAGGCAGGGGCAAACAATCAAGGTAATCGCAGAGGGAAGTAAAACCACGAGGACAAGACAGACCTTCAAAGTAAAACAGGAACAAAATCAACTCACGACAGGGGAGAGGAGGCATTGACACTCACAGGGCTCAGAAACAGGGAAAAACACTGAAAACAGAACAACTCAATCCACACCATAACAAAAATGGAAGAGCACTGTTTCCACTGGTCACACACTGGTCACCTGAAAGTCAGCAGGGATTTCTGGTTTTCTATTGCCAAGGCCCTGAAAATATCCAAAGCTGCCATTATTGGGATATAACAGATATTGTACCTTGTCAGGCATGTGGTCAGCTCTATGGGTGTTGATGTTCACATAATGTAGCATGGCATGGAAGTCATTGGTTGAGGAAAGATGCTATTTGTGTTGTTTTTATCTCTGGTTCTGAGTTGAGCTTCTTTTTATTTACCACTTACTTTTTAAATAAAAATGATCCCTTTTCTTTAGTATCCTTTAAGCAGCTGAGTTGTATCTCCACTTGGTCTTAGTGGTTCAGGGGGATTTACTTCACATTTATCATCTTTTAAAGGAATTTGTTCTCAAGATGAAATCTTATAGAGAACACTCCTCAGTTTCTGGAGTTTATCAAAATCTGTTGCTTTAACAACTTAGACTGTTTTGCTGAGAGGATGTAGAAGGTCTGCACACCAGCATACCACACCAACAAGGTCTAGAAACTGTAGAAAATTCTTTAGTTCATTGAGATCATAGAAACTCTTAAAAATCATAGTAATATGTATGTTGCATCAGGCCTTATGCAGTTCTGAAAGAAACTGTTGATAGACTTGAACTACAGCGTCCAGGACGTCGGTGTGTGTACCCCGTTGCAGAGTGATGCGTTTATCACTATATAACGGGGTAAATCTGGACTCATCAGGCCACCTTTTCCATTGCTCCTGAGTGCACTGGTTGATATTCAATTGAAAATGTAATGTAATGTGTGTTGGACAGTTCCTAACCCAAGTTTTGTAGTTTCACCAAAGTCCTTAGTTGATTTTCCAACTTGATATGTAGACCTGTAATTGAATCTTTCTGAAACAGAATAACATGTTTTACACAACTGTAGCATGTGTTTTCCTATGTGCCTGTTTAAGAGATCAGAGGCTAATCTTACATAAGTTAAGATTGAATGAGTTATCAGCCGAAACATATTAGTCACTGCAGAACCTTTTCAATGGGAGGTCATTAGATATTTAGTTAATTAAATCCAGTTTGTAATTTTTTATTATTTTTTTTGGCCAGGCAGTGTATGTTACTACGTCTGCTGTCATCAGCATCTGAAAACATGTTCCTATGAACCGCTATACCTGCCAGGATTAGATTAAGCTGGATATGATTATTATACAGCCAAGTTAGTTGGAGCCCTGTTGATTACACCATAGACACTTATTATGTTATTTCATGTTATGTCATGTTATATCTGGAATCATCCTCACAAAAACAGCAGTATAAAAAAAACACAATAGAGATTGAATACAAAAGTATTTTTCAAAAACCTGTCTGGGAAGCAAAAATGTGTATTTGCTTAAACGACTGTCACCCCTGGAACAAATGCAGGATCCAGGTCTTCTTTATTTACACTTTTGTAGTCTTTAAAGACATGAACAATTTTTTTTTATTATCTCCGCCAATGATGTATGTTTTTGCCGCCGTTTATCTGTCTGTCTGTTTGTCTCTGTTCAAGATAACTCAAAAAGTTATGGATGGATTTTGATGAAATTTTCAGGAGTTGTCCAGAAAGGTGAAAAGGAAGAACTAATTTCATTTTGGGTGTGATCTGGAAGAAATCCTGGATTCTGGATCACTTTCCAATTTCGATAACATTGCGGTAAATGGGGACCAAAAATGTTGTTTCTCAATATCTCCGTTAATATTTGCCCAAAATTCATTAAATTTGACTCAGGGATTGACAATGGGAACCTCTATTCAAATTTTAAAGGCTGATCCGGATCCGATCCAGAAGACGGATTTTATCGCAATCTGTAAATCGCTATATGGGAGAACTGTTGCTCTCGGCGGAGGTCTGCGCTCTGAGTGCTTTTCTAGTTATTTATACATTTGTGTTGTGTTTGCAGTTTCACAATCCTATTTTTTTTCAATATTAGATGCTTTTTCTCATACACTTTTATTTTGAAACCATCAGTGTGATTAGGTGTCAGTGGATAACTGATATGGATCAACCATCTTTTGAGCTATATTTAGTATTTTTACATCCGCTCTAAAAATCACTCCAATGACAATCATCTATGAAAAGTTGTTTCTGAAAGAAAGCAACATTCTTGAGTTAGTCTGTTTCATGTAATGTTGTATGAATGTAAAAGTTTCACGTGTTCTTATTGGATATTTCTTAAGAAACTCTGTATCTTGCAGGGTCTCTGATAAGCTGATTCAGAGGCAGATCCCACAGCAGACTCCACAGACTCCTGAGGATTACAGCAACACAACGGAAAAGGGCTCCCTGACTTTACTCAAAGTGCTGTTGTCTAAGCTGCCCGGCACAGAAGGGAACTACACAGGTGTCTCAGAGGAGCAAGGAGAAGAGCTGGATGCCTTTGACACGTACAGCTACAACAACGGCCGTAAGCACGTCTTACTCATGGCCAGCACACGAACGGGATCCTCGTTTGTAGGGGAATTCTTCAATCAGCATGGGGAGAGCATGTTCTACCTGTTTGAGCCTTTGTGGCACATCGAGCGCATGCTTGCCACGACTGCGGAGGGAAACAATGGCACGGTGCTGGCAGGGATCTACCGGGACGTACTCCGGGCGCTCTTCCTCTGCGATTTCTCTCCTCTCGAGAAGTTCATCTCCCCCCCACCTCAGGACCACATCACGCCTGATCTCTTCCGCAGAGAGTCGAGTTTATCGCTCTGTGAAGAACCAGTCTGTACTCCTGTAATTAAAGATGTTTTTGAGAGGTATTGCATTTTTGCTGCTTTCTGTTGTTGATTAAGCGTTTTATGTTTTTTGAATCTGTATTGTTGCAGTGAGGTGGAACCTGCTGGTTTTGAGACTGATTTTGTGTCGCACTTTTTGAAAAAATTAACAGCAATTAATAGCAAATATTTAATCAATTCATCAATTTAATTGATAATTATAATAGATAGTTGAATCCCTATTTATCAGCGAGTGGATGAATGGCTCAAATGACCCGTTGTTCTAGTTCGGCATTTTATATGCTTTGTACCAAAATAAGAAAAAGGATTCTCCTTTGAAATTCTAGATGCTTAAAATAACCCAGTTGTCAAATACATATGAATTACATTTTTCTAACTGCATGTTTTATCTTAGGTATCACTGTAAGACTCGTCACTGCGGGCCACTAAACTTGACCCTCGCATCTGAGGCCTGCCTTTCCAAACAACACCATGCTATCAAGAGTGTTCGTGTGCGACAGCTGGAGACGCTGCAGCCACTGGTGCAGGACCCCCGCCTGGACGTCAGAGTTATCCAGCTGGTTCGGGATCCACGAGCCATCTTAGCGTCGCGCATGGTGGCTTTCTCCTCAAAATACCAGACGTGGAAGACTTGGGCACAGGACGGACAAGTGCCCGAAGACGATGAGGAGGTGAAGAGGCTCAAAGGAAACTGCGATAACCTTCGAATGTCTGCAGAAATGGGACTGAGGCAGCCCCGGTGGCTGAGGAAGCGCTACATGTTGGTGCGTTATGAGGATATCGCTCGATACCCTATGCAGAAGGCAGAGGAGATGTATGCGTTCACGGGGATACCGTTTAGCTCCCAAGCAAGGGAGTGGATCCTGGGGAACACACAGACTACACAAGGAGCCAGCGGGATTTACTCCACCCAGAAGAACTCGTCAGAACAGGCAGAAAAATGGAGATTTAGCATCCCCTTTACACTGGCTCAGGCAGTGCAGAAAATATGTGGATCCACCATGAAGCTCTTTGGGTACAAATTTGTGGATGACGAAAAGACACTTATCAATAAGTCTATCAGTTTACTTGAAGATAAACAGTTTTATTAATTTAAATCACTGCATGCCATAGATGAAAAAGCCATAACTGCACACAAACCAAAACAGAAAGATACATATCGTTTGGCTGACTATGGAAAAAGGTTTAGGCCATACAGCAACATTCAAGCTTACCAATGATGTGCCTCATTTTAACATCTTTTTTTTTTTTTAAACAGAAAAATAAGATATTAGCATACTGCATTCACTGAAAAAAGCCTGTGACTTAAGCTTTATGTGATGACCTTTATTTAATTTGAAATGACATAAGCATAGATTTCAGTCCAGACTGGAAGAGGTTATTATGTAAGATTTAATTCATATATGGTCATGCTTGGATTTTCAGGGATAAAGTACAGTGTAATAGTGAACGTGTGCTTATTATATTTGTGTGAAAAGGGATTTTGTGTGAACAACTAAAACATTCATATTTCTGAACGAGAGTAGACAACTGCTTCAATTCTCTTTATATTGGACCTGATGTGCATTGATGAAGTTTTACAAACCTTACTCAGGTGAAGGGAATGTGAAATAACATGTTTTGGTGTTGTCATGAGGAGCATTTGTTCCCAGCAACCGTGCTGTGTGAGGACACACATCATTTGTTTCCAATGAAATGCTCTTGAAAGCTTTGTGATGTCATTCTTAAGCCATCAGAGTACAGGACGTAAAAGCTGT
Organism: Hirundichthys speculiger; assembly: GCA_018398805.1. Taxonomy (NCBI): domain Eukaryota; kingdom Metazoa; phylum Chordata; class Actinopteri; order Beloniformes; family Exocoetidae; genus Hirundichthys; species Hirundichthys speculiger. The sequence continues at coordinate 5,384,008 of JAGFBZ010000344.1, read as the reverse complement.
ATCAAGATAGATATAAAATAATGATTTTATTTGAGGAAGCACCCTAGATGATCTGCTTTTAATTGATGTGCAAAGAGTTGATTTGACAAATGAAAGTGATAAAATCACCAGAAATATCCAAACCCATAAAAGCCATTTAAAATCTATGTTGTGGTCTTTGATGACAGCTAATATAGCATATTAGTGCATATATATGGCCTATGACTTTAAATGAAAGCCAGGTGGTGTTGCATAGAGGTATATAAAGGTGACCACTGTGAATGTGGTTCAATGGCAGCCTTGTGTTCAGCTCGGCCATCCTGCGGTGACACGGCCACGCTGCGCTTACAAGGGAATTTGCATGTAGTAGTGTGCTGATACTACCTTGGCTTTCAAAGTATAAATGTGAATACTTGAAGAAATGCTCATCTGTCCACACGTACTATTGAATAGACTGTAAAAAAAAAAAAAAAAAAAATACACGGAACAGATGCTGTTGTCGATTTGAATTAAATGTTTCATGGTGGAAAAGCAAAACATTGAGAGAACTGAAAAAGCTTTATGTTTCAAGTCAAGTCTGATGTTTTGCTAAAGCAAGTCTCAGTTTAACACTTTATTCTTGCAGTCCAAATTTTTGTCCAAATCTTTTAGATTTTTTCTTTTTTTTTAATATTTAAAATGTTTTATTTTGTTTAATGGTCAAGTCTACAAGGAGTCAGATATCAGTGTCTATGGTTTTACAATTTAAATCTAGAAGATATTTCTAGTCATCAGAAAAACTACTTTCCACCCACAACCACCTGTTTGTTGAACTGTCACCCCATTTAAAATGTCCAGGCAGTGTCTTACATGACCACATCTTGGTGAATGTGCTCCATGAGTGTTTTGATAGTTCTTCTTCTTCTTCCCTTTAGGGGTCACCACATGTGTTATAAAAACTTGACATGACATTGTGGATGACTCTAAACTGTTCTCACTGCTTTTGACAGCTTTTAAGGTCAGCGTTGAGACCACAGAACATAATGTTTGTAGTTTTTGGATGAAGCATCACTTTGAAGCAATAACAAATGGAAACAGTGCCGATAATGTACTTGCCAAGATTAATGGTGTGGACTTCCTGCCTCCTGCCTACATGTCTCTCTTTTTCTTTTTCTTTCAGCAGAAGAAACCAAGGGCCTATTCAGAGATTACATTGAAGCAACTAGAAATGTATCACTCATGTAAATATTTTATCGAAATTATTAAATAAGTTGTTTTGGTGCTTTGAGGTTATAAGTCTGGGCTTTTTTATTTGCATAAATTCTTGTATCAAAAAAAAGGACTGATCAATACCCAAATCAGTTGATTGTCATTTCTTATGTGAGATGTAAAGCTTTTCCATCCACCTACTCCCCATAACTGCTTCATTGTGTTCATCTGTGGAGACCACACAGTACAAGCAGGCTTTACTTGCTCTTTGTCCACATGCAGGACCAGGAATACGATCCTGTTCTCAGTTAAAATATTTGTACTTTTCCTATACAGGGAAACTCTTAAATTCATCATAAAATAATGAAATGAATGAACTTAAGAGTTACATTTAACCCTTAAACCTGCATAGGTGTTTCGTTTCGTCATTGGAACTCAGTCTGGAATTGATCATTTCAGACTTGAGTTCCAGAATCAGATCAACAAGCGAATCAATAATGGCATTGATATCAGTTAAACCTTTATAATTTCCTGTCCTTGACTCAGACAGGTCACTAATCCACAACATAGAAAATCATGCACACTCACCCCTACAGTCACTTTAGAATCACCAGTTAGTCCCTTCAGTGTGGAGGTTTATTTAGAAGTGGAGCACCTGAAAAAAAAAGAATTCCACAGGGAGAACCTGCAAACTGAACTCAGAAAGGCACCAGTCAAAGCTCAAACCAGGAAAGATGCTGTAAGAGACGGTAGGAGAATGGTGACCACACTTATTATGAACTTAAAACATCTGAAAAGCTGAATGTGAGCATCACCAGGACAAAGGAACAAGATGCATTGGTGCTCCTCAACATAACATCTAAATACTTTTGAAGAATGAAGAGAGGAAAAGTAATGCCAAATAAGACAGCACATTTAAATCTTCCGAGCAAACATCTTTCTATCTGTTGAATCCTGAAAGCTTAAAAGTGCACAAATGCACGGAGGGGCATGGTTAAAATGAGGATTTGTCCAGAATTGTTTACTTAATTGCATTCTCTCAGTTGATCACCACGCCTAAATGCATGCTGTTGCTAGGGGTCTGCAAACGGCTGGGGGGGGAAATAAAGCAGAAACAGGGAGCCCATTCAGGTCTGCATTCTTTCTGTTTCACATCCCGACCGAAAGAAAACTGTGGGGTTAACAGCTGCTGGTCCAGCAGATCATTCCACTAATGCTATTTCTGCAGCAGCACAGTAGATGTTTCTATACCGCAAAAGAGAAAAGAGCTTGATGACAAGCTCCTGACAGGTCTCACATTCTTTCAACGATTCTGGTGTTGTTAGAACCATTAGTGGTGCTGTGGAGGCAGAAGATTGATGAGTGGGTTCAGGACAAGTGGCTGCTCTCATGGCTTAGTGCTAAAGAGGGATTTCATGGTGCGATTTAAAGCAGAGGAAACAGGAAATAATAATGCTAAAATTGTAAGGAAATAAGTATGGTTACTAAGTATGTGGTATGTGGTCACTTAGAGATTCAAAACATTGTTTGGAAGTGGATTCTGTATTCCAAACGCTTCTTTGAATTGGTGATCCTTATTTTACTGACATATCACAGTGCACAGCTCTGGCTAACCAAGCATGCAACGGTTTTAATGCTAACACTTAAACCCAATTCTACAGGTGGCAAGCAATGTCTGAGACCCATAAATACAACTCACAGGATGGAGATGCAATTCATCTGCTGCTCGAATCATTAAAAAAAAAAAAATTCTGTTGACTAATCAGGGATATTTCTAACATCTGCAATGTTGGTGGGAAACTGATCCACCTGGAGAGACTGATAGAGAATGTTGAGGTGGAGTCATGCCGCGCTGATTGTTGGTAACTGGTCTTGTGCACAACATGGTAAAGATCCTGCTTGTACCCACACTGTCCTCACTATGCTTGAACTCTGCTCATTGACCTTAATGACCTCTTAAGAAAACATATCTGACTTCTGCTATATAAACATTTTAACCAACTGTTGCCATTCTTGGCCAGGTCTCTCTTGAAAAAGAGATTTTAATCTCAATGAGACTCTTCCCTGGTTAAATAAAGGATATATAAATAAATAAATAAAACAATATTTTAACAAGTTTAAGGTTTATAGGAAATAATTAGAAAAAAGAAAAAAAACATGTAAAAAGTGCTTTGATTGGTTTACTATTTTAAACGGATCAAAAAACAGGGTTGAAATCTGGCTCGTTAAAATGGAGATTTTACATGGGATCACAAAAAAAAAAAAAACTTTTTGGAACCTTAGATTTTGAACTTTTGAATTTATATAAAGTGCATCCACTCAGTCCTAAATTGTGATTTTAGGCAAAAAAGCTGAGTGGAGGCTCTTCCTGTCCAACAAGCAACCAGTGTGACAAATTCTCTCTCTAAAAAAAAAAAAAAAGTACATGATCATGCAGACTCATGAAAAGTCCCAGCTGACCATCAGTTTCAAACACAGTTGCTTTTTTTAATTCCTCTGTTGCACATTTACTCTTTTAAGAACATTGGTGGTGAACAGTGTTCTCCCTCACAAGTTTTCTTGCAACTTGATGAAGGACGACAGAATTTCTCTGAATTCATTAACTGTGGTTGAGTGCAAGCTGAGGACACATTCTTGTTATCTTGCTGCAGTGATGATGACAGACTGCTGGAATGTTTTAAGATGCCACAGTGGATCTGTAACATCATTTTTTATTTTGGTCTTTTGTGGCTCATGACTGCAATTTATGAAAAAAAAAACAACTTTTCTTAAGCTTTGGTTTCATTTACAAACATCCCAGATATCTTTCAACTATAAATGTGAAAAAACTTTAGATTTGTGTTTGATGCCGTACTGCACATATAGAGGAACTGCTGTAGTGCACAGTAACTTCACTGTACACCTGCAGCCCTTATATTCTAGGACTAGTCAACTTTACTCGGAACATTTGGTACTTCTTGTTCCAGGAGTGACTCTGCTTGGGCTGTCATGCTGTTAAACTAGTGTGCTGATGCACACAGTATGCTTTTATACTCATAGAAATTCAATGACTCTACTTTTGCTGTGTAAGGGAGGGGAAGGAGGGAGCTATGAAAACAGGAAACCCACCCAGTCTTGTTGACCATTTCTGGCTTTCATACGCGTTACTCTTCCATCTCCTCCCAACACTTCTGAAGGCTTCGTGGATAGTTAACCCAAAACTACTTTTAGATGGACAAACAAAATCTAGGTTTTGTGCATTTTCTTCTCTTCATTTAATTTAATTTCTTTTTCTTTTTTGCTTTGTGACTGTTGGTGGATCATAGCATCCACTTTCTAACTTAAGTTTTATCCAGTATTACTCTGGTCTTCTCCACCTCTGATGCAAACACACACTCCATGCACCCCTGCCCCTTTCAAAGAACACTAATCTCTTACTGCTTGCCCGTCGTCAGAGGGTAAATAAATCCTGTGGATGGGTGGAACACTGAGTGCCCTCATATGGGTCTGGTGTTGCTGAAAAAGGTCTTGTGTGTGCTTCTGTTGGGTAGCTTCACTCAGTGAGCAGGGACAGGCTGCGCATGAAAATCATGACACGTGACTTGAATCTAAAATCATATATTGTTGTCTTCTTTTCTAAAACATGAACTGCTGTTGTTGCTGCTGATCTTTAATGGTACTATTAGGATAAATTGAAAAAAAAGTGAGTACAGGGTCAAACAGTCAAGCAGTGTTATTTGTTGTTGCCCAGGAGCCTCATGTAATTTCATTTGTAGCTTCGTGGAAGCTAATCATCCCATGAAAATCCAGCCAAAGTATAAAAGTCATAAAAAGATTCAAAACAGCGATGCTTCTCGTCTCAAATATGAAAGTTGCCACCCATCCTAACTTCAAAGTTGCCCATTTTTGGAACCTATAGAAACACCAGAATGGTGGAGAGCTGAGGAAACAGTGAGCTGGGGCACTGGAATAGTGGAAATTGCCAATGGAAAAGCAATGCACACTTGTATGTATGCTGTGTGGCTATAGAAATGTAAAAGTATGAATTTTTCATGGTGATATGCGCAAACAGGCAATTTAACTGAAACTAAGTGGACTGCAACAACAAATAAATTCAACAGAGTAAATGGATGCCTGCTTGCTCCTGCCGATATTAATGTAGGCCTTTTGTTACTCAGGATTGCTGCATTATAAGATAAGATAAAATAGCACTTTCATTGATCCCACGACGGGGAAATTTTTGCGTTACCACAGCTCAATTACAGAAAAGAAAAATAACAATATATAAACAGAACAATATATACAGTAGAAAAAAAAGGTTGTAAACAACACTACAAACAGCAATATACAGATATATATATAAATATATATATATATATATATTATATATGTTTCAGAATACAGAGAAGCAGATTTTTTTAGTGGCTTTCTAAGTTTTGAAGCAGAAGTGACTTGACTGACGTCTAAGAGTCAGTGAAGATCACTGCCATCCAGCGATGCCTGTCATGTGTTTCATGTGAGTCCTGCAGAGGGCAGTAGACCCCTGAAAATCATTAAGACAGTTCCAAGCTCGTGCCAAAGCATTTATGTGGGCTCTCTATCCATGAGTGTAAGTGTGCATTTGCATGTCTTCACAGCCTCCGAAGCTCATTTTCACAGCTGCATCAAAGCTCGAAGTTTTTCTGCAGCTCCCAACAAAGCAGAATACGATTCTCTACACAACAATACACAATGTTGTGTATTGTTGTGCTGTTTGCTCCTTTTACAGCAATCTAGAAGCTGAAATGGACAAAGTGAAAGCAAATCCATAAAGACGGTGCAGGTCACCTCTAATCTCCTGAATCTGACACACATGCTCGTCTGCTTTCTCATTTGCAGTGACAGAGGGATGAATCCTCATGAAGGCCATCATACATGAGTCAGGGCAGCTGAGGGGACTCTCAGTGGAGTGAATTGAACTGATTTGAAGACGCTTGAAAATGCATCCTGGACTGTTTTATTATAGTGTAGAGGCATGCGCACACACACACAGACACACACATCTTTTGAACTGTCAGGTGGAGAGGCCTTCAGGGGGAATTCTTCCAGACTCACCTGTACCATTGTTTCCTCTGCTCTTCCTGTGTGAGGAGCCTGTGTTGTTTGAATACAATGGGGTCAGGGAAATCACAGCACCTGTCAGACCGACACTCAATCATCGTGACAGAGGGCCAGCAACAAACGACACTCTGCCAAATAACCCCATTCAGTATTTCTGTCACTCCACAGCAAAATGTATGTGGACTCTGATTAATAAAGTAATGATGAATATATGTGGCACATGATTGTGCATTTTCAGTTATACATCTTTTTCAGTTATTTTTCTGTAGGCCACCAGGGATAAAAACAGAAATACAATGAATATTAAACAAATAGGAAAATTAATACACTTTAGTGCAATAATCTATGTCCTATAACATTTTATGCTTTTCAAAATTGTTGTTTTTTTATTTCTAAGACAAAGTGATTTTTCTTTGTCGTTGTTGTTTTGTGTTTTGTCTAATCTTGTGGTGTTTTAGAGCTCAGTGTGACCATGGATATATGAATATGTTACATGGTAGTAGTGATTATCATTTTGCTTTCTTCCCCTGACCAATTAAGTATTTTGATATAAAAACAAACAAACAAAAACAAAAAACCCATCATAAACCTAATATGATAACACAGAAGTCACAATATTTAAGAGTCTGGCTGGATCTTATAACATCAAGACATCAAGTTGGTTGCAAACATAACATATAACATTTTAAGGAAAACCCTTAATTAACTCTAATGATTGTAAATAGTAGAACAATTTGATCTTCACAACGACAATCTCAGAACTGCATGCTTTAATAAGGGAATTATCTAATTTCCATCATTATTTCACATTATTACATCTTTTTTTTAGTTAGCAATTCCCTTGCAGACTTGTACATCTATAACCTAAGAGTTCAGCAGTGGATGGGCCTGCCTGTGGAGGGATACAACAATCCCAGTCTGAGGGAGACGGCATATGTTGTTGCAACTTACAGTCTTGTCCTCAGGAGAGTCCTTCTTGGTGGAAGAAAGACTCTCTGTGGGCTCACCAGCACATCCTTACTTGAGGAAGCTTGTGAAAATGACAAAGCCATGAAAACTGACGTTGCTGCATCATACTGTCTTCTACCTACTGGGGGCTACAGTAGGTCATTTTTCAGGGGCAGATTTCTTAAATTTTATGTAAAAAAAAAATCATGATATCTTATCAAATATGTCAGACATCACTCATGTTACCTGAAGTATATGTTATATAAAAAACAACACAAAAAACAAACAAACAAACAAAATTATTTTAGTTTTCTTTTTTAGTTTTTAAGCTGTAGTTCAAGTGCAGTTTACTGGTACTTATCTAATTTATTTCAGCGGCCACTAGAGGGCAGAAGAAAACAAATTGTGAACACAAGCATTAACACAAATCTACTGAACTCATAAACCAGAAAAATAAAAAACAAAAAAGGAAAACGTCTAATTTCTCAAGTGTAATCTACAGAAAAAACTACTATTCATTTGGCCTAGTTTTTGTGGTAACTATTTTAAGATCTGTTAACTCCCTCCTAAATCCTGACAGAAAGTTTTGGCTTTTCGAGCAACTACTTCTGCTCACTTCTTAATTTCTGGGAGAATTCCCAGAAAATTCTATTCTCGTATTCAGACAGACAGAGCAACGTGTTAAAACCTGTCAAACATCAGTCAACCATACCAGTGCTTTTCAACACATCTCCTTCCTGAATGATATGTGGATTGCAGGTCAAAGGCAAATCTGAAGAAGATTCTTGATGTTTCCTAATCCAGTGTTTACTCCTCTGCACCTCTGCTCCTCCAGTCCTTCTCAAAATGCTTGAGCTATGATTAGAAATGTCTACCTTCTTGTATCTTCTCTGCATAATGCATGCACTTTGTTCTCTTGTTTGGAGAGAACAAGAGAGGTGAAGCCCACCCTCCCTCAACAAACCCAGAGGGGAGTTTAAACAGAAATATTACATGTTTTAATCATTCAACCATTGAATAAACATATAATTAAAAAATAGATACTTATAAGTGCAGGTTCCATGACTAAGGAAAATAAATGCTCAAAGTGTTGGTCTCATTTGGTCTCATTTTACAGTCTGAGTCTTCTTTTGATCCAGAGACCAAAAAAAAAAAAAAAAAAGAAAAGAAAAAGACAAAGACAAAGCAGCAGAGAGTACACCTCAAACACTGACTGAAGTGGAACAACCTCCTTTTCCTGTTTCATCAGTTGAGTCCTCTATTGTCTACTTGTGTTATTCCACAGAGATACAGTGGTGTTTTTACACTGGAGAAGTCTGCGTTGGTCGCTGAATTAACTTAACAGTTTGCTTTGGAAAAATAAGAAAGTGGGACTTATATGAGGGAAATGGCTGTCTCAAAAACCTTAAATTGCAGATTATATATTAGAAAAATATTATCAAACATCATCTATCCATGTAAATCAGAATTGTATTCATATTATTTGAGTAATAAAATGCAAATAAAAACCAAAAATAGAGATTAATAATAAATATTGGGTCTTGTTTGATGGTGGTCCTTAGATAAGTTCATGTTTTCACCTCAGAAAGTCTTAATTGGTATGGTTTCACCTTTACGCAGGACTGTAATGATCAATTCTGAGAGACTGACCATGGGAATGGGCACAGCTTAAATCCCCTTCATCCTGGTGCCTGTGTGGGCGTAAGTCTGATTTTACACACACACACACACGGCCACAGATGTACAGGGTTGCAGAGTTGAGTCTGCTTTATGGTGTAGACTCTCTTTGATTCACCGCTCAATGAAACTTGTGACTGTTTTAATTAAGGGGGAAATTCACTGACAGTGTGGAAATCCACTGGCGTTCACATAAAGGGTGCTAATACTTTTCTTCCTGTCGACGTGAGGCTGGCCTCCTTTTGTCAGAGTGACCATTCACTTCTTTTTCTTTGCCTGTTTCTTCTGTTCTTGGCATTGCGCAAGGTCTAGATTTTATGACAGGGACGGACATATTCAGCCAGGTGAGAGCCAGGGATTGACACTTTGTGAAAACACACATTTTTGTCTTTGCTTTGTGTTTTGTTTGGGCAGAACGACCACAGGAGGCAACCGAAGTGAACTATTACTTTCTGTTGTTTGGTGTGCCTCAGGGCGAGATGAGTCCATGCTCACGATGCCACCACATAATATAGACGAAATCTTAATTTCTATGTATATGACTCTGTATTTACCACATAAATGTTCATTTCAACAGTCTCCTCAGTTAGCTGATGAAACAGAACTGCACTCTTTGGTCACCGGGCTGCGTCCAAAACAGCTGACAGCTGTCTGTGGGTTCCCATGTTAGTCACACAGGTACAGTTCTGTTGTTTCAGTATTAGACAGATGCTTCTCAGAGGTTTGTGTAGGCTGCTGTGTGACAAGTCCTCTCTTCCTCTGGGGATCAATGTCTGTCCTGTTCTCTCGCCAATCTGATGTTTATCTGATGGTGATCAATCACACTGTTGACAGGATGAGGGTTAATGTTTCCATCCCTGCTGCCTCTGAGTGGGCGTTCATCGATTACTATGGAAGACAGGTAAAAATCAAAAAAATGTTTACAAAGTCTGTGACACTTCTGTCACATAATATAATATATATATATCAATAAAGCTAATAGAACTAGATGTTTCAATCCCTATGGTAAGTTAGCGCTCTTGAAAGTCAGCGTGGAGTGGTGAACACGGAGAGCAGGACTTTCATTGAGGTCATCAGGTGGGCACCCTTTTTCACCGACGTTTCGTTGATGTAAGCCCACTACGTCTCCAGAGGGCTCAACGGTGTGCCTGGCGTCCCAGGTACACCCCCCTCCGTTCCATGCTCTCCATGTTCAGCACTGGACTCATCCCTGAGCCAGGCCGAAGCCTGTCCGCATACCACTGGTCTTTATCGTGCTGCCCAACTGTTGTCCTTCCGTCTGATCCACAGCCAGTGGCTGCTTTTCTCGGCAGCGTTTGACACAGCCTTGATTGCCTGTTGGAGGGAACGACCCCTCACTCCCATCTTCTTCAACAGACTTGTCGTAGATGTTGCCATGTAGCCTCTAGTTCCCACTTCCACTGGAAATATGAGGGTCCTCCAGCCGTTCTGGGAGGCTTCTGCTGCCAGGTCTGAATATTTGTTCTTTTTTCTTTCATATGCTTCTTCAACCCCTTCTTCCCATGGCACTGTTAGCTCCATGACATATGCCAGTTTTGCTGTTCTTGACCACAGGACTATGTCTGGGCGAAGCGTTGTGACTGCTATTTCTGAGGGAAAGACAAGCTTTTTTTCAAGGTCCACTTCCATTGTCCAATCGGGCAGGATCTAGAATGCTCGCATTTTGTGATGTTTGCTGCTGTTGAGTTTGGCCTGCTGGCACAAATGGTGTGAAGTGGGCCCTTCCGGTTGATCTGTGTGGGAGAGCATTTACTGTGGTTCGCCTCTGTTCTAATGTTGATGCCAGTTCTCTGAGGACTTGATTATGTCGCCAAGTGTAGCGACCCTGGGCAAGACTAGTAGGGCACCCTGACAGAATGTGCTTCAAGGTTGCAGGTGCTTGACAAAGGGAACAGGCGGGATCTTCTCCGAACCACAGCTGCAGGTTTTGAGGTGAGGGTAGCAGGTCATACGTAGCTCTGATGACAAAACTCAGCCGGGCTCCCTCCATCTCCCACAAGTCACGCCAGCTGAGTTTTCTCTTCTCCAGACTCTCCCAGTTAGTCCATCTGCCCTGCTTAGCCATCGAGACGGCTTTGGCATGTCGCTCTGCCTCCTCCTGCCTTCTGACTTCCTCGACTACCAGCTGTCTCTTTTGTACAGATGTTGCTTTGTGCCACAGTGGATTTTTTGGGATGAGCCCGAGACCTGCTCTCCCTTGTTGGACTTGGCCCACCACATCCCTGAAGTGAAGAGCAGATTTTGCATCCTGAACCGCTTCTGCTGGAGTCCACTTCCGTCCCGTTGCCACCCGGGGGGCTGCTGTTCGAATGATGGCATCTTCAGATTGAGTAAAGGTCATGACCAACCTTGCTTTGGTGCATTTGAATTCCTCCACGAGGCCTGTAATGGGTAATTCCAATTTGCTATTCCCATACAGTCCGATGGAACTCAAGCATCGTGGAATTCCAAGCCACTGTTTCAGTTGTGTGCTAATCACTCTTTCTAACTTTTCCACTTTCGTGATGGGGATCTCATAGACAGTTAACGGCCACATGATTCTTGGGAGTATGCCAAACTGAAAACACCACAATTTCAGTTTTCCTGGTAACAAGGTCTTATTGATGCGATTCATGTATGTTATGGTATCATTCTTTAGATGTTCAAATTGTTCGGTGTCCTTGAGTTTTGCATCGTACCATCGTCCCAAGCTTTTAACTGGCATTTCTGAAACAGTTGGTACTGGTGTTCCGCCGATGTGAAATCTGTGATCTTTGATTTTACCTTTTACAATGGAGATACTTCTACACTTGCTCGGCTCTCTTGTAAGCCTGACGCACAATTGCAAAACTTGTATATATCTATAAACAAAACCTTCTTTTTTAGGGAATTTGTGATGTTAACCATTGAGCTTTGCCATTAAGGACATTTTTCAATTAATATATTCTCTCTTGTTATCAGTTAATGATATTAATAATTAATTTAAATTTTAATATTTAAGAATATTTTATGCTAAATACTATAAACAATTGCAAAGCTTAAACTCCAAAAAAGAAGCTCCATATTTAAATAATAGACAGGATTCCACATTTAGTACTGTACCGACTAAGTTTTTAGCATCTCAGGCCAAAATAAAGCCTCTAAATGGCCTCTCCACACTTAAAATAAATGATTGATGATGACTCTCTACTCCCTGCAAATGGACCCAAGTCAGGATATTTGTTCCTAATGCAGGTGTCAGTAATCCTCCTCAGCCTCTTCAAATGATGTTTTTAGCCTGAGGAAATCCTTGACCAGATTCTTCCCTTACTGCATAGAAACGGTGTAATCTCTCAATTCTTGACACAGCAAATAAACACTGCACAGAAGGAGAGCCTCGCAACTTTATCTCTTCCTTCCTTCGACATTGTCTGTGTGACAAGTTACAGGGGAACCTCACTGAGGAGAGAAAAGAAGATGCATATTTCTGTGGTAACAAGCCCAAGGGGGCTGTGACAAAGGACTGAAGGTTAAGTGCATGTACTAATTCTCACAAAAAAGGAACTTAACACCATATATATGACACTGCATATACTTCCTCTTGACCTTTCATTTGGTTGCCATCTCCGTCTCAAAAGAGCCAAATTGCCATGTTATCCTGTTACACAATATGGGAAAGCAAATGGGAAGGTCCATTGTGTCCATGATGTCACTCATATTACTGTAGCCACAAGGCCTAATTGGAGGTTAATGTCTTTTAACCTCTCTCATAAATTATTTTGTAAGATAACTGAAATCCCTCACAGTGACCCACTCCTTGTTGTAGTGGAGGAGGATGCCTTTTTCTCAGGAAATAATCTCTGGAGGTGTCATATATGGCTTCACAATCTGCTTTAGTACACATGAGATAAGCACTTATATTGTCTTAACAGCAGCACGTTGGGCTTTAGCTGCTGCAACTCCAGGAACTGGACAGCAACTATAAGAGACAACAGTGTTTATTGCTAACATGCAGGCAGAGAAATCATGGTGGCCGGAGTACTGAAATGATTCTATCATTCTTCAGCAGCACCTGCTGAAATGATTCTAAAAGATGCCTCATATGACACAGACATGAACCTTTTCTGGACTCATGAGACATATGTAGCAGAACTTTCAGGTGTTGTGATATTTTGAGATTTTTGATGAAAAAGAAGGCAAGCAGCTCCACGATCATGCTACAATCTTCCTTTGTTGTATTTCTCTGCAATACATAGATGCAGATGTAAATATACATAGTTATAGATGTGTGATACCTGTAGTATCACGTAAAACTTATTCTACAGATGCATTTTTATCCCTTCATAATTTAAACTAAAAATATTTCTGTTGTGTTCACATGAGTTCCCGCAGTATTGTAACCATTTCAAAGCAGGATGAGCTCAGGTCACCTGATCAGCTGCCCAGACTTTACTCACATCTGTTCTGGCTTCATGTGGACACCTGCAGAATGAAGAAACCCTCCAACAATGCACCCTTTCAGATTCTGATTTGGGACAGGTCTTGTTGTTGTTGCCAAGTTTTATGGAATTATGCACAACAGTTTTTATTATTTTATTTTATTTTATTTTATTTTATTTATGAACTAATTAGAGCATTTAGCCCACATTGCAGCTAAAACAGTGTTTCTGCCTGATGGAAAGGTCACATAAAAGAGACACCTACTTTATCAAACAAGCCTGTTCATTGTTAATTAGACAGTTTGGCAATCTAAATTGTGCTACTTAATCATCAACTCAACCTACTAAATACCTTGCAACAACCAGATGCTCTATGCCTGCTTGTGCCCTGACCTCTGCCTGACAGGTTTTACACTTAACCCTGACAACCCTGTGCAGCTTTGCAGGAACGTGTCTCAAGTTTTACTCTTCCTTAAACTATTAATTTAACTGATAAACCTTTTTATAATGCATCTTAGTTTTTTTAAATGACTTACTTTGTATTGGATTTATAGTTATGAGATACTATGAAGTAACTATGAAGGTTTAACATAGATTTTAAAACAAAATAAATAAGATAAAATATTATGTTAAACATGGATGGAAGAACTATATTTCAGTTTACAGTTTTATTATTGTCATTTTGTTTACAATGCTAATAAGAAATGTGATTGAAATTTGATTGGCTATTATAAAGTGTTTCAGTGGTGCTCAGCTTCTAGATCTCTTGATCTAATTATAGAGACTTTGCTGCTTAGTGTTTACTTAAATAAAAATGTAACCGTGGAAAGAAGTGTCTAACATGCCAGGAGACATTTCAGTTTTTCTTTTAAAGACTTCTCCCCAGAAGCATTAATGCTATGCACATATCAAGCATCTTATAGTAGGCTGACAAAAATCTCCAAAGTTCACTCAAACTGAAAATAACTGATCAGTGGAACAGAATGAATATTTCAAGTCTCGTCTTCCCCTGGTGTTTCTCAAACTCTTCTTTTTTCTTTCACCCCTAAGTGGCAGCAGAGACCTGCATTACGTTCCTCTGAGCAGCGGCTGTCAGGTGTGGACCTGCTCGTTTTCATGACCAAGAAGACAACAGAAAAGGAACAAAGGATCAAAGTTCAAAAGACATGCTTACAAAAAATTATGGTATGTTTGTATAACTTATATTATCAGATTTCTTTTTTTTTTTTGGCTTTCAGCAGGCACATTGTCAGTACAGTGAACTGAGGAGGAGCATATAGGATAATAAATCTTAGTTCTCTGTCTTACACACTGACACCCAGGCTTTATTTGTATAGCTTGTTTTACTTCTTTCATTAAAACTGGTCGACGTGCTGAGAGAGGACCTTCTGGGTGGGCTGCGCTGCATGAGTTGAGCGGCAGTCAATTCAAGCTTATCACGTGCAATATCTGTCTTTTACAGAAAAAAAAAAAAAATGGGAAAAAGATTTTTAAAAATTAACTGAGCCAAAAGTTTGGTTAAAAATGAAAAACGTTATTGGACGGTTCTCTGGCGTCAGGCAGTGGGATGCGACAAAGATTGATAAAGAGTGTAGGTCTAAGAAGGGAGAGGTGCACCGGAGGCCCAGATAACATTAGATGAAAGTTAGAGCTCTCTCCCGCAGCTGTCAGCAGTTTTTAATGTGAACTTTTTGATTGGCAGAGCTGGTCTGGTTCTTCCACCAAACCTCTATAGTTTGGTGGCTTCAAGTTTCTCGGGTATTGCGTGGATTATGTACATAAAGATTTCACGGCCCTGTTTGTCTTACTTAGAATCTACTCACCTAAAATTGTCTCATCATGCTTTTTTTTCCCCCCTTCAACCTTGAATTTACTCACGCATAAACTTACAGTTTTTGTTGCATAACAGTAAAATGAGCATTTACTGTAATGCGAGGCTTCTAAATGGGCTCCAAAGAGTGAGCACAAGGTTCTTCACTTAACCTCTTTTACTCCACTGAAAGTGTGTTAAATCAGTATCTGTATTTATCTCAAATACAAGCAAGGTTCCATGTAGAATACAGTAATCTTTAGCCTTTATACAGCACTGTAATTGAATCAAGCCATGATCTTTCATCCCTGTAGTTATTTTAAGACATGAATGACACAACAAAAATTGAAATGCAACCCCCCCTCCCCCTCCCCCCTTTTCCATTTCAACAAAAGGTCAGAAATTCAATCACCACGGTTGCTATTGCTATAATAATGTATGTATGGGAAACAGCCACAGTTACTGACCGCCAAATTCTTTGGCTGCCTGTGGTCATTTTTTCTTGCCTAAGAACAGAGGCGTTTCTCACTGGAGTTATTCATTAATCCCAGCAGGCTGAGAGTACAAGTGTACAACACCAACAGATTCTTTCTTTCTTAGCTCTGGCTGTAATGGTGTTTTGCTCATTTAAATATCCTTCTTAGCCGTGGCAGTGTGGATTCTGGGACATTCCTAATTATTGTTTTTGGAAATCTAAAATATTTTTTTTTTTTTAACTTATTATTTCCTTCTTTTATACGATTGACAAATTAAAAAGATTAAGTGTTTTAAAGAACATGTTTTTTTTTTCTTTTTAAATAATGTTAGAATTCATTCAAGGAACAAAAGAGGGACAAACATAGCTTAAATATGTGTGTTATCTACAAAATGTCCTCAACAATAACACATTTTAGATAAACTGTTGATGTAAATATGATGGTGCTCATATTTGAGAAGGAAAGACATTTCTCCTTCTTCATTTTGCTTCTCAAACGCTGACACAGTTGTATTGTTACCTTTTTAGCATCATATTTTGATGCCGCTTTCTCTATAAAAGACACTGTTTTGTTGTAAAGAATGCAACATGTGCACATGCCCATAAATTTAGAGATAACTACAGGAAATGTGAGAAAAAAAAAGTAAAGGAGAGGGTAAACGTTAACTGGATGGCACAGAGTACACAAGAAACAGAGAGGAAATGTGGATTGAGAGAATGAGGTGAATGAGGCAAATGAAGGAAGTGGAGTTAAGCTGAAACAAGCAGCCTCATTAATGCACCACCACAGCTTTCATTAGCTCCCAAGAACAAGGTGCACCAATATAAACCGCACAGAAAGAGATGTAAGAAAAAGAGACAAAAAAATGCAACAAAGCAACCAAAAGATAATCAACAGATTAGACAAACTAAGTAACTGAACTCCTTCTGTGTGACGTAGCCTTGATTTTAAACACAGTTTAAATCAGTCTGCAAATAACGTAAAAGCAGATTGTGACAAATTAAAAAAAAGAAAAAAAACAAGCCAGACACGTTGAGTATGTACGGTACTTTCCATTCATCTTAGCAAAAAATATCAAACGTTACTATCAGAAATTACATTCAAAAGACTGTGTACCTCAAAGTCCCTCTTTCTTTTTGGAAAATACTTATTTATAAAAATGTCCCTGTGTTTTATACAAAAGGTTTTTTTTTGCCAAAGACTTCCGTTTGCAAGGAGGAAGAGACAAATGTTTCCTATTGTGATATTTTTTGCCTGTGTGCTTGCTGTTTCAGGCATTTTAAAACCCTTGCATCTATTACCTTTCACTGGGTAAATACCTAATACTGGAAACATTTGTCAATGTATGCAGATGGCTGAACAGAATAGATTATTAGGAAGTGGGGGGGGGGGGGGGGGGGGACCCACTGCTTCTCCAAACAGTGCAAAGCTCGACATAGAAAGTGTGTGTCTTCAGCTCAGACATAAAGAAGCTGCAGAGATCGCAGCACTGGCCAGTTTCAGTCATATTCACAAACACTTATAACACAATATATTAAAGAGCAGCAACGTGTAAGTCAATACAAATTAATTATTTACTGGTTTTAAAGAGCCGGCTGAAAAACCAACAGCAATTACACAAGAAGGACAATAAACAAAGGGTAAACACATCATCGGGGCTGTTCTGGTGTGTGCATGCGCGTGTGCGTGCATGTGTGTGTGCGCACAAGGAGCAAATGATGAGTTTTTGTGCAGGGAATTTATGTGGTTTGTATTGTTGTGTTTACATCAAGCCTCATTAGAGATTTATTGCTGATGCAGAGCAGCTCATTCACTCAGAATTCTGGGGCCAACCCAGTGGAAAGGCTTAAGCACAGAAACACAAACTGTAAATTACCGAAGGAGGGTGCTAAATCATGGGCTGCACATTACTAAATGGGCCAAAAGGGGAACTTCATGGTAGAAAAATATGAAATGTCCAGTTCTGTTGAATTTCTTTTGCAAAAACTGAAATCTAAATTTTGGAGATGGTCTACGCCAAGAGTTTACCAAAACTATTGTTTTGATGGTTTGTTTGTTGTTGTTGTTGTTGTTTTTAACATAGAAAGCATATTGGAAATTAAAGTACCCTATTAGTCATATTACATAAACTGTAACAGATAAATGCCAAACAAAATCTGCCTAAGTTCAAAGTAATTGAGGTTTTTTAATAACCTGGTAAGTTAAATACAACATGATCTCTTTCTGTTTGAAGCAGGCAGCAGGAACAGCAAAGGAGGCAGCGATTTTCTTTGATGGGTGAAACATTTTCATGCATCTGAAATATCTACAACGACCCAGCCGCTGGCACTAGTCCGCTGTGGTAGCACCACAAGAACGAGCATGGCGGTAGTAAAGAAAAACTAAAAACATCAATAGTATACTTGCATCCTGTTGGGTCCTGTGGCCAGTGTTGTGCAAACAGCAGAAAGTTGCGGCGTGTGAAGGGTAATGGGACATCCAACGCCAGGGGACAGCAGGCAGCAGTCACACACTGCTGCCGAAAGAAAGATGAAGTAATCTCAGGAAACAAGTAGACACACTCCACTTCGAATTTCGCCCCAAACAAGATTAAAGTGACATTATTCTATGAGAGTGTGGCAAGAGTATTAATCTTACACATAGAGGCAGAGGCTAGACAAACATGGGCTGGCTGCTGCAGCATGGGAGCACATTCTTTATTTTGTCAGTATTTGCTGAGGTTCAGAAGTTGCTGTGAGAGCACCATCATCTCATTTTAAAAAGCACTGATAGGACCATTACCCCCTTTTGAGTATTTTGATAACATCTCTGAGTTCGTGTTACATAATAGAAGTCTAGTTGAGTTTTTTAATGTTACATTATTAGAGTCAGAATTTTTTGAATGGCACTTCTTTTTAGATATCCAGGTTTAATTTAGTCTTCAAATCTTAAATCTCAGACACCGAATAGGAAATTAAATGTGTGCACTTTTATATGCATGTGTGTCTTGTACGTGCAATGACGTGTAGATGCTGAGGTGTGTTAAAGTGTCCGTGGTATATGAAAGGCCAAAATTTAATATGTACAGTCAAACCTTAAAATGGTGTTTACACTAATATGGATTGTATGTTGTGAAAATACAGTCACCATTAGTTTGGCCTAAAAACCAAAGAGTCCCCACCCATGTCATTTAAGAATTCATCAGTTTCAAATCCTCTAAATGAGCGTTACATTAAGGTTTTCTTTAGAACCTGTTGCATAAATAAGTCAGTCCCTAAAACCCTACAGAGAAAGACAGAGCTTTAATGAGTGGGGTTTAAGCCCCTCCACCCCTCCACTCCTCCACTCTCAGCTTGGTCTCCTAATGAGCCATCATCATGCAAAACTGCCAGCTTGATACACATTAATTGGATTTTCACTTTTTCACCAATTAATTGACCAGCATTGTCATGTTGGCCAGCCTCCGAGGGCTTCTAAGAAAATGGGGAAGCTTCCCCCTTTTTACTCTCATTGACTCTAATAGCCGCTGACTGGAGAGGGGAAACATTTTTTCTTTTCTTTTCTTCTATACTACCGAGATCAGCTATCTCATTATAGGCTTATGACATTTGTTGGAGCCAATCCCTTTGTGGAGAGAAAACAGTTTGTGTGCTGCTCAGCTGAAGTCTTTTACAGTTTGTTAACCTGCCTCTGCCGGTGCCAGGGCCCCTGGGGGAAAAGCCTGATGTGCAGTGAGTGACTTAGATTCCTCCAGCCCTAGAGGACAGACCACAGGGTTGGGGAGAGCAATCCCACGCCACCTTGTTCAACAAGCACCAAAACAAGAAATGAATGCAGCCAAGGCATTTCATGTCGGTTATTTGATATGTTGACACATCAGTGGTGTTTCGAATTCTGCCAGGGGGATTTCTGTTCACATGAATCCTTGCAGTTCAAATCCACTTGAGGGAGGTGCGGTAGAACTAATATTTTAGACACCCTGCTGGGTTTAATCCTACAAAGTGGAAGAAAACACAGCAAAGACAAACAAACATGACCTCTACTTAATCATTTACCCAAAACTGATATTTGGAGGGCTGAGTCTAGTTAGGTTTTTGAACTCATGTCCTGAGTTTGGATGTTTAAATATTAACTTCTCACTACTGTTTACAGTCGGGTCCCATGGTGATGAGATAGTGGACAGGAAAAGTGTCACATTTAAAATTGCGGTTTATGCAAGTAATAAGGAATATTTATAAGGCACAACATTCATACATAGGCAATGAATGTGAAGCTTCATCACATAATATTTAATTTTTATTTGCTAAGTTATCTTTTTTTCTTATTCAGCATTAGCCCATCTTCTATTAACTTTACTGTCTACTTAAGGGAAATGCAGATGAACAAATAAACCTGGGCCACGATTGATGAAAGTGCCAAAAACCATCCTGAGGATAGTTTATACCTGCATTGCTTATTTCTCACTTATACATACATCAGCTGCTGTAATTGCAGCTGCAAACACTGCATGCTTAATTTGCCACAAAAAGAGAGTGAAAAAAAAAGACTTTTGATAGAATGGCTTCACCATAAAACAGCAGCACAGACAAACGCGTCAAATAAACATATTCACCCTCATTGAGTAAAACACTGGAAATAATTTATTTGCTCCATTGGAAATAATAAACTGGGTATTACTGTGTCTGAAACACAGGATGGTAACTTTTTGCATCGGTGGCTTTTAGAAAACAGTGAGTGTTATTGATCCACTTCATTTTGACAATTATTTAATGTAATAGCTGTCTAAACGGTGCAGTTGATATTTAAGCCATTTATTTCAACTGTCTACAAAAAAAAAAAAAAAACAAACTCAGAGCTCTGCAAGGTCATTGAAAAGAAACTCTCAGCTACTCTGCTGGGAGGAAATTATGGTTCAGGAGTTGAAGATAGACCATTCCCCTCAATCAATAACCTTCCAGTCAAGGAGGGCTGAAGGTTAGAGGTCAAATCTTTATGAAACCTGTGATTGTATAATCAAGGGCAATAGCCTTAATTAATCGATTGAGTGTTCAGGAGGCGGGCTGGTTTATAGCAAATTATGTGTCAGTTGCCATAACCACGAAGGATTCCATTATTTATGTAAGAGTGTCCATTATGTCACATTATTTTTTAATGCCATCAACATTTAATCAAGCAGAACTTCATTAATCCCCATAATTAATTGAGCAGGCTTTGCCAAGTTCCTTTTGCTACCTTTACTTTCTGGTCGGACGGACATGTTTCACCATTATTGTTGTCCCATCCCTCCAAGGGTTGTGAGTTAATCTGCATGACCCAGCACCTGTCACATTCTAATAAACACAGAACTAATTGACTTTGTTGCCCCACTTATCAGCTACCTCACCAGTCAAAGCAACCTTGGAGATTTTTGTTTGTGTATAGCAGGACTACCAGGTGTGTCTTACCAGCGATGAAAACTGTAGTTTATTAATATGTTGTTTTGTGTTCATAATAGTGCAGCATAAGATAGAAACTGTCAAATGCTGCTGGGTATGACAATACATGAATATACAATGAAGACATTGAGATGATGAACCTTGTAATTCAGATCTGGAAAAAGATTAATAGATTGGAGGTTTTTAGGTCTTGGACTTTATAGGTAGTTAGTTATGTTGTTTATTGTCACATGCACAGTCAAGTGCACATCCCACAGGATTTCTGTTAGCAGGAAATATACTGATGCAGCGCTGAAAGATTTATCAGCCAAATATTACACAGGAAATGATATAAGAAACAATGACAAAGATATTAAAATAAGAATAAAATAAAATAAAAACTACTATAAAGCAAAACCAACATTTTCCTTAGTAAACATGGACCACTCTTTGTCACTCTACTTGCTCTTTTAGTCTTCTATGTCGTTCAGTGTACTTATAAATCCTGGTCAGGGCTTTAACAATGTTCTATTTACAAGATACCTGAACAGGTTGTGTTGCAGCACAACCAATCAAAAAACCAGTGAGATTTTCTTCTTGATTGGGTTAGTCGTTGTAAATGATACCAGCTGATAACAATGCATTTCATTTCACAGCAGTTCACTGATAGATGTCTGACAGAATGTGAGCTTGTATAAAAAGTAGGATCATATCGATCCTCCTATTTAATACACAATTCTGACCTTCATATCTGGGTTTTGCATGTCGGCCAGTAGCTGATGCCAGTTCAATACCATTGACATGTGGAAGACACTGATGGGATCAGGCTTGTCTTAGGTCGTTTTCACACTGCACCTGTTTAGGTCGGCACAAAGGGTTTTGGTCATGACTGCGGTTCACTTGGGTCAGTGTGAACACAAGAATCCACTCTGCGATTCACCAGAACGGCGGTATCGAGAGCGGCCTGAAGAGGGAATCATCTGTCGTGGAACTCTGGTGCGTTTTGTTTGTGTTGCGAAAGCTTCACGACCTCGGGCCGACCCAACTACTGGGTGTACAGCTCATGTTTGAGCTAAAGGGCTTCCGTAGTGCGCTAGACCGCGCATTGCCGATTGTGGAAGAGGACGTAAGCATGTCAAATGAAAGCAGTCGTGGACAAACGACCTCCAGCCCTTTCTTTAACAAGCTGTTTAGCTTGTCTGGAGTGGTCCAGACAAATAATAATATAATATATATAATGGGGGCTGTGACCCCCCCGCGAATGGTGAAAACCACAATGTGGATGTACATGTATATGTACATACAGTATACATGTACCAGCCTATGTTAATCTACGGGAAGTACACTCACTTTAAGGATCTCTCCTCTGAGCGTAGCTGACGAGAGCAAGAGATGGGAGATGAGGGGACACGTGTCAGCCAATCAGCGTACAGACAACCAACGGCACAGTAATGCCCGTCATAGCAGCCAATCACAGGCCTCGATTTCCGTTCATGGGGCCTCCCGTGTAGGCTCTTGTTGCTTCCCGAGACTCGTTCTTGATGTGATGTGTTTTGCTTCAGCCTCGCGCGCTTCCTTTGAATTTTTTCTTTTTTTTTTGATGAATAATTTTGAAACTTCTGCGATGTATTGAGACCGCGATTGCCCGGACCGCGAAGTGTGAGGGATTACTGTATATGAACAGGAACCTAACTCACTGAAAAATGATACAATATAACAGGGGTTCCAAAACTTTTCAACCCGCGACCCCCAAAATAACGGTGCCAGAGACTGGCGACCCCCACTATCCCCGGATGTGACTGAAAAAATAAAATGTGCGCACAGGCCATACGCACAAACACGGGCTTAACGACAACACAAAAGAACAGAGCAGCCTGTTATGATTTTACATATAGAAATTTACTGTTTGATAAAAGCAGAATACCTCAGTCAAAATAATATCTATGTAACATGAGTGCACAGTATTACTGTCATGTGCAAACTTAACTTTAACATTACTTTAATGGTTAATGGTATTAAAGCATCCGCTTTGTGATGTTTACTGTTGGAGGTGTAACCTGACACCTGCAAATGATGCTATGTTAATCTGTCTTAATCACCTCAGGAAGAAAATCTGTAGTTTTATTTTAATTTTAACTACCATGTTTCATAATTTTTACAACTATGGCTGAATTTTTCTGTATTTTATTTTTTTTTTAATTTATTAGATTTATATATTAAAAAAAAAAAAAAGATTTATGGAAATCATTTCGCGACCCACCCCACGGCATCCCGCGACCCCCCAGGGGGTCGCGACCCCAACTTTGGGAACCACTGCAATATAACATGTGTAAAAACAACCTTTAACATTACTTTCGTGACCTTGTCAAGCTATTAATAAATTGTCAATTATTGTCAAGTTATTAATAAATATAGTGGCAATAAGAAAATATGTAATGTGTTTTTTTTTCATATTTTCATTGAACAAAGTCATTAAACATTCACAATACTGGAGCAAGAAGTGTTGTAAGCACATTGTGATGTATACAGAGCTCAGATCACAATTATGGCAAATTAAGGCAGAAATAAACTACATCCAAGCAGTTCATGTTTTCTTGCCACTGTGGCTGACGTGCAGCAGACTCATGGTAGAACTGAATTGTGAATAGATCGGCCCAATGGATCTTTACCATTATCCAACCTGTCTTACCTAGTTGTCCCGACTGTCAGAGTAAGAAATCAGTCTTGGGGAATATTATGTGTCAAATATCCCATTAGAGACTTTAAAATTCAAAATTTCAATTGTAAATGGGCTGTGCCATTCTATATGTTTAGCTGTAACGAATGTCCTGAACTTGTGTTGTTTAATAAGACTATTTTAAGTGTCAAAAGAGGAAAAAAAATACAAAAGAAAAAATTTTACATAATGGAATAACAAATTAATGAAAAATTAAAAGGTAGAAACACCCTTTTGTTTTCGATTTACTTTGCATTCCCTTAGATTTATAATGTATCGGTCCAGCACACATTTGGTGCCATTATAGTTGTAGCTTGTGCTTATAAAATACACCTCCCTTTTATCAAGTATTATGAAACTAGATTTAATCATATAATCATATGTAGGGCAACAATTTATGAATGGTGTAATATTTAGGATGGTACACCAAGATACTTTTTAGCATAATGACTCAAACAAAACAAAATAAACATACAAAAAGGAAAAAAAAATGACGTTGACAACAAATGACTGCATATCTCTACAAAGAAAAACTGAGTACACTGTCCTTGAGATCCTCTGTACAGGGAAGAATAAGAAGTGTCATTAGGCCTGTCATGATAATTACTATTGATTTGTTGTAATATATAGCTTCTTATTGCCTGTTGTGTTTGCATGCTTGTCTGTTTACAGTAAAATGACATCAACATTTCTAAAGCTAGAATAAACAGCTGGGTTCTCACTTCCATTGCAACACTTTAGGAAAGTGCTTTCCAAATCACCTGAGCTGAATGAAGAAAACAAAAAGAGACACTGTGTCAGAATTTGACAAAGAGAGGGGCTCATGCAGCTTTACACACACACACACACAAACAAAACCATACTGAGGCAGTTGAGCAACATACTCTTGGTTTCTCGTTTTCTATTTTTATTTTTCTTAAGGTCACAAATCCAGCCAGTGGACATTTTGGGTTTGAGTGACAGATAAGAGAGCACTTTATTGCAAACAAATGGACGAATGTCTTGTTATTTATTTATTTCTCAAGTCCACAGGAGCTTTTTTGTGAGACTCTGAATGTTCTTGTGAATGAAAAGCTTGTTGCATTTAAACAACACACATGGGTTATTTTTGTGGTTATATTGTCATTTTATCAGTGCCAGAAAACATTAAATGATGCAGCTCATCCCAGTTGGAGCAACGTTTGACCAAACAAAAGTAACAATACACTGAGGTGTCATCAAGTTGTAGCGATAGTGCCCCCCCCCAATCGGGGTCTGAATACCCTGACAACAAAGAAAAAAAAATGTCCTACTTATCCAGCGTCACTGCGGAATGTGTCCGCTATGTAAAGAATTACCACACTGTGCTCCTGCTATAGTGTTCTCTCTATCTTTCTGTTGTTGTCTCTTCTTTTTACACACTTAGATACACACACACACGCACACCCACACGCACGTACACACACTGAAATGTGCACACACATTGGCTGTTCAAAGTTTTTCCAGGGTATTTCTCGGTTAATTAACAGATTAGTGGTGTGGGGCAGCTCTGAAGTTCAGGGGTCAAGACTAAAACCCTCTAGCTCAGAGGATAATCAGTGGCAGGTGGGTCCACACTTCTCCCATTGCCCCTTACAAACCCCTCCTCTCTTGACCTGACTTGTGGCAAAATAAGTCTCCCCACTGCATCAGCTTCCAGTGCTCTTGACTCTAGCCACTGTTAATGCACCTGGAAGACAGGAAGAGATGACGCGAGAGGGAGAGTGATGAGAGTGAGGAGGGGATGTAGCAGGAGGACATTGGATAAGCGCTGGAAATCTGCCACCCTTTCATATGCACTGCCAGGACCCATATTTACAAAACTGACCGGTGGGAATCCCTGAATACTGTTTGACTGAATAGAACGTGAACCATGGGGCCATAGGCCTGGTGCTAATGCTGTAAAATAGAAAAAATAAGTAGAAAAAAAAGAGAAACTTGAGCCTTTCTCTCTCTCTCTCTCTCTTTTTTTTTTTTTATTTAACCCTGTCTCCATTTAGTCCTCCCATATTCTATTCCAGGTTCTGCTTGGTGGAAAACTCCATTGTGAGGCTGTGAATGGGAGACTTTGGGAGTGTCCCTCCTGTTAATTAGGACTGGCCAGCGTTTCCGCTCCCCTGTGAGCCCCCTTCATTATTATTTCCTCAAATTCTTTTGCAAAAGTTAACCCCATTTCATCCCTCTGATTTCAAGACCTCTGACAAAAATAAAATCAACGGGGAAAAAAATGCAAAAAATTAATCTTTCATTTTAGAACAGTTGAAAATAAATAAATGTGCTGCAGGAAAATAAAAGCAAAGAATTATCTCCTTTTGGAAAAACAAGCAAAAATTAAAACAAATAAACAAAAGAATCAAATAAGGTACCTGCATTTCTGAAAAAAACAAGTCTTTCATTTAAACACACATGCCATCAGATACCGCATTAAAACATACAAAGATGACCACTGAGTTCATAGAAGTGTGTATTATTGAAGAACACTGATACGCACACACTTATTGAAATACCAACCTAAAATATACCTCCCCTGCATCTGTGGTGAACATCAGCCAGTAAAGAAGTCCTGGGGTGCATTCTACCTCTGCCCAGCAGGCATCCATTTGCTTGAGAAAAATCACTTTGCCTCATTAGCTACACACACTCTTATTTTGTCACAATGCCTTTGCTTGAGTCCTGCTAACAGAGCGCTCCCTCCCCTCTTTCTCTAGGTGGAGATTTCAGGGGCCAGAGGCACAGTTTCAGTGAGTGAGGCCTTTTCGTCTACCCCTCTCCTAGCTGGTTTAAGGGTTGTAATTATCTTTTGCTGGGGGAGGCTGTAAATTGGATTAAAGTGGAGGGTCTCGGCTGAGTGGATCACCCCCCCTCGGTCCTCAACCTCCCCCACCATCTCACCACTTGGTGGGCCACACGCTGATAAAGTGCGGAAAACCGGATTTGGATTCAGCCTCTGCATTCATGGCTTCCTGCCGGAAAAAATGAAATTTTCCAACAGAAGGGGCCAGTATGCCTGTGGTATCTGTCCATGTGGTGTGTTTCATCTGGCCTCACTCTTCCAGAAACACCATTACCTACGTTATCTGTGTGAACCGATTCAGCCTGACTGGACTAGGAAGCCTGGCCAGCAACTATCCCAACAGCCTCTGGCCATCTCTGTATTGCACCTCCCTTTCAACATTGCCAGGCTTTTGAATTATAGTTTATTCAGTTTAACTGCTTGTTATTTGTACTGCAGTGACGTATGAGATGTAATACCTTAAGACACTAAAAAAGGACTAAATTTAATGCTTATGCATTGTTATTTTGTACTCTGATAAAAACATTATATATCAGGAGGAATATGCAGACAGTTAAAATCAAATTTTGAAATGCAAAGTAAGAAAAGCAGATAGGAAAAGGATGACTTTTTGGCTCTGAAGCCATTTTCCTTGTGATCGTAAAATTTTAATCCTGTCGAGGAATGTCTCCAAGTCTTTACGGATTTCTGGGATACTGGTGCGTGAAATGACAAATCTACCTTTCCAAATGATGTGAACCCTGTTTTCACTAAGAGCGCAGCAGCTTTAACATCTTATAGCAGGTACAGTATGTGCATTGAATGGACTTGTCTGTTCTGATTGGTGCTCATGATCATACCTGAGCACTGCCTGATTAGAGAAAATTTACACTTATTTATTTCTTTGTTTATGTGTTTTTACTTGAGCTAAAATCATGTGTGATGGGTGGACAATACCCTCTGCAAAAACAAAAAAGAAAGAAAGAAAGAAAAACAACAACATATGGCTGTTTAATATTCATTAACTATGTATGGACTTCAGCATAGTTGGATTTATGCGTTTTATCTTAAATAAAAGCATTAACATTATAAAAGATATCTTACAGACACAAACAAGCACATGTGAGATTACTTTAATTTGTTTATTTCAGTTTCTTTCCTTTGAATAACAGGAATTACATTTTTTATTATAACTTGAATGAAATAATTTTTAATTAACTAAGTTTGTCTAACGGATGATATTTATTGTGTGCATAATAACTATATGATGGGCTAATAAGCTATAATGCATATAATTGTTATGTCTCATGCCAGTTGATTAGATTAACCAACCAAGATGACTGCATTTAGTGTAGTTACAAATAAACTTCATGTCATCCAGTCATTCAGATGCTGTGTACAAGTAAATGAGTCAATATTGACAATGCAGTTATATGATGCCTGTTGTGCAGAAACATAATGAAAGGGTCCATTCTGCACAGTGTGAAAAGCACTTTTCTGCACATTCCTACTTATCAAGTACGGCTATAAATACACATACATTTATTGTGTTTTTTAACATCTGTCTTTAGTTTTTATTCTTAATGTAAATGGTAACAGCTCACCTGTTAGGGAAAACATTGGAAAAAATTGATAAATATTAAGTAATTTGAGTGTTTGGGAAACTTAAACAAATTCTATTGGTCATGTTAAATTATAGCCGCTGAAAAATTAAAATAAAAGGCCACCCAGTGGTCATTTTTTTGATATTTTGGGCTATTTTGCTTCCACGGTTCATCTCCTACATGTGGGAAGAAAACTTCCAAAACACATATTTCTGTTTTGTACGTAAATGTATTCAAATTACCAGATGAACATATTAGATATGGGCTAAACCTGAACCAGAAGGAAAATTAACCCTGGCTCAGGTTAAAATTAGTTCCATTGATTTAGTTTATTTTCAGTTGGTCTGTGGTTCTATGACTTGAACTATCTCCCAGATCTGGCAAACACAACTGTAAGTGCCAACACAGCACAAGGTACAGGCTGCACGAGGGCCAGATGTGTGCCACAGCAGTTTAGGGGTTTCAGTACCACATATTTATAGTTAGATAAAGAAGAATTATCTCAGGGGAGGAGGATATGTTGCTTCTTTGTATTTATTTGTTAGTAGAATAACTTAAAATGATACACATTGATTTGCATAAAGATTTTACTTGTCGTGGGAATAACTCATGTTAGGTTGGAATTTTCTTAACTTTTTAGGTCGAGAATTAGCGCAGCTAGTGGTTCTCATTTTTGTACAGATGCACATTAGTTACACATTGGTATTAATATTGTTATCAGTAGCATTATTAATATTCTGATGTTGGAAACATAAATGACATTGTTTTTATCATACTATTTTGTTTAATGAACCATATGTCCATATCACAGTGTCTTAGATTGATCTTAGTGTATGTTTTGTCTTCACTTTATATTAGAAATGTAGTAAACTAGCCTCGTGTTATAGACTGCCTCTGCCAGAGAGCTGTGATATCACTTTTATTGCAATTAAACATCTGTGTTGTACTTAGCCAAAGACTAAGACTCTCCTTTCCAACAGAGAATACGCAACTAGGATCTTTCAGGAAAAAAGATCCTAACACTCAACTTATGAGTCAGAGATCAACTTACATCTGGATTCAGGATTTAGAGACACGAACAGTCTGAGACTGCTCTTGTTTGCATATTTAAACAAATCTGAACCTAACATTTCAATGATGGATGGATGGATAGATGGATGGATTGATGGATGGGTGGGTGGGTGGATGGATGGATGGATGGATGGACATAATATTTTAACTGAAACTTGTAATAATAACTGTTGTAAATGTAAGCAGTCATGTTATGAAGTTTATTATTGGTATCTCATCCACATTTTTCAAAAAAAAATGATAGTATACCAGTGTGTGGTCATAAACTCAAGCTCAAGAGTTATCCACTGATTCCTCATCCAGGCAAACACCTTTATGTGTTTCACATCTTTCTGCAGTTCAAATGTTTATATGGTTTCAAAGCCCGGCCTTGAAACTGAATTTGTTAAGGACGAAAATGAAGTAGCATAAGGATTTTCTCCGAGGTAATACTAAACTAGGTTGAGTGGTCCCCTATTGCTGGTATAATGACCTGAAACCTCAAGAGCAATGAAAGAGAGTCTATTGAGGAGGGTTTTTCCATTCACGTGAAATGTCAGTGCATTTTCCAACAGACACTTACAAGGGATCAGTGGACCCTCAAGTGTTCATGAAGAAAATAACCTTTGAGTACTACATAAGGATGCTACTCAACTGAGCCATTGTACGACCATAACAGCTCTAATTATTGAACCAAATTATCTTTGGCATTTTAGAAAGGCGGGGAAAAAATGAGCAGCGATTCAGACAAAAATAAAAAACAAAAACACAAGTAGACAGTTTTGGGTTTACTTATGCCTTCAAGCGATCTACGTGAACTCATTGAGCAAAAGGCCACACAAAGTGCAACAGTGTAACCTATCTTTCTTTTTGGGTGTTAGTTAACAGTGTGGAAGCGTTTTTCATTAGGTGTGAGAAAAACAGAGCTGAAGCAATCTGGGGTGCTCCTCTTTTGATGTTTCCTCAGCCTCCCAGCCCAGGCTCTTTTTCCTGCTCTCAGCCACTGAGATAAATGGCAGGGAGTGCAGTTAGTAGGAGATTCCTCAACACAGTGGGAGCCCACGGCCGTCAGTACAAGTGTTTGCCTTAGATATAGACTGTTTGTATAACTCCCGACAACTAATTCAATTATTATTGCACTCGAGAAATATGGCTGTGAGAAAAGAGTGTTTTTTTTCATTTGACATACATCAGACCAGCTCCATTTTTGCGAAGCATTGGTATCTCTTACATAAATCAAAATATAATTCACCTTTAACAAATCATGTTATCACTTAAGTATGGCCATAAAATATACTCAGGAATTAATTAGACTCAGCAATTGTATAAAATGACCTTAAAGAAAACATTATTATGAAAAGTCTTTGGCAAGGAGTTAGGAAAGCATTAAATGCTCAATTTGTAACCTTTGAATGGACCTAGAAATTAATAAAGGGATAATGATAAGTTCTCACTATGAAAGTCGGTTCTTTCCAGTGAGCCTGCTCTTTTGAGGTCACTGCAGACAAAATTATTTGGCGATTTAGGTATTACGTATTACAAGTTTTGGGTTACTCACCCAAAACCTGTAACGTGGCAGCAAAATAAAGGCATTCTGTCTGTGTTTATTAGACAGTAGTCAGTACTTCCTTTCATCTTTAATTTCCTGCCATGTCAAATGAAGACAAAGATCAAACGGGGGACAGGGTGACCCTCCACGCTCCATACTCCTCAGAAGAGAGTGAAGAGCCCCCACTGCTCACTCAGCCCGACTCTATCTCTCTGCTTCCTCTTCACATAACCCTTCACCACAGGCTAGCCTGTAAAAGGTAGAACTTATCAAGACTATTTGTCTGCAATGAGCCTGTTCATCCTGCGTTACTGATTAGTGATTGACTCGGGAGCCATTAGTATGTATTTGATTCTGTCATTGACGAATACCATGTCACTCCCTGAGATTAAATGTTTCGTACAAGCAACTATGAATTTGTCACGCTGTCTTATCTCGCTTTTAATTTGTATTTTGACTTCTTGTGCATCTCCTTTATGAAACGGCCATTCTGTGAGCCTCTCCTTTCTCATCAGAGAACTTTGATTGCCAATATGTTTGATCCTTGTCAATCAAACATCTGTTCAGTGTTTTGTCCATTGCTGCACCTGCTGACCTCCAAGTGACCTGCAAAATAAGCAGTGAGGCGGGAAACTACAGGAAGCAATTTACTCTCCCAAAGCTACCTTGGAAAAGGGGGAGCCAATCAGGTCTCTGCCTGAGTGTCTATTTTTGATTAAATGTACTCTTGAGCTGGCTTCTTATGTTTGATTTTCTTTCTTTTTAACTGCACTAACAGTGTTACATAGGCAAAGGGGAGGTGAAATTTCTCCCTTCCAAATGGATTGCAATTTCCCCCCATTTAGCACCTGAAGGTAATTAGCTTGAAGAGATTGCAGAGTGAGAAACACGTTCATGGAACATTAACTCTCGCACATTCTCCAGTTGCAGGGAATTAATAGGAAAGATTAAAGTTTAAAGAGAGCAAATGCCATTAGCTCACAAACCCCTTCTCGGGGGCTGCAACCACACCACAGTAAGCCAGTTTTAAAATGGTTTAAACAAAACATGCAAAAGAGAGAGAGAAGGAAAAAAAATATTGTCCTATGCAAAATTTCATAGGTGTATTGGTCTTTCTTCATTAAAGTATGTATGTGCTGAATGTTGCAGAAGCAGCATGAGTTTTGGGTTCTCTGAATGCTTGAAATGTAGCAGATTTGGTAGCAAGCAAAGAAATTTTACAAACACCCTTTAGTTTTTTTTTCCTCTTCTTTGCAGTGCCTTCAGGGATTTTTTTAAAGTATCTATATGTGTATCTAATCCTTTATTTCCATCGTACACTGAGCTTTCATTCGGTTACACTTTTCTCCACTTATTTGCCCATTTAGCCATTCATCCATCAACCTATCTACCTTAAGGGGGATAGAGGAGGAGATGGCAATTGGCAATGAATTTTTAGAGGCCATACCGCTCACAGATTCCATCATAGCTGGAAAAATTCTGTGAGGTTTAAAAAAAAAAAAAAAGAAAAAAAATGAAATTGAGACATGGTAGAATTTATTGCCCAGAAAATTCCATTCTACTATCTGATTTGAAAAGTCCAGTCCTCCTAGCTTCAGAAAATCTATTTCCCCACATTTTAATACCCCCGCGTAGCAGTCCTCATAATTCATTCGAGTGTGTTAAGCTCAGTTTTATTAGATCTGAAACAAATTTTGGTGAGGATCCTATAGGTCATTAACCATGGAGTAATTTTATCCTTGTTTCGCTAATGATGCCATAATGGTGAGTGAATTTCTTAACTAAAGACCAAAGAACATTGTGAAGGTCAGCTTCATCTGCAGGCTCCTTCAAGCGCTTCCCAGAGAGATTGGAAAAGTCGCACATTTTTGAGAAGTCATTAATAACCTTAAAGCTGAGAACCTATTTGCGATCTCGCTCTCTACCTTTTAATTTCCCTGGTTTTTGCACTCTCTCTGGCTCCCTGCCTTTTTTTCCTGTTCTTTTATCGCCCACATGCAGAAAGAATGGAATGCTGTGTACATGTGTATGTGAATGGGTTAGAGAGAGTCAAAGAAAAAGAAGGAGAGAGTAGGAATGGTAGTGCAGTGACATACAGATCCCAGATGTGATGCTGCTATAATTTGAATTTTATGCCTTTGTTATCGCTTTAATCATTTTCTTTATTCGTTTTGTTTCAGTGGTCTGAGAGAGACACCTGATTGGGTAAACCACCCAGGGACCCATTTTTATTTGGAATGTGGTGCAAGGTCTAATTAGAATTTGAATTTTGCTGAGCCTTGAAATGGCTGGTACTTTATCCTGATCGCCTTAGATATTGTTCCAAGTCAATCATTTGTCATCGCAAAGCATGCTGGGAAGGTTCTGCTAATGAAGTCCTGCATTTGTTCACTATTTTTTGCTGCTCTAGCATTTTTGTCCATTTAGGCAGCCTGATGTAAAGACAGCGGTGGTTATATATCCATGTTACGACACCAGGAGGAGCTCACTGTGGCTGGACTGCTGGTGTCACATCCATCTGAGGTCTGTCACCATTCGGCGTCTGGACCGTCCACAGGGTCTAAGAGTCATAGTCTTTTAAATTATTTATTTTCTGTTGTCAAAGAAAGCCAACAGAGACTGACCTCTGCATTTCTGTTCCACACACACTGCTGGAAAGTTTTGAAGTGTTATAATTAAGAACTAAAAAAAGTGGCCACGTCATCTGCTTTACACAATGTCTTCTTTTACTCTGCTCTATTATTGCATTGGAAATATTTATTTTTAATTATGTAGTAACTTTTTTGAAATTGGAATCACTATAAAATTACATAACTTTGTGCATTATTATAAAGTCAGATAATGTTCTTAGATGCAATTGTTACAGCTTTTCTTTTACGTTTGACCTCCACAACAGTCAGAGCAAAGTATTGTTCATTTCAATTCATGACATTTATTTGAAAGCTGTAATTAACTTTTTCATAAATGATATAAGCCCATAATCAACAGATATGTCTCATAAACATGTATCGTACATTATATTAAGTAACTTATAAGTTATTATTCTCATTATCTAAGTTCTTGAATTGTAAAAACAACAGTGATTCAGGTTTGTAACTTTCAAATACTGACAGGGACTGGATTGTGTCAGTACTTATGGTATAATGACACAATGTTTAACTGTTAAGTTTTGTTTCATAGGCAATTATTTGTATTTTCCTGCCATCTGCCAGCACTGTTATATAGTTTGTGAGACACACTCTAGAAAATAATTCCAAATATCAGGGATGTAATAAATCAAGAAAGTGAAAAGTGATTATATTTGAAGATGTATAATAACAGAAAACTACAAAAAATTCATCAGTGCATTTTGTGCAAATAATATTTTCCCACATTGTACACCTAAACACGCATATGGGAGTGTGTGCATGTTTGTCTCTCATTTAGATGGATTTCTCCCAGGGACAGGAGACTATATCTGTCCTGTATATCGCTGTGTGAACAGGAGAAGGTAATGGTGTTTTGTCACAGCTTATCTGGGTTAACGTGTGTCCTACTCTCAGGTCCCCTCCGATGCATTTTATTTCCAGAGCGCTTCCCTTGGAGAGATTGGACCTGACAGGCGTTAACATTTAGAAATGTACCAATAAATGGCATTCAAGGGTGCTGATATGCAGTTTCTTGGTGGTACATAAAGAGAAGCGCAGCAGCCGTATGTCCAACACTGGAATATTTTACTTTAAGGTGGTAATAATCTGTTAAGTATGATATAGTTTCATTTAGCAAGTCGATAACGCATAGAAGGACTTTTTTTTTTCCCCACATTTACGCAGCTTATTTGGTTGTGCATTATAATTTGTTTTCCCTCCGATCTGCTTCAATGAGCAAGTGCACACATGGGACGAGACTTTTCTCTTAATTGCCTTTAAATCTAATTGAAACTGAAGTAAAAAGTCTGAAAAGCCTGCTTTGAAGTCCTTTGGAATAAAATAAAATTCTTCTGACAAGATGATGGATCACCTGTAAGTCTACCTGACACTGAAATTAGGGTTTTTAATGACATACTGCCTCCTCCTCGATGTGAAATTCAAATTCCCTCCCTGGTCTCCCTCCCTGTCGTCACCTGTCCCTTTGACTTGCATATACGCCAAACACAGGCACTTTGTCTTTGTCACTGGGAGCAGGACAATGTTTTTCACCACCAAGCTTTTGTATTAACCAATCTCATATGGAACTGAGGACATAGCTCATTGAGCACCGTGTTGTTGTTACGTGAGCGTATTTTTCCTTTCATAGGCCTCACACTTTTTGTGCCACTCATTTCATCCCTGCTGTAGTTGTATCCATATTGTGCGGAACATCACTTGACTGGATTCAGATTTGTGGCAGTTCAAATTGGAGGGAGCGTAATTGAGATTTTCTTTAAGGGAAATGCTAAGACATTTTTTTTTTTTAAGTTTTCAGATAATAGTTTTAACAGCCTTTTTTATCAGCGTAAAAAGATCTTGATATTTGAGCTCGCTTGGCACAGCACATGACAGCAGTATGGTATTACCCATAATCAGGTGTGGCACCTTTCATGAGCAGCCACACTGAGTCCCTTGTCAGTCCACAATGCTCCGTTTCAGCGGCGCCCCAGTAATTCATCCTGAAGCATGGAGGAAAGGCCCACGCTGGCTGTGGAACTGGGGGCAGCAGAAAGCAAATGAAAAATCAATGCTCCTGTGACACATTAACTTATCCCCCGATTTCATAACTGGCATTGGATGTCAGGGAAAAATCTGTGGCATGGTGGTGGCTGGCTGGGCCTTATTGGCTTTTATGGGCCAGAGTGTGTTATCAGCTGGTGTAGAGGTGGGTGACAGTGGAGAGTTGGAAAAATAAAATATAGACAACAAATCTGAAGGATTTCATCACGTTGCTTTTACTGGGTCACAGAGAGCTGGAGTGTGGGCTACTGTCTGGGATTCAGTTAACACATCAAGCCATTTCTCATTTTACTTTTCTTTTGAATTTGTTTATTTGAATGTAGACTGTGTTATGTCATGGTATAGGACATGCAATTACATTATTGGAGAATATTCCATGCTTCAATATGTGCACTTCACGTGCTCAGTTTTCAGAAGAATAAAAAGGAAGATTCAGTGCTCATATAACATTTTTTTTAAAGAAAATTTTGTTATAGCAAAGATAAAGATAATATATCAGAATGACTTCAGAATTTGAAGCAGCATGTTTCTTTTTTTTTTTTTTTTTGGGGGGGGGGGGGGGGGTACAAGGACAGGGATTTCTATCAAGCATCCTATGTGTCATTGGAAAGGGCTAAGACATCTAAACACCTAGGGCTTCATAAATGATTGATAAGGGTCAATGAAAAGTATGTTTTTTTAAAGGGTTAGAGTTTCTGTGTTTGACCAAAATAGCACTATTTCTGCAAAACTGACTGGATGATTTATTAAACATAAACGTAACCAGATTTTAAATTGACACTGATCTGAGTGTGAATGGTTGGGTTTAGTCACTGTCACTCAGTGACCCTGTGATGGACTGAATTAGGTTGCAGTCGCTGCCCCACCACCAACAACCCTGTTGAGACCAGGAACAAGCTGAGGTAGGGATCGAAAATGGATTCATAAAAATCACACATACAAACGAAAAATGCCTTTGTTGCTAAGGGCAGATGCTCCTGGTGAAAATATATTCAATGAATGATATGTTACACTGATTATTTTGCAGATATTGCTTTAATGAGTCTTCCTCACTATTTCAAATACATGAATCGGATGCAAATTGTATTTCCGATGTAGAGTTTTTTGATGTTTCAAATTAATAACTTAATAAAGTTTATCTCTAGATGGTGGGAAGTGTACATGATGGGTATGAGTACCTGTAAAATCCTTGGTTCTTGAACAATAGAAGTTTAAATCCTTACTTCGGCAGTGTCTTCAAATGAAACCCATTAATTGTGACATAAATAAATGAGGGATATAAAATAGAAATTATTTAAGAAAATGACAAATGCGACTGCCTTTATGGTTCCTCAAATTCAGAATAAACTCTGCATCCATGTGTCACATCATAACAATAATAATCTAGACAGAATAATAGCCTTCACTTGGAGAGCTGGCCTAATCAGTACTCTCTCTCAACTGTTAAATGTATTTAAACACTAAATTAACAACCCATAAAGGGCCTCTGGTACACTACATTCAAATTAGAGTCAGTTCTTATTTACTACCACAGAACTGCAAAAGTGACACTTTCCTTGATCACATTAAGAAATGCAACGGAGTGACCTTGGCGTAATGGAGGTGGATGAGATACGACTGTCACTGCCCTCATCCTCAAAAACACACAGATTCACTGCATCTTCAGCAAGCAGGCGGAGATGGGGAAAAGAGTGATAGAAGGAGGATGACTGTCCTCATCTACAGTGTCATTAAATCATCAGCTAATGGTGTTAGCATCAGTTCAGCTACTAATGCTGAGGCGAGCTAGTAAGATTTATGGGAATGACATCTGAGAGTGGAAAAACAGAGGAAACACTCCGGGAGTCTTAGACTTCACTTTAGCAAAAGCCCAGCCAGCTTATGGTTCACCTCTAAGTTCTGTGTCGGGGGTGTCATCTTGTTTAGTGGGAGTTGATCGTTCACATATTTAATGCTTTAATTACACCTCAACAGCTGTGCACAGTGATTTAAGTTTATGGATGTGAAAGCTCTTAATTATGAAGCAAAATGCATAAAGCCATTTCTGATGGTGGATGCAGACAATTAAATTTATTCAAGATTTTCTGCAGAGGCAGAGTAAACGGCTCCCTGAAAATGACCCTTACTGAAATACACAATATGCTGTAATGTGTGATCAGTGTGAACAGAAGGCATCAATCTGTAGGGCATCATTTGACAGGGAGGAAGATATTTTTGCTTTTCACATTAAGGTATAAAAAAAACAAAAACTAGTTTCTCTCGAACAAAGAGAAAGGAAAATGAGGAATAGGGTAGAATGATACTGTTAAAAAATGTTATCGCATTTTTAGCATCTTTTTAATCACTTTCAGTGAGGCATTTGACTGGACCTGAATACAGTAGAAACATACAGCATCTGCAACCCTGAACCCACACTACAACTATGGCAAATGGACTTAGCAGAGGCTAAAAGCTACAAGCTTGTATGTTTTTCTGAACTTTCAGTTCAGAAAAACATAGTGAACTGAAACTGAAAGAAAAGGAGAGTGAACAGTAACAAGCACTGTAATATACACACAGACATACTTCAGGCTTAATGCACTGGTTTCAGTCAAGAAGACTTCTTGTCAACACCCAGCCAAAAATAAAATACCACCACTGACTGTCAATCCTTTCAGATAATTCTGTTATTCGTCAGATGAAATATAGTTGTAGTTTGCTGATCACTGACAACCGTACGTGTTAAAAGTGCTGAAGTGCCTCTTCAGTCAAATTCTACTCACATTATGTGGTAAATTGACTCATGCCTGCCTTTTGGTAACAGAAACTTAATGTGGGACATTTTTCTTTCTTTCGTCCTCTCGCTGCACCCTTTATTTTCTCGCTGCTGCTCACTTTCTGTCTTACTTACAATCTTTTAAAGACTTTGCCCTGTTTTTCCAGCTGAGTGGTTAAGGCCTGGGCTTGTAGCAATGATTTAAAATAAAGTGATTTCCTTAAATGTTTTTTAAAAGCTGCAGGACCTACAATATTGCGGACATTATTGATGACATCATTACTATGTATAAGATCTCTATGTGAATAATAGCCCATGATCTGTCATTTTTCCTGTTATTGGCACCGCAAATTGTAAAGGTTAGGTAATTTATTTTAATGTTTAGTGTGTCAGCTGGTGTTGCCATGCACTACTATTCTGATATATTCCATGCTTAAAGGCATTATTGTTTCCTTTTATCCCAGTTTAGAATCCTGGAAAAGTATGTCATAGACAATATGCAAAGTCTTAATTAACTGCTTTTAGGTCTTTCTGAGTGCTGCTTTTAGAGGTCAGAGTTAAAAAAAAACTCACACACACACACACATATATATATATATATATATATATACAGAAAAATAAATTATTATCAAGTTTTATTAAACCATGAAACCAGGGTGGACAGATTTTTGCATTATGGAGCATGGGACAGAGAAACAGAAGAGGGCCTCACATACAAAGACATTTCTGTACAGCATATTCCCCAAAGATGAATAGCTGCTTGGCGGTATGGTCGTGCAGAACAATGAGAAGGATTTCAGGAAAATGGGCTTTGTGGTGGCATTGTACGCATACATTGTGGAGGTAGGGTGTATGGTGGTGGTGGTGGTGGGGGGGGGGATCAGCACGCTTCAGCGCATTTAAATTTACACAAACTCTAGGAATGACAGTGATAAATGTTACACTCTATTCTACAATATGTTTAATGCATAGGTCTGAAGAGTTAAGTTTTTCCCCCCTCTGGTACAGCGCTGCTGTTGTAGTTACCACTATATGTTACATCAGATTCCCTTCCATTAAAATGCCAAGTGGCACAGTGAAGACAGCAGGAGAAAATGACACTGAATTTGTTTACCTGTCACCTCCCTCCATCCTTCATTTTTGTCTTCTGCCATTGTGTGCATCTGTCTGTGCAAGTTGAAGAGGTCAAGCTTGACATATGCACACTCTTAATTGAGGCCAGATGAGATAAAAAAAAAAATATATATATATACATATCAAATCTGCAGGATAAAATAAAACAGTCCATAATGAATAACTCTTTTCCTATCATAAAAAGAATACATGTAACATTTTCTGGGATATTTGATTTTGTTGATGAAACCTTGAAGAAAATATAAGCATAATGGTATTGTAGAGATGGATTTTAAGGCCTCTGAGGAAGAAAAAAATTGCCCTTATCACTATCGCTACATGGTACTATATTTCCTGTGCTCTGCCTCTGACTGTCACTTAACAACCAGAACACTGCTGTTGACACACACTGAAAAATACTAAGGCTCTCTTCCTCACTTTCTCCTTTCACTGTCACACACACTTAATCATACACATACATACACACACACTTGTGCAGATCACGCAGTTCTGACCTGTGTTTCATCTCCTGTAAGCAGGGTCTGCATGAGCAGCTGAGTGTACTTTACTGTACGCGTACGACTGTAAGCACTGATAAGATAGCTCAAGCTTGATCTCTCTTCAGGATAAGTGTTTTGGCTCGCACTGCACCTGGAAAGACACGGTAACACCTCAGTGGATTTTTTTTCTTTCTTAAATGTACTGGATGTTGGGGTGAAACAGTATACATCAGAGCAGCAGTAGGGGGACTGTCAGGTAGCTCACTTGGTTGAGCAGGCGGCCCCTGTACAGAAGCCATCGTCCTTGGGCAGCGGTTGCCCATTCGATTCCCAGCCTGTGACCCTTTGCTGAGTGTCTTGCTGCTACTAAAGCCACAAAATTTTTTCTTTTTTTTTTCAAAAAGAGAAGCAGCAGGAGATTATGCAAACAAAGAGATTTTGGTTTTAAAGCGGTGTTACTCTTTTCTGACAATTGAGATGCTGTTGTTTATTTTTATTTTTTTTCTAACTTAATAGAGTCAGCATTCATCCCCCATTCTGGGTAAACTGTCTTTTTACATGGAGGTACTGATAGAAAACAACAAGAAGACGAACTTAATGTGTTTATAGCTAATCTTTTCTCATGGGCATATTGCATGTCAACTGTTATATTTTCTTTTTGTAATCGCTGTTAAGAAACACTTTTCCCTCAGCATAGAAAGAAGTCTTTGTCATAGCTGCTTATTTTAATAATGCAAATTTGTCAGAATCCAGACTCAACAGTATTACCAATGATAAAGAGCAGGAGGTGGCTGAAGTTGTCATCATGTTCTTTTGTTTTATGACCCATACAGTAGTCCGGGCCAAGCGTAGCTTCTCGTGTACTACTGTTGGCCCACTGTGAAGCCTGTAATATGTAAACAAACAAGCCCAAACTTTCTATGATTTACAACAATAGCAGGTCTTGGCTGGGGATCCTTTACCGCTTCCAACAGGCCTTAGCAAGCCAGCAATTCCAGTTGTAGACAGCTTGAGCACTTTCGATTTTATACCTCAGCAATTTTTATAGCATCTTTAGCTCTCCACGCATAGACATCAGTATATCCTCTGGAAAGAGAGAGCCTGCCAGAGGCAGGGAGGAAGAAGCAAATAACAATATGGCATTCACAAAAAAAAAAAAAAAAAAAAAAAAAAAAAGGGTGTTCATGAAGGATGCTAAGTAGCTAGGTCATGTGACTTGGAGTGTTTTTGTGCTGCTATTGGACCCTGATGCATGATGTGTCTTCCTCACTTGTGACTGAACTGGCTGATGGTACAGCGCTGTCTCAGTGACTCCTGCTTAGATTAAGTAAGGTAGGGTAGCCAAGCCTCTGAGGGTTTTAGCATTTGAGTAAGGTTGCTGTAACTGATACTGTGAAGTTATAATTAAAGGTTCCAACTGAGAGAACCGTGCATGATGCAGTTCACACCTTTCCTCTCCCCTG
Source organism: Hirundichthys speculiger (assembly GCA_018398805.1). Classification (NCBI taxonomy): domain Eukaryota; kingdom Metazoa; phylum Chordata; class Actinopteri; order Beloniformes; family Exocoetidae; genus Hirundichthys; species Hirundichthys speculiger. The sequence continues at coordinate 5,342,811 of JAGFBZ010000344.1, read as the reverse complement.
CAGGATAACTAGATGAATGATGTGCGACGCAGCATAGAAGCTGAACAGCGCTGTCTGGGAGCTTGTGTGTTTCTGTGCAGATACAGCACCGGGAGAAAAAGGGAAACCAGCTCACTATTAACATATCCCTTCATACCAGGTCAAAATGTTTCTCGATATGTGGTCTGTTTATTGGTCATCTGTACAATATTGTTCCTCCTGCAAGAGCAAATGCTACATCTAGAAAACACACATGCACTACACAGTGAAATGTCAGTTAGTCCGTGTAATTACATTTGAAGACATATAATTTTTCTATTATTTTAGTTCAGACTTGATGTACTGATATGCAACTCTGAGTTTGTTTTTTTTGGTTGTTGTATTTTTTTCACTTTGTAAACAGGGTTACAGCTTTTGATTGCAACACATTGTCTCCCATTTTTCATTTACCTGGCAGAAAATCAGATGCGACAGTTACATTTTGACAGTAGAGAAAATCTACTCTTTGCCATTTAGAGCTAATGTCATGTTTCTGTGCTAATCCCTCATCATTTTGGGGCCTCATTGCCTATTTTTCTCTATGATATTAAGTATTCAAAGCTCATTTACATTCTTATTTTTCAATTTGCTGCTGCAGTAGTTTAATTTATTCCATATAATTTCTTTTTCTGAGAGGGACATTAATCATTGACTGTACGTTTTAGTGCCTCTGGGATTTTTTTTTTTTAATCAATAAAATAAAGGGATAAAAGTCTCAACACTGGGATAGCTTACAAAGACTGTGCAGAGGATGTTTTTTTTTCCTCTTTTTAATACTTTTTAATTTACCACATCTTTGTGTTTATTCAGATTAGATTACAAGTCTTCATGCACTCTATTTATTCCATCTTGATGATTAACGCTTCCAAATATTTTTTTTCCATATGTTTCTAAATGTTGTAGTATTGAAAACTTTCCAAAAAAGTCTTCCTTTCTTGTTTGTTTGCAAAGCAAGGGCAAACAACATGTTTTAGAAATAACACTCATATCAATAAGGGTCCCCCCTGTAATGCTTCTGGTAGTTCTATATTTCTGGTCTGTTAACTAGAGGCCTAACCACTTTCATACTCTTTCTTCCTCCCTTTTCTTGTTGTTTCTTCATCCTTTCACATTCATTTTATGCTTGGCTATTCCGCAGGCTATCAGTGTATTAATGCCAAGGCTTAAGCCAAACAGCCTCTGTGAGATAAGCCTTCGAGTTGTCATGTGGCTGTTCACAGTTCATACTCTGCTTTCCCCCATTCGTTGGAAAGCACAAATCATTTAATATTATTAATCAGTTTTTCTTTTTTTTTCTTTTCTTTTTTCCCTTTTTTTCCTCTGTGTGTATACGTGGGTGACCCATTTTGTAAATTACTTCTTTTTTTCCTGCTTGATTGTATAAAGTAAACGCATCTTCATTAGTTATTGACTTGTTTGAGGAGGTTGACCTTCCAAAGGTATGAGTGAAGGGGGAAGGTATGGGCAGTGGTTGATGAAAGGGTCTGTAGAGATTGGGGGGGTGGGGGTCTCCGTAAACTCTGATACATAATGCTGTGAGCTATAATACTTTGTGCATGGCTGGTCTCAGGCCTGCTAATCACAAGGAAAAGACCCAAATGTCTCACTCCATAAACCAGGCCCAGAAAGAAGACAGCCATGGGGGCACAATGTCACTTGTAAATCCCAAATTAAACTCAACTGCCCAAAGCTTTCCAGCATAAAAACATCCTAACCTCAGTCACACCTCCCCATGTCGTTCCCTTTAGTGCACAGGGTGTAAATGCATGGACAGACCTGATGGCGTCCGAGTGCCAATAGTGTCAAGGTTGCGGAGTGGTCAATTTTTTTCCTAGTTGGCTATATTTGGCTTCACACACAAGGCGTATAGTGGAACCAGGCCTTCTCACAATCCCCATACCAACACAGCAATCCCTTCATTCCAGGGTTGACGCACCAAAAGTTTGTATATTCAAAAGAAAGATGATGCTATAGGGGAAAACAGTGTCAAAATATATCTTCTCTTAAAAACCCTTGTCTTCATCATGTCATAGATTGCAGAAGAAATATGCATATGGGATGGTTTGAGCTTGCTATAGGGGAGGGGAGATGGTCTCCTTGAAGGCAATCTGTTCATTAAGATAATGTGTTAATTCCAATTAAATTAACATTAAAATGGTTTCCATAAAGAGTTGGAGTCAGCGTTTTTCCCAACTTGCTCTTTTAATTACATCGTTCCTCTCCTGTCATTAAGGATATTAAAAATTCATTAACAAGAACAGTATTGCATACCGCAATGCTGCAACAAATCAGAGAGACTTTCATCTCATGTTGTCGAAAGATTATTGCCATTAGTGATTTCGTCTGAAAGGCGTTAAGTTGGCCTCAAGCGATATTTCAAGAGATTTTCAACAGGTTACTGTAATGGTGAACTGTCAACTTGTTAAAGCCCACCGTTTATTCGCAAGGTGTTTTAATATGTAATTTAATGGAAAAAGAGGGAAACATTTAAATGATAAATGACTTTGGGAAAAAGTCTGTTGTATTTATCCATATATTAAATTTGCAGAATATATTAAATGTACATTTATTTGCAGCGTCCCATCTAATGTGATTCCATTGCCGACTGTTATGTTTTCTGTCAGTTATATTTCTCTCTCCTAATTTGTTTTCATCACATGTGTTTATGGCTATCTGAAACAGTTTTACAGCTTCACTATTGAACCGTGCTGCTGCTGGAGGAAATTAGTCTTACCATGAATAACACAAGCTCTGGCCGTGTCATCCTCACTAGACAGATGAAAGATTGCAGACAAGATCGGGGTCTCCCTTCTCTTATACCTGCAGGTTAATCGCGATGCTGCTGTGCAGTTTCCAAAAGAAAGAATATGAAGATGACTTTTTACCTGAATAAACATCAACGTGATCCCTAAGCTGACCCACCTAATGATGAAGATTAAGAGGATAAACCAAACATGCACAAATGGGAAATGCAGCAGGTGCTAATGTGAAAACAATTATTGGTTTGGCATGAAAATGGGGAATAATTAAATGAATAAATGTAAAACAACAGCTTTGAATTTTTTGTTGGCACAGATATGACTTTTGCACCTTAAGTATTTCCCTGGTGAGGTTTATGAACATCTTTATGTAAATTTCATCAGTATTAAGAAAATGAAGCTGAACTACATGAGGAAATGACTGGCAAAGTGTTGAGAATATTGCTCGTTTTTTCATGCATGTCAGACATGGATTTTCAGTGTATGAGATGTAATGAGATGTAAAGAACATATGAAAAGACTGTGGTTGCTATATTATTACATTTATTATGAGAGACAGCCCAACAGTATTTTTTTTTTTTTTTTTGTGGTATCATTGGATTGGAACTAGGCACCAGAAGTGAGATGAAGCAGCAGCTTGTCAATGAGAATTCCAAGTCTGCTTTAAATTCTCAGTAACTACAAATTTGTTTTAAGCTAAAGATTCTCAAACTTAAGTAGAGCTTTAAAAAAAATTTAACAACAAAAAAAAAAAACATTCCGGGTACATTGACAGAATAGCATCAGAAATGTAAGAAATTATTGGCAACATATCTGTAGACAGTTTTTTGTTGTTGTTGTTGTTTTTGGTGTGTGGGGCAGCATCAATGTGAATTTATCCTAGCGATGATCCATGGATGTTAAGACACACTCACTATAGCTATTTTCTAACGATAATCACGATTTTAAGACAACCCATTTGTAAATGGTAGTGAATTAGCAACATGATGGAAGTTGTTGGATAGTAGCAGGCAGTTATAGCATATTGACATTCCAGTTCAGTTCAATTATATTCCAATTCAATCCGCTTCATTATAACTCAGTTAATCCAGTTCATTCCAACAGAGTCCTGAGTCAAAGTTCATACAATACCATTTCATAAAAACAACCTAGCTAACAACACCTAACAACTGTTTGCGTCAAATCTTCACTTTGGTGCAAGTAGCTAAATAGAAGCATAGCTAGAGGAACGGTTCAGGGCACCTGAGCCAGCCCTAACTTTACATTTCATCAAAAATCTAAATTTTAAACCTAATCTTAAAGGTAGAGAAGGCATCTAACACTAACTGGGAGTTGGATCCACACAAGCAAAGCCTGATAACTGAAGGCTCTGTCTTCCATTCTACGTTTGGAATCTCTAGGTACCACAAGTAAGTGTGAAGCCTTAGAGTGAAGTGCAGTGATGGGATAGTAAGGAAGCATGACTTCTTTAAGGTAAGACAGAACTAAGCCCTTACATATAAGAAGAAGAATTTTAAATTCAGACCCGGGCTTAACAGGAAACCAATGAAGGGAAACTAAAATTGGAGAAATATGATCTCTCCTATGAGTTCTCTTCATAAAAATTCTCACAGCAGCACTTTGAGCCAACTTAAGGCAATTCAGAGGAACTTCAGGACATCTTGTTAATAAGGAAATTGCAGTTGCCTAATGTAACAAGTAACAAGTGCATGGATTTGTTTTTCTGTATCACTCTGGGATAGGACTTTTCTTACTTTTGAAATGTTACGAAGGTAGAAGAATGCAGTTCTAAAAATATGTTTAACATGTTATTTGAAAGGACAAATCCTGGTCAAAAATAACTGAGATCCCTCCGAGTTGTACTAGATGTAAAAGTAATGTCATCCAGTGATTTGTTTTATCAGTTCTAACTCACACGAGATATGATTCGTTTGTTCCATTGCCATGTCACCATCACCTAGCATTTGGTGGCATAATTACAAAATGCCAAGGTAGGTATAGGTATAAGAGTTGACCACTTACACTACCATGAAAGTGGATCTGATGCTACTGACACAAGTCAAAATAATCCCCAATAATCACACTTTTCCACTGCAAATAATTTTAGAAAGTAGGACTGCATTGTTAGTTTACTTGCCAATTTGGACATGTGTGCCCAAATTTAAATATTTTAATGCAGAAATACTGCATGATACACTTTCAAAAATTACAAATTCTGGAAGAAAAAGTTTATGGAAAAAGTTAATGGAAGATACAGAACCTCATAAAATATAATTTGTCTGTTGGCGTAATGCAATGTTAGATGACATAATATTTTGTCATTTCACCTGTGCACGTGATTCATTTTTCATAGGAAATGTAACTCAAAATTGCTGCCAAAATTGCAGTGAAAGGTCAGAGTTGACAAACAGACAAAACACAAGCAGAGTAAGAAAACATCCTTTATGGGAACAAAAACACAGCATTTCGATAAGAATTTCAGGCGAAATTGACTATATTTCAAGTGTTTCCAGGTAGCACTTCAACAAGGTGGAAGTAACTGGGACACACTTGTTGTGATGATGACTAATGAAATTAGTTGGCAATCATATTATGAAAAAAATAGCTTAGGTATAATTTTCTTACTCCTGTTTAAACATTCTGTTCATGTGATGCATACATTATTATTAGCTGTTAATTCAGCAGTGTTTTAGTATTTGAGAAGGTTCTGGTATTCAAAACTCTACTGTTTTACTGCATCTACATGTGAGTGATGTCCAAGAAGTGATGGATGAACCCTTCTCACATGCACACCTTCACTGAAAGCTGAGAAAATAAGACCATAACATCACAACGTTATCAATATTCCATTAGGAGCCGTTGTGAATTCTATCTCTGTGCAGCCACTAGTGCATCATAGAGCACTGAAATATTCATATCCTCCTAATTAACTGGTATCAGAGGGGTGCTTCTTCTTTGTTTTTCAAGCAGTACAACAGTAAAGTAAACCAGAGATGAGACTGAAATATTCAACATAGCAGGTGATGGAATTAATGCACAACGGAATGAAAATAAACATCACCTCCACAGCTTTAATCATTTTCCTAACAGATGCCCATGCTTACAGTGATATCATCTTTAAAAGAAAGGCTTTTATCGATGAACTCTGGCCAGGTTGGCATGTTTTCTTCCACCTAAAAACGTCATCACCATTACTACCAGCCCCACCCTCTCCTACAAGTGCAGTTATTGAATTGCATTACATGGCTCTGTGGGGCTCCCATTACTCACTCTGGCTAATCTGTAATGACTGGCTATCATCAACCAGCCAAGCTAAAATGGACTCTCACATTGATTATACTTAAAAAATAAATAAAAAATCCAGTAGTCTGACACAACTTCACTGCCTCCTTCACTTCTCTCCAATGTCACTCACTCTAATCCCAGTTATCTATTTCAGCTCACCCTCCTCTCCCTTGGTGGAATATGCTATTGATCAAGGCTGTGTGTGTTTGGGTGTGGGTGGGTGTGTTTGTGTGTGTGTACATTACATGTGAGCACATGTTTGTGTGAACTGTAGCTGGGTTGCTCTGAGCTTCTGCTTTTACATACTAGCCCTGCTCATATTGGCTTCTGTCTGGGGACCCTAGTATATCCCAGCTGTGTTGGAGATCCATCAACCCTGACAGGTCTATTGTACCAGGACTCTTCACAGGCTCTGGCCACCAACCTGCACTAAGATATCACTTTCAATTAGAAAAACATTTATGAGCAGGGATGGAGGTGGATTGGAATAACTGCAGCAACTAAAAGGAGGTGCATCAGGCTGCCAGTTCTAAGTTTTTATATTTAATTGTAGAACTTTAGATTTGTTTTGTTTTTGTTTTATCAAGGAACTCCTATTTCATTCTCCCTAGTGAGAAGGATGGAGCAGAGAGAAAAACCTGCAGCACATGAATTGTTTCCTGCATTTTGAAGCATATCATGGGTCTTAAAATTGTGCACAACTACTGCAGTGAATATCTTCCTCTATTATAGTACCTTTATTGTCTGTGAATCAAAAAGCCAAGTCCATTGAAAAACTAAACAAATAAACAGGGTTTTCTGGAGCCCGTGGATTCAGAATTCGAGAAATGAATGGGTATTTGAATGATTGCTGCTGTGACAGGCTTGCTGTGATAGAATAACACATTCTGTTGAACAAATAGGCCCTTGAGTGCCGACTGGTCCCAGGGGTCTGTCTACAGCCCCGAGGCTAAGGTTTTCACAAGGATGGGCTGCTCACAGCATGGCTATACCCTAACAAACACTCTGAAACTTTAATGTTCCCCATGTGAATGCAGGCATCTTGTTAACATACTGCTCCGTACACACATGCATGAACAATATGTCCAAGACTCCATGTTGACTGAATAAACAGTGTGCAGTCACACTGGACGGATTGGGGAGGACACCAAAAACTATAGTAATTATTTCAAAGATCTTCTTGAGACCACTGTGTATAATTAATTTTTTTCTGTCATTTATTTTCCTTTTCCTTTAATTGTTGGCTGGCACAACTCTACAGAAAAATCTTAGTTGGGGACTGAATTTTTTCTAACCCTTTGATTTACCTTGATGCAGCAGTATGTCAGTAAAGGCTCCAGTGGGGCTAAAACCACTGGTGCTCAGCTTTGTTCACTGGTGCCTTAAGAGACATGTTGCTGCTGTTGTAATGGCCTGAATCGTACACTGCAGCTCGGCAGCCCCACACAGCACGCTCTTTGATGATGTCACAGGGTTAGATAGGCGCCATTGTAGATATGGGCTTCCAGAGGGCCACTACACACTGTTGTAGCATCTGCTGAAAAAGAAACACCCTCCCAAGTCCCTTTGACACAGCATTTTTTTTTTTTTTCTAAAGGGGAGCTGGACAAAAGCCACAGTTTCTTCTGTGATATCCTGTTAAGGCTGTTCTGGAGCCAGCCAAGCATAGCCTTCCTTCAGAGAGCTGGGGCAACATCATTCAGCTTCCTTCGTGTGATTCAAGGCACACAACAAACCCTGTGGTCCACAGCTCAGTGGCCAAGGAAAAAGACCCGTCACACATTGTCTTTTACCCATACGCACATTCAGAGGCATGCACATTATGCGTCACCCCCATTTGGGCATGTATTGCACAACACAAAGAAAAGAAAAGTAAGTTTCTGTTTTCTAAAAGTTTTTTTTTTTTTTTTTTTAATGATATATGAGTTGACTCGCATAGGTCATTTAACTAATGGAAAAGCAGTTTCAAGACTAAACTTTCCACAGTGGTGCATGACGGGTATCCTGTTAATCAGAATCCGCAACAACTGCGAAAGACATCACAAGTATGTGCTGTTGAATGTTTCTCACATTCAGCAGCGCGTCTTTGTGGTATGCTAAGAGGAGGCATGTGCACTACACCTTCAGTTTCCACGGAGCACAATTAAACCACTGCTAAATCTGTATAATTAACAACCCCAATCAAATTGAATCTGAATTAATTGCAATGGCAATGAATTGATGAAGGGTTGAGGGATGGGGGGTAGACACAAACACGGCGAGCATATCTCATGGGTAAACATGATGGAATTACAAAATGAGCAGCTTGCAAACTGTCTCGCCTTTGATGAAGTAACGTTTAATTATGCCCCTGATGGAAAAGGTCCCCTATTGTCTAAAGCTAATTTGTCCCTTTTGGCTACTTCCCTACCCCAGAGGCCTGTCTGTCTCAGGTTACCCCCCCTCCTCCTCCTTACCAGCCCGCCGCCACCCCGGGTATCAGCATCTCCCAGCTCCAAAGACATCCACAACCACAAGTTAGGTCCAGACAGTATTTTGTTTGTTAAGTGTAGCCTAAAAATCTGGGCCCTTGGGAAAAGATGAAAGGAGGTAAGCCACCTCCCTCTCAAGGAAAGGATCAAGCAGGTCAATTTCCTCTGACTTTGTCCTGTCTTGGAGTTTGTATTCCCTCAGTCCACAAAGGCCACCACTGGACTGGACTGGAAGCGTTCCTCTCCCTCTCATCTGCCCCGCTGCTGCCCTCATTTGAGTCACAGAATAATAGATGGCAATACATGCCTCCCAAGCACAACTCCTTTCTGTTTCTTCTCTGAAACAGGAGATTACACTCCCTAGCGAGGAAGGAGCGTCAAAATAGAAAAAGATACTGTATAATTCTCTCCAGTTTCAACCCAGAGTTCTTGTGGGTCACTATGAAAACAAGATTATTAGAGGAGAGGTTTTTGTTTTTTTGTTTTTTTGTGAGAAATGGCCAATACTGTACGTAAATGTCCAGACACATGTTCACATTTCATTTTGAATATTGCTAAATCATCAGTCCTTATATTTAGCCTGAACAATTTCTCATTCTTTCCAAATAATGAAATTAAATACACACACATTAGGCCCGACAATGGATCCAGTTCACATTTAAATGCAATTTCAAGGGAGCATATATTTGCATAGTGAATTAAAATTAAGACCTAATTATGCAAATATATTATCAAATGTGACAGGGGATGGTTTTCAATTCAGTTAATATCTCATTTGGCGAGACAATAGTTACTTGATAGTCCAAACAGGATTGCACCCATTTTGCTACAGAGCCACACCGTGGTGTCAACTGTTCAGGTATCTCTTTTTTTGTCCTAAAAATAACAGAAATCCTTAAATTACAAGCATTTTCTTTTGTATGCCCAGACAAATCCTCCTCCTCTTAAAAGTCACTTAAAATCCCTTAAGACAAATATAAAAAATTTGAAGTATAAGCTGTGATTCAGTAGCTGTTTGGGTGCTAAATGAAATATCCCATGAACATTTGATAGGCTGCCATTATTCTTGCAGTTGACACAATTGCTCACAGATAATTCAAAGAAAGATTTGAATAAACAGTCATTGGCGCCACTAATTTCACTGTGTCCATACTAGAATTATGAATTCGGCACAAACATAGAAACATATTTTGTGAACAGAAGAAAACAGTGTGGCATGTTTGATATTTGACTATCATATGCAAATTATACAACTTTGTTTCATAATAACATGAATGATGTCATTATAATGTCATCAGAACACGAACCAAAGTGACTATAAAATTCTAAGTAAATGAATAATAAGGTTTTGTAAGCAGTTAGTTAGTTAACATATTTTATTTAAAGAGTAATTACCTTGTAGGAGGAACATTTGAGAACTAGTTTTTCCCAAAACAATACTGCTCTCCATATTATGACACAAAAGAAGAGAAATGTCACAGACAAAATCAAGTGGGGGGAAAAAGACATGTCCATTTCATCCAAGATAAAATGAAAGAGACTTTACATGATTACACAATGAAAAAGTAAACCTCTGCCTCCAGCAGGGGTCCTCCCTTATACAGGAATCAGTCAAAATGCCTGTGCACAAAAAAAAAAAAAGATAAAAATAAATAATTTAAAAAATAAAATAATACAACAACAATAATAATAAAGAGGCTTTCATAGTATTTTGCTTTAATCAGTTACCATTCAAAACTATGCTACCAAAATCAGTTAGGGACATGTTGACTTAATTACAAATTGATGAGCATTTTAAAAGAACAGCAGAACTCATATTTTTGCTCAGTGAGATCATGAGAGATGGATGGATGGATGGATGGATGGATGGATGGATGGATGGATGGATGGTGAATGAATGGAGCAAACATTACAATTTGCTTTAGGTTTATTTAGCACCATTGTAAAAAACGAGCTGATGGAGATGGAAAGGTGCCAAAGAGGAATCCTGCTACATTTATTTTTGATTATCTGATAGTGTATTCTTGCTTCGTTTTCTTGAGTCATATTGAAAGCAAGGTGTGCGTGCTGAAGCCCACAACCCTCTTTCAGAAACAACTCCCCTTTATCAAACATAAACATGTTAATGTTACTGATGCACACATCAGAGATAATCTGAATAATAGAAGAAAACACTGAAATATCCACAAACACTTTTTAAGAAAACAAAATATGATCTGGCTTTTAGTACAAAAGGCAAAACAATGAAAATAACTGTAATAACTGTAATTATGTTTTCCGGGCTCCAGTGTTTCATGATTTGCATCTCTCCATCACTCTGGCATGAAGAAAAGTGACTATTACCATTTTGAGAAACCAAAACAAAGAAGGAAACTTGATTAAAACAAATATGATAAATATAATAAAAATATCTTAAAAGGACATAGATAGGATTTTATAAAGTTGATGTTTTTTAGCTTAGCACAGCTCAGTCTCTGAGGAGTCAGACTTCACTGGGTGTAATATATTTACAACTATTCATTTTTCAGGTCGTTACAATCAAAGTTCTGTAAACAAATTGGAAATCCGTCGTAAGGACATTAAATCTTGATATGCAATGCTCACAGCTCAGCAGGTAAGTAGAATCACCTCTGTATGTTATTTTACATTTGTTTTTTTTTTCATGACAAATATCACCCATCAAGGTGGATCTTTGAGAAGAGGTGATAGATACAAGAAGTGGGAGGTAATGAAGAGTATCACGCGGTAACTGATGACCTGTCCTTAGCATTGGGGATATTGTTCCAAGGCTTAATCTTTGTCATCAGAGTAAGGACAGTTTGTATGTGTGTGAGATGGAGCAAGGAGAGCTAGAGGCTGACTGTGTCAACTTTCTCTCTCCCTCTTTCTCTCCTGTGGGTCAAGTAAACAGCCTTTGCGGGGACAGCTCAGGGGCTGGTGTCTGACCAGCCAGGCTGAAAATGGCCCTTGTCCATTCCTGCCATGTAGCATTTCTTTCCTCGGCTGTTTGTCCTTTGTCATGGACACAGCTTGTAATAAGAAGAGCCAACATATTTATAGAGTGGCCTAACTCGCTGGTACACAGGTCTTTTATCTGCCGGGCACAAAACAGCTCTGTTACTGTTTAACAATTCACAAACTCATACAGTGGAGGACAGAGAACATTTTTTTGTTGTTATTATTTTTGAGAATATAGTGTCTGGGAGTGTGCTCCGGCTGCAAGTATGTTTATTTATACATACATATGCTTATATTGATACTAATATGTACAAGCATCACAATAAAAGAAGTTAAAAATAGATTTTTTTATTCTTATTATTAAACTGTAGGGTATTTTCTCTCTTTAAACTCGCTCCTGACCTGGAGGCCAATTAGGGTGTTCCTGGCGAGTGATTTGTTTTGCTGTGTGCAGTGGCCGTCCACTCAGCAACGTTTATGAGTGATTAGTTAAGCTTCGACTGAGCTCTAAGAAGAACCTACAAGGAGCAACAAAGCAACATTCAGATGGCTCTAGTAAGGAGAGTCCAAGGTAGACTTAGAAGTGAACTTTGGCAGACAAAAGAAATGAATGATGAAGTGAACAAAGGAGTCCTTTGACAGGTCTAGTGTTTGTGTGTCTGTGTGTGAGTGCGTGTTTTCTGATCGCAGCCGGGGATCCCCATTGAAGTCAGCAGTAGGTTAACAAGATACATTCGTACTGCAAACAGTCTGTGAAGAACTACTTAGATCCTGTTCTGAAGTAAAAATTACTGCTACATTAATATAACATACACCGTAACAAGTAAAGGCACAAAAAAGTGTCAAGATCCCCGTAAAGAGGTTTAATTGATGACTCTTGGGCAACATGAACTCAGTAACCAATCGCATATTTAAAACTGCAGATATGAGTATTTCTAAACGTTTATATTTCAAACAATTAAAACATAAAAATAATGATATGAGTTCATTATGAACAAGGGAATACCTGCAGGCCAGGAAAAAATCTGAATGGTAGAATAACGCATCTCTATGGAGAGACAAAAACTACACAGTCTTCAGGTTCTGTAGTTGGTAGGATAAAGGTTTGATGTATAATTAATAATTGATATATATATGGATAAAACTGGAGCTAACAACTACAGCAGGGTTGAAAATTGAGTCTACCCCTTTAAGTTCTAAGCATGAAGTAAAGTAGTAAAGTCGTACAAACCATGCATGCTTTAGCATATACTGTTTTTGCTTTACTCTGCTACAGAACATAGCTGTCACATGTTTAACTGAATATTTCTTCTTTTTATTTACTAACAACATGCAATCCCACTAATGCTAATGGTTTCTAAATTGAGGCATTTGGTTCCTTCTTGTCTTAATGTTCTAAGTGTGTAACATCTCAATTCCAGTACTTTTATCAAGGTTAAAGACTAAGAATGTAACCTCTTTAATCAATCAATTAATAGTTCACATCAGATAATGGCACTTGTATCTAATGAATACTGTTAAATGGCCTAAATGTGTTTTAATCCTCTCCATCAAATCATGATTACAGCGGACGGGTATATCAAGTGGTCCTTTCATTTGGTTAACATGATCAAATTGACTTCTGTGTCATGAGAGATGACACTGGTGGTAATTAATTTCTCCATTAAGGGTGGCCGATGTGACAGCCATGCAAACAGAGCGCAGTGACAGGGAGGACACAATAACTTCAGCAAACTGAGACAACCCCAACTGCCGAGGAGGAGCAACGGGTAATCACATTATCTGTCTGCGGGAAGGCATTGTTCATTAAAACGCAACAACACAGCTGCATTGTCTGTCGCTGCATCATCAGCATATATGCAGATGTGGCAGATTTCATCGTGGCATTTACGTACAGTAATGAACTTTTAAAAATTCATTCCAAATTAGTCAAGTGAGCTATTGGAGCCTGTGGGTATTTCCACAAGGGGCCTCCCTCACTTCTAATTTTACTGTTTCAACGTTCTCTCTCTTAACAGCTATTGAACCAATGGGAAAAAAAAGTGATTTATTACCTATACATAAGAAGTGCTGGCAATCCTAGCATTGAATCTGCAAAAGAAGAAAGGGAGGACTCAGATTTGTTGGATCAGATGATAAACTTAAGAAGTGATTGGCTTTCACCCTCCATTAGAGATAAAAGGACGAGGAAATCAGGTTCAGATTCATATTTTATCACTATGAATTGGAGACATTTAACCCCTTCTTTCATATTATAACTTCATCAACTTCACAATATTTCTGAATAATGTGGGTGCTGTATGGCCTGTTAAAGGAAGAAAAAATGCGCATGTGCATGCATGCACGTGTGTGTGTCTGTGTGTGTGCCTGCAGGCTGTCTGGTCACCTGTGGGGGTTTTGATAAAAAGTGAAACCAACAGTTTCTCTTCCAGCAGCGAGACCCGGGGGCTGCTCCCATGGAGGGGGGCGATTGTCCAGCATTTTCACCATAATGCTGCCATATGGAGAACAGAAGGATCAGCCACTGGCTCCCTGCCAGAGCAAAGGCAAACACCAATCCACATATGCATAGAAGTGGTCATTTAGAGCCACTGCTTTTTACCATAACAACAGATGAAACACAGGAGTCATTTTGCTTCCTCTAAGGGCCATTGTTCCCGGGGCTCACCGCCTCTTAAGCTGTCTCCATATGAGGCAGGATAAACTTAGGGGCCTAGGCCCTGGTGTAAATAACAAAGACAGCCTCACTTACATGCTTCTTAAATCCTATCGAAAGATGAAAAGGAAGAAAAAAGATCTTCATTTCCTCATCTTCTGAAAATGATCTTAAAACAAAACAAATAAATGTATATAAGTGGCTGTCCGTATTGTGTCTGTGTGTTTTTGGTGCTCTTTGCACCCAAATGAAACTCGGATTTAAAATGCTCAAATATCTTTTTTTTAATTCTACATGTAAATCTTAATATTTTAAAGCAAATTATGACATAAATTCTTCAGATTAGTTTTAACTACAGTCTCAACTGTCAAAATGAGAAAATTAAATTAGTACTATAAAGCAAAAGAAATGTCATTAAATATGATTCAATGATATACTTAAGAAGTTTCTCAGATTAATTTTAACTGAACAATACCGCCTTAATGGCTTTGTCTGCAGACAGCAGTATATTTTCAGAAAGGATGTAAAATGAGCTCACAGTCCATAATCTTTTATACATGTATAAAAATGTAATCTGCAAAATAATTGTTAATTTTTTTGACTATTTGACTAATGACATGACTCTTCCTTGTCATTATATGGTTAAATAAATTTCCATGCACTGAATAACTGAAATAAAACATAGTGCATGCTGTTTGTCGACAGCACATTTCAACTAGTTCTCTTTCAGAATTCTTCAGGTTCGAGTGGACAAACAAGTTTATGTTAGCAGGTGTGAGTGTTCTCCTTGTTGTGAATTTCTTCATTTTATCACTGAAAGCAATGAGCCAGTTGACCATTTTGTGCAGACTTGCAAGTGGTTTAGTGTGTATTTCAAAGCTGGTCAGGCCGTCAGTGAGCTACTTAAGAGCGGCAATATTGTAATAATGACTCGCTGATGGGAGGGTAGCAATGGAGCTGAACTTCTTACATTCCTCTCATGCTGCCTGATTATGACTTTAAAGGAATAAATTATGACTGCAAACAACCTGAGAATCTCAACTCCTTCCAGCAGCCGCTTCATTCTGCTTAAGAGAAAAATAATGGATCTTTTCTCACGATGAGAGGGAAATAATTCATTGACTTTTTCTGTTGGTTGACTTGGAAAACTAAAGTTTCTTGGCATCAATGCCATATAACATTTTATACATATTTTTGATGTTGAAAGTGCTCTTATTTTTTTGTCAGTGGCCAGCTCCACTAAATGCTGTGCACATCGACTGATGTCCTAGACATTTTTAAAGGTCTTGTCTTGTCTGTTGTCTGCCAACCAACTTACACTGAAGTTATCACCATTGCAGTAAGAATAATTACTCTTACTGTAATAATATAAAACCTGTTCAGCCTTCCAGGTGAAGAATATTAATCCTCTGAAGCTGATGTTGAATTGATTGATTGTCTGATCTACATTTTTGAAAAATAGAGTGTTACAGCCAAAAACACTAAGAGGTCATCTCTTCCTTGTGGAGTTAAAGTTAATTCTTAACCGCAATGAGATGATAGTAAACCATGACTACACAGCCAGCCAAGTCTCTTAGATAAGAAATGAAGGGCTGAAAGTTAGTTTGTTGGACATATTTATCAGAGGCCAGCTAAAGCACTGTGTTTAAGCCGTATCCGATCTCACTGAAACATTATACAGACTTTTAATATCCAGAGGGTGTTGGGCTGGAGCGAGAGGCAGCCAGCTGCTTCACTATAATCAAATGTTACTGTATAAAACAGCATGCTGTGCTACTATTTGACATGCTGGAATGAGATTAGATGGAATTCATTTCTAAGTGAGGGGAAATTACAAGCTTATTGAAAATCAACCCACACCCCACCCAACCTTGATCGCAGCCTCTGCTCATCCCCATCAGTGGCCTAACAACTGCAAGGTAGTCAGGTAGAACAGTGACATGAACAAGGAATGACCCCACAACCGGTACCCGCCGCCACCGTCTGTACAGCAGGAGGAAGCAGTGTTGTTTTAAAGGTCAGACCAGGCCTGGTACAAGTCGGCCGCTCAGGATACACGAGAGGAACATTTTATTATGTTTTAAAGCACAAACATGATTTTCACTTAACAGAGAAACTTTTTTTTTTTTGACCTGATGTTAAGATATGTGGATGATGCTGAAGATATTTTAAAATTATATCATTAAAGTCATTTTCTAACACGGGACCTGTTCATAAATGAAGCATTTTAGCCATGAAAAATGCCCTCCATTCATGCCACTGGACCTTTCTGCCCATTGTTCCTACATGGTGCTGTGACCGAGAAAGGCCCTTGACATCCTGATCCTTTAACACATGTCTCAGACTTTGCGGCACATCAGGATGACACTTCATAAAAAGGGAACTCCACCTTTGGCTTCGCCTGGAGAACAACACGTGTCAGCGGCCCCCTGTGGGCCCTGTCAGGGGGTGAAGAGGTTAGGCGCTCTGTGCGGCCGCACAGATCCCAGCCTTCTTGAAGACCACCATAATGACTGCTAATTATGCTGCCATCTGTGGGGTGGGCTGTGTTATGTAGACACCTGTTCATTAAGTAGGAGAAAGAGACTTTTCTTTCTGAGGTGTATTCTATATAAAAACTCAATGGCTTTCCTAGCCCCCCTCCCCCCCCCCCCCGCCACAAATGAAGAATATGTTGAATTTGTTCTATAGAGAAGAATTTCAGGCTTCCACAAAAAGCTCCTCATTAATCCACATGCAAATATCAATAAAACTTCGGAGCATGCAGAATTGAACTCTTGTGCACCACTAATGATTGAAGGAACTTTGTGTGAAACCTTTCCAGCTTCAGAACCATCATCAAGGTTAACCAGGCCATCGGGCTGCATTAGTAGGAGGGTGTTTGTGGGGAAAGCCAATAAAAAGCTCTTAGATATCTGTTGAGGGGGAGCACAGCCCGTCAAGCCTCTGACCCTAAGAGTTGATCTGCCATTACTGTCTCACAGAAGACTAATGAGAGTCATTTTTTTGCCAGCACCTTGAATAATGTCAATACTCGTTCACGCTATGTTGAATGCTACCTGTTTTACTTTTATTTGATGTGAAACAGGTGCACCCTTAATTCTTGAGAACATCTAGCAGTTGGCAAACTGTCCATGTAACTAATAGTGTAATAATAATTCAAATTTTCTTTAGTGGAGAAGCTGAGTGCCAACCTTTGATAAACTCTGCAAGGCTTTAAAGCTGTCTCCTCCTCCTCGAGCATCCCCAGACACATTTATCTAATCCCTATCTTTCAGTTTAAGATTTATATAAACGGATGATGGCTAAGCATCACATATTTCAACTTTTTATCTGTTCAGCTTATGACTCCATTTAGTTTTAGATCCTCAGAGAGGGAGCCGGTGCAGCAATCATAAAGTGAGGGCCAATTAGGATGTTGACGGATTGAGTTTGGAAGATAAATTTGGGATGTAAAAGGTTGACATAGCTGCTGTGTCTCTTTCACTGCGTGTGTGGCTTCCAATTAAGTGAGAAGAGGCTCTCTTTTTTTCACACTAGGATCAGAGCGTCGTCCTGACAGATGAGCCACTAATGAGAGCAAATCTCACAAAATCCTCAAGAAACATGATGAATTGAATCATGTTCACCCTGTTCATTTAAAGTGTTCACAGCTTTGACAAAGTGCTACATTTATTTAGTCAACAAAAAGCAGTTGTGTAGTTGTTCTCCTCGTTGTTAATACAATATGACTTTTTAATATCATATTAAGATGAGCGGTGTTTTGCATTTTTCCTCATGGTGTGTTATTTATTCTCATCACCTCACTGGAATCATACGATAAAGGCTGAAGGCAAACATATGTTAAGTCCTGAGGCCTCGATCTGCATCCCTCCCTAATATTTATCAGACAAATTAAGGAGGCTATTTCTCTCATTATCACTCTCCAAACCCTCACCATATGTATCCCTATTATTAGACAACTGGCAGAAGATGTCCCTATTTTCAGATTTAAATTACCAAGTCTAACCTTAATTGGTTAGAAATGCTGTTTAGTGGATGATATCAAAGACGGGCTTGGGTGAGAATCCGACAGATGGCTTAGTCTTATGACTTATATTAACACCTTCGAAGTTTAATGAACTGTTAATTGCTTTTCTAATACATAATGGGGACAATGGAATACAAGCAGTAATGCAAACAGATTACTTTGTAGACAACAGATAAACACACATCTTGTTCAATGTCACCTTTAACTACCTTGAAAAACAAAAGCGTTGAGGCAAGGAGATAAAAGATGTTTTTTTTTTTTTTTTAGGTGCTGTGAGATTTTGGAGACATGCTCCCACCTCACTATTTTTCATCATATTTATACAATATATACATAACGGAAAGATTTAAGATCATCCTCTAATAATCACAAAAAAAAAAACCCTTTTTCTATTTTCAAAAATAGACATTATTTCTCAACGTATCAATTACATATCTGTGATATGTTTTGTTCAAAATACCATAGGGATATAGTACAAAAGGCCCTTTTCTAAATAGTATAAGGGAGGTGGAGTCAATCGTTCCCAAGCCGCCCACTTCAGAGTGTACGGCTTTTGAAATCAGTTACAACTTTATAACACCGATTTATTAGTATACAGCAAAAGAAGTAGGTTTGTGTCTGGGTAGAGACGAGCTTGGGGAAGGTGTTTAATTCTTCTCTCACGTGTGTCTGTACCCTGCAAATTTGAATGGCTAACTGAATGACATCTTGTCAGATTTAGGCAGCCCAAACAAACTGCTAGAATTACTCTACGTCAGAGTTTTTGATTTGGCTGTGACTTCAGAAAAATCCCATTTTGCTGACTAAAGGGCTGCGTCTAAATCAATCAACAACCAACCTGCATGATGGTCTGCTTGATAACCTATTTGCAATTTCACTCACCAGTTTCACCAAGCCTCCTGCGACATCGTAATCGATATGTGAGGAAGCGTAAGTGCGGTAAGACAACAGTGGTCACCTTTGAGGCTTAAATTTCAATCTGTCCAGTGAGCCTGTCATTCAGCCCCCTGTCAAAATGATTCACAAGACACTGGAATCATGCATAAAAGACGAATCAGATCTTGCCTGATCAGCACTACTTCCTCTCCCTCTCTTGTTGGACTTAGGAGAGACAGGTTGCTAAAAAGCCCCACGGGTCAGCTTCTTTTAAATGTGTCTATTGTCCTATTTATTTATATTTGTAAGGTACAGAAACAGAACTGTGATGAATTGTATTAACACTGTTAGCCTACTTGTTTGTAAAATCTAGATTTTACGGCTCTCATCGGTTACTGTTTAATAATGGATCTTATCATCTTATATCGTTTTGGACTATCCACCAACACAACTGACAGTAACATTGTCAATCAGGAGCAGAATTGATGTATGATGATGTTATTTCTTTTAATTTTGTTAGTACAGGTCACATTGAGACAACATCATCTCAGCTCCTGCAACATTTTAATCAACAGCAGCAGTTTATGTTTTAGCTGCTGTTGTATTATGGTGGTGTCCATTGTACTTGAGCAAACATAAATGCTCTCGAACACTCGGAGGTAGTAGTTTATTAAATTAAGACCACTTTAAGGTCAATATACTTCAGTAATGAGTTGTCTCTTTTGATCATCAGAGGTTACATTGTACCCTGATCCTCGCTCCCTTTAATGTTGTTGGCATCATAGCCAAGCTAAGAACGACACAGATGTTTATCATATTCCAGCTTAAAGTCAGCACAAGTAATGATTTGCATGCTTAAAATCCATTTCCATAACTAAGTGTAATTCCCCCTCAGTTTGTTCCTGTTTAATGAGGTGAAGTCTTGTTTGTATGCCTCCCAATGTCACTGGAAAAATCATTCAAGCGGCTGTGTCAGAATTAAATCAAATTAACATTACTATACTGTCAGCTTACATCAAACCATTCAAGGAAAAAACATTTTGGCTAGTCAGTTTTACATAGAATTTGCTTTGCTCTTTCTTACATCTTGGCGGCCTCATTCAGAGTTTTTGGACAGATGTTGATGATGGAATGTGTAAAAGCTTGAGGGTGGTTGCGGTAAGACAGGGGGTGGAGGAGAGAAAATGACCAACATTGATTTATCCTGGCTGTTCTCTTGTCTGGTTGGTGCCTTCAGAACACCTCGTTGCATCCCATTCCCTCCCATTATCTCCCTGCGATCACCGCAGCCCAACGAGTTTCCTACGGGGTCATAAATACTTCCCTCAGACCCCATACTGCTTCCACATTATCCTCCAGACGCCGCCTAATGACAGCGAAAGACAGACAATGCATCCTTTCTCTCATGACTGCCGTGCTTCTCTCTGGTTATACACATTTTACAGTGGCTGAAAAACATATACCTACACATCGAGAGGCCAGCAGCGGCGTAGCCCTCAGACTTTGCATTTAAAATGGTACATTAAAGCAACATGTCTAAAAAATACTGTACATGATTGATGTCAGTAATGACAGTGCTTCCTCTGTGTGAAAGTCATATGTGTGGTTTTCTCCTCATTTAAAGTCCCCAAGAAATGAAAATGCCAGGACCTTGACACAAAGAAAAGAAGAAATGAAAAACAAGGAAACAAATAAGAACAATAATGCTGTCAATCATGGCAGAAAATAGGAAAATCCATCAAATAAGGAATCAAACGCCCAACAAATCTTGGTGGGAGACATGCTCTTAGAGAATACGAGTCAAATTAATTATTTTGACATGCTGGTCATCCAAATGAATTGGGAATGGAGCACAACGAGCCATCAGCTTAAACAATGTGTTTTCCCCACAAGCATCCACGGCCCGGATCCACAGAAAACCATATCCAGAAACCACGTAAATGCAAGACTAAAAAAAACTGACCCTTATGATTTGCCAGTGGCAATGAGGCCAGGCCAAGTGTGTAGTTCGGATACGTCATTGGTTCACTTATCAGCTGTTGTGAAGAAAATTGCAAACAAGTTGCTTTACATTTGATAAATCACGGAGTCAGACGGTGCATTTCAGGTGAAACCAGTGACTTCAAATCTGTTATGGAGCTGAAAGTTCTCAAGACAGCAATGTTTTCATCTCTGTTTTACTTGAAAGAAGCCTTTGAAATGGAAAAGACAAACAATGTGAAAGAATAAATATGCCGGTGTTATTTATTTTTAATTCAGAGACAGGTTGAACAGGACATAATTACATATGTGGATAGTTTTTGATTTGATTTTTGCCCATGACACAGCACAGCATGTTGTTTTATACAGTAATGATTTTCATTCAAACCCGTAATATAGAAACAACATTAACTGCAAGTTTTATTTGATTTCTCCATTTTTATAATCACACCAAAGGATGGAAGTGTTTGATTCATGAAATGTCTGTGTGTAAGAACAACTCCAGCTGTAAGACAGTTGTGGTTTGCCAACACTGATTTTCAGACTATCTGTGGTTCTCTGTGAATCCTAACATCGCTCTTTACTTGCTTTGATACATGTGCAGACTTGTAACTATGTGTGCAGCATGTCTGCGCAGACAAAGATTTGGGATTCAGTGCAGAAAATCCAGACTTGCACATGTAGCAAAACAACAGAGGATTATCTGCATCAAAAACACTCATAACTGGAAATACCCTAAAATACTGTATTGATGGTAAGAGGTACTACCTAGGTACTGTGCAGGATGTAGGACCTGATGGAAAACATCAATAAAAACAGAATTCAAGGATTTGCAAATCTCAGAAACCCAAGTAGAACATAAAGAACATATGAGAAGTTGTAAGTAAGAAACAGACATTTTACCATTTCATTAAAATATTAGCTCATTTTGACTTTGATGGCAACATATCTCAAAAAAGTTGGAACAGAGGGATGTTTACTATTGTATAGCATTGTGTGAACATCTGCCTATCTTTACATCTGAGATCCCCGGCCTCTCTAAAATGCTCCTTTTCTACCCAGTCATGTTACTGACCTGTTGCCAATTATCGTAATTAGTTGGTCAATTGTTGATTTGCACCAAGGACTTTTACATCCTTTTGTTGCCCCTGTTCCCTTTGCTTTGAGTTGTGTTGCTCCCATCAAAATCAAAATGAGCTAATATTTCAATGATTTATATTAAAAGGTCAAGATATTCATCTCCTTGACCTCTTCACCTTCTCTATAGTGCGGCTCCTCGGCGCTCTGCCGAGAGAGAGCGCTGTACCAGTGAAACTAAACTGGTGAATATGCCAATATCTAAACATAACTTACACTGTAAGCTCATTCACACAAGCCACACTGTTTGGCAGACCATATTTAGAGACACTTGTCTGGCAGAATGAACTGGCCACCCACAGATCCCTTGCATTGTAAAGCTGCCACATGCTCTATTAGTCCCCACTGCTCAAATGTATACATTAAAGATAGAACAAAATCAGAAAGTAAGGCCCACAATGAACCATGAAATCAGGACATCGTCGTCCTTTGGTCTAAACATGAATATTCAGACCATGCTTTGGTTTACATCGTTAGACGCCATAACATCTGTGCCAGACTGGGCTTTGATATTATGCTTTGAGTGACTCTCCAATGTCATGGAGACCGAGCACTTATTGTAAACTGTAATATATGACCTCGTGTTGAGCGTATTCTTTGTGGGGTCTCACGCACAAGCCGTGCACTTGGGAGGGACACGAGTGACTGAACATTGCTCTATTGAGTAAACCCCCTAATAGAAAGCCATGTTTAGGCCTGTCATTTAAGGCAGAGGAGCATTTTGTGATGCGGAGGCTTTCTAAATGAGCATTTCTGCTGCCATAGCTAATGTCTGCAAACCTGCGGTGTTTAGTTTAGCGTTAAGGATGACATTAGCACAGCCACAAACAGACAGAGCTGCTGATCAACCCAGAAGTCTTAACTCATGGGACAGTGTGTTTTGCACCACAATTAAGGCTAATGTACCTTTGTGTGAATTTCAGTTTTATATGGCTATGTCATTGTCTTTTTGCCTATTGTTCAACCTCTAATGAAAGCAGGGGGGAATCAGCTAATTAAGGATGTAAATGGAGCTGAGGAGTGACAAAGAGCCTGCTCGTAATTCACATCTAAATTGTGTCTTACCTCAGCAGAAAATTTATTACAGGAGACAGTGTCAATGTTACATGATGAGGGCCATTTGCATTTTTCGAATTCATTACAAGGGTGGTCCTGTAATCATAAGCCATAATACCAACTCCATCCTTTTCTGTGGCAGTCAGTCTACCCATCTACTGAATGGTGGGTTTTCTGATGGGTTCTTCTTCAGTGATCGCTCAGCACTGGTGGAGATGCAGAGAGGAAAAAGGGAGAGGAGAGGAAAGCAGAGAAGAAGAGGAGGACAGGAGTAACAAGGAGAGAGGTGAGGAGAGTTTGTTGTATGTGAAGCATAAAGTGGTCCACCCACTTGTTTATGTGTGTGTTTGCGAGCGTACACGAGTGCTGCAAAGCTGCACCACTCTCCGGAGCGACAGAAACCTTGTTGTGATTTATGCAGCCTGAGATATGAGTGCTGGTTACGCAGTAGCAAGACATCGATCTGACAAAGCAAACCAAACAATAAAGAGGCGAGGAAGATGATGTGCCCAGTGGAGTGGAGAAATGGAGAGTGTACCTATAAGAACTAATTATCTCAGCACATAATTCTTCAGGTTAAGACAGGGGGAGCTGAAAGCCAGCCAAGCCACAGCTGTCTGAGAAAAGGCTCGGCTGCACAATGGGACTGAGGTCCCAGACCCTGGTCAAGAATAATTCTAAATGAAAATGTATATCAGTGAGACTGACCAGAAAGAATCTGTGTGTGCAGCAAACTGTATAATATGTTACGTCTGAAGAATTGTGACAAAATAACAGAATAATGTTGGTGTCAGAAACCTTCATTGGCCCTTCAAGTGCTTTCTGCAAACGTGTTGAATCAAATTAGAAATGACAGAAAATAATATCTCATATTACTTTCTTTGCCAGAAGTTTATTTTTTGTTGGATGGACAAAAGGACTTTAGCCAAAAGGCCTCACATTCAGCATCATAGCTCAAATTTTGACTGAACATTTATGAAATATTAAAAAAGAGCTTTAGTTACTTAGAAGCCATATAATACAATGTTGCCACGGTCTGGAAGCAATCTCATCCACAGAAACAGCCAAGATGTCATGCTTGGAAAGTTTTTTCTTAAAGTGACATTATTGAAAAAACAAAACAAAACAAAAAAAAACTTGCATTTGATTGGATGGACATCCTATCATGATTTCAATGAATCAGAAACCAATCAATTCTTCCTTGTCATTTTCTTTCGTGAGTGGAGTCAGTAAGATAAAACTCTATAAGAGCAAAAAACATTTTCCATCAAGAAATGGCTTCAACCCCACAGCACAAAGACTGTAGAAGTCACTAAATAGCTGAGTTTCCATACATTCATTTTGCCAACTTGAAAAAGCTATTGAATTGATACACACCAAATGTGTATCTGGTCAGTTTCCATTACTCAGTTACTCAGTTGGATGGTGATTTAGGCAAAGAAACCACTTACAAGCAGGAGGAAGGCACAAACAAAACCATGTTTCCTTGGCCATATATTAAAGAAAAATGTCATTTGCTGTTTTCAGATGGGTATGATGCATTTATTCATATATATTCCTAATTTTAATTGATCAAAAATTTCTGATTCCTGTCACAACATTATCTTTCATCTCAGACACATGATAAAACTGGATTTCGTGCATATGAAAATGAGCTTTTCACCCAGTGATATTTATTCTCTTGAAGCAGCTACAGCCTGATTGACCATGGGGCAAGTCACATTAAGATGCTTTCATATGACACTAGTTGTTGAGCTCCCTAACTGACAAGACGGGTGGTCGCCATTCGGCCCTCGATCATGAGGTGTTGCCAACTTAAAAATGCATCACAGATGTTAGCTGATGTGTCGTCACATATCTATCATTTTAAATATCTGGAGCAGTCAGGCAGTTCCCTGGTTAAGCTACAGCTAATGAAAGGACGCCACAATGAGGATGGAAAACCTCCAAAGCAAGAGGCGAACGCTGCAAACATTAAATGAGACACTTCAGACAGAAAGGATTGTCGTCAACCTGTGTAGTGTATTGTGTGACCCCAGTGGAAGATCAGTCACATAGTGTGAACAGCACAACTTCAAGGACTCCCAATTTCAAGTCAGAAGTCATGTAGTCTAAACAACGCAGCAGTCACAGCAACACAGAAGTTTTTTTTCATCTCTCCTGATATGGTATAACTCTTTATCAAAACTGGCAAAAGTTACCTCAAGCTTGCAGTTTTAAAAGTTTTTTATTGACTTCAGGTTGATTTTGCAATTTCTTTTTTTGATACTAAATTTCAAAACAAACACCATAAAATATTTGCTTCTATTGACAATCAAAGAGGCAATTCTAGTGGGCTAAAAATACATTTTCCATTTTATTTCTAGTAAGTAATCTTTTTAAAAAACTCTTTGATTGAAATTTAAGATGTTGATCTAATCTCAGTGTTTTAGCACACTGAGTGCAGAATTCCACCAAGGAAATTCACTGCCTTATTATTTAGCTGATATGGTTGTAAGATCTAGATTAGAGGTTGTATAACAGCCATGACTGGCCCTTATGGTTTCATCAGCAACCCATTACAATCACAGAGTAAGTTTACAATTCACAGTTCAAATACACTCTTCCGATCTCGTGTCATTTCTCTATAAGCCATGAAAATAATAATGATAATATTTGCAATTATTATTTCCTATCTTGCAAACCCATTCTCTGCTTCTGTAAGCAGGGATCCTTTAATTAGACTCAAGCACACATACACAAAGACGGGGGATGGTGGGTGCTCAGCGCCATTAATAACACTATATAAAAGCAAAGCCAGAATGCATCTGACACTTTTAGTAGTTTGGGAAACAAGATGTAATCTGCGATTGGTGCCAGGAGCGGACCGGGGCTGTGTGTGTGTGGGAGAGAGAGAGGGAGTGTGGCCTGTAAGTCAATGCAAACAGAGCAATGTGAGTACATCACTGATGAAGACATTATCGGTGAGTTATACACACACAGACGATGGGAGGGAGAAGGGTATAGAAACCAGAGGACAGAGAAAGTTGGAGACGAAATGGGCGTGTGTTCTTTCCAAGGCTAGACGCTGATGTTCATATTATAATTTTTTCTAGGGCATGTGCTCTGTAAGGTATAGAGAAAATTGTAAAAAAAGGAGAGAACCAATGCCTTGCTCTTTTTCTTTGGCTAGCATTGTGCTTAGATTCTGTCTGCTGGATTTAGTTATACTGTAGCATTTTGCGTTACGAGAGATAAGAGAATGGAGAAGAAGATGAGGTTCCATTTAGTGGCACCCTTGGCACCCATCTAAACTTGGCATACAGCTGGGCATGCTCCACTGGCTCTGAACATGCTGAGGTTTGAATCCAGAAATGCCTTTGTGCAGCTCAGACCACCAGACGAATGGTGGGAGGCCCTATTAACATCCCCAACTGCATCGCATTCGTCAAAACTCCACGGCTAAACCGACAGATCAGATGTCAAGCATTTGAGCAACCTAATAATGTCTGTGTAAAGTAGTTGGGAATATTATTAAAAGTCCATATTCAATGCTCTTGTTAAAATTTGTTGCAGTTTAGAGACCTAATAACAGCATTCCAACTTCACTCAAGGTCAGTTTGTGTCACTGTTGTCTTGTTTGTGTATTAGTTTGTTTGCTTGCTTCATATAACGATAAATTCTAGTGCCTGGAAGCAACCGAATGACCACATTAGCCTGGGACAGGATCCAGCCGGAAGCATGAATGGGATGTTTTCCTCCTGAAACAAAACTGACTCCACAGCTGATAGATAAAATGTTTTGTCTCTCATTTCCAGAATTTTTGTTGTAAATCTTGGGACTACATTTTAAATCTATGGTTTCTACCCCCTCAGTGGTCATAATTACTGTGTGATTTGTAGACTGACTTTAAAACATTTTATCTCACCCCAGTCAGAAGTTAGTGATAAGATGCAGTGGAGGTCATATGCTACATTCTCATTGGAATGTAAGAGACTTTTTAATTTCTAAATCTTACTTCACTATTCATCTTCTCCTCCCTCCTAAGCTGTTTTTATTTAATCAGCCTGGATGGCTGGTTACTTTGTTGGACGTGTGTCTGAGCTGTGATGTCTGCAGGAGTGGATGTCTGGGTGAGGGCTGAGTTCAGGGAAAGTGCATCCGATGTGTGCATGTTTGTGTGTAAGTGTGTGTGTGGTGGGTCCCTGGTGACTTTTTTTTTAATATGCCAGTCCAACAACTTCCCCGTAACCGTTCATGGTAACATAGAATAAGTAGCATGACAGAAACATGTAGAATCAAAAAATACTTTACACACAGGAGTGCAAACAGAATGAGTGTCTCTCTGTTTTTGTTGAGGAGGAAGTTATGTTCACACAGACATAAATTTGAGAGATTGTGAATGAGGTTTGGAATGTATTTCATTGGCTCCTCAGTGTTCAAAGCCAAATGAATAACTTCAAAATGCGGACGGTGATGATGTTAGAGGGCGGCAGTGCTATTGAAATCTCTTTTCCTCCTGCCGTTCCCAACGTGTTGCAGAAGCACAGGGCTAATCTTCGGTCCTCTTGCCCTCATTGGCCTTTACTGTGTACAGCCGCCTTTCTCTCACACTTTCATCAGAATCCCATTTCCCCCCAGAGCCCGAAAGCCCTCTCTGAAACTCTACCCCTCATGCTACCATTCTAGCCTGCATATGATGGATGGCCGCACCTCAGGTCCTCTCAGCCTGTCCATCAAGCCCTACGATTAAAACACTTGGAATGACCAACATTTTTCTCTCCCCCCCCACAAGCCC
Organism: Hirundichthys speculiger; assembly: GCA_018398805.1. NCBI lineage: Eukaryota > Metazoa > Chordata > Actinopteri > Beloniformes > Exocoetidae > Hirundichthys > Hirundichthys speculiger. The sequence goes on along the minus strand of JAGFBZ010000344.1, from coordinate 5,314,808 downwards.
TTGTCCCCCTTTACTCTCAGGCCACCACCATTGCAGCCCTCTGCCCCCTCACCTTTCCCTCCCTTCCTCCAACACTCCTCTCCCACTTCAACTGCCCCCAGAACTCCACAATCCATCTTGTGGAAAAAAAAACATCATTTATTCTGTACTTCCCAGATAATTTACTTTTTCTCTCCCTCTTTCGTTCCTCTTTTCTTTTCCCTCTCCTTTCTACAGGAATTCTCCATTTCCCTATAAAATGAAAATTCATCTGGAATTACATCTTATGTCATCATTATGTTTATTAAGCGTGGATGATGTATATGAGGAGCTGCGGCGTGCCGCTGAGTGCTTAATGATGCATAAGATTAAGCCGAGCCTCTCAGCTGTGCTGAGACTCCCCTCTGCTTCCCAGGCTGCAGACACACGCTGGGGGAACAGGCTCCAAACGGCCATCAGGTGAACAGGGGAAAAGGGAAAGCCTGCATCGGTCTTTGTGTGTCAGCAGAGATGGAGGGAAAGTGAGGAGTTGGCGCAGAAGAGTTGCTGATAGAGGAGGATCAGAGAGTTGGCAGCAACTTCAGAGAAAGAGAACAAAGTGGTGTTTGTAACAGTTTGTTAGGCGCAGACAAAGTAAATATCTGGGATTCTGTCAACACATAATAACAACTACAACATGTTCTTCAATGATCGTGAACTCCTCCCTGTTCTGTCCTCTTATGTCCTTGTTCAAAATATCTTCTTTTCCTTTTCTCTGATCCAGTCATAGCTTGGATCTTAGGTCATACACGCACACTCGTCCACACAAACAGAGGATTTGCTCCTGGCCTCCTTCTAGCCTAACCGCAGAAGCACCAGCAGTCTATGACAAAAACATTATCCTTCCGGTGCTAAACAATCCAATAAACCTCTCCACAGGGAAGAACTTAACCTCGCCTCTCCTCCGATGCTTGCTTCCCAACCACGTGATGGCTGCCACAGTAAATACCAATCATTAGTCTTCTCACTCCACCATCACACAGGGAAGGAAAAAAAAAATCCACCTCTATTAGTAATGGAGACCTCGTCAGAGACCTTCCTCTGAGAGCCCTGCCTTCCCAATTCCCACAGGAAAAATCCCCTGCAAAAAACTAATTCTACTTTTAATAATCTGTCATCAGGACCAGAGGCAGTCATAAATTATGTGGGGAACATGTGCGGGAGCGAGCCACGAGAGGGAACTCAGGGGGGAGAAAAAAAAATCAAAGCCTGAGTTTGACAAACTTTGCCAAAGATAAATAATAACTTACAAACAGGATTAGTTGTAAAGTCATGGTTGAGTGGCCTGCCAAGCCGTTTCCATAGCAGTCTATGCAGGATGAAGAATTTACAGACACACCTATCATCAGCCCCCCAACACACACACACAGCTTCCATCCTCTTTTCATTCTAACTCCCCCAGTCTATCTCCACTATCTTCACAGTGCTGACAGACCCCCTTTGCTTTTTTTCTCACAGAAAACAATGTTTGTGTTTCATCATTAACCCTCGTGGTTCCCAGGGACAGGTGCAGAGGGAGTTTGGCTCTGTAGAGATAAAAGGGAGACAGTAAGGTGCTTAAGAGACACTATTAGTGGATTGTGGCCGTGGAAATGGACCCTTACTCCTAGCTCTAAATAAATAAACACAATAAAGAATTGACCACACATGAGTTAGGTTTTGAAAAGCTAAAGTCACACCATTGCACATGTAATGTATGTACATTTCACCTGCCTTGTGATACAGAGTTGGACACTGGAGCAGCCACTATGGGAAGAAGGTGGGAATGCTTCCTCATTGTTTTCAAGTCAATATTTGCTAGAACAATTGACATGTGTCATAATCAGCTCCCTCAATTGACGTCTGGCTGTAAAGGCCTATCTCCATCAGGTAACACAGACCAGCCAGGTGATGAATCTCACTTTGGCCAAGCGGGTACTGTCCCAGTCCCTCCTCATCTGTAGGAGGGACTGGTTGAAATAAAGTAAGCATCTTCACACGAGTCTGTGTCAAATCCCTATTGATTTAATAATCTACAGAAGATATTCTCTTGGCTTGCTATGCATTTGGTTGCCAGATGTGCTGCAGTGCATAACTTAAAAATTCAAGACACAATATAAAGACATCTGCATCTGTATTATTGCTCTCATTGCTCTTTGTGTTAGAATCACTCTTACTGAATGAGTGGCCTTCACAAAGCTGCACTACATTTGAGTTGTGAAGTTGGAATTTTCAGTAGGAAATAAATGAAACTCCTCCCACAGTCAGATATCCAGCTTGGAAAGTGAGAGGAGCTTCACCAACTGCAACCTGAAAAAAAATGCAACAGAATACATCATGTGGCATTTGCTGTATTGTTAACTTCTAATGCTCGCTAAACTGGACAGCAAGTAGACCCCCACTGGTTTTCTAACTGGAATGGAGCCAGTTTGGAGTGGCACCACTCAGAGATCTAACTTCAAAGGTAAATGAAATGCATCAGAGAAGGGACATATATTAATGGTGTGGAAAAATTGGGGGTATCTGTTTTAATATCCAATTATGGGACTTTCTCACAGCAATGGGTATATAGACCACAGTGAAATAGGCTTTTAAATTTAAAATAAAGTTTCTTACCGCACTTATTACCTGCCTAAATTTAAAATAGTAAATTACTGCTAACTGCCTTATTAAACTGAAAATGCCCCTTTGCTTCTGTCTCACTGAGCACAACAAAAAGAACAGACCTAAAGTTTGTCCCATGGAAAAAAAAAAAAAACAAAAAACAAAAAAACAGAGAAATGCATGCATGCAGTACTGGGATTTCAGCCCTCTAAAGTCAAGTGCTCAATTTTCCCTCTTTTCTCCGGCGATAGCAAAGAAGCTCAATCATACCGGGACAGTAATATGTATCAAGGACAGCTCACTCACTCTCAATTGCAGCTCAGTTTAACTGGGACCGTGGGTACAGCAGAAACTGGATTCTCAATTCAAATGGGAGCGTGAGTAGGCCAGCCGGACTCTCCAGCATGTCTTGAGACTGATAGATTACCTACTGCAGTAAGGACAAAGGGAATGAAGATGACTACTCTGCCAAAGCTAGCTACAGATGAGACATGCACGGCTGAATGACCGTGGTACACCTCACCCATTTGTCTATGTGTTCAAGATATGCACTACCTATGACAAAGGAGTCAGTACACCACACTATTGACATGCAGTCTCACCTTTATATCTTGGAATATCTTGTTGCAAAATTCATTTCTAGGTAGATTTTGAGCATGTTGGAGCATCCATCAACTGGATTGGCCTCCTAATGTTCCGTACATGCTGCTATTTATTACGCAAAATGCGTTATGAGGACATACATCTTGATGTCAAGTTAATGTCAGTCAGCTGTGTCTCAAAAGCAGAATCCACTGAGAAGTGTGCAACATTTGCTGTAACTTAAACTATGAAAAATCTTTAAAGCCATATACAGATTGTAAGACATAGCATAAAACAAATTCCTCTGAAATATTTTGTTTGACATTGGACGCCTTATGGAATAAAGGTATATACAGTAATTCTGCAAGCCAGCTTTTTCTTTCTTTCTTTCTGTCTTTCTTTCTTTCTTTTTTTTTTTTTTTGGTACAGAGAACATGATGTGCCATCCTCAGAGATTAACCTGCATGTTCTTGAGGCCAGGTTCACTTGTATCTGAGCCACAGTCGTATATTACAATGCAGCTGAGGTGGCAGTGGCAGTAACTCATTCTTTTCTGCTCTCTTCCGCCTCTGCATATTCCACAAAGTCCCTGCTGCTCTGCACTTAGAAGGTCACCTCTTTCATCAGCTATTCTATTTGCATTCCAAATCGTACCTACATGAAAAATCTGCCACTGAGCTCTTGCGGCGGCCCTTCGAAGGCAGATTAGATAGAATTTGCCATAAGAACCGTATGCATGCTAACCTTTGCAGATGGCCCCACTATTGTGGAAAAATGGATTGCCTAATAAACCATATCATCCAACATATTTGCCGCTCTGCTGACCAAATAGAGGCAGTGTTTTTTTGAGCAAATTCCCTTTGTCAAATTTGTCAGTGACTCAGGCTGCTGTTGTAGCTTTGGGTTGGATCGTTGAGGAGGCGCGATCTTTTGCGCATCAGGTTAAAGTGCTGCCCAATTTAGAGTCTTTTTGAAGATGAGACAGTTTTTCCACAAGATTTATTTCATCATAGTGGAATAATGCATATACTCTCCATGCTGTGTTTGCCTCTGAACAAGCTGTATGTAGCTCAGTAGGTCCAGACAATCTTTAGCAACTTATTTATGGGTATAATTAATAGCGCATTACCGGTTACATAACGTTAACACCTTCAATATTAGTAGTATCACAGCGTGTGAGTTCTCCCAACTAAAATGTATGCAGCATTTGTATGACTTCAACCACTGGAAATGCTGAAATATCAGAGGGATTTTTCTGACATTAATCATTAAGTCACTTGAGTCCCGACATAATTTTACTTTAATCTATATTTATCGCTGGAATAGTTGGTGGTAACGAAACAATGCTACTTCTAAACCTGCAAGGTTTTCACCAGGAATCTAATTTCACAGTGGAGCCCTAATTCATTGCTCCCAGAAAAACCTCTTTCATCAAACTTTGCATATGAGCAGCCAAGTGATGCACAGGCTCTTAACGGCATGCTTTGCCTCCTTTGGTGAGTTGGCCAACCAATCCATCTTCGTGACTGTGCTCAGAGCCGAGGAGTGGGCAACCGATGCTCCCGTCACCGGGCTCCTGTGGGAGATGGATTGGGGCTCCATTGCCCACCTCCAGTCCAGTACCAGCCCAGTGGCACAATCTGGACCTCAGTGCTGAGAGCCACGTGGTGGGCCTTGTGGGGCTCTATGAGGGGGTTATGAGAGACAGGATGGAGGATGCTGTGTCTCAGTCACTCATGTAGAATCCAGATCCTCTGCTCCACAGGAGACAAAGCTGGACCTCCTGTTTGTGTTCCACAGAACAGAGTGAGGGTGTCCAAGTCATTGCCTGCCTGTGCAGTCGCTAATGTAGGCATTATATCTATGACAAAATGTCACACAGTAATGTGATCATCAGCAAAAGAAAAGAAAACTTACTGACACACACTGACTTATTTAGCATATTAAAATTGCAATCTGCTGAATAAATATGTGACCTCCATCTTAAGTTATGTCCTTCATTGGCTGTTAGTCACTGAACTGTTTGATGGAACAACAAATACAATAAATGATAGCCCTGATTCCTCTTAATCTAATACATCTTTTAAATGTACATCCACCCCTAAAATAGCTTGTCCTTCAGCAAGAGGAGGAGTTTTGTTTCATCCCTTTGTATCGTTCATCATGACTGGTTTTAAAACTGAAGTGAAAGCTGCTTTTATTAATCACAAAGAGCTCAAGTCAAGGCTTTGCACTCCGTCGCTTGCATCCAATTTACAGCAGCGATAATTCATGCTATGCTAAACATTTCTTGTAAAATGTCACTTTGTGTTTGTAATTAATTTTGAAATTAATAAGAAAAATTCCTGAGTTATGACATCAAAACCTTAAAACCTAAGTCACTAAATAATGCATCAAGGTGCCACCAGCAATGACAGAGATGATAATAAGAATGTGACTCCGGTAAGATATAAACGTTGTACAGAACTGGCTGGTTGCTTAGTAAAGTAATGCAACAAAGCGGCTGACAAATTACAAATGATCTTTTATCTCGGACCTTCCTCTCTTTAAAATGTTTAAGAAGAGCAAATACCAGTCCCTTTACCTGCCTCCCCTGCATATGAGCACTGTCAGTCAATCTGTCTGTTCTTAACCTCACCTCTGTCCAGGGTGGCCTGCTTCACAGGATTGCGAGCCATGCTTCCAAGTTGGAGCTGTGTGTTAGGTTACCTCCTATATAGAGTATCATGTATCCCTCATCTAATGGAAGCTATGGGCCCCTGATCAAAAGGAAAGCCAGGAGTTGGGAGTCAGACAAAGTGTTTCTGTGCCCATGGAGCTTGGATGTGAAGGAAAATACACCTGCCGCATACCACACAGGTGCAGACATCTTCATTGATGAATTAAATCTGCTTCATAATTTTCAAAGTGTACTGTACCTCTGAGTTTTAATCAGAGTCCTTTGGGTGGGAATCATGAGGGATGTTGATCAAAGAAGCTATTATAATGTCATTTTTTAAGGCATTTCATTATGGAGTTTTTCTTTCGGTACAAGTTGCCCATCTCCACTCCTTCAGTGCCATTGATGGCAACATCCATAACCTGTCCTCTGATATTTCATTCCCATATGGGTGCCGTGAACCTAAGATGTAATCGATACACAGACACACAGGCCTCCTGTGTTATTACAAGAGGGACAGTGTCTGCTCAGCTTCCCGTGCCGTTACACAGTTCAGGCTTCCAATTAACCTGAGCGGATCCCCATGCCAATCACACGGGGCTGCTATCGACAAGCAGCATGAAAAGAATAATGTTGTTAGGATGATGTAGCTCATGGTAGGAGGACCGCTCCCCTCCACGTCACCTCCCACCCCCAGTACTGACAGGGACGAGTGTTGCAGTCATTTATCACCTCCTCTCTGGTCACTGAGGGGCCAAACGGGACCACACGCCTCTCTCACCTTCGCTTCAGTAGACCACAATCTAAGCAACCCTGATTAGAATAGTAAAGCACAGTAAGGTACAGTAAGTTAACGTAAGTTACACAGACTTTGTATATTGAGCACCAGAAACCAAGAGATGAAGTCTTTTAGCACTGTTTGATGTATACACAGTAACATTTGTTCTGGGTTCCCAGTGAGAACGTAATATGAGTTATATGAGTAAAATGGTAGTTTGCATATTAATGTTGATGTGAATGACCTATGTCAAAATAAGTTGCTATGTTAAGTCTCAAAAATGTCATTCCACTAAAGTGAAAATGTGGATAGGATCCCTACAGGCAAACCAAAGTAATTTTAACTTTGTAAGTGTACAGAAAGTGTAAGCACTCATCCATTTCCATCAAAGAACAGGCAACCAACTCTCCTCGTTTTATGTCTAATGGCAGTAGCTCCATGCATGCTAAAGTCAACTTGTATGGGCTTATAATAATTCAACTACCGACACGTTGTCCTTTAAGTACCCTAAACCTACAGTCATAAAGAACTGACTATGAGATGATGTTTTGCACACTTTTATTCTTTTGTTCTCTCAATCTTGTATTTGTGCTTTAAAATTTTGACACATCTTTTTCACCTGTTTCTGATATTTACCCCTTATTTTTTGAACGATAAACCACATTGTCACAAATTATCCAGAACATCGGTTGGTTGCACAGACAGAGCGTTGTGAAAATCGTTGTCTTTGCCAAAGGAAGGGTGAAAACAAACACACACGATAACAGTGTAATCCATAAACATAAACATACCTGTTTATTTGTCGGCAGCGACATATTTTAAATAAATCCTGGCCCAGAACAGATGTGCTTTAACTGCTGGAGTGGGACGGGGGATCAATCCATTTATTTCCCCCCCATGTCTGCGGAGAGACAACATACAAATTGAGACTATATCTAAGTTACAATAGCAGTCAAGTGTGGCCTACTAGGATTTCAGGAGTGATTGAGAGTGTGTTTAGATGCTCAGGGCCAAACTCTAAAAGCATTGTTACACTGACAAGGCCGACGCAAAGAAAGAATGTCTCTCTACATTTACTCCCCCCCTTTCCTGGGCATTGCTGCCACTGGCGACTTTGATATTGATTATTGTGAAACAAAAATCAGCTCAAGGAGCACAATCATTAAGACAAATGTGGTTCCACTCAATGCCAAATGGACAAAGGCCTGAAAATCTCTCAGATATACCTCTCAGGGTCACACTTTAGAAGATACAGTGTACAAGAGTTCTCTGTGTATTTGAGGTTCATCTTACAGAGGCATCCATGATTCAGTGATTGGCTGCTTTTTCCCTTTAAAGTTAAACTCTAAGAAAGACTGAATCAGATTCTTAAATTAGTCCTTAAATTAGATCCTTAATTTCCTGAACAGAACAGTACACTTCCACAAGTTCTTGGTCAGTAAGCATTGTTAGCAAGACACTTAAGACAACAAAAGTAAAAGAGCTTAATGTAAAAAAAAAACTTCCAAAATGAAATACATGTGATAGTGTGCAAAAGTTGAATGCACCCCTATTCTTCTTGATTTATCAAAGTTTTAATGACCATCCATATTTATTTTTCAATCCTTTCATTAGGTACAAACAGAAAATAGAAAAAATTATTGGTCATTTCTTAAGAGGAATATTTATTAGTCAAAGAAAAATGCATAGTCGATTAAAGCTTGAATACACACAAGGTTTGGGTTTAAAAGAGCCACATTGCAGGATTTCCTGTTTGAAGGAGACTGGAAATTAAATGTGGGTGACATTAAAACTTTGGTAAAACATTAAGTCTAGGTGTGCCTAAGATTTTTGCTCAAAATTATATGCATAGAAATGTTCAAAATAAGACAATATTGTAGCAACAAAATGATACATCTCAAAACATAATATGTGAACCCAATTAAGTTACAGGACTTAGAAATGTCAGTTCTGAGTAGGAAACCAATTTTGGACTGGCATTTACCTTTCCTCTTCTTTCTTTTCTTTCTTTTTAAAATCTTGTTGCTAATTCTAATTCTTACTTTCCTTTTCATTCAGCCTTTCTCACTTAATGTTAATTTCAGTTTGTCACGTAGTTTGCTTAAGAAAATTCAAAAAAACTCCTGGTTTGGTTTGGAGCTAAAACTAATTTATTAGATGTTTTCTTATACATGTGTGTTTAATTTGTAATTCCTAACGTGAGCAAAATGGACTCATGAAACATCAGAACAGCAATAGGATGTAATGTTTAGAATGTTTTTTGAACTACATCATGAAAATATGCCTGAATTTCTGTACATGCTCTCCAAACATTAAAGTTGGTTAAATAAAAACATAGTGAAAAAGAAAATATGATCTTTTCACATTAATGTGCCCAAAATATACTGTCACGATTGTAGTTTGTAAAGTTGCCTTATTTAAACAACACAAACACACTACACATGAACCTTGTGAGCAATCATCTACACCCCCCTATACCTTTAAAATTTTCCATTTGTTATGTTTGGTCATCCCATTAGTTCTCATTTATTATCATTAGTGCAGCAGAAGCTTCTTCCTTGTAGAAGCAGGAAGAAAAAAACTTGCACATTTTGTCATTAAACAGTGCCACTGATCAAATTAATGTTCCTTTCACTGAAACAGAAAACGTATGTGGAACATCAGCTTTGGGAGCAGCACCATAACTATTATATTACTTCATCCCTTCTTGATTGTTGACTAAATCCAACTGTTTGTTTTTGTTTTGTTTTTTGTTGTTGTTTGTTTGTTCTTTTTTTGGGGGGGGAAATAAGCTTGTCTTCAGTTTAAGTGAAATTTTAGAACCTGAGACAGATGCTTTGGTTCTTCTACATCAGCTTCAGTGATGGTAAAGCCATCTTTACCTACAGGTTAAACTACAGAAATTACAGGAATATTTCAACACATGAAAGTACTTTCATGCCTCAGATTTTTTAGCAAAAATCCTTATTTTACATGCAATAAATCTTGATTTACTGATTCATGATTTCATCAAATTGTAGTGCATTTTACATATTCTGAAATGCAACCAAACAAGCACTTTGTGCTCACATCTCACAAAAATTAAATAAATAAAAGCCTTTACAGGTTTGTAGGTATTTTTGAAACCCTGAAGTTTAGGCCTTATCCATCTTGTAGAGGAGGGCGGGTCCCTGCAGGTTCATGTCCCTGTCCTGTCCAGTGTGAGTGATAAGCAACATGGCTCATGGTGAGCACGACAGGTGTGTCGCAGATTCACTTTGTATTACTTCAAGTGTGATTAATGGTTTTCTTAATGTATTCATGACTGTAATAGAAGCCCCTGATGACTAACATTGCATAAAAATGCAAATGAATTGAGACAAACTGCCCCAAAAAACACAATGGGCAGGGCTAAACCTGGAAGCCTTGGGAAGTGGGTGTGCATAATTCTTTATTTCATGGAGCACAATTTGAACTTGTAGATTAGCCCTTGTTATATGGGCATAATTAAAGATCAGCACAATTCAGAAGAATAATTTAGGAGGCTACCAAGAATACAGAGGAGCACAGAACAAAAATATATTTTGCATCAATTAAATGTTTAAAGAACCATAGAATCACCAGTAGCTGACAGTGATGGTTTGCAAAATGACATAAGACACCTGTAATTGGTTTATTCAGACTTTAACCTTAATATTATTATTAGTATGCAGACTCTCCATGACAGATTAAGACCACCAAATGTGTCTGAAAGCTCTTCAGTAAATGCAGGAAGTTCTCTCTTTCTGACTTTAAATTCATTATCCTTATGAGCTTTATAACTTTAAAGTAAATCATTGAGGAAGTAAAGTAAGACTTAATGGAGTTCTGAATAACATGTCAAACGCAGCTCACAGGCTCCTGAAATGGAACAGTCCTTTAGTAAACTGATCACATTCACCACATTATTTTCATCTAATCATAAAAACGTCAGTAAGACATAAATATTCAAGCATAAGCATTTCTAAAGTTTCCTCAGCAGAATAGATCATGACTGCTGAGGCAGTCTGTTTATCAGAAAGCCCCCCCCCCCCCCCCCCCCCCCCCCCTTTTATTATCATAAATAATGCTGATTAATTGGTAAGTCAAAATCACTGAGGATAATCTATGTAGAATATATCACTGTCAGGAGAACTGTTGAATATTACATTTACTCCAGGAGCATTTTAATTACAGAAGTCTTAACATATTAATTAGGACTCAGAGGGAACACAATAATGGAGCGCACAGTTCTGGAAAACAACTTTTGGACTTAGACTTGGAGCACAGCTGAATTTATTTCATGTATTATTTTGGAATTAATAAATGATTAAATTATTATTGTTATACTCCTCACATTGTTTTGTCTCTGCTGCCTCATTTCTTAAAAGATCATTTATGTGCTGAAAGGATGAAGTTGTCATGGTTAAAAAAGAAAAATTATAAAAATAATAATTTAAAAAAAAAAAAAAAAAGTTATTGCACCCAACCACTGAAATGTCCAATTTGACAATCAGAGGAGTTTGGTGGTGGAGGTTCACTAAGTTTGACTCCTGCCCCCTACAGTGATTTTTAAAGGTATTTTAAAAGGAGCCGTTTGTAAGATTATGGCCAAAACTGGTACTGCAGTCACTTTCAAATTACTGTTGAGCGGCGTGTACCCTCCCCCTCCTCCCCGACCAGAGGTTGCCAGGTCGGCTGCAGAATGCAGCAGGAACGTAGGCTGCCATGGCAAGCGACGAGTCCTACACAGTAAGTTTATTTTCTGTTAATTATATTTAATGCTTTATGAAAGATCTTTTCTTTCTTTGATCTTTCGTAACTAGAGGAAATATTTTCCCGTTGAGGCGTTTCGTAACCTGAAAGTAGAGGTACCACTGTTACCTTGTCCAAGTAAATTAGCGTTAGCCAAACATTTAGCTATGAATCTTACCTGTCCAGGAGAAAATCTGCAACGTTGGCGTCTGTCTTCAAATTCTTCTCCGCTTTCAGCCGTCTCCATCTATCAAAAGCATCTCCTATACAAATCCTTTTTTTATTTCGGACCTTGTCACGACGTAACTCGGATTCATAACGAGGTCTTTTAGGTTTTGGAAAGCTAGACATTTTTTCATCCAACACGTTCGTAGCGGCTGCTGCGATAATTAGAGCCGAGCTGGCAACCCGGATGCAGAAACACCACTGACTTGGTGATTGGGAGATAGGTGGAGGGTGGCGCTTCAGGCCAAAACAAAAAATGACAACATCAACATCAGTTGAGGGCTGCAACTCCTCTTTTTAAACGGGAATATCCTGGCTTGAGTGCTGTTGTCAGTGACATAAGTATTTGAAATGAACATGATTTTTAAATGTCTGTTGACATATCGGGGTCATTTTATGATTCGTTTTATTAGATCTCTTACATACGGCTCCTTTGAAATGTCTTCTCTGATTTCATTAGCTGTTTCTTTTCGGTTTAGGTTGATATTTGGAAGGCTTTACCTGTTTAAATTAAGGAATTAAAAACAGTGTTCTTAAGGTTAGGAATGTTAGTCTCCAGCTGACTGTGCCTAGGGCTCGTACAGAGCTGGGAAGGAAGCATTCAGAATCTCAGCCCCCTCGGCCTGGAACTTGCTGCAGAGTGACCTGAAGTTAGAGAACCTGATCTCCTTTGGTCAATTTAAGGGGCTAGTGAAGGGTCTGGAGGCAAGAACAATTGGAACCTGTTCCTGCTTTTAAGATAGGCTAGGTCTGACATGTACTTGCTTAATTTAATCCTTGTTGGTTGAGTCAATGTACTGTTTTATCTATTTATTGTTTATGTTGATTGTATTTTATCTGTTTTATGTGCAACTTTTATGGCGGCTTTCTTGGCCAGGGCTCTTTCGAAAAAGAGACTTGTTCTCAAAGGACTTCCCTGGTAAAATAAAGGTTAAATAAAAATAAAAAAAGATTTTTGTCTATTTATGTCCAAATCTAATATTTCCATTGCTTTGTCTTACTTCTTTGTGGAGTACATAAAGCTGTAAATTCAGCTCAGATTCAGTCACATAAAGTGGGACAAAGATTGAATTTGGCTCTTACGTCTGTGTACCATTACGTCGCTAATGCAGGACAAAAACTTCTTCATTGTCTTCTATTATGAAATGTTCTGTAGATCCAACATGAGGGCAGTGACAGAAGACTTTGTAAGAAACTTTCCCCGTCAGGTACAGTGTTGTTGAAGAACATCTTTTAAAAGTTGAAAATTAAGATTGATGTCTTGTATTGTAGATATTAATATACCAATGATCCTGTCAAAACATTGCAAATCTGATGTTTTTCCTTCATATTGATACATTAGCCGTGGTAATTGATGAAAACTGTAAACCCCTTGATATTTTCCCCTCACATGCTATTTGTCTACCATCTGCTCCACTTAGAAGAACTCTCATGGGGCTGGTTGTGACTGGTTAAAATCACTGATTTGAGAGCCTCGAATACTTTTTTTTGTCTTATACCAAACATCACACATGTGGAACAAAACAACGATTCAGTTCAAAATTCATCATATTCTCAAAGTGTTTTTAAGTTAGTGGTTGACTTTTTGTTTTTTCACGTAAAGACCAGGAGGCCAATAACAAAATCAATACTCGCTGACAAGATCACCGTGTTGGTTCTCATTTAGACTTTTTGGTATTTTAGCTTTTTAATCAAAATACAGCACAGATTACTATTTCTATCTTTTCAGTTTCATAATACTAATAATTACCTTTTACAAAGACACGTGTGCATTGTTTGGAATAAACTCTATAACACTGTCTTTTTTTTTTTTTTTTTGCTGTGATGATGCTGTCTCCTGTTTACACACGGATAAACAGGAGTTTATATAAATATCTTTAAAATCCCGTAAAAGAAGATATAAAGGCAGTCATAACCTGAGGTATAGAAATATACACTGTTGCTCATAAAGTTGGAATAACTTTGTTTTCAGACAAATAAGAATAAATCACACTGTCATAATCATTTCATGAGAAGAGGTGAAAATTTGTGTTCTAACTTTATTGGCAGCAGCGTAGCAGTAGAAGTATATGCTATAAAATGTACAGAAAATCTGTTAAAACTGGATCTGCAACAGATCACATGACTAATAGTTCCAATCATATCATTATTATTGAGCTAAAGATTGGATTGTTTTTCATATTTGTAAAATTTAAAAGAGAATGGGATTCAGAATTCCTTACTTCAATAAAAACATCCATTCAAGAAAAAATAAAAATAAAAAAGAATAGGCTGCTCAAAAGAGTGCAATAAAGCAAACAAACAAAACAAAAAAAAAAGTGCAATAAAGAGGCATGATGCCTGGTTTTCTAACCATTAGGCCTTCTTAACCGAATATAAGACGAGGCTTTCCCATTGAGTAGATGTAAAAAAAATTGTCTCATCTTATATTCAGAGTCGCCGAAACCTCCACTGTAGCCTGATGTGAACTCAATTCATAAATTTGATCTGGAGATTATGAATACCGATTAATGACATTGAAAATGGCTTAAAGATGCATTTCCATTTTGTTGCAGAGATATGAACTGAAGTTAGCATGCTAACCAGCCGACAGTGACCTTTGCCCTCATGTATAACCAGTTTGTAGTTTATAGTGAAGAAAACAGGGGAACAGGGGAAAGATCTTCTCAAGTGGCATGACTTATAAATCCTTCACCTCAACGCAACTCAATGCTCGATGACCTTTATGTCTTCAGAATTCATATTTCACATCCTGGTCACAGAAAACTCTTCAATCCATCGGCAGAAACCAGTAAAGCACAAGAATCATGACTTTGCAAGATAACATAAAAAGCACTTGCAGGCTGAAAAGCTTTAAACTTGTAAAGACTTGTAAGGCAAGGCAATTCAAAGTGCTTTACGGATGCAATAAAATCACAGGAAGGCAAATAGAATCATTCTACAAGCATAAAAATAATAATTAACAAATTAAATAAAAAAATAATTAAAAATAAAAACAAATTAAATTAAAAATGTAGAGTGCAGATAAAATCCTTTTAGTTGTCATGTGCACATCTAAACAGAACTGTTTTCAGCCTGTATTTAAACATTGTCAGACTTGAGGTCTGTCTCACATCTTCTGGAAGACTGTTCCAGATTTTAGGAGCATAAGACTGAGACGCAGCTTCACCTTGTTTAGTCCTGACTCTGGGCACCAGCAGGAGACCACTCCCTCAGAGTCCGGTTTGGTTCATATGGCTCTAACATTTCAGAGATGTACTTTGGAGCTAGACCATGAAGAGACTGGTACACAAGTAGAGCTGTTTTAAAGTCTATTCTGTTATTAAAGTCTATTCTCTAAGTGACAGGAAGCCAGTGCAGAGACCTCAGGACTGGACTAATATGGTCGTATTTTATGGTTCTAGTCAGGACTCGTGCAGCAGCGTTTTGGATGTACTGCAGCTGTCTTACAGGTCATTTAGAGAGCCCAGTGAGCACGCCGTTACAGTAGTCTAACCTGGTGGAGACAAACGCATGGATTAGTTTTTCTAAATCTGGTTTAGACACTATTCCTTTGATTCTGACTTGTATGTTATCAAAAATGATGTCACTTGCACAAGAGTCTATGTGAAAAAGGACTCGGTTCCTTGTTGATATATGACTCTGAAAATAGTCTCTTAAAGGATTTACATTTACATCTGCTAGTTTTACATCTTTTTTCAAAGCAGCATGATATTGTGTTAAATGTGGTCCAGTTTAGAGTTTTAGGAAAAGACAATAAAGCTGAGTATACTTTAGGCTGTGGTGACCTTGACATGTTGCCAACAGTTACATACAGTATTAATGTGTCTAATGTTTGCAGGTTCTAAATCTGATCCAAAACCTGGAACTAAAGTTTTGGCTGCAGCCAAAACACCAGATTATAAAACTTCTTCAGAATATGATCTATGCTTCCTTAATAGTGTATATGATTCAGTAAGTTTAGTACATATGTCTTCAGTTTATTATTAGGAAAAAGTCATTTGTTGAATAATTTGTTAAACATTAGGCAGAAACTATATATGAATTTGTGAGGTGCTAAACTGTCAGATATATCAGTATGGGAATTTTACATTCAAAGGCTACAAGAAACAATTTCTTTATATTAAAGCTATATCCTTGAAGCTCACTGTGTCACTAGTGGGGTTAAATTACTTCTTACTTGCTCATTTAATGCGACAGAACTGGCAGTTCAATGTCCATCTCAGGGTCATGGTTCAACAGATTTTTGTTTCCCCTAGAGCGAAGGGCATAGTTAAGTGATTTACATACATAATGTTTAGTTACATTTCACATGAATAGACAAAAATTACAAAGAGACTGCTAAAGTTAATTATAAAAAAAGATATCATTATATTTTAGAATAATTACATTCCTGATATCCTGTGTAGATTACCTCATTAATACAGACTACTGGGGAGGCCGTTTAATCTCCTTATAATGATGACAGGCATTGATGTGAAATGAACTGTAGCTACTCTCCTTGACCAGTTCGTAGTGGTCAGTGGTCCACATCCAGGAGACTAGATTGGATTTATTGCTACTGGGCCAAAGGTAACAAATACATGCAATATAAAGGTGAAGATGGATGCCATTATCACTGGATAGATTTCGTGGCCATCATGAGGGGCAATCACATGGAATAGATTGATACTGCAAGCAATATTTTTATATTAGGCTTATATATCTTAACTGGACAATTCACTTACAAGAAGGCAAAACAGGAAGTGGTTAAACCAAGCAATTTCAGGGAGACATCATAAATTAGAAATACTTCTATTCATTCAAGACTTTCTCTCTTTAAACGAGAGGGTCAAAGAATCAGACCGGCCAAAATCTGACTATTGTGGTTACTCAAAAACCCTCATCATCCCCCAGAGGTTACACTCCACTGAGGCAGGAATATCTTCATCTCATCTGCAGGGTGGACCAAAGGTTCCTGGGAGTCCTCAGAGAGATGAGATGAGGTTATGAGAGGTCATGTAGAACAGCTCAGTGTGACAACAAATCAGAGGCCATCCCTCTGGTCCTAGTCACATGAGACAAAAGGAAACAAGGAGATGAAACTTGAACACCTCTTACAGCAGTAACTCATTCTTTCATCATAAATAGGGAGAGGACTTCTAAAAATGGACGTTGGATAATTTTGGCTGCGGAGACCCTCTTTATTGTTCTAATTTATTAAAGAAAGAAAGAAAGAAAGAAAGAAAGAAAGAAAGAAAGAAAGAAAGAAAGAAAGAAAGAAAGAAAGAAAGAAAGAAAAAGTATATATGTATTTTAAAGTGTTGGATAATAGATTTTTAATGTTCATTTGTCTATGCCCCGAAGGCTTAGATCTTTGACATTTGAAATAATTGTTGTTCGAAGGATCATCACCAGGGGAGGATTGTGAATAGTGTAGGGACTATTTGAGTAAATGACTGTGTCAGCCTGTTTATTTGTAACATGATTGCCTCGGGTGCTGCTGCAGGACAGCTATTAGAAGGTCTGGCCATAAAGAGATAGAGAGAAAAGCCCAGCAATCACCCAAAAGTTAGCACTTAATGTGACAACTTATCAGACAAAAGCTCCCCCACAGAGAAAGACAAAATGAGAGAAATGGAGGGGAGGAGGGAGGGAGGAAGACATCATTGCCCACAGACAGAATCATATAACATGAGGAAGTAGAAGAAACCGTATCATAATCATAATTATCTGAAGTGGCTGCAGTGTCAAATATCACTTGTCTATTCAGAGTCCCAAGCATTGCCCCATATGTTTAAGCATATTGCACAAAGATGTCCAATCGATGTGGGCCTGAGGGGAAGCAGGAAGCATGGGCCGTCCAGCGCTGTATTTAATTAGATGACTGCAGTATCTCTCGCCTGCGGCAAGGCCCGAATGTAAGTGGAGGGTTCATAATGTGAATGTGAGAGCTGCTAAATAAACACTGCTGGTCCCAGTGGGCCTGACATCAGGAGATCATGAGAGAAAGCCTGTCACTCCCAACATGTAAACACAGCAAGAAGACACGGAAAAAATTAAGGAAATAGAGACTGTTTTAGTTGTGTCTTGATGACAAATAAATAGTGTTGCTGTTGTGCTGTCAAGTTTTCATTTCAGTTTAAGTGTTGCCATTGAACAAAGCATTTTTTTTTAATAATATGTAAATCACATCTTATTGAAAAAACAATGAAAGGCATCTTTTCACTCTCTCTCTTTATAACTAGCATGAAGCAGTGATTTAAAACTAAAGCTCACAACTCCTCTTCAGGGAGGGCACTCCCTCAGTTCATATTACATTTTGCAGTTTTGCTTTTTTTTTAATTTGCACCTTCAAAGCAAATCACACAGTAAAGGAGTCTGACATTTTGTTTTTTACTATCCTGTTTCATCTTCACAAATTGTCACAAATGATGGCTAGTTTAATTTCTAATTTTTCATGACTGGGTAGTTCTAGTAAAGAGGAGAAACTAAAGATAAAATATGAAAAAAAAAAGTTAGAAATAATTCCATTGGTGGAATTATGGAGAGAACATGAGGGTCAGGACCCCAGGAAAAGTGTTGTGCCTCATAACTGCATCTATTATTGGTAGCCATACTGTAATAGATCCAAAAAATATTGTTGACATTTTTTAAGCTATTTCGAAAAGCCTCCTCTGATTCCTCATATTGCTCCAATTAATATGTAGTAAAGATAAAGAAAACAGCCTTGCTGTTGTACTGAATAGTATGTTTGTATGAAAAATAACTGGGATCTATTCGAAGACATCCACTGTACAGATTTGTTAAGAGAGGTGCGAGAGTCAGGGAGAAATCCTGAGTTTTGAAATGACAGCACAGAACAGGGGTACAGCAGATTATGATGACCCTACTGCCAGGAACAGTGTCCCCTCAACATTTTCTCTTTAGAAACCTTTGTTTTTCATTCTGTCACAGTTGTCAGTCAGGCAACCACGTTCTGTTCTACGCAGTGCAGCTTCCTTTTAAAAAATCTATGAATTCATTATAATGATAAGTAATAATCAAATACAAACTGAACCAAAGACTGAAAAATGTTAATCCTGTCTTCCTCAAAACAAGTAATATATTTGCTGGCATCTGATTATTGTAATATATTAAAGCTAACTTTCTATACTTGAGTCCTGGCTCATTGTTCTGTGAATTCTTTGTCCTATCATAAACAAGTGCAAAACTAAAAAAAAAAAAAAAAAAAAAAAAAAAAACACTTAAAAGTGTAGACATGCTGAAAAATGCGTGCCCTCAGAAAGCTTCCAGCATTGCAAGTCTCCACGACAACTTTGTGCTGGCACAAGAATGCTTGTAATCTCCTCTGGCAGGGACAGATCCTGTGGCTCAGGCCGGCTGTGGAGTGGACAGTCCTATTGTTTCCTAAAACCTCAAAGGAGAGATGGAAGATGGAACAGCAGGCAGGAGGCCAGAAGAAGAAAAGGGCTGTGGAAGCAGTTAAATATAGAGCAGGTATGAATGGATTAATGGTGGGGGGCTGACATTAAGTTGCAGGTCCCATCCTTCTTTAATCCCCCTCATAATAATCATCCTCATGTTATCCTATGGTGTCTGTCAACATTTGTGATATTTTTCAGATGTGTTTTTTCCTTAAGAAGAACCAATTGATATTGACAATTTCTTTTTCCCTAATTTTTGTAGTTACAAGAAAACATGTTCCTGATGACCAGATATATTTTCAGATACTGAGTTAATTATGCTTGTGTCACTGTAATGTCCAGTCTTCTACAGTATAAAGTATGTCTTTGTGTGTTTGTGTTTGAGACTAAGGGGGAGGGAGTGAGGATTTTGGAGATTATGCTAAATCAGGGCCAGTTAGATGAGGGGGTGGTGCACTAGGCCAGACAAAGACTGAAGAGGATGCTACTGTTGGCATTTACATGGGAGAGAGGATGAGGAATTAAGAAAAAAAAGTAGAGATAAAGGCAAGAGAGAGAAAAAGCAGACACTTTTTTTTCCCAGCTCCTCAAACAGATGCTGAGGCAGATGGTGGTGAATTAACAGAAGATGAGAGACGAAGAAATGGAAAAGCCTAAAATGGGCCCATGGAGGGAAGACATTAAAAAAGTGTGTGTGCGGGTGTGTGTGAGTGTGTGTGTGTGCGCTTTTGTGCGTGATTCTGAGAGTATGTGTGTCTAAGTACACAGGTCCAGGAGAGCGACTGTTAAACAGTATCTCAGCTGGGAGGACTAAAGAGGATGGGTGGAGGATTCCCAGTCAGAGACAGAGCTCGCGATAATAATCACAGGCGTGAAATTACAATGCTGATATTTGTTGCACCCCAGGGTGTGGTGTGGTGGGGCTATCGGAGCTTGGAGAGCCAACATATCACCAGAGGCCTGCGCTGGCTGACAATGATCAGAAGAGTGGACCTGCACCCACACCTTTGCTAAAAGAAGAGACTAAATCATTCAGGAGAGTCAGTGTAAAATGCATCACCTGTAGTGTGGGTGAGAAAACAGGGAAAATCTGGAATCTTAATTACTGTTATTATAATTATGTAACTCTGCGTCTTTATAGGTTTATATTTGCCAGTCTAGCTCTGTCAAGAAAATCCTGTTTGCGTGTAACAAATTAGTGAGTGCAATGCCAATTCAGATGAGTTTTATCTTTAGAAGTGGCATTGTTATTTTCCATTGCTTATTGGTTAATTGTAATTCAAACACTGTTAAAGCAACTTTCTTTTTATAAATGTTTGTTACAAAGTATTAATAAAATACAAATTGATTCAAGATATAAATCTTCATTTCATATGTAACTTAGTGCATAGACTCAAACAGGATCATAACATTTCCTTTGAAATTATCAACAACAGTTGCTCAACTCGGTATACACCATGTAGAGGAGCATGTTCAGAAATAACTATTTTCAGCTGCCGATGTTTAAAACATGCAAAGAATTTCAACACAGTGAAACAGAAATCTCATTTTAGCAACATGATAATGTAACTGCAGACAGATGCAAACACCTCAGTGCACATGACCAAAAATTCCCATCTGATGCTGGTTTATTATTATTATTATTATTATTATTATTATTATTATTGTTAATTATTAATTATTATTAATATTAATTTATTGTGGTGTTTTTAATGTCATGAACACCCCTTAGTACATTTTCAAGTTCTCCAAAAGTAAAAGAACAATAGTACACATGCCCAACACCTTTAGAAAGGAAAACCAATAGTAAACAAATGATGCCAGGTAAATGCTTGTTAACTCACTGCAACTTGCTTGACTTATTCCCAAGTGCTTCATCATTCTCTGTGCTTGACAGAAGTAAGTATTTCTCTTACGACGGCAGAAAATTTGTTTCAAATAAACAATCATCCTACACAAGACAAGGACGGTGGAAAAGACTTAAAGCCAAAGCATCTTCTTCCTCCTGATATAATGCAGCGAGCAGCTTCAAAGCATGAATCAAAAGCAAAATACACTTATATTTCTCTCTTATCATTTGGGAAGTTGGAGACAGAGATCTTCAGACTGGAAGCCACTGCAGTAATGTTTTCTGTCAGAGTTACTGGCAGTATGTGACGCTGGATAAGGTGGGAATAAAAAGCGATCATCACTACATTCATTTGAGAGAGCATCTGCAGTGTCTGTCAATGTTGCCTCCTTGATCCATTATCAGGAACGGTGGTGATCACTTGGTTAAAAAGTCCTTAAAAAGAATGTATTTGTTCAATCTCCACACCGCCAGCATCCTTAATGTGCTTCCTTCTGATGTGCTTGCAAGCCACAGCACCTTTACCGCTGCGCAAACTTCACCCATCAATTCAATGTTCTATCATCCTGAGAATACTTTTATGGTTAGCAGTCCAGATATCAGCAGTTGTTGAGACACAGTCCTGGAAAAAGTCTTGGTACCTATACAAAATTATATCTGACAATATCATTCCTGCCCTGTCTTCATGACAAAATCAAAGCAATGGACATATTACAAGTGAGTGTGAGCAGGTCTGTCTCATTCTTCCCAGCTAGCCTCCTAGCTTCTGCTAGGAGCACCTGCCCACTTTGTAGAATGTCACGGTTCTTTTTGGACTGTCTTACAAACTTAAAATAAAGATTGATGAAACCGATGCTGCGATGAGTCATTTACTTTCGTAGTAATGATTATTTCTAAAGTTCTAATTCTTAATAATTAGTTACACTCATTACAGGATAAAGTAATATTGTTACAGTTATGTGTTGCAGCCCAACACTGTTTGCAACGGTATGTTTTTAAGCTTTCTGACAAGTTGTGATAATTATTGAGGGTTCACGTGTTGAAGCTGAGTAAATCTGCACTTTCCTGCCTGCACATCTGGTGCAGCTGTGAACTCACGGACAGAAAAGTAGCTGGATGCACATCAGCATGAATATTCTCTTGGCCAATAGCCAAACTCTGACAAGCTATGACACCACATTTTCCTCTATTCACTCAATGAAGGGGGCGAAGGAGAAGCTCATTTTCATGTCTTTCATCTCCTGCTCTTGCCACTGCCTCTGTGAAAGCCCCGCGCCCCATTTCTGGGGTGAAAGTGAAAAGTAGACGTGTTGTCAGGGCAAAAGTGATAATGGCTATGAGACACAGACTGATCCCAATTGCCCTGCTTTCAGCCCCTGCTACCACCATGCTCCCCGACACTAAAGGGTTCACTGACAGATAAGACATGCCATTGTGGAGAAGAGTGCTGATCTGGCATAAAAACCCCACCATATAGCCCAAACCTCTTGGCACCAGAGGCATGCTTATATTGACTCTTTGGATTTTTACTATCTCCAATTTGCATTGCATTCATCATGTGCATTGGAACTTTGCAGTTGTGTAAATCTTGAATGAAGTTTATACCATTACTTAATTTTGTGATGAGAGCTTGTTGCTTCTGAAATAACTCCTGCAATGAATCTTTTAGTTTAAATACTTATTATCTGGGTTACTTTCAAAACTACATTCCAAACGTAAGGGGTTGAAACCAGCTCGGCACATTGCCTCTGCTCTACCCACCGTGTTTAATTTCTGCCATTTGTAAAGTAGCCGAGCACCCACAATACATGGTGGTTATTACTTCACAGGCCCTTTTCATTCAGATAAACTTCCCCTCTCAGCAGAGGGACAGATAACTCCAGGGGTCTATCACCAGAGGGAGTGAAAAGTGAAGGCCATTATAATGTCATCACATGTTATCAAGTCCCAGAGACTGAATATTGTTCTCTGGAGAGCAGATATAAGACATGAAAGGAATAGACGAGGGACAGTTCTAGAGGAAACCGAGGCATGTTGACAGACAGGAAGTAAATGGAGGAAAAAAAATGTTTAAAATAATCATAATTTATCAAAATAACAAATCTATTCAATCTCTTCAGAATTACATTGCAATGGAATAGGTAATACACAAACTGCCTGTTAGATTTATACCAGAGAGAATAGTCTGGTAAAGATGCACTTTATCTTCAGACACAAAACAACAGTACTTCACTGGCATAATCCCAGCAGGAGCTGCAGGGAAATTGTTGTTTTTACATTTCTGTATCATTTTCCCACAAGGAATATAGATAACAAATGAAATATTCAGCCACATTGTCTGATTTATTCCTTTTATTATCCTCAAATATCAGGCCAGCAGTCATAGAATGGCTCGCCTAATGCAGTGGTCTCTTTCCACCCGGGGCCTGACAGCCTATCAAGTCTACACGCATAAATAGGGCAGGATTGTGTGTGCAGCTCACTAAGTTACATTTTGAGGTTTTCACCTTGCAGAATCCCTAAACAGATATGGACAATTACTGAAAAATATATTGTTTCAAATAGGAAGTCAAATAAAAAACATCAGTTCCACATAAGAGCATGTAGACCCTTAAATAATAGGATGCTGTTTCTCATATCCAACGTATCCCTCTGACATGGGGATTCCTCACCAGATATGCGTGAACCCGCTGCAGTAAAAGCCCCTGTCTTTGTGATGTTTGCAAAGCAGGAGAGACAGATGCCCAGTTACGACATCATAGGAACACAAAGAGGCCCATCAGATGTTGGTAATTGACCATTAATGAACTCCCTATGATAGCCCACTGAGGAATACGCACAGGAGCCCTTGGGACTGTGGGGCAGTGAGGAAAAAAGGGCCTCATGGCATTAACATGCTCCCAAGGCTGCAAGAGGCTTTTAAATGGCCAATCAATACAGAGCTTTAGTTCATCGTGCCCTCTGAGGGACTGAAGGTGTCTGCTGTGTGTTGAGAGACAGCACAAAAAAGGGAGAAGTGCGCTGCCAAGAGCCCTATTCTTTGTGAATGATGAATGTGGGAAGCTAAACATGGGCCAACTTAGCTGTTTGAGGAGGTGATTTCTTATTGCCCTCTCTATTAAATTTATAAAAGAGAAAAAAAAAAAGAAAAACCACACAAAGGCTGTCCTCTATGATTGTAGAGGGAGAGGCATATTTACCTCAACTTAAACTTTCCACCTGTGCTACTTGCTTCTGAGCAGTCCTTGCCATTTTGAATGCAGGAAAATTTTTAACCACTACTGTAAAACCAGGACAAGGGCATCACAAATATCATGTGACATTTACTGTACACATCCTTTTAGGTAGCTATGAATAAAGCTAGACCTGCTCCTCACTGAGCAGTTTTATCCTTAATTTTCTCATTTGTGTTATATGGCACAGCGGAATGGATACCATTACACAGAATAGCACTATCGTACAAATACAATGCCGTGTCCTTGAAGGTAGCATAATAAATGGTTCATCACTGGCAACCAAATGGCAAGACAAATTTATGGCCACTGATCTCTTCTCATCATCAGAGCGAAGTACTCAGTAAAATTTCACTGTAACTTTCAGAGAAATAAATAAATTTGCCCCTTGACCTTGAGGGGAAAAAGAATCCCCTCCCACTCATCCAGCGAGGATGATGGACCCTGTGCCTTCATCACTCCCCCACTCCTCTCTTTCAATCATCCCCATACATCTTATCTTCTTTGGCACTGTATCCATACATAGTAGGCCAAAGGTAGGTTATCTCACCTTCACTAGCTCTATATCTCGAGCCCCTGAGATTTGTGCAGTACCTCTTTCTGTCTCTGCTGAGGCCCCAGCCCCCCCAGCCCCCCCAACCCTTCAGAGGAGCCACGTCATACAGAGATGGGAACAAGAATACAGAAGACAGCACATCTGGAGGGAGGGAATGAGAGGAAGAGGAGTGCAAGGGGTGGAGGCAGGACAGGGCAAGAGATGACAGGGGAGGAATATGCAGAAAGTCTCAGTGAGTCAAGATGGAAGACAGAAATAGAATATAATAGAAGGAACAAAGCCCCGGATGAGTGTTGTCAGCAGTCTGCCTCCACAGTGACGTTTGTGCTTCATAATCTGGCCTGTCATAAAATTAGACTCACAAGGACCGACGTTGACAGAGATGCATGTCTCCCTTTCTTACACCACAGTAAGAAAAGAAAAAGAAAAAAACTCCTGGCAATGTTTCAGAACACCCAAAATTCATTTTAAATTTACAGCGCTGCATAAGGAGAAGTGATATGCGATCAAAAATTGTAATAAGCTATTAAGTTATTACTTCATTTTCCTTTTATGAACAGTTTCCTTGGGGTTTGCAGCCATCACTGGAGGAAGACAGAAATTTAAAGAAGATAAATAGTCCCATTAATCTGTAACATTTCCCTTCCATTATTTCTGAAAGACAATAAGTTAGTTTAGCTCATATCGTCACATAATTAGCCCCTTATACTAGACTACAAACCAGAAAATGACCATGATGTAAAAAATTCAAGAACGTCTGTCGGCTGAGAAGAAGAAATCATTTATTTTAACTTTTTTTTTTTAATCTTATGTGGCTTTGTTAATAAGAGCTACTAGATTGTGAGAGGTATCCACAGCAAGCCACCTACAAGTATGTATGAGGACAACAAGCTGTAAGATAGACCTGCTGTGAAGGTCAGCATGTCTGCTTTATTTTGAAAGATCGCTGACATATGAATCCTTCAACGTCATTTATAGCCCAACACTGTACTTTACAGCATAAACTGGATATATGCTGCAAAACTATTAAACAACTCATCATAACTCCACTTTGTAGAGGGTGAGTGTGGGAGTACAGCAGGGAATAATAGCTTCAATCTGTCTCTTGTTTGTCTCATGGGCATTAAACACCATCTTGATATGAGTGAGACTACAGTGCACACAGGAGGGGGTCCTCATAATATTTAATAGGTCATCAAAGGGAATGGGGGGTAGACTGCTGACATTTGCCTGGATAGTTAGGAGAAACCCCAGGAGTTGTCATATGACTCATTACCAGAACACAGCCGACTTGGTTGCATCATCGTTCAAAGACAATGTCGGGCAGAAAAATCATAATCCAGCAGATATAACCATTCAAGTTAAAATGGCCTCATTAAGTAGCATGAGATTTTGATTTTTGCTCCCTCCTCAAAAATAGAGACTAATCAGTTAATAAAACTATTACTGCCACTGTGAATGAGCTAGTTGCTGCATGCCATTAGTGTGAAAAGCCCTGTAAGTATGGCAGCCCGAGAATATCACAAACCACAGCATAAACAATGCTTTCCACACAGACATGATTGTTTTGACCATCTCTCTCTCTCTCTCTCTCTCTCGTTCTCAGTGCAGCACTGCCTGAAGAATCTCACCACTTGTCTCACCTCCGCCTCAACACACAACCTCTGGTCAAAGATTATAAACAGAAGCACTACAACTGAGAAAGAAATGAAAGGACATCATTTGGAACTGCAAGATTTTCCATAATAGAGGAAATGAAATGTGGTGGCTGGTCCAGCTGCTGACCTCCTCAGGCCTCCTGGACAGCAGGTGTCACAGGACCATGGTGAGAGTAGAAATAATGTAAACTCCACTGTCCATGTTGTGTTAAGATTGCCCTTAGATATATTTAAATACACGTTACAAAATAATGACCGGTGTTGCTTGTGAGTTGTGGAAGTTATGTAATCCTAAATGCTTAAAGAGAAGTGATCTGGATTCATTTGTCTTTCTTCTTAAGGATGTTTCATCTCTTCAGCTAGTTAATTGAATTGAGTTGCAAGTTTGAAGACATGTAAAAAGGCAACATTTCATTCTGGCGATTGTGCTATAAATGTGAACTAATTAATAAACTTTTCAGATGGGCTATTCACCACCTCTGGCAAGTTTTTTTATAGAAATTTATTTGTACATTTTTTATTAATCTTGCTGATGTCAGACAAACAAATATGACCTTCACCCGGCAGAGACAAATGAAGTGTGGAGTTTTACTATGTCTTTTTTTTCCCATGGTTTATTTTAGTCCTGAGTTCAGATTGATTTCTGAAGCCATCTCACACACTCTTCTTTATAAAGGAGCAAACAAAACGTGGACATATTAAAAGAAGAATTCAGCCGTCTCATTTGTGACCCCTCAAACTTTGGGCGACCCCCACACCCCAGCGCAGAACAACAGCACAACACTTAAATGCCCCTCACACATTGATTCCTTTCCCGAGGGCCCAAACCAATTTCTCTTGTTTTCAGACACTATCCCTCCCAGAACCTGCAGTGGCCATCGAAGACATTCATCCATCCGCCCGGGATGACTATGACTGATCTTGCCACCAAACGATCAATTTGTATTTGCTCTCACTTTCTTTTTTTCTTTTGTGAATGTCTTTCTTTCCCTCTGTCTCTTTGCCTCCATCACTTCATCCGCTTCTGTTTTGTTGATGTGCAGAATATGATGAAAAAGTGATAGTACAGATCGCTTTGACACTGTGGCATGTGAGAGTAACAACACAATCACTATTTGACCTTGGAGAACAACTAATACCTCTGTTCATCCGTCTAGATTTTTGACACATGTAACTTTTCATTTCAGTGACAGCCCAAAGATCATCCATGCAAACATGCTACAATCATTCTTTGCGTGAAGGAGTGGATTCTGGAAACTATTTGATCACTGACATGCTGGGACAAAAAAATAATAATCTCAAAAATATACTGTGGGTTATTTTTAGAGTGACTTCAATATGTTTGATTTGTTCACCAGTGTATGTTTCTCCTTCATTCATTAAGCTGTAATTGGACATGATTCTTATCCAGGAATTCAGCATTCTCAGATATCTCCAAGGCATGCAAGGCAATGATGACAGCACTAGAAAGAGCTGTTAATCCATCTTGTAATTGCAGTGAGCAGATTGCAGGGTTGGACGTGTCTGTGAAGAGACTGCAGAGAAACATTTGTCACTAGACATGAACAATAGGTGGCATTGTGTATTTGCCTGCACTGGGAGCTTCTGTATACATTTTTGAGGGCGTGATGCTGCATCTGTGCAAATGTGAGCGAGCAAAATAAAGTAAACGCGTTGTTTGTGTATGCGATACTGCTTGTGCATTCATGTGTGGTCTGTGTCTGTGACTTTGAGCTCCTTTGTTGATGTGTGATGGTGGTGTGTATGTGTGTGTGTGGTGGGGGTCCTCTTTCCTTGCTATTCACAGACAATTTGTACGGCCGGCTGTTGAAGACAGGCCGAGGCCCGTGGAACAGCTGGAGCCCCTCCATGATTGATAAACATGGCGGCAAGAACTTCATCTCCCCCAGAATGAAGACAAAGGTCCCACAATGCACAGCCAGCGTGTTACGCCTGCCTGTCGTTAAGTGTGGACTGCGGACCTGCCCTGGTCCTCAGCTGGGGATGTCAAGGTGCCAAGAGGGAGGTCAGGACCCAATCTAATTACCATTTTATGACAAAACGATTCCTTTGTCGTGGTTATATAATTGATTTACCTTTCAGGGGGAGATCATTAAGAAGTGGCTTTGGGAGGGTGGGATTAAAACGGGGAGAAAAAGGGTTGAACTTCATCCGTACATGTTTTCAGTGTCATAAAGTCGAGCACTAGGATTTGTCTACAATAAAAATCCGAAAGTTATAGAGCTTAATGAAAAGAAATATAATGATTACATTCATCAAAAACTTAGTTATTACCATGACAGCGGCAGAATAACTGAAACTGCATTATACTGATTCTGTAGAAATCAGTGACCCCATAAGTGCATCAGCTAGGAAAGTGAGTCAGTTGATCAGTGGCAGCTAATGATTAAAAAATTTCACTGTTGGTTTGAATCTAGCAAATAACAGAGACAGCTTTCGACAGAGATGTGTTCAGAGGGCCACTGCTTCAGTGTCATAAACTTTTGTCTAGTTTGTGACCCGTGCAGCACCAGGTCAGTGACTCAGAGCAGGACCAGCTCTGTCAAAGTCACCAAGGGGTGATTATAGTTTCATTTGACTTTTATGAATCTTGCCAATAATCTTTTTCCACTGACTAAGCATATTGGTAATATGTGTCATGGTATTTGAATGTGCCTTTTCCATGTCACTTGTTTTTTTGTACTGTTGCCGAAAAGGAGGAAAGTTCCTGATTTGAAGCTCATGTGGGGCCTTTCTGCATGGAGATTGCATTTTCTCTGCATACCTCTGGGTTCCCCAACTTCCTCCCACAGTCAAAAAATGTGCTTTTAAGGTTAATAGGTATGCTGGTGTAGTCGTGCGGTTAATAGATGATTCTAAATTGCCCATAGCAGTGAGTGTGCATGTTTGCTGGTGTCTGTGTGGCCCCGTGCTGCACTTGTGACCTGTCCAGGTTGTACCCTAACTCTACCTCAATGACACCTGTGATCGGCCCCCCATAACCCCAAACAGAAGAAAGCAGCTTTCTAAAATGAATTTGTGGCTCTTTTCTTCCCAGTCATTGGTGACTGACTGGAATGAGCTGTGTGGTGTTATTGCCAGGTGTTTATTTTTGCCATAGGAAGAAAAAAAAAATTTTTCCACATTTTTTGCTCATGTGTACAGAAAACCCCTAGTTTCATGTATTTGTTCCTGAAAGAAACAAATGGTGTTTTGTGTTCCCAACTTCCTTTTTTTTTTTTTTTTTTTTTTTTGACTCCAAGAGCCATGTAGCCTGTGTACAGCCATCCTTGACCTATTTAATGGCTGGGCTCTGTTGAAGACCCGTTTCACAAATTGAGAAGTTTTCAGTTGCTAAGTGAAATGTATGGCTCTGCCTCCGCTCCAGAAAAAATTGGGGATTGTTCTATTTTAATTCCAAACTCAATTTCAGACATCCTCCGCGTTGCGACAAAGTGGATTTCAGCCCCATGCCTGTCGACATTTCAGCTGCCAGGACATACGATGAATGAGTGAATATTGATGAACACAAAAGATGTACCCAAGCCATTTTTCCCTGTTATTGTTGGTGCGGAGGTGGAGAGAAGAAGAGAGAGAGACATTGCCCTTTGGATCCCCTGGGAGTGTGGAAGCCCTCTCCATATTCAGAATATTCCCTGTGAAGTTCAGAAAGATATATCAATCTCACTTTGAGCCTCTGGGCCGTCATTTGTTTGTGAGAGATGCGGAGCGCTGCTCAGATGACTGTGCCAATTCTTCAAATCCCACTTACAGTAGGAGTTCGCACAAACAATGCACTGCAAAGCATCTGCCACTTTCCCTAGCTCTCTGTGTCCCAGGCATCAGTGTCTGCAGCAGTAGAGCCTGCACTGGTTTCAATATGAGGCATTGATTGAAGAAATAGTTGACACTGTCAGCAGCCGAAAGTTGAGAGTAAAAATGACATAATGGCTGTTTGGGCAAAAGCAACAGAGGTATTTATTGGTTAAATGGGCTGACTTTTTTTTTTTTTAACAGATAAAAGGAAAGACAGAGAAAGTAAGAAAAAGCTGGATTGTTGAAATGTCCATATGCTATATTGATAGTTCAAACATAAAAAGTCATTGATGCAGTTTACTCGTGGCATGTGATGCCTTGTGACTTGTAGTTCTTGCAGTTATAATTCTCTACCAGTTATATTTACAAAAAGTATCAAACTATCACAGTTCTTATCTGTCTTTGTCTCTCTTTGTGGTATTTTTGCTTCTCCCTCCTAAAGACACCCATGCGTCAGGCGTCCAGTCTGCAGTCTGGCTGTGGCTTGGTTTTAGCAAGGCAATGGGCCATGCAGGCCTTTTATCCCCACAGTGGGATTCTGAGCAGAGTCTTTGCCCTCACATGTGTTCGGTTGGGCCTGCTTTACCAACACTATTGATTGCAGGTGATGTTCTGGACTCTGTCCAGCTGACCTCGAAGGGGAGTTAGATACATCATTGTCCAAAAAGAAACCTCTTGAGAGCCTACAGAAGCAGCACATGTGTTAAGCAGTCTTACTTTGTTCAGCCGATGCATCTGTCAATGTTTTGTACACATGCATCCCAGTCGCTTAACATTGAAAGCACATAAAGATTAAGTAATCTAAAGAACATAAATGCTTCACAGACAAATATTCATGTTTCAGCTGTTGTGTACTTGAATGACCATCCGTGCTCCACATATCCGTGAACTATTTCACCTTCTCCTTTTGCCTGCTAATTAGAAATCTTAATAATGCAATCATGTTAACATCGGGCCTAATTTGTGCTCCGTGCCTCTTTGTTTCTTACACACCTCAAAGCAATTGATGGATATCCAATGAGAACCAGAGTCCTGCACAAAGGGAGTAGCTCTGCAGCTTGTGACACATCGCTGAGGCTGGGGGGAAGTACGCCTTAAATTAATTAACATCGGACCTCTTGTAGCTGTTCACTTCTGTAAACAAACATTTTAATATGCAGTGATTAATTAAATCTGCCAAGCTCCTCTGCTCCTCCCATAGATCTTCCTTCAGTCTTACTTTCCCCATCTTGTTAAAGAGTTTATTATTATAGGCTGTGTGATTTTCACAACTTTGTCCAGCAACATCTCCTCCAGACATATTTTTGTTTTGTTTTTTAAATGTACAGTTTTTAACTTCCCTTCAATATCTTATTTCCAGTCTCCAATTTGCATCCAAAATTATTTTTTCTTATAGGTGGACGCTATCAGGACCAACTGTTACTTGGCACTTGTGAAGAATGGACCAATAAATTGCACGCTGCACCAGCGCTGCCCTCTTTAATAGCTTCTGGGTTCTGGCTGTTAGAGAACAAAAAGGTACCAAAGCCTCTTGGGCGACTTTGGCCGACACCAATGAATAATGTGTGGTGACAGATAGTCACCAATGTGTGTTTTTGACATCCAATATACTGCACTTGTCTTTGAATGTATGTTTCTTTTTTCTTTTGTATGTCCCTCTGAAATTAATCATTATTTTTTTCTCATTCTTAAATAATTCAAATGCAGTTTTTTTAGTCAGGCATGATCAAATTCCTTCTTTCATATAATGCTTCAAAAATGACTCAAAGTTGATGAGTACAAGAAGGAAGATAAACAAATGATGGAAATAATAATATTTAATTAAGCTGTATCTGTGAGCCAGTAGAATACAAATGTGCCAAATATCCATGGATTAAGATTTATTTTTGCAAGATTTCTAAATCAAGATAAATAAATTCAGGCACTTATTAAATCCCTCAAATTGTCTACAGTGGACAGTTTTTCATTTATCACATCTGAAAAAAAAAAAAAGGAAAGAAAAAGAAAATAAGAAATTGCATGAGTTTATGGAAATCCACATCAGCGGGGAATGGATGCAGACTCAAGGGGCATCACTGAACAGGTAAGCTGCTTTTGGAGGGTTCATGTAAATCCTAAAGTCCAAAAGTCAATTACTGAGGCATCTCAAGCGTGTGTTACTGAAAGACTCTGATGTTTTATTGAAGAGAGGCTTTAATTCATCGGGCTTCTCGGCTCCCTTTCATGCAGCTTGGAGAGGGAGAGCATGGTACCTCCTTCAGATGGCCAGTGTCATATATCACACGCACACATAGAAAGAAAGACAGAGAGAGGGAGAACACACACTAATGCCCAAAAACAACTCTCAGGTGGTCTGCTTCACTCCACTGACCAGACCATTACCCTTTACACACACACACACACACACACACACACACATGAAGTCCTCTAATGCAGACCACACAGACTAAACAACAAAGTTAAATTCATGCATCTTGTGCTTTGTGTGCTTAAAATTAAGGGCTTTTAAAAACAAGCCAGTGACCCCCCCACGATTTGATCATCATGTTTTCTTTGAATATGATCCTCCATAGCTTGCTTCATTTGAGAAGGCCCTCCCTACCTGCTGATCACTGTGTGTTTTATTCCCACTGGAATATTATTAAACAAATTCGCTTTGCAGGCTGACGCGGAGCAAGCGCTCAGCCTGGCTCTAATGTCTCCACAGCTGGAATTAAGGCTCATGGTGGCATTGCCCAGAGTAAGGCAAGCAGACAGCTTATTTTTCCACCATGATTAGCCAAACTGTGCTGCTCATATACAAATGGAAATGGGATGTGCATGAGTGTCCCCCTCTTCTTACCCGCTCTCTCCCATCTGTCAAGACAATAGATTTTAATCTTTAATCCATGAGCAGCCATTGAATACTGGGGAATTACAAATTACAGATGTTTTACTGTGCTTTGTTTTATGTTTTTGGGAGTTTTTTTTTCTCCTCTCACTTGATCTCCTGCACTCTCCGTCTCCTTGTTCATCCCCTTATGCTACGAACTATCATGACGTTAACGCACAAAGGTGTTCACTCTCTCACATTTCCTGAGAACAAATGAGAGAAACAGGGAGAAAGAAACACACATTTCACACTCTCATTCTGTGCCACCATGGTACCATATGACACTGTCATCATTTGGTAATTAAACCCTTGCTGGCTTTAAATATGAAAAGCTGGCAAGAGTTGATGATGATGACACTGGCTGTTGCTCAGCCCATATTTTCAACAAACCATCCAGACATCAGGCAGGAAACATATTGTTGTGTTGTTGTCTAACCTTGACCTTTCATATGCTGTTTAGAAATTTGCTAGGAATGGTATAGTACATCTAACTTTTTTTTTTTTTTTTTTTTTGCTGACTGAAAAAACAGGACTATATATGCATATAGAGTCCTAAATGATGGGCACGGCAGAGGTACAGTGGCCTGAGAGGGATGAGAGGAGGTGCTGCCAGGGAGAGATGGGGACGCATGAAGGGTGAAGGCAGGAAGGTGTATTTAATGTTCAGCCCCTGAATAAGTGGGGCACTGCTCAAAAAAAAAAAAAGAAAAAAAGGAAGAGAGAGAGAGGGGGAGTGGCAGCAGTGGGACTTTGAAAATGAAAGTTGGAGGCACAGGTGAAAACTTTGGCTGTCTGTAAAGAGGAAGCAGGAAGAGACACACACTTCAATGTTCCCCCCCTTCACCACCTCCAGCACGCGCTCCCTCCCTTCCTACCTCAGCGGCAATCTTGTGGACAGAGTAGATACTGTTGACCAGTCTAATGGGTTGCGCCATAAGATCTCTTTCCCCCTACCAACCAAAATCACTCCTCTCCCTCAATTTTCAATCAGCCTCTCCTGCAGACTCCGGTCATAACCCGTAAATGTGGTGTGTGGCTCTGAGAAGAGCTTAGGTTCCATTACTGACAGCCCACACAGCTTTATGGCCATTTAAGATCCTCAATTTGGTTCCTCCCATTTGGATGCTCCTGCAGACCCCCAGTGTGTCGCCTTAACAGAGAGTAAAAAAAAAAAAAAAAAAAAAACACTTAATACGATCATTAATGTCAAGATTAGCAAGGCAGACTCAGCGCTCACTGATGGAAATGCATTTTTAATACTCACAGCAATAAACATAACATTGTGAAAACAAGATAATAGTGGGTCAGTGTGTGTGTGTGTGTGTGTCTGTAAATCTGAGCATGTCCGTTGTTGGCTTTAGATCAATACGAGGAGCTTTAAATATTAATATTTCCAAATTATGCAAATAAAAAGAAATGTGTCCTTAGATCACAAAGAGGACAAAATGAATCATCACAATAATTAAATATTTATTCTTTTTTTTTTAATTTATTTTTGTGTTTTAATCAAATACATAAATTTCCAGTCACAATTTAGGGAAAAAATATATACTTTCTATGCATGTAAATCCCTAAAACAGAAAATGATGTGCACCTGCCACGAATATCTGATGTTTTCGAAAGCAGACTGCAGCAAAAGTAGCCTCTGGTTTAAATGGCATTTTAAGTAAGTAACAGATCACATCACGCTGAGAATAAAGTGTTCCACAATATCCATTATGGTCCTTGGTCCAGTGGCAGTCTTATAGCCATTTCTGAACTTCAAGCACTGTAAAGAGTCTTATAATACAAAATGTTTGTTAAATAGCCGATAGAGAAGCTATAATCTTTTAATGTTGGATTTTATAGCTTTACCACGCTCTGCCGTTCTTGTGGATATTGTAATATTGCATTTTTACTGGTTATTCATCTGTTAATGTTCCAGTTACTAAGTTTTATTTTCTCCCTTATACATTTTTTTTTTTTTTTGTATCTACTTACATTGTTAAATGGACAAAGTTTCTGGTGTGAAGTTTATCTGACAGGACTAAAACTATTGTTTTAGTTTAGTTTAGACTGAGCTGCTAAAAAAAAACCCCACTGTTGACCATTAAAAAGGGGCTACGGAATATTAAAGGTTAATAATTAAATAACACTCCCCATCATCTCTGCTAGTGTGTCAGAGGAAGACAAAGACACAGAGGCCTGAAAGAACAAACTATATATCTGTTGTTTTTCATTCATGGATTTTCACTGCATGCTTTTTTTTTTTTTTTTTTACAAAAATAGTTAACACAAATTAAGATAAATCAATAAAAAATATTTGTAAATTAACTTACCATTTCAAGAAATTTATAAAAAGTTTGAAATATGTCTAAGTTTAAACTAGTGGGTTTTTGCATGTATATCCATCTTACTGAGTTAAAAAGTAGGAGGTGCAGCTGTATGCAAACTATGGTCTATTTTTTTTAACAAAATATTTCAAACTTTTACAGTTCCTTTTTTTCATTCAGCACCTGCGCCGCTCTGTGTTCTTTGATTCCAGTTATTGTCGCTCCTTTATCAGTTTGTAGCTCATTGGAGCAGGGTTGCTTCCTCTTTTTGTTGTCGCCTAAACCGTTTAGTTTTGGATGATCGGTCAAAGATTCTGACAACCAGCGGGTAGAAGCGCGACGCCCAGCCGGGGAGGGAGCGCGGGAGGCCGGACAGATCTACTGGGCTGCATCGGGGAGACGCACCATTAGACAAGGGAGAGCCATGCCTCACAGCGCGGGTCGATCAGGTAAGGATTTCTCTCTCTGCCTCTAACTAATGTCAGCATTTGTTTGCAGGTATGATGGTTGCACCAGGCGGGACAACACGGTGAGGGTTGCTTACATGGATTTGATTTGATTTTATGATTTCTTTTTAAATCTGCGCTTTACATAGCCTATGGTGCAATTACTTATAATGCACTTGAAATATAATTATATTGTGTTTTTTTTGCATTGTTTTTATTATTACTATTTGTTTTATTATCATTATTATTATATCATTATTATTATTAACTTAATAGTCCTTTAAAATCACTTATATGGTTGGAACTTTAATTGAAAGCTTCGATTACAATCTAATCCACCTCTCAATTTTGGGTTTGGATGGGAAGATCAATGGAAAACAGTTGTAATGATCTAATTAATTATGGCAAAATTAAAAGCAAGTACAAAATCAATCTGTGATGGTGTCGAGAATAGAGTCAAATTGATATCCATCTGGTCCCGGTAAAGCGCATGAATAGGCAATCTGAGGACGCAGCTGATATCCTGCAGTGTGCCATATAGCCTCCCCATATGGCTCTGGGTGTCAGGAGACTCCACATCATTGAGGGATGTTGCAAGTGACTGCTGATGTGATGCTGATGTTTTAACTAATAGGAAAAAATAGAATCCAGCAGAAATGTGGACAGTAGTAATGATTTCGTGACGTACAGTTGGGTTTTAAGTGCTCCAGCCTCAAGGCCCGTATAGCAGGTGAGTTATATCTGCGTGTACTTCACTGACACCTGGATGTTCTATTTATGATGGCGGGGGAAAGGAAGTTAAATTTAATTTATTTTGGATTAATAGATCTTCAGTGACCCAAAGTTGTTTTTATTTGTTTGCTTGTTTTCCCCCCATGGAAAATCAGGGAGTCCAAATTAAGTTTACACTTACATTTCTATTCATGCTTTATTTAAATTACAAATTACAAATTGTCGTTTGTATTCAAATAAATATCAAATTATTACGCGCTGTATAAGAGGATACTTCACTGGTTCTGGGACCTCTGCGGGGCCCCAGACTGTGATAAGATAACGGGGTTATCGATTGCTGACCTGCACGTGCGTCACAGACCATATGCTTTAAAAACGGAAGGAAAAGATGTGTTTGGTCCACCGTGGAAATAAGTAATCCTTCCCTCCCTCTGTTTCTGCCGTCTCTGTCTCTCCACTGCAAACTTATCATTTTTGTTTTCACATCTGCAACCGTTCTGGTGTTCTGAGGGTCCTCGTGGTACAAAGCGGGCAGAAATCTCAAACACTGATCGCATCCTGCTTTGGAGTTCCGGGGTTTTTTAGGAGGGCTGAAGTCAGGACTAACAGCTTCTTAATCATCGCGCGGTTTGTTTCTGCTGCCGCGGCGCCGTGACGCGGGGACGTCATTGTAGAGGTGCGCGGGGCCAAATAAGGGTGTTGTGGGCGAAACAGCAGCAGCTTTAGGGCAAAAGTGCACCGATGTGTGAAATTACAGCCCATAGTGCTACATATTGTACCAGAATCTCCAACTACCCACCCCCCCCCCCCCCCCCAAAAAAAAAAAAAAAAAAAATGCAGAAACAACAAGAAGAATCGTTCTCGAACTTGTCCAGAGGGCAGATGGACATAAGAAGGAGACCTTTGGAAAGAAGTCCACCAACCTTCTGAATAAACACTCAAAGACTGTCGATGAAACACTGAATCTGTCAAGAATAAATGCTTTTAAACTCTGTTGATTAACGCTGAGAAATATATTCTTTTCTGCTGCTGCACAGACATTAATATTCATCTCTTACAAGGGCCTTCCGAGTACTTTTTTGAATTTTCTAATTAATCTCCCTTTGTTACATGTTTTCTCTTTAGTTTCTTTTGGACTGGGTGCCGGCGGAAGAGATTAGGAGCCCATGATTCCCAGCAGAGGTACCATCCACCTCTGACCCGGCCGGCATCAGCCCGTACCTGCATGGCTCTGTAAGCTACTGTATGAGCGCCATCTACAGAGCAGAGCTGCACACAGGCGGTCAGTAGATGATGGTGGTGATGATGATGATGATGATGGTGATGATAATGGCCTGCTGACTGACTCTCCCTCTGCAGGCTGCGAGCTCACCTTGCACACGTCTAGTCTGGACACACGCAGCCAAAAAGCGCAAAAAGCGCAACAGTTTTTTTTTTCTTTTTTTTTTTTTTTTTTTGCAGCCTTCAAACCTGCAGAACATGAAGAGACTCCAATATTTTTATTTGCTCAGTGTTTTCTGATTAATTTAGGATTAATGCTGCAACTCATGCCTGTCTCATATTTTCAAACATCGTTGTGACTTTAACGGAAGTGTCCTACATTTTACTGGAATTCCTGTTTAATTTATCTGTAAAGTGCTCTGTGACCACTTCTCTTGTGAATCAACACGAATGTCAATAAACTGAAATAAAATTATTTAAATAAGTATGGAAAATAAACAGTTTGTATCTAGAATCTGGAATCATGTACTTCTATTTTAGATCTTTTTTTTTGTTTTAATGTTCCGTTTGGGCATCCCTGAGTCACAGACTCATCAAAGTGTTTCTTGAGTGGCATCGCTTTAAACTCCACAGCCTGCCGGTGCTTTACTTCTCCTCTACCCCCTTCCCCTGCCTTTAATTTCCTTGATTCTTCACCCCAAAGTCTCATCATTTCCCATTTCGTCTCCCTCCCCTTCCTGGCTGTCGGATGCAGGGACCTCCTCATTTGAGCTGCAGGTTTTTACGTGGGCGAATCACAAAGTGTTGGAATCTATTGCCTTTGTCTGACAAGTCATCCATCTCTATGCAAGGGGATGTGGGATGGAGGTAGGAGGGGGGGATCTGTAGGACTGCAGCTTTTAGAAACAGACACGCAGGGAGAGGGGTTTCATTCTCAGCCCAAAGCTTCGCTCAGGCACAGCCCATTCCGGAGGAGAGGGGGACGCGCCGCTCCGTGCAGCTACTCCGCCGTGTCCATGTTGTTGTCATCTCCGCCCCTATCTGATTAAACCGCGGTGCCCGCCGGTCCACGCCGACAAAAGGACAAGGGATTTTTCTTTTTTCTTGTTTTTTTTTTTTCTTCCCCCCGGCCGCGGTGGAGACTCGCTGCTACTCTTTTGTGTTCCTCATGATGTCCTTTAAACACAAACAGTGACCCGGTTTGAGCCAAATGTTGCTGCGGCCGGTGCGCTCTGCACACGCGTGGCTCATGCGCCGCACCTGACAGGCTCTGCGCACTTCTGAACCCAGACTGAAACAGGAGCAGAAACTTAGCGTCGTCCCAACAAGCCCGCGGAGTCTGTCCAGTTCCCGCACGGACTGCTTTGCACTAAAAAAAACAGAAATCCTTGCTGTTATTTTTTTTTTTTCTATAATTTAACGCTGCATCACCAAGGCGAAACGGCGACCTCAGTCGATTACTTTTCTTTCCTCTGCTATCCCATGGATATTCACTGCAAAGTAGACCCCTTCTCAGCGATGCACCGTGAGTATGCTGAATTAGTTTACAGACTATAACGTGACTTTAGTTCCTGCACAAATGAAATCCGGAGTGTTTGCAATCATTGTAAAATTATTTACGCGGAAATGCAGACACGTGATGGATATTTATATTTCAGCTCATCTAGTCTCGTTTTCTTGACTTTTTATTCATAACACAAGTTGTGAGTATTTTAAGGCTAATTTTTAAGAAACCCAAGTTTTGATTATGAAAACAATTGTAGTGTTCCACATGAAAATAAATATCCTAAAATGACCAGGTTGTTTTTTAAATTAAAAAGAACTGATGATCCGGCATCAGATGGGTTCTGGACTGGTTTGAAACACTGGAAATGCTGACAAACTTTTGAACGCACATGGGAACCTGAGAGCTTTTGCTTTTATTTTTATTTTTTTCCAGTCAACTTTATTGACTCGAAGGTGATCTGACGCGGGAAATCGTAAGGTGTTTTATGCAGCATCTGCTGTTAAATGAGAGGAGGAAAAAAAATTAACTCCTTAATTTAAATACAAAGCTTTTATTACCCGAGTAATTACAGGCTCCTTGTAAGGAGGCAGGGACACGCTGTGTGTAAATTGATGCAAACGTGTCGCTTTATGCATCACTCTCAACGTAGATTTTTTTGCTGAGAAAAACAAAAAAGAAAAAAAAAAACTGAAGGTAAAACAGAAGCGTTGGTTGTCGTTTTTCTTTATGTTTTTCCTCCATATGATATGCGTAAAGAAGACCCTGGACTCTATCTGAATTATTTATCCGTCCTCATTCGCACAAGCCGCGTTTGTAATATGAGTTATCAAAGCTTATTTTAATTATTTACAATAATTGTAGCGAGGAAAATTAAACAGGTTGCAACCCTATACCTGCGACATGTGTTAAGCTGCAGTGGGAAAAAAATGCCCCTGAAAATAGTGAAATTTAGTCAACTTATCTGCAGAGACAAGGGAATTACAGAAAATAAATGTTGCTATTTTACAATATGCCACTAAAACATTTTCTGCATTTCTGTTGTGTTTTATTTTTCTAATTGTATCTATATCAACGTAATTTCTTAGTATGTATTGAATTAGTATTATTATTATTATTAACACATATCATGGATATTTTTAAAATAATAAATCGACAAATACTCCTTAAATATAAATCAGTGTGCTTATATTTGTATATTATGTGAACAAAACTGCGGGCTCCCTTTTGTAGTGGAACCAGCCCGCAGTGTATGATGGGCACATGCAGGTATGTAATGTTATGTCCCCCCCCCCCGTGTTGCTGTTGTATCCCACGCAGGGCACGGCGGTGTGAACCAGCTCGGCGGGGTGTTTGTGAACGGCAGGCCCCTCCCGGACGTGGTGCGGCAGCGGATCGTGGAGCTGGCCCACCAGGGCGTCCGGCCCTGCGACATCTCCAGACAGCTACGGGTCAGTCACGGCTGTGTCAGCAAAATCCTCGGCAGGTAAAAGGGGGGATCCACGACCACCACAGAGCCCTATGTGTGTCAAACATCAATCTTCTGTGTAGCTGCTACTCTATACGCGCACCCAGCTCTATTTCAGCCTCAGTCATCGCTTATACAGGCAGGTCATTTTTTTTTTTATTTCTCTCTCCTTTCTTTTTTTCCTCTTTTTTTATTTATTTATTTTTCTTGAGCGCAGCAGTTTCACGTCTTGTAGCCTCGCTTAAAAAAAGGCATCATAATCATAATCAACTAAACATTAATGTTAAAAAAAAAACCGAGAAAAATATGAAACTTTACATGAAAAAGCACAAAATCAATTTCACCAGCACACTCAGATAACCACACCAGTCTGTGGCCAGTAAACTAGTTGGAAAAAGGGGAGGAGGGGGAATCTGTACATTTCATTTGTCTTTTTTCATTAGTATAAAGGCTAAGAAAGTAGGACATTTTACTTAAGAGCACAAATATTGTGAGATAATATTCTGAAATATATTTTTTTCAGCTATCAGAAGGCATTTCAGAGGTATTTCATTTCACACACACTGAATGTTTGTCACCAACATTTCTGTTTTGGATCACGGGGGCATGTCGTGCATGCTGCTCATGAAGACTGCAGACAGGTCTAAAAAAAAAAAAAAAGTGCTCTATCAGCCAGTATGTCCTTTGTTCTGTCCGTATTGCTCATATAGTTTAATTTTAATTAGGCTACATTGCTTTTCGTTTAAAAAAAAATCGGCTCTGTTCGCCTTCCAGCTGACACTCACTGAGCCCCCACACACGCACACGCACACACTCCCACACCAGTTCATAGATTCAAGCCGCCATCATATTCGTAGGTAATTTGTGGAGTTGAGTGCAGAGCTTTGTCTCCACAAGACCAGCTTCTTCATCGATCACACGACTGGTTTGATTGTTAAATTTAAGGAGGGATCCATTCAGGAACGCTCACTTTGTCTCCACGCAGGTATTACGAAACCGGCAGTATTAAACCCGGAGTTATTGGAGGCTCCAAACCAAAGGTCGCAACTCCGAAAGTGGTGGATAAAATAGCAGAGTATAAGCGGCAGAACCCGACCATGTTCGCCTGGGAGATCAGGGACCGGCTGCTGGCTGAGGGGGTCTGCGACAACGACACAGTTCCCAGCGTTTCCTCCATCAACAGGTAGGTGGAAATCATTGATTTATTTCATTTGATTATACGGCGTAAAACGGCCCAGGGTTCCCCAAAAAGCAACAGAGAAAATAAAGGCGGTTTCTTGCATCTAAGGGAAAACAATTGAGGCAAATTGGAGGGAAAAAAAAAGAAAAGCAAATGAAAAAAACATCGCGCGTAAATGGGATAAATCATCGCCGAGATAAGCGATGGCTGTTCCGTCCCCGCGCACGAGACTGAGCTATAATTCCAGCAGAGTCTATCCGGGGGTGGTCTCACGTGTGCAATTCAATCCCCTGCGCGGCCCTCCTCGACACAGCAGCGCGGGAGCCGAGGCTGGGGCCCCCGAACAATCACATCTGTCTCGATAAAAACCGATCAATACCGCGTAACCAGATCCAGAGGCAGAAGGAAATACCCAACAAAGCTGTTCGATACGCGGACCACACTGCGACGGAGGCGGCAGCAGCATCTTTATTGGCAGACAATTGCTGTGTTTTTCCTACACAAGCAGGATACTGGCTATACTGTGGCTGAACTGTTTTTATTATTATAATTATCATTATTATGATTAGTAGTAGGAGAAGTATTAGAGAATAAATTTGCGTCTGAATTAATGATAAATCCGTCTTGAAAAGTCTTGATCTGGGGATAAAGGGACTATAAGCGTATCTGTTGCACAGAAGCAGACACACTACACCTTCACCTTTCCACCTGAAGCAGGACAGCAGTGGACAAAGTGGCTTCAGACAGAGGACGCTGGTGAAAAAGCCCACTGCATGTGCGCAAAGTGAAAAAAATCCCCGCAGTGGCTGCCAGTGATGAACTTTGGTTAGGAGGCAGTGTTCCAGAGAGCTGGTCATCAGCATTACATTTTAATGAGCTCAAGAGACTCTCATAACGTGTCCAGATAAATGCAGGAAAATGGATGAATGTTTACCTTTACAAAAAAGTGGAGAAAAAATGAAAAATGAAATGTTAGAAAAACATTTCCTTGGAGATTATTCAACAAGTTTTTTTTTATTATTATTCTCGGCACGCTGTTCTTAAAATTAAGGAAGTGCAGTCATTATTTTGTTTTTGTTTTGTGTGTTTTTATGGGAAACCGTGATAATCTGTTTAATGCCAGTACCGTGAAAAAAAACATGAAAAAAACTGTCCTTTGAAACCACCATGGCTCTCTTATTAATAATTAAAACTAGACTTTTTAGTAATGCACAAATCAATTTTTTTGTAATTAAAATCTAAAGTTCAGCCTCAATATTTCATTCTCTTTTCCAACGTTTACATTAGTATAGGTAAAAGTCTAAATTACGTTATTATACTGCATTAAATTTACATGAGAATATTGAACGTCTAACACTTACTCCAATGGCTGACATTAACATTCCAGACTTTTTAAAAAAAAGTGTTTTCACTTTAGCTGTTGTTGCTGGAGAGCGCTGGAAAAGATGTGGAGGAGGAAGAAAAAGGGAGGAACAGAAGTTTAAATGGCAGGCTAGTTGAGGAAGAGACAGCAGTCCCCTGGTGGTCTCTGTGGTTAAGGGGCTGACCTCTGCTCCGTTGACTAAAGAGCTTGGCTTTAAACACATTTTTCCTGCATGAATTATTAAAGATTACACAGAGACTGGGTTGCACTTTGTTTTGTTGCTGCAGAGAGGACTTTTTACCGGCTGCACCACGCTCAGTGGTCAAAGACGTCCCCACGAGAAGCTTTCAGTCATATCCATCAACATTTTAATATTCTTTAGGGATATACCTTTTTTTTTTTCTTTATCAGCCAAACACCAACGTCGTTAACTCACCCATCCGGATTACTTATTCAATATCAACAACAGACTCAAAACAAAGTCCATGAGTTTACAAGACTCCCTCAAGTCATGAGGTCAGATAACCTCTGCGGTGAGATGTTAGAAATTCAAATAAAATATTGATGTGTGTTTTCTGGAGGAGGCTGTTTGCCTTTGTCACCCTGCCTGAAGGAGATAGTAGCCTACGGAGGACACATGAGATAGTGAGGAAAATAAAAAAAAAAAAAAAGTGTGTGATGTACATTTTTGTCCCCAAGGAAGTTAACCCCGTAGCTGCCCGAGTCAGAACTGATTGCTGGTGCTGCAGGTGGATGTCAGTCACTTCAGCTTCAGTACGTAAAGTCGATTCGTCACCCCCGACGAGTGAAAGAGCTCACATGTGGGAGTTATGATGGCATACAATAATGCCTGTTAATCAATGATTTTATGTTCTTCTGTCAATCAAAAGATTACCATAGTCATGGTTTAACATAAT
Organism: Hirundichthys speculiger; assembly: GCA_018398805.1. NCBI lineage: Eukaryota > Metazoa > Chordata > Actinopteri > Beloniformes > Exocoetidae > Hirundichthys > Hirundichthys speculiger. The sequence continues at coordinate 5,270,678 of JAGFBZ010000344.1, read as the reverse complement.
GCGATCATGTCCCATAAGAGTTAAAGCTGAGTTTGCATAAATCCCACTTTCGCAATAGTAGTTTCAGCAGTAATTCAATTAAATGTAGAATAATGCCTTTTCTTGAAATTTTAAGCTCATTGTGACACTCACTTTTATTATTTTTTATCTTTTTTTTTTTTTTTCCTTAATTGCATCACGGTTTAAAAGATATCGGATGTGCCAGTGTTCTGAGCTTGGAACAGTAAGATGCTATTGCTTTCCCGTCACATATAATTTATAGATCAGCATTTGCATTTGCTGTTCCTCACCAGCATCCGTCGTCAACTTTTCTATTTGAAGGTCCCAATCAATAGGCTCTGATTCTCAATGAGTCTGGAGGATTCCTGTGTCCTACATTCATCAAGTAAAAAGAACAGAAACTGCAACAGGCAGCGTTTGTGGACAAAAATGGATGAGAGGGGTGAAGACAGAAAGAAAGGGAAGAAAGAGATGAGGGTTTTGAAAGACAGCTATTGTTACGTACAGTAAAGCAGATAGCACACTGGACAGTAATTAGAGTAGAAATGAGAAAAGAGGATGAAGGCGGGAGTGAAAGATCAGCTTTGAGAGATGGAGAGAGAAGATCGAGGAGAAAAGAAGGTGTGTAGCAGGAGAGGGAGATTATTAGAGTTGGCCAGGTAGAGTCAGTGAAGCTGATCATTGAGGTGAATTGATGTGATTTCATGCTTTGTTTGCAAGATCATTCAGACCAAAGTGCAATGAAGACTTTCCCGCCACATCGCATCTTACTGGTATGGGGACTTTATCATATTTCTAACCTCAGAATCCAGCTAGATTGAATCCACAATCTCAGGGGGCAGCCCCTATTCAGCTTCACACAGGAGCAGAGAGATTGCCCCTAAAGCCCCGAGATTGGCTATTTGTGACAGAGGCCTGAGTGTGAGGATACAAGCGCCCCAAACGCTGGAGCACTTGTACATGCACAGACGTAAGTGGACGTGATTTGCCATGTTTAAGAGTCCTGGGTTGGTTGGTTTGGCGTGAAATGCTCTGGAAGCAGCACTGATTGATCCATGTCTGTTGTTCACTCTATCAGGATTATCCGCACCAAAGTCCAGCAGCAATTCCACCCGTCCCCTGATGGATCTGTCACACCGCTCTCAACGCCCGGCCATACCATAGGTGAGCCCCAACGAGGCTGTACACGTATTACTGAGCAGGCAAATGAGCCAACTGTTGCCGCTGAAACTACAAGAACAGCTAAACATGAATTCATACATGCGCACACATTTACTGTAACACACACACTAACTCAGCTTTCTCCATCAGTGCCCAGCACAGCTTCCCCTCCCGTGACCAGTGCCTCCAATGATCCCGTAGGATCCTACTCCATCAATGGCATTCTGGGTATCCCCCGCTCCAACGGCGAGAAGAGGAAACGAGACGATGGTAAGACGGACACAAGATCCCTTTGTTTTCTATCTTTTTAATTCCTTTCATCACTCATCTCCTACTTTTTCCTGTGTGTGAAGAGGTTGGCATTTATGACAGCGCTGCAGCCAAGAGTGTTTCTGTGTGTTGTCTCCAGTGACTTGTTATGTTGTGTATCAGGGAAGGCGAGTGTTGAAAGAGTGTTGGGAATTAATCAGCTTTTTTTTTTTTTTTTTTTTTTTTTTTGATGCCCTATGTTTTACCATATAAATACGCCTACAGAGCTGCGTCTCTATTTGATACCATGCTCAGACTTATTCTTGATATCCTATATAGCTGTCATACAACTGTATTCCTCCTTGGTAAGGCATCAGCTCTACTGCTCTGTGCTTTCATTCCAATAATGTAACAAAAGGCAAAAAAAAAAACTCTTGTAATTACTAAACTGAATCCCATTAATTGGCTTCTATCATTTCTATTATCATTATGCACTATATAAACACAGAGGCTCATTTTTGTTATTATCTTACTGAATATATATTCTATTAAATTGTGAAGCATTTTAATAATACAATTTTTTAAACATTAGAAATTATATTCTCCTTTTGGAGAAAACATCAACTTGTAGCAGGTAGGCAAATAGACTGAGATACACTCAGAGATTGTGTGGACGGCAATCCAGTCCAAGCCAGAATGTCTCATTCCTAGGCAGAGCAAGAGAGTGGACACACACTGCCTCAGGGCTAATAGATTATCGGTTGTGCAAACAATTGGCTTTTTTAATGCCTATGAATTAACATGTCCCTGGTGGAAGCCTGAACAGGTGTAGGAACAGACCGGTGGAGGCAGGGAAGGGGCTGCGCGTGTGCCTGTGTGTGTGTGTATGTGTGTGTGTGTGTGTGTGTCTGCGTGTGCACATGTACAATTTTGTGCTTTGAGGTGGCTGATAGGATGATATGGTTGAAAATGATCTCAAAGAGCACTTATCAAAACAGGCCACTTCCTTCTTTTATGTTTCTGTCTCTTTAGTTCTCTGGAGTGGCAACCACTTGGATGGAAGGAAAATAGGACATTGTAAGTTGAAGTTAGAAAACCTTTTCTTTTGCTTTGGTCAATCAGACTACAAATGCTCTCCTCTCACTTGCTCTTTTTTGCTCTTCCAGGGTTATGAGCTAATAAGGTGTGGCGGGGAAGATTTTTCCAATAAATAATCTCCTGAGAAATTAAAATAAATTATTCTAAAGTGACCATAGAAAATAATATTTTCCATGTAACGGCATGCAGTTCAATACTAATTTGTGTTGTTTGTTTATAATTCTTATCACGCACAGATAGCTGTGGATTTATATTTCTTAAACTTGACATCTCCCTTTAATTTGGCCTGTGAATCATTAACGGTACAGTCATTATGTTTTGGTCATGCGTGGTATTTTTCACTTTCCAACAGATTTTTATATATATTTTATATATTTGATTTCAACAATATACGAACGGTGTCTGCTGCAAACAGATGTGTAATGTGTCTGGGTTAAACCTGTCACAGCAGGAAGACGTCAGTTCTAAAGTTCTAATTTAGGAGTAAAAATATAAAAGTAAATAAATGAATCAAAAACAAGCGGAGCTTGAGAGCAGTATAAAGTTTTCCTCTTGTGTAGAACATTCTGCAAACGACTTGCTGGATTTTGTCGCACATCTATGAACCAATAAGCTTTTTCAGGTTTGAAAGCTTCACATTACTGCACCTTCACATGATGAAAATCTGACCACGGTCTTGTTGAGAAAGCTTCGTCCTTGTACCGCTTGCGTTGAGGTGGTGGTGGCTCGTGCTCCTGTTGTGACTGAAGTCCGTGGTTGCCCTTTTAGGAAGAAAAAGGTCCTTATTACTGCAGGGCTGTAGAGATAATGTAGTGTGACACGCGTTATGTACACCGGGTCCCCGTAAGACGAGCCTCAGGGACATAGGTGCCATAAGAGCTATTAATCTGTCCTTGTCATGTGTTATTGCAAATTAAAAGTAGCATGTTACATCGGAGGCTTAGAGTGAAGATGGGAGGAGGAAAACTAAAGCTACGGGAGACGTGGAATGAGAAGGTGGGTGGGGAGGTGGGGGGTGAAGGAGGGATGAAGCAGGTCCTGGCAGCCTTTATGAGAACTGAGCAAGGATTAGTTTTAGGATTTGTGTATGTGCATACACTCACCTGTGCATGCATATGCAGCTTTCATGTGTGTTTGTGTGCGACTTTGCGGCTTCAGATGCTCTTCACATAGTGACATTTAAGAAGAATTCACAATTCTGCGAGAAAAGCTATTAATTCACAAATTAACGTGCCCACCCCCGTGGCCCCTCTATCTTGGATGTGCAAGCTATCGAAAAGACAAAAGAAACAGCCTTAAGGGGGGAAAAGAAAGAGTCTTCATCCTATCTGTGGAGAGATTGGTTTGCATGTCTGTAAGCGGCGATACCAATTATGCCAGTGCTGGGAGAGCGCGCCTGAATGCGCCCCTCTCCTTTGCTCAACACCCCCCCAACCCCCGCATCCCGTCCCTGCCGACCACCCTCTTTCACTCCCTCCTCCTCCCATCATCACCACCACACACAACCACCACCCCACTCTGAATCTATCCATAGCCAGATTTATTTGTGTATCTCATTACAGGAAATGGAATGTTGATTGCTGCCAAATGCATTAATAGTGCACATAGGGAAATTAGTCCGTTGTACAGCATGTTCTCAGTCATTTAAACCTATGGCAGATGTGGATGCCAAGAAAAGACGGGAAGGATTGCGTGACAACTGTTGTGTCAAAAATACATATTGTAGTGCAAAAAGTTTGTAACTTTCAGAAATCACTTCAGTCATGTTCATATGTAAAATGCATGCTGTTATTTTCCAGTCTTACCGTGTAGTGACAGGTAACAGCTCACCTTGCTGCTGTTTGAAGTCAGGTTGATGTGACCTAACTGTACGATTTCCCCTCATCGCTGGCTTACCATGTCCTGGATAGAGCCCAGTGGAGCTCCGGGGAGGACAGGCAGCAGGGAGCTACGGTGATAAATTACATGGAGAAAGCAAAGGTCATAACTTGTGATTGTAGCGTGGGTGTGGGATGAGTGTAGAAGGAGCTGATGAGTGTGTGAGAGGGGAGAAAGAAATATGGCCTAGCAGGTTGTTCAGTCATGACACAAAGGAACGATTGTAGGCGGCAGCCGGAATCATATCAACCTTGCTCAATAACTTCAGAAAAAAATTAATACAGTGGCTGTTTTGATTTGTTCACATCTGATATTTGGCCCTTTTAGAGATTGTCCCGCGCATATGACCCATTGGCAGAGTTTAAATCAGTTAGTGTATTGGATTTGAAACTGGGTCTACATTGGTTGACTAGTCAAGCTGCTCCATGACAATGAGTCAATAGAGGATCACTTTAGAAAATAAATGCATCCAGAGCGCATAGAAAAAAATGGAATCATGAACACTATGATGGCCCTGATGGGTGTGAGAGAGAAAAGGCCAGGTTTGAGAGGGGCCACAGAGCGTAACACAGATACAAGAAGCTGTTAGGACTCTGGCAGTGGAGGAGGCACATAAGAGTCCACATTGCATTCTCGCCCCTCCTCCTCCTACTCCTCTCGTTTTTCTCCTCAACATTTCATTTCTACTCTTATTGTCCCCCTTTTCTTCCTGTGTCCCGCGGCTTAGACATTCGCATTGAGCACCATGGCTGCTTGAGACCCCTCGTACAGTTGTAAACGATATACAGTGAGATCAGTCACAGAAATATAGAGAGAGGGAACTCACTCAGCGGAGAGGAATCATGTCAGAGAAAAGTCAATTATGGGTAGCAGTGCTGAGAATTAATGGAGCGATACGTTACTCAGCTTGAGGAGGGAGAAAATGCATGAGAAAAGTAGGGATACGTTAATTGCATTTCCACGAATACACACCACGCAGGGTGGCAATGTTAAACGACAGGCTGGTCCAGAGGAGGGAGATGAAAACAGAAAGAGGACAAAGGGGAATCAGAGATTATAATGGAGTCATATTAGAGAAGTTGAGGGTGCAAAGATACCCACATTAGTCAAACGTCCCTGCATTTCACTCATAAAATTTGTTTTTTCATAACACAAATGAACTAAACTGCTTTTTAAATATTGCATTTCCCTCACTGGCACATTTACATTTGATTTTATTTCAGATACTTATTGGGACATAAGTAACCCGGAAATAAACTAGGAAACATCCATTTAAAGCTGATTTACTCAACTAACTGAACTTACTGCTGTGCACTTACAAACTGGATTTAAATTTGTCTATACCCCTTTTTTTGTTTCATCATCTATGATCAACTCTGCATTGCTCTCAGAATATAAAGCAAAGTAAAGAAAACACTATTGATACCATATGAGTGCTGACAAATATCAAATAAGCATCACGATGCCTGCTGACAGTCAGTACACTGGCTGGTGGTACTAAATCGAATTAATAAAGCTCTTAAACACGCCACAACAAAACAGGATCTTAACAGCCATGGCAGTGTTGCTGCCTCTCTCCTTCCCTCTCCCCACCACCCACCTCTCTCCTTTCCGCTTCAGAGATTTCATAAATATAGCTAGCTTACAGGGAAGGAGTGTTCACCCTCTGGGTATACCAGTTTGTTTGTGCTCTCTCTCTCCCCCCACCCCCAAGCTCAACAGCATTTTTAAAAGCATCAACAAATGATCCACGATTTGCGATAGCATCATTTCACCTATCAGCACAGCACGAAAACGTAAACGGTTGACTAGCAGACTCTGATCCAGGGAACACCACATGTCATTGATTTACGGAGAGTGCCAGGCAGTGTGTAGGAATTAATTTGCCTTTCAAACAAGTCTCCTCCTTTGGTCTTCTCTGAGTTATCTTATCACGAGAGATGAAAGAAGGACATGAAGTGCCACCTCCACACCACAGGATGCTAACATCCCCCTTAGAGACAAAGCAAAATACAAGAGCGTTTGATGCCATTGTGGTTTGTTTTGCAGTCACTTACTGTCATTGGTTGTGTGTGTGTGTGTGTGCATCCATATGTGTAAGGACCAGTTACATTTTTAATATTACAAAACATCATGATGAAATGTACAACTTTTGGACACAACAAAGTCAAACAGCATCCCGTTCAAGCTGATCAAAGAGGGTATGTACTAGATATAACATGTGTGAATGTCACCGTAGGAGATCCCTGTTTTTATCTCTTCACACATTGGTATTAGAACAAAGAGACGCAGTCAGCTGGTGCTCTGGGAGTGATAAGAGAATACCTGCTGAGACACCCGAAGGGGTTGAAGAAACACTGAGAAAACGAAACAAGCCAGTCAATGAGACACACGCACACACAGTCTGACAGTCAGGCTTCACACTCCACTTGACACACTGACTGTCAAAGGATGAATCTGATTTATTGCAGCTATTTCGTGATATATGTCAAACACAAACCTCTAACAGCAAATTCAGAAAGTAAATGATTTACTGTTATTTCCATTTAAAGGGCAAATCGGAAGTTTTTTGGCCGCATAAATGTGAAATATATTCTGATAAAGTAAGAGGTGAAGGTGATTGAGATAAATGTGTGTCTCTGAAATAATGAAAAATTATATCCCACTTTCATCATTTTTCAATCACTACTTACATTAACCTAAAAAATGATGTCTATTACTGTTACTAATATAGATTCAGTTGTCGGTCTTTGAGTTGAAATGCCTGCTAGTTAATTAACAGCTTCCAAATCCAGCTTTTTTTTTTTCTTTTTTTTTTTTTAAAGTTTTCTAGTAAAGTTTTGTTTTTTTCCTGTAAATCATAGAAAGTGCCCAAAACATATCCTATTATGGGAATCTGTGTTTTTCTGCTACCAGGTCAGAGGGCTTGATTAAGTGTGTGTGAAGAGTGTAAGCATGTGCTTCAGTTGTGAATGACAAACATTTTCTATTGATCAAGTTTGCCTCTTTTCCCAGACCAGCTGATACGAAGTAATTAATGACTCCATTTTCCTCTATACCACAGACAACAATTGAGCTTCGCACAGAAACACCACCACTGCGTCACCTCCTGCACCCCAGCCCCAAATGAATTCTGAAGAAAATCCAAAAGGCTAAAATATTCTGTTTGTGAATGGAAGGAAAAGCACATTTAGTTTGAGAAATGTAGGATTCCATTATAACTTGTACACAAAGATAAAGTCAGTGTACTGTATTTTAGCTGACGCTCTCCCATCTACACATACTGGGCTCATACCAAATTGCACTCCTCTATTCCATTCTCTCCATGGATCTATTTCTTGGTGCGAATCGGGTTCATCCTCTGGCCTCAGCCATTGAAAAAAGGTCAAGCAGCCGAGCAGAATGGCAATAACGCCCCTGAAATGGTACCATCAGTGGAACATGATTGATCAATTGAATTCCATAGCACAGAAAAATGTGGGATTAAGTAGAGTATTATACGCACAATGAGTTGAGGCATGATGTTCATTCCAAGTTCATTTCGCCTCCCTCCTCTGCGAGCGGATCAGGCAATCAATAGCGGCCTTGCATATCATATATCACCGCTGGCTCGCCCAGGAGAGAACATAATCTGCTGCAAATTTAGAATGACAGATTTGTACGAGAGCTAAAGCCCTCATCCGCTGTTGGTGGCGCAGTATAGGGAGGAAAGGGAGGGCAATGGGAGGCTGCCAGTGAATTTGGGGTTACTGGGATCCTGGCTGGAGGCTTTAGATCTTGGTTTTTTTTTTCTTCAATGTTCAGGTTATGATGAGTGAGCAGAGGGAGAACTGCAGTGGAGGCGATGGACTCCCTGGCCGAGATGATAGGGTCAGAGATCAGAGGAACGAGGGAAGCATAGGCTCATTTGTTTATATAGAGGGTGACCAAGTGAGGAAATGCATACGCTTGCCCTCGACGGCCCCGTCCTCATTCGGCCCCAAGTGCCATCCCCACTCCATTCTGCTTTCCAAAAGACAGGCAATATATGGGGGATGGAAAGAGAGACAGAGAGGCAAGGGTAATATGTTCAGGAGGAAATAGTTCAGTTAAATAATGGCTCTCCATTTCCCGCTGCTAGAATGAGAGGCTCTGCATGTAATTGTCAGCCCGAGTTTCTCCTTCTGAAACACACGGTCTCCTTTACAAGTATATATTTGCACTGACGGTAATCCATCAATTACCATGGTCCTATCGCACGATGACCGTGCTGATGGTGGCTGCAGTTAGTGGTGGGGGAAGCAGCCTGACTGAGTGTACATGTGTGCAAAAGCAAGAGAGAGTGACTGAAAAACAGGGAGGGAGATGAAAGCCAGTAATGATGGTGGGTCTCCCTTAATTTCCCTCTGATCCTTATTCCACCACTCTCATACAAGCAGATCTGTAAAATACCTCACGGAACCCTACCCTGATGCAGAATACTGTCCTCCCTCCCGTCCTCTTCTTCTTTCCCTAGACGGCTCTGATGGCTCAGGACCAGGCAGCGACTCTCAGGGTAGTGTGGAAAGTTTAAGGAAGCACCTGCGAGCAGATGCTTTCACCCAGCAACAGTTGGAGGCCCTGGATCGTGTGTTTGAAAGGCCATCTTACCCGGATGTCTTCCCCACTTCAGAACACATTAAACCTGAACAGGTTTGGCACAGAAATTTATCTTTACAAATATAAAACAACTTTATCTGTTCAGTTTTATCTGTATGGCTTTTTGACCAAGAGTTAACCAGTTTAGTTTAGCTCATCAACAGTGCTTTTCAGAGATGGCATTACCAATTACTACATAACTAATCTTGATGAAGAGATTTTGCAAGAGACAAGATTTTATTTTATTTTTTTTTTCTTAGCATTGGTCACTTTCTCTTGTCTGTATTCCACATGAATTTTCATCAGACATTAACTGCAGTTGCATGCACATAAGGAGTGGTATTAAGATTATGTCTGACAAAACTTTGCCTTTTATTGGCATTGCTATCAATCTGGATCCAAACCATGATGAGTGAATGGAACAGGAAGTCTGGATACTAACCATCAGTTATTCAGAAATCCGCTGGTTTGCCTCTAAAAGCACAGTCGTCAGACTATTGCCAAGTGGATTCCAGATTGCAATGTGACAATTAAATTAAGATGATAGCACCAGTTCCAAGTTCTGCACACAATCTGCCTCCAGAGCAGTCTTTCACTTGGCACTTCTCTCCCATTTTACTCGTTCGCTTTAATGAGTTAGGTACATGCCTACTCATGACAATAATGTCATCACATTTTCACGTTTCAGTTTCATCTAGTTACTGGTTCTCACAATAAACGAGTATTTCAGGTTCTGATCTTATTTATTTTTTAAATGAAATGCACATTACTTCATTTATAAAAAGAGCTCTATTTTGATTTTTTTTTTCCACTACTGTGAAACGGTAAACTAGCACATGTGTCAGAAAGCTCTGTTTAACTTCTTCGTTAAAAAGGCCTACAAGCCTACAGCCTATTACAGGGGATAACCTTTATTTACATTCATTAAACTGTTAAACAACAAGAGACGATTAATTTTTCCATTGGAACTCTATGTGGGTGCCCATGCAGCCTTAGCAGTGCCCTAATTGAGTTCATTTTCATCTCTGCGCGATCGTGGGGAATTACAGCAGCGATAAATCAGAGGGACAGCCCCTCAGCCTGCTTTACAGCCCCTAATGCAGCTAATTACCAAAGTGATTTCTACGGCAAGATCAATACCAAAACGAATTGGAAATGACTTGCAATCACAAAGAGTGGAGAAGAAGGTATTAAAAAGGCGAGAGGGGGTTGGAGGAAGGGGGAGAAAAACGGCGTCAGAATGGTCCAGAAAAATCAGTTTTAATTTAATGTAATATTAATCAGACGGCTTTCCACTCTTTCTGCGCACCTCCTTTTTCTGCCCGTTTCCAACACCCCCTCCTTTTCTTAAACTGGTGAAAAGGTGGGATATTAGGCTATTAGGGGCTTGTCTGGTGTCTGCGTCAGGGCATTAAAAAGCCATTTTGAACAGGCCAGCCTGAATAGGCCTCATCCCTCCCACACTTCTGGCAGCCATGTGGTCAGGTCATTCAGGCCTCTCTGTGCTTGCCACTTGCCCTCCGCCCAGCCCTGCCCAGCCCTACCCATGGCCCATCTGCATGACAAAATGGCTCTTGTGCTTTTGAGGCCCAGCGGAATAGAGAGGAACATCCAGCCTAGTGCCAGGGAACAGTTGTAAGCAGACAATTAGAGTTTATCTGGGATAGAGGCAGACAAGACTGGGGTCACCAGCTCGCCCCTGTGGGACCCCAACCCATTGAGACAAACAGATGCACACACGCACTCTGACACAAACACTCACAGACACAAATGCGTGCACACACACTTATCCTTTCAAAGAAGAATTGGGTCAGGAAATGTCATCTCATTAACAAACAGGATTCACCACAACTGCAGGAAGCGTCTTAAGAAGAGATTAAAGTGAATAAATACTTAAGAGACTAAATCCACACATTAAGTTTTCTTTGGCAGCACTGTCATCTTTGAATGTGAAACAATAAAATATTAAAGATGGCGGAAAGCCACACATGCTATGTCACTGCTGTTGAAGTTAAAAGTTTTATTTCGAGCAAAAAAATTGAACATTTTTTTTTATCGTTTCAACCATATTCATGTGTTCATCCTGGAAGCAGAACACAAAGGCTCATTTTTGAGGTTGTAGACCCCTTTAAAAAAACACACCACACACACACCACATGTCTCTCCTGTAACAAAGCCCTGAATGTCTCCTCCCTTGACTGGTCACAGGGATGACTGCAGTGGAGCACAAAGAGCCAGCTGACACCCTGTCCTTTCACTCCTCTCCGAATCCCTCTCTCATCCCTCTCTCCCTCTCTGCCTTCCCCTCAGACAAGCCCTAATGCATGCATACATCATCATAGGGCTTCGTAAAGCCCAGGGAGCAGGGACTGAGGTGATGTTCACAAAATTCACAGAAAATACTCTGATGGAAACGCAGTGAGAGGATCAGGTTCATTAAAAGAAAAAAAAAAGTTATATTATATGCCGTCATCTAAACTGGTAAATCTGTTGTAAATCGGGAGTCTAAAATGAGCTTACACGCAGTGCATGAGCAATATTAACCAGATCATGATCGGATCTGGTGGAATGTGAAATTAAATAAAGGCAGTCTGGGCTGCTGCCTTTGATTGCCACCTGCTCACATGCATATTTGTCTACAGGCGAATGAGTACTCTCTCCCATCACTGAATGCCAGCCTGGAAGACGTGAAGCCGAGCCTCTCCACCAGCGCCAGCTCCGACCTCGCCTCCAGTGTCTCCCAGAGCTACTCTGTTGTGACAGGTACAATCTGATTCATGCTACAACAACCCCTAAAAGAATGCACGCAGCTGCAGCAGTCAAAGACATCTGCACCAAGGTGGTCAAACTTAGGCAGTGCCGAGAAACGTAGCAGAACTATGTCTCCTCTCCATTAGCAAATTCTTAAAAATCTTCCTTTGTCTCATTTTACCAGCCTAGGGAATCTTTTTTCCAAAAATATTTAATCACAGTGATCAAATAATCAACATAATCCATATGTTAAAGCCTCTATAATAATCAACCTGCATGGTGTCATTTATTTATGGAGATTTGTTGGTTTAATTTATGTACTATTACACCTTAAAAATCTTATAACTCTGAAAAAAAAACTCTACAGCTACTTCAGATTTTAAATATTACATCAATTACTGACTCATCAGCATTTTGACTGCCACTTCCTGAAGGCTTGCACATTTTCCAGCACCATATAACTCTTAGCACTAAATGGAAAAGCTCTTTTGAGGCACTTTTTCAAGCCCTCGGTGTGTATCTCTGAGGGACAGCGTGAGGTGGTCGACCATCTGAGCCCGTTAAATCCTACAGGTCTTTCACACACACGACTCCTAACTGGCCAGTGTGTTTGCAGAGATTGGCTCGCTAACAGATTGACTTGGAGCACTTCTCATAAGAGACAGCTGCTGTTCATCGCCACTGCGCGACGTTGTCATCAAAGGCTATCAGAGCTTGTTGATTGACAGCAGCTGGAACGGCACAGTGGCTGGGTGGCTCAGGCTGCGGCGAGAGTGAGACGCCCAGACGAAATGCAGAAAGCAAAGAAACTGAGAAATTCTTTTTTTCATCTTATGAGCTGATAACTGTTTGCAATTGTAACTTCCACTAAGAGGCAGCAGGTAACGGCAGGTGCAGTGTATTAGCTATCTTGCAATATCTGTATTATATAACTCATGTACAAAACCCTGTATTGCTTTGTGGCTTATGTTGCTCTGCTGTCCAGGTTGATGGCCACCTGGTTAATTGAAACATTGCCTCATTGTTGCAGTTGAGGCTCTTTTCCCAGGAGAGGTTAGGTTTACCAGTGGCCACACTGACTCCAGAATAATATGCAAGGTTTTTAATAAAAGCCCCATAATTATGCAGTGGAAATCAAAGTCAGGGAGTGCACTGTGCATGTGTGTGTGTGAGAGAGAGAGAGAGAGCGGAGAGAATGTAAAGAGGTGGACAGCATGATTGAAAACTGCAGTAGCCCTTCTCATATGATCCCTGTTATCCAGTCCCAGACTGACAGACTGAGCTATGGGAAAAGAAAGACCCCTTTTTTATTCCTGATGTGTGGGAGGTAGTTTTGCTCCTGAAAGTTGGCCCTCTGGAGAAGAGTGTGTTTTTGTCTTTTATGCCCGGCACCTCGTATGAAAGTGGTCTCGCTCTGGGGACCACACTCATAGCAGGTGGCCCTCAAGCCACCTGGGGGCCTGGGGCCTCATGAAGCAATGCACGTGAAGGCCGAAAATTGCATTCAGAGAGAGAGCCGACAAAACTTTTCTTGAAAAGGAAAATCACAGCATGTTTTAGTAAAGCCAGTTAAAAGAAGGAAAAAAAAATGAGTCTGACTATTTTTAACACTGACAAAATTATACTCAGAAGAAATATCCAGCAAAACTTTTATTACTTGAACTATGCAAAGTAATACATGAGGCAATGTGTAGGTTGTTAGAGGGTGATATTATTTTCTCAGCCATTAGCAAACCCCGTAAATAGGAATGTATGCCAAGCCTGAAAAACTGCTAAATTACCTTCCTCACTTAGGCTGGGATCCAATTATCAATAAATTATGCCCTCATACTGGATGGAGCTATGAGATTATATTCATTCTTTAAATGTTTTCTGCTCCCAATTAAAATTCACACAGTTATTGATCTTGTTGATTTTTTATGTCCTGAAATTTGCATAATCTATTAAAGATGAATGATTAATGAAGTGCTCAGTTTTGCATTCCAAAGGCGTTAGCGAAAGCAAAGTCGGCCATCTTTTGTGTCCTCTGTTTGCCCTAATGTGTGAAAGAGATGGTTTCTTTGGAGGGAGGGTGGTGGCTAAACAAGAGACATATTTAGTACACAGAAACGCACCTCTAGGATTTAGTAAGATGCAGAACTCTTTAGAAAATATACATTTAATTTCTTTAGAAATTGAATATGCAAATGTATGAATTCCAGAATGCTTCTACTTTTTTAATTTTCTTCTACGTAAATATTCAAATATGCATGGGTGGCCGTGGTGTAGTGGGCAATGTTGGTTGTCCCTCAGCCAGAAAGACACTAGATTGATCCCCAGCCCTATCACATGTCCAAGTCCCCCTTGGAAAGGTGTTAACTGAGCTGAGGCGAGCCATTTGCCACCAGGCCACCCACCAGACACCACAGGTTAGGTGACTGCTTATTGTTTGCCACCCAGCAGAGAAAAGTTGGCACTGACATGAGATGAAAAGAGTCTTACAGTGTGCAGCTGAAGCTCATTTAAAATAAAGCACTCAGCTTTTTTTTTATATCTGATTAGGTTTGTCATTTTTACTCAAGAGAGAGCAAGAGAAAGTGAGAAGTAGAGGATAAAGAAATTAAAGAAAAGAAATGTAAACCCGACCACCCCAACCACTCAAAGTCCTGGTCTCAAGCCCAGAAAACTGGGAGGAGTTGTGTCAGGAAGAGCATCCAATGCAAAAACAAATTATGCCAAATCAAATGCAGAATGCAATGATCCACTGTGGTGACCCCCAACACAGAGAGGGAGACAAAAGGAAAAGAAAATAAAGGTATGCACTGTATGGCATATAATTGTATGTACTTACTCAAGTATTTACTCATCACTATCTTTAAAATAGTACTGGTTGGGTCTGACTGAGTAAAATGTAAATGGAGCACATGTTTCTGTCTCTGAAGCTCTTGTCTGTGTCTGTATTCAGTAGGTGAACAGTTTTACCTGCTCAGTGTGTCCATGGATATAACATGTTCTGATTAACCACCGCTCTGCAGGGCCTCTCCATCTTTACTTTAAATATTCTAATCCAGGCAGAAGCTCTGTATGTAGAACAAATTATATTTTAATACTATTGTCACTTTTCCTTAGTGAAACAGGGCTACACCCACCGAGAGCTCAGTGGACTCTGTGCTGGCTAGGCCAGATAATCACTCTCAACAGAGCCTGTGAGAGAGCCAGGTGTAAATGGGCACCTCTCCGACCTGTACAACCAAGAAATGTGTAGGGCTGATGGCTTTACATTTCTTTTCTTTAATCTCTTTATCCTCTACTTCTCACATTCTCTCTCTCAAGTGAAAAATGACAAACCTCATCAGATAAAGGAGCGGAGTGCTTTATTTTAGATGAGCTTCAGCTGCACAATGTAAGGCTCTTTTTCTTCATCTGGTGACAGTGCCAGCTTTCATCTGCTGGGTGGCAAACAACAATCATCAGGCACCTAACCTGCAGTGGCTGATGCGCGGCCTGGTGGCAGCCGGCTCGTCTCAGCTCAGTTAACGCCCGCAGCCCCAAGCTAAGATATTAATTCTCCACTCCCCTCCATCCCCTCCCTCAATACTCACACTAACCTTTGAACACACATTTGATAATGAACAATGTTAAAACTGTGGATGGGGAATTCAAGCTTTTTTTTTGGTCCTGAATATATTCTTTACCCATTTACAACTGAATGAAACCTCAGGTGTTGCTCTTTTGATTCCTTTTTGGTGTAAATAGGTATCAATAATCACAGTAACTGTATAAGAGAGCAAAATCATATGTTCAAATGCTGTAGCTGAGAATCTCCCCCCTTTCGAGGTAAATGTACAGACTTCTCACTGACTACACACAAGGGAAGTTTTGCTTTGAACATACTGAAGGAATGGAAAACCTCTCTGTATACCAAATGTCAGCCTTTCAAAATAATACCTCTCCCAGCAAATGCACACCAAAGTTCCTTCATGTGCGTTTAAAACTGAGATACTCACTTGAGGGCCTGTTTTAGCTATATCTGGAAGCATACGAGGACTGCAGTACGTTCCTGACCGCCCATTTCTATGGTTGATGGGGTCTGGAGATGTGGTATCAGTGGTGGAGCAGAGACAGATGCTGGAGAACTCTATACCATCTCTCCTCTCTCAGAGATGTGTTTGCTGGAGAAAAAAGTCCCCATGGACCCTGAGTTTATCTTCCATCTCCATCATCAGGGCCTCTGATTTGACAGGCTCCCTTTTCCCGGGCGCTGCTTCATCTCCAGGACAATAAGCAACACCATGTCTGATTAGTTTCAGAGTTCAGTGGTCTTGAACACAGCATTTGTATCGGTTGCTGTTGTGCTGTAAACCCTGTCTGTTTGACAACGGTTGCTGAGGCGCTGAGAAAACAGAAGCTTACAGTACTATATGTAGGAGGTCCCAAATACAGTGTAAACAAACTTGACCTGGCTATCTTAAGAAGGCGATATGTTGTACCTCCAGGAGCAATGTTTACTTTAATTAGCTCCCTAAAGGTATGCTTTTCAGTTTTTCAAAATTGTAATATCAAATGAGTGGATTATGTTTTCTTTAGAAGGTATTATACTCTCAATTTATTTTAGAATTTTTTTTTTTTTTTTTAATTTAACTCTAGCGAGGTTCTTTAACGTTGTCTTACTTCAATTCAATTCAATTTTTTCCTCATAGTTTTAGGGTTCATGTGAGCATGAATATGTCTAAACCCCTCTGATTTCCACACATGGATCAAAGAGAAAGACTCTTTTCTTGGGGTATATGTGTGCATATCCACTGCAAAGCAAATGAACTTCTGAAAGGCTACTGTAACTTTAAAGGCATTGCCAAAGTACATGTTATAATTAGCTGAAAAGAAGTGTGATGCACCTGGGATTTGCCATCAGTTTTCAAATTGACATACAAGGCCTGTGACAGATAGTTTGGGTCCACCCAATTAAATGCAAATTCCTCTCATTAGACTATTTTTTTTCATGTCAGATATTCAAAGCAACTCCTCTCTTTAATAAGATCATATGTTAAAAAACATAAATTGTCAACGTGGTGTTACTACTTCTATAGAAGTGACATTTATTTGACATGCTTCCCAGATTAAAACCACTTTTAGAGCTGACACAGTGACAGAAGGAGCAGAGATTTGGTAAATCTCCTACAAAGCAGTGAGATGCCTTTCTTGACTGCATGAAGTTCTTAGTCCTGACAGTAAGTATGTATACATTAAAACTTAACTGAGGCTACAGTTATAGCTAGACTGAGCCATTTAATTGGACAACTGTCCTTACATACAAGCACAGAGAGGAATCAGTTTTTGATTGAAGTATGTATGACTCCACTACAATAGGTGGCGATATTCTCCCTTTCACTCTTGTCAGTATAAAAAGTGTCAACATACTTTTTTCAACTTATTATGTCACTTCAAAAACAATTGGCAAACAATTTAGCCTGCTACCACATTGAACAGTGAATTAGACAGCTTTACAGTACCACATTTTTTGCTGTATACTTTAATTTTATCCAAATAATATCTTTATCTTTTGGAGTCATTTTCTGCCGTTACCAACTTCTTTTTCCATGTAATGTTTTTTTGTTTGTTTGTTTTTCCTGTAGGAGACAACTGTGGCTCAAATGGTAGAGTGGTCCTCTTATCATGAAAAATGGTGGTTCGATCCCCACCTCTGCCACTTCTCTAAGTGTCCTTGGGCAAAACACACTGAACGCCCACATTGTACTCTATATTATCTATGGATATATAGATGGTGGCAGAATTTCAAACAACAGCTTGAATGAATATGTTTTTACTGCAAAACTGACAACAGTGCTCCGACTCCACTGCACGGCATACTGGATGTCTTTTGTTGATACCAGACTGGTTGTCACATTGCCTGCATCACATGCTTCATTTCTTTGATTGGTTGCATGCCTGTCCAATGATGTCCAGAGGCAGTTTCTTCTGCATCTGTTGGTACTGCCCCCTGGAAATAAAAGTCAAATCCAGATGAGCCAGCATAATTCTTTGTATCAGAGAGTAAAGGTTGGCTTACCAGGCTGTGTTCACAAACCACAGTACTTGAAATATAAACAAAAATGTACAATTAAAAACAATATGACAATAGAAAAATATATAAACACAATATATTTTAAGTTTCTTTGTAGAAACTAGATAATGTAAAGGTGGTATATACAGTGAGTCTGAACAATTTATTGTGTTCCCAAGAGCAGAAAGTGTGGAGCATACACTTAGTGTCTAAGCCAATTTCAGTCAAACTGGAAGGCGTTTGACTCCTAAGTGAGTTATCTGGGTGTAGAAGTCTGACTTTGAGAAATTTAACCTGCAATTTCAGAGGGACTGCTTACATGTATTTTAAAAGTTTGTTTCAAGTCGGATTAACACACTAATTTGTAAACATGCAGAGAGTTGCAACCCCTTCTCAAAAGAACAGCCTTTATCTTAATGAGGAATCACAACACACAGTTCTGTTGTAAAACAACAATGATGGGGGAGGCAGCTAATGAGGATATCATTTTGTCGGGAAACACTCATCTCAGGCCCCAGCAAACAGAGCGCTCTGCAACATGCCATGGAGAGACCAGAGACAGAGCTCACAATGATTGCATAGTTTCAAGAGGCAGGGCTGGATGAAATGAAAAATGCCGAGACTCATCAGCCAAATTAGATCAAAGTCGAGAGTTTTGAACTGTCTGTAAGACGATTGTTATTTGTGGGAGTGATTTTTGTTGTGAGAAAGCAGCCGTGAGATTATGTTGTTTGTTTTCCCAAAACCTCAGGGAAATTTTTTATGCATTTGAGCTTGATTGATCAGGCGCGATGTGTTGTTGCAACATTTCACTGGTCTATGTTTCCGCTTAGCTGAATGAATTACTGTTAGATGCATATGAGATTATTATTATAAACTATGTAAATGAACAAATCAAGTGCTAAAGACTGCTTTTCTATTTAGTATTCATATAAGATCTCTGGTCTTGAATTTCTAAAAGATAGAGTATTAATATATAATGGCAAGTGCATTTCTTGTAATGTTCACATCCTTTGGGGTCCCATTGATAATGATGCAGAGCCCCATCTGTGTTTTATTTGATACCCTGTGGTATTGATTATTTGTATACATGACAAATCTAAAATATTCTACTGCGATAGTTTTTTTTGTCATTTTTTTTTTTTTTGTGCAGTCTTTGAGGATAGAGGATATCCATCTTTCCATGCATGTGTGTGACTGACATAAATGTATGTACAGTATGTGTGGCATAGTATGTCTGCATCTTATCAAGTTTTTTTTTCTTTTCTTTTCTTTTTTTTTCCCACCTGCCAGACTCTCACCCATCCTATCCGCCTTCCATGTGTGTAAAGCGGGAGCCCCATGAGGCATCCTTTGCCCCCTTCACCCCCTCCTCTGTTGGGGATTCTGCTCTAGCTGACGTCTTGCCCCACCAGTCCAGCCTCTCTGTAGAAGCCTCCACTCCCAGCTACCTTGCCCATGCTCACGGCCCCTGCTACAGCCAGTATACCAGCCAGCCCTTTATAGCAGGTACAACTTTGTCCATAAGGCCCCATAGCCAGATAAAAATCCAATCAATCTCATTCTGTTCATCTGATTTAAGTTTGTATTCATTTTTTTTAACAAATTAGGAACTCTAAGTTATACACCAGATTAAAGCAGCTACCTCTTACACTGCTTTCTGGCGCTACTGTTGTGTACACAGGAGCTAAACTGACTTATGTTCATTAGCAGAAACTACTCTCTTCCCCAGTTCTACCATTCTTTTCTCCACGTCTGACCCCTTGCTCGTCTCTCGGGTTAACAATAGACCCTCTTACAGCCTCGTGACAGACTCAAGGTCTTGGGAGGGTGGGGGGGGGGAGATGTGGGGCTGATGCTGGAGCCTGCCTTGGACGCCATAGCTCCCAGTCCTGTGTGCCCCCTCATCCAGTGAGGGCTGATCCCGTCAATGTTAATTAGAGGTCTGAATGTGGAATAGAGAGCCGAAAGAGCTCCAATGGCCAGATACTTGTGTTAGTTTTTGCGTAGGATATGTCACTAATCTTACTGCCGTTTCTTAATAGATGCAAACTTCCCTGTGAGATTAACAGCTGACCTCCCGTTGGTGTGATCCTCCTATTGTGTACTGCATGCTGAGTTTGGCTCCAGGCTGTTATTACAACAAAGAAAATAAGCATTTTATAATATGGATTTCCGCAAGCAACTTTATGAACTGTGCTGCAGCATTTTACATATTTGTGGCCTTAAGTTAGTATTTTAAGCCATCTGAGCTACCTAAATGATGCTTCTTTTTCTTTGATCTGACAGTGTGCATCACTTTATTTTGGTACTTTCCCTGTGACATGTATGAGTGTGTGCACTTTTACCTTAAAATATTCTAGTTATATCAACTGATCACTAAGTCCATCAGAAATTGTATTCCCCATTAACAATGTGCAAAAATAAAATAATACAAAAGCATTGTTATTATTAGAACAAGACCTGAAAAAAACGTCCCTTTTGGTCACACTGATGCATCACTAAATGGCAAAGCATGTCATAAATAGTGTCGGTGTGAAATAAACTAACAAGAGCAATTGCATTTGGAGGGAATCTTTTTACCCATGTTACATTTTCTTCATCAGAACCAATAAACTTTTAATTAGAGAATCTGGTGTATTGGAAAATGTTAATATCCAACTTATCAGTAAAATGTTCACTGAAACTGTATTTTATTTTCTCCTGAAAAATCTGTAGATGTAACACAATTTGTGCTCAATCAACTGAGGCTTGAGATAAAACTTTTTTTTTTCATATTTTTATGATTTGCTTGGTTTGCGACAACTGAACACAGGATGCTGAGTGCACTGATTTGAAACCATAGTTTCTGTAAGCTGAGGAGAAATAAAGCATACACTCCAGGCTCAGATATTTTGGATTTGAGCATTTTAGTAACATAGTGCACTCTATTCTTTGTAACTGCAGGTCGAGACATGGCTAGCACCACCTTACCTGGCTACCCCCCTCATGTCCCCCCTACAGGACAAGGCAGCTACCCCACCTCCACACTTGCTGGAATGGTTCCTGGTAAGTGACGCAACTCCCTTTTTTTATGATGCCATTAATTTTAGTGTTAGCAGTTTTTTTTTCCACTACATAATCCCCTTCAGTTGATCTTGTTGAACTTGAGGACATTTAACGGTACACATGCATATTAAAAAAAAAATAGCAAATAAACATGAAATCAAACATTTACTACTGTGACAGTGAAGAAACCTTAACATGCTCTTGGACTGAAGCAAGCTCGTTATAGCTTTGTGATACTGCGGTTAGCGTGCGGTTAGCGTCTGTGGATGAGGACATTAGATGAACTCAATAGGCGATCACCACAATCAGCGGCCATGAGATAGGACAGTTCCTCTCAGTTACACTCCAGCTCCCAGCGCTCATTACCTTTGCCGTGTCCACACAGCGCACTCTCACCAGCCCCGTCGATAAACACTGCTTTTGCTCCACTCTTTGCCTCCCCGGACACCCAGGGCTGCAGAGCGTATCTCTTTCCCCTCTACTTAACCTGCAGTTCAGGTTCACGGCAAACAGTTAAGGGTCAAAACACAGAGGCGTGGAGGGCCTGTAAATATTTAAATTACTATCTCTCTCAGGGATGAGCTCATGTTACACAGCCGACAGTGAGGATGCCATAGCGTGTGAGGATCTGTCCTTCAAACAACTGAAAACGCAAATCCTTCTACTGCTCAGAGATTTTTTTTTTTTAAAGATTAAATGTCACTGAGAGTCCTTATTTACATACGAGCCCAAATCAAATACAAGGACAAAAACACAAATGCCTTCTTAATCCAGGAGGTGTGGGTTTTTTCATCCACTGGTGAATGACTTAGATTTAGTGACTGGCCCCAAACACAGTTAAAGCAAAGGCCATTCTTCAGCAGCTTTATATAAAACCCAGCCTTTATAGTCTCATAAAAGAAAGAAACCTGTGGACCTGCTGCATGGCTCTCTGATACCCCTCACCCTCCCATCCTTTCCACCACGGCCGGTACAGGTCAATGAGACAAAAGAGAGTCCATTAGGGAGCTTTGAAGCAAAGTATTGTTGCTTAAAAACAGACTAAAAAAGCATCAAGCTATACTTAAAGAGCAAAGGAAATCCTTAAGATTAACAGGGGGATTGCTGAGACAATCCGTTGGCCTCAGTGTTGTACCTGAACACGTTCATTGAATGAAAGTTCACGAACTAGTTCATATTATGTGCGAACGTGACGAGCGTCGGGTGTGAACGAGTTCATTTGGGCAATTGTGAACGACGCTCTTTCAAAGTTCACGCACAGTCAAAACCGTGCTAGGTTTCCAGCAAACCCCATTTAAAATACACCACATACGAGCCTAAAAATGTATCTGAGGAAAGCAATCAAACATGGCAACACGCGCTGTCGCTTCTGTCACGCTAACAATTACTGCATCATCAAACGTTTAAAACAAGCAGGAAGATGAAAGCTGCAGTCGCCCAGAGTCGGAGGAGGACCCTGACTCCAAAGATTACACTCTAATCTTTGGAGTCGGGGAATTAAAATATTGAAACGGGGGTAAAAAAAAACATTTGCACCTTAAGGACCTGTTTTTCTCTTATAATAAAGACCATTTGGCAGCAAGTTTTTCCTCCATATTTTTAATGTACTGTTAGAGAAGCTGAAAGGAAAATAGCAGTTTTACATGGGCAGTCAAAGCTAATGTGAACCCTGGTTGGCTAAAGATTCCAAATTGGACACACAGTTTTTGACTGATTGCCATTTGTGGTGGTGTAGTATATGGGACAGTGGCAATCATTTTGACAAACAATTGCTTGCAGAAACATTAAAAAAGAATAAGTAAAAATAACTAAAAATGAACTATTTAGTTAATTATTTGAAATGTATAACTGAACTAGTTTGTTTTAATTTCTGTGAACTATGAACTTAACTAGTTTGTGTAGAAAGTGAACTTGCTCAACACTGGTTGGCCTGAAGGGACTGTGGAGAGAAGCTGTAAGGAGACCTCAAAAACATGTCTAGTGCAATATAACTTGATTTAAAAATAATGATGATAAAGATGTTTTACAAAGTGTCAGGAGCTTGTTTATTTGTTCTTCACTTATGAGTATTCTTATGTATTTTTCTTCTAGGAGGGGACTTTTCTGGAAACCCTTACTCTCATCCACAGTACACAACTTACAATGAAGCTTGGCGGTTCAGTAATCCAGCGTTACTAAGTAAGTACATCAACTGATGCATAATTGTCTTTGATGTGACCTTACATGACGTCCGACCTCATGGTTTTCAACGGCCCGTTCTTCTGTTAACTTTCAGGTTCCCCTTATTATTATAGTGCCGCATCCCGTGGCTCCGCACCTCCCACTGCTGCCACTGCCTACGACCGCCACTAGTTACCCTGGAGAACCAGCTCAAACTGCAAGGCCAGAGCTTCGGCCTCCACATTGTCCCTGTCTGAGAAACACTGAGGTCATATGGAAGCGAAGGGGAACCCCAAATGGAACCCCGTCATCTTACGGGATGTGAAGGAAGGATGGGCGAGGTCGCCGCCGGTTCACCCAGCGTCAGCATTACACACTTTGGGTCAGAGGGTGCCATGGGCGTTCAGAGCTCACCTGTCATGCCCACACTCTCACAGGCCTGAACATTTCCTGAATGACTTTAAGAGATTATATAAATATATATTATAAAATATAAATTGAAGAAAAACAGTGTGAAGAATACCATGTGGAAAATGTTGTGGGTTTTTAATTATGTTACTTTGTTGCTGTTGTTGTTGTTATTTTATTCATGAATCCTCACATTCCTTTATGTAATGAACTGCAGTATTTTTCTGCTCTAAAGAGAGAAGTCCAGGGGAGATGACAATGGTACCATAGCTTGCTAATGTAGCAACTTGAATCAGTGTTGTAGGCCCGCTTCTGACACTTAATGAGATCTGGGCTCCACACTGTAAAACGGGCTTCATTCTGGTGCTTTGACTATGTCTTCTGTTCCCAATTCTCATGTCCCACCAGAACTGTTAGATTAACACAGCACGCCCTGCAACGTTTACTGTCCCTGCAGACCGTTGGCAGCATCACACTCCCTGTGGCAAACAATCAGATGTAAAAATGTAAATCATTTTGCAAAGCATTAAAAAATGTGGTGACCATGAATTTACAAGGGTCTTGCCAGAACTTTAAATACTTTAAATTATTTTTTTTCTGTCACATTGTCTTTTTTATGTAAACAGAGTTATCAAAGGTCTTTACAGGATTGCTGTCACATTTCTTTATCTTTCTGTCAAGTCTCCTGTTTTGCACTAACACCTCAGCTTTTTTTTCTTCTTTTTTTAACCTTTTTATTTGATTTGGTACATTCACTTACAATTCAATTCAATTTAAAAGAACATAATTATGTCTCACTGGTGTAAAAACACAACGTGAACAAACAGATGCCCATGCTTCTGTGCAAACATGCTTCCAGGCTTCTGAAGAAATTGTAAACTGTAGCTTTTTGACTACATGAACAAACCCTTTCAATCCAATTATACTCCATTCAGCTACTTAGTCATGCCACTAGATGCCTACACAGTTTAGAAAGCTGTACGCAGTTGTTTAAACCAACTGTAAAACGGCCTCCAACAAATGCCTTACAAACCTGCTTTGTCAACATAAATTCATACCCTGTTCATGAATTGCCTTTAAGAGCACATATTCACCTCCCTCCATGAGGTTGCATTCCACAGGAGCTGAGAGAATACTGATTCATTTTGCATTTTGGAAAATATTTTGTGAATGTACTCTTAACTACATTTGCCAAAGACTTAGTTTGATATTTAATATCTTATTTACAGTATATGTATGCATAATTAAAGCAGTATTATCTTTTAAATTAAGTCCAGACTGAACATGTATGTCGTGACTTCTCAACAGGTGAGCAACATGATGCTTATGACTGTGATGAAAAAAGGTGAATATCAGTAACTCAATATCCCAACAACTGCAACAAAGTGCTGCTTTATAGAATGATTTGTGTATAATGTGAAGACAATTCTTCTCTGTAAATATAATGTCACACACACACACACACACACACAAGCGCGTGCATACATCGTTGCAGTATCATATTAATATACTGGCTCCCTTTGTAGATATACAGACTGAAAAAAAATCAAGCATTACATTTGTGTCTTCATGTAATGTTGTGCTCTGAAGAAAGGCACAACTGCTGTATAACCTATGGCTATGTCAATAGCAGGTTTCAGACGCTAACATCACATAGGTTGTCTTTGTCAGTTTGTTTTATGTTCACGATATTGTCATGCCGATGTGTTATGTCACTATGCAATGAGTTCGATGGCTTTCTGTATCATGTTTTGTTGTTAGGCTCAGAATAACCAATCCCTACGAACAACAGCATAAAGGTTAAAAAAAAAAAATCCAAATGATTTTCAGTGTGAAATTTTTGTTTTTTTCGCTTTTGCTCCACAAATTCCCTTAAATGAAGATCAAACTAAAGTCCTTGGCAACAATCAAAGACCTTGTCCTTTTTGCTGTTTGTAGACGTTGTGATCATCATCCAGACGACAGTGATCTGTGCCTCCATGCACAGAGACATATTACTGGCATCTTTCCTCCCTTCTTCTCTCCACTACTCGTACAAGTGTTTAACATAAGGGTAAAGAGGCTGTTTTCTCTCATTCTACACAAGTTAACCTATCATCAAGTACCAGGGTCATGTGTCATTGGTGAGGGCACCAGAAAACAGAAACAGAAATTCATCCTGCTCTCCCAGAGAAGCTATCCTTCACAAATTGCACTTGGGATTTGCCTGTTTCTGTCTACTTGGAGCTCGACATATCTGAAAACAAAACACGGCGAGGCACAGAGTGCGAGCAGCAAGGCAAAGTCTTTGCTTCACTAAATGCAGCGCCTCTGCTGGACTGGGTCTTCTGCTGTTGTAAAGATGATACAGGAGATGTGTCGTGGACATAAAAAGGATTTCTGATGAAAATCTATAAGGAAAGCCTTGTGGCCTCAATCATTGTTCTGTTTCACTTCTGTTCCAATTCTTTTTGTGCACATGAGAAATAAATTCTTTTATATGTCTGTCGCTGACTTGGTGTCCGCTCATTATTAACCCCATAAGAAAATGATTCATAGTTCAAGGTTGCTGGGGAGCATCTCTGCTGCTGGCGTATTGATGTCTGATTTCATGTACAGTTAGTACAATACAATACACCTTCAGCTCTGAAATACCAAATACGTGACGGCTGCATATTAAACAGTATTTGTGTCTGGCTGCATGCAGAAACTATTTGAATTATGATTACAGTTTAATTGGCCACAGTCCATGGTAAGAGAACAATTGTACTTTATTTACACATGTGTGACTGTGTGCATGTGCAGGACTGATAAAGGAGAGTTAAACAAAGAAGTAGGACAGTTGGGAAGGCAGGAGAGCGTTGCCTCAGCTTCAGAGCCCCAGTATATTTAATGATGCATTGGTTTCATCCTGCTATACCACACCGCTGCTGCCTGGCTTTCACCCTGCACTCCCTGCTCTGAAACACACAAACCCAAGTCAGTTGTAATTCAATTTTTCTACTTCCTTTGCCTATTGTTTATTTCATGGATCCCCTGTGAAGCATCAAAAGCTGCTGTTTCTGTCAGACCCTAACTGTCCTATGTGTTTGTCATTCAGGCCTTGTTAAAAGATAAAAAAAAAGAAAAGGGGGAGAGAGAAAAGAAAAATCACCCACACACATACACTCCCTTTTCTCCCAGCTGAGAATTCCCAGTGGTAAAATTATTCCATTTAGATGGGAACTTTTTTGTCACTACCCTGTCTAAATTGGCATATCTGGCTCTCTCGTAGAAACCAATAAACTGTGAACCCCGAATGCATCTGTCAGTCAAGCTCATCTTTACTTTAGCGGGCCAGATGACAACAACAGGAGAAGAGACGCACACACCAGCAGAATGGAGCCTGCTGATTGGCTCTCATCAGTTAGGCATTACGAAAAGCACCTGTCATCCTTGGGGCTTCTCAAACCCGCACGGAGGGGCCCCTGCCACGGGGGCCAGGGGGCCACGTGCAAGATTTACTCAAACACTTCACCCTCATTGTCAGCTTGGCTTGGTGATGCCCCACAGTTTGGCCTCCTTGGTGTGATTCATGTCTGTCACTGATAATATATACAGTAAAATAAGACAATCTTAAAGAGATAGCAGGTGGACACAATCTGGAGAAAACCTTTGTGAAATTAAAGCTTCATGTGTCAACATGCTGGATTAAAGTAAATCATTTTAAGATATTGAGTCTTAGTAATTTTGACTTCTTAAAAGAATAAAGTAACTTCAGTGAATCATAAGTAAGGACCGAAGGCACAACACAGCTTCAGTTTTATAATTGTTGATTTTCCATTTAATTATTTTTTGCATTGTTAAAAAAAAATACTCATATAAGATCGTCATATAAGACACAAGGAGTTTTGTTAGTGTTTTGTTAGGCTGGAATCCATGTAGCATACGTTCTTTCCATTTTCAATTGTCAATCAAAAATTTAAAAATGAAAAAGTGCCATTTTATTTTGTTTTTCGTTTTTTAATCTAATTCAAAAAAAAAAAGAAAAAATGCCTGGTTTTTCATATTTCAATTTTAGACTTGGATCAAAAATACGAAATGAAAAAACGGGCCCCTGGACTGAATTTGTTTTTAATATTCAATTGGTCCGGTTTACGCAACCCGGAAATGGCTTTGTGGGGGCAGTTCAGGCAGCAACTCGGGTAGAAATATTAACAATTCAGTCTGTAAAAAAAAAAGAAAAAAATCCTGGATGGCAACTAAACTGTCAAGCCCCTTTGTTCAATGCAGATGTGTAATGACAATAGAAAATCCTTGATCAAGTAGTTTGATCAAGGACTTATTCAACAGCAGTTTGACTCACGCCGATGGGTGTCCCGCAAGGCTCAGAAATGAGCATCAGAAGATTCTGTGCTCGGCATGATCTGAGGAGAAAAAGACTTAGGTCAGATGCAGAGCTAGAGAGAGCTTTGGTTCAATCTATATATGAGGTGAGTTTTCATTCGGATTTCCACAGTGTATTTCACAGTGTATGTGTTTCCAGCGCCAGCATGCTACCCGAACTGCTGCACAGAAAGCCATTTCCGGGTCACGTAAACTGGACAATTAAATATTAAAAACAAATTCAGTCCTGTGGCTCGTTTTTTCATTTCGTATTTTTAATTCAAGTCTTTGAAATATAAAAAAAACCAGGCTTTTTTTTCTTTTTTTTGTGTTAGATCAAAAAACCAGGAAGAAAAGTCACTTTTTCAATTGTAAATGAAAAGCACGAATGGTACACGGGTTGTTAGGCTTCCAACTTATCAGTGTTCAAACACACTGCTTTTTATTTTCAATATTTTAGATTAAGTGTAAATCAAGAACAAATAATGACTTAAAAAATGTGTAGACTTTTCTTCATGCTCTATATTACTTCCTAAATTTAGTTTGTGACCCTTCAAGAATGAGAAGTACTGGGATGTCAAGGCAAATGCGTTTAAATAGCAAGCCATCTGAGCGACATTTTTAGTGTCACCTCTGTGTACTTTCCTGCTCTGGGTGCATCATTTTACAGTGATAAAATGACACATGAATGGTTTGTGGTGCTATACAAGCCAGAGTGTCTACCCTCAACATGAGAAAGGTGTATCATTACATGCAAAAAACCAAAAAGTGCATTATAATGTGACATAGTTTGTTGTATTATTCATTCAAGATCAAGAGACAAGATGTGACACTGCACAATCCAGGTAAAAGTAGCTGTACGAAGGAATACTCCAGAAATAATAAAATGTAAATATATAATTGCGAGGATTTGCATAACATGTTGAAAGTAACCAGATACTGAAATCTTCAATATCACATACATTTTATATTAGACTCAACTGACTTTTCTAAAAATGCATAAATAAACTGAACTGAGTTGAAAAATGAATTAATTCTGCTTATTGTATTAACTTTTTACTTATGCATAGATTCCTCCACTAGTGGTCAGCTCGACAGGATGTTTCCTACAAACCCAGCAAACACGAAAGAATAAAGCGTAAACACAGAGAGCTCAGTGTTCAATCATCAGTCTTTGCGTAAACATCCACAGGCTGGATGAATCTGTTTATGTCATACTTGTGCGGTATTGTTCAGAGACGAGGAGCGGTGGTGGTCTAGCGATGACGTCCTGTCATCTGCCCGCATGGGAGCCTGTCATCAGCCTCATCATGTGGCTGTCATAGTTGATGCAAGTGAGGGGAGAGGCCAACTCTGCTGTGTCAATCAACGAGCCCTCATTAGAAGCAGCTTTAATTAGTGGCTGCACGGTGCAGTATTGTTCACAATGCTGCCTTCGTTAACTCTGTTAATCCCAAATGGATTTGTGTCAGAGAGACGAAGTACTACAGCAATCCAGGGTTATATCAAGTAGCCACTCTGTGCTGTGGCTCAAAAAGAGTTATGTGCTGTGTAATTTATATTTTGAAAGCGAATATGAATGTATTAAACAAATAAAGTCCTGAAGTAACCCTGAAGAAGCAGATGCCCGTTAACCATCCCTGTCCAAAGATGACAAGGATGCAAATTGAAATAAAGGTTTATGAAAATGTCAGCGTGAAAATAAATCACCACCGCCCAGTAAGATGTTTTCAGTGGGGCAGCGGAGCCAGAGAGTTCAGGTCTGGTCTCTGATGATCCTGATCCTGACAGAGCAATGATTATGAGGTTATTTTCACTGTCGGCGGGTGAGACCATCCAGGCGACAAGAACATGACTTTGTGATGCTTGTAATGAGTGAGCATTGATTGACTCAACACAGCCTAAAGAGGTCTCCTCCATGTTCAAGCTCAAAGGATGCTCCGGCTCGGTGTGCATCCTGTGCTGCAGCATAGTTCTCAATTAGAATAATGAGCCCTCAAAGAGCTGTCTGGAGAAATGCAATTGCTGTGTTTCTCAACCCAGGCCTCATCTGCCAACTATATGCTATTATACCATTCCCATCCCTGTTAGATCAGTCAGCAGTGCAGAGCAATTTCCCTTCAGGAACTAAATTATCTTTTTGAATGGCTATTGTGTGACACATAGTGTAATTAACAAGTAAATATGCCTGCTACCTGATTATGTCACTCTCCAAAAGAGCTGAGGAGCTCTAGGGTGAGGGCCTGTGTTGCTGTGTTTGTGAGTGCATATCAAGTAGCAAGGAGGGATTCTAGGTCAGGGAGGAAGTGTGCAGGGGCGCAACAAAAGGCTGATATGTGTAAAATGGGGTAGCACTGACCCGCATGGCCCCTTCAAGCTGAGAGTGTCCTCTGTCTGACAGAAGCCCAGCCTGAGTGGAGGGGGGATGATTTGTTTCAGTCCCAACTGTTTTGGTAAAACAGTTCAACAAGAGCATCAAGCCATCTGTAGCTTTATACGAATGAAGGAGGAAGAAGAGACAAGGCAAAGAGAGGAGGAGGAAAACCGGGAGGCCACAACCACCAACCCCCACCACCTCTGACTGGTTCCCCATACTGCTCCACACCAACCTCCCCCATACTCACACACACACACACACACACAAACGCCCTCCCCAACACCTCCAACCCCCTCCTCTACCCTACACCCAGTCACTGTCAGGCCAAACACATGATGAATTGCCCTGTCAACAGAATTCATTCAGGGACCAATTAATTCAGCAGAAATGAACTAGAGCCATCAGTCGCAGAAAAACTCAGTGCAAAGAGAGCAAAGTAGCCCCACTTCAGAAAACGAGGAAGTGAGGGAGGGAACAGGGAGAGAGGGGTGAGAGTGTGGTGGAGAAGAGAGGGCAAGTACAGGAGAGAGGGAGAGAGAGCGTGGTGGAAGTTAGTCTGACAGAAATTGGTCATTTAATGCTTTAGCGCACTGGAGACAGCCCCTGTCATAGACGGAGGCATGGCAGGGGCTCCCCTGGTATTTTATTTATTAATTATCCTATGCAGAGAGGGGCCTTTAACTGTCTCAGTCCAGCCCCGTCAGCCTGACTCCCTGTCATTTTCTCTCCACAAACAGATCCTTTAACACCGTGCTCCAGGTTAATGGAGACAAAGCCCATATTCAACCAACCTTGCCTTTTCCCCCTCAAATACAGTATTCATCTGTACCTTATTCAGGTAATTATGTCTCTGAATATGTCATTGGGATGCTAATAAACCACTTTAGAGTTGGTGCAAAGAACACGTCTGACCTTTTCAACTCACTGCTTCCCGGTGGATACACTTCTTGAGGAGGGCAGCAGTTGTTTACACCTCACAAGGAATTGCATATGACTGTAAATAAACACAATCTCAAACATTCTAACTTATTTCCTCATAACGCTGCTGTTGACATATTTCCATGTGAAACTTCCATGGATAAACAAAGAGCCGTGCACAGCAGAGTTACCTGTCAGAGCAGATTTATACTTTAGATGTAGCATCTCTGTTTCCTTAACCCTGCTGATAATATTCAGAACAAGGGCGCTTGCCAGAAGCAGTTTTGCTGGTAGTGACAAATTAGCCCTTTGAAGGGCGATATCAACACCAGCTAATTAAGGTGTCGTGTGATTTTGGGCTCTAGATCAAGAATGTGCTGATTCATCCAAGGGGTGATTATCGTGTCCATATGGTCAATGTACAGTGAGCTATGCTCAGAAACACTATCAGTCCACCATGGTGCGTTTGCTGCCAAAAGTTTGATCTTGTCTTTTGTGGCTACGTTGTGTGGTGTTCATCACAACTCTGAATTATTTACAGCATCTTTTCTTTAAGCCCGGGATCCTCTAGTGGAAAACATGGGATGAGGGTCAGCTGGGAGGCTGCCACTCTTCTTTGACATCAGGAAGTGAAATTTAATGCTGTTTCCACTGTCGTCCATTGATGGGCTTGTGCACCTTGGATGCCCCCATTTAGACGCTGCTCAGTTTTAAGGGATTATCACACCTCATGCCACATAAAAAATGGCTTTAAGTCAGATGTTTGAAGCCTTTAGTGTAAAATCTTGGGCTAACAACATATTAGTCATTGAAATAAACCTTCGAACATTTCCTGCTATTAGCTTATTAACTTGAATTTCCCGACTTGATGAATTATATCTCGACTGACTCTTATGACCATAAAACTCAGTTCTTTTCCTCACTTTCTCACTCTCCCATTCCTCTCCATTCAGTCCTTTACTGTAGTGCTAAGCACAGTGAAAATACACCTAATAGATAGCAGTGGCATACAGGCCAAGTGAACCTGACAAATGGAACAGAAAAGCTAACAGAGAAGAAAGAGGTGCTTAGGCCAACTGTCACAGGTAAAGTGCTTTACTGATTTCTGTTTACTCACCATGCTTGAAACTTGACTTGTTTTCCTGCAGCTTACTGAAGAGATTCTGCCTGTGAGTCAGCTGGTTGCCAGCTTGTCGTGCAAGCAAAAAAAAAAAAAAAAAAAATCCCCACTCATTTAGCATCTAATGTTGTTTGGGAGAAAGTTAGAGTATCTATTGAGGGGCTCACAATGTAGTTGTTTATTAAGTATAGCTGTTTTTTCAAGGCAACCTAGCACAACCGTCCGTATTATGCTATACACAACATGCATGAACGTAACATTCTCTGCATATGAAGGAAGAGAAGGGATACAGAAAGAAACGGCCTCAGAAAAGAAAGGAGATGTGAAGTAGAATATAATTAAATAAATGAGACTAATTAGGAACATGAGAGCAGGTGCCAGGCTACGAGCTGACAGCGAAGACAGCGAGACAACATGCCGGCACAAAAAAAGAAATATACAGTCACAAACACACATGTGCAAGTGAACAACCAAACGCAGACACACACGTATTCACACACATGTGCACACACACACACAGCTGCGGTTATGAGGGTGGATTGTGACAGGCACGGGGACAAAACAACTTTCTGCATTTTGTCATGTGAAACCCCGCAGGAATACTTGTGACAGCAAGCAGAGACCCAGGCACCATGGGGGTCTCTTGCCTTTGTCTCACACACATTCTCTTTATTATTTTGTTCTGCAGCGATAAAAGGAAGTTTGCACAAGCCAGAGATTTCTTTCTCCTAATTATTTCAGTACGGACTCAAGACTGCAAGCTGTGTAATTCACGCGCTGCTTTCCCTCCTCTCAGATCCTCCTCTCAGACCTCTTAAAATGCTCCTAATTCTAGAGCTACTTCAACACTGTATATTTACAAAGATCAATTAAGGCTCCGTGTGCTTGAAACCAACGGGAAAATAGTAATAGTAATCGTAATGTCTTGTGAGAAAATTGGAAAAAATACATTTTCCCTGTAAAAATAATAGTATGCAATCATTATGTCAAAAAAGGATAAATAAGAAGATGATAAAGAAAAGATGTTTAACATTAGTGAGCGTAACACTGACCAAGAGCTTTCACCCCAATACTTATTTCATGAACTGGATTTAAGAAAAAAAAAAATCTCCTGCGTAATCAATAATAAATAATGCTAACTGTACAACTTCCAACTTCAATTCCATCATTTTCCAGTGGAAAACTGGGAAAACTTGGGTCCAAGCATCTGTTTTGCCGTCTTTTCAACCAGCTAAAATGCACATCTAAATGCCACATAAACAAATTTGTTTATTTGCTTTGCTGGTTTTTCCAGTTCTACATTTGAAACATATACAAAATAATTAATGCCATTTTTATAAGACTTGTTGGAAAAATGCGGTTGAAGCACATATATAATAGCAACAAATGTAATGTTCCATCAGTCTAACGTGGCCCAAAAAAAAAAAAAAAAAAAAAAAAAAAAAGTCAAAGTTTTGACAAATTTGCCGATCGCAGGTTTGGGAGAAGATTGATCGTATAGTTAAAAGCTCTAAGCACCTCCAACTTCAACCCAGTGGCTGCAGACCCAAAACTAAGTTCTTTTTTAGCCCACCGTTCCTCACTGCAACAAATTTCCTAAAAAAAAAAAATAATGAATTAAAAAAAAAAGATTTTTTGATAATTATTTGTTTTTTACTCTAATGTTACTAACAGACCAACAAATAAACGAGGGACCAAGAAAAACATAACTTCAGTGGAGATCATATTGAAATGTACTCACATTTACCAAGGAAGAGGCTCCCTGGGTCTCATGTGTACGTAGAAATGTAGACAACAGAATCTAAAGCCCAAACAATAAAATGAATTAAAATAATTTATAAACAGCTGGTAATGATCACTGACAACTTCCTAATTAACATGTTTGAACATTTTTTGATCATATTTTTGAGATTAAGAGCTGATATTTGTAAAACAACAAGAAAAAAAAGAGGGGTTTTAGAAACAAAACCATTTTAACAGAACCTGGTGAAACCTGCAAATATTTCTTGTTCATGAACCAAATACGAGGCTCTCCAGTGTACCCTACCCTCTTCCCAGAAAACACACAACATAACAGCATTTAGAGGGCTACATGGTCCTGCAGCCAAGACTCTGAAAGGCAGACAGCTCAATATCTGGCCTTCGTGCAGCTTGTCAATGCAACACCAAACTTGAGACAGAGCGAGATGGGGGGGGTTGGTGCCGAGAAGGCTTTTTTAATTATCTGTGGTTGGGTCCGACTGTGCATCATCATTAGAGAGACTAAATAGCAGTGGTCACTGACTCAGGTAGTGGTAAACGGCACAATTAACAAGCTGAGGAGGGAGAACTGTATTCAATTTGAAAGCCTTCTCTCCTAATCCATCTCCAGTGATCAGCAGTGCTGCTGAGGTACGCCCTTTTACATTCAATTACATTAATCAGGTTATTACCCAGCAAAAAGTCAACATTTTAATCAAGAACTGGCAAAGTAGGGCAGGACATTACACCTAAACATGAACGTGGAAAAGTATGGAAAGGTTTTGAAGTTCTGGAAGCACATCTTTTATTTTTCATCTGCTTTTAGAGCTTGGACTAGGACTGTTTTTGACGCCATCTCATCACATCTACATTTGTACAAGTTTGAATTAATCTCATGTTATAGTGGAAACTTCATCAATGTGTAAAATAAATGTCAGGAACATTTTTTTTCTTTTAATTACTCAATTTGGCTGCAAATCCTCTTGGCTATAATCCTTGCTACTGTGTAAAAACACAGCGGCAAGGTTCACATTCCAATAATCATCCCGATACTCACAAACTCCTTTGACATTCTCTCAATGGAAACTCTGAAACCACATTCTCTTAACACATGCTTTTATGGGGATGGAAACAATTTGTCTGAATGTATGCAGAGCTTTCCACTATGGTCATGTCGGAGGATTATTTCATTTACAGCAGGGAAAAAGCCAATTAATATGAATATGTGCTTACTTCACCCTTGGTTCAAGTTGACTTTGCTGACTGACTGCTGACTGAACACACAAAGTGAATCTAATTTAGTAGAATCTCTAGCTAAGCAGTAGTTTCTCACCCATTTTCTCCCACTAACAGGGAAGAAATCAATTCTCTAGCATCTATGTCATTCAAGAGATGCTTGTCTTGTTTTTATTTATTTTTTTTTTCTTTTTGCATTTTGGCTTGTTAGGAGTTGTGTGATGTTTGACCCAGAGATTGGGTTCTGATTAATGGAGGGAAATTCTTGTTGTCCACCCCATAATGAGATAAGACAGAGGTGAGAACAGCTCAATAGGAGAGATAACCACTCTTTGATCCAAACGGTCATGCAGAACCTATACTCGCTGCATCGTCAGAAAGTGCACAGTTGAGCTTCTTGCTTTTAAAACTCTCCTCGAAAACTTTAAAAGAGAGAACATGATGAGACTGTATGTTTAGTAAAATAATCTCGCGCTAAACCAATATGAGCTGGTCTGTTATTAATGATGCAGTTTATAATGATAGTCTGACTGAGCTTTGACCATGTTGTTTCCAGATCACAGCCTGCATATGGTTGCAATATAATAATTGACTTCTTACACTCAGTTAAACAGAAAC
Source organism: Hirundichthys speculiger (assembly GCA_018398805.1). Lineage (NCBI taxonomy): Eukaryota > Metazoa > Chordata > Actinopteri > Beloniformes > Exocoetidae > Hirundichthys > Hirundichthys speculiger. The sequence goes on along the minus strand of JAGFBZ010000344.1, from coordinate 5,234,915 downwards.
AGCAGCCCAAGAATGGCGCATCCACACATATTTTCCAAATATTAAACTGTCTAAGTGCCATTTTTGACTCCCCACTAACAAGACCCTTCTCAACTTAAGATGTCTTGTTAAATTGAGACCTTGTTCCCAAGTGGACTTAAATGTAAAACACATCTCTACCCTTGACAAGCAATGTTAATCCATTTAGTGTAACGAACTAACATGTCCCTAATTAAAATATGCCTTTTAATGATACACACTGACATCCTGGAAAACACTGTCACGCTTCCCTCCTTTAATACAGGAATATGCTAATTGCTTCAGTAACAGTGGTGTTCAAATCCCAAAGCCACCGCCACAACATCTTGAGGGAGTTAATGTGCTGGGCTTGGTTTTAAAAAAAAAAAATTAAAATGGAAGACGAAGAGCAAAAGGAAGACCTTTGAATGGACTGTTTCATTATGACCATTTTGCCCACAGGAAAACGTAGGAGAGCTTCAGGGAGCGCCACTGTTGATTTACATTCATTTACAGACATTCAATTTACTTTTGTGGGACCTCACAGCCTCACTTTAGACCTTTTTGGTCCAGGTGCTGAAGGGCAGAGAGACAGCATCAAGCTTCCAACACATCCCATGGCAGCTTATTTAAAACAAATCAGGCTGATTGCTGAGTTGCTGCACCCACAAGACCAGGTGACAAAGCAATTAAAACTCTCTAATTCTGCAGCTCTGAAAAGAACAGTAGGTAATTAACTATATATAATGCAGTCCTTTTGTTAGCACTTGATTTTCTCCAGATTTTTTTGTCTCGTGATGTGTGAGGATGTTTGATGGGCAGTGAGACACAGGTTCACGTGGGTGGGGTTTTCAGCCCTCTGTGGGGGGGACCCTGGATGGGAGTAGGGTGTCAGTTAATGGGCTCTTTCTGGACAGATGAGGTCCATTTAGAGGTTAATTTAAAAATGAATTGAGGAAATAAAGAGAGAAAAGCGATAGAGAGCTAGATAGGGCTGTGCACAGACCACACAGTTGACTTAAATAGCAACATCTAGCATCAAATCTATATTTTTCTGTGAAGGTTGTGCATTAAACGTGATCATTAAAAAGCCACAGCCCCAAAAGGACCATTTGAGCATACTTTCCACAAATGACTAAATGCAAAACATGGACACTAGACCAACCGCAAGTGAACTCTTTCCCTCTACCAATGAAGAGGCCACTTTTCAAATATCGAAGCATTGTTCAGATGCATGGACTGCAGCCCCTTCCTCCCAATCCCCCCCCCTGCAGAAAGACTGAATCTGATCTGGACCCATTGGTGTGTGGATAATGAAGGGGTTACCAGGAGCTGGGAGAGGCCCAGTAATTCCCCACACCAGGGGACTGGGTTTTTGGGTGGGGTGTGGATGAGTAGCCCTGCTCTGTGATGCATGCACTCATGTGAGCTTGTGACAGCCTTTACCCAAATCCGAGGCCAGACATAGATGTAGTATGTATTACATGCAGACACAGAACAGAACCTGGCCTCAAACATTTTATTACTGAAAAAATACTTCCTATGTTCAGATGATCCACATATTTTATTAGTCAACTCATTACACTGATCTTACATGTATAATTAAAAGAAAATCAAAATCAATGCACATATTTTATTTACTGCGCACCAATTGGCAGTAAGTGTCAGAAGATGCTTTTGCTACACAACTCAGGACAACACAACATGCAAATCCAATTAAAGTTATGTAAATAAAATCTGATAAGTGGTACTAAGATAATAAATCTTTTTTTTTCAGCAGCGGTGGGAGTAACCCATTCAATCTAAGGTCACAAAAATTAGCATATCATCGGGCAAAATGGTTTGAGAATCTGTGGGCGTCTCCCTGAGGGGGGTCACCTTAAACATCAGTGTTAAGGCACCAGAAGACCCCTACGCACTCCAGGGTTAAGTATCTCCTCTTCATTATGATAAAGACGTGAACAACTAGCCAGCCTACCAACCCTTTGAATAGACATTGACAGCCTGACTCATCCTCTCTCAGGACCCAGTATTAGCCTCCATTCATCATCTGAATACTCCAGGCAGGAATCATTGCCGATCATTATAGTAACAGGGACAGTCCTGATGATTGGCCGTGATTATAAGATCACAGGCATCTGAGGGGTGATCCATCATTTCTGGTGGCAAACTAACACCTCTGCATGATGTGGTTCACCCAAGGGGTCAGGGCCAGGTCAGTTTCTCCACAGACACATTTACAACACTCTACGTTAGCAACATTTATCTGCTGGAGAGGGACTCATCACCCTGGCAGTGGTAGGGTGAGAGCTGTGGAAGGTTCAGGGTGAATCCCTACCAGTTCCTAAACCTAACTGAGTGGTCTTGTTAACTAAATGTAACAGTCTAAACATTTTTGAAAAGCTAGTAATAAGGTTTGTACACAGTTTACAAAGGACATGAATACAGGAGTTAAAGCAAAAAAAAAGATCCTGAGCCTGAACATTTGTGCGTGCCTTGTTACTACAACATGGTAGTTAACACATGTAGCGTTTAGGAAACTTGATATCAAGTTTTGCTGCTAACCTTTGTCCTTGACAACTTACAAGATGACCTACAATCACAAGGTGACATGTTATAAGGGAATGTGAAATTCAGTCAGGCAGGATAAAATTTGATTCACAACCATTCAGTTGAGGGTTCATGACAAAGGACATCAATTCTGAATATTATGCACCATTTGAGCTTTTTATTTTGTAAAAAGGATAAAGTGCAACAGTGATCTAGAGCTCAGTGGTTCTCAACTGGTCTGGCTTCAGGACCCACCATCACCCTGAATGACAAGCCACGACCAAAATCAAGGAAAATTTCCAACTTCTCAAATTTATTGAATGAAAAGATCGTGCAGTTTGAATCGGAGATAGCAGAATAGAATATCACAGAATGCCAACACACAAAAAAAAAAAAAAAAATTGTTGGTGAACCAAAATGGCAAAAACCAAAATGGCATAACCAAAATTACTTCAAGTGGGAAATATTCCCTTTGATGCTCAATTAGCTGCATTTTAATTAAATCCAAAACACTTCACTTCAGTAACTTCAGCCTTTTTTAACAGACACAACATGCACAAACATGAAATAAAAAAGTGCAACCACTAAGCAGTAGTTTTAAAAAGAACTCAAATATGTAGCATTTCCTGAGTACCCACTTCCTAAATATATAACAATTTCCTATTAAAACTATCTAGTCAGTTATTTAAGCATTAATCATACAGCTGACATAACAAACACAACATTTCAGTAACAGCCATTTTTAAGACTCAATAGTGCTTTTATGTACAAACATGAAATAAAACAGTGCAACCACTAAACAGTAGTTTCAAAAAGAACTCAAAATATATAGTTTTAGCTAAATAACCACTCACTGACCTTTGTCTTCAAGATAAAAAAAATCCATATCTCATATATTCTTCGTTGTATCTGCGTTTCATCATGCTCAACATATGTAAACAAACTTTGCAGGTCTTTTTCTATGATGTGAACTGGTGGGTGTCAACTCGCAATACAGAGCATTATCACCATCTACTGTTGAGGAGTATGAATGACACCCTTTGTTTTTTTTTGTTTTTTTTTGTTTGTTTGTTTGTTTTTTAGCATTTCCCCCTGCAAAGACCCATGACCCACTGAAAACGGGTCTGCGACCCACTTTTGGATCGCGACCCACGAGTTGAGATCCACTGACCTAGATAATACTGGAATTCTATATGGCGACATTTCCATAATTCATTTACTCAAAAGATATAATGGTAAATTTAATTCTAGGAAATTAATAGAAAATATATCAATAAAATAACTAACTAAAAATAACTCAATTAACAATCAAAACAAACATTTTTTTTCTTTTTTTTTTTTACTCGTGTTGTTTCATGTGTGTTCAAATAGCTGCATGTTAATTAGAAATCAACAATTTTATCAGAACTATTTTGTCTTTAGCTTTTTTTTTTTTTTTTTTTTGCACAAATTTACCAGAGGTTGGGAGAGCTTGAACGACAAATTGGGCTCTGCAATGAACATGCACACTCGTATTTTCAAGTTCCACACATGCTCAGTCATTGATGCTGATACATCAGTTGTAGTGGTTGCTCCAGGTAACCATGTTGTGTGTTGTAGAGTCCGAACAGCTGCTCTATGAGCGGGATCTGATTTGGGACGTGGTAGCAATTTTTATAGCGAGTCGCATAGCTTTCTCGAGCACTTAACTTCTTACACCAGCTACCAAAAGGCTAATCATCTTTCCCTCTCTCTTCTATCCACACCCAGTGCCATTTTTTTTTTAAATCCTTTATCTTATTAGGAGGGCATCTTCCCCAGGATTCATGATTTCACTCTCCATCCTACTTTCCGATGATATGTCTCTCTGCTCGGGCAATCGAGGATCTATGCAACATAGAACTCAGTTGAAGCACATTTTTCCAAAACCTGCCCTGTTCTACATCTGATTGGCTAATGTTAGTTCGAGAGAAAGTTGCGTTCCTCTCATATTCACTTGAATTTCCCCCTTGAATTTGAATTGAATTGAACATCATTGGCATATGAACTCATGAATTTAAGAGTGATATCAATAAGCAATTTTTAAAATATAAGACCCCCCCACCCAAACAAACGCCGCATGCCAAAAATTCAGCACAGTGCCGGAATACTTTAAGCCCTGTGAATAATACTAAAATTAACCTAACTGTAAAAATAAACTTATACCATTGGGGACATGAACCTTTATTGTTTGAGTGGAAGTCCTACCAGCACCACCTGCTGCGGCTGCTTGATTATGCAGAAATAAAAATTACAGGAATGATTATTTTGGTCAACACTGAAGTCAGAATTACCTAAAAAGATTATCCACTGACTTTGGAAGCATATTTCATACATAATTGTTGAAGCAGCACAAAGGAACCTTTGTAATTTTTAGCTCTTTGGGGCCCCCTTATGTGTGGAGCTTAAGTCGCTCCGTTGACACTGTCTGAGATTTACTCTTGTTTGATCGTTTGTTCAGTCAGTTTCTCATTTTTTTTCTTTCATAATTACTTTCTTGAGTCTCTTCATCACCTCTGCCATGATGTCCACTGTAGTTCTGTGCGAACAGGTTTCATCCTTGTTGATGAGTGACGTACACAGCTGTTACAAGAGACAAATGGGACGGGAGTCCAAAGTTATTTTGGCTGGTTTTTGCCCATAGTCAGGATGGAAGACTAAGTGAGCCAGACTACATTTCCTAAACGTAATCTTTAATATGGAAAAATATTCACATTTCTCTAGCCAATTTAAACCAAATAAAATTTCAGACAAAATAAAAATAATTTAGGCCAACATAGGAAATGCTGGTAGAGCTGCTAAAACAATTCTTTAATAGTTTTTGGGCATAAATACTAGTGTGACATTGATTTATTTTAGTAAATAACTTTCTATTAGCCACAAATGGGAGGAACGAATAACTCACAACTGCAAACGGGAAGTGTATGCACATTTAGAACAGAAACAAGAATAAACAGCAAAATAATTGTTTTTCTGTCATTTATAATGTTTTCGTGATCATTGAGAGCCAAAATTAAAATTACCATCAAAATTCAATTAACTGCACATCCTAAGCATCACCCCTGCAACTTCCAGGTGGGAGTAGATTTTGTTGAAATGGTAGTTTATAGTATAATTTAACTTGCCTAGAACATTGCATAAACAAAAGTTAAAATCAAACAGTGAGAAAACAAAACAAAAAAAAAACCATTACAATGGTTGTTGCCTTCTTAATAATGTCAATGCTCATTAGAGTAAATGGAATAAGTTATTGTAAATAAATTCTGACATAGCAAATATGTTAGTCAGAGACTAATTATGTCTCTTTTTACATATATAGATTTTTAAGTATCAGTATGAAGAAGCAGAGAGAGATAAACAGTATAACTCGCATCTCAACAACAGAGGGCAAAGAAGGAGCCATTGTATCCATCCAGTTCAAAACTGGTGCAACACAGCACACTAACCTGAGGCTATACATTGTCATCCAAATGAGATAAGTTTATTTTCTCTGCACCAGCATTTGTTCCATCAGCCTGTAGGGTCACAGAACACACTAGGAAGCAGTAGGGAGTCCTTCTCAGCACCTGCAGCTCTAGCGAGGTGGCCCGCTAGCAAGGGAAGGAAGGAAAGGCTTTGGCCGCTGCCCAAATATCTGCCTGCACCTTCTGTGCAAACGCACCAGCCTTAGGAAACCAGGAGGCAGCAATATTGTGTAACAAATGTCCTCTAATCTCAGCCTGATGGTGCGGTGTCCTCAGTGGGGCCTCATTGTTGTCCCATCCTTTGCCTTTTAGCTCTTAAAGTGAGATCCTGAGTAGTGTGACAAGAGCCAGCAGCTACCGCTGCATCACATTTAGTAATAGACCATCCACTTATCAGCTGTAAAAAAAAAAAGTATTCATTTTCTCTGCAGTATGCACAAATATATATACATACATATTTATCCGTTATTTCCTCTTCTATGAAAGTATTTATTTGGGAAATTATTTGAAAAAAAATACATCCATTCCTGTGGCATTGTATTTCAGAAGATAATTTAAAAAACTGGAAATGATTTGAAAAGATGAAATATCGCATGACAACCCAGACAAACAGCAACAAATGACATATTACACCATATAGTTATTTTCATTCATCCATTTTCCATACGTTCTTTATCTTATTCAGGGTCATGGGGAGGGTTAGGGTTAGGGTACAACGGATACAACTTGGGTGCAACTTGGACTGGTCGCCAGTCCATCACAGGACAACAGAGTGACAAGACTAACAACCATAACAGCTCCTGCTCAGCATCAGCATAGTCTGAGTCTAACATGCTCGTTTTTAAACAACGGGAGTCCCACCACAGCTCATCAGTTGGGTGGAGATTTGATATTGTCACATCTTGTTTCTTTTTTCAGCCATGGTAGATTTGCTGCTGTGCTTATGATCATTATCCTGTGACCCAGCTTTGGCAAAGCCTAAGTTTTTGGAGAGATGGCTTCACATTTGACTCTAGAATAATTTGGTACTGTCTCCAAATGAGTTCATCAAACATTATGACTCTGGGCTGTCCAGTTTCTGTAGCTCCAAGACATGCCCAGCTTATTATCCCTTCACCACTGTGCTTGACATTTGAAAGAAGGCAGTTTGTGCTGATATGCTGTTCACTGGACATTACAGCCAAACATGCAATATAAACAGATGAGAACCAAAGTGGAAACGTTTCAAAGTCTGAGATGTAGGATTTCTTTTTTTGTCTTATTTCTTTTATATTTTAATATTTGTAATCTTTTTTCAAATATTTTTATATTTATTTTCTAATGGTTTTAACATATTTAATAAATTGAGAACTGGCGAGGGTTTGTTTTTATTTATTTATGTCTCAATGCACTAAACCTTTTAATCGACAGTGGATACACTTTTCTTGTCATGGCTATTAGAAGGGGACTTTTCCTTTTATTATGTTCTCTTAATCTGGCAAATGTCTTTATAAAGTCAAACTTTTGCTTTGAAAATTAAAAAGGATTGTTTGTTTTAGTGTTGAGGTGATTTTTTAACGAGGTTTGTTTTTTATAACTTTCTATAATAACATGAGAGCCTTAAACCTGATTTACATCACGGCCGTTCTAACGTTAATGAACACAATTTTACTGAACATTCACAGATGATGACAATTTATTAGGATTTATGAGAAATACTTTGAGAAATTACATATACATCTTCTAAATTCAACAATTCCACACAGTAGGCGTTTGTGGCTATATTCCCAATAAGTTACCGGGAAAGCAAGGTGGCGCAGTAACTTCAGGAGTATGATAGTGACATCTGGACATGAATCCAATGGCAATTTGTGATAAATAATTTCTATGCTGCATCCATACTGACTGATTTATTTCTGCAAGTCAAAGTGTTGAAATGTCTTTAATAATAACTGGGCCTGGTTAATAGTAATACCATAGACAATAATTTCAACTGGGTACAAAAAAATGACCATTTATAAATATACTCCATATGCTCTTTTAACAATATGTCATGGGCTTTCATTGGTTTATAATGGTGGACTTTATTTATTAAATTGTTCCAGTTATGACATATTATTCATAGATGCTGATAAATTTATCATATCTAAAGATAAGTTATTTAATATATCACTTTTTGATCACAGTAAAACCTCAAATATGACTTTAATTGTGTGCAAAAATAATGTACTTTGAATTAAATCTGTTCCTCAATACATCAAAATATTCACATAAGGTCATTCATAAACAATGATGAATGAGGCTGTGAGGTTTTGAGGGCTCTAATTCTGAATCCAGACAGATTCAACATTTATGTTGTAGTTTAGGATATTAAGGACTATCCCAGAGTTCACATGTCCACATGAGCGCACTGTCTTTAGTGAATCATTTACTGAATCATGCCTTGTTTTTAAAAATAAAGATGCTGTGTGTTTAAGGTGGATATCAATTTCAATTTTATAGCAGAATATAAACATCTAATAAACATTGTACAGTATATCACACTGTAATGTGTGTAGAAATGTTTTCAGCCAATCCAGGCCTGCCTGTGGGCAGCTAAAAATGGAGGTTGATGTAAAAAAAAAAGACCGGTTCTTCAGTAAAACAACGATTATATTAAAATGTTTTCATGCTGTAAGTGAAGGACTAACAGGATAACTGAAACGACTGTTGTATTAAATATTTATACAGACTACTAATCAGAGAGCTAAATTACCCCTAATTACCCAAACGGGCTCTTCTTTGTCATTTGCGCATTTTCAAAGCTTGGATTTTACGAGTCAGACTTCCTGCACACAAAGAATATTTGATTCCATTCAATCTTTGAACAAGCCATGTGCCTTTTATAGCCTGACACACAAGAAGTTGCCCCTGTGAAGTGTGTTATTGGAAAATAATATTTGAAATTATTTTCCTGATCACTGGCTTATCTCTCTTGGAATTTTTCCACCAGTGAAAAGTTCTGCAATTTGAGCAAAACAAACTGAAATGCGCTCCTCCACAGTGACTGAGAATTATTTTTACTGTTCCAAAAACTGACTTTCAATTTTTCATAATCAGTTCTAATAGATAACAATTAAACCCTGGAGTGCATGAAACAGAGCAGTTTCAGCTTTCAGACTCAGAATTCATCTTGTTTAGTCTTCACTTTTTTAGTTTAGCTACAGAAAACTCATAAAAATAGATAAAAAGCTAAAAAATAAATGTAACAAAAAAGGATCAAATATCAGTCAACTGACACACAGGATACAGTATATATGTGTGAGTTCACATGAAATGAGCAGCTGACTGGGGGTGCAGACCGTATCTGTGGCAACGGTTTGGTCCCCAGCTGTCAGGTTGAAGAAGAAGATGAGTGCCATGAAAAAGGAGACCACTTAACCTCAGCTGGTCCTCAGTTTAAGGGAGTCAAGATGCTGTCGAAGCCCTTCCAGAACTTCCCTTAATATGTAGACAATACCCCCCTACCAACTCCTCACCAAACAGAAGATGACAACAAATACGGTGAAAAAAAAACAACCTTTTTAGGAAGAAGATGGAAAGTTTAAAGACTGGGAGAATGGGTGAAGAAGCAAATGCTACTATGATGTGGTTTAGCTGAAAAGCTTTGACTAGTAACTGTTTAATTTTTAGATTTTTAATTCTGCTGGAAAAATACTGCCAGAGTTACATCAAACTATAAAGGGTTAATATAAAACAAAGCATTGGTATGTGTACTAGATTTGCACTTGATTGTAAACAGAATTTAAGGAGCAGTTATTATTTCTTCAGCTGTCATCTGGTTCTGCTTTATTAAGAAGTTATAACATTAATAAAACTATACTATTATTCTAATACCAAGGAAACCAGTTATTAAGGTCTGTCATATATCAATCTGTAACCCGTACACAACAAACTCAACATTTTAATTGTGCAGAAAATTAGTGGGAGGTTTATTTCGTTGTGAAATAAAAAAGATACTTCAATGAGACAGACAATGTTAAATGTTCTTGAAAGCAAGCTATTTTGTATCCTTAACCCTGACCATTTAGTAATGTCTAAAACAAACAGAATATTAAAGGAAAGTAAACAAACAATGAAAGACCAAGTGATGTATATAAGTAACCAAAGTCTAAACAGTTGTGGTCCAGATAAGAAATGAGTCTCGATTTCATGGAGTGAATTAGCCCACTGCTACATCGCTTGTCTAGCTTCCATCCCTATAATATATATTTTGTCACATTTTTAAAACTGGCATTAGTATTTTGGCATTTCTTTTTAGTTTGAGTTAAATTTCTGTTTTATACATAGCTATGAAATCACATTATCGAGAACATTTTTTTTTGCAAAGGTCACTTTAATCACATTTAGCACATTTGATACACAACAGTCAGAAAATACATCAAGACATATAGCTGGTAACACTTCTTTTTTCTGTTCATCTGATCATTATTTTTGATCTACCTTTAAATGACAAAAATTACAACTTACAGCTCTGTTAGAAGAAACAATTGTCAGTTGTACTTTTCAGTGATTAAAAAAATCTACAATAACTTATTTTAAGTAAGTGAAAAGTAAAAGAGTCCATTTACAGTTTTTTTGCACTTCCTGTTAAAGTAGTGAATATTATTGGGGTCATGAGCTGACAATGTTGGACGGGCTTACTTGAGGTGGCTTTTGGAGAAAAGCTGAGGGGTGAGTCTGACAGGGTCTCATCGCAGCTGTGACACGTATAGCCAGTGACAGAGGTTAGAGGGTCAGACTGGATGGTCTGTTGTTACGAGGGGAAAGCGGACTGCATTGTTCAGCCCTCCCCAACCGGGTAGCAGTGGCCTAATCAGGCTTTGTGACTGCTGTCTGACACAAACCGCACAAGCTCATTCTGTGTTTCTTCTTCATCTACCATTGTCTCATTGTCTGTCCCAGTCTCCATTTGTGTCTCTGTCTCACATCCCAAACCTCCCTCCCATCTTCTTCTGCAAGTAATCTTTCTGTCTCCCCCACATCCCTCTGAGTCTTTCCCTCTAACGCAGGCATCACTTACTCTTGCTTTCTGTATGTGCAAGCATTTGTCTATGAGTGTGTGTGTGTGTGTGTATGTGTCTTTGCCTCAGGCCATCCCACGGGAGGCCTCACAGGCTTTAGAGGCCAAATGAGGTGTAAGTCTATTAAAAAGACAGAGCCAGTGTGCAGACTCCCAGCATGGCATGTCACTGAGGTGAAGTTAATTTCAAACTGATCAGCAGTAGATGTGTTGCAGAGAGACTGACAGGTCAGCATCAACACATCTACCATTTCCCTATTTCTTTTAGCACCCTCAGTTGAAACTTTTAAGGCCTTTCTGCACTTAAGCTTCAGCTGTTACTGATTTATGATACCAAAAGCTCCTACAGCACTCATCATGTGGCTAAGTCGAGGCTTATTCCAAACTCTGTTAAAGTTTCCACATAAATTTAGAAAATGATGAAGTATTAACTGCATTTCCCTTGCAGTTCATTTGCAACGGCAATTCCACTGATAACCAGCCTGTAGAAATGGGACAAAACAAGTGGATTTGTAGGCACCACATAGTCTGCTATTAATGTGTATGTGCCACCAAATCTTGTGAAAGGACAGAGAAATTAAATAGGTCTGTTTAGTCATATGAAGATGACAAATGTGGCAAGCTTGAGGAAAGGGAAATGCTCAGAGGGCACTCTATTTGTTATCGGAGTGCCTGTGGGTTGTTGTGTTTTTATCTAAATCAGGTTCTAGCCTTTTTTCTGACCCACAACACGTAGCTCGATGCATGTGTTTGTCCTTTACCTATGTGCAAGTGTTTAGATATTATCTGGCTGCATTTTTCTTAAAACTTAAAGAACTTACTCAATAACAGCCTATGAAAAATGTCAATGACACCTCCCCGAAACAGATAAACAACAAAGGACAATACAAAAGACATTGACTTCATTATGTATGAATTATACCTAGTAACTGCTGAGAGTAGACACAATGTGTATTGGTAGCACAATGACATGAGAGCAGTGTAACCTGAGTCTGTCAAACCTAATTACCGGTGATTCCGGGTGTAGCTTGCACTGCTAAAAAATTTAATTTGCTATTGATTTGATACTTAAATGGTCTACGTCCATTCCTATCATTATAACATGGAAGCTGGTCTGCCAATACAAAAAAAAAAAAAAGACCACTGACTCTTTCAGGGTGACTCCAGAAGGCTGTTAGGGAGGTTTTGTACACTCAGCACCTAATTAATTTCAAGCATCTTACTTTACTGACTCATACATGTTGGTCCTTTCTCTTAAAAGATATACAGTAAACTGAGAAAGGAAAGAAAAACAAATACTTTTAACAAGCAAAAATAAATGCAACACATCCATAAATTCCAAAGCCAAATTGGTAGGAAAGCTACCAGACCAAAGGACCACAGGCCATGACGCCCACATGTACTGTATACCGGTATGTGTAGAGTTCAGTTATTACATACTGAAAAAGCGTTTTTGTTTGATACTTTTATCTGAGCTCTATGACATTTTTGCGCTTTTGCATACAAGTCCAAAACATCCAACTCCATGCTGCAGTCTAACTGCTAGCTTCTCTTGGCCATCAGCCTCAACGTCTACACGATCACATTTACAGTACGTCTGTTACTCTCTATATTTAACAGTGGGCTTTAGAGATGGATAATCCCAATTTTGACATTTCAGGTCTCACTCTGCTGTGCTATACAGTCAAGTAAATGAAAAAAAAAATAAATAAGAAAAAAATAAATAAAAAAAAAAAGTAAAATGATGGCTGTTTCATTATACTAGCTCAAACTTGCAGATTATTTTCCACTTAATAAACTACATTCTACAATGATAAAGCCTCCCATAAAGACAAGGACAGGATCAAAGTTAACTCTGGTCTGTTTTTCTAAGGAGAAGAGATCTACAAGCAAACCCAAAAGGCTCAATATTGGTTCTTTTGCTTTTGGTTTTAACTGGGACTGACTGAGATTATGCAGCTTTCGCGAGACATCCCCTAGCTGTCTAAACTTATATACTGAGCCTTTAAGGTGTCCGATTAGGGCCATGTTAATAATAATATATATTCTAAGTTTTTTGGGTTCATCATCATCAAATTGCTGACACAGCATTTACAGATAAGTAGTTCGATGCCCATGTGGACCTGAAGCCGACAAGTTTGGATGCTTGTCACAGTAGAGAAAAGAGACTGCATGTGTGAGTTTTGCTCTCATCCTAATTTTTAACAGGACTTTGGATATTATGTTTATGAAATATTAGAAAATTAGACAGTGTATTGTCAAGTAAAGTGTACTGCTGGAGACACCGTTTTTCCTCATTCTATTATACATTAAGGACCAGCTGATGGTTAGTTTGTTTCGACAAAGGTGTGCACACACCTGCCATCAAATGGTGGATTTTGCTGTGGTCTGCCTTCTCCAAGCATTCAGTTTGCTGAGGTCGGTAACCCAGCTCTGACCTCTTTGGGCCCATTTCACTGACAGACATTTGTCACTCTGTGGAGGGCTGTGTGTGGTAATAGATTATTGACCACCTCAGCAGTCTCATCACTCCATACAGCTCAGATCTCCGAACACAGCCACCTTTAATGCTACGCAGAAGCCAGAAGAAAAGACAGAAAACAAAAGCACATGTTAAGATAAATGAAAAGCTCCGAACTGAGGCACCTTTGGGTTGTTCCACATGGACGTGAATCGAAGGGAAAAAATGTTAATCAAATTGTTCTTGCACATAGAAGAGCAAAAAAGGCTCCTCTGAATGATTATGAGTCTTCATCGTCTATTTTTAGAGACAGACAAGAAAATCAGGGGCACACTTTATGTACTATGTGAAAACAAGTGTAAAAGGGAAAAAAAAGTAAAACACTATGCCTTTATAATAGGATGCAACTCTGATCAGTCTGGTGAAAGTAGGTCTTAATGCCATACTGTGTGTATTGTGTTTTGGCACATTCTGGGGTTCTTAATTGTATGATAATTCATCTTGGAACACTAATTTACCCCCTGCCAGTTGCTTTAAATGTTGGAACCATTTTGTGAACCCACACTCAGAATTAGAAATGAGCTGATGATTCAAAGAAGTGTGTCTTCCAGCTAAAGAACATATTTCTCTCCATATTTTTCCATGTTTTTTCAGCATAAGAGCTCTGGGCAGATCAGTGCCCATATGCTGCATGTATTCTGATTGAAAAATACTTCTTTAAATGAATCCTTTTTTTCATGGTTGGCCTATCTCACACTTCTCCAAAAAAAAAAAGTTTCATAAAAACTGCTTCTGTAAAGCAGAAAATAATCATTCAACTTTTCACAGGAAGGCTTATGAGTGAAAGCCTAAGATTTAATATGTATTAAGTGTCACACAGAAGGCAAAAGTAACAGGGGACATTGTAACATAATGATTTAGATCCACTGCACTGTAATGGTTTTGATGTGGCGTGTTCGGTCTGCAATACATCAATCTCAAGCAGTTAATATAATAACCACCTTCTATTCGGATTCTTGGGTCCTGTCAGTCATGTGATTTGGAGACATTTAGGCTTATTTTTGCCACTGCTTACTCAGCCACAGGAGGCCTATTAAATTCAGCAGGCCCTGTCCTCTTCAGGGGTGATTACTACCTGCAGCATGCATGTCCCATCGTTTAGTTCCATTTACATCTGTAGCCAATGAGTAATGACAGGTTCAGCGCAGCAAAACACATACTTGCACACAATGCATTGGGAAAGCAACATACACAGATTTCCCTAAGGTAGGGTTAAAAAAAAAAAAAAAAAAAAAAAAGAACAGAGTTTCTGGGATTTCTACGCTTTGGTGGCGGAAAATTATAATTAAAAGCTGGATAATGTCAAGAAAAGCTTTAACTTTCCTTTGTCATTCTCCGCCCTGTTAGAATTGCTGCTGGTACGGCTGTTATTTTGGCACACGCCCAACCGTATTTGACCCATTAAATTAGCCACATTGGTTGATATGGTGCCATGCTAATGTTGAGGTTTTTTTCTCAATCGGGTGCACAGACTTCTGGCACTCGCTTTTTCATACTGGCTATGCAGAAGAGGCTGTGCCACTGCTACCCCACATCATAGAATATTAACCCTTTTCTGTTCCATGGCAAATGCACCAGATGGCACAGCACAATAACAGCTGTCAATTTCAAGGCAGTGCCTCTTTGGTGGATTTTTTTTTTTTCCCCTTGCTCTTTGGGATGCCGGGAGGATTTTTTAAGACATAATAAGCAAACTGATGTGCTGTTTCAGATCGTAATGAATCAAATGTTAGAGAGGAGCGAGAAGTGTGTTTCCTCCCTGGGAAACCAAAGAGGTGTTGCAGAGCGAGTGCAACAGTCAGCTGCAACATGCAAAACACTTGAATAAACACACACATACACACACACAGAGTGATGGATCTGTGGGAGAGATTTTACACATTGAAATGTAAGGCGCCAGGTTGAGGTTTCCCCCTTCTTGCACCTGAGTGACTGTAGCAGTCATGAGACAAGGTCCCCTGTGCCCCCTCAGCTGCCACTCGAGTTAAATTAAAACTGAGGCCCTCAAATATGTTCCTCATCGTGGCTCTAAAAGGCAGGGAAGTTGCATTTGGCCCAAGTGGTGGCTGGGGAATTGTCCTCCTCACAGAGTCCCATGCGCCTTATTTACATGATAAAAGCCGGAGTCAGGGAGAGCCACAGGCCCTGGGCTGTGGTGTTTTGTTTTTCTTCTTTTTTTTCCATTTATGTTTTTCTTTACCAATATCTACTTGATCAGAGGTGAGCGAGGAAAAAAAAGTCTATTTAGATTAACACACTCCCTGCAAACAGGAAAGGGAATTGCCACTGCACTGGTCACGTGCCTTCATCTATATCTCGTGTCTTACATACTTCTGACTAAGGAATCATTGTGCATGTGCCCAGCATATGCACCCAGCATATGCACCATGGGCCTCCCAGTCATGCTGTAAGGGGTGCCATCTCTCCAGTGCAAAAGAAACAACTTACTTTAGGAATACAAATATGAAAAAGCTTTATGATTGATGAAAGATTAATGAAAGATATTTTTTTTTTTTTTTTTTTTTTAGATCACTCAACTACTTTCCTTTATAGTTGAAGTTATGAAAGTTGATACAGCATAACTGTCACAGAGGTCATGTTTCCCTTTCACCCTGTTCTTTGTAACTCAGTTTCCCACCTGGTTTGAACTGAGGGTGTCACACAGAATTTAATTCTACCAAAAACTCAACAAAGTGCATGTCCAATCAGGAACCCAGGAGTTTAACCCAAACGGACTTCATCAATCGCAAAGTTGAGGTAAATCAATTTTGAATTGACCAAAGTCCTGGTGCTCATTCAGGGGGCACTACTTTGTCTATACGTGATGGCTGTCCACACCTGACGCTGCTAAATGAACCTGACTTAATGGTATCACACTGGAGCGTATAACTACCAAGCTTGCTGGTGATCCTTGCTCGCATTTCTTCTCTGGGAGTCTTTTATTCCACAGGTTTCTCACCAAAGACTGAGAAGAGAGAAGTGCAGCCAGCAGGAGGTGAAATCTATATGTGTCTCCTGAGCTCTCATCTCATTGATCATTGTAAGATCTCATATAATTCAGCTAATGTCTGCTTGTCAATAGCAACTTTCACTAAGACAAAACTGTCCTAATTTGAATAGGAGAGTGCAAACCCCTCTGTGATGGAGGGAGATTCATAGATAAAACAGATATGAAAAGCAAGATAGGTGAACACTAACAGACACATCAGTGAATTTGCATAAGTGGATTGTCTATTTGTAATTTTTTATAATTAGCAGTATACAACACAATCACATCTACAAATGCCTTCTTCATAAACCCCCTGCCATTTCTCAAAAATGGTATCCTCCCCCTTAAAGATTAATTGAAGCTGGGATAAAACAAAATGGTTCCCAGGGGGTGGCCCACTGTTTGTTATTCATGTGGGTCTGAAAACAGCAACAGTAAATCCTCTAAGTTGTTGTTAAGCTGGGGATATTACCATATGTGTGCCATTTCCATAGACTGACAGCTCCCTCTGGATCAACTGGGGACTATTGATCTTGCAGCACTCCATTTCAAGTTAATTGTGCTTGAAATGAGGTCCACACTTCCAGGCATACCTTTGTTTGGAAGGTGGATATTCATTTTTATTTGGCAGGATGTTGATATCAAAGACACTGGATATATTCAATATTCCATTTATGTTTATCCTGCAGAAGCAGTTTCTCAAATGGTCAAATGCAAATAATAGGCTGAGAACGGTGGAGCTCAGTTTTAGTTGTGTTTTACGCTGTTGTGATTGGACAGAAATAATGCTGCTCCTCCAGTGTAAAAGCTGGCAGGAGAATAGAATAGAGCAGAATACAATTTCCTCATGCAGTAAAAAAATGTGAGGTCTTGATGTGAAACAGAACTAGTGTGGGTAAAGTTATGATTTCATATTGATCAGGCTTGGAGAAAAAATTGATGAGAAGTAACTTTTACTGCTGTGTCATAACCATGTGTTATTCAGTGACGACAACTGGAATTGTCTTTATTATACAGTATCTAAAAAATATACATCTAATTTATGTATGTATGAGAATGTGACAGATTTTATATAAAAGAACATGACGTGTACTTGTATGTAAAGGGCTGTATTATCATTTTGCATGTCAACGGGGGTAAGTTCCTGATGTAGATGAAGTGAATTCCTTCTACTTAAACTGCTTCATGCAAACAAGCAGACTTTCCCACAAACTCATCAGTGCACAAATACACAAACAAACAGTTGAGCCAGTATTTCATCTACTCATTTGCAGAGATTATTCACAGAAACAGTCTAAACAGCGAACATGGAAAGCTGCTTATGAAAGGGCTCTTAGGATTTTTCCTCACCTAGCCTTGTTTGTTTTAATTCCTAATCAAAGAGAAATTGTTTGACCTTTTCTAGACTTGGAAGAAGGTGAACTTTGCTGCTGGAAAGCAACTAAAACACTAAAGGTTTCAGAGCTTTGTGGCTACTGTATTTATTAATCACTGTCATGATTAAGTTCAAATAGCAAGAAAATACGTGTGTTTTTAAAGCTACTTCTGACAGCCCCACGGAAACGGTATGTGAGAGGAAGTAATGAAGCAAAGTGCAACCGCATTAAGACAAAAGAGAAAATTGTGCTGTAAGTGGCAAGTCATTCTTACAGATTTTTTTTTCAGTCTCGACTGCATCATAATCCTGCCTGGAATTCACAAAGACAAATTCTGTAGGAGGAGAGAAAAAAAAAAAAACATCCAGCAAACACGAAACGAGTGTCAGTCCCAATCTGAGAATGATCTTGGAATATTCCCAGTGCTCATACCTGCAAGGCACCAGCGCTTTCCTGGGATGAGAATGGATGCAAATTCTATCTTCTCCAGTAATCAATCCCAAACGAGTCTGATGTTCCTCACTGTTTCTGGAACCATATCTGTTTGCAATATCACACAATAACAAATAAAAGGTGTGAAATGGAGGACATTATAGGGGGCAATGCACAGAGGCAGGATTTAATTTGCATGGCAGATTAGCCTTCTAGTCCTTCTGGTGGAGCCACCAGCCTCAGGGGGCGAAGTCGCCCTTTTTCTCATCTCTTCCATCTCTTTTATTCCTTTATTAATAGGATCCATTCTCTTCAAATCCATTATGACAAATGAGTAGGCCCATATATAATCTAATTTCAAATCCAGCATGACTGCTTAACCAGTGGCCCTGGTTCCATGCTGGTTTCTCACTGTAAGGGCCTCTATGCAGGAAGAGGATGATGAAAACTTTAGTGAGGACACACCAGGAAATGGACATTGTTTTTAAATCATCTGCAGATTTGTTGTTTTTTATGCTGGACCTTATAAGTCAGTAATACGTACTGCATCTGCTTTTACAACAAGACAACAAAAATTCATACACAAAGTGTCATACACAAAGTAAATACATGTCACATCTTCCGGGCTACGTATTTCAAAATCCCAATGGAGCAGGGAAAGACTGAAAGAGAAAGAGAAAGCACTGCTGGAGGCTTTTTGGTCTCTGCCCTCTGCACACTGGCCTGACTGGGGCCAAGTTACGCCTCAGTGCCCCGGCGAGCCTCAGCTTTACACAGGCAGACAAATACACACACTCACAGCTGGGGTTACCAGTTATTAAACAGCAAGAGGAAATAGCCAAGTACACACTTTCACAAAACCGTGCATTCATAAATACATTTACACACTCTAAACTCTCCTCCCTACAACATGTAACTGAGTGGCATGGAAGAGAGCAGCTTGACAGCTTGAAATGCTGTATAAAAAGCATAGCGATCACAAAAACTGAAGGTTTGTAATGGACTGCACTGGCTTCCTGTGTGAAAAACATTATTGAATAAAGGCATTTTATAAAGTTAATCTGATATCCAAAACACTGTATTCGATTATCATCTGCAGCATCGTGACTATTCGATCTGGCTCATGAAAAACCTTTGTGAGTGACTGTGGTGATGTCTTTTGTATTGACTTTAAAACTTCTGCCTAAGGTCTGCCAAGTGCATAATATCCATCAAGGTAAATTAAAAATCTTGTGATGTCAGCCCTGAATTACATCTGTGCAACCCACTGTAGCCCCACCCCAATCCACATCTTATTAACATAGAAGGAAACAGCAGCAGCAACAATGTTTTGCTAACAGTTCATCCATTACCACTCAGGGGAGGGTTAGAACCATGCATCCCTGCATCTTAAACTCACACACACACACACACACACACGTTCCCCAGTGAGATTCAGCAGGGGGAAAAAAAAAAGATAACACAACGCTGCTGATCAGAGCCGCTCAGCCCACTCGCTCTGCTCTCAGGGCCCCTGACAGAAGCAGTGATGTTTGCGATACAGGGAGCCCTGAGTTTGTCCATCACTGATTAGTAAAAACTCCAGCTCTCCCAACCCAGCTGCAGCTGTTATGCCTGTCTATGGATCCTGACACAGACACCAAATCAACTTATTTTTTTTCCACAATAAGACATTAAGTGGACACACAAAGGCACATGTAAACAAAGACACACAAACACACGTTCCTGAGGTGCGTGCACACACAGACAAATGCTCTGCGTGTGCAAGAACTGCTGTTTAATTTGTAAAACACTGCTCAGCAAAGCTGGAGCAAAGCAGGCAATTAGAGGCTCCTCTTCCTGAGCACTTGACTGTATTCCTTTAACCTTTATACAAAGATTTATGTCAAAGGATTTGTCACCTTCGCAGTGGGGCCTTTCCACACAGCTTTTCTAAACAGACAATAGGAGAAAGGAGGGAAAAAACTTAAAATCCTCCTGTGAGGATTTGGGAACTTATATAACTCCCAATTATCAAAACTTCTTCTTGCAGCCCTTGCAGGCCTCCCCTCTGTTTGTAAGACTCACAAAATATCTACAGTGCCACTGAAGAGTGTATAATGCCTGTGTGCCCACATGACTGGCGAAAACACTCCTGCTCTTTCTGCCCCGCTGAGTCCTGCTGCATAATGGGGGTCTTGAAGGCTCTGGGCTCAGAGCAGGCCTGCCTAACAAAGCCTTGGTGGCTTGCAGCAGACAGGAGAGTGTGTTTGCGAGCCGCTTGCCAAAAACTAATTTTCAGGAGGTTTTCTGTGGGATGCAGTGGCAGCAGCATGACAGTGTGAGGTTTTAGATATACTGGCGAGTGAGGAGGGGTTGGGGTTGAGATATGTAGTTCTTTTGTGGAGGTACAGAGAGTTGGATCAACAAGAGGAAGTTCACAAATTGGTTGTTCAGAATACATTTTAAAAGAAAGTAAGTTTTTGTTTGGTTGTTTTATTACATTTTTTTTTTCTATTTCCACCACCTCATCAAGCAGACCTAGGAATTAACTTCAGATTAGTAACTAAGAAATCCACTTTGATCAGTCTGTGCTATATATATTTCACTCACCCTGTATCCATCTCTCATGAGCATTTTTATCCTCCGTATCACTCCACCAGCCACTTTCCCTCTTTCTAAACAGTAAGGTACCTGTTTACCTGTTGGGTGGTCTTGAGCTGGGCTAAGCTAAAGCCCCAGTCCCTGCAATCTAAGTGTAGAGTAGCTACTAATCCGATTTCAGGAAACAGCCAAGCCCCCACCTCCTTACCCTCCAGCCCCCACTTGCCTTTCACCATCCCAGCTTACCGTGTCTCCTCGGAGAGGGAGGGAAATGAAATAAAAATGAACAGCAGCAAAGGAGTTGCAGAGAGGAATATTTTAACAGTTGGCTTGATCATTGGAGTAATTTTCAGCTTGTACTTTAATAATCCAAGACTACATAACAAGGCGTCTTATGTGTATCTGGCCCTTTGCTAAGGTGTGACTCTGAGGACATATTACCTGCTCACTGGCTGGTTTCTCCTCCGAGTCCACTCTGCCCTCTCTGGGACGTTACTGAGGCCAAACATAAAGCAGTGTTTCATGGAGCTGGAGCTTATCTGGCCTCTGAAAGTATGTGAGACATGCCAGGAAACAAAGGAGCGTCTCTGCACCCACTAACAGGATGAGCATATCCTTTTCCCTCTGGCTTTACTTATTTGACAAGCCCATGGTGGGTTTTAGTGGAGCGGGTGGAAAGTGACTGAAAAGCATACTGTATAAAGCGTTGCAGTTAAATAAGAACCAGGACCAAGACTCAGTCCCCACCATTAAGGTAGTCTCATATGTTATATATTATGGTCATGATGCAAATCTGTTAAAAACCTTTTGCAAAGCATCCTCCTTCTCAACATGCTTTGTGAACAGCCAACTTCAAGTTCAGTATACCTAAATGTCCATGTTTTTCATATTATTGTTAACTTAACTACAAGGCGTTAAATTAATTTAAACATTTAAACCAGAACTTCACAGCTGTCGTTAAAAGGTAAAGATGCTCAGATATTTTTTTAAAGGTAATTTTCTCACAGTTTCCTGTTTTTTGTTGATTAATCTCTATAAAAATATTTTGATTCAGTTGAATTAACCGAAGATTAATAGAGAACAATATTCAGCTTTTATCTAAAATGAAATATAAAAGTTCTTATGAAACTTAACTAAAAGAACATTTTGTAAAGAATGGACACTGGTGAATTAGTAAGTGAATGTATTGTTGTCCAGCAAGTATTTTAAGCTGCAAAGGTTCTTATTGTCTGAACCTAGACTGGAATACTTTTAAATATACCTCTGTCGCGAGAACAATATTTAAGAAGAATTAGACAAAATAAATTGAATGTAGTTAGAGTGAAATAAGATATGTAGATTTGTAATACCGGTAGTAGCAAAAAGTCAAACTCTATATGCATCGTTTGTTTTTTTTCACTCTGCTTTTGCCAAAAGATTATAGATTTCTGGACGATTAAGCTAATGCTGCTTTTTGTCTGACCCATATATGCAGCGTCATTGTGTGGAAAGAACTGGGCCAGAGTGGCAGCATACCTATGTTGAAGGCTGAAAACAGAATGTGCTCACCCTAAGGAAAGCATGGCCTCAACTGGCCAAACATGAGCAGTACAACTATAAGTAACTCAGCAACACACTGACCACACGGTCTTACGTCTTGTCAGTGCAACAAACAGAACAATGAAATAAACAAAACAATTTATTTGACACCATCTTTTTTTGAGGAAAAAAAGTGATATTTATGTGGCATGTTTCCAAGTGACTGGAGGAATAACAAGGAGGAATAAATGTGCTGTTGTATATTTGGCATGACCACCCCATTACACTTGCATATACATTCACACATTCATACAAATCTGTGGTGTTAGGACAGGACTGTGTGTGATATGAGGCAACCGGTGTCAACAGTGTCAAGGATGATCCGTGGTGTACTCTCAGACAGCAGATACAGGGCCCTACTTTACTGAGTATACAGCAATCCATGTGGCATCTGTTGTACTGACTGACACAACTGAATGTGCATGTGAGGTTGTTAACCTGTGTGTGCATGTGTGTTGTGCCTACATTCTATTGTCTTGTTGCAAAGCTTCAATTCTCTAAAACATTTTTTCCCTATAATCTCATCTCACCTCCTGCATTCACCCTACATGCAATATTTTTCCTACTCCCACCAGCTACCTGCCATTGTGGCTACCTAATAAATTAGCCCCATTCTCTTGAGTTCCTCCTGTGTTTATTTGTTCCATCTTTAACAACAGGTCACTCTGGTTGCAGTCACTAATGACCTTGGTTTAGCACTTCTGCCACAGTAGGATTGCTCCATAAACACTCAATAAAGAACAGAGGTTTGGGGGTTAACAGGCCCCACTGTCACAAAGGTAAGTAACAGTGACTTTGTTGTGATTGTGGTAGGCTTCTGCTCCTCTCGCATAGCTCCCTCCTCAGGTTCTTTAGAGAGTCAAGCTATCATCCTTCACGCAGAAAGTTAGAAAGCTGGTGATGTCACATGTAACTCATCATTGTGTTACTGTAAAGAAATAAGTCCTGCATATGTAGAGTGTATATTATCTGTATGAGCGTTGCATGAATAAGTGAATAATATGCCTTGCAAAACCTAGACCTCCTCTTACCATTTTTAAACTCCTCCGGCAGCTATAGCTCAGCAGGTAGAGTTGTTAGCCTTAAACTAGAGGGTTAGTCCCCAAACTCTGCAGTTCACATGTTGAAATGTACTTGGAGAATACCCCAGAAACCTCCACAATGTGCTCCTCATTTTGCTTTGGATAAAAGTGCCTACTAAACTAATGTAATATGATGTAAAAAATACAAATTACAAAAAAGACAAAAAAAGAAAAAAATCTTTATTCTCACCTTTGCTTTGACTTAAATTCAGTGCAATGAAATGTATGTCTCATTAGCTCCATTTCATTTGGTGATATACATTCATCCTGTTATTTCTTGGTATATTAGCTTTTTATCACGTTTTTTTTTTTGTTTGTTTTACTCTGTTGTATTTGCAAAGTCAATGTTTTATGTTAAATTATTACTATTTGCATTGTTTCCCGTTTTATTGTGTAAGAGCTTTTCCCCTAGTGCATTTTGCTCAGCTTTGCTTCCCGTTCATCAGTAGAGATGACTTCCCTGGACTGTCTGCTGCCTTTTCTGATCCCCTTGAGGTGCTCAACCTGCTGGCAGACAATGCAAGGCATATGTGCTATCATCATAAATGTTTTACCTGCAAAAGATCAGCATGTTTGCGTTGTTGCTGTGAGCATGTTACCACACATTTTATGGTGTAAAGATATTAATCCAACACAGAACAGGTTTAACAATACAAGACATGGTGAAGCTCGTGAGCTAAATCAGCAACATTTTAAAGTTTTCAAACTCAGTAGAAGAGACCATAAGGCCTAACCACTTATTTGTTTAACACTGCAACTGAGAAAAGTGCTGATCCAACACTAGTGTAGTTTCTGTGAAAAGAAGCCTCTTGAAAAAGCACCAAGCAGCACGGCGCATTCCCTGGGTAGACACAGACAGACTGCTGCAGATTGACTGGTTTTCTTAATGTCTCCTCTCTGGCGAAGTTTCTTTCAGAGCGTTGAGAGGCAAACAAGCCCCGGTGAAAGACTCACTCCCCATTAGTGGAGGTAAATGGCTCTTCTGTGAGCAACCGGTTAAAGCAGGGTGCAGATAAAGGGCCTCTCTACACACTTCTTCAGATAGATTAGAGAGGTGACTCTTGTCTCGAGGATGTAAAATGTTTATAAGCGCACAGAAAGCGCTCGACCGTAGGAGCCTCAGCAATGTCACTGTTACATTTATCATCAGGAATTCACAAGGCCCTAGTCAGCAAAATCAGCAAAACAGTTCATAATGAAGCATTTGAAACTATACCCATAACGTAAAGCATTTCCCTTTTTCTTTTTCATCTCTAATGTGTATCTTAACTATGGTTTTAGTTGAGAATCACAAGAAAGCCATGTTGTGCATCTCCCTGTTTGACCTTTGCCATTCAAGGGAACAGGCCATAAAAACTAAAGACTCTGGGGTGCCAGATAGCTCAGCTGGATTACCAAGCATCCCTTATACAGAAGTCATATGCTCTCATCACAGCCAGTCCAGGTTCAAATCCCAGCCTGTGACCCTTTGCTGCATGTCGTCCACCCTTTCTCTCAGCCCAGTTTCCTGTTACAGACTTCATTTCCAATAAAAGCCACTAGTATCCAAAAAAAAAAAGCTTTGAAATTTCACAAGCAATTTGCTGGTTCTGTAAATTCTTTCACATTTTCTGTCATTTCTTCAAGAACGAATATGCCTTTCCCTCTTGAAGAGGAGCCGTTACCCCAAATTGCAGGCTCCTTGCTCCCTTGCCAGCTACCAGCCCCTGATTGCATTTCAGCCAAGAAGTAAATACTATATACTCAGTTACCAAGTGAAATCAAGCAGGCAGATGTGTCTGCAGCCTCAGTAGATACTCACTGGACCCAGCTACTAGCTACCTGTGCCACAGACTTTCTAGCCATGGCTAGGTTCATGTTGCTAAGTTGGTGTGGCTGTATAGGAGACAACAAGGGACATATTAGTAAAAAAAAAAAAAAAAAAAAAAAAAAAAAAAAAACAGACTTTACATTTAGGGGGGGAAATAAACATAGGTAACATATTTTTGTGAGATTAATGAGGCCAAGGTTTTGAATGACCGCAGCGGCATACTTCGTTTAATAAAAGATTACAAAGAATTTTAAAAAAAAAAGAAAACAGTTATATAGATGGCTTCACATTTCCATCCACATCAGGTGTATTTGTTGTGAAGAGGATAGAAAGAAAGAGAGACACAGAGGTATGAATGAGAAGGGGGGAGAATACAATAGCCCTCCTTCCAAGGGTCTGTAACCATAGACTCTAATAAAGTCACTGCCTGCAAATAAAGAGCCACTGCTCAGCTCGTGTTACAACAACAAGGGCGGCATTATACAAGCGCCTCACTTTTGAAGTACACCACCAAATGTTAAAGGGCAACAAACAGAAAACAGTCCATTAATAATGAAGATTCAGTAATAGCTATTTTATCCTTATTAGAAGAACAACCAATAACAATTTTACAAATGTATATGTTTCGCTTAACTATTTGCAAGGATCCAATCTTCTTAGACGGTGCTTATTGTGATATGTGAGCTCTAAAAATTGGTTAGCAGTTTCAGATTAATCGTCAGCATGTCAACATCTCCAAGTTTAGGATGTCAGATACTGTGCAACAACTAGACTTTGACTTTATTTTTATTTAGGAAAAAATTACTTTCAATCATTCTTTTTTTTAAAAATGCAAAATATTATTACATTTGACCCACTGAATTCCTCTGTTTATTAATAAGTTGAAACACTAATCAATAATTTTCAAAAGTTGAATAAACTTCAAACAACGTATTTCTAGGTTGTTTAAATTATCAGGCACAACATAATGCAGTATTTCTTGTCCCTGTAAATATAATACTGCATTAAACGTAAATGAACTGATTCAAACCTAAGAAAACAGTAAAAATGGATCTTGTTTTACTTTGAATAATACATTCCTTCACAAATTCTTACCTGTTATGTGCCAATCACTACACTCAGTAAAAAATTGGAGAAGCCTTTCTTTGCAGATTTCAGGCCTCCCTGTTGCTAAAGGTTGTGACCCAGCTTTTTATTTTTCCCCAAGCTGTTGGCTTAATGAAGTAACAACAAACTGGGCCTGCGGCTAATGTGGAGTGGCACTTCCTGGCTTCTCCTGTCTCCACGAAGACGTATTTCATTTTCTCTTATCTTTGCTTCGGTCATGTGGCTTTCCGCATGGACGCTCTTGTCTTCCCCAGTTGCACGAATAATGGAAACTTTGTTAATGTCATTAATCTGCAGGACATGGACCAAACACATTTAACCTTTCAGGGTTTTTCTCTGCCACCAAGCTGTAGTGACTCAGGACTGGGGTAAATTTGCTGCTCAGTGTGACATGTAACCATAAGAGACTCTCTTGTCCACATCGATTTCATCTGCTGTAAAGCCATATAAGACCAATAAGCAAATGATAAGGGGGAAAAAAAACACTCCAAATGCCTCTTAATTGGTCCACTGATGCTAAAGTTGCTCCTTTATGTTTAAATTTACACTTAGTATCTTTTCAAATCAACCTCACTTCAGTGAATGAGTGTTTATAGATGACAGTGCTCTCACTTCCACTATGCACATTCAAACAATGGTAATGTCAAAAGACTGCTTAATGACTAATCAGGTGGATGCATTCATGCTGCATTCAGAGCCCTTATTCACACA
Organism: Hirundichthys speculiger; assembly: GCA_018398805.1. NCBI lineage: Eukaryota > Metazoa > Chordata > Actinopteri > Beloniformes > Exocoetidae > Hirundichthys > Hirundichthys speculiger. Next base: position 5,207,656 of record JAGFBZ010000344.1, on the reverse strand, counting down.
TTCCACCAGCTCCATGAATGGACACTCAGCCCCACATGTCATATACTTTCATTCATAAGAAGAAAACAGGAGAGGGGGGGTGAGGTTGTAAAAAAAAAAAAAAAAAAAAAAAAAAGGAGTCTCTCTGGTAGGATGGGTAACCCAGGGGACATTTTCTTTTGTGTAGTGCTCAGCTTATGGGGGCAAATGCCAGCAGGCTTACCTCCACACTGTCTGTCTGTGTGTGTCCCTGTTTCCTTTGCACACAGTAATTAGGAGGATCTTAATGGAGAGAGGGTTTATTAGTGTCTGAGGAAGGCTTTAAACGTCACTTTAATTAAGGCGGATTCGACAGACAGCTTGTGTGGCGATGTCACCCATTTTATAAAATCCTTGTTTGGGCACAACAGGAAAATAGAAGTGGGTCTTTAAAAGGAAGAGGAAAAAGGCCTTCCAGGGGAGGACTGTCTAGACCTGCAGTCAGGAACAGAAAAGACAGTCTGACCCTGGCTAAACATTAGGATGACAATCATTATCTGTCAAGAATTCTACATGTATCCATGCAGGCAGCAAATAAAAGAAAAAAAGAAATTCACCTTCCCCCACTGAAACAGTTTCATTCAAGAGGTTACTTTATAGCTAAAATTTTGGTGGGATTAATCTATTTTCAGCATATCCTATGACTATTCATGCAGGATATAAAATCCTAGATTATGCTTTGCTTGGTTAACCCGCGTCCGGCCAGGCCCTCTCACAAGCCATTGTAATGTTGCCATTAGTTATGCTCCTCTGGTGGCCAAAAGATTGATCCCAGAGACTTGAAAAAAACCAATAAATGTGTACATGAGTGGCAGAGGGAGATAACACATTTCCCACAAACAGTGGAGAACGATCAGCGTTGAAACATTATTGGAAAAAGATCACTAATGATAAGTAATAAATTCAGTATTAAATGGTCAAGCTTTTTTTGTTACTTTTATTTTTGTAGAATAATGTGCTAAATATAATAATTCATATTCATACCTTTCTGATGTTGCCTGAATAAACTGTAATAAACCTGTCTTCAAGCTGTTCATATCCATTATTTCACTGAATTTATAATTGTTATTTCATTGAATTAACATAGTTTTTTTTATTTTTAATAATGGAGAAAGTCAGAAGGAAGCTTTTCAGTCAAAACAAACAAACAAACAAATTAGGCGACTGCTACCCCAACAACTAGAAGACAACATGTACTCACTCGTAAAAAGCAGTGTTGTCACAGACATCATAGGGCTGTAAAAGGAGAGGCTTCCACAATAACTCCAGCTGCTGGGAGCCCACACAGGGGATCTGATAATGGGTGAGAGGGGAAACAACAAAGTGCTCAGGGACCAGAGATTGTCTGTAAAACAGATAAGAGAACACAGGAACAGGTTATCAGCTAGTTTATGAGGTGTCTTTCTGCTCAAATGCTCACCTGTTTCACAGGAAATTCATTATTTTTACAGGTATCCAGTTATTTTACATGTGGATCTTGTTATGAACCATTTACATGTATACATTTTTGACACCTTTAAAAAAGTTTTTTTTTTTTTTTTAGTTTTGTTATGTACATTTTACTTTACAGCATTAGGTACAAATGTATACAACATTTCTTTTGACTTCCTCATATCCATAAATCAATTTTAGGTTATCATAAAGTATGCGGTGGAATGGGGTTGCTTGTTAAATTTTTTAAGAACCATTCTCTCTAAGTTATGGATTCTTTCTAATGTATAATATATGTATACTTTGCTTTCAAAGTCATATCATGTACATTTTAACAGGTTGTAAAGTTTCCATGTCTGACTTGTGAAAGAGATTCTGAGCTCAAGGAACTTTCTGGTTAAATAAAAGGAAAAAATGTAAAATCAACACAACATGTTTAAAAAAAAATTAAATCAAGACTGAAAATGGAGTGTTCAAACGGACAAAATGTATCATCATATCCATCGAGTATTGAAACCATGATTAAAAACCTTGACCAAAATAAAAAACTCAAGACACTTGGGCCCCTTTTAAAACATGAACATTCAGGATTGCCTTCCTTAAAATGTACATATTCTACACATTTAGATTAGAAAGTCCAACTTGGATTGTATCAGCTCACACTTGCACAAATTCCTTAAACAGCTAAAAGAAATACAAGCATGGGAAAATCTTATTGATTTCACAAGTGTAAGTGTAATCTTTTCAATTTTATATTAAGAACCTGTTTTATTTTGAGCAGGCATTGCTGTTGGACAAATAGTAGCTTGACTAAGATAAATGGCAGTTGACCGGCGGAGCACAGGGAGATGACACGTACTCCCCACGTGCTTCCTGTGCAGGTGGAGAGCAGTGGTATAAACGCACTCTGGGCCATCCTGAAAGAAAGTTATCACACAAAGTCTTTGTTTACAGTAAATTTAGGACAACAACCTTTTTTTGTTTCCTCTGAAGAGTGTTGTATTTCTTAGCCTTACTTAAGACTTACTTTAAATTGCATACACTGACTAGTTTGTTCACTCACACTAATCTGACAGAATAAAGGATGGGGTTATATTTCCTGCTAGGAGTACAGTAACTGCAGTTTTCACAATGAAATCATTGAAGAGTACATGAGACAATGCCAATTTCTCTTCCCCAGTGACTTCTTCCCTATATGATAACAATCATCACATCATGAATAATTGAACAGTTTTTTAAATGTTTTTTTTTATCATCTTTAAGCAGCTTGTCAGTAGCTCTAATGCAAAGAGAATGTATGCTTACTGAATTAGTTAATTACAATATTTCTTAAAACTTTACTTTATTGTATCACACACTGGTCATTTTAGTTCACTTTAAATAAAAAAAAAAAATATATATTACTAGAAACGCCTCAATGTGCAGAATCCAACGCTACTAAAACAAAGAGAAATGCTTGTTCCACTAACAAAATATACAAAAATAACACAACCTCATGTAGAAAGCTCAACTGCATGGGTGCCTTCTCCAGATTTTTTATTATGATTCTTTCACCCACATAAATGATCAAAACAAATGACAATCTCTGTGCGAAGAAGAGACGGAGCCCACAAAAGGGAGTCTGACAGCCATTTCCACAACAGATGTTTTTACAGAGGGGTGTCTTCTCTCCACTGAGCAGTCTCACACATGAGAGACCCCCAAAAGCTTCAGAGAAATGTCCAGAAAACCAACATGTAAATTTGTAACTGCCACATCTCAGACTCACACGCCCTCACCAATTTTATTTTTATGGTGGGAAAAAACAGAAAAACACACAAAATAAGAAGAAGCCGTTTTCAGATATACATAACAACATAAAAAGGGAGAAAGGTAGAATAAGGAGTTCAATATCAGAAAAAAAAAAGGACAACAGACAACATTGTTATGTGTTATCATTTAAAAAAGATAAGTCCCTATTGATCCAGGTTGTGGGCAAAAGCTGCACTATTGACAGGAAAACAGAATATGGCAGAGGGGCAATATTTCATACATTTGGCCTGTTCACTCCATCACTGTGAGACGGTGTTTTTCTGGGCTGTATATAATAACACGTGTGCTCTTTATTTCCTCAGATCAATGGTAATGTGTGGGGGGCCACACAAGATGGATGCCAGGGGCAGGTTAACCTATCGACTGCACAACAGAGACACACAGACCAAGACAATGGAGACCAATCCATTTACTGAGATGAACCTGAGCTGGCTATGTTTTGAAGCGCATTGCTCCTGTCGTGGTTCGACAAAACTTGAATTATGTCATTTTCACTGTTAAGTTTTCCTTTTATTTTATTTTTTTATTTGGTTTAGTTTAGTTTTTTGCCATTTTTTTTTTCTTTTTTTGAGGGGAGGGAATTCCCCCTACTTGATGAACATCTCAAAAGGTACATTAAATTCCTCTTTTGATGTATGATTTTCTGACAAATATAGAAACTGTCAGCATGCCCTGTCTGACCCTGCGCTCTTGCCTAACTGGAGGCTGGTTAGGGAGGTTGAAGGGAAAGGAAGAAGTGCCAATGGGCCGCCTGGTGACCATTTCCTGGGGACAGGACAGGAGGCAGACGGGAAGGCAGAGCATCACACACCGGTGGCTTGGATCTGGATCAGATCAGACTTGCCCTCCAACAACAAGCCAGTTCATCTCGCACTGATATTGGAAGTCCTTTCAGGTCAATTGCAGCAGATTTTGGATAAAGAAAAAGCAACGGGGAAGTTACTTAAAAATGCATACCAACATAGATTTGAAAGTGTAGTTGATACTGTACTTAAAAAAAGAAAAAGAAAATCTACATATTCACTTTGAGTACTCAAAACCATGTGGAGAAAGAGATAGATGACATATTCAGTAAAGCCTTAGATACGATTGAAGAGAAGTTCCGATTATGAATGAAGCCTTATATTGCAAAAGTTAAAATCAATTTAGCTCCACTGTGCTTGAATTCACTCTGTAAATGCACCTTTTGTAATAATGTGTTAAGTGTTTAAAGCTTTTAACCAATTTTCTGTCCAAAGAAAGTGTTGATTCCAATATTGCTGCGCAGGTGATTCAATGAAAAATATAAAATAATTCTGTACCTTTCTTTTGTTCAATGCCGCTCATTCACTGAGGATAATAAAAATCTAAAAAATGGGAAGTCACTCTGGCTGAACTGTACAGCGATATCTCTGAGTATTACTGTCTATACCTGGGTAAAGGCTAATTAATTTGGCAGTAAATTATTCAATGTTTTTGATGAGTCTGATGAGAACTGTAAAATGATCTTTTTTTTTTCTCAGACACTGCCTCAACCAACCCCCAATCCCCATTGTCTGTGTGAAAATGGAAATCTGTGCCACCAGTACAATATCCACATTATGTGCCCTGCCTCGACATTGTTGCATGACATGCTTGATTGTACCCTGGAGTGAAGGAACAGGAAAGTATAAACATACCATTAGCACATATTAAAGATTCTCTTCCACTTTCATTAATTTCTAATACGAAAGTGTTAAAATGGTTTCTTATGGACTTATTTTCTTCATGTTTAATGAGCAATTTATTCTTGTGTCTAAAAGCGAAAGAAATCCATTACTTTCCGAGTTATTTCTCTTTGCGTGTTCTTTAGACAAACTGAAACAGTCTATCTTCATCTTTTTTAGCTGAATGCATTTTACAAAATATGCAGTTAAATTTAATTGTCTATAATCTCTCTGCCACACATGTGCACAAAACAATCACATAGACAAGCTTTTTCTGCCCCATTTTGGCAAAATCATTGAACCACTTCGTTTCTCCCTCATGTATTTACTTCGAGACTAAAAGTTCAAAACAGACCTTCTTATCATTGAAAATATGCCTTTGCATTTATTTGAAGGGATTCTACTGTTGAATTTTTTTTCTTTTGGTACTCTTTGAGGAAAGCAATTCCCTTCAGCATCGCACAATTCAACCTTCAAATTCTTGTTTTAATCTGGAAGTCAGACCTACAAGTGCAGCACCCAACTAAAGTCTATCCAGCTGATCCAGTGTATATATGCTCACTCAGATGACAACATGCACTTATAAACTTGATTAGATGATATAGATGTGTAACAGGATGAAAAATGTGCACTTTAAAAACAAACAAACAAACACTGTGAGAGTCTGCAGACATACCTGCATGCTGTGGATCAGACATAAGACATATTCTACATCAGTTTTGTCTCTTTGTGTGTGTGTGTGTGTGCGCGCGTGTGTGTATGCGTGTGCGCGCGTGTGTGTCAGGAGCACATCATTTTTTCCAACGGTGGATAAGGTCTAGTTGTCAAATAACTCAATGCTGCCACCTAGTGTCTGAAAAGTGTTTGTTTCAAAAAGAAAAAAAGATAGCTCCACTTTAACTTTAGCACCGCAGGTCTGTCAGCAAGAGTTAATCTAAATGAAGTCTAGATGAGATATGAAAAGCAAGACAATGCACAGCTTATGGTTTAGAGAAACTGTAATTCATTTTGATTGTAACTTTTCAAGACACTGTTAAGATTTTGATAAGCAGCTCCAAAGGTAAAGGTTTCATGAGGCCTGTATTTGTGTGATTTTCAGAGTGACCATAATCTCATAATGACATAGTCATTCATATAGGTTGAAGGGTTTCCTTGATGTCAGCTGCTAACGTGGAGGGAGAAAAACACAGGTGTTGTCCGTTTCTCCTGAACATGTCTTGTTACCTCAGCCCCACCTGTCTAGCCATGAGCTCAGAGTTGAAACAGAGTTCAGCCAAGTTGAGCAGTGCTCCTGCTAGTTTTATCTGGAGCGTGTACCATATTTCCAGATGAAATACTTCTCTCAGCAAGGGACACCACTATGGGACCACAGAAACAATTGAATGGACATTAATGATTTACAGGTACATATCTGCTATAATACCAACACAGGCAGACGTAACTGAGAGCAGGCTGATGGCATCATTGATGCTGCCTCAGATAACACCTTGGTCATCAACTATGCATGGATGTGGCAAAAGATGGACGCAATGTCCAAGTGAGAGTAGACTTTTTAACCAACCTACGATAGGCCAAAATGAGTCAGTGAGAAAACATGGAGCACAAAAACAACTAAAGCAGCCATAATGTGTGCTTTAAAATTAACAGAGGATATCCACATTCACAGGAGATGAAGAAATATTATCTCTTGTAACAGTTAAATGATAAAAGCTCAGGCAACTCACAAAGCTGGCTTACCAAGCACAGTCCCTGAAACACATTCAGAAAGAAATAAAATGAGATGCAAACACAGATCCAACTGAAGAAATGGAGCTCCACAGACACAAAAAGCCAACAAAGACAATCCTTCAAAATAATTCAAAAATAAATGAAACAGCCACTGAAGGGAAGAAAATAGCTAAAATAATAATAATAATAATAATAATAGAGGTGGATGGAAGATGGTTTTACATCATAAACAGTCATGCCTGACCCAACTTTAACAACTTTTCAGTCTTCAACATTGCCGTCATTCATGGTTGGTTAGGATTAGGCACCAAACACACATGCTTGGGCTTTAATATTGACAAATAGATGGGTACTGGTTGACATGATGTCATATTAACATTGTTTAATATGAAACAAGAAGAAAAGTAAAGCACTATCTGCAGCATTATTGTGACATTAAGGCAAATACAGTCCTACCAACCACAACCATAAACCACTAAAGTGAGGCATAAAACAAGATGACCATAAAAAGATGTAAAATTGATTTAAATGTGACAGGAAAATAACCAAATTGGGTCAAAGAAAAAATAAGTAAATTATAAAAATGGCACTGAAGAGGCAGAAAGACCAAAATGGTATAGCATAAAGCCCAAATGAGACAAACAATAACTTATATGAAAAAGTAAATTGAAAAATAAGTTTAAAAAAAGTCATTTTGTTTTTCAGTTTAGTTATTTTGCATTGCATACGACTCATTTTAGATCTCTTCGAGGTAATTTTGTCTTTTCATCCTGTTCATGTTTGCATCTCTGCAAAGATGTTAACATTTTAATTAATCATTTCACCTTCCATTTTTGTAACTTTTGAACTCTTCATGACCATTCTGTATCTTTTTGTGCTTACTTTTCTTTCATTGGGATCATTTTGCATCTTTTCATGGAACCTTTCTGTCCACCCTTCATCTTTTTTATTTTGTATATTATTTCAGATTGTTGTCCATCCATCCATCCATTATCTATACCCGCTAAATCCTCTGCAGGGTCATGGGGATCTGCTGGAGCCTATCCCAGCTCTCTTCAGGTGAAAGGCAGGGGTACACCCTGGACAGGTCACCAGTCCATCGCAGGGCCACATACAGACTAACAACCACGCACACTCACAATCACTCCTATGGGCAATTTAGAACCACCAATTAACCTGACATGCATGTCTTTGGACTGTGGGAGGAAGCCGGAGTACCCAGAGGAAACCCAGGCAAACACAGGAATATCATGCAAACTCCACACAGAAAGGCCCCTGATGAGGTTCAAACCATGTGAGGCAACAGTGCTGACCACCAAGCCACCGTGCTGCCCTCAGATTGTTCTAATGTGCTAAAACAAATTAAGAACACTTCAATTACTTTTTTTTTTTTATTCAAGTACATTTTTAAAATCACAACAAAATGGAACACAACAAACTCTAATAAAACAACATCTTGTAAAAGATGCAAGAAAGTAAAATGTTACGGATGGTCTCTGGTTACTGGTCTTTTCCTGTTTTGACTGTGCTGTCTTCTCAATAGTGTGGAAAAGGATATTGAAATCTTAAAGGAATTCTATATGGCATTTATTTTATAAATAAATTCTAAATGTAAGTTTGATTATATTGAAATATATTAATGTACCGTAAAAACATGCTTGAAAATGATGGTTCTGAGGATACTTGCTCAACAACATAAAATGTTGTTGTGCTTCAGTTTGTTGGGTTCCTGGTTTTGTTCTCGTGGTTAGTGTAGTGCTGCTGTGTACTGCCCACCTTACCTTTTTAACTTTTCATGTTTCTGTCTCTCTGTGATATAAGTACGTCACATTTGTGGAATAAAACCATTTGTTTGGGCCCCTGAGCAGCGTTATCCTGGGAGGCTCCACTGTTTACATTCAGAGGAAATGACGTGACAATGCTTTAAATTGTGCGGGCTAACGAGCATCATCAAGCCCGTACAACCGTTGCAGGGAGCAGTCTGCCCTTGCACACCTGGGGAACATTTTAAACTTAATGTATCCATAATTTTCCTGACGGTAGGATTTAATAGTCATTCTGTTGTAAATAACTAAGATAACAGTTGCCGGGGTAACCGTGATTCCTCTGCTTGGTTACAGTCGCTGTTAGCTAACATCGCTACCTCACCTTTAACTCTTTTACATGTTATTTTTGACTGGTATTGGCCACTTTGATGACAAGACATTCATAACATAACAGAGCATGAAACAAATCCGTGATTTGTTCGAGATAAAGGCACAATGTAAGGTTGAGCTTATGACAGCTCAGCCGCGAGGCTAGCTCTTTATTGTGCTAATGCTGGAACAACAAAGCTAGCACAAGAAAGGTCATAATATTGTGCAGGAGGATGTTGTTTTAGTGTCGTTCCATAATGTTTGTGACGGTGTCTTTAAGAGTTGTCTAACAGCAGTATTACAGCGCTTTCACAATCGAGCTTTCGTAAGGGGGGCTTTTGTAACATCTCCATTTTAAGTCTGAACTTACCCTACTTGGTTGGTGAATGACAACTGTTCGGTTTGGTTATTTAAAGTCTGCAGTCGGTGCTGCCCTTTATAAACTGCTGTAATCATCTGCTGTGCATCACTTCAGTGCTTTGGTCGTGTATTTCCTCTTTGGTGAAAGAGGACAACGCAATGGACCTCCACAAAATCATCCACAGTGCGCTGCACGAGTTCATCCAGACTTACATTTCTGATGCAGATCTCAGGTAAGCATGACCCCAGCTTTACAACACTGTTACTAAAATGTTTACATCCCATGCCAATCTCAAGAAAAAAAACTCTATTATGACTTATGAAATCCTAAAAATACAGCTATTTAGTGTTCTTATTAGTTCTGACTTGACTATTCATTCTTCTCGATTTCAATTTGAAATGAAATATAATTATATTCGTATGATTGCCAGACTTTGGAACTTTATAGAAGTATACTTAGGGCTGAGCAATTAATCGGAAATGAATGACTCTATAACCCATTATATTTCCCGTGACAGTTATTTAATCTCCTTCAAATATTCAATAAATTAATTAATTAATAATAATAATAATGATTAAGCTGCATGTTTTCCTTCATTTATTTTAAAATCACAACAATATATGCTCTCATTAGAAAAGTATCCCAGTTTTAATAGTCAGGCATATTTGCAGCAAAAAGAAACTTTTTCAGTTATCTGTACGGGGGGAAAAAATCAAACTAAAATAATCGTTCATGTTCAATTAATGCTGATATTTATTTGAGGTTATATATCCAATCCCCAAGTGTAATCTATGGCTCTGGTGATTTGCAGGATTGTATAAAAATTTACAAATGTACCTTACAAAATGAGTGGTGAGCATTGGCATCACACAGACACAGAAACCCTTGACAATACAGTGGTAAGACTAACTTCTAATGAACGTGGTTAATACAACCAAAAGGTTTCCAGTCCAACACTCAGCAACATAGAGCCTCTCTCTGTGGCGTTGCCATGTGTTCACTCACTTTTCAACTCCACAGGAAAAAAAAACAAGGACGTTAGATTGATTGGTAATATTAAATTGACCTTAGGAGGTTAGTCTCTTCTCTCGTTGATGCCCTGTGGTAGACTGGCAAGCTTTCCTGAGTACACTTCCAGTGACATTTGGATTAGGTTCCAGTCCCTTTACAAACCTGAACAGGGTTAAGTGCAATGAAAAGGAACACTTTCTTATAGCAAAATTCAAAAATGTTACACAGAAAAGAGAGGGAAAAATACAGTTATGTAGCTCTTCGTGAATCAGAGTTTTGCTGCAAAAAAAGAGAAAACTGTCATGAGATCAACATTTCAGAATTGAAATTTTTTGTAGATTTTGAGTTTGTACTCAGTCTTGTTGAAGTGAAAATAAACAATTGGTTAGGCTTACAGAGATATAGACAGCAATTAGGAAATTTTACTTGGTGAGCCAATCTTAAAAGACTCACAGCTTAAATAAAAAAAATATAGACAATCGTGTTAACTTATAAGTCGTTTTTCATGTTTTGTTGGCCATTACTTTTCTCTTTTTTTGTTCTGTTTTAGCACACTGGATGATGTTCTTCTATCGTACATCACTGGTGTTTTGGAAGACCTTGGGTCCCAGCAGAGTGTCGAGGAAAACTTTGACGTGGAGGTCTTTGCAGAAATGCTGGAGGCATACATACCTGGATTTGCCGAAATTGACAGGTAAACAATTTAGTCACATTTTCTCTCTGTTCTGATTAGTGATGAGCAAGACCTGAGAACCACAGTGCTGTGTCATTTGTCATTCATAAAAAGTTGTTCTTTTACTTTCTAGTGTCAAAGTTTGTGAGATGATGTTCAATTTGGCTTCAAAACTAGCCAATGCTCGGACCACAGGTAGTGTATTTATCTATTTCATTTATTTTTCTTGTGCTCATAGAACATTGGCAAATTTATCCTTTTTTAATAGCCTTAATTTTCAGAGTTTCTAAAGCAGTGACCCTTTGGGCTGATGATCTTTCATCCAAATATTCCTTATATTGTGTGCTTATGTTAACTAGCTGATGAAGAACATGGCATGCCTAAAGTGAGTACAGAAGAGGTTCCATTGAAACTCACCACCTTGCCCAGCCAGCCTCCACCAGGGCGAGAACTGCAGTGCCTTAAAACACAGACAGAGGGCGCCACTGCGAAGGTTATTAAATCAGTTTTTTTCTTCTTTCTTTCTGGTGACGAGTCTGAATTTTTTACCATGTGTGTGTCCTGTTGACATTTGTGCAACAACTCAGTTACAGCTGAAGAGTAAAGATATGTGTATGTCCAGGTGCCAGCGTCTGAGTGGGAATCCCAGGAGCAGCACCTGCTGGAGATGTTTCCAAAGTGTAGCTTGTCTGAGGCTCGCAGTGCATTGTCTATTGCCAAAGGAGACATGGAGGAAGCAGTGCGCCTGATCATAGAGGGGGATGTCCAGCTCAGCCCCACCCCTCTTAACGTGAGTCCCAGTAATGCATCAGAATGTTCTCAGCCCTTGTCAATGTTGTGTAAGTTAATGGACTGAGTTGGCACCCATCTGTTGTCTCAGGTACACCATGGGAAGAGTATTTCCTCACAAGCAGACCAGAAACTTAAAGAGAGCATCCTTGAAAAGTGAGTAAGACAGCAAGTATCATTTTTGCTGTTCAGCAGAACTACTCTCGCTTTCAGGGTTGTGACTATGGTCCACCTCAACAGGTACATGCTGGTGGACAATGAGGAAGATAACAAAACACACCGACCCGTTGCTCCAAAAGACGTGAGAGTCTGTGTATTTGCCATTTAACACGTCACATCTGTTTCATCCAATAAAACTTGTGCAATATCTCTGTTTTTGCAGGCTCCCAAGAAGCTAGTTCGTTACCATGGTAACCAAGTAGTAACCACTAAAGGAGAGCGCTATCAGCTTGTAAAGAAGAACGAAACTGACGACATGAAGAAAACGTACGTCAATCTCAAGCCGGCACGAAAGTACCGGTTCCATTGATGATGAGCGCAACACTGTAAGAGCAGCTAATGACAATATTGTTTACACTATTTTTATTTATTAATTTCATTTAGCCTAAATCTAATAAACTTTCCCAAGTAGTCGTCAACATTTTTAGTGTGTCAGTGGCTTACTTTGAAACAGTTACCATTATATGCCTTGGTTAAAATACTGGATTAGTTTTAGTTGCATTACTGTTTACTTGATGAGCTTTTGAAACTTGTGCGATGTTTTGGCAGAATATTGTTAATACTTGTGTTCTTGTTCGTGTAACAGCCTAACTGATTAATTTTTGGCCACCTTCAGCAGGTCTGATGTTGCACTCACTGATTTTCATCCTCATTTTGCAACACATTTTAGACTCACTTATGACATCAATGTTTAAATCAATCTACCAGTATATTCTTGTTTGTAATTAAGTTTCTAGTGGTGCTGTCGTGTTTCCTCGGAACATTACAAGTCTCCTTTTTTTTTCTCCAAACTTAAGATGTCTTAAAAGTGCCAATTTCACTTAGATCCATTTTATTCTATAGGCTTGTGGTGCTGTGAAAATGTTTGTTCAGGCCTGAATTTTCATACAGTTTGCTGTGCCACAAAACTTAACTACAGCTGAGAGGAAGCCCTCATTGGCTAATGTTCTCTTTCTTTTCTATAGAGCAAAGAAAGATAAGCTTTTTTTGTGCTTGCAATGTGAAGTTTAAAGGTCTCATTCCATCGTATTTTCATTAATTTTGTTTTGTTTCTAGTCTGAAATAATGCCCCAAGAGTTGGTTTCAACAAAAAATATGCTATGGTTGTCTTCTTTCAAGCTGTTTTAGTTAGGTGAAAACGATGGCGGGGATAGTACGAGAAGATTCTTATGGATATTAATAATATGCAAACGTCTCGCCTCTAATTGGCTAACAGCACTGTGACTTCCCCTCTTGTTGGTTCTTCTTTAGTTGGTTTCCATCAACTTAAATAGAGATAACCAGCAACGAATAGCAAAACACGCAAAAAATGTCTTAAGAGATACAGCCATATTTTTTTTTTTTTTTTGATCCTGGCCAAAAAACTCCCAAGTTATCAAATTTTAGGTTGGAAGATTATAGATTTAGCTAGCTAACTTTACTCTCTGGGTAGAAGTTACCGAGTGGTTATGGACAACGTTACCATACCTGTAGCTTGTTCCAATGTCATAAATGCTATAGCCCAGTGGTCTTCAACCAGGGGTCCGTGACCCCTAGGGGGTCCACGGAGGTACTGCAGGGGTCCTCCAAATTAAAAAGAAATAAAGGCAATTTTAACCAAATTAATTTGAGAGTTAAAAAAATATATATGTGTATATATATATATATATATTATATATATATATATATATATATATATATACACAGTCATGGAAAAAATATTAGACCACCCTTGTTTTCTTCAGTTTCTTGTTCATTTTAATGTGCCTGGTACAACTAAAGGTACATTTGTTTGGACAACAAACATAACGATAACCACAAAGATTTTCATAAGAGTTTTATTTAAGAGCTGATATCTTACCATTTTCCATGGTTTTCTTGATTATAACCTAAATCACTTAAGTTTTTACATCAATAGCTATGGTGTTGTACTGCCAAAAACACTGCTTTGAAGAAGCAAAAATGTGAAGAAAAAATGGTGGTCTAATTTTTTCATGACTCTGTATATATATATATATATAATATATATATATATATATATATATATATATATATATATATATATATATATATAGGCAGTTCTAAATATATAACTGCCTGAAGTTAAATGTTTTTATTGTTGGAAAATAACAATAATAGAAAATATTGTCTCATACCAACTACTAAAAAAAATTAATAAATAAATAATAATAATAATGATATGCATGAAAGTTTTATCAACCATAAACACATGTAGGCTAATAACCCAGTCAGAATTGGTTATAAGGTGAAATAAGCAGAATAAAATACATCTAAAGTTATTATAAGCCAGGCTTAAAATGTGACACATTTTAAAAAAAAAAAAAAGGGGGGGGGGGGGTAGGGTAAGAATTACAAGCAGGGGTCCCTGCTCTGTTTTTTCTCTCATCCAAGGGGTCCCTGGGCTAAAAAAGGTTGAAGACCCCTGCTATAGCCTATTAACGAGTAGAATAACAGGCTTTTGAAACAACATCTGTAGTTGGGGGGGAAAAAAAAAGTTTTTACTTTCAGTTTTTTACTTTCTGGTGGGCGATCGTTGTGATGGCACAGATCCAGATTTCAAGCACAACTTATTCGCTACTGTCGGCACCATAATTTGAAGAGTCACTTTGGTTGAAATGATCAGAACACACAAGTAAAGTTGCCTTATACTTCGCTGGTGGTGTTCCGAAAATAAAATCCAACTATTTCTTGCGTAGATCCTCTTTCTTAGGCAAGACATGTAATGTAGATTTGTTACTGTTGGAAACACCACAACTTTCTCTGCCATGTTCTTGAATTGTTAGCTACTCTTGTTAACAAGAATTAAATGGTTTGTTGTGGAAGGAGACCTTTAAACACATTCCACTTAATCCATTTAAAAAAGAGAGATTTTCCTGCCATGTAAAGATAAATTCAAGATAAAACAAATTCACAATTTTGTTGCATAGCAAACAAAATTTTTCAACTAGTGTGCATATTATAACAAATTATTAAATGGAGGTACCCACCTCCTACTGAAAAATGGATGCTCCAGGCCTGTTTCAGGAGGTTATGTGCAAACTCTGAGTATGTTGAAGCTGAAATTTCCATTTCACAAAGCTGGGTAACTTAATCCCAAGAAAGAGGGTTATATCAACTCGGTTTCCTACACTAAAGTGAATTATACTCTGTGAACATAACCTGGTCTCAACCAGATTATGTTCTACAAACCCTGAGTTGTTGTCTCCTCACCTTTCATAAAACTGAAACGGGTTTAATTTAATTAGACAATTGATCTTATAACAGGCGTTTTGGAGACATCTGAACGATTGCATGCCCTTTTATTGTTAAGAGAGGTCTGTATTGGTGTGTGGGAAAGTATATTGAGGATCTGAGTAGGTAGTTTGGCAGACCCTGATGAATTTTGGAAGAGTTGTTGTGTCTACTGTTTTTCTGCATAGTTACATAATCTACATACGTACATGATTCTTATCCTTCTGTGTATCTCAATTATCACCTTAAGTTATTTAATTACCTATTTATTTATTTGCAAATATTAGCTTTTTCCATAACAATGGTGAATATAGTTTATTGGAAAAGGAAGGAGTTCCATAACTGTAGAGAAAAGCTCTCTCTCTTTTTTTTTTTTTTTTTCAGTAGCTATATCCTGCTCAGAAACATAAGGGTCATGAGACAAAAAATTTCAGTGGGTCTGGCCTAACCTACATCATACATCATTTAGGAGTTTATATCATTAATAATTTAAAATAACATTTTAATGGCACCCTGCTTCCACATCTGTGAGTAAAGAGAGCTTCCTGTAGGATTTCCCAATTGGATGTATTGAGGGCACCCATATTCCCATCGAAGATCCTTAAATTATTTTTCTTTTTCTTGGGAAAAATGTTAGTGGCAACCGTGCCTGTTCCAGTAGAGTTACCAGTCTAAATTAGGTTTTAAAACTCCATCTTCCTCAAAGTTTTTTGTTGTTCTTTTGTTTATCCTTGTCAGCATGATTTCACCAACTTGAAAAGTCAATCTTGCGTATAATACATCGACATTCTATCACTTTCCACTCGTGTCATAATACAGCAGGTAACATAAGTATTGAACACATTACCATTTTTTCAGTGAATATATTTCTAAAGGTGCTATTGCCATGAAGTTTTAATCAGATGGTGGTAACAGCCCGTGCAATCCGCACATGCACAGAAATCAAAACATAGATGTCCATAAATTATGTGTAATAATGTGAAAAGACACAGGGAAAGTGTATTAAAGATACTTACTAAAATGTATATAACACTTGATTAAGTCTAGACAATATGGCCAAGATATATATCAAAATATATTTCTTAATTTTAGTTGGTATGATATAATTCTTATATCAATATGAAAACCACAGAGAAACTGTCAAGAAGGTATGACTGTTCTCACAAACCTGACAAATGAAATTGCCAAATACATAAAACCTCCTCCTGTATATCATGTTTAGATATATGTTGTTTAAAATAAATAAATTTATGTTCACCTATGTTATGTAAATTCATAAATAAAAAACATAGCATTAGCGTCAAACAATCAAACCTCTTGGCATTGTCAGAACAATGATGTACATATATCAAAATATTGAAAAATTGTTTCAAAATCATATAATCATTATTGAAAAACTTTTTATTGCAATATATATTGTTACTGAATTATAGTCCAGCCCTGTACTTTGCAGTCAATCAACTAGTTGTCTTCACTAAAGGTCTGAACCAGTTCATTGATTGAATGAAACAAGTCAGCTGTGTTTCTGCATGGTTGGAACAAAAACCTGCAGCCACACGGCCCTTTCACAGATCAGTTTGACACCCCTGATTTAGTCCTATGCAGGGTCATAAGGATCTGCTGGAGCTACCAATTGATTTCCATTGGTGTCTTGGATTTCCATGCCTTTTTGCACATCCCTTTCTTCATGTGTTCAGTACTTTTACCCTGTCATTTCACATTATTACACATAATTCATTTTATGGATATCAGTAGTTTGTGTGGATTGCTTGGGTTGTTACCAACATCAGGTGAAAGTTTCATGTCAATAGCACCTTTAGAAATAAATAACTAAATTTACTGAGAAAATTTTTGCTTTGCTCAATATTTATTTTACTCACTGTATCATAGTCATTTAATAACTAAATGATGCATTCATTCACATTGCAGTTAATCCCACGCCAGTTGCTTTTGCTTCACCACTGCAGCTGTGTTAATTATCTGCAGAAGGATGTGCTCAAGTTTACCACACGATTGCAATAAAAGCACTGGTCCAACAAAGAAATAATGGTGGTAAGTCAGAGTCAACGTATTCAGAGTTCACAAAACCTACTCCAAACTCCCAAATTAAAAGTGGAAACTCAGGGGTTTAACGACTCTGTTCTTTTTTTGTTTGTTTGTTTTTTGTTTTTAAACTAAGAGTTTGTTGAATTTCCTCTCTGAAATTGGCTTCTAGAAGACTCCATTTGAAATTCCATTTATTCTGATTTATGTTTATTTTTGATATAGATGTTTAGATTTATAAACTGTAATTATGTGGGGAAAAATGTTTACAAAACTGTTGGGATTTTGTGTGAAATGTAAATAAAATCATCTATCAATGATTCATAAATTAAATCCTATATTGAATTGAAATGGGCACATAACAGATACAACCTTGGACCTGAGAAATTTTGAGAAATATTTGATCATTTCACAACTGATGAAATCACTGCTGGAATGTCTCAGAACCAGTTAAATCAGTTGGTGACATTTGTTATATATAATATTAAAAGATGAAGCATCTGTCATGAGCTGCTGTGATCTTCAAGCCCTAAAGGAGCATTTAATATTTTACATGATTAGGAAGTGGGCTCAGGAGCATCTCTGAAAGTCATTATCAGAGAATAGTTTGTTGCTTTCATGGCAATAGTTTTATGTATTTTGAACACTCCAGCCTTATTAGTCACACATAAAAAAAAAATAATAATTTAATGCTATGAAATGGAAAATTTGACAGGTGGAGTCCCTAATTATTTGGCAGCTAGAATGCAGTTTCAGGAAAGAACTGAGAATAATATTCTGTTCTAAAGGTATAAGGTTGTATATATTACCAAAGTGGTTTGCTCAAACTCATCTCGTCATTTAATTTGTGAATTTTGCATAATGTGTGGCTATATTTGTGGAACTTTATTATGAGTGGATACCAATTTCTTGTATATTGTATATTAGGATAAATAAGTTGGTGAAACTTTGTCTACTAAAATGTGTGTTATCCTCTAGATCCATATACAGGGTGATAGAATGTTACTTGGTGGGATGATTTTGTTTTCTAAACTGTTCTCTGAACAGTCGAGTATTAAGCAGATGTTACTGATCAGCAGCAATGTCATCTTTAATTGCTATAGGAATGTTAGTGTGTATAGAATGGACTTCCTAATGCTGTTCACAGTGACTTTTAAACTAAAAACTGCTGACGCACAATTTATAATAAATACTAATTTTTGTAAACTACCTTATGTTTTGTATTTATTGACCAACATCACATACAGAACTCATTTCAAAGAATTGGAGAGAAACATTTTATTTAAAATCTTGTCAATCATTCTCAACTCTGCAGTATTAAACTTGGCTAACAAACTTTAATCGGAGACAAGGAGACAAGTTAAAAAAAAAAAAGAAAACAAAAACAGGCATCAACCATTAAAAACATGTCTGAGTTTATGTCACCATTAGCTTTAAAGCCATTTAATGCCAGAATGCAAACAAGCCTGCTTATCATTTATATATATATATATATATATATACGTATATATAAAAAATCAACTTATTACATTTATTGCCATGCCAATATTAGGAAGGCACACAGAGTAAACAATTCACCTAGAAACAGAGTAAGAGGTGAAACATCAGTCTTACTTCAGGTAAAATTTGCTGAACACATTAAACTAGCACTTCTTTGATTTTTGTGCATTTCAGTGGGAGATTCATGCATTATCAGTAATCAAAAGGGTGAACCTTAATAGAAGCTAACCTCTAACAGATGTCACAAATGTAAGAAGATGTAAAGATCCTCATATTGTTTTGGCACATATCACAATATCTTATCCCCTATAACGTGACATACATCTTCACAGAGACTGCATGGAGACAAAAAAAAAAAACAAGTCTATTCCAGAGGATTGCTAACCTACAGGTATTACTGTTTTTCCTCTTCCTATCTTTTGCATTTAAAGAAAAACACTGGCTGTGGTAGCAGAACACTGCGTGGACCAGGTCATTCACCAAGCTCAACATGCATCCACTAGATGGTGCTTTTTATTGCACTGCAGTGGCTGTTGCAAAGTTGTAAACCAGCAGATGGCCCTGCGATATCCATCAGCTAATAGCATTTTACAAATATATAATATATGGAGGTCATTTAAATCACTTTTATGCTCACCACAGCCCCAATATTTCCTTTCCCTTGGAAACAACAGCTGGATTATTCTAAGAAGCTTCTCCTCTAACAATAACTTAAGTGTAGTTTCTTCAGATTCTTAGATACTTGTATTTGAAACTAAAACTACTGTGATTATTTCCAGCACTCCCTTGTCTGGTAATGCTTAACAGCACATCATATAACGCCCTTGAAATGCATATCAAACAAGCAAGAGTGTTTCTAAAAGCAATAAGCAAAATATCACACTACAAAAAAGAAGTTGCAGTCACATTCCCTCAGCTCACTGTGAAGCCCCTTTTTACATCCATACATTAAAAAATTATTTCATTACTGTTTTAAATAATTGCATTTGTATAATTTTAATGTCTTTTAAATCAAGCACATCTTTGATAACTGCCTAACCCACCTCATTAGATCTTTTTTCTATATGGCAGTCTAGAAATATTCCCAAAAAACACTCAGCTGTAAAGCTGTCCATGTGATTAACATGGAGAATAATATCATTTGAAATCAGTTCACAACTGTGATTTTCCTTGGATTTAAGAAATAATTTTCTGTATTTTGTTGATGCCCTCTCTGTATATATTGTATATATGTATGTAGCATAATACCCCTTGACTCATCCATTAAGTTGTCAAAACATTGATATTACCACAATGGTACCGATCTCAGACAAGTCACAATAAAGGCCACTACCTTTTAATTGACTCTTAAAAACACTTATTGATAAATACATTTTAGTTTCTTCTCTCAAAGTACAAAAGAAAAACTTCTTCAAGTATGATGAAATCCCATGAGTTGGTCAGATACTTCTTTAATTGTTGTATTCTGCAAAAACAATGGCACTCAGATACCAAATGGTTTTAGCGTGACTGCTTATTGCCATGCCGTCACCTGTAGCTCCCCATGACATAATGTCCATTAACACACACACACACACACACACACACACACACACAGCAGTGTCACTTTCACATGCAAACAGCTTCTGAAGCAGTCCATTTCAAAGATTCAACAGTGGGGCTCTAACTCAGATTCTGGTCATATCTCCCCTTGATCATCGTTTTCAGCAAAGGTCCGACCTGAAAAAAGAAAAAAAAAAAGATTTTTTGTTTAGGGTGAGTTACGTCATAGGATCAGGCATATTACACAGTTTTATTCACTGTCCCAAAAAGCATATATCTTTTCTTTGTACTATATCAAGTAAGCCACAAATATTCACAGTAACTGGGTCATTCGGAGGGCCACCATGCCCCCGAGATTTCATGCAACAGGTGACCTAAATGTAGATTCCATGTAATGTTCTAGAAGGCAATGTGACATTCATGTACAAACAGTACACTGATGATAGGAAAAACTGCAAAGGTTCCATGCTGTTACCTCATGTGGATCTCCAAGTGCTTCTCCCAGCATTTTCTCAATATTCCTCATGATGGCAACTTTCTGATGAGCTCGCAGAGGGTATTCTATCCTCTTAGGCGTGGGAGCTCCCTAAACAACAGTGACAAAGGGTTACAGGAGACAAACAGCAAAAATGTTCAACAAAGGGCACCAAGATATACATACTTTGTACCAGAAGTTTACTGTGATTCGTCACTCCACCATTCAGCAATGATTCAATGTGATGCCACCTGAAGAAAAAAGAAAAATATGAATACTGTTATTGTGTTGTTTTTTATTTGTTTGTTTTAAAATTCTTTTGGCATATATATACATATATATATATATATATATATATATATATATATATATATATATATACACACACAGCGAGGAAATAAGTATTTGATCCCCGCTGATTTTGGCAGTTGTCATATTAAGAAATAAATGAACAGTCTCAGATTTTTATGGCAGCTTTATTTTAACAGTTATAGAAAGAATACTGAAAAAAATTGAGAAACTGACATGAAATGAAAAATAAAAATTAATTTGCAAGTCATTGATGGAAATAAGTATTTGATCCCCTAGCAAAACATGATCTAATACTTGGTGGCAAAACCCTTGTTGGCAAGCACAGTTGTCAGACGTTTCTTGTAGTTGCTTACTAGGTTTGAACACATCAGGAGTAATTTTCGTCCACTCCTCTCTGCAGATCATCTCCAAATCCTGAAGGTTTTGAGGCTTGCGCTTGGAAACTCGCAGCTTCAGCTCTCTCCATAGATTTTCAATAGGCTTAAGGTCAGGAGACTGGCTAGGCCATTCCATGACCTTGATGTGCTTCTTATGGAGCCACTCCTTTGTTTCCTTGGCTGTATGTTTTGGGTCGTTGTCATGCTATAAGACCCATCCATGACCCATTTTCAATGTCCTTGTGGAGGCAAGGAGGTTGTCACCCAAGATTCTGCGGTACAGGGTCCCGTTCATCTTCCCATCGATGCGGTGAAGTCGACCTGTCCCCTTAGAAGAGCAACACCCCCAAAGCATAAGGCTTCCACCACCACCATGCCTGACAGTAGGGATGGTGTTTTTGGGTCATATTCAGCATTTCTCTTCCTCCAAACACGTCGAGTTGAGTTGAGGCCAAAGAGCTCAATTTTGGTCTCATCTGACCACAGCACCGTCTTCCCTCCCAGTCTCTTTCTGATCATTAATATGTTCGTTATCAAACCTGAGTCGGGCCTGGACGTGAGCCTTCTTGAGCAGAGGGACCTTGGACCACTGCAGGATTTTAAACCATTGCGTCTCAGTGTATTAACAATAGTTTTCTTGGTGACTGTGGTCCCAGCTGCCTTGAGATCATTAACCAGCTCCTCTCGTGTAGTTCTCGGCTGATCTCTAACCTTTTCTCATGATCATTGAGACCCCACCAGGTGATATCTTCCATGGAGCCCCAGGCTAGGTTGATTAACAGTCATGTGTACTTTCTTTCTTCCACTTCCAAATAATTGCACCAACAGTTGTCACCTGTCACCTTCTCATTCAGCTGTCTTACTTATGGTTTTTGTAGTCCATTCCCAGCCTTGTGGAGTTCAACAACTTTGTCCCTGACATCTTTTGAACAGCTCTTAGTCTTGTTTCCATGGTGGAGATGGGTGCATGAGTATTACTGAGTCTGTGGGGCAGATGGCTTTTTATACAGGTGACAATTTGGAACAGGTGTCTCTCATGCAGGTAAATACTTCAGTGAGATCAGGAGTATGCCAATGATCTGTGGGAGCCAACACTGGTCAAGGTTGGTCAGGGATCAAATACTTATTTCCCTCAATGACTTGCAAATTAATTTTAATTTTTCATTTCGTGTAATTTTCTCAATTTTTTTTTCAATATTCTTTCTATAACTGTTAGAATAAAGCTGCCACAAAAATCTGAAACTGTTCATTTATTTCCTAGTTTGACAACTGCCAAAAAAAATGCGGGGGATCAAAAACCTATTTCCTCCACTGTATATATATATTTTTTTTTTTTTTTTTTATAGAAACACCATAAATAGACACTTCTTACCAATACATTGGAATGTAGAGCACATCTCCAGGGCCTACAACAGCTTCATAGCCAACAACATTTTTAAATTGTGGAAACTTCTCATAATCAGGGTTATCAAAATCAACCTATGAACGAAAAATAAACAGTCAATGCTAAATATGAACTTGTTATCCCTAAAAAGTTTTTTCTAACTTTAAGAAAATATGTTCATTCAAAAAAAAAAAAAAAAACTTTAACATGGATGAAGTTCACATCATTCCATTTGTTTCTACCCATCATACCTGGCTCTGTCTGTCACAAGGATGATGGACAGGGTATGGATAAAGACACTCAAACTGGTCTGGAGGGAAGAGGATACATCTCTTATGGCCTTTGATCTGTGCAAAGAAGTTCTGCTGCTCATCATAATGTGCTGGTGTCACGTTGCCTGAGAGAAGGAAGGTGAGATAAAATATTTCAGTATCTGACTTCCTTATGCAGTAAATAAATCATAAGGGAAACTCACCCTCCATGCCCACCAGCAGCAGGTTGGATGTCAGCTGTCCCCAGTTCCTCTTGGCTTGCTGCTTGTTGATCCAGTTCCAGTTAAAACCAAGAAAGTCAACGACAATCTTCTTTCCTACCGTGTCATTCAGGGTCTGCTGCAAATAGACCCTTTAAACGCACGAGAAAAGACACATTAATTAATTATGAACCACATTGTTTTAAACGTGGATGTCTGAAACAAATCAGCTGATTTTTAAAATGCTATAAATGACACTGCGGGATATCAGCTTACTTATAAGATTTAGAACCTTTGGTAAGTGGTTTTGTATGTCCTGCCAGATCAAGTCAAGTTACAGAAATAAGATTCTCCTTAATTTCACCTGTATAAATGCTTAGTCAGATGTGCCACTATCTTGTGCTATTTCATGGGTGAGAACATCCTGACCTGTCAAGCACACATTTAGTACAAGCCCATCTTGCTCCTGACACTTGGCTGTTGAGGTTTAAAGAGCAAACATTTACAGTAAATGCAAAACTAAGCATCATCAGGCAGAATTAATAAACACACAGTGTACGTGTTTTTATCTTACCGCTCATCTCCTTCCATTTCCTCTGTTTTATGCATTTTATCCACAAATTCTGAAAATTTCATTTCCATTCGTTGAGACTTGGGGACAAAGTTCTCAAAATTGGACATTTTCTTTTCATCGTAGTAAAGGAATTTGTGATTTTCTGAAGTGTAAACAGAGAAGTCTCCATTTCCAATGTTCTCCAGGAGGTATGGGATATCCCATTTGAGAGCCGGATACACGAGGTTTGTGTCTGTTAAAACCACCGGTTCCTGTCAACAGAAATAAAGAAATATATCAGTGCCACAACATAATGCAACCTAATGTGTTTATTTCATATAATTTTCCTGTACAAATTAAAGTAATCATACAATTGGTTAAAGTTGCAATATTTTCCCTTAGAAAATCACAACAAGAGCAGTATCTCAGATTAATCCAAACAGAAGTAAAACAACCACCTAATTAGGCCCTTCAGTAACTAGTGAGGTCAGCTCTCTCTCAGGGAAGCCAGAGTCATTCTGAGCATGATCCTCTCTTTGTGGGAGTCTTTGAGAAAAACTACATTATTTATCCCATGAGGGACTAGTTTACCCTTTTTGCACGGGGAGGACTTTGATGAATGAAAATGTACGTGCAGTCAGGCTACCATAACATAGAACGGAGAAGCTCAGCTTACAATAAATATAGGGGAGAATGGGGTATTGTAAGGACACTGGGTAATGTGAAACGCATTACCCAGACACTTGTATCTAAGAAACAGGATGCAGCTGTGGTCATCTGAGCGGCTGATTATCAAGGCTCATCCTTTTCACCGTGGCCAGGAAGAGCCTGACTCCGCTGTGTTGTGGTGAGCATGTGTTTTGTACAAAAAATACTTTTTTGGGATGTAAAAGTAAATTTTTTGGTTTTCACCATAATTAACTCTGGTGCTAGAAGTAATTGATTCAAGAGGACAAACTCATATCCTGTATACTGTCGAACTATCGCCTTTTAAAATGATGCGGTGCTGCGAGCCAAAGATTGGCCTGAATTCTGCATAGAAGTTGTTTTAATAAAAAAGTGGTGGAGGGTTAAAGTGAGACAATTGCCATGGGGAAAAGTAAGACACTGCAGCGCAGTAGAACTCGCCAGGAGCAATGGTATCGTTATGCTCACTCTCCCACCTCACTCATCCCATCGCATGCAGCCTCTGGATGTGGCCGTGTACGGTCCGTTCAAAGCCCAATAGAGCCGAGCTCTCGATGGGTGGATGCGATCGAATCCTGGCAAAACAGTCACCATCTACCAGGTTGCAGGACTTGTGAGTCAAGCCTTCATGACAACCGTGACACCACAAAACGTGACTTATGGGTTTAGGTCCACTGGGATTTTCCCATACAATCGTGACATTTTCCCAGATGAAGCGTTTGCACCATCCATTCCGTCAGACCGGCTAAACCCTGAACTACAGCCTGCCACCGGGGATGCTCCACCTCCGGGAGAAGGTATCGAAGGCCTGCAACCTGCAGATGATCCGCCCGAAGATGACCCTCCTCACACTGCAGATAACGCAGCCTCCCATACAAATTTGCCCGCTCCCGTGCCAGCTGACACGGATGCAGGACCTTTAACTAGCCGACCTGGATATGTCCCACAGGAAATCATCACACTTCCAAAGTTCACCCCCAGAAAACAAACCAGACAGAGGCGCGTGAAGACCGCTATCCTCACCGACACTCCTGAGATGCAGGCACTCGAAAGGGCTTTAGAAGAAAGACGTAGCAGGCTCCAGAGGAAGTGCCAAAGAGGGGAGAAAAGGGTGAGCCGATCCAGAGCTTTTGAAAAGACACGTAAGAGACTCATGAGAAAATGCAAAATAAGGGCTAAAAATCGGAGCTAATCCCGAGGACGTGAGTGGAGTGATGGGGTCATAATCTGAGTTTCCCCTACAGTGGAAGTAGATATTTTCTCTAAGTTGAATAAAACATTTTTTTTGAATGATAATTTGCATTATTTGTGTTTGTTCAGTCACCTCCAGAGTAGTGGAAAAAGTAAGGGGATCACTTTACCCCAGGGTGGCTTGTTTTACCCCCTTGATATCTGGGCTTTTCTCAGTTTACTCCATAGCTGGGGTAAAATGAGACACTTGACCTCTTTTTATAAAAACAATCCCATTTTCACCGTCTTTAGTCCGGCAAACATCCTGATTGTTTCCGTCCGTTAATTTTATAGACCAATTTAGCTTGCTTAGAGGGCAGGGGGGAGTAAAGACCGTCTCACATTACCCCACTCTCCCCTACAAAGGGAAAAGTAGCTTCTGTCTGTGGTAAAGATTCAGTTACACCACTGCAGTTTAACCATTTTACATACAGCAACACCGGAGAATGTCAAAAAATAAAAAAATAAACAACAATCAGTAGCTGACTTCATCTGCAGTTGCATGTGCTCCATACAAATGGAGATTCTCCATGAGAAATGAAAATGAGATGGAAGTGCTTTTTTATGGCGCAAGGATGCAGACAGTGTTGGGAAGTTTACTTTCTACACAAACTTGTTAAGTTCATGTTCACAGAAATTAAAATGACCTAGTTCAGTTCATATTTCATATTCAAAATTTGGAACAACAGTTCACCATTTCAAAAAAATGAACTAAATAGTTCATATTTAGTTCTTTTTTTAAATTCTTTTTAAATGTTGCTGCGAGCAATTATTTGTCAAACTGATTGCCTCTGCCAATATACTACACCACCACAACCGCAATTATTTTATCCATTGAAAACTCTGTCCAATTCAGAATCCTTATCCAACCAGGGTTCACATTAGCATTAAAGGGACAGCCCATGTAAAACTGTAATTTCCCTTTTCAGCTTCTCTCTACAGTATATTAAAAATATGAGGAAAAACTTGCTGCCAAATGGTCTTTATTATAAGACAAAAACAAGAACTTGAGGTGCAAATGTTTTTTTTCCCCATTTCAATATTTCAATCGCTCTTCCAGCTCTAGGCGACTGCAGCTTTCATCTTCCGCCATGCTTGTTTTAAACATTTGATGACGCAATTGTTAGCGTGAAATAAGTGACAGCCCTGTGTTGCCATGTTTGATTGCTTTCCGCTTTTGCTGGAAACCTGGCACGGTTTTGACCGTGTGTGAACTTTGAATGAGTGTCGTTCACACCTGATGCTTGTCAAGGGGAAAGAGAGCACGTTCAGTTCACGTTCGCACAAAATACGAACGAGTTCGTAAACTTTCATTCAGTGAAGGCGCTCAGGTACAATACTGGATGTAGACCACTAGAAAATACAAAATATGCCGTTGAAATCCTTGTTTTGTTTATGGCACATGCTCACCTGAGGGTATTCTACAAAGCTAGGTCAAAATATGCAGGGTTTATTCAAGAGAGTCAGCTAGTGAAACACTCAGCTGAAATTAAATCTGAACTGCTAAAAGTCCAGAATGACGTCCTCCTGTCCCTTTGATGCTAAAAAACTGTTAGTGATGCTGAACCTCACTGCAGTATTTCATACTGTGGACCACTCAGTCCTCCTGAAACATCTGGCTCAACTCGTCGGCCTTCAGGGATCCATACTGCAGTGGTTTAGGTCCAATTTAACAAAGAGAAGTTTCTCTGTCATGATTGATGACCTCTCCTCCTCCTCAGCCCTACTGACTTCTGGTGTGCCACAGGGATCCATCTTGGGCCCTATTCTGTTCTCCTTGTACATGCTACCTTTAGGGTTCAATTATTTTACACCATAATGGCTGCGGTTACATGATGTTTTTTAATTTCGGAATTATTAATTCCTAATTAAATAATTCCGAATTAAACTATTTTCCTTCGAGTTTACATGGAAATAGTAATTCAGAATTGAGGATAATAATTCAATTTACATGGAAAACACGTTTGTTCGGCTTTATCCAATTCTGCTTTAGGTCTGTGGGTTGGGAAGGGTTCTGATTGGATAGGGGGGGGCGGACGTCTTTACATCTACCGGAAGAAAACAAACTTAGCAACAACTCGGTTAGCAACAACATTCCACTTATTTTTGAGCTGGGTGGCGTCTCTATCTGCGAAACCTCCTTCATTTAACCTGGCCGCTACAACTTTGAAAAGCTCACAATTTTTATGTTTCCTGCCATCTGTTCTTTTAATTATTTCCAGTTCCTCCAAGCTATTTATTAAATAAATCGTCTCTGCTCTTGAACCACCGTTTACTGCGTGCTGCCATTTTAAAACTTTGTTTTGAAAACAAGCCCAGCGCGGAATATAAGCATCATCGCGACAGACGGGCAAGAGAACGAGCATGCGCAGAAAGACGGGAATTAATTTAAACAGGAATGAGTGTATACATGACCGCAGAATTATTTAATTCGGAATAAACCAGCCACTTACTTCGGAATTAAGTTTAATTTGGAATTGACATTTTCATATGGAATTAGGTGTTTACATGGTAACTTTTATTCGGATTTAACTTTAATTCTGAATTAAAGAGGAATTAAACTTCCCATGTAAACACACTGAGTGTCTCCTTTCACCTGTATGCAAATGATTTACAGATCTATCTGCCAGCTATGCCCAGTTCCCCAAGTGCACACGAATCCATCCATGGATGTTTAGATGGCAGAACAAAACTTCATGTATTGCAAAACTACATGCAGTTTTGCATGTATTGCACACAATACATACATGCACCAACACTTGGTGGCAAGCAACAAACAACTCCAGTTTTCAATAAAATTTGTGGTTCCTTTCCTACAGGTACATGCATTATGAATCAAAAACTATATCCAAAACAGCTGAGTAACTCAAATCCTCCATCGGGCATGAATGGCAAAATATTCCTCTCCCAGAAAAATCATCTGGTCCCCTCAGTTTCACAGGTATAGGTGATCTATTGTTAAAAGAAAGGGGGCTTCCTTAGAGGTAAACATTGCCCTGTCCCAACTTTTTTTTTTTTTTTTACATGTGTTGCTCTTATCAAATTCAAAAACACATTTTTTTCCTGTTTAAAGAGTTTATTTTCTCACTTCCAACACTTGAAGAAAAACATTAGTATTTATAATTTACAGTGTTGCAACCTTTTTCTTTTTTTTGCCATTTTTAAAAGATAATTTCATCCAGACCATCATCTGAATTTAAAGTGTTTTTTAAAACACAGCCAAATTTAAAAGAGCAAAAAATATTTCCTTTTTTCCCTTTTTTCTGTCACTGTCAATTTTCAATATTTATAATGTTTGATCAACAGTATTACTTTTTTAATGCAATGGGTCAAATTTATGATTACAAATTGCAACAGTGGTCTATTCATTACCTGCCAACTTTTAAAAGTAGTCTGACTCAACCCTGGCACTGACACACAGCACGCCTCATATAGATTGGTCTTTAAAATCATATTTTCATGCTTTAAAGAAAATATTGGCTGTCCACATCTCATCTTTAATTGAATCCAGAAACAATATTTACGTTATTTTTGTCTCAAAAAAAATTTAAACATATATCAAGACACAAATTACAGCACGTGAACGCGCGCCACACGCATGTGAGCGGTGCGTGTACGAGCTCCAGAGGTCTACGTGACTAACTGAACGTAGCCCTCGGAGCGCGCTCCCGGCGCCTGCCTGCAGCGCGCAGACTGCTCCTTCTCTCCGTTTCATTGTCGCGGGAGCTTTCTGCTACTTTACCGACGGGACGAGTTACAATGACGGCGGACCCCCATTACTGTCGAAAAACTGTTAAAACCCCCCCCCCCACACCCTGTTCTTAATCCGCGTTCACGTTTCCTTTCGTTTATTAGCCGCAGACACTTAGTCACATCAGTGCAGTTCCTCCAGTACTCTTCTATACGACTGGCACTTGAAGTGGTCACTCCTAAAGTGAGCCCTGATATATATTATTAATCTAACTTAAATTATACATATTAGTATAATCAGTGTAATGCATGAAAAACAATTACATATGCAATTATTGTTAAGTTGCCTGTGATTAAATGTGTTGCCCTCCTAACCTACTTTGGCTGCACATTCCTCAGCCTCATGATTTCTTGGGCACAAACCTTTAAATCTACACAAATCTAAAGCTTTACATCTCACAGCAAAAACTTGATTGCAAAAGATCAATCTCACTGCTTTTATTTCATGCTATTGCAAAAAAACACAAACCAAAAGATCAAATTCAGTACAGGTTTGGGGCGCTTTTGCATCACGTTTGCTATTCATAGAGGTCATCACAATGATGAGCTGATTTCACAAAAATGCCATTGCTATTCTTGGAAAACATTTAACAAAAGATGTAAGATATCATAGTCTGGCACGTAGCAGAGTCATCATCAGAAGCAGAGAGGAAAAAGGGAGGCGCATCCATTTTGAGGAGTATTTTAAACGAAATTGTCCTCCTCTGTACAATTTCATGACTATGTCCATAATGTAGAATCACACTTGCTATGTCAAAAAAATGTTTTTAGTTTGTATTTAGATTTCACAGGCGCCGTTTGTGATATTCAATTGTAAGATCTGCACAGATCAATCTGGACAGCAGCAGGAAGGTCAGATGGTAAGAGGTACGTGTTGAGCCATCTCTCAGTTGAAGAGGCTACGCACATTAAAAAATAAAAACTACAAATACATTTTAAGAGCTTTGACGGAGAGCTGAAGCAGATTCTACTGTGGATAACATTCTTTAAAATTGTGAAATATGAAATTGGCCTTTTCAGAGGAGCCCCTCCTTGTTCGCTGAGCAATTTTGAAACTTCCTTCCTGTAAAAGAACTAAATGCTTTGAGGGAACATAAGGAAAGTAAACATGCTAAAACAAAATCTCAACAGCAAAGAAGATTCACTTGACGACTATGTGCTTTAAAACCAGTTCATTTTGACATATTCTGCACCAGAGGTTTAATAAATCACTGCTATCACTGAGGGAAAAGTGAACTGGGTGTATTTTCATTTGAGTTGGAAACAACAGCATTTGTTCTTATACTAGATGTATCTAAACACAGCTAGAGAAAAACATCTAAAAAGAACAAGGACTGAAATTTGTCTTCTTGAGTGAAAATGTTAATACCTGTTGTATACATGTGCATCAACAAAGCAATAATCTATACAGAAGTTGCAACTGCCTCAAAATGAACTCCAAAACATCAGTAACAAATCGAGCAAGCATTTGTTAAAAACAGGACTAAAGCTGGCCCGGGAAAATGGGAAAATCCACCTTAAATGTGCTGCTTCCTGCTTTTTATTAACTCTCTGGAAGGTTACAACAGCAGGTGCCTTTGACTAATCTATTTCATGTCGGATCAATAATTAGGTCACTCGTGAAGTTGAATCCCACCGTGTTCTACCACTAGAAATAAATCTGTAAAACGTGAAGTATTATTGTTCTTGTGGGATGTGATATATATAGTCACTCGTGCAGGCTGCTTGAGTTTTAACCCTAAATGAAGTCCTGGCGATGCTTCCTGTCAGAGTAATAATTCACTTTCATTATAGGTACATTAAATTAGTTTTTGACCGCGTGCAGAAAAGCTTACAAAGCCATGCAGTTCATAAATATGGTTTGCGGTGCAGTTCTACTTCTATGTTTCCTCAAATAAAAAATAAAGTATCCTTCAACTTACAGCGTTAATGACGCATGTTTAAAAAAAAAAAGTTCCATCAAGATGCAGCAGCCTTTACCTCGTTGTTTATAAGCATCTCTGCTCTAGGG
Source organism: Hirundichthys speculiger (assembly GCA_018398805.1). Classification (NCBI taxonomy): domain Eukaryota; kingdom Metazoa; phylum Chordata; class Actinopteri; order Beloniformes; family Exocoetidae; genus Hirundichthys; species Hirundichthys speculiger. The sequence goes on along the minus strand of JAGFBZ010000344.1, from coordinate 5,176,227 downwards.
TCCGTGTGGGACAGCCTGGGGATGGGCTTGGTTGGGAAGCTGTATTTTCGGAGCTGAGAGTCATCCCAGCCCCGGGTCTGGACGCCAGAATAAGACGCACCGCCATCGCTTGTCGCCGGATCAGCCTCCACAACGGTCGCCGCTGCCATGGTCGTAGACGAGCGCCGGAGAGCGGCTACCTGCGTCCTCCGTCCCAGCTCGCGATAAAGCAACCAGCAACTTGGCCTTTCTTCTTCACTGTGTCCTCGTAGATTTCGCGACGAGCAGCGACTCGGTCACGCCAGCCTCCCCTCTCACAGCTATCAATGATTAAAGCGCATTTTCGCGGTCCAACCGCCAGCTCGGTTCCGTGTGTAGGTGTTTACACACCGTGTTGACAGGCAGAAAACAAACGACGCAAACTCCAAACTCACGGAGACCGTCCGCTGGTAGAAACCTTGAATTTTCTGCAGCGCCACCTGGTGTCGCGGATGACTCAATAAACTAGTCTTGTAATGATTTGTCACTACCACAAGAGGAAGCTGTGTTATTTGTTTTTCATGGTTACTGTCTGAATGATTATTTTTTATTCAATGTATAACAATTTCAATACGATAACTTTGTGGTTACGAGAAAAACGGATTAAGTAGCTCCTCTTAAGAGCATAAACGGTACAAAATTACAAAATTACTCAACAATATGTCTTACCTGTTTCCTTCCTTTATTCATTACATATATATATATATATATAATATATCTATATATATATATATATATATATATATATATATATATATATATATATATATATATATATACACACACAGGGGATAGGTTCGATTTTCCTTTATGCATTACATATATATATATATATATATATATATATATATATATATATATATATATATATATATATATAGATATATATATATATATAATATATATATATATATATATATCTATATATCTATAACACAGGGGAAAGGTTAGATTTGGTGTGGTCGGGTCATGTGGCTTGGGAGCCTGCTCCTGCTGTTTCTGCTGGAGCCACTTGCCCAGCTTAGGGGTTACAACCGCCATTGACCTGATCACTATTGGTAACACTGCTGCCTTCCCACCTCACATGTTTTCCAGCTCTTCTTTCAGCTCTTGGTATGTCTCATGATTCTTGTGTTCATTTTTTCTGATGTTGCTATCACTCAGGGTTGCTGCATCTGTCACCACTGCAGTCGTCTGATGCTTATCCACCTCCACTACGTCAGGCTGGTTGGTCGTCACCAGTTTGTCAGTCTGGATCTGGAAGTCCCACGTGACCTTGACCCACCTTAGGCAGTGTCTTCCACCTTGACCCTTGGACCTCGAGCCCATACTCAGTGTAGATGTTTCTGTGTACCACCCCAGCAACCTCTTTATGGCGTACTCAATTTATTTGGAGTCTCATGCTAAGGCCCTTGGCCTTTTTTTTTTTTAGCTCCAATAACTATATATTCTTCACACAAGTCACATAACATAGGTCTTTTTTTTTTCTATGTACTTGTGTCAGCTCTTGTTCTGCTGATTGCCCCAACAAGATACTTAATTCTGATTCTTATCAGTATAGCAGAGGACACAGTACATTGCCCTAGCTATCTTTGTCTTTTTTCTTTTTCTTTTTTTTTGGAGAAAAATTTGGTGATGGAACATTGAGTAAACACCTTTGAAATCCTGAACCAATATTTAACCATGGTCATCATAGCCCTTGCATTACTGTGTTGATCAAAGGGCAATCATTCATCCTGAGAGTGCAGAAAGCAGTGCATGCTGTACCTTGCACAGAGGAATGATTAGCTTGCTCTAAAAATCAGTTGTTTTGATACAGATTAAATACATTTCATCAGTCAATTTTATCATGTCAGTTTGCATTTTTGAGATGTTTTTGTTCAAGAGTTGTATAGTTGGTTTAAGAAGAATAGCAAATGTGGTTTGCTGATGTTGTACTTGCAGCCGTCCTCCTCCTTTAGATGGAGACACAGGAATTCTTTCTTATCTTTAACAAAGAGATAATTTATGCTTGTCACCATTTCAGTCTGAAAGCAAGTCACAAAGGGAATCTTTTGTACTTTTTAAATACCCTGTGCAGACAGTTTGTCATTGTCAGATAGCACCAGATAGTACCACTTTTGATCAAAGAATGCCAGATAAAATACCTCAGAAATAATCTTGGGGCCTCCTCATTACAATCTTTCACCACATATCCACCAGAACTACAAATAGGCATCATTTCAGTTCAGTGATCCAAACGCCTCTTCCTGTAGGTATTGTGGGGTTTCCCTTGACTCAGGCTTCATCAGCTGATTTCTAGGCCAGGGAGTGATTTTGTGCTCCCTGCTGGGTTCCCATGCCCGGTGTTTCCTGTGCAGATCAATGAGCTGACCTGAGCTGAGCTGATCCCTCTGATGCCACCTCCATCCCCATTCTTTGCAGATACCCGTAACCAGGAGGTCGAACACCCCGGTGAGTCACAAGAAACTCGTTTCTCAATCCTGCTGACAGAACCACACCCTGACATCACCTCTGTCCTTTTCCCAACAGACAGACAGCTGACAAAGCAAAGTCTCTCTACAGCTGTAACAAACGTTTCATCCTCACTGAAAGCATCAGGTTTTTGCTTTAGATACATTTTTATAGGTGATGTAATAACTGCTAACAAATTGGTAAACAATAGTGGGCATGATTAGACAGATTAGACTCAGAGCACGTGGTTGATGTACCAGTCATCTGTACTCATCTGTGTTGGCTTTCTCTCACATTCATGCTGACCCTCGCCCCTCTAGGTGTTGTAGGTCCAAAACCCCTAATCCATAAATCCTATTAGTCGAGGAGTCTCTGAAGCATTATAAGTCGTTTTCCCAGCTTTAATTGTTTGCATTATCACTTGCTACCTGAGAGATATTAGTCCCCTTTGTGTATATATACATATAAATATTTTTTTTTTTTTTTTTCAATTTTTTACTCATATGCCAGAGTGATGTGCTGTGAAGCCAGAGTGGTATTCCTTCATACAAAACATACTTTTTTCTACATCCAAACAAAATTCAAAATCAGACAGTACAATGTTTTGGATTGGCTTCAGAAATGTGAAACAAAAAACCCTTCACATTTATCTCATGCCTCTGAATGAGAAGTTCAAATTTATAAATGAAGCTTTTAACAAAACCAGTCCCATGTTCTTCTGTCGTGTCACCCCTCACTCTGTCACCTTGCGCTCATGTGTTATCACAGATTGAAAATGGCAGGGCTGGCCTGAGAGAGGGAAGTTCAGATCCCTCGGTCAGAGGTCGTGTCACTCTCTGCAGTTTGGGGGGGTGGGGGGGGTGGGGGGGGCGTGTTTGAGTCATGATCAGTGTTATGTGCTGTTTCACATGTCTATTTATTTTGCCCAGTTCAGTGCCCTGGCAGTGTGTGGTGGTGCATTTGAAGGAATGACAGAAGCCATTTGAAAAACTAGGAAAAAGATGTTTCATTCTGTGCTTTTGTGCATCATACGATCTTTGTAATTTAAAATAAAAAGAAGTAAGAGGCAGGAGAAAAAAGAAAGCATGGACCAATCAGTGAACGGGCTCACAATCAAATACAAATGATGCAGCAGAAAATTTCATACTCAGTATCAGCCTAATGTAAAATGCTTTAAATAAAACCACCCTTTTCAAGTTGGCCAGTTTTCCCTGAGAAACAATTAAAAAGAAATGCTTTAGAAAGATAATATTAAGCTCTACAGACCCAAAAGAAGAAAGTCATTGTGGCATAAGTAAATACACCTATGATGACAGACATGAGTTAGACATGAGCTGGGCAGCGTCGCCCAGCAGGAACCAATACTACCAATAAAAAAAAAGAATTGTCAAAGTTCCTGAAAAAAAATGTGACTGCAAAACTTAGAAAGATGTTAAAGGATGCAAGATGACAACTAATCAGATAATGGAGATACAGTTGCGGTAGCAGTCAGAAGGTGGCTCTGATTCACTGGGTAAAACAGTCCTGCCACGTGTCCAAGTGTCCTTGGGCAAGACACTGAATTATCACACTGTTCCACTGATATGTGTGTTTGGCGAATGATAAAAACATTATAGAGCATTTTGTAGAACCAGACAAGGTTAAATAATAAATGAACAAAAGCATATATGCACAGAATCAGCCATAATAATCACCAAGCAAAGCTGCAGCTGACCTTTGTTTTTCTCGAATGAAACGGGTCTTTAGTTATGTTCACAAAATGTCTTTGAAAGACAGTCATATCAGACGGGTGAAGAAAATCCTATAACGCCAGCCTCGTGGGGTGATGTGCAAAATCAAAATCTTGATTGCCACCATTGCATGAAATTTCTAAACTGAACTTTGCTCAAGAGCATAAAAAGAAACCTAATCAATATTGTGAGTGCATTCTTCAACCGGGTAAGACCGAGACACATTTTTAAGTTAATTTTTGCTGTGATGACATGGGTATACTAGCTTTTATTTATTTTTTTCACAACCAAATATGGTGACCATAAAAAGATGCAAAATGGAACAGAACATCTAGAAGATGCCCAGTTGAAGATGCACAACAGCTACAAATCATATCTCGGTGGCTTCTGGTTGTGTTCTTTCAGTCTGGGTGTCTTGGTGAGGTGTTGAATGAACCGGAGCCCTGATATGAACCTGTACCCAGGGGTTCTGTTTGTTTCTTAGACACTTCATGAGAGTGACAGTTACAGTTGCAGAAATGAAATGCAAGCATTCATATACACCATGCTTTTGAGGCCAAGACATCATATCTCAGCTGAGCTTGTAGCATAACACCTGACATTAAGTCTTCTGGTTGAGCACTGTTTTTTCTTTAAAGGCTAACCAGGAGAGTTGCCACCTCTTTAATCCTTACTACTGATGCGCAACTCATCTTCAGTGAAACAGAGAATGATTTCACAGATTTCCCAGACCGCTGACCTTTAATACAGTTGTGTGTTTCATGCCCAGCTTTCCCACACATTTGCTGACTTCCAGCGATCCTTCATGTTTTTTTATAAAGTACATGTGATATGTGGGCAGCGAACTTCTAAACCACTGCACGACAGCATGAAGGAAAGGTCTAGATGAGAATATGCCATGGGTAAAGTGCATTTGATGGGTTTAATTTAAAAGTTTGGTCTGTACTGTAGTTTTAGATTAGCTCTCAATGTAGTGAATGAACATTTTTTTATGTTCTTTGTCATCAGCCCTAACACAGCAGTTTACAGACCTTCTGCAGAGCTGCGGGGCAAAAGCTTGGAATGCCGGTTCTTTTGTTGGTGAGCAGGTTTTTGCTGACTGCCGGGGAGAGCAATCCAGCCAGCCCACAGGGGTCATCAGAGGATAGAGGAGTTCTGATTATGATCATTATTTGGTAAATAAGATGTCAACAAGGTGTTTCCTTGACACTTTGTTGATTAAAAGGAGGAAGGCGCAGAAATGAACGCCCCTTTCTCAATGGGACCTCTAATCTGTCCTTTCATGTCCCTTCTCCTCTGAAGGGCTTCTGCGATGGCTGCCATGTGCTAGTCTGCCCAGCCCTGGCACTTCTAACTTGCAGGTGGGGTGAGTATCCTGGCAAGCATGTGTTTATAAAACCTACTTGTTTGGGCACAATACTTGAACTAACTTCTTTTGAGCGAACAGTGTGAATCTGTGCAAAGCTTTTTCCCAAAGTCCTTTAGAAGGCGACAGCCCATTGAGAGCAGAGAAGAAGGGATTACCTTCCTCGACAGTGGTGCATTTCCGAGAGGGCTGATTAGCTCTGCATTCATTGTTAAATCGAGCAAAGGAAGGCCCTAGAGGAGTGAAAGGATCCAAATAGGTGGGCCCAGAAAGAAAACAGCCACAGGAAGCCTTGCACAGGCAGCCCAAAGTTTTCCCAACATTTCTTTCCCCCCACTCCTAAGGAGGTGCGGCGTGAAAAAGGAGATTAGCATAGAAAATTAGAGGCAGAGTGATTTTTGAGGGCAACTTGCCTCATGCCCTCCACCCCCCGGCCCTGCTCTGTCTGGACAAAGTTAATTAAACTAGTATTAAACAGTGAAGAAACTTCCAAGCGCTTTTGAGGATTACCACGATGAAGGGGAGAACGGGAGGTATTTGTCAAGGCGTAATTGAGAAAGGTGTGATGGAGGGAAGAGTATGTTGGAAAGCTTTCTTTTCTTTTTGGTTGACCCCAGAGTATCTTAACCCCAGTGGGAGCAACGTGAAGACTAAGATTGTGTTTACACCAGACTATGAGGTATTGATGTCACAAAGAGTATGCTAAAGAAGGATGAGCACTTTTTTCAGGCTGAATAATATACATGATTAAAGGATTTATTATTCTTTCATTACATTTTAATGGAAAAGAAACCAAAAAGGCAACTAACAATAAAGCAAAACTAGAAAATGCTGTGCAATAAATTAACAATGTACAGCACAAAGTGCTTCAATTTATGTACAATTAAACACATCAAGAGAGCAAAGGTCAGGAGGAGCCAGATGACGGGAAAGCAAACTGTATCATCGCCAAACTAATTGAAAGACTTGACATGGCTAGATCACTGCCGGCATGTGGATATGATCTGATGGGGTTTTTTTATGAATAAAAATTACTTATGCCATTGCACAATAGCCAGATCATCCATCAAAACTTATCAGATTTTCTTCAAGAGAATAAATTAATGATGTTGTGGAGTATTTTAAAGTCAGAGAAAAAAAACAACTCTGTCAATGCCCAGTGACTTTTCAAAAATGCAGTAAAAAATATAAAAATATATCTTAAATATATTTATGCTAGAGGAAAAAAATCTACAAAGTTATAAAAGCGCATTCTCTCATCTCATGTGACTCTGTGCCCATCTCTGCCAGTTACCATTCATTCAAAACAGTCATTGTTGACTGTCTGGCACATCAAGTTTTTGAACACATGTTATCTGCAGGTCTGGATATTTGCAGGAGCTGAAATAGCACACGTAACATGTAATGAGTGCATGCAGACAAGTGATGAAGATGCTTAGTGCTTCTTCCTCAGTCTGAGGTTCTTCCGGCGGCTAGCAGCGCTCTCATTCCTTCCCCTCTGACCTCCTTTCTTCACACAAAAGTACTTGGTCACTGTCTTTTTGCACTGCTCGCACTTCACCGCACAGCACCAGTGGAATTTACAATTACAGCTTGAGACCATCTCAGCTTTGCGTTCCTCCACGGCGAGACCACACTCCCCACATAGCCTCTTGCAGCTCCGCTTCTCCCATTTGCTCAAGTTCTTGCCCTTCTTTAGGCACTCGCGGCCCTCTGTGCCCGGCAAGCCCAGAGTGCGGTTTTCCAGACAATAATCGGGGGAGTCTTCCAGGTGGACGAGCTCCTTGCGGGAGATGGAGCTGAAGGTCTCGGCAATGGCTCCACGGCTGGCTGCGCTGTTCCCTGCCCCTCGTAGGAGATCCACTTTCAGAGCTCTGTGGTACTTCTCCTTCAAGTAGTTCCCCACTTCCCTGAACTCTGGCAGCTGCAGCCAGCAGGTTTGAGTCGTGCAGCTTCCTGAAACGCCGTGGCACTTGCATGTCCTCTGCATAGTCCCCTTTACAGCCTGCAGACATCAGAAGTGAAGAATCCGCTTACAAGCGCGCACTTTACTGTGTCACGAAATAATGCGGCGCCGTTGGTGCTTTGTGTGAAAAATCACTGCAGACTATAAAAGCTGATTGTGTTTGTGCATGTGTAGCTAAAAGTGTGCATGTGAGTGAGTCTGTGACACATCCTTTATATGTTGACTGACATGTTGTCAAATTAACTAATTGTATTCTCGAAGTTTTCCTGTTGAGTAAAAATGGCAAGAATACTCTGAATAGAAGATAGCTTCAAGGTCCATTGCTGAGTTTCTATGTCGTCCTCTGTGTTTTCTGACTTTCCCCGACACAAAACAGCTGTCCGATGAAAAGGGTTGTTTTCCTTTAGCAAGGAGGGGATGAACTCTCTGCTGAGGTGAGGCTGAATCAAAGTTTCATATTGAGCCCTATTGTCCTCCCCAGAATAAATAGGAGTATTTATTTAGCATGTTCATTATCAACATGTTTTCTTGTGTGTGAGGACCCGATGGAGAGTCCCATTGAGTAAAAACATGAAAAAGGAGTTGTTCTCTCTTTATATCCCCATTTTTTTCTGTTACAATGATGCTCCAGGTGCCATGGGGATCCCAGGGCCCAACAGGGGGGAGCAGAGACAGCATAAACAAAGAGCACTTCAGCTGCACGCCTGTGGTCCCCTCAGACTCCCTCAGGGCCAAACAAAGACCAAGATAAATGTGGGATCCTTATTGCAAGAATAAAACTAAACACTTATTTTAAGAAAGCAGAATAATACAGAATTCTGTGCAATGTGTGGCTCCCCAGGATCTTTAATTAAGCTTGCACCAGCGATCCTGAGATTCTCAAGTTGAGGTTTTGTCATTAGGTGCATTCAACACTAGTAAATAGGCTCTTCTGGTACACCGAACACACTGTTGTTATTATAGAGGACGAGTGGCACCTCACTTATAGTGATGTGAAAGGGATGCTTGGGTGGCACACTCAGCGCAATGCTGAGCAGGGAAAAATGATTCAAAGGCTGCTTTACACTCTGTAATCAGTTGGAGGGCCATAACGGATTTCCAACATTTCAACCAAGTTGCCACCCAGTTTAAACACTTCAAATCAGCACACTAACATTGTATAATTGTGTGATATCTTATAGCAAGGGCCTATGTCTCACTTCCAAGTTAATGGAGTGGATTAAGAGCACCTACTGTACCTTGCGTCCAGCTTCGTTATTATGGAGATTCATGGCTGCCCGAGCATCCTGCCCAGTCTCCAAGGCATCAACAAACTGCTTGGAGATGGCCTCGCCAAATCCAACATTATCACTGCAGCCACCCCAGAGCCAACCGTGGCCACCTAGGGTGAACAAAAACAATGAAATAACTCAAATCCATTACTTCGCATCTTCATGCTGGATTCTGCTGCATATATTCAGTTCTCTCACCTCTTTGTCCATTCCTGCTGTCATCACAGCCACAGTTGTCAAAGTCTCCCAGACTGCAGTTCCTGGTTAAGGTGTACATAACCCCAGCCGAGCTGATGGCGTGGACAAACGCAGCCTCTTGATTTGCTGTCAACATAGGAACTTGTTAACTATCTGGACTTGTCGGGGAAAATAAGCACTCAGGGAGAGTTTATTCATGCATGTTATAGTCAGTACAGAAGGGGAGGTTAGGGTGATTTATTTCTTCATCTGAATATTCTTCATCGAGCTGGTTTCCTGGCCACATGAAAATCTTCTGCTTTGACTGTGAACATGTCTCAGAAGTTATAAGTAACACTCTTTCATTAAGTCTAAGATCAAATAAACACCCAAAAGGATAAATGTTGGTTTCACACTCTCTCTTTGTCAGCTTTCCTGAGAGTGTAGTTTAATTTCCATGGTGGTCTCATCACACATGTTTCTTTCTTTCTTTCTTTTTTCTAAGAATTTCAGTTTAGAGTTTGATCCATTGTATTTCTTCATCTGTCTTCAGAAAGCTTCATTTGTCCATCCATAGCTGATGCTGACTTTTACCTCCCCCAACATGGCTTCAACATGGCCAAAAATATAAAGGCTAAATTAAAAATGTACACTAAAATCTGAGGATTTAACTTGTCAGATGGCTTTTAGTTTTTCTTTGTGGTTTCTTTAGAGGGATAAAAATTAAACGTCTCAGAGCTTTTTATTCTCCAAGTAGCCCTAGCGTTTTAAAAGGCTTTGTCAAACAAAACCGTAGGAGTGAATGGGTCGACTCTACGTAATCTTCCATATTCTCGCCATAACACCAGTATTGATCCATACCTGCCAATGAGCTGCTATGGAATCTCCAAACATTTGAATATCTATACACTTCATTCATAGGCTGCAAATACAGTAGTAATTCTGGATGATGTTGTCAAATGGATTCTTTTTTGCATTTATTTTTTGATGTTAAGCGAAGGCAAACACAAAAACCATCCCTTGAACTTAAATAAAGGCTTTCAACTGGATGTGTCCCCTTCACTCCCCCAACCCAACACAAAAGCTGAAATGCAAACAGTCACAATCATTTTTGCTTGCTCTATAGACACATTTAGGATCATGTTAAGCGTGGGATCTGGACTTACCACTGCGCAGGCTGCTGTGTGTTGACAGCTGCAGAGCTCTCTCCGGGCAGTTCCAGCGGTCCCATGCAAACTGGTATTTACACTCTTCTATGCCGCTCTGGGCTCCTGCTGCAACACTGCTCGAGTAGATTAAATATGCCTGAAGCAGCAATAGAGATATTGCATGATATTGACTCATCAGACAACATGCAGGCATCCTGCATCTTGAATAATATTACAAGATAATATTTAGGATCTAGCATGATTTCACACTCTGATATATATATATAATATATACAATATATGAAGCTTAGCAGGTAGAACGTGCCTCATGTACAACATTTCAGTGGTTGCTTCCTCCCTAATAGATTCAAACAATAAGTGTCTATAAGCATAATTTTTAGTAGACATGAAAAAAATAATTGCATTGTTGTTCATCAGGAGTTCCACAAAGTCAGTGGTGCAGCAGTGAACATCATGAGTGGACCAAGGTTTGCTCCCAGATGTACTTGTGTTGGTATTTGTGAGTCTTCAGAAGATCCAAGGGTACTCTTTCTTAACTAAATGAAATGAACGTTGAATGTATTTAAGCCTTCCTGTGATGGCAAAAGTCTTCGCTTCATAATCTATCCTACAGAACTTCCTTGATCAGTACCAAACAAAAAATTAGTAAGCTCCTCAACAAACACAACCAACTCAAATTCTCTTAAGTTATTAATTTCTCTTTCCAAATCCATCAGGTGCTGTGAATACAATGAGTTGTTGAGCTTTCTCAGACCAGTGCACTCTGTCCTTGGCTTTCGCCTGCTGCTTGTTCAGACTGTGTGAATGATAATATAACTAATATGTCTCAAGTGGCCTTCAGGGAGATGGAGTACCACCTCTTTCACAGGGGTCTGGCCCACTAATGATGACCACCCACTACAGCATTGCCTACCCTTGCTTCTTAACACATTCAACCCTTGGACACACAGAGTCTGAATAAGGTCAAGTGTACCAAGAGGGGGAGGGGGGGGGGGGGGGGGGGGGGGGGGGGGGGGTCACAAAAGACCAAGAATATCACTTATTTAGTGCTATAGTTGCATACAGACAGGTACCAGAGCTTGTCAACACACATGAGTTAAAATAACACAAGGACTAGGGTTTCTCTCCTTCTTTCTTTTGGGAAAAAGACAGGAGGAAAGATCAAAAGAAAGTTGGCTTACCTTGGGTCCAGTCATCAAGAAATTATTCACTGACCTGGAAAAGGAGACAGCTTATTCACTCAGGGAAGCTCAGTGTCCTTCACAAATTCCTCTGCTAACATCTCTCATTAGTGTGATTTTGGAACATGTGAAACTCTGACACAAGTGGGCATCCAGTCAAGTTGATATATGTTCTTTTTTTTTTCTTTCTTTTTTTTTTTTTTTTTTTATTGTCAGAATGCAAGGATTGAGGCATATTGGAGGCAATCCTTGAAAAAAGTTATGGGTTAGTTTTGAACCCTTCCTGTCTGTAACACTTAGATTGTTGTTTTAAATGTTAAATGTACAGTTTGTCGTAGTCACATGCCACCATTCTTACCATTGTTAAAGATGATCATCAACAATAAGTAGCTTTAATCCATCAGCAGCAACAAGCAGGGATAGGTTATATGTTGAAAGAAATCATATACAGCCCACTTTTTCAAATAAGCACTCGTGTTATTACCAGTTAACCTGGATTTTTATAATCTGGCAACCCAAAAACTTGCCACATTGCCTGCAGGGTCAGATTATGTTTTTCAGGTTTTGCGCTCTTCATAAAAGCTACCTTATTGGAAAGATGGTTCTGATGGAAATAAATAAAATTCTTCTTGGGACCAAAAGGAATTTCCTAAATGATAGTATTTTCCTTCGTGTAGGATCGTGTCTTCAGACAGTAACTGATTTTTTAGCAATTTAGCTGAAGAGAGAAAATATATACATGAACTGGACATGACGGCCATTAGGACGAGAAAATCAGTCTAATATTCAGTGATGAATCAAACTTACCAGGAGCAGCAAGACCTCATGTGAGTCAGGAGAATGAAAATGTAATAGAAAACCTCCAAGTGCATGAACATCCTGACAGGTGAGAGCGCTGACCGCAACTCTTTCGTTCAAAGCTTGAGGAGAGCGCAACGATGGAGAGGAAACTGAGCTACCAGCACATGAAACTTCACCAGGAGCTATCAAGATTCAAGGAGGGGGCTCTGAAATGGAGCTGCTCTCGTCCCAACAAGAGATTATCTGCTTAATTAAAGATTTTCCCCCTGCTTAGCCCCTCGGCCAATCAGAAGTATTGCACCGAGGAGAGACTGAAATGATCAAAAGGGCACCCTGGGCCTTCAGGGCCGGGCAACGGTGGCTTCCCTGCCTCCATTCAAGAGCAAAGGAAGATCTATTTAATCCTATAGGAAAAGTGTAACACTGATCCCTTGAATTTCTGCTCAGAAAAACGTGTATTTACGCTATCTAAGAAACACCTGATTGCGGGGATTAGTGGAAGATAGCCTTCTGGAGGACGGATTGTTAGTTTGATGGGGCCTACAAAAATTACACTGAAGCCGTTTGTTCTCGAGGAAGTAATTCACGGTTCAACAAAGGTATGATTGAATCAGCGCGTATCACCCGAAACTGGCGCACTGTTACTCAGACGCACTCGCGGTGCCTGCCAGCCCGGAGGTGTGCACCGCAAATTTCCACGCACCAAACAACTCCAAATGAATAAATGTACTACCTGAACAGGAAACAGTGTTTCTGCAAATAAATGCCAGCCCCGACATCCAAAGGATTGGCCTATCCATTTACAGTTTGTGCGTAAAGCTACAAGGTGATCAAGTGCTCTGTCTTAATTCGTTTTTTTTTTTTTTTTTAGTTTCAATTTCATCATTTTCCACTATTTCTATCAGAATGTTCAAATTAGTAGCAGAGAAAATCTCAACAATGGTGGATTGGGACACGCCAAATGCAGAGCCACGGATCAGATATGGAACCATTTGGATGACTAATCCAGACGCTCCTTTCCTAACACTGCATGAAGGTTTATTCTCCAATAACCCTGTCTGACCCTTAGGTCCCTTTCCTTTGACTCAAGGAGGCCTTTTGCAACCTTCTTGTGTGCAAATTAGGATTAGAGAGGGGGGGGATTTGAAGGGGGAGCTTCTGATGGATGTTTTTATATTAGGATTTACAGAGTAATTGCAAGCAAGTTGAGACAAAAACACGAGATATTATGTTTTATTTATTTATGTTTTAACACACACAAAGCCTAAATGATTTTTTTTTCTCACCCAGGGCATCACCAAGAACACGCACTTAGGACAGTTTATCGCAGTGGTTAAAGGCCAAACTTGCCAATTGCAGTCTTAATTGTAAAGTCTTGTAAAGGTGAAAATCAAGTAGCACTTGCAGATTTTGTACAAATCTGTTTGTGTGTTTACGAATCAAACTGAACATCTGGGGCTACAAAATCTGACCTATTTTAATATTAACTGGCATGCAGTAAGTGATGACAGCTTCATAAATAATATTATGGCACGAGCAACAGAATGCATATTTTATTTTCTAAAAAGGATATAATGTGTAGCCTACAGACATGCAAAAGAAACTTTTGCTGATAAGATGGATGATCCCAAAGAACTCCAGATCAATTATTTATTCATTTGTTTATTTTTATTCTTGGTAACCCTCATTGTTTTGTTGTTGTTTCATTGTTGCAATAGTTAAACAACTTGTGAATTTACATTTGTGAAACCTTTAACAAACCTTCTTGGAGCATTTCTCTAGTTAAGGTGACATTTATGAAACCTTTGGGTAATGCTCAGGAAGCACTCTGGGGGAGATATCTCTGATGGCCTGTAAAGGTTAATAAGATGACAAAGGTTAAAATTATTTCTAGCCTATATTAACTTTTTGGAAGCATTGCACTTGAATCTCTTTTTATGTCACTTTCTGACTCTTTTAGTTACTAGTTGTTAAAAACGGCAATTTTTTCACTCTCAAACCAAACACAGAACTTGTGAAATGTGTTGAGTAACTCAGTATGTAAAATAAAGAAATATTATAATTAATTAACCAGTGAGTCACACAATATCAAATTATAAATTGTTCTGATAATCATGAGGGCATTTTTCAGAATATCTAGGGCTTTTAGAAGTGTTTAATGAAGAAAATAAGAACCTCTAATAAACAGATTATTACATTATGAAAACAATGAGTTGTGGCTTGATGCACAAAATGAATTTAAAAAAAACTTTCTCCATTGAGTCTTTTTATTTGTAATACTTTTGTTATGTTGAATTTTTGTGTTACTTACATACCCATGTGGAATATCCTCATTGGAGTATTCAGCAAGGTACACTTACAATGTGGTATTTGTGTTTTACTGCAAAATTACTTATATAAATATTTTATCCACAACTGCTGAAATCTCGACCAAAATGACCTTCGGGGTAGCCTACTGTAATCAAACCTGATAGGCTACGCCGTTCTGGTTTTCATTTATCTAAATCTGTCTAAGTTATGACCTCAGATAGACTTTTCCCTCTAAAGGGGCCAGCAGCAGCAGCAGGTATTAGTTAACCAGCCCACCTTGCACTAGTTTGAAAGTACCAAGCAGACAGTGTCTGACTGACCACAGTGAGTTGTCTGGGTCCTCACACTGAGGTGCTGCATGCCACAAAGAGAATGGCCTGACACTCAGCAGCCAATGGACAGAGGGCTGATGTCACTGCTGGAATCACAGAGGTCAGCAGTGGCGCCACCACTTATGATACATTTGGACCAGGTCCCCCCCCCAGTAGCATGCAGCATTTGATTCCCTGTATGATAATACACACATGCATGCAAACCAAACAAACTCAACAAGTAAATATTTGTTTGGTTTCTTGTCGAACGAGAAGGGTATTCACTCTTTAAGCCAAGAACTAAAATTCTTTAAATGATTGGACAATCTTGAGAGCAAACACTATAGCCCCTTTGGTGACCCCAGTGATAGGCTTAGCTTCCATCTCTGCCCACCTCTGAGCAAACCAGACTCAAACACCACGATCTGGGGAGGATTTGGTGCTTTGCTCGAGGATCCTTCAACAAGCCTAATACACAGTGACAGTGAATTTTAAATGAAGCCACCACACATCAAGAGAAATGGAAAACATTATTATAGCAGTTTTGTAGTCTGACCAATCAGTATAATCAGTAAAACATTCACAAAACTGCACGATTAAAAAAAAAAGATTATTATTTTATACTTTTTTTTAATATATATTTTGCCTTCAGAACTGCCTTAATCCTTAGTGTTATAGAGTCAACAAGGTGTTGCACACATTCCTCAGAAATTTCAGTCCAGACTGACATGATGGCATCACACAGCTGCTGCAGAATTTGCCACCTGCACATCCACGGGGCTACACCACATCTCACAGGTACTCTAGTGGGCTGAGATCTGGTGGATTGGGGAGGCCATTGAAGTGAAGTGAAGTGAATTCATTTTCATGTTCAAGAAACACGAAAACAGGAACAAACAAGAGCTTGACGTTTGTGTCATGGTGCATTATCCTGCTGGAAGACCCTTTCAGAAGATCGGTAAACTGTGGTCATAAAGGAATGGACATGGTCAGTAACAATACTTCAGGATACAGTAGACTGTGGGGTTCAAACCATGCTTAACTGGGACAAAGAGGCCCAAAGTGTGCCAAGAAAATACACCCCAGACCATTCCACCACCACCAGCAGCCTGAACCGTTGATACACATTGATACAAGGCAGAATGGATCCATTCTTTCATGTTGTTTACACCAAATTCTGACCCCACCATCTGAATGTTGTAGAAGAAATCGAGACTCATCAGACCAGGCAACGTTTTTCCAATATTCTATTGTCCAATTTTGGTGAGCTCGTAAGAACTGTAGCTTCAGTTTTTTGTTCTTACCTGACAGGAGTGGCACCAGATGTCGTCCTCTGCTGCTGCAGCCCATCTGATTCAAGGTTTGATGTGTTGTGCTGTTCAGACATGGTTTTCTCTTGGTTGTAACAAGACATTATTTTGAGTTATTGTTGCATTTCTATCATCGTGAACCATTCTGCCCATTCTCTTCTGACATCAACAAGGTATTTTTTAGCCCACACTGCAGCTTATTGGAGGTTTTCTCTTTTTAAGACTATTCTCTCTAAACCCTATAGACGGTTGTTTGTGAAAATCTCAGTAGTTAACCAGTTTCTGAAATACTCAGACCAGCCCGTCTGACAACCAACAACCATGTCAACGTTCAGTCACTTAAACCACCTTTCTGAGGCTTACATTTATACAAACACACACAACCCAAATTCCAGTAGGGTTGAGAGGCTTTTTTTAATTTGAATAAAATAAAACAAACAGACTTTCAAATCACACAAGCCAATATTTTATTCACAACAGATCATAGATAACATAAACGGTTTTATGTTTAAACTGGGAAATCTGACACTTTTATCCACCGAATGAGCTCATTTCAAATTTGATGCCTGCTACAGGTCTCATAAATGTTGGCATGGGGACAGCAAACGACTGAAAAAACAAAGAAATTTTAAATTTCTTCAGCTGGAAGAACATCTAGCAACTAATTAAGTTAACCAATATCAGGTCTGTAACATGATTAGCTATAACAGGAATGAGAGGCAGAGTCTCTTAGAAGTAAAGATGGGCTGAGGCTCTCCAATCTGAAAGGGTTAGACCGTGAAATACTTTAAAAACAATGTTCCTCAACGTCAAACTGCAAAGGCTTTGCAGATGTCATCATGTACAGTGCAGAACATTATTATAGAGTTCAGAGAAACTGAAGACATCTCTGTGAGAAAGAGACAAGGACAAAGACCTTTATATGGTGACTGTGGTCTTCAGGCCCTCAGACGACACTGCATCATTCATCAGCATGATGACGTTACTGAACAGGCCCAGGAATACTTCCAGAAACAGTGTCTGTAAACACAATCTGCTGTCTGCAGATGCCAAGTAAAGCTCTATCGTGCAAAAAGGAAGCCATATTTGAACGTGGTCCAGAAGCGCCATTGTGTCCTGTGGGCCACGACTCATTTAAAATGGACTGTTTTGAAGTGGGAAAGTGTTCTATGGTCAGATAAGTCCAAATTTGGCATCTTTGTTGGTGATCATGGACCCCTTATTCTCCAGGCTAAAGAGGACAGAGACCTTCCAGCCTGTTATCAGCCCTCAGTTCAAAAGCCAGCATCTCTGAAGGTATGGAGGTGCTTAAGCACACACACTATGGGGAGCTTGCATGTTTCTGATGGAGCTATGAACGCTAAAAGGCACATAAAGGTTTTAGAGCAACACATGCTCTTCAGCAGCTGGAAAACCTATATCGGGGAAGAACGAGGCCAAATTCCAGTTCCTAAACTCCTAGAAACTCATGACTTCAATGCCCAGGCGTCTTCAAACTGTTTTGAAAAGAAGAGATGGCTCCACCATGGTAAACATGAACCTGTCCAACTATTTAGAGACCTCTAGCAGGAAACACATTAGAAATGAGCTCATTCTGTGCATAAAGTTTGTAAAATTTCTGTTTAAACACTTATCTACGTTCTGTTGTGAATAAAATATTGGCTCATGTGATTTGAAAATCTTCTAGTTTTTATTTTATTCAACTTTTTTTTTAGAAGTCCCAACTTCTTTGGAATTTGGGTGCTCTGCATCTACATTTTATAATATATTGTACACATACACACACAAATACATATGTATGGGTCAAAAGTATGTGAATAAAGATCCTTAGTGCAAAGAATTTGCAAAAAATTGGTTTATTTATGATACTTTACAATACATACAAAAACATTCTTTCAAAAAAAGGTGCCATTTTAACACTGTAGAAAAGTGTTCTTTATAATCAAGGATTCTTGATAATTTTTACAAAAGTATAATTTTGTCATAGGATTAGATCTCATTTTGGAACAAAGTGTTTGTTTTTTTTTTTTTTACACAAGAATTAAATGACAGTAACTTGTTGAACTTGTTTAAGGATTTGTTGGTTGTTATAAATGAGTAGGGATTACACAGATGTCCAGTGTTTCTTCAAAATGTTAAGTGTTCCTCTTATTTATACATCTTCCACTTAAATGTTTAAACATGTGCAACGCTCATAAGGCATTTGGGCAGAAGCTTTTTTAATATCACACCAAAAAAGATAAATTGTGTGCACTACACACATCTTGAGGCCTAATTTGAGGGAAAAAAGTGTCTTAATATTTCAAAGGGCTACAAAAGTACTGCAAATAATTATCTGCTCTCAAAAATCTGTGAGAATTCTACTTCCATGTTACAGTCTAGAATATGGGAAGTTGATAATATCTGAGCCAGCTTTATATCTCATATCTTCTTTTCTCCAACAGTGGTTTGAAAAAAAAAAAAAAAAGAACTGTGTTAAATTAGACAACTTGATCTTCGATCTTCAGCAAGAAGACATCTGCACACACGGGGTGTCAAAAAAAACCTCAATATCACATTAGAATGGTTTTTAATCCATGGTCACCCAGGAATGAAAAATGACAACAGCTTTATAGAGGCCTAACTGTGTTGATGTTGGCCATGAAGAAAAGAAAAAGAAAGCTAATGGTTTAGTAAGATTACTTACCAAAAATAGAGAAAAAATCTTAGCTTTAAGTAAGCAAATATCAAGATAGAAATGCACTCTTCGTGGGATGACACAAAGCACTACAGACAGAGTTTAGAGCAAAACAACTTCAATCTTCTCTGCACAAAAATTGCACCATCAAGGATTTCAGTAAAGCTTTCAAAGTGCCAAAGACTACTGATAAATAGCAAATTATTAAATACAAGGTACAGAAAATGACTTTTTTAAATTACTGCTTTTATGCAGTGCTCACACAGATTTATTTCTGAAGCCCTAACGTGGCCAAAAATACATTCATTATCCCCATGCCTGTTTGACATTATGATGAACAAGCAGTATTTGCACATATAGTCAAGATTCCACCTGTTACAAACAGTTTGCGAGAACACTTCAAATCATAGAGACCCACAAACTTTTATGGAAACTCTTTAAGTCAATATTAGTTTCACAAAGAGGTCTAACTTTTAATCAGAAGCATGGAAATCACCACCACACCAGTGAAATGCTGCTATACCTGTTGCTACTTTCTGTATCAATTAAGCATGTTGAACCAGATGAAGGGTTTTATAGGGTAGCTCTGTGACTCAGCCACTTTTCTTGCTGATGTCACCCGTTCGCTGCACGCGAGCAAGGATCATTTCCTTCGAAACCTTCCTGCAGTCTTTGGCCAAACCCATGGAGCACATTAGATCTATAAAGGCAGTGGTGAGATTGAGCTTGCAGCCAAACTCACTTGTAGCGTAGTCGAAGGGAAACGTGTGATGGTAGTTGTGGAAGCCTTCCCCTGAAAAAGCAGAAGGAAAACTGGGTTTCACTGATCGTCAACAAATGCAGAGGATTATCTAAAATGAAAAATGTGCACGAGTACAGTTGAGTGACAATCTTCACAGTGATAATGACATGTTAAATTCATATTGATTTGAACAGATCACCGAAATGTGTACATGTCACAGGAACAAACAGCTGTCGGCTGCATGTGACTGATAACTTGATTTGTCAAAGTGGAGACTTGTTTTGGATTTGAAAACCCAAAAGGCTGATAGCCACCTAATTTAATTCACAAACTACATAAATCTAATTAGCTGAATTATGTCCCATTTGGACCATCACAGAGTCACCCTGTGACCTTCCCTCACAAGCCTCCTCCTGTCCAGGACTGGATGTGGGTCAGATGCTCCCAAGCTATAATGCTCTGTCATCACTAACAGGAATGTTACTGAATTTGGCCATTCTAAAGGTCTGGACAAAAGACCAAAAAAAGTGAAAGAAAGACAAAAGGGGAATACTGAGAGATTGCATGTAGACAAAGACAAGAAAGCTGAAATATTCAGTTTAAGTAATTTGGTGTAAAGTTTATGCATCATTCAGTAATAGTGCTAAATACTGGTCTACATGCACAATATGAAGCAAAACCTCCGCTCTCCATGAATGTGTCCAGTTCAGATCGAATTCACACTGCATCCTAATCACGCATGTTTCTGAAGACTGTGGTCAGGAGTAGATCTGCTGGTGTGCTTGGGATCACTGTCCTGTTGCATGGTCCAGTTTCAGTCAAGCTTTAGCCATCCAACAGATGGTGTCGAATTTGACTACAGAATATTTTGGTGATACATAGGAGTTCATAGTCTACTCTAATGATACGTGCCTACAGTCCTGTGGCTTAAAAAAAAAAACAAAAAAAAAAAAAAAACACCACAACCCACCCCATCACCACTCCACCACTGTGCTGGAATGGAACATTTGTGCCGATATGCTCTAATATGCCAAATGCCTTTGAAGACTGACCTGTTTTTGAATAAGTTTCCACTTGCAAATAATGTCTCACACCAGAATGGTAGACTCCAAATTGTTTGGAAATGATCCTATAATCCTTCCCACACTAATGGGTAACACAATTTGTTTCTTTAAAGCACTCAGTGCATCTCCCTTAAATGATACCAGCAGACTAACAAAACAAACGTCTGCTGTTATAGATGTGGGCACTCCCTGATGATCAATTAATCAAAAGCATTTGATAGGCAGCACCTTGCTGCTACTTACCCTTATGCTCAGGAAGAGTTTTTACTTGTTTTTTCACACATCGTTTATGTATTTTGGCTTAGTTTTTGTTCCCTGGGGCAAAATTCAAACAATGTTCTCCTTGAATAAACCAAGGATGCTGCTCAGCTACTCTCCCATTAATGCATGTTATAACGTGCTAAAGTATGCAATTTCTTGCTACTAATCTGAGGTTATAAGACCAGATGGATACACTATGAAGCAAGATAATGGAGTTAGTGAGGTTTGTTGAGTCTAAAACCAAGTATTCCAGTGACACAAAGGTGATTTTATCCTGTTTAGATTAGTGTGGTAATTTACACTAAACTCGTAATCATCTCCGGACCAGTTAATGTTAATGTTTCAGATTAAATTGTCTAATTTGTTTTCCCTCTGTGATCATATCCTAGGTCAAACTGTCCTTAAATGTCATCAGGCAAAAACCTGATGACATTTAAGGAATAATGAATGTTGAAGTCTTACAATGAAACCAAATTGAAAGCACATAACTGATCCTGACACATGCAGGATTAGTGACTAACTGATGGAAATTCAATACTTTCACTGTCATCTTCAAAGCTGGTAGTGCATTTCTATCCTTTTTTAAAATTTAATCAGAATGCAGTGGTGATTCATTCTTTTCAGCACCAAATCTATTAGACAGATGGTAATGCAGAGATTCTGAACTGAAACAAAAACCAACCCATTTGACCAGAAATTGATTTGAATTAAGACCTCATGATGTATCAAGCGCATGTCAATCCCCCCGACCCCCCCCCCTCCCTCTCTCCTATAGTTTTTTTTTCTTGAGGTTGTTCACAGATCCTGAAGCAGAAAGCCAAGGCTAACCAAGTCAGTTGATGATAGCAACTGTAGTCCAAGTTAACTCTGACTGCAGCTTCCATGCTTCTCTAGCTGTTTCTCTCAAAGAAAGTTTGGCTTTTCTGTTTGTTTCATTATGTCTAGATATGTAAAATTTCAGAATCTTTTGTACATGACTGTATACTTCCATAATATGAAGGAGCTCAGCATAAATTTCAGCATGATAGTAAAAAAAAAAAAAAACAATTTGTCTTGAAACTTAATAAATAAGAAAGGGGAAACAATGTTACTTCTGGCAACAGATTATGAGCAGAAAGAGAGCAGTCTGACAACACAGTTTTTGTAGAATGATAAGTTGCAGCATTACACCTTGAAGTGTAGGACACTGCAAAAAAGGTACTCAACTCTTGGGAAATAATGTTGCTTAAAACAACATTAGTGCACAACTAAGAATGGAGTAATATATATAGCTTAAAGGATGCCCACCTCTAAATTTGAACTCTAGAGCTGGCACAGCCAGGACAAAATAAACTGCCAGTGGAGATGCCCCCCCGAAGATGGCCCGACTTAAAAAGGCAGTCTTTGTACATGACTTAAAAGTTAATTCAAATATTCTTCAGGCATATCTTAAAGATGCAAAGACTACATGTGAAAGTGTTTCAAAACATAATTGATACAAAGAACATTATTATAACAAATAAATAATAATTCCTTACCTATGGCACTGAAAGCGACCAGCGGATTTTCCCTTGGGTTAATGTTCTTGTCATAAGGCCTATTTCCCCACATGTGTGCAGCACTGTTGACCAGCCAGGTTGCATTGAGCACCACAGTATACCTCAAGAGACCAGGCACGAAGTATCCCACAACCAAGGACTCACCCCAGAAATACCAGGGTACCAACATGGGTACAAGGAAGCATAGGATCAACACAGACATCTTGTAGTACCTGGGGGGGGGGGGGGCAAGAAAAAACAAATTGCATCTCACATAGATTGGCTTCCATTTGGTCATCATTAGGTCTAGAGATGAACTAAACACAATACCTTAAAACAACTTTATTTTATTTTTTGTATAATGCCAAGAGTCACAGTATATTCTATCATCATCACACTCGACAGTAATATAAGCATCATCAAATCCATTTACACATCGAGGTAAAGAGTTCCATAAAAGCCTACTGTACAAGAACTACTGAGTTCCAGTGTCCACCAAAGGATGTAATGCTTGTATTGTATGTATGTAAAGCACATTGAATTGTCTTGTACACAAAACGTGCTATATAAATAAACTCGCCTTGCCTAATACAGCACAAGAACTGCCGAGTCCTAGAACTGCACAAGAACTGCCGAGTCCTGGATCTGTACAAGAACTGCCGAGATCTGGAACTGCACAAGAACTGCCGAGTCCTGGATCTGCACAAGAACTGCCGAGATCTGGAACTGCACAAGAACTGCCAAGTTCTCGTATGGTACAAGAACTGCCGAGTCCTAGAATTGCCGAGTTCTCGTCCGGCACAAGAACTGCAGAGTTCTAGTACTGCACAAGAACTGCCGAGTTCCAGTACTGCACAGGAACTGCTGAGTTCTGGAACTGCACAAGAACTTCCGAGTTCTGGAACTGCACAAGAACTTCCGAGTTCTGGAACTGCACTAGAACTGCCAAGATCTGGAACTGCACAGGAACTGCCAAGTTCTAGAACTGCAATACTAGAAATACTGAGTTCCAGTGTCCATCAAAAGATGCAATGCTTTTAATGTATGTAAAGCACATTGAATTGTCTTGTACATGAAACGTGCTATATAAATAAACTTGCCTTGCCTAGTACTGCACTAGAACTACCGAGTCCTTGAAGCTGCACTAGAACTGCCGAGTTCTGGATCTGCACTAGAACTGCCGAGTTCTGGATCTGCACTCCAACTGCCAAGATCTTAATCACAGCCTAGTCATAGCTATGCTGCTATAGGCCTACGCTGCAGGGGGACGCCAACATGATCTGCTGAGCAGTGTCTCCTTGCTCTTCTCTCTTTCCTTCCCTTTCTTCCTCCTTTCTGCCTCCTCCAGTTCATTTCATAATTAATTAGGAGCACCTTGTTACTGTAACTGTGCTCCATTTTCTTCCCTGTAGTTTGTTGTGCTGTTTTGCCCCCCTTTTTTCTCTTTTCTTTCTGTATGTTTGCAGGCCAGAGTTTCCTGAGTTGCATGCTGACCAGCACTTCCATCCTCTGGCCATCCCGGGGTTTACCTCCACCTGTGTGTGTAGATGTGTTTGGGGTGCTGACTGGCGTGGTGATCGGCATTCTAGTCCTTCTGACCATCTCACCTCAGTGCTGCTACCTGCATCTGTTTGTTTATGTAGCCATTACATTCAGTCATTTGTGTGCTCTCCTCTCTCTGTTCCTACATGCTCTCTCTGTCCTGTCTCCCCTCTCTTTTTCTTTCTTTACCCAGCTGGCCTTCATCAGGAAGGTCCCCCCATGAGCCGGGGCCTGCTCAAGGTTTCTTCCTCTTAAAGTGGAGTTTTTCCTTGCCACTGTTTGGCTTAAAGTTTTATTTCCTCCCACTGTGGGAGTTTTTTACCTGCCATTATCCTTGTTTAGGATTCAATATTATATTTTTAGTTAATGATATTTGCTCAGGGGGTCATGCTCTGGGTCTCTGTAAAGCACCTAGAGACATTTGACAGTGTATAAAATTGAATTGAATTGAATTGAATCTGGAACTGCACTAGAACTGCGAGTTCTGGAACTGCACGAGAAGTGCCGAAGTTCTGGAACTGCACGAGAACTGCCGAGTTCTGGAACTGCACGAGAACTGCCGAGTTCTGGAACTGCACGAGAACTGCCGAGTTCTGGAACTGCACAAGAACTGCCGAGTTCTGGAACTGCACAAGAACTGCCGAGTTCTGGAACTGCACGAGAACTGCCGAGTTCTGGAACTGCACAAGAAATGCCGAGTTCTGGAACTGCACAAGAACTGCCGAGTTCTGGAACTGCAATAGAACTGCCGAAATCTCGATCTGCACGAGAACTTCCAAGTTCTGGATCTGCACAAGAAATGCCAAGTTCTGGATCTGCACAAGAACTGCAGAGATCTGGAACTGCACAAGAACTGCAGAGTTCTCAAACTGCCGCCTTCTGGATCTGCACGAGAACTGACACGTTCTGGATCTGCACGAGAACTGGCGCGATCTGGAACTGCCGAGTTCCCATAAGGCACAGGAACTGCCGAGTTCCCGTACGGCACAGGAACTGCCGAGTTCCCGTACGGCACAGGAACTGCCGAGTTCCTCGTACGGCACAGGAACTGCCGAGTTCTCGTACGGCACAGGAACTGCCGAGTTCTCGTACGGCACAGGAACTGCCGAGTTCTGGAACTGCACAGGAACTGCTGAGTTCTAAAACTGCACAAGAACTGCTGCGATCTGGAACTGCCGAGTTCCCGTATGGCACAAGAACTGCCGAGTTCCAGTGTCCACCAAGATATGCAATGCTTGTAATGTATGTACAGTGATCCCTTATTTTTCACAGTTAATGGGGACCGGCACCCCCGTGAAAATCAAAATTCGCTAATGGGAGCTGTTGCCCCCGGAGTCTAAATAATGTGTTCAAAATATGTTTAAAAACCACAAAAAAGTAGCGATACACTGCAGCGAAACAAGACAAAGGCTCAATTGTGGTCTTTCTGTTAACTTCACAGCCTCTGGTCTCTGAACCGTAGTAATGAAACCGCTGGTATTGTGCTAGTTTTGGCTCGTAATTAGTGGCTAACACGCTAACAACAACAAAAGAATAAGTCTGGTTTTCTCTGCATTGAATGAGCACTTTATTCTGGCACTGCATGGAACTTGTAATATCACACAAGTTGTATTGTTCGGCTCCTGTTGGTTAACAGAGAATGCAAATCTATACACGCTGGGCTGCTGTTTATGCTCACTCCACTTTTCATCTAACCCCGTTTTCGTTCTGCCGTCCCATAACACACACACACCATTACCCATAAGGCTTCGCTGTGAGAGAACACGCACAACATCCTGTGATGTTTCCTCAATTTTTTCTTACATTATATATTTCTGAAAATTCTGCGAATAACTAAAACCGCAGAACTTTTCTTTTACATGAAATGTGCTATATAAATAAACTTGCCTTGCCTAGTACTGCACAAGAACTACTGAGCTCTAGTACAGTACTAGAACGACCTGAGTTTTGCATTCTGCAGTGACAACAGATAATTACATACCATTTCATCTTATGGTTGACAAGGAATAACTAGTCTGATTTTATTGATAAGAACTATGCAAATCAAATTCTGATGTGATGGCATTTTCTCACCTTCTCTGGAACATCACAACTTTATCCGCCTTCAGGTCTGTCAGCACCAGTTTGTGTCCTTTTTCAATGACATCAGGATGTTTGCGGACCATTAGCCAACCAATATGGGAAAAGAAGAACCCCCGTGTGGCATTATGAGGGTCTGCATCTGTCTCAGAGTACTTATGGTGGACACGGTGGTCCCTCGCCCACTCAAAAATGTCATTCTACATTTTTGGGAGGAAGGGATAATAACAATTAATATTCTATGCATGCATCTCGCTGACAGAAACAATTACGGGAGCGACATGTAATGTACACTGCCAATCCAAAAAATGTCACCACCTGGATTTAACTAAGCAAATGGGTAAGATTCTCCCATTGGACCATTACTGCATGGATGATTATGTTTCAGCTGGCAACAAGTTATTTAATCGATGCAGTGAGTAGCTTCTCATTTCTTAACCATGTTGGAAAACACATCCTGTGGTCGTGGAAAAGATCTGTTTCAGAAGGGTCAAATTATTGGCATGCATCGAGCAAAGAAAACAAACATCAAGGCTTCAATTTGCTAGGGAGCATAAATATTGGACTCTCAAGCAATGGAAGAAGGTCATGTTGACTGATGAATCCAGATTTACTCTGTTCCAGAGTAAGTAAGGCCTGCTGTACGGGCCTGTGGGGGGCAGTGATCTGGGGTTGCTGCAGTTGGTCAGGTCTAGGTTTAGCAACGTTATGTGCCCAAACAATGAAGTATAGTGAATGATCAGCTTATTCCATCAATGGATTTTTTTTTCTTCCCTGATGGCACAGGCATATTCCAAGATGACAATGCCAGGATTCGTCCGGCTAAAATTGTGAAAGAGTGGTTCATGGAGCATGACGCATCGTTTTCACACATGGATTGGCCACCACAGAGACCTTAATCCATTGAGAATTTCTGGGGATGTGCTGGAGAAAGCTTTGCGCAGCAGTCCGACTCTCCCATCATCAATACAAGATCTTGGTGAAAACTTAACGCAACCTGGACGGAAATAACTGCAGAATCTTATCAAAACGATGCAATGGCAAATGTATGCCATAATCAAATCAAAGCTAAAGGTGGTCCAACAAAATATCAGTGTGTGTGACAGTCTTTTTGGACAGGCAGTGCATCTTAAATAATAACCAACTGTGATGAACATTAAGCATCAACATAAGATCCACCACTGAGATAATAATAATAATAATAATAATAATAAATTAACATAATAAAGCAGAAATTGTATCCACTCCTTCTCTCACAATAGAAAATACGAAAACCATGATTACCAACATATTTTTGATTTGAAGTTTCACCAAATTATAAATGGGACTATTTGTGGAATATGTTGACATTTTTGTCTGCTTTACCTGAAATGCCATTGAGTTGCCAAGAGCGAGGAAGATTCGCAGGGGTAAAGAAGCCTTATAGGATCTGTGGCTCCATAATCTGTGTGCACCAGCAGTCACACCAAGAGCACTTACGAGATAGCACACTGCAGCTGGATGAAAGAGAGGTGGAGAGGACAGGTACCTTACAGAAAACTGTCATCACTACTCGAAGGTGAATTTCACACCCATGAGAACAGAGTCATTGGGACACCAAGTTCTTTTTATAACACTCAGGCCTTTTTGTTCAGAGACAAGTCATCTGTGCAGGGAGATGGGGTGGTGGGAGCGTGCAGGCCAGCCCTCACACTTCTGTTGTTCTAAAACCGCTGAATGCATTTCTATGTGAAGACTGGACAAGACTAGCCAGGATCTGAGGCCCGAGAACTTCTGATTGGCAATGAGCATTCTCTTGTTGTGCCATGCAGCTTACAATGGGATGTCTATATTAATGGTGATTGTGCTTTGTGTTCCCCAGTGAAATAATATGCAGCTCAGGAT
Source organism: Hirundichthys speculiger (assembly GCA_018398805.1). Classification (NCBI taxonomy): domain Eukaryota; kingdom Metazoa; phylum Chordata; class Actinopteri; order Beloniformes; family Exocoetidae; genus Hirundichthys; species Hirundichthys speculiger. Next base: position 5,148,397 of record JAGFBZ010000344.1, on the reverse strand, counting down.
TGCAAAGAGAGGGAAAATTATGCAGTGCCAGAGTGGAAACAAAGTTAAGATTGTTTGGGAATTTGAGTTATGCCTCAATAGTCTACATGTGTCAGGAACAAATTCATATTATTCAGCAAACTGTTTGATAACAAAAAATTCAAGTACTTCTAATTTAGGACATGTGAAACATTCCAACAAGCTCAAATAGTTTCCAATTGCCCCAAGTTTGTGCTTCTAAAGAACTCATGCATGGCTGTGCTCAGAGCAGACTACTTCTTATTCTAAATTTATTTCACACCAGTTTGTAGAACAAATAAAAAAGTAACCCAAACAAATACAAAATAAAATGTTTAAATGATAATCCTATGAAATGAAGCAAAAAATGTTACACAACACAAATTAGACTTGAGTGAAAAAAGATTTGTCTCCGTAGTTACTAAATCCAAAGGCCAACCAAACACCAATAAGTGGTTGCAGATGGACTTGACACACCCAAACCTAATTTAACAACCCTGATAAATCAAATCAGTACTTAAAATAGATTTCTTTTTCACCCCTCAGCAGAACAAAACTGGCTGAAACATCTGAGCAGAAACAGCATATCCCAAAATCTTAGTCTACAACCTTTCTCAAGCCTCAGTCTGGGACAGATTATGGAGCTACTTTAGAGGTCCTGTTACGCTATAAATCACAGCTGGCCATCATCTACAAAAGGAGAAAACCTATAAATAACAGGCCCCTCAAACAGCTTCACTAATTACAAAGAGATCCAAGACGTGTCAGGCTTCTTGCACCTCAGTAAATGTCAGATCTCATGATTCAACTATCTAACATGAGGGACATTTTGGGGGGTGTGGGGTGGGGTTACTCATGGGAGAGTCACTGATGAGCATCCTTGGTTTACCAAGGAGAGCATTATTTGAATTTTGCTTCAGGGAACAAACCTTTAACCTTTCAAGGGCTGTACGTACAAACCAGTGAGTTAAAGGCATTAAGAAAAACCTAGACAGCCCAAACAACATTATGCTTCAGTTAAGCATAGAGATGACACAGTACTGTTGCGGTGAACTGCTTCCTCATTCCAACCTAACATTATCAACATAAAATCTCACAGATAATTGTGAAGAGAATGTCCGGTTATCAGTCTTTGACTCATCCTCAAGGGCAACTGGATTATACACCAAAGCAATAAGAGGCAGTAAGAGGCAGTCCACCATCAAGGGGCTCAAGAAATGAAATGGAAGTTTTGGTTAAACATAGTCTGCTCCTGAACTCCTTTATGATTCTGTGGAGCATCCCATGCTCAAAAACCCTTCAATTAATTGTAGCTGTATTAAAAACAAACAAAAAAAAAATCTCACCAGAACAAAAACACTAACTGATCTGCGATTCTTTGATGCAGTGGTTGCTACCAAAGCTGACACAACCAGCTTATAAGGGGAGTGACTGCTCTTTTTATATTTGGGATTAAATCACATATATTTCATGACAAATTTTGTCTGCAATTTTGACAATTCTATATCAAATAGACACAAAAACAGAATAAACAAGTCACAAGACATACATTTCAGTAGGACTGTACACTGAAAATTAGGCCAGAGTGAGTCATTCTCTATTATTCCCCTCAGACAGTATGCACTGTTGTTAGCAATGATCACACAGCATCAGCGCAGTCTGTTCTCTGATGTCTGTGGCCTGTAAGGAAGAAAGACCAACAAAAGTCTTCATATTTGGACATTCACCCAATACTTACTCCATGCAAGAGTTAAACATGATGCGGAAGGAATGAGAATCAGTCCATAAAGCGCACCAACATGCAGCAGAGACATCAGTATGATATTTCTCCACACCAATATCCTCGGTGGTTTCGCCTCTTTCTCTTTATAGGTGTCGTCAAAAACATCATCCGCAGTCGATGTTTCTGCCATGGCATCTCCGTTTTGCTGCTTGTCAGCGTGGTGATTTCTGGTTCGGCTTCAGTCATCTTTCTAAAGGGGCAGCGGTGCGGAAAAAAAGAGATTTGTAGCTCAGTTTAATGCGCACAGCCCGATGCAGACAGAGGTGGGTACGGTGGCTGGCTGTGCTCATACACACCCCAGCGGCTAGCGGATGCTGGCATATCGCTCTTCTAGTGGCAGAGTAGGCATACTACGAGTGCTAAAATGGTTTCCTGGTTGCCCTGTCAAAACATTTTAAACAGCACGTCATCTATATTCCATGTCTTAAGTTGCATACATTTCAAACAGCAACTGTCCCTTAACAAAACAGAAGTCAATGGTGGGTGTTGTGCTGAAAAGAGCAACCACGCAGTAAAAAAGCCCCCTCGACGCGGGAACGCGCATTTGTTTGCAGTCGTTTTCTTCCACACGAAAAGTTGAACAGGTGTCAAATGGGGCTGTAACCCCCCCCCCCCCCCCAACCCCCCCCCCACCCCCCCCAAATAAAAAAAAAAAAAAAAATTAAAAAAAAAAATAGAAAAAAAAATTAAAAATAATAATCTAAAAATAACAGCGCCAGCTCAAATACCTCAAACAATAAAATGCCAAGATTGAACACCTGTATAAGTAGTTAAATTGTAATGATATAGTAACAGAAAACATTTCTACAGTTAGGTACAGGACCTGAGAAAAGTTTTACAGTTCGGTGTTGAAGTAAAGATGACCTACGTGCTGTCATCACAGTTTTACCTGCCTGTTGGTTAGATTAGCCAAGTTAACACTAGCCACACGGAGAGATAAGGTTTGAACACTCCTAAATTATATGCAAATGTGGCATATACGGCAACTTAGATCTTATTCAGTTGTTCATTCAAATCAACAAACAAATTAGCGTGTTACTTTTGTACAAGTCATTTTTTTTTTGCAAGTTGTCAATGTGCCAGCTTTAGAGCAGCGTTTCTCCATCACGTTAAAGCGTCTTGTGTGGAGCTCAGCAGGTGTAGCAGCATCACCAAACCACACGTCAGCGTCACATAATCGCTATTCAAATTAATTTGTTTAAAGTGGCCTCTTACCCGGGTTAAGCCCACTCACTAGTGGCTCTCCAGCCGCTGTTGCCAGGTGCGATCAAATCACACTAGAGACGTGACGTAGGGACCGATTAAAGATGCAACACCGGGGCGTCGCGAGCGTCAGACACCGAAGAGCTCCTGCCGCCAGTAACGAGGTCGTTTTAAAGCAACTGCGCGATTGGAGGAATAGATGCCTCCAGCAGTAAATATCCCATTGGCTGTCAGCTGAACTGATGTTTCCCCCCCCGCCACTCCAGACACCTTATATAATAAATAACCATTGCCCAGCCTTGACAAATAAGCATCTATCTCGATAGCCAACTATCAAAATGGAATAAACATTGCAAGAGGTTTGGAAACTAAAAGTCACCTCATCCAATGTCATGAAGCAATAAAATTCATGACGTTCTCCCTTTGATTAAAAAAAAAAAAAAAAAAAAAGAAAATGACACATCAAAACACCGTGTATACGTTTAATATTAATAAAGATGATGTGAAGAAATGATATGTGAAGAAATACATTTCCAAACATTGGCAAAGTTAGCAGAACAGAAGCATTTGTGAAGCACGAAACTGCTCACTGTTTTGACTAGTGGTTTTATGCCAGTGGTGATGGGGTGAAACAAGTTTATGTCTCCGTCTATCTTACTGACCCTTGGCACACATTGAGCTGAACATGCGTATCATCATATCATTTTAAAGACAACAGCATCCTATTTTCAACTGAAGGCCATCTTGTCTAAACATATGACCTTGCATAAAGATGTTGACCTCCAGGAATAGCAAATCTTTCTGTTCACAGATAATGTTATGGCCGTTAATGGACTAGAGTGAATGGGGGTGATCGACTCAATGATTGCAGAACAAATTATTATTATCGTTATTATTATTGAAGGAATTATCTGGAGAGCGGGTAATGGCACCACCAAGTGTGCAAATAAAGCTACTACAGGGACAATTTAGAGCATTTTCACAACTGACTTTAAACAAGAAAGTTGACTTTAGCATGCAAAAAACAGGAAAAAAGTACAGGTGAAGTAACATAACTGATGAGTGAATTCCATTTAGGTCTAAAACATATATACATATGAGTCTAAAAGTTTGCTGTGTTAAAGGTCACCAGAATAACAAACACAAATATTTAATTTCTAGCCCTAAGAAGTAAAAAGTGTTGTTTGATAATTAGAACCCACAAACAAAACATATCTGCTATCTCTCAAAAAGTACAACTAGTTCACAGTGAGGAGTGTGTGGGAACATGTCAACGGGAACGGCTAGAGTGGGAGAAAAGGCCTCTCCTATGAGTTTCTTCTGCGGATCCGGAGCACAACAAAGTTCCCTGAAATTCCTCATAGCCTCTCCATCTGGTTTACAAGACACATACAACAGCCTCCGGATAGCTGGCTGGTTTCTTAAAGCTCGGACCACTCTGTGGTGGAGGCCAGCTCGAGCTGGGTTTACCACAGCTGTAAGGCCTCCAGCTGCAGAGCTTAACTGAGACATAAGACCAGGAAGTACCACCTCTGCCTTCCCAGGGATAAACTCACAGTTCAATACATTATTGAGAGCTGCATTATGAATAGCATCCTCCACTGCTTGTTCTATGAGCTCTATACCAATAATTCTGTCCACTCTAGGAGATGTGGTGATGCCAATGGCACCAGTTCCACAGCACACATCTAGAAGGGTACCGCTGCTTTTTGTTTGTCCTTCTTCTTGCTCAATGTTTGGAAAACACAGATCCCTCACTGTGCCATAGAGCACCTGAGCAGCTGCCTGGTTCACCTGGAAAAATGCATCAGCAGAGATGCGGAACTTGAAGCTCAGAACCTGTGAATCGTGAAAAAAATACAAGAAACCCATTTAATAACAGCATAACATTGGCATACATAATATTACATAGCCCTGCCCCCATTTGTTTCTAACCTTAGATTCAAAAATTAAAAGGTTGCCTCACTAATTTGGGTCAACTGAGGTTAAAACAGTAGTTGTGTATCATCTCCAGGTTCCATGCTTTCAAAAATATGTCCAGGTGGGGAAAGCATAACAAAATATCCCATCCCATGATATAACTCTATGACCCAACGTTGTTGGTACTTCAACCATATCAGCAACTAAATGTCAGGATCATACTGCCACTGCATCAATTTCAAGTCAACAAACTTTTATGGATGCCCAAGATTGAATCACTTGTTGTCTGATTTTGGTTGTATCTTTGAAGTAAAGAACTTAAAGTGCTTTAATGGTTCTCAGATTTTGGAACAGACCCCTTAAGGCTATCCTCAGGATAAATCCATTTTCTCTCAAATTCAATCATTCAATTTTTGTTCTAACAATTACTGATAGTGATTGATTTAAAAAAGAGAGAGTAAACGTTTTAAACATAGGTGGGACAAGGAAGATAAAGTTTGAGAACCACAGATAAAAGGTAACATAAGCTTATATTCATCATACTGATATTTTATGATCTTAAACCTTTAATATTAGTGAGGCTGCCATTTCTTCATAGGTAAAAAAAAAAAAAACGGTGGAAAAAAAAGGTACAAAAACACATAAACAATTAACTGTCAAAAAAGGACTCTGGACTTATCCTTTACAGTGTAATTTCAGCATGCATTACCTCCTCATATATGTGTGGCTGCCCATACAGGAGCTGGTAGGGGGACTCCTCATGGCTGCAGCGAGTCATGGTGCTTTCCTGGAAATACAGAGAGTCCAGCTGACTAACTGATCCTGGGCCCCGCGTGAAATAATCCACCAGCTCAGCCTTATGAACAGCCACCTCCTCAGGAGTGAGAGCTTGTGGGTGAAAATACACTATAGCCATAGTGTGGCCCTCTGCATTGGTCCTCACTGTAATTTCCCTCCAGTGACCTCCAGTGTGGAACAGCAGACAGGGCTCCAGAGAAGAGAGGCGGATGAAGTCCTGATAACATCTGGCTACTAGTTTGTGCTTCTCTGGCATGTTGAGCAGGTGGTCTCCATTGACACAAACAATGTTTCCCTTCCTGCCTGTGCCCACATAAAACCCAACCGTCTTTGGATTCCCATCCACTCCTCTGTTGACAGAAAAGGTCGACTTGTTGCGGTAGCCATCCCTAACTGGAGATGGAAGGATAGGCAGAACGGGGAAGTTGAGTTTACCTGTGACACCTGATAAGGAAAGTGATTGGAAGTCACCTGAGAGATGCCCTATGAGCTGAGACAGTATTCTCTCTTGATGCTTTTGCTTGAGCTCAAGTTGTTCATCATAGCTTAGCCTCCACAGAGGGGTAACCACATCAGCCAGCCTTTCCTCCCAGGACAGATGATCAGTCCAGGGACGTTTCTTCTGACTTTTTCGCCAGCGCTTCTTTAGTGGCGTTTCCCGCTGGTCAGCTTCGGAGGTGCCATTCGTTGAAAAGAGCTGACAGGTTTTCCTGGACGCATACAAAATGCCACGCTTGGAAAATATGACTGACCTTCTGCATCTCGATATCAAAGCCATTCTGACTTTCAAATTAGATTAATTATGTCTGAGGGTGATACAGGTGTGAGCTGGTGTCACAAATAATAATAAAAATAAAGTCAACGATGGACCATAAACTCCAGCACTTTTTAATATCGGGGCTCTGGGATAGTTTATGAAGAGCATGCTGGATGTACAACTATCGATGACGTCTTATTTTCCGGACAGCGACCAAACGTCATCTCTGTGCGTCTCGGGGCAAGTAAACATTTCCGTTGCGTCGCGATGGACTCAAACAAGGACGAAGCGGAGCGGTGTATTAAAATAGCCCTCAATGCGATCAGCAGCAACCAGGCGGATAAAGCCAGGAAGTTTCTGGAAAAAGCGCAGCGCCTATTTCCCACAGACCAGGCAAAAAGTACGTCGAATGACACCATTGTTGCCAGAAAGCGACCGTCTCATTAGAGGGCCGTCGTTGCTGCGAGCTCAGTCAGCTAACGTTAGCAGAACCGTTTAGACGTTACACTATCTGAACCCAGCTGTAACTGGTACTTGTAGTTTTTGTTTAGTCAGTTTTATTAATTGCAGGTTCTCTGCGATATCTGGCTACTTATTGCTATAATGTGATATTTACTCGGTGCTGACAATTACGTTATATATATATATATATCTGAAATGCTAATTAGCTTACTGTGGTAGCGGATTAATAAAAATAAATAAATAAACGAATGTGGTAACCTAAAATTAAATAGAGCCACTCTCATTACAGGCCTGCTGGAGTCTTTAGTGCAGAATGGAAAGCCTCCAGATGAGAATGGAGGTCCTGCCAATGGAGAAGGACCCAGTATGAGGCACCGCAGCAACAGAGATGGAGCTGAGGTGCCGCAGGGGTCCTCGGACTCGGCCAAATCCTACACACCAGATCAGCTGGAGGCTGTCAGAAAGTTAGTGTACCTCCGTCTACTCCTTCACTTTTTCTGTCTGATAAATCGGGAGTTGATTGATTCACAAACGTGATTGCAGTGTCGTTCATTTTAAAATGTGTGTTTTATTAAACACCCTCCTTTTATATGCAAAAAAAAAAAAAAAAAGCTTCCACAAAGGCTACACATGCACATCTGTATTTCTAGTTTCTCTGATAGACTTTTCCTCTATGTCAGTGAACAGTTTGTTGCTGCACCCACATATACAAGTTGAAAATCTGTCCTGCAATCTGGTGTAGACTAGTCATGGTAACTATCAAAAGCTTGAATCGAGGTCTGTCTAGACTAGTCTTCAAGAACATAGAAAAAGAAGTCCAGTTGCCTTGACTCAAGCCTTTGACAGTTGTTCTTTGATCTGTTAAATCAGTATTATTAATTCATTTAGGAAATCAGGAACACAAGAGTCTTAAAGCGAAAAATAGAGGACCATCTGACTTGTAACTAATATTCCGTTCAAAAGTTAGTATCTGTGATAGTATGGCGTTCACAACTGCTCAGATTTTGGGTGTCTTGGTCATCTGTGAACCTTCCAGACCGCATCTTTTGTTGGATTGGTCTTACTCACATGATTTCTCAGTTGCAAAGCTTTTTTTTTTTTTTTTTTTTTTTTTTTGAATGTTGCTGGCATCAATTGAAAATGAGAGGATGTTTCTTAAATATTTTTTCTTTCTTTTTTTTAATGATCTCACTCTCTACTTACATGTAGAAAACAAATAATTGACAAATCACCATTCTCCTTTTAGCACAAATTGTGCCTTTTTCCAAATAAATTAACCTTTTGAACAGAATTATGTATTTTGATATTTAAATGTCAGGTGGTTTGTCTAAAATTCTAGTTGTGTCTCCCTTGTTTCATTATTCATTCAATTTGCTGATCATCTTTTTTTCTTTAACTGCAGGATTAAGAACTGTAAAGATTATTACCAAATTCTGGGAGTGGAAAAGACTGCCTCAGAGGAGGATCTTAAAAAGGCTTACAGGAAACTGGCTCTTAAATTTCATCCAGATAAGAACCATGCTCCTGGTGCCACAGAGGCTTTTAAAGGTAAAGATTTGGCCATTGTTTTTACTGTATGCAGATTACATGGAACCTTAACCTACTGCTCAATGCACATGTTTGTGTACGTTTCAGCTATTGGTAATGCTTACGCTGTTCTGAGTAATGCTGACAAACGAAGGCAGTACGACCAGTATGGAGAAGAGAGAATACACCCAAACAGACACAGAGATCATCGTGATTTTGAAGCAGACATCTCACCTGAGGACCTCTTCAACATGTTCTTTGGTGGAGGTTTCCCAACAAGTGAGTTAAGGGCCAGATGAATAGCACATCGGCCATGATTGTACTTTGATGGAATGTAATTGAGGTCTAGGCATGTTTTCATACCTGTGTTATGTAGAATACTTTAAATACTAGATATTTGGCTCGTTTTCATGCCAAGCCAACCAAACTTGAATCTTAACTTTGCTGGAAGTCATTAATAATTATTCTTACACTTTAAAGGTGGCTGTGTTATAACTTTCTGCTCTCTTAAACCCATATCTTACTTATCATCTCAGAATGAGAGTCATCCTATTCAGTTGTTTAGTTGTTAAATTAGTCTTCATGCTATGTAAAGAGTTATAAATGTGAAAAGTTACAGTAAGGTCTTGATCATACCTGGCATTAATATTCTCCTTTAAGTGGACACCTGTATTAGCGTGTGGAAATACTGAAGGTACATATAAATCATATCGATAAGACCAAATCCATAACATGTTCTTAAAGAACCACTTATTCACCTGTCATATCCTCCCCATTAAGCAACAGACTCTCCCATAAGACTTAAGATGTTTTTTGTTGCTTGTTGTCTTGCCTGATAGTAAAAAAAAAACTAATTCTAAATGTGATGTGTGCATTTGAAAAGTTTATGTGCACTTTTTGTGCATCTCTGTGGCAAAAGTGAACACAACTACTGTGAGTGCAGCCTTTAAAGTCTGAGTTCATCCTGTGAGTCCTTAGAACAGGCCCGTATTCCTTGACTGGATTGCCATATCTTTCTTATTCAATCATTATATGTGTGTGCTAAAGGATGTATCATGGTCAAAAATAATATATCACAGTGGCACCAGGGGCCAAAGTAATGCTATCAGAGTAAGATGGTGTATTCTTGAGATTCTCTGCTCCACAGACAGCAACCTGAACATATCTGGCTTCAGAAGCAGAAAATGAAGTCATCCCATGTACATTTGCATGAATATATTTTACTACTTCTTTGATGTTCATAGGTACAAATGCAGGCTGTTCAGGGATGTTCCCCCTCTAGTTTCTGTTGCATTTGCAGTATGGCTTATATTGGAATGTATACATATTTTGGCAAACAGTGTTCTCAAAACCAAGCTTGTCTGGAGAAGTTAGAATTTATTAGACCACCATTTCATAAACATCTTTCTTCTCTGGTTGAAGATGTGATAATGAATGAAATCATAATGTTGATAAGTCTGAAAACCTACATAATGTTAAACCTTCATTTTTTATGTCTAAGAGGAACAACACTACTGAGTTCCCTATAAAGTCTAATTATTTTTATTTTCATAAATTCTTTCTAGGTAATGTACATGTTTACAGAAATGGAAGAATGCACTTTGCACACCATAACAGGCAAGACAGACGAGAACAACAGAGAGACGTAAGTCCTATTTATGACACTTAAATTACATCAGATTTTTGTGCAAGCTGGATTTGTGTGTAATTAAATGATTGGTGGTTTTTTTTTTTTTTTTTTTCTTTTTTTGTTTGTTTTTTCCTCTCTTTTGGACAGGGTGGTCTGGCTCTGTTTGTCCAGCTGCTCCCCATTTTGATTCTCATTATTGTGTCTGCTCTAAGCCAGTTGATGGTCACGCAGCCTCCATACAGCCTTAGCTATCGTCCGTAAGTGATTCATTGTTGAGACAGCTCTCTAAGATTGCACTTCAGTGGATTAACATTTTTACTTACTCAAAATGTTTGATATCCTCTGTTCATCAGGTCGGCTGGACATATTCATAAAAGGCATACGTCACACCTAAAGGTGCCTTACTACGTGGGGGACCGTTTCATTGAAGAATATTCTAACACCCTGAAGAATGTTGAGAGAAGCGTAGAAGAAGACTACATCTCAAACCTAAGAAACAACTGTTGGAAAGAGAAGCAGCAGAGTAAGTTGACAGAGGGGCTAAAACTACGATTTAATACTGATTATCTATGTTAACATATCGACAATGTTGTTAACAAAAGTTGTGATGTTGTGTAAATGTCAATAGAAAAAAATTTTTTTTTTTTTTGGTTATCAGACAAAAACAAGACTACAGAGAGGGTCCAAAACAGTTTAGTTGCTGAAATCCTTTATCAAAGAAACCATTTCACTGTCAAAACTGCAACAGTTGCTTTCATCACTTCCCAAAGTTTGTGATGCTAAATTAAGAGATTAAATGAAACTGAACATGACATTGTGGCAACTTTTGTTGCTGACATTCATGTTCCTGAAATTCAGTTTTTCCAAACTTTGCAGATAAATAACATCCCAAATAGTGCAAATAGTGCAAAGATAGATCGTCTTTGCACTATTTGCTGTTAATTATTGTTATGAATTACTTGCTTACCAATAACTGCATTTCAAGCAACAGCACCCAGAACCTAAACAGCCAGGGCTTATATTTTGAGGAACTTGGCCCCATGTTTTTTTATATTTCCACTCGGGTCTTAGGTGCAGGGTAAGTGAGGCAAAGTAGGTCAATTGAAGTGTGTCGCTCATCCCCAACAGTCCTCGCTGAAGCGTCAACACTGTCACACCAGTCTAACTTTATTACAGGAAGTGTTTTGACCCTTGGATGGTTTGTTTTTCGCCTTAGAATGTAACTGCAGTTGAACAGTTTGAAGTGAATGTTTTACTTGATTAGATTCCATCTTTTCTTGTCACAAACGGAGCTCTGTGACCTTCCCACCAGAAACATGAGGAAGTGCCTCATCTCCATCTCTTCTATTCACATTTTACATTTCTGCAGGTTTTTGGTGTTTTTTTTTTTATTTATTTATTTGTAGCCTCGAGGATAACCGCTTTGAAACGATCAGAGAAGAATGTTTTATTGTTCTGATTTGACTTCTTTGCCATCACAATCAGAACGCTCTCTCCTTATTAATTTTTCAGCTCATTCAACCATGCAGCTCACAGTGTGTCTGTATCTTTGCAGCTGCTTGAAGCAGCACAAATTTATGTTTAAATGTTGTGTTGACAAACATTAACAAGTATTCCTGTGGCACAGCTCAAGATAAGAGATTACACTAACCGGCCACTTTATTAGGTACATCTTGCTAGTACCGGGTTGGACCCCCTTTTGCCTTTAGAACTGCCTTAATCCTTCCTGGCATAGATTCAACAAGGTACTGGAAACATTCCTCAGAGAGTTTGGGCCATATTGACATGACAGCATCACACAGTTGCATCCATGATGCGAATCTCTCGTTCTACCACATCCCAAAGGTGCTCTATTGGATTGAGATCTGGTGACTGTTGAGGCCATTTGAGTACAGTGAACTTATTGTCATGTTCAAGAAACCAGTCTGAGATGATTTTTATGCTTTATGACATGGCGCATTATCCTGCTGGAAGTAAGCTGTGGTCATAAAGGGATGGATATGGTCAGCAACAATACTCAGGTAGGCTGTGTGTTGACTCAATTGGTACTAATGGGCCCAAAGTGTGTCAAGAAAATATCCCCCACACCATTACACCACCACCAGCCTGACCCGTTGATACAAGGCAGGATGGATCCGTGCTTTCATTTTGTTGATGCCAAATTCTGACCCTACCATCCAAGTGTTGCAGAAGATATCGAGACTCATCAAGACCAGGCAACGTTTTTCCAATCTTCTATTGTCCAATTTTGGTGAGTAAATTGTAGCCTCAGTTTCCTGTTCTTAGCTGAGACAGGAGTGGGACACGGTGTGGTCTTCTGCTGCTGTAGCCCATCTGCCTCAAGGTTCAATGTGTTGTACGTTCAGACATGCTCTTCTGCAAATCTCAGTTGTAACAAGTGGTTATTTGAAGGTACAGTTGCCTTTCTGTCAGCTCAAATCAGTCTGGTCATTCTCCTCTGACCTCTGGCATCAACAAGGCATTTGCGTCCACAGAACTGCCGCTTACTGGATATTTTCTCTTTTTCAGTCCATTCTCTGTAAACCCTAGAGATGGTTGCGCGTGAAAATCCTAGTAGATCAGTAGTTTCTGAAATACTCAGACCAGCCCATCTGGCACCAACAACCAGGCTACATACAAAGTCACTAAAATCACCTTTCTTCCCCTTTCTGATGGTTTGGTTTGAACTGCAGCAGATCATCTTGACCATGTCTACATGCCTAAATGCATTGAGTTGCTGCCATGTGATTGGCTGATTAGAAATTTTCATTAACGAGCAGTTGTACAGGTGTACCTAATAAAGTGGCCGGTGAGTGTATATGACTTTTGTGGATATTCAACCTGTGATGATTAAGCCAAAACTCGACATTATACTCTAGGAATCCTCCCTATAAGGGCTTTTTTGGAATGAATTATTTCCTCTGGACCCAATTTAACCCTGGTCAAAATCGAACAGGCCAAGTAGTGGGCCCCCTGGATCCTGATTTCTGGAAAATACAGTCATTATATTCCCTGTTTATTTACATTTTTCAGAGTGTACTCCTTTGGACTCAGGATTATAACTTGTTTTTGTTCACCTGATGAAATATAGTTTACTGTTAGAATACACAACCCCATAGAAAACCTAAAAATGTTCACGCTTGTAAGAATGAACAGGCATTTATTTATTTATTTATTTTTCTGGGCGGGGGGTCTAAAGGGCTTAAGTGATGAATTACTTATCACCGGTTTATGGTTGATGTTACTTTGTTTGATTAATGGACATCACTTCAGCACGAGTGTACACCAGTGCTGCAACTGCATGGGAATACCACCTAGACTTGAGCTGATTTTCTTTAATGTGATCTTTGTTTATCTATAAGTTGCATTCAGTGGGAAAATAACTCTAGCTTATCAAACACTGGGCAAGAGGTGAGATACACCTTGGACAAGTCGCCAGTCTACGACAGAGAGACAGGAAACAGGAGCAACTTTCCCACACACTTCCTTTACCAGTGAACAATCTGTAATTATTGTAATACACACTACTTTCATTTGTCGTATCCTATGCAGAAAAGCTTCAGGGGCTCCAGAACACTACACACACTACAAAAACTGATGCATCATGGATTAACTGTATGACTTCAGGTTTATAAGGTAACTGACTGAGATCTATACCTCTAACACTGTTTTTGTTCTTGCAGAGGAAGGCTTGCTGTATCGTGCTCGTTATTTTGGGGATTCAGAGTTGTACCAAAGGGCACAGAGAATGGGAACCCCCAGCTGCTCCAGACTATCTGAGATTCAGGTTATACTAGACGGCTAGAAACCACTTGCACACACTTCGGTATGTTTCCACAAACACAAGTGGCATTACATTGCAACTCAAACGAGCAGTAAAGACTTATTTGCATGTTTATTTCAACCATCTGCATATCGAGCATGTACATTCTTCCTCATTTGCATGAACTTTCTGGGCTGCTGTGTCATTTGATTTTAATTTAGTACACTGTACATTTATTCAGCTTTATTTTTATAAACTAGCTTACCGTGGCCAGTTTACTCACCAAGATCTTATGCCACGTATGGGTTTTTGTTCAGTTTTAGTGCTCAGATGGTGCCTTATGCCTAAGTGAGTAATCGCAGGTGCAAGCAGGGACTGACACTCGATATTCAAGTGCTAGCTGTGTTTTCTCAGATGGCCGACATCTGTTATGACACTGGATTGGTCACTGTCACGGTTTCCTTATTTCTAGCAAAGGTCAACAAGTGTTTACACTGTAATAATCAGAAATGAATATCTGCCTTTTTAGTTGCTGTAACTGTGGCTGTGAAGGTTTTTGGAAAGTATAGGAACTTGACTGATGGGTCTGACTGAAAAGTTACTGATGTTTTCTCTTTTTTACATTTTAGTAACTTTTTAAAATTTCTTTTGATAGGTTCATCAGTACTTGAATCTAATGAGAAGAAATCAGTCGGAATTCACTCAAATTGGAACGTATTTCTGCAGCAAACCAACAGAATGGGGGGAAAGATGCCTTACGTGCGAGCGGCAGGACTCATCAGGGAACCTCTTTGCAACTCCATTCAGACTGACTTCCAGTAAAACTGTGAGAAGCTTTGAATTGACATTGTCCTACTGTAGTGTCTTGGAAATGGTGAGAATCTGCAGCTCATGGAAAGTAAGAACACTCTTTGAACAGTAAACAAAGCTGCTGAGATTAGTTTCCCCTTTCCCAATTTTTATGTTTTAGAGAAACCTCAAGGCCTTCTCATAGACAGACAGTCTGAGCCATTCACAAGGAAAGTGTGTAATTTTTATAGTTCTTACCAATGTAAATAATATACTTTTACCACTGCGGGGGTTATTAGTTATTTGCCATCATGTTTTGTGGATTCGCTTGTAGCTTGTTGGATCATAATTATTGAAATTGTTGCACAAATAAAAGTAAACCATATTTATTAAATTAACATGCTAAAATTATATAAGTTACTTTGAATTAAATCAATTCATTGATTGACAAGTGATTAGTCTCTTCTTTTTTTTAAGCACATGTGCTTTTATAACAAGTTGATCTTTGCATTCCACATCCATGCTTGTCACTCTTTCCAAGCTGTTGGAGTATATTTATTCACACTGGAACCAACTGAAGAAAAAAAACAGAATGAAGAATAAATGTGTTTTTTGATTCATTGCTGATGAATGCTATTCTATTTCAGTGCAATGCACAAAGGAATTTAAGGTGATCCTAAGAAGAGTAAACGGTTCTTTATGATGTAGCCGAGTATTGAACTGGTGTGGATAGAGAACATAATAAAACTCACAGCAGATTTAATAGAAAATAATTTATTCCGTCACAGCCTTCAAGTTAAAAAATACAAAACATAAGCTTCAGATGGTAATGTTTGACTATTAAATACATTCCCTTAAAAAGTGTGAATTCACATTAATAGAAAAGGAACCGATTCATGTTCTGACATGAGTCTCCACTATTGAGTCACCTAAAGAAGTGAGTAGCTGCCGTGAGACTTATGTGGTTATTTCTTGGAACCAGTTTATTACATCAACATGTCAATTCAGGACCATCCTATCAGTGCATTTGAAATTGTATAGTGGTGTGTGTGTATGTGTATATATATATATATATACATATATATAACAGGCACACAAGTGTTGATTGGTCAGCAGCATTCCTCGATCAGCAGCTCCCCTGAGCAGTACAGTTTCCTCTTCATGGCCCTGAAGCCAGTGCTCAGCCTCAGAGTGTTGTGGTGCTGTGGAGTTGTTGCAGATGGGGGCTTGCCACTCCTGAAGAGTTTCTGAAGCTTTGGCCACAGTCCACTTGACTCAATCCTCAACACCAGGGTCACATGAAAGGTTGGGACCAGAGTGGGATCAACTGCTATCTGATCCACGGTGCACACTGAGCCCTGGTCCCCCCGGTCCACGCACAGGTCGATGAACGCCCCTCGGAGGCCGCAAGGCTCATCGGCAGCCAGATGGAGCAGCTCTTTACTGATGTTGTGCATTAGACAGTCGGGTATGATTAGTTTGGAGCAGCACAGGATATGTGAAGCATTGTTGAGGCTTTGTGTGATGGTGGCCACCACCTCTGCAGCCAGAGTCTCCTCCAGAGGATAGCAGAAGAAGCTGCTTTCTGAGTCTGACCGGGATAAGTCTGCCACAGACCCTGAAACAAAGAAGCACAGATTAAATTAAAGTCTGTTAGGGTTAGAGCACAATTTCACCTGAATAATTCAGTTTGTTTTATCAAGATTAATAAAGGTGAAGACAAGAGTGGTAGTCTATTTTCACAAGCAAGTAATAACTGACATCTGTATAGTGAATTTCCAGTGACACGTACCAGTTTCACTCCTGCAGTACAGGTCTGCCTCGACCCTCTGACTGACCCCCTTCAGCTCAGCGAGCCTGTGGATCAGACTGCTCCAGGACAGCCGCTGCGAGCCCCTGTCCTCCGCTGGAGATGGAGGAAAACTGCCATCCAGAGATTGATTGCAAGAAAGCGACATTTATAAAGAAAATGTTTCGATTGCAAAAAAAAAAAACTGTAAAAAAACAAAACAAAAAAAAGTGCTGTGGTATCCTATCACAGTCGGCCCTCCCCCTGCTCCTGAGTCGGACCAGCTGGAAATACACAGCTTGCAACAATGGAACAAAGCGTTAAATACTCCTGCAGGAAAGCTCCGCCCCCACGGTTTCTTATCCAATCAGGCTTCAGCTCACGTCCCCGGCGCACCATCCTGCATGGTCACGTTTATTGTCTCTTTGATGATGAGGCAAAAGCCTACTTCCCCCACTGCAGTGACGAGGCTCGACCCCCACCACCGACCTGACGCATCCCAGCCAACTTCTGGCCATAAGTTTATGTTTGTGCTATATTCATTAATCTGTTAAATGCGGAAGCGAACGTGCCAAAGCAGCTCGGATGACGCACGGTGCTCACTCACAAAGTTAAGAAACACAGAGATTTTCATAGGAAAGACATGATGAAAGATAGGTTGACCATTGATTCCTGTCACACGTCTTGCACGTAGACCTTCGTTTGTTTGTCTGGTTGGTTTCAGATGTTGAGAAAGTGCTGATTACAGTTATTGGAAACTTTTTCATCTGAGTTAAAGAAGGCTAAAGATGGCCTACAGGCCTACAAGAGTTTAACTCATAATACACTAAATCCTCCTCGTCCAGACTAATTTATATGCCACGATGTGATTAATTACTCCTGTAATCGCAGTCTTGTTATTATTATAAGTTATAACAGTATTAAAAGTTGGTTTACAAAACTGCCCTTCTCGATAGCAGATATGAATCATTTCCTGACTGCTTTGTCATACTTCTCTGTTCTTTCAAACTATTCCCATTAAACATGTTTCAAAAAAAGAAAAAAAAAAAAGTTTGTTTTTGAGAGAGAGCGGTATTGTGGGTGCAAAACGACCACTCAAGTATAACCTACATACACCTAAAAGTGTATCCTCCCACATCTTCTGACTTTCAGCACGTTCGCACTCACATCACCCCCCTCACACACACACACACACCACCCCCCTCATGCACGCACGCACTCACTCAGGAAAGGGGGGAAGGAAGAAAAAAAAAAAGTAGTCTATCCAATTTGGATAGTTGTTAGCCTCAGGGGTTAACAGTATGTGGCTTTTTGTGCATCTCCAGCCAACAAGTAAAACATATACCAGTACACTACAAGTCATGCGAGAAATTAAGGGGGGAAATCAGGCAAATGTTGATGGAAGGCCAAAGATGAAGAAGAAGAAAAAAAACTAGAAATGCAGATGAACAAATCTCTTTTCGGTTTATGGACTTTTCTGGCCTTTTGGTGGGATATTAATGATATTAGTTCATATGAACATTTACTCAAGGCACTTTTTCCCCTCTTTTCCGCAAAAGCAACTCAAATGTACTGTAAAGGAGGCATTAAGATGAAGAAGAAAAGAAAACATCCGAATAAAGGTCATAAGAAAAGCAGAGAATTATACAGTTGGAAAAAGATGGAGACATTTCTTATGTGTCTAAAAGTGAAATGAATGAAATATAGACATGTTTTGATTAGAACATTTTTAAACAGCATGCATTCATTCAGTGTTTTGATTCTGATGCATAATGTAACTTATGTTCTACCTAAAACTGTAAAATGAATGTAGTTAAATAGAGGTAGTTAATAGAAAAATGTTGTAACTTTTCAACTTTCAAATACTTCTTTCACCCCAGTTTAAGTGAAACTTCCACTGGAAGTAAAAACATGTTGCAGTACAACTGAATCTCCACAAGATGACACTACGGTGTCAGCAGTAAAATACAGACAATAAGGATGCTCAGCTATTGGGGTGCGAATGCACATTCCTATGCTTGTTTTCTTTTTCTTTTTTTTTCCCCCTCTCCATCGTTTGCCTTTTACATGCGATGCACTGCTCCCCATATGTGTTGTTTAATTAAGCTTTCGTGTTCCCAGTTGTTCTTTTCAGGGGAAGCATCATTCGCACCATGTCATTGGACAACACAGTTAAATGGGAAAGGGAGTGTTCTATAAGTCAAACAGGCCTGAGAGAGCTATTAGGCTTGCCTAGCCTCAGGCTATGTAATTCATGTATAATAGATCTGTTACCAAATGGATGGTTAAGGATGTTTTTCTTCTAGAACAGTGTACTTTAATCACAGGAACAATGAAGCAAATCAAAAGGAAGAAGCCTTTTATAGTTTTCATTCACTCTTTGTCTCTGTAATTGGTGCTGAAATGAACAGAGCAATGATCATGCACTTGAGTCGAGAATTAAATGTATTCACACCTGGGTTAGCTCAAATACTAACCACTTTGTCTTTATGCTTTCTCAATAATACTTGCATTAATGGATTCAGAAAAAGGTGTTGAAATAAAAAAGGAAGGTCCTTGGATTGTGCTGCAGGCTGTGGCTATAGCAACAGAATTATTATTATTTTGACAAATGTGGACAGAATCACTCCATCTCTGTGAAACATATCTAATCGCATATAGACTCTTCTCCTCTGTCATGTGAGCTGTGTGTTTATCAGGAAACTCTTCAGGATTGAATGCAGGGCTTCCCATTGGCTTTGTGAGTTTGCGTCACACGAAGCTCGAGCTGGGACTGCATGACATGTAAGTTTTGATTTATTGCTGGAAGAAGCAGAAACAGACCTGCACTCTATGGGGAGGAGAAACTATCACGTTTAGCAAAGTTTTGCTGAGGCAAACTCTTCTCTGTCAAAGTTTTAACACTGTACACACTACTTTCAAAAGCCTATACTACAAACATTAGTTTAAAGACAAGTTAATCTTCAGCTTTGCTGTGTTTTTAGAAACTCTGTGGTCTTTAAGCTTTTGACACATAAACAATAGGATAACATTATTTTCCACTGGATGTAATTTTAAAAAAAAAAAACTTGCAATATTGATAGAGGTGAACTCCATCTATGGCTTGAGAAATGTAAAAGGTGACTCACTGATGACTGCAGGACAACATTGCAGTTTCTTGGCAGCAGCTTGAATGCATAATCAAATAACTCATATATATTTCTTGCTCTAATTTTACACACAGTATTTACTCATTAAAAAAAAAATCTGCAATAATAAGGTCAAATGCATTTCCAACTAGAAGAGGCAATATACCATTTCTCTTTCCACTCTCAGACTGATATTAAACAGCATTGATGCAGCAATCAGAGTTTTTAATTTTTTTAATTTTTCGTTCTGTTTAAATTTTCATTAATTGTTGTTATTGATGAGCTGATTCGATTTTAAATTTCCCCCTTGGGGCCATGAATAAACTACATTTAATCTAATCTAAACATGAAAATAAGATGTATTATTAGTAGTTTCCAGTTTGTATTGTCTCCATTTTAGACCAAGTCAAGCCCATCCATACATCCATCCATCCATCCATCCATCCATCATATATGCCATCTTAATCCTATGCAGGGTCACAGGGATCTGCTGGAGCCTATCCCAGCTCTCTCTGGGTGAAAGGCAGGGGTACACCCTGGACAGGTTCCCAGTAAGTCAAACTCAATGAAATTTAAACAAATTACATAATTATAGATCAGGATCCTTAATCCTTCGTTCAGAACTGCTCCTCTCAGTTTGATCTCTTGAGACTGACCATACCTGTATCTGCTATATTTCTTGCTCTTCAGCAGTTTATGGACATTTAATTCAGTTCAGTTTCATTTAAATTCCAATCGGTTAAAATTCATATTCGGATTGAAATTCAAATTCAAATTTGGATTCTGGAATTAAAATTCAAATTTGGATTCCGGAATTCAAAATCAGATTTGGATTCCTGAATTCAAATTCAAATTCATATTCAAATTCAAATTCAAATTCAAATTCAAATTCAAATTGAAATTCAAATTCAAATTCAGATTCAGATTCAGATTCAGATTCAAATTCAAATTCAAATTCAAATTCAAATTCTGTATTTTGGATTCCAGAATAAATTTTTTAGTTACCCCAATGGGAAAAGTGATTGATCTCCAGACAATCTAATACTAATGCTATGTAACTGATATCGTTAATACACAAAGAGGAAACTTAATTTTCCTAAAAGAAAAAAAAGGAAAATCTGTCATGTTTATTATTTATGTGCATTGTATTGATTGTATTGATAAGCTTAGGTTATCAAGCGTGGAACAGTGGAAGAAGATAACATTCAAACAACACAGGCCTCAGATAAAATAGGCTGTTCACTTATAAAGCATTGGTTAAACCATTTGATGTTTTTTTTTATTTGTCTTTTTTAACTATAGTCCCCATGCTTAGTGTACGAGCATTATTTGATCCACATGTCTCCATCCTGCAGTCATCCGTGCCTCTGAGTCACAGATCATAACATCTAGAGAAACCTCAGTCACAGTGAATTCACATTTCTTTCAGAGGAAGATTACCTGAAACCCCCTTTGGCTATGTGACTATTCTAGTATTACACTTCCATTTTTTTTTTTCTGAAGCTGTTCTCAGTGAATGAGTTGAACAATGTTGGCCTGTCATGTCCATCCTCTCTCTCTCCAGATCCCTGCTCGGTGACTGTCACATAACATCTGTCTGGACCAGGGCTGTGCTTGATTCTCAGTGGAGCAGCTTCTAGGTTTCTGCCTGAAATATACCATTACATGCATTAGTTAATAACACAGCCATTTTGTTTCATTTTGCATTTTGCTCTTAGTTTAATTAATGTTGCAGGGAGTGAAGCAGGAAGATTGCAGCAGCTGCAGAGGTACCGTCCTAAAATGGGTCAGTGTATGACCACGCTAAGCGCTGGTTTATAGACAGGAAACCAAGTACAGTCCATTTCCAAGCAGCTGCACATTTGCTCTTTGCGCACATGAATATTTTATTTCCAACCTGACTTTGTAGCATTAAAAATGAGCACATATGTGCCATGTTTAAACACACTTCATTATATGAAGATTAAGACAGGCGCGATTGCTGATTTTATCATTATTTGGACAAATGCTCAGTGTGAATAACTTTGTCTCTTTATCTTTCCGCATAAACTCGATTGCATTCAGCCTGGAGATTAGATGACGCCTTGCTTTTAATAAGACACTCCTCCAAGGATCAAATAAAGATGGCATCAGTTAATCCAGCATTTCAATTACAAGCTGTCATTAAGCATGTCTTTCTAGGGTTGAGAGTGCAGTGAGGTTAGCTACAGTGGCAAGTCAGCAATAGAGCAAAGTGAGCTTCATCTCAACTGAACTTAATCTAAAGTGAACTCAAGCAGACACACAGACGTCCATATTGTGTTGTTTCTTAATCAACTGAGATGATAAGTCAGAGGCAAAGCAGTATCACCAAACTCACTCGTCCATCTCTATGAAATCTTAACATTTAATTTCATCTTGGTTTATTTCACTGGGTATGGGCAAAAAGATACATTTTCCAGGTTGTTCTCTCTTAAGGCTGAGGTGCATCCGTTGTTTTCAAAATAAAACCTGAGCAATCAAATGCATTCATTAACTTTATTCCTAACTGCACACTCATCGTAACATCACATGGAAGTTCTGCAGCTCTTTGTGCGTCATTAGATATTCGTTTTTTGATAAGACTGTATCTTTATTCCATGCTGAGTGAAATGTGGCAGCCATGGTAAGAACCGATTGAATCCTCTAAAATTTTAAGAAAAAGAGTTCTGAAGCTTTCTTCATTCCTTTTGCATAGGGAATGCTGGAACACAATTCTTTCCAGCTACAGCAGAATAAAGTGGTGCTTGATTTTTTCTCTTTTTTTAATGTTACTTGGATTCATGTGAGTAAATATAAGGACAGGAAGCAGCAAGCAGCCTGTGACGTTTTCCTCCTGTTTATGGCTTCCTCTTTACTCTTTTAAATGACCCACCTTCAAAATAAAGCAAAGGTTTATTTTATTATATGAATATGATTTGATGCTGAAATAATATAAAAATACTTTTCTTTTTTTTCTTAAAAAAAAGAAAGAAAGAGAAAAAAAGAGACTGATTGATTATTTTATGGATTATAACAAGTGGGTAAAGGGATTCTTATTAATTGAATATTTTGGTAGTTTAGCTTATTTAAAAAAATAAAATAAAATCACAAAGAGCCTCTAAATAAAGCTGAAAACAGACTTCTCTTTCTCTTGTCTTTATGAACTGATTAAAAAAAGAGCCACACAGCCATGATAGATTCATCTCCATGACAACTCTACCAACTCCGTCTGTATGATGTAAGACGACTGAAGAGTCTTGTAAAAGCAAGTAAGTGGACCCTCATTGGTATAGCATCTGGAAACATTATGAATAATTCATTAAATGAATTATTTATAGCTCATCTTAATATAATTTAACTAAGAAACTGGTTTAACATCTTGCAGTGATGCTGGTTAGAAACGCTGCCACCCTTGAATTTTGAGTTTGATCTTGTTTTTTAAAAAATTAATGTAAACGAACCAGTTGTTATATAATCATTAGTTTTATGGACATTTTAATTGTTGGTGAACAAAATAAAAAAGATAAATGATGATAGAACTTTTATCAGCAACGATGGTTTTTGTTTTTCTCGATAATTTCTTCCATTATGTTGCATTCAAGTCATATACAGTTGTATTTTTTAATTGTTTTTTTTTTTATTTTATTTATTGTGATAGCATATTTCAGATCTCTCCAAAGGTTTTTCAGTTTACTTAAAGTCAAGATTCATTGTTTGATAGTTTAAATAAATTATTGTGTCTTATGTTGTGTTCTCAGTTGTTTTGTTTCAGGTTGTGTTTGTGGTAAAAGATGTTTAACTCAAGCCTACTTTTTATGAACTGGACCTTGGTAAAAGGTTCTGCTTTCATTAACCATCAGCCTTTTACATAGTCCAGTTAGGTCCACATACATCTGAACAATGACAGGGTTTTATGATTTTGACTTTATACAACATCACAATGGATTTGAAATAAAACTATCGCGATGTGATGAAAGTGTAGACTTTTCTGCTTTAATTTAAGAGGTCTCACAAAAATAGGCCTTTTTTCATTTCAGAATTACTGCCATTTTAATCAAAGTATACCTAAATTTTAAGGGACTGAAAAGTATTTGGACAAATGGCTGAAGATACGTTTAATGACCAGGGGTGGTCCTCTCCTTTTTTATCTGCTTAATTTTTTCAAATTATGCAGATAAAAGTGGCTCTCAATGTCAGTAAAGGAGAAAAAAAAAGAAACTTAAATCTGTAACAAAGACAGCAAAAACCTAAGGTGTGGCCAAGTCAATTGTATGGTACATTTAAAAAAAAAGAAAGAAAGCACTGGTGAGCTCAATAACATCTATAGGCCTGGAAAACAATTAAAGTGGATGATTGCAGAATCATTTCTTCAACATCAACAGAAGTCAAGAATACTCTGGAGAACATTGGTAACATTAAACGGATAAAACCAAGATAAACTTGTATCAGAATGACGTGAATGGAAAAGTCGAGGAACAGCTTCAGCTCAAAGCACACAGCATCATGTGTCAGATAGAGTGAAGGTAGTGTCATGACATCAACATGTATGGCTTCTATGAACGGGCTCAGTGGTGTTTATTGATGATGTGACAGCAGACAGAAGCAGCAAGATGAATCCTGACGTGGATAATCTCTGCTCATATTCAGCCAAATCCAACAAAACTGACAGGAGAGTGCTTTACAGTGACAGATAATGACCTAAAACATTCTGTGAAAGTAACTCAAGACTTTTTGAAGGCAAATTCTTCAGTGGCCAATTCAGTCGTCCAATCTCAACCCAGCAGGACATGCTTTTCAGAGATCAAACCAAAGGCAGAAAAGCCCATCAACAAGCTGAAACTGAATGTAGCTCCACTGAAGGCCTGGAAAGGTTTCACAAAGTAGAAAACTAAGAATATGGTGTTGTCCATACACTCTCAGAAATAGGGGTACAGTACGAGTCCTTTTTTGTCCCCTGAGGTACAATCTACACAAATGTACCCCCTAGGGTTAATTATTGGACCTTAAGGTACCTATATGTACCTTTGTGATGGTCCAAAAGGTACATATATGTACTCAAGTGGGTACAAAAGGTACAAAAGGGTACAAAACTGTACCTTCTGAGGGTACTGCCCCAGTGACAAGCCATTGTACCTCTAAAGGTACAATTCTGTACTTTCTTTTCTGAGAGTGTAGGCTCCAAACTTCTGTCAGCCATTGACTGCTAATGACTTTCACCTAAGTACTAACATTATGGTTGTATTTACAGTTATGTCACTTTGTCCAAATATTTTTGAGCCCTTGAAAGTTTAGATATTTCACTTAAAATGACTGTAGTTCCTCAATGGTAAAAACATATTTTTGTGGGACCCTTTAAATCAAAGCTGAAAGTCTACAATTTTATCAAATCTTGATTTTTTTTTTTTAATTCATTCTAGTGGTGTATAAAAGCTAAATCATAAAAACTCACTGTCCAAATGTGAGTTTGTTGCCTATAAAATCAATTCCCCAAGCGCTCAAAGACTGTGTCTCATCTCTGTGTCCTTCTTTTGAATTTCATTCTAATAATCCATTGTTTCAGCCTGTCTACCACCCGCACATCTTTAAGTGTCCCACCTGAACAATCTGGGAGGGGAAAGTCACGTGGGAGTTGATTTTTGCAGCTTGTAACATGCGCAGCGCCGCAGAAAAGGTGTAACTCTCCGGCACATCCTCGCAGGAACGCACCAGAAGGTGTCCCGCACCAGCGACAAGGTGGGGAGGGGGGGGCGCTTCCACTCAGTATCAAAGCTCTCCCTCCCTCTCCCTCCCAGCAGAGGAGCATCCTGCAGGCTAATCAGGTGCTAGTTTCAGTTCAGCCTCAGCATCCTCTGCCTCCTCAGAACAGGGAAAAGCCGCCACACGGTCCGAGCGCGAGCTGGTGCTTCTTCTTCTTGTTGTTTTTGTCCGGCACCATGGTGGGAATCTGGGATGTCGCGTGCCTTCTCGCCCCGCTGATGATGCTTGCGGGGTCTACCCTCCAGGCGGACGTGAAGAGCGCCAAAGAGGCGGAAAAAACGGGGAATTTCATGGAAGACGAGCAGTGGCTGTCCACCATTTCACAGTACAGTCGCAAGATCAAGCACTGGAATCGCTTCAGAGATGTGAGTGTTGGTTGAGGGGATGCGGTGGCCGCGAGACGCGCTGGCGGGGTGAACGTGCTCTCCCATCTTTAGACCTTTATTCCCACAAAGTTGGTTGCTGTGGGACCGACAGACCCCCATGCTGCCGAAGCTCATGTAAATGAAATGTTTTACGATGTATATATATATATATATATATATATATATATATATATATATACAGTCATGGAAAAAAATATTAGACCACCATTTTTTCTTCACTTTCTTGTTCATTTTAATACCTGGTACCACTAAACGTCATCATGTGACTAAAACAGACAGAAAAGAAAACACTGAATGCATAAAAGCAGTGTTTTTGGCAGTACAACGCCATAGCTATTGATGTAAAAACTTAAGCAATTTAGGTCATAATCAAGAAAACCATGGAAAATGGTAAGATATCAGCTCTTAAATATAAACTCTTATGAGCAATCTTTGTGGTTATTGTTATGTTTGTCCAAACAAATGTACCTTTAATTGTACCAGGCATTAAAATGAACAAGAAACTGAAGAAAACAAGGGTGGTCTAATAATTTTTTCCATGACTGTATATATATATGTATATATGTATATGTGTGTGGGTGTGGGTTTGTGTGTGTATGTGAAGAATTTAGACATAACTCACTTTCTCATTTTTAAAAGAGTGTCACCTTCATGTAGGGCCCTCATTAAGCTTGTGTTTGCTTTGTTGATTGTTTTATGCTTTGAAAAAAAAATATTGTATATTCTGGGCAGCATTTTTTTTTTTTTTTTACAACTTCTCTCTAAAAAGGTAAATGTAATGAGAAAACGTGCAGGAGAAGGACAAGTTCAGAATTGCTGGGGTGAAGTAAGCTACATTTGCCTACTATAAAACTCCCTCCACTTTTATTCTAAGGGACGCTTTCCCAATTAGAAGCAATTAATGGTTAAACCACATTAGCCGAGTTGTAGTGGCCTAATCCATCATACTGCCCTTGTTACCTCAGATGTGTTTCCAGAGGTGTCTCGAGAGATTTCACAAACAAGAGAGGAAGCATTTAGCACAGAGGGGCACTGACTGATGGATGTGCATAGGTGCCTATTGAACAGACTGAACTGGGTTGCATGGATTGATTAAAGCCTGCAGGGTTTGCCTGGTGATATATTGCTGTGGCTGTGAGTGTATGGATACAGTTCTGCCTCCAGCTCTGTCAAATGATTACTAATGATCCTGAAAGGATTTAGACAGTATAGTGCACTTGGATTAGGTTCCACAGGACTCCTGTTAATTGGGTTTAAATGATCCTGCGAGGTTACTGCAGCAGATGATAGGTCTCATTATTGGATCAGAAATGTGAGCGGACTGGACTGAGCTCGAGCAGC
The DNA here is from genome assembly GCA_018398805.1 of Hirundichthys speculiger. NCBI lineage: Eukaryota > Metazoa > Chordata > Actinopteri > Beloniformes > Exocoetidae > Hirundichthys > Hirundichthys speculiger. The sequence continues at coordinate 5,121,367 of JAGFBZ010000344.1, read as the reverse complement.
TATACAAGAACAATAGCACATCTTATAAGGAGGAGGAGGAGAGCCTTTGTGAACAACAACCTTCACAGAAAGACTGCAGTGTCATTTTTTTTTTTAAATGCACATTCACATAGATACCTCCATATAACTTGGGTCATTGACATCCCAGCAGAAAAAGCAAATGCGTGTGAAAATTGTCAGACACTCCCCTCAGGGAAAGATTAGTTTGACCATGATTACTTTAAGAGTACAGTATGTCCTCTAGTACTGTACTTAGGGAAATAATGAAATTGTAGACATGGAAAGATTAAGTCAGAATCGTTGTGGGATTATAACTCTCTGGGTGCTGCTCTTAGCTTTCATCTAAAATGTTTTTTAAGCAGCAGTGACCTTCTCAGTTGAGGCGGGAAGAAAAGAGAAAAACCTCTATTCTAGACTGAATAAAATCACAAACACAACTGGAAAATGAAGCACCTTCCTTGAGAGTTTGTCTTTTAGCATGAAGATGACACCTGCGCTGCTTTTCCATATTTCTCAGTTGTACATAAAAGCTGCTAAACTGTACAAATAGAACCCCCACAGTCATCTCCAGTCATCTCCAGTCATCTCCATGATTTTTTTTTACTCCTTAAAGCGATTGTCCCGGTGTGCATCCAGATAGACACACATATGTGATTGTGTCTTGTGCAATTCCAAGAATGTGATTCTTTTTTTTAAATTTCATGTTTTTGTCAGGGTTGTTGCTGCATGCGTGTTTGCGGGTGCATTGAAGTGTGGTGGCGTCTCTGGTGATGATGAAGATGACAGGGAAAAACATCAGAGACACGAGCTGTTAAACCTCCCGGGGGAATCGCCGAGAGAAACTGCTTTGATTCCAGCTTGCTGCCGTAGCAACAGCAGTCTCTCTGTTGCGTTGTTGGGATGTAGCATGTATCACTGGGAGTTTGATGACTCTATCCCCTCGCCAGTCCTGCGGGGCAGAAAGTGGAAGCGTCTTTTCGTGAGGTTTCTGCACATCATTAAAACTGTGAACTTCTGCAGCAGAAATAGCACCGCTAGTATTTTCCTCATTATTCTTAATGAGAGTTGTCTAACATTAAATGTAATGAACATTTAATTGGCTGTGCCTCGTGTTGGCCCTCATGCCAAAAAAAAAACAACAAAAAAATGAGCCGTTCAGTCTCAAGGAATTATTTGGCTGATGTATAAATTGTTGCCATTGACACAGTTATAGGTATTCAGAGTGCATAAATTGATGTTGACTTGCAAAGTCCTCTGAGAGTTTAATGCTGCATATGATTAATCCTACTGTGGAAAGTAATAATCAAAGCAGTACAACATGAAAGAAGAGCACACACACACACAGACAGATGCACGCAAACGCTCAAATGCATAAACACAGCATAAACTGCAGGCTGCAGAGAGAGCACTGTAAATATTTCATCTTTATTCTTCCACTGAATGTAATAGCAGAATCGGGATAACGGGCTCTTTCAGATCCAATAAAAACAGCTCCCACATTTCAATTCCATCTATTTCACAGGAAGACAAAGCGATTAGATTTAACAGTAACAGTCAGCAAATAATAGAATGGGATATCTTCAATCCTTTAATCTGACAGGTGCACTCAACATTTCATTCCACTAATGCACCAAATCCTTGGGAAAAAAAATAGATAAACAGGAGACTACAGGAGACAGTCATGGGAACTGAATGCAGATTTTACTGTCACCCAAAGAATAACAGCTTTGATGTCACTTCTAGTTTCATTACCACTTACAAGTTTGCATTTATCTTTTTTATCCCTCTAGCATGGTGGGCTTGGGAAGTAAAAAAAAAGATTTGTGCTGATGGACATAAATTGTGCATGTACAGTATGTGCAAGTGTCCATAGGAGTACATGTCCATGAAAAAGGAGAGTCATGCCCGTATTTACCGTGGTTTTATTTATTTATTTATTTTAAACTCCCATTATAAAAGTATCTGAAATCAACACAGAATTTACCTGGATGAATGTTTTAGTCTGCTGATTTGTGATAAACTATACTACATGCATATATGTGTGTATACCTATATACATATGTGTGTGGGTACATATGGATGCTCTTGACTTACCAGTTCAAGGTTTCCTGATTGTTAACACACATCAAGCGTACAGGCATGGAGATGCCAGAAAAGGTTCGGTCTTTATGAGGAGGTTTCCCCCTCCTGTCCTGCGATGTCTGCGCCTGGTTAAACCTTATCTTAAACATGCATGCCTTGACAGCCAGGCAGGTATTTACCATCCAGTGCCAGTCCTGTCTGCACCTGTTCCCCATTCACTTCATTTTTAATGAGCAGAAAACACTGTGCCGACACAAAAACATCAGATCCCTTGTCGATGTCAGTGTTTTAAATATGCAGAATGGTGGAAGGAGTTCTTGTGTGTTCTGACAGCTCTTAGTAAGTTCTGGTTTTTTGTTTTTTTGGTCCATACTGACTAGCCCTAGATCACGCTTTGACGTGAGTTTTATCTTTTGCTTACCTTGATTCTTACCTCTTGTTAGTTTCTACTGGTTTCAGACCAGATACAATTTGAAGCTTTTCTGCCTGTGGGTTCAGCCTTCTCTTTTATCTTTACACCATGGCATACAAAGAACAAATGTGGATAATGGCATCTGTAACACTAGAGCCAAGTACTCCATTAAAGACTATCCAGACAAAAGGTGAATTATCACCACTGGCCCTGCAAGCAGTCTGGCTTAGCTACCTCGTGCTCCCTGATGTTCAAGCAAGCAGAAAGACTGTCACTGCACCAGTAATGCTATGAATGATGATAACAGCTTATCAGAAATTCATTAGTCTACCTAGTCATCCTTTGCACTGGCATGAGTCATTTCTTATCATTCTCCAGATTCTTTTTGTGGCTGGAGGCATCCAGAGCTCTGCAGCAAAGCAGATAGACTGGACTTTAATCACCTCCAACTGTTGTGGGATGGGTTGTGTGGTTGTTCAGGGTTTGGACGGACTACTAACAGTCTTGGAGGGGAGTCTTGGTTGCCTATTAGAGGTGTATGTGGGATGTAATTGAGTAGAATACAAATAGAAATAGACTTTCATCATGCCCAAATGCAGCTGCTTCCAGCAGCGGTGTAAAAACAGATGAAGGGCACGGAGGTCATAAAGAAAAGAGAGCAATTTCAAATTTTTAAAAAGATGCAATTATTTGCATAAGTGTATCTTCAGCTATACAGTGATGACTAATAGCTCGGCTGGCTTATGTTTTGTTGGCTAAGTGTGAAATTATACAGCATCACTTTCCCAATAAGTATCTCTAATTGAGTAAATGCCATTAAATGGGAAAATCTTTAAAATGTGTAAACATTGCATAGGAAATATCCTTTAAAAACAACAGTTTAGATACAATCCTAACATACTGAGTAGATGTACAAAAAGAACACAATCTTTCTAAACATGCTATGCCACCGTTTTCTGTATAGAAAATCTCTATCCACCAGCATTTTGCAACCATGGCTTTTACTTCAGCTGCACCTGGGAGCCTGTAGTCCACATAGGTTCTTCGCTGCAGAGAACACCCCACACTGTGCACTTGCACAACTTGGCTACTATTAAAAATAAAATCCCTGAAGTTGCTTGAATAGAGTAATTAGAGTCTATGTGAAAGATGCAGGAACCCAACAGGTTCAGTAAAACTATCAGAGATGGCAGCTGTTCCCACTGGAACAGGAAATGTCATTGGGCTTGAGTGAGCCTGAAACCCCAGACTGTGTAAGATCAGGTCCTGGAGGTACAGTTGCTGATACAAAAACAATTGGATTAGCGCTATGGAGAGAAAAAAAAAAACAAACTTGAAGCGGCTAAAAATAGCAGCATGAATCCAGTTGTCCAACCGGAGAGAGCTTGCTGGGACGATGTTAGCTGTAATCAAACTCAGAAAAGCACAAACACACAAGCAGACAGCTCACGTAGTACTTGGAGCTGCTTGTTTTGAAATCAGGTGTTTGCTGGGGGCATCTCAGTCAGCGCCAGCCCCAGACATTTTGAAAGATTTGATTTATTGTCCCGTCTCACCTTGGTGACTCTAAGAACAGCAAGTCTGTAAAACTTCTGGCGAAGCTGTTTCACACCCAACGCATTATTGAAGAGTCTGGAGATTGATTCTTTGTTTTCCATCCATCCATCCATCATCTATGCCCGCTTAATCCTATGCAGCGTCACGGGGATCTGCTGGAGACTGTCCCAGCTCTCTTCGGGCGAAAGGCAGGGGTTCAGCCTGGACAGGTCGCCAGTGATTCTTTGTTTTATTCTCACCAAAAACAAAAAAGAAATGCATCTGAGTAGCACAGTAAGGAATTATTTAACAGTGCTTTTATCTGCTCTAAGACAAAGCTGCAACTCTCAGCATGTCAGACTAAATACAATAACCCAACATTCTTTCCAAACCAAAAAGGATTTCATGTTACATCATTCTGAAGGGTTTCAGGCTATATTTAAAATTTCCTGTTGTAAAATTAACTACCATTAGGTAAAAGTAGATTCCTAAATCTACCACAGTCTATCAATAAATTAAGAACCTTCTTTCCTCAGCTGCTCTTTGAATCCACTCTTTTACAAATCACAATTCATTATTTTACGGTTTTATAGCCAAATGTCATGGGCCAAAAAGACGAGGGGTCTCTGGAAACGTAGCTCATCCATCACAAAAACAAACCACTATTCACACCTGCATGGACAGTCAGTTTAGTTTTTTTAAACTGTGGGAGGAAGCTTCCAGAGAAAACCTGCGCAGGCAGGGGGAAAACACACGAACTCCACTCAGAAAGACCCCCAGCTGGGGTTTGAACCGGTATTTTCTTGCTGTGTTGAGACAGTCCTAAACCCCCACAGTACTGAGCCGCTCTCAAAGGAATTCCTGGCACTCAAATGAAAGAGAAGTAAATGCAGAATTCGAGAAGTCAGCACAGCGGTGAAATGAAGGCAGGGAACGGGGCTGGACCCCCAGAGTATATAGGCTGATGGTGGTGGAGCAGTTTGCGGATAGCTGAGGTGCCCTTGACAAACAAGATTAGGTGGAGATGAGAAGGTTCTGTGAAATGCTGTCTAAATGACAGAAGAGTAATGGATTTCAAGAAATTGGAGGTGTCTGGTTTTGAGAACATGGCCAAGGAGATTATTGAACCATGGAAGTGATGACAAAATTGAGAATGAGGTGAGAAACATGAAGTAATGAAGAGATTAGATCAGCCACCCAGAGATCCAGGAATTAAAGCAGTTGTTGGGGAACAGATCCTTCTCACTGAGCTTACATAAAAGCTTCATTAATTCTGTTGCTCTACTTTAAGGTATTTTAGCAGTATCCCCAGTGGGATATGCATGACTGAACTTATTAGGCCCCAGGTACAGCCAGTCTGCCTTTTCCACAGAAGGAGCCATGTTTCACTCTCGTTGCCGTTGCTCTGTTTGTGACTCTTATTCCATAACATTGTTTTAGACTCCCATGTGTCAAATCATTGGCTAATTCTCATCCTTCTTCGAGCCCTCACCTAGGCAACTTCATTGATTTCCCATTCTCGTACAGGTCTGTTTTTCAGTGGCGCTCGGTGTCTCCAGTGAAGTGTGAAGGTTCCCGCTGTTTATACCAGATTCTCCTGTGAGTTTCAGACTGTTTTCTTATTCCCCACAGGACCCTGAAAGGCACAAGGGTCGCTTTTATTTTTAAACAGTGAGCACAGCGCTGGCATGAGTGCACAGATATTTTGTGGGCTAAATGTGATTTTTTTTTTTTTTCTTTTTGTGGCTGTATCTGTTCAGCATGGTACATGTACTGCAAAGTTACAAGGTTGAAGCAAAGAGGTTTACAAAATCACAACACTCTGCCAACAGTACGTCAGATTAATGTGCAACCAGTCAGTCTTGATATCAATTTGTATCCAGATGCTAGATACATATTGATATTCATATTGATATTCATATCAATATGCGTTCCGTTAAGAAACTGAGTGCAGTTATTAGGCTGTGTCGTTTATGCTTTTGTGTGGTTTGAAATCTGCCTGTTGTGCAATACGATGAAAAATTATTTGCTGATTTTTTGTTTTTTTGTTTTTGTAACCTGGGCAAATAAAAACCTGATAATCAAATCATTCTTGCTCCCAACCTGTCCCGTAGAATCCCTTAGAGTGAAACTGAAACACAAGTATCCCTTTTGCCTCATTATAAGTAGAAATCTACTTTACATTAGCACCGGATGGATGGTGGATGATTTTGTAGAGGTTCAAACTTAAGCCCCGTGACTGGGATCTGTGTGCAATTCATGGATTTTACAGTCTTTTGCATTTTCAAGCAGAACAAGAAATGAGAGAGAGTCTCATTTACAAAAGACTGGCACCCTCTCTGCTCTCAAGGGTGCACTCACACCAGGCGATCTATACTGCGTCTTAGCATGATTGACCCCTGAAGTCTGGTTCCTGGTCTCTGGGACAGTTCAAAGAGGTGTGTGCTTGGGGATGGTACAGTTACACATGTATGTAGAGGTGGGCATGTAATCATGTAACAACATAGCAGCAAATTCAAAGATGTGAGAGGGTTTTTTCTGATCAGAATAACTTAAAAAGCCATGAACTCGTAGCGTCAGCGTCATATTTTCTGTGTTGTTCTCCACTGTGCTGATTCTCTGAGACTGTGACGAGACTTTACATACATGATGACACATGTAAATAGGCAGTCGTGCAGAGCCACGGAGTAATGAGAGTAGAGTAATGTGAGTGTGGAAGGTCAGTCGTGCCTTGGCACAGCATAGCACAACTTGGCTGGCGTGAGTGGACCCTAAGACGGAGGGTAAATCTTAAGAGCTTATATTCAACTCACTGATCTTTTAATGCCCCACTTGTTTTGATATGCTCTCTTTGTCCTTTTTTCCCCATCTTTAATCATTCTGTGCTTGCCTTTTTGATTTTTATTTCTGTTTTAATCATTATTCTAACAATAGGTGCAAATTGCATCTATCAGAGCTGTTACATCTTTTACTGCTTCACATTTTGTTTCACATCCACATTTGTGTCCTTGAAATGTTTCACTTTTTTTTTTTTTCTGATAAGAACTCTGGGTTCCTGAAAAGTTAAGTTGAGCTGTGACGAATTGAAAAGCAGTAAAGCTTACTAACTGACATCAGAGATCCAGACCAGACTTCTCTCTATGTGACAAGTTAGGAGTTTGCTTTGGTTGCTGCAGTTGCATTGTAGCCAGGAAATCCCAACCCCAGATTTTTGAAAATTAATTAAAAAGAAGAGAAAAATATCATGTTCCAATTAAAAGGGGTGCATCTTTTCCAGTATATTTTTATTTTTATTTTTAAGCAAACCAAATATTGGAGAAAGCAAAAAACAGAAAAATGTCTGCTCTTGCACTTATTTTAACCATTGATCAGGGTCTCTAAAAGCTTTAACCTCTGTTTCACCTTTTGCTTACCCAGTCCTCCAAGCTCTCTTACATAAACCTCTCTGTGTCTTGTAGACCAGCTTCTTCACATTTAATAGTCTGCCTCTGTTCTGCAACCCTGAAGCACAGCTCAGAGCCCTGCTGTGTACATGCAGTCATAGGAATAAAAAGGCTTCCTTTCCTTGCCTGCAGCCCACTGTGCGTTGAAGATAAGAGAACGTATAGAATGAGAATATCCTTGGAGGGTTTTGTTTCATCTCAGCCGTGTCGCACGTGACCCTCAAGCTAAGAAGCTATGAATAGCAATGGAGACCTCATGTGAGCTTTCAGCTTGAAGGAAGTGATACAATGCTGCGTGTGGCATCATTTATTGTTCTGCAGGAAACCTTTCAATTTTCAGGCTGTGTTGCATCAGGTCTGGAGATCATATAATGCACGACAACAAGATTCAGTGGATTTCTGAGGTGTTCTGCCATAGATTTTCATTGGTATAAAAGAAAACACCAGTGCCTCGATATGCCTTTTAAATATGCCAAAAGTCTTTTTTTTTATTGTTTTAAGATGCTGTCTTTAAGACAAAGGGACAAAATAACAAGTTTAAAAGGTCAAAGCAGGCATGAAAATCCCTCACCTTTCGGTGAAATTTGCCATTTTGAAGTAAAAAATTGGGACCTATGTGAATCGTGTAGATTTTTTTTGGGGGGGGCCCAATCGGCCCTTTAAATGACACTTGGACAGTAAAGTCAGTAAATCCTGCCCAGAACCAATAATAGGCCAAATTGTTCCATTATTCCAGTCATACGAACGTTCTTCATTCATGTGTACTTGGAGTGCTTGAAGGTTACATTGCTAAGCGGGACTAGAAGCAGGACCTAATGCTGTCCACGCCGGGACAAGGCAGACGAGCGTACGTTCACATTTCCTACCTACATTTACCAGTGGATTGAATTTGGTGAGTTATGGTTTCAATCGTTTTCATACTTTGCGGTAAAACAAAGTTACTGCTGTTCGCTACAGCTAACGTTGAACACTGTCAGAGCTAGCCAAAGCTCCGGTGAAAAACAGCTCCCATTTGCTAGAAGTTTATGTCAAGCTTGTGTAGTTAACAGTAACAAAAAAGAAGAAACACAGGCTTCTTTCTAATATCTCTGTAACTGGTGAATCCATGTCAGGGACGTGTGAGGATGATATTCACGTGAGGGTTGAGAAGGCTGAAGGTGAAGCTGTAAACTCTAGTCACTTGATACCCTAACCCAGTGGTACGCAAACTGTGGTACACCTACCACCGGTGGTACGCGAGTGCTCTCTGGTGGTACGCGGGGAACGTCATGACTTTCCACATTTTTACTAAAAAAAAAAAAAAAAAAAAAAAAAAAAGCATTATAAATACAACATTTTAAATTAAACGTGTAGCTTGAGATAATTAAAATTGTGTCTTTTAAAAAAAATATTAGTTACATATTCAGTTGCAGTGCAGATGTAACAACTTTTGAGTGTGTTTATTTTGCTCTGTATGAAAGTATGAGTATGTGAGAATTGTTGGACAGAGTTGTAAATAATTTAAAATGAATTTGTGTCCAATTCATTTTTTTAATTTTATTTCTGTGTCTGTTTTAATTCAGCAGGCGATTCCAGTGCAAACTGGGCTTTTTTGTAAGAGGGTTTGTTTTTACAGGTCATGCATACATTTCTATAAGCTATTAGCAATCTCTGAGGTGTCTTAAAGGATGATAATGATTTTGTTAAACAACATTAAGAGAGACCCTTAGTCATTTTTAATGGCATATTTTGATCTTGCATTAAACAGCCAGTTTCCTCTGCAAAGCCGTTCCGGCGTCTGCACCTCTTCTCTCTCTTGAGCCACACGGCTCCACCAACACTTTCCCTCCGTGTTGGTGAGAAAACCTGCTGAGCTCCTGAGTGTCTTTCGATTTATCCTCACTTTTACCAGTTGAACAGCTTTATCACTAGGCACTGCCAAAAGAAGCACCTACTGACAATTCTAGTGACTTTTCTTTTTTTTTTTTTTTTTTGAGAATGTGTTGCTGCTCTTCATTAAAGGAGGGTTTGTTTTTCTCCTGACAACTCGGCACAGTTAGTGGCAGCAGCAGCTGCAGTCTATGAGAGCACAGGGAAAATGAGATAGTGAACCTGATGTTAAGGGCTGAGACTAGCTAAACAGTGTGTATCAAACTTAGTGTGTTTTTACTGAGACTAAAAAGAAATGGGATATGAATTTTTTTCATACAGTGCTTCATTGACATGCTGCGCTGCAGCTCTGCGAGATTCTGCATGTGTTTGTTGAATGGAGGAAAGATATAAACAGTAGTTGTGAGAAAAGGTTGAGTGTGAGCCTTCATCTCCACAGGAGAATGTTATTACTGTGTCCTTTGTTACTGAGCAGACCCCTCCAGATAACCACAGTGAACACAGGGTGCAGCTGACAGCTGACATTTACCCAGAAACGCCTGTCGGCTACAAATATGATCTGTCACATACAAACAGAAACAAAGGGATATTTCAGCCACCTTCGTGGCTCTTTCTTCAACCAGGCAAATAAGCACAACCTCTGTGTGTCGCACACTTCCGTTAGATATCTCCGATGCTGCACAGTTCCTCCTGAGCTGAATTCACTTTGTTTCTTCTTTTTTTTTTCCAGTGGCCATGTTGTGGTTCTCCCTCCAGAGATATGAAGGATTGTGATCTGTCAGTCAGCATTGTGGAGCTTGAGTTAACAGAGCAGGGAAGGCTAAGCTTCCCTACCTCTGTTGAAAAAGAGCAGATTCTTCTGATGTTATCAGTTTGATCACAGAGCTCCTGGATACAGTTGAGTGTTTCCATCTCCCAGTCTGCTTCTTTTAATCTCTCCTGTGTAAAAAAAACAAAAAAAAACTAAAAAAAAAAAAAAACCCTGCTTATCACCAGAACTGTGGCCTGTGAGCAAATTCAAGTGATGTTATCTTTCTGCTCGCCTTGCCAGCCTTGTCACCTTGCCCCGTGTTACACGCTCACTTTGATTTTACACTTAGGATAATTTATTTTCCTCCAATATATCTCCTAAAGCCTCTGTTCTATAAAATTATTGATTTCCAGTCCTGTCAGAGCACCAGGATGGCTTCCTTATCGGCAGTGGCAGGAGCACAAATACAGAAAGGCTGCTAAATAATGCAGGAGCCACAGCATCAATAAAGGAGACATGGGAGGCATCAGATTAATGGCCAGGTCGTAAACTCTTTGAGGTTTCACCCCGCTAATGCGTGACTCCATCGGGTCCGACAAGGTTGAACTACGTAACCGACAATCATTCACGGCAGGGCAGTTTATTGTGGGAGCATTCTTCGTTCATCGAGGAGCTGAAGTAAGTTTGATGCTGCACCAAGCAGAAGATAAACAGAACCACAGTGGAGTGCTTGCTTGTGATGAAAACATTTACCTCTGTGAAATAAAACTGTGAGGGTTAAAGACACAGGTCCCAGCTTTCATGTGGGCTCTTATTTCATGTATTTTGTGGATGGATTTATCACCTTTCAGGGTGTTGTTTGGCACTCACTTGCAAAACAGTAAATGTTTGTGGTGATGAGTCGGCCTGTGTCATTGCTAAGGAGGGCTGCTGGCCAATTCTACACATCTTGAAATGACTCATGTTTACTATACCAGACATGGCGTGCTCCAAAGACTTTACATCTGCGCCATCTTCTGTGGGATTCCCTCATGTTTTTCTACCATTTTTTTCATGTGAAGGGGCCTAAAAATATAATTGGCTTAATTAGTTTAGTACTTTGAGCTATATTCCCTCCTTAATAAATTATTTTTTTGCTGCAAAAGTTCATGTCGTTTTATTTGTCTCACAAGAAAAAATCTCACTACTTTTCTGCCTTATTTGAAATTAGAGATGTTTGGGGAAGTCCCTGCTGAATGTTTTCATTGTCACACTGGAATATTAAATGATTTAAAAGAGAAGTATTATGTTTTCATCAGAAGATAAAACAGTGTGTAAAATCTGTGACATTCTTTGGTCAAAATGTTACAGGCGACACAGTACAACAGCTCCTTTATAACCGTGTCTTCATAGCTGTGTTAATAGCAGCCAGTTTAGGAGGGGAATTGTTGTGGTGTTTGGATTTGAAGCTGGGTAATACTTTTCAGATCTGGGTAAGTGATTCCACAGTTCCCCTGCACTTCTGAACTGCTGACTGAATGACATTTTTTAAGATCCTAGTTGGCTCGCACAAAAGTGGCAGCGTGCAGTTATGTTGAAGTTTTTGATTTAGTAGTCATTTCATGAAATACAGGATTTCCTTTCCCAAGTCGTTCTGTGTTGCAGTATAATAGCAATGAATGCACTTTCATGTTTGTATCTAAAATTACACTTTTCCTCCTCACTAATACTGGCTCTTTTCTCTCTTTATGCCGTCATTTCACCAGGAGGTTGAGGTCAGTTCTCTTCACTTTCTGTAAAACTCTCCTCCAGCTGCCTTTGTACAATGTCTTTTTCATTTATGACTCACCTTTTTGTGCACCTTTATCTCTGCTTCTCCATCCATTTCCTGCAAATGGCTCATTTTAATTAGAAGAATTAATGTTCTAATAAAATGGAGGAAAAGGCAGAGCACTTAAAAAGGCACATCACCTCTGCTGCAATATGTCTCACATATAGACTGAGGTGTGCAGGTCTGTCAAGCTCATTTCCATTCAGAGTGTGCGGGACACACTTATCTGTTTGTCCCTGAAGTTTCTCATGTATCATGCCCTTATAGGCCACACTTTATACTCACTGTGCAGCGATCATGTACAATCCCAAATCAGAAACAAAAAGTTTAAAAAGGCAGTGATACTTACACTTGCTTTGGTTTTTGTTTCTTTGTATGCAAGAAAAATCATTTTGTGGGATTTTTTTCCCCCCATAAACCTCTTTTAATTTGTTAATATACATCCATTTTTTATCACTGGTAAGGAAGTGAAAGAAAAAAAAAAGTTGCTTCAAACAAGTGGTGTGAACAGGTGTTTGCAAAGATAAATCCGTCCAAAAGCAGTATCCACGAAAGGCAGAGTGTTTGAAGAGCAGAGGATCTCCACTTTGCTAACAAATGCATGAGAAAATGTGTTTGAAAACAGTAATCCTTAAAGGAAAATTGAAAGGGATTTGCATATTTTTAATGATTCAAGGAATCTGGAAGAATTTCACTGCTTAAAGGGCAAGGATGCAAGTCTAAGCTGAACACCTGTGATCTCCTGAGATCTCATAAGGCACTTCATCAAGAACTGTCATTTATCAATAGATATGACCATACTGACCAGGGATAAATTTGGGAAAGCTTTGTGAAGCACTATGATACATTTCAAATGCCACTTAAAAATTTACTGTACAAAAACTGAAGCTTTATGTTGACCTTGTCTGGAACGGCGTTGAGGTCCATGGGCTCTGAGGCATCTGGGATGGACTGTCATACGGTGGAAGGTTTGTATGTATCGTGGTCAGACAAATCAGTTCCAGATCTTTTTGGAAGAAATGGGAACCATGTCTGGACCAATAATGAAAAGACCCGTCTAGACTGCAGCATCTAGTCCAAAAGCCAGTCTCTTTGACGATAATGTCGGCCCCATACTGCTGCACACCTTAAGACGTGTTTGCAGGCAGAATAGGAGAAAATAACTGAAGTAAATTATTACTTGGTATTTTTCTTAAGCGTTGTGAGGAGGAAAGGCAACTTTAGAAACTGACTTTGGGATGTGTTGACCTGAAATGCAAAAATGGATGAATATTAACAAATTAGAAGAATATTATAAGAAAAGCATAAAATGTCTTGAGGTCATACTTTATGCAAAGAAATAAACAACCTAGTGAAAAATTTTTTGTTTTTGCATTTTCCACATAATCTCAAACTAAATTACTCCTCATCTCTGATTGTACCCACATGTTATTTTTCTTGCATTACTGTCAACAACACTGTGTGCTCCTGATTCTCTGCAGCTGCTAATCACATATTATCTTCTTCATGTGCCTGCAGGATGACTATGTGCGTACCTGGGATGAAAACCAAGGCTCTGACAGTAAGTCTTCCACCAATGTACTATGTGGTTAGTTAAATCTCTGAAAGCTAAGATGGTGCTAATTTTTGCATTCGTGCCTGAATCCTGGCCTCTCCTTGAGCATGTACATAAACAGTTATTGACAAAGGTGTTCACACAGTAACACGACAACTTGATTTGACCAAACGCTTAAAATGTACTCATTAATGCTAAGTTCAGTCTTTAAACTAATTCTCAACTTTAAAGAACAACTTTATATTATATTTGCTTAAATTGTTGATTCTTCCACTAGCTCAATTGTATTCTTTTAAAGGCAAAGCAAAGGACTTCTAAACACAGCACCCAAATGTAGCTTCTATTGCAGGGGTGACCAACCCTGGACCTCGAGAGCCGCAAACCTGCATGTCTTAGATGTTTCCCTGCTTCAGTGCACCTAATTCACGTGAATGGGTTGTTAACAGACTTGTGCAGACCTGGATGACAAGCTGATGATGATCCATTCATGTGAATCAGGTGTGCTGAAGCAGGGAAACGTCTAAGACATGCAGGGTTACAGCTCTCGAGGACCAGGGTTGGCCACCCCTGTTCTATAGGTTTGCTGTTCTAGTGAAGTTGTAGCACATCCATGGAGTCCACATATGAAGCCATATAGCCAAACTCCAAGCTACTGTAAAACAACACTATTCAAAAAACTAATGTATTTGACTTTATTTGACTTTATTTTGACGGTTGCACACAAAAAAAGTTAATCAAGAAGGATTTCCTCGCTGAAGAGCACAAATTACCAAACTGAGGAAAAAAATGTTGCTCTTGACATCTTCCTAGACCATCACTACTTCATCATGTCAGGCAGTCTTCAGACCTTTACACACTGGCTTTTCTTGGCAGAGCATTTCTGCCTTTTTCCTGGTCTTGGTGTGTGTATTTAACTGCCACTTGCCGAAAAGGTAAAAATTCAAATAACCCCCGTTTTCCACCTCCCAGGATGGATGAAATGGAGTGAAAAAGGGGGACATGGGTTTTGTATGTAAGGGACTTCCCCCTGTTTTGTAACCAAGTGCAACACCAGAGATTTTTTGAACAACCTTCTGGTCATGTCTTAGGTTTGCAACACCATCACAGGGATGTGGAAGAAGACAGAGCAGCTGCATTTCTCTGCATTTGCTCTGCATAACATAACAATGTTGAATTGGGGAGATGCAGAAATAAGAGACATGACGAGTCTTCGAACTGAATATGAAATCAGGTGCTACGTCACGGTCCTGATTTCAGAACGACTGATGAGACAGTTGAATGAATGCGAACACACTCAAGCTGCATTCATTTATTTCAGGTTACAAGCAAAGTTGAATTAAGGGAGACGCTCCACCAAGTAAACAACAACATTTTTCTTCTTGCTTTGGCTTGACTGTCGCACAGTGTATGTCACAGATCACATCACATATCCAGACAATGTCAAGTCGCACCTTTCATTTCCAGAATGCTGGCTTTATGTATGTAAGGACGTGTGTTTGTGGAATGTTTCACCCTCGCTTGGTCCAGTATGTAAATAGGGTAAAATTAGGAGTACACCTTTCTGTAAATATTTCAGAATGCCAGTATGAAAGCTGCTTTTATTTTCAGGAGTCAGTTTCTGTCCACAGTTGATCCTCAGCGAAAAAGATGAGAGATTCTGTTTTATTTGCTTTATTAGATTCACATGTGCCTCCTCCAAGAGATGCCAGACATCAGCTTCACCTCAACCTATCAACTCTTTCTTCCGCATCAAGCCATACATAGACCCTAAGCACCTTCTCGACTCCTGCTCCAACTGTAGCATTAATCGAGTCCCTGCCAGCCATGACACAGTCGCATTCTCAGCCTTTGTGGCTTGATTCACAGTTTAAATGAAGTCAGCTGAGTAGCAAAGTACATTAGTGCAATTTCTAAGGGCTTAATGAAAGACTAATTATAGTTTCTAATGAAAGGCCAGAGAGTGAAGTAAAAGCATGAGAAGGGAGGGGGAAGCTAATATGCCTTGATTTAGGGTTAAGCGACTGGCATCAACATTTTTCCTGCCAAGTTTAAGGGAGTTTATACATAATGAGAATTGAGGACTGGAGAAGGTGGGAGGAAGTTGACAAGTAAATGCTACACAGAAGTAATACATGATGGAGTGCCATTGAAAATGAAAATATGTCTTGTTCTCAGTTCATCTGTTAAGAGGAAAATGAAATATGAGTTGTGCAAAAACAACTCCAAGCTGTAAGAGAAGATATAAAGTGTCGGCTGTTAAACAAGATAAGGGGTTTCATGTGTTTGGTCAGCGTGAGAGCTATGCTTTGAGTAGGTTATTGATTAAAAGACACACAGTGCCAAGCCAGCTTTTTGGTCCAAAATTTCCAGTTGTGTTCAGGTGGTGTGTTCACCATCAAATGTGTGCTTAAGCCTTCAAGACCTGTGAGCTGCTGTTTAAAATATTTTCTTCTTGTCCTGTCCTGTGGCAGTTGGTTGGTATAATGAAGATCTGTTATTTTTGATGGTACAAATATCGTAAACCATAAAGCTGAATGCAGCCTATATTAATTTTAAGCCATTGTTTAAAGGAAGCCACTCGGTCTTGCACTTGACCAGCTGCAGCTCAGACCAAAAACTTATAATGAAACATGGAGCCATTCTTGAACAGTTCATGGATTTTTCTATAAAAAAAAAAAAAAAAAAAAAAAAAAAAACAGGACCACTATAGACTGGTCTTATCATTTTCTTTCTGGGAGTTGCAGTTTACTCATTGAAGGAGAAACTGGTACATTCCTTGTTCCGACAGATACTGACTTGCGTGAACATGGACACTCAACCATTTCCGTATTTAAAACAAGGAGCCTATTTGAAGGAAATACAAGGGACATGGAAGAGAATGCACCCATACAATTGTCTTTAAATCTTCATGTAGTTGTGGTTTCCTGCTGTTATGAAGTGTAGAGTAATGCTTGTTGAACCTTTGACTCCTTGGCCGCGCATTCAACCTGTTGAGATAAAATTGCACGTGTTTGGGCTTGTCGGAAAAGAAATACAAAGTTCTTTTTGTTTGTCTAATCTTTATTCAAACTGTGAAATAAGACTGTTGAGATTTGAAATCATTTTTTAAGGGTGTACCAGCCAAGATAGGCAGAAACTCAGTCAATAATCGGTTATGTAACAGTACATACATAATACAAATACTGCATTATACACAAAACAATTACAGTATATACAGCACATGAAATAGAAATTGGTTACAGAAGCATTTGAATCATAAACATCTAAGATTTAAGACTTGTTGCAGGTTGGAGTGGGAGAGTCAGTCCTGACATTTTCACACAGATGTGCCTGCTCATGAATCACTTGCCCACGAGTCCATTGAATTTATTTAGCAAAATTGGTTTCATAATGTTGCTCCTTCAATCACCACCTTAACGTGGTGGAGGGGTTTGTGTGCCAGAATGATCCCAGGAGCTATGTCATCCAGGGCCTTTGTTCCTGGTAGGGTCTCCCAAAGCAAACTGGTCTTGGGGCCAGGCCAGGCTAAGTGCAATTCAAATGACCTTATGAAAAAAAGAGAGATCAAGAGCTCGATGTCCCTTACCCAGACTAGGGTCACTGGGCCTCCACCCTGGAGCCAGGCCTGGGGGAGGGGCTTGTTCGGTGACAGCCTCGTGGCTGGGTCTTCATCTTGGGGCCCGGCCAGGCTCAGCTTGAATGAGTTACATGGGTTTCGCCTTTCTATGGCCTCACCACTAACTGCAGGAACGTCCATACAGGTTGGATGGAGTGTGCTTCAGGTAGCAACCAAGAGCATGAGCCTTGGCGTGTTGATCCTTAGCTGAAAAAACTGGCTGTTGGGACATGGAACTAACCTCTCTGGTGGAGGAAGGAGCCTAAGCTTGTGCATGTGGTGGAGAGGTACCAACTAGATATTGTCGGGCTCACCTCAATGCACAGCATGGGCTCTGGAACCAATCTTCTTGGGAGAAGGCTGGACCTTTTTTCCACCCTGGAGCTGTTACCCAGGGTGAGAGGTATCAAGCTGAAGTGGGTTTACTTATTGGCTCCCTGGCTAGGAGCCTGTACGTTGCGGTTTTTTCCCAGTAGATGAAGGGGTAGCTTCCCTGCACCTTCGGGTCAGGCAACAGGCTCTGACTGTCATCTGCACTTATGAGCCAAATGCTCAGAGGACCCACCCTTCTTGCAGTCCTTACCAGGGGTGCTGGAAAGTGCCCGTAATGGGGTCCCCTTTATTTTGATGGGGGACTTCAATGTTCACATGGGCAATGACAGTGATACCTGGGGGGGTGTGATTGGTAGGAATAGCTTCCATGATTTGAACCAGACTGGTGTTTTGTTGTTGGACTTCTGTGCTAGTCACAGTTTGTCCATAACAAACACCATGTTCAAACATAAGAGTGTCCACAAAAACACGTGGCATCAGGACACTCTTGGCCGTAGGTCAATGATTGACTGAATAGTCGTATCATCAGGTCTGCGGCCATATGTCTGGACACTCAGGTGAAGAGAGGAGCTGAGGTGTCAACTAATCACTACCTGGTTAAGAGTTGGATAAGATGGCAGGGAAGGATGCCAGTCAGACCTGGTAGACAGTTCGCTGAGAGCATCTGACACCTCCAACAGAGCTTCAGCTGCATCCCAAGGGAGGTTGAGGATATTATGTATAAGTATAATGGGCCATTTTTTCCATGAAGCTGCACAGAGGCAGGGTTCTGGGGCTGGATGAGATCTGCCCTGAGTTCCTCAAGGCTCTGGATGTTGTAGGACTGTCTTGGCTGGCACACTTCTGCAACATTGCATGGACATAAGGTGCAGTACCTCCTGGATTGGCAGACTTGGGTGGTGATTCTCCTTTTTAGGAAGGAGCCAGAGGGTGAGTTCCAATTACAGGGGAATCACACTCCTGAGTCTTCTAGGTAAGTTCTATGCCAGGAGAGCTGGAGAAGAGAATCCAATTGATTGTCAAACCTTCAGATACAGAAGGAACAATGTGGGTTCCATCCTGGACCAGCTCTATACCCTCACTCAGATCTGAGAGGGAGCACAGGAGTTTGCCCTACCAGTCCACATGTGTTTTGTGGACCTGAAGAGACCGTGTCCCTCGGGGTGTCCTGTGGGGTGGTCCAGAAGGCCTTGGGTCTGTTGTTACGGGCTGTTCAGCCCCTATACAAACGGAGCAAGAGTTTGGTCCACATTGCTGGTTGTAAGTCAGATTTGCTTCCAGTGAGAGTTGGACTCTGCCAGGGCTTCCCCTTGTCACTGATTCTAGTCATAGGTTTTATGGAAAGAATTTTTTGGAGCTCGGTCTCTGCTTAAGCTGTTGCCCCCGTGACCAAGACAGGACGAAATCCGTGCAAGCTTCTGCTTCTGCTTGTCAGGATTTGGGTCACAGAGGCAGCTGAGGGACGGATGGATGGATGGATGGATGGATGGATGGATGGATGGACGGACGGACGGACGGACGGACGGACGGACAGACGGACGGACGGACGGACGGACGGATGGACGGATGGATGGATGGATGGATGGATGGATAGATGACTTCATATTGTCCAAATGGTTTGGTAGTTGATACTAAGTGAAGGGAGCAGGCCTCTGATAAGAGGCTATGGATGTAGTATTTGTAATGAGTTTTCAAATCTTACTCTGATCTGATGGTAAGGTCAAAGAGATTTACTGTATCCCATAGTTATCTTGTTTATCAAGATGAGATGACACGATGCTTGAAAAAACAACATGTCAATATATGCTGTGACGGAAACAAAATACGATCCCAGCAGATGACACAGGTGCAAAAGTGTAAACTAAAATGTTTCTTTTTTTGTTGGTGCAAAAGACATATTTATTTGGAATTTTTGTTCCATTTGACTTGTTTCCATGTCCGGTATTGCAGAATATGCATGGCTGTAACTGTTATTGTTAAATGTAATCACGATTTTGCTGAAACAGACAACGCTTGTGCTTGTCCAGGAGCGGAGAATGAACTATTCACTGGCTATTGTCTTGTTTAACAGGGAACCTAACAGTAATCTATCAAAAATCATTAGACATTTTAAGGTTTTATATTGCTTATCAGAAGAATTGTACTTATTTCATTTCATACAGTTAAAAGCCCTTAATGTATCTATTTCCCCTTTCTCTCTTTTCAACATAAGTGTTCTATCTCCTGCCATTGATCTGCCAGCTTTTATGAGTGGCCTAATGAAGCAAAGGAGTGGAAAGAGAAGATTTTTCCCAACTGAGACATCACTAAATCAGTGTGATGTCTTTATTCTGGAGCTTTGAGCCTGCAGGCGTCATTTCTCAGCCAGGCAGCTAACACCACTGTACCGCTGTGCAGATGAGGACAGAGCTTTAGAACTGTCAGCTCTCCTAGCACGCAGAGAGTCAACGCTGGCAACAAACTGAGGTGTACATTTGCATTCAGGCACCGTCACGACTGACTACACTTAAGCCAGCTCTGCATTGAGTGAGGGAGAGGTCAAGGTAATTTGGAGTTGATTTCTGCAGTCGATTCATCAATCTAGCTACTGATTGAATCACCTCACTCTTAAGACAGTAAACACTGCTGGGAAACGCTTGTAATTTGGACTTGCAGGAGCAAACAAGTGTTCAGACACATGTGCAAGCACACCAACCCTCAAGGCCTGAAGGACAGCACTCAGAAAGACCCGATACCTTTACACTTTTCCAGAGGCCGATATCAGCCAAGAGAGGCCAGGTGAATGGTGAATATAGACTTTCTGGCAAATCATTGCTTTCAGATCAATGGCAGACAGTGAGTAGATAGGAGGACATGCTGAGTCCACACTCTGCAAGGTTTAGAGTTTAACACCTCCTGAGGCCATTGATAGATATTGGTGGTGGGTTGGCTCATACGTCCACCACAAAAGTGGCTGCTAGTAGCTGAAGATGACTTATCAGCTCACTTATTTGTGTTGCAAAAATTCTGCCCTTCGTAAGACATCTCCACAGATATGTTTGCTCTTCACAATATTCATGAAATCAGACACTTCAGAGACTTCCACTGCCTGGGTTGTGCAGGGATCAGCATGTTAGTTCAGTTCCAGTAGGTGGACATCATCCACTTGTATTTAAAATTAATATTTCTAAGTCAGTACTTGTAACATTTTCCTGATACTGAATCTCATCTGTGCATAAAAATAAATCTTGACTCTTGCTTCTATGTCTTGTTTCAGAATGTTGTCGGAGATTGTAATATTATTTCTATCACCACCGATTTAGACATTTTTTTTACAATCAGTATTCTAAAATACAAAGATATCCCTGGCTCCGCTGCTACCTAGAAGACCACATAGCCCTGATGACATTAGAGACAGCGTTTGTAAATAGTAGATAAGAGGACTTATGATGGCGATGTGACCTGAGCTCTGCTTCAGTTATTCTCGATCTGCAGGGATAAACGACACGCAAATCTGGATTGGATTAGACTGAAGCACTGGCGTGCTTAATTAGGAGAGGTTTACAGCTGCAGGCATTAGCTGAATACCAAAGAAGAGACTTTCAAAAAGTAGAACTGAAAGTAGGCGGCGTGCATTTCCAGGGCCAGATAATAAGTCCACAAAGAGAGCACATGGAGAGGGAGTCTAATATGAGGAGAAAATGAAGGGATACAGAAACCTAGAAGAAATGCCAGTTTGTGAGCGTGATTGGACAATGGGGGATTTCAAATACAGAGAGTGAGAGTTCCCAGAAGCAGCAGATTGAGCTGCAAATCATAGTCAACCCAGAAATGATTCCCAGACCACAGAGAGCCTGTTGCTATGGAAACGTCATCATTGCAGGCACTGCTTTAATCCGTGGAAGCTTGTTAAGTTAACATGAGGCTCAGGCAGCCACCTTATGCTTCTGTACTCACAACACAACACTGTGCCAGCATTGTAGTCGCTCTCACAGACAAGATTTATTCACACATGTTTTGCTATTGGAAGGCGAGATTATCCTTCCTATTATCACTGCTGCTTCTTTTCATTCCTTTGGCATCGTTACGGTAAAATAAATTTCAGGACAGCATAGTTTTGTGTGCATGCTGTCTTACCTATTGGGCAATTACTGCCTACATCACCCTGTCCAGAAAATATCTTAATTCCTGAATTAAAGTCGAACTGCTCCCTGATTCTGCTGCTGCACTGCTGTGAATCAGACAAAACGTCCAACCTGCAAGGAAATTAAAGGCTAGCGCACACAAAAGAATAAAGAGCTGAGAAAGGGCAAGAACAGAGAGAAAGGCACAAAGAAAGGCTGGGAGATGTGTGTGATCCGGTATGAGATACACAGTCGGTGCCAGCTGGGATAAGGGGTGACCAGAGAATAAGGCTCCTCTGTTGATGGTCTAAATGGATAAGGAGACTGCATCTGGGCATTAATGACTCCCAGCCTTCACCGTTTCTGCTCAGCAGCAAGAGCACTCAGTCTGTCAGTTGCACAACTATCTTGGTTCTGACAGTGGGTTGTATTGTTTTGGATTAGCTTCTCAAATCAGATATCTGTCCGTTTGCTTCAATAATCCTGTAAAATCTGCAGCATTAATGTATTCAGCGACTAAAGAGGACAAGAGCGCCAAGCTTGCCTGCTTACTGATAATAGTGCCATAAAACAGGATGCATTAATAGCGTGAGATGAATGAAAGCCTGATTTACACGCAGCAGTGTCACAGAGATGAAACCTGCAGTTAAGCCACATTGCTGTGCACCATACTGATGGACAATGTAAGTGAATAAAACGCCAAGAAAGTTAAAGAGAATAGAGGGTGACATCCAGGTCAGGCTCTATGAGTCCTGCTCGGACCAGACAGCTGTGACATATGAGCGTATGTGAGGTGCTGACACATCGTCTGGCTTTAGTTTCAAGAAAAGACTGTGATTGGATGAGGCAGAGTGAGCCAGCCATCCAAGTTTTAGCCTACACCCTGAGAAGCATTTGTCTTACCAAGTCAACTAAATGTAGCATTGAATCTAGAAAGGTAAATAAAAAATGCAATGTGCCAGTGAAGTGCAACAATGGCACTTGCTTTCGGAGCCAAATCAAGTGTTTGTTAAAGTAGAGCAGCATTCTGTTAAGACTAAGGCTAATAAATTCAGTAATCTGTATATGGGAAGAAGCAGAAAAAGCACAGTCCTGAACATGAAGTGCTGTACTTTTACTCCATCTGCATATTTGTGTGTGTGTTTGTTCTTGCACATCAAATTCACTTGAAGCTTTTTTTTTTTTAAAGTTATTATGTCGATAGGAACAATTGCATCACATCCTCATATCCAGACCTCAGTGTTGGATCTCATTCCCAGGCTTTAGTATCAAAGCATTACTAAATCACATACAAATCTTTAAATCTGCTTTCACACTGTCTCACTCTGGAAAAAAAACAGTCATCATCTACGGTACTTTCTCATCACCTACTGTAGATGATGCATTGCTGGGGAAAATAGTCCTCCAAAACTCTTTAAACAAACACATCTTTTTTCATTTTCCTTTTTTTTTAAGCTGAGTAGTTGCAGTGTAACTACTTGCACCAACAATACATCACAAATCCTAAACTCTTCTTTATTTCCTAATGCCTTTCTCTAAAGAACTTTTAATAGAAATATTTAAATTTCCTAAAGAGAAGGGTTTGTGAAATGAAAAGTTAAGCAGGATTGAACACAGAAGCGGTGCTCTTATGACATAACTCTATTTGCAAGAAGGCATTCAGGAGTGGACAGATGAGGGTTTACTGGACATTCACGGCAGGCTCGTGTGTTCGCTTGCAGTGGGATTCAGGGTCAACTGAAAGTTACTTGCTGGCGTTCAGAACTGCTCACTGCAGAGCGTATTGCTCGTAAACATGGTATTTGTGTAGCAGGATTGAATAGTAAAAAATCTTTTAGCAGGAATCAGCTCACCCAGAGACTCAATAATAGAAATGTGCAACTGGGAAACCATTAACCACTGAGTTGAGTCATCACAGAGGCTGATGCTGGGAACACTGAAGGCACATGGCTGAAAATCACTCACAGATTTATCATGTATTTTTGTGCATTAAATTGGGGGCAGAATGGAGAAACTGTATAGTTACTCTACATGGGTGACTTTGGATCATTCCTAAGCTAAAAGCTGAAACGTTTTCAGTTTGACTTTAAACTTAGCCTGAGTTTTATACACATTTAATATCAACAGGAAGTTCATTCTACAAGGAGATCAGAAATGTATTCTAAATATTTTTTTTATTGATTTGTTAACCAACAACAAGTCTATCCTGTAGGTAACTGGTTGCCTTTGTAAGGATCTCAGAACATTGCTTTCATTTTGTTACCAAATAGAACTATTTATATCTTTTCTTGATTTAATTGAAGGAAACTTGATTGAATCCAGTTATTCACTTGTGCCAAGCACTGACAGGGATGACTCTAATGGACCAGAGTCGTTTGGTGAAAGAGCCAAGTAAATCTGAGTGTAATTCTGCAACATTGTTGTCGTGGCAAAAACAGCATATCTCTGATTTTAGCTTTACCATGAGAAGACTGAAGGATCTGAGTAAGACTGAGAATAAACTTAAATAACAAGACTTGGCTATGACTGGAATACAATGAATTTAGAGTCCCTTTGCATGCAAAAGGGGTCATACCCTACACCTCAGCAGTCGATGCAGAATGACAAAGTGACAGAGAATGACACCATGATTTAACCGAATGCTGGAGACAAAACATATCAGGATAGCTGCTTGCAGGCGTCCATGGTGGAGGCAGAGAAGAAACCCCAGACATGATAAAAAGGACCATGGCCAGAACATAATATCAGAAGTGATATTATAGACAGCGATGTTTACATTTCCAGTACAATCCCGAACATGGTATCAGAGATGACATTCATGGATGCTCCGGGGGGGGATGGATATTATAGCACACAGATGGCCTTTTACACCTTCGCAGTTGTCAAGTATGATCTGAACGTGGGAAAACATGTCGAGACTGAATAACAGCGTTCCAAGAATTGACCCTTGAGTGACTCCACAGGTAATGGGAATAGGCTCAGATTGATAACTCCACCCAATTTTCCAGTTTGTCCAGAAGGACTTTGTGGTCCACAGTATCAAAGTTTGAACTAAGATCCAATAAAATAAGAACAGATGTTTGACCCGAATCAGTGTTCAGATAAATGTCATTTAAGGCCTTGATCAGTGCTGTCTCAATGCGGTGATTTTGTATGAAATCAGACTGAAATCTTTTAGTTGAATCGATGCTGTTTTCTCATACATTTTTCCAATAAATGAAAAATGATTGGCCTGTAATTGATTAATGCTGAAGGATCCAAGCCTCTCTTCTTCAGAAGGGGCTTGACAACTGCAGTTTTGAAAGATCTGGGAAAAGTGCCTGACAAGAGCGATGCAAGTGACAATTTCCAGCACGTCTGTTTCTAGAGAAGCAAAAACTGTTTTGAAAGAGCTGGCTGGCAAGGTGTCAAACCAGCATGCTGATGAATTTTACACTGAAGTCTGTGGCAATTTCCACGTTTTTACTCAAAAAGTGTCCGGAAGGGCTAGTATTATTAAACGGTTGTGGCATCACACATATACATCCAGTGCAGTCTCCATGTCAAGTGGATTCACTGGGAACAAAGCAGTCTCATTTAGAACGAATCCAGTTTGCTCTCAAGAATCGCAGTTATTTTCCTGGTATACTAAGATCAATTTCAAATAATCATAAATCATCACAACAAACAATGTTTAGACATTCTGTTGCAGCATCAATTTCTAGAAACAGAGCCATTGTTGCTCTGCAGAGCACAAAATAGACCGTTGCTATTTCTGCTGTTTTGTGTGTGTGTGTGTGTGTGTGTGTGTGTGTGTGTCTTAGCGTTGCTGCTCAGGCTCGCGGCTGCAAGTCGCAGTGGTTCCACTCTGAAAAGCCACTGCACCAATTACTCCAAGGATGATTATACCAAACAAAACACATTAGAAACAAACTAATCTGCTTCATTCGTTACAAGGTCTTGTAATTTCCATGTTCAGTAATAAGATTATTGTTTTTCTCTGAATAAATCACAGAATGCCTCACAATGAATATTTATAACTACAAGAGCAACAGCTCTGCACTGCTCTAATAATTTAGACTGACTCTGAAGTTGTGCTTAGGAACAACAGGGGAGATATGTGGGATTTGAGACTGGCAGTGAAATGTCAAATGATGGACAGAGAAATGCAACAAAAAGAGTTTTGAAAAAGCAAAGCAGTGGGGATATTACAGTAGGCTTTTCATTTTCTTTTCTTTTTTCCCCAGATGTAGACACCACCAAGGACCCTTGTCAAAAGGTTAAGTGCAGCCGACACAAGGTGTGTATCGCCCAGGGCTACCAGAGAGCCGTGTGTGTCAACCGCAAGAAGCTTGAACACAGGTGAGTGCGTGTGTGTGTGTAGCCTGCAAGCAAGAAATGACTAATTCCTCAAACACACAAATAGCCAGAAATTCTTTTCATGCGCACTGACATGAGGTCAGCACAACTAATTTGCTCTCTGCGGATAGAGTGTGTTTTGCTGCCGGCCATAGTGGGAACAATAAAGCTTGTTTGTGCATCACTTCAGTGCAACTTCCTGCAGTTTCATGATAAGCTAATACATTCAGACAACATGGAGGAGGCTGTCTGCATCATGCTCAGTTTGTAACTGCTACATCTTAGAGTCTGAGTTGACACAGAAGCGGCTATCTCAGCGGGACGTTGCAAGGCTGACATGTTTGCGTGTCCCCCGTCCTGCAGACTGAAGCAGCCTGCACTCCGGTCTCCTGATGGAAACTGTCAGCCCTGTCCCATCTCCTCCAGCGGGCCCGTGTGTGGATCTGATGGACACAACTACGCCTCAAAGGTACAGTGAGACGGGTACCAGTAGGGATCGGAAACTTGTAAGTAAACCTTCATTCCTGAATAGAGAAAAAAACATCAACAACTTAGAAAACACAAGAAACACAGAAAAAGCACAACACTTTCACCAAGTGGCTTAAAAAAGCACCAAAAACACAACGTGCTGGTATAGATTCTCAGTCACCCAAGTCATGGTAATCCTAAAAAGCTCGAATAGAAAGCAAATGGACTTCTTTCTTGGTTCTTGAAGATGTCTCATCTCTCATCCAAAAGGTTTCATCAGTTCTAACTGATTTGTGGGAAATTTCAGGCTTCTAAGCTGTTTATGAGCATTTCATTCTTATGAGTCATTCAGTTATCTGCCTGTGCCTCCTGTGGGGAGTTATGGTCTTGTACGTCTTACATTGTTTACCCACTAAGCATGTGGGATGTTTTCTTGTGAAATACTGTGTGAATGGTTGTGAAACCGCCTGGGGAGGAGAGTCGAGGCTACGTTGTAAGTGCCAGAGAGGTGAAAACTGAGGAAAACCCCCTTTTTTTATGTTGATTTTTCCAGTTTAAGGTAGATGACTAGTTTTACTCCTCTCTCAGATCATCTGTCTTTGCCGACTAGAGTGTTGACAGGACTATTCTCTAAAGTGTGGCCGATGCTTAAGAAGCAGATAGACTGTTGAGTTTTGACCTGAGAAGGTTGGCTCTCCTGCATTGTGCTCTACATCTGGGGAGTTGTTGTTTAGTTTCTCATACATAAATGTCTGTACATTCGCTGCATATACAATGCCTCTCGGTTCTTATTTGAGTGTTTTGCCCTAAGGCTGAAGCGGTTTTTGTTTTCCTGAGTGTGTTGTTAAATTTGAAATGCACAGAGGTATTGTGCTTGGAGAACTCTTCTTAGTTTCTCAGAAGTTCCTGTCACATATGGAATAATAAGGATTTTGCACCTATTTTTATTTTCCTCCCTAGCTGATCTTTGGTGTTTTCAGATTTCCTTGCTTACTTTAAAAAGCGGATGTTCATGCAGCTGCAGATTTGGATTTGAAGTGTTTTGTTTGAAGTTTTTTCTCAGAAATTCAGCTATGCGTCTATCTATCATCTTGACCTGCTTCTTCAGTATTCGATTCAAATACTAGTTTCTTTATAGCGTCATTATAGATGGTTACTGCTGTGGGCAGGAAGGATCTCCTGTAGTGGTCTGTGTTGCAGCAGATCTGGAGAAGCCTCTGACTGAAGACACTGTTGCTGAATCACTATGTCGTGAAGAGGATGTCCATTAGGTTTTTCATTTCATGAAATACCCTTCTTTGCACAATCAACTCCAGAACAATCCCCACAACACATTCAAACCTTTTTAAGTCACTGGCTCTGATGGTGCTCCCCCAGCAGATGACTGCAGACGAGACTGCACTCTCCACAACAGAGTTGTAGAGAATACGCAGCTTGTTCAGGCACAACCTGCAACTAGAACTGTGAGGAGGTGGTCACAGGAAGCTGAAGAAATTCTGCAGGGGTGTTTTGAGGCTACAAACTGGGATGTGTCCTTTGAGACACATTGAGCTGACATCAGTGCTGTGACTGACTACATCAGCTTTTGTGTAGATGACACCATCCCTGCCAGAGCAGTGACGTGCACTTTAGTTGAGGACACCATCACACCCCTGCTTCAACAAACCCACGGTCATCTTCAGTGCATTCAATGCAGTTTAGAAGTTCAGTTATCCTTTTGCCAAATTCTGTAGAGCGGTTTTAATAATTCTGGATGTGAACCACAACAACAAAAACAGCTGTTGCGCTGAACATTGACTTATTTTTTCTGTTTAGTTTGTACTGTTGTGATATAACGTATATTTGAATTTGAATTACACTGAGCTGGCTGTTCATCGGGAACCACTCTGCTTTCTAAGACAAGGTCTTAACAATAAATACTACATTTATATTTTTGTAAAAAAATATTTCTAAGTTTCTGGGTCCTTTTTGCAGGCTGATATTTGTACTACTGTTAAGTTATGTTGAATTATATTCTGTTCTCCGCTGCTTTTCTCTTAAGCACAAACATTATGAGGTTATAAAGCATCGTCGCTGTGTTTACATGTTGTCTATAGCTCATCAAGTTGGCCAAAACTATCAATGCAGGTATTTTATTTTCTCAGGAAAGGTGGTATGATGAATAGAAATAAACACTGGATGCACATTAGACGGAGAGGAGGAATTATTGACGTTTCCCTCAATGAGGCAGGGAAAATTATGCTTATGCGTGTGTAGATTAACCATCACATATGCCAGGTGGTTGCAATGTTTCATAACCATATGTTCCTTGTAACACTATCCTGAAAGAGAAATACAATTGTGGCTTTTAGGACAATAACTTAAATACACCTTACAAACGAGGACACCCTCGTGAGAACAACTAAGACAAAGAACCATAACTCGTGACTTCAGAGGGACCAGTTGGTGGCTGGTGGTGACGGGGTCCTGCGTGTTTATTGATTAATGCTTTGTCTTTTGGATCTCTATTGCTGACCTTGTACACAACGCAGAGGTTGGAAAGCGCTTTTCGGAGCAAGTCTCAGATTTGAATCAAGACTTACAGTCAGTGAGCTCATGAATATTTGATCTGTGCTGCAGCAATAACTCATTTTCCTTCACCTTTGTGTCCCCTTGCCAACGTTGTTGGTGTGTGTGTGTGTGTGTGTGTGTGTGTGTGTGTGTTTCAGTGCAAGCTGGAGCAGCAGGCGTGTCTTACAGGGAAGGATCTCACCCTGAAGTGTTCAGGTCTGTGTCCTTGTCCAAATGCATCCCCTACATCCACGGAGGCTAAACATGGTAAGATCATGTCTATCCTCGCACATACTCTTAGCAGAACAAGTTATCGTGGCAGCATGAATTTGTTCAACAAACATCATATGAAATGTCTCCCTCCGGCTTGCACAGAGAGCTGCACCGGACAGGATCTGTCTGATCTTGGCGAGCGTCTGAGGGATTGGTTCCAGCTTCTGCAGAGCAATGCCAAGCAGAACAACAACAGCAAGCCCGGGACCAGATCCACTGCAGCCAGCTCCACATCAGGTCAGAGCGCACACCAAACAAATCCCAGCTGTTTAAAGTATAAAAATGTCAAAAAGGTAATGATATTTTATACCTCAATGAATAAAAAGACTGCTGCCATCCAAGTGTCACTGCTCAGATAACAGTAGATATTACAGCTCTGTGGAGCTTCACTCTACACGCATCAGGGTGGCACTGGTGTACCATGAATATATAGATATATTTTTTCTATGTTTAAAGGCTTGGTAGTCACACTCTTTAATTCAAAAGGCAGAAACGATCCCAACAGGAAAGAAAAATCTCAGTTATGCTTTTGCTGCTTTT
This sequence comes from Hirundichthys speculiger, assembly GCA_018398805.1. NCBI lineage: Eukaryota > Metazoa > Chordata > Actinopteri > Beloniformes > Exocoetidae > Hirundichthys > Hirundichthys speculiger. The sequence goes on along the minus strand of JAGFBZ010000344.1, from coordinate 5,091,688 downwards.
ATTGGATGTCATGTTTTAAAATTGTTTCGCTGTTCCAAATAGTTGGTTAATAGGTCTTAATAGGTCTTAACCACTGGCCAGATTACAAAACACCATCATTTTTCTTCTGAAGTAAAACACTCCGTCACTAGCTGTGACACATAACCAACCCAGTTTATGTAAGTAGTTTTTAAGAAGAAAACCATACTAGTTATGGATGGTGAAGATTGTACAGAAATTTGAATCACATACTCCATTCAAGGGGCGTATAATATTTAAGAGTAAGTGCCAGTATTATGACCACTCTGTGTTGGTGCATTTTTAACACACATCTACATGTAATAGCATGTTGCCGCAACTTGGGGTCAGTCTTTGAAACATGCCTGTTGAAATTTGCTGACGTCGTTTTGCCGCTGCAGGTCCTTCAGCTTTGATCTGCTGGGAAAAAGTTAGAAATCACAGGGGACCAATATCTGCATTGCGAGGGAATAACAAAATAAAGTGAAGTTTTAAAATCCAGAAGATTGTCACTGGTGCTTCTTCTGTTTACCAGCTTTGATGTTTCATCTCCTTTGTGATCAAATCGGTTTTCATCAGCTCCCTCCTGGTCCAAGCTAACTTTTGTCCAATCAGCATTCAACCTATGTCTAGCGTAATCTCCTGGAGCTAAGCGCTGTTATCTTTTTTTAAAGGACTGCACACAAGCCCATCTGTGTTGGGTGGAATACCCACGATCCTTCACTCTCTGTGGGGTGAGATCAGCGCAAATGGATTCCTATGTGCAGCCATACATGATTCCCTAGACAAGCTGTCTGCTCTGGTTGAAAACCTGATTACTAACAACTAAAACTAAATTCCTGCTTTTTGCAGTAATCATTGCTTCAGATAAACTTTAAAGCCACTGTATGTAGCGAAACAACTTCTGACCAAAATTCCACTACTATGTTGACAATTATTCATGGTGGCATTCTCAAATAATACTTTTTTTTTTTAACATTAAAACCGATAAATTAATCAGATCAATGATAAATTAAGGGTATTTTTCTGCACTGGTTAGGTTGTATTTTCCATCCGTCACCTGTTATAAATGATTTTTATACATAAATGGTTTTTCTGTTTTTCTGTTGGCAGTGCTGGATAAGAGCCTAGTGGCCAGCTGTAAGGACTCCATAGGCTGGATGTTCTCCAAGCTAGACACCAATAATGACCTGTATCTGGACCAGGCTGAACTGGCTGCCATCAACCTTGACAAATATGAGATCTGCATTCGGCCCTTTTTCAACTCCTGCGACTCTTACAGGGACGGCAAGGTCTCCACCGCTGAGTGGTGCCTCTGCTTCTGGAGAGAGAGTGAGTGTTCTGGGAATGATGTGAGGTTTGTGTCCGCAGGCACAGTCTCTCGACAGCATGGCGACATTTTCCCCCTGGTGCATGTCCTCAAACTTCCAGCACTCAGGTGTACTTCCCTCTGTGTTTTACCCTGATCCATCACTATTTATACCACCTATTCAGCCTCCTATCCCTTTATTAAGGTGAAAAAGTCTCCTCATAAAGGTATTAAAACATTCTTGCTGCTGGTTGACAACCGGCTCTCCCACGGCTCTCAGAGATAGAGAATATCAGCCAACCAGCTGATCAGATACTCTGTAGGTCAGTTCTTTTTTTAGAACAAAAGGCTTGGGAACTAATTTAAAGATTGCAGGGAAAGCGTGGTTTACATTAACAGCAGAGTTCTTTTTTTTTTTTTCACTCTTCTGAGGCTAACTGTGGTTTATGTGCCCTCTTGTAAAGATTTTTTTTTTCTTTCCAGAGCCTCCCTGCCTGGCTGAACTAGAGAGGATTCAAATTCTGGATGGTGGCAAGAGAAAGTTTGGTAGGTATTTGACTGCCAGTAGGAGCATGTCAACCTGGTTAGATGTGTCTTTCTTAGTGGAGGGTTTCGCTGAGTGGATTACATGCAGGAGGTGGAGATTAGTCCTTGATCAACCCTGTGGATTAAAACTGGATACTGACAGACTGCAGAGAATAACAACTATCAGTCTGTCTCGCATGTATGAGTAAACGGGTGACTGTGAGAATGTGCTTGTCCAGATTTGGACGGGAGTCCGTGTGCATGTGTGAGCGCTGTAGATTTTGGCTGGCTGACTGGGTTCTTAATCAAAGCTCTCCAAGAACACAGGCCAGCGAGCCTCCCAGGAAGACACTCAGATGTTTCCCTGAAAGATTGGATGGATGTTCACTTTTCACGTGTCACCGCAAAGTTAGGTTCAGCCTAACTAATTGACACAACTATGTTTGGTGCCATTTTCCTGTCATGTGAGTGTGATGGTTCAGAAAGTATACATTTCCCTTATGTCCTTCCTTATAGATTAGTTACTAGTTCCAACTTTATTCCACAGAATGAAGTCAGAAAAAAATGTTAACCTATAAAATACATGATGTCAGTGATTGATTTTCTGCTTGAAAGTATTATACATAAAACTGCAGTCTCATGACTAAAACAGCGTGAGCATAAATGTGCATGCACATTCTTTTTATTAGATTTACAAGCTGTCTATGTAAGATCCTCTTTCAAAAATCTCATTCGTCATGAAACTTTGCACCCACTTTTCACCCCTTGAGTATTTAAATATAAAACACCACAAATAAACATTACAAGTGAGTCAGCAGCAAAAAATAAAAAATAAATAAAGGGGGGGGGTAATTTTAATGACTTGCCTCGTGTAGTAGAGAAGGATATGGGTTTCATTTGGTGTCAGCTGGAAATCATGATGGGAACAAAAATAGCTGAATGTATGAAAGTAAGAAAAAAAAAATCAATGAGCTTTTTTTTTAGTCAGAGTGAAGAAACCATGGGAAGGTTAAGAAAATTATGACAAGCGACAGGCCAGCTCCCATGAAGAATCAGGGTCCTGGAATAAAGACTAGTAATCCCCGGGTTACCAGCAGTGGATGAATTCATAAACTTTACATTATCTAGTTGCAGAAAAAGAGAATGATCTTGTGATTTTGTGGTATGTGGGGTAAAGTCGTTCCACCACAAGTGATCCATATTTACTTGAGCACTTTTGTGGTATTGCCAGGCCGATTCATTCCCAGCTGCAATGAAGACGGCTATTATAGGAAGCAGCAGTGTGACAGGGGGGAGTGCTGGTGTGTTGACCAGAACGGAGGAGAAGTAGCTGGATCAAGGATTCGTGGCAAGCCAGATTGTGGTAAGTCTCACAGATTTCAGCAGCTGCAAATGAATTCATAGAATTTGAACTTGAAAAGTAAATGTGGCCCGAAAAACGACCCAAGAATATCCAATGCATGTCAGCCCATTTCTTTGGTTTAACCCCACATGGGTTCTACACAAGGACTCGTGGTGTATGACTGAGGCCCGCTGCAGCCTAGCTCAGTTCAGGGACCAGTCACACGTTCATGCGCCTGAGATCATTTGCATTCTGAAACGCTGCTTGTCGCTGAGAGAAAAATCTCTCAAGATAAATGAGGGCTGCTTGGACTGAACCTGTGCTGATAAGAATGGTTCCCCTGGCAAGGTTTTGAAATAGCTATTAAAATCCAGACGGTTCAAACGCACGCCCCAATGTTTTGTTTTGTTTTGTTTTGTTTTGTTTTTTTTGGGGGGGGGGGTTTGCAACTGGACACAATGTTTTTAAATCGACCTCAGCATTTCTCTGCGGAACAGAAATGGCTCCATCAAACAGAGTTTATAGCACGACCGCAGCAGTGGGGAATTTAATTTCCCTTCGTTCCCTGTCCCCGCTGCATGTTTTATTTTTCTCCCTCTTATTGCAGATTATGAAATGGCATATTCGGGAGATTTTGGCAGTGGGGTTGGATGGGAGGATGAGGAGGAGAAAGAAGTCGAGGAGACTGCAGAAGAGGCTGAAGAGGAGGAGGGAGAGGTCGGAGAGGTGGATGATGGGGGATATATCTGGTAGAGGGACCAACAAGTATTCCAACATCACCACAGGAGCATCTCGATGGTCCCAAGCACACACACACACACACACACACACAGACACACAGATCCTGCAGGCATATGGACATGACAAAGTAACCACACAGAACAACACTGGCTTAGAAAAATGTGAGGGGGAGAGGGTTGAATAAGTTGGGAGGGTGAACATGTATATGGAAGTATTTACCGGGATGTCCAGGATGTTCTTAAAATCAGCAACATAATGGGAAGATGTCACTGGTTAGAATTTTGGGTCCCGATTCGAGATCTTTGTCCTTTGTACTTGTGAATCTTTGTTCTCTTTTGTCGTTTGTCCTTTGAACAATCTTTGAGCAGTTTTTAGCTTATGCATAATGGAGATTTTAAGAGGCAGGTGCTCATATGTGCTTCTATTAAAAAAAAAAAAAGAGAGAGAGAGAGAGAGATTTTTGGGTGCAGTTCAGTAGTCCTAATTGGTTTCTTTCGTGTTTGTAGATCAAAAATATTTCAGTAACCAGTTTTGGTTTTAGAAAGACAGGAAACCACATCTGAATACTGAAAAGCACCCTTTGACTTTATAATTTCATGTCATCTGCTTTTGCTCATACGTGACAGTAGTGCTGTCTCATTCATAAAGGAGTTTTTCACATCACTTTAGCTTGTACATAATGTGTGTATCAGAAGACAGAATGTCACCTCCTACTAGTCAATGCCTTGAAAGACTGGCAGATTATACTGCTTAGCTGTCAAGTGTACATCGTATCATAATGTGGATCAAAAATTGTGTTTAATTTAAAAAAATAAAATAAACTTATGTCTGTGGCCAAGCTGGCTACCATTCAGCTGGATCTGGGCTCTTTTTCTTTTCATCACATGTCAGATTTTGGCACGGTCACAATCAGTGAAAAAGGTGCCTGCAGTGTGGACAGGGATGTGCCATTGCTCATCTTTTTAGTCAGACCAAGGTTGAAATGTGACTGTATACCAATTAAAGACCAAAGGATTTGAACTCATATCAGGCTGGCTGCTTTATGAGGTTGCAGCAGTGCAAATTTTAATTAAAAGTATAAAGCTTTGATTGAAGATTTTTTTTTTTTTTTTTTTGATGGGCAATTTGTATTCAGTAAAAGTTACAAAACTGTTCAGCTGAAATGAACAACCTTGGACTCCATAGATAAGACGTTTGGGAGGACTTTGAAATATAGTAACTCTTTAATTTTTATCAACAGGCCAGTGAGAGACTAAAAAAAAGGCAAAGAAAAAGTTTTAAATTACATTATTCAGTACAATGAATAAGTTTAGTACTTAATGTAGTACAGTCAAAAATCATCCACTCTTATCCCACCAAATTTCATGGAGCACAAAGAACATCAGCTGGTACATCTTTTTTAGTCACAGCAGGACCAGGTAGCCGATTCAATAAATGTCCTATACTTTAAAAAGTGGTGCCAGGTGATCCAGGTGTTTAGAGCCGATAGGACAAGGGAGACACTACTGGGATGGAAAGTTTTTGTTTTGTTTTGTTTTTAAAAAAAGGATAGCTTAGTGGGGTACAGCATATCAAATTCAATGAAGTAAAGTACACCGATTAAATGATATCTCTCCTGAGGAAAGTTTTCACTGTATCTCGGTTTGGGCATTTCATTCATTTCTTTAGAATACCCAAAAGCAGCTGAAAAAAAAAAATCACTGAATAAATGAGGTGTCTGTTTGCACGCATCTCTGCGCAGCTGGCCACGCCCGTCAAGGTGTGAACACAAAACTTGCAGATGAGGCTGTGGGGTCTTGTTTTTGCAAATTATCCCATGAGCCCAGAGGTAATGTCAGGGAAAAGCTGAAACTTTAAACTCGCAGAATTCGAGCACTTGACAATGTGTTTCTCATTCACACACAGAGCACCTATTATACTATTAGTATGTACTCTATTGTCCAGGTGCCTGCAGCAAATATTTTTGTGCACAGAGAAAGAATGCAAGTGTATTCATAGTTTCATGATTTGCAGGTTTTAAGACACTATCCTGTAAAAATGTGCTCATTTTACCAAGAAAAAACAACTTGCATTTGAAATCTTATTCATAGAATTAATTTTTAGATCAGAAACATTCAAATGGAAGTTTTAATTAATAACATTGTTGATGTTGTAAGAAAGGAATCCTCATCTTTTTTTGTCAATACCTTCAATATAAAAACAAGAATTATAAACTGTTCAAAAAACATTAGGGGAAAAATGATGAACTATTTATTTGAATAAAACATTTTACAGATAGGCTTTTTATGATTTGTTGGAAACCAAAATGCTATAGTTTTCTGTGGCTCTACTTCTGATTTATATCAGGGGAATGGGACAACCGGTCAGTGACATCAGTGCCTTCATCAATCAGGAACTCTCTACACACTCGGGCTGCATGAGAACAGGCACTGGAACCCATCACCACTGCACCAACACACTCTGACAATAGGTCTTATGATTTGTTCCTGATACTGAACAGCAGACACGATTCTGTTGGCTTTAACTTAGAGGTCTATGCGATACTTGAAGGATATGCCTCCCCAGACCACCACTGACCCACCACCATGCTCGGTGATGCCACAAGCAGCATAACATTCACTGCAGCATTTACAGACTCATTCAGGGCTGTCACAGGAGCTCAGTGGGAACCTGCTCATATCTTTCCAGATAACGTGGCACTGACCTGCCATTTCTTGTGTTCTCTGTTGAATGCCAGTCGAGCTGCACGGTCCTGGGCTGCCAGCACAGGTTCTGCGAGAAGATGTCTGGCTCTCATGCCACCCACATGGAGTCTGTTTTTCTGACCATTGCGTCAGAAATATGAGCACCAACAGCTTGATGGATGTCATTTTTTAGGGCTCTGGCAATGCTTCTCCTGGACCTTCGCGCACAAATGAACAGATACCGGTCCTGCTGCTGGGTTCTGGTTCTTGATGCCAAACCTTCTTGCAGTCACAGGTATGGATGTGGCAGCCTAGAAGAGCTGCACTGCCTGTTCCACCTGAGTGGACTGCAGGTGCAGAAGACAAGAGGAATCTGACAGGAAAAGAACAAAGCAACTGTCTATGGCCATCTCATTCCCTTTTGATTGGGAGGATGGAGTTGTGTGACTTGCTTTTATCTCTCTATTGCACCAGTTAATTTAACTGACATCAAAGCAAATGCAGTTGATCAACAATCACTTGCGTTTTCTGAGTGGACAGACTGATATCTTTGAAGTTTAAGTGACTTTATGTTATATTGTGAAGATTAAGTATTTCCTTCTTTTTTTTCAGCAGAGTACATAATGTTACAAGTGCACCTTTTTTGCTGGTTTATTTGAAAAAAAAAAAAAACTCAGCACATGAATCTCTTTGTGTGACCCGTTTTCTCAGTAGCTGATTGTATTCTCACAGATCGTATTGCCAGCTCACTTCTCCTCTCGCCTTACCTCATTCTGCAGTGAAGTGGTGCCTATGCTGTATCTATGGAAAACCACCAGAAATGAGATACGGACCCCAGTCTGCCTATCAGCAATTCTAAAAGCACAACACCTATAGAAACCTCTCTCTTCAAGCCTCCCAGGGACATTTCAAAAGCCTCTCTCCACTGAAAACTATTCAGTCTGGGAGCAGTGAAATAGAAACCCTGTGGTATGTTATATCCTTATAGGGGTTCAGGCCAAAGAGATTGTGTTGGTATCATAAAAACTGACAGTAACCAATTCTCCTGAATGTCATATCTGTGTTTCACATTCGGTGTTAATGGAAGTCAGCAACAGTAATGTTCCAGAAGGTGAAACCTCAAATGTTGTTTGTGGGTATGTCGAACAGATGTCTGAATACCTGACACAAACAGCAGCATCTCCAGCTACCCAGAGGGACCAATCATCTTTAGCACCATATCAGCGGTGTCAATGAATATTCCGTTTCCTAAAACAAAACAAACCTTGTGCACCAGCACTGAGTTAAAATCCTCACACATGCTTCCAGAAAGAGCATATTTGATTCTGCAACTATAGCAGCAAAGTACCAGGTGCAGATCTTTCTACCACAATTTTATTTAATACATAGGACTTGTTTTTTCTTTTAGTGGTAATGTAACTTTAGTAATAAGGGTTATTTGTGAAAAATGTGTACAGAAATACAGCCAGTATGCAGAATATTAGCTGAACAAACATTTATTTTGAAAGGTATGAAAGTGCAATAACGCAATCAAAGCAGGTATTAATGTAGATTTCACCTGTCTGATACTATTAAGTCTCCCTGATATTCTGACATCTGAGATTATGTTTTAGTAACATTTAGCTGCTCAGATGTGATTCTGTGCCTGTTTCTAAAGAAATTTTAGTGGGAAATTCTGTACATATTTGTTAAATTCAAGAAAATACCAATTCTATTTAAATAAACTAGCAATAACATCAATATGATTATCTAATATGATTTAGTGCATTTTAATTGAAATTAATCTACATTGTATCTCAAAGGGTAAAGCCCCTGGGTTATAATTTGCTGTGTGCACCTTGTAGCCTCCACACCTGTACGACTCCTTTTTGCGTGGTGTTCAGCACCTTGAACACATTGACATCCATTGTCTGCTGAAATTTCTGCAACAGTCTCTGGAAAACAGTCACCGGGATGCTAAAGTTGAGGTGGGGGTAAGTAACTCCTGCTGCCAGGTCCCTCGTGTTGCTGGACACTATTCCTGCAATACAGCAAATAATTGGAGTGTTTTCTTAACTGCAAATAAAGCAGCACAGATTGAGCAGTCTGATATGCACAGCTGACTCATTACTGCATGTGTTGTGCATCACAGAGAAGCTTTTCTGCGGTCAACGCTGTGCCCCCCACTGTTCAAGAGATGTACATGACTCTGTAGGTGCAGCAATACTTGCCCAGCAGCTCTCCAGTATGTTTCTGAACCACAGCGCCCCCGCTGGTCCCTGCTTGTACTGCGCATGTGGTCTGGAGCATCACTGGCTGGTTGTTCAAGCTGATGGATTTAGAGAGGACTCCGCAGGTCAAGGATGGACCGCAGGTCTTCCCCAAGCCACCGTATCCCACAACCACCACAGCTTCACCTGAAGGGAGACGAACCACCCTGAACATGAAGTCTTACTGCAGTTTCATCAGTGTAAGTAAAGAGCTCTCCTTTCAAAGTGGATCTGAACCCAAAACCTGGTTTGAAACTCTGTGACATTTGGGGAACCACAGCTTCTGGGACAGGAACTCTAAGCTGCACCAAAGCCAGATCATAGGGTGAAGACTCTTTCGTGGAGAACAGGACGTCACCAGTGATATCATGCACTCTAGTGAGACATAAAACACATTCAGGTATAAATATGTTTCAACAAGTAATGTGAAACATTACAGGCAGTTGGTCTTTTTAATGACTGTAACTGACAAAGCCTCTACTCAGGTGGATGTATTTGCTGGTAAGAACCTCATAGACACAATAACAGGTCTATGATTACACTTTCAGAGCTACATATTTATAGTGTGAATGGCATGAGACCAAACTGAGAGCGTTGGCTTGGACTAGAAAATCTAAATTTTTGTATTTATCGCTTTCACAACTTTGTAAATCCACTTTATTTTCAGACTGTTTCAACTGAATTTCATCACTTTGGATCGTTTATTTGTCCATCTATGTATTTATCGCTTGGCTTTTTAAACACAATTTATTCAATTGTACATCTACATGCGTCAAATCATTTTTCCTGGCTTTTTCAATCTTACTTAGCTTCTTTTTCTTTATATTTCTGACTTTTCTCAGTGCATCCTATTTTTTGTAATTTCTTTCCTAATTTGTTTATCATCTTCATGTCATTTTTACTCTACTTATAACTTTTATATTGCCTTTGGTGTTTCCTGGTTGCAAGTTTAGGAGATTTGAGATATATTGATGAAAGCTTTTTTTTTCCAAACCCTGTTTTAATTGAGGATTATATGTAGTAAAAAAGTTACTTATTGTCTTTGTGTATGTATAGGTGTAGAATAGGGTGGGATATGTGTAGTGCTGGGCAATATGACGATACATATCGTGGGGACGATAGAAAAGTGTGTATCGTGCCATTTCTCTTCTATCATTTCTATCGTTTCTAACCTAATTTTATCAATTATTACAGCAAATATGTAATTAAATAACCTGCAACGATAAATTTGATAGAATCATATCTACTTCTACAAAGTAGCCTTTTATGTTTGCACTTTTATTCATGGTTAATGCCTTAAACAGAGTTCTCTTCAACCCTGATGTTTACTTTAGATACTTTATATTGGTTTGCAAACTTTGCACTACAAGGTTACAGATTTCAGAAAGTTGAAAAATAATTTGTGTTTATTTTTTATAGCTGAACTTCAGTGCAAAAATGTGTTTTTCCTCTCAGAAACTGTTGTGCACTTTAAAAAAATGTGAAAGCTACTGTACCTCTGTACCTACCTGTTTTTGCTGCACTAAAATGTATGTTTGTGACAGTTCAGCTAAATGTCCTTTCAAAATAAAGTTGAAAAGTAAGCAATGAAATTTTTGTCAAACTTTTCAGAGAATAACTGAAAACATACTTTATTATGGTATATCGTGATATATATCGTTATTGTGATATAAAATAGTCCATATCGTGATATATGATTTTTTTCCATATCGCCCAGGACTACCGAGTACCGTTGCATCCCTAGTTTTTATTGCTGTACAATAAAAGCCTGACTGATGGATTGATATTCACATTTAGACTGCGATTCATTTTCTCTTTCATACCCTTCATGTACAGATGACAGAACCCAAGAGCAGCGAACACTGAGAAGCAAATCTTTAAATAATAAATGTGCCATCACCTGTTCCTGTGACGGAACTTCACAGTTACTGCAGACTTCCCGTTAACAACGTGCCGGCAAGTCACCACCAGCTTTGTAGAGACAAAAACCCCTGAGCCCCAGACCTGTCCGCTGTCCACGAAGCACACAGAGGGGAACTCGATAGCTTTAGACTCATTAGCTGTGGCGGACATGTGGATGTCTGTCTCTCTCAGGGGGAGCCAAACATCACAGAGCGGATCTTTAACTCTAGTGCAACGCATGACATTCCTAAAAATAAAGTGAATAGAGCAGACGAGTGTGAGGCCTATCCACTCATTTGCCTTCCAGCCAAATGGAGACACAATCAGCCCAATGAGACACACACTCTCCGTGTCTTTCACCACAAACAACCCCCCTCCCTCCGTGCCGGGCAAGCACCGGGCATCTGTGAGGATGACAGCGTTGTCCTCTCCGGCGAGATTACTGATGATCCCTCTGCTGAGCGTGCTGATGAAGAGATCCAAGCAGAGGGAGCCAAAAGGAGAACCACATGCGATGACAGGGCAGCCCTTCTGGAGGGACGAGCTACTCTGCCAAGGGATGGTCTCTGAGTCCACCACTCAGCTCGGACAACACACCTGCTTTGAGCACAGCAAACCAGCTGAGAAACTGGGCATCTCTAATCAGCTCCTCATCCTCCTCATTACCATGGAAACGCCACTGGTCTGCCTCTCGGAAAACTCTCAAGAAAGCTTGCTTGAACTCCACGCAGTTCACCAGCATGAGCAGCTCGGCCGGAACCTCCTGCTGGCGCGAGCTTTCACCTCTGGAGCGAGTGAGCCGTTTCTCCAGATGTGGCCGAGTACAGAGGCTGACACGAACTTGAAGTTTGTCACTGAAGCTGTGCGGGTAAAGGACATCGGGGTCAGAGGAGAGGGGCTCTCTGTCAGTAATAAACCGTGAAAACGGCAGCCCGGTGCATATGATAATTCCAGTTGGAGGATGGACAAGAACTCCACTGCAACAAAGGGGTTTCGTCGCTGAAAGTGCATCCGAGACCTGGACTGCACAGCAACACAACTCCACATCCTTTAACTCCATGCTGCAGCACCGGCGCAAGTCTGAGAAAGTCGAGACGGTTGTAAACGGTCGAAAATGTAGCGCATGAAAACAGCTATGGAGCAGGAGAGAAACAATATGACAAACAACTACACTAGTGAGGAACTGTTACAATGACACCAGAGTTAAACCAATAATTAATCTTGAATATTCTCCACACGAACCGTTCAACAGCTAACTCCTGACTTCCTGGTTGTGTTTCATTTCTTTCCACGTGATTGGTCAGAACGTGAACACGTGATAAAGCAGAAAATAAGAACGTGGTAGCTTTCTTTCTGCACAGTATTGCTTTTATTTTTTATTTGTTTATTTATAACGCTGGCTTCAAATTAATGTAACATTTGTACTTCTTAGAAGTACGTTTTCCATTACCAATAATTATGTAATATAACAGACATGTAATCATGTGCCATCTTCAGAATCATTGAGTTCCTACAGGGGATGAGAAACATTTGGTCTGCTAATTATATTGGAAAACTCTAAGTTCATTTATATAGTACAATCTCTATTTGATTCTTTGTTACTGCCCAGCCGAAGCAACACAAAAGTAAGAATTTTGCAAAATTATTATAATCCATTTTGGTCACATTCTCTTCCTGTCAGATTTAAAGAGATTTTCTTTCATCTCACCATTCAAACTCCTGGATTTTCAAACCTGAGAGCAGGTAGGACACTAATTACTCATAATTATTTCACATAACCTCACTTTGAGAAAAAAAAAGAAAGGAAATCGCTTTAATTGATTCAGCTAAGACACTTGCTTGTATCATTTGTCTCTGCCTGGGTTAGGGTTAGAGATATGTGGAATAGCAACATGTCCCATGAGTACTCACCCAGTTACAACTGGTGTGTATACAGGTGGTATTACAATCAATTAATAACAATGACTCAAAAAAAATGTTTTAAGGATTGTCGAAAACATTTATTATGCTTCTACATCACACATGTCAAATAGGAACCTTTTGTAACAGACACTTGACTGTATATCTCAATTCTTTATTTAACACAAGGCAAGAATATTTTACTGCAAAAAATATAAATAAGATCTTAAATATGACAATGTACTGTATAATATTGCACTGTAATTTCAAGCCAATACTTTGCATATCTCCTATCAAGCACCACCCAAGTACTCTCATAATATCACTGCAAGTTGTGAGCAGCAACTAATCACAAAGTACTCAAGTTATTTCACAACGGTTACCCACTGAAAAGACATGTTTTTCGGCATCCTCTCTGCAAAACAATATGAGTTTCTTGCTTTACACTGCTGTGCTGAAGACGTCACTATGTACCTCAGCTGACGTGGTGTAGTATTAAATAAAGCTTCTCATGGCAAAAGGTCAGTTAATAAGCTTGTGGTCACATTCATATAATGGCTGCAACTGTAAACCTTTCATTCACACACGACGAACAGAATTATCAGTGTCTATGGAGGTAGCTGACTACCGTATTAAATATGGTATAATGTTTTTTGTAGCAATTTCCACAATTAAAATTAAATTTGTGGCAACTTGATGGCACTTCCATTAGTTTGAAAGAAATGTAATTAAAATATAAAGACATAATGTGTGTGTGTATATGTGTATATATACATACGTTCATACACACACACACACACACACGTACTAACGAAAATGTTTTAAAGAGTTGGAATTGCTCCAAGCCTGCAGTGTTACTTGTTGAACTGCCCTTCACTGTAAGTCAATGCCAGCAGCTCAATATAAAGCCAGCTCCAAAACTGGCTCACAGCAAAGGCACGTTCTATGTGGTAGATCGGATCTCCTACAAGCTTTTAAGTAGGAACTACAGCATGAAGACCATTCTCCGCACTCAATCTGAATTATAGCCTGACAATTCATCACCTACCTCTAGCTTCCTGGAGTATGGTACTTTAAACCAAAGGCATTTTAAACCAAAATATGAATTAAAACATATTTTTACTGTCAGAAAAAGTACTACAAATAGTATTATAATAAAATATATGTATACTGCAAATAGTCTTGTGTGGAAATTATCCTTGTGTGGACAGGCAGCATGGTAAGTCTGATAAAGGCTTTTAAAAAGAACACGAATCAGTCAATATACTGGGAGAGCCATCGGAACCCGTCTCCATATCCCTGTCTCTTCAGCACACTACACATGAAAACCTCCATTGGCCTCAAATTCAGCTCCTTCAGTGACACTGTGCCCTGAAAAGAAAAGGAAATACAAGCAGTTTTTGAATTCACAACAGACACATTCATTATTCTCCATGAACACCCAACATGAACAGCTGATATCTTAAACCTGTATCTTCCTGCATATACCACCAAGAAGGACTATAATGTGATGTGTGTAAATACAATCTCATTAAGCGGAATCATTAAAACAGACCCTCATGTTGCACCTTGCACCATCTTGCTCCATGTTCTCACAAGATAAACACAAAAAATGAACATTTTCTATGACTCAAATGACAAGCCAAATGTTTGTCAGCAGCATAATGCCCCTCTCACTGCCACTGTATTTACCTGTACTAGTGGTGATATATGCAGCGATTCCTCCCTTTAGCAATTCAAATTTGTATTTGAAATTCAGTACTACTTAGTGGCAGCTGAATGTAGTAACATTTTTTCTTTCCTATTCCTTATGAGATGAAAGAAGTCAATTAAACACTGTAAATATCATTTCTTTTTCTTTTTTTTGTTATTGATCCCGTTTTATACCACATAGATGGATGCGTGACCTGCATTCAAAGCCACATGCATAACCGCTGACAGATCTCTGGTTTTGATCACATCATTATGTCCCATTACCTTTCCAGTTGTATGTCCATGAAGACCAAACATTCCTCTGAGTGCATCCTCACTGATGGCCTCTGGACGGTCTATCTTATTCCCCAAGATGAGAACTGGGATGTTAGCAATGGTTTCATCTGTTAACAGGGCCTAAACACATAAAAGAGCCAATAGAAGAGCTCAGCTCTAACGGTAGCAGTTCCAAAATTGTTAGGATGGTATGTAAAATTTTAATAAAATACAGAATGCAATGACTTGCAGATCTTGTAAACCAATTATTTTATACAAAACAGAACACAAAAAATACACCCAGTGTTTAAACTGGGGAAATTAACCATATTAAGATAAAAAGAAATTAATTCTGAAAGTGATTGCAGCAATGTTTTTGGATATTTAGCTTCCCATCTTCTTTTAAGAGCAATTCATATGTGAGCATATTTTGCTCTAAAAGCTGTTAACACTTGTCAGCATTGATGCTTCAATAGCTGATGTGCAAGCTGCCCCTGCAATGATACAGCTGCAATCTGCATTTGTGGATGGCGTGGCGAACTATGTTCTCTGACAGTGATTTCTGGAAGTGTTCTTGAACCAATGCTGTGATTTCCGTTACAAAGTCGTGACTGTATTTCAGCATTGCCATCTTAAATTCCCATAGATCACAGGCATCCTATACTGATTTCCAGCCTTGTCACCTACGTACAGAGGTTTCTTGAGTCTTGAATCTTTTGACTTTATCATGTTCTGTAGATGATTAAGTATTGAAAGCCTTTGTAATTTTATGCCAATGAACACTATTCTGAAATTGCCCATCTGCCCATCTTTACTTCTGAGTGGCTCTAACCCTCTCTAAGATGCTCATTTAACTCCCCCAGTTATGTCACTGTCCTGTTGCCAGTTACCTAATTATTTGCAAGACATTCCTCAAAGTGTTTCTCTTTAGTAGCACTTAACTTTTCCTGTTTTTTCTTCCCACAACCAAAGTTTTCTTTTCGACATGTTGCTGCTATGAAATTCAAAATGACCAATCATTTTTCATGAATTAGTAAAATGCCTCCCTTTAAGCACAATACATTTATACATTTTCCTATGTTCTATTGTGAATAGAACCAACTTTTTCTGAATCTGGGTTATATAACACGTAAAATTAATAGTTAACTCACATCAAGTTCAGCTTTAGCCTCTGCTAGTCGCTCATGATCAGCACAATCCACCATGTAGACAATGCCGTTTATGGCTGGGAAGTAATTCTTCCAGATCCTTCGTGCTGTGGGAGCATTTCACCATGTATGTAACGTGCTGCATAAATGCATCAGCACAATTTTCTACAACACAAAAGTAAGTATACCCTTTACCCATACCTTGTGTGTGACCTCCGAGGTCAAACGTGATGAACGTCATTCCAGCTATGGTCAGCTCCTCAGATGCTGAGGGCAGAGAGGAATTACTGGCTTTAAATGAGCGACAAAACCGTGAAACAGAAGGCTGACGGCTGAACGTGTCAAACTGCTTAGTGTACTTGGATATAGTGTTGGCATGTGCTGTCCAAGCCTGTCGTCTCTGAGCATTTGTAGGAGTGTTGTTTTTCCGGCATTGTCTAGTCCGAGAAAAACCAGCTTCCCAGTCTTCTTGTACAACCCTGGTAACAGGACAGAAAATATATAAATATCTTTTCATATTTTATACTAAATAAACTACATTTGTGTGCACTGATTCAACAGCAAAGGCAAGTACCCAGGTAGAAAAATGTTTTCTGTGCCATTTTTCTGATTATCCAAAAACCAACCAGGGTGAACTTTCTGATAGTTGAAAGATGGAATCTTGCCAAAGGAGTAACAATTTAAATGTAGGTGTCTCTTTAAAACTGCAAGATAAGGTGCAGGCTTTTATGGGGGACTACACTCCTCCACTTGTTATATAGCTGCCACATCCTATCATGGATATACTCTGTTAGCAAACGTATAAAAGTCACACATTTGAACCATTTTAAATTTGGTCAGTGTTTTGCCTGCAGTCATATGAAGTGGACTAATGGAGGTAAATGTACAGACAGGGAAAAGAAGTCAGTGTTTCATGTTTTACTGATTTCAAACATCCACTGCTCCGTTTCTGTAGTGTGGAAATGTGTGCCAAGATATTCTGTATGTTGAACTGTAAATCAATTATTACGTCAAAAATGGTCAACTTTGATATTTTTGAACTCTACTGTACCTAATAGCTGCAGGACGCTGCTGAAACTCCTGTAAATCCAATTAAATATAAAAGACATTTCTCTTGACTACCTGAAACACAGAAAATTCACAAAATAAAAACATCCATTCAATAAAAATACATTAAATTAGGTTATATCCAACAAGGTGTCACCGTTACACATGTTTTTAAGTTATTGTTGTAGATAAAACGAGCCATATCCCAAATATCTGAAAATTGAACAAGAATTTCAGATATCATTGTAAAAAGACACATTTGTGTTGCAAAATCCAACACTGAGGCTCATTGTTAAACTTTTATCTTGACCCTGGATTACTCTACTGGTATGTGTAAGCTCTGTGTAATCACAAGTTTTGAAGCATGAAAGGTGCTAAGCAATGGGGGGGGGAAACGACTTGGTGGTTAAATGCTGGTTAGTTCTGAGAGCAGTCTTGCTCAGTCACACTGATCTTCCTCTGACTATTTTTGTGACAAGTTGTGGGAAGGACACTTGATCTCAGTGGTCACCCCTGCCTCTGCCTCACAGACACACAAACACCTGTCACTCCCTGTGAACTAAATGTTCCTGTTGCTGAATGGTGAAACCTCTAGTGAGCAAGACTTCCAGAAATTACCCATTTGTTGATTATCACACCGTGTCACCAAAAAATAGAGAACTTTATGTGTTACACTGAATTTAGGCTCAACATCCGTGGATTAAACGGTGATATAATAGTCTCTGTTGTTCATTGCTGAACCTTAAAGACTTCGGTGGTCACGTCAGAAATAGCTGGGGTTTTTTTTTCCAGTTCTCAAAAAATGTAAGTGAATAACACCAGAAAGCACCACATACTACTAAACTGAAAACTAGGCTTCTCGGAAACATTTTCTTCGATTAAAGTCAGCCCTCGGCCCGTTTCATATTGTGGTGTGAGCTGTCGGAGAGTAAACAAATGCAGTAAACCTGAGCGCTCCTGTGGTGTCCAAAATAAACCAATTTAATGATGTCATGAGAGGGTGCCGGACTTAAATTGAGACGCCAGAACTCGACTAAAGTAAACTTGATAGATAGTTTTGTGGTATTACCTTGGTCTGCCGAGTTTTTGAACTCTTCGTCCGTTAGGTTTTTGGTCCAAGCCTGCCGGTCCACCGAGGCTCCGCGAGTTTGACAGTTAGCCGGAAGTACGTCACTGCGAAGGCTTGTAAAGCGCGAGATATTAAAAAAAAAAAAAGTAAAATAATACTTTTTATTTTATTTTTATTTTTTTTTAAAGGTCAAATACTGATTGCTTCTTAACTTCTCTTATCATACCTGTTGGCTGATACGTCTTTATACTCTTTAAGACTGAAATGCTTTACCATCTTGCTCTGAAATTTCAATTTCAATTTAATTTACATTTTAAACACTCATTCCTATTTTGACTGAAATCTTTAATTTCCTCACGATCATACGTAAAAAATAAATAAAATAAAAGTCCAAATAAACATAGCTTTTGTGAAATTCGACTTTCGACTTTTAATGATCACTTGACATCAATTTCATGTTTTTCATTCGTTAATTTCTAACATTCAAAGATGAACTTTTATAAGCAACCCTGGATCATCCTGCGAATTTTTCTTTTATCTGATATATGAAACCCTTTTCCGAATAACACTAAGAGTAAGCATAACCCATTTTACACAATCTTATCAAAAATACAAATAACTGATTTCTCCAAAAAAAAATTTAAAAATGTTAAATATTACGAAGACAATATATTGTGCTTCATGGGTGCAAAAACTATTCACTGTGAAGATTCTAAAAAACATAACTTTATGCATTAATTATACCTTTATTAGTGCACCTTTATGGCAGAAAAATGTATAAAATTAAAACATCTCAACCAAAGTACTTGTAAGGATATTAATGTACATGACCAACAGGACAGTGAGACACAGTGAGCACTAGGTGGCAGCAGCATTAAAAAAAAAAAAAAAGATTCAGTTTGAATGCATATTTCTCCCACCAATCATTTTAAGGCAGTGCTGGGCAAATCCAATCCTCGAGGATCGGTGTCCTGCAAGTCTTAGACGTTTTCCTGCTTCAAATGAATGGGTAGTAAATGGTCTTGTGCATTCCTGGATGACAAGCTGATGGTGATCCATTCACTTGAATTGTGTGTTATGGCAGAAAAACGTCTAAAACGTGCAGGACAGCGGGACTGCCCACTCCTGCTTGAAGGGATCTACTCAATGAAATCACACTTTAATTATAATTTAAGCAGAGAAGCTTTATTAAGCCAGTTCAGCATCATACAATGCACAACTATTTTCGAGGCACAGTACACATACTTTGTTTATGTCAGTACAGCTACAAAGAAATCTTTATTAAATAAGTGAAAAATTACTGCTCGTGACATGTGTATACGTTGACTCTTCTCTGTCTCTAGATGATTTAGCCACTACCATCTACAAGGCAGCAACCCATCTCAACTGTCCCATCTAACCATTGGTTTTTAGAATAATTATTTTTTTTCAAGTATTCATGTTGCAGATAAGCCATTCCTTTTGCCCAATCAGCTCTTGGATCACTTCCTCTCATAGTAGAACCATGTATCAACTGCAAATGAAATGAAACATTAGGTCAGAGAAGTTCAACAGGAATTTTAAACTCTGGACATCAGTGACAGGAATACTTATCAAAGGTTACCTGATGAGGGAATGGGCTCTTCCCTTCCACAGGGACATGTCTGTAAGCAGAGTGAGATGTTGGGTGAAGAGGCCTTATGTTGAAATGTTTGATGCTATGTCGCAAAATGCGATGAAGAAAATCTTACCTCACTGACGGCAGCTTTGGCCTCATCTGCTGAGCAGCAGTATGGACTCTCACCAGCTGAGACACATGTGTTTTTGCTGTTTTGTAGAAATGTAAATTAAATACAATTATCATCAAGACATTAATTAAGGAGTTTGATTTAAAAAAAAAAAAAAAAAGGGTGGGACTATGCTGAAGCTTAAGTCAAAGCAGCAAAACGCCTGCAGTACTTACCATTTCAGTTCACCAGCATTAGCCTGTTGGGAAATTAGAGCTTTCCAGAAGTTGTGAGTGCTCTTGATTACTTCAACAGCAAAGTCCTATAAAACAGTAATTACTTAGCTGGGAATAAGAGTCACATTTGCAAATTAACTTGCAAGGAATACTTTCATGAACACTCAAAAAATCCCTTTGCCTAAATAATGGCATGTTAACACATCGGGGGGCATGCCTTGGTTTAGTTCTTAGGGTTTATCTAAATCCATTTGAAACAGTCAAAGTTATAACTTAATGAGGTGTGGTGGGTGGAGACCTTGTCTTTGAACTCCCCGTTGAAAGCAAATTGGTTCTCTGGTTTCCCATCTGGCACTTTGTACCTCCTGAACCAGTCAACCGTGGACTCAAGATAACCGGGTTTCAGGCGCTGGACATCACTGATGTCTGAGCATCGACAGGAACAACAAAATAAGTATGTGATTTGACTAATGTGTCACTGTACGTGCACTAAAAGAGACCAAAACTGAGATACTTACTGTTCAAGTCATTGGCTTCAGGGTCCTCTACGTTGATTGCAATCACTTTCCAATCAGTCTCACCCTCGTCGATCATGGCCAGGATCCCAAGTACTTTCACTTTGATTACTTCTCCACGTGTGCACACCTACGGATGACAACTCAGTTTCTGATTCATTTATACACAACACCTGAGTGTTTACAGAAAGCGTAACAAAACACATAAGTGTGACACAGTAGTTCTCTACCTTACTGCCGATTTCACAGACATCAACAGGGTCGTTGTCACCACAGCAGTCAGTGTCTCCATCTTTATGTGCTGGATCTTCCCATGTCTGAAGCATGAGAACAGAATTCAAACTACTGAATGTTTACTGTTGCTCACTGTTAATGTCTCATGCACTCAATAAAGCTTTCACACAGAATACTGACCTGAGGAATAGCTCCATAGTTCCAAATGTAGCCTTTATGTGGAAAAACATTGGCAACATAGCGCAGCTTGCCCTTCTTCACATCTTGCTTGATTGGATTTAAGATGTCTTTTGTTGCAATCTGAAATAATAAATGGCAATGCCGTCACTATTAAAGATGCATTATTTTCTAAAAACAAACATATTAAGCGTGTATGACGAGGTTCACATGATATCCACAATATTTAAAACACAATAAGGTAAAAACTAGTTGTTGTCAACATACTTCTCAGTAATCTGTGTTTTTAAAGCAACATTAACATAGTTACCTACACTACTTTCCTTAAGGATGGAATAAGTAATCAGATTTTATATTGCCCTCAGACACAAAACCCATGTATTTAACACTTCAGCAACACAGCAGTGGGGAGAAAAAGGTGACGTTTCAAATTAATGCGAGCCAACTTTCAGACTCATCTGGGCTAAACGGGATATTCTAAAACATCTCGCCTCTTCTTCATTCTAAAGCTGGCCGGCTGCTCCTGTCATCTCTCTTCATCCCTAGTTCTGTATCCAAACTACTCACCAGGCTGCAGAAATGTGAGCAGTTTGGATCAAGATCAGGCAAGTCCTGACTGATTTGGAACTGGGACAGATTGAAGAATATCAAAATATGTCCCTTCCCTCCCCGAACCTAAAAAGGCTGAAGAATCCCTTTCCTCAGATGATTAACACCAGAACCGCTTGTACAGCACCCTCACCACTCTCAAGGTGTACATCATGTGGGTCAACAGCTCTTCTCGCAGCGGGACATCCCAATGGTTGCTGTCCCACGTGCAACTCTTGCCTACTGCTGAATAAGTGGTAATGATGGTAGAATTTTTTTTTCTCTCCAAGTGATTTTAATTCAATAATCACTTGTAATTTGCTTCCATAGATACGTCTGTGGAGTGTTTTAAATGTTTCATCGTAGATGATGGAATCAGCACCACTAATCTGTCGGCACGAGCAGCCAGCAACTCCTTGATTTTGCCATAATTCCTGTTCTTTCATCTCTTTTTGCAAATTTGTCTTCCTGAATGAGTGCTCTGACAAATGATGGTGATTGTGTATGAAACGTCACACAGCAGCTCTATTATACATTTATGTCACTGCACCATCACAACACACTAAACGCTCTGCTGTGATTCAGACTCAACATATTTGAAAGAATTACAGAAAACCATACTGGGGGGGGCTCACGAGGTGTCAGCCACGCTACTTCAGCATGTTGAACACATTCAGATAGACCAACTTCCACCCCTCTCTGAAAGGAGCATTGTATTAAAGGTGAGCATTTGCTATACTGTCTGTTCAAGGTGGGGCTGATTTTAAGTCGTTCTGCCTCAGTGTCTTACGCCTAAGTATATAGGCTGAATTATGGAGGGTAGTCACAGGACCAAACTGCCGTGTGTGCACATAAAACTGAGCATGATCACTGAAACACGATGCACTAACTTGCAGGGCTGAGTCCACGTCACCAATTAGCTTCCTGTACTGACACATTGATGTGGTGCTGAGCCACTTCTGGTTGCCCCGTGCAAAATGTCAAAAAGGAAGAGCAGTGGCTTAACAAGTTTTTTTTTTTTTTTGCACCAGTACAACACAACCATTGAGTGAGAATGATCCCATTAGATTAGTGATTTGTAAAAGTAGAAAAATAGCTTTGTAGTACAAGTATAAACTGTCAGAAAAATGGAAATCAGCAGGGTTATTAATACCTAATAACTTTACCTAAGAGCAGTACGTGAGTAAATAAAGTCAGTGCCTTCACCAATGGTTTTGTAGCTGGTGTGGTGCGGGTAAAGTTGGTGTTCCAGTTTTTTGTTGTCTTTATGGTCCCCTTCTGATTAGCTGCTGATAAACAAAATGTTGTTTTACATCACCACTTTACTGTTGTGTGAACTCTCATGACTGCTTAGTCTCCCAATTGACTTAAACTATATTTTTAAAACTACTGTTATTTTTCTGAACTCCTGTCTCAGCTCCATGTTTTTCTGCTCCAGGCCTGTGTCGTAACAATGTGACAACAGCTAAATATAGCATGGTCAAACAAACGCCAAAGCTGACAAAGTGGTTTCCAAAATATTATCATACACAATGAAGAAGAATCTTACCTCCATCTTTGCATTTGTCCATCTTGGTACCTCAACAACCATGTGAAAGATGTTCTGTTAGTGGAGAAAAAAAGATCTGTCTTAACTATCTTTTAAAATTCTTTATTCCTTCATAACTGAAGCATTTGATTATTTTAAAACATCATTCTGACAGTTATGGCTTAAAAAGAAAAATACTCTACTGAATTTACAGGAGATATTGACATAGCACAGAGGAGGTAAAGTGCAAAGGCCACTGTCTTTCAACAGACTATGACCTTGCTATTTCACTGTGTATTATCTGAGGCAGATTCATGTTAATCTGATTGAGATAGTGAAGCTATAAAATTACATATGTGACAGAATTGCAGAGATTTAAAGGACACACCCATGACTATATATTTATCAAAGCAAAAATGTTAAAAGCTTCCTTACCTGACTCTCATCAGCATACATTGGTATGTCATGGAATGGAGAGATGTACTTTCCTTCAGCATTTTCTGTAAAACAGACACGTTTATTTATTTATGAGTATGGCAAGTAGCTAAAAGCTGCATTTGTTCCATTTTCTGTAAACAACAAAGTAATTACACAGGAAATCACTCCTAAGGAAATTTCACAGGGCTTCCTTACTTTCGGTTCTTGTGACTTCTTCTGAAAGATCTCACACTTGAACAATTCAGTTTATAACTACGAAATGATG
The DNA here is from genome assembly GCA_018398805.1 of Hirundichthys speculiger. Classification (NCBI taxonomy): domain Eukaryota; kingdom Metazoa; phylum Chordata; class Actinopteri; order Beloniformes; family Exocoetidae; genus Hirundichthys; species Hirundichthys speculiger. Next base: position 5,068,121 of record JAGFBZ010000344.1, on the reverse strand, counting down.
ATGTTAGAGTAATATTATAAAGAACACTTAGGCCCATGAGAAATGGAGCAAAGCGCTTTGAAACAATCAGCGAGGGCGTTGCCTCACTACAGCAGGTTTCAAGAGGAGGCCTTTAAGCACAATGAGAGATTTCCACAAATACCCTACAAACCTGTTTGAGACAAGTTCAATGAGTCTGAGATTGAGACGCATTTAAAGACACGTCTACATCATAGTACAAATTGCAAATGGTTCTCGTAACTCAGAAGACTCGAAGGAAACGTTCGTGATAATCCAACCATTGGTGAACTCATTTCATTTCTTATTTTAAGTACAAGTATTGTTTTTACCAGTGTAAAGTAACAAACAAGCAGGAAATAAATGCATAAGTGACACGTGTGAAACTGCGGCTGGCCTGTGGGGTTCGGAGTGCTCAAAGTACCAAACAAAGACATGAACTTATTATTTTTTTTTAGGAATTTTCTACTTACTGAAGAATAAGCGATAGCTTAAGGAGTTCGGGTTTCCCCTCTCTTCAATAACGAAGCTCATGTTTTAGCAGAATTGTGTTGCTGCTTGGTTCTAGATGGAGGATGGCGCCGGTGTGTAAGCTGTTGGCAGCACCGGAGTAGCAGAGGCTGAAGCGCATGCGTACTCCGTCACTGATGCCTTCATGAACTTTCGGAAATATCGACGAAAGTGACGGAAACTACTATGACATCGCAAATTGTATAAATTCAGCGTACAGTTTGGGTGGATGTTAATTTTTCCAGCCAGGTATTTAATTAAGATAATGTTCAGATTTCGATAGAGTTAAAAAGAACAGATATGCATTCTTAAGCACAGAATTTTGCCCCACACGTACAACGCTTTGTTCACATTAGAACTTAATATTTTGTAAATACTTTTATTGAGTAAAAATAAGTGCATAACAAAAAAGACAAGTTCATAAACCACAAGTAAAACACTTAAGTAAAGTTAGAAAGATATTCAGAGATTCGGCTTTCTGGGACCAATAAGTCTAAAGCCACACATCGTCAAAACACAAATGATGACTCTATCACATCTTGATAGCATAGACTACCAGCTACAAGGACAAAAACCCCGATTTATACAAAAGTAAGCAGTCCTGCGAGCTCGATGTAACATATTGATGAAAATACGCAGTCCGCAGCCGTGCAAGTGTCCAGGGACCGTCTGCAAATTGCAACAAAAGAAAAAGACGCTGGAAACAAAAATCAATAACTCCTCTGTTGTACAGTATACAGGCGCTAAAATCACTCCACACATCAGAGTTCCCATCATGGTCATACTACAACAGCTATTATGTAACAAAAACATTTGGAATAATTATGATGATTTTGTATTGTTATAAATCATTAAAAACTTAAGTAACAATCAATAACGTTACAGTTTTGCACTACACGCACTTCAATCTCACTACACACTTCACCAGTCTCATTCTGGCCATACTACAACAGCTATTTTGAGCAAACCATAAACGTCATTTTCTTTTGTTGCAATTTGCAGACGGTCCCTGGGCACTGACACGGCTGCCGGCTGCACATTTTCATCAATATTTTCCGTCGAGCTCGCAGGACTGCTTATTTTTTTATAAAAATCGGAGCTTTTGTCCTTGTAGCTGGTAGTCTATGCTATCAAGATGTGATAGAGTCATCATTTGTGTTTTGACGATGGCTTCAGACTCATTGGTCCCAGAAAGCGGGAATATCTTTCTAACTTTACTTAAGTATGGAAAACGACTATGCTCATGTGGCACTTTTAACCAAATGACAACATGCACAATTTATCCAAAACCCCTTAAAAAGTACAATACAGTGCTAATATTGACTATATTTATTGACATCGTGAATTAGGAGTAATCTAGCTCTCCACTCCACCAACCATCAAACTGCTCAGGACTTTCAACTTGGAAGGGTTTGGAAACTTTCAAGGAGGATCTCTTTCCAGGATCTGTTCCAGCCTCTGGCGTGATGTCAAAACTTTCTCATTTACTGTCATTTTCACCGGGTGGTTCCTCCTCCACATTACTGAGCTGTGCCCTGTGCATTAGCATCAAAGCCAATACTAGTAATTATAAGTTGCATGGTATGCCAAATTAGCAAATGCATAGACCAGTGGTTCTCAAACTTTTAATACTGTGTACCACCTGAGAAACTGTTCAGCTCTCTGAGTACCACCATGATGACCAACTCTTAAATATAGCCATATATGCCTTCTCAATTAGCTTTAAATTCCCCAGGAGAGATGTTTACTCCTTATTGTAGTTATTTGTTGTTACCTGAATTTCATTAAAAACGTATTTAAAATGCATTGTATGTTTCTGATTTAATAAAAAAAAAAAATAGTGAAAATGTGAAAAGTCCTGACATTCCCCCGTGTACCACCAGAGAGCGCTCATGTACCACCAGTGGTACGCATACCACAGTTTGTGCACCACTGGCATAGACCTTTATAGAATCGAATGACAGAGCTATCTGTATTTATAAAGAAAAGAGCCCAATTACAACAAATATTCTTAATCTTGCAGCACGAAATTTCAGTTACATAAATAATTCCCATACTTCTATTGTATGAACAAGCAGTTTCTTTGTAAACTTACTAGATTATCGTGCCCTTAAATTGTGAAATCAGTTGGCTGTAATTGCAATTGTTGCAATCCACTTCAAAACTGATTTCAAATCTGTGTCAAAGGGAACTGAATGTGTTCATAGGCAATGAGGAATTTTCTGATGAATTTTGACCTCTTGGGAAATTTACGATAAACATATGATTACATAATCAAATCACCGTGCTCCCTTTGACAATATATTAAGGAAGGTTAAAAGAATTGAAATCAAAATTTTTTTAAAAATCCAATGATCATGCAAGGATATCTCAATATGTTTTCTGCTAATTATACATTTTGAGATTCGCTTCCTTTAATCACATCAACGTCATCATTAATTGGCTTTTTTTTAAGAAAAAAAATCCTGTAAAACGCCAGAAAAGGTGCTACTTGACTATCTTAATATTAGCAAATAATAACAAATCAACATCTCTGAAAAATACTAGCAGATTTAATTTGAGTCTTCTTGTTGCCTTTTTCCCCTCTCTTTCTTTATATCAGTTCTGCATATATTTTGCGACTCTGTTGAATTTCTAAACAAAAACACGAGAAAAAGTGACATCATTTTTAAGTGTATCAAAAGTAGGCTGGCACCATTGGTGACTGTCCGCTCTGACGTCACATCCGCCCGCAGCTCGTCCTGCTTCCTGCCTTGCTGAGGGAGGGAACGGTGCTGACGGCTGGGAGGACGAAAGGAGAGACGAGAAAGCTTTTGGGAAGCTATAAAAGAGTGGGGAACGGCCCGGGTTTCCACCGTCCGTCGGGAAATAAACACCCCAGTTTTCTGTAGCTGCTGGATTTGTCATCGAATCGGCAACGAAAATGTCGACCAGTCGTCAGCTTAGTGAGAGCAGGGCCATCCCGACCAGGACGGTGTTGATCAACGACACAACGCAGCTACCTCATGACTACTGTACCACCCCCGGAGGCACTTTATTTTCCACCACTCCTGGAGGTGAGAGGATATCGCATTTCGTTTGCCCTGTTTTGGTTGGGGGAAAAAAAAAACGTACTTAGTTTTTTTTTTTATTTGTTGTGCTTTCATCTAACCGAGGACTGTTCCCGTCAATGTGGCCTAGGCTGCCTTGTCATCATGATCAAAACAAAAACAAAGATTAGTCCCGCCCCCTGTTCTCTGTCTGCTGCCTGATTGGCTGATTTCCAGCGCAGAGCTCCTTATGATTGAGTTATTAATTGTATTTGCATTTGCATGGCATGAAAATGATTTGTTTGCCAGTCATGCCATGTTAAAAAAAACAAAACGGCAACAGCTACGTATGACATTACTGGAGAACAGCCAAATGATTCACTGCAGTAAAACAAGGGCCCTTGTAAAGGATGAGCAATAAATGCAGTAATGGTATTGCCACATATTGCTGCAGGACCTCATCTGAGATGCTTTAACTCGGTCTAAAAAAATGTTTTCTTTTTACTGCAGTTGTCTGTGGTAAATTTGTTTGCCAAAAAAATGACAGAAAACAGTACTAAATGTATTCATCAACATTTTCTTACAGTCTAAGGTGTCACTTTCAAACATCATGCTTTATAAAAATCAATATATTGATGACAATCCCAGTGGTTTTTATTTTTCACACAGGCCAATGATCGCTGTGTTGCATCATAGTATATGTAACCGAGCCACAGTGAATTTCCAACCGTGTTTTCCTGACAAATGCTCTGTGTGGGGGTGAAAAAAAGTTAAATCAGGTTTAAAGACCAGGAAACGAACAAGAGGTTTACTGCATTTATTCAGACAGAGTTGTGGAGGGTTTTAGAAGAAACTTGTCTGTCTGCCTTAAGAGGCAGATGAGTTTTGCACGTATAACCTGTGATAATATTTAATTTTTGTGCGAAAGAACCTAATATCAAATGTTTGCCAAAAAAAGTAATGCATATATTTTCTCTGTGCATAGTTTTCTGCCTTTTTGCAGTTTGCTTTTATTGTCAAGCCTGTGTATATGCTACAGAATGGATTCTAGCTGGCGGAGCTTAATGTGCTCTGAGAAAGTGTATTTGTTTGAGGACAAGTAGATGCAGTTACACAGGATGAAACTTGACAAGCCTTTTGATAAAACAGATTCAGATAAACTTGATGTAACTTCTTTTAGGAACCCGGATCATCTATGATCGCAAGTTTCTCCTGGACAGGCGTAATTCTCCCATTGCCCAGACTCCTCCTGCACATCTGCCTGTCATCCCTGGAGTGACCAGCCAAAAAGTCCTGAATGAAAACCAGAAGAATGAAGCCAACAACCACATCAACAACCATGATGGAAAACCTGCAACAGGTAAGAGTTACAATATGGAGTGAGTGACCACTTCCTGTTCATTCTTTTTATTCCGCATGGAAAATGTTTGGGCTTGAAGAATCAGATTGTTGGGTTAAAATGAAAATTAAAACAGAATGCAATGACTTTCAAAGCTTTTAAACTTAGATTTTGTTAAGAATTGCCACAAAGGAAACATGTCAAATGTTAAAAGACAGACAGGGGTTCAGCACTACGAAAAATAAAGAATGAAATAGAGAGTTCGGCAATAGTAGAATCACATTTCTCAACATAAAATTACAAAGGAATACGGGATTTCATCATCAGCAATACATAATAACATATAAAGATTTGGAGAATTAAGAGCAGGCACACAGCTGCAGTGGAAGTCACTGCAGGTAATCAGGAACACGTCTGAAAAGCATTATTAGTTAACAAAGTTGATCTGTTCCATCCACAAATGCAAGTTAAACATCAGCAATACATAATAACATATGAAGATTTGGAGAATTAAGAGCAGGCACACAGCTGCAGTGGAAGTCACTGCAGGTAATCAGAAACACGTCTGAAAAGCATTAGTAGTTAACAAAGTTGATCTGTTCCATCCACAAATGCAAGTTAAACATCCAACTCTGGTTCAACTCTCCCATGCAAAAACAAAATACATAAATAGACTGCCTCCTTGAGGCCCAAGCTCATTTAAGATGAACTGAGGGGAAGAGGAAAACTGTCTTGTGGTCACAGCAACCACATGGCCTCAATCAAAATTTGAAATTCTCTTTGGAAATTTTTGGCACCACATCTTCTGGGCTAAAGAGGGACCATCCAGCTTGTTATTAGTGCACACATGGTATGCTTTCGTGCAGTTGGCATGGGTAACTTGAGGCCCCATGAAAAGATTTTGGAGTAAGAAGAGAGACTTTTTTACTTTCATTTTCTTTTGGTCAGGGGAGGCCTTGCTTATATTTCAGCAAGACAACGGCACGACTCATTCTGCACTAGTTACACCAGCATCACTCAAGCATTATAAAAAAAAAATACAGCAAAGGAGTCTGCATACTCTTGAACCACTGAAATCTTCTGTCATCCAAGAATGGTAAAGTATTTTGCTTTCAAAGCTGCATCAAGGTGTCAAACACTTGCATATTGTGGTTAAAAGAAGGCATCATGCAACAAAGTAGTAAGCAGGACCTTGTTTTGACATTTTAAAATGTGTTATATGCATCAGATTTGAAATGAGTGCATTAAGATACTGGAGAGATTATACCTCTGGGCTGGCCTGGGAACACCTCAGTGTTCTCCTAGAGGAGCTGGTGGAGGCTGCTGGGGGGAGGGAGGTCTGGGTTTCCTTACTTGAGCTGCTGCCCCCGCGACCCGACTAGGGACCAAGCAGAAGATGATGGATGGACGGATGGAGTTGCCACAACATTCAGTGCCATTAATAGCCATTTATTTTGCAGCCAATTTACTTTTTATTTTAGAAAATCATTGCATTCTGTTATTCTGTTGCATTTTACCTCACAAGCTGTTGAAAAAAAAAGTTAGCAGCCTGTTCAAAACGTGTTTTAAATCTTGTTGTCATTGTTTTATTGTTTTTTTTTTTTTTTTGTTTTCAAGGTGATGATGCTCAGTTTGAAATGGACATCTAACAGACTGGAGCCACACCAGCACAAGGAAACGACCTGGCATTACGTGTGCCAGAGGCTTGGCTTATAGAAAACCAATTTTGTGAGCCCTCATGGCAGCCATCTTCTTTAGTTCTTTGTCTCACTGCTGGATGTAATGTGTGCAAACCATGGAGATTGAATATGTCATACATACGCATACAGAGTGGTCAAGTCTGAATTTAGGTTCATTTGGGTAATTTTCCATGGTTACCAGTCGCAATACAAATCAGCACTTATACAACAAGGGAGCAGACTTGAATATTTTATGCCCAGACAAATTGTCCAATTAGTCAGTTGCAGTGCTCATCATATAGTTTCCTGCAAGTCGGGACCTTAAACAGAGCACACTGAAAAACTGATGATATTCTGAGTTAAACTGGGAAAATAGTAAATTTTAGAAATGACTCATTTAAATTCTTTGATATTCATCACAGTCTTGAGTCTCAAAGACCCCTTTATTTTTATTTAAGTGGGGGTTTTTTCAGTTTTTTTTTTGTTTTGTTTTTTTTTGTTTGTTTTTTTGTTTTTTTGGAACTACTTGAAAAGCTCCACAGTCTAGAATCAGATGGACCGCTTCATTTTACGGTGATGGCTTGTAAAGGTTTTGTTTTTTGTTTTCCCAATCGGGCGATCAAAATTTCACGCCATTCCAAGATTTTAGGTTCTATTACCAAAACAAGCCGGCACATCTTTCCAATTTTGAGGGGGGAAAAAAAAATCTGTTTTTTTTTTTTAATGAATTTCAGGCTACAATTTAACAGTTTTATATTCACAAAGTGATTTGTTTAAGAAGCAAATCTGAAAACTTGCCATTAAAGTCCAACTTTTCATGTAGAATTCCTTTCATATGTATAAAAATGTCAAAACACCCTTCATTACTACACTTTGATCAAAATTGTTGTCTTGGCAGGTGCTTTGCTTTCAGGTTTTGTCTAATATGAAGAGGAGGTGATGCTTGGTACATTCTGCCTGGTGTTTTTTTTTGAACACCTCGACCTGCAAAACATTTAGAACAACAAAAATTTGGTTAATTGGGATAAGACACAATAAGCTTTGGAGAGACTTGAAATAATCCAGATGTTTTATATGAATTTTTTATACAGTTTCTTAATATTGGGAGTATTTGTTTGAGTGTGAACCTTTGGATAGACATGTCAAGAAAACAGAAAACAAAGTCTGCATCTGGTTTGATGGATGCTGTCCCTTAATCAACAACTGTCCTCAGTGTCCTTAATTCATTTGACATTACCTTATTCTTTTCATGTGTCACGGCCACCCATGCCTTACTTTACATGAAATGCAGTAATTTAACTAGTTTCCTTCTCATCAATTTGTACTTTCCAACAGATGTTTATTTTTTCAAAATAACACTGAACAGGTAACACTCTACTTGGCAATTGAGCAAAGCATATTTTATTTTCTACTCAAGATCCTTCCTCAAACAGCTGTGAAATGTATAAGTGTGATGACAAAGGTGACATTGTGGGATTCTGAGGTTCAGATGGTATTGTTGTAAAGGTGTCACTCATTTTACCCGATCATTTGTTTTTATTTTATGCCACATAGTCCCATTTGCTAACTGTGCAAATATGAGCTCTCAACTCGGTGAACAAACCACCACAAAGTTCATGTTTTTCAGTCAAGATCTTCCGCTGAATGACTGGAACCACTGAATGACATCTGTCAGAGATTTTCCTTCTCTGTTTGGCTTTGTGATTAACTCTGGCAAAGTTTGGTGACAAATCCTGTTTGCATTGCACATTTATTTTGTTTTATTTTAATTTTTTTTGGTGATAAAAGTCTTTATGTTGCAACATCATAATTCAGGTGGCAGATTGATTTCAAATCCATTTGGTTTGACAATGAGGGTTTGACATGTGTTGAAAGATTTGAAAAAAAAAACCTTACTGTAACCTTTTTTTGATTTTAAATAACGTCATTTCAAATGAAACTCCAATACCAGTGGACACTGTTGCTGCAAGATCAATAAAATTCTGTAACAGAAAATCAGAATCTGTGTCTTCAGTTGTCCTGGTTTTGTGTAGTTGTTCTCTGATCAGTTTTTCTGTCAGCAAGATAACACGGTGACTTGGGAGATTTCGTGAAACTCGATGGAGAGAAGAAACGAGTAAATGGACAACACATTAAACTTTGCGTAACAATGACGACAGGCAGAATTTTGTTGAACATGATATTGATTTTCTCTTGCTTTTAATATAGAGTGTGAATTCAGCAAATTTGCCTGGAGGACCTCCCAAAAACAAACCTAGTTTGTGTATGCTCAAATCCCAAAAAAAGGAATGCTTTGCCCATAATGTGTACCTCTTGTTTTCCTTAGTATTAAGGATCTTTTCCTCCTCACACTAGGAACCCAAAAACTCATGACTGGCATCCAGTTACCTACTGAACCACAGTTCTTTAGTTGTCATTTCTCTACTATAAATCTATTAAATCATTATTTCATTGCATAAGGTTTTGGATGATTATTTAAAGGTTTTGAAATAAATGTTAAAAAGCTGCACATGTTGCCTAAATATTCTATTAAAATAGCATATTCCATTTTTTTTATGCTTTTTAGATACTTATAGTTTTATATGCAGTTATACACACAGACACACACACACACACACACACCACACACACACACATATAGATATATATATATATATATATATATATATATATATATATATAGATATATATATATATATATATATATATATATATATATATATATATATATATATATATATATATATATATATATATATATATATATACTACATATATATAAAACTGCAACGGAAGACAAATTTACATCAGGCAATTCAGGTAGGGCTTCGCTGAATTTTCTGCAGGCATTAATCCGGTCGCCTGCTGGTCCTTCCTCCTTTTTTACGTCCCTGAGCGAGGCCGGCGTCAAGATGGTGAGTCTTGCCGTAAAAATGACAATTAAAATCTACTGATCATCCAGGCCATCCGTTCCTCAAAACACCCGTCTTACAGAATAAGTGATGCTTAAAGCTCTCCGTACGACAAAATGGCAATATTGACGAAGTATCCAAGATTTTTAGTTAAATTCAGGGGTACCTTTCAGATGCTAACCTGACATCAGCTCTGACGTTACACACGCTGTGATCAAGCGCTCTGGACGGGCTTCTATACAGTACGCTCTAACATTTACTCTGTTTTCTGTCCGTACCAGAATACATTTATCCAACGTGATTGTTTAAAGTCTTGGTGGTGCTGTTTGTGTGGATATTTGAGCAGGTAGTGTTACCCTGAAGTGGCTATCGGTAGCATACGTGCTGCAGCGAGGCCCTTAAGAATGTTACAATATTATCAGAAACGTCCACTGACAGATGTTTCTACTGAAACATCTGTCAGTGGAATATTTAGGCTGGAAAAAAGTTAACCTTTCCACGGGAGATGTCTCTGTTGACCAGTTGGGGAGTCTTGTAGCTGATAGATAATGTTATGCTAGAGCGTTGTGGTACATGAGGATGATTGTTGAACTTGTTGCTGGAGCTTTTGTTCTGTTAGTGTTGGACATCATCTTTCCTCTCATCCCCAGAATGACACAGTGACAGTCAGGACCCGCAAGTTCATGACGAACCGACTGCTTCAGAGGAAGCAAATGGTAAGGCCCAAAGCATTCTGCCTCAGTCTTTGCTGATACTTAACAGCATCTTCCTGACAACATATCTGTGAACTGCTGTCTCTCCTTGTAGGTCGTCGATGTCCTCCATCCCGGCAAGGCTACAGTCCCCAAGACTGAAATCAGGGAGAAGCTTGCCAAGATGTACAAGACTACCCCTGATGTTGTATTCGTCTTTGGCTTTAGGACTCAGTTCGGTGGTGGAAAGACAACAGGCTTTGCCATGGTCTACGACTCATTAGACTATGCCAAGAAGAATGAGCCCAAACACAGACTTGCCAGGGTGAGTTTGGAAACATTTGTCATGTCTTTGTATGAATAGGTTTAGTGGAATATGTAAACTTTTAAACTATAATGCTTTTTCCCCTTTATTTATTTATTTTTTTTAAAAAAACAATCATTAAAAGTTATACTGTAGTAAGACAGAATATCATACTACTGAAGACAAATGAAGTTTCACAAGAAAGTTAATTTGGCATTGTGAATACTGCAGAGGCTGATGATACTTTTAATGGAGTTGAAAGATGCTCAATGTGTTCCATTTTGCATGGAAATCATTTTAATAAATCAGAAATGATTGGTAATTTTGGAACGTTTGATGTCATGTAAAACTGTATTGTGTGATAAAGTGAAAATGGGCTTGACTGGAAGTACATTGACAGTCGATGGGTAATATTAATTGCAAAGTTTATAAATGCTTTCTCAGTTGTTTTGTTTTCTTCTATTTTTTTTTGGGGGGGGGGGGTGTAACATTTTTGGAAAGCAACTTTTATACTTGATGTTTGATATAGGTTCATATAAGTTTTTGTTTTTTTCAGAGCTTAATTATAGTCAGTGTTGACATGAAAGAATTACAGTTGCTCATCTGGGATAGTAATAACAATAATAATAATTAAACACCTCCATTTCACTCATTATTGTCATTGTTCTTATTTTGATGCTTTTGTGATATTGCTTTAGGAACAACTGTAACCTTTGTTTTCTTTTTTTTTCTATTATTTTAGTGCATTTTCATATTATTATTATTATTATTATTTTTATTATTAGTATTATTTTCATTTTTAGATTTGCATGAAAAACATGATATTTGGGGTATCCCAATGCTAAAAAGTTGAGAGTATATGACATTTCTCATTTTTGTTTGTCAGCATGGTCTGTATGAGAAAAAGAAGACCTCAAGAAAACAGCGCAAGGAACGCAAGAACAGAATGAAGAAAGTACGAGGTATCAAGAAGGCCAGTGTTGGTGCCGCTGGCAAAAAGGTATTGTAATAATTCAAAATTTGTGTTAGAGTCCAGTCGCTGACTGCATTTGTTATTTCTTCTTTGCTTTTCTGTGTTAACAGGGATAGCTTGTCCTTCCTAATTTAGGGAACTACAGTGCTGAGGCTAGAAAAGTCATGTTTAATTCACCTGATTCTTTCTTGATTATTCATTGTGCACACATTCTTTTGCTATCCTGTTATTCTTTGTTTTGTTTTCCCACTGCTCTCTTACTGGTTTAATTTCCTTTTTCCATCTTTCCAATTGTATCAAATTTTCTTCGGAAACTGTAGAAGGTAAATGTTGTCCATAAGTAGACTAACTGCAGTGTGTTGATGGTCGAGCAGTGCTCGATGGTAGCTAACCTTTGCCTTTACAACCCTACAACCTCCATATATTTACCTTTTTGGTAAGGATTTACGCTTTGGTAAATCAAAAGGTAAAAGACATATCTTTTGGATATATATGTATCCAAAAGGTAAATCAGCATTTGCAAATGAGAAGATTTGACCCACTGGTTAATACTCATCTTCTCCTAGTAGTAATGATGAGCACAGTATACTAGTAGTCTTGTAGACCCTGTTTAAAAAAATAAATAAAAATACTAATAGCTGACATATCTTACCATGGTTTTATTCCCCCCCTTACACCTTTACACTTCTGTAGCACCAGTCACTGACCCAAAGTCTTAGAAAAAGATCTCTAAATTCCAAAGCCCACCTGGACTCTGCTCAGTATCATACGGTTTAATATGTTGAATAGCTTTGGCTCAGCTGGCTGGTGAAACATTTAACAACCATTTTATACACTATATTGGCTTGGGCCTAAATGTGGTGAATGCAGCCATTGCCAGGTCCTTTCAGTGGTCTTTTTATTTTCATGTTTCAATTTTCAACACGTTAACATTATTTTGTTCCATCTTTTGTTCTTTGTGTTGCTTCCATGGATTTCTTTTGCAGAAATGAGGTGTCGGTTTGCAGGTATAGAAACAGAACAAGCATGGTGTGCGTTGTGTTGCACATCCTGAGCCGATAGACTTGAGCTGTGCCATGCATGTCACACTACTTTTCCTAGCAGTTTTCCCTTATTGTCTTCTCCCTTTCCCATGTCGTTTGAAACTCCTGGCTAGTCAGGTTTTTCCACCACCCCAGTCATTTTTGCCTTTCTGTCTCTGCTGTAATAGATATATCCAGTAGGCTTTACCCATTCTGACTTAAATTTGAACCGTCTCAAGGTCTTTGACAATGTAAACCTTTAGTAAAGTGAGTGAAGCATGTGGGTCTTGGTTTTTGGTATGTGTGTGTGTGTGAAGGGTGGCGGCTGAACTAAAAGACGACTAGTGTGTGTTTTACACTGAAAGTTATGCTCTTAAAGATATTACTCAGACTGTACGATTGAGTTTGAAATTACTACCACTTAACATTGTTTTGATATTCAGTTATCAGTACTTACTCTTAAACTACTTTTATCATTATGGTACTTTTCTGTGGCTGAAACTTGCTCTAATATTAATATTACTGTTGTTTTCTTGCAGTGAGCCTATGCAGCCAGGGAGGGTCCTCACACTCAAGATGTTCTTGTATATTGTCATCAAATAAAGTTTGGGAAAAAAATGGATTATTGTCTATATTTATTTTCACAACCATTTTCATCCTAAATCTCTGAGGCTCTTACACAGGGCCATTCTTGTCTCCTGATGTACGAAACTGCAAAAGTTTTGGCCCCTGCACAAAGACCCTTCATCAAAAATCCCATCCTAATTAGGATGTGCCAATCCATATGAAAGAAAGCTCTAATCAATATGTTAAGATGAAAAAAAAAATACTAACATTTTTTTGTATAAAATAAGCAACATAATATTAAACTAAAATATAATGTAGATTGTTTCACATTTTGAAAGCATTTAAGCTTTGTGCATCAAAAACAAAAGATCACTCACTATTGACCAAGTACTATTGTGCCAAAATTATTTTAAGACTCAAACACAAAATGGTCACTCGACTCGTGAGCCAGTTATCAGTGTGGTGGAGAAGCTGGCAGGATTGTGCACAAGCAGCTTGCAGTGCCACCGTTGGCAGCGCTACATAAGCAAAGTTCAATGTGTGTAACTTGTATGTGGTGAATATTTGACTTTATTTGGACGAATTTGTTTTTTGTTGATGGTGACATTCAGCGAAGAAATCAAAAATGTACCATTCAACTATTCACTGGTCTTAATTTAGGAAATGTCATTAATGAAGAATTTAATATATGCAGCTCATTGCATATATTGTGTGTAGTATCAGTTTTGTTACTTAGGGTTTAAAATTGGTAGCTGCAATAACAGAAATGGCCACATGAGGACGCTGTTTGCTGAGAAAATATGGTTTGATTTATTGAAGCATTTTCATATGAAATATTCACCTGTGAGCATGAATTCTTCACTAATACAGCTAATTGTTCCAAGAAGCTTGAGATGACCAAAGGCCACTAATACACAGCCCCCGTCTAAAGTCACCCTCTTTTTGTTTATAAATAAACACAATAGATATCCCTCTATGTTGACTGACCTTTTGAGATAATTTGCATCCAAGTACCTTGAGACTGTATAAATGAAGCGATTAAAATGCCAGGAAATAGTTTGTCCTCAGGGTAACCCTGATTCCACGGCTGTCTTCCAGTGTTGCCCATTCTTGTGTGGAATATTTGATTTTAGAGCAGGAGAAATGTTAATGATGCTAAAAGGTAAAGCAAAGAGGCAGAAATCAGAAATGATTGGCAACAAAGGATCCCATGCAACATCAGGCAAAATGCAGTCTGACGTACTGCAAAAAATACACAACTTTGCACCTCCAAAGACCTTCACTTTCTTAAAATAACACCCTCCCCAAGAGGATTATCCAAAGTGCACTCAAGCTCCATATTGGAGTTAACGCACATGATTTTCTTCCACCTTACATTCTGACGCATTTTCGTGTCTCAAAAAAAGTCTTAAATGGAGGGCAGATGTTTCTGTTCACTGCCTACTTCACCACGAAAGAGGGGAAAAGCATAGCTTGAAGGCACTTCCATTGACATATTTTGAGTCATGGGTAATTCTTTCCCAATAGGAAGCCCTATATATATACCCAGCATCCCCTGTGGGCTCCTCTTCAGTCAATGCCAGTCTGCCGAGATTAAACACTTGACAGTTTATCGGGATAATTTGAGTTACAGGGACAAGGACTGTGTTGACTGAAGTGGGCAGTGAAACTGGCATAAAGACATGTCCCTCTCCTCCAGGTGAAATTAGACAAGTCGGCCTTGCAAAGTCTTAAATCCACCCTGACCCAGAAAATGACAGTCAATCTAACAGGTCTCTGCTAAAGAGTGTTGCAGTACCCTTGTAGTGCAACAGAGCAAATCAGTAACTGTTGTAAAGGTGTGCAGCTGAACATGTTGCAGGGGGCAGACAAGAGAGAGGCTCTTGTGTCTCTTGCTGCTCTGTGGTCTTCCACTGGTGTGTGCTTGTGGGAGGTTTGACATAAGTGGAGCTTTCAAACCAGGGACTGGTAACAGATGGTGTTTGGAAATTAAGCTCCTCTCTCCACAGCCCCTTCGGTCCGTCCCAGGAGTCTCTGCCTCTCCGTCTTTGTCTCTCTTTCTTGTCGCAGCCCCCATCCCCAGCATCCTCCTGTATTTTGATTTTCCTTGAATCTGGGTCTTATCGTCTGTCTGCTCTTTGGTTTCAGTGTTGAAAGTGGTTAAACAAAGAAATTATCATTTTTATTCTGCAGTAATTCAGCATTTTTTTTTTTACAGACCAGGAGAGCATTTACAGGACAGTTAGCAGCCTAATGCGATAATTGTAACTGAAAAAAATAAACTGAGGGGAAGCCTAAAAGGCCCAATGAAAATGGGTAATAATGGAATGGGTTGAGAATGAAGATGAGACTATACGTGCACTATCTTAAGAAGATGATGTATGAAGCTGAACTGTAAAGCGGCTGCTTTGTGGGTTTGTATTGTACCTTCCACCTCAAAGACATGAGGTTCCACAAAGAGCCTCCAGGGACCCCTAAACACACCACATAAAACCAAATAAACAGCATCCACCTCTGCATTTATTCAGGACCGGAATCGGCTTGTTATGAGAATATTGTCCTGGCTGCTTGTACGACAAAGGTGTTTTTGCAGTCGGGTCCGTGATGCATGGTGATGAGGAGCGCATGTTTATGCCCTCACATCAGGTGCCGTTTTAATGGTCTTTCTCTCTCCATGCAGAGTAGAGTTGTGGTATCAGAAGGAAATGGCCAGAATTTCTAATGACTTGCAGTGGGTTTTTTCGTCAGCACACTCATGCAGATGTTGAAAGCAACAACAGATTGAAAACAACGGTCCTGTTTCAGTTTAAAACCGATCACTCACGTGTCACGTTATAGTCCCAATGTCTTAAATTTTATTTGATAAAGTGCGTTTCCAATGAAACTATGAACAAACATACAGTATTTGCAGTGGGGCAACTTGCTGCTCTAAAATGTGGCCAGGCATTCGAGGATGTGCTGCATCTTAATGAGGTATGTCTCCCTTGTTGGCCTCAGCAGGGGAATCATCACAGCTCATTTTGCAGTCCTGCAGTGTCCTATCAGCTTTGGCAGCCTGCTCTAAGTTCACTCCATCTGCCAGTTGCTAGGTGCTGATATATAAAATGATCTGTGCCTTAGTAGCCCCTGAGCACCAGGGAAGTGATTTGCTTTTGAGGACAAACTGTGTTTCGTGAATTCTAATTATCCTCTTTGCATCACCAGCCTGACATGGTTTTGTCATTTATCCTTTTCTGGAAGCAGCAAAGGAAAAAAAAACACACACACACTGCAGCAAACTACATCTGGTCCAAAAGACAGAGCTGATATGGATTTACTTGTGTAGTAGCTGAAATGCAACACTGGTATTTTTCCATCAATCCATTTTCACAGGTTCAGGAACAGGTGAACAATAAAAAAAAAAAGATACCTGCTGCCTGGTTCTGGCGCTCTAACCAGCGTGCACATGTGAAAAATCACTTCTTGGTTTCAATCTTGTGAGGAGTATTGACACCTCTCTGTGGCCTTTTTCTCAGGCTGTTAACATGCTGTCTGAGGCTCAACGGACATCAGGCGAGTACAAAAGCTTGTCAGCTCACCTGCCTCCTTCACCACCCGTCCGTGCCTCAGGAACTGGGCAGGTTTTTGTCGGCGCTGACGGGTAGTCTGTGGAGCAGTAAGGAAAGGAAGTTAGGGAATAATGGTGATGCCGTGGAAGAGGAGAGAAAAAAGTGGGTTTGACAGAAGAGGAGGTAAAGGAGAGAAGGAGAATCAAGAGAGTGCGGTAATGAGAGAGGGCAGCAGATGTGAGTGACAGTATGATGGAAAGCTCTGTGCTCTTCAGGCTGGGAGGTGTGTGTGAGAGAAAATGTAGTTATTGAGGAATCATATGTGCACGTGTGCCCTTGGGTTTTAAAAAAAAGGATACATTATACAGGATTTTCACATTTCGGCAGAACTCAACATTAAGCTGAAGCCAATCAATTCATCATGGCCTATCAATGTCACTCCCACACCTGTGTGCTAGATCTGAAGTTACTATAAAGTATATAAGTTAGTATAGTATACAGGTCCATCCAAAGAAAACAAAACCCACCAAAGAAAGCATTGAGAGCTCAATACATTTACAGTGGTATTTCTCTCAGACCCACAATAAAAGAAAATAATATATGAAAAAAAGAAATTACAGAATATAACTTTTTTATTAAATTATTCTTTATAAAAACTTAAATATTTACAAAAAAAGGCAACCATGGTTACCAGGTCTGAAAAGTGAAATGCAATACTACAGAGAGGTCATTCAAGAGTGGCTCCAAAAAGAGCTTCTTAACTTTTCTGCATGCAGTTTTGTTGTCATTAAATTATTTTAATTTCGAAACTAAATAACCCCGCAAGGGACTAAAATGTATATTTTTCCTGTAAGAAAATGTTTATATTGTCGAGGCAGTTAATATTTTGTATACATTTGGTGTGACAGAGGGACAATTGTACATCGCAGCTCGTGAAAACCCGAAGATGTCCTTTTTGACTTAAGCTATGTCACTGCAGTTGGCAACGGTTATTAACATGTGGCTGCTTTAGGGCTTGAACATGGCTCTGCAGCTGATCTGCAATGGGGCTCCGCAGAGTCTACGTGTTATAGCATGTCACTGCCATTAGTGTAATAATCTGAGATGTGGGGTATTGTAGGCCCTTTAGCTTTATTCGACAGAGTGAACATAGATCTGCTTTGTGGTGGAGCGATTGCTGCCTATAATTCTGACCTGCGCTTCTTGATTCTTTATCATTTCTGGCACCTTGTTCTCTTCATGATGAGATTCACTGTTGTCAACCCCTACAGGTTCAAATTAACTTCCAGCCAGTCAGCTTTTAACCTAAACTGCATCACTTCCAAGAGTTGTCCAAGGACAGCACACAAGCCCGTCCATGTTGGTTGAATTATCCAAATCCTTCAAACTTTGCAGATGAATACCTATACGCTTCCATAAATGAGCTCTTAAACGTGGTCATGCATGCTTTGATTGCAACAAAAGTCTATATGAACAGCTCCCTGTTGTGTTATTTGCCTGGCTGTAGTGCTGCTGGAACACACCAGAATGTTGCTCCACCGGTTTTTCTTTTATATGACCCAAAAGGACAGTAATGGGTTGGATGGCACTCAAGCTCAGTTTTGAAGGTGGCATCAGACCAGTCCACAATGTAATGCCACTTTCATTTTTATAAGTGTTTCAACTAGTCATAATTGAGCAATAACATACTTACAGTTTCATGTACAGCAATGTTTACAATGCTGTACATACAGCAGTTTTGCAATGGAAAATAAAGGTATGGTAACCATTTTGGAGACCTAATAATGTGATTTTCTTTTTCAAACTACCCAACAGTTCCTTTATACTTCTTGATTCCAAATATCAATTATATTCCCTTGTGAGGGCTTCAGAATGAAATGTATGTGAAAGAGAGGATGCAAAGGAACAAAATGAAAAACAAGGATAAACTACACTTCACAAATTCAAATGGTTTCCCACTTATTCTTATTCTAGGAACATTAACTGCACATGGAAAAACCTATAGATTGAATTTATGAACACAATGCTCCCTGGAGCACAAGCTTGCTACAGTTTTTTTTCTTTCTTTCTTCCTTTTTTCAATCAATGAAACAAATTTGCGCTTTAGACATTGCATCATGCTACTTCCAAAGTACCATTATGACTGTGGTACATGGTTTTCCAATAGCAGTCAGAAACCAAATTGTCTTAGTCTCCAGGGCCCCGCAGCAGTTTGATATAGTCCCTGCTGGAGAACACGCTCAGATTGTAATATTCTTAGTAAGGATAAAACAAGGTTATGTTTGTGCTGCACACAGTACTCGGCTGTCTGTAAGGCTGAGTTATTCTACCATTTTTTAGCACATGTGTATGTGCACATTCCTCCTCTCATTGGTATTTCTGTTCATAATACTCTCCTCAATCAGCAAAGGAGAGGCTCTGATTAATGGCAACAGTGAGAGCAATCTCCCCGTGATTCATTAAACAGGACTGGCATGAATAAAAAGGAAGATTTGCTCATATTGCAATTTAGATCCCATAATATGTTCTGTCCCAGGAAAAATGTATAATTCATGAAGTTGTTAGTGGCTCTTCGCATATCCACACTTACAGAACATAGAGTGAAATAAAATTAATGAAAAAGTCAAATTACTGATCATTATTATGCCACGCCATTGTTGGAATAATTAATGTTCACTGTTTAAGTTTGATGCTAAATTTTTTCACAGGATTATTAACACTTGCCCAAGTAATTAAATGTACCAGATCTTATTAGTGCCATTTGACTGATAATGTCACCAGCGGTTCATTCTGTGGTAATCTATAGCCTTGACATTTCTACATCTCGATCATTTGAAGAAACAACAAAGAGCTATCTCAGCACATAGAACTTACTTTACATTTTTAGACAGATTTCCTTTTTCTGTATCTGCTTCTCAAAGTAATGCAATTCTTCTGCTATATTTAAGTCCATATGTATACAACTTGTCTTCTGTCTGTTTGCTAAATATGTTGCAGGGGATCTTTTCTATTTTTAAGTGTTCCAGTTATTTCAACTGCTGTCTGTTGCTATGTTTTAGATAGATATTTTTAGAGAGATATTTCCCATATCCATACTATCCTCTCATTTATCAATACAGGAAATATGGTTTAGGTATCTTTATCTAATACCAGTAACTTAATAAGATTTCAAGTTTATTTGATATTTCCTGACCCCAGTTAAAGCAGTTAAAGTAAAGAAGACCCTTTTGAAATGTTTGCCATGACCCATCGCTGTCTAGAGCCAGTCTGTCTTTTACTGCTGCTCAACAGCTGAGAAGCTTTTTATCCAAAATGCTCTAAATGTTTTGGGTTTCAGATGCAGACAGCAGACAGTTCAGTGTAGTTCCCAGACAATTTTTTTTTTATTATTACAGAGCCAAGCTGTTTTAACATGTGCAGAATGGAGTTAGGCACTGACTTGCTGAAGTAAGCAAAGCTTTCACAAAAAAAAAAAAAGTGTCTGGCAGTATATATTGCATTAAATCTCTTCAGAGATGTCGTGAACTAGTAAAGCTTGACAGCCTCACACATGATGACCTTTGAAGCTGGACCTATAATAAGGCTGGCTGGTGATCTTTCTCCTCTTTCACCTAAAGCATGATTTTCATAGAGTTTCCATCCATTATCGACTATCTACACCCACCACCTCCTATTAAGAGTGTCGGGGATCTGCTGGAGCCCCAGTTCTCTTTGGGTGAAAGGCAGGGAGGGGTGCAACCCTGGACAGGTTCCCAGTCTATTGGAGGGCAACATATACAACCCCAATTCCAAAAAAGTTGGGACACTGTACAAAATGTAAATAAAAACACCGGCTGGTAAGGCTCCATCAATGCTGAAAAGGATACCGAGGGTTTAGAGCAACATATGCTCCCATCCAGACGTCTCTTTCAGGCAAGGCCTTGGATATTTCAACAAGATGATGCTAAACCACATACTGCATCCATCACAACAGCATGGGTTCACAGAAGAAACTCCAGGTGCTGAACTGGCCTACCTGCAGTTCAGACCTTTCACCAACAGTAAACATTTAGTGCATCACAAAATGAAAAATCCAACAATGAAAGCTCAGGGCTGTTGACCAACTATAATCCTGCATCAGACAAGAAGGGGACAACATTCCTCTCCTAAAACTCCAGCTACTGGTCTCCTCACGTCCCAGACGTTTACAGACAGTTGTTAGTAGAAGAGGTGACGCTACACAATGATAAATATCACACTGTTCCAACTTTTTTGAGATGTGTTGCTGCCATCAAAGTCAGAACAAGCTAATATTTTTCATGAAATGGTAAAATGTCTGTTTCAGCACCTGCAATGTTCTTTAAGTTCTATTGGGAATAAAATATGGGCTCATGAGATTTGAAAATCATTTCATTCTGTTTTTATTTACATTTTACACCGTGTCCTGACTTTCCTGGAATTTGGGCTGTAAAACAACTACACACACACTAACTCCTGCGGGCACCAGTTAACCTGACATAGATGTTTCTGGACTGTGCCCGGAAAAAAACCCACACAAGAACGGGGAGAATATACAAACTAAAGACAGAAAATCGCCTGCCAGGGTTTAAACCAGGAACCTTCTTACTGTAATCAATTATAGTAATAATGATAATATTCCACAATCTGCTTGTTTCACCTCATCAGAATATATAAAATGTCTGTCATTTGTTTCCTTTCTTTTAATTTTTCAAATGTCAATTGCCTTTGTTCCAACTTTTTAACCCAGTGTGTTTCTGACATAACATTCAGAATAAGAACATCAATTAAATATAAATTCAAGTAAACTAAATTAATGATAATAAAATTCAGATTTCTCAGTTTTACTTTATCATTCATCATTGTTTTATAAATACATATTCACAGTGTCCCAAAATTATTCGTAAATGTAGATGTAAATGTTAAAATGATGTGGTGACGACCATAATAAACTCCTAAACACCACAGGGTAAAAACAAGAAACTGCATCACTCTGTGTTTCTAATTTACATGTAACTGTCATATGTTAAACATATTTGAAAACATGCCTTGATGTGCAAGTTGATTGGAGCCAAAAGAAACATCCATGAAGTCTGAACTATTCACACCAGACAAAACCCATCTTTGGAAAATCACCTCCATGCTCCCATGTAGAATATTATCACAGATTGATTTCTATCAAACATTATCCCTGTAAATGTGCATGAACATGGGCCATGAGGCGAGTGTCATTACCGCTGCTCATTTGCGAGGCAAAAGACGATCAGATGTGACAGGGGCGGAATTAGCTTTGTGTTGGCTTTCTGTCACTCTCATCCTAAACTGCTGCTGGGTGGGGGAGTAATGATTAAAAGGATATATGATTCCACCCTGCACATTAAAGACCCCGTGCCCCACTTTCTCTTCCACTCATGATGCAGAGCACACAAAAGCCGTGTCTGTGTAGTGCATGATGCTGCAGAGGAAACCTCTCAATTTCTGCTGCCTTTTTATCCCAGGTGATTGCTGATCTGAGTGATCAAATAGAGGAAATCACCCAGTTGGAAAGCCAATCATAAAGAGATCCCTTGTATTGTTTTTTTCTTCACAGCACATACACATAAAATGCTTGTAGCAAACAGCAGAACTGAACGGAGACCTTGTTTCCTTACACTTGCTTTATACTGCTATCTTCTGCGCTGTGTTGTCTGCTCCCTTATTGAGCAGTGTTAAAATCAATAGGCTCTGACCTAACCTCTGTCAGACGCTGTGTTGGAGACCCCAACACACAGCGCAGGATATAGTGTGTCTCCCACTGTCTCAGTACAAGCACCGGTTGTCTGCTTAGGGGAGCTGCCGGGTGGCAGTTGAGTGTTTGTGTGCACTCTGATTCTCGCCAATATCACAGCAACCTCAGTGGACATCTGTGCTGTGCTATATACATATATATATATATGCTAAGCAGCAGGCAGCAAGGCTGCTACCTGGGTTGCTGGGCTGACCCATGGGCTGCTTCTTGCCTCTTGCAGGTGGTTCTGGCTGCTGTCAGGGCAAGCAGCCAGAACCACCTCCCCCTCCGGCAGAGCCACCCTACATGTTGACCTTGACTCCTTCAGATTGATTAACTTTTTGACATATATTACTTTGGTAATATGCTGCTCCCATTTGGTCTTCAATGGTACAGTTAGATACTGTGTCTTTAAGAGCTTCTGTATTGTTTGAACATTTTCCACCAAACCATCCATCCATGCTTCAACTTTATTTATTACTTCTGTTTCTTAATTTACCTTAAATATACAAATATGCAAATACAGTGATCCCTTATTTTTTCGCAGTTACTGGGGATCGGCGCCCCCCCTCGCGAAAATCAAAATCCGCGAATTGGAGCCGGAGCCCCCCGAGCCTAAATAATGTGTTTAAAAACTGCAAAAAGGTATCGAGGCAAAACAAGACAAAGGCTCAACTGTGGTCTTTCTGTTACCTTCACAGCCTCTGGTCTCCGAACCGTAGTAAAGAAACCGCTGGTATTGTGCTATTTTTGGCTCGTAATTAGCGGGTAATACGCTAACAACAACAAGAGAAAAAGTCCGGTTTTCTCTGCATGGAACGAGCACTTTATTCTGGCGGAATCACAGAACTTGTAACATCACACAGGTTGTATTGTTCGGCTCCTGTCGGTTAACAGAGAATGTAAATCTATACACGCTGGGCTGCTGTTTATGCTCACTCCACTTTTCATCTAACCCCGTTTTCGTTCTGCTGTCCCACGACACACACACCATTACCCATAAGGCACACCATTACCCATAAGCCTACCTTCTTAAAGAGGCCAGGCTGGCTCACAACATTTCTTTGCCATGAGAGAACGCACACAACATCCTGTGATGCTTGGGTGATGCGTCTCGGCCAATCAGCTCACAGATGCTGGGCCGTCTGCTTTTCCTCGTGTTGCTGACAGGAGGCTGTGAGTCAACATTTTCGTGAAATTTCCATGAATTTTTCTTGATTTTTTATATATTTCTGAAAAATATTATATATTTCTGAAAAATCTGCGGAACTAAAACCATGAAACTTAAAGAGCGTGAATTGGCAAGGGATCACTGTACACTGTATCCCATACAACTGAAGAATTCTGATAGTATGTGCAATTAAGCTCCACAATACAAGATTTTGGAATATGCAAGCTTTTTCTGTCCGTATTGTCCGTGCAGTATTGACCATGCATTCTTGAATGGGATATGGGTGCATGTACATAAAAGAGGCTCCTGTGTCCTCTGTAAATCTGTGTGAAACTGGATCAGCTTCTAATATTATAAAGGGAGAGTGATTTCTCCCTGTGTCAGTATTTCAAGTTGTGTAGATGGATTAAGCAACGTGTTGAGAAGCCTATTAATAATTAAGAGGGACCCAGACTGTAAGCTGTTCCCTGTTGTGCACTCAACTGCTCTGGCAGTAAAAAGAGCATAGAAGGATAGAGAAGAACGGGATGAATGGTGAGAAGTGTTCATGAAATATAGATATCAGGAAGCGAGACGTCCAGTATAGTTGACAGGGAAATGTTCGTTCATTACTTCAAACATGCAGACTGAAAAACTGACTTCAAGAATCACATGGCATTTTCTCTGAAACAACGAACCTTTTTAAGTCTGAGTTTAAATGTGTCATGTGATATGCAACAACTACATGCTTACATTTTCTAGCTCTGACATCATGCCAATAAAAGACAGTCCTAATTGTCTCCATAGACCAGTGTCTGGGTTAAATTTCCTACACATTAATTATCATTCATTACAAAAGGAGCACAGACTTAAAATACGTCGTGTGTGTGCGTGCGCGCGCATGTGTGTGTGTGTTGCAGAAGTAGCATTAAAAAAGAATACCTGGGTTATTCTCTAATGGCTTCTCTATCATGTGCATGATTTCATGCCTTCTGGTGCAGCTATTCCAAGAGCAACAGCAATCATTAGCGTCCCAGCGGGGATGTTTATTCCCAGTGAGGTTCAACCCAGAATCTCAAAAAAGATGTGAAAACTTAACATGAAAACTGATCAAATAAAATGAAAGGGAACACTGTTGTGACTGTGGAATTGTTTCTTTGGGGTTCATGTTTGCTACCAGGTCAACATTCCCCGTTGCACAGTGTTGCTCTAGGCGGCTTTTACATGTATCTTCTGTCTCGTGTATTTTAGTGCACTTAAGAAAAGAAGTGAGAGAAACGCAAGCATGTGGAATGTGAACCCGTGCCATCATGAATATTTACTTAATACTTCAGAGAACCTAAAGCTCCAAGACAGTCTTTGACAGTGGTATATTAACTTGAAATGAGTGCATTGTGGGTTTCTTGGGTTGCTTTATGCCAAATGTTACATGCTCTGTTGAGCAAATGACTGCGAGATTTTCACTGGCCTCCGTTGAAGCCCAGGCTGCGATATTAAGATTTAACATTGCTGCTGACAAGGGTTGGAGGAAGAAGCTGTTTTATATTCCCTGTAGCCGGGCTGAGAACCAGCAAACTTGTGGGGAGAATAGCACGCTATCAGTGGGCTGACTGGCCGACTGGCTCTGGTGTTCAGCTTCAAAGAACCGCCTGCAGGCATCGTTTCTAATATTGTCTCACAGTCTGTTTTTCACAAAAGTACTGATGCATGAATGGCCTGAAAAAAAAAACAGAGGAGAAACATCAGAAGTGCTTTTGAAGTGTGGGGGTTTTGTCAGACCACAACTAAATGTTTCCACCTGAATCCTGATTGGTATACAACCATCTTCTAAAGGAGATCAACAACCTCTCTGGGACCGTGCCTGCATCCAGATGAGATCTGGACGAATTAAAATGGCAGGTAAGTATAAAGAATGTCTCGCTCATCTTCAGACAAACTGTGATCATACGCTTCCTCTGACCAAGGGGTATTAGGGAGCGCAGAATGAACAGCTGTGTTTGCGTATGTGCTGTTCATGTCTGGCCTGTTAAAAACTAAAACCATACTATCAAAGCAGAAGATATGGCAAAGTACATCATCTTCTAGCATGAGCTCATCATCCGCCCTCCAGCTTTTCCAAAATCCATACTATCTTCATGGACATACAGTAAGTAGTGTTGTGTGATTCAGAGGCTGGTTGCTGCATGTGGTCCTCAGTAGGTGCATGTGCAAACAGCTGCAATGTCAGCAATGAGGACACTTCATCATCACAAGATAGCAGAAGACCGCAGGCATCTTATGCTGCAGAAGCAATGTGAGTGTAAGCAGGACTTGCATGGAAAGTCACAACAGTGCAAAAGCCCTTTTCACACATGAGATATGTAAAATTAATGGGTTCTTCAACCTGTTAAAGATGCACTCAGTCATTCAGACACTGGTTTCTTTTCCGTTTATGTTTCCCACACTTCACAGAGACATGTCCGTGAAAATAATGGAGTGCTACAGTGCATGTGCAAGATTTGCCATTGGCATAAGATTGGACAGTAAATCAAGTGAGGCATATCACTAAAGTCCTCATTTGGAGTTACAGTTTCCTTACAACATCCTGACCTATCACCATAACAATTCATATTAGCTTTCTAAGAGTGCAGTCACTGTGAAAAACATAGTGGAGGTGGATGAAGGTTGCTGAAAATATCACTTTTCAACATGTTCAAGTTTCTCAAGCAGTAGGTGGGTTTGATTATTGCTGATTGAAAATACTTTTGCTTCTTATATGTGAGAAAGGTGAGTGGTGGTGTCATTCAGATATGAAACTAATGCGTTCAGGTAATGTAGAGTCTGAAAGAGCCTACAGTTATTAACTTTTCTGCTAAAATTCTTGTCACTGCATCATTTCATCATTCAACAAAAAAAGATGGTATTTGCGTTAGTGTATAATCACAGTTTGCGGTCAGAATAACTAGTAAAATGCTTGTGTTTTTTTGCCTAATATTTACTGAGAGATGAACTTGAGTGTCTGGTACTCCAGGAAATGGCTGGTCTTTCATGCTCTGGTTCCATCAGTAAGCCCCTGCTTATATCTAATTGGAGAGACAAGAGAGACCCATCTCAAGTGAATGTGGCCACTCAAGCTCTCAGAAATTTATTAAACTTACAAACGTGGTCCTTGAGCTCCACCGGTAATTTTTGTAACAGGTAATACAGATGAGTATCATAAACATGCCCCGCCTGATAAGAGTAATTTGTGTTCGCTGTTTGGAGGAAGATAATTCTTTACTTCAATGACATGATACACGTCAAAATCAAAATATGAGCTATAAGATACAAAACACGGTGATAAAATACCTTGCACTGACGTTTAATGTAACCAATTCAGTCAAGTGTCATTTGAACAATTTTTCATAATGTTTGCTTGATGTCCACGTGTAATTTCAAAGCTGAACTGTACTTTATGATTGGACCGTGGTACAAAATGCATTAATATTTCTGACAACTGTATTTACAACTTTGTAGTGGGAGTTTTCAATATTGGTTTGCTGCAGTGAGCAAATCAGGGTTCATAAATAAAAACTGCACTGTGAATTTGGTGTTCAAGAATGGCTTGCATGGGGCTTTGACCACAGCTTCATCCTTTTGGTTGAACTAAATGCCAACTGTTGGGTGAGTTTATGAGTGAATGAACAAGATGGAGACTAAAGCACAAATCTCATATGTATATTAGACTAGCTGGATGGTTGAACCAGCCCTCTTTCAGATACGTCCTCCCCTTGTCTCCACAACACCGGCAAAGTCAGAAGTCTTGTGCAGATGGAGCCTTTTGCAGCCAGATTAATAGAGGTGGTGTGGTTACACTAGGTCACTGCCTTTACTGAGAAGGTTCAATGGGATGCGGTCTGCTTATTCACCAGCTGTCATGGTTCACAACACTTCACACTGTCGCTATGCTCTGCCACCCCAGTTCACTTGTATTGGCACTTGTATCTGTCGCAGTTGTGTGCTGCTTCAGTAAAAAAAAATATTCCTTCGTAACCACATTTTAGATTTATTGTTTCTTTCTATATTCACAGCCTTTAAGCATCTTAGCTTTGTTTATCATGAAATAGAGGGGGTGTACCCACACATCTGCAAAAAAAAAAAAGAAAAAAGAAAAAAGAACATATGCAAAAATACATATACGATTCAAACAAGGACGTAGCAGTAATACTGGACACATTTGTCACTGTGGCAGGAAAGCCTCACATTCTCTGGACTGGTGTCCTGGTTTCTTCACGGGTGCTGCACATCTCCCCGCCTCTGCTGCCTAGTAACTGTCAGATCTAGACTGTGATTTATGCAAATTGGCAGGCAAGGGCTTGTGGGTCAGCCGCGATATGTAGTAAGACCATCATCGGGAAATTGTTCAAAATCAAGTCAACAGAAGCAGTCATGCTACATGTCCAGCATTGTATCACCACTAACTGAAATGTAAACAAGGAACTGAGATAGTGTTTGGAGCAATATTTTTTGAAGTGATAAGACTCCGTAATAGATTTGTATTGTGGTAAAACTGAATGCAAAGGGAGGAATATTCATCAATCAGGCCTGCTGCCAGCATCTGGACTTGAATCTGTCTCAGATATGTGGCTCACACTCAAACACCTCTCAACTTTGTTACATGAACGCTTTAGATGATTATGTGTGTGTGTGAGATGTAGCACCGTCCACCCATTCAACACTTCTGGAAGGAATTCATTAATAAGCAATCTAACATATTAAACTACTGCAGTCAGCTCTCCTCATCCTTATGTCTAGCAAGCAAACCACGCCGCCACTGCTCTCAATCACCTCACTACACGGATCATTTAAACAGACACCATATAGTTCAGCCTGCCTGACTGGAAAACTGCCAGAAGTAAGGTATCTGACAGAAAGCTTTTGTGACATAATTTATCTAAGTGGATAAAATGACTACTAACCTTAATTCTGACACACAAAATTAATGGATGTTATGGTTTTCTCATTTTCTTTGTCTTCCCAGTCCTGTTCTTTGTCAGGATTTGAGAGAGCCTTGTCTGTCGCACAAAAAAGATCAAAGGACAACCATTTGTTTCCCTCCACTCAAAGGATGTTTTGGAAACTACTGTAGTTTGCATTGTTTGGTCTTCAATGTACAGGGTGATGCATTCACACAAGTCTTTTTTTCAAGGGGACATGTAATGAAAAAAAGATTTTTTTTTCTTGCTTGAAAACCTATATTTGGAAACCAAACATAAACTATCTAACATGACACAATTCTGTCCCTTTCTTTAGAGCCGACTAGATCTAAAAAATATGTTATTCAGTCAGCTTTTCAGATTTGCAGGGTACTGTGACATCATAAACCCAGATCAGAGCAGAATTGTCCACTCTCCCCATCTTTATCTCTATCCAACTTCACACATCACCTCAAAAGCTCCAGTGTATTCTCCGATTCTTGCTCGACAATGTCAAGCGCATCCTTTACAGGGGGCTCTGGGGTTGAAAGGGTTAAAAGTGGGTAGCACAAAGCTGCAAATTAAATGTCACTTATAGAGAGACACGTTCTGTGGAAGAGAGGGATGGAGCCAGAGCTGCAAAGACATGAATGAGAAGGACACTTTTGTACTTTATCCATGTGGTATTTGACCAATTTATGTCCCATGCATTTCATTGAGACCTCAAGAAGTCATGTCAACTTTAAATAAAAGAACATAAAATGTCTTCTATACATCAGAATAGCAGGTGTACCTGACAGCAGCATTTGTACGATCACACCTCAGGTAGAAGCAAAACTATACAATGTGAATCAACTTTCACTGATGTGCAGATACAACTGTTAACCTTTCAAGACAGTAAAAATTCACATAGATTTTTAACTTTTCAGTGCAGAGACTCTGCACTTTGCATGGCCGTAAAAAAAGGCAATAATGTCTCATTTTTACTTGACCATGTTCATCAATCTGTAACCATAACAAAGAGTTTCATTTTTATGTACAAGGGTAGTAGAAGATCTTTTATCCTGGTTCGATTTTAGTCAAGCTTCTTTGCTACCAGTCAATCCACATCTCTCTCACCTCATTTTGTGCCATTTCCCTGCAGCCTCTGATATCTAGTTAAAGTCAAAATCTCCTATGGAAAATCATTTTAAAGGAAAGTGTTTATTGATATTTGAAAAGAGAGTCGAAGAGTCCAAGTGATCTTGGTGGCATTCGAGGTAAGTCCATGACATTGCCATACAAACAGTTGGTCTTTCTCTTTTTATAGCAGCTGGGCACTTGTGGTGCCTAATTAGTGTGAATACATTAGGTCTGTGTGATATCTTGCTACCTGGCAGGGGTTAGAGCTGGGCAGGGACTGCGGAAGGAGCAGGCTGCATCAGCTCCACGCCCAGGCCTCACTGCAATGACCCTGCCAGGCTGACACAATCCTCCCACCTGAGGGACCACTGCGGCTTTCCAATGACAGATGGAGGGCTGCTGAGACAGAGGAGCTGTGCTAGATTACTGCAGGTTAACAGAGCGGCCATTAAACCAGCTCATCTGCCAGAAAGCCAGCATGTCTTTGTGCTGGCATCACCTTTGCCTTGTAAGTAAAATAATGGTGTCTTCTGGACCAACTGCCAAAATGCTAAGTACATTTTTTACACCGCAATCATTACTGATGTGTGGTTATTTAGTGGGAACTGGTTTCACGGTGGTTGATTTCTGCTAAGATACATCTTGGATAGAATTAAGAAATATCTTATCAGAAAGATCATTCTTGTTCACCAGCATCTTTGTCAATTGACCTTAATAGAGCAATATGGATCCCTAATGCAGAAAAAAGTGACGTCAGATAAATATAGGCTTACTATAATTCTTTTTGCCATGTACAGCATAAGACGAGATGGTTTTGCTTTCTATGGCAGTAATATTCAACAAATTATGACTGAAAATGCTAGGTGCCCTTCTAGCATATGAATACATTAACTGAAATCACATTCAGTTTCCTTGATGGGGACCTGATACTTTTTAATGTATCCGCGTATGTATCTTTACGACATGTCTGTCCTTTCTTTGCAGGGCAAAAAAATGTCCCCAACTGTTCACTGGTGCTCATTAATGTTATTGCTCTGAGATAAAAGTGGTAATTGAAAGCGACTCGGATGACGTTATCAACACATTAATCATCTCCATTTTTTTCTCTCTTATGAAAATAAACTGACTTTGATATTGAGATGTATCTCAGGTGCAGAAGACAATTTTTTCTTCTTAAAGTAAGTCCATAGACTAAACTAAATAAAAAAAAATATTTTGTGAAACATTATATTAGGTTTTTCTTCATTTTTTTGCTGCATTGTTTTTATTTTAATTTTGTTGAATTCATTGACTCATGAACATTTTGGTTATTCTCTATGGGGATTTTGAGACGTGAGTCACACATGTCCCTTTGTCTGATGATATATTATGTCCTTGGCTTTGTAAACCTACTTTATATCCTTATGATTCCAGAGTTCAGGACCCAAATACAGGAGATCCAGAGCCAGGAGTAATATTAGCTTATACTAAAGGCATGTATTTAAAAATGTCATGAAATATAGTTACCATGGACACAGGCGATTACAAGCACCAACATCCCCGCTTTCAGATTGAACCCATCCTGGTGGTAACTCTACCACCTACCTCTGTTAGTCTGTGAGCCGCGGCTTGATTGACTGCAGGTTGCAGCGTACTTCCTGTTTGGAAATGTCTGAGATGATCTGCTGTGGCTCCCAGCTCCTTCGGCCAAGCTGTGCTGGGGAGCTGGAAGCTGCTGGCGGATGCCTATAAAAGGACCTCCTGTTTTAACTGATTTAACTGATTTAACCATTGATTTAACCACCGTTTAGTAAAAGTAATAATATGATTTAGCAGCAGGGAGGGTGATGAGTTCTCAGTTAGCATTAGCTTATGTCCATAGGGTCAATGACTTCTCCACTATGCACCAGAGCTCGCTAGCCAGCTATTAGCCTGCCTTGTAGTCTACAAATATACATGGCCATGGATGTTTATTTTGTTAGGTATTAGGTGAGGTTAGTGATGTTAACATCACTGTATTAATCAACTTAATACAATGCTGCGAACTGTCTCATGTTAACATAGCTCTGGTGTGGGATAGACCTATGGACCAGAGCTAATGCTAACGAAGAGATGTTTTCGCTCATCACCCTCCCTGCTGCTAAATACTTAGTTACAATCCCAAGACCATGACCCATGGTGGGGCATACTTGAATGAATGAGACAGTTTTTCAAGCATTGGGTTGTTGTGGGACTTTATTCCATCCAGTTAGCAAGAGGGAAAAATATTTTGCCAACCTTTGACAGTTCCTGAAAGAAAACATCTAACGCATCTTGAATTCATTACACCAATTAAACAACTGCTTTTGACCTTTATATAAGCATGGCACACCTGGATATAACAGCAGTTATCTCTACTAGTCTGAGGTGTTCGTGAAGCGTCAGTTCTTAAACCAGGAGGGGACTTCCATTGTTGCCTCTGATGACCGGTAGAGCTCCTGTGTGTCTCAGTCAGCAAAGTCAAAAGCCCTTTGGTCTGGTTTGTGTTAGTGATATAATCGTTAATAAATGAAAGCTCCTCTATCACACACCCTCAGGCAAAACACTGGCTGCTGGCTGGGACTTCACTTACAGCATGAGAGAACGAGGGATAAAACACAACAGTTCCCACAGCATAGGGGCTGGAAAGAGAAATTAAAAAAGAAAAGGAGAAGAAGACTGCCCTTAATGTGTAAGGCCCATGTGCGTTCAGAAAAGGTATGAATCTAATGGGAGACAGGGATGTACGATGTCCTGAAGGTTGCAAAAGGCAATTACGCCATTTAGAAGTCTTTGACGTGCAAGGTCATGTAGGCAAACAGACACGAGGAGCATTATAATATAATCTGTATTCTGTGGGACACAAACCTTTTTGTACAAGACAGATTCAATATTCTGATGCTCACCATCTTGATTCCACAGGGACCTGAAATCTTCAATAATCTCATCTGTCGTGGAAGGAAATAAAAGCATTCTTGATACTTAAGTAACTTTTTATTTCAGCTTTTTAAAGTACACATTTTACAGTTTGTCAGCGGCACTTCACATGACTTCATCAAAGTCTTATAAGTTTAATTTCCACCTGAGGTTGAGGTAGAGGTAGCTTATTTCAAACCTTAAAGTGGTAGAGGGGAGCTGCTATGAGCTGATAATAAAAACAGATGTAGTCAAGACTTTGCCAGAGAAGGTTGATGTAACAGTTTGCTGGGTGTTTCTGGTGTTCATTTCATTCACTCCATCTGAGCAGCGCTCTGTTGTCAGGGGAGCCGTTAGCTCGAGCGTGTGCGTTTGTGGGCGTGTGAGAGAGAACATGTGGAGGAACAGCATGCACCTGAGCTCCATAGTGTTGCAAGAAATATTGTTACCATGGACACAGATGATTACTATAGGATGCAATGAAAATAAATACACGTTACGAACACTGTGATTTTTAGAAAAACCTTAAGTCTTTTAATTATTATTATTATTATTATTATTATTATTATTATTATTATTATTATTATTATATTATTTATTTATTTACATGTGTGTATACACGTGTGTGTGTGTTTCATTAAAAAAAAGAAAAGATAAAAAAGACCTTAAGTTCAGTCAGCTCACAGTACAATGAAGGCGTGTGTTTGACTATCAATGCTATAATAAATACCTGTAGTACTGAGTGTTGAGAGTAGAGTCAAAGAATGTAGTCTTGAGGAAGGCCTTTGCGGAATTAAAATTGCATATAGGATCTTTTCTGTCTTTTTGTCCCAGATATCCTGATCTTCTCTTCATCTGTTTACAAATTGCGTGTTTGCCTCAAAAAGTAACTGGCATTTAATTGGATCCGTTCTTCCTTCCGCCTGTGTATCGTTCCCTTGGGCACTGGGCTGCAACACAAGCACAAAGCAGGATCAAACCATCCCCATGCTTAACAGTTGAGAGGTGTTCTTGTCACGTACCAAAATGCCTCAGGCTTTGTTCAGAAAGGTACCTGAGACCTCAAATCTCTCATAATATCCACACTTGCATGGTGCACTTTTCCTGTTTTTTTTTTTTTTTAAACAAACTCCAATCCACCTCATGTTTGAAAGATCATATCATCTTTACCTGTGCCCCCTCCCCCCTTTAGGACCACTTATCTTCTCCTCATTTAACTATTCACAGGAACATATTATTGACTGATTGGCCATTAGCCACTTTGGCCACTTCTGGCTTTTGCAGCTTGATACTATTGTGTTGCACGTAGATCACCCATGTCTCCCCCACTGTCAGTTAGTGTTAAATACTCAGAGAGGTGACAAACTGTCCCTCTTGGCGCCACAGTGCAGAGTATGTTCATACCCTTTGCATGAAGAGACAGATACCGGTATATTAATTTTAACAGTGTCAAAACTAATGCCTCTGGTTTTCCATATGGCCCATTTTCTAGTGGTAAACCCGAGACAGAAAGAGGTTCTTCCAGCTAAAAGGGGTTGGTGCATTATTGGAGTCTGTAGCTCTGGGGTCTAAAGGTTGAAAACACAGAAGGAGATAATTATATTTTTTATAATTGTATTAGTACAATACAATTGACTTGTACTGTCAATTGTAGTCTGATGTCATCTTCACCTACCGCCTCTTCAATACCACAGTGTCAGGTTGGAAAAAGGAGAATTAAAAAAGAGCACAAACATTTCATTGAGATTATCTGAAACACATCTGCAGATGTGAAGCATTTGTGTCATCTCAGCCATCCCAATCAACTCTCTCAGGTCTCTTTCTGGTTTTACATCTATGCTGTCATCCCCGTCAGTCATCCGCTACTGGTCTCTAAAAGCCTTCCTCTCTCTCTCCACCCATACACCCATCTCCTGCCTTTTTCATTTCAACCGCTTCATTTTCTCTTCTTTTCCACACCATCCTCCCCCTGCTTTTTGTCTTTCTATCCTTGGACCTTTTCTCTGCTGGCAGACACTGTGTCAGCATGGGATGAGATTAGCCAAATGTGTCAGGCCCATGGGAAAACTTCTGAACACACAGCAAAAGCCTTACTCTCTCTCTCTCCTTTCTCTCTCTGTATGTCATTTCATACATTCTTACATGCTATACTAAATATAACCCAAACGGTGCTTAACTTTATCATAGTCAAATTCTGGCTCCCATTTGTGAATTCTCATGTTATGGCATAAATAGCAGCGGCACAGCAGTAACGGTGCTGTACCTCGCTCATGCCTTTTTTTATTTTTGTGTTTGTTCCAGCACCGTCTTATTGATTGCACTCATAATGTCTGAATCCCAGCACATGCAGTCACGCAGGGCTCAAATCCAACAACAAGCCTGCTGTATCCGAAGATGAAGGACAACAATCTGTTGTTATATCCTTCTGGGAATTATCCAGCTGCACTAGCTTTTGGTATTACACTGGTTGTTGCAGTCATATGCACATTAATCGCGTGCCTTTTGTAAGTCTGCTGGTCTCTTCGCCTGCGTGCTCGTCCTCTTGCCTCCCTGCCCTCGAGACGTCCTTGGTTGAAACAGTCGTCTCCATGTGGATGTTAATTCTGGTGATACATGGTAAACTCCTGACCCGTCTGCGCTGTGGTCTCTCTGCTAAATGCTATTACGTGGGCCTCTAATTGCTGCTGACATTCATTTGCCCACTAAGGCTATCACTTTCCCCATAACGGGGCTGATACAGTCTCTGGGTTGTAGGCTGTGCCGCAGAAGGATGTGCATTTGTGCATGTGAGTCCCCTCAAAGCAGTCTAGGGTGAGGTAACTGTTCATAGAGACTAATCAGAACAGGTTTTCCAGTCCATCCGCCCCACTGCATAAAAAACCCCACAGCTCCGTCCCCCAGGTGCTGTAGGGCAGGCGCTTCTATCAGCAGTCTCTCAGAATGACAGTGTGTTGAATAAGTGCGGCGATGCCACAGCTTGATTACATGCAGACTTAGCATCCCAATACATAGACACCTGCACTCTACTGCTCTGCACATTGATTTAAGCCTCTTTGTATCATTCTTGCATGTACTATGAGGCCTCACAGCTTCTAAGAACACTGCCATCATTGTCATGTTCATAAGCTATTATGTGTGATTCAATCAAAGCTATTATTTCTATCATTGTGAGTAATTTTGCATGGAATATAACTAATAAAACTATAGTAAGAGGCAGAAATATTATGGTTGCAGGGCCATTCCACCTTGGCATTTGCTCTTTGGGCAGGGTTGTTAATGTCTGTGCATATAAAGGGCAGATAATATAGCATGCAAGATGCAGGAAAAACAAAAGACTCCAACTGAAAAAAAAAAATGCTACTGCACAGTGCTAATAGGATGAACAATGTGTTTGTAATTGAAGATACCTTTATTCTCTCAGCTGATCTTCAGATAGACACTCACTTTACTTAAGCTGTCCTTCATGAAGGGATTACTGAGTTCTGAGTTATTGCTTTACTAATGATTGTCAGTTTGTTTACCTACATGCGTTGCCAAACTCTGAGAAATCTCCAGCAAGTGTTTATCGCCTACGATACTTGTTCTTCAGTTTTAACCTTTTAATTCGTGAGACATACATCTCCAAGTGAATCATTTGATCTCCAGCCTCGAGGGAAATGGTTTCAGTTCATTTATAAAAGTGACTATAATCAATATTTCTGTATTTAAAATGGGTGGAATAAGTTAGATTTTATCCCTACAGTGGATATCAGCTCCTCTCAGCTGTTTGCCTTTGCTTTGGGTTATGGTTTTGTTTCCTCTCTCCACATATGTGACCATGATATTCAAGACACAAGCACTTCAGAGAAAATACGTATCAGAAAAGGCAAGAGAAAAAAAAGACAATATAAGGGAAAATAAGACAACAAAAAAATAACTGTATGGTGCTTTACGTTTTCTAAAACTCCATATATATCTATGTGCACTTATGCTCTTGGAGCTTCTTTGGTCTTCTTGTCCTTGCATTTTCTGACATGTTGTTGTCTTATTTGTTGCACTGCTGTGTTGCTGATGTTGTCTTCCTGAAATGTGGTTGTGTATTGATTCTATTATCAGGTTATGTCCAATGTTGTTGATTTTTTTTGGGTCTTAAAAAATGAAAAATCAAACACACACTGGTGCTCCTCCAAGTTCCATCAAATTATAGATCATCAGTTGCCAAGTTTGTCACATCCCTTTAAAAAGTCATAGTTGTCTTCAAATCTTAAGTGACTGAAAAACATTTAATGGATTATTGTAAGACGTTGTATTTGTGATGTAGAAGCATTAACCTGGACGGCATGATTCAATAAACACATTTTTGTTGTTGAATTATTTTCCCCTATCAATGCTATCAACATCATTTAAAACTATTATTTACTGTTCATAAACTATTCATCATCATGGTGGCAAAAAGGGTAACCACTCCAGTGTACAAGCTCTAGTCTAATGAAAGCTCCCACTGCACCACCACTTCATGTGTCCCAGTTGGATGCAACACTCCAAACTTGAGCCCTTCTATATATCTGCATTTCCCTGAGAGGGCCATTTGAAGAGCAGCAGGTCAATACACATTCATAGAGAGTGCATTTCCCTGAATGCTTCAACAGTCCGTAAAGCCTCACT
Organism: Hirundichthys speculiger; assembly: GCA_018398805.1. Classification (NCBI taxonomy): domain Eukaryota; kingdom Metazoa; phylum Chordata; class Actinopteri; order Beloniformes; family Exocoetidae; genus Hirundichthys; species Hirundichthys speculiger. The sequence continues at coordinate 5,031,022 of JAGFBZ010000344.1, read as the reverse complement.
GCCACTTTCCGCCATATTCTGTTTACTGCATTAATCTAGCTCACAAAAGCGTCATTCTGTGCTTGGAGAGAGGACAATCACATACACACACACACACACTCTGCAAAGGCCCACATAGGCACACGTTTTCACAGCTTCAATGGCAGAAAATCCATAGCCCTTTCTGGGAGGAGGAATTCCATTAGATAATAGATATGGAATCCATCTCGATTCTCCACCTTATCTTCTCCCAGGGTGAGGGATCAATACTGGGGCTTCAGCTCAACTGCCAACAATAACAGGAAATTGATGGGGGAGAGAAAGCAGCATGGAGGTCTAGTAGTGGCACTTTCTTGGCCAACTCTGTAATGCTAATCAGAGGGGGAGTTAATTGGTGAAAGGCTGCTTATAGTAATGAGGAGGAATTAGAGCCGATGCAAGGAGTTCATGAAAAAAAATTTGCACAGAGTTTAGGTTGTTCATTGGGGGTGGGGGTGGGGAATCAACACTTGTAGAAAATATACATACACAACTGTACAGTAAAAACAAAAGAGGAGAATCTGGTACGGCTTGACTCGTCACAGATATCCAGTTATCTGAGCAAATGGGTGTGCGCACAGTAATGGCATGTAGTTTTCCACTGAACTCGCTGAGGTTTCCTGTTGGAGTTGCCAGGTGCTGTGTTTATGGAGAGCAGTGCCTGGCAACGCATTCCAAACAGCATTAGGACTTGAGGACACAGGAGCTGCGGCGAGGTGACTGTTGGGTCAGGTGCTGTTGTGGGTTATAGATACTGTCATACTTACGTTGATCACCGAGGAACCTGGGCGGTAACTTACTTACACAAGCATGAATCATTTCGTGTTTGTGTACAGTAGGTTGTGAATGTGGCAACATGTGAGTGGGCGGTGGTTTACAGCACCCTGGTAATCGAGGTCCAGAGTCCATTCTCAGCTGAGATGTTTGCACAGCTAAAACATTACGCGTTGTGTCATATCTCAGAGGGATGTCAACATCAGCGAGCAAAGCAGAACAGAAAATATTTTCAAAATGAATTTGTTCAGGAAGGTATGACTAAACAGGAAAAACCTGGTCTTTTTTTCTCTCTTTTCACTGCACTGGGCCCTCGATTCTATTAGGGTTTAAACTCTGCATTTTACATTTTAGTCCTTAGTTCACCGAGATTTAACATGTCACTCTTTCCTGACAAGCAAAAATGACAAGCTTTTGACTCAGTGACTGCAGAAACTCCTTCCATCTTCATTCACTTTTATTAACTATAAGACAAACAGCAGAAAGGTCATGGATGTCCCGGTTTCCCTCCAAAGCCGTCTTGGTGACCTCTGACTGCATGCCTCAACCCCCTCACCCCCCATCCAACGCCATTTCCCGCATTCAACCAGCAGGTGGTGCTGTCTTCTGTGGTATCATCCCACTTTAATTTTTTTTTTAACTTCACCAAATATTTTGCATTTGTGCATCCCTTACCCTCCATCCAAACACCTCACCAAACATGCAAAATTTAAAAGTGAATCCTCACTTTCCTGCTCTCTCCATGAATCTGTGCTGCACCGCAAACCACTGAAGATGAGGCAGATGAAAAGATGAGTCCGCTTTAGATTATTAGGATACACATGATTACAAGTTGCAATCAACACACTTTCCTCTCTGATCTCTGTGTTTTTCTGCCAGAGCATTATCAGCAGTAATACAGTCAGATCTTCACGGGCAAATCCCTTTAATGTCATCCACAGCGCCCAGGGGAGACCACCCTCACGGGGAGCAGGGTGGCGGGAGCTAATTTCAACCCACACAATAGACTCGCGTCTGAGGATGCCTTGTTAGATCACACTATTTCTTTGTGTAAAAGACTGTGTATGTGTGCACATATTAAATGGAGAGCTGTACTGTCTGAGCCTTGCCACTCTGAAGGAATTAAGGTCATGTTTTCATGCCTCCTGAATACTAATAAATGAAGAGTGAAGCTTTTTTCTTGATGGACACGTAACAGCCTAACAAGGGCCCTGATCCCTCAGCAATATAACCAAATCCTTTGACAGAGGACACAATGTATTCACAGATAACATCAATCACTAAAATAAGTTTAGAGTAAAAGATCAGGACATGATTTTATGTTTTGATCGAGTGCTGAGCCTTTGGGATGCAGCCGTCCCTGCATTGCTCTGAAGCACAATGATGTCATCTGTGGGAAGGTATTTCTCTCAGACACAACCTGTCTGCTCCTCTCAGGGGCCACAGTAACTCGAGCTGCCTTGAAAGTCTGGGAGTGAGCACCGGTTACTTGCAGACAAGGGCGTTATTTATTTTTTCTGGAGGAGACTCAGTCCCTCCTCCTGCTGCTCCGAGGCTCCGTCCTGAACTCTTTGGCACAAAGCATTTTCCCTCCAGAAACACGCAAGGGGTTGTGTGCACAATTGCAGAGTACTTTGGAAAACTGGCGAGCGGTAGGCCATATAACATGATAAGTCACTGTTAATGTATATAATCACAGGGATTTGGTATTCTAAAGCTTTTGAGCAGGCTACAGATGTGCTTCTGATGTTAAGATGTAAAGACATTGTGAATGTTTCCTTCCATTGTTTATATCATGAATGCCATCTTTCACTTTGGTCCCCATGAAATCCAAGGCACACAATCAATAAATGTCCACAACTATTATTGTTTATTTTATTTAAGAAAATAAAAATAAAAACATTAATCTCCCATGGTGTAGTATTTTTTATAACAGACTTAAAGTTTATTAAGCTGTAGAAAGTAAACAACTACACAGTGGCAGTTTAAACCATTTCATGTTCAGAATAGGAAGTGCAAATGTTTTTAGCAGCTAAATGAAAGTCTGAACCCCTGATAACTGCTGAAAACACCTTGTTGCCTTGACATCTGCAGCCACACTCTGGTGGAAATTGCAGCGGGATTACTTTACAAATACAAAGCAACCTCGGATTCTTTGTCCATTCAGCTTTTTTTTCATGAACTCCCTACAGGATCAGTAAATACTAAATGGATCTGCAGGTCTTCTGTGTTTAAGGATGAGTCACTGTGACCAGCATGTTGGTAAGCAATAGCGCCATTGAAGAACCGAGGAGAATGACTCAGCATGGCAGAGGTGAGTGCACATTACAACAAGGTATTTATAGCTTAAAAAACTATGAGCTTCGAGGGGGTTTTGATACCAAGAGGCCTAAGACAGGGAAAGGCAACCCACCTCTCATGAAGGTGATTAATTGCTTGCTTTGAACATGTTTTCTGCATCAGTAAATGAACAAGAAAGTTCACTCCAAGACACCGCATGACACAATATTTATCAGACAACACTGCAACAAATCCTTGGTTGGAAACACAGCCACGCCAAAGCATTCTGAGTTAGAGTGCAGCAATCGACTGGCTTAAAAGGTTATGCGAATCAATACAAAGTTGTTTTGGGCACCAGCGCTATTATATTAATGTCATCCTGAGAAATAGGCACTAGCTTAGGTGGCTCATCTGCCAGCCTGTTTTCCTTTTTAACTCCAGTCACGAGCTCTTTGATGCAAGGCAAAGATCAGCTCTGACAGCTGTTTTAAAAGGTGGGTTATGAGGGTATTTTGAATGGGCCTTGCTGTTTTAAGAAGCAAAAAAAGGATAATTTGCTATATTTAAATCATTAAAAAAGTCATGCATTCCATTTTTCAAGCCTTGTACCAAATTTTGGTATGAATGCAACATATAAAGCAGGCAACCTATGAAACTGAATAAAGTGAATTAATGCTGCTATGAGTCCTCATGAGAGCCACTTTGTGACTGGTGAGGTAGCTAGATGTGCAGCCAAGGATGACACAGAGGTTGAAGTGGTCACTTATTTACTCAGCTCTCTCCCGATCCCTCTGGCACATGTTCTTTTCCAAGGTCAGCCACTGCATTGCATAATAATGTTAAAAGAAAAAAAATAATAATCACACATACATGCATGCAAACACAAACTGTGCAACAACAAGAGGAAGAAGAAGTCAACTAAAAATAGTACTATCACTTCAGCAATCACCCCCAAGCAACAGACCACCACTCTTCACTTCTCATCTCATAACTTGAGAGCCTTGCTTCAGATTCAGCCATGAGTTTACTTCCTGAACTGCATGTGAACCCTGAAGATGCACATGCTTTAGTGAACATATACAACCATGAAGGAAAACTGTGCTTTGGAGCCTCAAACTGGCTTTATTTTTTCCAGTGGATTAGAAGGAACCTACGACACCCTTGTGTTAAAGTGCAAAACCTCTTTATCCACCTTCCTCTTTTTTTCTCTCTCCTTTCTTCCTCTGCTTGTATCATCCCCCTCTGCTCCTCCTCTTTCTCGTGGCCTCGGGGTGCTGTTAGCTATCTGGATGCTGGCGCTCTATTGTGAGCAGTCATTGATTGCCCCTCTGCACCCCCCCTCTACAGCCAGATATGCCAGTCAGCATGGGGCTTGGGCTGTCTGACTTGTCTGCCTCTGCTCAGTCATCATATGCAGAAAAACAGGAGAAAAATGAAGAGTCGGATGGAGCAGAGAAATGGAGATTATCTATAAAAGGCTGTCCGAGCTTTCAGAGGCCAGCAGTCAAGTAAACTGCTTTCTGTCCCCCTCCTTCTCTGACACTCAGCTCCCTGTTCTTCTCACAGCCAGAGACAATCAATGGTGTACTCAACCAGACTTCACTTGTCTTGTTTTAAAATAGTGCTCTTCTGCCGTTTCTCTGCAGGAGATGATCCATTTACTGACCCACAGCTTCTCTGCTTGTCTTGTAAGTTAACCCTTGTTTCATCTCCTCTTGATTCGGTCATCCTGTCAATCACGCGAAAGATTATAAAGCATGCATATGTCACCTCCTTTAAAGGGTGTTCGGCATGGGTAAACTGCACTTACCCATGCTGAACATACTAACAACATGTGTTCATCGTGTTTTTGTCAATCTCCGGAGGTCAGTGGTGGAACCCAGCGGCCCTTAGGTGCAAAACAAAACAACAAAGCCAAGGATATAATAACCCTTCTAAACGAATAAGACTGAAACAGAAAACACAAAAAACCTCAAAAAACAATATATCCAAAAATACAACAGAACCAAATCGCGCACTTTAGAAAAACAAAAAAACAAAAACACGTTTCATAACACAAAACACGTTTCCTTTTTTGTGCGTATGTTTACTGAAATTTTGTCTTGTGTCTGTTCCGTCTTGGTTTCATGGAGATCAAAAATAAATGAGGTCTTTTTCCAGAGCAAGAAAGCTGGCTTTAACAATTTGAGGATTGACCTTTGAGCTGTAGAAAAGTGTACCTCCACGGCAGCATCATATTGACCGATTCAGCATGTGACTCTTTTTGTCTGTGGTCTTTAAGAAAATGTTTATGTAATGACCTAAACAGAGCGATCAGTCGACTGTGACTAGTTGCAAGACCATTTTATGAAACATAAATTTGAAAGTGATATAGTTACCGTGGTCACAGCAGTGCTGAACCTCTGTAAAGAAAAATCTGGTCATGAACACTTTTGCTGACTAAAAGGCGTTGTTGTTGTTTTCCTTTTCCTGTGACAGAACAGTTGGTCCCTCTGTTCTCCTGACGGCAGGACTTCCTTCAGGACTTCAGCGTGGTGTTTTCAACAGCAGGAGCCCGTTGGTGCCGACAGCAGGGTGGTACTGTAAACCACCATCACACCTCTGTGTGAATGGGAGAGCTGATGTCAGCACAACTGAAATTCTCCCTCCATCATGTAGCTACACGAAGCATCCATCACTCCCCCCACTGCTTCTACACAGAGAAGCCTTGTCACTGGCAGAAAGGTGGCCAAGAGAAATGAAGATCATTTCATGTTTGAACACGACTCTGGCCTTGATTGTCACTCATGTTTTAAGGTCTAAACAGTTTTTATATGTTAATTTGATACGGTCTAACACAATGCAATATGAATTAATCCCGTCCGAGCTTGCTTCACTGAGAGTTCTCTTTGTTCCTCTTTGATGCATTCAAGAGCCTTTGAAATGTTACGCATGTGAAATCATGCACTGAGCCAAGTCAAGCTGAAGTCACCTCCACGTATAATCCATCCATCTTATTGGCAGCCATCTGGCTATATTATTTTGAAAAGGCTGAGGCACACGCAATGCTATGAAAGCAAGGATCACTGACAACATGACGTATTTTGAACTGCAGAGTGACCTGACCACCTGCGGACCCCCCTGACTCTCGTGACAGCGCTCGTTGCCTTGAGCTGGAAATAAACACAAAGTTGATGGATGAACCTAAGCATTTAAAATTATGATAAGAATGAAAGCTAAATGACAAAAGCCAACAATAGATCTGTCACTTACTGATCCCAGGTTCTGGGGAAACAACGATAAAAGCTGCAATATTTGTCTGCTTTTAAATTGGAGAAGGCTCAGATTGTGACAAGAAGCCTGGAGGATTTCAGGTGATAAAAAAAAAAAAAAAGAACGAAAAAAAAAAGCATGGGATTTATCTGATAGTGTCAATATCAATATCAGTGTTGCAACATAACAGGTGAAAAACATCAATAGAAGATGCTGCATCACGACAAAGACATTAGATATTCAACAATCCACTTCAACAGACGGGTGGGGTGGGGGGGGGGGGGGTCTGATCATAAGCTCTCAGCTACAACATTGTGACATTGACTGCTCACCCAATCTCCATCAAAGAAGTAGCCGCACCCCCCCTGGAGAAAAAAAGTGAGTGACTGCCAGAGCTGGTGATTTTACCGGTCGCATGTGTCCCTATCATCGTGGATAGCTGCATTGACCACAGGGCTGAGGTGTCCTTGAGACCCTCCTCTCCCCCACTCCCCACCCCCTCCCTGTTCATACTGATTCAGTGTCAGAACTCCTGCAGGCAGGAAGCTGAAAGGATGGCACCCCCTCATTGTTTGTTTTTTTTTTTTTTTTTCCCTTTTAAAGAGTAGAGGAGTCCTGAACCAGACAGGAATCTGACCCTTGGACTTGTGACTCTGTAAAGAGCAGTAGTGAATTACCTTTCAGCAGACCAAATCTTGTCACCTCTATCACTTTTATTCACAATGTTTTATCTAGGTCGATCTACTATCTAAGGAAATGGGTGTTTGTAAGCTGCATATGCACTTTAATTATGATATGTCACTCTATTGTTCTTTTTTTTTTTTCCCACCCTTAAATATAAAAAAGAAGGAGGTACCACATGAGGACTGAGTGATCCTATCTGATGCCCCCCCCCCCCTCTAGGCAGTTCAGTGTTGCCTGACTAGGAAGAGAGGGGAGAGCTTGTGTGCAGGCCGCCAGGAGGAGAGACATTGTTCCTTGACGTCACCGCTCAGCCCAGCCTGCCGCTGCTCTCAAACACGTCTTTGTTATTCCGAGGCTTCCACCGGAGACCGGCCGTCCGCAAAACAGGGACACCGGCCCTGATGGAGCCGATGGAGCGGGGCGCAGACTGCAAAGACCCGCGAGCTCACGTGGAAGTTGAAACTAAAATGCTAAAAAAAATGATTTTAATGCTCCTACCAACTGACATCAGTATTTCTGCCACTGTAATAACATTTAAATTAGTCGGTCTCTTCACAACACACAGATTCAACAAGAGCGTCCTGTTTACAGTAATAACCAGTCTTTCTGTTTAACTAACTCATTAATTAATAAATCATAATGGTATTTAATTCAGCTGTATAACCGGATGGCTGTAAATAAGCGACTAATAATAATATTAATAATGATAAGTAACTAGTGTAATATCGGCAGCGCTTTTACAGGCGGTTAGCACGTAGTAACACCTTTACACTCAGCACTCCTGTATCCTTCCGCGGGAATCTAGGCCGTAGTTTTATTCCAGCCGCCACACAGGGCTTTCTGGTAACTGAATAGCCAGTGTAATGTGACACTTCAACTTGCCGTGCTCTACGGTAGTTGATTCAGTCAGTCAGTCAGTCAGTCACACCGTCTTCGGGGATCTCGCGTCGTCTTTGTGAAGTGAAGGGAACGAAAGAGAGGAGCGCCGTAAACACGCGGCTCGAGACAACAGTTCGCGGTTTTGTCACTGAGCTCCGACCTTAAAAGTAAGTTTCGCGCCTGGTGATATTTTTTTTGTGTGTGTGTGTGTTGTTGTTGTTGTTGCAAAGCGCGTGTGGGTCGCTCGTGATGGGGTTTTTTTTTTTTTGCCTCCCGCTGGACGGACACTACCTGCTAACAATAGACTGACCTCCCGGAAACCTTTTAACGGCCGCCGGTGAACTCGTGTCACGGCGGCAGATTCTAGTACCGGAGCGCGTGAGCTGCGTGAGACCCAGACTGAAATTACATCCAGTAGCTTGTGTGAACGAGTTACGCTGGAGCGAAACGGACAAATTCACTGCGTCCGGGGGGGTTTGTTTTGAGAAACGTGCATGTTTGTTTGTTTTTTAGAGGACACTGAAACGTGTTTGTAACTCGGTAATTGCAGGTTTGTCTGTTGCGGCTGACGTCTCGTCTCGGTCGATCAGCTGATGGGTCGGTTGATGCTAAACTGAGAATGTATGTCACTTAGCTAACAGCCAGCAGTGCGTCTGGGCTTGTTGACTCCCATCAAAGCTATTATCGGCTACCTGTTGTAATGCAATTAGTCGGCATGTCCGAGTGTTACTCTGCTGCTTTCTGTTATACAACACCTGTAATACAGCAGCGGTGACGTTTGCCACCTTCAGGTGCACTGATAACACTGATTGGGTTAACTGGATCCTCTCAGTGTGAGGTCAGCTGGGGCGTTCAGGGGGCTCTGGTGTTTCTGTTCCTCAAAAACATTTAGTGCACTTTAAAGTCATTATTGGATGTACCTGCGCTGAAGCGCGCGAGCGTCAGGATCTGCGGCAGAGATCAGCAGCGCCACGCTTTCCAAGTGTGGACGAGCTTCTGCCTCAAGTCTGGCGGACCCTCCCCGTTAAATTCCTCCTGTCTGGTTGAGAGGCCAGCCGGGGTGGGGTGGGGGGGCTCGTGATGGGAGGAGGAAGAAGGGAGGGGAGGAGGAGCTGGAGACTACCGCTCTTTCATTGCCCTGCACCCTGCAACAGGACAGCTGAAGTTGGAGAAGGCTGGAAAAGCAACCTTATTGTCATTAGTGAGGTGTAGAAGTCAAATCATCAATCCTTTGCTCTTGTTCTGGAGTTTCATGATCTTAGAAATCACATAATGTGGATTATCAAACATCACATAACGAATGAGCTGCTGTCCTAATCATCCAAAGGAAAAAAAAAAAAAAAGCATCAGTGAGCAACAAATCACCATCCTAAGAGATCTGACACAGCCTCAAGTGAGACGAGGCGTTAAAGACTTGAAACAGGCTCTGTATTTGTTGCAAGAATATTGCACTAGATTGCAGGTGTCTGTGTTATTGTGTCCACTCCCTTTTATGTCTGTCTAAGAAAGTGTGTAAACACATTTCGGATGGGTGCACCCTCCAGTGTCTGCTTCCTTGGTAATTTAAATTGGTGATGTAATGAAATTGTTTCAGCAGCAACACTTGTCAGCCGCACCACATTAATTAGTGCTGCTGTTAGGCACCCCCCCCCCCCCACCCCACCTCCCACCGCCTTCTTCTGACAAACCAAAGGAGAATTGAGTCATTCCCGCAAAGCATGAAAAGAAGACGCGTTCATTCAGAGCGGGTTACCTGATAAAGTCTGAAAGAAAGAGGGCGAGGAATTAAAGCCATCTGCAAGTGTTTGAAATTTGCGTGTGGATGTGTGAGTTTTCTTTCCGTCTGTTGTCCCTCGTGGGGCCTCTCTGTAAGCAGCCATCCAGCCAGGAAGGCAGGCTGCGAGACATGACAGAAGAGTGTCTGATTCACTGAACAGGCTAAAGGCTCCTGTAGACTCACTCTGAAATCAAATTTAGTTTTTTTTTTTTTTTTTTTTCTGGGAGGGGGGGCTTTGAAGATGGGCTGAAATGCAAGCATGCTTTGTGAAACTGGATTGCTTGGTTCTCCACGCTGCCTGCCAGACTTTGAACGCGATCATGCTGGTTATGCAATGGGTAAAATAGATAAATTTGTAACATTTGACAGAAAGGCAACACATGCACTGGCGGCGCTACAAGTTCCAGGAAAATATGAGAAGAAGACGCATGTCTGTGTCCAACAATATGTTGGTTCACCAGCCCAGACAAAGAGACAGAATGTGGAGATTATTCTCTTCCAGACGCAGCATTAGCTGCCGTAATATGGCAGTTTGAAAATATTGGATTTTTTTTTTGTCTGAAGAAACAGATTAAGCTGCAGCCAGTTGTATCAGTTTCAAACACCTGCAACAATTAGTCAGGCTCACATGCTTCATATACACCGAGAGAATAAGAGAGCAAGCGCATCGTCCTGCCTATCTATGAACCTCTATGACGCAGTGAGGTAATTCCAATTAGCAGTACATACAGGGGAAAACAAGTAATTACTTGTGTCGCAGTAATTAGCTTTTTGTTACTCAGCAGTTTACCAAGTTGCATAGGCTTTTCTGCCGTCGGCACAGCTGCAGCCTGCTCAAGGTGCTTAAAACCTGGCGATCGCTAATCAGTGTTTTGACAGCCTGACATTTCATCTGGCTGGTTCATGTTGTTTCGAGGAGTGCGGTGAAACACTCGCTGCCTGTCTCGCCATCGGCCCCAAACCACCCACTGTCCGGAGGAGAAGCCAGTCACTGTTTCTGTCTCGAATGTGGTTCAGATTTGGCAGTGTTTTAAATCTCATCCAAGCTTTTGTTTTTTCTATTTGTCTATTTCTGGCTTTTAATAACGGAAAACTTTTCAAGCCTCAGTGTTGTTTTTTTTTTTTTTGAGAATAAGGGCTTAATATTAGATTACACTTTCGTGTTCAACCCGTCAACTGCTTCATAACTGCTTTAATTCCAGCCGTAAGTCTGCAGTCAGGCTCATGACAAGTTGTAACAGGTAATTGTAGTATATGTAATGCACTGAAAATGAAGCAACCAATAGATAAAAGTAATCTGGTTGACTAACTGTGATGACATCAGTGTGGCACAGGATGCCAAAAGTGGACCCAGATGAGGCATCAGGATGAGAAAACCTCACCTATACACGCCTGTCACTGCCGTCCTTCAAGCTGCAAACCTTGCGCTGCGGTTCAGTTTGTGGCTGAAACTCATGAGGTGGCAGGAGGAGGTCTGGAGAGTCACTGTGAATAATGATGAGTCGCTTAGCGAGGCATTTAACCTCCAGGAGAGGGATGAGTGGCATTGTTTGGCCACCTACTGTAGAGGAGTGGTGTATAGCAGTCATGAGTGGGGCAGATCTGCTGTCAAACCGTTCTCCATCTGGAATAATCTACTTCTCACAGACTTTTGGAGAAGTTCTATGTCAAATAAAACTACATCACTGTGATGTGCTGTTTTTTTTTTGCCTTGAAATTCATATGATTTGCCTTTGCAGTGTCTGTCAGTTGTTGCTGTATAATGCAGACAAAACACAGACTTGACTTGTGTTGCTTAAGAGCTGTTGCCTCAACCTTGAGCTGTGTCAAAATCAGGGCGATTGTGAGGTGAGGGTGAAACGGAGTGCATCTAGGGGTAGAGTGAAGTTTCTGTTTTCTGCGTTCGATTTAACGTATTTTGAGAAACAAATTGAGGGGACTGGCTGTGTCCCATTGCACTCTCTCAAGACTGGGGTCCTTGAATCAAAAATGACACCTGGCCTCACCAGGAACAATATGAGAGTCGGAGAACACACAGGAGGAACAAAATGTTCCCTTTATCTATGCATTCGCCCACTGGTGCCGCCTGCACTCAAGACTTCTCACCATCACAAGCAATTACGCTTTTTTTTTTTTTTTTTTTTTTTTTGCTGCTGATGAAATCCCCACACAGCCTGGTTCAGCTGAGCTACATTTGTGTGTGTCTGTGTTGGTGAAACAGCGAGACAGAGAGAGTGAGAGAGAGGTCACGTTATAGAGGAAGAGCGATATTATGTGTCTGAGTGAGTGGCGTTGGCGTGTGTCTGTTTGGCTTGTAAATCCTGTTTAAGCTAAACAAACTCATTGTCCTCATCCTCCAACTGTGTGCTCTGTGTGTGTGTGTTTTGTTTGTGCCCCCCCCACCTCCCCCGTCTTTTTCCCTCTCCTTTTGAGTTGTAAGTACAGTCACTAATTAGTCCCTTCTCCCTCTTCACGCTGGGTCAGTGGGTTTACGGTTTCAATGCTGATCCGCTGTGTTTGCCTTGTCTCTCCTGATACTGAAGCATGCCTCCAAGCCAGTGCAGACTGTCGCCTCCTCCAAAGGGTCTTCACACCTTACACAGTGTCCCGCATGGGTTCATTTACCAGACGTCCACTTGGGACTGAGCTCAGACTCTCTCCTGTGCAGCTTTTCTCTGCTAACCAACCAGGCAAACTGGCAAGGAACTCCACCTGCTGGGTTCAGTCAGTAACCCTTTATGTTTCCAGGCGACGTCAGCGGTGCGTTTTATGGAGGATTTCCAACATTATGAAGTCATTTTACCCTCTTCCCAGCATGTTGCAGATTCTTGCAGTCTTTTTGGTTATAGGCTGTAATGGACCGGTTTCTAAAGATAAAACACTACATGCTGTCATTACAATATAATTTGTGCTATAAACAGTCTCTTGTCTAGTCGGCACTGTTGTCTTTCGGAGTGCACGCTCGTGCTGATTTTCTGGTTTAGGTTGCGTGGGAGATGTAGATGGATGGCAGATATTCTATGAAGGCGGTTGAATTATCTCCAGCGCGGCCTCCAGGGATACATACTTCCTTGTTTTCTGACAAAGTAAATTAACTAGGATTTACTAACGCTAAGGGACAGCATTTATTTGCCTGCATTTTGTTTTTTTGTTTTTTTTGGGGGGGGGGTCATGCACTATCTGCTTCCTCTTAACTGATGCTTTAATGTGAAAAGGAGGACAAAGGGCCAAATGTAATCAATGCCAAACAGTCTTCAAGGGAGGGAGAAAACTGAACAGTAGCCATTGCTTTTCCAGTTCTGCTTTTGCTCTGTTAATGTTGCTTGTTTCATAGTTGTTAAAGAGAGCCCCTGAAATCATATTGCCATTTAATCATAAGCCTCGCCGCCTTACTAAGACTGTTTTCTTCCCAGTTTTTAGTCGTTGACAGAAAAGTGTTTAACTGTGTGCAGTGTGTTTGCCCGCTCGGTGCCCTCCCCTTGGTTTTGACACTGGCGATTGAGCCAGGCGCTTTCCCAGGGTTCTAAGGACTGACATCCCTTTCATTTTTCCCGCCTGGGCGGCTTAGATAAAGGGGCATATTTTAAACCTCTGTGTGGATACAGCAACTGTAAAAAGAGACTTCAGAGAGATGCAGAGGGATGAAGAAGCCAGGGGGCGATGAAGAATGAAGCAAATAAAGAGACAAAGTATCCGAATTTGAAAGTCAGCATTATTAAACAGTGATCGCAGCGGTTCATGATATCTTTTTGAGAATACTGTTGGTTGTTGCAGACCTGCAGATATCACCAATGTTATCTGAAATCACATCACAGATAACTCCTCTCTCTTGTTCGTCCGTGGTCTTTTACAAGGGCAATGTGTTTTACCACTTTTTCTAATCTAGCCCTGTTTTTTCCCAGCAAACCAAAGCCACGGTGGAAGCTGTCGTTTATCATATCAGTAATGAGACCAGGGTAATCGCGTGTATTCCGGAGACAGCAATGATACACTGCTTGCCGCTTGCCAGGGATCAGCCTCTGAACAATGTTCATTTTCTCCTAAGGCTCTTTAATTATCTGGCAAATATTATTGACAAATCAGCAAGGGTCCATGTTTTTTTTGTTTTTTGAGGATGCTGGGTTACCATTCACAAATATCTGTGCTAGATTCTGCATGCTTTAACATGCATAACCCTTTAACCCTTGGTGGAGCTTCTAATGTTATATCTGGAGTCCTTTACAGTTTGCAGAAGTGATCAAATTATGAGATTATGATTGACAAACAAAGGCAGAGGGGCGGCATATTTAGATCTAATGTTTTGTATATTTTTTTACAACCAAATAAACACAATTTATTGCTGTAGTGACATGAGTAGCGACAGTCTGAGCTGAATATATTTATCTAACCGCATCATAAAATTTTCACTGAATCATGCAGAGGCACTTTAAGTCTAAACTGAAAATATCTCCACAGCTATTAACTGGATTTTCACAAAATGATATACAAACATAAACCTCATCCATTTGGGTGGTACATTAAGTTTAATGCTATGATTGATTGTTATGTGCATTTATGCCCCACTTTGGATGAATTACATTAACTTTGGGGATCCACAGATTTTTCATCCATTGTGTCACACTTTACCAGCAATAACAGGAGAAGTAAAGGTGTCACCTTCAGCCTCAGTTTTGTGTTTGCTAACTTAGTTCACCTTTTACGGTGTATGGTGAACAGTTTTAATTTTTAATTAAAGATGGATAAAAAGCTATTTTCTCTTCATCGTTTGTAATTTGCCAGCTTTTCTTTTCAGGACCCCTTTAATTAGTTTCTTTATTCATGTTTTAGTCCATTTTTCAGCTACGTATACAGCATAAAGAGGAGATGAAACCTGTTCCTATCCATGCAGCTACCCCAGATTAAATACATCAGCAGCTTCTAAAACTGTTTTTACACATCTCGGATGCCACACTTCCACAGTCATCCTGCAGCCCTGCGCGCTGCGGCTGAGTGGAAGCGTAAATGGCAAGCGTTGACATTGTTAATGGCACACGCGAGGACATCAGATGTTTCTTGTCATGGGGTTGGTGTCGGTTTGCCATAATACGGCTTCACCTGTGACATCTTAAAGGTTGCTGCTTATAATGTGTTTACGGACTGTGGATTTTAGCCTGTTAAGTTTCGGTTAATGACACTAAAAGCAGCAGAAAAACAGCAGCAGGCAGACGTTAATCTGCGCTATGTAACAGCTACATATCACAACTAATATAAGTGCACTACTATCTCCAGCTTGTTGTCTTTTCTCTAAAACCATGTCTCCTTGGAAATCAAATCAGCATGATTGTTTAACAAGAGAGGAGGGGTGCCTTATTGAAGCTTGCATGAAATCGCATTTATATGTGTGTGTGTGTGTAAGAGAGAGAGGTAGAGAGAGCATGAGAGCGAAGTGGGGGTAGCAGCATCAGCGGTGGCTCTGGGTGAGGTCCTGCCCTGATTTTTCTCTGGAATTCCTTTGTTTTTGGAAGCCAGAATGGGGGAAACTGAATCTGTGTTGCCAGAGGGTCTCCGCTTCTTGAGAAGTCCCCTCGCACATGCCTGTGCTGCCATCTCTGATGGATTTAGGGCTAGCTCTGCTTTCACAGCTTGGAATGGAAAGGTGTTTTTCCACCTTCCAGGGAGAGAAGAGGTGGGATTTCAAAGGATGACAGCACCAGGCTTACCATCTCAAACCAGCAGGAGCTGATGCTACTCAAAAAAAAAAAAAAAAAAAAGAAAGAAAGAAAAAAGCTCAATGTCAATGTTTTAGAGTCATGGAAATGCATTCAAATGTTTATCCTGTCATCCACCAAAGAGCATACATGATACTTTCTGGCAAATGTCCTTAATTTAAAAGTTAGTTTTAAGGCAGGGGTGTCAGACTCATTTTCACTGAGGGCCACATCAGCATCATTGTTGCCCTCGAAGGGCCAGATTGACAGCATGAATGTAACAAAATGCAATGTAAATCAAAATAAATTAAACTAAACCATATTATAAATGTTAAATAATGGTTTCTGTATTTATTATGTATTCAAGTTTCAAATATTTAAGTCATTATTATATTAAACTCAGAGTTTGTGGTTATAAGAGTATCCATTACCTTGGTTTCAGAAGCGGAAGCGGTTCTTTGTTTTTCTTGCAGGCTAAATTTAGCATACTTAGCACCGTGTTTGCTGTCAAAATGCCGACGTAGATTAAACCATTTCACGACTGACACACATTACACAAAAGTTATACTTTTGTGCATCAATTTTTCTTTTCTTGGACATGTTGGGGTTAGTTAGTAAAAGGTTCTTTTTAAGTCCATCAGTTCTGAAAAATCGTCTTGCTCATAGCTGCCATTATCGTTGTGGGTAATGATGAAATGCATGATGGGAGATGTCATTTTTTGTCAATATGTGCTTTAAAGTGGTGTAAGTTTATTTTAAGTTTTAAAATATTGGTTTAAAATTTAAGCCAATAATGGCCAAGCTCTCGAGGGCCACATAAAATGACGTGACGGGCCACATTTGGCCCGCGGGCCTTGTGTTTGACACATGTGTTTTAAGTAATAAAATGTTGAAATAATTACACAATGTTTTCTATTTTTAATGACTCTTTTGCAAATTAATATGAATTTTTATTTGTGTTTTGTGGCAACTAAAATGGCCAAGGCTACTGAAAAGTTGTCAGCTGCTCCTCCAAGCTGAAAATTTCACCTCCCGTCCATGGCTCATTAAAGCTAATAAACCATGGGTAATGACGTTAAAATTGTACAAAGGTATCTCTATCTACTCTGTGCCACAAGTTTTCCATGACTAGATTTTTATCTGGCGGTCTGTCGCTTTAAGTAACTAACTCTGACAA
The DNA here is from genome assembly GCA_018398805.1 of Hirundichthys speculiger. Taxonomy (NCBI): domain Eukaryota; kingdom Metazoa; phylum Chordata; class Actinopteri; order Beloniformes; family Exocoetidae; genus Hirundichthys; species Hirundichthys speculiger. The sequence continues at coordinate 5,014,494 of JAGFBZ010000344.1, read as the reverse complement.
AGCAGAGCTTTTCCCTCTCATTTGAAGGGGGCTCGTGTTGAGTGAGGGGGGAATTGAATAGGCTTGTTGCCTGCCTCTTTTGAGTCAGTCTCATTCTTCCTCGTCTCCTGGAACAGTGGATGGATGGGGGGGGGGGCGGCTCAAGGGAGAGGAGAGGGCAATAGGAGAAGGGCGAGGAGGTCTGATCACGTGAGCAATAATAGTGTTCGTGCCGGTTCCTTTCAGTCTGTCACCGTAAATCTGTTTGACTTGTCACTTTAGAAATTGTTACGAAAGCTAAAAGCTTCTCTATTGGATTGTGGTGGAAGGAGGGAGGCAGCAGGTTTCCTTTGTGCCTTCTTGATGATGAAGATAATCAAGTTTGTTTCTGGCCATCCTGCTGTGAGGCTATAATTAGCTCCCTTCTTCTCTATTCTCATCATCTTTTCTTGCGTGTTGCTCCTCTGAGTGGAAGTAAAGCAAGATATAGTGGTTGTGTGGAGGTCTTGTGCTAACTTTCTCGGGTTTTTTTGTGCCTTGTGCAGACGTTTAGTCTCGATGCAGGAGTTATCTCATTCCTCCGGCAGTTCAGTCAGAGCGACAGCAGCTACTTGAGATACGTATAAACTTTTGGTGTCACCTTCTGACCCAACTGGTTGCTGACTGACAGGAACATGACATGAGTAGATTTCATTCCACCATTGAAGTGTGCAGCATGTGACGCCTGAATTCCAATTCTTTCCACTCCCTGCCCTTAGCCGTCCTCTTCCGCTCTTGTTTCCTTTTTCCTCCTTTCCTTTTACTGTCATCCATCTTCTCCTCTGCGCTCACCCAGTTCTCTTTCTTTTCCTGCCTCACCCCCTCCCTCTTCTCTGGCTTGTGTGCCAGCAGCGCTCATGCCTGGAACAGAGCACCAGGGCAGACATCTGTCGCACAGTGTCCCTGATCTGATCTGTGGTTCTAAGCATCGGGGTCATGAAGAGTAGCAGCCGCCAGGCCAGACACTGCGGGAAACATGCTGAGAGCTCTATTGCTCTGCATTGGTCTTCTTTGTTTCTTAATTTCAATTTTTTTCTTTTTTTTTTTTTTTCTCCACAATCAAATTCAAATTTTCTTGCAGCTGCACACACACCAGGGTATAAAGATATTTGCTGGTTTTATATGGACTGCCTGTCCTTTGGACTTTGTGGCTTCGAGTCAAACTGGGCTGGCTCTGTCACATTTCTTTCTGATAAAGCTCCTCGTTAGATTCATAGGTGCAGACAGGGAAGAGAAGTGGCGGTTTTATCAGGCCGTCCATCAGCTGCGATGGCGTGTGGCTGATGTGAAAGCAGAATTTTTGACCATTAAGCTGGAGATGACAGAGTGAATAAAAAGGATTTTAATCACAGCTGTTCACTTTCGCTGGAGAAGGTGAAACAGTGGAGTGACACATGCAGTATCTGCCAAGGCTGATATTTCACCTTTGCATACCTTGTTGAGAGTTTAATGACTGCATATTGATCTCACTAACTGTTTTGACATTTATTCACATGCCTCCTTTCATATTTGTGTTTACTCACTAGCCATTTTATTTGATTTGGTCTCCTTGGCATCACGGCCTGACAGGGTGGCGATTTTTCCAGCAGTTAGAAAGAAACATGCAGCATTTAAAGATGTCATTTTGGTATATTGATTTGCGTCAGTTGGTTCATATCACCAATGCTTTGGCATTTGTGGCATCATTATTGTTGGTACAAATGTCTGTTTTTAATCTCTGTTGTGGGACGGAGGTCGAAGAGCCAAACACCTTTAAATTGCTGAACAAATCAGAGATGCGGGCAGGCATTGACAGGTCTACAAGATAACAAGTTTGGTCTTTTTAAAAATTGACCCATTTGATCAACTTGACGCCTGTGGAAAACTCAGCCAGCCAAAGCTCTATAGTCTCTGAATCTAAAGCAGCTTTGATACGGCTCATCTCATGTGAGTCAGCAGAATCACAAAGTAAAAGCGGAGCGTATCTGACAGGTAGATTAGTCTCAATTATTACACCTGTTCCCTTTTAACATAAATATCCTCACATCTTGTTTATTCAGTATGAATCCCTGGGATGGAAATCAGGCTGAGATAAGATGAATGGCAGACGCGGCTGTTATCTTTTGAAAGATAATTGACCTGTGCCACACTATTGGCTGGAACCCAAGCCAATAGTGCACCATGATTTGAATGTGAATGATTTCACAAGTAATACTTGGGGGGGGGGGGGGGGGGGGGGGGGGGGGGGGGGGTCTGTATAAAATGTGATTATAAAGAGACTGACATATGGACACTGCACATAATGTAATGCATAGTTCAACTCTTCATTAAGATTCTGTTCATTAATTCAGCTCACTACTATACTAAAGTCAGAGCTCACAGTATGCATAATCTATATAAATAAGGCTGAATACTCATCTTCATGTTGTTACTGCCACTGTGTGTGTTATCAGCCGGAATTAGTTTTTAATGGCTCTTATCTTTTATTAAAGATAAGAGTTTAATAAACATTCAATTAACTTATTTGACTTTGATAAAAAAAAAAATAGATCTTTACACGTAATCTCCTTTTGTTTGAAAGTCCAGTGTGCAAGATTCAGTGACATCTAGTGGTGAAGTGTAAGTATGCAAACAACTGAATTTTTTTTTTCCAGTGGAAACACGTTGTTCGCATCTACCAGTCACATGATTAACCAAGAAAAAAAAAGAGAAATTGCTTCCTTGAGCAGATGTAGCACACACAACAAGAGGAGTTATTGCCTCACATAAGTCACAAAAGTGGTGACTTTGAGTCAAAACTTTAGCCATCCTAAAGTTTTGAAACTGCTGCTCTTCCATAAAATCGTGTACAGTGACCACATACCTCTCAGATATGGTCGGGTCCACATATTAGGGGCTTGTCTTGTGACGCTAGAGTGGTTGCAGAAATAGAAATAACCTGCTAATATTAAAGGTGCCCTGGACAACCATCTCTATTATCCTCACTGCAAGAGGACAAAACATCACTTTGTCGCATGACATGACCTGCATGCAGTCATTATGTAGTGGAGTTTTATCCACATTTTAAACTGTTGCTGTTTTGTGCCATGGGAACGCGGATGCCAGACTGTAGTTTTGCTGCTTGAATAACTTGATTATTTTGGTCATATCAGCAGATTCTCTGGAGGTGTTTTGATCTTGATCTGATATATGAGCAAATTGATTCAGTAGTACAAATGATTATGTTTCCTATGAAGTTTAAATTAAAGGAGAGCATTATGTTCTAAATTCAGATGATTCTGTTTCTGCACCTGAAGTTTTCAGGGACTCTCATCCCGAGCATGCCAAGTATAACGCGGGGGGGCTCTGAAAGCTGTTATATATTGATGACAGACAGGGTCAGGCCAGTGAAACAGGACAGTGTGACGGTATCAAGGCTGGTAGCGAGAAAAAGGGGGATGGAGGGTGGTAAAAGGAAATAGGGGGTGAAGGAGAGCGATGGAAAGAGTGGCGCTGGAGCTCTGGTGGTGTTAAACCCGCTACTCAGCTGCAGCTACAAATCAAACATAAACCGAGTCGCTGCTGGCGCTGTGCCATGACACTGATCACTGGCACACTGAACACTGTCAAAACCATCTTGATGGGTAATTAGAGATACTCTATCATTTCTGCTGTACTTATAGCTGCAGTGCTTATGTAGTCGAGATTATGATGTGGATGTGACATCTCTGTAGCAAATACATTTCATATAATGTGGCCTCTCTAGGAAAGAGAGATAGAAGGATCTTGTTTGACCATTTAAAATCAATCCAGTGCTTGAAAACTCCAGCGTACTCTGAAGGACGGTTGTGTCTGTGCATCTTTACAGCCCCATGCAGGGCTACGTGTAACCTTGTTGTTTTTAAAGGTTAGCGGTGTTAAGGTTTTCTACGAGCGTCACTGATGCATGTCATGTCCTGAGTGACTTTGACCGGACGGGCCCCGCTGCTTTAAAGAGCCAGCCAGATAGACAGATTGAGCTGTAAACAGCCCTTGCAAACACATGTCATAGAGCAAGAAAAAGAAAAAAAAAAAACACTGTCTGGCAGTTGCCCTCCGCTCTTTGTGATTGAAATATTTATAATTTTCCTGCTAACCCTCATCACTCACAAGAGGACTTCTGCTGAAATGCCTACTTTTATACTTGTGCTGTGCACAGTTTCACAATTTGTGCCGTTATTACCCTAATTTGGCTGAGTGAAAATGAAAGGAAAGGCAACACACATTTCGTGCCCTTTGATTAAGAGGGATGTTTGAATGTGGGTCCTCCACCTTCAAGAGAGATTTGATACTTGAGGGGCTGAAGTGTTTTTGATGGAAACTCCATTAATGATTGATAACAGGAGGAGAGCGGTTATCTCCCTGCTCCAGCACCATCAATTATTAAAAGCTCTCTCCTTGCATTTTGGTGGCAAATAAAATATCAGTCACCATCTTGAAATCTTGAGTTGATAATATCTGTCAAAGGAATTAGGACTGTGCATTGATTTTCTTAAAACTCTCTTCATCTGGGTATTGCATGTTGTGCATTTTAAAGTGTATTGATGCCTGCAACGATTGCAACAATTAGCTCTGGGCTGTTGATGTTGCCTGCTTCCATCAAAGAAAAGTGTGTCCAGACTTCCAAGAAGAGATTCCTGAAACATCTAATTGACATTACCACAAGTTTATGTTGTATGAATTGAATAACATCCTCTTCAGTTTAACCTCTGATCTAGCTGAACTTATTCTAAAACAGCATAGCTCAAACTGAACGTTTATGGTGAGAATCTTGCATGTCGATCGGCTTATGTCGAGCATTATGTTGAGGTGCTAAGTGGATGAAGTGATGCTGGAGATTCGTGTCAGCCTTCGAGTGTTTGTCAGGACGACAGTAGAAGTTCTCCTGAACTGAGTGCCGATTCAAGTCAGGTCGAGACATGGTGACAGGCCTGCAGGCCTCTCTGTGTCACTGCCAAGGTTCTCATCCGTTCTTGCGAAGGGAATTCTCTCAGAAAGCGCCACTGCACTTCCACACAGGAGATTTGATTAAGTCTTTATTCTGCATGTGGCAGCCACAGAGCTGACATCCGGGCGCTCTGCTCAAATTGCTTCAAGGCAAGGCAAGAGTAGATGTTTTTGCAAGGCTTCAAGTGGCGGCGGAGGCTTTCGTAAGTCAAGGTAATGATTATTGGCTTGCATACATGCAGAGAATGCCAGGAAGCACTTCTGTTGAACGCTGCTCTGTTTTTGCATCATCTGAGTGACACCCTCATTTACTGGTGTCAATACTGGAGTTATTTATTGACTACAAATGGAGCCCTGCAGCACTGCGTCTGCTTTTTCTTGTTCATTCCAATAACTACAGCCTCAGTCTTTTAAGTTGAGCTGAGAAAAATAATCCATGACATATGAAATGGTTATCAGTATAGTGGGCTGGAAGGAAAGCATTGAAGGGTGACAGTAAATGAAAAGAAACAATAAAGGGAAAGATCTTCTTATGTGCGCACTGATGGGTGTGTCTCGTCGTAGCTGTGAGGCGCTGTGTGCTGCCCATCTTATTTCAACAGTGATATATTTACATAAGCCACTTCCCACTGGCCACGGCTTCTGTCTTGAGAGCTCCAGGCGCTGCAATGGTGAGACAGTGTGATTAGATTTACTGATGGAGATTAATGTGAACAGAGTTTGTAGCACAAAGGCATAAATCTCAAAGAAGAGGCAGGAAACTTTGTGCTTGACCTTTTGAGTGGTGATAATGAAGCTGGAGACAGATACAATCCTACCGGAGCTGCAAGACTAGCATGCCTAAGTTTAGACAACGCTGTCACTAATGCAAAATGTGTACGTGTGTGGGGTTAATAGGTGGGTCAGTCAGCGCTGTGCAGTGTTTTTAGCTGACAGGTTGTATGAAGCTGTCTGTCACACGGAGACGAGTAAAAGCTTGTATGCAGGCACGGGCAGGGTGATACCTGGTGCCCAGACTCATCTATAAGTGGGAAGTGAAACCTGCCTGCCTATTTGTGTGTGTACGTCTTGTCTCCCTGTCTGTCCTCGCACTGCAGAGCATCAGCAGGGTTATTAGAATAACCCTGTGGTTGTCACTGATAAGGCCTGTATGGGTGCTGCCACTGACAGCGCTGCCTGCCTGCGTGGCAAACACAAGTGGCCCCGGCCAGGGGATTACTGTCTTCTGCCATTTCTGCTGATGCCTTCCTTTATGTTATCCTCTCCAGTCAGATGTGCTGCATTTGAATAGCTTGGCTGATGTTGTAGAAATGGAACTCCTTGAATTCTTCACCTGCATACAAATGATGGTGCGCAGACAAAACTCTTGCGCATTCATAAGACACATATTCGACCTCTCACTTTAGTCTCACTGTCTCCATCTTGTTTTTCCATCCGCCAGTGGCCATAACTGGTGTTTTACATGCTCTGTCACATACAGAGCGATGCTGATGGGTTAGGAGGCTCGCTAATCCACTCTCCTTCTGTCATTAGAGAGAAGCAAACAGACTATTACCACCACCTCCTCCTCTTTCTGCGCATCATAAGCTTGCCTGAACCTCGTGCATGTACACAAGCGCGCACACTTGCACATGCATGCACACAGCTGTGATGGAGAGTGCCTCTTGTTTCTTTAGCGCTGCTGAGTGGAGCCCTGCTTTGGTAATTGATCCTGTTGGGTACATGGTGAGGAGGAAGGCAGAGAGGGAGGGAGGTCCTAAGTATTGTCAGTTTGCTGCATTAATTTTTCAACTGTGGCCAGCGAGGCTGAAGGGATGAGGAGGGGCCCGTTGCAGAGCTAACCAGGAGGAGACATACTGTACCTAATGCTGCCTGCTGTTAGGCTGCCAGTCATTGGTGCTCATTCTAAAATAAGTTCCTCTCTGTGACACTTGGTTATGATTCAAAGTGACTTGTCCACTCAGTCACAGCCTCCTGCTGATGACAAATTTGTTTTTCTCTGTCTCCTTTTCTTTTGTGGCTCGCAAATAGCCTTCTGTCGGTTGTGTGACATGTGCCTTTGTCTGGACGTTTGTGCGGCTTTCCATGTTGTACAGTATGCAAAACAGATAATGCACAGGACCACACTTGGTGTTATTTTTATTCATTTATTCACTTATTTTTTTTATTTCCCAGTTCTGGGCTCTGGTCCTTGACTCGCTAATGATGTAACTAAAGCAGCCCAGAAGGGGCCGAGCTGCAAAAAAGGCACTTTCAGAATGGCATTCTCAGTGGCAGAAATTGCTATTATTACTTCTGTGTTCTTCACAGCTCTGTCTCACGGACTCTGTCAAAATACTCATCCCTATAATTAGTAGCAAAGATATCACAGTTCTGGTCAGTGGCTGGAAAGGAAGAGTTCTAATGTCCGTCACAGCCACGTCGGCAAACACTTCCATGAGTCATCGAGAGGTACTTGCAGACACAGTGGACGTCATAGCTGACATTAGTGCTGAAGTGAGTCACAATATCTTGCGTTTCTTTAATCATTTCTGAGCTGTTTCAGCATGACACACTGAATTTAGCATTTGCGTTCTGCTGAGATGCTGCATCACCAATCTCGTCATAGGTGTCACACAGAGTTTGTGGAAATCTTTGTGACAGTGCAGTCTGTTGAACACACTATGGAAGAGAGCCGCCTGGAGGCTACACAGGAGTGAAGCCATGAAGACTGGAGTTACAGCACCCAAGTCCTACCAACCCTGTCTGGATGGCTTGCATGTGGAGGACAAACTGGACCTTTTAACTCTACGTAGCAAAGTGGAAGCTTAGTCATGCTGCAGATCCAAAAGACCCGATATTAATGTGAATAGACCTAAAAATAAAAACAGGAAGACACAAATGTGCTCACGCTAAAATATATTTCACACTGTTTGCCATATGTCCTGTAAATAATTCCATCCATTTATTTAAAGGGACTATGAAATGATTAGGTAATTGAGATTTCCTAACTTTAGTCCGACTCTTAATTGCTCCTGTCTTTATTTGTCTGTAAAGTGTCTTTGTTTTACCACCAACTTTTAAGAAAGGCTTTCCGTCATCAATTTGGAGAGTTTTGGTCCTAATCGAGATTACCCTGATGATATCAGAGGTAATTCAGATGACATTAAAATCCCCGCCCCCCCCAGACAGAAACTCTTTTTTATAAATAGTTCTTCATGTGTGGAGCTCTGATCATAACCGCCAGCCAAGACTAATGTTTATTTCCACAACATAACAGGTACATGCTTGAGTAAAACAGTCAAATGTTAATATCCGGGTCAAAAACGGGCCGCACACAGAAAGCGCTAAATGCGCATTTTAGGAATGACAGTCTCGTAATGTGTTTTGTGTATCCACGTTGAAAATCTGTGGTTAAAAGTGCCGGTTTAGGGATTAACGTTAACACTGTGGAAAACTCAAACACTGAATAAGAACAGGTTTGGTCAGATATGATTTAAAACCTCCGTCAGGCCACACAGGTGAGCGGTCTTTCTGCTGTGCCCCATCCAACAGGTGTGTTTTCTCTCTCATTTTTGATTCCCACCCTCCTGCCAGCTTAGCTAGCCAGGACAGGCCTTATTCCTCTCCAAAACCATGATTGCATTCTTGAGCTATTCCACCCCCTCCTTCAGAACAAGAGCCCTCCGCATCTCTCTCCCTTTCAAGTAGAGGCTGCCGGGTGCATTTCCCCTTTGAAGATGTAATCTTTGAAAACACAGAGACATCTCTGGGATTATCTTAAATGTCTTCAGTATGTCAACAGCCTAGTCCTGTTGCAGAGCAGCTTTGGCCGTTTAAGGGGTCGGCTGTGATGACAGCAGAGGAAAATGCCGCACCGCAGAGGTAATCACAGGGTCAACCTCTGCTGACTCCATTCAGGGCCAAACACCCACTGTTAAAACTGGATGTTAAAAGACACAATGAAATGGTGTATTTCCTCATGTGGCAGGGCTGTGTTTATGATTGAAGGTAATAGCTGGCAGTGGAGCACTGAGTAACAGATGGTGTTTGGAAGGTGAGGTTCATTTATGTCATGGTATTTTCCATAATGTTTAGACAGTCCAAATGGAGGAACATCTTAACTAGGCACACAAAACAAGATGAGAAGGAACAGCGAGTAGTCACAAGAGGGAAAGTTAATATACACCAAATTAGAGGCACGTAAGTGGGCGCTCCTTGAAAAGGATCTTGACTTTGTAATCATATCAGATGTTATCGAGGGCAGATTTTTAGGAAGGGTAAGTGCTTGGAAACTAAATCAGAGAGAGGCTGCCTAGGGAACACATTGTTATCATAATTACCTGCTGAGCGATGACTGCAGTACCGGTGTTGATGTTGATGCCTAGCTGCCCTCTTCTCTCACCGACGAGACTCTCTTGTGTGGGCTGCTGCCTGCTCCGACATCTCTTTGTGCTCTGTTCTGAGTATGTTTTTTTTTCTCCCCCCCTTGTTCTGTCGGGAACACAGAAGACGGGCCAAAAACGCAAATATTGTTTTGGTGAGATCAGGCCCACAGATTCAGGACGGATTTGCGTCAGCGTGTACGTACGCATGCTGGCAGGCCTCGGGGTCGTTCCCGGGAGCCGAGGTGAAACGGCTCCATTCAGTCAAGCAACTGATCGCTCCTGCCAGCGCTCAGGATACACCATCATTTTTTTTTTCTTTCCACTACATACAAATGATCAGCCTGAGTGAAGAAGCTGAAAGAAAAAGGAAGACCACTCATGGGGGAGGAACGCTTGACCTGTTTGTTTTGGGAAAATAGTATTCTGCTAATTTCCTCCTGATAAGTATCTGACAGCTCAGAGTAAAGTGTTTTATCTTGGCTAGAGGAAAATGGTTTCTTTCAGCTCCAATCAATCCCAGAGGCTTTGCTGCTGCTTAAAATTGCATTCTCTGGTTTTTAGGGTTCATCTCTTTACATAGAGGTAATCAATTACATACAGTACATTCCCCTGCTGATTTTAGATTAACAGGGACTTTATCCTCTCATCCCTCCTTCCTTCTCCTTGCTCCTTACCTTTCAAGACACTGCTGCAAATTCTCACTCAGTCTTCCTCTATCTAACACCATTGAGCCCCGCTTGCTGTGCAGGAGGCATTGATTTTTACTGCTCTGCTTCTCTCTCCGGTTTAACAGTTGACGGGTTGTGTTAAGACACCCAGGGACAGCCCTGCCTGTTTTAAGGAGATGAGGTCGGCTTTTATAGCCCTCCTGTTTCCTCAGCCTTGGATGATAAGGTGTGTGTGTGTATACATATATATTGGTGGGTCTATGAGTTGAGCAGCCACTTGAGACGAGGATTCCCTCCAGGAACCTAAAGTAAGCGTTGTGGTGTTAAGTGCTTTCAGCAGACAAACTTGGGCTTTGTCATCTCAGCATTTTAATCATTTTAAAGACGTGATGGTGAAACAGAAGGCCACTGGCTTGAGCAGAGCGTTTGGATACAGAGATGTTGAGAAGTTTTGATGTCTCACAGGCACCTGCAACCCCCAGCATCCTCCACACGCGCTCAGAAGTCATGGATGTACTCTGAAGTTCCCAGCCTTTCATTGCAATATTTACCACATATATAAAGGAATACACTGCTTTGTTCTGTGTTGCTCTCTAAACCATCCGTAGTGTGCTGCTCAAATGGTAGCAATTTTCTTGTAGTATGGTGTCTCTCGTGCAGTGCTACAAGTGAAATTTGATTGCAGAGCTTGATGTTCAAGTGCATTTAGTTCCTCATAAATGTTTGCATTCCTCAGCAATTGCTCTCTGGCAGTTTCCAACGTGCAAAAATGTGCTGCCTTCACAGCGCCGAGGTCTCTCATGCAATCTTTGAATATGAAGGTTGATGTCATTTCAAAGTGTGAGATAAAGACAAATATGCTCAGTATTGCTCTGAACCTGAAATCAAATCCAACCTTTTCTGAAATAAATCTGGATTGCTTTCATTGTTGCTAAATGACATCGAAATGACAAAATTATTCAGTGGAATAAATTTAAACAGTGGATCACAATAAAGAATTTAATGTAGGGGTAGCTTAAGAATGTGACGCGATCTCTCTCTTAAACACTTACTACACAGGCATTTTTAAAAGGGTCCATTGGTGCGTGTTATAGCTAGGTAATATCAACCTAATAGGCTTACCTGTCAGCACGGCATGGGACACAGCCCCTGTAAATTACATTTGTCTGTGACACCTGCTCGCCTCTCTGCGTATTTATGACTTTCTCTTCCACCCTGTCCTCTTCTCTTTGGCCCCTGTCCAAAATCAGCCCTCTCTTCCCACATTATGTTCTTCAGTATCACCCGTTCTTCTCATGGATTATACAAGGGAGCAGGTGTTGAGCTGTGAGAACGACCCCCGTTCCTTCTACGTACCCCTCCCTTATGAAACCATATGAATCTCGTGCTCTGAACAGCAGTAGACCCGGAGTAGAAACTGACTTAAAAAGTCGTTATGTGAAATTTGTTCTTCTGCTTCTTTTCATAGATGAATCTTGACTTCTGTTCTACTTTACTGCTCCATTTTACTATATTCATTCAAAATTCAAAAGATGAACTATTCCTCAAGTGCGCACCGACAGAGATGTCATAGAGCTCATTATCTATATAATTTTCGACACTATGATGGAGTTCAACGTTGATTGGTGGTACCAAGATATACTACATCTGTTTAGTGAAGGATCAATGGAAGAAGAAGAAGGCGAATGGCACATCCTTCTGGGGCACTTGTTGCTGTCAGTTGTTATAAACCCTATAATTGAAAAGTTGTGGATCCCAAATAAAGACTGGACTGGTTTACTGTGGTTAAAATGGGTTCTGTTGCCAGAAACAGCTGCTCAGATGTCCACAAATGTGAAACCGCTTTATCAGTTCAAACCAGTCACTCTCAAACTTATTGCTACCACTGCTAACATGCCGCTGGTCGACTCTAGCTACGCGAGAGTCCTTCTGACACTTAACTCTGAAGCAAATGAACAGCGACAGCAGCTCTTTGTGACTGGATTTCATGTGGCCTGTTATTGGGACGTTATAACAGTGACACAAGACACAAGCAGCTAGCTAAACGGCGCATCCACCAGAAAATGTTTTTCAGATTTTTACAACAGGATCTGTTAACTCAACAAACACAGCTAGCAGAGCCAGGCGGATTTTTTGTTTGTATTTTTCATGCAAAGACAGCAGAGAGCTGTACGAGTTGAAAAGTTTATTTTCTAACCTCGCGGGCAAACGGCCCTAAATCCTCATCAATGAGATGAAAAGACTCCACCTGCTGGCATAACCAGGTACTACACCATATCTGCAGTACCTTTTCTGACACTTACGCTGTACATCCCACGTCCTCTGCCTCATCCTTGATATGTTTTCTTGCCAGTTTGGCAATCAGTCGTAGTTAGCCGATTGATCATTTGTCATCGCCATATCTTAAATATCACAGTAAAATATGAATTGATTTATTGCGCATATGGATCTAATCCTAAAATACAATGTGATTATGAACGCACATTGATTTATACGAGGCTTTTACACGGTAAGCCTTTCAGTCAAATATTGGCATCTGCACGATGAGGAAGGTTAGAATGCTATTAGGTTTTACAGGTATTTAATCATAAACATGTAATAAGTGTAATCACATTTAATTATTGTGATAAATCGAATTGGAGACATTTGACTTTTAACTGTCAAGAAACTACGCTGCCAGTGTGGGAGAACAAGAGAGGAAGAAATATCTTCCCTGTGTAATAACGGGTCAAAATAGTGTGATCGCTCATCGCTTTGATTCATCGTTTATCATGAAACTGGCATTAAATGAATAGATGCTGCTCAAACGATGACTAAAAACAAACCTCTGAGTGTATGTCTGTGTGTCTGTGTGTGTGAGGGTCTCTGTTCATGGCTTTGTATCAGCCTGAAAAGGGGGCAGCAAAGCAGTGAGAAGAAACTAAGCGGTGTATTAAGGCCGTGAATCTTGCCGCACGCAGTGTAATGGACTCAGGAGGAGGGCTGACCAAGCACCAGGCTTCTGATAACCTTTAGGAAGGACATTGTTCCTGTGCAGCGGGGGGTGGGGTTATGTGTTTGGGGGGTGCTGTATTATACACACGGTAGTGTGATTGGTGGTGCAGTTGTTCATTGGTTCATTGGCTTTCCAGCGGGGTTAGGGGGTAGAGTAAATGGGGCAGTATAGCAAAGTCCCTCATGGCTTCCTCCATACATTTTTCAACACCGGTGTGTATTTCTCTGTGATACATTTGTCCTCTGTCTGAACCACGCTCTCCCTGGCATTCCATTAAAAGAAATTTAACAGCCTTTTTCCTCTGTCTTCTTTTCCCTCAGATCACCACTTTAGGAGAGGTGAGGAAGGGGAGCGTGCGTGAGGAATACATGAAGGGTGGAGCGGGGGAGGGGGCGGCAACCACAGCAGCAGCACCATTGACACACAGGTAAATGGATCTTTCTATTAACCCACAGGCCCTTGATTGTGCTGCTTCTTTGTTTCACTCCTGGCCTTTTTTTTTTTCTTTCTCTCCAACATGGAGACTTGGCATGGAAAAGCAAAGTGAGGAAATAATGGGGCTGGTTTTGATTGGGCCCTCCTGGGCTGGCGGCCGGGGAGGAACTGGGAACTGAGTAGTTTGCAGCTGCTCTTTATGAGGAGCGCTGCAGTGCAGGATCCTGCTTGGCTCTGTCTTAAACAACAAAATAGAGCTGGGCTCTATTGAGAAGCTTGTGGCCACTGTCAGTACTTAAAGAAATGAACAGAACAATGATAATATGATTTAAAGAGCCATTTATTTTCCAAGAATTCACTTTTCCCTTTTCTTCAGAAGGCGGATTTTAAAAGGGGCAAAGCATTGTTTTGTGAACAAAAATGCAGATTTAACATTTGTAAAAGGAGTATTTTATTTATAGACTGTGTACTTAACTTTTACTATTTTCATTTACATTTAATTTTCTTTCCATTTCTCTGAATCAGAAAGAGGTTTTGAAAGTGGACTCCTAGTGGTACCACCCATTTCTGATTTTACACCAGCTACTTGCCTTTCCGCATGTATTCTTTGCTACCTGAGATCAAGAGGAACAATAGGGGTAGATCAGGAAGCAAATAAATAAATCAGGTGACAAGTAGTCTTCCACAATGCAGCGCTTGTGTGTCTGAGTGTTGAGCAATGGCACTGCATGGAGAGTATCTGCCCTGCACGCTCGTCCTGTGTGCCTGTCTGTGCAGACAGCCAGACACAGATACTATACACACATGTGCGACTAGCAGGGATCAGCCAAAGCGATTAGGACATAGACTTCAGAGCACAGAAAGTGACAGGTCTAATGCACACATACACACACACACACACACATGAAATCACATGCCCCAACAATCAGCAGAGTGACAAGTAATGCTCAGTGAAAGAGAGAAAAGAGCTGCAGAATGTGACAGAACATGATTGCAAACACATGAAAGTGTAGGAAGACAAGTTTTACTGCTTTCCTCTGCTGCCGTCGTCCCGGATTCATCTTGCCTGCTGCTCGTGGACTCATATCTGTTCTCTTCTTTTCATCCGCTCATATTAACACATACTCTGCGCATCAACAGTTGATCAAACAACTGCGTGGTTCCGGCAGGATTTGGCCAGACAACCAGCCAGGCTGAGTAATGTGGAGCTCCTCTGGCTTCATTTGTTTAGAAAGCCTATCAGTGGTCCAAACGTGTTACAGACTGTTACTGTTTACAGAGGAGAATTTTCCCCTTGCAGCTTTAGCTGGATGCATTTTTAATGTTAGCAGCACACAATGTGGTCACTGTTGACACTGAACAATGTGGCTGTTGTGATCGATGAGGTTAAGACTGAGGAGAGGAAGAGTGTATCTAATGATGAGCTGGGCTCTTCTTTGTTTCTTTTCACCTTTTTGCCTGAAGCAAATCTGATCACACCTAAAGACCAGACCATAGTGGGAGATTGAATGATGGAATGTGAATCTGATCAAAAATAATATTCTCTAAGGAGTATTACTGTCAGCATGGGAGACGGCGATGGTGTTCAAAAGACAGAAATGGGTATTTTTATCCCTTCTGGTGATATTCATTTTGGTTATCATCTCACAACACATTTTTCACTTTCACAAGCTGGCCTTTTTTTCTTTTTCTTTTTTTTTTGATTTCTTTATTTATTTATTTTTGATTGTGTACTGCAAGAGGCATCTCACAAACAAGCAGAGGTATGAAGTGGTGTGAGTGGGAGGATGAGAGAGAACATTGTCTTTTCCTCTCCAGCTTAGGGACAGAGCAGAACAGGTTGTGTGAGGATACTTACTTTCCTTAACAATGTCTCGCGCTGCCCCGAGGCCGCCCCTCCTTCTTTGATTCAGCTGAGAGTTAAAATCCGCACATTCCTCTGCGTCAGATTGTCTTTCCATTACACTGTAATATCCAAAGTAACACTTTAACTTCTTTACCAGTTGAAATAAGTCATTGCATTAATTTACATTAAAGAGCTGGGGGTTCTTTTTTACTTACTGAGGATTGTGTATTGTATTTGTTAAACTTTAGAGACAAAATTTGTGTTTCAGTCATGAATGACACAATAAAGAAGTGGAAAAACCTTTGTAAGATTTTGGGTGTTGGACATCTGGAGGTACGCTGCTGTCCGTGAACAAAGTTTTTGTGCCAGACTGGCTTGTTGATTTCCTTTTTTCTCCTGATTTTTGATGAAGCTGCCCAGTGCGTTACATTTCCATCACCCTGCTTGACAGTGAGTATGATGTTCTCCCGTGGTGTCCCTGTGTCCGAACAATTAGGTTTTCATCTTGTCTGACTTCTGAATTAAACAGCAAAAGCCTTCTTTCTTCTGTGGGGTTGTGAGTTTTGCCTGTCATAAGGTTAGTGTCCTCGGAGATCAAACTTACGCAGTGACGTCTAGTGTGTCTCACTCTATATGCCGTTAGAATTGCTCAGATAAAGGATGGCCCGGGTTGTGGTTCTTTGGCTGTGAACTATCCACTGAAAAGAAAAAAATTATTCATTATTTATCATTTTCTATACCCGCTTCATCCTGTGTTCAGGGTCTAACCCATCTGTCATTGGGGAAGAGGCAGGTGTACGCCCTGACTCTTCACCAGTTCATCACATGACCAGACAGACACACTTGAGGCACCTACGATCAACTTGGAATCACCAACTCCTCTGTTTCTGGATTGCGGGAGGAAGTACCCAGAAAAGGAAAACAAACAAACAAAAAAAACACGCAGGCATGGGAAGAACGCAAACTCCACACAGGGAAGCTGTTGCCAGTAGTCAGAGTGGGAACCAGCACATTAACATGCTGCTCCTGTACATAAATATTTTGAAGGAAAACCAGCACTGTGCAGAAGACAACCAGGCTTTGGGCAACATGGTATCAGCATTTAGTGGTGTTTCAGCAACAGTCCAGTTATGAATCCCAGCAAAAAACAGAAAGGATGATGACTTGAAAATCCTCTCAGAAGAGAAGTGGCCCAAAGGTTTTACCATTGATCACCGAGAACAGGTATAATACATTTTGGAACTGGCTTTTTCTTGAGAAAAACATATGCCACAAACCAAGAAAATTAAGGAACAAGTTGTAATAAATCCTAATTTTCCTTCAAGTATCTCCAAATGCTCATTTAATCTGAAATGACATCACTCTGGTGGGCCGCCATCTTTGTGTGCCGGTTGGTCCATTATGTTATCCATCACGGGGTCTCTCTGTCTGGCATTGTCAATTACCCAGAGGAAAACAACATTAGAGGCCTGAATGGGACACGGAGCCGTGGCAGGCCTGACATGGCTGTGTTATATGATTACACAACCTGTTGGCTGTCCGCCTGTCAAGTGTCTGCTGACTCTGATGAATGGCTGTAATATGCCGCGCATCACAACACGCCACACCACACACTCATTAATGGCTTTTCATAATGCTGAGGACGTTACTCCTGTGCTGAAGCAGGACTCCCAGAGAGACGGCGAGAGAGATAGGGGTAGTAGTTGTGGTGCGAGAGTGAGAAATGGTGCTCATGAATTCTCCAACCTTGTATCAGTAATCAAAAGATACATGGTGTCCTCATCTGCATAATTCCTCAAACTGTACGGCAAGGCGCCAGCATCAGTCACACTTAGGTCTTCGTGAAAGAATGAAGGATGCCGGGTAAAGAAATAAAAACACAGAGGGATGTACTGCTTCTAAGTGTGACACATACGTTTCTCGATTAAATGCATTCTTGTCCATCTGTGGCATGTTTGCTTTGATTGTCAGAACGAAATGCAGCATAGCACCAGCTTTCAAGAACATCACAATAGACGTGCTTGAAGAAAGAGGATTGAATCTTTTGGGTGCCATCTGAAGCTTAGCTGATTGCTTTTTCTTTCAGTGAACTGGTGAGGCATGCGACACAAGATCCTTCAAACTACTCAACTCTCATCTGTAACAAACAGATTTGATTCTCATTGAGACTGTGCTCCGAGGGCTTTCAAATTAAATGCATGAAATTTCTTCAGAATGAGCTATTTTGTGAGTTTTCGAGCTGGATATAATGCATTGATGGCTGTACGACAACAACTTTCACCAGTTGTGAGAACACAAACTTTTCTAAAACGTAGCCCCAAAGGCCAGAACAGGCGGTGGCGAATGGTGCACGTCAAAAACAGCCACTTCCAGTCCTTTCTATTTGAGCCTCCCACATTGCATACTCTTTATTAGAACCATTGTTTCTATGAGAATTTGCCACATTGAGTCATTGCTTGCTGCGCTTGCCCCGCCCAGCTAGACTTGGCACTGTTAGCACTGCAGCTCTTCTTTTTTTTTTTTTTTTTGTGGTTTTGCATTTTTTTATTTTAGCCTCGCTGCTTGTATAATTGCACTGTCGTCTGTTTGTAAAATCCACAGATGAGGAAACATTAATTGTTGCGGTCGAGAAAGGTCTGTGCAAGGAAATGAGCTGTTATTTTGGCTTGCTTATTACAAAACAAAAATCTGTTGGCTGGCAAATCCACAGAACGAGAAATATCCCGAACTATATGATCTAAACTCCCCCTTAAAAAAAGATATTGCCAAGAAAGATCATTTTTAATAATGCATTGCATGGATTGGTTCGTTGATTGGTTCTTCAAGTTAAAAAAAACAAAAAAAAAAATCCTATTTCATAGATGAAGAGGTTCGTATTAAATTCCATTAAATGGCACAACCCTGCCACCTGATGATATAAATTGTTACCTGCATTTAATTGTAATATTAAAATGTTTTTATTGTAAAATTATTTTAATGGAATAAACATGCTGTTTCCATGAGAGTTCAGAGAATCAATAGAGATTTCACAGAAGTGTGACAAGGCCACTTTGGGAAGAGAAGGAAAAAAAGAAGCTAAATATGGCATGTTGCATTGCTTCTTATTGGTGTAAGGGGTGGAGCTAGCAGATGGTACCTCCCCTTTGGTGTATTTTGTGGTTGTGTGTGCAGTCCTCACCAGGGAGTGCAATCAAATGTGCAGGAGCCCCAACTGAGCCCCATTGATAAGCAAGTTCCTTCTTTCCATTTGACATCTCTGTGTCCAACATTTGTCTTTCAATGTTTTATGCATCATCTCACTCCTAAGTCAAGATTTTTATATGGAGACAGAGATGTTAAAAGATTTTCCTTTTCACCTCGCTGAGAGATGTGCCAGTGTTTTTCAGGCTCTGTGCTGTGGAGAAAAGTGCTGCACCTGCAGTGTGTGCTAGCGAGACACAAAGAGAGAAAGAGAGAGAAAATGTGATTCAAAAATTCCTCTGTGTCTGTGGCAGTGTATGGGCTCTTTCTCACAGCTTGAGTTTCTCAGCTTGAAATTCAACACCTGCAGATGTGTCTTGTAAACTGCAGCCGCCAGCTTCTCTCCCATTCAGAGGGGACCATTGAAACAAAGCCATTAAAGCAGCTTTCTCAACAGGGTGAAGATTTGACGCATGGGTGTGATTTTTAATTTTTTTTTTTTTTTCTTCCATCATTTTTGGAGCCAGAAGATTAAAACTGACCAGCTGAAGAGAGCGGCTTTACACCCATCACTACATTAGCAAGTCTGTCATATTCACATGAGCTAAAATATGGCTGCGAAAGGTCACTGACAACCCGTTGACATGTTGCAGATTTATGAAAACATGGACTCATGTACCCATGCGAATGCACGCCCACAGCACAGGTTTCAGCGCAACACGTTATAGCAGTGGTTTCTGGTTGCCGCTGATCTTTGGAGCGCTCTCAGCTCCAGATACCAGAGCTGGAGTTATTCTCCACTCTGCTCCCTGACCCTCCTAATTGAGAACGGCTGTTGCTGAGAAGGAAGGAGCTAAACAGACGGGGAGATTGAGAACAGATTCTTGTGTGAAAGAAAGTAAGAACAAAAGAAAGACCTAATGAAAGGAGCAGAGAGCTAGACCTGTGCACGCTGATGCTGATCAACAGGATGGCAGTGTGCTTAATGGTTGTTATCCTGAACCGAGCTTTACCTCCTCTCTGGGTATAAGCTTGGCAAAGCTAACAGTCAGTCTAGCCAAAGCTAAGCACAATCTTTATGAATGTGGGAGTGGAAAAGTTATATAGTATATAAGAGAGGAACAAAAATGAGGGAAATGCAGTTCAGACTGGAGACAGAATTGCGCAAAGGAAAAATCAAACCAGAGGGAAGGGGAAAGTTGTGGTAAGCTCAGTGACAGCTGCATGCATGTGACGGTCTGTCCGTCTGTCAGAATTGATATTTCTGTCTGTTTAGTGCTGCCTTACAGGCTGCCAGAGACACTCCTTGTGTCATCGCTGGGTGCCTGCTGTCACTGGCTAAAAAGGAGAGAGGGAGCGTGCATGCATGCGTGTGTGTGTGAGCGAGAGTGACAGAGAGAGAAACTTGAGCAGCTGTCTGAAAAGCTCTTCCACTCTGTCAGTACACATCGAATCTCCTCGGTAGTACTGCGTTACATGCTGGGTCAGAAGTTAAAGCATTTTTGCTTTTAAAGGAACATTTTGGGGATATCAATCGGTTAAGGTAATGGGGTCATAAACACTGTATAAACTTCTGTATCAATTGGACCATGCTCACATTTAAAGGAAAATGCATTTTGTTTCTTTCTACATGGTTTTTCGGTGTTATAGTTTAAGTTGTTGTTTTAGCCAGTGGATCTTTAGCCATTTGCATGATGAGCTCAGACCAGGGCTTAACGCAAGATGTCTCATATTGTGGTGCTTTCCATTCTTTGTTCTGTGTGGATTTCTCTGTGCAGATGTATGTCGGTCCACAATGACTGTTGCTTCTCTGCTGCACTGGCCTCAAACAGTGGAGTCATAATGAGTAACGTTTGTGTGGAAAACGTATTATGGTGTTATTTAGTTTCATCTGCATTCAGTTACACTACTTATGATCTCACAAAGAAATGGTGCGATGTTTTTAATGTTTTTCTCCCAAAACTGTCCTTGGTGTTTAACTGACATTTTTCAAACTTTGTAATAGGGATGCACATGGTTAACCGTTTAACCATTAACCAATAACAGTAACTCTAACCGATTACTGACGGTCAATTTTATTTTTAAGCTACGTAATTTAATCAACTCATGGGGGCGTGTCGAGAGGTGCAACAGGCCTCTGGTTGGTCAATTCTACATCCACGTAAAAAAGAGCGCATCATCGAAAAAATGAGGAAATACCCACATCTGTACGATTTTCGTTCTCCACACTAATAAGACAGCACATATTCTAGTAATTCATGGAGGGAGATTGCGATGAATGTGGGTCTGGATACGGCCGAGACGTTTGAGGAAGTGGAACAACGCAAGAGATAAGTTTAGTAAGTTTAGCTAGTTTCGTGATTGTCGCTCTTGCGTTGTGGCGTGGAATAACATAGCAGAGACTGCGCTAGTATAAGTCAAAAGTGACGGCGGCATCTCTGCGACAAGCTGTCGGCGACACATTGCTGCGAGAGTATACACGGTAAAGTGTCCGCATGCGTCCACGACAACGCACGCAACATCGCGGCAGCCAACCCTCCCGGACTTATCGGTTAACCGTTATTAATCGTTAAAGGGCGTCGGTTAACAGTCAAAAAAAAATCCAAATGTGCATCCCTACTTTGTAATTAAATGTCAATATGTTGGTTCAATAGGTACTCGAATATGATGTAAAGCCCATTTATCCTACTGTTGTATACTGTGATCTAATATAGGGCAATATACTATTAAACTGAATTACATTAACACCATTGTAAAAAAAAAAAAAGTTCTGAATTAAAATGTCGTTTTTCTTTGTCAATTTAGTCTAATCTCATAAAATAGTTTAAAGCACGGAAATAATATATTCTCCATTGCTTTACAGCCGAGTTCAATAAAGCAAATTCAGCCTAATCAACCTCATTATTTTAAAAAAGAACATGCAACATGAGGTCAGACATTGTTTTTGTAATGGCCAGCTGTGACTGAATAAACATAATATGTGTTATGTGTTGATTGCCAGATTTGCTTAACAGGGTTTGCATTACCACTGATACCAATATGTGCATTTGTATTCTATCCAGATGTTGGAGACAAAGGATGGTACTCAGCTCCAAGCTGCTCCACCGCTGTGCTTTTCACAGCATCCACTGATGGTGTGTTTGTGCTTTGTTGGATCAATGCCTTTGTGGAGTTCTTTGTCTTGTTGTGGTTGGAATTAGTTATATTAATGCAGTCTGGACAGAAAAAAGAAAACAATAGAAAGAAGAGTTGCAAATTGCTCAAAATGAACCACATGACTTTTTTTTTTTTTTTTTGCTGTTGTTGTTGTTTGGCAAAATTCAGCCATGTACGTCTTTTCTCTGCCTTCCCTGGAATGCAAAGCTGTTTTAGTGGAGGCGGTGAGCACAGTGTAAGACTATCATGTAGTAGATTTTCTTGCTGAGCCCAAACCTTTTCCTTAAGATGCAGGTTTTGAAGTACCAGAAGGTTTCTGTGGTATACACGTGCATCCCAGCGGATTAACATAATCTCAGGAAACTTGTGACAGTTGTGCTGAAAATACATACGAGTTTGTCAGTTTTGTGTAGGAGGTACTATTAACATGAATTTTTTAAATAAAATTGGCATGCTAGGTTGGGATTTCATGGATAAATACCAGTGTAACAGTGAGACGGCAAATCTGAAAACGCACATGGTACGTCCAAGCATTAACCTGGCTGGTGGCTTCAGTGCATACATTAAGGATATCTAATATTTATCAATTTGTCGGGCAAAAATTCAAGTACCACTTATGGCTGTGTATTGGAAGATTTGAGCTCAAATGTTGGATCATGCTCGTCTTAATGCGTGTTGTCATTTAAGACCCAAAATATGAGATTACCGTGATGTACATGGAAGATTTCAGTGCCTGCACTGTCACTGCTTAAACAATGGACCGATCTCGCATTCCTTTTATTCCTTTTAATCATGGATCTCGATTGCTTTCTAATATGGTGTACTTTTGCCTTAAGTGCTGACCATTAACTGCCTGATTGCAGTCATCTGTTGTGAGTGCTGTCGTCTGATTACAAACGGATTTTTCATCAACTGAGATGGCCATGGAGTGAGGTAATGGAATATTAAAAAAAGAAAAATTTAAGAGACTTAGTGTGGTATTGGGCTGCACAGTGGCTCAGCGGTTACCATAAAAGTCGAGGGTTTGCACTCACTGTGCATGAGACTGTGAAGTTGGGACATTCTTTTGGACCCGGCATGTGTTTGCCTCTGACTAACCAGTTTCGATGAGGGTTAGCGAACTCTGAATTCCCCGAGGGTGTGAATATGTGCAGTCCTGAAACAGAGAGGTTTGTAGCACAGCACTGTAGTTTAGACAGAGCAAGTGATTTAGAGTCCCTGAGATATCTAAACCTTTCCTGACCTTTTCTTGGACTATTTGCTGGATTCTTGCAAGAAGTCATTCAATCTAGAAAGTGGTGTCGTTTAATTCTCCCGGGCTGGTTTCAGCCATGGAGTTAGCTTTCACACTGACATTTGCCCATAATTTTGTGGCAGCCCTGACAGCATTAGTGTAACTTTACTTTCTATACTGTCTGTGTTCGAGCTTTCTGACTCCTCGGTTGCTCTGACAGCTCATGTAACCTACACACCAATGTTTATGTTCTTTAGGTTAACACGGTTATCTCAGCTTGTAACATGAGCTCTAAGCCTCCATGGGCACTTGGCATACATGTGTGGTTGCGTGTGTGAGTGATCATGCAGCTGCAGGACCCGTCTCTTTCCCCATGCTTCTCTCCAGAAAGAGCTGCAGGGACTTGCCAGTATTTTCATTCCCTCTGGAGGTATTTCCGCACACCAACAAAGCCCGGCCTGCATGATGAAACGGAGAGGAAGCGGCTTTTGTGAAGAGAGCAGCTAGTTTCTGAGTGTGTGCGTGTGTGTGCGCGTGCACTGCTGACCCCGGTTAACAGTTTGTTACATGCAAATTTACTTTTAAGCTCACAATTCAGGTTGCTCCAGGGTCTTGTTTGCTCACGAGCGTACTGTAGCTTGAGAACAAGCATACTCTGTATCCCATTCAGAAAACAAAGCTGCCTCCTGTTTGCCTCTAATTAACTGGTATAATACCCACCTTGTTGGATTGGTTAGTGCTTTTTACAGGCCTTGTTAACCACTGGCCTTTCCCAGTCTTGACTTCCTCTCAACCTACTGCCAAAAGGAAACGTGTTGCAGCCTGGCTCACAATTCTCCAGGGTGTCTCTAGTACTAAGAGCGTTGAATTGAAGCACTGATGGTAAAAAACAAAAAACAAAAATAATAATAATAATCTCTTTTTTTTGTTTAGTCAAACACTAAATATGCCATTTTCCCTGTTTTTTTCTCTGCAAAAGTAAACAATGTTTTTTTACAGTTTTGCTACTTTTTGGTATTTATTTATTTATTTATTTATCTATTTTTATGCCAAGGAAATACTTTTTGTCTAGTTGTTTGTCAGGAATCAAAATCCAGGTTTGAGGCACACAAGAAACATCGTTTTTGCTGCCTCACTTGAGGTCATGACATAGGTGAAAATCACAAATTATTATTATTATTTTTTAAATGGGAGCAAAACCAAAGCCAAGGCAGGGTCTGGCAACTGCAGTGTCTCCAACGCAGAGATTTTCTTGAAAGGGGTGGGGGGTAGGTGGTGGGTGTCCAGTCAGCGTCCTGTGGGGTTGCCAGCTAAGGCCCGGTGACACACGTTCATGCCCATAAACAGGGATTTGGCCCTCTGGAGAAAATAACCTTGATAATTACTGGGTGCATATGGACCTGCCCGCAGTGAGAGGGGGAGGAGGAGAACAGGGCTGACTGAGTAGACGGAGAGAGCCACATCCGCTGGTGCATTCCTGCATGCTGTGTCATACTGGTGCCGAGTTTCCCTTCAGTTTGCATGGAGATTTCCACAAAGTGGGGAGTGCAAAGAGCCACTGATGCAACGATCGGAGCTGTGGACACTGACATTTAAATTTTTTAACAAGGCAGCGAGCGCCACATTCACAGACTCTCCCACTGTAACAAAAAGTCAGCATAACGTTTTAAAGACTAAACACAAGCGGAATGGCAGACAATGGTGAACGAGTGGAGCCACATGGAGGGTGGGATACATGGAAAGAGAGGGAAAATACAGCCTGGTGACCTAACCGAGGAAGCACTTGTGTAGTTAAACTTTCCTCTGTCAGTCTCTTTCTCCCGCATCATGTCGTCTCTCTGGTCCAGCTGAATTGGCACCGTCAAAGTAGCCAGAGCGGAGTCTCTGTGGCTGGCACGCCGCCTGTCTGTTTGCCTGTCATTCAGCTGGTTAAAGAGGCCTTGTTGAACCGCTGCACTGTGCCTGGCTACTACAGGGCCATTCATGCCTGCAACGGCAGAAACAGCCAACTCCTGTCATCAGTGGTAGCTAGCACATACCAATTTACTGTGGAAATGACAAGGGCATCTTGCTTGCTAAGCATGGTTTCCCCTCAGTCAACCCTATAACCCATGTTTTTTTTAGTTTAGATTACATTTCAAAGAATGCTCTTCTCTAACTGAAAAAGCTGCAGACAAATAGATTCCCATCTTGAATATGCTTTCAGTTTCCGTGGCAAGTTCACCGCTTACTTTGAATGCACAGTGGAAGAGACTGATCCTCTCCCAAAGGGATCACACACACAACAGAGCAAGGCAACAAAATAGATACTTTATGCTGCCTCGAATGCTGGGAATTTCAAACACAACATATAAAAACACTGTTTGTCAGTCCAAGAATGTTCTGCCCCGGCTCGCCCGTGGCTCTCTCTGGCTAATGGCTGCTCGTTCTGTCACAGTTGACCTGTGCCTTAGTGAACTGTTCTGTCCTTTTCCCAGTCCCATAGTGACATACATAGTAAGGACATGCATGAGAGCCATGGCTTGATTCTGCGCTCATGCTCTTTGCCCCCTCCCTCACGCTCTTATCCTCGACTCCTCTAACTTCTCTCCCATCCCCAGATCACTCAGTTGTCCTTTTTGTTCATCACCTACGCCTCACTCAGCATCTGCAGTCCTTGCATCCTCGTGCTATGATTAGCTTGTGTGTGTGTGATTTTTTTTTCCTTCTTTTTTTTGTGTTCAGCCTGTATAATGTGTAGATCCTCCCGTGTCCTTGGAAAGCAGTCTAATAAGCTCAGATGCACTGATGTGTCTGCACTCCATGGGCCTATTCTCCAGCGTCACCCGGCGCACACTGAGGTAAACAAAGGCTGCCACAAACACTAGCGCACGCTCTATCCTGGTGTGCTAATAGACCAGAGTACCAACCCGCTGAGGAGAGCGTTAACGGTAGCTCGCTAACGTTGACCTTCCGCGTGCCAGTCACAACAAATCTGCTCCCCGATTTGAATATGGGAAGAAAAACAGTGTAAATTGAAAGCAGGAATCCCCCTGGTGTGAGACAAGATGAGCCTCAGAATAAATTATTCAGATGGCAGCCTCTTTCCTGCACCATTCTCGCCTTCTGCTACGTTTAATGGCATCTGTGATGGTGCCCATTGGAGAATAATCCAGATGTAAGACGTTTGTGTGCATGTCTCTGTGTGTTTGCTTACATTTGTACGTGTGTTTCTGTGTGTGTGGCCTGCTCACCCCTCTTTTCATGCGTCCCGTTGTGTCGTGTGATGAGGAAACAAAGCCTCAACAGGGGAATTTATTTCTTCTCCGGAGAGGCCTGTAAATAAACAACTAGTGAATCAATGCCTCCATTTGTTTTTTTTTTTTTCTGTCTGATAATTCTGCCTGTGTCTGTTGTTAGGGGGTGTGACAGCATTTTCCAAGCCGGTGTATCTCTCAGTAGCCATATTTCCTCTCGATGAGAGTGAGAAAATATCACCCTCTGCAGCTCATTTAGCACCATGATGGAGCCTTTGTATGAATGGGCAATAATACCAGCGGTGAAAATTGTGCTTTAGAACTGTTCAGTCAAATAAAGGCTAACAGGCATAGAAATTACCAGGTTTGGTTTCCTATAAAATCTCCAGTAGGTCCTGTGGTTAATGCATTCCAGTCTTTGCCAACATCATTGAGTCAGTGCAGAAAGATGACCCTTCTTAACACAAGTACGTGCAATATTTTGCCCTGTTTGGAATATGTTTCTGGGATACGTTTTTACTATATTTAAGCATAAAAGAATAGCGCTTTCCTTTTGAAACGGGATAACTGATTGTTTTCCTGAAGTGCGTATCTGTTGTCTTCAGTAATAATAATTAACAGAGACCAGGTCCCGGAAAATATGAGCTGCGTTGCTTGTATTAGTCAGGGTTCAATAAATGATATGAACAGTGAAAAATTGTGTAAACAGATTGTTCCTGGTTCATTAGGAATAAAGGTAACCCCCTGAGTGTAAACCCTGATTAGGAGCAGTCATTCAGTTAATGCTGCTGTTGGTGATACCAGCATACTACACATTAGAGCCTCTAATGATCACTGGTTTAGCGTGGCTTCTTTGTACTCAAGTACCCCTCTCTGTATTCCATATCCAAGTGTGAAATTACAATATCAGATCGTATTTAGTTAATTAAACCCATATGACTAATTTAATTTGACTCAAATACAGGGGAAAATGAATAAATCACGGAGGCCCATTTAGCTTGCGAGCGCTGGCGTAATTAAATGTGGGGCATGCTGTAACTTGTGAAGAAAGGTACATGTGTGGAAAAACTGTAAGCCAGACAGTTTTTGGAGGCTGTATGGTGGGAACATTAGCATAATGATGTGATAGTTCCAGACACAGAAGCAAGTGACTTTAAGATGCAGGCCCTTTAAATAGGGTAGTGCATCAACAGTCGGCAAGTGGTTGTCCCATTAGGAGATCAGCACATCTCAGTTAGAGAACAGCCAGAAGCAGAGAAGAAATATTCCTCCATGATTAGAGCCTGGAGAGTTCAAAGACAGCTGCTTCTGCAACTAGATGGGCACAAAGCACTCACAATGAAGACAAGAAATCATCTTGTATTTGTCATTTAAGTATTTTATGTTTCACATTTAGCAGGATTAGAGATGCATATTCTTTATAGCTCTTTCAGTCCTTTTTATGTCCTTCCAATTTGTCACATGCACAACAGGGTGCTTTATTACATCTCAATGGATGACACCCCTTAAAACTTATCTTCCTATCACTAAAAAGCACATTGGGCTTTATCACACACCCTGATGTGCTTTGCATTGTTGTTTTTTTTTTTGTTTGTTTGTTTTATTTTAGACTTGCTCTGTGATTGATGAGGATTAAGAAACAGATTTTTACCAAACAGCAAACACAGGAACGTCCTCTCTCAAACTGGTAAGGATCCTGATTTATCACCTGTGTCTGCATCTGAGCAGTTCAGCACAAGCTTGCACATTGATACTGATATGCCTCAATGTGGTTTTGCTAACAAGATAAGAGGGCTGCAGTTTGGATATTGCCTTTTGTTGTGTCACACCAGCCATGAAACACACAGTTCTTTTGTCTCAGAAAAGACTGCACCGGTGGTTGTGAAGCAGAGGACTGTGTGTTATCGACTGAAGACAGTATATGATTCCAAGGAGCAAAAGAACGTACGGACCTTTCAAACTCAAATCGTTACATTCACACCAACCTGTTTTCCATCATCCAGCCTCTTTCAGGAATATTTATTGGAACTTGTACATGTAAAATCATCCATCATTAATTGCTATCAGAGGCCGGTCACAATTGTTTTGAACAAAAGCATGTTTACTCGATGATTTACATGATAGTAGGTGATTGCATTTCCTCTTTGCATGGTTATGCAGCTGGTGCTTGTCAAGTAGAGGAGTTCAGGCAGTTGAGAATGCCAAAACAAGTTGTGAAGTCATTTTGTACTTCAGTATGTCTCTGTTCTTCCCTGTGATGTGGTTTATTGTGAGAGAGCTCAGTTGAAGTATGTTTATTAGACCACATTCTTGCATGTATACTGCAGTGGTGATACCTTTCTGGCTCTGCTTCAAGTTGTCCCCAGGGCTTGAAATCTGAACAGCACTGTTAGCAGTGTTGAACCAATGTTAGGTTACCATGTATGGGCATTGATCTGCCTCTATATCAATAGTAATATCAATCTCCGAGAGAAGGACAACTGCCATCTTCTAGACATTTGCTCTCCTCTGAAAGGATCCATTTCATGCAGAAACATGCATGGCTATTGTGTCCAATTAGCCTTTGCACAAATGCATGTTTTGTATTCATATATCCCTCAGACTCCATGAATTTTAAGTGTCCATTTTAACCCATAGCAATCATCATTGCAGTTTCGAAACCCTTCAACCACCATGATGAATGATGTAATTGGGTTGAGTGAGGATGTGAGGAAACAACAGCCCAAAGGATGTCATATTATGGCTCCAACACATCAAAGTCAAAGCAGACTGGATCCTTCTTCTTTTGTTTGGGATGCTGCGCAAAATGTCGACAGTGTAGTTTGTATACGTGTGAAACAGCATAAAAGCGCTGCAAGGTGAATAATTTTTGGGTGGCATCTGCACATTTTGCAATATGCTAATGAGCAACGCTGCAAAAGCCAGATTGCCAGGAGTGAGAAAGGGAGATGGAGAAGGGGAAAAAATGGAGGGAGCAGAGTGGAAAAGAGAGAAACAGACGGAGGCTGATGTAAATTATGGATGCAACCTGCGATTTCCAAGAGGAAAAGGAAGGCAGAGAGAAACCTCAAGTCATGCATAT
The DNA here is from genome assembly GCA_018398805.1 of Hirundichthys speculiger. Classification (NCBI taxonomy): domain Eukaryota; kingdom Metazoa; phylum Chordata; class Actinopteri; order Beloniformes; family Exocoetidae; genus Hirundichthys; species Hirundichthys speculiger. The sequence goes on along the minus strand of JAGFBZ010000344.1, from coordinate 4,985,333 downwards.
CAGATTACGCATTTACCACATTTTCTTATCATGGTCCATGAGCAAACTCGTACGCAATCTGGCCTCTTTGTGTGCGTGCATGTGTGCCTCTGTGTGTGACACAAGGAGTGAGAGCACTTACATATTCATCCATGTCAAGTTGCGTTGTGCTGTCAGGCATTCTCAAAACTACATATGATGTGTGTGTGTGTGTCTTAAGCTGTGTTGACTCTCATTGCTCCTGCACTGCATTTGCTTTAGTTGGTGCATCCAAAGTCACATATCTCCTCAGAGTTCACGCATATCATTTTAGCACTGAGCATGCATATGGACACAAAAGCAAATTTGTTCTGTCAGAGACTTTCTGTTTCTTTACATGCTCAAACTGAGCTGAGTGTTAATATAGCATTGTTTAACTACAGTAAAGGCTGAGCCAGCTGCTTTGTTGGAAATACTTGAATCTCATTATGTCTCTTGACTCTCCTAAGTGAAGTTAAGTAAAAGTGAGCATTCGTGTGCCACTACCACATTGCGCCGTTGTGTGCTGGTCCCCTGTTTGTGTGTGTGCCTGTGTGAATAATAGATCCATTCTTGAGTCGTGTCTGTGACTGGGGCCTGTGCAGTGGTGTGGTTTCCCTACCAGAGGTGGAGGTGCAGGAGACGGGAGGGGCTGATGGTCTGGAAATAGCTCTGCCTGAGCCGGGAGCACCTAAGGTGGGCCTCTGTGCCAGCTTCACCCTCTTTTTACGCACTTGTGCACAAAGGTACGATTCTAAAAGCAAACCTGGCATGTAATGGGCACATATGTTCCTGTCAGTTTGAAAGGAAATATGGTTTAGTGTACCTCGATTCACTCATGGTGTCTGTGTGATCTCCTCAAACATGACAGGAGAATTATGAAAGCACTATGATTTCTAAGAACTGAACAAGAGCATTGTTGCACTTAAAGCAAAGGCTGGCAGCAGAAACTATGAAGCTGCCCTGAATCTTTCCTGCATGTAAATGTGTGTTAATGTGCAAAGTAGGTCATTTATTTGGAGCAGGGACAGCCGTGGTGTGCCTCTCTTGAGCTATGTCAGTGTGGGGAATCATTTCAAGCAAACACATTTCTGGATTTGGTGAACTGTGCAGGGGATTAACATATACTCATATTTTGTGTATATGTCATCCCTAAATACTAATATACAAAGGGGGGGGGGGGGGGGGGGGTACTGAAGGTGAAAATGGCTGTGGTCGATCCAGAGACAGCATCAGTAACCACAACCAGAGATAGCAGCTGAAAAATCTGACTAAATCAGATTACCAAACAAACAGCTAAGAGGATTTATTCTGATCTCTTTCTCTCCCCCCCATCAGATGGACATCAAATCTGCAAGCTATAAAATCCTTTCAAATGATTTACTCTTTTACTTTGTATCTCTCGTTTCTGGTCATGGAGTGAGGCTCTTTCTGTTTCCCAGTGAACTCTGCCCTTTTGTTCTCCCTTGAGGCTTCTAGAAATTGCTTCGCTAAACATGGTATCATGTCAGTCCTTCAAAAAAATCTTCACGGGGTAAAACACATATCTAACCTGCAATCAGATCCTGTGCCGTTAAGAGCTTCAATATTATAATTGCACATTCTACCAGGCACACTTAAAGCTGCGTTAAGAGAGACCTGCGACTCTATGGCTGTCTCTTAAACAAGCACAGCAATTTTTCAGTGGCATACGTCTAATTAATGGAAAACACATTACGCGGGAGATGAAATATGTTGCAGTATTTCTCAAATTAATCTCAAGAACCATTGTCGGTTTCCAGGGAATCAGTAGCAGTAAAGAGTGCTCTCTGAGAAAAAGATGGTAGATTAATTTGCTTAATATTTTATAAAGCTTACAAAGTCGAGGGGCGTTTGAGGATTTTCAGATTATTTGTTCTCGGCCAATATTACACACCACGGCTGAGCCACCGTGATGAAAGTCTACAGTTCTCCAGCACAATGCCAAGGAGAGGCAGTTGACTTAAAAAAAAAAAAAAAAAAAAAAAAGATCATAGCGGTGTTATTTGTGAAATGAGAGTTCTGAAGATGTGCTACTCTTTTTGTTTTGTCATGACTGGATTCAAAGAAGATTGTTCACAGATGGCGATGTGTTGCTCTCTGCTGATAGCTGCTAAAAGTATTTGTATTATTATCCCCCTGGTCCTCTTTGATATAAACTGATTCATTTTGAGCGCGCGCCTACACACGAACACCTTGGAAGCACAGTATAGCATTGCTCTTGACAGCTTGACAAACTGACATTCCCACTCTCAATCACTCCCGCTCCTGCCCTTCTGCTCTCCCTGATAGAACTGTATATTGTAACCAACAAGACTGTAATCAGTGCAAACCTAATCAAATCATTGCTCCAACAAGCAGCCCTGGCTGCCAGGCTTCCAAGACACATATCAGATGGAGAGGCAGCCTGATTGTACTGCAGTATGTACTGTAAGCAACCGCTACATGAAATGTCAGGAGAAGTAGGATTATTTTTGAAAATGTCACAGACAGCATAATAGCCTAGTAGAAGAGTGTCTCATGCTATGTCTGTATCTCATGTCACCAGGTGTGATATGTAACTGTGTGTGTGTGTGTTTTGGAGTGTGTGGAAACAAAAGCGACTGTACACAGAAAGCAAACAGCACGCTGAATCTGTTGACTGAAAGTAGTGTGCAATTGGCAGTGTGCGCTAGCCATCGAGTTAGCTATTAAAGTGTGTCTTTTAGATCTGCACAAACAAATGCACATCTCCAAACCTCCTCATTATTGGCAGCAGGAAGGCTGCCTGGGCACCGGGACAACTTTTGTGTGCGTCTACGTGCATACGTGCTTGTGTTTGCGTATGTGTGGCGTGCGCCTGCTTCAGTGGCTCATTCCAACATTTGGTTAACCGAGCTGGCTCGCCCTATCACATTGCTACAGAGTGTGCAGTTGCTTCAGCCTCTGTTTCATTTAGTGGCACCCACGCTCTTATCCCCTTGCCATGAAAACGCACAGACACCCGTGCTTTTTCTCCACTCTAACAGACATAAACACATGTGGGCGCACACAGCTGAATGAGAAAGTGACAGAGTTAGAGGGTGAGAAAGAGGAAAAAATAAGAAAGTACCAATTAAGCTCCTCAGACGGATCTGCCAACAGACATCAGGGGGTTGGAGGCGGAGAGTGTTTGTGCAAATGTGTGTGTGTGTGCGCGCTTTGGAAAAGGGGGCAGGGGGTGTTTGACTAGAGCCACGCTGTCTAACTTTGTGTTATTTTTTCAGTTTTGTACTTTCATAACCTGCTGAGGGGGCTGGCAGTTATCAAAAGCTTGTAGCTTTTTATATTTGTATGTTGACAATTTTGTGCTCAGGAGTTGATGTAAAATTACGTTGTAGGTTTGTCCCACTCATATCCAAATGTGCAAACGTGTAACTGTTCAAGATCTAAAAAAAAAAAAAAAAAAAAAAAAAAAAGTAATTAGACACCCAGGTTCTCGTTAAAGGACTTTATTTTTACCTGTGCAAATGACCAACAGCTTGAGCAGGTGGTCTTTGCACACACGTGGCCAAAAGAACGTAGCCCTAAGTGGTCTTAACCGCACCCAAATATGGTTTAGGCAATTTGATCTCAAACAAGCAGCAACTTTTGACACAGAGGTGCCAAACGTTGCAGTTTCCCAAACTGCCTCTTGAGGTTGGCTCCGAAAGGGAGTTTTCATAGATCGAATGTAATAATAGGTGCATTCGGCACCAAACAGTACCATGGGCTCTGTGGGTTTTTTGGGTAAGGGAGCTCGTGCGTGAAGGTGGAAAACATACCCTAATCTCTCTGACTCCATTTACATCACAGATGGGAATGTTGACGTAAGGCATCTCTGCAGCAAATTGTCTTGTTCTTCATGGCTAATTTCCCTCCTCGTGACAACTGTAAGTAGGAAAGTTTATATATGTAACTCATTCTTCTTTATTCTATTAGGACTTAAAGTCATTATTGTGACTGCTACTTAGTCGACATTTATTATGTCACAAGATTCTCATCAGATCCATTCATTGCATGTCAGTTCTCGGTGTAAAACATGACAAGCTGACATCACAGCGTGTGTGCAGTCCATGATCTCAGTGTGACCTGTGGGCATCCACACCTGCTCTTATAGCTGTCCACTTGATCGGATCAGCAAAGACGCCTGTTCACACCACTGAACACAGTGTGAACGTCTAGCCGCGTGTGTTCGTGAACATCGTTGAATCTTCCTTTGAAGGTCTCAGTCCGTGGATCATTTCATCCTATTTTGTTGCTCTGTCGAGATTACCGGCAGCCAAAAAGTTAAAAGAGAAAAAAAAAAAAAAAAATATATATATATAGATTTGAAGAAGCAGTATTAGAAGAGGAGAAATGGAAAGTAGAGAATGTGTATCTGAGTGAGTGACTCAAATAACTACCTGATTTTGAAAGTTATTGTCAACTTCTTATTCTTTGTTCAGCTACAGAAAAGTCTTTGTTTTGCTTTGATGCTTTCATGCCAGCAACCAGTAGCTAAGCCTTAATCCAAACACTCATACCCACAGAAAGACCCTTGCTTCATTGCCAAATGAAGCCTGCTCCTCTGCTCCGCGTTCAAGCTGTGAAACAAAAGGCTAGTTTGGCCAAATCAGGACTGACATCATTGGCAACAGCTGCGGGCTGCATGTACTGTGTGTCTACGCATGTGTGTGCCTGTCGCTGCGTGTTTACGTCTCTGGGTGCGCGTGTTTGTGTCTGTCAAGATGAGGTGACCTGATTGCTCAGCTGAGCAGTGAGGGAAAGACCCAGCTTTGTGTTGTCAGTGTAGCACCAATGAAAAACACAAGAAATGGACCACAATGCACCCTGGCTGGCAGCCCCTCCCTCTCAAGGTCCGTGTGTTTTGTGTGTGTCCGATGCTTCCCGCAACCACTCCTACCGTGCGCGCTCTCACACACGCAGTGGCACACCTCACAATGCCAAAGCAGATTTGGAGATGAAAAATGATCCACCGCTGGCTGTTCAGTGCACCATCAGCTCCCAGCTACTGAGTGGTCAGGCCAAATCCTGTCTAAAGGTCCTTTATCCTTATTGCTGTGGAGATAGAAGTAGTTATTACTGGACTTCTCTCCTTCGCCCAGATCAATTGTGACCTCATCAACAATTTATATATACTATCTTTTTTTCCCCCTACATTTAAGGAATGGAAAAAAAAACCAGAATTGCTAGATGTGTTTTTTTTTTTATCTAACCAACTGCAGAAGCTAACAGTCTGTAAAACCTGCAGTGAAAATGGTCTTACTGAAGGTACCGTTAACCCACTGAAGTCTTTTCAAGATTTCAAGAAAGGGATTTTTGTAATTTGAGGAACACGGGACCCGCAGAATTCAGCAGCTTTAGTTGTTAGTGCCAGTAAAAGGTGTGTGGCCTCATCCTTCCACCCTCCAAGCATGAACACATAAACTGCCTTCTCAACACACGAACAAATAGAAATGGCCTCCGGCCCCCTGGGGCTTCACCTCAGTACCTCTTTGGAAAACTGTGTGGTGTGTGTGAGGCCTAATAACCTTACCAGGCCCATCCCTCCCCTGCTGCTCTGTCTTATTACACCCTGTACCCCCTCTGTTTTGTCCAGAGGAAGGTAAAGAGATAGGATGGATTTCAAGGAGCACGTAGGAGGGCTGGAGGAGGGAACAAGGGTGCGGATGAAAGCTGCAATGAGAGCTGCAGGGTGTGATTGGGGAGGGAGAGAATGAGAGAGAGAAAAAAAGCAGAGAATGGGGCTGAAGGTGGGGTGCAAGCAAGAGTACAATGGATCTACAATGAGTCTGGAAGCTGCACCCCCTCCCACCCAGCCAATCATGAAGTGACTCTTCCTAATGATCGGCTAAGAGGAATAAAAACATGTCTGCATTCATACGCTGAAGCACATTCATACAATTAATCAACTCCATTTATGCACTGTAGTACATGTATTATTCAACCTCAATTCCCAAAAAGTTGGAATGCTGTGTAAAATGCAAATAATAAAAATAAAAACAGAATGCAATGATTTGCAGGTCTCAGAAACCCATTGCACTGCATTATAAACAGGCACGATTCTCTACTGGACATCACTGCATGGGCTCAGGAACACTTCCAGAAATAACTGTCTGTGAACTCCGTTAAAGCTATATGATGTATAGAAGAAGACATACGTGAACATTATCCAGAAACACCAGACTTCTCTGGGCCAAAATGGTCTGAGGCAAAATGGAAAACTGTTTTGTGGTCAGATGAATGAAAATTTGAAATTCTTTTTAAGACCACGGACGCCAAGTCCTGTGGAATAAAGAAGAAAGGGGCCATCCAGCTTGTTGTCAGTGGACGGTTCAAAAGTGTGCATCTCTGATGTTATTATCATCCAGACAACGTCTCTTTCAGTGAAGGCCTTGCATATTTCAGCTAAACTATGTACGGCATCCATCACACCATCGCATCCCAACTTTTTTGTCACCTTTAACAAACTCCATAAAAGAGCAAAAACACAGTGATAGATCCAACAAATATTGTGTAAACATCCACTCCACAGTTTATTTCCCATTCAACATACACTAACCTGCTGGCATAAATACAAAGCTTAATGCCAAAATGTTTTAGGCTTAAAATAGCCCAAAACAAATACCCTATCAACACTTGGTTGGTTACAAGTGATGCTTACAAAATACTGCAAAGCATTGTACAAAGAGAACAAGACTGAGTGTAGCTTCTGTGCATCATTAAAGAAACTTCCTCAGTATATCTGTTGAGTTGTTTGTGTCTAATGTGACCTTTCATGGATGCATGTGAAGACTGAACGGGTGATTTTAGTTGTGTTTCGTATGTGACCCAGTGCCCGAGTTTGCACATGCATCAGCGAAGGTCAGGTGTCTGTCTGCTTTCACCTCTTGGAAAAAAAAAAACAAAAAAAACAAAAAGACTCAGATTTCAACAGGGGCAATTTGTCCCGCTCCATGTGCCTCAGAGGTTAAAGTTTACGCCGAGGCATGATGAGGGCAGGACTGCTGTCTCTGGACTACTTCATATACACACGCCCCTCACAGACTAACACACAGACACATATGTTTTTCTGAACATTAGATGTCTAGCTGTCGAAAATATGACATCTTTTATGTTGTTAGTTTAGTGAGTGAACAGCCGTTTGTCTGTTCACATAATTGACTTTTTCAGAGATTCCAGTGAACATATCACTTTGCAGATGTAGTAAAGACGAGTATCTAGATGAGTCAGGGGACTATTGTATAAAGATGTTATAAAAGATGTCTCGGTTTCCAAGAATCCAAAAGAGATGTATTAAATTTTTTTTCTAAATTTGATCCAACCAGAAGATCAAAGTCCAAAGAACAGCAGCAAATCCCCACACGGGAGAACCTGCAAATGTTATATTTGTTTTGAAAAGTGACTCAAATAGTTGCTGAACTTTTTTGTTGACTGATTTCACTCTGCAGGCTTCAAATGAATATGTCTTCTTTTTGTCTTAAGTACCATATGCCCATGTATCCTCACAGAGTAACAAACATGTAACACAAGTGGCCTATATTGTGAGAGTGACGTATACACCACTACGTTGTGACAGCCTTTGTAAATATTGTTGGTAACAAGGTTTTTTTTTTTTTTTTTTTTTCCTCTCTGAAGACATGTTGGCTTTAATCATTATATGAGACTTTGTGCATCTGGAAAAAAAAAGGACCCAGATTCTCCAGTTACTTTATGTTGTCTGTCACTCGTGGTCTCTCTCTTCTTTTCTTCCATTCAACACCCCTCCTTTCTCTCACTCTACCTTCTCTTATGCAGGAACTGGCCAATTTCCTGAGCCTGTTTTTCCATTTTGCAGCGCTGTGTGTGTATTCTTCACATGCATATGTTTCAGCGTTCCTCTGTGTGTGCCCATTTGTTGTCCCTATTCTTGGTCTTGTTCTTGGCTAACAGCTCTAGATGTCACAGCAGTTTAATGTCACTGGAGCTAGTTGATTTGCAGAAAGACCCCAGGACCTCTGTGCAATCTGAGTCAACTTTTGAACCTCTTCAACTCGATGTTCACGGTAAAAATTAATTGTATTGTTTGGATATTGTGTATTCTTAATAGAGGATGATAACTGACCTACAAGTTGTGGTAATTAATGAATCTATACTTGTCAGAAAAAAAGTCCTTGCTCTGTTATTTTAGAGTCTTCATGCATATCTGTGCGAATGAGCTTCATCTCTGCACTGGACAGTTTGAAACTACCTTTAATGGATCCTTGTTGCTGGCTTTCTACACAGCATATGTCCAATCTTCTTCACCGCTTTCCATCTAGCTCACAGATCGATTTGTTGTAGTAAGTCATTTTTCAGAGTGAACTACATGTCCACCTGTCATTTCATTCCTCCTGTCAAGGTATCTCTCTGCTCTGACATGTTGACAGCACTGTCTTGTATTTGCTTTCATCAAGAATCAAGAAACTCATGAAAAGTTAGAGCTGTTAAAGAGTTTGAACTTTTGACTCTTTAGATGATCAAACATTGGATTTTAAGGCTTTGATGTGACACTTGTGAAAGGGAATGTGCAAATGTTCAAGAAAAAGCAGATCTTTTTTTTTTAATTCATTAAATATTAATATTGGTTATTTGTCATTGTACTCCTCAATCAAACACTTGTCAAGTTGAGGTTGTACATCTTTGATCAAAGCTGACTGGTGCATCCCCACCTCTGGCTCCAAACATGGCAAGTTAGCCTTGCAAATGCTTTTCCAATTCAGATTTGCAGCGATTACTATTCAACATCGAGTTAATTTAGTGCCTGCTGTTGGAGTGTTTGTGCACTTATTGCCTTGTATGTGCTTGTGTGTGGTCAATGGTGCCTCCGTTAATGAGGGAGGTCCGTATTGCCCCCGGCACAGTGGCTCATGGAAATCAGTGTTTGATTTGCTGGATACTTGATAAAGGATTTAATGCCGCAACATGCCCCCACCCTCTCATGGCCTGCTCACACTAAAGAAATCGCCTTATTGAATCCATTTGTCCATCCTGCCTCCATCAGGGCTGTATTTGCAAAGTGCTGGTATTTGCCTCTGTTCGCACATGTACTGTATCTGTTTGTGAATGTGTTGGCAGATAATAAGGTAGCTGTGATTACTCGATGGCCCTTATGTCCACTCGCTGCTGTCTGCCAATGTGTGTGTGTGTCGCAGTGTCTGTGTGTGTGTGGAGTGTCCAGAGTGGTGTATAACCACTCCAATACTCCCTGCTCTTGGTGTATGTATCGACCACACTCTGGAATGGAGAAATGCCTGCCCAGCACACAAAATCAATGGCTGCTGTTTTCTCCCCTCCACCGGCCTCCTGTTATCTGCAAGGAATACAAAGCACATATCGTAGCACAGAAGACACTCATCCTCCTTCACCTCATTTTTATATCTTCTCCTTTTTTCCGCCATTGTGGCGGAGGTCACATTCAAACCCACGGGATATTTGCCCAAATCACATGTCAGTTATACTTAATTGGAAGAAAATATGGCTCTCACAGTGTGTGTTCTCAACCCGAGTGTGTTTGCCGTCGGGTCTTTTGTCACCTAACAAGCCTTGGGTGAACCGCTGCACCTTTCACTAGACTGCAAAGTTTGTTATTTCGTCGACTATATAAACTCTACTCTATGAGTACATCAAACAAGGCAGCCGAGAGAGCAATTGAAATATCATCTATCTTCCGCTGTGTTGAGTAGCATTAGCAAAATGGCCAGCAAGTGTTTATTTAGCCAGCGGGTAGTCAATTTCATCTCAAGCAAGGGGATAAGATCAAGCCTATTTTCACCCCTGTGCAAATGTTTCTCCTCTCTTTCTCTAACCGTCCTAAACTCTTTCCTCCTAGGTGTCTGTCTCTCCGTCAGGGATTATAGGTGGTGGTGAGGAGGGAGGAGGGGAGGTGGCAGATTAGCGCCGGCCGTCCAGCAGGTCCGTCTGTCTGCTGTCAGAAAATGGAATTCATTTGTGTGATCTTGATGCTTATGCTCAGCCCCCTGTTTGTCTGTGTGTGTGTGTGTGTGTGTGTGTGTGTGTGTGTGGTTGTTGCTCAGTCAGAAGAGAGGATTGGGTGGTGAAGGAGGGTGGGGGTGCAGGCAAGCTCACATCCGCTATGCAGCTTTTGTACTTGCATCAAAGAGACCAGCCGTGACCTGATGACAGCATGCACTGTTTAACCACAATGACATGGTACAGTATAAACAGAAATATGCACCGACATATGTATCAAGCCTTCAGATCCTTTCCACTCCCATGTGTTGCTACGAAAGGCCATTTCTTTATTATACAATCAACTTTAAAAGATGCTCTGTGTGTTTGTTGTTAAGAAGTCCTCAAATCAATTTTCCACAGTAGCGTAGCGGGACTTCCTGTGAAAGCACACTGAAAACTTGCTCATTTTCAGACTTTTTCTCTTGTTATTGGGGTAAAAGTTTCTGATATAAGTTTCAGGGATTTAACGTAGAGTCATTGTTAGTCGTCCCTTTTGTGGAGAGAAGACGGAGAGCGTGGGTGGGGGCTGCACAGGCCATATTAGGGTCACCACACAGGGGAGTTTGGTGAGCTAATGTGGCTGGCTACTTTGTTGATGGATGGACCCAGACTGGAGATCTGGTGGAGGGTTTCAGAGCAGGATACTGGGGGAGGTCTGCGGGGTCCCAGAAGGAAGTACTGTAGGAAGGGGGGGGCTGTCATTAATCAAGCTCCTTCCACCTGCCACCTCTCCTCTCTGTCTCCTGCCCTCTCTTTATCCCTCCTGCTATTTTGCATTCCTCGCTTTCTGGCAAAAAACTGTCTTTTGTTGCAGATCTGAGTGCTACACTGTGCTGTAAGCCACCTTTTCACAACTCCTGCTATGGCGCGTACTCCCACCCAAACATCACTCTGGGATCTTTTTAATGCTATTACGAGGTGTCAGCCTCGGCAGCGTGCCCTCTTACAAGTAGAGATGGACTCGTGCCGGGGTTAAACATGACTTGGTTTTCTTAATTCACTTAAACTCGCATGTTTCTGCTCCCTGCACACCAGCCTCTCATCTTCCTAGTCGGCACAGCTCTCTAATGGCTGCCCAGGACTGCTTTAACGCGAAGCGTTGCTTGTTTTGTCGCTTTGAGGTCAGTAACAACATTACAAGGTCTTTTGTGGGTCAGAAGTCTTGGCTGGTATAGGTGTGACTTTTATGTGCAAACCATACTTCCCTACAGTGTCTGGATGAGAAGGGATGGTCTCACTGCTCACTGGTGCCAGCTTGCTGACAAGGAATTTAGGCAGAAGTGTTCCTCAGTATGTCATGTGGGAGGCTAACTGGTTCGTGGTAAAATTCACTGGGCCTTCCTTTCTTTACCTTTCAAGAAAAAAAAAGAAAAAAGTTTCTTTTGGACTTATCTTGAAGAATCAGCTGAGATCAGCTGAGTTTTAGAAACTGATTGTGAGAAATGCAACAGCAGTAACTAATTTTGTTTATTATATTTTTCTCAAAGCCACTGATTTGAACATCAGAAAGCTGGGAAGCTGGGAAGCTGGGAAATTAATTATTTCCTAATCCTAATGAGACCCCACGAATCACTACCAACACAGGATAAATGTGTATATACGTATAGATCTGCTCCTCCAGTAGGCAATTTCTCATCAGGTTACCTTGGTTCTTCAACATCTGACATTGTCCTCATTAACCTGGGCAACATCCAAACTTGGTCTAATACAGTGGTACCTCTATTTCCGAAATTAATTTGTTCTGGAAGAAGTTTCGTAACCTGATAATTCCGTAAGTAGAGACGTGTTTTCCATGTAAATGCCCTAATCCGTTCCAAGACCTCAAAATTCGGACATAAATTGTTTTTACAAATCATAAAAATGCATCAAAACATGTAACAAATACATGTTACCATTAGATTACTGCACAATAAACATAAAATGAGAGTTGTACATAATAAAAAACAGAGAATAAAGTAAAGAATAAAAATTATGCTCATTTACCTTTTAACTTCTATCATCATCACCTTTTCTCTCTCAGCAGTGGTTTTTGCCTGATCCAAGGACACTTTTTCTGGGTGATTGTTTTCAACGAATTCCGAAACTTCATGGAATTTTCCTAAAATGTCAACGGGATGCCAGGAAGACGCTAGTGGCAGAGCAGCTACAAGTATGTTTACGTTCGGTAAACTCTGGGAGCTGCGAGTAGCAGCGCGTACTGTATTTTTACCTTTCGTATCCTGTAATTTCCTTCGTAACCAGAGGCAATATTTTCCCGTTGAGGCGTGTCGTAACCTGAAAATTCCGTATGTAGAGCCGTTCATAAGTAGAGGTATCACTGTATTACTCAAGGTGTAGGCAAGTAATGTAAAGGACCAAAGATCCACCTGGATATTACCACTGCCCTGACCAGGGTTTAAATGCCTGATCTCTTGTTGCAAAGTCAGTAGCTCAAACCACTGCACAAAAAATTGTGTGCCAATCATGTTCAAGTACATCACTGTAAAGCAGCGGTGAGCTATGAAAACAAGATACAGCCCAGCTAATCGAAGCCAGCTGTCCTCCGTTCTGGACAAACAGCGTTGATGGTTGTGTGGGGACTGGAAAGAAGTGACAAATGAGTTATGAATTATAATATCAAAGTAGCCGAATCTGGAGGAGTGAGCACAGATGCTTTCATGAAACTGAAGAAGCTAGTGAAGGCCAAGCAACTAAAACTACAGTTAGCGACTAAGAGAAACGGCAGCAAGCCAGTCGGCTCTGCTATTTATCATTTTAAATAAGGGTAAATATGCTGGGCTGAAATTCATTTTCAGTAAATTTGATTCAGACTGAACTTTTGAATGCAAGGAACATCATTAGCAGTGTTTAATTATGAATGCAAGTGAATCTAAATGTATGCGTCGCTACACAAAAACATACCTGTAGTTAAGAGTGTATAAAGTGTAGATAATTATTTTTCTTTTTAAGTAGTACAATGACCCTGGTCTCACGCCACAGCATGTCACTGGAGCGTCTAGCCACTGATCAAGTCTCTCTGATATGATGAGACATTTAGAGCAATTATTTGACCAACTGGTATCAACAGAATCCAGAGCAGAGTAATAATTAAACATCTGTATCTGTTTCTCAGCCCTCACTTGTCTACAAACACTATTTCTGTTATCTCTTGCCTATATATTAAACGAGCACCAGTGTGGGCTCATTAAAAATGTATGTTGCACATTGAGCTTAGGAGACTAATTATCCCACCTAGCTCCTTTACAATGGCTGATAATAAAAGCCCCTGCAGTGGGCCACTCCCCGATAGCTTTGCTGTCTTTCCCACTCCTCACCTCTCTCACACCATTTCCAACCCCACCTGCATGTTGTCTTCACACCGGATCATCAGTAAACAGGCTTTTCACTGGATTTGATGGAGTGCAGTGTTTTGATCTGCTGGGATATGCGCGGGTCTGGGCGGGGTGTGGGCATCTTCAAATGCTGCTGCAGGTGGCAGCGGACAATGGTCTTACAGAGAGAGGCAGGCGTTTGAGGGCACACATAAACGTGCACAATAGATGAGACTGTTAGGGAACACGTCGTGCCTTCACGGTTTCTGACAGGAGTGTCTTGAGAAGATCAGAGCGCCTGGAGCACAGTGGCTGTTCCCCACCACATGCTGTACATCAAATATGGATGCATGTGGGAAGCGACTGCATCACTGGAGCACTTTAGAGCCCCCATACGGGCAACCTGCTCATCAGAAGGCTGCCAGTATTGTGTACATATGAAGCTGCATAATGCTCAACCCCCCACCCTGTATTTGATTGTGCGTTTTCGTGTGCATCACTGTTGGTGTACCCGTGAAGGATCAAACAAGCAGCTGAACATTACAGCAGGACAAGTTAACAACGTGAGAGCGGGAAAAAAAGGTGATATGCTGATATTTTCACTAGCTGACAATTAGGTATGTTTAAATTAGGTATCCTTTATACGTATACAGCAGCACTTAAGGCAAGTTGTCACCACCTTCCTGCACTTCAAACAGCGGGAAGCTGACGAGCAATACAACCCTCTTAACACCGACACAGCAAAGGAACTAAGCTTGTTCTGAAATAAGCCTAAGTGCTGAGATGGTTAGTCTATTAATCTTGCCAGAAGACAGAACATTAATCAACAGCAGTTTTGATTATCAGTTAGTCATTTAACTAATTTGCCAGACTCAAATTTGTCAGTGTCAAAAGGCCTAACTTTCACCAGAATTTGCTGCGTTTCTCTGCTCTATTGCAGTTCGAGTTTTATGAAACCATGAAGATTTCATGGGGACATTTTTTTTTGATTCAGCAATTTTATGATAAAGAGGATACACCTTTATGGTTGACGGGCTTCAAAGCTTGGAAACCTCAACTCTTGTGTTGGCAGCTGCTTTCCTAAATCGGTTGCTTTTTGTTTGTTTGCCTTGTCAGATAGCCAGTCTGTAAGTTTGTTACCACAAAATCCCCAAGCAGCCCATGGAGTAGGAAACTGCAGTCTGGTATTATTTATCATGCATCGACACAAATTATCATTGGTTATTGTCCCAAGAAAACAAATAAAAAAAGATAAATAAATTGTATAATGTGGAGTTAGCGGCAGAGTCTCGTGTGGAATACATTTTCTCCAGTATCAAATCTTGAAACAAATGTTCTGCTTCAGCTGAACGCAGTCGTCTACCTTAGAGACCCAAAAGCTACCTTTTTTTTTTTTTTTTTTTAAAGCTTGGCTGCTGTGATGCGTATCATGTGTGACAATTTCAAATGTCGAAGCAGAAGCAAAATTTTGAGTTGGTACTTCCACAACGTCAGAAAAGATTTTTTTTTTTGACACAAGCAAAAGCCTGAACTGGCCAGACCACTGAAGACAATGTAGCAGCTTGAAGTGAACATAAGTAATTTGCAAGCAAACTGGGGAGGGGTATATTAAATCTAAAGCGTTATTGAAAACTTTCTTAGGAAACACTGTCTCAAAATCATCCCTCACAAATTATTTTAATCCATTAAAAAAAGGACAATTTAATCAATGGCATATGTAATCATTAGGCATACTTTGCTTTAGCGTGTCATTTTAATTGGCCACAAAACTTGTCAAGGCCAGGAGCTTGATTTGATTTGGTATGCTCCATTGCTGAGGAAACCCCTCCTTGCCTCCCTGAAGGTGTTGTTAAAATCAGACTGACTTCATTAATAGTCTTATCTGGATGTAATTAAGAGTGAGCAGCAAGAAAGTGAGAAGCAGGAAAAGATTTCCTCCTCTCAGCTTTTTTGAGAAACTCTCTGTCACCTGTACCGACAAGACGGAGAGGAGTAGGTGGGCGTCAATCTCGTGAGATTTTGAGAAAGCTTGACCCTTCTGATTTCATGTCCTGAGCAGAAGCTTTCCGATGAGGAAAGTCCGTCAAATCTGGTAAACACGATGAAAAGTTTTGTCTCATTTGTCTCCATTCAGTCTGCTTGTCTGCTGTTGTTTTGAGTGCAGTGTGGGTAATTTGAAACACCCCCATGCACCACTTTTTCTGCCCATGTGTTTACGCGGTACTGGGTGGAAAACATAAATTGGAGACAGAGCGTTCCCCGTATGTGCAGCTTGGAATAGGGTTTGCTTTCGGAAAGCTGGCTTTCCTCTCAGGAAGTGTTGTTCCTCACTGCTCTCCATAAACACTGGAAAAGAGACCCTAAGAAAACGTCCCAGACTCACTATTTCCACTGTAAACACGCTGACATACACATATTATACTACTCCTTCTCTCTGTTTCTCTCATTTAATTCTCTTCTCTTTCTCACGTTGAAAGATGTCTGCATATATATATATATATATATATATATATATATATATATATATATATATATATATATATATATATATATATATATATATCTATATATATATATATATATATATTTGGTCAAATTAGAGTTGCTTCTCAGCCAGGGGTCATGTAAAGTGTACTTTTTCCTCTTACATCCAACACAGTTGTCATTTGAAATAACTCTGAAGCATTTACAAAGGAAGAAAAAAATCAAAAAACTCAGGATTATCTTGTTTACGTTGAACCCATGGGTGAAAATACCAGTGTGTCTCAACTGAATTACATCTCAGAGCAGCATAAATGTTACTCTTCAGTCTTAACAAGTGGTTGGATTGCAGTGCCTCTTGTGCGTTGTTCAAGCTAATAAATCCACACCAGCGAGAGAGGGAAAACTCTATCCATCAATTTTAGCTGTTGTGGCATTTATTTCAGCATGGGAGCATTTTTACTGTAAAAATATCATCCCAAAAAACTTGGGGAAAAAAAAGAAGACTTGAAACGTTCACAGTTTTTCTTTGACACAGCTTGTATTTGCCAGCAGGGGCCAGGGATCTGGAACACATCTCAGACCAGTTATGTCATTATTATTTTCGTAATCAGTTCCACAACTACCTGTGAACCTTTCTTTTTATTAGGCATAATGGCAAGTTTGTTATAGGGGATGCACTTCATCACAAAAACAATGAGACATTGCTCTTTGTTATGTTTCGCTCTTTTCGGTGAAAAAAAAAAGCTGAGTTCAAACAACATTCGTACCTGCATGTGCACAGGTATGTAAAGAAGATTAGAGGCAGAGGGAAGGAGTGTCAGGGAGAAAGAGGCTTTTTTTTTTTTTTATTATTACATTTCCTCCGCAGTGAAAGAGGAGGCAAGATGGACACTCCATATCTACCCGCTGCACTAGAAAACTCATCTAAATGGAAAACACATTGTCTTCATTATTTTGCGAGAGCTGAAAGAACAGGGTTGTCATGGTAACAGCCATCTGAGTAAGCGCAAGCGGGCGGCCGAGGGGCTGGTTTTAGGGCCAGAGGAATGGAGAGGAAAAAAGGAGGAGGAGGTGGGAGGAAGAGAGGGAGGGTGGGAACAAGGAGTCAGGAGAGGAGGGGTGGGCTGGTGGGAAGAGAGGAGAGAGGGGAGTGGGATGAAGCGGTTGGAGATGGAGGGAAGACAATAGAGATGGAAGGGGAGAAATATGGGAAATTGTGGGGTGAAGGAGAGACAGAAAGGAGAGGGTGTGATGGAGAGAAGATGAGAGGAAGTAGAGAAATCTTTTTTCCAGTGGAGCCAGACAGTGCAAATGGCCAGTTAGTGGCTCTTAGAGAGCAGTTCAGAGGCCCTTATTAATTTCAAGGGGCAGCAAGATGTTAGATTTAAGGTCTCATGAAATCTCCTCCAACTGCGTCTCCCTGCAGCCTCACTAGTGCATGTCTCTACGTTTGTCTCCGGAAATGCATCAGGGTGCACACTTATGCTCACTCAAGGGAAAAGTGTGTTTAGCCCGCTGAGCTAACATTAGATGAGCGGGTACTTTTGATAAACACAGCGAGGAGTGACAGACTTCACTGCGCTCTCCAGCCTCGGTGGTGATCGACAACCTGCCTGCTGTCTTTATTAGGTGCTCCCTCAGAGCGCTCCTTTGCTGCAGCCAGCCCAACACCAACGCCCTTCATCAAATATTTACCACTTCTCAATCTACGACATGCGCCAAGGACACATCAAATAAAGCCAAGTTCCAAGGCGGTGTCTAATCCAGTTCAATCCCTCTCCTCGTCAACTCCATTCTCTTCCTTTTCTGAATGCAGGGTGGATTTTCATGACGCTCCTGTCAGTTTAGCATCAACTTGAGGATTAGAGTTGTTGCCACAGAGAAAGAGGGCTAGATGATTGTTTATTTAAGTTGCTTCCTGTGTTTCTGTCATATTGCCGGTGGCGGTGATACGACTGAGGACTGACACAACATCATTATGGCAGCCATCAGGCGATTAAGGAAATTAAAGTAATTGCATGAGTCTTTGTCGTGTAAATACTTTCCCCTGGAGTGTTTGGCTCGGCTTTAACATCTATTAGGACTTGACATCCAACCTTGTGTCTCTCCACTTGAACTGTGTCATTATCAGTATCATTTGTGGTTTGGTGACTGCGTGAAACGGAGAACGCCTCTTGTTCAACTTCTTGCAGATGAAACAGTCAAAGAATGTTTGTTTACATATCGTCTGCAGTTCACTGCATATTCAAGTCTGCATTGGACGATGATGCACAATGTTTCCCCAGAGCCAGGGTGAAGTCTTTTCTTCGGAAGAACAACTGAACCACTGATGATACGTGTCAAAAAGCCAGCAGAGCTTTGCGGGATCTCTCAACGTATGGGTTTCTCTCATTGGCTCCCTCCAGATGTTCGGTTGTTGGTCAAGAGAGGGATGAAGCCTCTGCCTTGTGACTGACCAGCACTTAGGGAAAGAGACAGCCTGCTCCTACGCTGTGTCTGGCCAGCCAGCTGTGTGGCTGCCTGTAGGTCTTAGTGATTCATGTCACACTGTAATTGGTTTACCTGCTCCCTGTGTGTCTGCACTCTGAGAGGACCAAAACAAATTACCCAAAGATGACCTCTCGCTATCTCCCTACTGCTCTGCAACCGTCCGCCTTCCCTCTCCCTCTACTTGTCTCGCTGCATGTAATATGTTGTGTGAGTGTCTCATAGTCTCCCGTTCTCTTCACCCCCCCCATCCGTCTGTCTCATCTTCCTGGACACCTTAAATTTCCCAGACTGAGCTAGGGTAGAACAACGCTTAATAGTAAAAGCATACCAGAGCAAAGTTACATCCATTAAAGCCTCTCGAGGCTTCAGAGTGTATGCTTCTGTGTCTGCCTGCTATGTCAAACATCACTGCGACATGTTACGCACACATGCTTGTGTGAAGATAAGCTGATAGAATGGACTTGAGATAGCAAATAAACACTTACACAGCAGTGGAGTGCTTTGTAGAGTGTTTTGTTAAAGCTGTAGTAAATCACATCAGTCTTTCAGGGCTGTTTTTTTGTGCTCGTCGTGCCAGATAATACCTGTGTGGATTGTTCCGTCGCTGAAAGAAGCTGGTGCTCTGTGTACACCATTAGGCTCTTTCCTTTTCCACAGCAAGCAGATGTTTTGTCTTCTTCACCACTCATTCTCCTACTCTCACACAGTGGTGAACAAAATCACAGCAAAGCAAAGTAAATGAGTGCCGCAACCTCCTATGTACCAGTGTAGGAAGGTCTCACTGTCTCAAAGGTTATTAGGGGGTTCTGTAAATTTCCACTGTCAAAGGATTTCACTTGGAGTGCGCAAAGCTTGAAATTGTGTTGTGTTTGTTGCTGGTTGCACCGACTGTTCTTGTATTGCAGCACCTGGTGCGTCTAGTTCTGGTGTCCTTGAACAAGTCCTTTATTCTGCACAAACATAAAAGACATACTCCACTGGAAAATGAGTATTGTGTGTTTTCTGTAGACAAACGTCTGAGCTGTTTTCACACAGGTAGTCTGCAGAGTTTTTGCAGAATCAGGTCTGGATGCTGGAAGAGAACTTTGCAGTGAAATCAGCGTTGCATGTGTCTGGATATATTTGCAGTGTTCTTGTTTATTTTTCATGCGTACATTGACACATGGGGTATTTCAGGTCTTCATATACAACCTCTCTGGATATTTTAATTCTGCATTCTGGAATAAGACATGTTGACAAGGGAAAAAGTTCTTTGAGCCAGTTGTTTGTACTTAGATGTCATCACCAGATATGATTTTATTGAACTTAAATGCAGGCTCTTTCTCCAGCTTCAGTATCAAACAAGACAATAAATCTATTTGGGATCACATGAAGACATTTTGAATTGCAGGTAATTCTTTCCAGGGTTGTCAGCTCATGAGACATCCACTGCATTTACTGGGTGCTGTGTGTCGTTTGTGATAACTGCGTGAGAACGGTCATAGTTGTTCTTTCGTCACATTTTAAAATGTACAGCGGTCCAACAACTTTTTTTTAACGTGAGCATCTCAAAAAAATTGAATGTTTTGCATGTTTGCTTTTCCACACTATTTTAAAAGTAATCTCTGATTCAATAATAGCAAGAGCAATTTTATATGATTAATTGGATTTGTCCAATAAAGATCAATAGCAGGAGGTCTTAGAGGAGCTGCTGCACTCTAAAATGTTTTATTCCGCCAAGTGCAAAGAGGTTGGGTTTGATTTTTTTTTTTTTTTTTATTAGAATTGTGCTTTTAGAGTCAAAGACAAGGGGAGTGGAGGACAGGCTGGCAGAGATATGTTTTTGCTCTCCCTAATGACACCAATACCATTTCATGGCTTAGTGAGCAGATTGAATCACACTCAGTCTTTGTAAGTCTCACTCTCTGCCCCTGTCTGTGTGTTTCTCTTCCCTGCACACACTTCATCATTCTCTACTCTCATAGACGATCATGTGCACGTGCATATGCCGCTGCACGCCAGTGTGTTACACTCGCCCCTGGTGGATGTTGTTTAATTGCATGTGGGTCAGCAGTTTGTTAGTGCTGAAACCGAAGGACATGGAATTTGTCAGTTTACCCATCCAGCCTCCACGGGGGGTGGTGTGTGAGCTAACAGTTCTGCTGGAGTCAGGCCCATAAGGTTAGCTTTACACAAGCCTGTCAGACTCCAGTGTCAATCACACTTCTTTCCTCTCTGATACACTCTGATATCCTCTCATAAACTCTCAAAAATGCACAAAACTGCGACGATTCCACCTCATAAACCCTATGAAGCTATTTTATGCTGTCCTCTCAAGACCTGGTTTAGTTGGAAAGGGTATACACACACACACCGGCCTCGTGTTCTCCTCACCCAGACCCACACCACATCTTGTGCATCACGAGTGATAGAATCTTGCCTTTCGTGACAGTGGAAAATCGTATGTGGCAGCCATGACATACAATCTTCTCCAGCTGGTATTTATAGTCCTCGGCAACTCGAACGTTCTATGGAATAAGGAGTTCATTCATTCATCATGTGATGCTCCAGCTCCATCCTGCTTATGGGTGACCTGATTTCGAATCTCATGGTGAGATAGATGCCCTCTCTCTTAGCTCACGCGAGACAAGGTTACCAAAGCACGGCCACCTACAAGAGATAGCGAATGTAACAAAACACAACATTTGGTCAGAAGAAGACAAGATGCTGTACCATGATGTTACTTGGCATCATGAGGGGTTTTCCCCGTGACCATAATCTGGCTGCGCCGAACCTGTGAGCTCAAGGTGTAATCAAAAAACATGCCTTGCCTTGACAGATTTAAGAAAAAGAAAACGGACTTTTATTTGCACATAGAGCAGACATGAAGTTAAAGTGGTGTCATATGTTTCACCAGATAGATGTCGGTTTAATACTAAGGGTCTCCATTAACTCCCTGAAAGTCATATGCTGCTAATTGCTCCACAGTCCTCACCAGCTACAGTAGTTTTCTAGATTCATTTTCCATTTAACAATTGTGGACCAGTGGTGGGGTTGTCAGAACTTTTTTTGACTCAAAACCTGTAACTGTGTGGCCGAAAATGTCTCTGTGCGACCTTAAAGACCTCAGAGGCTCTTTAAAGTCGAGGGCAGCTGCAAAGTCAGGTGATAGCTATCTGTGGACTTCCATCTGCACGAAACAACTTTCATCAGAAAGGAGCTGCTTTCACCCACACTTAGCAGGGAATTGTCAAATGTTCTTTTCTAAAAGTGGTAACATTTTATTTATTTTTTTAGTTTAATAATCTGTATGTAGTGCCATCCCGTAAACAAAAACTCTTTTTTTTTTTTTTTTTTGGTGGCGGTGGCTGGGGGGGGGTGGGTGAATTCTCAGAAATTTCTCTGATCTAACACACCTGACTCATGAATGTGTACTGAACACACTCGTGCAGAATGACAGGCGGGTGGTGATCCCTTCATTTGAACGGGGTTGTGTTCGATCAAGGAGACATTTAAAGCAGTGACCCTGCATGAGCAATTCTGTCCGAGGTTGTTGAAATGTCCTACATCTTCAGATATAAGAGAGTCTCTTACTTATTATTAATCCAACACTGTATGGTCAAAAGAAAAAAAAAATGTGCTAAAAAAGCATATTTTCCATTGCCGCCACTGGATTTCTTGTAAATCCTTTAAAAGTGCTTGAATTTTAAGAAAGCATGGGCAGCAAGGTCATCCTGAGCTGTCAACGCCATCAGCTCATATGACTGCCTCACTGGAGTTTTCTTCTTCTTCTTCTTCTTTTTTTTTTTTTTTTTTTAAAAGCTTGCACAATCGTATCATATTTTATGTGACTATCAACACAGTAATAGTTTCTTCAATATTTTTCTTCATATTCTTCACTAATGAAAACTAATAGACATTTTATTGCATTTATCCTCTTTGATTTTAGCCTGGAACTTTAAACAACTTTTCTCTGTCTCATAAGGTTAATGATTAATCAGCAAATCTCGATGCATCTCCTGTAATTGTTACTTGCAACCCGTATATCTTATGTGTAAGTATAATAACAATAATGATAATAAATAAGGCTTTTTTTTTATCTTAATCCTCATCCATGTTAACGTATTCTGCCTCTCTGTTCACTTTTTTGACCTCACACATTGAGTGGTGAAATAATCGGCTGTTCTCTGGGGTATCTGGTGGCACATACCTGCAATACTCCACAGCTGAATCTCGATATTTATAGACGGCTACAGAGCAGCTAACATATCCCCACATCACAGCTGTTTTCTCTGCAGTGTTGGGTGTCACATAGCTGCCTGCTCCTCCCGCAGTTGTCACATTAAAACAGAAGATAAACAAACAGCAATATTCGGGGTTGATTTTTTTTTTTAAATCTTATTTTTCTTTCCACCCCCTTGGACAAGTCATTTCATTTTTATAGGGACTGGTGGTTGTGATGGTGTGCAGAGGGTTGAGTTTTATAAAGCCCAGAGGGAGCGATATGACTAATAGTTGGCTTTGTTGAGAGGGGGGGGGAAGAAAGCGGGAGAGATTAGCAGAGGAGAGGATTAGGAGAGTCTACAAAATAAGCAGAAACAAGGCAGAAAGACAAAGATATGGTGGCTGATGTAGGGTTGAAGTGAGAAATGGTAGCTGAGTGGAGTGGGGTGAATAAAGGCAAAAAAGAACCGTCTGGCCACGGGAGTTTGCCATTACAGATAATGGTGTGTGTGAGAGATGGCGGGTGGCTTTTTACAGACACTCTGCGAGCAATGAATGTGGGAGGGAGAGGGAGAGGGAGCCCAGCACAGCTGAGTGGTGTTGATTGGCCTGTTTGAAAACACATGCACTGCAGACAGTGAGGGAGAGAAGCTCTGTGCACTGGGATAAAGTGTCGCTCTGTGCCGTGCCACACTGCAGCCCAAACCACATTAGAGCAAATGAATCCATTCCACCTCCTGTTATGGCAGCTCCCACACGGGGCCCCAGGAAGGAGGAGGAGGGGAAGAGAGGGAGGAAGGAAGAGTGGCAGGAGGGTTGAGATATGAGGGACGGCGAGAAGAAAATGATAGAACAGAAAATGGAAGGTGGTGTCAGGGTAGCCGCATGCTGGGTGGCTCTAATGATGTCTGAGCGCTGGAAGGAAAGGAGAGTAAAAAAGCACATACACTAGAGGTGGGGGAAAGAAAATCTGTAGCCATGCAACTATAGATGATGAAGAGGAGAGAGGATCACCCACTGTGTCCGGAGAGCAGGAGTAATAGTAGTTCTCCTTTTGATAATGAACTTGATCTCTGGCCAAACTTTCAAGCAATTGCTTTTTTATATTGTTCAACAATGTCCTCCACACTTTACCTGCAGTATAGCCTGATCTTTAGAGGCTGGAGCATTAAAACATCATCTACTATGCCATTTTCTATCTTCTTATGAAATTACCTGCCATTATGAGCTGAAAATGTCTAATGTATGGAATGTACTTCCTCCCTCAATAGCCTTTGAAACCCATTCAAACCACAGCTATAAAACTGTAATCAACAAGTAAAAGAAAACAGCCACAGGAAGTTAACCTTGAAACATAAAGCTCACATGTGACTGCAGGACATGCAGCTGATCTGATATCAGTGTTGAACAACTGCCCGTAGGTTCATACCGTAACGATGAGGGCATGACATTTTGCTCCGGGGAAAATTTCTTAAAGCACTTATTAACCGACAAAATAAGTCATAACAAATCTTCAAAAAGTCCTGGAAAGTGATCGGCAACGGTCTGGTAATGTTATGTTTCTTGGGTTTCCCCCCTTTCGTTAAGTGTGTCATACGTGTTGTTTGTGTGTACAAAAGTGTTTCAGAATCCAGAGTCTAGACAAAAGGAAGGAAGTTATATTCTGCCCGCAGAAAACACTGTTGCTGAACCATCCGAAACTCTTCATATGTTATCAGCATGGAGCGTTGTGCATAACGCCGGGCTGTTGGCTCTTGTCAATCAGGGAGCGAGCAACTTCCTGCAGTCTGCCACTCTGAAGACTGAGCCCTTCTCAGTAGGAGCCATGTAAGAGACCCAATCATAAGAGACCGAAGCTAACTGAAGGCTATGCAGCAGCGTACAGTATGAAAAAACACATTTCTTAGAGCATGTGAATTTGTTCCAGCAGACCTCCGAAATGAAATTACGACCCTGTGAATTACTATTGTTGATGCCACCTGTAATGTGCTTTTTGGAGCAAGATGTCTGATTTAATTTAATACCACAAGCACCATTAAATTTTTGATACAAAGTCGTCTTGGCATTTGTTCTTTTTTTTTCTTCTACATAATGTGTCCGGCCATCGCATTTTGTATTTAAGGTCTACTTAAGTTTTTTAATCGCAACCACACATTACAGACCAGCTCTTCATCTTATTTGATGCACAGTGTTGCAGTCTGTGATGAGCTCTGCTGCTTCCTCACTGGCTGATCGCGTTCACAAAGCAAGCTGCACTTGACAAAGGTGATAGTCGTTCGCCTGAAATTAGAAATCACTCATGCTATGAGTGATCATACACTTAAAGCATGTGCATGCGTGTGTTTTGCTGATAATGATGAGATAATTTCAGCGCTCTCTCTTATTTCCCTCCATTTTTTTCCCCTCTCAGCCTGGCCCTTCTTGCCCCCTTCTCGCCATACTCCAGTGCCTTTCATATTACCATGCTTTTGTTTCAGAGCACTTATTTCTTGCCCCGCTTCCTCCAGCTTGTTTTGCTCTGCAAAGAGAGAGGGAGGGAACAAAAAAGAAAATGCGTGAGTGTGTGCGCGTTTGAGATGACGAGAGAAGGAGACAGACGCTTCCTTGGATGTGAGTATTACTTGTGGTTTGTTGCCCCTCTCTGATTCATCGCAGCATCCTCCCACTGCTGTTTTAAAGAGAGGTTGTAATGTGCATATTATAATTGGAGGTGTAATCCTTTCCTTTGCACCTCTGGTAAGCAGTGCTGAGTGTGGCTGATTAAGATGTTAGGACAATAAGATTAAACGGGGCTGTCTTTGGTGTGTGCACGATCAAACAATGTTGGTGGAAGCGTAACGATTCTCAAGCAGAAAAATACAAATCTGTAAAAATTCTTCACATTTAAGTTGCAGCTGCAGTGAACTGATTGAAAAGAGGTGGCAGAGATTTGGCCAGACAAAACATTTAACATCCTATAATCATATGGCAGATGTGCTTTGTTTGTAACAGTAAATAAGGAGGGCTGGGAATGTTGGGTAATAGAGTTCACTTCTGTTTCCAATACAGCATAATCTGTTATGCAACACATTTTTGCCCTGATTGGGAGGTGTGGTGCTGGAGTGTATGTCAGGATAGTCCATCTATCAGGTAGATTGACTTCTTATCTCAGTTAGCAGTCTGTTTGTACCTCTCTCCTTTTCCTTTCAGAACCTGAGGGCCAGTCTTTCATTGGGTAACAAAGGCGCTACGTGTTTATGAGAGGAAAGGTTTGCGTGTGTCGGTGAATGTGAGTACCTGTAAAGAGAAACTGGGCAAAAAAAAGAAGAGGTTCTCAGCCTTAAGATGCAAGTATCTCCATCCCACACCCTCTCCCCTGCTTTTGAATCTTTGCTTTATTGTATCGGGACAGGAGGAAGAGGAGCTGGAGGAGAAACAGTTAATCAATAAGCCAAAGGGTTTGATGGTCAGTGCTGGACTGGAGCAGGCCCTGTTAGCGGTCTGTGGAGCTGCTCGGCTCCTGTGTGGGATTTGTAGCACTTGTCAGGGCTTAAAGGAGCTCTCTGTGGACCACTTGCTCCAGGTGGACTGTGTAAGAGAGAGACGTGCTCCTCAGCAGCAGGAGAGGGAGACATCTGCTGGACGCTGGGAGTCACGACAGTGCAGCAGAATTCTGCCACCCAAAGTTATGGTCATGTTATTCTACTGTTACGCTGGCCCTGTGCCCTGCAGTGTTTCCTATTTAGCTGTTTTGTGGAGACTTTTTAGAGAGAGGCTGCTGCGTGTAAACTGATGAGTGGCTGTCTCCTGTGTGACAACATTTGCACCAGAATACCACTGAACTCCTGTGTTCAGTGATGTTTAAGACTTTGTAAGTGCACTCCAGGTAATTCGACTCTGTTAATGCCCAAAGCTGAGGGGATTAGTATTACAGTCTTATTCTGAAAGTGTTCCTTTGAAGTCTTACCTTTTCTCTTTATTAAAGTGAGTAATTCGAGCTTTTGTGTTTACATGCTCTTAAGTGCATGTGTGTGCTAAATTTGGGGGGGGGGTGATTGTGCATATGTGCAGCACTCTTCGGAAGATAAGCATAGTGTCACACGTGCTCTGGCTGAGCTCTCTGCTGCCTTCGTACTCGTTCTTCAGCTCTGTTTCTCTCAGCGGGGAATCTTGGGGGACCCTTTATCAGTACTGAACAGCTTTCTAGAGCCCTGCCCCCACCCCCACCTGTGGTTCCTCAGTTGGCCTTTTGTGTGGAGGAATGTGGGGCGGACCAATGCTGATGAAGATAAACACAGAGGGATGGCGAGGGATGGCGGCCTGACTGGCAAACCAGCACGACACCTATTAATCCAGACTCGGTCTGTCTCTCTGAGATGGTCAGAGAGGTGAGCATGGGGCTGAGATTGTTCTTGTTGCTGCACGCGGGTGGATATGAACCACACATACGCAGAAAGAAAGAGGTGCCGTGAAGCTGAAACGTATCTTTTTTCTTAGATGTGGCATGGAGTAATTCTGTGCGTCACACCAACCTGAAATATGAACTGTGCTCTTTTCTCGACTGCAGTGTGTGATATTTATCTTCCATAAGTAACAAAAAAAAGCAAACATTTCTTTCAGTTTCATCATATTTCCATTTACCGTTAACTTCAATGCTGTGGTGTTGCTCAGTTTTATACATTTGCCAAAAAATATGTGCTAGAGGCACATCAAGCTCTTCAATGAGTCGGTGTGTAAACAAGCTGGGTTCTCTATTTGAACATTTGTCAAGCTGCTAAAATGCTGTTTGAACTTTACAGGCTATAAACTCTGTACACGGGGGACCTGACAGTTCTAACAGATGTACCTCTCCTCCTCTTCTTCTTTTTACAGAGTCAAAAACTTTTAATGGAGTCCCGGTAGAGACATCAAGATGAACACGTTACCATCGATGGACCGGCACATCCAGCAGACCAATGACAGGCTGCAGTGCATCAAACAGGTGTGTATAAACATCTGGCTGGAGGAGCCATGCTCTCATTTATTTTACTGTGATGGAAATGTGGATCCTAAGGAGAAAGGCAGAAGAATTTTTTTTTTTTTACATTACTTTCTTCTTTCAGTACCTTATATGGGCATCAGTATGTCTGGCCATTAGCTGCAGTTGCACTGATCATGTTGCACAGGTCACAGAGGGAGGCAAATCTGGCAGTGAACACAAGAATAGACTTCAAAGCAGCATAACAGACTCCACTTCTGCCTCTTCTTCCCCCTCCTCTCCTCATCCTGTGTTTGCCTGACTCTTGACGTATGACAGCCCTTGTTGTGGTTTTGCTTAAATGCTTCCTTGACTGTCAGCTTTCAGGAGGCTCCTCACAGACAGATGCAGACAGACAGAGAGACATTACCCAGGGCTACCGCCTCTGCTTGTGATTAATAGTCTGCAGAACTCATAGACTGCTTGACTAGCTGGCTGGCTGTCGGCATATTTGTTTATGATATGTGGGTGTGATCCTTTATATCTCCCAACATCCTTATGACACCAAGCCTTAGAATAAAATCAGCGAATGATAAGGCTTTCAGTTTACAATTATGAGGTGACACATCCGTCTTTCTCTGTTTCTTCTCTTTAAATTTCACCATTTTAACCATTTATCAACAGACATAACTCTTTTACCTTGATTGTGCTTAACCTTGTGTTGAGATCTGACTCTTATAATAATAGTATAAGCTCTTTCATGCTGGTAGAATATATCTGAATTGACACTACTCATTCTACAAAGCCTTCACCGTTGTGCTCCTCTGTGTCACCTGTGAGTCCTAAATAGCCTGATTTAAAATTTCGGGGTTAATAAACGCTGTAATTGTAGTTTGGTTTATATACTCCTCTGCTCTTGCTCGAAAGAGCTCGTAGTAAACCTAACTTCAAAGGATCTCGGCTTGTCAGTGAGCTCGGAGCTCGCAGCGGCTCTGCCAGCAGGGTGTTGTTTTGGTTTGGGGAAAGCCGCTGGCACAGAGCCAGGCGCTATGTTGTTATTCATGACGCCAGGTAGGCACAGAGAAGCCTGATCTGAGGCTGACCTGGAAAGCGGGCAAATCAGCCCGTCATCTCACAGAGGACAATCTGTCAAACGTCTGGCTCTTTGTGTGCTGAAAACTCCATCAGTGTCGCTGCTGAGCCCCCAGCCCACCCCACCTCCCTGCTCTCGTCCTCAGCCAACCCTCTACGGTGACAAGAACAGTCGCTACTCAGGCCTTACCCTCCCTCCTAAACTCAGCAGAGCTGTTTCACTCATCTGTCCTCCTCCTCACACCAGAGTCAGACAGACGCGGTTGGTGAGTGCTGCAGAAGGTGGAGCTGTGAGTTCAGATCTAGACAGACAGCCCCTGCTGTGCTAGTTCTGATTCCTCTCGCACTGGAGGCTGGAACGCCTCGGATCAAGCAGCAATAATGCCAGATCATATCACTCATCTAGAGCAGGCTCTTTTCCTCTCTGTTACTCAACAAGAGCATCTCTCACTTTCTCTCACTTTCCCTGCTTTTCTTCATTATCAGTCAAAGCCCTTTGAGAGTCTACAACCAACTCTATAATGGCTAATCTTCTCATCACAAAAGATGAGTCACTCAAGGCTTGTCTTGAAGCCCATGATATGACTGGAGCCTCTCAGAGATTTTCTCTGTGGGCGAATACCAGTCCTGACACATCGCGTTCACAACCAAGAGCCCCTTTTGTCACACATAGCCAAAAAGCTGCCCTTTGAAAAACGCTCACCCCTGCTGCCCCTAAAGACAATAGTTGGGCCCTCGCTGCAAGAACACAGAAAACAAGACGCTTCAGCTCTAGATGAGAATAATAAATGCTTTCAAGTGGGCTCAATCTCGCCAACTGAGCAAGCTGCAGCTCTGCGCCATTTCAGAGCTATTAACCTCCTGAGCCGTGAAGAAAGAGAGCCCAATTTTAAAACCGCTTATTGTGTCCTGCCAGCCTCAGTAGCCCTCAGACACTGGGAAGAAAAGACTCGACTGTTTCAGGCCCCAGTGAACAAGCGAGAGAGACAGACAGAGACTGAAAGAGATTAGACAACACATCAACGGCTCCCATCGAGTCTGCACACATAGCTGCCAGGACCAAGGTTGTTTTCTTTGTGCACAGCCAAGTCAGCCAGTGGACTTCTGGTGCCGAAGCTCTGTTACACTCTAAAACTCAGTATTGAGGGGAAGACAGAGAAGGAACACTGGAAGGAACGACATGGTTGCTGTGTGGGTCATGGGGGAGAGGGATGGGTGTTGCCAAGAGAGATTAACAAGAAACACTGGCATCATTGTTGATATGGGTGTGATCTTCTTCCCACAATGCAGCACAGCCCTGAGTGGGCGTACATTGGAAAGAGTCAAGGTCCTCACAGGGTTGTGCAGAAACACAAGACATTAAATCAAGGCAGTTACAAGGGAGAATGCTCCGCTGGAGAGCAATTCGGTTTTTCCAGTTTGTACTATACATCAGGAAAAAAAAATAACACTCATTATTTGTCATTGTTGCTAATGGCAGCCTCCTCCCTTTGTTTGCACAGCACCTACAGAACCCGGCCAACTTCCACTCAGCTGCCACGGAGCTGCTCGACTGGTGTGGAGATCCCCGGGCCTTCCAGCGACCTTTCGAGCAAAGTCTCATGGGATGTCTGACGGTACGCAAACACTAATTATGGTTTTTGTTGAGTTTTTCAGGTACTTTTTAGGAGACCTGAGCAAAACAGTAATTAGACATACTTGGAGAAGAAAAGGCTGATGTGTCCACTTCTTTTTTTCTTTTCTTTTCTTTTCTTGTTTTCTTTTTTTTTTGCATTGTACATTAACTTATGTTTGGCTTATGTTTTATTTTCTCTCTAAATTGTATTGAATGCACCTAATAGTAAAGTTGAAGTCACACCAGGTTTTTTTTTTAAACATGTGACAAAATCACTTCTTTCTGCAGTCAAAATTTGTTGACAGAAACTTATGTCAGTCACTGCTTCTCTACATGAATACATTTAACACACACACACACAAAGTACACACATGCACTGAAAAAGCATGAATAGATTTTTGTCGTAGCCAGTCACCTCTGGTTCTTGCCTTAAAGTTCACCAGCTACAATCCAGGCTCACGGCCAGAGAGGCGGCCGTGCACCAGGTGTGTTTGTCTTACACAACAGCATCCACACCCGTGTGTTGGAGCTCTTATACATCAAATTGACATCATAAACCATCGGCGACAAAGGAACCCCTCTGCTGTGTCTCCTCATGTCGCTGATGTCAATGTAAAAACATGGCACTTGAATGCACTGTAAAAATGAAATCCCATCAACCACCAGGACATGGGATCGAAATGTGTGCGAGAAGACATAACTTTGCAGTGCAGAAGGGAACAGTGGCTTATACTATATTACAGTTATGGCTCAGTTAAGGGTGTTTTAAAGTGTCTAGCCTTAAAAGGCTGCATTTCAGTTGATGCATCATATGGATTGTTTTGTACATTTTTCTGCTTTTATTATTATTCGGCTCCATGATTTGATAACATTAAACAGCTAATTGTCACTTAATAGACAGAATTTCTTTGCTACCTGAACAGCCAATCAGAGTGATATCTTCCGCTGATGGGGTCCAACACAGCCGAGAAAACATAACACGCAAAAAAGACAAAAGAGACAGACGTTCATGGATGCTTCTGACATTCCCCACAGCCGGTCTTCAGCTCGCTCGATCATCGGCTTGGGCCTAAGAGTCCTTGGAAATAATAGAATATTTCACTTATTCAGTGTTAAGATCTGTCTTTGACACACTGAAAGAGCATTGTCCCCGGCTAAAGTGTTCACGTGAGCAAACAGATAAATGCTCATTAATGTGTAAATCACGATAAAAGCTTCTTAAAGGCCGATAAAGGGCTATACAATAGAGCTCGCTGCTGAGATCCTCTCTCAGCACGGGGTTCTTTCCATCAGCTAAATTGTTTCATTGGGCTCAGAGAGAAAACTGCTGCTTATCTGGAGAATTACTGCACGCAACGAGTCTGAGCATTTATTTCAAGGATTTGGTGTTGAAATGAAATTAGAAAACAACCATTCAAATAAAATACATGCTTCATGTGGAGCTTTTTCTTCTGTTTGGCTGGTATTGCTCGCTGAGGTCATCCTGTCATCCATGGCAGTGTAATGTCTTCCTTCATGCATGCTTTGTCTGGTGTGTGGTTAAAGTCAGTGCAGACAAATGCATTATTTCAGTTTCTAGTCCCACGCTTTTTTTAAATCACCCACGTAGTTCACAAGGAGCTGTCTTTCACGATCACAAAACCATCCTTTTATTTATTTATTTATTCTCTAGCAAAGACATGAGTGCAAACACGAGTGGCCCACTAACCCTACAGTAACTCTTCTAGCTCTGCTTTCGTATTGACAGGAATATGGGCCTGGATGTACATCCTCAGAGGGAGATTAAGCTGAAAAAAAAGGCTTATGAGGTGAAACACTGTTAAATCCGTGTTGAATCTATGCTAGCCTCAGTAGCTGGCTGCCTGCCTTGTGCCAACTGTAGGGCAGACTCACTCACGCAAGAAATGAAATGATTGACAGCAACTTGCTTTGACCATTTGTCAGAATAGTTTGCATGTTATAGTTGTTGTTGAATAGATTATGTTTCCTGAATAGCTCCAGATTAATTAAACATGGCTGTACTGGAAATGTCAAATTGTATATTAACATCTCTTTGTTAAAATAGTCCAATAAATCCAGTTGTTGACATGATTTTCACAGTTTTTCATTTGGTGGTCAAGCAGCCATATTATCTGACACTTTCCTCCCTTGCTATAAGGCACATTGGCAGAACTTGCAAATGCTTATGCTGCTTTAAAGTCAGAGGAGAGGAGAGTCTCGTTGAACGTAACTAAGCATACCCTGCAATACTGTATAGGCATCTGGAGTCCTACTTCATGTCCCATAAACTTGCAGCTCCTTTTTGAAGTTAGGCTTTCCTCACTCAGGGGACATTTAACACTCTCAGATATACCGTCATCCTGAAACTGATCAGATGGAACTCTAATCAACAACAGTATGACGTAACCCAAAACATATCATTTCCACTTTTTCATGATCTGTTCGGGTTATTTGAACTCGCAGTCTTTTGCACTTCATGGGGCCAGAGCAGACATGTTTGAGGATAACTTTGCAGAAACTCTGCAGTGAAGTTCTGCAGGGCGACTGTGGTTTGGCTCTGTCACCTCTCTTGGAGGAGGATGCTGTCATCAAATTCATACCGGCCGTGGATCACTGAAGCAATCCAGACTGCAGACTCCACATTAATCTCACCATGTCTGTGTATGTGCATGTGTGTCCACAGGATGTGTGAAAATGTACTTTGTCCAGTTTTGGATAGATAGATTGATAGATAGATTTACTGTAGCCTGAAGAAAAGTTGTTATATTCATGATCTATGGCTCCTTCTGCAGGTGGTGAGTCGTGTCGCTGCTCAGCAGGGGTTTGACTTAGACCTGGGCTACAGGTTGCTCGCTGTGTGTGCTGCCAACCGGGACAAATTCACTCCGAAGTCTGCTGGTAAGACCCTCTACTTTAACAAAATGCAAGCAGATGCATGCTCATCCATCATCCCATTTTCTGCTGTTGACTTGTAAAGCAGTAACACAAAACCTCACTCATAAAATCACAGCTTAAAGTTGCTGCTACATGTTATACAAACCAAGAGAGTAGTTTCTTAATTATTTTGTTCCTTTCAACGCTTAAAAACAAATAAATTTACATGTTAAAGCCACCATAAACCCGTGGTTTGGAAATGTTTGATTTCTACCAACTACTGCAACCACATACATCACACAAAAAAGCCCATAGAGCATTATAATGTCAAGATATTTTTAGTTCCCATTAAACATTAATGTGCTATTGAGATGAGCTGTCTGAGTGGTAGCCTGAGAAAAACAGTCTACTCAACATTGTTTCTGCACAACCCCACACTTGTATGTGCAGCCTCTGTGCACGCACACATGGAGCAGGAGAGAGAAAGCAGTAATGCTATCCTCAGACATTTATCTATCAAATCCAATTTCCCCTGATCCATACCCCCCCCCCCCCCCTCCCTCCATCCCTACCTCCCTCCCTCCCTCCCACAGTCCTGCAGGGGAGGCCTGTTCTTGTGCATTTGTCAAAGTGAAACATGTAGGGGCGGGGAGAAGGAGTGAGGCAAGGAATGAGATGGATGGCTGGAGAGGTGTCGCTGATGTGTACTGAACCGCTCATTTTGCCTGACAGCGACCTGACAGAGCCTTTGCTAGCTACTCAGAACACAGATCAACCTCTGTTCATCAGTTACATATGTGCGAAAATTGATCGTCAAATATTTTTGATAAAACTCAGATTGTCCTGTTGTTCTGACAAGGCGACCATGTCAAGTGCAGTGACAGTATTGACAGTAACACAGCATCCATTTGAAATATTATCTGCTTATTTTTTTTTATACAAGCTGAAAGGTGTTACAAGACAATATTCAAAAGACCTTTTTTTGGCTCATGTGGTCTATGATGAGAGCATTTACTAAAGTGGAATATCCTCTTTCAATTGTGGCGGGACGCATCTTGTTGGGAGGAGCCTAAGTGGTTAGACAGACGTCAGTGTGCTATATTGATTGCTGCATTTTCTCTCTGTCTGTTTTCCTGTGTGGAGATAATGTGATTGTTGTCGAGGCATGGCTCGGACTGGCTGGCTGAGCCAGACTGACAGTCAGAATCATCTCCAGGTCTGCTGATGGTTCTGGGATCTAATAGAAGGCAAGACTGAGTTTCCGAAAAACCTGTTTATGAGCAATGGACAAATGGTAGCTTTAGTGTAATTGTGCAGGATCAGGAGAGAGATAGCATATATAATACATCCATTCTTCTGACAAGGGAGGCAGGCTATCAGGGCAGCAGGCAGATGTGACTCAGGGCAGATCTTACTCACTGAGCTTCCATGCCAGCTCCCTGACATCTGTCTGAGAAAACAGACATGGATGCACACTTGTGCACTCAGAAAAATGCATAATCAGAAATGGAGAGAATGCGGCCTTTCTGCTCTTTTAGCAATCTTTGTGTGTATGTCCCCGTGCACACATGGATGTGTGTCTAATTGTGCAGCCCCAGCACAATGATCTGACAGTCTGCATGGCGGCAGAGGCTTGCAGATCTGACACCTGAGAGCCCAGACCAGGGGCAAGGAGTCTGGGATGCTGTCTGGGGCCGTCTCAGGGGGAAAAACCCAGGCTTGCAAGAGTGCGTATCAGTCACACTGGCACTTGCTTTCAAAACATAAGTGAGATAGGAAATTGATAAAGCAACTGTAGCATTTCACCTTTGAATTGAATGCATTTCTTCCTCCAGCTAAAAATTTGTGCTGCTGAAAAATGCACACAAAAGCAAGCCCTCATTGGATACTAAACAAACTTTAATTACTTTTAGATTTACAAAGGACAGCATTTTTTAGCATATCTCTCCAAAAGAGAGAAGGTTTCATATCCTTTTTTTGTGTGTTTGACGGCAAGAACCTTCCAAGTCAGAATCCAACTACAAAGGCATAGTTTCAATGGCCCTAATATAATGGAATAAAAAGCTGCCCTGTGAGGCCTGTCGAATGAAGCGGAGAGAATTTCAGCAGCCCCAGACTGCTGCTGATGAGCTGTCTGGAGATTGTGACCCTGCAGTGAAGCTTGGAGGATTATTGTGTTGCTCTAATCTGGAATCAGCCAGTGAAGACACTTATCTTCTGTTAGGCAACGTAGCATTGTTTCTTACTGCAGCAGACAATGTTCACAGCTTTAATGCCGCATGTATACTAGCACCTGGCATTGCTACAAGTTTTCTTTTTCTAAAAGAGTGATTTCCAAGGTTCTAAAGTTTGGGTTTTGATTATTCATGCTGTGCTGCAGGGAGGTGGCATTAAATGTTAAACAGCACACTTTTTAACATTTGTTTACGTTTTACTCCCAATAATCTGTAGTCTGCTACCAACAGCCTTCCAAGCCTTTAGAGGTACATCAGATATGAGGTGTGCAGCTGCCCTGCAAATACACAAAACCCCAACAGACTGAGCTGTTGGGCTACTGTGAAGTTCAGCAGACAACAAATCAGATTATCCACATAATCTGTCCACGGTTTTGCTGTTTTCATCCTGTGTGAATCCACCAGTCTGTCATCAAGCTCGTAACAGTTCCCTTTAAGAAGCCTAACCCTCCCAAAAAAGTATGCGCAGTCCACATTTACATAAACTTCTGCTTGTCTTTCCTCTTAAATTTGAATTAAATTGAATCACAAGTGGCTTTTTTTTTTTTTTTTTTGGTCTTGTTCTCCAAACATGACAAGACATGCTCTGGATTGCAGGTACTTTTTTTCTTTTCTTTTTTTTTTTTTTTTTTATTAATCACTTTTAATGTTTTTTTTTTGTCAGACACAAGTTGCTGCTTGTTCCTGCCTCTTGTTTAAGGAAATACCAGTTCATTTAAGTTAGAATTATACTGGTGAATAATTGCGGTTGAGGTATTTATATCTTCTAAGCTGATGATTGTCTTTGATGTTTTCTGTATGCTACCCTACTTTACCTACTTCAATTGATTAACACTTTCGTGTTTGGTGGGGTGAAAAAAAAAGACAAAAAAAAAAAATCAAAGTTTTTATTCTGTTTGGATGGTTGCCTTTCTTCCACCCACACTCGCGCGTGACATCAAAAAGAAATTTGCTGACAGAACTGTCAACTTTCAGTCAGTCAACAGAGCATGCTCACGAGGTGATCTGGAGTTTCACACCAGGAAAACATCTGCTCCGTCAACAGTGACAGAAAACGTCCAGGGTGTGGCTGTAACTTATGCTGAGTCCTTTGACAAAAATCTACACTAAGCACACACTTCCAAAGCCCATAACTCCTGTAATTCAGGAAGCAGTGCTAGAGAATGAAGAACTAAGTGCCGACATGTGCACACACACTCTCCCTCTTCTTTTAGCTTACAGTTCTCTGAAACGTATCTGTTTTAGTATACTTTCACCTGATTGATTTCATGGCCCTGTCTGTCCCATGGTTTGAGCTGTAGCTGGAGGAAGGTGTAGGCATCCTTTGTTACTGACCCAATCAACCTTACAGACTTTTATATTTAATTACTGCTGAGTAAGATCAGTGTGCTGAATTATTAACAAGAAACTGGGTTTATTTTTAGCAGGCAGGTCTCTCCTCTCACACTCTCCATTTGTGCGCTTCAGATGATGAAACCTGTTTGCAACCCCAGATCTACCTTCAGAACTTTACTATGAAGTTGACAGAAGTAAAGCTCATGGGGAAATGCTTGTTGAGTTGGCTGCATTTGCTGCCTCCAGCTGCCTTGGTCCCGTCGTTTGCTGCTTAATTGGTTTGGTTTACACAATTGCAAGCAAATTCATTTCGGTGAAATCCCCAACTGAGCCCACAGTGTAGTCGTACTCCAAACACAGGGGACTTTGTTCTTGTCAAAAACCGGATGAGCAAATGATTTAAATCCTCCTTTTGTTCTGGGTTGACTGATCTGGCACCCACACCTCAGGACTCAACCAGAGCCCCCACCCCACCCACCATCCCCTAAGGGGCTTTTAACACACCCCGTTAAAGTTATATGTCTGTCCAACAAAGCCTCCGTTGTGTGTGCTTCAATTTGGCACGGGACATTTGTGAAACTCTTGATAACTGAGGGTGCAACACCAAAGCCACACAAAAGAAAACTTCCCCGTCCTGCCACGAGGCCAGTGGGCTTTCCTTCTGTCGGGCTGCACGGCACATCTCAACATTCAGATGACAGCTGGGCTGTGTGTGTGTCATGTTAGGTTGTGTTCGGGGCAGCCGAAGAGAAGATGAACTCAGATTCACCCTCAACCTGCTTCTCCTTTGATTCAGTGACACTCAGATGTTCTGCTAGTCTCTGATGTGTCCCGCTAGTTAGATTTACAAAGTGGCCCCCGATGAAGACAAGGGAGATGTTGTCAGATTATATTGTCCTGCTGGCAGGGATTCCCTCTCTGATTGGCCCGATGACTTACTTTTTGCCTGTCTTTGAATAGATTGATGTTTCTTCCTCTCCCTCCTCCTCTCTCTCATGCAGCTTCCAGCCAGCCTGCATAGCATAATAAGCTCCACCCATTTATGCAAGTTTGCAAACAGAGAATGCAGTTTGTTTTTTTTTTCTTCTCGACCTTCTGGTTTTCTTTGCCATTCTTGACAAATGGCAGTCGCAGTGCTGGATTACGCATATGTACTTCCCTGTGCAGAGAATAACAGCTTAGAGAAACAGGAAAATGGAGAGCTAGACCTGAACACATCAGTTCCGACAAAGGTGAGAATATCTTGCCTTCTCAGTCTCCTCTTCTTTTTGTCTGTGTCAGATAGCTGTCTTTATCTCTTCCTCTCATCCTTCCTCCTCCTTGGCTGCCTGCACTGCTCCCTCTGTCTATTTCTCTTCATCACCCCCCGCCCCTCGAGAGTGTGTTGGAGCCGGTAGCAGGTACAGCGGGAGCCCATTAGTGCAGAGCCACACTCTGATTGGATAAGCTGGAGAAACCGGGAGACTGCCTCTGAATAATTGATGTGCATTGTGTGCAGACGCTGGACAAGGGGAAGAGACAGATCAGAGAGCAAGGGAGGAAAAAGAAACCGGGGAGAAAGAAGGAGAGGAGCAAGGAAGAGGAAAGAAAGAGTGAGCAGAGTAAGGGATATGTGCATTGAGTGAGAGTGATAAGGCGCTGCTAGGAGGCTTGCAGGCAGCAAAGGCTCTGAGAGTTGCCACTGGCCTCTGTGGGAACAGGAGCATTTGTGACACTTGAGTCTTTTCTCTGCACTATGAAGGAATTGAGATGAGATCTGCAGGGTCTTTGCTTGGCTCTGGGTAAGTGTGAGACTGTGTGTTTGTGTGTAACTGCTTACCACGTGTGCGAGTCTTTGCAGAATGTCATCTGAGTGTGATTC
Organism: Hirundichthys speculiger; assembly: GCA_018398805.1. NCBI lineage: Eukaryota > Metazoa > Chordata > Actinopteri > Beloniformes > Exocoetidae > Hirundichthys > Hirundichthys speculiger. The sequence continues at coordinate 4,946,890 of JAGFBZ010000344.1, read as the reverse complement.
CTGTGCATGGGGCAGCTTCAGGAGTAACCACACAACAACTAAGTGACTAATTTAGGTTCAAAATGATTAAATGAGTTTGCAGCAACCGAAGCAGAACTAGTTTGGCTTTCTCTCAACCAGCTGAAATGCAGAACTGTTCATTTCAAGCTTTTTTTTTTTTTTTTTTTTTTTTTTTCCATTTTAGGCCAAACATTATGTGAGTTTCTGGCTTGTGTGGTGAGCTGGTTGTGACTGTGGTCTAAAGCCGTGGCTGCTCACACAGGACAGGATCAGGACAGATCAGCTGACCACAGGCTGACCTACATGCTGTTCTGTTCTAAGGTTATTCTGATAGAGTTTTTGTCTGTGTGCAAGCATACGCGCAGAGTTCAGCTTGTTTCATTTTTTTCTCCCTCTCTGTTGATTGGGCCACAGCTGAGTCTGTGGTTACTTTTACTCTTTATGACAGAGCTAGATATTAAAATTTGGAAGTTTGAAGTTTGAAGCAGGTCAGACTTTGTAATAAAGGAGAAAATTAATCAGGATCAAATTCTTATGGATGCACAAAAGTGCATTTTTCTGTGATTAGTATTGAGTTTAATGTGATAAGTTACCAGCATAGATTCAATGATAGAACCAAAAAGAGCTTATATCCATGTTATTAAGAGTGCATGTATTACTGTGTCTTTCTGTCAGGAGAAGATGACCCACTCTTCCCCAGTTTTTTTTTTTTTTTATTTATGAAGTTGTTGACCTGTACTTGAAGCTCAAGCCTGCTGCCTTTACCACTCATTAGTTGAAAGAGGAGGGGTGGAGTGTAGTCATGCAAGGACATTGCGGTTTGATTAGCGCACAGACAGGCAGGCTTTCTGTTTGAGTCCTTCAGTGATGTTAAAAAGTGTTTAATGTACCTCTTATTTTTAATTGTATTTCTAATGAGGGAAACAATTTGAATAAGTAAAGGGCATTCAGGCTATAAAACTGAGATGATGCTCCAGGCCATTCAATCAGTGCTTAACCTTAAAACGGACAAGTTAATTAGCGGTTAATAAACGGTTCCTACAGACAACGCGGAAGTCTTCAGCTGACCTATGTAGAGAACAATCCGACTTCCACCTAGCCGTCGTGGCGCTGCAGCACTTCCTGTTTGCCTGTGCAGGGTGTAAACCACCGAAACCATCTGCATCCTCAACCTCACAGGCCCCCACAGCCACTCCCCCTTTCAGCCTTCCTGCTTTCTCTCCAGTGCTTTGTATGTATCACTTATTATCACACACTACAGTGATCTCCTATACTCCACGCAAAGTACTTCCCCCACACTGTTTAGCGACTCACTGGTGACATTTGACTTTGAAGTGTGTGTGTGTGTGTGCTGCCTACATTTGTTTGTTCAGTTTGTTTCTGCTTTTTCTGTGAATCATTCCCATACCTGACACCCCCCCTTCCTCCTTCTGCTATCTGCCAGTAATAGGTGGCCTACTAGGTTTGTGTTAGATTTGTTGCTTAAGAGTCAAGGAAGGAATTCGTAGTAGAGCAAGCTGATGGCAAGCTTCGATAACAGCGAGAAAGGCGCTCTTAGAGCCTGAGGTCATCCAGCATGATTGTAGGATCTGTTTCAGGAAGCATTTCAGCTCTCGTCCCTTCCAAATTTACTCAGTGCTTCAGGAAAATTGTGTTTTGACGTCTTCATGTGGCCACTCTGTGAGAAATCTACACATTAAAGAGTCACATTTTAAATATAAGCACTTCTTAATCACTTTCCTCCATTAAAAAAAAAAAAAAAAAATCCATGTTTGTTTGTTTTGTTTTTTTTTCACCCTAATGGTTCATTGAAGGAGCAGCAGAGTGAGATGAAGGACTTATTGTGAAAGTTGAGACAAGTAGCTGTCTGGCTATAATTAAGCATTTGATATTTACTAGTTTCCCTCCAGTGGTGGGGAGCTGCACGTGGCTGATAAGAGCAGTTCATTCACAGCTTTCTGTTCTCTGATGTTCTCTACAGCCAACATGAGGTGCTTTACTGTATAAGCTCATCTTCACAAAGCCCAGACACTGACTGTTTGTTTACTCATTAAAACAGACGCTGGTTTCCATATTTCCTCATTTTCTGTTTCAGCGCTGTGTGCTTGTGCCCTCATATCTGTGCACCTGTTTATTTTTACATGGCTTTACATGATAAGTAGGCTTATTTCCTTTATTAAAGCCCCTTTCAGACATACGCTGATTCTCATTAATCATGTGGGAACTGAAAGTGTCTGTTTTCTGCCTAAATTCGCCCCGATGCTTTTCTGTAATTGCCACAAGTCTGAATTGCAGCAGCCACATTAACCGACAGGCAGTTTGACTTATTATCAGCTGTTCATAAGAATATGACAGACTACGTTTTTGAATAACAGTGCTGAACAAGTTTTCTTCTTCCGTGTTTTTTTTCCTATGATTATTCGCTGCAGCTCCTAGTTGTTTTGTTTCCCAGTATCTCAGCCAAGAGAACGAAAGTGTTTGACCTAGGAGTTTCTGCTGTCTGAAGACACAATGCAGTGCGCTTGATATGATTTTATTTTTATGGCAAAACAACATATTGCTACGATAAAACGGTAGCTCCTTGAGGACTTAAAGAATTTTATGTGGTGACATATCTTCTCAGCCGACAGACAGCAGTGATGGTGTCCTCATTTGAAGTAAATGATCACATATGTCTCGAGTTTAGTTGTGAGAAAATGATAGGCTTTGTGAAGAATGGATGTATCTCACTTGATAAACCGTCCCGGCTTCTTTTAAACCTATCTCGGATGAATCAAAGAAGACTATCTCATTGAGGGAGCGCTTAATGTGTGTTGAAATTCTAATGAAATTTCTAAGGTTGCAATCAAGATTATCCAAACCTTTGATAAATGCACTTAAATGCACATGAAGTAATAAACAAAGGTTAGGGGTTTTTCATTCTTATTCTTCCATCTGACACTTTTCATTATGACACAAAGTGTTTTTCATCGTTGCAGTGAGTCTCAGTTTGACTATGAATGCCCACACAAGAACTAAATTTGCTGTCTTTGGCGGCCACATGCGACATAAGAGCCTCCATTTTCCACCCAAGCTCCAACATTTTGCACCTCTGGTCAGAACTAGCCTTCATACTGCATTCTGTTTGGTGTTAATGCTGATTCTTCTACCTCTGTCCCATTTACAAATGTGCAATTTGAACCCCACAGAAACCAGCACCTGCAGGAGATGTCAGAGTGACTCAGGTAGAGCTATCCTCCCTTCTGGGCTGCAGCATCTCTTTGGATTGTGACCCACACACATCCTGGGGAGGATGGGATCTGCCCACTCCCTCCATCTCCACCTGTCCTCCATCCAGCATCCATTTATCCTCTCCTCCCCCTGTCTGTCCTCATATCTGGTGCGCTGCCAGCAGTTGTGGATGGAATTCTGTTAAATCAGTCAGATGTGAAAACCAGCACTGTTTTTCCTGTGCAAGTTTCCAAAAAAAAAAAAAAAAAAAAACTGGGGAAAATTGAAAGTTATTCCAATGCAAAATAACACAAAATAGCACATTTTGAGTTTCAGATTTGGTATATTCTAATTCATATGAAATGGTTATGGTTGAGTGTGATTTCTGACAGAACAGTCTGTCTGCAGGGCAAGTATGTGTTGTTCTGCCTCGAAGCAGTTGAGACTAAAGCCCATTAGATATGCTCTAGTCTTAGAAGAAGTTGGCTTAACAGAGAGGGGGAAGGAAGGGGGATATCATTGACTGCTTAAATGGCTTCCATTACACTTCAGCAAAAAGCATGACTTTTTTTTTTAATTTCAAAGGATTTTATATCTCCTCCATATTCTTTCTTTGCATAATATTTTGTGCCCACACAGCACAGATGTACCTGCCAGTGTTATATAGACCTCTACTTATGATACCTATTATGAATTGCTTCTTTTTATCATCCCACACATTGTCTCAGAAGGCTTCTTTGTCTAATGCTGCAGTGTTCATGTTCTGAAAGTTACAATTTCCATGTAGTAGTTTCTTCTTTGTTTGTGTCATTATATAAAAAAAAACTACAATAGAGTTGCCTGCATGCACAGCTTTACGCATCTGAATCAAAACCTGGAGCAAACATTGGCAGACAGTTAGACTTGACACGAACACGTATCCCAGGAAACCAAGGATGTGCACACCATCTGTAGATTAGACGAGTTAAATCCTACACAAATAACACAGACTTTGGTTTGGAATTGTCTGCAAACTGACCTGGTTAGCGATGTAACCAAGTCTTCATGTTTGCACTTTGCATTTGTGATTGTCAGCACCAAATGTAGAGAGGAGCAGAGCAGTAATACGCAGCAGGTGAGAAAGCTCTTTCAATCTTCATTCTGTTCTGCAAAATCTGTCCAACACCGTCCATTACTGCTGGCTTTTTCTGTGACAATCACCTGCTTTGCAACAGTTTTCTTCGATGCAGCCCCTGAGACGTGTCTTTGATCGTTCAATAGAATGATCGTCCTTCAACTGCCACGTGATATCATGTTGGTGGCATATTTCTGATAATAGTATCATGGTGTGAAGGTGCAGAATCATTGCCTCTAACTGCATACTTACGAGGAAACAGGTGCATTTCTTTTGCACTAAAAGCACATTCAGGAAAAAGGTCACAGTCCTGAGCACTCTGATGAAACCCGCCATAATCCATCAGCTGTATTTGCAGTTGTGGTTTAAAATGAAACTCATGTTGTCGACTTTAACCATTATTTTGGAGCTACCTTTCTCTTGGATTTGACTTGGAGAAGCAAACATGTTACTGCTTTTGATAATACACATAAATAGCCAGGTTTCCTCTGTGGCAGTTGGATTTTTTATTTTAAAGACGTAAATCATATTATCATGTTGACTAATTACTTGTTTGGTTTGGTTACCAACAACAACAATGAAGTGAGAAATCTTTACTGTGCAAGAGGTTCATTGAACTGTATCGCAGTACTTCGTTGCTATTTATAGCTGTGGCATGCTTGTAAAGCGTGTTTGCACTACACTATATTGAAGTGGTTCTATTTTACACTTCGAGACTTGAAATGTGTTCATGCCATGTTGAATTGCAACTTCAGTAACCATCTAAACCACGGCGAGAGACTGACATTTGTCATTCACAAAAGTCAGGCATTTTTACTCAGTTCTTCACTTTCTCTCTGAGTTGGTCTCTGCAGCCACACGGCTGGTTTTTACACAGCGATTCATGCCTGTGAACAACACAAAAGGGTCCTTTGCTGCGAGCCTGAAGGAACTCGGTCTCCGTTGCAGGCGTGTGTGTTGTGTATGTGGCACATTTAAAACGAATCCGGTGTTTGAGAGAAAAGTTGGCTCTATTATGCAGCTGACTGATTTATGCTGAGATGCAAACATTTCAAATATTCGCAAACTTTCCACAATTTCTTTGGCAAATGATAAGCTCAGTAGCAGAAGGTTTTTTTTTTTTTTTTTTTTTTTACCACACACAGACATACACAGATGCTTGCATGCACTTCGCACTATCAGAGTTCATAGTAATTAGCATTTGGGTTTCCTTGTAAAAAGGACTTGTACTAACACTCTGTCATTAGTTAATGGGCCTGGCAGCCTGCTACCAGTGATCTCGCTGGCTCTCCCTCTCTGCTACTCGCAGAGGGGTTGAGGTGAGGTGAGAATGAGCCAGAGCTCCTGCTATCAGTTAGCCACACAGCATTAAATACAGCTTGAGTGTGGAGGACCCATATGTCCCAGATGTCATTACTGGGCATTACTCAATTAAAAGCCCAAGCTTCTAAGAAATGGAGCTGGTTGGGGAGGGATTCAGGAGAGCTTCCTGAGTATATCAGCTTATGTCCTGCTGTCCCTGTAGAGCAGGACAGAAGAGCAGAACGCTTGTTAAAGAGGTGTTCTGTGTCCAGACCCGTGTCAGAGATTCCAGTGAAATCCGCACAGCACATTGCAGCAGTTCTCGATGAGCTGCAGGGGCTTGCAAGTCACTGCGGTCTGTCAATCAATGAGCAATAACTCTATTTTTAATCAGGCATTTAAAAGATCAGCTTGAGTGAATCTTTAAAATTCTTCATCTTCTTATGAAAACATTAATGCATTTTGATGCCTCTGCTTGCAGTTTTTATGGTCTGAATGGAGAGATTAGCCTAGATAAACTCTTTCATTGAATTTCTACGGGCTCAACAGCATCTTCTGAAAAGGACCGGGAAATACCCCCATTTAATGGATGCTGGAGCTGTGATGCAGTTTCCATGTTTAAAAATACACCACAGTTGTGTCACTGCCAGCTGATTTCACTGTACAAGCCTGTACAAGTAGAAACACTTGGGTTTTGAATATGCAGCAAAAACTACAATGATCATGACTATCTCCATCTGACGTACTGTAGCAACAGTTACCCTGTTTTCCTGCTTAAGCTATAAACTCTTATTTTCCTAATTGCTTGTTTCAGCATTGCGAAAGTTTGGCATTCAAACTGCAGGCTATAATTTTGCATTGATCTTGCCGATTCAGAATCCACTCATCATGAATTCAGTTGTTATTTTATTATGCCAATCAAACTTTTAGAAAAGACACTTTGCAGGCTTTTGTTGAACATCTCTGTTGTTTTAAAAGTCCGTGGAACCTCATTATGAATGTAACAGCTTTAATAAAGGGCCTGTGAGTAGTTGACCTTCGCTTGTCTCCATCAGGCTGCTGTTAGCATCTTCATGTGTGTGATTTAACTGTGATGCTTTGGTGTAAATGAAATTGGAATAAATGGATAGATGAAAAAGAGGTGTAATTAGACAGAGATCTTGGCTTGATATTCTTATATATTTGTTCGCTGGTTGTCTGTGCTTTTGGCATTGGCGTCTTGTCTTCACCATTATTGACCTTAAAGCATCTTAATGAAATGATGAAATGTTTCTGTTTGAAAACATTAGAAAGGTATTAAAGATGTATAGAAATGACTTAGAGTAATGGAGACATATGAGGCATGTTAAAGGATGGTGGTGTAGTATGACAGTGATGGCAGGGGATTCAACACAGGGGACTGTGAAGGTCATGTACGTTTTATTAGATTTTACGAATATGCACGATTGTCAGAGCAGACCTGCACTCTTTTATGAATTATTTCAGACCTTACCGGCCTGTTAGATTCAGAAGCTCGTTTCCAGTCTTGTGTCATAAGAAACCTGTTCTTCGTCCACTCGTCTCTAACTCTGCACGACTCTATCGCTCGTGATCGGAGCTCTGGGTTTAAATGGTAGGTTGCCAGTTGAGGAGACAGTCCTTCTGTGTGGAGGTGGTGATTTAGTGGGGAGGTAAGCCCTCTGTAATGGAAGGGTGGAATAATTCCTCTTTAACTAGGAGGCTTGGCTCTCGACACCCTCCTGAAGAAAATGTTGCAGCTCCTCTTCTCATTCTTCACCCCCCCCCCCCCCTTCACTCCTCCTTTCTTCACAGGCTGTGTAAGTTGGCACTTGTCATATCAGATGCTAATCATTTAAAAAAAGGAAAAAAAAAAAAAAAGCTTTTCTGTTCTTGAGATATCATACTGCACATGGCTGTAGATGGGACGGTCTCACTGCTGAGTGCCAAAATTCAAATGCGGTTTCAGTTTCAAAGACACACGATTGCTTTTTTTTCCCCCCTCTTTCAGTTAATTCAGACACCAGAGTAGATCTCCCCTTGCAATTCTCATTTCACTCTCATGAACTGTAGATCCATTGCTTGGTAATAAGATTTACATTTGAACCACAAAACTAGATTTTTAAATTCTAGTGAATCTAGGCCTGGGAGGCTAAAAATAGCATCTCAAATTATTTATAAAGCAGCAAACACGATGACCTTACTGTTTTGTTGAAGAAGCAGTGTGTTTAAAGCACAAAGCACAGGATGATTAAAAGGAGGTGACTGGCATTTAAAAAAAAAAAAAGGAGCATTGGCTATTGGGGGGGGGTTAGAGGGCTGCACAGTCCTGATTACACCTTCCAGATATAAAAAGACATGACTAAAAGTAAAGTGGTGGTGCTGAACAGAGGAAGTGAAGGAGAGTGAAGATATCACTGTTTCTTGCTTCCTACATCGATCTTATCTGCAACCCCAGTCGCTCTGTCTCTGTCTGCGTCTTGAGCTCCATTTCTGCCTCTCGGTGGCAGAAAAACCAGGAGGTCCCTTTTGCTGCAGATTGATTTCAGTCTTCATTTCACGCTGCAGGTAGATATGATGTGATATAACTGTTGTGAAATCCAAACAGCCAAAACGATCAATGTCAGTTCTATTGCATTACGCTGCCCCCTGGAGGATTTGGAAACAAACGCTCCAGTCTGTGCAGCAGCATTCGGACTCCTGATGGGATAAATGTATTTCTTTGAGGCGAGCATCTACACAGCAACAGATTTTTGTTGGTTTCCATGTTCACACATAGAACCGTAAACATGCACTCAATGAAACATGAACATAGAGGTGCAGGATCAGTGAGGGCTAACGCGTGCGCATATGTGTGTGTGTCACTGTGTTTCCCTTGCAGCCCTGCTGTCATCGTGGTGCGAGGAGCTGGGTCGTCTCCTCTTGCTGCGTCACCAGAAGAACAGGCAGAACGAGCCGCAGGGAAAAGTCCCCATGCAGCCCAGCATGAACAGCATGAAGCCTGGGCTCACACACAGGTTGGTGAGACATGTGACACTGGCCATCTCACAGTCACCACATTTCCAAAACAGCAACTCGCTTGCATTTGCACAAAAGAGGAAGCAGAAAAGTTAAGTCTTGATTAAGAATTTGTGGAGAATTTACTAAAATGTGGTCACTGCATGCCAAAAGGTTATTTCACAAAAGGTTTCCATTGTTTTGAGAACAGTCAGAATCACGATGAGTGGTGTTGAAGGCATTTGGGGTGGAGGGACGAACCAACAGAGATGTGAAGTAATGTTTTTGGAGAACATTATGTGCTCATGCCTCTCTTCCTCGAAGAAATCCTGGAGTTAGCCAAGAGTGCTGTTTGCCTCTGCTGAGGATCTTGGGGGAATTTTGTGCCTTTATGAGGAAATATTGAACATGTCGTCCATTCCAAGAGTTAGCCTCTTTAGAGAAAACAAGCTGCTGTCCAAAAAAAGCAGTTCCTTCCCTCAACCACTGGCCACTTGCCTCTCCCCATGAGGATTTAGCATGTTTATTATATATTACAGACGCTCATATTTTAGCCTTTTGTTTGTTTTAAATCTGAGTGCTAAACATTCCAGCTACACTTTTTCTATCCACTTCCAAAGACTTTTCAACAACTGAAAGAATTTATCATGGTTCGTTTTTACTTGTGTGTGTGTGTGTGTGTGTGTGTGTGTGTGAAAGAAACTCCTTATCAGTTCATTTGGAGCTTTTCACTACACTCATTAGCAGATAATTTGGCTCGAAAATGAGATTTGAAATTGAGCACCAATCATTTAAAACTGCCTAACTTTTGGCAAAAAGAAGTCATTCACAACTTCCAGTGACACATATTTGTGTTTTGATCTCCTTCCCAGTGATGGATCCTTTCCTTATGACTCAGTCCCCTGGCAACAAAACACTAACCAGCCCCCTGGGTCACTGTCTGTGGTTACAACGGTGTGGGGTGTAACTAATACGTCCCAGAGTCAGGTATGTCTACACATGAGAAGCACCTTCTCTACCATGCTCCAGTCTGTTTAATTTTAAAAACCTCATGTCTATATCTTTACCTTACTGTGTGATGTTTTCTTATTTGCAGGTGCTGTGTAACCCTATGGCAAACAGCAATAACCACATGAATCCAGGGGGTAACCCCATGGGATCGGGTATGCCTGGCAGTGCAGCGGGGCTCAGTTCGCCCCAGTTCAGTGCTCAACAGCAACAGTTCCCAAACAAAGGAGGATCCAACCAGTCGTATATGCAGCAGGGCATGTACGGCAGGCCGGGCTACCCTGGCGGTCCTGGAGGATACAGTGGAAGGTAAGAGATAATCCATCCACCAATGAATTAAGGTGTCAAGGTCTTAGAAGCCATTAATACTATTTACTATTTAATAAACCCTGTGACAGTCTAGTCTTGTAAAAAACTATATATAAATAACTATATATATATATATATATATATATATATATATATATATATATATATATATATATATATATATATATATATATATATATATGTTAGGAAAGGCATGGTTTTTTTTTTTTTTATTATACCATACATTTTATATTTGCATCTCACCTGGTGCCTTCAGCCATCGAAGCATGTAGTTATAAATCTTCGTCATGGAGTAACGTGCAGCCATGCATGCACAGTGAACAGTCTTCACACCACATGGGACAAATTTTGCCTTCAGGGCTTTTTGCCAGACAGCAGTAAGGTTTTTTTTTTGTTTTGTTAGACATGTGGTAAGTGCTGTGCAAGGGTCTGTTTTAAACCAAACCATGATTTTTTTTGACACAAACTGCAATTTTTGGGTGAAGGTCCTGTGTTTGAAACATTTATCCACCATGACCTCCTTCCACATCAGACTTTGTCAGGCTTTATACCTACGCATCTTCCTGAAGCTTCTCTTCTTAGCTGAATTTCTGTCAGAAAGCACTGAATGCAGGCGTCCCAGTATGTGTTTGTGGAGCTGAGAGATGAAGGAGCCGTGTGTAAATAGTCGAGGAGTTGCCAGTTTTTAAAAAAGTATCTGCGCTCACCCTCTTCAACATAGTGATTAAAACATGCCTTCTGACTTTTTTTACAGTTACTCTGGAGGCCCTAACGCCCCACCAGGAGGAATGGGGATGACCACCCACACACGTCCTCCTGGTGACTTCACTCCACCAGCTGCCGCTGCTGCAGCTGCAGCTGTTGCCGCTGCTGCTGCTACGGCGACGGCCACAGCAACAGCCACAGTGGCAGCTCTACAGGAAACACAGAATAAAGATATGAACCAGTATGGGCAGGTACAGCACACTTTAAATAAAGCTTAGAGTTGTAACCACTTGGTAAATACATAAATGATCCTGCCAAGGGGCCTAAATAATCATTTTTAACGCTCAAAGTTTTTGTTTTTCCCCAGATGTGTCCATCGTTCCAAATGGGCCCAGCGCCACCCTATAATAGCCAGTTCATGAATCAGCCAGGCCCACGAGGCCCCCCTGGAGGTATGAATCCAGCCAACATGGGTTCAGCTATGAGCAACCCCAATATGAGTGGGCCTCCAATGGGCATGAGCCAGTCTCGAACCCCAGGCATGGGACCTTTTGGAGCTCACGGACAAAGGATGCCTCAGCAAGGGTATCCTGGTGGGCCTCGGCAAGGCATTCCCATGCAGGGGATGAAGAGGCCATATCCCGGAGAGGTTAGTGAAAGGATCAGAACAGATAAAGCAATCTGAAAGTGCTGTTTGACTTGGTGCTTAAATCTTTTCTTTTAACCTTCTTTATCAAGGGAAGTTATGGGGGTCCGCAGTATGGGCCAAACAGCCAGTTCCAGCCGCAGCCGGGCCAATACCCCACGTCAAATGCATCCAGGCCACTGCCCTCACCTAACTACCCCAGTCAGAGGATGCCAGGGCAGCAGGGCCAAGGACAGTACCCACCTGGTATGCCCATGGGACAGTACTACAAGGTCTGCTATTCCCCACCATTTCTCCACACTCCCTATGCAAAAAACACATTTTGGAGAAAACTACATATATATATGGCAGGGAACATAAGGAAATATACCAGAAAGTGATTGCTTTTTATTTCCCTTACAGCAAGAACCCTTCAATGGTCAAAACACCAACTTCTCAGGAGGTGGATACTCCTATGGCCAAGGCAACGGGGTATGTTTGGCCTTCCACAGTTTGAACTACAGCCAAGATCTTTGTGCCTAATTTGATCCAGTCATGTATGTGAAACTCAATCAGGAGATGTTTTAATTATTGCACCTTTACTGCTTTTAAACAGCCCCCCAGGCCCGGTAACTACCCCCACTCCCCAGTCCCTGGAAATCCCACACCCCCCATGACCCCAGGAAGTAGCATTCCTCCGTATCTGTCGCCAAACCAGGATGTGAAGCCCCCGTTTCCACCTGACATGAAACAAAATATGACAGCACTTCCGCCCCCTCCAAGTAAGTCTCTCAGCAGCTTTGAAACAAGTGCTCCACACGATGCATTTGTGCAATGTCATCTTTGAAGTCTTTTATGTCACTTGTGATTCAACGTATTTCTTCTACATCAGGTAACCCCAATGAGGAGCTCCGGCTGACGTTCCCAGTACGAGATGGCGTTGTTCTGGAACCATTCCGCCTTGAGCACAACCTGGCCGTGAGTAACCACGTTTTCCACCTGCGGCCCTCCGTCCACCAGACTCTAATGTGGAGGTACGAACATCACAGTCACTCATTATACCCGCAGAGTCTTTCCGACATTCACACACAGTTTATCGAAACATCAAATAAGTGTATCTACATTATTCCTGGTAAGGGTTTACAGCATCTACTATGCATTTATATATTGTTGTGCCCCTCTTACCCTTCTAGGTCCGACCTCGAGCTGCAGTTTAAGTGCTACCACCACGAAGACAGGCAAATGAACACAAATTGGCCTGCTTCCGTCCAGGTCAGTGTGAACGCCACGCCCCTTACCATCGAGAGGGGAGATAACAAAACCTCCCACAAACCCCTGCATCTGAAGCATGTGTGCCAACCAGGGAGGAACACCATCCAAATCACAGTCACTGCCTGCTGCTGTGTGAGTACACATCTGCACAACAATGTACACTCGCCAGGCAGTGCTGAAAGCCAACCTTTTCATTCAACAGAAAATCCGCAGCCATGATTACCATGCAAATGATTTAACTTAGTATACAAGCAGAGTACCTAAGGGGTTCGGATGCCTGTGCTAATTCTGTTTGTTTTTATGCTTTTGTGTTGCCTTGCAGTCCCACCTGTTTGTGCTTCAGCTGGTCCACAGGCCATCTGTACGCTCCGTCCTCCAGGGTCTCCTAAAGAAGAGGCTTCTTCCCGCAGAACACTGCATCACCAAAAGTATGGCTCATTTTATGTCGTAGCACATTTAATTTGAATATCTCAATTCTGTGAGCTTACACCTGTTTCTCTTTACAGTAGTTATCTAAGAGCACCTGTGGGTGTTCACAACGTAGTACATTCCCTCTGAAATACTTTCTTTTCTTCAGTTAAGAGAAACTTCAGCAGTGTGGCAGCATCAGCTGGCAACGCCACTCTTAACGGGGAGGATGGCGTGGAGCAGACGGCTATTAAAGTGTCGCTGAAATGTCCCATTACCTTCCGACGCATCCAACTACCGGCTCGAGGGCATGACTGCAAACACGTGCAGGTTTGTTCCGCTGTAAAGAGCAAACAAAAATACTCGTCTCATGGCGGCCTGCCACATTTCCGAGTGAACTGATGAGGTTTTGTGGTGTTTTTTTCCACACACAGTGCTTTGACTTGGAGTCCTACTTGCAGCTCAACTGTGAGAGGGGGACATGGAGGTGTCCTGTGTGCAAGTAAGTGAGAAACTGTCTCTTTTTTGGGGGATGTAAAGATGGGATTGTAATTAAGAATGCATCTAACTGTGTTATTTTTTCCCCTTCCAGTAAAACAGCATTGTTAGAGGGCCTGGAGGTGGACCAGTATATGTGGGGAATCCTTAATGCCATCCAAAAGTTAGTTTCTTCATTTTTACGTCCTAAAGAGCCCTATGAGTGTGAATCCATTACTTCAAATTGAAACCAACACAATCTGCTGTGTCTCCTAATAGTTCAGAGTTTGAGGAGGTCACTATAGATCCTACGTGCAGCTGGCGACCTGTGCCGATCAAGTCTGAGTTGCACATCAAAGAGGACCCTGACGGGCCGCTGGCAAAGCGCTTTAAGACCATGAGCCCGAGTCAGATGACCATGCCCAATGTGATGGAGATGATCGCCTCAGTTAGGGCCTGGACCTGGTCCAGGACCTGGCTCTGGCCCCGGACTGGGTCCAAGCCCGTACCCACCTCACCCTGGTCAGCATGCTGGTGGCAACGCAGGAGATTACCCTGGACCAGGTAATGAAAAGCAGCCAGATCTTGCTGTGCTGATAAAATAGCAAGAGAGTCAGCTTTTTGTTGGGAAAATTAGCCATTGTGCATTTTAAAGCAGGAACTAGTGATGTATCTCTAGGACTTTAAACAAAGGAATAGCCATAAGGAGGGTTTTGTGCTGAGCCTGTTTGAAGTTGTTACAGCTCTGATATATGTTTTACAGCCTTAAAAAAATGGAACCTGTTATGTAACCGCTTTAAATCTGTTGTTGCAATAGCAGGAATGCATTAAAACAAGTCAGGAAAGCCCAGCTGCAGCTGTTCAAAAGATGTGTTTCCCCTTTTCTCCCTCAAAGGCAACAGCTACCACAGCCAAGGGAGCTTTGACTTTCCTCATGGGAACCCCTCTGGTGGTGGAGTTGGAGCAGGAGGTGGAGGAGGTCCCCCTATGAACGACTTCATCCATGGTCCCCAGCTTTCCCACCCCCCAGATGGACCTGCTGGCCTCCTCTCCCAGGACAAACCCCTCAGCCACGGCATGAATGATGCAGTACGTAGATTACAATTTAGCAAAGCTGCTTGCTGTAACACACCGTTATGCCGGTGAAGTATTTATTTATTTATTAATATTAGGGCTGGGCAAGTTAACGCGTTATTATCGTGTTTACTCATTAATTTATTAACGCCGACATTTATTTTATCGCACGTTTACGCATGTTGCTCACATGATTTTGTTTTGAAGAGTCTGTTACTGGCTGCTGCAGAACCGGAAGACAATTGGCAGGTAAACATGCATTAAAGCTAAAACAGACATGGAGAATGGTAAAAATCTGTGTACTTTACAGTTCGGGTAGAAACTCAGGTAGCAATATTAACAATTCTGTCTGAAAAAGAAAATTCTGGACTGCAAAAAAACTTTCGCGTCATTCCTCGATGTTACATCAGATCTGCTCCATGTGTTCACTGTCGTGCTGTTCTCTAGCTGGTTACTGCAGTGCGGCTCCATCTAGTTGGCACAGATGTGTAACGACAACAGAAAGTCCAGTCCTCGATTATAAAACAAATTCAGTTCTGTGGCCCGTTTTTTCATTTTGTAGTTTTGATCCAAGTCTATAATATAAAAAAAAAAACAGGCATTTTTTTTCATTTTTTTTGTGTTAGATTAAAAAACGAAAACCGCAATAAATTTTTTTAATTTTTGATTGACAATTGAAAAACAACAAATGTTATGGCACTTTAGTTCATATGGCAGCAGAACATTTTAATAAAAGTGCATTTTACACTGCTTTTGAATACATTATTTGATTTTGCGTATACAATGCGATTAATCGCGATTAATCAGGGAAATAATACTATTAATGGCGATTCAAAATTTTAATCGTTGCCCAGCCCTAATTAATTTATTTGGAACGGGGGTAGACCTAAATCAAAATTCTGCTTGTTCCAACATATATTTTTCATATCTAATGCTAAATTAGTTGTGTAGCATATTTTATGATTTAGTTTGAAGAGGAAAATCTGCAGGCGAGGTGAGCGTGACTGAGCCAGCATGTGTGCTTGGTCTCACTCACATGCTCATGTCACCGTATAATGTTGCAGCTGCACATGTGTGCTGATCACAGCTTCCATTTAGAAGGCCTGTTCCATATTATTCACGCTGGAAGTCATTTCGCACCCCTCCCTCCCCCCTTAACACTCTCCTTTCCCTCTCTGTGTCTTTCACACTACACCTTTATCTCCCTTTTCACTCGTTCTCTCTTGCTTTCTGTTTGCATCTTGCACCTGCAGATGTGTCATTCAGATCAGTCCCATAGCTCCATGCAGCAGAGCTTGCATGCGTCTCCCCACCCTGGCAGCCAAACAGGGCCGCCCTTACATCACAGTGGCCAGTCATCGCAGCCGCCTCGCCAGTCGCAGCCTCAGCCGCAGCCTCAGCCTCAGCCTCAGCACCCTGGGCAGAACTGTCACCCCCCCAGCGATCTGAACTTTAACCCCTCCTCAGATGGCCAGATGGGTCAGGGAGCCCAGGATATGCCTGAACCCTCCCTGGATGTAAGTGTGCCCACTTTGGGTGCCATAAGCTACCTGTTAACAGCTAACATTGTCTGCTACAGCTGCTTTCATCTCTTTGCTGCGTGCTCTGTTTATGTTTGACCCTCAAATTCCTTCTGAAAAGCTATGTTTACATGTAAACTGCCTTCAGTAGACACTTGATTTGAAGTCCATCCCTTGATTTTTAAATGTGTCACCAATAACTGTTTTTTTTTTTCCTTTTCCTTGCCTTTCATTCACAGCTGCTTCCAGAGCTGGCCAATCCAGAAGAGTTACTGACATACCTGGACCCTCCTGACCTCCCCGCAAACAGCAACGACGACTTACTCTCACTTTTTGAGAACAACTAACCTCCCCCTGTCGTCCAACCACCTTCCCCTCCCACAAGACCTCCAGCACCTGAGGAGAAGTGTTGTGCTTGACAGTCCGTCCACAGGCAACCTCCTGACAAGACTATGAGAAGCATCCTGCGCGCTCATGCACACATGTACTGTGAGACCATAGATAATGTGTGGCCCAGGAACTCAGCTGTGTGGCAAGTCCAGGAAAGGAAGCAGGAGGCCACTCACCCCTGCACTCCCATTTATTTCTCTGCAAAGATTCCACAAACCAGTTCCACCACCTTTTGGCTAAAACCACACCACTTATAGCCATGCCAGTGGCCACTAAAGTGGTATTTTATACACACACACATTATATATATATATATATATACACACATATATATATATATATATATATATATATATATGTGTGTATATACACATGTGTAAATTCTGACTTTGAAAACTGTGCAGCTAGAATCATCAAATGTAACGACACAGAGGACACAGGAGTCTTTATGGGCTCCAGGAAAGGTGTTGTAGCTTTGTTTTTTAATATAATCTTCCTTTTTGAAAAGAAAAAAAAAAAAGACAAGTTGGTAGGGAAAAACATTTATGTTCTAAGAGTGTTTTTATCCTCTTTGAAATGTGTTCTTCCATATCTTTGGCACATGCCATGCCCTTTGCCCTGTCAGACTTCCTTGTGTGTGTGTGTGTGTGTGTGTGTGTGTGTGGTGGGGGGTGGGGTGGGGGGGGTTGTTTTTGTGTGCGAGACAGTTGAATAACTGGAACTCATCCAAATCAGAAAGGACACGCTACGTCGTCCTTGAGTGTGCAGGAAAGTGTGCATGATTGCGTGTGTGTGCGTGTGTCTGTTTGCACATCCACTTTTTTTTGCCTGCAAGTGTATGCGAAAGACAGCGGGGAGACAAAGTTTGAGACAGAGGAGGGAAGAATAACAGCAAGTGGAAAGGACAGAAAACAGGCAGAGCTGTGTCAGCTCTCCTTCAACAACCGGAGTGCAGTTGTTTTTCTGACATTTTACTTTTCCTCATCGAGTTCAGCACCATTTTGATCACAAGTGCACGTGTGCCAATTGCTCCTGTTGTCTTTGTCCAGCCTAAATGTGCTCAGTCAATATAATCTCGTCTTCATATTTATTATTTCAATCCATAATTTCTTCTTTCATTTTTATTTTATTGTTCTTGTCCTTTTTTTATGTTCTAGATTGAAATCATTCAGATATACATCACCAGTTTTGCGTGTCGGGTAAGGTTTCGTAATCTGTTATGTTCATGTAAAAGCATCCTACAGGCATCCACAGAAGCTTTTATGTCACTGTATTTTATAAAAAAAAAAAAAAAAAAGAAACATCTGTTTAAATGTACTGACTTTCCTTTTGTCATGTTGCCACTGTTGAACTGCACCCCTTTTTGGGGAAAAAATATTGAGCATGATCCAGCAGTGTTCCCACACCTGTTGTGTATATACCCTTTGTGAATACATTGTGATTGTACAGTACTGTAGCTAACTATTACATTTACATGGTACTGTCTGTCTGTCTAGGACTACACACGCTCACACGCACTCTCAAACACACTCGCAGTCCCTGACAACCAATCCAACATTGTAAGGAAGTGATGGAAATGCACTCTCACTGGCCTTGCACTGTGTACCCGTGTGTTGTGTTCAGTTTTTCCGCAACCCTGTGACATTGCATCAGCAAAAAGGAATATTTGAATTACTCCGCAGGCGAGCTGGAAGTGGGCTATTTTTATTTTTATATATATATCAGTATATATATGTATATAAAAACTGGTCAGCTTTAAATAAGCTGTGTTTTTCTGTCTAAAATATTGCAGCTTAGAGGTCCAAATTAAAAGTATTTGTTTAATATTATTGGAACATGTGACCTCAGCCTCTGTATTTAAAGTGAGCGTGCAAAAAGAGGCCTGATCATGAGCTCTTCATATCCATACTTAGAATAATTTGTGTATTTTCGTCACATTTTATATTGATTTAAGTTATTCTTGTTCAGTGTTTTTATGGCCTGTATAATTTGGTTTACACAGTTTTATGCAGTATGGACAATGAATTTAAAATATGTCGTCTGAAAAAAAAACCCCACCCTTTCAGCTTTCATTTAAAGAGACAAATTTGAGTTTCTTTGTCTTCAGAATGGATCAAATCATCTGCATACGACAGAGCTGCAGAATCAGATGTTGAGTTTGTTCTTTTTTTGTTGTTTGTTTTGTTTTTTAAGACAATGCACTGCCACATTGGGATGTTTTATTTCCCTGCACAGTGTGTAATTATAATTGTAACCTTTCACAGAATCATGTCAAGTGATTTTAGTGACACAATTTTTACTGTCTGACAGCAGACATTGGAAGTTGAGTTGAGAATTTGAAAGAGAGATCGGTTAATATTGTACAATGAAACCTGAGGAGGACCCCCCTCCTTTGGGCTTTGAAGAGGGAGGGTGGTGGCAGAGGATTTAGGGTGGGGTCGGGGATGTAGGGGATATTTGTATATAATGTAAATGACAATAGAGACACGTTAACAGAAATGTATTCATTTTCTCCAGTGGGAGTGTGCATAGTGTATTTAGAATTTGTAAAGCTTGCATCCTCCTGTCAGATGTTGAACTGGGAAAATGAGTCTGTGTTTGATTGCGTCTGTGCAGACCTCTCTAACCATGCCTGTTCATTTATGTAAGATACTTTATGTAACCCTCTGCGTGGGGTTCAAGAAAAGAAAAGACGTTTTTCCTTTGTGTAATATTAAACCTCTGTGTATTTCGCTATTACCTGTGTACTTTATAAAGGTGCTACAAAATTATGAAAACATTTTGAGGTATAATTGGGACTTGGAGACACTGAGCTTCAAGGGGCTCTTATGGGTTGCCTCCAGATTTACAGTTTGTAGAAAAAAAAAAATATTGTCAAATTTAGCATTTTTATGAAATTTGGCAAAATGTGCTATAAAGGTACAATCTGAAGTGATTGGCACAAGTGGCAGTTGTCTATTTGGTTTTGTACATTCTATGTACAATCATTTCATATTCTAAACTGGTAAGAAGAACATTGTGATTTTTAGTCTTGCAAATCTGTATGTAGTTAGATGACGTGACATCCTAATATTTATCTAATAAATATGTATTCAGATGAAACACAATAAACAGTCTCAGCATCTTTTTTTTTTCTTACACAATTTAACTTATTCTACAAAATAGTGAACGAGAATTGCATCTTTGTTTTGTCCTGTTGTATTGCTGTAAATACTATAATGGAGTAGATAAAGCAAATTTAAAATATTCATGTTCGGTAGAGATGCAGGACATTTAACATGGTAGGAAAAGCTTTAAATAAATAATGGCTGACATCTGACAGGACAAAGGGTCCTGGAAAGCTGTTTTCATTTAGAGACAATTAAGAAAAGAGATGCAACAAGTTATCTTGTATCTTTTAAGATAAAAATTAATACTAAAAAAACTAATTTAAATTATTCTCATCCAGGTAACTTTTAAGTGTCCAAATTAACAATACAAAGCTGAGATACAGACCCACAGAGTGAATAAGGTTCTCTTCTTAACTGGTAACTCCAGATATAAATTAGATGAATTTGATAATTATTATTATTATGCACAATATAAAACAGAATATTGCATTCAAGTTTTGAGACTAATACTCAACCTTGCAACAACACAATGAATTCATACAGAACTTTTCATCAAGGCTCTCTTGTATTAATTTATAGTTTTGTTAGGATAAGTCTGTCTGAAATGTGTTAGAGCAAAGAGAGCTCCAAACAATTGCCAACCATGTATGTGAAGAGAGACATGAGTGCATTGAGATTCTGCATGGATCTTGTGGTCAAATTTGCATTTTGTATGTGTAATTTTGATGTTGCCTCAGTAAGACTGTGACAGATTTACTGCTCTAAAATGTGATCATGCAGAGATGGAGCAAGAGCGCAGCAAGAACCTAATCAGAATCAAATTTTGTTTTTGGGATCTGCAGCATGTTCTTTCAGACCGGAAAAATAAATACCTTTAATCTGATGGATGTCTAAAGCATTACATCACAGTTGGTAAGTTACAGGATGAATGAAGCAATGCATCAGAAAGCAAAATATTATTGTAATTTGAATATGACTTTTAGAGAGTAAAGCTCTTTGCAAAAACTTCTACCAACCTCTGCTTTTTTATAGAAATTTACATCACGAATTAATATGGTTAATAGTGTAATGTTTAACTAATTTCAATACAATAATTCTCATGTTTGTTATACAATTGTGTAAACAGATAAGTAATGAAGTTTTAAACACATCCTGAGTTGAAAAAAAAATTGGCACCTTAAATTATTTACTTTGTGTTTGTAAAGCTTAAAACCAATCTTGTTCTGTTGGCAAATGCTCAGCTATCATGTAGATAACTTTATTTTTGTCAGTCATCCTACAGGGCAGGCACGTGCACAGATCGACTCCAGGTGGTGCTCAACTACCTGCCCGAATGCCCCCTGACTTGATAAGAGCCCTCCCTGTAGAATGACCGTTGAGCAGCTATTTCACCATCAAAAGTGGCAGTTCACCTCAAAAGGTTGCAATTTTTCAAAAGTTGCAATTTTACAACAAAAAAGTGTAATTTTACAAAATCTGGAATTGTACAACAAAAAGTTTGATTTGGAAAAATGTTGTGATTTTTCATGACAAAATCAAGATGTGGTATCAAAAAGTCATGATTTTCCAAAATATGTTCAATGACAAGAATCAGCTTTTTACAACAAACTATTGTATTGTATATTATGTGACTACTAACACTAAAAGTTGGCATTGCAGTTTTACTTTCTTCCGCGTGGTGTCGCCGTTTCGCAACTACAGGTCGGCTCCTTCTGTGACGTCACACCGGCAGAGCTGATGGCCTGTAGGTCTTCCTCGACCCGTCAGCCGAGCAATAATGCTACAAATGCAAAAGCGCTTGAAATACAGCTCGCCGGGCATCGCCATCTCCCGGATTTTCTCCTCCGGCCCCGCCAAGAACCCGGTCGTGTTTTTGGACATCGAAGCCGACGGCGAGCCTCTGGGAAGAATAATCATTGAGGTATCTCGCGGGCTAGCCAAACTTGCCGTCACCAGCAGCACGTCACAAACACCCCTCAAACATCACTTCGCTCATTTTCTCTTCTCTTACAGCTGAATGCTGATATAGTACCAAAGACTGCAGGTTAGTTTTCAGTATATCCAGTAATAATTTCACTCGCCCTTTGATTTATTCTCATACGAATTAGAAAAATGTAAACAACAACAATGTAATTTGACAGAAAACTTCAGAGCTCTGTGCACAGGAGAACATGGCTTTGGATATAAGGGGTGTGTGTTTCACAGGATCGTGCCAGAGTTCATGTGTCAGGTAAGAGTTGCAGAGAAGATGCAGGGTGATGCGGTTTGGTGGTTGCCATGCTGTGTGCTGCTGTTTGTGTCACAGGGGGGAGATTTCACCAACCACAACGGCACAGGAGGGAAGTCTATTTATGGGAAGACGTTTAAAGATGAAAACTTCAAATTAAAACACACAGCTCCAGGTAAACCCAGTTTCTAATTGTTGCATCTCTTTCCGGACAAGCAAATGAGTCTTTATTGACCCACAATGCACATCAGCTTCATGACAAACTGATATTGATCTGTTTTTTTAAAGTAATAACAGATCAGTAAAAATGGATCAGCTCTTTTGATAATTTATTCTCTGATTCTGGTGTCACATGAAGAGGATAAAGAGCACTGTCATTATCTGATTACATGTTTAAAAGTATGCATCAGATTTCGATAATCAGTGCATAAAGCAAAGCTAAAAGTACTCTGCAGTTATTATATAATGCTTTTCCTTTTTTCTTTTTCCTCAGTCATTTTGATGCAACTGCTTCTCCAGCAGATGGCAGTGCTGAATCTCATGCAGCCACCAAAATTACAGTTCATATAGATTTTGCAACTCTCATGTGCATGACCTACTTTTACTGAGTCAACATGTACTAAAACATTCCCTTCCTTGCATAAACTTTATCCACATGCAGTTTATTCTATGGTGTTTCATCTTGTTTTGCATGATTGTAATTGTTAGAAACACTTTTTTATTTTTGTTGCTGTGGACTTAGATCATGCATCCCTTGATTCGGGGGTAAAAAAGAAATCAATGTTTTTTGAAGTGTGTGCTTTTCTGGTGATGTTTGTTTTTCTTATCTCTGCAGGAACACTTTCAATGGCAAATTCAGGGCCAAACACAAACGGCTCGCAGTTCTTCATCTGTACGACTAAAACCGAATGGTAAAGAACTGCTCGTTTTTCTGCTCTCTACGCCACACTTTGTCGTGCTGCATCCAAATCGAACCGTTTTCCAGCTCCTGAAGTCCCTTTTTTCTGTTTTGGCTCTGCAGGCTCGATGGTAAACATGTTGTGTTCGGGCAGGTGAAAGACGGCATGGATGTGGTCGCCACGATGGAATCCTTTGGTTTACATGATGGGGGTGTGATCAAGAAAATAGTCATCACGGACTGTGGAGAGATCAAATAATGCCTGCAAGACTTCTTTTAGATGGCTTGACATGCCAACATGTTAACATCAGGTATTGGGAGATTTAAATAGCATGTGTGTGTGTGATTAATAGTGATTTGAAAAGACTGGGACTTACACTGACACATCTGGGATTTTTTTTTTTTCTTTAAGTGTTAAATTATTTTTGACAGGGAGTAAGCCATTCACTTGGCACGGTCCTGTTCCAAGAGTTTTGATGCTATTTAACAAGATCAACAAATAATTATGATTATGAAAACAGAATGGAAATAATTATGTTAATCTTAACTTTAAATGAAAGTACTTTAAAAGTATTTCTAAGTGGCCTGAAACCTTTTTTCCCCTTTCACCGCGCATTTTTTTATTTTTTAATTTATTTTTTTCCCCAACAATACTCTCTAAGGTCTGGGAACTGAGGGGAGCAGTTTCTGTGGTTGAGAAACTGCGTGGTTTTCCCATTCTTTCTTGATGTGGGAGTCCAGCTGCTGAACAGTCCTGATCTTTGTTTGTTGTTGTTTTTGTTTCACAAGGCAGAGCTCTGACTGCGGCGCACGAAATTGGTGTGGCATTGTCTTGCTGAAATAAGCGTGACCCTCCCCGATCACTTCACAGATGTTCAAGTCAAACATGTCATGTGAACTAATACACCCCTGCGCTGTCGCGGGTGCTGGCTCTGAAGCGTTGCCTCAGCCCGTCTGACATTAGTTGGGCCTGCAGAGAGGTTTCTGAGATGCACGTCGGTGCACGTTCTACATATGTATTTGCACTGATTTTCTGCATCCACAAATGGTAGGTTTGGACTTCATTTTGTGGATGCAGAAATAAACTTGGTTTACCCATGCAATGATTTCAACAACAAATCAGATTCCAGAGCCTCCTTTGGCCTCAAGATCAACACCAGTCTTCTGGTTCTCAGCCCTGTCCCTTGTGTGCAGTCGTTTCTAAAGATTCTCTGCTTTTTTTTTTTTTTTTTTTTTTTTTTTGATTATATTGAATGTTGTACCAGAGATGATGAAATACCCAAATTACTTGCTGTTTTGTTTAAAAAAAAAAATATATATATACATATATATATATTGATTTTCACAATGATGCTGCACTTGTTGACAGCCTGTTGCAGCTCTGATCATGTAGTCTTCCCTCTTATCTTTTTCAGATTTTTCTACCGAACTTCCTTTGGTTAAAACCTTTCTGCATTGCAACATTTTTCTTTTTAATAACTGTTATTATTAGTTACCACGACAGCGGAGAAGTTGCTTGCGTGAGGGAGGGGCTGATGTAGCTTTCCGAGGTCCGAGCAATGCTCTGAATAGACCCCACATCAGTCGCTGAGGAGGATCATGGGGGGGGGGGGGGGGGGGGCAACACAGAGAGCAATGAGGTGGAAGCTTAAACCATTTCTTCCCTCGGTCGTCATGGTGAACGTCAGATCATTTTACTTATAAAATGGATGAGCTTGGAGCACAGATGAGGACGCAGTGAGAGCACCAGAAACAAGGGTATTATGTGTTTCACTGCGTGTTTGGACTCCAGCACCTCTCGAGCTAGTTTTAAATCTGTTTGGGCAGAAAGAGGCCGCAGGCAGAGGAGCAAGTGAGAAGGAGGAGGGATGGCAGCTTTGTAAACAACAGGTGATGTAATCCTGGACATGTGTCTCAGTAACAATCTCTGCAGCCTGGATGTTGAAAATGTTGCCTCAGAGTTTATGTATATGTTGTTTGTTCATGTGACAACATCATCTCTAGTTGTTGCCAAGCTACGAACACAGGCAGTCTCTGCAGATTTCAATCATGCCTTCTTCTCTGAAAAGATTCACAATTTTCCAACAGTTTGCCAAATCATTTTTTATTTTTCTCTATTTATATTGCAATAATTTATATTGTTGTTTGATGAATAAAGCATTATTCAGTTTTAAACAGTTTTTCCACAGTGCTCTTCTAATCTGGGTTTTTCTTTTTTTTTTAAATTACACAACCTCTGCAGTTTATCGTTTCTCTCCCAACACTTTAGAAACATTTTGTTGGCATCAGCTTCTACATTTGATATATTCTCTTTGTACTATTTAAGGAAAATACTAGGTCTTAACTTGCGTTTAACGTGTCCTAGCATTTGTTTTAAATAGGATTGTAGGATTATTGTGCTGTTAAGTCTCCACAGACTGCCACATAAATGAGCATTTTCAGATTTTACAAGCCCTCGTCTGAATACAGGACATTTGCTCTCTTGAGCCACCAGACCTGCCGTCTTTAAAGCTTCCCGGAAAAGATCCCGCAGCTTTTTTTAGACTCGTGCTCCGGCGCATACTGACTTCCTGTCCATCAGAGCAGGATGTGACATGCACCTATTGAAGCTGAAAAGCCATCCCAACAGTCAACAGGGACATTGTGCACGCTAGACTGGCGGGTCGCTGGACCCGGTGAAGATGGGAAAGCAGTGGGACCTAAAAAGTGTCTTTTGCCTGCTCCACTCCGGCATGTCCGAAGCCCAGAGACTGGGTGGTGCTGCTTATCGAGCTAATATTTTATGAAAGTAAATAGTGAAGCGGCGTGAAAACGCAGCTCTTGCCCCTAAGTGAAAGCATATGCGCCCTGACCTTCCACCGTTTGTTTGAATTCTCAGATTACATTGTTGCCATAGTGATTTTTTCAGCTCACTCTCTGTTTGAGCTGGAGATGTTGTAACAAACTTGATATAATTTGGGTCCCCACCCTCTGGTTTAGTTTTAGATATTTGGAATGCATGTCCAACATTGTGCATGGAAACTTGGCTCCAGAGACAATGGTGCCGTGGCCAACGTTTAACACGCGTGCAAAACAATGACATCTCCACAACTGCTGCAAGCTGGTTCTGCTGAACGTGTCTGCATTTATCGCACAGATCCCGCCTCAGTTGTTGCCCTTCTCAGCGCTTTGGGGGTTTTTGTGTCCACATGTGAACTGTTGGAATCAGGCTGTGGCAGCTTTATGTGTTTGTTATCTCTCATCACTTTCACAGAATGTGAAAGTCTCTCTCCCTTCTGAGTTACACAACCACCGGGAATATTCCCTTAAAAAAAAGGAAAAAAAAAAAACCTCTATCGTAATCTATACACTCTGTCTTGTGGACCATTTCCAGCTTGCACTCAGACACAGCGCAGAGATGGTAAAGGCATATACTCTTAGTAATGACTTCTGTGCAGATGGGAGCTCTCAGGAAACAATGAGTAGTTTTTGGCTGAAATCTAAGTGAACACCTCAGTTTCTGATAACAGCAATTCAGCAGAGGACCCAAACAAATTAAAACACACAGTCCAAGCAGTTATAATTCAATTTAACGTTTATTCACCAAACTCTCAACAGCACTAAAGCAACTAAAATGTTTTCCCAACTAACAAATAAGGCACATTTTGGAATGCCGTTTCATGGACATGAAAACCAGACCTGTGGTCGACTCTCCCAAACTCCTTTGTCCTTGTTTCCCAAAATCACGTTATCTTCCCAACCTCATGCCTGCCTTCTGTCCAATTCAAACATTACATTATTGCAATACTGCATTAGAAACATCTCAAGAGACACAGACGGTAAAGAATGCAAACATGACTTTCCAACTCGACCACATAAGTGTTAACACATTACATTCAGTAAATATGTGTTATTCGTAAAGGCTACACTTGTGGTAAATAAAATAGTTCAGGACTAATAATCAGACGTCGCTGATAATGTTAAAAACAATATGTACTGTAGCAAACTACTGTAAAGGATTTAAATAAGTACACATTGCACAAGATAATATTTAATTCCCACTCCAAAAACATGCACATGCAAACTCTAAAACAGTTCTTTGTCACACGCTTTCTCCATGAAAGTATACATTTCCTAAACTACTAAAAACATTTTATAATAGTTTCTTGTTGTCGCTGCTTTAAGCAAACTACATCTCACAGTTTAATGTGCTTATACAGTGGTGAGTATCCATCACTAATGAAGAAAAAAAAAACTTTCTGCATATTAACACAATATATCTTCATAATATAGTTTACAGAATGAATACATGCAGCTGTGTGGATGTAAATGGCAGCTCATAATTAGCCACATAGCAACTGAGTAACGTAGTTAATTAACACAGATAACATTATAAAACAAAAACAAATACAATGGCTTGTAACTGAGAAA
Organism: Hirundichthys speculiger; assembly: GCA_018398805.1. Lineage (NCBI taxonomy): Eukaryota > Metazoa > Chordata > Actinopteri > Beloniformes > Exocoetidae > Hirundichthys > Hirundichthys speculiger. The sequence goes on along the minus strand of JAGFBZ010000344.1, from coordinate 4,919,816 downwards.
GGCTATTAACTATGTACCAGCTTTTAATTTTCTTTTTATAATATTCTACGTAGATATCAATATTTCCTTCTTAGTGTAACTTTTGCTGCATATTCTATACAAAAAGTGTTGTAAAAAGTCTTTCCATAAATATTTTCTGCAGGATAACCCTTCAGATTATTGTAAAACAAAGAAGAAGAAAAAAAACTAAACAAAAAAAAAAACTCCCAGCTTTGATTATTTTTCAGCAATAGGCCCTTCTTCTCACACACTCTCTCACACACACGCACACAAAGCTTTAATATTGCTTAACATGTCATTGAAAATGATGGCCATCAAATATATACATAAAACTATCAATCTTTTTCAGGGAAATAACTTGAGTTTGCAGATTGCTTTAGAATTTTCAACATCTATCAAGTGTTCCAAAATACACATCTATCTTCATAGAAAATAACCATTTTGAACTGCAAAGGTACAAGAAAAGTCAAGTATGTAATTCAAGACACTATGTCTAAAAGCAATTTTCTTTCTTCCTTTTTTATTTTATTTATTTATTTGACGTGTATCCCCATCAGCTGCTTACGTTGGCTCATGGTTTGCCATTTTGAACGACTTCCTCATAACACGTCTCCGGCTAGAATTACACTCTCACAGGATCCATTTCTGTTCTGCCAGAACTTTATGAATCACAACAACATTGTTGCTTGTTTTATGAGGTTAATCCGTAACGCTTCACAGGTGGTATGATTTGGACAGTTGGGTTCCTGTTAGGAGACCTCTTAGGCTAGTGACATTGCGCGAAGGAAAGAATGACATTAACAGTAAGAAAAATGGATTGTTCCCAACAGCGGTGGCCTTTAATGAGACTGAGAATAAATGTACAATTACCAAATCTTTAAAAAAAAAAAATTTTTTAAAAAAGGTGGCACTCCATTAATTTTACTCAGAAAGCTCAGGGCATATTTCAGAGGTGAAACGTGTCTTTTGTTAGGTGGCACGTAGTTTAAACTATCATTAGGAACCGAAAAGACATCAGTTTTGAGTGAGAAAGGACTGAGCATTGGCAGCACAATGGAGAGTAATGTTCCTCCTGTGGGGCAACAGAGCTACGTCAAAATAAATTATTTTAATAGCGAATACCCGCGTAACGTGGGATATCATGTGTAAGGGGCAGAACTTGCACTCTTCCGCGTCTTTGCAGATCTGTGCTTTTCCATGCAAGTGGCTTTCTCCAGTTATTCCAGACAAAGTTGACGGGATCGTCACTCATGTAGCGGGAAAAACATAGATTTTTTTGTGAGGTTCAGCAGGTCAACATTCTTACCCATTTTGTTCTTACCTTCACGCTAAACCAGTGCCTCGTGACTCAGCGGGAGTTTTTATATTGTCTTTTTCAAAACCGGAAGTTTTCATATCTTCCAAAGGCCCCATATGAAGCGGTAATGACTGGTCTCAGCTGGTGCTGCCGCCTAGAGGATCAAATGTTCCTGGTACTCTGGTAACCCATATTCTCTGACAAGGCTCAAAAATGTCATCCCTCTTAAATAATTGCATGGAAGGGAACTACTGGCAAATGTTTTTTTCTGACTCTTCCCTATTTCATCATGATTATATAAATACTGATCCAGTTCTTTGGAATTAAAATGACCTCACTTTGTCATCAGTGGAATGACATTTAAGTCTTCTGAGAGATTTATATAGTAGCATAGCATAGTATAGTATTTATAGTAGTGATTTATTTGGACGTAGCTCCCTTGCCCCCGTGCTAACACTAATTGCTGTTTCGCTTCAAACGCATCTTCTGTTCTAACTCAAAACTGCCTCGATTCACATTGTTTTGGTCCCTAATGAAAGTTTACAATCTTACCATCTAATAAAAGACCTACGGTTGTTGTTTCTTTTTTTTTTTTTTTGCCCCAGAATGTTCCTTCAAGTTTTAACTGGCCTAATGTTTTATGGAGATCTGGAGGAGCTTAATCCAGTTTGAGAAAATTACACTGATGATGTCATAGTGATTTTGTTAAAGTTAGCTCGGTCTTGGAAACACCTTTTCAGCAAAAAAGCATATATTACAAAACTGGGGGTGTGTGATTCTGAAGCCCCTGTTCACACCCGGGAGTCACAGGTGATCTGTATAGAAGTCATGCCTTGCAGATATCAGTCTGACTCCATTTCTACACATAAGCAGTGTGTCCTGCGCCACGATCAAGGAGTACCTACAGATGTCCTCTGTGTACGCAACTTATTTTCTGCAGAAGATGAAGAAAGAACGCACTGTTGCCTGCAGCTGGTTTAAGAACAACACATTTGGTCAATGCAAACGGAAATAGTTTCACTGATTTATTTGCATATAAAGCAGAGAAGTGACATTCAGTCACATTATAATACCAGGTGTGAACTGGCTTACTAAAACACGTTAATGCCAGGCTAGCCACGTCAAAATTTAAAACGCAGGGAATTCTATGAAAGAACTGTTGTGGTACATTATGGAAAATCTGTTTGTTTTTTTAAGCCTAGGCCATAACAAAAGCAAAAAATATGCGAGTCTTGTGCTGCCTGCATCTTTACTATTGCCTTGTAAGTCTTTCGATTTTGATATTAAATCACTGGAGTGCCCTTTCAACTTGACGGTTGGCATTTAAATTTCCCCACACACTAATGTACCATTATCGCTCTCTGTATGGCAAGTAACCATGTGTATTTTTTAATAAAACCTTCCATTCCTCGGATAAACATAATGACAACAGATAAAACAAAGCAGGAGGTCCACAGTTTCACAAGCGGCTTCATTTTGTTGTGTGGATTGACTTGGAAATAACATCTTTGTTGATATTCCATGACAACAGGCCACAGTAAGATTGTTCTTGCCAGCTTAAATGCTGGCTCAGTCGGTGTTTCCAGCCCAGCAAACTACACTGAAGCAAACACCCACCACGCCAGTTCAACCACTAACAGTGGGGCTCTCTCGGACTCTTGCACTTTGTCACATCTTGAACCTTCATCAGACTTTCTATAGATCACAGCTGCCACATGCACCGCTCCACCTCTGAGCCCTTCTAAACACATCTTCCCAGTTATCAGATGGCCACATTTAGTCCTGATACTTGAAATCTTATTAAGGCACATAAAGTGTGTTGCAATACAAAATATAGTCGGGCGGTTTTTGCAAGGCTTCGAAATACAGTACATATTAAAAAGTTCACAATTCCTATTTAAAACCATCCTTGAAAGGCACGTTTCGATAATTCAAAACTAAATCAGTTTCTTTTTGTAGTGCTTTAAATCTGTACAGCCATATACATAAATGCAATCCACACTTATCTTCCTTAAATGACAAAGTTTATGAAAGCAGGCACCAGATTTAAGAAAAAAAAAAGACTGCGCCCACTTATTTAACACTGACTAACATCTTAATATACCTATAAATCTTCCGCATAAACACATCACATATCCAACTTTCTATGTAAAAATCATGTTTGTTCACTTTATCACCTTTTAAAAGTTACAAACCCAACTTCCTCTACACACTTCTCTGCTCTGCAGTTGGCTGTCGGACAAAATTTCCATTTTGTTTCACAGAATCCACGACGGCTCCCTGGTGTCACTTGGCGCTAAAATTGGAACATACATATATTTCCGAATTAAGTTTGATTTATGATAACAGTTCAACCTCTTAAATCATGTTTCACAGTGTTAATCAAATTGTTTTTCACGATGTTAATCAAATTGTTGCAGGCAGCTCATTACTTTAAAAACCAGCTGAACCCTGACGAGACGATATGCAGACAGAAACTGTTGCCTCTTCTTGTTTGAGCTTTTTTTTTTTAAAGCTTAAGCTACAGTAATACTATTTCTCTTTCTCGCATCTCTTTCAATCAAAACACCACAGGCAACCTAAAAGCTTGCGTGGCAATAAAAAATGCTCTAGGATCGTGGGAGGATGAAACGGTTACCTGTCGGCAACGCGCTAAAATTTAGCCAAGGAGCGACTCTACACAACTGAAATTACAGTAGATTTAAAAGACACATGGAAGCAGTTACACAATAATGTGATATATAAACATAGAAAAAATACGTCTTTATGTCCCAGTTTAAATTCAAATTGCACACTAGACAAAAAAGAAAATAAATATGCCAAATGTAAGCTAGGGATGTATAGCACTTTATCCCTCAGTTAATTCACAGTTAATAAGATGTGCTGCTGATCCTAATACGGCAAGACACTGGAGGCCTCGATATACATGATACCATCGCTAGAGGCCCTGGTTAAACGTTCATCACAACATCATACTCTTCACTTGGCAGGTAAATGGAAAGCAGAATTCTGTAAACACAAAGCCATCAAACCCCAAGGTGAGGTAAGGTATTTAGACCAATATTGTCAGTGACACCAATGTAATACATGTCTGGTGCTAATTCATCAATAAAATAATCTGTTGTTAAACACAGAGTTGGAGTAATGCTGTTGCTCATATATGTGATTTTGACTCTTTTTTTTGTTTGTTTTGTTATTTTGCCTTCGGCGAAAAGCACGTGAAGAGATTGATCCTCAGTAAACGTGTTCCTCTCACTCCTTCATCTAAAGGTCAATGATCATTGACAGAGATACAAAAACTGTAAGTGTAACGAAGGCAGCTGAGAGGAGGGATTGCTGCGGTAGAGAGGGAAGGTAGGATTGGAGCTACCATTTATAGATACGCGGGGGACACGGAGGGGAAGACCTGCACAGGGCAGGGTTGAAGGAAACCTGGTTGAGAACGGGCAAGACACCAGGCGGCAGGACTTCCTCCCTCCTTCTGGATAAAGTCGATTATTGCACACGGCGGCAGTAGTAGCCCAGAACTTTACATTTCTCACACAGGTGTTGCGGGTGCTCTTTACTCTGGTCGGACACATCCAGTCCATCCGGCTTCTCCAAAGGCCGCTGAAGAGACAGAGAACAAATAATAAGTCATACTAAAAACTAAAATACACAAAAAAAGCAAGCAGCAAAAACACGCTATAAACCTCTGAGTCTTATGCAGCTTTTTTGGCAGGCGATCCGCCTCTGTTGTATGCTTAACTAATCCCGCCTCCGACACCGCTTCAAAATTCTTCACAGGCCAGACGTGCACTAAACACAATTAGTTGCAGAGATATGGCAGTGCACCATCGGCTGTGGAAAGTTGCAGTTCACTTTTACAGCACTGTATTAAAGAAAAAAGGTCCATTATGTATTTGATCATGATGACCTGTATGGAAATATATGCATCGGCTTTCTTGCAGTCATTATCAAGGGGAATGTTTCGCTCCAGCAAGTTTGGAGGTGATTTTAACGGTCCATCTGGACGTTTTTATTTCTCATCTTCTTCTTTTTTTTTTTCTTAGGTTTTCACAAAACCTTTATTTATTAGAAGCAGTCTAACTAAAGGAAACCAGGTCACCATGGGCCATTACAAGGAGATATTTCAGTCATCCACTAATGAGTCTGCCAGCAAGTATGGAGACTTTACTATTGCTGTTTCAAAGACACTGGATCTTTGAGGAAAACTGGAAAATATGATGTATATTTAATGGTGTTCTGTCAGTGGTTGGAGAAAAGTAAGTTGAAGCCCCTGGTCTGCAGGCATCTTCCCTGAATTGTACAACCCCTGACACAAAATATGAAATTTCTGCTCTTGGATGATGTTCATTTGGCTGTTTTATGTTTAAAGAAAACAAGAAATCACAGATATGACACAAAACTATTTCATTCAACAAATGAAAATTCTGGATTTTTTTTCTCCCTGTTTTTTTGAGATCAAGTCTGAGAAAAAGGATGGAATCACCTTGTAATTTGCACTTCTAAAAGAAATACCTTCTCAAGTGTAATAATGCAAATGGTCCTGCAGTTAAAAGAGAGAACTTGCAGACTTTAACAAGCTGTTGCACATGGATGACTGACAGGAGAGGTGTCAGCTCAAACAATGGAAAGGACTATAAAACTCCTTCATTAAGGCATTTTAACATGGGGTTTTTGGGAAAAGATGTTGGTTGTTTCCAGTCACCTGTGTCTAAAACTTGGAGCAAGTGCAAACGAAAAGGGAAGGGTTGTAAAAGTGAAACAAACAGGCAGACCAAAGAAGGCATCAAAGTGTCAGGAAATCAAACTCAAGGCACAGGCTTTGGAAATTGAAAATGCAGAAAAGAAATGGAAAAACAAATGATCAGAAACAGCAGCCTGCGCTGGTGACTGAACTGAGAAATCAGCTGAACAAAATAGCTTTTACATACAATAAAGCCGAATGTAAGCCAGCATTTATACCTAAACAAAAGTAAAACACTATTCAGGATTATATTGCATCTTGCTACAGAGAAAGAAGTGTTAAAAGGAAAGATACCTACAGTAAATACACTTATGTATTTTCTTAAGTAGGTTTACAAAGCTGTAATTTTCTGAAGTAGTTTTTTTTTTAATCATTTCTCTGATTTGCAATTTGGTAGCTCTTTAGCATTTACCACTGGGCCCATAGGACCACACCATTTACTCTAAAAATATAGGTTCTTTATTCTGGATTATGGCAGATGAACAACAATTGTGAATGTAAAAGTAGGGCAATCAAATTCCTTGATTCTGAAAAACCAAGTACTGTGCCCCACCCCCCCTCCCCGTCATTTCCTCTGGAAAGGATTTTCTTCACCAAATGCATGGAGATTATTAAGATTTGCTAGAAACATTTAGTTGACAAAGACCCGGTGGCAAACACCAGGTTCTTGACCACAGTACACATAAAAAGGGGATCTCAAGTGCGTCTTTACACCGCAGTGTAATGTCTGTGTAAAGACAGAGGCAGCTCAGCGCCACCGCATCAGTGTCTGATTACACAAAGCCTGCCAGTATCCAAATCATCTTTGTAAGACGAATGTTACTAGTCAGCGCGGTGTGTTCGCAGTGCTGGCTCATCTTTGCACACAGATATCGTTTCCCCTTTGTTTGGCTCTGTTACTACCCTCTAAGGCCTCTGACGTTCCACCTCAGGTTTGATCACATTTAAAACAAAGGCAGAATATCATTGCAAAAGGCCTGCCTCGTACGTGGTGTCTGCAAGGGACATGTGATACTAGTGGGCACAGATGGTAACGGTTCGTTTTATGTGCTGATGGGAAAGGTGGAGGAGAATGTCAAGCAGATGAATAAGGGGAGTTTATTTGTAGCTTTGACACAAGACAGAGGCAGAGCAGGGGGAGATTTTCTCACCATTGAACCTAGCAGAAATACTTGAGTACTGGCAGTGAGTATAACTATTATTCTTGGTCAAGATCTCACACTAATGAGGTCTGAGCAATGGAATAAACAATCGGTTTAGAATAAATTATTCATTAACTTTTCATTGTCTTGAAATGTTCTCACTGCTTGCCAGACTTTTAGAATAAATTTGCAAAGCAATGTCCCTTTCCTGCTTGGAGTGGAGCATGGTCAGCTGTGGTATTCATGAAACAGGGAGAGTTTTCAGCCGTCACACTTCTGCTTCACAAAGTGGAGTTGGAGGAGTGTAGGAAAAGGATTACTATTAAAAGATAAATTGTTGAAGAATGATATGTATCCGGCTGGAAAACAACGGATTCTTTTTCCATATCTACACTCAACAAGCTCAGAGAAGATAGTTTTCCAGCATGTTAAATTCTCTTTGAGTTTCGTTTAGAAAAACGCACCATAGCTAATATGATTTCATGTTTTCTTATTAAACCGAAGAGGAAATTCTGCAGCTGTATAAGCCTCCTGAGTTTGTTTGTGTCTGTGAGCCATTAATAGAGAAATTTTGCTTTAAAACTTGATGACATTCACTAAATAATGTTAAACTTTTATGGTTCAGGAAAAATCATTTGTTTATTCAACGCTCATTTATTGCCACGTAATTGTAAGTGGTATGATTCTTATTTCATTTTAATGAGACCATCTGGAATATGCTCAAAACAATATGTAAACCAGAGTCTGAGCACACAGTTAACTGTGGTCGACATGGTCCAAGTTTTGACTTAAATTTTATGAGTAACGCGTTCCCAGAAAGCGCGCATTATGCAGGATGAAGTACCTGTTTGTGTGGATACACGTTGATGTGGCATTTGATACATTCTTGTCCCATGTTAGCCCAGGAGTTTCCACTCATCCACTTCCTTTTACACTTGGGGCACTTGTACTCTCCAAAGCATCTTTTTTTCCCCTGATAGGGTGTGAGTCCTTCACCTTTGGGCCTGGCCTAGGAAAGAAAGCAAAAATGTAAAACAATTAAACTTATGCACATGTGGTAATATTTACATTTGCATCCAGAACCACATAAATAACACTGAAACATGAATGCATAAAGTTTTTCTTTCAGCGCGGAGGAGAAGACACACTATCGCACTCAGCAGGACAGTAATACATGGTGGGCTGACAGCTGGGTGTTTCCATCCTTGTCGTGCTAATGTATCCAACTTCATCATACAGAACACTCCTACACACGGTTTTGGCTCGGTATGAAGTTGTGTAACTGAAGTTTACTTCCATAGCAGCTGTGTTAAATTACTTCTCTGATTCTTGTGAAGGAGATGGCGGCAAACAGTCAGTCAGCCATGAAAAAGCACTAGCCCAAGGGCAATATTGTCAAGAGGAGCCGCCCCTATGACTTCATGTTTTCAACTTTATTTGGCCCATTATGACAACATTTAGGAAAAAGACACATTTTTCTCCTAAAAGCATGTCAAAAACAAACACACTTCTGATGTCTTTAAGATGATAAATCACCAGCTGTCCTTCGCCTTGCCTATAAGACTAAATGTACACGGATTTGTAAGCTTGTCTGACCTTATAATTATCTATTTAAAATCTCTATTACAGAAGAAAAGCGAAAAGTCATCCAAGAACTTATATTTGTCAGACTGGAAGTGGTCGTTTTAGTAAACACAAATCAGCATGGAAGGAAAATGTAGAGGGAGCAGTGAGGAATTCAGGAAATGCTTTCTTGCAGGGATGAGAACAGTATATGATCGGAAGAAATAATCTTGATGCACAGGACACATGCAAAGTATGACGGTTCTCCACAAAATCTGGCAATGCTCTTCCTTAAAAGTGAAATCATAAATGCTCTGTCCACCCCCAACTCACTGAGACTATAGCATTTACTATAATATCTTTAACACTGGCTGCAGGTTTTGGGGTGGATGTAGAGAATATAGAGTGAAGAGAGTGAGAAGAAGGGTAGAGACTGTACCCCTGGTCTTCCCTTCCTGGGTCCCAACCTGGGTATGAGTAATAGAAACTTAAATCAGCGGCATCTGGTGCTTTCCAAACAGACGTCAGCGCTCTGCATCAGCACCAACTAGCCAGGACTAAGTATGAGCGGCTGTGCTTCAATCCAGCCCTTCCACAGCATGACCTCAACTCCATTGTCAGCTTTGCATCTTCCACTGTGACAGCATGCAGACTGGAAAATCTGACTTCTGCTGGCCTGCATCACACAAGTTTTTCTACTGTGACAGAACTGTCTTGATCCAATCAATAGGCAATCTTGAAGACAATGCAATGGCAATGCTTTATTTGGATACTCTCCTGCAAATGATCTAGTCACTATAGCATCCAACTATTCTCACTCTTAAAAACCAATATGCAGCACTTTCCACGCTGTTAGATCAAATACTTTTGTCAGTTTTCGGTTACAAAATAAACTGATCAGAACGCTAAGAATACTGCCCAGGGGGGTCTAACCTTGACCCTCATTATTCATTTGGAAAGCTGAACATAGAGAGCGTTTCCCATCATAGCTGCTTATTCGGATGTAAGAAATCTTCCTGCAGCCAGGACTCAGCAGGACAGAAACAGCACTCCTCCACCTCATGACCATTCCAGTCTCGTTCCACGCTGCTTTCAGGGGTCTGGCCTTGGCTTTTTGCTGCACATCACAATCCGTCTTCAGCTGAGTACTTTCAGATGAGCAAAAATTCCATTTGCAACATATTTGGGCGTGCTTTGAACTGTACAACTATATCTAAACACTGTTACAAGTTTAGCTCTTGGCCATGAGCGTTAATATAAAGCAGCTGTCAAATACCAGGAATGTACGTGAAAATGACTAGATTTGATTCACTGGTTTTGTCTCTCCCATCAAGAGGTTTTGTCTTCCATCCATAAAAGTATCCCAGAAAGGCTGTGTTTTTTGTTTGAGGAATGCAGATGGGTGACTTTGTCAACGAATGTGTGAGAAAATCATTGAATATTAAAAGCTATGTTCCTCAACAAAAAAAAAAGGAAGATGGGAAGGGATTTCCATATTTCTCCTCTACAGTGCATGATATCATTAAATGAGTCAAGAAGTTGGGAGGAATTTCAGCATGTGAAAGGGAAGGAGGAAGCCAAAGTTGGACATCTGTTATCTCCAATCCCTCAAATAGTTTGGCATCAAGAACAGTCATTAATCAATCGTTGATATAATCACATGAGCAAGGGATCACCTTGGGAAACCTTCGCTGAACATTAAAATACAGAGCTGCTGCATTCATGAATGCAACTAAAACCCTACTGAGGAAAAAAAAAAGAATCTTTATGTCTTGATGAAATTTGTTTCAGAGGTGACGTGATGTCTTTGGGCTCAGAGGAATCTAGGATGTCATAGAGAAGACTGTTTTGGATAAAAATAAAAACAAAAAATATTTTTTGTTGGATAAAGTAGATGAAAAGATTAAAAAAAGCAGCATCTTTAGTACACTTTGGTCATTTACACAGTTGAAATACTTAATCTTTGGTATTCTCATTACAAAAGGCCTATGTTCAAACTTTTTTTGAACATGTTACAGGCCAGAAATGCAAAAACGGATGTGTATTGCTTAAAAAAATTAAAACCTTAGATCAGGACAAATGATATTACTTGACTCTGGAGGATTTGGCTTATTTTTGCAATTTAAAAAAAAAGGTGAGCGTATTTTAAAATAATAATAATAATTTAAATCACATTCCACTGCTCTAAGTCTCATGAAATTTGCCTTAGTAGATTTTTTTTGTGTAATCTTGACAATCAACACAAAGGACACAGAGGTACACAACATCAAGGTGGAGATAGAAAACGAACCAATTTCATATTTAAACTGTACCCCTCCGCAAAAAACATGTGCAATATCATTTTTCAGAGCTGCAAAGCACCACAGAGCTTATTTGGACATTTGGAGTCATAAATCTGAGTATTACACTCAAACTGTGGTCAGCTGTTGTCAAGTCATTGCGACACACCGCCTGACATGGAGGTCTGAGATGAAGGGCGAGTTTAGGTTCCTGAGTCATGACCTTACCTGGCACAATTCATGTTGCACATTCCAGTGGACCCCTAAACTCATGGGAACAGATGCCACAAAAACATCTGGACTGTTGTGCCATCACTGCCAGCAGAGGCTTACTTGAAGAAACAGAACAAAAAAAAAAAAACCCAGCAGCTAATTGAGCAGACATTATGGTCGCTTTAGATTTACACAAGGCCCATCATTCTATTTATTTTGATGTAGTTTATTATAGATCAGAACCTTTAGCTTGAAAAAAAAAATGGACTGGCTAAGTAAATGTTTAATTTAGGCTTGATTTTCAGAAAAATAACCTTTAAAGCAACATTTACAATTTGCGCAATCACTGCAATGACTAATGTGATGGAACTGCGTCATGAACGTGCAGCTCTCTGGAGATGAGCCCGCAAGGGAGGAGGGTTTTTTTTTTTTTTTTTTGCTCTTTACAAATAAAACCATTCAAAATAAGGTCAAATTTAAATGGATATATCGGAGCAATGTAAAGAGCTTTAGTTGTTTGTCACTTGGAAGCCAAATTGCAAAAAGGCAAGTACTTTGTGACTGCTTAGATCCCAATGCTTAAGGCCTGTGAGGTATATGTAAAAAAATGTAAATAAAATAGGGGTTAGTAATTGTAAAGAGAGCAGTGTCTTTAGAGAAAACATGACCTCAGCTAGCTTGCCACATCCTCCTCTGCTGCAGATCACAACAGGGACTCATCATATTGCACAAATGTACACTCACTTTTGGGTCAGTAAACTGTTAAATGAAGCATGTGTACACATGTGACACACACTCATTCACTGAGGCAGCATCTACACAAAACATGGCCACACACAGGCACAGGCAAACTCTGCTTTCTTTCTCCTTTTGTCCCTTTCAAAACCCAGACGCACACACTGAACAGATTCCACATCCACAAGCTTTCATGCACTCTTGAGACACAACTGGAAAGTCTCGGTGCATGGTTTCCTGGATTACTCCCACTCAGTGTTTCAGAGAGTCATAGTTTGGGTTCTATCGCAGGATTACTGAGTTCACAAGCTGCATTAAATATAATAAACAGAGCTGAAGAAGAGGCAGTGAGACAAAACGGGAGAGAAGAATGAGAAAAGAGAGCATGGCCGTGAAGGAAATAACATAAATGTTGGAAACCGAACAACTTCCTGCTCCTCTGGGCTTCTGTGACGGAGAGGCTCTGAAAACCTGCCGGTCAAGAGTGACGATCCACCACCCACACAAACCCAAAACAAGAAGAAGAAAAGTGGACAGACACCACTAGCCTGAGCCAACCGCACAGAGACCCTCCACTCAGTCCCTCACATGAGAGCGGAGAAACAGAAGAAGAAGAAACTGGGAGAAAGAGAGAGGAGGAGAAAATCTAAATCCAAAGCAGATGGCTTCCATAGGGGCAGAAGCACTGAGATCGCTCATAAAATTGCTGTTCTGCTTTTAATTAGGCCTTACATTTCAGAGACAGAGAAAGACAGAGGAGGTGGGGGATAAAACAGTGTGAACAAACCGCTGAAGCTCTGACCACAGCTACATGGGACTGGACTCATTATCAAGTGAAGTCTTTTTCTGTGAGGGGAGGGGGAGTTAGGGAGGATAAGTGTGAAAAGATATGTGTGAGTGAGTTATCCCAGTCCAGACAACACCCAGGTAATACTGTGAAACTGACTGAAAGGTATGCAGACGAGGCATCTGACCCTGAAATTACAGTTTGAACTTTATTTAGCCACAAAACCATAATGAAATTTCTGCTTAAGTGTAAATCTTATAGAGGTTTCTATTACTGACCACTGGAAAAATGTGGTCTACACCGCCGTCTGAGGCCCAAAGGTGATGCTGCATTTGTGTTGATCTTACATTCCAGGCTAAGAGGAATGACCAGTGGACAGACACCAGACTGTACAGACGCTTGCCCAAAAACTGAACCCTTAATCCTTTGTCTCCAGCAACAGGATGTTCCTTCCCAGCCAAAACTAAGAGGAATCATTTCTAGAGACCGCTACTTTCAAGGTTGTGGATATAAGATTTCACACTTTCTCAACGTGGACTAGACATGGAGGAGACATCTATCCTCGTCAGTGTGGACTCCATGCACTTCCCACATTTATACCAAATAAATAAATAAATATAAAGAGACAGTACTGAAGTACATTTGTATCTTTATCCAAGCGGTACATGCCAATCAGCAGTTTTTCTGCTAAACCGAGGATCTGCTGTTTGAAATGTCGGTGAACGTCTGTCTTTCGTACATTTTTAATGTTAAATGCACTCAATCAGATTGGTCAGGCAATCAACGTTTTTTCAGGTGATTGAGCGTGTTGCCATGGCAGCGCAAGTCACCTGACTGCGAATTCTGAGTTACAAAATTGGCGGCGAGAGGATATCTAAAGTCTGGGTTTAGCTAGCGAGGAAAGTCTTTGTGGTTTTTGGTGCTTATAAGTTTGAGCACAAAAATATCTAAGCTGTTTGATAAAAGTGAAGGCGTGATTGTTCAGCCACCCTCAGTGACAGATTAAAGATCTTCACTCACGGCATTTATTTTTTCAGTAGATTTGTGATTGTTGCCCCTGTGTGGAATGACGAGTAATACCCAGTATGGAAGAAGCAAGGGTCGGGTGATATGGGCAACGTTTACTTCACAATATATGATATTTCCTCATTTTGGTCGATATGATATATTCCAGTATCGATATTAATAACATGAAAACCACAGAGAAACCACCAAGAATGTCCAGAAAAGGTTAATGTTCCCAAAAACGTCACCTTCACCTTTTTTGTAAGTTCATAACTAAGAAACTTGACATTACCAACAAACAAACATTATTCTTGACATTATCATTATAATAATGTATGTCAAAATATCAGAAATGTGTTTAAAGGTCATATTATTATTATTTTCACACCTTTTATTGTGATATACACTAATCGGCCACTTTATTAGATACATCTTGCTAGTACCGGATTGGATCCTCTTTTGCCTTCAGAACTGACTTAATCCTTCGTGGCAGAGATTCAACAAGGTACTGGAAACATTCCTCAGAGAGTTTGGGCCATATTGACATGACAGCATCACACAGTTGCATCCATGATGCGAATCTCTCGTTCTACCACATCCCAAAGATGCTCTATTGGATTGAGATCTGGTGACTGTCGAGGCCATTTGAGTCCAGTGAACTCATTGTCATGTTCAAGAAACCAGTCTTGAGATGATTTATGCTTTATGACATGGCGTGTTATCCTGCTGGAAGTAGCCATCAGAAGATGGGTAAGCTGTGGTCATAAAGGGATGGATATGGTCAGCAACAATACTCAGGTAGGCTGTGGTGTTGACACAATTGGTATTAATGGGCCCAAAGTGTGCCAGGAAAATATCCCCCACACCATTACACCACCACCAGCCTGACCCGTTGATACAAGGCAGGATGGATCCGTGCTTTCATTTTGTTGATGCCAAATTCTGACCCTACCATCCAAGTGTTGCAGAAGATATCAAGACTCATCAGACCAGGCAATGTTTTTCCAATCTTCTATTGTCCAATTTTGGTGAGTAAATTGTAGCCTCAGTTTCCTGTTCTTAGCTGACAGGAGTGGGACCCGGTGTGGTCTTCTGCTGTTGTAGCTTATCTGCCTCAAGGTTCAATGTGTTGTACATTCAGAGATGCTCTTCTGCAAACCTCGGTTGTAACGAGATACAGTATTTGAGTTACAGTTGCCTTTCTATCAGCTCCAACCAGTCTAGCCATTCTCCTCTGACCTCTGGCACCAACAAGGCATTTGGCGTCCACAGAACTGCTGCTCAGTGGATATTTTCTCTTTTTCAGTCCATTCTCTGTAAACCCTAGAGATGGTGGTTGCGCGTGAAAATCCCAGTAGATCAGCAGTTTCTGAAATACTCAGACCAGCCCATCTGGCACCAACAACCAGGCCACGTTCAAAGTCACTTTCTTCCCCATTCTGATGCTGGTTTGAACTGCAGCAGATCCTCTTGACCATGTCTACATGCCTAAATGCATTGAGTTGCTGTCATGTGATTGGCTGATTAGAAATTTGTGTTAACGAAGCATTTGGACAGGTGTACCTAATAAAGTGGCTGGTGAGTGTATATCATTACTGAATTTTTATCCAGCCTTGCAAGACACTTTAGCATAGTTTCATCCTACATTTTCAATGCAGTTACTGCATCTTCAGCAATTCTTAAAGTACAACTCAAGCTTTAGAAAAAAAAAATTATCCTTCAACTGAAGGCATTATACAAAGGAATCAGTAGTATTCCATTTGGCACTTACATGCATAAACATTAAAGCAGAAAAAACAATTCCAAGGCTCCCCAAATTGACAACAAAAGTTTGTGTGAGATTCTTTAGTTTGGTTTTAAATAAATATTCATGCATCATAATGTTGCGTGTCCCTGAGACTGTGTCAGCCACTTAAAAGATGAGCTTCCCGTTGTAAGACCACAAAAAGAAAGCGGCAAATAATTTTTAGCAAAACTATTCCTATTTTAGGCCACAGTTTGACTTTGGTTGACCACATTAAGACAATTCATGTCTTTAAACATGAAAAAAATCTACACACATGAATTTATGTATGGCAGGGGTCTCCAACTCCAGTCCTCAAGGGCTGCTGTCCTGCATGTCTTAGATGTTACCCTTCATTTGAATCGGGTGAGCTGAAGCAGGGAAACATCTAAGACATGGAGAACAGGGGCCCTTGAAGACTGGAGTTGGGACACCCCCGATGTATGGCATTCCAACGTTACTGCATTATGAAGTACTCCTACTCAAGTGGGAGAAGGAAAAATAAAAGATCTGGAATGGTTGACCTTTGTCATTTAGGAGAACATCTTTAATTTTCCCAGTGAAACCATCACTAACCATGTTTCTGACATCATAGCAACTACAGAAAAAGATCTGAAAATGCTGGTTAGCCAGAGCCGAGGGCCAGCGGGGGCATGCAGATGGCCACTGCTTCAAGGCTCTCACAAGAATGACACTGTCACCACCTCAGCTGTGTCCCAGCGCACACAGAACAAGCATTTTTTTTAATTGGCTGTTTCCGCCGCTGAGGGTAAACAGCCACGGCTTCATGCCAGAACCTCAGCCAGGTGCATTATGGGGACTATTTATCAACCCCACCATGCACTCCAAGCTCTAAATACAGCCTCTGTTTTCTGTGCATCCCTCTCTTTTTCCCTGCAACCTTTCTCACCTCCCTCCCTCTGGTTTGCTCCTTTGCTGGTGCAGCTGTCTCTTTCTAATGCCTGTAAGGAAAAGTGGCTGAGGCTGAGAGTGACGAGAGGAGCAGGTGTGCCGTTCAAGTGATACATTTGCCGTCACTAAAGCACAATGCACCTCTGTTTATAAAAACAATCTTGCTGAATGGGGGGGCGCAGAGGAAACCAACAATATACTGGTCAGCCACAGAAAAACAAGTTATAGAGTGGAAAATGTCTCTTTGCAATCAGCAACAGCATAAAGGTTTGGCTTCTTAAAAAAAAAAAAAAAAAACATGCAGCCAAATTACCTAGAAAAGCAAATATGCTAATGAAAGTCATGTCAAATTAATCCTACTCTACATTTAAAGACTTTTAATTACACTCAGTGACCTAAGACGTCATTGTCAGTTGCATGCGACGTCCCAGTAAAACGGAGGACGACGCTTGCGCCACAGTAAATATCTTCAAGTAAATTCAGAATTTCAAATTGTTTTTCAAAAAATGTTTCTCAGGCCTTTGGAAACAACTGCAGGGTCATTACAAAGCGAAGCTGTGTTTTTCAAGCATCCAAGATAGAGCTGCCTTAATCCCAGTTTGCTGGCGGAGCCTCTAAACTGCTGGACCTCTCCCCAGCGTTCCGTAGAGCTCCAATCACCAGCGAGCATCTGGAAGCCATCAGTGTAAACAAAGGCGCAGCGGAGGCGCTCAGGCCCCGCTCTGCCTCTCTGCATCCCCCAGGACATCACTCAGAGAGCAGCGCAGGAACGCCAAACCAGCCATGGACCTGTGTGTATTGCATTTCCATGCGCCCATAAGCGTGAACGAGTGTGTCTGCGCACATATCTGGGTCTGCTCCTGTGTCCTCATCTCTGAATCCATATTTGCCTTGGCCACAGTTCAGAGAGACCTAGATTAACAGATAAAGTGGATGGGGCTCAATCCACAATGTTAGCTTTGAATCTTTTGTTTGGTTTGCTCATTAAGCGTAGTATCTCTGATAAGACTTGTAATTGCTTTAATGTGGTTTCAGTTAGCATGCTAGTCTTGGCGGTCCGATGAATGTTACAGGGTGGGAGAGGCAGAAACCTGGACGTGCTTTGAACCTGAGAACTCCTCTGTGATGTATCAAAAAAGATCAAAGCATCAATCATGTCTGATTCTTGTCTTAGACGTGACAAGGAAATATTTCCTGAGCTTTTTATAGTTGTGTTTTAGTAACCTTTTATCTAT
The DNA here is from genome assembly GCA_018398805.1 of Hirundichthys speculiger. Lineage (NCBI taxonomy): Eukaryota > Metazoa > Chordata > Actinopteri > Beloniformes > Exocoetidae > Hirundichthys > Hirundichthys speculiger. Next base: position 4,902,115 of record JAGFBZ010000344.1, on the reverse strand, counting down.
TAATCACGTCTCTAGGTCATTTTCAGTTCAGCTTAAACTTCCAAAATATAGTTCATGGATTTTTAACAGACTGGGCTTCTTTGATGCTCGTGTACACTGCGTATGGTCCACACCGCACGGCTCTCTTTGCTTCACAGCTCCACATCTGCAACTGCTGAGATAAGCATTCTTATCTTGTACAGCTGTCTCTAAATATAAACCACAGAATTACACATCAAATACATCACACAACCCCAATCACACAGACAGCTGTACCAGCATGCACGCATGCATGCAATTATCCAGATGACGCCGCTAACAGCCCAACAGACAGCGTAATGCAAGGGTTCATTTCAATTTTATAAAATAAAGAAACAGCGAAGATGATAAAATCACATCCAAGACATGTTATATAGCATAATAAATAAATAACAATTTCAGGAACAATTTAAAAGCCCCTCTTCTGATTCTATGCTTTTTGTTTGTTTTGTGTAAAAACATAATAAAAATCTTATCTTATTGTATTGTGTGTAATGTTTTACAAAATATATCTTTTTCCATCATGCAATTAGTTATTTAACAGAAATGAAACCAAAAATAAAATATCATGCGGGCAATAACTAACTACCTCTATGATTCAATCACTTATAGATCCGTCCTTCACAGCAAAGCCATTTCCTGAATGACTTTATCAGTCTCTTTCATCCTTGTGAAGGAATTTTGGCCCATTTGTCTTTATTGCTTAAGCTCATTGATGCTTTTGGGCATTTCCCCATGCACAGCTCTTTTAAGGTCCTGATTTCATTTGAGTTTCAATGAAGAATATCTGAGTACTGAAGAACATGACATGTAAGGGAGAAGCACTCACTCACCCGGGGCTTTGCAGACCTGTGTTTTTGGTCTTCCCCACACTAGTGACTTCCTCCACGATTTCCAAGCAAAGCAGACAGGAACAGCATTCATGTAGCCATCAGTGCTGAGATTTTTCTTGTTGAAATGATGCGAACATTTTTTCCGTGTCTTGTCCTTCCCCTCATGTTGAATCAATGCCTTCCATCTTCTCTGTGCAGAGATCTATCAGCTGCTTCATGTCAGTCTCTGTCACGCCAGCCATGAAGGGATAGATGTGTAGCTTCTTTGCTTTGGATCTATGTGATGTACCTTCCACAGCATCGCAGCAGTATATCATGGTTGTTTGAAAGTATAAGATAATGTAAAATGAAAAATCTGTATTGCTTGTTTTTGGCTTATTGCTTTCCTTATTGGAAGTCGTTGTGTTTGCAAAAGCCCCAAAAGCAGCATGTTACAACATGAGTTGCCACCTAGCGGATAAAAATAGCAGCATTTTTACAGTACTAGGGCAGCCTCTATTAGGTCTGGACTTTAAGTAGACCTTGACTCTTTTATTTTTCAGTCATTTTGATATAGTGTTGAAAGGTGTCTTTTAAATCACTGTCCCGTGCCATGACTCAATTTCAACCGAGCTTTTTTAGTTGTTGAACGGATCGCCTCACATTTGCCTCTAGAATACACTGGTCTACAGAGGAGCTCAAGGCCAACTCAATGTCTGCAAAGTCCCCAGGTCCTGAGGCTAAAAAACTACCTTAAATAACCACATTATTCAACAGTGAGTATGAGGTGTTTTTGCTGAAATGCTGGGTTTGGTTTTTGCCAAACATGGTACTGGCCATTAAGGCCAAACAGCTCCACTTTGATCTCACATGTCCATAACAATATTGTTCCAGATGTCATATGGTTTGCACACATTCAGTTTTTCATATCTCAGTTACTGTTCCGAGTTTTTTTTTCTTTCCTAGAAAGAAGGCGATTTCTCAACCCTTCCAAACAAACCATGTTCAGCCTTCTTCTAATTAGGCTGTCATGGACTTCTAACACTTATGAACATTTAACATGCTCAGTGATGCCTGTAGGGGTGAGATGTAGCTCTTGGACTTCATTTGTATTTTTCTGAGCATCATACAGTCTCACCCTTGGGTAGACTTTCTGGGATGTCCAATCTTGGGAGGATTTACAACTGTCTTGAATGTTTTCCTTTTGTGAATAATCTTTTTCATGGTAGAACACTGAACTCCTAACTGTTTAGAAATGGTTTTCATATCCATTTCCATATTGATGTGGCGCAACCATTTCTTCTCTAAGACCATTCCTTACATCTTTTCCATGAAAGCAAAAAGAGAGTACTTAGTATTGTCCACATAATGGTTTCTTTTTGGCTTTATTTTTAGTAAATCAACAATGGCACAGTGAAAAACTGAGTAGGAACTGCAAAAGTTCTTAAGTTTTTTGATGAACCTCAGAAAACACAATGGATCCAAACACAATAATGTTTCGCAAGTCATTTTCAGACATTTTAGTATGATCGGAAACAAAATCACAGATGTGAAGACTGGACCTAAATCACAGGCTAAACAGCCAACAGATGCTCTCAAAATATGGAGAGGTCCCAGAGCAGACAAAGTTCACTTTGTTTCTGGTGTGAAAAAATTATCTGGATGGTCAAGATCATTTACAAAACTTTTCAGCAAGAACCTTGTCAAAACCTAAAGGAAATATTAGGTCGAGTAAAACATAGGAAGAAAAAAGATTCATAATAGCTTTCTGGAAATCTTGTAACACAATGCAAGCAAAAGGAAATAATCAGAATGGCAAAAGCACAAGACTTTGGCACAAAGCAATAAATAAATGAATGAAATGCTGTCAGAAATAGCCGAGAAAGGTTGTGATGCTAGTTGTAATGTGATAATAATTGAGCTGGAGAGGGGACTAAATTAAACTTAAGCTTTATTTTTCCTCGCAGAGAGCTTCATGAATGGGTTTCCATGGTGGAGCAGCTGCATCCAAGCCATACATCACCAAATGCAATGAAAAGCGTCAGATGCAGTGGTGTAAAGCACCCGCCACTGGACTCTAGAGCAGTGGAGGAACGTTCTCTGGAGTGACGAATTCACACTTCTCCATCTGGTAATCTGATGGAAGAGTCTGGGTTTGGTGGTTGTCAGGAGAACAGTACCTGTCTGACTGCATTGTGCCAAGTGTAAAGTTTGGTGGAGGGGGAGATTATGGTGTGGGGTTGTTTTTCAGGAGCTGGGCTTGGCCCCTTAGTTCCAGTGAAAGGAACTCTGAATGCTTCAGCAGACCAAGACATTTTGGACAATTACATGCCCCAACTTTGTGGGAACAGTTTGGAGCTGGCCCCTTCCTCTTCCAACATGACTGTGCACCAGTGCACAAAGCAAGTCCATAAAGACATGGATGGAAGAGTCTGGTGTGGATGAACTTGACTGGGCTGCACAGAGTCCTGACCTCAACCCTGATAGGAAGACCTTTGGGATGAATTAGAGCAGAGACTGAGAGCCAGGCCTTCTCAACCAACATCAGTGTTTGACCTCACAAATGTGCTTCTAGAAGAATGGTCAAAAATCCCCATAAACACACTCCTTCTCAGAAGAGTTGGAGCTGTTCTAGCTGCAAAGGGTGGATCCACATCATATTGATTAGGAATGGGATATCACTAACCCTCATGTGAGTCAAGGCAGATGAGGAAATACTTTTGGCAATATAGTGTATCTAATCTACACTTTTCCCCACAAAAATCTCCTTTCATCCCAGAGTCTTCAGTTTCTGAACTGATTTCTGTTTCTATCAATATGTCTAAAAAACTGCATAACAACACAAAAACTCTTAGCTAATTTTCTTTGGAAAAGATTAGAAAGATATTTTACTTACTTATAACTGACTGCTATTAACATGTCTATAGACATCAGTTCAAATCCGAATGCTCACTGAGTGAATGAGTTAACCATTTAACTGACCTTTTCATACCTATGTTGAATAATAATACATATAACAACAAATAAACACATGGATGTAAAATTCTCAATAAAACACATCTTCTTTTCTTTTACGTTGTAAGATATCAGATATCCTTCATGTAATCTGTGGACTTCATCCATTATTACACAGCTATTTCTTACAGTAATTATTCGCTTTTTAAATGTATAGACATTTTCATTTTTGAAAATGGACATGTAAACTGTTCTTTATTTATTGAACTGACATGTGAGCTCATTAGATATGACTTCCTTGCTTGGATTTCCATCACAGTCACAGTCATCAAACACTCTATGAGGCCTCGTCTGCATCTGCTCTGCACCAAAGTGAGCAGGGTGCTATTATTAAAAAAAGGTGTCATATTCTATAGGCTCTTTATTTTAACTATTCATATGCGCTTGACCATTCATTACACTATAAAAAGCAGTTTACTCACAATAGAACATCCCATTTTTGTCCACGTCTAAATGTGCCTATGAGGTGCTTGCGCTGTTATTTATGCTGCTATTTCCTTTCAGTAATAATGTGTTAGAGAAGCAGGAGAGACAGAGTGATTAGTGGCTGCAGACCAAAAAAAATGGTATGAGAAAAGAAACCAGAACAATCTTGGTATCACATATATTCAAATCCACAACTATTTGAGAACTTGAACAGGCAGCATTTCCTAAAAGCATCTCGAAACTAACATGGTCTTCAAGCAGGACAGAGATCACAAGGTTTTTCAGATGGGTTTGGTATCTCTTTGGGTGGTGGTTTGGGTGACATGGAGGGCAGGATTGTGACAGGACAACCACTCTGACTGTTTAGAAGAAAAAAAAATCACCATAAATCCATTTCCAGCCCCATGGAGATGCCAAAATAGTTCATTCAAGGAAATGGCTTCTGCTTGCTTCATGAAGTGCACAGTGTGTGTTTAAAACACTGCATTTTCATTTATTCTGGAAGAGACTAATCCTGAGGCAGAGTGGACACACAGACTCTGATGATTGTAAAATCTAAATACCAACTAATTTGAAGGTCTTCTCGGATTCTTGCTAAGTCCTTTAACAGTACCGAGAACGTCACTTCTGTTTAGTCTGTTTGCTGTTTAGTCTGACTAGCTGAGATATTAAATAGAGAAAAGGGTAAACTGAGATAGTTGTTCCAAAGACAAAACACCCCACAGCTATCAGTCATGCAGATAAACAAAGAGGCTTGGCCAGAAAGAATAATTAAACATATTAAAAAAAGAAGAAGTACTTAGGGTTTATAAATGTCATCAATCCCTGCAGAGAAATTGCACTTTTACAAGAGTGCTAATTTATAATGGTTTCAGGGATGGCAGAAAAAAAAAAAAAAATCCCTTCAGTCTTTTGAAAGTACCCCATGGAGAGCATTTTCTATCTGTTTATGAACTAACATCTGACATCTCTGTTTTAGAATTTTTTTTTTCTTTTTTTGTGTGTGTAGATTTAATGCAGTGGCTTAACTCAGGATATGAATCTTAAGACATCCTCCTGTTGCAGAAATCAACGCAGTTTCAATTACTGCCCTGTGGAACAAAACTGGCAAAGCTCCCATAAAGTTATCTGTTGATCTAGATTAAAGTAATCTCAGCTAAGTCATTTTTGATTGCGTTATTTCTTGCAAATTGATTTTGGTGACCTGCAATTTCTGGTGGCTTTGGTGAGCTGGAGGTCTCGCGTTGTATATTGCTGTAAGCAGGTCTTTCAGCGCCGTGACAGTAAATACATTTATGCTCGATTTTGACCAATGTGAGAAGGAGAGGCTATCTATTTTCAAGAAGTCCCCCACAATTTACCGGTTCCGCTGATGCCCCAACAGATAACTGTCATTCTATACTGCAGCCTTGCACAATGCATACAAAACAATCCTGCATGTGTGTGCGCACGTTTTTCTCCTCAGTAACAGACCCACGTCATTGGTATCCAAGACAGCTGCAGAAGCATATCACCAGGCCAGTGTGCTCTTTGCCAAAACCCAATTCCCATATTCCTAGATTTCCACAACCCGGCTTCCCTAATCAGTCATGGATCTCAGTATCACGTTTTCACATGACTGATGGATACTCCTGAGAGTCCAGCTTGTGGGTGTTTTGATTCATAACAATGTCACTCTCTTTTCTTAAAGCTGGTGTTTTTGAAAGAATCTGCTCTCTCTCTCTCTTTTTGTGCTCTATTCATAGAAAACAGAAAAGCGAGCCAAATGCCCCTCAGAGTGTGTCCTCGCTGAAGCCACAGGCTCAGTTCTGTCGACATAGCAGCTTGATGGGGAAGCTGCCTCGTTTCACGGATGTAGGATACGTTTACCATGGTCCCACAGTACACTTACCATATTTACTGGGTGTTAAGGGCTAATGCTAAGTGGAGCTGTGGGTGTGAATCCCCCCCACCCCACCCTTGCCCTCTCCTAGCCTTGGACTTAGCTTACAGCCCCAATAGCCCTGAGAAGCTGTGCAGCTGCACAGCAGCGTTGGGTTACCAGTGCAGTGAATGACAAGGGCAGGTTAAAGGCAGACCGGGGCATACAGAGGTGCATCCACCACACCGAGTCTATACTAATGCTGCCTGTGTGTGCGTGTGTCTTGCGTGTCTCATCTGCAGTTATTTGTGTGTGGTTAGGTGTGTTTGTGCGCCAGCATATTTCCGACGGTCACTCCACAGGATATATTGTGCACGCGTGTTGCTAATCTCAGTGTCACTTCTATATCGGACCTATGGCCCTACATGGTTTCTCACAGTGCAAGGCTCTTCCTCCATTTAACTCATCAAAAATAAAATATCTGGACAGGTGGAGATCGCGGCAGTTATTCACAGTGATGTCGGTCTTCTGTTTGCCCTGACGCTATTACACAGAAAATATGTCTGATACGGCATGTCCCCAGCATCTCTGATAAGCATTATCTGTTTACGGGCCAGGCGCTACTCGCTCTCAGTCACTGTCTTTGGTAGCCTGACTGAGTGAGTGTTAGAGCAGAGACAGATGCAAGGCTTTCAGAGCCTTTGCTGCGACTGGAAGGAAGATCAGGGGTCACCCTGTAAAAACATTCCCATGGTGCACCTCCCCCCAGCCCTTTCCCTGCCAGAAACTTCTCGGCACACTACAGCAAAGTGCATACACATAAAGAGGGGGAGAAAGAGTTTTTTTTTTTTTTTTAAAGAACTTTAGCATTATTTGTGTAAATAGCTCAGTCACAATTCCTGTTTTCACTTACAGAAACATTGCAAGAATATTGGTGAAAAATAATAACCATAATTAAATTTAAGTTAAAGTTAAAGCTTGGAGATATTTATTGCATCACACTGATCAGTATATTAAGGAGTGTATTTTCATATTACATAGTGATTACGTGCTGCAAGAGTAAAAGTCATAGATAAAGATTGAATGTATATAGACACAGCTTGGTAAAATGTGTGCAAGTTTTAAGAACATCTTCTCAATCCAAATATCTCTATCGTCGTAAAATTAATTTTTATTCCTGGCTTCCAAATGTGTACTTTAATAAACACACGTTATGTTATATTTCATCTCTAAGCAGATAGTGATGTAATCATTTTCTTCTTTAGAAATCCTACATACAGTAAAGAGGTGGATTTCAGGTAACATTTACAGCAGGGATACCTTTTTTCTTCTTCTCCTAATACTTAAATTTTAAAAAGAAAGGGGGTTGGAGGTTTTCCCTTTCCCACAGCCTTATAGCTTCAAATCCCAAAGTCTTTGCCAAAGGGAGTCATTCTCTCTGACAGAAGATGCTGTTCCTGAACTGACTGGAAGACCCCATTTTTAATTAAGATTTTTCTTCTGTTATCATCCACAGCACATTACGATGTAACACATTTGTATAATGCTAACAGGCCAATTCTAGCAGACTGGACTTTTTTTTCCCTTCGGGAGCATTTGAGACCAGAGCTGCTTCAGCAAAGTATAGTATGAAAAAAAGTGTATTTTGAGCAGTGAAGCAAGCAAATCTTTAACCAATAATTACATTCTCAACCTTAACATTAACATAGTATGGGCTGTTTAAACAACTATATTTGTGAAGATATATGTCTGATAGCCCTCTTTGACCTTTTTACTTCTCTGCACAATACTTTCTGCTACTCTTTCCATCTCTCTAGGCTGATTTTAGCTTGTTTAAAAAAACACAGGACAAAACAAACTCATATAATATAATATCAAAGAGAATCCTAGAGTTCATCTATTGCCTGCCAGAGGAGGATGCCAGCACTCTTAAACATGAGGAAAAACAACAAAACCACAGAAGAGGCCACTATAGTCTACATGCTGATACATAGATGCAGAGACTATATAAAACAGACTGTGTGGTTTGTTGTTGGGATTGTTTTTTTTTTTTTTCCCCCTCTGTTAGATCGAAGGCTTTGTCCAAACATGTTCAAGTCTGATGCACCGCTCTGCTGCAGTGAGGGCCCTGCTGGGGGAACAATATACGCCTGCCTTCCTGACCTCTCTGTCTTGCAAATGCTACAGACACACAATGACCGCCTTAATTGCCAGACTCCATTCCCACCACTAGGGCTTTCCCCAATGGTGCCCATTCAGAAGCACCCAGTCTCTCTCGAAGGTGCCCATTCAAGAGTAACACAAAGCTAGCTGTGTCAGTCCCTGATCTCTTGACACCAACTCCAGTGCAGGGTGCCGGTGCTTGCAGCTTCACTCTGGGTCTGTCCCGTCTGTCCCGTCTTTCACTTTGGTCTTATATCACGAAACAAACTCTGTTGGATCCATGTGACCAGAAACGGTGCTGCTAAAAGGAAAAATGAGTTCAAGCAAATACAGATTAGCCGGGAACGCTAAGCACGGAAATGATTTATTAGTCTGACACTGATATTCTGGCAAGTTTCCTGTTCAATCTGTATCAGCTTCCGTAACATCTAAAAGGGGAGGGAGATAAGTAAAAAGAGTATTTCTTGATTTGTTGGAGCCAGCTTTGATCTGTGGAACAGACGGTGGCTGTCATTGTTTCCAGAAGGTAGTTTAGCAGCTTGAAACATTTCATTTTACATAAGAAACACATTAAAATCTTAAAATAAAAGTAAACATTGACCACATTGCCAGACAAATAAATGTAATCATTATGACTTTTATCATTTAGTAAGTTAAGGAAAATTATAAACATTTCTAAAATCAGGATACTTGGATGCACCAGAGAGAGAAAATTGCTATTAACATGCCCTGACTAGAGGGTTATTGACTGTAAAACCTTTAGTATGACATGACCTGACTGAGCTCTCGGCCTCAAGTGTGCTGTAGTGAAAATATGACCTTTGACCCCCCCGCCACCACTGCCACCATCACCAGATGTTATTGCTCTTTAACAGGAACATACATTTGTCACTTTTGAAGGATTGTGTGATGTGGGTCTTTAAAGACCGAAGATAAGGAGACATAAAATGAGCAGATTTGGTTCTAAAATGACTTCTGATCTTGTTTTCTTCACGCTGGAAAGGAGAAAGCCTAAAGTCATGTGAGGAGTGGGTACCTCAAACATATTTTTAACTCTAGCTTTAATTGTACAATGCTGACTCAGCAACATGACTGGAAAAATAATCACTTAGTTAAGTGTTACATAAGAGCCCAAGTCAAAAACTAAGCTAATGCAGTAGCCGAAAATAATTTAGACGACAAATTCTTATATTTAGTTTGAAATATGCTGAGTTTGACCTTATGAAAATGGAAACCTCTTGATGCACTGCAGACGCCATTTCAGTTTGTAAACCCAGCTGTTGCGGTCTCATGTGGATCGACAAATCCAATAACATTTTTGGAAACCAATGACACATTTGCAACATATTCGTCTCATTATTTGCTCTTCTCAGTCAGTATGTATCCTTCCCTGATTTGTCAAGCCAGTATCATATGACCATTACCTGAAGATAACAAGACAGATGCACCAACAATTTAACAGTATAAACAACAGCGTGGAGATGGAGGAGCAAGCACTCCTGTCCCTGCTGTCCCTGCTGTCCTTGCTATCGGCTGTTTTACAGCCAAAGTCTGCATTTAATAAATCTGCAGCTGTCTGCATGCACAACAGAAAAGCCATTATACAAGCAATTTGCAACAAAGGTTATTTCCAATGGACTTTTCAATCTGTTTTCCCAAAAGCATGTATGCAAAGTGAGTCTGGATGGCTGTGTGACACAAGTTTAGATGATATAAGCTGGACAGAGAATATATTGCTGAAACGTTAATATGGAACAGAAATCTCTACATTGTATTGTACTTTCTGCACTTGGTGAAGTTGGATCTTCCATCACTACATTTCCTCATTTATCCCACAGGCAGCTGTGACTTTCACCTGACAAAGATTAATGGAACATTAACGTTGACTCCCAGAGATGGGGCTTTCATTGTCACAGTTAACAAAACAGGAAGTGGTGTGATTGTTGTCTCAGCAAAAACCGAGAGGAAGAATGGGATTTCTGTACAGAACGCAAAAACCAGCTGGCAGGAAACTACACTCTTATCATTCTTTTAACTTTGATTTCCTTTCAGGGGAAGTGCCCTCACTCCCCTTTCGCTTGTCCACTGTCTCCCAGTTCTTCTGCCATTCTGAAGCTCTCAGACCATCCCCTCTGTATCTGACACAGACAGACTTGATAACACTGAGCAACACGGCAGTGGCACGTCCAGCGTACCCGTAAGAACTGCAGCCACGTCAGAACTGTCCCCGGGGCAAAAGGATCACGGGGAAGGTAAAATGTGAGGCGTTATCTCATGACAAATACTGGAGAGTGTGACTTTGGTGTTGAGAGATGGGTTGTGGGCAGGATTAATAAACTGCAGGGTGGACAAAGAGGGAAGAAAAAAACTCATACAAGACAAAAGAAAACAGCTGTTGGAGAAGGGGGATGTATCAAAACACAATTTCTCTACAGATATCTCTCAGTGAAGGCAAGAGCTGGTTAAATAGAGATTAGAAAAGCTAAAGAACAAATCTAGTCTACGCTCTTACTCCTTCCAGGAACGTTGGTCTCTAGGGAACGGCAAACATCTCCGGATACATTAAACCCACATGATCCATTCAGCAACAGAATAAGCAGCAGAAGACTTGACTATCATAAAGAAGTATCAAGTCACTCAAGACAAAGCTGCATGTTTCCACAAAAAAAAGAGGCAAATGTCAAACTTTGCTCAAGGGAGAGCTGTTCTGAATTTGAGATAGTTGCTCCGCTCGGGAACACTAAACGTTAGATTATGCAGGAATTTTTCTTATTGACTGGAAAATTGGAATTTTACATGAAGCTCTAGCCCAGATTAATCAAAGCGAGATCTGACTCAATTGAAAAAGGACAACTTTTCCCGTGTTTTATTATGCGTAAGCAAAGCCAACATAGACTGATTAACTGTTACGTCTGAAACGCCAGAAGTATAGCGCTACAGGAGCCCTCTACCTTCCAGATGTGCTTGTGGCAGGCTAGACCACCATTTGGAAATAATTACTTGAAACTTTTAGACATAAAAAAAAAGACTCCAACTATCCCAGTGTTTTCATTTTAATAAATATGATAATTCTCCATTTACAGCCAGAGAATATTCTCAAAGACCCCTCAGAGAACCATTTTTAAGATTTTTGGGCCTTAAAGTCTTTGTTCAGAAAATGTGTAATTCAGCTGCAGAACTAAATTTAATTCAACTTTAATACTGGACAGCAGGGAACTGGGACACACAGAGGGCTGAAAGCTCACCGATGCTGCTGTCTGGATAATGTAACACTGGTAAATTATAAACTTGCATTAAGTCTCTCACACGTCCCCCCCACTAATACTAATACAACCACCAACCGAAGCATTCAAACAAAGTTTTTGCACAATTATCCCGGCACGGCTGCTAGTCGATTCGAAAAAGCATCACTGCTCTGGCAAAAGGCAAACACTGGAAACTCTAGTGTAAATATGTTTTTGCGAGAACCACAACCACTCGTGTTTGTTATGGTAGACGGTAATGGCAAGTCATTAAGTTTATCACTACGACTGAGGGAAAAGCACACATTTTGTTATTCACGGTGTGATTTGCATCTGGTGTGAAGAGGCCCTCGCTTCACAGCTCACCTCGGGTCCCCGTCATTATGGGAGATTACGGAGACCATTTGTCACAAAGGACACACTGCTGCTGAAATTAACACCGCGTGAGGTGTGAGGACTATTGCGGTGATTGGCATATGGTCACAGATACACATCAGACGCATGCTAAGGGAGGCTCGGTAACAGCCAAATCACAGAGGTTTGGCTGACTGACTGACGGAGGCAGGAATGAGGGGAAATGTCAGCATGTGTACTTGTTTAACTGAGAGCCTCTTGAGTGTTTCAGTCATATACTGACATATATGTCACATTTTGCTCCAATTCACTGCAAACACTCTGCTGGAAATATTCAAAGTCAGATATTTACTACTGGTAATAAATAGGGGATCATTAAAAAAAAAAAAAAATTAATAGACATTAATGCTTAATACTGCATGCACACATTCAAATGGCACCACAACAATCTGAACAAAAGGTGCTTTATGCTGGTGCGATAAAGAAAGCTCTGTATGTAGATCAATGGGCTCCATGTGTTTCTGATCAGCATAGTAACTGTGATGCTCTTGGCCTGCTTCTTCTTTTCTGTCTTGCCCACCATTTTATTTTTTGCAGATGGATACATACAGAACATTCCGTATCGAAGTGTAGTCAGTGGTTAAGTACATGTACAATAAATTTGACTTGTTTCACAGCAGGGCAGTAAAGCCCAATTCTGTGTGTCGTCAAAGGCCCTTTTATCAGTGGCTAAAAGTCTGCGCACTGAAATATACGAAGTCTCATATCAGGAGAAGTGGTTCATGGGGAAGTTTTATTTGTTGCCACACTGAGCCTTGTTGTAAAAGGCTAATATTCTGGGGGGAAAACAAATGAGCTTTTTTGCAGAAGGCTAATACCATTATCACATCTGTTCATTCGCTGTGAACCAACAGCTAGTTAGTTCAACATAGCAGAAAGATGGACACAGGGGGAATACAGCCAGTCTGGCATGTCCTATTATGATTACTAATGACCAAGTTTCATCTGTTTAATCTGTGGATAATAGAAATAAAAGTAAAAAAAAATGGGATGCTGGTTACTTCTGAAAAGAGCAGGCTGGCTGCATCTGGGCTAATCTGAGGCTGACTGAAGTCTTAATGTCATGATCCGTGGTTTTGTTCGTTTTCTTTCTGCTTGTTTGCACCTCACCTTTCAGTTTTTGCTCTCAGTCTTGTTAGTTCTCTTGTTTCGCTTATGTTTCTAACTTTAGTAAAGTTTTAGTCTCAGTTTTCAAGTGTACATTGTTTTTGTTAAGATTCTGCTTTATTTTTAGTTAGAGTTTCCTCCAGTTCCTCTAATTTTCATAACCGCCGTCCCTGTGTGTCCTTTGCAGTTTTTCTTCTTTTGTCTTCTTGGTCCCGTTTGTCTCTGCTGTGTCAAGCTTTCCAGTTACTGTAGCTCTTTTGTGTGTACACAAGAGATCACATACAACACTACCTGTATGTGCTGATTTTGCCAAAACATAATACGCAGTATGCAGTATGCAGTATGCAGTACACAGGCAAATTCCCTGTGTACTGCATGTGGAAAATACCCAGATATTATGCTACTTCTGGAAAATTTCCGCAGTGTAATTGACCAGCCTATCTCACACACTGCACAGCAGGGATTTGGCCAGCTTCTGGGTATATAACTTACAATGACCGCTGCAGCAGTATGCAATACACACTGCATTCTACTTTGTATGTGCAGCATACAGTATGCAGTTTTGAAAATGGCCATAAACCTACTTCCTTCTCCGTGCTTTGTTAGTCCCTGTCATGTTGGTCACATGTATGGCCTTTTTCCAGAAAACTTTTACATGGGTTGGCTCAGCTCAGTTTAGCTTAACTCGTAATTTTTTTTTTTTTAATTTTTTTGCTTGCTTTCCATTATAGGTCGTGCCTTGTAATGGATTATTTTTAGTACTACTTCAGTCAGGCTTCTAAGCAAGATGAGATTAAGCAGCAACACTAAAAACACTGCAGACCACTGACTAGTCAGAGATGACCCTCAAATGTGCTACATGTGGATGCATACATCTCTGCTGCTGAGCTGAAGTCCTGCACACACAGACTTGCTACAAATCTGTGGGCACAGATCGCAAAAGTATAGGACACAAGTATCCGATGTGAGTGCACACACTGTGTATCCCTGTGCATGATTTTGTTATTCCAAAGCACGCGGAGAGAACGAGATGTGCAATGTATCGCACGGCTGTTGAGCTCTCACTAAAAAGACGTCAGACAGAGAGCCTGCCGCAAATACCCACAGTGCAATGCATGCTCAGCAAACGCACACACAATGCACCCTTTGCAAGTTGAAATATTTATCTCTACATCTGAAAAGGCTTATTCATGTTTTTCTTTTGAATCCATAAGTAAGACATTTTAATTGCATTTACAGTCATTTTTTGTCTTTGGTCCAGAGCACGTTAGCATCCATTTTTTTCCAAAAATGTGTAGAGGATTCTTCTGGCCAAAATACACATTTCTAGTGTGTGATGGTCCATAAACCTCTGAGCACAGAGACATCACACCCCCCTTCCCTGGACGATGCCAATATAAGGCTTATTGTTTGTTTAGTGGCATTTTAAAATGTAGGTTGTTTTTGTTGTGCCTGACAAAGGTCTCCTACAGTAATTCTTTGCTCATGTGGATATCAACTACTGATGAAGGTTCATCATAGGTTCATCAGCAAACAAAAACAAGGCGAGGGACAGGGAAGAGCAAACATAGATACACCCACCCTCACATACCGACAAACCTGCGTCGCAGCATTGAATATTCTCTGCAAGTTAATCTTTCTACAGGGGAGCACAGCAAGAGGATGCCATTCATTGCATCATTTTGAACTGTCAAGTCAGAGGTGGAGCCATCTGTTGAGAGGATTAGTCCTCCGAACAAAACCAAACTATGATTGCAAGTGGAAGACATCTTGGAAGGGGGCCAAAATGTGGCAGCAAGAAGCATTCTGCTCATAACTAGAGGAGCGACCTCATTTTCCGAATAAAAGCCAGTTTACATAACACCTCTGTCCTCATGACAGGGAGTACTGGGCAGCTGCTGGCAGCCCTGTGGCTTTCCCTCAACTACAAGGGTTCTCTGAAAAACCATCCTCGCAGTATACAGCCACATGCTTGCTCTGTTTGTTCCCAGTCTAATTATGTTACAGCTTATATCTTGTTTACCAAGCATTAGGGTTTTGGCAACTTTGACATCTGAATATCCTAAATCTTTCACTCTGGGAGCTGAACCACAGAAAAGACAGCAAAATCTATGATATAAGTAAACAGCATTTTAAATTGATATACAAAAATCCTATTCTATCCTAAACTGTGATATAAAAGACTGTACATGTCATCAGAATGTGATCATCATGCTGGACCAGGATAACAAACTTAGCTCCACTCTCCGTGAAGCAAGAGTGTATGTTTTCACTGGCAAAACACTTCTGGCCAGAACAGGGGGACACACTTAACTCCACATTGTTAAATCCGACTAATTTAGAATAGCAAAATACTGTTTGGAAAATGACACAAGTCTTGCCTAATAAATAAGAGGAGCCTTCTCACAGCAAAAGCTAATTTTAAATCGCAAGTTGTCATTTGGTCTTCGGGTGGTTCGTATCCTTGGTTAAGAGTGCAGAGACAGGTGACTGGACAACAGCGTAAACTAGATGCTGCACAAATGGGAGGTGAGAACGTGAGAGAAAAAGACCAGGACAGATTTAAATGACAGAGACGGCGTTGAACTGTGTTGGTGTGCAGCCTACTGATGGTAGTTTAATGAACAGCTGAAATACAAACCAGAAAACACCAGGGGGGTGTTTTGACATACAAATATGAATTCATAAATCTATCAAACGAACCATTTCATAGCTTCTGCTGTTGAATAGATTTGGTTAAGTGAGGCAACATTTCACTACATGTTGTAATTTTTTATTTCAAATTATTAGTGTGAAATCGAACACTGAGTCCAGATGGTTTTTTTATATATAATCATTAAGAATAAATCACATAAATGTGCAGAAGATGTCACAAACACCTGCTTCACTTTGGAGTATCATTATCATTTTATCAATGATCACATCAGCAAGTAAAGTGTGACTTAAAAGGAAAAAAAAAAAGCCAACATTTACACGCTGCATGATATACCACAACCCAAAATTCCCACTAAAGTGGTCAATAGATGATTTAATTCCCACACACTGCAGCGTGGAGCTGTCCAGGAGATATTTCATCAGTACAGGGGTCTTTTACAGAGCTCTCGAGACCAGTCATCACTTGTCATAAAGTGAGTCAAAGCATTTTAATCTCACATCTGCTCCTCATTACCATTCCATGTTTTAAAAAAAAAAAGAAAAAAAAGGGCTATGGCTATTGCAATTCACCCAGGGACAGAAAGAGAAGACAAAGGGGAGAGGAAAAAGAGAGGCATAAAGAAAAGAGATATTATCGGGCACCCTGACTCCAACAAAAAAAAAAAAAACAACTCCATGTAAAAATTCCACATTTCCAGGAGAAAGTGCCACAGTATCGCTCTAATGAAATCAGACCACTTCCAGGCACCAGTCCCAGCCATGAAGTTTGCCTTTACAAGGTACTACATTACACAATAATAACACCACAGCACTTTCATAAACCAGTCCTTCTTACAGTAACTCCTCCAAACTGCAAAAAAAAAATTTACTTAATTTCCAGTTTCTACACAGTTTCTGACTCTGTGTACAAATACATAACACAATTACTATTCTCTACTAGGGAATGACGTGTAAAATGATGCTAAACAGGCCTTGATTTTTAGCGGCATATTTCTAATCACACTTTGGAGTTTGGAAAGATATCAGTTTAAAAGCATATTTTCCGACTGTAAACAGATAGCAGCTACGAAGTCATCGAAGTGCTGCGTGACAGAGACATTTACTGAAGCATTTACTGGAGACCTGCTCCCTGCAGCAAGGCACAGTATGTATATTGCCCAGGAAATGATTATGCAGATGGTCTATTGATTCATTTCTATACTGTGTCAGTGTCCTTTACACTCATTTAAATATCCATTGTGCCAGTAATTAAACGCCAACATGTGTGCATGACACGATTATGAAAGTGGATTCAGCGCCTCGGGGTATTTACAGGCAGCAAACTGCCCCATTCTAGCACAGCACCTTATACAAATCGCATCTTTAAACCAAATTTGCAGGGATCAATTGAGCCCAGACTCTCCGAGAAACATGCACATTTGTCAGCTTTGACCATTTATTGTGAAAGTACAGGATTTTGGTGCCATGGGCCAATATAGTTGTTTTGAGGTGGTTTTGCCCTGTGGTGCCTCAGAAAAGAATTATCATTATGAGCCGTATCAATGAAAAAGTAGAAGACAGAAGAATGTAACTTTGTAGACTGATAACCTAAGGTTAAGGTGGCACTTGTTTTGGAGTTTTTTTTTCTTTTAATTCTTGAAAACTCGTGAACAAATGAGGATCTGATGCGAATGCAGTTCCACTTCTGATTTAAAAATCTGAAAAGGCTCAACACATTTATTTATAACGGCTGTAGCATATCACTTATCTGTTGTGTAATGTTTTGGCAGTTGGGATTCACACAAGAACTCTCTCTCTCTCTCTCACACACACACACACGCGCATGGACACACAAACACGCACACATGACTACAGGAGACAGAGGCCAGCCTGTTTAACAAGTAGGTCATACCAGGTCCTAAAAGAGCTGGAAAATAGAGGCAGAGAAAGACGGACAGAAAGATGGGAACTAACTGACACAAGAACAGCTTTTGGTGCCATCACCAGCTTCTGCTGAAAGTATGAAGAGACACAGAAGAAGTCACCGACTTTGTAACGTATGACATGAAATTACACACATCATCCATTGATAGGGAAATGAACTATTAACTATAAGATATTTGTGTCATGGGATGACCAGGTTATGTAATAAATGAAGTCTCACCTGAGGGCAGTCTTTGATGTAATGGCCTTTGTTGAAGCACAGGTGGCACAAAGTAGTTGGGTGGGGGTCTTTTGTTGGGTTTCCTTGGCTCTGAAGAAAGGGAAAGGTCTGAAAAATGGTCCGTCAGGGAATTGAGTCCATCCACAATGTTGTTCAGGGAACCATAGGGTGACACATTCTTATACACGTTGTTGTTTAAGGCCTACAAAACAATATCAGACATGGTTCCAGTTTAATATAAAATTCTGACTCTTTGAAATTATCATGCAAAACCTTGTACATGAATCAAGCACTTCATTGATGCGCTCTCTGTCACATGGTCTATTGTGAGAAAAAGAATGAGGCTAAAATAATCTCCAAGACCATTTCTCTCATTAAATTCAGAACATCTGGCAAAAGGCCCAGCTGTGTTTATGAACTGGAAAAGTACTGAGCAAGTTCACAGAGAGAATCGGGACTCTACAAAAGGATGAGTCACTGTAAACAACATAGGAAGCGTGTTCCCTCATCAGCCTGTGGAACATCTGCGATGTCACCATGCACTGTTGGTGGTAAACTTGCCAGTTTGCAGTCTGCTCAGACCCACAGAGCGCAGTGTTGCATGCAACAGGGCACAGTGGATTCATAGAGAATGCCCTCTGAATATTAATAACAGGGAAAATATTGCCAGCGGGTCCCTATTTCCCATTCATGTCCTCCTCAGTTCAATTACAATCCAGAAACAACAGACAGGGACCAGTCTCTGGGTGAAATTATGCTGATCTCAGGATAGACTTTTACATTCAGGTAATTAGCTCTGTGGAAAGCTCGCAGCAAACTTACTTGTCATCTGCCCTGAATTTTGACAGTTAAACTACTCGAATGACTAATGTTTGGGATGTGATTCTCAAATGAAATCATGACTAGGTGCATAAGCATGTTAAAACACACTTTAACTTTTCATCATCACTCACAGCCTTGCATTATTTTGAGTCCCAGGTTTATGTCCGGGAAATGATGTTACTGTTGATGTTTCATTTCACAGAACAGAAACCTTAAACTTGGCAGCTTGGCCAGGGCTGAGAGCCAACTCTTTATCTGGAGGCTGTAAGATTGTCTTGCTAAGCAGCCCCAGCTTTAAGACTCATGTTCACGTAGTTGTTGTAAATCAAGCATTACAGCTCTGTAGTTTCTCAGAGTTTTCCATCTGCCATGTGTTTCATCTCTGTGGGTTTCTGTGTTACCACTCAAGCTGGATATCCATGCCTTCGTGTGTTTGCTAAACTGAAGTGTTAGTGCAGATTGTGAAATTATTTTTTACAAATGTAAAACAGGAAACTTTGCCCTGTTTGTGTCGGACCAAAAGAAACAAATTTCGCACACATCTGCTAATGATAGGTTGAGGCGGTTTGTTTATTTAGTGTATTTGTGTGTCTGTGCGAGTGGCCGAGTCCTGGAGAGGCAGTGAGTCGGTGTGGGAGTAGATGGGACAGTTAAACTGGTGTCATTACCAGCTCTTGTGTGCTCAAGTGAGATAGAGAAGTGCTCCACATCTGTGACTGCTTAACAGGTCTAGCGATGAGGTGACACACAATGGGGGGGGGGGGGGGGGGGGGCATCAGACAAAGATATGTTAAAAGCAGGACTGTTTTGTGTGGTGGAGGTGACTGATACAAGGTGGAATGCAATCCACTGTAGCATTGGATTCACCCAGAACAGTTAAAAATGTTCAACAGTGTCATTGAAATACTTGCTTAGACTCAGACAATATTCAGACAAAGACAAGCACAACAATGACACAATTAATATATCAATATTCTACCTTGATTCAACTGTCAAGTGATCCCCCCCACTGCATAAACATGTTGCATTACTCATCTCATCATCAAATCTCAGCAGTGGTTTATTTTACTTGGCTTGGTCTGTGAAATAAGTTGCAAAATGCCCCCACCCCTTAAAGCATTTCCAGACTGTATGTGTGTTCCCACAGCTTGAAACTCTCTATGCTCATATGGACCGAATGGGATTACGCAGTTGCGTGTAATGTATCACGTGTAAACCCAATTTCCTGAGGACTTTTCATGTTAAATGACTTGAAGCCTTCTCTGGTTGCCATCGTAATAATGAGCACCAGTTGTAGAGGGGTAATACGCCATCCATCCACTACTGGAGTGTCCAACCCATAAAACATTTTTTTTCAAAAATGGAATCAACACAGCTTTTTTAAAAACAACCATTTTGCCTGCTGTATGCGATTATATTTCTGTGAGTGCTGAATCTCTCTCTCTCTCTCTCTGTATATATATATTATACATATGTATGTATATATATATATATATATATATATATATATATATATATATATATATATATATATATATATATACATATGTATATGTGTGTGTGTGTACAGTTACAGCTGAGGGTTGTGGTGCCGGGGTCCTGTTTGTGTAGTGTGGTCTGGAATATCAGATTTGCACCCTGTATATATTATCAGCCTGTTTGTCCCTAAAATTACTCAGAACTACAAAAATAGAAAATATGTAAACAAGAACCATCTTTGTTTGCACAACCTGGTCTATTTGAAGAGGTCAGAGATGGCAGGCTTCAGCAGAGAACTGCAGTGGCCTGCTCTCTCCAGATAGAGGCGTGCATCTGCTTTACCTCTCTGATCACAGACATGTCTGAGTAATACATGTTTTCACTCAAGACCTTCAATTTAGCATTTAACTAGAACTTATAAATAAGCAGAAGGCATACTCGTTTATGCCAGATTACTTAACTGAATCATGGGGAAAAGACAACTGAGCTGACTATAATTAGAAACACTGCTGCCATATTTAGCTGTGAAACAATAAAATAGGATCCTGTCTTTTGTCTCCCTTTTTTTTTCCACAATAAGATTATCCAAGTCAGTTCCAAACTTTTCCAATGACATCCCTGCAGTTCAATGATAACTTAAGTGAGAAATCAAACTGATGTATGTTGACATGTAGACGCTTACAGTTTACTTTACATCTCTGTGTAATTATAATATGCAAAAGGTATTTCTGTAGGGTTCAAATTTTGGAGTAATATTGTTACTGTCTTTTAAGTGTGATCCACACATACATAAAGAACTTCTAAAAAAATCTAAATTTGAATAAATTAAAAGTTCAGACTGCTTTGCAGGTTTTTTTTTTTCAATAGTAGTATTAAAAACGATAATGCCCCAAAATGTTTATTTATAAGTGGATTTTCTGTCATTATCCAAATTAGAAATATCATGGCGGTTAGTCTATGTTTGTCCTACCAGAATAGCCCATCTTGTATCCCGAAACATTTGCTGCCCATTTAGGAAATAAACGGATCAAGCAACTTGGCGCCCTGTCATAAATCCAACCACAACCTGACAGTGTGAAATATCCCACATTTGGACGCAGCGTGACGTCTTTCACCTCGTTTCGCTGCAGCTGAAAGAAGTTGTTGAGATAGTTGGAGTTCAGGGAAGAGCTCAAGTCCGCCGCTGCGGGAGTCTTGCTGAAGCTGAGATCCGGGTGGGAAGAGTTGGGTTCGGGTCTGAACGCGTCAAAGGCACTGGTCTGGTGGGGGTCTTGCAAGGAGAGATAGACCCAGTTGAGAAGCTGCGCGGGCTGGTACACGGAGGCACTCGTGTCTATGGCAGACAACAAGCTCATCTTTCAATTCAAATGGCTATACTGGACTTTCCGCCGCTGATTGTTGGACTGCTCTCAAATCTTAAAGCCGTCTTCCTTCCGTCCGCGCGCCCCGGCAGATGGACTTTATTCTTCCCTTAAAGGACCCTGTCCTCCTCGCGCCGGGAGCCTAGTCCCCGTTCAATGTTATTCACAAGTCATCGCGCAAACATGTCAGTATAAAAAGTTTTCCCCTGCTCCCCATGGTCCGCTATCTGCCTTTAATGCAGAGGGGCAGAGAGAGGCGCTTTGAATATGTAATGACCGCCGCCTACGTCACCGAGAGCCAACAGCCAATCAGCGCGTAGCTGGGTCTGAATATTCATTCACATCCGGCAGTCAAATACCTCGGCTAATACCACAGGGTTCATAAATAATTCTGCCTCATCCGACACTAAATTAAACCAATTTAACTAACAGTCTCTAAGCTAAATGTTGACATTTATTACTTTCTTGTAGAACAGACTCTCTCTCTCTTCCAGGGCGAGTGAACTCTTATAGTTTTGTTCTCTCTTAAGTATTTATGTTAATGCTGTGACCAAGGTTAAAATTTGTGTCATTTAATCGTAAGAATGAAGGGTAAAGGTCGATAATTCATGAATTTGGATAACCAAAGAGTTCAGCAGCTGGTCAGGAAAATAAAGTGAGCGGTTTACCAACTTCAGACCTCGATCATATAATCCAGCATGTTCCTGCCTGTGGGGATCCTGAGGGCGGCAGGCAAGAGCCAAGCAGGAAAAAAAAAAAAAAAACACTTTAGATTTAGAAGGGGCTCCCTCTTGTGGCAAATCTTCTTTTGCACACACATGAACTAATGACTAGCAAGAAGGTTTTGTAACAAACCACCACGAGTTTCATGCCTGCATCAGTTTTCAGCTGGGTGTCCCAGTTTATTCCCAGATTATAACTAAATGGTTAATCTCGTATTTGTAAATAGGTTGTGTGTGGATGCTGTGTTGGCATTGTGATGGAACAGTGACCTGTCCTTGTGTGCAAGCTCTTATTTGATATCACCTTGGAGATATTGCAGCCCTCTATGAACCATGAGCAGGATCCAACAGGTGTAAAAAAAAAAAATAAAAAATAAAAAAATGGATGGATGGATGGGCACATGGAGAGAGCTGTGTAACACATAGGTCCAAAATCTCACAGAGGTGCTCATTCATTTGGTTTGAAATCTGGTGACGGCATAGGCCATAAAATATGATTCACATCATGTTCATACTGACCCTTTGGACTCTATGAATTGGAGCAGTGTCAACCTGAAAGAAGCCATGAAATAAAAATAAAATAAAAAAAAAATGTCAGTGGCAGGGCCCTGCAATGACTTTGTATTTATTTACACACACACACACAGTCTCCTCATTGTCATAATATGAGTATTTATAAAATTGTGGTTAAAGTTTTTGATCTCATTTGATCATTTAATCTTCAAATCCACAGGCTAGATATCAGATTTCAAGACAAAAACACCAGCTGTTTGTCCTCAGACATGTAAAAAAAAAAAAAAAAAAGGTAAAAAAAAAATCTATCTATCTATCTATCTATCTATCTATCTATCTATCTATCTATCTATCTATCCATCTATCTATCTATCTATCTATCTATCTATCTATCTATCTATCTATCTATCTATCTATCTATCTATCTATCTATCTATCTATGTCTATCTGTGTGTGTTTTATTTTAAGGACCAACAGTCTTTGTTTTTGTTTTGAAATCTAATAAGTGTGAAATAATAGACATATTGTGACATAACAGGTCACACTGGCGCGTGTCACGTCCTCCGTGAATCCAGTGGCGTGTGTTCAGGGTTTGTCAGGCAGATAACAGCCGTGGCTTTAAAGTGAAGGCCTGTCACAGCAGATAGGCGTGTTCCCGACATGGAAAATGTGAGTCCCACCCATATAAGTTAAGAGCAGTCTCGCTTGGGGTAGAGTAGTACTAATCCGGAAAGAAACCATAAGGAAGCTAAAAGTAAGTGCTAAAAACCTACTGTTTTACACTAAAACGACGAATGCTTGACGAGCGCAGAGTTTATAGAGGCTAAACTTTAATATACGACGGCTGTCGTCTTGCAGCTTTTAGTAGCTGTCGATGTTTTACTCGCTATCAGTTCTTTTCCTTGAGCCATGTAAGGCCGCAAAATTGTCGAGTCCAGCTCGTAGCTTCGTTATGGTTGCATTTTGTTCAGTGTCTACATAATAGCTTAGCTTGTTAGCTTGTGTAAAGGCTCAGCTGTCCGTCGTAGCCACGTCTTGTGGGTTGGTTGGTTGTCGGGAAGAGCTAGCTCTCATTACAGGCCCGCGGCAACGTTGGATTTAAATGTAAAATTCATTTCCATCGGCGAACTGTCTGTTTACATCAGTCTAGCATAAGCTTTCAAAGTAAAAATATATAGTTATGCTCTGCAGTTGTACGACTTATATTCGCGTTAGTTTATAAAGCGACTAATGTACGTTCAGTCGCTTTTTTCTTAAAAACAATGATAATAACGGGTTTGTAATGACGTAACTACACTTTAATTACTGTTTTCATCAGCTAATAGATGAACACGACTGAGAGCGCACACATAGACTGGCACAGGTGTGTTTTACATGGTTGCTGTTTGAAGTGGATAAGCGGTGAGATGCGTTTGCTTTTGAGGAGGATGTAACTATTTTGTACCTGAAACAGACAACTGACCATCGCTGTAACCTTTGATGGGTGTCACAGTTCCACGTTGTCGTACAATAACAACACGACCTTTCACACAAACCTCATGATCCAGAACGCTTAAATTTATTGTTTAATGACAACCCTTTCCTGCAAAATTAACTAAAAGATACTTTTTCTTTTTATTTATTTATTTTTCCTGAATTTAAAGGCCTCCAGCTCCCCTGTTTTTAATGGCCATTTTAACTGACTGGGTATCTTTCTTACCCTCAGCTCATATACTGCTGCTGTGTTTGAGTGAGCCTCAGATATACAAAGCAAAGCAGAGAAGACTGTTCCACTAGAGTCAGTTTTACCATGGAACAAGTCTGTTATTAGAGCACAGGCTTGTTACACTTACCAACATTGAACTTTCTGCTGCCACACACAACTCAAGTAAAATGTCAGTGATCCAGAAACCCTGGAACATGGGACTTTAGTTTCCAATGACAACATATTTATATTACTGTGTTCAAAAGGGAAGACCGCAGTGAATATATCAAAACTCAGTTCGTAATAGAGAAACAGTGGAAACCAGTAAAAAGTTCAATTTGCTTGTATGTGCATTTAAAATTGTCAGCTCCAGTAGATCTCGTAGATGGTCAGGATGAGAGTGAAAGATGTGGAATGACAGTTTTATTGGTCAGGGTGCTTTAATATCTTGTTGCATTGTCAGTGTGTTGTGCCTTGAAGGTGCCATGACAGAAGAGTGTTTTGATTTTTCCTTTAAATATAATTTAATAGCAAATTAAAAAAAATACTATTGCTGCTACATAAGATGACTGACATAAGATGACTTCTTTTTGTAGTCAAAGCAATGAGTTACCCAGGATACCCCCCTCAGGCCGGCGCCTATCCCCCTCAGGCCGGCGGTTACCCACCACAGCCTGGGGCTTACCCGCCACAACCGGGTGCTTACCCACCTCAGCCTGGAGTTTACCCTCCCCAAGCAGGAGGCTATCCACCACAGGCTGGTGGGTACCCTCCTCAACCAGGTGCCTATCCACCACAGGCTGGGGGCTACCCACCAGCCCCACCTCCAGGTAAGCAATTGTGCAGGTCTGGGAAAAAGTTAGATTTGAGGAATGGGCTTCCTTGCTAGCCAAGCCAGGAGTATATATGTTGTAACAGTATAATTCCCTCCATTAAAATATTGACTCTGTTTTCCCCAAAATCTTAATCTGTATTTGCTGAATTGACAAGAGTGAATGTTCTGGGGTTTATCTGAGCAAAGATGTGTCAGTTAAGAAGTATTTTTAGGCACCAGAGATCATGAAGCATATCTTTACCCAGACTAGAAATTTTTTTCCCTCAAAAACAAACATCGTTGCTGTTGCTAAGAGATGTAAGTCCCTCGTCGTTCACATAGTACTCCCTTTCTCTGTGCAGCACTCTTTCACTTAGTTGTCAAATAGCAGAACAGTAAGGAGTTCTACTCTGTTTCAGTCTCAGTCAAATATTCACAGTTTCATCATGCATTTAATCGCACACTGCATGCTTAGTTTTCCTGTTTTGCATTGCAGGCAGCTGGGGAGGTGGCCCTACAGGTGGATATCCCTCTATCGGTCTTGATAACTTGTCCAATCCTGGATATGGAGCTGGCATGGTAAGTTTAGCCTTTGAATAATGACTGCACCTAAAGTGTTCTTGATATATATTGTAATGCACGATCAGTGGATTATTGCGCTAAACATTCCAATTAGATTGACTTAAACAGCCATTAATGGAATATCATTCCCTTTGACATTACGGTAAGATTTTTCCAAAGTATGCATCCTAAAATCTTCAGCATGGCCATTTGCTTTGCCACTTTCTCTTTTACATTCTCCTGCATGATAACTAGACATGTACTTAATTCTTATTCGTGCTTTTTATGTCAATGTCAATTAGTCTGATGCATTTTTCCCTAATTACATTTCTTATTAATTTCCTTGCCTTTTATATTCTTTTTGATGCCATCAGATTTATTAAGTTTCATTTAACTGGTATGAACACACTTTAGTTGGATACTTGTACATGATGAAACATAAAGAAATGAGTATGAGTAGTACTAACTTCAATTTCTTGTCTGAATTTAAATCTGTCATTAAAAAAAAGAAAAAAAACAGGGAAATGGCTTAAATACAGCACTCTGTACATCAAATCCAAGAAAGGTGTGATCAGCCACATGTGCTTTGCATATAATCATCAAGAATCTGTGCATATATTATGAGATGCCAATCTTTCCAAATCACAGGCTGGCCAAGTCACTTCAGGCATGGGGGGGTTTACCCCAAACCCATCCATGTTCGCCCAAGCACCTGGGGGGTACCCACCTGCCCAACAACCAGGCGGGTATGGTGCCCCCATCCCTAACCAACAGTCATATGGCCTGTACCCACAGCCAGGAGGGACTATGCCCCTACCCCAAGGCCCAGCAATGGGCTACCCTGGTCAGCCTGGCCAGCCAGTGCCTGGATACCCCCGTGCACCATCACCCAACCCACCAATGCCTGGTTATGGAGGAGCACCAGCACCTATGCCAGGGTACCCAAAGGCTCCATCACCAAATCCAACCATGCCAGCCTATGGAGGAGGAGGAGGAGGCATGCCAGTAGCTCCCTCTTTCAATGTAAGAAACACTGAAAATACTTGTTAAATAATATATAAATCAGTCTTGATGCCATGCCTTTCTATGCAGTTTGTAAAATACAAACATTTTTACAATCATATGCATTTTTGAAATGTGAAGAGACTCTGCTGTAACACTATTAGTGCACTCTGAATATTCCTATTTCTAATATCATTATCACAGAGAGGATTCAGGGGAACAATAAAAGACTTTCCAGGTGCCGACTCTCTCAAAGATGTGGAGGTCCTGAGGAAAGCCATGAAGGGTTTTGGTAAGTATAATGAGCAGAGACTTTAATCAGGCTGTATGGACTGTGGCTTCATTTTGTTTCTGTGAAATGGAGTCTGAAATTGGAAATGGTATGGTATGAATGCAAATATAATGAACTGAATGAAATTGGAGTGCAAATGATTAAACATGATTAAATCATTAGAAAGGTTAAAAAGATTTTAAAAAATGATTTAATTGAAGTATAATTGGATTATATTTATATTAAACTGAACTTATAAAATGCTTGTTTTCTTTCTCTGTAAAGTGCCCAGAAATTACTTTTGTTGTGAAATGGCACTGCACAAATATAAATAGTTTAATTAGATTTAAATTGCTTTCTACTATAAAAAATGAGATCTGATTAGAAATAGTAATATCTTTACCTTATTTTAAAGCCTCTCTGGTGGCTCAGTGGTAGTGCTGTTGCTCAGATTTGAATTCCAGTTGCATCGAGAAGGACATCCAGTGTAAAACTCGTGCCAAATCAGTCATGTGAATTTGGGCTCCCAGTGTCACAACTGAAACCAGAAGTTTGCAGACACTATATAAAAAGACATAAAACCTTTTTTTTTTCTCACTGTCTGACATTCATAGACTAAACCTTTCCTATTTTAGGTCAGTTAGGATTGCCAAAATAATTTTTTTTTGCTAAATGTCAGAATAATGATTTATTACTTTCTTCAAAGTCAGAAGTTTACATATACTAATATTACTATGCCTTTAAACAATTTTGGAAAGCCCAGATGGTGATGTCATGGCTGATCCTAACTGACCTACGTAAAACAGGAAACGTTAAGTCTGATTTAATGTCAGACTAAAAAAGGAGAAAAAAAAAGGTTGTGTGTATTTTTATACACACAACCACACAGTGTATGTAAACATCCAGTTTCAATTGAACATCATTCTGTGCAATGAGGCTTATATATCTGGAACACCGAGCATTTATCAAAAAAAGTGAATGAATGAAGGGCAGTGTGACTTTATGATACTTAACTTGAAATATCTGTTTGTAGAAAATACCTTGGATGTTGTGTTCTAACTATGTTCTTTTTGTTCTGTTTTTTAGTAAGTGTTGCAAAGCTTCTTCGTGTTTTACCTGATTTAAAAACATGAATTTCCTTATTAGAAATTAAGTTTATTGTTTGTTTTTAAATAGTCTTTTTCTATGAATTCAATGTCGAGCTATGAATGTAGAGTTATATTATGCCACAGTTTATTCTCAATCTGCGTCTCATATGACATTGTGGAATCCTCTGTGCAGGAACCGACGAGCAAGCCATAATCGACTTACTGGGAAGTCGATCAAATAAGCAGCGTGTGCCGTTGCCCCGTGCCTACAAAACCTCCTATGGGAAGGTAACAGTACTGTTTATGGGTTTTATTTGGTTGACAGGTTGTCATAATTTTTCCCCTTTTCATGAGGAGAACATCTATTAAAAAATCTTGACACAACTAAATACAATTCACAGACATAAAAAACACACATGGCTCTCTGTGTAATGAATGTCTGTCCATACTAGTGACAAGCAGACAACAGGTGTTCATGGTGGGAGAAAAATGGAGAGGGGATTAAATGTCCTCAAAGCTCATTATAGCCGTGCCATGGGAGCTTCCTGTAGTTTTTCACAGCAGCAGTTGATGATGGTTGTGAGTTATTCCAAGCACATTTCCACTTTCAGGATCTGATTAAGGACCTGCATTCAGAACTGTCTGGGGACTTCAGAAAGCTGGTCATGGCAATGTTGAAGAGCCCAGCAGAGTTTGATGCCCATGAACTCCATGATGCCATAAAGGTAATTTCCCAGAAATGGTGACAGTAGAAGCATGTGGATATATAAGAGCTGCATTAGTTGAAAGCTGGATTAAACATTTACTGAACACAACCAGAACACTTGTATCCAGGAAGAGTTTTGGAAGCCACAGGCCTGAGGTTGAATTTCTCAGATTGTCAATGTTCTCTTCCTCACAGGGAGCTGGAACTGATGAGGCTTGTCTGATAGAGATCCTCTCCTCTCGCTCCAATTCTGAAATCAAAGAGATCAATCAGATTTACAAACGAGGTGAGATGCATCAGAGCTGCTAATGCAAAGCTATCCCACTCTGTTCTCTGTATCACACTGTAACAAGACTTCTTTTGACTAATCTTAATACACCACTGGGTAAAGTTATTTACATATTTAGATGAAGAGATCAGATGCGATGCAATACAGACCATGACAGGAGATCCTTCCTGCCCACAGCACTAACCATCTACAATGAATCATTGAAAGGACTTAACCCTTTAAGTGCCAAAGTCGCAAAATTGCGACAAGCAACATTGGTGAATAAAAAAGGCTGTATCTATAAATGTGATGCCGAATCTTGGTACTACTTTTCCCCAGGAGATGACGAACATGTGTCTGTAATCTGAGAACCATTTGTGGAGGTGGTGCTATTCAAAGTTTTAGCGTAAAAATAGTTTGTAAAACACCCTCCGGCGCAGAGACGCGCGGCAAAGCAGTGGTAGTAGTGCTGAGCGTAACAAGAGCAGAGCGAAAGAGTGTTTTTTCATTTACTCACGATGTCAAGAGGTTGGTTTACTGCCCACAAAGTACTTTGTCAGGTTCTGGCTAACTCCGATTCTGAAGAGAAAGACATGCAGTTGTCCACTGAAGCAGAGACTGACATTAGTAGTGACGACGAGTCCGCGCGCCATAGTCTACAATCAGGTTTTTGATACTGGGCTACTGGGCAGGTTTGGGCAGGTAATGTCACAATAATCAAATTAGAAGACAAATCTACTTCCATTCTAAATTTTGGTTCATACTGAAGATATTTCTGATTTACAGTATGCCTTTATCTCAAACTACTTTAAAGTTATAGCCTTTTGAAACCTCGACATCAAAATTGAACCTTTTCCAATATGGCCACCACCTTGTGACGTCATAATATGCAAATTATATGAATATCTTTATTCCCATCACAGACTTTGAGTCATACTGAACAATTTTCTCATTGACAGTATACCTTTATCTCAAACTGCTTTCAGGTTATAGCCTTTTGAAATGTTGATATCAAAATTATATATTTTCCTGAAAAAACTCTGGCACCGAAAGGGTTAAATCATGACAGTTAATGCAACAATTTCATTTTCCTTTGGGATTAATAAAGTATTTTTGAATCTGAATTTGAATTGAATAACATTTATTAATGCAGTGTGTTATAGCTTACAACTGGTTACAGAATAATAGCACCAGGTTTTTGAGAAAAAAATAAATTAATGCCAAGGATTTTCAACCTCCAATACATTGTATAGTTTTTGATAAATAGTTAAGTATTATGTGAGATGAATTTTTAATTAATATTGGCTGTTAAATGTCTTTATGAGTATATAGTAATCTATCTATATTCCACTTTACCCTTCTACTACATCTCGCGCTACCTGCAAGTACATTGGGTCTCCAAAAAGCTTCTTTATATCAGCCTTGAGTTAGGAAATCAGTTTTAGTGCCATGTGATTTGAATCCAGTTGCACAATGCTTGTTTCCTGTTTCTTAGTATTCTGATTACTTGTAGTGGAGAGAGAAAAAAATAGAGATTGAGAAAAAGAGAGAGAAAGTACAACCAAATTCAGTGCAAACATATCAGCCATCAGGAAACCAAAGTCAGTTTTTCTTCAACCCATTTAACTGTGCTTTGTATTTGTTTATTATTATTTAACTTTTTACTTATTTGTCATTTAAGAATTCAAGAAATCACTGGAAGATGCAATCAGCGGGGATACCTCAGGCCACTTCCGCAGGCTCCTGATCTCTCTTGCCCAGGTAAAACTGATGAAAATTAATTCCCTTTTCACCCATTATATATTTGCGCTTACTTTGTTTTCCTAGCTTTGTTGTTTGAAAAGACGCTATTCTAACTTGACCCATGCTGTTTTGTCTTTTGAAGGGTAATCGTGATGAACGAGAGAATGTTGATATCTCCCTGGTTCAACAGGATGCTCAGGTAATGTCTTATCTTACATCATTCATCAATTATTTTTAATGTTTCCATGAAAGTGTTATTTACATTCTCATATTTGTTTGATTCCTGCAAAAATGTTGTGCTGTGCCAGTCTTCTCTGATTGTTTTAGATTCCTGAGCGGGTCCCATTCTGCTCTTTTTTGCTTTATTTTCATTTCCTTTCTGTAGAAGCAGAATATGCTGCACATATGCAGATGCCATTGTCTTATTTTGTATTTCAGCTTTTTAAAAACGTTTTGATCATGAAACAAAACAAAATGATTTGTTTTATAGGCCCTGTATGCTGCTGGAGAAAATAAACTGGGAACAGATGAGTCCAAATTCAATGCCATTTTGTGTGCCAGGAGCAAACCCCATCTCAGAGCTGGGTTTTGTGGAGAAATTCCACAAAAGAAATCACAAGCACAATTCAGCATTTAAAACAAATACAGAAACAACTGAGAATCTTGTCAGTAATTGTGTAGTGTAGCATATTATTAGCCTTGTTGCTGATGATGTGTGTCTGTGTTTGTGTTTAGTGTTCCAAGAGTACCAAAGGATGTGTGGCAGGGACATTGAGAAGAGTATCAACAGGGAGATGTCTGGAGACCTTGAGAGTGGCATGTTGGCAGTAGGTAAGAATGAAGCCATACCTTTTTAACTGGAAAAACACCTCATGATTGTCTTAGATGCTCTCTTGCAGCACACTTTTAACAGCATTCAGCCATCTAATGTTTTTCATGCTCATTATGTAAACAGCTCATTTAACTTATTTTGAAGCTTAATGTGCCATATTACTCAGGCAGTGGTCCTGTTTGATGCTCAGTCTCTCTCTCCCTCTTCTTGCAAACATTTCTCAGGGTTATGGTACAGTAACTGTTTTTAGATGTGTTCTTTCCTCATTTATTCATTTGTGCTGCACACTCACTCTCTACATTCTCATTGTTAGATGGTGTGTACTGCAGTGTTCAAAATTTGGCACTCTTTTGTGTTGCATTTCAGTTCATTTGACATTTTGTTTTGTGGTTTCATTTTCACGTACATTTTTCTTAAAAATGCATTAACTTGAAAGCTGCTGTCATCAATATTTGACCACTAGGGGGCAGAATTATTCAAAACAGGTTATAATATAAGTCTGTCCATCCGTTGTTTAAACTCTTCTTACTATTGAGGGCAACGGGGACAGAAGACACAGCGAACACATAAGTTTGACTGCACATCCGTAGAAAACAGCAATACAACTATTTGAATGAACTTGAGTCTGAGATTATTTGTCCCTGTTTGTTCTTAAGTTGATCCCATGAAATTTCTTCATCACAGAGAAACATTTTTTTCCCCCTTTTTTCCATTTCATGTTGCTTGTAGTGGGTATATCAGAGGGTATGTCCTGGATTTGTGACATTTATCAAATTGCATATACTCAAGATGGCAAAAAAATACTCTGGATGAAAAGATTAGTCTTTACAATTTCAGGATCCAAAACCAGTTGTTTACAAATATTGATGCAGTTTCAAGTTTGTTTCTTGTATTCTTATTATCTTATTCTTTTTATTTTTTCTCTAGTTAACTTTCCAGGCACGTTAATGCCTGATTTTCATCTTGCTGATGTATATTAAACATTGTGCTGTGTTTTTTATCATGTAATTTGAAGTGGTTTATTGTGTTGAGTAGATTGTGCCTTTGTTACTAATTAGTCTCATCTGTGTTTCAGTGAAGTGCATTAAGAACACATCTGCCTACTTTGCTGAGAGACTTTACAAGGCCATGAAGGTGTGACAGGAGATTTCAATACATTAACTTACAAGTCTAGAAGAACATGTTTTTGTTGAATGCGTGTATCTATCTACACATATTTTTTTTGTGTGTGTATACTCACAGGGAGCTGGGACCAAAGACAGAACCCTGATCCGGATCATGGTCTCTCGTTCAGAAGTTGACATGCTGGACATTCGTCAGGAGTATGTTAAAAACTATGGCAAGTCGCTGTACACGCACATCTCTGTAAGTATCTAATCTAATATAAAAACACTGTATTCATATAAAAGCGCAACTTGCAAAATGCTTTTGTGAAGAAAATTTTTTAATGATTTGTTTGATGCATTTATTTAATTAACAGGGAGACACATCAGGAGACTACAAGAAACTCCTACTGAAGCTTTGTGGAGGCAGTGACTGAAAAGGAAACTGTTTACCAAAAAAAAAAAAAAATCATTTATTCTCATATCTATATGCACTATACACAGAATGCAAAACTATGCCATGCCAATGCTTCCAATGCAATGTATACCTTGCAGTCACCCCCCTCCCCATTTTGCTACATTTAGATTGCTTCTCTATATATGGTGTGAAAAGAGGGTTTATATTTTTTTTCACATGTGATATATTTACTAGATATTTTAGTTAAATATACGTGGCCATAGACTGGACTAAGAAGAATGTCAAGAGCTATATATTTTTAAGATCTTTTTTTTAAAATGTGCCAATCTGACATCAGATATCAAATTATCTAATGAGTGTGTCATTTCAGTTTCTAATGTTTAGCAATGCTGGCTGACGAATGAGACAGAAGAGCAGCTAAGTACCAAAGTGCAAGATAATCTTTTGGAACAATACAATCATCTGCATATGTATGCACTTAAGTATGTTTACTTATTATAGTCATTCTGTGTTTGCAGCAAATACTTCAGTTCGTTTTATCTGTACCCTTTTTGTGATATACCTGTCATTGTTAAAAGCATTACATTTCATAAATTGTGATTGTGTCTATACAGAAATTATATAAATACCAAGAAGGCGCACTGGCATTATTTGTGGTTCGTTACGTGCAAAATACACAACAAATATCCTATCAAAAGGCTGTTCTTTGATCCATGCGCCCATATTTTAGTTTACTGTCACTGGTTTACAAGAAATTAACTCTTTAAATTAAGCCTTTGCTCTAATGTTGGGGGGGAAATAAAAGAAACAAAACTGGGCCCCCACATGTAAAATGTTCATAAATGTTTTGGACTGGTTATGAATTACCAATTGTCCGCTAATGACAACTCTGTAGTTTGAATAAACTCTTGAGTGTTCAAAACCTTGTGGTAAGCACTTTTTTTCTATAAATGCAGCTGTCAAGACCCTTTCAGAATAGTTAATGAATGGTAGTAGTCTCTATTTTGCCAGTAGGGGGCAATAAAGCATCTTTTTCAAGTCCCTGTAGCCGCTCCAAAAATGTGAATTTCAACCACGTAGAACACACATAGATCATCACACTTTGGCATTAAATCAATACTGATGATAAGAATAAAAATTTTAAGTCTTGATGCCTTGACACTGATGTGGTGGAAGTCTGTCAATCAACCACATACACCAGTAGGCGACTCTTATACCTTGAATCTGACTCAGTATGGAAAATTAATTTGTCTTTCTTGCTTTGATTTAAGGCTAACGCCTGTGGCTGCTCAAGGTCCTCTATGGCTTATTAAGTCCTGTTGGTTTCACTTGAAATACTATCGAGTACACTTGACTGTAACAATATGGCGATGTGCTTGGCTGGTTACAGTAGTATGTGCTAGCTGTCTGCTCTACAGTCAATAACTGAGATGAGGAGGGGGGAGCCTGTGGAATTGATAGCAGCCATAAAGCTTCCTTGGCCACATTAAACAAGTCAGCAAAGCCACACTGTAAAGATCATTCTCAGTCATGTCATGTTGAAATTGATTACATCATACTAAAATAGGCTAGAAATGACAGAAAAGGCTTGAGGACTTGATGTGAAAATTCTTGAATTCTAAATGTGACTGCATCTGTTTAGAGAATATCATTTAGATCTAAGATGGATTTTATAGAATCATAAAACAAGCTTTGTCAAATCCCTGCCAAGATTGCTAGTTTGATATTATGACATCAACCTATTATCTATTTGCAAGGTCCTTTACACCACACGCCTACACCTCCGACGAATAAGCGATATTAATATATATATATATTCATTCACACCGGCTTGGGCGGCACCCAGGTTAACAAGGTCCACGTCAGGTGTGGAAGGACCAGGGCACCCTGATGAGAAATTGGCTACTGGAACAGGACACTCTTGGAGCAGAGCAGAGAACATGGTATTACTGGAGTGTTATTAAACCAGCAACCCTAGAGAGAGGGGATACATGCAGAGAATGTGGGAGGGATAGATGCTTCCAAACACTACATCCACATTGACAAAGAAACAACTGCTTGCTTGTACTAATATCCGCAAGTGAAAGCTGCTATCCCAGCTAGAGAAAGATGAGGTACAAAAATGCCATGACAACGGGCAGCCAAGACGACAGGTCAGTGGGGGGATTGGGTACCAAGCCCCACAGTGAGATTGCACAACCATGCCCATCCTTAACACAAGGGCAGCTGACCTGAGAGAGAGGATGATGAAATCCTGGGGGAAATCAACTCCCTTCTACTTACCAAAGCTAAACAGACTATCATCTGAATCTCTACTGGAGGATATGAACGCAGCACTATGAACTATCCCTACTCACACCATCATAGAGACCAATCGGCTGATATACACTGCAGCAACAGAAGTCTTGGAGATTCTTGGCTACAAAATGAACAGCAATAATAGCCGGAAGGAGCCAGAAACCTCCCAGATCAAGATCCAGTAGTCATCACCGTGGCAGACATGCAGAAAAGAGTGTCAAAAATATAAATGCATGCCAGCACAAATGAATCAGCTGCTAAGGTAAGAGACCCACCCAGAATGGCTAACCCAAGGCTGGATAGTCCTCATCATGAAGGACTTCCAGAAGGGAACAATACCATCCAACTACCGGCCTATAACCTGCCTCAGCACTACATGGAAGCTTCGATCATACTCTTGCATCATAGCAGCTAAGGTGAGTAGGCACATGGGTCAATACATGAGCAGGGCACAGAAGGGAATTGGCAGTAACATCAGAGGGGCCAAGCATCAGCTACTGATCGACAGGGGAGTCACCTGTGACTGCAAGTCCCGAAGCACCAACCTGTGCACCACCTGGCTTGATTACAAGAAAGCCTATGATTTCAGCACACCTGATTCAGATGAATGGGTCATTAACAGACTTGTGCAGACCATGTGGCAGGGAAATATCTAAGACATGCAGGACAGCAGCCCTTGAGGACTGGATTTGGACACCCCTGCGCTTAACACAAGATCGATAGAAGCCGGGGATTACCACACTAGACAGGTCCCCAGATGTAGGCTGTGCAAAGACGCCCCTGAAACAATGCAGCACATCACAGCAGGGTGTAAGATGCCTGCTACCACAACCACGTAGCAGGCATAATACATAGGAACATCTTTGCAGAGTATGGACACGAGGGAGACGCCTCCACAGGTGATTGAGAACGAGTGGGTCAATGTCCTGTGGAACTTCCAGATCCAAACTAACAAAGTGGCGATGGCTAATCAGCCTGACATCGTGGTGGTGGAAAAACATCAGAGGACGGCAGTGGTGGTGGATGTGGCTATCCCAAGCAACGGCAACATCAGAAAGAAGGAACACGAGAAGCTTTGAGAAATACCAAGGAAGGAAGGAAGAGCTGGAAAAAATGTGGAGTGTGAACGCAGCAATGGTGCCAATAGATCTCAGGGCACTGGGAGCTGTAACCCCCAAGCTGGAGTGGTGGCTCCAGCAGATACCAGGAACATGAGAGATCTCTGTCCAGAAGAGCGCATTACTGGGAACTGGTAAGATCATACACAGAACCCTCAGGCTCCCGGGCCTCTGGTAGAGGACCCGAGTTTGAAGGAGACAACACCGCCTGGGTGGGCGAGGGGAAGAATTATATATAGAGATATATAAAATATGAAATAAAAAAAAAAAAAACACAATGGCTTTGGAGTTGGTTTCAATGTATAATTTTGTTAAATGTATTTGTAACTTTGGCTTTGTCGTGTTTTGCACTCCACTTTCTTATAATTTGAGATATTTTATGAAAATTATGGGATGACTTCTCATAAAAATTCT
The DNA here is from genome assembly GCA_018398805.1 of Hirundichthys speculiger. Taxonomy (NCBI): domain Eukaryota; kingdom Metazoa; phylum Chordata; class Actinopteri; order Beloniformes; family Exocoetidae; genus Hirundichthys; species Hirundichthys speculiger. Next base: position 4,865,042 of record JAGFBZ010000344.1, on the reverse strand, counting down.
AAAATCTCTATGTGATGGCAAATGACATTAACAAGCTTCTTCTCCTCTAACATGACACTGTTTCATATCTTAATGCAAATCACTCATGACATTGGAAGCAATATATCGTTCATATGCATTCTGGCAGAATGGCGAGAGAATGGATAGATTATTGTTAAAAGTATGCAGATGCAGTGAATAAAAGACTGTTGAAAGATAGTGAATACTAAAGTAATCGTCTTGACACTCAGACAGCTTTAGCTGAATCTCTGTTCAGTCTGGAAAAAAAAAAAACAAAACAAAACAAAAAATCCATAACATTTTCTCTTTGAGACCAGTGTGCCAGGATAAGTGATGGATATCCTTGCTGACAGTCTCTTCAATAAAAGATAAGGCTATTATCTGCCCAGTTCTAAGCCGTCTGATAAGCAAATCTTTTTAACAATATTTCAGTGAATCATCAGACAACAAAAACACCACTTCAGTTGTCTAAATAATAAACTCATTCATAGCCCCAAGATAAAAGGCATCAGGCTGTCTTCTATATTCACATGTTTGTCCTCAGAAGCAGGGCACAGACACAACCGTCCAATTGGTGTCTGCAGTAAAGACCTGCTTTCCTTTGATATGAATGAATTGTAATTAATTTTTCATCTACAGAGATAGCACATGGTTGCACAAGCTATGGAGCCAGCATGGCAGAGAGACATAGGAGAGGGGGAGTGAGAGTTGTAGATGTCAAGATGAGATTCAGTGCATGCATGAATAAGGTCACAGTTTGAGAGGTATGCCTGCAGACGACTGCCTCTGTGCCAACAATCTCTATTCAGCTGTAGACTGGAAGCAGAGTGCATCCATCATCCTCATACCGTGTTTTACGAATCCTCCTCACATACACATTTCATTTGTCATGCTCATATAATGCTTGCTCATTCACAAACGGTGTACCACCCTCTTGCATTTTATCCTTTAGAGATTGAGTACTCCTGAAATTGTTGACAGTGTAGCTCAGATGGCACATGAGCCTGTGGCTACAGCAGCAGTATTATGCAAGCAATGAATACAATCCTTATTTATAACACTACATTATCTTTCTTCCCAGATAAAGTACTTAATGCGGTCAGTAGGCATTGCTTTTGGGTTCTGCTGATTTTATGTGTCAGTAATAAGCTAAGCACATAGGCTTTAAAGTTACAGCGCACAGTTAAAATACACAATTTTTTTAGTACTATTATTAAAGACTAATGGAGCAGTATTCCAGTGTGAAAATATGTCAGAATAAAAAATATATATTTATAAAGGACAAAATTTGAGTGTAAATAGTATACTTTTGTGATCTAGCAAAATTTTATACATACATACATACATACATACATACATAAAGTGTAACCCTAACAATGATTGTGTTCTTTTTCCTTTAGGAAACACATAATGGTATTACACGTTTACCGCGACCTTGTATTTTTTTTTTTTTTTTTTTTTAAAAAAATGAGCTTTACAGTTTCATCGATAACCTTCCATTCTCATCTTTTTTCCACTTGGGATTTTCGACGTACTACGGAATTATGTGTACGCCCATTGAAGAAATGGGCGTGTTTTCTGTCAGACACCGCCCTATTTTACCTTATTTGGTAATTGCACGGACCGTTGATTGACAGCGGACAGCAGCTGCTGAGTTGCTCAGACATGGCGGAGGATACAGTGTAACTGAGGATCAGCGGTGGAGTTACGTGAGTTTTCCCAGCAGTTGGGTCGGCAAAGGGCGCATGAAATGATACAGAAGAAGAGAAAAATGTGTTCAGCCACAGCGTACCCTGAAGGGAAGCAAAAAGCGACCTGAACTGCTTTCGCGTTAGGAAGATGGAAAAATGTATCGCTGTTTAGTGCAGTCAACAGCCTTGGGCAACAAATATGGCTCCTTGTACCTTTTTCAATATGCTATAAAAATTGATCTCCTTTGCAAACTGATGTCGTGGTGGTTCCGGCGAACTTCCGCAAGTCGCGATAAGTTCAGTTCAATAATCGCTCGGTACTTTTGATCGTTTAAGGGTCTCGCATCCACTTGGTTGTCTGGGTTAGCTGGGAAGCTACGGAACTACCGCGGATAGCAATGGAGCCAAAGCACAAAGAGTTGCTAGACCAGTGCCACCAGAACTTACTGGAGTCCATAACGGATGCGGACCGAGTTATCGAGCTGCTCATAGTTTCTGGTACCTTAAGTCAACTCGACAGGTTCGAACTGGACCAGAACTGCTCGTCCAGCGCCGAGAAAGTCGACCACCTTTTGAAGATGCTGATGAACAAGGAGAACGACCATTTCCTCGACCTGTGTGTGGCCCTGGAGAAGGCATACCCTGACCTCTACGCTGCACTGTTCGCCAACAACGGCGGAGGACCTGTGGACCACTCCACCGGTAAGACCTGAAGACACTTAAGTACCCCTAAACATGCTTTTTAGTTTCATTTATTAACGAGGGGTGCAGCCACCGCATAGCGTTTGCGTTGGGAACTGTCTGGGTGGTCTCGTGCGTGTAGAGCTACCCAACGGTGTGGCTCGGAGGACTGTCTTATCACTGGCTAAAAACTGGATAAAACGACAACTACTGGTGCATTGGAGGTTGCAGAAACTTGCAGAGGTGTTGCTATAACGTGCTTGGTCTTCAGTGTGTAACACTTTTCTGAGTCATCACCATGACCTGCAGATTTAATGCACATTTTATGGTAAATCCAGCCAACTACTTATGCCTTTGGTGCACTACAATACTTGGATAGCACTACAGAGAAAAAGCATAACCTTTGCTATTGGTCCATTCTTAGGAGAGGGACCACCAACCCACATTTGTCACTGTGCCTGCCTGAGACATGTGGTAAATAATTCCAGCTTTCCGGTTATCCTGTCAGTAGCTGTTTTGATCAGATTTTTTCCTTCCAGTGGTGCGTGTTTAATCACAGTCTCTTCATCGTTTTCACCAGATTTAAACTCTGCCCTCGCAGCAACTGCCACCTCTTCACTGGGTTTTGTTGCTGTTGCTCAGAAACTTAAGGCCAACCAAGTGTAAAAACATTGTCTAGTTTTGCCCGCTTTGCTTTGTGTGAAAGACCGAAGCCAACTCACGAGCGGCATCATGCCCCAGGGCCTCGAGTGCAGGATGCGCCTAGAGATCCAAAAGTGTGGAGGAGATGGAAGAATAAAGCTCTTCTTTGACATACAGTATTTGATATATAAAACAACCTTGTTGTCTCTGTCTCAGATCATGACATAGCTGTAGCTTTGTCACAAACTACTGTCTGCTACTTAACTGCTGCCAATGATTCCTCAGTCTGCTACGAGCAAAAAGACTTTCCCTGATAATGCTGAGCTGGTTTCTTGCCGCTCTTCTGACAGGATCGTAATACTTCTTTAAGATTCCTAGTATTGAGTGTTGCTGCAGCAAAATAGTACTCAACCTGCAGTTCTTTACCTGTGAGTAACTTCAAAACTGGCCCCCCTGTTAGTCCCTTGACTCTGGCTTTACTCGGCAGTGTGGACTTCATTTCTTTGGCGTTTCTTGGACCATTTGCCATTCATCCTCATCATCTTCACGCACCTTTTTTATGCTTGTAGGCCTCAGAGTTGACCTGCCCTGTATTTGGAGAGAGAGAGAGAGAGAGCGAGAGAGAACAGAAGTGAGTGTGGCTTGTCAGCCTGTGGTTATTCAACAGAGGATTAGGCCCTGCTCTCCTCTCTTTGGTGTTAACTTTCTCTGTGAGACACGCTTTATCATGCCTCCGTATTCTGTATTAGTTGCCATGTTTCTGGCTTCCTCTATTTTGAGTAAATCTGTGCTGTGATTTTCTGTGGCATACTGTCCATTGTCTTTTTAATATCTTGATTTAGATGATGTGATTACCATGTTTTAACAATACTTGTAAGAGACTGGAGACAAGCTTCACAGAGTACCTTCAGGCACGGAGGCTGGTAGAGAAAGCTCATATGGGATGAAATCTTCAGAGCCACGGTGTGTCTGTGAACAACACAGGAGTGTGTGAAGGGAGGGAATATGAGTGTGATGAGTCTTGCTGATAGCAACCTGCTCTCAGCTTGTCCTGTTCTCATGCTGCCTGCCTGCTCTTGTTGTCTGATGTGCTTCCTTTGCCAGCTGAGCCTCCATAGACGTGCACACATTAAAGCATCCCAACTCCAAAGATACATTCTCACCCCAAAGGGAAAGTACACAGATGGACGCATTAATACTCGATTGTTTAGAGCTGAGGCTTTGTAAATTATTAGTATAATGCTGGAAAAATGCAGCATATTTACTGCAGAGGACATGCAAACACGTCATTCATTATTTATCGTGTTTCATGGATCTGTATGCCTGGGAACTGTGGCTCATCCTTTATAAGAATATTTTTAAACTCACCAAATTGCACAGTAGAGATTCACTCAGTGTCACTAAGTTGTTTTTTTTTTTTTTTTGGCTCCGATACGTTTCGCAACAGAAGTACGCTTCTGTTTTCAGATTTAATTGAATTATTTCATAAATCCAAACACTGACAGTCGATTCGATTTATGATTTTCATGCTTTTTTTCCTCTTTTATGCTCATGTACTTGTACTATGCGGGCAATATTTTACCTCAAGAATAGAGTCGTAGAGATGTACCTGCAACAACCCTTCCCCCACTTCTTTCAGATTCAGGGGTCTGTGACAGTGATTTAAACCTGCTCCGAGAGGAGGGAAACACAATTCTCTCTGACAGTCTGCATCGTCCACAGTCTTCTTCTTCTGCCTTCTCTTTGCCATTGTTTTCCCATCGCCTTGGTCTTTTGTTCTTATTCTTTTTCTCTGATTCACCCTTTGACTATCCTTGTCTTTGCTATGACTCATTATATTTCTTTCCCCCAACTGAGTGGTTTCACTTCTCTGCACGCTTAAATAAAGTGACACATCAGAGAGACAGAAGGGGGTAATAGAAAGAGGGAGCAAGAGAGAGGCAGACAACAGGCCTTTTGTTGAGAAGTTGAGCAGGCCCAAAGTGCTCAGTCAGCAGCTTGCTCTGTGTACAGCAGCCTAGGACATTGGCCTGTGTTTTGTGTTATTGGAGGGGGTGCTCTCCTCTCTGTCAACGAGTTTCTGTCCCACTCCATAAACCAAAGCAGGCAGACGGAATAAGTTATCACCCCGGTGCTCTTTGTCACAAACGTGGCTCTTAAACATCTCCCATGAGCAGGGCTCCTCACTTTCTTCGTCACTTTCTGTCGGCGTCAGTGTCTGTCACGCAGTGACACACTGTCACTTACCTTGTCATGCCACTCACTTTCCCTTTACTGCTCCATCTCACCCTTATTTCACTCTTCCCTGGCTGTGTTGTAGACAAGGCAAAGGAAGTCATCAGTTCATCTGCTGTTAGATGATATTTGCATGTGCATTAGCGAGAGGTTGACCTCATTACTTGTTGATGCTTACTTACTTGACCTCATTACTTGCTTCTTTTTTTTTTTTTTTTAATAAACAGTGTAGCGTCAGTGTAAACTTGACTTTTTTTCTTCACTTTCACTGGCATTAATGTCTGATGGCAGGCATATCTGCACTTAATGTGAGAACTACAGCCAGGAGGCTGGACTGTGGAACAGGACTTCATTACCATTTTACACATGCTCCTCCACTTCCTAATTACCCCACAAGGTAGAGGAAATGCCATCATCTAAATGTTTACCAGCACAATGTAGTAATGGAAATGAACAGCTTCTGTCATCATCCTAACCCCCACTAGGCACTTTTTTTTTTTTGTGTGTGTGTGTGTAGTAATAGTATGTTTTCTCTCCGTCAGTCATACTATCCTAGCTTTCTCTCTAATCTGCCTTTGATAATCTGTGCCTCCAGTTTTTCTTGAATTCTTCATTTGCCCTTTCTGTGCAATAATTTGACCTTCGGGGTTTTGGGAAGGACCCCAAACCAAATCCAAGCTCTGAGGACCAATCATTTATGGCAGTTTCTATTTTTTTTTTTTTTTTTAATCTTGTTTTGAGAATGGACAGTGGTCAGAAACATGTGTTTAGTTTTTTTTTTCTGTGAGATCAGTTGTACAAAATGTGCACAGTTTGCCTGTGTGTTCTTTTTTTTTTTTTTTTTACATTAGTGGAATTACTTGGAGCAAGTATTGCAACAGCTGCATGAGTCTCCAGTTGTGTTCAAATTTTGGATGAGTGGCTTCTTTCTTTTAGGTTTTCAGGACAGTGCCGGTGTCAAGATTTCAGAAAACATTTCTGCAACTATTAGACTTGTCACAATAGAGGCTACCCGAGTATGGCGGATTATGTTGTGCAAGGGAGCAACACTCGCACTCATCTGGGACTTTGCAGATTTGTGTCTTTCCGGTCTTCTCCACACTAGTGGTTAGTGGTTATTCCAGGTGAAGTCAACAGGATCACCATTTGTGTGGCCGTCAGTGCTGATCTTGTAGAAATGATGGGAACATAGCCTGGGATTTCTTGTGAGGTTCAGCGCATCAACATTTTTACTGTCTTGTCCTTCACCTCATGCCAAATTAGTTCCTTCCATCCTCTCTGCCCAGAGACATCTTTTGACCATCTCACCAACATCACGCCAGCCATGGAGGGACTGCCATAATTAATGTTAAAATGTAATGTTTAATCTGGGAAAGAAACTGAGAAGGAAGTCATTTTTCTAAATGGACTAAAAGTGTTGTTTTTCTGAATAAAAATCATAACACTTGTGTGAAGTAAATGTTTTTTTTTTCTTCCAACACCTCTGCAAATAAATTCTTTTTTTCCTCCATGCTGGTGCACAGGCAAACCAATGTTATTCCCCCATTTTTTTGTGTGTGTGTTCTTTAGCAAATATGGTTTTTGAGGAAAAAAACAACAGAAACCCAAGCATGTCGAGCACTTTATTGATACACTGGCTGCTGCTGCACTGGTTTTTCAGATTTTTCTGGCTGGTGTGATAAACCCCACTGTTCCTATGAAGAATATTCATTACTAAATTTCCATTCTGGGGAACCTGATCCGGTCATGGAGCTTAGCAACAGGAACATTGTAGAGACGACAACAAACCTGGAAGTGTCAGAAAACACATTGTTAGTTTTTCTCCTGCTTTGATTTGCATCCAGCGTTTTAGTGGTGTCATGTTGTTCATTTAATGTTGCTTATAAAGAAACAGAGATCCACTTCCACACCATGTAAGGGAGGAGCATTTCTTTTCTCTTCTAGTCAGCTAGCCCAGCTCTTGGTGTTGATATCTTGGCACTGTGCCTCCATGAATTTGGGTGTATGCTGCTGATGGAGACCTTAGCAGAGGTGTGTGTTTGTTTGGTGGTTCATTGTTTAAAAAAAAAAAAGCAATTATTTTGCCCCCCTTGTATTAAACTGTTCCACCTTCATGATATGCATTTAACATTGTGGAAGCTTTTGGCTGCAACCCACAATTGTGTACAGTAAAATAGGCCTGTCACATCGCTAATATAATATCTGAGCGATGATTACAGGCTCTTTTTCTCTACACTAGATTCTTTTCTCTTGTGACCTTTTAGAAATTATAGAGCTGTTTTTAATCACTGAATTATCTCAACATGCCATGATAGGTTTCTAAATTAACACAGGCTGTGATTAAGCATGGAAGAAATATCACAAAGAATCCTGAAATTAAAGCAGTGGGCTTTTTCCTCCGTACCGACTGGCTTTTTTTTTTTTGTCAGTGCTTTGGCCCGTGCTTGTCCTGGCTGCAGTATGTAAGGGAGCATTTGGAGGACGTTTGCTGAAATCTTTCACCTTTTTGTCTCTGACCCGACCCTTGGCACAGACAAGCTGTTCAAAAGGAAATTATGTCTCATTTATGCTGAGCTAGGGCTCTTTACAGAGAGATAATAGGTTGGGCTGGATAGCGCTGAGGGCTTTTTTTTTTTTGGGGGGGGGGGGGACTGTGGCACTGTTCAGCTGTTCTGACAGGTCTGCTGGGTTGAATTTTCACTTCGTGTCCCAGATTGCTCGGACGGGCTCACAAGTGCTTTAATGTTTACATTTAAGCGAGAAAGCCTTGCTTTATAGTGAACATTAAAAACGAAATCTTATTCTGAGGCATGCTACAGCCCAGATTTTGGTAGGTCAGTGAAAAAGGTGGGTATGTTTGACCAAGTTGAGATGAACACAGAACTAGTAGTGTTTGTGAGGAGTCATCCTGGCTCATGGAGTCATCACTTTAGTTGTCCCCATGTTTGTCCTTTGTGCTGGTGATCAATTCTCTACACTGGCAGTCAGGCTTCACTGGCTCACAGCCCAGACTCTTGGCCTGTTGTATCACTGCCACCCCAGAAGTTAGTCCCACTCCTGAACTTACTGTGAATACTGGAATAACTTAGAATTAAAAAAAAAAAAAAATCGTAAATACAATGATCAATATTTTAGAATTAACCATCATTGCAGTATTAACGTGTCATTATCACATTAGACTACTTCTACTGCAATAAATTATAGTTTTCTTATATTTCCAAGAGCCATTCATGCTCTGAAGTTCAATAAAATATTTGACGAATTAGACCAGTGTTGTCAAACTCCAGTCCTCCAGGGCCGCTGTTCTTCACGTCTCAGATATTTTCCAGCTTCAGCACACCTGATTCAAATGAATGGATCATCATCAGCTTGTCATCCAGGTCTGTTAACGACCCATTTATTTGATTCAGGTGTGCTGAAGCAGGGAAACATCTAAGGTATGCAGGTCAGCAGCCCTTGAGGACTGGAGTTGGAGACCCCTTGAACCTTAGATGGCCATCTGAACACGTTACATAGCATAATACCCTACAACATGGGTCAACGAAATCATGGTTCTTCTGCAGTTCTGCTTGAGTTTAAATATATTGGTGTAGGTTCTTGCACTGTTTTCTTCGGCCAAGAACTTACCGTGCTTGTTTCCATTTTTAGAATTTTCTCTCAGTTTGTGTTAACATCATATACTGATGTAGTTTTTTTATATATTGCAAGTCATATTATTACAATATTCAACAATGCTATTCCCATGTTGCATGTTTTCTTATATTTTGCACCCCTACGTCTGAAGCAATAATGTGATTGGCACAATGCTTTAAGGCATCTTGGTCTTTAAATTTAGTATGTTTTTAAAATAGGTGTATTTATAGTTTTTGTTGGCCTTGCACATACAAGAAAAATCCCAGTCAGTTACACACGGCGACATATGCAGATTACAGATTTGAAAAAAGGGGGATAAATAAAGTACTGTTGCTGGTTGGGTGCTCAGTCTCTGTAAATACCCTGAGATGAGAAATAGGAACCAGTGTTGAGACAGATTTGTGGGATTGAAACGTCACTAATTTAAACTACATCATCCATACAGTGTGAAGAGCCACAGTCAGGATTTAGTCTGGGATGTCAGGGTAAAATATCCCTTCTGCTTTCTGGCTTAATGCTGACATATCCTTCAGCCTCACTTGAGCACACTGTAAAATGAGTGGGTAGTTTTCAGCAGCATAAAGGTTGCTTTTATTTGTGACGGAGCACTTTGAGGGAAGAGGACACAGAAGGAGAAAGACCTGAAGGGCTGTTTGCACTCTGTTAGCTAATGGTGTGTGTCTTTTTTCGTTTTTGTTTGTTTTTAATCAGTGGTCCTCATTGGCAGTTAGGAGCTTCCAGTGGCTAATAAACAGTAGAGCACATGATTATTTGGGGAACACTGATGCTGCTCCTTTTACAGTGTCTCTGAAAATCTTGTATATGTAAAAGACAAATACTTGAAATTAATGGTTTCAAGGCTTCTCAATATACACCATAAAAAGGCTTTGAATCAACATTGGAGATCCTATCACAATGATAATCATGAAAATTTTAGGGTTTGGGAGACACACTCCCTGTCTGAGAATTTTCTGGAATTGACCGTGGAAATGAAAGTCAGACTGCATCTTCTTCTGATAATGCCATCCTCAAGTAGGCTATGGCTGCTTCACCTTACTGCAGAATTCACTTTTCCCCTCTTCAAGTTTCTCCATGGCAACAAGTGTCATCTTGCTTTATGTGCTGGAGAACATAATCTGGTTGTCTAAAGCAACTGTTGGTAGCTTTGCACATGGCTTGATTGTTAAGGGAAGCAGACGGAGGAGTGGGGGTAGTGGAACCTCATCGGTGCGGCGAGCACTCCCCTGACCTATTTAGATCACAGCAACAGGCCTTTGTTAACATTGCCTCAGGTCCTTTACTGGAATATTACCACTTGAAGGAAGTCAGTTGCTTTTTCTGGTATCACATTACAGTATCCAATAGCTCATAAAGAAATATGCCACGATGTTTCTGTCTGTTAAAATTTAGCACAAGCAAGGGGCTCAAATTCTCAGGTCTCATACGTATTGTTTGCTTCTTGGTCGAGTACCAGTGGATTCTTCCACTGCAGCATCAGATCTATACTGCTCTAATAGATGTCCATTTTATCGATGCAGTGAGCATCTTTACAAATGATGAACCTCATGAATGGTGGCTTTTGCTAATTGGTATCAATGACAAAAAGCCTTTTGCGGCTGGCTCATTATTGATCACTTCAGAGCTGGTGTGAATCTTTGCAGTCTAAACTGCATTCACTTTTGTATTTGTGGGCCTAACTAATCAGCCCATGACACTCATCTAAATATGAAAATTGTGTTGTTGTTGTGTCCTTGCAACGAAATCAGATTGTGAGATAGCGGGGATTGTCCCAGAACTGCCTTGTTTGTGGGAGTTATAGCTGCATGTTGATTGGTGAGTTGGCCTCAGTGGTAGAGATTACTGGGATTTTAATTTATTTGAGTGTTTTGGCATCTAAAGTCTCATAATGGAAGGTTAAAGGGGCTTTAAAAAATTATTTATTTTTGGGGGATTTTTCCTTTATTTATATTCAGAGCAACAGGAAATGTGGAGAAAAGGAGCAGATGTTTGTTTGGCTGAGAGCTGAACCAAAAAGTTGCATTTTTTTTTTTTTTTAGGCTTTACTGACTTTTTCTGTATGCATTTTCTAAATGTCTTTTCTACAACTGAGCTGGCACAATATCCTTGAGAAGCTCACACCTTTGACTACTCATCAGTCTCGTACTCAAGGAGTCAGTTGTTTCTTCTGATTGTAGAGAATTAATGCTGTGCAACACAGCAATGTTTCTCGTCATGTCTGATGGAACAATATGAAATCAAAGCTGTGCGCTCCGAGCACTTCCCAGAGCAGAAGTGTTGAGGATCAGACAGGGAACGTCAGAACAGATTAAAAGTATTTCTGCTGTTCTCCTCTCTCTTTTTCACAGACTCTCCCGTTGCTTCCCTCCCTCTTGGTCGCTCATACACACTCCCTGCTTATCTCTTTTGCAACTTCGTTTAGCTATCTTCTTTGATCTCTCCTCCTCCAGACCACGCTTTTTCCATGTTTGTCTTCTTGTCTGTTTCCTGGGCCCTGAGATCGAGTGTTTCAGTCACATTGAGTTCATAGTTAATTGGGCTTGGCCTTGTCACTCATGAGGGTTGGAGCTAAATCCAGTGGGGAGACGAGGACAGAAATGGAGGTCCAGAGCTGCTTGCGTCAATCTGTTGGATACATGCCACTTACAGTGCCAGCTACCATTCTGCTGTTCTCTTAAAACCTGTGGTCATTATTTATGACATTACATTAGTCCTATGTATGGTTTGCAGTGCCATTTGACAGGTTCATTTTCTTTTGAAATTTTGTATAGGACTAGATCAGTTTCTGTCTTTACATGATTGCCTAATTGCAATCATTTGAGCAGATCACAATCGTTTTGCATATTTATTAATTGCTTCTGATGGCCTTTCAAAAAAGCAGATTAATGAGAGAAAACAGGTGTTATATTTCTGTCACTTTAACCCCCCGGGAAAATAAATGTATGGTTGTCTTCGAGGAGGAAACGTGGCCTGAAAAAAGTGATCGTGGTCGGCAATCACTCAAAAGTTTGATGAGATCAAATCGAAGAAAAAGAGTAGAACTCAAGGATATGTTTAATAGTGAAAGTAAGAGCATTTCCACATGCACAAGGGAACTCAAGGGATTGGGACTGAACAGCTGTGTAGCCTTAAGAAATCCACTAATCAGTGAGGCTAACCGGAGAAAAAAAGCTTCAATTTGCTAGGGAGCATAAAGGTTGAACTTTGGAGCAATGAAGAAGGTCATGTTGTCTCATGAGTTCAGATGTATGCTGTTCCAGAGTGATGGGAGCATCGGGGTTAGAAGAGAGGCAGAAGTGATGCTCCCATCATGCCTAGTACCTACTGTACAAGCCTGTGGGGGCAGTGTTCTGATCTGGGGTTGCTGCAGTTGGTCAGGTCCAGGTTCAGCAACAGTATGAGCTCAAAGAATGAGGTCAGATGACTACCTGAATATACTGAATGACCAGGTTATTCCATCAATGGATTTTTTCTTCTCTGATGGCACGGGCATTTTCCAAGATGACGGTCCCAGGATTCATTGGGCTCAAATTGTAAAAGACAGGTTCAGGGAGCATGAGACATCATTTTCACACATAGATTGGCCACCACAGAGTCCAGACCTCAAACCCATTGAGAATCTTTGGGATGTGCTGGAAAAGGCTTTGATCAGCAGTCAGACTCTACCATCATCATTGCAAGATCTTGGTGAAAAATTAATGCAACACTGGATGGAAATCTTGTGACATTGCAGAAGCTTATTGAAACAATGCCACAGCGAATGCGTGCTGTAATCAAAGATAAAGGCGGTGCAATGAAGTATTATAGTGTATGACCTTTTTTGTTTTGGTGGCAACTTTTTTTTTTGGCCAGGCAGTGTAGAAAATAATAATGGATATTTCTTAGAATTGATCCCTTACTGCAGCTCTGAATATGCATGTAAAAAACTAGGTTGTGGTTGTTGTTGTTGTTGTTGTTAGGGCCAGAGCTACGAAGGTGCAAGGACCCTATTTTTTTCTTTTAGGATTATTATTTGCCTCCTCCTGCCAAACTTGGCCTTTTTTGAGTTGGTTGCCATGGTTGAAAACTCATGAAAGCTGGCACACCCCATCAGTTACCACAGTGAGCAGTCACAAAGGATTGGCCCAGGTGGGGCCCAGGGACTCCTTAATGCCCCCTTCTGACACCGACTCTGGTTGGCAGAGTTTCAAATACACACAATGTATTTAGTAGGTGTGGAACTTCCCAAGAACAACTTTTGTATATTTTGTATTGCTATAGCCATGGCCAACAGGCATTTTAGGTTGTGTGAGTTTGAGACCTGGTGAATTGTAACGTATCTGCCCTAGATGATTCATCTGATTTCTGTCAAAGTCAGTCTATGTGATGTCAAGTTGTTGGTGATGTTAAATAGAGCAGTCGGAACATGTTTTATTTGGGGCTTTTTGCAGACATAACCACTTTAGTAAAGAAAGCAGCAAGCCACACAGATTGTTCATTTAATGCCATTTTCTACCTTCAAACAACCATGGTGTACTACTGCGATGCTCTGGAGGGTACATTGCATAGATCCAAAGCAAAGAAGCTACACATCTATCCCTCAATGGTTGGCGTGACGTTGGTGAACTGTCCGAAAGATCTCTCTGCACAGAGAAGATGAAAGGAACTAATTTGGCATGAGGGGAAGGACAAGACAGGGGAAAAAGAAATTCTAGGGTATGTTACCATCATTCCAACAAGGAAAAGATCAGCACTGACGGCTACACGAGTGGTGTTCCTGTTTACTTTTGCTGGAATAACTGGATGAAGCCATTTTGCGTCAGGAAGACTGGAAGGGCACAGGTCTACAAAGCGTTTTGCGCTGGAGTGAATAGTGTGTCCATGGTCCATGTGCCAAATTTCCATGTTTCACCATGAATGATTGAATTGCTCTAACTGGGACATGCAATGCAATGTCCAATCTATCCTAAAATTGACACATTTGACAAGGCTCTTCCTCTGAATAAGTGTATATGTCACAGTTTTGGATGAACTCTATCGTGCCATCTTTTGACATGATTTTGGTCACATTATGTTGTGTATTTCTTCATTATCTCTACAGATCAGGCTAAGACTAATCATATAAATGTTTATGGATGGAAGTGGATCGTGGTGCCCCGCAAAAATAAAACCCAAAAAAAGGGAGGGGAGGGTCCGAGGGAGGGGAACTTGAAGTATCACATTACTTTCATTAAGACAAAAATTTCATACATTGCAACACATAGTGTGTGTTCTGAAATCATAAATGAATATCATAATTTGGGCACACTGTCAGAGCGACTTCAAACTCTCCACAAACACTGTCCTGCTTGATCTCTTGAACACCTGTGGGTTTGGATCAGATTGGTTAGAGTACATGTACAGTGACGATTCTAAAATGTGGACTAAACACACATTTATTTACACCCTATTTTTCAACCAGACTCACCAGACTGAGTATCATATAGCTGTATGAATCAGAATGACTTGCGAATTTTTTTTAGAATTTCATTCCACTAATTGTCAAATTTTAATTTTTTTTTCCAAGCAAATGTGGCTTTTAAACATTCAAATAATCTAAATGTCAACCGAATGTCATCAAGTTACAACACCACGCACCTGAACACATCACAGTGTAGTTTTTTTTTTTTTTTCCAGAATTAAAAAAAAAGTTTGTCAAGTATTGTACCAGGGCATCTGATTTTTGTGTCTCAGTTCTTCAGCTCTCAGGTCTGTGTTGACAGTGGTATCAGGTTTTCATTGTACTCACTTTAAAGGAAGGGGTCGGGAGGTGTCACACGTGTTGTGCAGCCTGTGAGATTCAAATCTCATAAAACTTTGCACAATTATGAGGCTTTTTTTTTTTTTTTTTTTTTAAATGGATGCGGCAATATGGCTAGATAGTGCCCCCTAGAAAATGTTTATGAGCCAGCCCCCACTGTACTTTTTACCTGAATATACAAAGTTCACAAAATGTTGTTTAACCACAGCCATTGAGGGTATTCGTATAGGATGTTTTTTTTTGTTTTGTCCACAGTAGCTCTTGGGTGCTCTTGGCACTGGAGGTGCTCAGGCCCGTTATTGCCTCTTGCGATTATATTTGCTATTACTATTTAAACAAAGAAAAAAAATTCTTGGAATTTTATGAGTGGGCTTTTTTTTCTGAAAATGCTGGTTGCAAGTGAGCGAAGTGTGATTTATGAACCATACAAGCAGTTGTGAAGAGATAAGCTTTGAAAGCAAAATACTGTTATTAGAAGGAATGACTTAAGCCAATCTTCTGCTTTTGCAAAATATCTGGTGGGGATGCATTTTACAGTCAGCATATGTCAAGGGTATCTTTTAGAAAAGTCTGTTTGTGTCGTCAGCCATGTTTTTGTTACCTTTTGGAACAGGGACTGCAGTATAATGGAGATCTGAACTGTCTCTCTTGTGAATTGTGGTAGCCTGTGTAAAATATCCCTGAGCTTAACAGTGTGTACAGCTACTCAGATGAAGAATCATTTTCTGTTTCCCCCTCTCCTTCCCTATGTGCGTGACATAAAAAGAGAAAATCCCATTTCAGGCATGACATTCTGCCTGTGTAGCAGAAACATACAGGGACTATACATCAAAGCAAGGCAGATTGCACAGTGAGGGAAGCAAGGTTTAATGACAACAGCAGTCTGGAAAGATAATGTAGAGCCACTGAGGAGTGTTGTAGTTATAATTCCAAATGTAAACCCTACTACAAATTTATCATGATACTGTGCAGGGAATATGAAGTGGTCTGTGTAATATTAATTTACCTCCACATTGTACTAGTAATCAATTCAGCCTTTTGTGTAAGTGGTTCACAAATGTATTAGTGCTGTATTTCTGAACGTGTCTCTTCTCTTGATCCTTGTTTCTCTGCAGGTTCCACATACAGCGTTCTCTCTACTATGCCATCTGACTCGGAAAGCAGCAGTTCTCTCAGTAGTGTTGGTATGTTTGTTCACCAAAGATGCTTTTTAAAACATGTTTCATGTTTGGTTAGAGTGGTCAGACTCCAAACGCACCACAACAGTCAGCATTGCTGTGTTCTGTCTTGTGGGGAGATGTTTGTGCTGACTAAGACACAGAGGTCAGGAAGTCACAGTTTTATTTCTCCTCTAAACCTCACAACATGGACTGTCAGACTGTGCCAATGCCTCCCTCATTCTTCAAGGAAGTTGGCCCTGTTTGCTTTTCCCCAGTTTTGACAAAGGTCCAAATGACTCAGCTGTGTTACATAAACCTCTGAAAGATCCAAATGTTGAGTCAAAGATGCACATAATCCCCACATTTCCTGCTGTGGGTGTTTCTTTCTGTAGAAAACAACTAAATGTGACTAATTTTCTTTTTCTTTAAAATAACGTCTGACAACGTGTCAAGGATTCAAAATCAGAGGATGAACTTGTTAGTTAAGTGACAATCCCTCACAAATCTATGACTCTTATTGCCATGAACACAAAAACAAGGTATAAAGAAAAATTCCTCGAGAGCAGGAATGCTGTCAGTATTTTAATCTGGAGGCTGTTCCATACAGACCTGATTTGTGTTGACAGAAATGCTCAAATTTAGTTAAAGACTCTCTGGGCCAAACCCTACCCTCTTACATTAGGAGTTTTGCATCCTAATGTTGAATTTGTTTTTTGTTAATTTGATTTTAAAGTTGATTGTCACTGATTTAACTGGCATTTGCAATGCCACGGAACTGTTGAAGGATTTGATGCATGGTGAATGGAATTTATTTTTTCCACTGCATGGTGAATAGTCCTAGCCTCTGGTAATGTGCTTACTATTGCAGGTTCGCCTGTTAACGGCGACGCATCCTCCCCTCCCCCAGCCATCAATGACAACCGCCACACCGGTGACAACCTGGACACTATCTTACTGCAGCTCCGCCAAGTGACCAGGGAACGGGATGAGCTTCGTAAGCGTCTGGCGTTGGCATCGCCCGGGACCACCTTCGATGACTGCAGGTGCAAATCCTGGCCCGTCTGCTGAGATGTTTTCATTGCTTTCCCCCTCCCCCCCTTAATAAACAACATCAGATTTATAATTTATTCCTCCAGCGCAATTTGTGCAGTTTTGTTTACACCCTCTTCGTTTTTAAAGGCACAGCCATTCCTGGTTAATCATCTCTTGCTGACATGTTTTTATCTGCCAGTTCTCTGCTTTGGATCAAAATTGGCTCAGCCATGCAGAGCAACTGAAACTGACTGCTTTACAAAGTTTAATGTGGTTTAGTTATTACATATTTCTTTTTCAATAGATGATAGAAAAGCTGCTTGCTTTGTTTTGTGCCAACTTTTTTTAGTCATATTTATAGTCTAACAAACATTTCATTCCCATTTTATTAACTTCCTGAAAGAAGAGAAAGGTCAACTCTTTTATATCCCTCATTCTGAGCTTTTTTCGGCAAACTATCATACAAGGCTGTGTAGAAATTTGAAATCTCACTGCTTTTCTCCTAAAGGCCAAATTCCAAAGCCAGCCATGATTATGAACGTCTGAAGAGTCAGTGCATGAGGGCCATGGCAGATCTGCAGTCTCTTCAGAACCAACATACCAAAACATTGAAGAGGTGTGAGGAGGCTGTAAAGGAAGCTGACTTCTACCAGTAAGTATTTTCTCTTAACTGTCGCGTTACCAATTTCCTTCTTATTAATGACCTTTGATTCTCAGTGTTGGCCAGTGTCATGAGGTCTCCTTGTGTCAGCTAGTTTCTTAGGGTGAACTCCAATTCCTCCCTTAACCCTCAGTCTCAAAAATGCGGGCTCCCGTGTAGAGAAAGTGCTGTCACGATTCATAGAACGTCGAGTTGAGGGACAAGTTTGAGGTCTGTACCGCCCTCAATATTGAGCTTCTCCAGCACCACCCTTGGGAGTAAGGGCTACCCAGAAGGCATTGTGTATTTTCGCCAAGACATCTTCGAAAAGGATTACGCCAAAAAAAAGCTAGCTACGAATGTAGGTATTTTCGTAGTTAATAAAAATATAAGTGCCTATATATAGAGAGAGTAATCCCTCACACTTCGCGGTTAATGGGGGCTGTGACACCCCCCCCGGAATGGTGAAAACCATGACATGTATATGTACATGACTTGCAAATTCATTTTTATTTTTCATTTCGTGTAATTATCTCAAATTTTTTTCAATATTCTTTCTATAACTGTTAAAATAAAGCTGCCTTAGAAGTCTGAGACTGTTAATTTATTTCTTAGTATGACAACTGTCAAAATCAGCGGGGGATCAAATACTTATTTCCTCCACTGTATATATATATATATCACACAATATTATCATTTTTCATTTCATTTCATTTATCATTATCATTTATCATTAATACATTATTACTGTATTAATGAGTAAGAATGTGTTTGGGGAGCATAGTTTAGCACAGGGGTCTTCAACCTTTTTTAGCCCAGGGACCCCTTGGATGAGAGAAAAACAGAGCAGGGACCCCTGATTGTAATTCTTATTCCCCCCCCCCCCCCCCCCCTTTTTTTTTTTTTTTAAAGTGTCACATTTTAAGCCTGGCTTATAATAACTTTTAGCTGTATTTTATTCTGCTTATTTCACCTTATTAACCAATTCCTGACTGGGTTATTAGCCTACATGTGTTTATGGTTGATAAACATTTCATGCATATCATTATTATTATTATCATTATTATTATTATTTTTAGTTGGTATGAGACAATATTTTTTATTATTGTTATTTTCCAACAATGAAACATTTAACTTCAGGCAGTTATATATTTAGAACTGCCTGTATATATATATATATATATATATATATATATATATATATATATATATATATATATATATATATGTATATACACAGTCATGGAAAAAATTATTAGACCACCCTTGTTTTCTTCAGTTTCTTGTTCATTTTAATGCCTGGTACAACTAAAGGTACATTTGTTTGGATAAACATAACGATAGCCACAAAGATTGCTCATAAGAGTTTTATTTAAAGGTGGGGTGGGTGTTGTTTTTTTGCAACACTTTTTACAATATTGCCTGAAAACCTTTTCACATTCCCATTGCACCCACTGAAATAAAATGTTTGCAAAAAAAACGAAACGTTTTGGTCCGGTCTAGAGGGTATAATCAGAGAAAAACTCTGACCAATCAAAATAGTGATCATCACTATTTTGATTGGCTGCATAATACGTCCATCAAATATCAATGCACTCCCACCCACCCCTCCCTCCCTGTGGTTCATGTAGTTGTGAATCGTGTGAGGGCGTGGTTTCGAGGGGTGAGCTGAAGAGGAGGAGGCGGAGCCTTTGGAAGGAGGGAGGGAGTGTATATTTTCAAAATCTCACTTGAGTTGGATTGCTGGAACCGTTTTTCAAACAACACCTACTCCACCTTTAAGAGCTGATATCTTACCATTTTCCATGGTTTTCTTGATTATAACCTAAATCACTTAAGTTTTTACATCAATAGCTATGGCGTTGTACTGCCAAAAACACTGCTTTTATGCATTCAGTGTTTTCTTTTCTGTCTGTTTTAGTCACATGATGACGTTTAGTGGTACCAGGTATTAAAATGAACAAGAAAGTGAAGAAAAAATGGTGGTCTAATAATTTTTTCCATGACTGTGTATATAATTTTTTTTTTTTTTTTTTTTTTTTTACTCTCAAATCATTTTGGTTAAAATTGCCTTTATTTCTTTTTAAGTTGGAGGACCCCTTACAGTACCTCCACGGCCCCCCTAGGGGTCGCGGACCCCCGGTTGAAGTCCACTGGTTTAGCATATATAATATCATGCATAGGCCTTTTGAAGCGCAGTCTGCGCTATGTTATTCCATGCCACAATGCAAGAGGGACAATCACAAACTAGCTAAACTTACTAAACGTATCTCTTGCGTTTTTCGTCTCGGCCGTATCTAGACCTACATTCATATATGTGCTGTCTTTGTAGTGTGGAGAACGAGAATCGTACAGATGTGAGTACTTCCTCACTTCTTCGATGACGTGCTCTTTTCTACGCGGATGTAGAATTGACCAGTCAGAGGCCTCCTTTCTCTCCTCCCTGCGACACTCTCTGCGGCGCTGTCTGCGGTCACCTACAATTTTGGGGAGGTGCACCAAAGTGTCTGTGGAGGGTGGGGGGGCATATCTGCGTCACACACGCAGACAACCTGATTTCTGAGCATAAACCAGGCTTTACACTTACTTTTGAGGGCCAAAGATTGAGGGTTGAGATTGAGGGTTAAGGGAGGAATTGGAATTGGCCCTTAGATTCCACATCAGTGCAGTCGTGAATGGATGTTGAGACTCATTACTGAAAAAAGCAGATGAACATTGTCACCTTCTGGTGTGGTGTAGAAATAATTAAGCTTTATTAAATTGTTTGACTGTATTCATAACAAGGATTGGCATGGAGTTTCCATTAACCTAATTGAAAGAATATTTGTTGAAGCTGCAGTCAGCTCTCACATCTGAAGGGAACTGGCACTAAAAAAACCTACATGCTTTTAAAAGCTTGGAAATGAAAGCATTTATTTAATTAAATCATTCAGCTTCACAGCTTCTAAGTGAGGCAGAATTCTGGACCGTAGTGGCAGATCATACAGTGTTATAGCTGTTGGGGTTTTTTAGCAAGTCACAATTTTCTTCCTCCTTTTTCTCCGGAGACAAGTTATAAAGTTAAGTGGATAACATGATGTTATGGAGGCTGTGCACCCATTTGTCTGAAACTTAGTTGGCAAAACATTTCCTAGATTTATTCCACATATAAAACTCAATTAAGAGAGTGAATGATGGTCATGCTTACATTTATCAATAAAGCAGGGGATAATACAGGGATTTTTAGCTCCCTTGAAAAGCAAGAGATTGGACTTGTGTGACTTGAATTTATGATGATAAATTTTAAGTCATAAATGTCTTGTCCATAAATCTTTAGAGGTCCATAAATGAAATTACTTTGGAAATAGTTTTGATAGTTTTACAGGCTACATGTTGTCTACACAATCCACTCTCTGAATTTAAAGCCTGTAATTTTTTTTAACCGTCTATGTTTTTCATGATCATTTATATGTCCATTCGATCATCTTGTGCGTTCATGTTTTCCCCCGTCAAGCATGCTGCACAGCCGTGTATTGGGTGACCAGTCACAGCTGAAGGAGGAGATGGAAACACTCAGG
The DNA here is from genome assembly GCA_018398805.1 of Hirundichthys speculiger. Lineage (NCBI taxonomy): Eukaryota > Metazoa > Chordata > Actinopteri > Beloniformes > Exocoetidae > Hirundichthys > Hirundichthys speculiger. The sequence continues at coordinate 4,843,974 of JAGFBZ010000344.1, read as the reverse complement.
AGGGACAATGGCCAACTTGTCCGAGAGCACAATCACCTTAAACAGAACTGCGAGGAGCTCAAACGACTGCACAGTCAAGACCAGATAGAGTTGGCTGACTTTCGACTGCAACAACAGCAGGTACTCCCCGCTCACAGATGTACTGCAGTATGAGTGCTTTAGGTGTCCAGATGTTATGTCAAATTATATTGAAAACATAAAAAAACCCTCACAAAAATAGTGTTAAGACACGACCTTTTCTTTTTAACATCGCTCAAGTATTTTTACCTGAAACCTCAAGCGATGATGCCTGCTATGTTCTATACTGTAAATACCTTGTTCTAAATAGCACAAGGGGGGCTGTGCCCTGTATTGTGTTACTGTGCAGTACTGTCTCACACAGCACCCAAAGGAACACTGCAGCAGTCACAGGCATAAAGCAGCAAAGCAGACCTAAATGCATACATTGCATTTCTGAAAAGGGCAAGCACAGAGGAAAAGGACTCAGCTTGGGCAAAGGGCACGCTGACCCAAATGATGTAGTGATAAGAATAGTGTGTATGCAGTATATGTCATGTAGCTGAGGTCAATGCAGCCCTCAGGTCACAGCAGCTCTCTCAGGAATCAAGAAGACTGTTTCAGCAAGACCTGCAGAAGAGAGTGAATCTTAAAGAGATGCGGTCTGAAGGACAAAGTCTGTACATAAATCAGTATATTTTTATATGCAGAGCAATTAGATTTTATTTAAGCACCCAATGTGGGACTGGAAATGCACTTATGCTTATAAAAGCCATAATATAAGCCATCACTAGATTTCTGTCAGCACACTGATGCCATCTGCTGCTCAGAAGTGGAACAGAAAATACAGGCTCAGTTCAGTTTTATCAGATGACATAAGCCTTTTAAACACTACTAAAAGCTAGAAATGTTGTGTGACTTTTGTTGTCCTGTCAGGTAATGAGAGAAAAGGGCTCATCGGAGGTGTTAAATAAGCTGTATGACACGGCTATGGACAAGCTCGAAGGGGTAAAGAAGGAGTATGATGCTCTGAGCAAACGCTACAGTGAGAAGGTGGCTAATCATAATACAGACTTGAGTCGTCTGGAGCAGGCAGAGGAAGAGAACCGACGGCTGCAGAAGCAGATCGATGCATTGCTAAAACAGCGAGACTCGGCCATGCACTACCAGCAGCAGTACTCTACCTCGATGAGGAGGTGAATGCACTATCACACCCAAACAGACGACATGCCCCACAAAGGGGAGTACAGTGATATGTTTTTTTTTTTTGAAGTATTTGTGGTTTAACGCTGAATGCCAGAGTAACAGAGCAATGAACAAATGCACGACTCTAGTACACAATCATTCGGCATCTTCTAAATTTTGACACCTAGATGTTTATTACCCTTTTCCACCCTCTCAGGTTTGATTCAGTCCAGCAGGAGCTGAACAAATCCTCAGCTCAGAACAAGGAACTACAGAGAGAGATGGAGCGGCTGCAGTCAGAGGTCACGCGCTACAAGAACCTGCAGCTGAAGGCGGCCAAAGACGGCGAGAAATACAAGGAAGAGAGGGATTCTGTGTTTAATGAATATCGCCTCATCATGAGCGAGAGGGACCAGGTGATAAAGGAGCTGGATAAGTTGCAGACTGAACTGGAGGCAGCTGAGGCCAAACTGAAAAATACTTCCTCAGAGAGGGTGGTGGCCAGCGAAGAGCTGGAAGCACTCAGACAGGTATTGGAGTGTTCCTGTTTTGTTTGTCCCTTTTATTATCCTGAAAGGTTATGGACAAGAAAAGAACATGACATAAATAATGTGGTAATACAGTATATGAGATTAAGAACCTAATAGTCTGGATCATGTAAGATAGAACATAATTTAAATGTCCAAAATCATCAGTTCAGCTCAGTTCAATGTATTAAAAACAAGAGCAATCTCTGGGCAATTCACACAAAATGTTCAACAAGTTAACTTCACATCTAAGTAAATAATGTTCAGTTTAATACAGTTCAACGAAATCAAAATCTTATTCAAATGTAACTCAAATACAGTGCAATACAGGATAACAGTTCTATAAAACTGCCACTTTGTTAAAAAAAAAATCATTTTATTTAATTTTCAGGGATCAATAAAGTATTTTTGAATTGAACCAAGGTCCAGGAACTGTCCATGACGTTAATGTTGTTGGTCTGGAACAAGATGCTCCTCACTTATTGGTGTGTTTGGGGTCACTGTCTTGTTGAAACACCCATTTCAAGGGCATTTTCTCTTCAGCTTATGGCAGCATGACCTCTTCAAGTATTTTCATGTGTTCAAACTGATCCACAATTCCTGGTGTGTGATAAACAGGCCTGACACCATAGTATGAGAAACATCACCATATCTGCGGCTCAAAGACCCAAAAAGAACAATCTTGCTTTCATCAATCCACAAAATATTACATCATTTCTGTCTGGGCCAGTCAGTGAGTTCTTTTACAAATTGTAACCTCTTCAAGCTTCAAGCCTGCTCATGTTGTTTTTCAACAACGGGACTTTGCGGGGGCTTCTTGCTGATGGCTTGTCTTCACACTGGTGTCTTCTAATTGTTACAGTAATGGATAACTTAAGATTTTCTTTGATTACCCTGGAGCTGGTCATTGGCTGAGTCTTTGCCATTTTGGCTGTCCATTCAACTGGTAGTTTTCTATCCTCTTTCCACGTCTTTCTGGTTTTGTTGCAATTTTAAAGCATTTAAGATCATTTTAGCTGAACAGCCAATCATTTTCTGCACTTCTTTATACATTTTCCTCTCTCCATTCAGCTTTTTAATTAAAGTACACTGTTCCTCTAAATAATGACTGGAACTCATTTAACTCAGATTTTCAGAGAAATGTACTATGGCCAATGTGTACAAGACTTTCTGCATTTATCCTTAAGTACCGGTCTCCTGAAAAAAGATTGATTATGGTTTGGTTTAGAGTAGAATATGCAGCAGTCATAACGCATTTATGTGTATAGAAATAACAAAACGCACTTCTTATTTTGAACACAACCGTAGATGTGTGCTGAAGGTTTCCCACATAATGCAGGGAACAAATCTGTAAGCTCCAACAGCAATAAAGAGTGGTATTTCACTGTGAGGCTGTAGTGGACCTCAGTTTCAGACAAGCAAGACTTTCTTGGATAATAAACAAATATTCTTTTCCTCTTGGCCTTTCCCTTCAGGGGTCGCCACAACGAATCATTTACCTCCATCTAACCTTATCTTCTACGTCCTCTTCTCTCACACCAACTAACTTCATGTCCTCTTTCACTACATCCATAAATCTTTTCTTAGGTCTTCCTCTAGACCTCCTGTCTGCCAGTTCCAACCCTATCATTGTTCTGCCGATATATTCACTATCCCACCTCTGCACATGTCTAAACCATCTCAGTCTGGCCTCTCTGACTTTCTTACCAAAACATCTAACATGCGCTGTCCCTAATAAACAAATATTATTTTTGTCTGGACAGCAGATGTCTTACCTACAGAGCTGGACTGGCAGTAAGCTGTCAGGAGTCTTACAGACAAGTGAAACGAAACAGTTGATCAGTTTGAGAACCTCCTTGTGAGACGTTTTGGTCATTTGTATCTCTTAAAGGGAAAAGTAATTAATGCGCAGCCTAACAAATTTAAAGCGAAGTCATGAAGACATGTTTGCAACTTTGTGTTTTGTGTATGATGTGTTAAGTGACAGGCAAAAAAAATCTGATTTCTCAGCACCTGATCTGGTTACTGGTCAAGCCAGTTGAGCTGCAGATGAGTTATTTGTGGTCCCCAGTGAAGAAATCAGTGCTTACATAGTTTAAATATTCCCACTCTAAGAATGTCTAAGAATTAATCTGCAAGTTTCTTGAATTTATATGACTTCACCTGAGCATGAACTCGTAACTTTTTTTTTTCTGTCTATGTGAGTTGAAGGGCATTTTCCTCCAATATATTGCACAAAAATAGCCAGCGCTTGTGGCCTCGTTTTGAAGAATATTCCTGAACATTATGTTTGACAGAAGAGATTTGCTGTTAGTACCAAATCACTTTGCGCTGGACCTCGGATAACTTTTTCACATCACATAAATGAGTCATAGTGTTGAGATGGCCTTACTTCACTTTGCCCACCTTTATTCTGGGACAGGAGTTGAACTCGTCACTGGTGGACCGTGACAGGGCCATCTGTGAGAGGAACGAGCTACTGGAGAAGTACTGCCATGAAGTGAAGGACAAAGCAGAGACCCAGAAGGAGCTGAGCCAGGCCTGCAAGGACATCGAGACGGTCCGGGAGGAGAGGGATGTGGCTCGCAAAGAGAGGACAGAGGCCATCATTCAAAGGGATCAGCTGCTCCGAGAATACTATCAAGCCAGACAAGTAAGTACACACTGCTCCCCTATAAAATCCCCGAAAGCATCTGTTGATATCTTTATGATCTGCTATTTTTCTTGCCCCGTTTGTTATCTCTGGAATAGCCTATGAATCAAATTCCTAACAATGTTATAACCCAAACACTTACAATGCTTAGTCCAAAAGCCATACATCTTGTGTTTAGCAGGTTTATCAAGAATGACATGAGTCTGTCGAGAGTTACTGAGGAAGTTGATTTGAGACATGTGAACCATGCCATGAGCTGATTGTGATTGCTTTAAGGATTCATCCTTAAAAAAAAAGATAAATATAAGCTCTGCTTGTGAGAGGGAATGCAATTTGCAAGAATAAACTTTATAATCACAAATGACAAAATTAAGTGTAGATGATGCAGAGTAGCGTGAATACAAGTCTGTCATACGACAGATTTTTGGAATGTATCTTGAATTTGACCGTATACTCGCACATACCCGCACACTCATGGGTTTTGCTGTTTTTTTTTTCATAATGTATTTGAATTTGTGGTAGCTCTGGGAATTTCTTAGGCCATTTTTTTTTAGCAGAAAAATGCTCACAGTCACCCTAACTGCTAATTAATTTTAAAATAACAATGTCAGTTAATATAAAATAAAAAATTTGGACAGAGAGAGATTATGCACTTTTTACATTACATTTTTTGAAAGGTGCAGCTCTTATAGTCTACTGTCTCCACATTTTCTTCTTTTGTTTCGGTTAAAGAATTCTCTTTTTTTTTTTGTTTAAACTTAAAAAGCGTGACCGCTGAGATGTTTTTACCAGTGGAGATGGAGCTTTTAACATTTTGTTTAATGCATCATATTAATGTATAATCAATGTTCTTAGAAACAAGACTCTGCTACCTTGGACATGGAACGAGCCAATAAGGAGATTGAGATGCTGAGGAAACAGTATGAGGCCATGTCCCAGGAACTGAAGGAGGCCACACAGGAGGCTGAGGTGGCCAAATGTCGAAGGGACTGGGCTTTCCAAGAGAGGGACAAAATAGTGGCGGAGAGGGAGAGCATAAGGTCAGTCTGTGTGTGTGTGTGTGTTTTAACTGCTGATGGAGCTGAAAGGTGCACACAGTGCTGTATATCCTGCAGAAACACTGACTAGTACATGCTCCTTTTCATTACATTCTCTCACCATCTGTTTTCTCTCCTTCCGCAGGACTCTGTGTGATAACTTACGACGAGAAAGGGACCGGGCAGTCAGTGATCTAGCCGATGCTCTGCGTAACTTGGACGATATGAGGAAGCAGAAAAATGACACATTGAGAGAGCTCAAAGAATTAAAGTAGGTCTCCAGTTTGGTTATAGAGCTGTTGTGTTATGGGCCTGTACCACATGGGCAAAAAAAAGGCCCCCATTTATACTGGCCGGTTACTCTTTCTCAATATGTTGCTTTGTTGTTTTACTGACAATATTTCCACACACCCAGGTTAACGCTGTTTTGAGTACATGTAAGCATTTTATCTCATCGTCACTGATTCTCTGGTCATGAATATTTCTATATTCTGTGTAAAAGCACCCCTCTGCTGGCCAAAGTGTATATGACAGCCATTTTCTGGTCAAAACTGTGTGGGCGGTTTGTGTTCACCTTTAAAGTTGGAATTCAGATGGAGGAAGTGAAGTATATTTCCTCTTACCTTAAAATAATCTTAGTAGTGTATTTTTTCCTTGGTTGACTTTTCTTTATTTGTAACTTACCAAGTCATTTTTGCCTGCTCCTGAGCTTCAGAAATCTTGTGTCTACCATGTTTGTAGAGTATGCATTGTCCACTTACTTTGTGAATTTCTCCCTCTGTCCTCTATAAAGGGGTTTTAATGTCATCTCTACCCTCAAGGCAAGTCTCAGTGGGACACTGAGATTACTGACAAAGGGTCATCTACTTTAAGTTTTCTTCTGTTTTAAATATAAATTTGGTTCCCCAGTTCACAAAGCAGGACAGTTTTTCAGAAAGGACATCTGAGATGTTTTGAGACTAACTTTGAGCCCAGTTTAATGTTACTATATATATATATTTTTTTTTACACACACACACACACACACACACACACACACACACACACACACACACACACCTCCACAACAAGATGCAGTGAAGAGTTGGACTTTGCTTTGAAAAATATTTTCCAGTTGAACTGGATGTGTGGACTCTGTTGTCTCTCTTCATCCATCCTCAAGTGACTGACCTTTGACTCTGTGTATGATGTCTTCCTTTGTTAAGGGAAAAGATGGAGAGCCAACTGGAGAAAGAGGCCCGATTCTGTCAGTTGATGGCCCACAGCTCTCACGACTCTGCCATCGACACAGACTCCCTGGAGTGGGAGACAGAGGTGGTGGAGTTTGAGAAAGGCAGGGTAAGAGCAGTGCTCAGAGTGATGTACTGAGATGTTTGTCTCAGGACAGCCAGGAGAGCTCAACAGAACTTGGCAGTGGTCAGTATTTCAGAAGAAGCTGACTGACTTTTATTTCATTGTCTTAATAGGATGACATGGATTTGAAGGCACTTGGGTTTGATATTGCTGAGGGGGTAAATGATCCATATTTACCAGGGGATTGTGGGATATTTGTTACAAGGGTGGACAAAGGAAGTATAGCAGATGGAAGGCTAAGGTATGAGCAGCCTCAATAAGCTGTTATAGACTTTTATCCCAAAAAGTTTATATCAGACTCCTTATCTATCTTTTTTCGGTTCCAGAGTGAATGATTGGTTGTTGAAGATCAATGACATTGACTTGACCAATAAGGACAGGAAGCAGGTAGTAAAGGTTGTCCTTAATGGAGGAGGATTGATCAACATGGTGGTTCGAAGAAGGAAGTCTCTAGGAGGAAGGCTGGTCACTCCTGTTCACATCAACCTTGTGGGACATAAAGGTATAGTGGGTATTAACCATTTGCTTCATTTGCGTTACTGTGCATTGTTGCTGGGTTATTTTCTGCTTTCTGGTACTCCACCCCATTTCCTCTTCTGTATCTCAGACAGTGGTATTGGTCTGGAGAGCGGGGTGTTTGTTGCAGCCATTGTCCAGGGAAGTCCTGCAGCCAGGGAGGGTTCTCTCACAGTTGGAGACAGACTCATTGCTGTGAGTTATTTTCAACATATCTACCACTCTGCAGTTTGCACAGGTCCCCTCAGGTTTTTAATCCAGAGCTTGATCCGTTTCAGTAGCCGCACTCCAAGTTCAGATAAGATGGGATTTGGTTAAGTATGGGAAGCAGAAGAAGGAAAAGTCTCCTGCTTTCATTGAATCCTAAAAAAATCTGCTGCCAGACGGCCAGTTGGAGCCGTTTCTGGACACCTACCTTGCCGTATATCCACTTAAGAGAGCTGAAAAGAAACGATAAGGGTCAGAAATAGAACTATGACTCTCCATCTCTGAAAGAGATGGAAAAGTGACCGTGTCTTTTATACTAATCTGTCAGCAGCAGCTCTGTTCAGAGTTTATACTTAAGCATGAAACCAGTGCTTGAGAGATTGTGTACGCAGCAATGCAGTAGTCTCTTCTATGCAACCAGTCAGCTTACACGGCAAGTATAAAGTAGCAACATTAATCCATAATCTTAAATATGTGTTGTACATTAAAGTATTTTAGACTAATATAAGTTCAACTTTATTTGTATGGCAGGAATTCACAATAAAACTCATCTCTGCATTTTACAGAGAAAGAAAACAAGCTCAATATGAGACAAATCAAATATCACCCAATTCTGATTCAATTATATCCCAATTTAATCTAATTAATTATAATACATTTTTAAACCAATAAATTAACCTTTTATTCACATCATACTAAGTCTTTAAAAGCATCTTAAGTTAAGGGAACCAATAGATTTGCATTGAATCTTCACTTCAATTCAGTTTCCTGTGTAAGTGTTGCATATCTTATCTTTCTCTTATACATTTTGATCACATCAGTATATCAGGTTTTATATGGCTTATTAAAATACTTAACCTGAGTTCATAAAATAATTCAAAGGGTTTAACTTTGATTTTTTTCCTCTCTTGCACATTAATCAGTCTTGATTTAGATTAAACCTGAAAGTTATTCGGTGAACTAATTTTATCTGAAATTTTTGACTCTTAATTTAGTTTCTATTTTGCTCTTGAATATATGTGACACACACATTATTATATGGGACAGATTTGTGTTTTTTTTTTTTTTTGTTGGGCTCAAATTGAGAGGGATCTTTTCTTTAATGGAAATATGTGGATCACATTGTACATTGTGGGGTTCTTGAGGCTGAAAAGTGCTGGCCTAGTTCCTTTTAATTTTCCTACTGGGACAACATAAGACATATTTCAAGCTATTGACACTCAGAAATTCAAGAGATTTGCCACCTGGATGTGTTTGTAGACATGCATCTACAAATCTACATGCAGGGTGGACGCTCATGCACATTAAAAGACAAATTCACAGTTTGCATTGAATGACCTGCCCTTATTTCCAATGTGTCTCTTTGCAGATAAATGGAATTGCTCTAGATAACAAGTCTGTGACGGAGTGTGAGGCTCTGTTGAGGAGCTGCAGAGACTCTCTTAAGCCTCTCTCTCATGAAGGTGAGGCAAAAGACACTGTCCTGAAGTTACTTTCAGTTATTATCTCATTGAAGATCATTCTCTCTAGTTATTCATGCTTGGGATAGTAGTTGTACAGCTTCACTTACAGAGTAATCTAACATAATACCATGTTGTTTTCTAATGCATCTTTGGAAAAAAAAAAGAAAAGCTCTTCATCTGGTATGGCTCATTGCTTTTGTTTGTTGCCCCCCTGCAACCCCCCTACACAGTTTTTCCCTCACAGCACGTCAGGCCAGAACATTTTTGAGAGTCTGCGCGAGTCATCAGAGAAGTCCAATGGGCGCGTTAACCTGTCAGAGATGCACTCCAGGAACAGCCGCAACCTCAAACACAACAGCTCAACACAGACTGACATCTTTTGCCCTGATGTTGGAAGCGCAAGCACAAGTAGCATATCTGGAGAGAGGAGGAAGGTCAGAGGTGAATCTGATGAGATGTATGGTGACATGAGCAAGCCATTCTCTACAGGTTCCCTGCACGCCACAAGTCTCAGGCTGACATCAGACTTGGGAACCGGTCGCTATGGGCCCAGTGCTTTCCAAGAGTGCTGTCCTTATTCAAAGGGGCCTTCCTCTTTGCCCTTTGAGCCTGTTTCTCCCTCTGATTGCATCACTATGGAGACAACCCTGGAGAAGAAGCACAGTGGGGGCACGTGGCCCAAGATGATGGCGGGAGGCATGTCGGTTGCCCCGGATAATGCCAGTTCAGTCACAGCAGCCACACAGCTCTCCATCTATAAGTCACCCAAGCAGAGGAAGTCTATCTTCGATCCAGACACTTTTAAGCGCCCTGAAACACCTTCCTCTAAGATGGAGTACATGGCAGCCAATCAGATTGCAGCAGTAGCTGCCGCTGCAGTGTCTCACTCCCCACAGCCTTCAAAAACAGAGTCCCTCTCCTCCTCTTCAACTCCTACCCCGACCCCTCCAACCCCTCCCACTCGCAGTGATTCCTTTAAATTCAAACACAAACATCAAAGTAGCTCTGCCTCTGACTGCACTATCACCTCAGATGGCAAAGGGGAGGCTGCTATTTCCATGGCAGCAGGAGATGGCAGAGAGAAGAGCGAGCGAGAAAGAGACAGGAATGGAAACCACTATTTCCTGGACGGTAAGGTCCTCACTTCGAGAAAGTCATGTGATGAGGACATTGGCCGTACCAGAGGGGAGGAGCCAGAGGTGAAGAGGCCGCGCCCCAAATCTGCCCCAGCCCTTCGTCGTAGGATGACCCCACAAACCATCACTCTTCCCACCTTCCAAGTGAGTTAATTCATTTGGTGTATCTTAGGAATTTTGCTTTTTTAAAATGTTCTTTTACTTCCTCCATCTTTATGACTGAGGCAGTTTAGACTAGAAGTTTCATAAACATTGAGAATTTGATGCACACAAGAAAAATTCAATATGGGCTGCTTCATATTTCTTCAGTGAGTCCAATTTTGCAATAGAATTCCCTGTCTGTAAGGACAAGGACATCATGTGTCTAAGTGAGTGATGCCACAGCTCTGGTATGACTACCAAACCCAGGAGCTGATTCAGAATATGCTGCCCAGACAGTCATGGTCAGATATGTTTTCAGACCCTGAAGCACACAGGAGAATCCACTAGAAATAAATGTTCATTTTCCTGTCGTGGGATTTTCATGCTGTCATTTGTCCTCGTATTGTACCGCCAGCAAATGTCAGAGAATTTATCCCTAGACACGTCATTTTCTTATCTAGCCAGGAAATTTGTAAATTTGTGTCTGATTCATCACAGAGCTACTCCAACGATGAGCACTCACCAGAGCCCAGGGACATGCTGCGGTCCTCCCCCAGTCGCTCTCATAGACACAGTGTTGGCTTTGTCCCCACAGTCTACAATGGCACCCTACCACCCAGTGAGTTTCTCAGATGAATGCCTACATGCCCTCAGCATAACCATAGATTTCCCATTCTCTATCATGGAGGTGTATCTGTGTCGTGACAGATTCAGCCCACCGAGGATTGTCTCCATGTCCTGCAGTCACGGCTGTGATGAGGAACCCCGTGTACACCGTGCGCAGTCACCGCGTTCATACTGGCAACTGTCCATCTGTTGCATCACAGATATGCCATCAGCACACCCACACCAGGTTTCCTGTTTTTTTACCCCTATTACCTTGGTTCCTGTTCTAAAACAGACAATTTAAACACATTTATGCTTGAGCAGGTAGTCTTAAATTAGTAGTTATAATAAGATGACACGAGTTAAACAAGAATCAATCCATGACAACTGGTTTCTAACGTATTTATGGCAGGGCTTTTAATTATCATCAATAATTGTATTATACACTGCTGTTCATATTAATAAATAATGAAGTTAACAGAACAGAGATCAGCAGCGGAAAGTAAAATACGCCGCTGTGACTAAGGTCCTGATATGTATTAGAAATGATAATAGTAATACATTACAATTTTGATCTGGGAATGGATTCCCTAATTTGATCCCAGTACAGTATGCAGTCTGATTTATCATTCCTTTAATGATCCATGTTTTGATTGGGGCACCCACTATATCTCTATCTCTTACTTGCTCACCGTTAATAACTGATCAGGCCTGAAGAATGCAAGTCATCTAGTTGTACCCAGAAATAGATCCAATTCTGAGTATACCCTCAGCTATTGTGGTCTTGCCATTGCGAACTGTTAGAGATGTTATATGTTAGGGTCTTTTTCTTTTTTTTTTTTTTTTTTTGTTGGCTTTTCCTGCTTGGCATGTTACAATAATAATTTCATATAGCCTAATTGCAAAATTACAAATTAAATGTATACTTTTTTTTTTGCCTTGATATTATGCTTTTGTGATTTAACGAAGTTCAACAGTTTAATTAGCATCGTTGGAAGAGCGGTAACTTTTTTGTCTCTGCAGCCCACAGCACCAGGGTCGTCTGAGCCTGGACCTGAGCCAGCAGAAGCGCACGAGTGACTTCTCTGAATCGTCATCATCACGCAGCAGCAGAGCTTCACACGGTACAAACTCACTGCCCTCCAGCGCACGGCTCGGTCAGTCTGACACGCACGCATCCGCACACACATGCACACGAAGGGTGACAGACTCCATGTCCCTTTCGCCTTCTGGATACTGTGTCAAAGCATTAATTCCTGCATCTCATCCCTCTGCCTAGGTTCTTCCACTAACGTTCAGTACCGCACAGAGAGGATCAAAATCCCCTCCACTCCACGCTATCCTCGCTCCATGCTGGGATCCGACAGAGGTACTGGGCTTACTATTTTTGGGGGAAAAAAAAGAAGAAGAAAAAAAAAGAAGCACTTGCATACTCACCATATAAGCAGGTCTAGCCACATTTTGTTTCCCTTGACTGACATAACACCAATAAGCTTGTTTTTGGATCAGTGAACATTAATTTGATTATGGTGGGATCATCAGCTTATGCTGTTTGTCAACACATTTGAAACTTTACTTACCACCGGATTTTAACTCCTTTTATCTCTGCTGCACAAGGTGGGGTTGTGCCTCAGCACTCAGATTATTTTCAAAAAGAAAATGACATGTCCAGGAACTCTTTTACCCCAGTTGTCTTCTGGAACCAAGCTTCCAGCATCATTGAAGGAACTCCAAATATAAGCTCCTTACAGATGAAATGAGCACTTCTTTTTGTTAATTTGGTGGCAGCTGAGCACATCTGTCTCATGTTTGAATGACCCGCTGGCTCCTTTTCTGTAACACCGAGTGACAGCAGTCTGTCTAGAACAGCACTCCTAACATATATATATATATACTATATGTATCACTTTCAACACAGTAAGCCTGACTGCTCCAATAATATTATTGGGGAGTATGAAATAATTTGACTTATGATCAGTTGTCAGAAGTAATCAAACGGATTCTACTATTAAAAAGTATCAGTGCTATTTTTCTTTCTCCATAGCTTTACTTACAATAATTAGCAAAAATCAAGTTATAAGAGTATTAGTGAATGTGGAACAAAGGATAAGAGGTCTTCAATGCCTCCTTTAAAAAATACTATTTGTCACATAATTACATAAAATTGCAGTTGTTATATATTGATGTGTATTTCAAATCTATCTTCATTTTGGATTTAAATATTGTCTTGGAGAACGCGCACTGTCTTCATCCCTTTTTGATGCCTTTTCCCTCAATCCAGGCTCCCTGTCGCACTCGGAGTGCAGCAGTCCCAGCCTCATCACGCCTCCACAATCACCACTCAATCTGGAGACGTCATCATTTGCCAGCAGCCAGTCTCAAGGCTCCATTTCCACTTTACCTCGGATCTCAGTCAGTCCTGTGCCAATAGGAGAGCGCAGGAAGGACAGGTATGATGCAAACAAATGCTCACATTTCATGATCTTTCGACCAGCTGAATTACATCTTTATGTTATTGTCATATTTTTTTTACTTATTTCAAAGTCTGGTTTCTTAAAAACAATAAATAAATAAAAAAGAAAGAAAAATGCATTCAAATGGAAGCTTCCAATCATAGACAGCATGTTAAAAGTATTGGTGTTTAGATAATCTTTGCAGACTTTATTAGAGGATGCAGATGCTGAGAAAATTGCTGTATACATGGCTAATGATCATATCAGAATTGAGTATAATGTGGCCAGTGTTTGCCCTTAGGGATCCTTGCAGGGTTTTTCAAAAGGCTTTGCTCGGCAACTAGTCTGTTATGTTCAACTGTGCAATCCCCCACTGAAATTCACATTGAAATCTTAATAAAACTCCAGACATTTTATCAAAGTGTCTCTGTTTCCCAAACCAAAAATGATTTGTCAGGTTGTTGGATTTATTTTCCTCTCCTCCAACATTTCTGTTCCATGTTGTACTGATGAAACATCTCAGGCTTTTACAGTTTCTGTCTGTATGATGTCTGTCCCCATCCTTCTCTTTATCTTCCTCCCACCACTTTGCAACCCTTCGCTTCCAGATCTCTTTACCGTAATCGCTCTTTTCTAAGGATTCCTCTGGCTGCAAGGCCGAGGTTCTCCTCTCTCAGGAGCCTCAGGTTTGTTCTTCTTCACAGTGCTGCAAACTAGGGAATGACCCCTCACCTGTCACCAAATTTACGTTTTTTTCTCTTCACATGTTTTAGTGCAATTACAACTGTACATAATATGGAGGAGCATAATACTGCTGTGCAATTTATGTGCACTTTTTGGAATGCAAATTTTTTTTTTTCCCCCATAAAACCCGCCTTCAGGAGAGTAGTTTAATTTGAGATTTGTAGTTATCTGCATGTAGCACTATACGTGCCTTAGGAAATGCACAAAACTTAATTAGATCCACTTGAACTTCAAAGATTCACTGTTTTTCTGCTTGCACATGTCTCTTTCCATGTCAGAAAACACACTTGAATCTTAGATAATGCATGTACCTTCTGTGGTCTATGATGACAACACACAGTTGCACAGTATGCATGTGTGCATTTTTGCCTTAAGCCAAATTACCCTTTACTCTGCAGTATGTATGTTATGCAATCTGATTATTATTCAACTCCGAGCTTCTGGGTCATGGTATTGTTTGTACTCCCCCACTCTGTTCATCCCAGTCTCTGGCTGCAATCCATTTCCTTTTATCAGCCTTCGCAAAATTGAAGGGCATGTCCAAAGTCTATTTATTATGAAGACACACATAGTTCATGTAAATCTTTTTCATGTGATGGGATTTCATTTTGCTTCCTGTGCTTCCACTGTTCACTCCGTGTCTATGTACTCCTGTCCTGTTTCTTCTGCAAGCCAGGTATAAATTGGTACTCCAAAGAGATGAGTCATTATATACCTGAGGGTAGGATGGATATTTAAACTCAGGTTCAAAAATTCCTTAGAGACAATATAAGCTTTCCATTGATAAGATTTTGTTTTTTTTTTCTTCCATAATACTGGCAAATGCCTGGATAGTAGCCATCTGCCCAGAGCTGTAGTCCAGCAGTGACAGTGTCACTTCACATTTTATCATCTCTGCTTCCTGTGTGGTGTCCTTGAGTTGTTTGTTGTGATGCTGCTCATTCTGGTTTTTTCCTTTTCTCATCAGACCATACTTGGAGGAGCCACGCAATGTTGTTGTGCATAAAGGTGCAGAGCCTCTGGGCATCTCCATTGTCAGTGGGGAGAATGGAGGAATCTTTGTCTCAAAAGTTACTGGAGGTAGCATCGCTCACCAGGCGGGGCTGGAGTATGGAGACCAGTTGCTGGAGGTATGAAAGGTCCACTGAATGTCCCAAAGATAGTGGCTTCAAGCAGCATGATTAAGAATACATTGCAAGATATAAGACTAGTACACATGCAGCTTTCTTCAATCCCTATAGTACTTTTTCTGTATGGATTCACTTTGATGAGGTACTTTTAAAACAGTTAGGGATATCTAGCTGTTAGGTGAAATTTCAGAATGAACCTAAAATGCACTATAACTTTTACAGGTGAACTTAATGTGAACATCTGAATGCATATGTCCAACTGTTCAATGTTTCAGTACTTTTTTACACGAGTTGCTGTTCTCTAACAAGAAATTCACAACAGGTGTTTGATCCATGAATCGACAAATAAATTTCCCGGTTCAGTCAGAATTGGTATTTAAGCAGTCCTCATCATGCTGTTCACATTTTGACATCATGAGACCAAGACGATGTTTAACAATTGATCAACAGTACCTTGCCATTGCAAGACTTCAAACAGGATGTTCTGAGACAGAAGTGGCCAGTGAGCTTAGAGTGTCACAGAGTGTCATCAGCAGGTTGCAATAGAGATACAGAGAGACTGGAAGAGTCACAGAAAGACATAGAAATGGACGTTCTTTGGCACATCCCACACTGATGATGGTTCATTGTGAACAGTGCACTGCAGAACCGGATGACGAATGCACCTCAACTCCAGGCACGTTTAAGAGAAGTGAGACACACCCAAGTGTCACGTCAGACCATTCGAAACTGTTTACATCAGCGTGGTGTGCGTGCTAGGCAACCTCCAAGGGTACCTGACCACAAGTGACCTGAGGGTCGTCCTTCAAGAACAGTGGGATGCCATGCCTCAGCAGACAATAAGTCCACTTGTGAACAGCATGAGATGTCATTGTCAAGCTGTAATTGATGCTCAAGGGACATTTTTTGTTGTGGTATACTCACCACTGTTGTTGGCTTTTGTTTTAATACAATGTTTGAGATGAGTAAATCACCATTGCATGCTTCTACTTAAATGCCTCTTTTTACGTTTTCCATAAATTTCATCCGAAAGCCTTATTGTAACTCAATCAGCATGGCCGAGTGATCTCCAGCCTTGTCCTGTCAACACACTCGCACAGTGCTTCTCTCATTAACACCTGTATTAATGAGAGAATCACTGTGTGATTCTCTAGTGGTCCTTTTGTGGCACGGCTGAAATGCAGTTTCTTTTTTGTTTTTTTTTGGGGGGGTGGTGGAGGGTGTTATTTTTCTCTGTCATGCAAAATGGGATTTGCAATTAATTGCGATTCATCTGATCACTTTTCATAAGATTCTGGATTATATGCCAATTGCCATCATAAAAACTGAGACGGCACACTTTTTGAAAATAAATATTTGTTGGAACAAATCTGAAAAATACTTTCAAGTCAAATGGAGAAAAATAAAGAAAATCAACTGTTGTTGTGGTTAGGGACTCAACAGAGAAGCCTGCCAGCTCATTGGAAGAAATAAATGAAATGCTTCATATTTTTTCTTTGAAACTATATCAGAGACAGACCCAAATCAGGCAGATATCAACTCAATTTTCAACGATATTGATCTACCACAACTTAAGAGCATCAGATAAACAGCCTGAAATCAACGATAACACAAGGGGAACTCTACTCTGCTTTAAAAGCTACACCAGACAACAAAGCACCAGGTCCTGATGGCTTGCCTGCTGAATTCTATAAATACTTCTGGTTTGTTCCATCACTGCTCTTCTTCTGAGTGATGAGTGAATTAAAAGAAAAATCAAGACTTCCAGCTACCATGAACACTGCCACAATTTCACTCCTTCTTGAGCCTAATAAAGATCCATTGCTACCTTCAAGCTACAGTCCTATTTCTTTGATCAACTGGGATATAAAAATGATCTCCAAAGTGTTAGCTCAGAGATTAGAAAAAGTCACAAATCCACAATTCACCCAGATCAAATGGGTTTGAGTAAAGGTAGACTTGCATCCACTGACACATGCAGATTTTTTAACTTAAGACATAAGACTAATAGATTGTTCACAGTCTTCAGTGAACCTAGCTGCATTCATCAAAAGGACATCAAAGGAAAATTTCAAATTCAAAGCTAAAATTTACATCACAACATCAGCCTGTACGCATGTATGTTAGAACATTTACAAGACCCTTCATCACTAAAAGAAGCAATTAGACTTTCTTTCTCTGAAATTTCTGAATATTCAGTTGACTGAAAGAAATCCTCCAGTCTTTCCTTACATATTAATATCAATAATTTGACAACCTCTTCACCACCCACCCCTCTATGCAGCAGCTACATCACATACCAGGGCATCGATATTTCACCCACATTGTCGGAGCTTGTTGGACTCAACTACACACCTATATTAAAAACAATAGACTTCCACCTGTAATTCTTGGATGGACTTACCATTATCCATCACAGGCAGAATCTCAGTCATTGAAATAACCATACTTCCTCAAATGTGGCTGAGCTGAAGACAGATGGACATCGTCTTGGTCTTGTTTTCACCTTGTCTCACTGATGTTCGTTTTTAGTCCTATCTGACAGAATCAAAGGTTTTAGGTATAAATAAATTATGTTGGATCATCCTGTCAAAGAGGGCAGATGAAGGACACATTCACTCTCACTCATGCAGAGGAAAATGAACATCTGCTGCAAGATCAAATTGTATACATCCATTAAAAAAAAAAGAAAAACTTGCATGTTCTAGATCAGTGGTTCTCAAATTTTTAATACTGCGTACCACCTGAGAAACTGTTCAGCTCTCTGAGTACCACCATGATGACCAATTTTAAAATATAGCCATATATATACCTTCTCAATTAGCTTTAAACACACAGGAGAGATGTTTATTCCTTATTGTGGTTATTTATTATTTGAAATGTTACTTTACTGAATCAGACATTTACAACTCCGTCCAACAATTCTCACATACAAAAGTTATGTCTGCACTGCAACTGAATATGCAACAAATATTTTTTATATGACAGTTTTAATTATCTCAAACTACACATTTCATTTGAAACGTATTTATAATGCATTGTATGATTTTTTTCGTGTTTTTTTTAAAAAGTGAAAATGTGGAAAAAAATGTGGAAAGTCATGACGTTCCCCCGCGTACCACCAGAGAGCGCTCGTGCATACCGCTGGTGGTACACGTACCATAGTTTGCGCACCACTGTTCTAGATGGTTTTTGGTCTTTGTAGTGTAATCATACACTGCCAACTTTCTGTTAATAAAACAAAAGAAATTACAAATATGAATTTGTGTTCTTCTGCTTTATCATGTCTGCATTGTTAAAGAGGACACAGAAAGGAAATATCTTACTGCCTGGGCTCTTAACAACAGAAAACACTTTTTTTTTTCATAAATTCTTTTGAAATGCGTCTCAGGTTAATAGACTGCTGTGCTTCAATTTTCTGTTTCTTTTTGTGCAATTCACCGTAAATCTCCCTCCTTATCTCTTCCTTGTCAGTATAATGGTATCAACCTGCGGAATGCTACAGAGCAGCAGGCTCGTCTCATCATCGGCCAGCAGTGTGACACCATCACCATTATGGCCCAGTACAACCCACACATGTACCAGCTGGGCAACCACTCTCGCTCCAGGTAACACAATGTTTTGTTGAGAATTGTTTACCAGTGTGGGTTTTTGCTTTGAATCCCAAGTGTTTACACTCTGGTGATTTCCAAATCAATTCCAGTGGTTTGTTCAGTCTAAATCCCTGTGGGTGTGTTGACCATCGACTTGGCATTTTCTAACCTAATGTTTTGGTATCAGGATGTAATTAACTTTATAGGCATTCACGTTTAATTATTCTGAACATACATGCTCGAGTATGTCTCATTCTAGGGTTTTGAAGCTTTTGAATAAATATGCGTTTAAGAGCTGAAGTAAATACATTTGGTTGACTAATGCTTGATTAGTCCCCAGAAGTAAATTGCATTGTTGCACTCTTAGTCATTTAGCAAAAATAAATATGTATTGTAAATAAAACATGGGTGAAAAACATTTGGAGAGCTGGAAGTGCTGCAGGAAGATGGTTGAAATCTTTAGAAATCTCAGTAACTGTTGATGTGGAGTTGTACTTATAGCCTGGCAAAGACTAAGCTGATGACTTTACATGAAACATTGGCAGATGACAGGTGAACTCTTTTAGTAGGACAACATGGTTTATTGTCAAAAATTGAGTAAAGGAACCATATTCTGGAACATTTCAGTCGGCGCTGGGTTTCTTTGAATCTTACGAACCGTTGCAAATAACTATGCCTTTGAACTCAACTAGAGTCCACAATCAGTAGAACCTGTCATATCAAACTTGGCTGTTTGGCTCAGCAGCGCACCTGTCTGTAGTCTTACTCCATCAGACGTGCTTCATCTTATCTGGATGACTGTGATATACCAGCTCATGTAAAACTGCTCAGAAATCTCTTTGATCAGAAGGGGAGCCAGATCCATTCTGCCACAGCAGTTAAAACATGAGCTTTCATGTTTGGGTCCATGGCTATGCATTTACCTGCTACTGCAAGAAGGCAAAATCCATGTGAATCATATTTAAAATCTTCCAGCAATTCTTTACTGATGCATGCAAATACACACACAGTCAGGTCCATAACAGTGTGAGCTTAATTGAGAGTCAGAAAAAAATTAAAGTGAAAGACTAACACCTATGCTGCACTCTTGGATTAAAATTGACAATTCCTGGAGTGTTCTTCTTAACAAGAGCAGCTCCTGCTGTGCTGTGGCCAGGCTGGTGTTACTCTGAAGTTAAACTATTATACAAGTAGCTTATTTACTCAATATGGTTAGATTGTCCAAAAAAAAATTTATGAAGGCATTAAACTAAATGAGAATGTTAATTTATGAGTAAACCATTTTCTTTCTTTTCTTTTTTTCTTGCAGTTCCCGTCTGGAACCGGTCAGCACTCAGTCAACACCCCAGGGGAGCGGTAACGCTACTCCTGACAATCACTCCACCATCGATACGCTCAGCGAACAGGACGAGGGTACCCTCACTCCCTCCTCCAAGCAGACCACACCCACTACTAGCCCCAACAGTTTCACCAGGTAAAAATGCATAGGATTAATAAAAATAAATCAATTAACACACATAAGAAGAACACTGATTTTCTTGCCACACCCACTAATGGTGAGCTCCTTGCTCCAGAATGCAGTCTGAAAGCAGCAAGAAGGTGGGTGAGTCCCGGCTTGTGACTGTGCGCAGACCTGGGGTGGAAGTGGGGGTCACGCTCTGCGGAGGCAATCTGCAGGGTGTTTACATAGAGAGTGTGGATGAGGACAGTCCTGCCAGAGGCTCTGATGGTCTTCTAGCTGGGGACCTCATTCTGGAGGTATTTACACTCACTGCTGTTACTCAAACTCTGATACTAGGGCAGGCACAGGCACAGCTTGTTGTCTTCTAATATCATTATGCACAACCCGAATTCCAGACAAGATGTCATGTTTTTTCATACGAATTATCAATATTTTATTCACAACAGATCATAGATAACAAATGTTTAAACTGAGAAATGTTACACTTTTATCCACAAAATGAGCTCATTTCAAATTTGATGCCTGCAAACAGGTCTAAAAAAGATGGCACAGGGGCAACATTTAACAACTAATTTAAGTTAATTAATATCAGGTCTGTAACATGATAAGCTATAACAGGGATGTCTTCGAGAGGCAGAGTCTCACAGAAGTAAAGATGGGCAGAGGCTCTCCAATCTGAAAGGGATAGATCATGAAATACTTTAAAAACAATGTTCCTCACATCAAATTGCAAAGGCTTTGCGGATGTCATCATGTACAGTGCAGATCATTATCATAGAGTTCAGAGAAACAGAAGACATCTCTGTGAGTAAGCGACTGGGCCAAAGACCTTTATTGGGCGACCGTGATCTTCAGGCCCTCAGACGACACTGTATCATTCATCAGCATGATGACGCTACTGAACAGGCCCAGGAATACTTCCAGAAACCACTGTTGGTAAACACAAATCGCCGTCTGCAGATGGAGCTCTATCGTGCAAAAAGGAAGCCATATTTGAACGTGGTCCAGAAGCGCCACCTGTGGGCCACAACTCATTTAAAATGGACTGTTTCAAAGTGAGAAAGTGTTCTATGGTCAGACGAGTCCAAGTTTGACATCCTTGTTGGTGATGACAGACCCCATATCCTCCAGGCTAAAGAGGACAAAGACCTTCCAGCGTGTCATCTGCGTTCAGATCAAAACATCTCTGAAGCTATGGAGGTGCATAAGTGCATACGGTGTGGGTAGCTTGCATGTTTTGAAATGGACTATGAATGCTGAAAGGCATGTAAAGGTTTTAGAACAACGGATGTTCCCCTCCGCACGACATTTATTTCAGGGAATGCCTTGTGGATTTCAGCAGGACAATGCAAAACCACATACAGCAGCTAATACAACAGCATGGCTTTGTCAGAGAAAAGTCCAGGTCCTGAACTGACCTGCCTGCAGTCTAGATATTTCACCCATCAAGAACATTTGGCACATCATTAAATGGAAAATATGTCACAAACTCTTTAGCAGCTGGAAACCTATATCGGGCAAAAATGAGACCAAATTCCAACACCAAAACCCCAGAAACTCATGACCTTGATGCCCAGACGTCTTCAAATTGTTTTGAAATGAAGATGAGATGTTCCACCATGGCAAACATGCCCCTGTCTAGATATTTAGAGACCTGTAGCAGGAATCACATTTGAAATGAGCTCATTTTCTGTATAAAATTGTAGCATTTCCCTGTTAAAACTTTTATGTTCTTTATGTCCTGTTAATAAACATTGGCTCATATGATTTAAAAGCGTTGAGTCTTCAAATTTAACAACCTTTCTAGAATAAAGTCTTCATACAGAACTGGTTCCATAAACTGGAAACAGAGTGGGTGCATTTTGTCCCCTAAAACATCACAAACATGACTTTAGCCAATCAGAGAAAGGATTTGTGCTTGTACACATGAGGTTATCTTGAGGAGCATTGGATGGAGGGGAAGGGAGGAGAAAAAATATGATGCAATTCAGAAATACCTTACCCTGCCTTTTGAATGATAAAGATATGTAAATTTAACATCTTCTTAAAGTTAATTCCTTATTTGATGTTTTAGCATCCTCATTTGGAATGAGCTCTATATACTGTTGTTGCTCTAAACTCATGCACTGCCAGAAGGTGCTTGTGTTTTTTTAATTTTTTTTTTATTGCTCTCCTCCCAGTCTGTGATCTCTCCCATGCTACGTTGGTAATTTATCCCGAACACCACAAACTCATGATAGACATTTCCCGGCATGTTCCTGTTTAAGCTCACCACCACAATAAGTCTCCTGTCTGAATTGCCGTGCAGCTCTATCATCAGACTGTACAGCATCAGTCCGTCCTTCAATCTCCTTGTTTGTTTTCTTTCCTGGTACATGGCACAAATCAGTTTTTAATACTCCTGAAAGCTTGGAGGACATTTAGTTCATCAAATTTGTCTCTTCTTCAACCTGAGATTTTTATTTTTAACATCTTCTGTTATCTCTGACTTTTTTGTCAATTAAATTCTCAGTATAACTCGGTGAATATGAAGAATAAGACGGCAGAAGAAGTGTATGTTGAGATGCTGAAGCCTGCAGAGACTGTCACATTAAAGGTGCAGCATCGGCCCGAGGACTTCAGCATCGTCAAAGATGTTCCAGGAGATGGCTTTTATATTAGGTAACTGCATGTCTATGTATAAATATATCTACTTCACCTACACGTAGATCATTTTGTAGCAGCTTCATCTCACCATTCTACTATATATAGATTTATTGTAAGAAAGTCCCTTTGACAAGCTGGACTCTTTGTAACCTAACCAATCATATTCCAGATCCACTGTGGGACAGCATTGATGCTCGTCACCCCACTAATTTAGGTTTTCTAATCCATTTTTGTTGTCAGGTCGTTAGGACTACATTGTAGCGATATGAGTGGAAAATTAAGAGCTAAAGTGGTCTTTTTTTATGTTGGGAGTTTGTTGCTGCAGCTGCTACAATCCCTTCTTATATAGGCAAACGGGCTGGTGATGTCAGTCACAGTAAATACACTCGGCTTGCTTGGCTGTCTCATGTAGGCAGCTCAGGCCTTACTTTGAGGGTTTCACCACTAAGCAATCCATGCCTTTACTTTCAATAGATAAATTCCTTCTGTACTTTCTTTCTGGGCCCTCTTTAGTCTTGTTGATTACACATATTATTTTCCTCTGCCGTGCTCCTCATAACTCCCCATCTATCTTTGTCTCTCCCTCTGACCAGAGCACTTTATGACAGAGTTGGGGAAGCTGAGGGGGACCTCAGTTTTAAGAAGGATGATATCCTGTACGTGGATGAGTCTTTGCCAAAGGGCAGCTTTGGGACGTGGATGGCCTGGCAGCTAGATGAAAATGCACAGCAGATCCAGAGAGGACAGATCCCCAGCAAGTACATGTGGGTGGAGAATGCTGTGCACGCTTGCATAAATACACGTTGAGCTTGTGGACCGTTGGCAACAGCTGTTACAACAATACATGTCTTACTGCTGCAATGATAAAATCATATATGACGTAACTTATGTCCCCTTTTAGCCATAGTGCAAGAGCTCATTGTTCTTATTCAACACCAGTTACCAGTGGTTTAACGGAATCCTTGAGTTGTGATCATAAAACATGATTTTGACCTTCAGGAATAGATATCAAACTTGAAACGTTTTCACTAAGTCAAATACAGAAGAAGAAAGTCTCTTTTAGCATCCATAATCCTCACAAGTTGTCAAAAGTATTGTTTTTAAGATCTTACAAATTTTGCGTGCTCTCATCCTTGTTTTTAAAAAAACATTCAAAACACATTCAACAGACCATAACCCAGCCTTAACACAACGATTCACATGTAACCTCAGTTTAGACCACACTGGTAAAAATCAGTCATTTTGTGTGTGTGTGTGTGTGATGTAGGATGGACCAAGAGTTTTACCGCAGACACAGTGTGACTGAAATGAAGGAAGATTCCACTAAGACGCTGTCTGCAGCAGCCCGCAGATCCTTCTTCAGGAGGAAACAGAAACACAAACGGAGCAGTTCCAAAGACAGCAAAGAGATGGTGGCTCT
Source organism: Hirundichthys speculiger (assembly GCA_018398805.1). Taxonomy (NCBI): domain Eukaryota; kingdom Metazoa; phylum Chordata; class Actinopteri; order Beloniformes; family Exocoetidae; genus Hirundichthys; species Hirundichthys speculiger. The sequence continues at coordinate 4,819,705 of JAGFBZ010000344.1, read as the reverse complement.
GGACACCATCAGCACCGATTCCATCCCCTTCCTTGATGGTGAGGAAGAAGGGTTTAGATGTTGTGGGTAAAAATGACAGGAAGCTTCAAAATGACTACACAAACTTGATATTTGGATTATCTGTGTCCTTTTTTTTTTTTGTCAGACTGTGTGAGCCTGGCGTACCAGCGAGTCCAGAAGGTGGAGTGCACCTCTCCCAGGCCGGTACTCGTACTTGGGCCTCTCACTGATCCTGTCAAAGAAATGCTGGTGAAAGAATCTCCTGGGAAGTTCTGCAGATGTGTACTTGGTGAGTTTATGTCATCCATGTCAATCCTTTCAAACTTGGGGAATAAAAAATTCAATCTACCTTCTCAATATTTTGGGTATCTCTGCAATGAACAGCAACTTTTTGAAGGTTTAAGATAAAAGGACAATTTTTGTTTTCATCACGCGTTTTGTACTAACTTTGAGAAGTGTTCATAGGTTCTATCAAAGGCAATTTCTTTTCTCTTGCACTCTTTCTGCCATGTCTACAGAGGTGATGAAGGCATCCCAGCAAGCCATTGAGCGTGGTGTCAAAGATTGCCTTTTTATCGACTACAAGCGCAGGAGTGGACATTTTGATGTGACCACTGTCGCCTCTATAAAGGAAATAACAGATAAGGTAGAGCCTTTTCATTGTCTTTTTTTTTTTTTTTACCCCCATTCGATTTTCTTTTTTTTTTTTTTTTTTTTTTTTATATCAGGTGGGATGAAGTTCGTTTTATCTGTCTCTGATTTGCTCAAGATAAGATTAGCTGTCACTATTCCAGCTAATCAATTAGACTCCTATTCACGTCATCAAAAAATAAATGTTTGAAACGTCGAATTGCTTTTGAGGTCATTTATTTTTATTTTCATTTTCTTATTTTCTAATACAGGGCTGTCACTGTCTGCTTGACATTGCCCCACACGCTATTGAAAGGCTCCACAGCGTTCACATTTATCCTATTGTTGTCTTCATCCGCTACAAAAACGCCAAGCAGATCAAGTAAGTAGCAACTGTTTGATGGTATAAAGTAGGAGAAAATGATGATGGGGATGTCCTGGTAGTGTGACATCCCTGTCCACTGTGTGCTTATGTGTGACTAATGGATTGATGGGGCAGGATAAGCCTTCACACTCTTCATTCCACCACAAACTCATTTCTGTTAAAGCACCCCACTCACACTTCACACAAATAATCCTAAACAGCTGGGGAGACATGGCAGCCTTTTTCCTTGTATACAAGTTTGTCAGTGCAGCACAGCATCCATTCTTTACCTAGTGTTTTTGTAGATGTGCTTTCAAAGATTATTACTGACTTTGTGGCCACTCACAGATTGCCACACAATAAATCCACAGTATTTTAGATCATTTTTGATTGATTTTCCAACTACATTTTGGCTTCAAGTGCCCCTCTGGTAAGAGAAACATTTATAAACTAATTATTAGAGCCTTTGAGTGATTACAAGCCTCGCAAAAGGAAATCAAAATGTAAGAAAGATCCAGTAAGTGGCCATTTGCTTTTCATAATTAAAGCACTCATCTGAATGAGCTTCTTGTGCGGTTCACAGGGAACAGAAGGATCCACTTTTTCTGCGGGACAAAATTTCTCAAAAACATTCCAAGGAGCAATTTGAGAGTGCACAGAAGATAGAGCAAGAGTACAGCAAATTTTTCACAGGTATGCAGTCAAATTCACACTCACCCGCTCATTTACTTTTGTTTTTAATTCTGCAAACACAAAGTGGTTTCTTTGCATCGTGATAGATAATCCCGAAGCTCTCAACAACTCTCCTTTCCTCTTCAGGTATTGTCCAAGGTGGCACCCTCCCTTATATTTGCACTCAGATCATCACTATAGTTGATCAAGAACAAAGTAAAGTCCTGTGGACTCCACTTGGCTGCCCCTAGAGAAGACTGGCTTAATCCTTTCACGCTATACGAATAGGTACACTACAGTGAGCTCGTTGTGTAAATTGATATTTTTTTATTTTGTCTTTGTTATGATTTATAATCAGAGCCTCCTTTATTTCTGGTGTACTCCGGAGCAGGTTAGTAGCACTGGATATCAATGTTCAATCAGTCTTCCCTATGGATTTCTGGTGGTGTATTTGTAATGCTGCATTGTAAGCATCCGTTTACAGTCTGAATATTGGTGTTCAATATTTCCTGGAATGCGTGCCCTTCCCCCCTTAATGTACACAAACCTCAACACTAATGAAGTTCAGCAACCTCTGACCCCATTGTGCCAAAAGGCATTTGTGGTTTCCCTACAGTTATGCACCCACTTGATGATGACTGACAACTAATTATATTTTTTTATTTTTTTGTGTGTGGAAGTCTGCTGAAAGTATGAAAAAAGTGAAGACAGAACTTTGAGCCTGTTGCTCACAAGTGTAATGTTTGTTAGCATGAGTACAGTGCTATAGAAATGGTATAGAAACACTCTAGAAATGGAATGCCAGGATCAGACATCACATTCCTTGTGGTGTGTCATCACAAAAGTGCAAAAGGATCAAACCTCTTCAAGTATGTAGCTGTGGTCTCACCGAAGCCGCCCTGCCAGCAGTCACTGATGTCTGCTCTATGCATTGTGTTTCTGTAGTAGCTGGCTGTGTGGCACAGTTCATGGGCCTTTCAGAAGTGCCTTTGGAGAAGAAGCCTGATCTGAAACCAGCCCTCGGGTCATTTACGCCAGAACCTGTTTTAATGTTTTTCTTCAGTGCATCATTTCACCCATGGTGGACAAGATGATTTAGGGGCGGATTCGAGAGCAGAACAGTTTAGAGCGCATGATGGTGGTGAGGTTTGGAGATTAGGTGGAGTGGTGGCCCCACAGGTTAACTTCTCAGAATGCACTCCAGGGCTAGACAGACCACTGTGTAACTATCAATGTATCTGTTTAACATATATTCAACAAAAATAGTCTACCATACACAGTATGCAGATACATCTGAGAAAAGCATTTATTGCTATATATATATATAGCAATAAATGCTATAAATATATATATATAAAAACACGTATTTTCACTAGGTTAAACACCTAGGAGCGTCTGGCAGTCAAGTCATGTCTTGGCAGGTATTAGCATGTTTATTCATGTTTATTTTCTGTGGTTGGTTGTCAGTCACTTATCGATGTACTCATAAGACACAAAGTTTGCAGGATAATTTCTTCCAGAGTTGTCCTCTGATCCGTTTAAATGTTAGTATCTTTTCATTGTTATTTATGTGTTTTTTTTTTTTTATTCTTTGATTATCGTTTTTCTGGAGGCAAAACAAAAAAGAAGTATCAACAAATATTCTGCCCTTCCTCAAAACCATATCCTGTATCTTATTGTGCCAAAATCCACTAAGGCAACTTTATCCTTTTATTTCTGTTTTGCACTTGTTTATCTGTGAACCTTAAACATGTAACTGTTCCTAGGTTTCCAGTAGACTATGAATAGGTACTATAATTTCTACTGTAACTAATTCATATTTTTATGTATCACATCAGTTCCTTACATTTCATTGATGGCCTTTTATCCTTAGAAAAAAAAGATTGCTTCTTATTTTAATTATTAAAAAGGGATCTATTCTTGCACAGTTTTTCAAATGCAAATTTGTCCACAAGTTTGACTTATTTGGCTAAAAGAGTAAACAGAAGCAAACTGTATTGTTGCTATTTTTCTGAGTAGTTAGCATAAACCTACATTAGAGCTGAGTACAACATGAAATGGTTGTATCTTTAGAGGAAAGGGTCTTTAAACAGTCTAGATGCCAGGTACTGATTAAACTTTTCTTTTATTAAAAAGAATGTGATTTGTATGTTGAGACATTAACATGAGAATAAAGCTCATTTTTCTGTATCACAACAAAGACTTTGCACTTTTTTCCACAACAGCCTTGTATAAAACAGTGCTATTTTCTCTTCCTAAGGCATCGTAGTCGGTAACTGCTGTCTGAGGCTATTCAAGCAGAGCCTAAGAGTACGTTATTACCTTCAACATGCTGCTGTCTCTTATTTAACTAATTGGAGTTGTAAAGGAGTTTCAAAGAATAGTTGAGAGCAAATGCTCAGTTTTGCTGAAATTTTAAGTGTCCTTCAAAGACAAAAGAAGGAAAAAAAGTCAGTCACTCACATTTCACTGAAGGCAGCAGTCAATGATGAAATACTGTCGATTACTGAGATCAGATAAGTGTGTGTATGTTTGTGTGTGTGTGTGTGAAAATTTCTGCCTGAATCTCTGAGATAAAGATATGGCCTTGGTTCAGATTGAAATGAGCTGAGGACACTTCTGTCTGCTCTTCAGCAGCCATGAATGACGTTGTAGTTGAACTCCTCACACTTTGGCATAACTGACTGTAATAAACCTATACATTAAGACGCTGAGTTCTGTTTACTGTGCTGAGATATATTTCAGGAATAGGCATGAAGTAACTTTAAGTGAGGCAACTCAATGGTTTGAATCAAGACAACTAGATTATTTTTATCTGCTCTTAAGACATTGTACTGTCTATTCAGATGGTTTTGTCAACTGGTTTTAGTAAGTTAGACATGCTGAAATAAAAATCTGAGTCACCTGGAACCATAAAGACCTCTTCTTATCAAGGTGCTGAAAGTGATTTTTATAAGGAAAAAAAAACAAAACCTTTTTCATACCCACGACTTTGAAAATCCTCTTTGAAAAGCTATTACCAGAAATCTGGTGCCACAACAAACCTGCCAAGACAGTGCCACCCATTCATTAAAAGTCATGGACTGAGCAAGGAGGGAATTAATCAGAGACGCAACAAAAAGGCCAAACGATGACCGAATGGATCATGTGGACAAAGCAAAGTACCTCAATAATTCTTTAGCTTGTGGACTCCCCTTTAGTTGTGTTCTGAGACTTTGTCAGTCTGATGTCATTATGGTGGGTTTTTAAGCCCATTCTGCCAAACAACATTGCTTCCCTACTTTCAAAAATGTTGTGTAAAATGTAAATAATGCAATGATTTGCAAATCCCATAAATATTTTATTCCCAATAGAACAAAGAAAATCAGATGTTGAAATTATGACATTTTACCATTTAGTGGAAAATAATGGCTCATTTTAATTAAAAAAAAAATCCAAAACAAATGGAGGAAGCATTTGACAGCTTTTTAGGTTTATTGTTGACAAATCTGTAACATAACTGGGTATAAAAAGGACATTTCAGATGTACAGATGGACAGAGGTTCACCAATCTGACAAAATGCATCTAAATGTTGGACACACTGTTACAACTTTTTAAATTTTCAAATAATTCATAGAAATATTTAGATTTTATAAACTCTTTATAATCTTAATTAGTAAATATATCATTATATTAGTAAAATATAAAAAACAGGTAACTTCAGACTGTCTTTGATCATCCTGGGCTGGAATACCTGTTCACAGATGCCAGACGTTGGTCGACTCCATGCAACACAGATGTGAAGCGGTTCTCAGAAACAGTGGCTTAGTTTAGTGATTCATAGGAATGCTGAATCCTGGATATTTTTCAGTTTATACAGTAAATATTTGAGTTTGTAAAGTAAAATGCAGACACTGCTATTTTTTTGAACAGCCCAATGTTCATTTTTCTTCATTTTCTGTAAAGTGAGTAAAGAATTTCTGCTTTTTTCTTCATGTTTTGATTTAGAAATATAATGTGTATAATATAATGTTCCCAATGCATGGAAATAAAAACCATTATAAGGATTTTGGGCTTTACTCAATTTTTTTGAACAGACTGCTATTATTTTGAACACAACTGTATATGGTCTGAACTTTTTCAAAACTGGATGTTTACGCAGCGTTCTTTGAGTTTTTTCATCCGGCTGGACAGCTTGTAACTACACCAGAATTTGTGGGTTGATTGAGGCCTGAGGTTATTTCCTCTGAGAGCCTTTTTCAGTCACATGGTCCTCTAACCAATAATGTTACACTGAATGACCAGCCTCCAGCTGCCCATCAAGTTCAGTGGGGCAAGAAACCTTCCAGTGTCTTCAAAAACACTCACGAGAACTTAACGTTTGACAAGGCTGTGCAAGATTTTAGAAACTAACTGTACATAGAACCTGATGTGGAGCTACGTGCAGGTCCACTGTACTATGCCCCCTTTCCTTTTGCCCTCCAAGCCCCCTCTTACCAGTTTTGGAAAGGAGTGGGGTCTCAACCCTTCAGCTGGGGGTGTCTGTTTCAAGACAGCTGCTGACAACTCAACTGAACTTGAGAAGACTCAAATCTGACAGTGGGAGGAACTTTGTGGAATGCAGCGAGAAGCCGTGGCCTTTCTTGGCTCACGGCAGATTGATGGTATGAAGAGGCACGTTTGTCCTCTTTCAGCGCAACGGGATGAACTTGTACATTCACCCTCTTTTTGTTCTGCACCATGCTAACTCTAGCATCTTGAGATGTCCTGCAGGATTACCACCTGTCACTCTCATGCTTATCTCCTCCTCTGCCAATACTGTGACCGTTTGACTTTAGTCTTGCTGCCCAGCAGGAATTCCTCACCTGACAACTGGCTTTTCATCGTCCACCCTCTTAACAATGAACACCAGCAAGCTTTATTTTGCTACATAAATTGAAGCAGATAGTCCCACTTTCTGTGGCAACCATGGAGACATTAGTGCATCTCTGACATTTGCCTTTAGATTCCTTCTCTATTTATACTAACTGCAACCCCAGTTCTGACAATTATCTTAATGCACAAATTCTATTCTATTTGTTTTAACTCCCATCAAAGCAGCCCCTCTATGCTCTATATAAATCTGTCTGATTTGCCTTTTAATATAACAGTTCCTCATTTTACCAGCAGGAGGACAACTTTAAGACTTTCTCCACACTTAATCCAGCTGCCTGAACCCTTGCTGATCAGATGCTGTTTAATGGAAACCTCCTAGCACCAGGCATGAATCAAGCTTTGTAAAAATCAAATAAATTGTAGCTGTGAAGTCTCTTATTGCTCTAACCAATGGTGGGTGCTCTAGTTTCGGACTCCTGCGTCTATTTTATGTGAAAACGCTTGCACACACAGTCATAACTCTGTAGTGCTATAATTTACAGATCGGCTTGTCCTCGGTGCTTTACAGCTCAGTCCCTACTCAGACTAAAAGCAGTGGCTATTTTTGTTCAAACACTAACATCCCCTGGATAATAAATCACTCTCATAGGACGCATATCATACTTAGGCATGTTTACTTTAGGTATGATCTCTGCTTGAGTTTAAGTGTCATCATTTCATACTTCCGGGGACAGTTATGGCACAACGCCGTAAAGAAACGCAAGGTGATATCTCTTATTTTCTGTTAATCTCCTTCTTAAGTACAGAGAGCAGGAAAACGACTTCAGTCAATTACGTTTTAGTGTTCTGAAAGACTCGAGGGGACAGATTAACGGAGCTCCATTGCAACACTGCCTCCAAGAAATCTGGAGCCTTGTGACACAGGTGGCTGAGCACCTGCCCGTTCTGGTGCGCACGGGGTCAGTGGTTATTCAGGGCCCGGAGCCAGCTGGTTCTCCATATCTTTTGCTCTGGATGGCTACTTCAGGGCGCCCCCCCCCCCCTGTGCGGCCATAAACCACAGCTAGTCATAGTTAACCGTCATCACCAATCCACACCTGTTTTTCACCTAATATGCGCGCTGAAAGTGGAGGCAGTAACGGATATTGAGCTGCACAGTTACTTTGTGTGTTTCTGTGTGTGTGTGTGTGTGTTCATTTTTTTTTTCAAAAAATGAAAACGAGGATCATCCATGTGTAAAAAAAAAAAAAAAAAAAAAAAAAAAATATATATTGTGTCAGTAACTGGAAATAAGAGGAGCACTGTCTTTGATGAGAATTGCGCCGTTGTGGGCGCACAGACCCACTAGTGCAAGATTCCTCTGGGGCTCATAATTTGATGTTTATACGACCAGCTATAATCCTAAAATTTATGACTGATCGATAAAACCCTTTCTCAAAGACTCTCCGTCTTCTCGATGTGCGTCACCGGCGTGCCATAAAGACGCAAAGGCGCAATCGTAGCCTTCATTTATAAACCCAAGCAGCGGAGACGCGGGTCGGCACTCGGAGTAAACATCGTGTCGGTCTTGCAGCCCTCTGTCCATCTTTATTATTAGCGCTTCGCTCCGCCCCCCTACCTGTAAATCTCCCCGCTCTCCTCTGGAGCGGATCTGACAGGCGCTCTCAGCTGGCCGCTCCGCGCCAGGGCTGCAGGGGACCGAGTGGAGGAGGCGACATCCACCCGAGCGCCAGTCCTTTTACGCAGAACTGACAGCGAGAACGCCCGCGAGAATATGCAGTCTTCTGTCCTGCACTGACAGCCCATAAACACCCAGAATTTAATCACACATCCGCTTTTTTTTCTTTCCCTTTTTACCCCCCCCCCTCACTTTGTTGCAAAGCCGTTAACGCCGATTGACGCCTGAAAGAAGTGAAAATCGATTCTTCGCCTGCTGATCGACAGGATCCCTGAATGGAAGACGGCGAGAGGAGTCTCCTCGCCGCAAACGGGCTGCAACAATTTCCAGTGTCGCTGTGTTCACACCATCCGAACCATCACTGGCAGCCTCGACGGCTGCACAGCGACGCCGTGACTGCCATGGCTTACTGCGCGCAAGAGCCACAAAGCCCCTCAGAATGAGACGCGCCTGAGATTCGTCATTATTGCGGATTTCAATGCCTCTCTCCCAGGGACACCGAGCCGATATTTTGAGCAGGTTTGCGGTGTCTCCCACTATTACCAATAAACAATTCAAAGGCTTCTGAAATTCAGAAAGAGGCTCCATCGGGTGGGTGATCATAATCTACAGCTAAGAAGGGGATTTTTTTTTTTTTTTTTCCCAAGCAAAATGGCTGGTGAGTGGGGCTGGGGACGCTGGCACAGGCTCTCCAAGGCTCCTAAATGCTAGCTGAGGCAGATGGCACGGCTCCCCATGGAAGCGACAGCTCTATGAGGACAAGCAATATCAATACCAAGATAAACCCGGACTCTTCAATCCTAATATCCAAGATGGAAAACGTCGTCATCCCGTTCTCGTCCGAGGTGCCATGCGACAATAACGGGCAGCGCATGTGGTGGGCATTCCTCGCCTCCTCCATGGTGACGTTTTTTGGGGGTCTCTTCATCATCCTGTTGTGGAGGACCCTCAAATATCTGTGGACTGTTTGCTGCCACTGCAACATTAAAAACAAGGTATGGCTGCCACAATGTGCATAATATTCTATTTTCTTTAAACCCATCACTGATGCACAAGCACACTGGCCTAACTAACTTGTTGTTCTGTGATGGCCTTTTATTTTATTTTTTTTAAATAGTTTCCTTATAGTATGTGTGGTAATCACCCAGTAAAAATATGTAACACGTTTTTCAGTAGATACTGAATGAACACATATTACCTTATCTGTTTCATAGCTCCTATGGCATTGACGCTCAGTGACAGGTATGGTGACATAACATGAGAGGGATTCCTTCATTTTATTTCCCTTAACCAGATCACATCAGATCCAAACTTCTCAGATGGTTGCAAACATTTCTCATGGTCTCACATTAGTTTTATGCAACCAAACGCCTGGACCCGCTGACGTTAACTGGGGTTTCTCATGCTGGCTCATTGAGACCAAGGTGTCATTGAGCGCTATGTCATTTTGCACACATAATTTTTCCTTTTCGTATTCTACTCCTGGATGTTCAGCCTTGATGATGGCTGTAATATTTTTACACTGCACATTAAATGTTGAGGTGGAGCGATGAAGCTAACCTGTGAGCAGGACTAATATAGAAATAAGATAATAAGGGTGACTGCCTATTACTTTGCCAGGGGTGGTTGAATCATAGCTGATTCACAGCTGGCTCATACCTGACTCACACACTTGTGTGTAGTGCAAGTGGTCCCCTGGATGGACACGGGGGCCGTAAACAAGAGAGCTTTACTTAGTGTTATTTATTCATTTAATTTTAAAGTTCATGAGGTTTGCTGGAATTGAGAAGACCTGAGAATTAAAAAAAAATGTTGCTACTCACAAGTGCACTGGCAATCTGCCTTATGTTAGATGAGTCAAAATGAGGATTTAAAAAATAAGAAGGGGACGGTGAGTGAAATTTCTCGTCTCTGACAGAGATCCAGATCCTGTCTCTCCTGATGCTCTTCTATCTCGTCCTTATGGTGGCCTTGACCTTTTTTTTCTGTCTCTTCTCACACAGCATAAAGAGCCCCGATAACTGACAACAACTGTGCAATATAAATGTTTTCAGATGCATTTGAGCGCACTTCTCTTGGGTTTTGCTTGCTTGTTTGTATTTGTTGTATTCGGTGGATTTTACTTCAAGATGAATATTAATTTCAAGATGAATCATGATTATCATATTGCCAGTTTAATTAAATTAAGTTGGCGAATATGTAACTTTACCTTCGTAAAAGAGTTTTGCTAAAATCATTATACAACTGATAATTCCATCAAACAGTTGATTTCATGGAGACTGTGGCACTGAGAAAAAGACGGGAGGCAGAGTTGGAGGTAGCAGAAGGTGAAACGTTCGAGGTTCTCTTTGGGTGGTGACGAGGATGGATCGGATCAGGAATGAGGACATCAGAGGGACAGCGCATCCTAGATGTTTTGGAGAGAAAGTCAGAGAAGTTTAGGGGCAAGAGATGGTTTGGACACGAACAGAGGAGGGATGGTGAATATATCAGGATGATGAGGTTGGAACTGCCAGGCAGGAGGCCTAACAGAAGACCAAAGAGGAGCTTTATGGATGTCGTGACAGATGATGTGAAGTTAGTTGGTGTGAGAGAAGAGGATGCAGAGTTTGTGCCATAATACACAAACACCTGTGATGTAACTCAGACTCTAGTTTTCAAATAAAACCAGAATCTTTGTTTACCTTCAAGACTTGACAGTAAATCTGATATTTATATGGAAGGTTCTGAAAATCAGATATTTGCCTAACATGAGAGTATAAATACAGTTCTATCCTTTAAAAAGCTTAATTAAGAAAAATCTGTACCTAAACAGCTTTCATTTAGATTTGAAGGATAATCCTAACCAAGCACACTATTTAGGCCATTAGTTGGCTGTTCACTTCCTGAGATGTTCTGTTACACATGGATCTCATCGGAAATAGCATCAAACCTTATGTCATCCGTCACACTTGGCATAGTCTTGTTGGCAAAATGATAAAAATAAGCCATGAAAATATTTTCAGGTCTCCATCCTGTGACTGCTGGTGGACACGTGGCTGCATCTCAATCTCTTACTAAAGTACAGGTATTATGAAAAAGATAAAGTAGCCTGTATCTGTTTACGTTAACCGTCCTTCTTCGTGTTGCTGTGCGTGAAAGGCAAAGTCATCCCGTGAGGTGACTTTGGCGGGCTTGACACTTGGCTGCTGAGGGGCAAGGCTTGTTAGGAGTATTAAGAAGGGGGAACAGGATCCGCGTTCAGCTGACTGGTGCGTCCAGCTAGGTTGGCATGCGCCAGGAACAGGATGCATGTTTGGCACGGAGCGGCTGTGGCATTACTGGGAACCCTGGATCAGAGGCAAGGAAACACAGGTGGAAAGTGTGAGAGAGACACAGGACGACGTGGAAACGGAGGGTGTGAGGGTGACGAAGGGTTTTAGAGGGGGTGTCGCATTCCCCTTGTGCACGGCCGCTGACACACAGCTGCTTGCTAATTCTTTTAAATGGGCCTCTTCTATGTCTGGACCATAAGCGAGCGGCCAAGAGATCATGTGGAAAGAAGGGGAGCGATAAGAGGATGTTGCACGGTAAAATGATCAGTGCAGCTTTTTAACTGTGGATTTTAAACTGCTTAAAGATAGCAACCATGAAATGTGGAGCAATGACCTGTTTTGTGCTTTTCTTGATAACGTGAAGCCAATAAAGGAAACTGGGATTTGTAGGGAGCATTCAGAATACCAAGGAACTGGAGATAATCACATTTTTTTTTTTTTATCTCTCTACAGAGCCAGACGGTTGTATTCTAGACTCAAAACAAAAAAAAAAAAAAAAAAAAAAGAAGAACTTTATGGGTCTGGTGCGTTCTCTTGGATGGACTAAAAAAATGAGAGATAAAAAAGGAGCAAAAAAACCCCCCAAACTCTAAAATAAATGGTCACATTTATGCCATCTTTTAACATCCATTTGTTTTTTTAGAACACTAAATGCCATGTCTAAACCACATATCAAGCTCATTTATAATTTGATTGACTCTTGTCTGCCAGCAAGCACCAGTCCCGAGGCTGCCATTATTTAATTCTCTTGTTACACCGCAGCTTCGCACATTCTAAATAAAGAGTTTCCCGCTACGGGAAAGCCTCACTCAAGACACTCATAATGCAAATGTGTGTGTGTGAGAGAAAAATGTAAGCACAAGCAGTGGGGGAAGACGAGCGGCAGAGCCTTTCAACTCTATTTATTCTGATGTACGTCTTGCTCAATATGAAGAGTTTTCTGCTTGCTTCTGTTGTGTGTGTTGCTTCACTTTTGTATAGTTATCTAATGGTTCAGTTATCTTCTCTGCATCATGCCACCTCCAGGAGTTCTTATCTGACGCCTCCGTTCTTTGAGTTGTGTGGGGAGGAGGAGTGTAGAGGCTTCGCAGCTCCAGTCCCTGCTGAAACATGAATGGTTTCATCGCCCGCCACCGAAAAGTCACTGTAAAAATGAGAATACCTAAAATATTCTGTTGCAGATTATAAATTATTCATACACTCAGACATAAAATCAACTAACTCCCCATTTCTGGCAGCGATAAATATTTGCGTAGTGCAAACTGATCCTTCAGATAAACAGCGGGACACCTCAGCATCCCGGATTTAAACAGAAAGAAAACATCAGATGAAAAGAAAGTCACACTGATGAATAAGAAAAAATTAACGGTATTTATCTTTTTTAAGGTCATTGTGTTCATCGCAAAGTTTATGGTTTTATTGTGGGTCAAAACTTTCGCAACATTAATAAAAAATAGAATTTTAAGCCTTTGTTGTAAATAAAATGCATTAATTTGCTTTTATCCATTTTTTTTTTAACATTTGGAATTTAGTCTGACTCCAATACGAATGAATGTTTAACTTAATCTTTTACGTGGCGCCAGTTACAGCAGCGCTGGACTGAAACGCAACAGTGATATGAAAAACACAACAATTTAAAAGAAAAGCAAGTCAGCAGCACAAGAGTAAAAACCAAATACAAATAGTCCCTTCGCCATTCTCCCTCCTGCAACCCGAAAATTGATTTCAGCAAAAATATTCTGAAGGATGTCACAAACAATTCCCCAAAGTGCACCTGGAGGAGAGAAGAGGTATAAGCTGGGACTCACCGGTGTATTCTTTGTGGAAGTCTTCAACATCCACAACTTATAAATGGGATCATGACACATACTGTCCCAGACTGTGATAAAAACTGGAAACAAAACAATACAGGTCATGTTATGGACTGTTCTATATGAAATCGTTTCTGTTTTCTTTTTGTATTTCTGTAAACACTGCTCTTCTTTTTATTGTTTTTTTTTTTTTTTGATAAGTACTTTCTTATTTTGCTGTTGTGTTTTTGAATGTCAGGCTACCATAAATGACAAAAGTTCAGAATTTATCCAAGTCTCCTTATCTAATCAGTGCCACTGCAGCCGACAGCAGCCTTCCACTGCTGCTACTGTGAGTATATGAGTCTTTACATGAGACAGTCGCTGCAGTTCTAGGACAGACATACGTTCATGTTTGTTGCATCAACAGACTAGTTAGGAGGAAGAAGCTGGAGATTTAACATCATTACATATGAACTGACAAACACACATCTGTAGCTCAGATCAGGGTGGACTCTCATTCATTTCAGTCCAAGTATCAAATAACTGTTTTATGACGTATCATACCAAATAAAATATAAGAAATAAAAGGCACCTCCCATTTCACCTCAGTCTAACAGCTACTGTGCTGAGCGTCTTCAGCCTCCTTCTTAGCCTCAAAGTACACCATGCAGTGTTTTTTTTTTCTTTTTTCTTGGTGCACTTTAAACAGAAACAGCAGTACAGTTCTGACAGCTGTTGGCTCTAAACAAGAGGAGTGATGGAGCGGTGCACCCTGTTCTGCCTGAACAAGCTGCTCGTGATATTTGCTTTTCTGTGTCCAAAGTCTAATTTGGATGGATCGTTTGTGTACGTTCTTAGAGTCAGTTAGTAAATAAACAAACATTTGTTTTCTGCTCCTACTCTATATCAACCTTGTATTGTGCTTTCAGACTTGCTTACTTGTTTAGCAGATAAATTATTCAAATACACATGTTTTTGTACTATTGAACTAAGAGAGAGCAGTTCTTCAACAGTTTTTTTCCTTTTTTTTTAATAATCTGCATGCCCACTGCCCATAGAGAGAATGGAAACAACCTTAATGTTGAAAACCATGAAAAAAGGCATATTGAAACCTCCCCACTTAATTGTCCTAGGTCATTGTGTTTCACATTTGTTTTCATTTGCACTAGCAAAGTATTGCCACAGCAACCCCAGGATGATCGAAGGTTGATCGTATAAAATGAGAGTTGGATGCGCTTTGTGTTGGTCCTTATGATCTGACTTATACACGGAGCGCTGAGGATGGACCTGCCATCTGAGCTCTGTTCTCTCTGACTCTTTTTCGTGCACAATAAGGTTTAGAGGTCTGACTCATGATGGCCTCTAATCACCTCGGTGAACTTTGGATCATCACACTTAACTTTCTTTTCAGTGGAATTTATTCAACCCACCTCAGTTGTGGCTGTCCATATAACGATGGGAAAGACACAAAAGGCATGGCACAGTGAGCAAGAAATGCTCCGACACTTCCCTGTGTGCTTACCTTAAGGTGAAATGGATCATGGAGGTGGTTGCAGAGAGGAACTGTTGTGAGCCTGGTTGTTCCATTGTGCTTGGCAACAGACCAGCTGCATTTCATCAGAGCAGCACACACCCCGCCTGTCAGCTGTCGCTCTCACTAACCTCAGCCTAACTTGGCCTCAATCACTCACTTCATCCCACACATGTTTATTGAAATCCAGAAGTAATTAAAGAAATATAATGCTGATCAAATGAGATAAGGATATCCATAGATGAAGTCTTGCAGTGCAAGATTATATATGTACCCTCTATTCGTGTTTGATGTCATTGAGAATGGACTTGTGGCCAGTGCTTGAATTGCATGTGTCCGGTCATGTGTTGTTGACACTTGCTGCTGTGAGGGGATCTCACACCTGTCCCAAGGCAAAGCGTGAGCATTTTCTATCACAGCAATCAAATGCCTTTACCCACCCATTTTATCTGGAATAGCTCTGCAACTAATGATTATTATTTTAATCAGTAAATAGCTAGAAAGCTGTTTATGCAGACTACAAAATGTCAGTCTGGAGTCTGGTTGATTGGCGTTATTAAATGGGTCTGTGAAGATGTTTTAATCTTGTTCTCTCTTTCTATTTTAAGGTGCTTTTAAATTCCACACAGATGGAAAAATAAATGTTAATCTTTGGCAACACACTGTAGATAAAATATAAGCTTTTCCAAACTTGTTATATTTAGCATTGCTGATTAACTCTCTTTTCTCATACTCCTTTCATGTGGAATGAGTGACTCATAAGTTATTATTTAGTGAAGATCCTTCCCTTTCTAGGCCTTAAATCCTTAATTCTCTGGTCCTGATTTGATGGCCATCTAGGGACAACTGTAGTGTGGCATGCTGATGTATGTTAATCCACAGATGAGGAGAGGCCATATATGAGACCAGACTATGTATATCATGAGCCACACACAGATGTCTCCCCTCATCTCCACCTCTCCAGCACCCAAGCTGTGCTCCCCCGTTGTCATGTTGTTATGTCTTCTTCAACCAGTCACCAGACTATTAAAAGGACATCCATGGCTCAGGAAGTATTCAGAGGTTAAAGGTTGGGAAGGGGTGTGGTGTTTACCTGGTTCCACAAGGGAGGAGAGGGTTAGGATGGCATTCTCATCATTGGAAATGTGCAGTGGGGTCTTAAGTTATCTGATCTGTGCCGATAGTCAAACAGGTAGTGCCAAACCACTTGGATATACACTACATCGCCAAAAGTATTTGCTCACCTGCCTTGACTCACATATGAGCTTTAGTTCATCCCATTCCTAATCAATATGATGTGGGTCCACCCTTTGCAGCTAGAACAGCTTCAACTCTTCTGGGAAGGCTGTCCACAAGGTTTAGGAGTGTGCTTATGGGGATTTTTGACCATTCTTCCAGAAGTGCATTTGTGAGGTCAAACACTGATGTTGGTTGAGAAGGTCTGGCTCTCAATCTCTGCTCTAATTCATCCCAAAGGTCTTCTATCTGGTTGAGGTCAGGGCTCTGTGCAGGCCAGTCAAGTTCATCTACACCAGACTCTGCCATCCATGTCTTTATGGACCTTGCTTTGTGCACTGGTGCACAGTCATGTTGGAAGAGGAAGGGTCCAGATCCAAACTGTTCCCGGGAACATGGAATTGTCCAAAATGTCTTGGTATGTTGAAGCATTCAGAGTTCCTTTCACTGGAACTAAGGGGCCAAGCCCAGCTCCTGAAAAACAACCCTACACCATAACACCCCCCCCCCCCACCCCCTCCACCAAACTTTACACTTGGTGCAATACAGTCAGACAAGTACCGTTCTCCTGGAAACCACCAAACCCAGACTCTTCCATCAGATTACCAGATGGAGAAGTTTGATTCGTCACTCCAGAGAAAGTTCCTCCACTGCTCTAGAGTCCAGTGGCGACGTGCTTTACACCTCTGCATCCAAAGCATTGCATTGCACTTGGACTTGCACAGAAGTTTGGAGGTCTGTAGTGATTGACTCTGCAGAAAGTTGGCGACCTCTCTGCACTATGCATTTCAGCATCCGCTGACCTCCACTCCGTCAGTTTACGTGGCCTGCTACTTCATGGCTGAGTTGCTGTCGTTCCCAAACACTTCCATTTCCTTATAATACAGTTGACAGTTGACTGTGGAATATTTACGAGCGAGGACATTTCATGACTGGATTTGTTGCTCAGGTGTCATCCTATCACAGTTCCACGCTGGAATTCACTGAGCTCCTGAGAGTGACCCATTCTTTCACGGATGTTTGTAGAAACAGTCTGCATGCCTAGGTGCTTAATTTTATACACCTGTGGCCATGGAAGAGATTGGAACACCTGATTCCTATAATTTGGATGGATGAGCAAATACTTTTGGCAATATAGCGTATATCTGCTTGTTGCAACCGGTCAGGCTAAGCTGGAATAGGGCATCTGCAGGAGGGAGATAACTAGCCACTACCTGGGTAGGCAGCGGGAGCATAGATTTGGGCTTTAAGTCAACCATTTATTCTTCAACCATTGTTGTCTTTAAACACCTCAACATGAAAAGAAGGATGTGTATGTGTGTATGATTGTGTGTAGGTTGGTTGTGCAAAAACTATAATTATATGCTCTTTCTATGAATGATGAACATTTCAAACAGTGTCATAGTCTCAAAAAACATTTAGCTAATAGGCCCACGTGGATTAGTCGCTGTTTTGAAGCCTCTGTAATGCATATATACACCATACTTTTCCTTTTGCAGATTTCTTTATGTTGTATCTGAAATTCTAAGCCTCTTTCAGCTGAAAATACATTTAAAAGACAAGGATGATCAGCAGTGAGAAGATGGTTGGAATGGCTTTAAAGGACCAGTGTTTTCATCAGCTGTTTGAAGACACTGATTTAGCTCAGATTGACACTAAGAAAAGCAACAAAATAACTTGGAAACAAACCCCCGATCCTTAACTTGCTGCTCCTCTTTATTACCTATCTTTACCACCACGTAATTTATATAACATGTACCCCTACAGTTTTATATTACTGGTACCAGAAAGTTAATACAGGCTTTCTGCTTGTGGAGTAATCAGAGCTTTAATTCCTAAAATCCTGCAAAAATGATTGTTGTTCGTCTCTGCTCCAGGTAAGTCTACAAATAGTTTAGAATTACATACCTCTTGATCAAGTATTATTACACTTGATCAAGAGCCAGGTAAGTCTACAAATAGTTTAGAATTACATACCTTTTGATCAAGTGTTATTACACATTTCCATCAGTAACATTTCCACCCCAGCTGGTAAAGCTGTTACCTCAAAGTGCTTGCATATGTATGTGGCAGGTGTAGGTTGCAACACACATATAATGGACCCTTTGATCCTAGAAGATTTCTTTTTTTGCAGCACATTGCCTGTATATGATCCTATTTATGGCATGATAACGTGACTGAAGGTCTTAATATCATGTGTCCGCCACCAATAACATATGATTTTGCACAAATGTCTTCCTAACCAGTGCCTAACCAATATCTGCTATCTACAATCTTTTTTCTGACAGCGGATTTTTGGCAAGTTGATTATAAACACATTTTTGATAGTTGCAAAATTGTTACAAAATGTTGTCGGAATCCAGGAGGCAACTTCAGTTTTTAGTTTAAAATCAGTATTGACATATTGGGTGGGGCTCAGTGGGATAAAAGGAACAGGACATGCAGTGGAGTTGCAATATTATTTTGTGTTTTGCTTACAAAACTGTATTGCAACGATTTTATGTCATGGCAGGAGGTTTCAGTAACTGGCCAACATGTACAACCACAATTTTATGGTGATAATTATTAGGCTTCTTATTCTCTCCTTATCTTAGCATCAACCCACCAGAGAAATTAGAGCAGTGCTATATATATCTAAACGTGATTAATGTTATTACTAAAGCTCGGAACAGTTGCACAGTGATCTGAGCTTTGTCCAAAATCAGTCTCTGTGAGTTTGCCAAATTGTAGAACTGTCAAAAAAGTATTTTGACATTTTATATAATCTGTGTAGTGGACTCAAAGTATCCTACAATGAAAGTCATTTAGAATTAGTAATTGATAGCCCAGCAAACCTATGCTTGAATGCAATGCAACAAAGGAAAGACTTGACATTTCAAATGACATTAATTCATATTTTTTTAATTGCACCGTTCTACAAAAAAATTAATCTTAAGGACCTCAAAGTAGACCATTTGAATTCAGGTCCACTTAAATGGTGTCCATTTCATTTAAATTATAATCCAATCAAAGGTAGTTCACATGAATATAACTGCTTTTATATGATGCTTATCAAAGAAGTTGTCTGAATCTTCAGTTCTATCTACCAGTGGCAGCGCCTAAATCTGTCATAAAAATGCAATACTTTTTTCAAGTTTGATAAACCATTTTATAAGCCATATATTTTATGAATTTATATCAATATTATATAGTACATGGATAAGAAGTATCTTATTAATTAGCATATTTCATTTGTTTTTTTTCTGATAAATTTAGGCACAAAACAAATGTTGAGTTGTGGGGCAGCATGGTGGCTTAACACTGTTGATTCACTTCAAGAAGGTTCCTGGTTCCAATCCTGGCAGGGGGCTTTTCTGTGTGGAGTTTGCATGTTCTCCTTGTGCTTGCATTGGTTTTCCTTCCACAGTCCAAATATATGCATGTTAGATTAATTGGTGACTCTAAATTGCTCGTAAGAGTGACTCTGGAACAGAAATTGTTGATCACAGTGGTGATAACCTGGTTAAATAAAGGTTGAAAATAATGTGATAAATGAAAAATGGTTAATATAAATGGAGAAGAAAGTAAAAATAGAAACAACACAAGGTATTTGATTTTATTATTTTGCTGAAATGCAGTCAGTGATGTACTGTGGATCATTAACAAAAGTGTATCACAATATACAACACATATCAGTATTCCTCCACAGTGTTAAACCGAACCACAGCAGTGATGTCACTGATGACTCAGAGAAAATAAACCAAGTAGTTTCTGAATGCAAATCACAGAATATTAAGCCCACTTTATAGTCGTTTTCGTACAGCTCCTTAAGAAGTCAGTGAGATAAGTGAATGAGTGAGTTATTTTAGACACATAGAGGCAGTGTGTAGACGAAACAGGGTTGACCTAGAAAGACCCCAGCAGGCGGCATCTCTGCTTCCTATTTAGAG
Source organism: Hirundichthys speculiger (assembly GCA_018398805.1). Lineage (NCBI taxonomy): Eukaryota > Metazoa > Chordata > Actinopteri > Beloniformes > Exocoetidae > Hirundichthys > Hirundichthys speculiger. The sequence goes on along the minus strand of JAGFBZ010000344.1, from coordinate 4,799,703 downwards.
CTCAGATCTCTCTCTCTCTGAGCAACATTCATGGCTCTGTGAGGCCATTTCTGTGGGTGAACACACAAGCGGGGCTTCCATTCTCAGACAGGGTTTGGAAAGTGTCAGGATTATACACCACCACCACATCCACTTCCCTCAGCAACCAATCTCAATTAACCTCAGAGGGGTTCGGACTAATATGCTAATTGCCAGTCTTCTAGCAGCCTAAAAGCAGGTTCAAGTTTCTCTTGCCTTTATTGCCAGCATGGTACAATGCTAGGATTGCACCTCGTGTGGCCATTTTCCCACCACTGTGTATTTGTTAAGTGGCCACTATACACTAATAAATTGTAATGTTATTGAAGGGAAAATGGAGGTCCAAATAACAAAGAGTAGCCTACAATCTGAAGCTTATTCAGCCAAAGTGAGCCTGCCACAGTACAATGAGTTTACCTCTTGACTTCTTCTGACATTTTCCAGAGTGGTTACACAGAATGAATAGCCCAGCTCTCAATTACAGCCTTGTTTGATGCTTACAAAAGTGAAATCCCAGAAGGTCTTGTCTGACTCAGGTTTCCTCTGTTGCCCAGCACAGTTGTGAATGCTGTGAAATGTATTTAGACATGAACAAAGCAAGACAGACCAATTTCAGAGTGACATGAGCTTTGTAAAATGATGCCTCTAGAGAAGAGCTCCAAATGACAACATGTGTAGACATCATGTACAGACGATGCACAGAAAGCATGGTTTCAGTGCTGCATGCCCTATTAAAGTTGGATGACAGTGTAGAGCTGGCATGCTGCTCTCTGACAGCCCACACTATTGAATTAAAACAAAGCTTGAACTGATCAGTAGTAGTCAGAGTATTAGCTTGTGTGGCTGTTCAGCTGGAAAACCTTTGTACAGAATACTTTTAGTCTGTGTTGACAAGAATCTTTCATATCAAATTTCATCATCAGAGATGGACTGTGGCTTCCTCCTACATACCAAAAACATGCATGTTGACTATAGGATTGGGTATGAGTGTGCAAGGTAGTTTGTCACTTGTCTCTATATGGCTGTCTGATAGACTGGTGACCTGTCCAGGATATATCCCACCGTCCTGCACATACATGCAGACTCGTATCATTTATATGCATTTAAAGTAGGTTTGGTTGGTTGGTCTGGTTGGTATTATCAGTCAGCATGTGCTTTTATTGTACTATCTACTATGAACTCATGCATCATTTATCTATAGTAGGCATCTGTTAAGCTTTGTAAGGCTCTAGTGCTAGATGTGTTTTGCCTTATCTTATCAGATGCTCTTACATAATACTTTGAAGTATACATGGTGTCTGTTAACACATTTCCCCATTTCCTTTTCATAGTTGAATTATATGAATTATAGATGGCACTGTGGATCACTCTGTGGGAGTGTCATTGTGTACAGCTATGGTATCGGCTTTCTTATTTTACAGTGGAAATGGTTCAGTAATGGAAAGTGATCCACTTAGTGCCTTTTAATCTTGTGCAGGGTTCTACAACATAGTTTACAATGTGTTTAAAATTAACACAAACACTCAAACCCCTATACACTTTTGTATCAACAATCACACTGATGAACATATGGGGGAGCAATGTGTGATTTTATGGGGATCAAAATGCCAAATCCTCCAGGTGGAAAATAACCATTCCACATTTCTTTGATCCTCCTGTTTGTTCACACATCAAATTACCCATTGCAAGAATGAAAACTCTGTATGCATATGTGTAATTGTATGTATGTGTGAACAGCCAAATAAGGGGCACTTTGTCTGTTGAGGGAGAAAGTGTACTTTACTAATTACGATTGATTCTTAGTAGCAGGCTAGACCGGGTTGCAAAAGTACAATTTACTGCCATCCCATATGTTTATTTTATTTATTTTTTTATTAGTATTTTTTTTTAACCAAAGTAAATCAGGATCTACTATCCGGATGTGTCTGCATAGTTTGTGATGTGTTGAAATGTGTAGTTTATTAATGTTGACCAGGGGAGCAGCGGGGATTAGCTCTAATATTCAGACACTGTAATTCTATCTGCAGTCCTCATATAAGATGTGGAATGCATTGGCCAGGGTGACACACCACAGTTGTGCTTCATCTCTGCGTTTTGGCAGGATGGTGGCCACAAGCCTCAGCTATTCTGCACAACTGTGGATTTTCAGCACCATGGAGAGCTCACGAAGGGAAAGTTCATGACTGGCCATGCTGTTGCTGTTGAATAATTAAAAAAAAAGTTGCCAGACATGTTTGTTTTAATACCATTTTGTTTCCTATAGGGAATAAAGGTGGTGAGGGGCAAGTTGGCTTCAGTATAACAGTTTAATGTTAGAAATAAACACATTATGACATTTTGTATTTAAAAATTATATGGATATTTTTTACATTAATAAAGCATACATTTTTAAGCTATTTTGATGAGGCTTTTTTAATTAAGTGTGGTGATTGGAAGGAACAATTACAGCCAGTTTTGTTTGTCACCAAAGTCATATCTATATTTTTGATTAGACCAATTCCATTTTACAAAGCTACTTCCAGGTTTTTATAAGGGATGCAGGGACTGGTTTGGAGTCATTGTTTTCTCACTTATATGAAACAGATGTATATAGCTTACCATGATAAACTGAAGAGATATCAAATGCAAATATCAAAGTAGTCTTTAATGTGAATGTGAATACTAACTGACAAAAGTTGTCCGCAGAAGGGCTTTCAACCAAAGAGATTAAAACAATGAGGTAAACAGAGAATAAGACACATTGAGGTATAAAACTGAGTACAGCAACACACTAAAACTTCAAACAAGAACACATTTAAATGCATTTCTTTCAAAAAGAAAATAGGATAACATGTTTGTTGAAGCCTGAGCAAAAGCTTTTTACAGAATAGGACTTTACAATTGTGATGTGAAGCTGTTCTGGTGGTCCTGCTGCAGCAGCTCTTTTTTTTTTTTTTTTTACATAGAAAAAGGTGGAGAAAGTCTAGGAAAACAAGAGCAGAGTTAATTGTTTTTAACAGAGAAGGCACATGAAACGCAGGCTGATACAGCAATGCTGGAGAATTGTTGTTAAACCATGTCAGGACCCACCAAATATCCCTTCACTCATATGAAGTGTTGCACTAACAATGATAAGCGCTGGAGCTTCTGGTTTACAACTGGTTCAAGATCAGGTTGCTCTTAAACCAGCGTAACATTCTCATGTGTGTGTTCTTTAAACTTCAGAGTTCAAAAGTAAAATAGAATTTAATTCAGAAAAAAAATGCATATACCGTTTTAGAGAAGCTCTTTCAAAAGTTTAGTCCTGCAAGTTGCTTTGTTGTGTGCTAACAATAGCTCAATATTTGAGCACTTGCCAGCAAAAAGACTTAACATTTATTGTGAAAGTAGGACAAAAAAAATGGGGTGGGGTGGGGGGGGGGGGGTTGTTCCCTTGGGACCATTTGCTCAGCAAGTTTAATGGCAATCTGCTTATTAGATTATGCATATTAAATCACACTACGTGCAGAGCTGACATTTTGCCTTGAGTCGTGCCACTGGGATGGAGCTTGTGAGTGTTCAGAATTGACAGAGTTCATTCTTTGGGGAATGTAGATGCACTAAGTGAATGTCATGGATATATCATCTCTTGTGTAACAATAACATTTGGCCTCCAGTAACAAGCAGCCAGATCATGTTGGGATGAAAACTTTAAGTGTGTCATTCCAGGACCAAAATAGTCAGAGAACATTTGCCACACCCTTTTCATGTGCTTAAGCGTCAGAAAGTTGGATTATTGTATAAGAATGCTAGCAATGATTGTTTTTAGTTCTACACTTAAATGTTATCTTGATTAATTATACCCTTATATAAATGATTGTATAGATTAAATAATATATATTAAATACAATATTGGTATTGTATTTAGATATGTGAAAACCTCATAAAAAGCAATTTGGGAAATGTTAGATCGTAATCCAGTTAATACATTATATTTACATGTATTGAATGCTTTTACTTTTTTTCTTTTCTTTTAGCTGAAGCCACTCGTTAATCACACTGTTTTTTATTGGATTATTATTTTGTTGACACTATATGGTCTGATTAGAAATTTCAAATTGAATTCAAATTACATGACTGATCAGCAACAAGTAATCACACACAAGAGATTTTCACCAGGCTCACTCCCTGACTTGTCTTTCTGGTTTTTATTAAGTTGTTCGCTGTCATGTAAATCTTATGCAGACAAGTCTCACCTTCATTGTACATGTTACAATATGATATAGATAGATCCTGGTGAATCTATCTCAGTTTATCTCACCTAGTCATTGAAGAGAACTACTTGTTTCTTTCTTTTTTCTTTCCTTCTCTCAAGTCTGTCATGATACTGCATGCTGGAAGCATCAGAGTTGTAGGTGTTGCATAAATTCATTCAAATTCAGTGAGTCTAAGCAGACTGTGCTTTCTTTAACTTGAACTCTGCAATACTTGATCTGTTTGTTTTTATATTCCTCCTTCAGGTTTTTCTCTTTTCTCATGTCCTCTCACCCTCTCTCTCTCTCGCAGTGTCATTTGTTATACAGTGATCCCTTATTTTTCGTAGTTAATGGGGACCGGCGCCCCCCCGCATAAATCAAAATCCACGAACTGGAGCCAGAGCCTTCCGAGCCTCAATAATGTGTTTAAAATATGTTTAAAACTGCAAAAAGTAGCGAGGTACTGCAGCGAAACAAGACAATGGCTCAACTGTGGTCTTTCTGTTACCTTTACAGCCTCTGGTCTCTGAACGTAATAAACAAACTGCCTCTATTGTGCTATTTTTGGCTCGTAATTAGCGGCTAACACGCTAACAACAACAAAACAAAAAGTCCGGTTTTCTCTGCATGGAACGGGCACTTTATTCTGGCACTGCAGGAACTTGTAACATCACACAGGTTGTATTGTTTGATTCCTGTTGGTTAACAGAGAATGTAAATCTATACACGCTGGGCTGCTGTTGATGCTCACTCCACTTTTCATCTAACCCCGTTGAGTTCTGCCGTCCCAGGACACACACACTACATTACCCATAAGGCCACACCATTACCCATAAGGCTACCTTCTTAAAGGGGCCAGGCTGGCTCACAGCATTTCTTCACTGTGAGAGAACGCGCACAACATCCTGTGATGTTTCCGCAATTAAAAAAAAAAAAAGGTTTTAAATTATATTATATGTTTTTGAAAAATCTGCAAATAACTAAAACCGCGGAACTTAATCTGCAAACTGGCAAGGGATCACTGTAGCTCATTTCAACCAGTATCTCACTAACTCCTCCCATGATGACTTCTCAAATTATCAAGCATGTATTTGGTCTCAGGTATGCCTGCGTTCTTCATCAATCATGTTTTTCTGGATAGCGATTGAATATATCAAATGCTGATTGGCTCTGGTCTGGGCCTGCTCTGGGGTTGCTGGCAACCTCAAAACCAACAAAAAACTGTTGTTGACATCAGTTGCTACTGATGTCTGTACTTTGAAGTGGGCTAGTTAAAAGCTGTGTGACTGTGAAAACATCTATCCCTCCATCCTTCCATTAACTTCCACATACGGTACTTGGATTCAGGTTGTGGGGGCGGAAGCCTAAGCAGTTCCACCCAGAGCTCCCTCTCCCTGGCCACTTCCTTCAGCTTCATCTGGGAGGATTCTGAGGAAGTTCACGAACCAGCTGTAATATATAATCTCTCCAGCATATCCTGGGTTTGCCTCGGGGCTTTCTCCCAGTTGGGCATGGCAAAACACCTCCTCATGGAGGCATCCTAACAAGATGTCTCAACCACCTCAGTTGTCTTCCTCTTGATGTGAGTTACTCCCTCTTATTGATTGAACTTATCTCCCTAAGCAGCCACGCTTCAGGGGAAACTCATTTCAGCCACTTGTATCTACAATCACGTTAATTTGATCATTACCCACAGTTTGTTACCATAGGTGAAAGTAGAAAATTAGACTGACTGGTAAACAGAGAGCCTTGACTTTTATCTTTCTTCACCACACCAGACTTGTGCAGTCTGGATGACTCCAGACATGGCACTGATCTGCCTGTCAATCTCCATCTTGAAAACATTCTGTTAAAATAATTTCTATATGGGCATCATTCCTTGTGTGTCTGTTAGTACTCAAAAGTCCAGTGGTATTTGTTTAATGACGAAAAAAACATAAACTCCCTTCAGCCATCTATGCATTCACCAATTTGTTGGGATGCAGAGAGTTGTCCTTGGACATCATGTGTACTGTGCATGACTGGAAAAGCCCTTTCCGAGGGTGCCAGTCTAATATAGATGTATGGAACACTGCTTTCAGCTGCATCTCTTTTTTAGCCCTTTAGGGAATCAAAACTATGATCACTATGACACCACAGGTTTCGCTCCTTGGATTCCTGCCATGTTACTACAGCAGCCTAGAAAGGAAAAACCAAACATTAGTTCTTCACTGGGTCTTTGACTTTTATTTTTTTAATATCAGCTATAGTTTTTCCTGGAGCTGATATGGGGGCTATTCAGTCGGCTGGATCTCTGCAATTTATGCTGATCGATGTCATTACCTTGTAAGGCTACCGTGGCAGGGAAAAGAGATGTTATACAATGTTTTTTTCCTGACAAAAGTGGTCCAGAATCTCAGAAGCAGGCAGTGGGAGTGGGATGGTGTGTTTGCAGCAACAGTCGGTAATGGTCTGAAATCTTGCGTGGGCATGGAATTGAAAGCAGCTATTCAATACAGACATTCAACTGAGACTTTAAAAAAAATATTAAGACTCAGAAAAATACTCTTGGTATTCATTTGTTGCTATTTTAACAAATGTGTGTTTTTTCTAATGAGTGCGGATAAGTATTTTGGTGAGGTGGGTGGATTTTAAGATGAGCCTGTTGTTTTATGGTTAAATGTTATTTTTTTAAACTCCTAACTGTGTCTTGTCAATGTTAATTAGTCATTAACTTAAGTAAATTTACCTTTCCATCAGCACCAAATATTTACAAATATGTATGTGGATGCTATGGATCAAGTCCAGCTTGGGGGTAAATGTAATTAATTCCAATCAAATCTGACGTTTAGCCTTAAAGTTACACTTTTTTTGCTCCGTATCAGATTGGTTCTCTGTTTATAGTAAAGCCATATGATTCCTGTCTTTAGACTTACATTCAGACAGTAATTAACCGTCCAGAACTGAATGAATGCTGGAAGAAATGCAGTCGCATCTCTCCACTTGACATTCGCCTCTCACTGACACCTTCTTGTTCCATGACACATGATCCGCCCTAATTACAGTCACAAAAACACTGCACTGGATGTGATTGCTTCACGGTAAAACCCACCCTGTTTTCACCACTTCAACTGAGACACGTTGTTGGGCTTGTGGTAGCTGTGACTCAGGTGGTACAGTGGAATAAATTAAATCAAAGACAGTTTCCTATCACAGTCATTACTGTTTCTGTACATAATTGCTGTGCTGATTAAGTAAATCACCGCGTTGTTCAGGCCTGCTGAACACAGGCTAGATGTTCTCTAAGTCTACCTGAAGAGTGTTGCTGCACTGTGCTCTGATCTCCAAAAGTGGGTGGAATAGGAGACAGCTGAGCTTCACAGCTCATCTAAGACACATGATCTCAAGTGGATAAAAGCGACATGTAACATCACCGGTATTTGTTGGCTTTGTCTGCTTATTTTTTCTGTTATCTGTATTGGTTTAGATATGTTGGCATTTCCAGATTTTCTCTTGTCCCAAAGCATTTTCATCTGTCATTGTCTTTAAGGTCTCTCCAGTGCTCTCCCAAAGGATCTACTGGCTGTGAGTTCAGTCACCAGGCAAGACTTGTGTCTGCTGTAAATCCATTGATGTTCAATTAGTCTTCTTGCCTTGGGGATCTAAACACAGTGGGATATTGTCAAAACACAATAAAGGACTTTATCTTAGCAGTTGCTTAGAATTAGACAGAGCATAACAAGAAAGGGTAAGGGCAAAAAAGATGGACAACAGCAAGGGATTAAGCAGTCCTTAACTGTCTGCTCTTAAGAATTTATGAACACATTTAATTGGCCTTCATGGTGATTTTGGCTCTTCTGTTTATGTAGTTGACCTCTGCTCAGGGGATCAGCAATAGAAAACTACACCTTGGGCTGTGACAAGAAAAGGAGCCTTCCTCCTATCTCAGAAGGGGTCAGGGTCAAATATGACAAAGATTGCTGGAGAAACTGACTATCTCCATATTCTCATATTACGGTCCAGTGACCAGAGTGGAGACATAGTGACTTTTGAGGTGAAACCCTACCTATGTATGCTGCACTGCTGCTTTCTCCTACTCCCGTGGGACTGCTAACATGGCTGCTCTGTAATTACTCTGTAAGACAGCCTCTGACCATTGATGCCATGCTCCCTGTCCATCAAAGCAACGCATTCTTGGCATGTGGGCGTGAGAAATACAGGGTTTATGTTATTTAAAAATGCATGCTAGGAGATAAGAACAAAGTCACAGGAGTCTGGAAACACATCTCCTTGTTATAAATAGATAAAGAGGATCTGTCTTACCCTTGTTCAGCCTCACAGTCTCTTCAGGACTAACTATCGCTTCACCCAGGTCCAGCAACACAAAAAGCTAAACAGTTTCACTTTTTTGTACTGCTGCTTCTTTAGATATAGACATTTTGCTTACTAAAAGTTAATTAACTGTCAGTATAATATATAAGTGATCAATATTAGCTGTCAAGTGTCTTGATTTCTTTCATTGGTCTCTCTAGAGAACTGAAATACAGAGAGGGCACTTACAACAGCAATGTGAAGCCAGCGGGCAGAATGGCAGCAGCAGAGATATATAGAGATTGCAATGTATAATGTGATTTACTGCTTTTCAAGGTCTGCCGAGGCAGTCCTGGTTTTATTCACACACATAGCTTGTTCTCTCTCACTCTCTCTCTCTCTCTCTCTCGCTCTCTCTCTCACACACACGTACACTATTAGCAGTATTAGGGGTCTGACATTTAGACAGTATTCCATGCTGGTGATGGTTTGCCTTAGTGTGCAACCATTTGTGTCATAGCACACGCATGTCATTGCAAAGCAGTTTGAAGAAAAGCACGTGATGCAAACAATATAATCTTTAACTTGCAGAAAATGACAAGAAGAAGGAAAGGTTTTCTGAAATATTCTTATTTGTTTGGCTCATGTAGACAGTCCATTGGTTCTTGTGTTCAACATAATAAATAAAGATAAATTTCATTACAAATTGGAATTTCATGGTGAATTATTTTCTGAACTTTTTCTTAACATAGCCCAATCACAGAGCAATGTCTCCTATGATAATTAACTGATATCACCATCAATCTTTTCCTGGCATCTTGGCATCTTCAGAAAGGAGGTCAAATAATTATTGAGTTTTTTTTGATTTATTTTTTTAATGTTTTGTGTACATATATAAATGAGATATTATCAACTAAATATGTGCTAATAGGCATTTATATCCATTAAAGAAAAAAGGAGGTTCAAGATTTTTTTTCACTGCTCCATAAACTAAACATTAATTGTTAAGAAAGAAAAAAAAGATCTTTGTTTTTTTATGCAATAAACAGTTTTTGTCTGTTCTGTGCCACCTTAAACATAACATTACTAACCACATTGTCTTAATTATTTCTGTACTAAGGGGAAGTTTCTTGAGAAAACATGTATATAGTATTATATCCTGTCAGTTTAAATTACTGTAGTACTAACATATGGCAGTTCCTTAAGCTTGTGACCCTCTTTCTGCCATTAAAATCTGACCTAGTTTTCACCTCCTGGAGGGCCGTGAACTCCTTGTATATGGTTCATATGGAGCAGGGGCCATACATTGTAAAACAGTGAAAGTAATACCTCTAACAATGTACGAACGTTTACATTGTAGGGCTCTTCCAACACAAAACCCTCACAAACAGTGAGTGTAGAAATTAAATGATTTTTGTATGAAATATTTTGATCACTGTTTCTAAATGCCAGAAATAAAATAAAATAAAATAATTTAAATTAAAAACCCTTTAATACTGTTAGCTGTTAGCTGAAAGTGAAGGAGAAATCCAAGAAGCTGTTGCAGACAGCATATGCATTAATATATATATATATAATAATGCATTGAACATCATAACATGATTGTAGTGCCACTACAAAGGTTGCATTAAACAGTTTGAACTGAGAACTTATGAATCTGCCAATGAAAGACATATGAAATTCTTGAGGTGCTACAGGTTGGAATCTCATGAATAACGCAGGTGGCAGTGTGTTGTTAATTTGATGCGTGGACACGGATACTGTTGCTGCATTATTGACGGGTGCGAGACTTTGCTGGAAGCTGGTATTCTTTAACTTGATTTTTATGAATCAATAACCAAATTAAAAAAAAAAAATCCCCTTAAGATGTGTTTCATAATATAAACAACTTTAGGTACAGACAGTGATCTTATGGTGATTGTATGGTTGTATCCTGGTGGCTTACAAGCCTGTATGTCATTGAAAATACATTTGCTGTAAAAGAAGAAATGAAAGGAAGAATAACGCCAACCTTTTAATTTTCATGTCTTCTTTTGTCATGTACTTACATGTCTTTGTGGTGCTGTGGCTTGGGAGCAGGCCAGAAGGCACTTGGCCTCACTGACACTCTTCAGAAAATGATCTCAGTGAATTTCTCTTCTAAATCTACCGAGGAAAACTTGGCTGCAGTTCTGCTTTAAAGGCAAACAACAGCTATAGGGCCCCAGTGCGCTCTGACTAAGAAGGAATAGACTTAACTACAATCTTCCTGTAAAAACCCTTATACACTGTGTAGACTTTTTCTTTTCAGCATTCAAATAGAAAAAGATATATAGTGAGATAATGCTGTCAGTGGGATTAGATTCCTCTCATGCTGTTTTTCATTTGCATTGTTTTCTGCACTCGATATTACATAAGAAATTCTAACTATTATAAAGGGATTATTTCAGTCGTCTACCGATAGCTAACATAAAAAAACGATCTGTCTTCCTGATACTGGTGCACCAATTAAAGCTGTAACAATGCAAGTACAAAGAACATGTGTTTTTAGCATATGGAGACTATACACACACACATATCTTCCACATACATGCATTCACATATGCCAGATAGAGTGTGTTTAGAGGGGTGTTTGGATTCTTCCCCTTTGTCTAATGATTTTTCAGACACTTGATCAATCGTTGCTGAGAAGGGTTTAAAATAGAAGGAGGCATTTGAAGCATCTTAGTTGTAACTGCACCTAAACAATGTGTGTCTGAATAGTGACAGAGCTGAGGTCCGTTAGATGTTATAAGAATTTTTACTGGCATAATTTCCAAACACTTCATGCTATGTAAAAAAAACAAAACAAAACACTGTCAGATTAGTCTTAACTCTAAATCTGATCTCTCACCTTCCATTTTCATCACAGATTATGGGGATACAGTACAATGAATTACCACAAAATTTGCCTTATTTCTTGAATCTTCTCCTCACCTCTTTGATGAAATTCATATAGGGGAATCTTTGCCTTTTATTAATCCTAAAAACCCAAAAAACTTTTACTTTTACTTAAAAACCTTATTTTTAAAGTAAAACTGGATTATGTATTAATATTTGGAAAAGGATTATATTAATCCAATACAGAAAGATAATGCAATGTCCGGCCTAAATGAACACAAGCCTGCATCTAAATTAGCTTGTCAAGCAAACATAGTGAAACAACATACTATATTTAGCACATGCTAATTTAACTAAAATGTAGTATGAAGTATGCAGGAACCAATCCACGACAGGCAGTATGCTAAAAATACCTGGAATGGATCGTACAACCAACCAGTCCACCTCACATATTGCATCCCATAATGCAATGAGTCAGTACAGCAGAAGCCAGGTACAGCGGTCACGTGACAGACTTCTGGTAATGTAATGGCATAATTGTTTTTCTGACACGCTAGTACTGTAATATGCAGTACATACTGCACTCTGCACTGTATCAGTGGCCAGTATTCCAGTAAATTGTCATCTTAAGTCCTTCTTTTTACTTTGTGTTTACTTTTACTTTTACTTTTTAGCAGGGTGTCATTGTATCTGGCTTGATGAAATCTTTAAAATGCTTGCAAAGTTTTCTTGTGCTGTTGAAGGCAGCAGTGTGTATATTTATTTCCTCTGTGTCTGAGTGCAAAATGTGTCTTCATGCTGATGTTACTGTTTGTTGTTCTGTAAAGTAGATTTGACACATGAAAACGTCATCATCACTGCTTCATGAGTTACAGATTTTCCTGATTGTTAAAGGAGATGAAACCTTATTCATGTTTTTCAACCAAGATAAATAATTTTTTGGCAAGTTTGTTGTCTTTAATAAGGATTGTAAATCTTGCATCTTCTATGGTGTGAGTATAAAGAGGTGCAGGTCAACTCACAGGAGGCAGATGTATGAAAGAATGAAATAACACATTGCTGCAGCAGCATAGTCTAAAAACAATCCAAAACCTGAAGCTGAAAGAAAATGGGAACAGAATGAAATTAGGCATGGAGGGAAATACGCACAATAGCAAACAAGGGCGAGGATCTGGCTCTGAGCAAATGAAACATGGCGTTGTATATACAGAGTAAAAAGAAGACTATGTGGCAATCAGCAACTGACACCTGGTGTGAGTAGTTTTAAAAATAGGAAATAAACTAAAACATGACAAATGGAAATGCAGAGATCAAAAACTATAACAAAGAGACAAGGAAAAAAAAGAAAAGCAACCAAAACCCACAGAGGCAAGAAAATGTTTTTTTTTTTTTTTTGGTCTGCATTGCTGCTCTTTTCTTGAATAGTCTCCAGTCTGATTTACAGTTTTAGTAAGATCATCATTGATCCAACTAGGAATATTTCAGTTACAGTACTTGGCTACTTTGTCTGAAGGCCAGGCTTACTTTGACATTTCAGAGTAATGGGGTTAAAACTTTCACCATTCATAGGATAAGGCATGTCTTGAACTGAGAAAACACACTTTTTATACTCTGAAGCGATACCCCTGGAATAATTGTATCATAGTAACTTTTATACATTCACAGCTCAGCTGCAAATCTATTTCTGGGAAGCTTTCCCTCTGCACTGAAGTGATAATTGTAATACTGATATGAGCTGTATGGTAACGTTTAATGAACAGCTAGATTTATTGCAATATATTGGTAATTTGTTGTGTCCATCTCTAATTACGTTTTGAAGAGATGATGTTTGACATTTTATTTTGCAAACCTCTGCCTCACAGCTTAAATCAAAGTTTTGCTAATAGTAAAAGAATAATTCATCACTGCCTGGTGCTGCCTGCTCTGCTGTTTTTTTTTTTTTTCCTGTTCGACTGTCCTTTGCTGCTGAAGTGTTGTCAGTTTTAAATGAGGTTTTTGCTGCCGGAGAAAATAAATGTCTGGCAGTGAAGGCAAGTTAAAAACTGTCAGTTGTGTGAGGCTTACTCTCAAAGTGGAGAATTGATTCCCCTGTCATAAATGTTATCCCACTTGTTGGTTCCTAGAAGCTACAAGTAGAGGCATCCTTCATCTTCACGTCACTGCTCTATACATTTGCACTTCACGGTTTAAACTTCCAGGTCATTCAGCTTGCCAGTATACCACATAGTGGCTGCACACTTTGACCCAAGTATGAGCACATTAAGGCTTGATGTGAATCCCGGCTTTCTTAAGTTACTCTAGCACAGCTCTGTTGTTGTCATTGACATTTCCTTGAGGCTTGGCTGCTGTTGGTGACATTAGACGGATGCGGAAGAGAATATGCCTTGCAAAGCTCAGGCCTTGAGGATTGAGTGTGTACCAAGGTTGCACTTAGACTCCTTTTTCACCGTGGGACAGGCTAAATATAACGTGATGGTATTTCAGTATTTTGCCACCTGCACAATTAGAACCCTTTTTCTTGGCATAGATCTGCATCTTTAATGATATGGTAGCAGCTATGGATCAGAGATGTGTCACCTTGACATTTTTGGTTACTTGAAATGACACAAGTTCTTATTTGTTTTGTGAGCGGGCAGCATGGTCAGACTCAGAAATCTTTTTAAGTTTTTAAGAGGTGTGATTGTTTATCTACACTTAGAAGCAATTAATATACCTGCTTTACTGCTCTCTGGGTTTCTAATTTCATTTTTCCCATGCTTAAATGAGAGCCCAGATGTTTCTCTTTCTTTTGGCACACAAATTTTTGAATGGCAAAGCTGCTCCTCAAGAATATGTCAGGTAATTCCCGTAAAGACTGTTTCTGCCATATGGGTCAATTTAATGCATTTAATTGTGATTTAAACCTCTTAATTCATCTCTGTTCTGACACAATGTCTGAGAGCCACAGCATTGTTGACTCAAGTTAGTCAGTTAGCCAAAAACTGAATGAGAATTAGTTAAATCAGTGGGGAAAAAAGTGATTGGGCTGCTCATTTTTCCTTTTCTTTTGACGTTGAAGAGCAGGCAGCAGGAAGTCTTTAAATGTCACCCTGTTTCACATTGCCAAGTGGCCTTCTGGCTAGGAAGCATTTGTTTATTTTTCATACCTGCTGATTTCTGGGAATTCTGGGTCATACAGGTGGAGATTTGATTATTGGATGGCTGGTGTTGAAACACTGGGCAGGTTGACCACACAGCACACGCTGTGCATCCACATTTGCACTGTAATTAGACAACAAGAAGACTAAAGCTATTCTGGGACTACTGCAGCTGTTATGGTAGCTTCTCAAGCAGATTATTTTAAGGTTGAAACTGGAGCCGACATTATCTGATCAAAAGGTCTACGGTGAATTATTTATGAGCCTTATGATTTGTGGTACTGCAGTGGAATATATATGATTTCTGTCAGTGTTGATTTGGTCCACAACTCAAAAGCAAAAAAAAAAAAAAAATCACAGTTTAAACTGCATGTCAATAAATATCGATGAGGTGAGCGCTCGCAAAACACAGTTTATATTTTGGGGAAACAAAAAAGGTTCTTTCATGTTAGAAGTAATGCAGGAAGAACTCCATGACATGTAAATGCTCCATGACATTTGCTATTTGTGCATCATTTTCTTTTTGTCCATTTACAGCACATCCAGCAGTATAATTTAGTTTTAATTTAGCTTAAAACTCAAAGTTGAGTTATGAGGTGTTGGAGAACAAACCACTGTGGATTTGATCAAATGCATGCACTGTTTTTCTCTTTGATTTCAAAGTCAAGAAATATCCATAAACTTGTTTTTCTCACTTGAACATCTTTTCTGATTACTTCACATTCCTTTAAACACTCGCTGTATTCCACCCCCTCTCTGTCCTTTTTCTCAACCTGCCTCTTTTTCTTTTTCTCCCTTCTCTCTGCTTTTGTCCCTTATATTACCCCCCCAGCTCCTCCGAACCTCCCCACCCACTCTCTCTGTCTTGCACACCTACTGTCTGCCTGCCAGGCCTCTGTTGCTAAGCGACAAGTAGTGAGTTCTGGACCGCTCTTATTAGAGCGACGTTTGTCCATCATGATCTCATCCTTGCCCTTTGCCATTTGGACTTTTCCTCTTGGCCTTGCAGTTCGTTTCTCAGGAGGAAAAATTTGAGGCATTATTGCATTTGATTGGTGGTATTAGAGTTTTCAAGCTTGTACGGAGTCAAATAATTACAAAGAGAATTTTGAAATGTCATTGATTAAATTAGCACAGTTTCACTTGAAAATGGATGAAGCCTAGAGGCTTTTTAAAACAAACACAAAGTCACATTGCAGTTCAAACAAGTGCGTGACTTACAGGTTAAATCAACAGTTGTATTTTTTATAAAGACTCAGTATCAGTCGTCCAGTACTGATTCATGGAACTGAATGGGAGTTTCAGTTAGTCTTAAATTTTTACTTGGGAAAAATTATTTCTCTCAGAAGATAAAGTTTTAAACTGAGCAAAATCATCCTACATAGTTTTCCTGGATAATTTTCTCTGTATGCTGTAATCTCAAACTGACTGAGATCACGCTGCAACTGCTGGGACATTCCCAACCCTCTTCTCAAGTTTCCAGGCTGCAGATTTCCCAGTTGTTTTACTTCGTTTGATTACTCCCTTGGGCTTTTACGCCTTGTATTTTGATAAATGAGCCTGGTGCTGAGAGCACCAAAAGCACTTACAGCAGTATTGATTAACAGTGGCCATTAGCTAGTGAAGTGGATACAAAGATGTTCTTACAGTGAACCTTCACAGGCTATCCAGAGCTGGTTAAATAAAAGTACTAATGCCGGGGATTAGTGATAGGGGATTTCCTCACTGATTCATTTTATAAGAAGCAGATTAGCTGGAAGTTGCCTTCTTGAAACACAAATAATGCGTTTAGATGTGCAGATTACTAAAGCTAGCTCTTGTAATTGGGACCAGTTTTAAAATAAATGAGGTGTAAATGAAAGCTCTTTTCATTAAGGCAACTTGCATTTTGGGTCCTTCATGTAAAATCCTTTGCATAGTTATTATCTTGGTTTCATTTGCAGTCACTCTTTGCTTTAGCAAGAACGCCCATCCCAGACATGGAGTAAAAATGTGAAGGCCATCTTGATAAATCATTCTCCGTCACACAGGCTGCGATATTGCTTCTGTGTAATTCCTAAAGTGAATCCCCCATCATGCAAATAAAGCCATAACACGGTTTATGTGCACTTGTCCTTGGATTTGAGCACTGCTGCAGTAATCATGCTGTTTAGACAGTAGTGGAAAGCTGATTCAGTTTTCCCATCAAACCATGTGAAAGCTGCTGTCAACTGTCTCCTAAACACACCCTGACAGCAGCTTGTTTTTCTTTTCTCTGTGTTGAATTTTCAGTGTTTATTTGTGCCCAACAGTGCTGCCTGTGTCATGCCAGCAAGGGTCAAATTGCTGACTCAGGGGAGGTTGTTCTCTATATCCCTACCTGCACAAACCACCCCCACATCACGACCTCCTGCAGCATGCGATTCCTGCAGCTCCTCGGATCTTAAAACCAATCCCGGCAACAACAGCACCAACAGACCAACAAACAGGGCTCAACTTGGATAGAGAGGATCCCATCGCAGCTCTGTGGGCCTTGTCTGTGGATGCTTTATTCTGTAGTGAAAATCTTTTGATGTGGTAAAGTTGAGTGTCATCCAGTCACAGAATGCCTCAGTTCTGTCCAGCAGGCTTTTACACTTGACATCACGCAGAAGCTTAATGCTGCAAATACAGTTCAGTGTTCCTCCAAAGGCACTGACCTTTCTCTTAAATGCACAGACTGGTTTGTTGCGCTGCCATCTTTCATAATTGCACTGATTCTTTGTGGACTTTTGAACATGTACACGGACACGCTGCGATGTTTCATCCAGATCCCAGCTCTGCTTAGTGGATCTTGTTAGCTAAGGTCAAAGTCTCTTTGTCTGGGGTCACGGAGAAGAAAGACAAGCTTTCCTGTGTAACACACTGGGGGCCAAGGTATGGGCTGATAGCACACCAGCCACAACAGTCATAACATACAACCAGTCTGCAGGGTTGTTCTCCCCATTTCCTGTCCCTAACTCCAGGGTTAAAACATGCAAATTCTGTATGAAGGAAGCTGATTTATTTTCCCCATTGGGAGGAGTGAGATCTAAATTTAAAATGATAAAACACGCCTAGAGTTAGAAAGAAAATGATTTGAATTTCCATTTGTTAGCCTCCGAGCTGTTCTCAAATCAAGGGCAAGTCTCTGAATCATTAGACTCAGATGAATGGCTTTTTTCTGCCTTTAACAAGAACATTTCCCAGCGAACATTATTGACCCCAATAGTGAGCAACAGAAAACAGTTTGTGGACTTAATGGACTCATTTTCATAAACAGGGACAGAAAAATAACTTAAACACAGCATTTGTTTTTAGCATTCACCACTAGCCAAATTGGCCTTTTTACAATTATCCTTTTTAACAACTAATGTGGGATAAGGATTAGAATTTAAATCTATACTGTGCTTCTGTTGGCTATTTTTCTATATCAGATGTGAAACTTCAAGCTTGTGTAAATAAAGTCTTGTAGACTTGTGCACTGGCTGGCAGGGTTTGAGAGTATTATTGCATCAAGAGAAGATAAAAGTAATGAGACCTGTCTCTCAAGCAAAGAGAGTCTAATCTCCTTGGTCTCTCATTGCTTCTCTTAAGCCTCTGGAGTGGAGTGAAGTGGAAAAGAGTGAACGAGAGAGAGGGAAAAGAGGTAGAGAATAGGTATCGTAAATGTGGAGAGATGGCACCGGCAGTAGAAGAGAAAAATAAGAGTTGGAATAATAAGGGATGTGTGGTTATACTTTGACCCAGGATAAATAGATTTTCACTGGGAAAGGGTGCAGTCTGGATTTATTTCCAAGCTGAATGACTGTCTCCGAGCCTCTGGTGTTTATCAGCTCCAGCTCCGGACAGCAGTGAGGGATACCAAACACCTGGGTGGACACACAAATCTTTGCTGAATGTGTGCGGTGCTGGAGGCTGTGATGGAGACTGGCGATCTGAAATAAGTTTAGAGAAACACCCGGTTACAGACCGAAAGTCCTGAAAGAGGCCCCGAAATGGACAGGAGCGTGAGCCCGCTGATGAGAGGAGTCATGACAAATCAATTTCAGCTGTGTCTGGAAAAAAAAAAATAAATGACCTTGCACCTCTTTTCACCGCTTAAAAATGTGCTCTTAATATGATGTAAAAATGGTTTGCAAAATCTGGGAGTGCCTAAGCTACAGAGGCTGAAAAAAAATGAAGGCTTCTGACTATTGTACGATTGTGCTCATTACTGGAAGGTTTATTTTGTTATTTTATGAATCATAACTTATAAAAAATATCCTGCTGTAGAACTGCTGCTGCATATAACCGTATTTGCTTCCTCAGAGTGCTGAAAGACTGTTTAGTCATTCATATCTTATGCAAAGCCTGCAGCATCATAAAACCTCTCCCACTCGTGTTTCTGTAGTTACACATTTTCTGATTCATTAAATACCAGAGTTATTTTCTTGTTGGCTGAATCCAAACAAATGACTGGATAAATGCACAATGCAAGTGAGTCAATAAATTCTTCTTGGAGTCATATCTCAATGTTGCTCTTTATAGAGCATCCTCATTGATCAGTGCAGGTTAGACAGCAGGGTGCCAATTAGGGCATCCTTGTAGTTTTCCGCCTGTTGAAAACACCTCACCAGCCCTGTTGTGCACAAGGTAATGGGCGCGCAATTCCAGCCGTCTGTTGTTTGCCGAGTCACTCATTGACAGACAGCACGGCGTTTGTCTGTGTTTAGGAGGAAAGCTCATTAAAGTGGTCTGAGGGCAACTGGGGATCACGGTTAAGACGGGTGACTGCTTGATGGGACGGCTGTTGTTGTATGAGCTGCTACTCTTGAAATTAAGTGACTGCTGTGGAAGAAACAGAACTGTTGGGGGGGGGGGGGGGCTCTTTGTATCAGCTTGAAGGCTGCTAAAGGATTAGCTTGAAGGAAGCTAATTAAGTAGCTTCAGATCATTCTGAGTAGCCCAACGTATGACTTTCAGATGGAAAGATCTACTTATTTGAAATATACACTGTCTTGCCAAAGAAAGTTGCCGCTCGGAGTTACCTAAGAAACTCCTTTTCCTTCGGAAAATTACTGGAGTGAATAAGACGCTTTGGCATCGATTTATTTGACCCTAAATGAGGCGACTCTTTGGGAACTACCTCAGGCACCTCGAGCCACATTTTATGCTCGCGTTCACCCTTTCTGTGTGGTTTATTTCAATTACTTCTTCTTGTTCATAGGTCTACTTAAGGAGCAAGAGGTACTTTCACCTGCCAAGCTCACAGCGGCTCTTAAAAATCCCACCTTCTCCCAGCTTCCACCTGGAGGCTCCACTTCTATGGACTGTGGGTTCGGTTATTTTCACCCCCTACAAGTGCCAGAATAAAGTTGGGATTGATTACATCAAAGCCTAGATGCCAAAAGATTAAGAAAACACTTTAAGTCTTACAAGAGCCACACCGTTTTATCCTGATAAGTGTGGTAAACAGCGTCGACACAATTGATGAAATCAGTCATTGCTCTTGACACACACACACACACACACAAAAACACACACACACATAGACGCACACAAACCTGTCCAGTGACTCTGAAAGAAAGACGATCCCGGGGAATGGAGTCAGGCTCCGAATGGTAGTGGCTCAGATAGATGCTGTAGTTCTAAGCAGTTGGAGAATTACAAAGAGATTTTCAGGAGCGCCGCTGCAGCATTTAATGCCACAATGACAAACAGTTACCTCGCAGATCTGTGAAATGACTCTGAGGCAGAGCTCTTTCAACGGTGTGCAGCCTTGGAATTTGTTACACTGAAATGCTTTAGGATTTTGTTTGGCCTTTTTAAAGTGTGCTTGTCAAGAACGGGTTACATTTGTATTCTTCTGGGAACACTTATATTCACATGCACATAGCAAGCTACAAGATGGTGGAAATCCCCCTCAGGTGATGGCGCCACTGATGGCTAAAGTACAATTAAAGGCTGATGTCATTCAAGCATGATTTTTATTTAATTTTTTTCACTCTCCCTACTTTCTGATAGGCTGAATATGTGCAGTGTTTACCTCAGAATGCTTATCGGTCACTTACTGCTCTGTATGCAGGATATTGTCTTGAGACAATTTTTACTTTTATTTTTACTACAGACTCTTATTTCTGTTTGTTGTCTCGTGTCAGCAGTCACATGGAGGTGCAATTTTGATTTTATTAAATAGCCCAGTATGAAGCATATTGCATTCAGACCCAATTTGGGAGGAAAACAAAGACGTGAGCTGGTGTGTATTACCATAGCAAGCCTTCTGTGGATTGGTGATTTAAAAAAAAAAAAAAAGATTGAGATAAATGGAAAACAACTGGAAGAGTATTTGTGGGGTTGAATGGTGGTGTTTACAGTAATCACTTCACATTAATTGAGTCTTTTTTTTGTAACTCCCTGCACAGTAATTTTTTAAATTTGCATGTGTTTAATTTGTTTTTTGTTTGCATGTCTAGGGGCGTGAATCTTTCTAATGTGTGGCTTCTCTTGTAATTACACGGGTCACGATCTCTCCTTTCTGTGCCCTGCAGTAAAAGCGAAGATCTTCAGATGGGTAACAAGCTGTTGGTCAGAGGCCGAGAGCCTGACTGACAGCTCTTTACCTCATTTTCTGTGAATGACCAGAATCCAGCTGCAGGAGACCTGTAGGTGACGGCTGTGTGCAAATTCCATCAACGTGGTATCAGCCTTTTCTCACTGATATTGATTTTTAGGGACAAAACTGACATGTATTGCTTGAAACCTGTAGGTTTTGCTATTTGGCTTATTCTCCTGTCTGATAAAGCCCCTGTAGCTTTCAGCTGCCAAACAATTTCATGTAAAGGGAATAAAAATACATCCTGGTATTTTGATTTTTTTCCCTTCCCCTTGCTCTTTAGCTAGCGTTTTAATCTTTTGTAATACTTTATTTAGGATGCTTTACTAGAACCTACATTTTTAGTGCAGATTCATTTAAACTGTTGGCCATCGATTGTCTGCTGACATTAAGTCTATAAAACTTAAAGATGTTATGGACTGACCTTTCAGTCACCCACAATTCACAGTGTCTTCTATTTTTATCTGGGACCACTGAGGCCTATAATGTCGTATCAATGGAGGAGGTTCAGTGCAGCATTGTGAATCAACAGGACTGTACATCCAAGATATTTTTCTATCCTTTTCCCTCCAGCCATAAGGAAGTGACACTAATGCAGATGTATCTTTATTCTGTGCTCTTTTGTTTGAGCTGAGAGATGTGAAAGAATGTAGGTCTTAGACAGCATGTGCTGCTAGGCTTACATTAGGCTTTTATGCATCACTGTCTGATTGTTTCTCTCTGGCGGCCGAGGAGACTTTGGAGTTAGGACAGGAAGCAGACTTGGAGTAGAGCCATTTAGAGGAATGAGCTCTTGTCCTGTTAACTCAGATGGGTGTCACGCTTGGTGATGCCAGGCATGTTTGACCATCTCTGGACAGCTTATACTTGTGGCTTGATGCATGTTCGCTGAAAATGTGATTAATTTCCCTCATATTGAATGCGTGGTGGCATCTCAATGAGATGGTGACGTTTCACTTTCCCGAGTATTTAGTGTGGGGCAGCATTTGGACTAAAAAGTTGCGACGATGTAACCATGTATTTAATCACATCTAACCCTTTCCATGTGTGGTTCAAAGCTAACAAATCATGGGGTCCGATGAGCCTTGAATTCTGTGACTGTCTGTTTCATTAGCCAACCTACATCCCGTCCTAACTCCTATAGTATTTCTGGACACATTACACTTGTGTAGTGTGACTTTTGTGACTGTTTCACGTAATGCAAAAGGTAGGTGTCTTCTAATTTGGAACCTTGAAAATATAACAGTTTATTTTCAATTTTGAGGCTGCAGGACATCTTCAAGTACTGCAGAATGTTGGTAGGTTAATACTTTAAAAAACATTTACGGGCCTGTGACAGTCTCAGGGCCCAGAAACTCCCAACTTTTATGCGAAACGCTTTTATTTTGTATTGTGCACCAGCGTTGGTATTGCGCACACGCAACCTCTGTCTTGAGGTTGCGTGGCTGTTGCGTTCATAGTATTTATATTAAATATATAAGGTCACCGGGCTGCTTCTCAGCCCCTATGAATGACATTAGTGTGTTGGTTGGAGATTTGCACGGATGCTTTCCTGATCAGATTACATTTCCAGGCTGTACCTATGTAATCCCTAAATCAGACACATGGTAGCTCAAGTAAGCCTTTGGCATCGGGATCATCAGGCTTTAACCTGTGTAGTTGCATCATTTCAGATAAGAATTACAGTTTTGAACTTTGTCCCCCTGTGCACAAGGAAATTTGGTGCATACATGTTTTAGGTAAACAGTACATATTTGATTATTGGAAACATTTATCATTTTGACTGTATTTAATTTTGTGTTGCAGGCATAATGACCTGAGAGTAATTAGCCTGCACCATTAGGCCAACCTCCCATGAAGGGAGGCCATAAATAGCTGTATTTCTTTTGGTCCAGTAGTCACTACTTTTACAGAAAAAAATCACCTATTCTTCTTCATGGTGGTGTTGGATTCAGCTAAGCATCTCTTTATGTAATACTCTGAATTAGTATGCTCCATATTCGCACTCCTCCCTTCTGGGTTTGCTGTGACCAGTGTAGGGTTGTAACCCAGGGACAGTGGGTAACTGTACCGGCATTAAAATAGCAAACGGAGGGAACAGAGCATGTTATGAGATTCACTACTTTCACATCTCCTAGGGTGAGCCTATGAATAGCCTCTCACACTGGAAAAGAGTTTTCCCCAGTGAAAGCCAGAGGAACAGCTGCGTTAAAGCCAAGTCCCGTTGATCAGCCGAGTCAGACGGGCATGTCCCCGTGTCGTGCTGGTCTGTTCTTTCTGTTTTACCATCCAGGGCCCTGCACTATGACTCTTACTTCCCGCTTCTCCTGCTCCCAATTTGTCTCAGTGTCTTTATTGTCTTTCTGCCCACAAATCTTATCTCTCAGGAACGATCCTCGCATATTTTTCTGTCTGCCCTGTTTGCTCTTTTTGCCTGGTTTCTATTGATGTGTTTTTATCTGTCTCTCCATCATTACATCTTGCCCCTTTGTTTTATTGTTCTGTCATTCTGTCTTCTTGGTTTCCTCTAATGCTTTGTCTTTCTTGTTTTCCCCTTGTCTCTGAGTCCTGGTCTTGTAGATTTCTCCCTGCAAGTTCCTCTCTTTGTCTCCCTTCCTGTGTCATGTTTTATCCATTTCTCTCCCTTGCTCCTTATTAGCAGGCCTCCCCTGTGTACTCTGTTAATTGTTGCAATCCTAATATTAGCCATTGCTCATCTGTCTTGTTCTAAAAAGATCTCTTAAATTAGGCAGATGAACTACATAAGACTGAAATTTCAGAAGTTATTGGTTTGTTTCATTGTAATGACTGATGTGATGTTTTCTAATGGAAACTGAAGTCCAGCTGTGAGTTTCTTGTATATTATTTGTTATTATTGGTTGGAACTGAATGTAGCTGATGAAATAATGTCACATGAGAGATTCATGAGAAATTTAGAGAAAATGAATGGAAATTTTGCCTTTGTAAAAGAAAAAGAAATGGAGAAAAAAACACATGTAAGGGCATGCGCACATGCACCTACATTAAGACTCAACTAAGACTAAACAAGAACAACTTTATCTACAGCTTAAAGTTGTATTTGACACTTGGTATTTTACCCAGAACCAACTTGATTAAAGTGCTGGGTGTATGCTACAGTAAACGCTGTTTGATCATCTCTTTTAAAGGAATAAGTCTTTACTCACAGGTTTAACCATCGTGTTGTGAGTATCTTTCAAACAACAAGCAGGGAACAGTAAAGGTGTTCGCTTTGCAGGGAAGTTGCAGGTGTGCAGTCTGTTGCCTGCTGAGACTCCTAGTTCTTCCTCTGATTTGTTTTCTTCTAGTATTTGGATGTGAAACAAACAAACAGAAGAGCTCTCATAAGAAATTCCTTACCTTTCCTGTCATTGCTTTGCTAACCCATGTTTTTCCTGTTCCACTCTCATTTGCGTTTAATGTTTTCTTTGCATTTGGAGTAGCACAACCCCCATTTCCAAATAGCTGGGATGCGCTGTAAAATGGTATTGAATGCAGAATCCAATGACATGCAAATCTCATAAGCTCACATTTTGCTTACAATAGAACACAGAAAACAGATCAAATGTAGAAAGTGAACCATTTTACCATCTCGTAAAAAGTATTACCTCAATTTGATGACAGCAGCAGATCTCAAAAAAAAAAAAAAGAGTTGGAACTCGGGCAAACAAAAGCCTGGAAAAGTCGGTTGTATTTAAAGACTGCATGAAAATCATTGCATGAGCTCATGAATGTAACCTGACAACACTGTCTAAGTAGCCGGTTCACAGTGCCATCCACATGCAGGTTAAAGCTGTATCATACAAAAAGACTGTCTCCTGAATCTCATTTAAACTGACTTAGGCTAAGCTATCCAGTGGTCAGATGAATCAAAATTTTAAATTCTTTTTGGATACCATGGACATCTCATCCTCCGCAGTAAAGAGGAGAGAGACCATCTACCTACGTGAGCTTGTAGGAGAAGAGGTCAGATACTGAACTGCCTGAAGTTCAGCTCTTTCACAACTCAGTCCTCGACGTTTGTGGACTATTGTTACAGGAGGAGGGGATGCTACACAGTGTGAACATCTGTACCAACCTTTCTGAGACATGTTGCTCCCATCAATTCAAAGCTATTTTTCAAGACGGTACATTACTTCACTTTGACCATTTAATATGATTTCTATCTTCTGTGGTGAATAAAATAAGGCTTTATGAGTTTTACAGAGCATTCCAGTCTTTTATCTACATTTACATAGGTCCCGACTTTTTTCGAATCGTCGTTATACAATTTTTGGTATTTCTGTTTGAAGCTGAGCAGCAAAAAGGTTTCTATTAATGATATATTGCCTGGGTTTCACGCCCTGGTAAGTTAACAATTAAAACCCAGCTCATTAATGATGGAATCCCCGATTATATTGGACATAAAGGCACTGAATGCCTATTTGTGGGAAAAATGTCAGCCACAAAAATGAAGGACAATAACTACGGACAAGTTTTCAGAATCGTCCGTCCTTTGCATGACTTCATGTTACAAAAGTATTTATCTGTCCTTTTTAAAAATTTGCCTGTAAACACATTTACGGACTCCTGCTGCTCCCTCTCCTGCCTCCCTCTCAGTGTGACATCACAGGTGTGTATACACAGCAAGCAGATGGATTCTCCCTCAACGGCCTGCTTCAGCGCTCCTCTCCCCCCAGTTTAGCCTCGCAGCTTATCGCACTCAAATGAACTGGGAGGAAAATACCTTGTTTGCTTTGTCGTATGATCTGCAGAGCCAGTTTGTGACTTCATCCATTATTCACATGTTGCACTCTAGCGTGCACACACAAGGGACACAAAGTGAAGCTTCGATGCTCCTGGATGGGCTTATTTCGTTTTTCTGTTCAGATGTGTATGAGTGAGCACTGGTATTTGCAAATCAAACTGGCCTTTATGGACACATTCAGACAAACAGTTTTTCTGGAGTAGAAAAAAAAAATCGCAAGACCCTCTTGAAATCATTTTTATATCTACAATAAAACGACTGTAAAATCCATTCAAGCTGATGTGTTGTTTGTATTTTTTTTTATTCATTTACATGTAATTCATGTGAGAAGACTAAAAATATAAAACCATAATTTATTCCACCCTTTAAAAGAAATCCCGAAGGAGCAGAAGCATGAGGGACTTGGGACAACTGAGCCTGTTTGAGCCTGTTTGTGTGATATGCTGTAGATTAAGGGCCATGCTTTGTGTGGTATTTATGCTGGAATGTGAAATTGGTTGGGTCTTCTGGATAAGAAGTAACTGACAAGTACTTTCTATGTCCGAGGTACTCTGAGATACGCACACAACCAGTCGGAGTGAAATCTTAGACGGCGCTGTACATGATGACCTGCAGACACACATTCTTTACTGGGTATATGCGACATGTGACAGGGGAGACACATGCTGGCAGTGGACTCAAAAGAGCGATAAAATACGATGGACTGTGGAGCAGGTGGTTCAGGGTTCAGGACTGAGCAGAATCTCTGTCATACAGCCTGCACGGTTGGTAACATATATATTCAGATTGTCTCCACAATGCTTTTCAGGGTTTTACGCCACTTAATATGCGTTATGAGTCAACACCAAAGGGAGTTTTTCTCTAAGGCTGAAACACACCGTTTGTTATCGGTTTTTTTCTGCACTTGTTTGCATCATAATGAAATGCGTTTGCATGACGCTCACACAGTGATTAACTTGCACAGTAGATGAGTGGTTGCCTCACAGTGTTTGACCAACCAGCTGGATAACCTTAGCAGAGCTGACATGCGAGAGGGATGTTTTGCTCTATAAATGCTGCTGCAATATAGGCCTATCCCGATTGGAGATAATAAAAAAAAAGAGATAATTTTTGAGAATAAAAGCAGTAAAACTCTCATGAGGTCTTAAGAATGAATTTGAGTTGAAGGTGACAGGCGTCATCCAAGCAAAAGTAGCATCTAATTTGAGCAAACTATATCTACAGTTTTGTTAAATGGATTTTTTATGGATTTACACTGCCCTCCCCAGTGGGCTTTCAGTAATTTCTGTGGTGTTTATCAATCAGGCACTGATTTCATGTGATCTTCAAAGTGAAGACTTCAGAGTCTCCCAGCACCAGGTTATTTGATGAGCATATAAAGCATAAGTAACTGAATTATCCACTGGAGTATGGAGAGGCCCAACGACAGGAGCAGATAAACTTCTGATGACTAAGTCAGGCCTTTTTAGGTCCAGTTTATTGGTATTGTTATGGGGTTGGAATGAAATTAGGAAAATGGCAGCTGTGTTCATGCCATATTATGATCAAATGTAATCTCATTTGACCAGACAATCCTCTTGAAATGGACAGAGCACTCTCTTGGGATCTTCTGTTGGAGGACTGTTTTTCATCCTCTGCAGAAATATCTTTATTTTTTTTCCCCTCAGTGATGGATGTGAGGATAAATTGGTCACCTATGGTTGTCCAGTTTTTAGCTTCACCTCTATTTTGCCTTTAGCTGCTCCTGGATTGCAAATGTGGTCAAAAAAGCAGACAATGAAAAAAAAAAAGTGACATAAACACAAATAGTTTTAGTTTGCATCATCATTGTTCAATGTCAAAGGGTTGTACTAGCAAACTATAGACATTTGACAAACAGCACCAGCAAACAAATTTTGCTTTGTTGACAGAACACATAATCTACTATGATGGCTACTTGTCTGAACTCACTGTGGGGAGGGACACTGATAAATGCGTTTTAAGTGTTGCATGTGTATCCTGAGGGAATATGAACCTTTCTCCTTGGAAAAGCCCATCAAAGGGTTTAAAAGTTAGTGCAGTTGCAACTATTTCCTGTGGATGCTCTTTGCTACGACCAGCTAGCAACAATGTCCTATGAAGATGATGGTGAGATGTAGGATTCTTTTTTTTTTTTTTTCATTATGTATGTAATGGATGCATTGAGAAGATTTTGTTGCCCTGAATACCTTTTTCTGCTAGACTGACAGGGAAGCTGAGTGCCTCCGTGTGTCAATTCAGGAGTGAGTGAATGGCTGGAGAGGAACAGCTGCATGCGGTGACTGTGCCAAGCAAAGCATGTCAGCGAACTGCCATCCAACTCTGCTCACTCACTCGAACACAAGAAGGAACATTCAAAGGCCTGCATGAGAACAATAGTCTTATGCTCTGTGCCCCGAGGACCAATTAACAGAAATAGCCATGTGTGCAAATCAACTCGAGCGACTACATTTACATTCTGTCGTTATCTAAATTGTACATGCAGTTGAACTCACATCCAGTATTGAGTAAAGAGCAGATGGATTCCAACATGGCATGATGGCTGCAAGGGTAATCCTTTTTTTCCCTTTATGTGTTTGAAATATGAATGTGGGTATACATTAGCTCACTTACATTAACTAGGTTATTGGGTTGTAGTAGGAACTGATATGTATTTTTTTAATGACATTTGACTAACTGAGGGGTCTGAGGGGACTTAATTTTAGCAGGTAAATTCCCATTTGTTCCATTTACTGACATGATTTTTAACATTATCGTTATTATTGTTATTATTATTTGTTCTAGGAGGCTCAGAAGGTGAACAACCCCGCCAACAATCAGGCAGCAGATAGGCCACCTAAGGGACCTGATGAGAAGGATGAGGCACCAGCCAGTGAAGTGGGATGGATGACTTCAGTCAAAGACTGGGCTGGTGTCATGATCTCCGCTCAGACACTCACTGGCAGAGTTCTGGTAAGCGTTTTATTTATTTATTTTTTTAATTTTTTTCTTGATATGGATTTATCAAACCCCCAAATCTAAATTTTGTTCATGCAGCATCTTGGTCATTGAAACTCAATATCACCTGGTCTTCACACCCAACTTCCCTTCCAAGTCAATCCCTTGCATAATTCACTGCCATGTACACATTCACATCGCATGTTTCATACAGTTCCCACATGCGTCGGACTTAACTGCAGAGCAATTAAGTTGATCCCCACAAAGGCTAAGCATTGCTCAGTCCTTGCTGAATCTCAGTTAGCTATTTTGCTGGCAGTGTGCAGCCTTTACTGCGCTGCAGTGGCCTCTGAACAGCATGCTTTAGCTTCGCTGTGCTGTGTCTCTGCCAGCTCAACTTATGAGTGCGCTTTTACTTATGTGTGTGTGGGTGTGTGTGCATGTGTGGATCTAAAGGGGGGGCGGGGGGGTTTGTTTGTCAAGTACAAGAGGTAGCATATGTAGTGTTTGAGGGTGTCGGTGTTTCATTTCATCACACGTTTCACTTCACCCTGCTATGTTTGTCTCAGTGTATCTTCAAATGTTTGATTGCTGTATTGAGGTTCAGTTCGTTCTCACAATGCATTACATTTTCTATTCAATCAAAATCATTTAACTCTGTTTGAGGACAGTTGCAAAAGGAGAGTTGTTATATATTTCGCTGGTGTGTCGAGTATCAGTAAAACTCTAAAAACATGATTAACCTGCAATTTGTGTTGCTTTGTGCAGCTAAATTAGAGTTAGAATAACACATTGTTGAAATGAATAGCTTTTCTCTCTCATTTTAGATGTGTAACACTTATAGCTCCTCTTAGCATCCAGCAGTGAGCTGTAACAGTGGGATGCCTGCAGTTATTAGCCTCGTTCTGTTAGTTACCTGAATTATGGGGACTGTTTGCGATGTAGTTACTCTGTGAATTATATGGATGCCAAATATAGAAAAATGTCATTTATGGAGTGTAACAGTTGTAGTTAATCAGGACTGTAGTAAAACTTGCCGTTAAAAGTGTTTATTTTATTTCTTAGTACTGTGTTGTCATGCTCTCCTTTTCTTCCTCTTAACTGGACTCACAGTTGGTGTGCTTTGCATAACCATCCACTGTGCATCTGTGAACTGAATGAAGTAGCCGTGGGAGTAAAGAGAGAGATGCATCCAAGTAAAATACTAAAGCTGTCATTGTTAATGGTTGTTGAAACGTGACAGTTTCTTCTTTTTTTTTTGTCAGGATAGTTAGACTTGAGAAAGATCCAGGCCTTTTATGATGAAGAAGATGAAGAATTCTGAAGGGGGCTGTCAATTTACTAAAGGAGCCTCTTTTCTTTTTTACCCACACTCGCACAGCTTTGCTGGCATGGACACAGATCTCTTTCCCTTTTATCTTCTATTCTGACTGAGTACTCCCAATCTGTCCTGAATGCATATTTTTGGGCAGCTGTGACTGTGTGTAAAAGAGGAAAAGCAAAAAGAAAAGAAAAGGAAAAAAACACGCACACACGCTAAAAAAACTCATGAGGAGAGAGGCGTGCCAGCAGAAACAGATGGGCAGGTGGAAAGTAAAACTGTGTGCTTGTGACAGTTGAGGAAATGAGATGCTTTAAAGGGGCTTCCAGCCTCAGAGGTATCCCAGTGTATCACCTACTGTGATTTGTGCTACTTCTGGTGGGGCTGATAATTCTGCCCAGCGGGTTGTGTTTACTTACGTGCTCTTTTTAATGATATGCAGCAGTATGCTGCAAGTACACAGTGCTCCGTGAAGGTGAGGGTTGCTCATCGTGTAGGTGGGATGTGTACATCTGTGGGTTTATGTATGAGAGTATTTCTCGTCATACAGTGCAAGCATGATAGCTTGTGTGGCTGAGTATGCCTGCATGTGTATGGACTCACGTGTGGGTGGGTGAGAAGGTGACTTTCTGGGGCTCTTCCTCTTCTAACGGTGCTTCACTGCAGATTAAAATTGCAATGAGTATGTGCGTACACAGAGCCTGGCTGGTAACCATAGAAACTGCTGTGTAGTGGCGCTCAGTCGTTTGACATTAGGGGGGCTGTCTGCCTGGGTAAAAAATAATACGCTAAACACAGTCTCACTCTTACTGGTATGCACACACGCTTGCATACCGTCGTGCACCCATAAACGCACCGGTAGGACTCACGGCTTGGTGCCATCTCCATTCCATCCAGCTGGAAAAGAGACAAAAGCAGACTGAAATATATCGTTTCCAGTCGACAGAGCCCTTGATTCCCGGTCATTTGTTTGCTTTGATGACTTCACTGTTAGTAAAATATCAAGTGAACCTTCAGGATTATTGAATTACCAGACAAATTGAAATCCAGCGATGATGTGGCATTATCGCATCGGTGTTGTTTTCTTCGGCATGCCCCTTCTCCTAGAGCTTATTTTCAAGAACAAAAACGTCTTGAAGAAAACGTGACTAGATTTAATATTCTGTCAACATGAAAAGGAATATTGACACTTTTTCCACATGAACTTGGGACAGTGTCCAGGGACTCAGGTTTAGACATCCGGAGTTGCTCTTGCTTTTCATGTAGCTTACAGGATGAGATTGTCCATCAGACACATTACGACTACTAGAAATGCCACCATGACCACCACAGATGTGAGTGTACTAAAAGCATGTTGTTGTCACACAGGCATTTCATATTTTGATAACAGACAACAAAGTCCATTGCCACTTCATGGAATTTGCCTCTTGATTTTGGTGTTAGTTCTTTCAAAAACTCCTAGTCTCCTTGTTTATACATTTTCATTGCCACCTTGATGAAATGAACCTTCCTTTCTCGCCCTCAGATCTTTGCATTTTCCCCTGTTACAACCCAGTCACGTACATGACTGGGTTCATCATATCACCATGTGCCGGGTGTGAATCTTCTGGAGCAAACAGTTTTTTTTTGAGAGCATTATGACTTTTTATTGTTGAACAAGCACAGGTGGACTTAATAACATAATACATTTCCCCTCAGTGTTGCATGGTAGTGAGCCAAGATGATGAACAGCAGGATCCTCCCAGGTGGGATACAGCCACCACTAATACACCTGCACATATTATGCTGTGACACAACAAAATGTCTGTTTTGGAAGAGGCTGATTACACAAGAGACAAGTCTGAGATTTCACGCTCATGCAGAAAGCTGGCAGGTGAAGTCTGAGAGAATTTATCAGTTGAAAACTGAGGCAGGATTTCTAATGAGGAGCTGGTCTAACAGCTACTCAGAATGATGGCTGGAGGAACCGATTTTCACCATTTAAAACAATTCAAATCAAATCATTTCATAAGCTGTTTGTGAAATATCATTATAATACCTTGTAATGCTGTCTGTGTCAAAAAAACAGACTGTTAGGTTGATCTACTTTGCATTATTGTCTGATATGAAAGTGATGCTTTGCAAATTTGCTTGAACTGCTCAGAGAGTTGAGGTTAGAGTTGTTTTAGATGGTAATTTGTCCTCTGTGGTTTTTATTGTGAGTAGCTGTAGGGCCTCATTCATGACTTCTTCCTAAATCTGTGAGTAGATTTGCACCAAAATGACCTCCATTATAAAAATCTACTCCGGATTCACAAACACCGCAAAAAACTCTGATTTGTTTGTAAATACACGGGCACATTAGTGAATTTCAGTTGATGGTAGGTTGCATTGCATGCTATTTCTAGAGACAAGAGCTTTCTCCTGGCCAACCTTTCCAAACAAGATCATATTTGTACTTTTATGAGTTTTAATTATTTTGAAAGCTTGTGACAGTTTTCTTTTTTTAATTGAAACATGCTCATTAGAAACCCGTAGAGTCTGAGCTGTAGCTTTTTGTTTTTTACTGTTTCTCTGAGCGAGGTCCGGTTTGACTGTGGACTGAACTTGCTAGATTAGTCTCATGATGGAGATCTTCCCCCAGCCTGTGGCAGCAAGTGCCTTTTACTTCGCTGTTGTCTGCTGGGGGTGGAGGGGGGACATCAGTGCCAGGGATGCCAGCAGGATCATTTGGATTGTGGTCTCCTGTCCCTCACCGCAGGCGAGGCCACTGAACAATCAGTCCCTCCCTTCGTGACGCACTCCAGAAGCAGCAGAGCTCTTCCTCCAAAAGACTCATTCAGTTCCACTGCTACAAAGAACGGTTCAGAAAATATTTTCTACCATTCTAGCACTTTACAATAGTTTGTGCTTTTTCTTATTACAGAGATACGAACAAATAAAACAACAATGGTTTGACAAAATCAAAAACTTTAACTGTACAGTTGTAAATTGTAAAATTATTATTTACCATATTTCTTTATGTTTGGATTTCAGAATGACTTTTTGCTGTACAAATGTTGCTGTTTTACTTCAGAAAACAATAAATCTCTGAGGTGTATGATTGATGTGAAATGAGAGTTTACTTCGAATCAAGGAAACATCAACACTGGATCTACTAATTCTGAATTAACAATGGATCAAAACAGATCAAAACAACAGATTTTGATCGACAGATCAAAATCCCATATCTATAATTTTAATTAATCTTCTGTTTCCTGTAGCTAGTATGAACATTTATGTTGTACTGAACTTGTTGTTTCAGGGTATTGAAAATGAAGTGACTTATCTTACATTTTTCACAGTTGTCCTTCAATTTCTTGTGTGCCAAGAAATTTTGAAGAAAGAAAGAATTTTGTGTTTAACACATTTACATATTCTATGAACTGAAAAAACTGTTGATACGTTCCAACAATTATTTTTCATTGCATCATCCAATAACCTACAAGCAGCGTGCCGTGCACTGATGCACTGGACTTCTACAAGCACTGAAGTGTTGTCAAGTAATGATATTTAAACTGTCAGAAATAATGCATGATGATGCACCATTCCAGGCCTGGTAATAGCATTAAATACCACGCCTTTTCAACTCCTTCTAGGAAATGCTAATAACTGAAGACGGGATGTTTATGAACTGAATTGAATTATGCTCAGCGACTTCATGTTTTTTTTATACGCTTTGTGATCACACCTGTCACAAAAACCTGCACATCTAAATGTATTCTTACTTGTATTAGAACAATGGAAAGAGAAAAGTCCTGTTAAGGAAAAGAACAGCTTATACATGGGGTGAATTCTGAGGTGTATAGGGCTAAACTCTCTGCTTACATTCAACCTACAAGACTGACTGACAGCGTGCAGATGGATAATGACCTTAAACATGCAACAAAAGTAGCTCAAGACAGAAGTTGTTGGTTATCTATAGATTACAGGTGGTCAATGATGTATTAAAAGTTATGGTTTTATTTACAGTGATGTCACTTTGTCCATTTCATTTGAGCTTCTCATTAATGGACGCACTGATTAAATCAGCTTTAATTGCTGAATGGTAAATGCTATATTTGTGAAACCTTTCGCTTGCTCTGATTTCATTTTCTTAGTTCTCCATAGTGTTTGGTACTACCTTTAGCAGAAGCTCAGTCGGGGCTTCAACCAAACTTAGCTGAAAATAAAAGTCAATCTTTATTTTTTCTCCAAAAATAAAGTATAAACAAATATAGTTCTTCATCTCCTTTTGCTGGTGATACCAGGTCCCACCGTCTCGTAAATGGCTGCATTGTCCCGAGTATCTGAGAAACCTTTATCATTAATTATATTAGTGAAGACAGTGGCCGGTCTCAAATCCAGATAGAGAGGTTAGTGGTCCAACAGCAGACTTGAAGGTAAGCTTATAAATACAGTGATACCTCTACTTACGAATGTCTCTACATACGAAATTTTCAGGTTACGAAACACCTCAACGGGAAAATATTGCCTCTTGTTACGAAAGAAATTTCAATATACGAAAGGCAAAAATACAGTATGCGCTGCTATTCGAAGCTCCCAGAGTTTACCGAACATAAACATACTTGTCGGCGTTGTATCTCGGTTTGAAAGCGGTGCTTTGCCATTGGCTATCGCTTAGCATCTTCCTGGCATCCCATTGGCTAGGAGGGCCCCTTGTCTGTATGAGCGTAAACGAATAATTTTTACCTCCGCCAAGGTTATGTTTTTGCCGGCGTTTATCTGTCTGTCTATCTGTTTTCAAGATAACTCAAAAAATTATGGATTGATTTTGATGAAATCTTCAGTAGTTGTCAGAAATGTGAAAAGAAACAACTGATTTCATTTTGGGTGTGATCCGGAAGAAATCCTGGATTCTGGATCACTTTGAAATTTTTGATAATTGTTGCGCCTGCTGGAGGTCTGCGCTCTCCGAGTGCTTTTCTAGTTCTAACATGTATTTCTTACAGGTTTTTATGTCATTTCATGTATTATTTATAATTTATAAAAAATTTATGTTTGTATTTTGGGGGGCTTGGAATGGATTAGGGCATTTACATGGAAAACGCGTCTCTACTTACGAAATTTTCAGGTTACGAAACTACTTCCAGAATCAATTATTTTTGTAAGTAGAGGTACAACTGTATATTTTATTATGTTATGTCCCGAAGTGTTGTAGCAACCAGGGGGGGGGGTTTATTGCTGCTGCTTTTAACATGCATTTCAAGAAACAATGGGTTTGTTGTGTCCACGCTGCTTCAGGTGCAAATGGGGACATCTGACACTGAAAGGCATCATTTCATGGCCATGCTGTGCAGGACACAGGAAGCCAATATTATTTCACAGCAAGCCAATATTATTTTGCACACCTTTTTGGGTTTATACAGCAGGGTGCCACCACTTGCATCAAAACATAACCACAACTTCATGACACCGTTGGTGTGCTCTATAGTCTCATGATTCGAGTCACTGCGTTGGTTGTCTGTCAGCATGTCAAGCCCATTTAATCAGGTCATTGACCACTTTAAATAACACAATCTGAAGCTTAAATGCTTGCAATACCCATTGATTACAATAAATGGGTTATATTTATAATTAATTCTTATGTTTAAACGAGTGCATATTGTGGAAATAACAGTCCATATAACACATCAAGTTTGTAAAGTCCAAAAATGGCAAGTAATATTTCTCTGCACTTTTTATTTACACAAGCTCGAGACAAGGTTGGAGGCAGGTCTAGATTTTGTTCGTACCTACCAAAAGTTCAGAAATTTTCATGAATGCTGAAACATGGGTACATTTTGCTTGGAGAGAGCTTTTTTGTGAATTCAGAACTCCTTGATGGCTTGAAGCATTTGTATTTATGTTAAATGAAATCCACAGCCTTTTCCCACCCTGAACAGCAGAAGGTAGTCAGGGTTTAAATCCAAGCCTTTTGTGGGAAAATCATGTGCTTGCATGCTTGATGTCCACTGTAACCAACTTTCTTTGGTGGCAATACTTTCATTAAAAAAACAACAACAAGCAACCAAAGTTGTCATTGAATATAATCCAGAAAATGATTAAGATCTACAATAGAAAAACAAAACAAAAAAAAAAAACAAAACACATTTCTGGGACAGGATTGTTCCTGGCTGGGTTGAATTTCTGGTGCCTAACGATTTTGCTAAAATATCATGATCAGAAATAATTGTAATGAAAACATGAGGCTTGTACACCCACAGCCACACTGTATCACCAGTAGGATCAGACATGCTGCGTGAGAAGTGCTGCACTGGTCATTGGTTCTCTGGCTTTAAAGAAATCCCATTGCTAACCCATACAGGGAGCTGTAAGAACAGAAGGCTTTTTTTCCACATGGCACCAACCCTGTAGACAATATGAAACAGAAAACAAAGAGCTTGCATGCAAATTTGCTTGTGTAAGTGAGTGGTCCAAGTACTGATGTTTACACAGTTACATTATGGAGGGTACGTAATGAGGCACTTTAAGAAGTGGTTATGCTTAAGAGAATTATTATCAGTGGAAATAGTGTTTTGAAATCACGGTCATTAGAAGTCAAGGATCCTCAGCTATGTTGAAACATAGTTTGCATTCACTGTTGAGAATGTACTTCTCATGGGCACTTGAGAATTTATGTTTACACCCATATTCCTGATGTGATAATTAGGGCTGTCAGTCGATTACATTTTTTACTCGCGATTAATCGAGCGATTTTCATAGTTAACTCACAATTAATCGCACATTAATCACATTTTTGAATGTTCTGTTTATCCATCCATCCATCCATCCATCCATCCATCCACCCATCCATCATCTATACCCATTTTGTCCTATACAGGGTCACCGGGATCTGCTTTTTTTTTTTTTTAAGCCTTTAGTTTGAAAACCGGAAGTCCACCAATGCTGCCGTACTTTTTGGGGGCTTAATTCATCATGCTTCGTGGTGTAATTTGTCGGGTATTTTGTCGGGGCTGCAAATTACCGTCAGTAATTTGCCGATGGTCCCTGAACTCCACGACAGCAGCAAGGTACAGTGCTACCTCTACTTACGAAATTGAATTGGTTCTGGAAGTTGTTTCATAAAATTTCTTAAGTAGAGGCGCGTTTTCCATGTAAATGCCCTAATCCATTCCAAGCCCCCCAAAATTCGAACATAATTTTTTTAAATAAATTGAAAATAATACATGAAATGAAATGAAAACCTGTAAGAAATACATGTTAGAACTAGAAAAGCACTCGGAGAGCGCAGAACTCCGCCGAGCGCAACTTAAAGCTAAACTTAACTATTCACCCTTTTCTGTCACCATGTCTGTCCCACACGTTGACTGTAAATACACTTATTGGCCGAGGGTCATATTTACAGAAACGTGTGTGCGTTAATCTTGGGTTAAAAAAAGTAATGGCGTTAAACAGAATTTGCGTTAACTTTGACAGCCCTAATGACAATACATTATATTTTTATACTGGTAGTATGCCATTGTGCCTAGCCTCTAAATGACCACTGTCCCGTTATGTGTCTTATAAAATAATTAACAGGGTTACCGCTGACAGTGAGAGCCCATGTCGCTCTCCTGGGGAGATCTTTATCTTTTTATTTCACTCACTTTCACAGTGCCAGTACTGTGCCATTCACACACAACCTGTTTCTAAGGGATAATAACAATAATAATGATAATAAAAACATGATGGGATAACCTCAAACATAATCAAAACTGTTCCTCAGTCAATTCGTGTAGTTTATAAATTTCGGAAAGAAGACACACTACAGTCTTACTGATACATTAAAAATGTCTTGAAAGAGCCATGATTGGTCAAGGAATTGAGAGTCAGGTTATGTGAGCTTATCCAGAGCAGCTAGCCATGAAGCAACCAGCAGCAATCTTAGAGAGGAGGTGTCTCCATGAGCATTTTGATACAGCGGTCCGCACAGGGGCATTGCTTTCGGAACAGGGGTGAAAAAGGGAGCCCCTCTGGTCTGGTGGTGGATAGCTTATCAGTTTCTTGACAGCCGTATCACCCCCTGTGCTTTATCAAAAGACTTCATTAAGCACTCGAGGGCACACCATCTGAGGAAGGGAATGACTACTCATAGAGCTGGAAATATGACTTGGTTAAATTCCTGTGCTGATTTATCACAAAATCTCGACTAATTGATTTATGCAATAATGTTATAGTAACAACTTGTGGGATCCCATAATGTCCAAGAAGAAAAAGCAAGGATTATAACCCCTGAATATAGATATTCTCCCTATCTCTCTGTGCAGTGGATTTGCACAGCATGGTGGGTCCAGAAATAGGTCAGTTCTGCCATCTTTCTTAATGGGATCTTGGGTGGCAACCAGGGACCATCTGTTCACATGGCCTGTTCTCTAAACCCTGAGGTCATCCCTCTGCCTATACCCATCAACCCTTACACTATACAGCCCTCTGCATATCGACCCCTATCATCTGCAAATACAACACATCTGTCACTCTTTTCAGAAAAAAAAAGTGACAGCACATGCAATCTAACTGCTGTTAGACCAAATCCTGCACGAATGCTTGAGTACAGCAGTAGAGTCCCTGACAGGATGGGCCACTGTCATTGTCACACTTTCTCCTCTCTCTGTGTAGCCTTGCCAAAGATTACCTCCTTGTTATCTGCTTATGTGTTAAAAGTTTCTAACATTATGCTTGTGTGCAGGCACGTGTGTGTACATTGGCAGATAGGATGAGAAGTGCAAAGTGTCAGGATTGCATTGCGTTTCTGTGTGTCCTGTTGTGGTGAAAATAAGTGTTCCTTTCACACTCCCCATGACTGCCTTCCTTCCTGCACAGAGAACAGCTGCCATTCAGTGCTCCACTTTTCAGGCAGGGATTGTTAATTTGTTAATGCGATGTGTGCATCTGTTTACCTTTATGTAAAGGAAATGTCTTGTCCAAGGGACTTGCATAAGCATATGTGTGTATTTTTCCATTTTATCCATGGATGCATGTATGGGGCATCTGATGAAGGCTGACCAGAGTAGATGCAGTATGTTTGCATGTTCTGTGTGTGTTTATGGAGTTTCTTGCGTGCATGCTAAAACATTTGATTGGGCTGGCTAATTGCCATTTCCTGTTGAGTGTGTGTACCTAAATTATTGCAATCAGTAAACTCTTCAGCGTGAATGAAGCTGTTAACGCAGCACCTTGTATGGTTCTCCTCTGTGACAATTGCTGCATCACTTTGCATAAAACTAAGGGCGCTGAAAATTTGCGAAAGCTTTAAAATTTTCTATGTCGCCGCGTAAAATTGTCGTAAAAGATCAACTGGTTTTCACACAAGCAGATTGAGGGGATCGAATTAAACAAAAGATACAAAATATTATTCTTGGCCATTAATTTAATAAGGAAGATTATTCTGTATTCCAAATTGCGTGAGTGGGAAATGTCTGGAGACCTTTATGTGAGGAGACCCACCAGCCTCCCAGACCTGAGGCTGCTCGGTACGGATGAATGAACTAAAATTTCTCCGGGGGAATGTGCAGGAGTGAATAACAGCTACTGGAAATGTTTAGTTGGAGTTGTTGATGCACAAGAGTGTAATTCCAGATGCAGATGACAAACATTTGCATACTTTTACCACTAAATGATATGCAATATTGGATTTTCCTCAGTACAATAATTGTTGTTTCATTTTATATGAAAAAGAACAGAATTATTGCATCTTATTGCTGCATTTGGTGACATGACAGATTTTTTCACCAAAGCCTTACTCCATAATGAAACTCTGTTTCTGATCCAGTCCATCTCCTGTTTCCTCAGTCTAAACTCTGAAGCCCCTCCCCCCGGGCCCCTTCAGGCTGTCTTCCCTCCTTCCTGTTTCATTCAGTTGTTGAGCCTTAGTGCAAGAGCTCATTCATTTGTCATTTTCCAAAACTTTCCAGTTAAGTCGATGGAAATTCAGTTGGTATTGACTTGAATCTACTGAATGGTGATGAATAGCTTTTTATGCTGAAGGGACCTCAGGGGGCCCACACTGCAGCAGCTGAACTGAGATGGAGGGAGCTGAAGGGAGCGATATGTGTGCAGTGCCAGTCTGGCAAAGTCTTCTCAGAGGACAAACTACATTATGTGTTGTAGGAGTAAAATAATCCCCTACTAACTCTGGGCCCAGAGCTGAAGTAAAGCCTGTTTTGTGGATGCTGATTACATTTTTCATTGAAAATATTAAATACAATTATACATGATAGTGACACAAGTTTTTTTTTTTTTTTTTTAATTGTGCATTTTGCATGATTTTGTTTTTTGTTGGTTGGCTGCCACAATCAAATAATTTGACTGTCTCTTGAATAAGATGCCATTACAGCTCATGGTCCACTGAGGACAAAACCTATTGATGCCTGTTACTGGTTGGCTTTTCCTTTTCTCCAAAATAGTCCAAATAGTCCATTTTTATACTTTCATCGAAGCACGTTTTTGTGACCGTGGTTGATATCGTGACTCACTGGGATTTAGTTGTGATTCAGAACTTTTGCTGTCATCCCCTGACTGCAGGTCAGCTGTGTAAGCGCGGTCCTGTTGGCTTGGTTGTTTTGGGCTGCTGCCACATGAGAAACATAAGCTGTACACTGAGTGATGGAAGATTGTAGAAGGAGTTGGAGGGGGTGAAGACAGGGGAAGCAGGGTGTCATTGGAGACCCAACAGGGAACCCTGGTATCGTGTTGTACAGTTTCAGCTGGTACAAATTCACACACTGCTTTCTCACCTGAAGCACACATAGTGCTGCACATCTGAGTCTGCATGTTGCGGTATACAGGCATAGCCCACCTCATTATCAGAAAGCTTTCTATGAAGCTTGAATTTCATAACTGTAAGATAAATCAGAGAAGACAGATTCAGTACCATCCTTCGCACCATGTTGTGTATTTCCTCCTTCTGTTACATTCTATCTATCAGCTTTGCACTGCTATTAAATTTGCTGAATACTGGGGACAGCTTTACATCTCTGAAAATGGTTGGTCACAATTTGTCCTCATGAATGATTTTCCCTGCAGCCCTTCTTTAGGCCTGTCATAACTCTGGGGAGCTCTGTCGGATGACTCATCCTTGTTTTTTTTTCCCCCCTTTCCCCATCTATTAACCCATCCGTTTGCCACCTGTGCCTCTCTTGCTAAAGAGACAGTGATCTACACCCGTCTTCTCTCACTGCAGCCCCCCGTGCCCTTTGTCTGTCCCACCCTCCCTCAAGGAGAAGGTCAAGAGAGCAGACATAAAAGTGATGTTTCACTTAGCTGGTGACCCAGCCTGCCTTTACTTTATTAGATCAAAGTGCCCTGTGACTTGCAAGGCAATGTATCTGAGACACTGCGGCGGCAATCTGCATTCATCTGTTTCCTTTAGTCTGGGAAAGAACTTGGCACATTCTTTCCACAAATATTAAGAAATCAAATCATGATATCATAAATGAAATTATAAAAAAGAATAAAGATGTTATGTTAGATGTTATGTTTTTTTTTGTGAAAAAAGTCTGTTGTCATTACCCTTGAACTGGATCCAAAATCACTTAGCTGATTACAATAAAAGTCCACTGCAGCTCTTAAACACGTAGCCCATGCTGTTAGAAAACTGAAATATTGCCCAACAAATGACTGCTGAAATAACATTCTGTTTACATTTTATGATAATTTATGCTGTGATGAAACCTTAAGCTAATGAGTTGCGTGGCAGTGAGAAATTAGATCACATTTGCGGTCACAAACACTGTAGACTGCAGGCTAAGGACAGATGGACAGGAAGACATGAGACTCACTGTCATGCAGGAAACAATCAATGGGGAAGACAAATGTGCTGGCAGAAAATTGCGTGTAGAGGTCTAGACGGAGAGAATCCAGACATCCCTGTGTTTGTCATTTGCAAGTCCCTCTCACCTCTGAGATGCCTCATAGCTCTTCCTGTCTCATCCATGTCACTGCTGGCTGTCGTGCATTTTGATGGTAGTGCTGAGTGACTCTGGGATGAGGCACACCTAATGTATCACAGCCTGCAGCACTGCATTGATCTACATAGCTAAGGCTTGTTTAAAAATCTGCTTCTAAAACCTGAGGATTCCATTAAAACCATAACTTCTTAGCCCTAGAAGAAATTCAAAACATGATATTAGGAAAAAGAAAATCTTTTTTTTTTTGTAAAGGTTAAACCTTTACCTTTTCTTGTGTGCAACAGAGATGTTATTTTTTTTTCCAGCACTGGTGACTTGTAGATGTGTCAGTCCACTGCTAATAATTTAGCTTGAATAGTCTCTATGAGTACGGGGCTCTGAAAGATGAATTAATAAGAGACCAACTAGTGCAGCATACAAATAATCTGAAGGTTGGAATAGTGTGTCCTGATGACTTGACCCTGGCAAAGGCAATGGAAATAGAATTGTGTGTGCAGTCTGCATGCTGTAGCCCTGCCTAGCCTTGGGTCATCCAGCTTGGAGGTCAGTTTTGTTGGATGCCAAGGCACGCCAGCATGCAGAGCATTCAGTAATTATGGCTCCTCTCACACTTCACTTAGGTTCACACTTCCCAACCAGGGGACAGCATTTACATTATTCTGGGGAAAACCTGGGAAAGACCAGGTTTTGGATTTAGCCTCTGAGCGGCCATCCTCCTCAGGCCCACCCATGCCAACAGTCATCCATTCTGTGGACTCTGAGTCCTGGCTACTGGCGTGATGCAGAACGGAGCTGGCTGGTGTGTGGCTGCTGCTGTTGCTGGATGCAGGGCACCCCACTCATTGCTTAACATCTTCTTTGTGCTGTGGGTCTGACCCCAGGGGACTCTCATGCCAGATCTGAGGGATTTATACAGCTGGTGAATGGGACAAGGGAGCGTCAAAGATTTACCTTCCAAGTTCCTCATCCTACGGATGTTTAGTCTGTGACTTTGGTTTGTCCCTCATCGATGGTTTTAAGTTGCATTATCATGACTGTGGGCTCTTTGTGACAACAGGGCTGGCCTTTCTCTCTCCAGTGGTGTTGGCTGCTTTCATTGCCTTAAAGTGTCCTGCTGTTAGTCCATTCATCCCCTGTGATCCCCACGTCTAGCCCTGTAGGATGAAATTACAGTGGAGCTCCTGAAGCTGCTTAACCCCATTAAACCTATTAAATAAGAGGACAACTCTTCTCCAACCTGGTAATGGCAAGCAAGAAGTCTATTCACCCATACATCGATCTCAGGTCAATATATTAATCATTCTGTGATAGTTTCAAATGAGTCACAGCTGTGGTGATTAGTAGGTGTAGCGACGATTGACGACAGTTGAAAGTATTATATGGGAAGTCAAGTGGAGACTGAGGGTGGAAGATCCGAGTTAAGGAGCAAAAAAAAAAAAAAAATGAATAACTGAAAACAAATCTATGTGTTAAAAGCTTTGTTCAAAAGAGTTTTTGGATTCATAGTTCGTGAGTCTTGAAAATATTTCCCATTTCCTGATTACATTCATTTTGTGGAATAAACTTTCTTTTGGGTGTCTACATTAAGAAGATGCCAAACGAATAAGTTGCTAAATTAAAAGTAAAACTTCACTGTCTTCCCCTGAATCATCAGAATTATCGTGTAATGCCCTGGACACATGGCTGCAGTAGTGTTGCCACTCTCCTGGAGTGGGCTGGCTATCAAGACAGTTTCCCTGTGGGAGTTGATGAGGTATCACACTATTAACATTCAACATTACCTTGGTGCAGGTTTTATATGGTGCATATCAGTTGCTCTGTGAAGCAGGAACTCTGTCTCTTACTTCTTCTCAGCCCGTCTCGTATATATCAGCAGGTCTGAGTCACACTGATAGAATGAGTGTGGGAGTCGAGGGATCAGTGGGAGTCGAGGGATCAGTGTGGTATGGGGCTGACTGCATCCCAACCTCTGCTTTACTGGGTGGATAGGTTATTATTGCAGCTGCATCTGTGGTGGAAGATGGGTGACGTGGTTCTGCTCCTCCCTAAAACTAACCTTAGTCACAGTAAAAAAGTGGCATACACGTTACACTTTGTTTCAACAGGAAACACCTTCTTACTGTGCT
This sequence comes from Hirundichthys speculiger, assembly GCA_018398805.1. Classification (NCBI taxonomy): domain Eukaryota; kingdom Metazoa; phylum Chordata; class Actinopteri; order Beloniformes; family Exocoetidae; genus Hirundichthys; species Hirundichthys speculiger. Next base: position 4,755,520 of record JAGFBZ010000344.1, on the reverse strand, counting down.
GTGAAGAACTTAGAAAGTGAATAAATGAGTGCCAGCTTCGTGTGTAGTATTTCTGTGCTACTTTTTCCTTTTCCTTTTTTTTTTTTTTTGACCCTCTTATGGCTGCGGGGATAGACCCAGTCACGTGTCATGCATGTGCTTTGGTCATTCGTGTCATGTTTGCACTTCTAATTGCTTATCAGAGGAGTCGGCTCAGTGGGGACCATCTGCTAAGCCAGGTTTCAGATCCGTTTTCCCCCACTGGGATTCTGTTTCCTTGGATGGGACAGCTACACTGTGTCCCCAAAACGCATCACCTCCACCAGCCTGTCACCTACTGCTCACAGTTTCCATGAGATCATTAAGGGATGATCGTAGGTGATGTAGAAGGCACAGGAAACAAGAGAGGGAGGAGGATTATTGTATGAGAGGGCAGGTGACATGGATAGAGATTTCACCACACAATTTTTAAAGAAGCTTCATTCTTTTTTCATATTAATCATATTTAATTTATTCATTTCTTGTTATTATTAATTTGATTTTTCTCATTGATGTGTGTTCTTTGGCATTATGTTTGGCTTTTCCAGTTAAGTATTCTAACAAGAGTGAGTGCTGCATGTGAACAAATCAGAAGAATGGTGACAATTTCTGGCTTTATTACTGACTCTGTTTCCTGCTAAGAGCCATGACAAGGTGCTAATTAAATGGTTTGTAGGTCTGTCTCTGCCTCTGGCCCTAAATTGCATCAGTATTGACTTCAAAACCTTTTTTGCATCAAAGATGGACCAGAAGCAGTAACGCTTGGCTCACTTTTCCCCTCTTATCCCCGCTCCTATTCATGCATTCTACATGCATGCTGTGTTTAACTTTCTGCAAGAATAATATCCAGCGTACATTGTCAGGCTATTATGTTGTAATATTGACCTTCAATGAACAAATAGTCTTTCAGATGAAATAAATTTGAATAAACATCTCTTATAATGTTGATCACATGCACAATTTTTAGCAGTTAATGAGATAAAGTTTCAACACTTCACAACATTTTCAAAGCTCATCTTTTTTTTTTTCTATTCTTAGATATTCATATTTTTTTTATTTATAAGTTACATTATCCATTTTTTTTCTTTCTTTTACTTCAGTCTGATCTCTTTGATAAACTGACCATCCTGGAGAACAACACCATGTGTCTCCTCCATCATGTTTTCATGGCCCATTCCCTTCACACTTATCAAAAGTAGCACATCACCCTGGAAACATCTCCCATCTTTTAATCATTAGAAAGAGCTTTGGTCCCTCTGTCAGTCTGTTTTCATTTCTCCTCTGTTCTTCACATCCACTTTTTAGTAAGTGGCTTGATCCAGAGCTATCTGGATCTCGCCAGCTGAATCATAATGTGGCACACAGTGAGTCAGAATTAGTCTAAATGACAGTGCACCAAAAAAGGAGCATAAACTTGAGTGTTGAAACAATTATTCCTAGTTTAAAGCAAACAATGATTCTGTACAAATGTCAAAAAAAAAAAAAATCCTCTGAAATGCTGTTTGAATCAGTATTCCTGTATCACATTTTTACCGCCTGCAGATAATTAGGTTATAGGTACAGTTGGAGAACACCATTGGACCACATAGCTTGTTAAGACATCAGTGTATTTCCATGACATCGTCCATGAAATCGTCCATAAATTCACCACTGCAGCTATTGATAGACTTTAAACAATAACATTAGGCAACATGAATAAAACAGGCTTGTTGTTCCGAAGAATTACAGCATCACTATTTTAGATAAATGTAGAAGGAGGTCATACCGTATTAGTAACAACATTTTGAGCATATTTGATTAATGTTGCATGGATTGTGCATTAAACGGAGATTTTTTATCCACTTTGTAGTAATGCTGTTCTAAGAGACTTTCCATAATTATGAGATTCTTAATTTCACTGTCACGTTGTGAGTATTTCTGTTTTAGGCAAACTGCCAGAGGAAGCCCAGATATGCAGAGAAACCCCTATCAGAATTCTATTTGATCTCTATTTGTCTTTTTTTTTCTTTTACTTTTCTTGAAAATAATTTGATTTACTTCATATTTGGATCAGAGGAAATGCAGTTCTCAGCTTTAACTTGTTTTGATAAGAGGTTCTTGTATTCTAGTGCGTGAAAAAATGATTTTCTCCGTTATGCTTTCATAGAAATTGAATGCTTGTTTAGCCACCCACCACTATAAGTCAATTCTTGACCTACGAGAAACACTGCAGTGAGACGCAGCCACAGTGATTAGAAATGATGGCTTTCACAACACACGAGTAAGTAATTATAGTATGTCAGAGCAAGCGACTGCTTGATTATCTAGTTGCTGATTTTGATGGTTTCCATGAATTGTTTGTGCTATTTTTCTTTATCTTGATTTGTAATTCTGTGTTCTCATGGATTTCTGTTAGTTTTACTTCCTTCTGACATTAACAAGGCATTTTTGTCCACTCAACTGCCACTCATTGGATATTTTCTCTTCTTCAGACTATTCTCTGTAAACCCTAGATATGGTTGTAGTAAAAAAAATCCCAGTAGACCAGCAGTTTCTGAAATACTCAGACCAGTCTGCCTGACACCAACAACTATTTCACTTTCAAATAAATTGTGATTTTCTTTTCCTTATTCATCCTTTTCTGTTTCTTGTTGCAAGATCCTGTTCTTGAGTGGCGTTCTTACCCGCAGTCTGTTCACGACGTGTGGTATATATATTTTATCTGCTGCTGCTAAGGGCATGATGTGCATTTCATTTTTTGCTTTTATAAGGGAAGTCTCAGGATTGGAGAGGTGAATTTTAAACAGGTTGGGTGTGATAATAAAGCCTGCAGGATCGCAGCTCTCAGAAGTGACTGAGGCTGCCAGCAGCAGACATCTGACTCCTGCTGGATAATGATATTGATATGGTTGTCAGTGCTCTGGTCAACAGTCAGTCAAACCGGCAGATGCTCATCAAAAGAAAGGTCAAGTGAAATTGACTTTGACTGATGGTTAGAAACCATATCCATATCATATCTTCTTACTGAAAAAAAAATTTAATTGACTAATGATACATTTTCCACTTTTTTCACTTGTAATTACTGATAAATAAAAAGGTTTAGAATCTTCTGAACATTTTCTAGGCCAATGATTCCCAAAGTGTGGGCCGCGGCCCCCTGGTGGGCCGTCGCGGTACTGCAAGGTGGGCCATGAGAGGTCATTAAAATCAAACAAATATGTTTTAAATCCTCGATCTTTTTAAAATATTTTTTTAATTACTGTAAAATATTAACGACATGATTTAAAAACATTAAGAAGGAACAAAACAAACCAGTTAAGTGTTATTCTACTGTCATCTTAACTTAATATGACAAGTGTCACCTTATTTGTTGACCCCTTACATTAATATCAGAACATGGTTTCTAGTAGGGCTGGGCCAAAAAATCGATTTTTATATTAATCGCGATTTTTTTCTTGGGATTTTAAAAAATCGATTCTCATACACGAATCGATTTTTGGCTCCGTGGAAATACTCCGCTCGCTGTCTCTTTTGTCATCTACACTTCCGGAAATAGAAGCACGTGTGTCACCATAGTAACCAGAATGCCAGCAAATTCACGCGACAAAATGGCGGAGTGCAGCGAGCGGAGTACTTTCACAGAGTCTGAACTCTTTCCCACACCGACCCACTTCAAATCAAAAGTATGGACTTTATTTGGTTTTTATAAAAAGCACTAGGCAGGAGAGCTCGATATGAGGAAAGCCATATGTAAGCGTTGTCGCAGTCAAATCTCTTACTGTGGTAACACCACGAACATGACGGCGCACATCCTTCGCCACTGTGCTCTCTGACAGGCTGGGTCCGCGTTTACTCGAGAGGTAAAGATACTGGCGGTGACAGCTAATGTCAGGCCCCGGGTAGTTTAATTAATTATTCATTAACGTGGCGTGTTTGTCATAAACAATCGTGTTGCCGTAGCGTGTTATTAGCGGTTTGCCCGGCAGCTGTAAAGCACAACGGATCGCCAACATGACAACGCTGGTGTAGGCTATTAGTGTTAGCAGTTGCTACCAATAGCATCTGTATCCACAAAGAAAATAACGACGTGGATTTATTGTCGTTTCCATCACGTAGCCTATGGAGCAACTGAGCCGGGTAGAGGAAGACAACTTTAGGTAAGAAAATCAAGTTTTATTCAACGCTAGACAACTTTTAAAATTAGCAACTATAGGCTGTACTGTCTTGGTTCTATTCGGGTAACTCGGTTCAGTTCGTGGTCGGAAACTAAAGACTCGGGTCGGGTCGTTTACGGGTCCAAAAATTGCGGGTCCATTCAGGTTTGGACTCCCGAACTTATGATAATAGCTCGGGTCGGGTCGGTTTCGGGTCGAAATTTTCACGGCTCCATTCTGGTTCGGGTCCATGAAAGTGGACCCGTGAAGACCTCTAAACCAGAGGTCTTCAACCCTGGTCCTCGAGGCACCCTATCCAGCAGGTTTTAGAGGTTTCCCAGCTTCAACACACCTGATTTTAATTAATGGTCATTATCAGGTTGTCCTCAAAGTCTGCAGAAGTCTGTTGATGACACAGCCACTTGTATCACGGTGTGAAGAAGAAGGGGAAACATCTAAAACCTGCTGGATAGGGTGCCTCGAGGACCAGGGTTGAACACCTCTTCTCTAAACTACAGAAATTGCGCATTTTTTAAAAATATTAAAACTTATTTAATCTTTATATTTTTTATTATTATTTCATACTTAAAATAATATAATAATAATAATAATAATATATTATTATAATATTATATACAATAATTACATATAATAAATATAATATTTAATATTGTTATTATATGATTTTTATATTTCAATAATTGAAATATAAAAATCGCAATACTTGGTAAAATCGAAATGCAATACTTGTTTAATCAGAATCGCAATATAAATCGAATCGGGACCCAAAAATCGTAGGAGAATCGAATCGGCACAAAAGTGTATCGGCACAGCCCTAGTTTCTAGTCCTGTATGTTGATCACAGTTGTGATTAAAGGTTTCAGTGGGCCGTGGAGATTTTTCACATTTCAAATTGGGCCTTGGTGTTCTGAAGTTTGGGAATGGCTGTTCTAGGCTGTAAACAAGAATTTGGTCTTAGTGACCTCATTTGTTTAAATAAAGATTAAAAAAAAACCCTTTGTAGTTTCTGTTGGAGTTGAAATCTACTGGGAGGTACTTATCCACTCAAGAAACACTTTATGACCAAAGCGGAATGAATAACATGTATGACCGAATAAACCATAAACCCTTAATAAAATACCCCTTTGTGCTTTTCTCACTACCATATCTCAAAACTAAAATAATGTCGAGAGCCTGGAAAGTACGACTGAAATAGAACTTGAGATATGTAGGCTTTAAAATGACATTTTTCTTCCACTCACCTATGGGTTTGTTTGGTGGATGCAGCTGCCACAGCTTTGGTGTGACCCCCCCCCCCCTACTGAAGGGTGAAGGCATCACTGATGTGTTAAGGTCATTCATGGCAGGCTGCAGTCATCCTCCCACCTCAGTGACTGGGCCGGGCAGCTGTGCATTGCTCCTGATCTAATGTGGCAGAAAGCAAACAGGAATCCACCGAGATGCCGCTGCACCAACAAACACTGAATACTAATGCTGCGTATCTTTCTCTCTCCCTTCTATGAGCAGATATTCTACCTTATCAGAACCCACTACACTGGTGGCAAAAGAAAGTGGGCTTTGACATGGATGATAAACTTCTCATTAACCTTGGGAAATTAAATGAAACCTTGATTTAATTAGATAAAGATCGTGTCACTGTTGGATCTTCTCTGAAATGAAATGAAACGCCTTTAGAGAGATCTCTTGGTGTCATAGAAAGGTGTTTGAATAAAAAAAAGAAGAAATGACGGAGAGATGGTATACAGGGAAAGTACACACAACATATGGATAGGTAGTTAAACTACTTTCCTTATAGGGCTGAAATATAACGTTTTCAATTCCGTAGTGGACAGGAGCTTGCTGTTCCCTTTGTAGCCAAATGCAGTATGACATTTCCTGGAGAAAGATGAAAGGTTCTGCTGAATTCTTTAATATGCATCACACACAGTAATTGCTCTGCATGGACTGTAATAGAAATGGCAATAGTGTGATAAAGTTTTGATATTATTAACTTTGGCAGGAATGATTTATGCTGTGATTTAAGGTACATAATGGGATTGTGTGGCGGTAACTGCTACTTTGGCATCAGCGTAGGGACCTGAATATATTATGGCCTGCAGACCACATACATAATAAGACACTTAAAGGTAACCTTTTTGTATTCACACAGGAAACTGTACTTTCTCCTTGTTTTTAGAGTGGTAATTTAACATTTTTAGTTGGGAAATCAGAACAGTGATGTAATTGTCAAATTGGCTCTGATATGATACCATCCATGCATCCATCCATTACCTATACCCACTTCTTCCTTCTTGAAAGGCAGGTGTACATCCTGGACCGATGGTCAGTCCTTCACAGGGTCATTTAATGCATAACCCTATTAAATACCTAGCAACAGAGAGATTAAAAATTAAAGAATTCATATAAATTTTCCTAGTCATTCAGTTAATCACAATCTTATACTATTTGTGATCATGAAGCTGAAAGTAGTTTTTAGGTTTATAGCATTACAACAGTGATTTAAATCAACCTTATTCCTCCAGAACATTCTTAACGCCCTTTACTCCTCATTTTCTCTTAAAGATATACTTTCTTGCTTATATTTATCTATTCACTGTGCCAGGATTTTGAATAAGAGGCTATGGAAGTCATGACTCAACAGCAGTGCTGTGTCTCAGTGTTCCTCCGCTGCTCCTCACAAAAGCAGGGAAATTCCCTCAGATTTGTGTTTCATGCTTGGGTTACAGTTTGGTTCAAGAAAGAAGAAAAAGGAAAAAAAAACAAAAACAAAGGAGCAGTTGTCGATTTGAAAGGATTCCCTGCTTGGAGGATGTCTGAGTGGAGTCCTTTTTAAAATTTATTTTTATTTTATTTAATTTTTTTCATGGGATGAAGAAGGGGAAGAGTAAGACTGAGTCAGATTCCAGTGGGGCTATATGATTTATTAGTATGTGGCTATCTATAACATGTTTTGCTGGATATTATTTAAAATTTAAACAGGAATTAATTCAAACACCACTGTTCCTCTTCTCCCTCTGTGCTGGCAACAGCTGTGGCCAAGGGCTTTTATTTTTTTAGGTTATCCATCCGTTCAACTGTCTTATTCTCATGTGCGTGATATCTCCCTGCTGCCTTCAGGGACTTTTATTGAAATTTGGCTGTGACCTCATGTCTGTCCTATTCTTTTTTGTGCAATTTTAAGAGGGATGCCTGGAGGAAATTTCATTACATATGTCTAAAACATTGTCTTAGACTCAAGGGGGAACTGATTAAAATTAGGCGATCAAAGGTCAAGGTTATTGTGACATGATTTTGACGATTACTCAAGACATTTCTGTGCTAATCATGACAAAGTTTCAAACAAATGTCTGACTGGATGAAATAATTATTTGTCAAGATTTCAAAATCCTGAATGTCTGGAGTAAAGGCCCAGGAAAGTACCTCAGGGGTTTTTCATCATATTTCATAACTTTGACAGTTAGAGATGTGTGTATAACATCCATATTTTAAAAGTAAATTTTTTTCATTGATTATAATGCTGATTAATTAATCATTAATAAATAATTAATGATGTTTTAGATTATATCATAACAAAAACAAAGAAAAACTTTTTAGAAGGCTACAATAATAAAAAAAATTCCTCAACAGCTTTCAGTAAAACCTAGAGATTTCCATATAATCTTCCTTTTTTTCCTCCTTTATTTAAATACAATATCTCTTAGATGTGAGACATTTCTCTGTGCTGGTCAATTATTTGACCCCCTCAGTTGTCCCAAAGCATTTCTCGCACAGACATACGTCTGTCACTGGTGTCACCTTGGGTTCAGCTCACTCAGCTGCGTATTTTAATGAGTCAGACTGGGCACCACCTCAGAAATAGTGATGACGACTACTGTTACTTACTGTGCCTGATTCTGTGCGAGCATGCACACATGGGGCATGTGGCTATTGTCATCATTTAAAAATACTTGGCAGCATTGAAGAATTGACCAAAAACCTAACACCTCCATGAAGAAGTGTTTTGGAGATTTACAAGAATGCTGCACAGATGTTGCAAATTCCAATTTGACTTTGTCTGATTTAAATACCCATAGTGCAAGTTACAGAAGAGTGAAAAGCAATAAAAAAAAGTTTGTTTTTGTTTTTTTGTTGTTTTTTTTGTAAAAAGTAAACAGCTGTGAGTGGATGTCTTTTTAAAAGCCCAGACTTGAACAATAACACTGAGCAGCTCTATAGGACTATAATTAGTCTCCTTGAAAGTTTGGTTAATTTCTGTACTTTATGTAGCTTTTTCTTTCATAGTTTTGACTTATTTCTTTTAAAGATACATATTATGGCCTTTCTCAGGAATTTTTAAATTTTTTGAGGCTTAAATGAAATGTCTATGTCACGCTCAAGTCAAAAGACCAAAGAGATACGATACAGAAGCATCCTTTTCAGCCATGTGTTCATTCCACCGTCAGAGCCGCCAGGTTTTAGGAGGTGCAGTCAGACACTTGACTGCAGCCTGCTCTGCTTATTCCACAGGGGCATCGAGGGTACTTCTACTTTAGCTTTACATTTATATCTCCAAACAATTTAATCACTTAAAGCTATGATTAAAAATATCAATATAACTCTACTTCCTTAAATGAGACAATGCTGTCTTAAGTGTTTTCTGATCGGTGAAAAATCTGGAGGTTCTTTAGTTTCTCCTGGTGAGTTGAATTTCTGTAATTTTTCTGTGAGGGTGGGGGGGTGGTGGTGGTGCACAATTCAGGTCGCTGGTCAGAAATACAAAGCTCCAAGTCAACCTATGATTGAAGAAAAACTTTGAGAGATAAGTTACATTTTCAACAATGACAAGTCCAGACATTTTGCAGTGGTTGGGCTGGTGACATCATAATGAGAAGCTTCCCTTCTTATGAACCCGCTCTGCTCTGCAGAATGTGACTGATCAAGACAATAACCCACTTTAAGATTTAGTTAGTTAAAGTCCCAAATACAAGTCTTGCACTGTAGAGTGTACAAGACTTTGATACATAATGTTTATTTTGCATAAATATGCAACTACGCTCTGACCAGGCTGCCCTTTGTCACCGATTCTGTTCATAACTTTGATGGCCAGAATTTCTACGTGCAGCCAAGAAGAGGCTCCAGTTCCAGTTTCGTGGTGTTAGAATTTTATCTCAGCTTTTTGTGGATGATGTGGTCCTGTTGGCATCGTCGACTGGGGATCTTCAGCTCTCACCGGAGCAGTTCACAGTCGAGCGTGAAGCACCTCCAAATCTAAGACCATGGCTCTCAGCCAGAAACGGGTGGACTGCCCTCTCTGGGTCAGGGGAGGAGTATCTTGGAGTCTTGTTCACAAGTGAGGGAAGAATGGAGGGGGAGATTGACCGGAGGATCAGTGCAGCATCTGCAGTGGTGCGGGCTCTGTACTAGTCTGTTGTGGTGAAGACAGAGCTGAGCCAAAAGGCAAGTCTCTTTTTTTTACCAGTTGATCTTTGTTCCAACTGTTATCTATGGTTAAGAATCGTGGGTGGTGACTGAAAGAATGAGATCAGTATAAATAGATTAGATTAGTTTTCTTCGTTGGGTGGCTGGACTCTCCCTTAGAGACAGGGGGAGAAGTTCCAGCTGTCTGGTAGAGTTGCTGCTCCTCCACATTGAAAGGAGCCAGCTGAACTGGTTTGGGCATCTGGATGCCCCCTGGACACCTACCGGAGTCCCGGGGGAGGTGTTTCAGGCACATCCAGCTGGGAGAAGACCCTGAGGCAGATCCAGAATGCACCGTAGAGATTATCTGTCCCGATGGGCAGAGGAATGCCTTGGTGTCCTCCCAGAGGAGCTGGTGGAGGGGGCCAGGGAGAGTGAGGTCTGGGTCTCTGATCGGGCTGCTGCCCCTGCGACCCAAATCCAGTGAAGGTGATGAATGGAAGGAAAAAAAGGATGGATGGATGGATGGATGGATGGATATAACACCATGTACACTGATTTTTTTAAAATCATGATGACATCTAAAATCTTGGTTTTTTGTTTTTGTTTTTTTTGTTTTCCCTCCAGCAATATGAAAATGAGTCATAAGTGCTGAATGTGCTCCTTGTTGTGTCAATCCTTTATGCATCTGGGTATGACTAATCCCTCTGCTTTGGAAAATGAACCAGCATAAGGGGACTTTAGGACAAATTTGTGGATCTGTGATATCCTGCAAGGAAAAGTGACATTTAACCCAGAGTCTGCTGTGCTACGTCACAGAGAGCCTCCACTGAGCACTCTCATTAATTCTTTAATATGACTCACAGTTAGCACTGCTTCAACAGCTAAACAGTCCTATTTCACTAAAATTAATGTTGCCCTGAAGATATATGAATATGTATAAGGGGCACAATTGTAACGCACTGTTGCGGCAATAGGTTTCTTCAAAGTCACATTTGGCATTCTGAAGTTATATTCTGGTTTTCAACAGGGAAGCATCCATATGTTCATTTAGTACGTATAAGGTGAAGAATGAATATGATGGGTGAGAATTTTCCTCTCAAATCATGTTAGCAGCTCTTTGCAGGCTGGTCACATGCACACACTCATCTTCCCGCTGCTGGCATCATCCCAGCGGGAACTCTCTATTATGTCTCACGGACAAACGCACACACAAAGGTTGAACACATGGGGACGTTGAAGACTTCCACACATGATATGTGTGTGCACTTGCGTTAAAGGAAGGTGAGGATGTGCGCGCAGACGCATACACGCTGTGTCATTTAAGCTCTTGCTGTGCCTTAGAGGACATGCTCTAATATTCTCCATCCCTCCACCCTCTTCCTCTTCAGCAGCATTCCTTCGCTCTCATTCTGTCTCTGCCACAAGCCATTTTCCACCACATCTTAATGCTCCTCATGTCTCACCGGGGGAGAGACGGGTGGAGGTGGGGGGCCGGTGAGGAACTCCATTCTGTCATCCTTCCATCTCCTGTTATCATCACCTTCGTTTTTTTCCACTCCTCTGTCCTCTCTTTTCCTCCTCTTTCTCAAGGTCATGGCCACTCTCTAAGCTTCTTGAAAAAGGTGCCGTTAGACAGCCAAAACTGAGGGAGTAGATTGGTCTGCCCTCCTACAAATGTTACACTCATAGTTAGTATGATTTGATCTAGCTGTTAAATTTCTGCTCATAGTGGTCTGTCAAGAACCCAAAAATGCATCTTTTTTTAATGAATGAATGATGCCATAGAGATGCTTTTAGAGGAGATTTTCCAGGCAGGTTGTCCTGTGCCTATGTAACAGATCCCTAAAGGCCTTCACTGCAACTCCCACTGACAGATGCTCATTTTAGAAGCTGTCAGACCTGAGAGGCTTTTCTTCATAACGACCCCCTTCCCACCCTCTCCCATGTCAATCACCATCTTGGCTGCTAGGTACAATAGTATCCGGGCATCTGTCTGGTAAAGGCCATAAAGGTTAAATGAAGCCATTTCCCAGTGTACAGAAACATCCTGTTTTGATTCATGTAAATGCATTTCTCAACAAATTTCTTTCTTTCTTTCTTTCACTGTTCAAAACCTTTTTATGCAAGTAATAACAATTGTTATTTTTGTGATAGTTTTCATTTCTATTATTTTGATGGTCCTGGATTATTCACAGTTAGTAATCTAATTGTGAATCCTTATAAAGGATTTACTCATGCCTAATAGTGTGTGACAGTGCAGGTGCAGTAATATCCAATTTGTAGAATCAGGTAAAAGAGGTTTTGACCAGCTGGCACCTGCACATATCCTCCATGGAAGAACATAGAAGTAGTACCCAGGATGATGCTATTTTCCGCATGTAAAGACCACAGAAGGGTGCAGAGTTTCAACCTTTTACTGTTATTAGCATTGGCAATAGCCCACAAAATCTAGTTAGACAGGAATTTTCTTTCTGGAAGATTTGTGATCTGCTGCAGACCTCATTTCAGTTTATCAATGTCCCTCGATGGAAATGTGCCAGAAAACACAGAACACTTGTCTTTTTATTTTTTTATATGAAGAGTGACATCTGTATTGGGCTGAAGTTTAGTGTCAGGTATATGAATGTGATCTTTTCAGTTGGGACCAAAACAGCCTTTTCCTAATTCATTGTTAAACATAGATCACCCAGATCTAAAAGGAGAAACCCACTGTTTACCTAAAGGTGTCAGGAAGACTTGGATTCACATGTTGGCTTTGCAGGTGTTGTCTGCGTCTGTCTCCATGGTGACGTCATCCATTGCCGAACTGAATTGTGAGTTCCTTGCGTCGCCGCTGTCAAAAGTTTTCTTCTATTACAACCCAGTCCAGTGCCAACCCCCTCAGAACAGGGTTTTTGGTGGAGATACTCAGTAAAGACCAGCAGCAGCTGAGTGGGAGAGGATTTGGTGTCGAAGAATGTCTTCCCCATTTCAGCAAGTCATAGCAGTCTCCATGATATTTTCAGGCCCCTCAATGTCCAGCTCTTCCTTCTGCATAACTTCATGCAGGGTCACTGTTTTAGGCTCGGGACTGTTCTGCCTTCTGTGGAACTTGAGAACTTCTGCATGTGACATTGTACAAAAAAAAAAAACAAAACAAAAACACCAATTGTTTATTTTTTGGTAAAGACTTTTATTCTATTCTTTCAAAATTCACAGGCAGGTTGAATAGCTTCATTTTATTGTATAGGACAGCTTTTATGTGGGTGAATGATAAAGATGAATTTTTAAGGTCAGCTGGTCATCCTTTCACCAGTATCTTTATTCACCTGGTCCGTTCTCTGGAGACAGTGGCTGTATGACCTTGGGTGGTTACACAAAAGAAGCTGACTGTGGGGAGAGCAGGCAGCAGAAGATGCGATAAGGGAAAAAGAGACAGAACACTGTTGCTGTGTGCATCATATAAAGCCTACAATCTTCACCATTCTCCTCTTCCAATCCTGACAAGGCAGAATGGAAAAACTCACTTATCTTAAAAATAAGCTTGCACATACAGAAGAAGAAGAAAAAAAGAAGAGAAAAGGCTGACAAATGAGTTCAATTATAATAGTGGTAAAGGAAAGATAGACATTTCATTACAGGAGACTGCTTTTCTTTTTACTCTCCATCTTGTTTCACCTTTTTTTCTTCCTCTCTTTGCTGTTACATAGAGTGTTCTATATAACAGCAGGTACATATTTGATATCTTCTTTCCATCTTAGTTATCAGCAGGCTGTGCGTCAGAGTGAAGTGGACTTTCCAAAACTACCTAATGCAGAAATTGTTTTTGCTGTGCTCTATTAGCAGGAGTAGAATTTCTGTTTCCTTTTAAATGTTGGCAACATCTTGATGAAAACAATAAGACCTTGAATGGATGTAAAAATTTTCTGTTATACTTCTTGTTAATTTCTCATTCTGAGCACCTAGATGCCTGTATCTCTCAATAATAATCAGTTTTACAAAACTGTCTGCATTTAGCCATTTCTGCACAAAAATGTATGTCTGCCTGGGTATGGATCGGTATGCCTCTGGTGCATCTTTTCCATCACACACACACACACACATGCGCGGACACACAACAAGAAAAAAATCAGTAGTATGGGTTGAGTTATGCAGTGTGTGACTGGAATACAAATATTGTGTTTCTGACAAAATGTCAAACCATATGTACATCTGTGTGGCTGTCTTGAGCCCTTTGCCATTTGAGCCCAAGGGACAGAGGAGGTCGGAACATGTGCTGCAGTATGGACGTGTGCCATCAATGTTTCATGGAGATTTCATTTGTTGACATCCCCCTAGGGAGAGGCTCATTCTCTCACCTCATGCATTGACATGTGATTCTATTTCATCGTGTGTCCAAGTCTGCACCGATGGTGTGCTCCTATGACTAATAATGTAGGAGTATATGTTATGAAAGCAAGCACTTGCAGTGGATGCAGGAGTTTGCTCCTCAGTGCAAACACTGAGACAGGTTGGTGAATGGGGGGGGCGGTAGCTGTATCTGTTTGCTGTTTCACTGTCATACAAGTTATTCAGAAAATCTCTATAGCTGATGAATGAATATTTACTGACTGCAGCTGCTCTCATTTGTTCGAAGCCTACTCTTAAAACATGCACTGCTTACTCTGTGTTACGGATTAAAACCAGAAACAGTACATTGGTTTAACCAGAGCTTTCCTTGGCTGTGTACCTCTGAAATCCTCTCTGGCTGAAGCATCACTCAGACTTTTTGGAGCTCCTCTTTCTGGCCAACCTACCAAGCCGATTAATGAACACGCTTATCCCAACGACACATAGTGCTGATGGGCATTCTTGACATTACACTAAGAATTCCCTCTCATGTAATCTTGAGAAAGTATTTATTATCTCAATATGATGGATTTCTGTCTTCGCTAAAGCAGCCACAGTGGTTCTAGAAGGTGTGCAAAGATGGTATAGAACACAGTTTATAATTAAATATTTAAATATGACTAAATATAAATCATTTATAATTAAAAATACACTTCAATAGCTTGAACTCCAATTGAACCCATTCAAGATTATTTGTTTTTAATGCGAGAAAAAAAGTAATTACTTTTTACTTTAAAAATACGGAGATTTTATCCACTGCTGACCAATAACAAATTACATTGTAAGCTATGAACTGTGGTACTAATTCACTTGTACCAGATCATTGACCATATATCCAGTGAACTCCTCAGTAGCTTATGTGACTGAAAAATTCTTTCCATGGTCTTACCGTCTCATATTTGGGTTTTGTACCTCTGCAACCGCCAAGGCTGCAGTCCCCCTGGCCTGCCAGTACCTCTCAGCTGCTTCCAGTGTCCCAAAAGTTAGCCAGTCTCGATAAGACCCCTTCTTCAGCTTGACAGCCTCTCTCGCCCATGGTGTTCACCACTAGGTTTTAAGGATTTCTTCCACAGGGGGAACCAACAACCCTACGTCCACAGTTCTGGTCTGCTGCCTCAACAACTGAGGTGTGGAACATGCCCCATTCGTCTGAATGGCTGAACTTTTGTTCTCCTTTAAATATTGACAAAAGTTTGATCAAAATGCTTTGTTATACCTGTGATTCATTCCTTATTCTAACCACCCAGATGTGTGTCTCTTGTTAATAATCATCAGTTATACAAATCTGTCTCTAATTAGTCATTCCTGCACAACAGGTATGTTTACGTGGGTATGAATTGGTTATGCCCATAGGAGGGCTCATTCTGGTTGAGCCTAGCCATATCCCATGAATTAAGGCCACCAGGCCCTCGCCAATGAACCCCTCCCCCAGAACCTGACCTGGCTCCAGGATGGGACCCTGGTAACCCTAGTCTTGAAGCTCTTGATCTTCCACTATCCTTAAGAAGCAATGGAGTTGCACTCAATCTGGCATATCACCGAGGACCAGTTTGCCTTGCGAGACCCTACTATGGGCAACTGCCCCAGAAAAAATAAAGTGACAATTCAAGAAGGAGCTGTTGTGACTAATGGAACAAATCGTTTGATCTCATTAACAACACAGCCTGCCAACAAGGGCGTTTTGATGATGTGAGTTTACCAGTGGGAAAGGTGTTAACAACCAGAGGGAGAGACAATAAATCCAGCAGGATTATTTAAATGAAGAAAAAATCTGTAACAGACACTTTTCTGTATACTGTAAACTTGTGTTAATATAATGTGTGATCACTGTGAAGTAGTGCAGTCGTAAAAGGTTCATATTAAACAATATCCAGATACTAAAAGGACTGTTGTCTGATCAAATTAGAAAAAGCCTCTGCAAACGAACAGAAAATTTTATGACATAACAACTCAATCGTTAAATCTTGGCTGTAGTTAAAGAGGTCTCAGTTTCTGTGAAAAACTACTCCTTTCTTTAGATTAGAGAACACGGATCATTATTACATCAGATACTGTGAGGCCAAAGAGTTGTGTGGAGTCACTGAGTCCCAGCAGGTGTCTTCTACACAAGGACAGTCATAAAATGTGTCCTCTGTCGCATACCGTCTAATTTCTAATCAATATTCACTCTTGGTTGATAAGCCTGTGTCATCTTCCATCTTCTCAAGCTTTTTCAGGATCACATTTACATGGCTAACATTTTATCTGTGTTTACACAAGGTTTTTTTTTTTTTTTTTGGGGGGGGGGGGGGGGGGGGACTTTCCAAAAAAAAAAAAAAACCTAGCTGTGGTGCTGGATGTAGAGCATTAAATGGAAGATGGATGTTTTGATCCCTTTATTTTCAGTCCAAATATCTTTCGCTGAGATACAGAACCACGTCAATACTCCTGATGCCTTGCAGAAAAAGCCCTGTATGAATCTGTATATATGGGTTAATGTAACTAGTAGAGTAAAGCGCTTTGAGTGATCAACAAGACCAGACAAGAGTAATATAAATGCAGTCTCTTGACCATCTCACCGACTTCCTAGTCAAAGATAGACTTGGGCCGTATTTCACAGGCACTTAAAGGTGGGGTAGGTGTTGTTTAAAAAAACGGTTCCAGCAATCCAACTCAAGTGAGATTTTGAAAATATACGCTCCCTCCCTTCTCCCAAAGGCTCTGCCTTCTCCTCTTCAGCCCACCCCTGGAGACCACGCCTTTACACGATTCACGACTACATGAACCGCAGGGAGGGAGGGAGGGGTGGGTGGGAGTGCATTGATATTTGATGGACGTATTAGGCAGCCAATAAATGTAAAGATGATCAGTACATTGATTGGTCAGAGTTTTTCTCTTATTATACCCTCTAGACCGGACCAAAACGTTTAGTTTTTTTTGCAAACATTTTATTTCAGTGGGTGCAATGGGAATGTGAAAAGGTTTTCAGGCAATATTGTAAAAAGTGCTGCAAAAAAAGAACACCTACCCCACCTTTAAGGGCTAAAGGGAACCTAGAAAACAACAAACAAAATAAAAACAGGAATGGTTCGACGTGTGTATGTAAATTTAAAGAAGAGAAGAGACTTTGATCCACTGCTCTCCTCACCTGGGTATTTGACCTTCATGTGAAGTGATTATCGTGTACACCATTAGCCCATATCAAATGCCTCTGAGTCTCTGCTGTTATCTTGTTACAGGGTGCACTGAAAGGGCACAGGAAGTCATTAGACATGATCCCTGTTTGAGAAGGAACTTGTGTTTAAATTTTTTGGGGCACTTCTACATGCTGAAGTGATGAGCTTATGAACTTGAGACTGTCAATTAAACTGAGAATGTCAGACTTACATGTGTGTATATCTTCTAGCTATTATGTGTTTATGATTCTGATGGTATCATGTTAGGCCCACCATCTTTAGTCAGCTTGCAGTTCTGGAACCTGAAACCATACATATGCATATTCTCGCACACATTTTTTTTCCACCTTTTTACACTCGCAAATCCAGTATGCTTGTTAAAGTGCACCTTGGAAAACATTTGACAGATATTGTTTTGTGCTTTAAATGTAGAAATGCACCAATGAAAACCTACACGACTATCAAATATAGACATCAAATCCGAAGGTTGCTCTTTGACATGTCAACATTTTTACACTCGGTGACTCACTAACACCACCTCATCACATTTGAATTAGGCTCTGGAAAGGTTGGCAATCCTTCTGTCCCTGCTGCTTCTTTTTTGAAATTTGTTTCTATTTTAAGGTTGGGTGGGTATCCGCTTCTTCTCTTTATCAAGTTGGTCTTGATCTGGAGTGGCAGTTGGTTGTCTGTCCCTGGTAGATTGCTGGCTTGAGTTCAATGGCTAGCAGTTGTAGATATATGTTATATGTATGGAACAAAAGTGAAAGTGGGGGGTGGGGGAGTGGGTGAATGGTGGAAGGGCTGGACAGGATCTCACAGTTGAATAACTGGGACACTCAAAGATGAGGATGCTTCTTATCTCTCCAGCTCATTGATTGGTGTTCACCACTCAGCTTTTGAGCAACCATTGACTGCTTCAATTCAATTCAATTCAATTCAATTCAATTCAATTCAATTTTATTTGTATAGCTTCTGTTACAATGTCAATTGTCTCTAGGCGCTTTACAGAGACCCAGAGCATGGCCCCCGAGCAAATATCATTAACTAAAATTATAATATTAAATCCTGAACAAGGATAATGGCAAGTAAAAAACTCCCATAGCAAGAGAAAAAAAAACTTTAAGCCAAACAGTGGCAAAGAAAAACTTCACTTTAAGAGGAAGAAACCTTGAGCAGGACTTGGCTCATATTGGGGGACCTTCCTGCTGAAGGCCAGCTGGGTAAAGACAGAAAAAAAGAGAGCGGCGACAGGAGAGAGAGAGGATGTAGGACAGAGAGAGGAGAGCACACAAATGACTGAATGAAATTACTACATAAACCTAAACAGATGTAGGTAGCAGCACTGAGGTGAGATGGTTAGAGGACCAGGTAGCTGCTCACCACGCCAGCCGGCAACCCGAACATATCTACACACACAGGTGGAGGTAAACCCCGGGATGGCCTAAGGATTGAACTGCAAGTCAGCATGCAACTGACGAAACTCTGGCCTGCAAACATACAGAAAGAAAAGAGAAAAATGGGGCAAAACAGCACAACAAACTACAGGAAGGAAAATGAAGCACAGTTACAGTAACAAGGTGCTCCTAATTAATTATGGAACGAGCTGGAGGAGGCGGAAAGGAGGAGAAAAGGTAAAGAAAGGGAGAAGAGCAGAGACA
Source organism: Hirundichthys speculiger (assembly GCA_018398805.1). NCBI lineage: Eukaryota > Metazoa > Chordata > Actinopteri > Beloniformes > Exocoetidae > Hirundichthys > Hirundichthys speculiger. The sequence continues at coordinate 4,736,764 of JAGFBZ010000344.1, read as the reverse complement.
CCTGCTCAGCAGATCATGTTGGCATCTCCCTGCAGCGTAGGCCTATAGCAGCATAGCTATGACAAAGCTGTAATTAAGTTGAGCCTACCATAACCCCTACACACTGTTGTTTAGACTAACTGTAGGCTTTACTAAACAGAAATGTTTTCAGTTTAGTTTTAAAGATGGAGGTGGTGTCAGCCTCCTTAACCCAAATTGGTAGCTGGTTCCATAATAAAGGTGCCTGGTAGCAAAAGGCCTGTCCTCCATATCTACATTTAGATATTTGAGGAACGACGAGTAATCCTGCACTCTGAGAGCGGAGAGCTCTATTGGGAGCATAACATGCTATCAAGGACTTGTAAATAATGAGGAGCTAGGCCATTAAGGGCCTTATATGTGAGAAGCAGAATTTTAAACTCAGTTCGAAATTTCACAGGAAGCCAATGGAGGGAGGCTAACACGAGAGAGACGTGATCTCACTTACGGATTCCTGTCAGCACCCTTGCTGCTTCATTCTGGATCAATTAGAGGCTGTTCAGCGAGCTTTTCGGACATCCTGCTAACAACACATTACAATAATCCAGTCTAGAACTGACAAACGCGTAGATTAATTTTTCAGCATCACCCTGGGAGAGGATGCTCCTAATCTTGGCAATATTTTGGAGATGAAAAAAAGGCTTTCTTGCAAACCTGATTAAGATGCTGCTTAAATGACATATCTTGATAAAAAATGACTCCAAGGTTTTTCACAGCTATGCTAGAAGCCAGCGTAAACCCAGTTAATCCATTCCTCAGGTGTTTGGGACCAAAGACAATAACCTCTGTTTTATTTTCAAATTTAGAAACAAAAAGTTAGAGGACATCCAGGACTTAATGTCATTAAGACATTATTGAAGTTTGGCCTATGGTTTTGCTTCCTCTGGTTTCATGGATAAGTACAGCTGCATATCATCAGGGTAGCAATAAAAGTTTATGCCATGGTTCTGGATAATTTTTCCCAATGGCAGCATGTACATCCTGAAAAGGATTGGTCCCAGCTTTGTACCCTGTGGGACGCCACAACAGACCCTAGCCCATGCAGAAGAAATGTCATTAACATGGACGAACTGGAACCTGTCAGATAAGTATGATTTAAACCAGCCTAATGCTGTCCCTTTAATTCCAACAGTGTGCTCTAATCTGTGCAGCAAAAGGCCGTGATCAAGGGTATCAAAAGCAGCACTGAGGTCCAGCAGAACAAGTACAGACACTAATCCATTGTCTGAGGCCATGAAGAGGTCGTTGGTGACTCTAATCAGCGCCAGTTTCTGTGCTGTGATGAGTTCTGAACCCTGACTGAAAAACTTCAAATAGATCATTTCTATGCAGGTGTTCTCTTAACTGGCTAGCAACTATTTGTTCCAGAATTTTAGAGATAAATGGAAGGTTGGATATTGGATCTAATTTGCCAAAATGTCTGGATCAAGAGATGGTTTCTTAAGCAAAGGTTTTATAACTGCAACTTTAAAAACCTGTGGTACATATCCTGATTGTAAAGATAGGTTAATCTGATCCAAAATCAGAATGGCTGCTGATCATTTCCTCTTCCCCCTTCTCAAGCTCTTTGATCTAACCATGTATATTAGCTCCCAGAGTACAGGTATATCCTCACTGAAATTACCCAGATACTCTGCATGCATCTATACTGTAGTCCCTGAATACAGTGTTTTCTATTTATGTAGTGTTTCTCCCAATCAAAGGGTGTTAAGTTTCACAGAGAACTGCAATCTTTCATTTGCAGTCAGTTGTTTCGATGTTTGCTGCTGTTCCTACTCAAGTTGATTGAATCATGATCTGTTAAGTGTGACAGCAGTTTAATATTTAATTCCTTTAACTTATTTTTTACAGATAGTGTCCGCTTTCACGGTGTACAGTATATCCAGTCAGATATAGAAGAACTAGATAGAATAATTTATACTATAAATATATATATACTATGACTATACTATACTATATATATATATACTATAACTATAAATAACAAGCTGACATTATCACTATAACAAGAAACGCATTTTTTTTACATTTCCACTTTATTTATTAATTTTTTTTTATAATTTAGAATTTTTTAAAAGCAAAACAACAATAACAACAACAAAATAAATATAAGAAAATACAAAGCTTGCGGAAGATGGGCTCCAGCAGAGCCCAGGGACCTTGAATAGGAAGAAGTGGGTTACGGATAGATGGATAGATGGATGGATAGAAGACTAGGCAGAAAAACCAGGCTAATTTCAAAACCACATACTGAATAGTTGTAGGTGCGCAGTATGTAATATGTACTGGCATGGCGGTCATTGTTAGAATCATAAAAGTAGATGGTTGTGACCAGCTTCTACCTTGTTTTCCTTTAGTGTGCACCTTATAGAAAAAAAGATAAAAGAAAAAAAAAAGAGTGCATCAGGATTTAGATCATGCTCTTCAAGTCAAACACTGCCGTTTCTAATTCATACCGGTGGATTGCATATTATTTATAAAACTTGATATTACACTAGAGTTCAGTTCAAGCCTTTTCTTTGTCTTCTTTTTGTGGAACATCAGTGATGTTTTTGGTTTGTTAGCTTTTTCCTCTCTGGGAATCCAGAACTACCATCATCCTTTGTTCAAGCAGCAAACTATTAAAAATGCAATAGCATGGGGGTGTTTATTTAATACCTCAGCCACAATGCATGGGATCAATACAAAGGAGCATCACATGAAAGTAATCAAGCTCCCATCATCTATTATGGATGACCTAATCAACAGGAACAGTGTGCTGCTTTTGTGAGATGGCTGAATGGGAGAAAGGACCGCAGGGAATGAACCATTATGCATCGCAACACTGGTCAGCTGTTGTGAATTTGATGACCAGTTGATGATGGTGACCGTGGAGATAAAGGGATTTATGTTCCAATAACTTTGCATTGGACTTGCACGTGCGTGCCTTTTAGGCAACAGGCTGCATATCAATGTCCACTCACCTCCACTCACTCACAGTGACCAGCCTATCATGCTTTGGCCAAGTGGCTACAGCTCATAGACGCAGGGAAAAAAAAAAACAAGCAGGCATGGCCAGTGGTAGCGGAGAAGTTGGGAAAAACTTTTTAATCGCCAGTGTGGGAGCATTTTGGTTTTGCTGTTGAATACACCGGCGAGGGAGTGAAAACAGTTTACAGAAACTTCACAGTCTGTGGGCCCGATCTTCCGCCAAACCTCCTAAAGCCGCTATTAAGGGATAACGGGTAGCGGGAGAGGCGTTCCCCGCAAAGAACGCAATCTTCCACCTCCCTAAACCCGCGATCTTACCTGTGTAAGATCCAGTTGTTACCAGTTGTGCATCTTAGCGCAGCTGATGTGCTTTTTAAAATACTGCAGAACGAATTATTGGATGCGCATTTAAAGATCACAAACAATTAATGTTCATGTCCCTCCTCGACCACCAACAGTTTCAGACATATCAGAAATAAATTCCTGCATCCAACCCTTTTCCAGCTTGACATCAGAGACAAAGATCTCCTTGGTTTCCTCCACAGCAGACATCTGAATGAGATCATGCCACAGCTGTACAGACTGACGTGTCTGGCCGTGACTATTCCCACATCCACCACAACTGCTGACCAGACATCCTCTGACCTCAAGAGAATAAAAACGTATGCAAGTAATACGATGCGTAACTGAAAGGTAGAACAGTTTGTGCACGTCCACATGTGACCAGGTGGACGCACATTTATGCCATCTGAACGCGCTCGTTTACGCGCTGACATGCAAGTTGCGCTTTCCGCAAACTCAGTACCTTGCGATCGCGGGTAGAGGGTAGTGGGTGGTCTGAAACTGTACCGAATCCATACCGAAATCGTGACACAAAAACCAAGGTACGGACCGTACTGTCAGCCCCCTGTACTGTTGCACCCCTAATGTCCCACATGTTGACTGTAAATACACCTATTGGCCGAGGGTCATATTTACAGAAACGTGTGTGCGTTAATCTAGCCTTATTAAGTGCACACTTTTTGAAAATGTCTAATGTTTTGTAACCTGCAGAAGACCAGTCGCTGTTTTAATACGGATACTTTAACTACTGTTGTGTATTGTGTCCACTACAGCTGAATACAGCACTTTTTTCCCCATGCAGTGCATTAATCAGCATACTTGAAAGACTTTTACCTCTCTGTGTATAAAGAAAGTTTTTTGTCTTCTTTCTTTGTCTCCTCAGGTGGTGCTAGTCTTTGCACTCAGCATTGGGGCCCTCGGAATATACTTTATAGACTCCTCAGAGTAAGTACTGATATAACTTATTTGCTGAACTAAGTCACCCTCCAGCTGCTGATGTGAAAATAGAGATAATATTAATTTTGCATGCTTAGTACGTATCAGTACAGTTTCTTACATGCTGTGTCTTAATGATAAGTGAATGTTTGTCTGTGCTCCAAATACTTTATAATCTCTGAAAAGCAAATGCATATATCCACACCCCCACAAGGAAGAAACACTGTGTACACATAGATACAAACATGCACACATCTGCATCTGAGGTTTTGTCAATGGGAGGCCTATCAGTTTCCATGGTAACTGAGATACTTAGTGTATGTGTTGGGAAGCCTGTTCGATGTGAGCACAAAAGTGTTGATGCTGTTTGTTTATGTGAATTCCTAGCTGGCAGTCATCCAGAGACAGATTGCAGGCTTGGCATCTCTCCCTTAACCATTGCAGCTACTTTTACATGGTCGTGTCTCAAACTGTACCTTTACACAGATATCTTGGGATATTTGGATTATTGCTAGTAGAGATATGGTCTTAGTAGCATTGACAGCATGTCCCATATGTGAAGAGTTGAGATGCTACAGCATCTGGTAAAATCAAGTAGCTAGTAGGTTATTTTACTTCACCTATCCACTTTAATTGTGGACTTTGCCATGGGTTATTGTTGTTGCTGCAGACATTTAAGTTTGTTTATTGAATGTAAGGGGAACAGGGATTCAGGCGTCCTTCTCCTCTAGGATTTAAAAATTATTTTAAGATTATGGTTTCCCTCTGTTGATGATGCACAGCTTCAACAAGACACACTGACTCAAAGTTATGAGATCCTACTCCATGATAGCCTCTATAACTGATCACATGATGACGTTTAGTGGTACCAGGTGTTAAAATGAACAAGAAAGTGAAGAAAAAATGGTGGTCTAATAATTTTTTCCATGACTGTATATGAAGTATTAAACTTACATGCGCATAAGCATGAACTCTCTCCTTGTTGGTGACTGGTTGGAACAATGTTTGTTAGGGTTTGGGGGACAGGCCGCCCCCGAATGTGTTTGTCTTAGTTCACAGAGCCCAGGCTATGGATGAAGAAGGTTTTTTTTTTTTTTACACTACTCACTCACTCACAAGGTGTGCAGCTTGCAAATGCTAAATCCATATTCAATGAATATGAGAAAAAACTTCATGTTTAAAATGATTGTCATATAAATGCAGTGGAGTAAGAAGTAAGATTTGACTCAGAAATGTAGTAGTCAGTAATAATATGAAATGGGAATACTCAAAGATTCTACAAGTACCTCAAAACTGTACTTAAGTACTGAATAAATTTACTTTAAATTTACTAGTTGTATTCCACCAGTGAAGACAAGGAAAAGATATTAGAAGATCTCATGCTTCTTCACTGAAGTATCAACTACTGGTTCCATGTGAGAGCAGGAAGTTAAACTGATATTTGTACACTGGTCTGCATCCATGAGCAGCCATGGAATACACTAAAGCTACTAGTGTTTATTTTCATCTACAGTTTATAACTTTACACTGTGCAAACAAATAGCTTGTCTTTTGTTGTTTTTTTTTACAATTTTTTTTTGTTAAATGTGCCATTTTTCAAAAAGAATGTACTGCATAACAGAACACCTGTGATCTGACTTATTACAGACAGAAGTTGATTGACAAAATGAATAGCAAAATCCGTGTGACTCTGCGTTATTTCCTGCTCCACTGATACAAAACAAAGTCATAGATATTTACGGCAGTGCCTGGAATTTCAGAGGTACATTGCAAGGGGAACCATAACATATTGACGACACCTCTGATACTGCGTGATACTTCACCATAATAGTCATTCCTTTTGCTAGTTGTTGTGTGAGATTTTATTGTGAAGTAACAGGTAGCTTGTGGAATTTGTTTTGACTTTAATAGGAAATTTGTTATCTGTGAAATTATGACCCAGAGGAAAGCGAGAGTATAAAACACCACAAGATACAGTATAAAATGTTTTGGAGAAGTAAATCTAAATTGCAGTTAAACTTGTGAAGTCTTATCTCTTAGCCATAGTGGATAATTATTCCTGGCATAAATTCAGTCACCCACTTTTACCTCAGGATGAAATCCTTGACTTCCTCCTCCACATCTCTACCTTTCTTCCTGTATTCTTCTGTTACTCAAATGCGCCATCGTCAGTTTAGTTTTAATGCGAAATGTTCAATGAGATTTGGTGATGCGAAAAAACAGTTGATATCAGATGTTGAATATTGCCCCACATGTTCTTGTTACTCTTGTTGTATTATATTCACCACAGGTTAAAATTTAGCGCAACGATTAAAAGTTTTAATAGCGATTAATTCGCATTATTTCCCTGATTATTCGTGTTAAAATAATAAATTCAAAAGTAGCGTAAAATGCCCTTTATTTAAATGTTCTGCTGCCAATTGAACTAAAGTGCCATAACATAACACTTCATCATCAGCACTTGTCAGTAACACATGTTTAGTGTAAATATCATCTTAAAAAAATATAAAATAAAATTAAACTTATTGCCAAGCTTTTTGCTTATTGCCACAGTTTTTATTATTATTATTTTTTTTTTTAAGTCTACAAACAAAATCCAACAAAATGATTGTGGCTCAGCACAATCAGAACATTAAAACAGGTAATTTCTGAGGTAACAGCAGAAACTTTTAACGGTGAGTTCAACTTGGCAGTTCTTAAAAATAACCTTGTTTCTGTCGAATCCTCCGTCTGGGAGAACTTTAAAATGAAAATGTCCATGTTAAAGTTCTGTAACTTTAACCAATCCATGTATCATTCATTCTTTCCATTTTCAATTCTCAACCAAAAATAAAAAAATAAAAAAGTGACATTATTATGTTTTTCGTTTTTAAATCTAACACAAAAAAAACAAACAAAAAAAAGGCCTGTTTTTTTTAATATTTCAATTTTAGACTTGGATCGAAAATACGAAATGAAAAAATGGGCCACACACCTGAATTTGTTTTATAATCAAGGACTGGACTTTCAGTTGTCATTACACATCCGTGCCACTAGATGGAGCCACACTGAAGTAACCAGTAAGAGAACAGCACGACAGTGAACACATGGAGCAGATCTGATGTAACATGGAGGAATGATGCGAAAGTTTTGTTGTTGTCCAGACAGAATTGTTAATATTGCTACCTGAGTTGCTACCCGAACTGTAAAGTACACAGATTTTTACCGTCCTCCGCATGTTTACCTGCCAATTGTCTTCTGGTTCCGCAGCAGCTAGTAACAAACCTTTCAAAACAAAAGCATGGGAAGAAAAAATAAAATAAAACGCATGATGAAAATAAATGTCGGCGTTAATAAATTAATGAGTTAACGTGATAATAACGCGTTAAGTTGCACAGCCCTAGTTAAAATACAATCAAGCATCTCCAAAAGAAGTGTTAAAGCAGTGTAAAAAGTTTTTGACGTGATCAACAGGTGCTGGCCTTCTGTTAAAGGGTTCCGTTTGTGAACGGAGATACACTGATGATCTATTCGAATAACAGAGGAGAACGTTGAAAAAACATGTTTGTAGAGTCTCACATGTCAGGGAAGGGAATATAGTAAAGTGTTATTTGGTTAGAGATGCAGTTTCTCTCAGGAGCATTTCCTCTTTGCATCATTACTAAGTGTATTTATGAATGAGTTGGCTCTCTGGGGGCATTGCCCAGCCTCACTGTGCTCCCATTAAACCAAGGTCCTCATCATTGTGATTAGCTCAAGCTTGTCACTGGAGAGCGACTGACAATTTCCTGCATATCAAAGTGGATCTGTTCATTTATTTATTTTTTCAGATATCGTATGAGAAAGTATATTTTTGTCTCAGCTCAAGTTGGTAGTAACAGGGACCTGACGTTACCAGCCTTAAAATAATTCTATTTACTGTGTGTACAGTTTTTGCCACAGGTCAATAGCCAAGTTCAATTTGAGAATGCATTCTTTTACAAAGATGTCGACTTTTAAGCACATTCTTTTTCTGATCATCATCTCACATGCAAATAACACAGGAATACACATACAATAATCTGACACACAGTCTTTACTGCGTGCTCACATGGTAAAAATGTTCTACAGATGACCTTCCCTCCCTCCAGCCTCCTTGCCATAAAATGTTAATGCCTGTGGAATCAATGAGTGCAGATTTATAGGTCACCCTTTTAATGGGAGCAGTTGCTCGACCAATTGTTGAAGGTACAGACTCATGAACTGTTCAGGCTCAATGGCTTGTTTTCCATTGTCTCCTCCAATCTGCTGTTTTGGCCATAGGTTGGGAAATTGTCTGTGAAAAAGGCAACACTAATGGAAAGGATTGTCTTGGTCCCTGTGGTAACAGCGAAAGGAGACATTTGGTTGGAATAAGTGCATGTGGGATCTTAGGAGGCTGGAGCTCCGCGATGGGCTTTTATGTCTACTTCAGTGAAGCAGGGTAGTCCCTCGAGGGAAGGACACACACACACACGCACACACATGCATGCATGCACACAGTCTGCCTCTCCCAGCAGGAGATCTGTGTGCTCATATTCAGAAAAACACAGCAAAGCCTTCTGTGGAAGCAGGTAGACAGGAGTTTGAAAGGAGGAAATTGTAAATTGGATGCCCTCCCATTTAAGTGGAGAGCTTATAGCCATTTACTTGGCAGCCATGTTGTTGCTGCGAGGACTCTTTCTTGAATGAATAAGAATGGAAATGCAGCATCTCTGAAAATGACTGTCCATCTGTCTGTTTTCACAAAGTGATTGTTTATCACTGAGCACATACAAATGCATGATTAGACATTGCCTTTTCTATTCCTCTGCAGTACACTTCACTTGCCAAACTGATGCTATTTCGGTGATGTTTTCATTGGGAGGAGGCTGCATCCTCTCCCACCTACATCTGAATCAGCTTTAATACCTCCTCCCTTATCCTCCATTCTGTCTTTTTCCTCCTCTGTGCTCCTGTGAAACAAGGAGGAATGTAGGACAAAGTCTCAGCAGGCTGCTCTTAAAGGGATGCCCTTGTTCCTGCTCCACTTCTGTTTCTATTTCTCTCCTCTCTTGACTCCACAATGCCACACATGCAGACTGGTGCATGCGCACCCTTGCATAGTCACGTTAACTTGCAGAAGGGCACATGTGAATGCGGACACAAAAATCCAATTTTTGTCTCTAAGTGGCCTCATAAGCAGTCCCTTGTGCCTGTGACTCTATTGTTAGTTTGGGATCAATGACAGCAGTGAAAAAAGAAATGGTGTCTAATGACTAGTTAATGGGGTAACGTGAGAAATATGGCTGAGCAATGAGGCGAGCCTGGTAGACTTGGTGGCGATGAAGGATAGCATATCACAGGATTTCGTCTTCCTAGAGTGTTGACAGCACTTGAGTGTTGTGCCTGGAAGATTCGAGTCTCTGCAAGGATCAGAAGAGACTTTGTAACAATGAGAAGGCTTGATTTATAATCAACACCATGCCCAAGTGGTCTTATTTTTAATCCGCAAGCTCATTTCTAAACTTTCGTGGATATTTTCTCATTTAGAATGATTGTGTTATCATCAACACATGAAATATGAACATCATATTCACAGATAAGCTTTTATGGAACATATGACGCTGTTTTATTAAGGAGGCCCTGCCCAACCAGTTGTGCCAGATGGTTTGTTACACAGAAGCTCCTGGGAAGCTGTCCAAACTGGAAAAGGGCAGGCACTTTCAGGGAATACTTGGCAGGTGATTGGATGAACCACCTGTTTATCACTGTCAATACCAGGCAAATAAATCTAAAACTACCAATGGAACCAGTTGCTAAATTAGGTCCTTTAAGAGAAAAGTGAAGACATCCTTTCAGTCAAAACACAATAAACGTGCTCATTTTGTGAAGCAGCTCAATTCTTGTTGGATTTGCAAGCTGACAATCACGAGAGCATCCTTGCTGTTGGTTCGTAGCCAAAACACAGAAGCTCTAACCAGTCAGTGTCCTACACTGGTATCTAAGGGTTTGTTTTTAGGGATGTCAACAGTCAGCAGTGGTGGCTCTTGTTAACCGGTTGGTTCCATTTGGTTCCTTGGGCTTATCTGATTGGTTGAAGTTTTTTTGTGGCTTTAACAGACAGATGCTTAGATCTTTTGTCAGAAAGGGCAGGTCCTTTATTCACCTGGGATATATGATAAACATAGGCTATATAATAGAAATTTAACCAATGCATTTTTTTTCATAATGTTAATGCTGCTACACTGCCTGACCAAAAAACAAAAAAAATCACCACCAAAAAAGAGGTCATACACTCTAATACTTCATTGGACCGCCTTTAGTTTTGATTACGGCACGCATTCATTGTGACATTGTTTCGATAGGCTTCTGCAGTGTCACAAGATTTATTTCCATCCAGTGTTACATTAATTTTTCACCTAGATGTTGCATTGATGATGGTAGAGTCTGACCGCTGCGCAAAGCCTTCTCCAGCACATCCCAAAGATTCTCAATGAGGTTCAGGTCTGGACTCTGTGGTGGCCAATCCATGTGTAAAAAATTATGTCTCATGCTCCCTGAACCAGTCTTTTCACAATTTTGAGCCTGATGAATCCTGGCATTGTCATCTTGGAATATGCCCGTGCCATCAGAGAAGAAAAACTCCATTGATGGAATAACCTGGTCATTCAGTATATTCAGGTAGTCAGCTGACCTCATTCTTTGAGCTCATATTGTTGCTGAACCTGGACCTGACCAACTGCAGCAACCCCAGATCATAACACTGCCCCCACAGGCTGGTACAGTAGGCACTAGGCATGATGGGTGCATCACTTCATCTGCTTCTCTTCTTACCCTGATGCTCCCATCACTCTGGAACAGGGAAAATCTGGACTCATCAGACCACATGACCTTCTTCCATTACTCCAGAGTCCAATCTTTATGCCCCCTAGCAAATTGAAGCCTTTTTTTCCTGGTTAGCCTCACTGATTAGGGGTTTTCTCTAAGGCTACACAGCTGTTCAGTCCCAATCCCTTGAGTTCCCTTCACATTATGCAGGTGGAAATGCTCTTACTTTCACTATTAAAAAGCCCTGAGTTCTACTGTTGATTTTCTTTTATTTGATCTCAACAAACGTTGAAGTGATTGCCGATCACAGTCATTGAGGATTTTTTTTTTATGGCCACATTTCTTCCTCGAAGACGATGGCAAGACGACGACAGTTCTTAACCCAATTTTGGTAGTTTCTGCATCTCCTTAGATGTTTTCTCTGCTTGATGCATGCCAGTGATTTAACCCTTCTCAAACAGACTAACATCTTTTCCACGACCATGCGATATGTCTTTCAGCATGGTTGTTTAGGAAATGAGAAGCAACTCATTGCACCAGTTGGGGTTAAATAACTTGTTGTCAGCTGAAAGATAATCACCCATGCAGTAATTATCCAATAGGAGGCTCCTACCTATTTGCTTAGTTAAATCCAGGTGGCGTCTTTTTTTTTTTTTTTTGTGCCAGGCAGTGTATCTGTAGTAACAGACATTTGAAATTGCCAATCTTGAAATGATCCAAGATGTGTTTGATCCAAGAATTAATTTGTTTCTGAAATGATAATGTCAGCTATCTGCACAAGTTTTTCACATGAACAACATGCTAATGCCATTTATACTATATATCTACATCAATATTTTTTTCCTGTCTCATTATGTGTCACATTCAGATTATACAATGCTTGGTCTATAGCAGTCTCTTATACTATTAATAATGCAAAGCTGTAAAGCACAAGGTTGAATACAACAATGACAAATTAACTCAGTAGGTAGGATCAAAAGTAGTAAAAGTAATTTTAAACCTTGATATCCAGTCATTTACGTATATAGAGAGAAACTTGCATAAACTGTCAAAGCTTTCATTTTGGCATCATGTTGACATATCATGACCCTGAAAAGAGGTTTTTCAAGGGGAAAAAAAGGTTGACACGGAAAGGTGGCTTTCAGTATCATTATTTGCTGTTTTGTCAGAGGAAATACTTTAAAGTTCTGGTCATGCCAAATCCACAACAGTTGTCATTACATTATAAAACCTTATCCATCACCAGTAAATGGGGGTGATTTGTTCAAACTATGATGCATTTGTGAGGACTCTCTTGTGAACATAATCTTGCAAATGCCAAGATAATTTAGCAGCCTTATAAGTAGTCTCTCCCTGTAGACAGCAAAAATGAACCTTGTTACTAACAACACCCTTAGGAGTCACTCACACGGATAAAACTATGAATAAATTGGATTGTATCATATATTATTCCATCATTCTTAGGAGAAGGATGTTACCCTCTGGTAAATTTGGAGGCATAGCATAAAATACAGATAACAAGAAAAACTGGAGAGGTTATTATCCCTCTCTTATTTGTTTGCATATTTGTTTAAAACATGGCTTCTTACTGTTGTAAATGACCTTTGAATTGTCATTTTCACTTTTTTCCCTCATATCCCACAATTCAGCTCATTGTGGATCATGTTTGACAAATCCATAAATGCTTCAATACATTTAGTTAAAGTAATGAAATATAACCACCCTGGAATATTTAATGTGGCCTTGTAGTATTTTTTTGTAACTTAATGAATGCATAATTATGATTATTTATGTTTGTTGTTATCTACCTGTGAAACATATTCTGGAAAAAAGAGTGACTCACTTTTATGAATATTTTTACCAAAAGCATCTTTAATTTTACTGCATTATTTGCTTTAACTTTATCATCCTATATTATTCTGCACAGCAAAAGGGCCTTGAATGCAAACAATTGCTGGGCCATCTTTACCAGATTGATTTTACAAACTTAAAATATATTAAACAGCTTTAATGACAGCTCTCATGTTCAGCACCTGGATGACGTGCATTTAATAGCGATGACCTTCAGTTTAGTTCTGTTCAGTTCAGACATTCAGTTCTGCTCTATTGTCAAACAATCATTCCACTGATTTAATTTGTATTTACTCTGCAAGAGTCATGCCAGTTTGGAGCAGACAAGACTTTCTAAAATTCATTTCTCCTGGAATGGAAAAAATGGAAAACCCAAAAACATGATGGAGAACAGACACAAAATGTAAAGTTACTTTTCTATAATTAATATTCAATTAGGCAAGGCAAGGCAAGTTTATTTATTTGTATAGCACATTTTCGTGAACAAGACAATTCAAGGTGCTTTACATAAAACATTTGAAGCATTACAGAGTGTTAAAAAAGTACATTAAAACAGGAGAAAATAAAAATAAGATAACATATTAAAATGCAAAAAGTTAATCAACAGTTGTTTTTTGATTTAAAAAAAAATGAATTAAAAATGTAGATAAAATGCAAGAAAGAAAAGTTTATTATTTTGATAAAAGGTGGCAAATAGAAAGTTTTTAGCCCTGATTTAAAACTGCTGAGAGTGTCAGCAGACCTGCAGTTGTCTGGGAGTTTGTTCCAACATGTGAGGAGCATAAAAACTGAACGCTGCCTCTCCGTGTTTATTTCTGACTCTGGGAACAGAAAGTAGACTTGACCCTGATGACCTGAGGGATCTGGTGGGTTCATAACGGAATAAAAGATCCTAAATGTGTTTTGGCCCTAAACCGTTCAGTGCTTTGTAAACTAACAGCAGGATTTTGAAGTCAATTCTTTGACAAACAGGAAGCCAGTGTAAAGATCTGAGGACTGGAGTTATATGATCCACTTTCCTGGTGTTAGTGAGGACTGGAGCAGCAGCGTTCTGGACTAACTGCAGCTGTCTGATGGTCTTTTTAGGGAGACCTGTCCCTAAATTAACATATTGTTTAAATTTTACTATTTCAATTTAAAATTGTAATAATATCATATATTAAGAAGCATTGTCATATCCATTTGAATACTGCATTATAAAATTTTTATGAGGTATTTAGGAGTATTTGCACATTTATAGTGTAACATTAGACAAAGTATAACCAATACAACCAACAATGTTTATTTGGTCGGCTAATAAGACCATATTTAATTTAATTAATTTTTTTTTTTTTATCATATAAGCTTGTGTTACAAAAAAAGGAGTAATTTTGTGACTGTTGTTTAGTTATTGTGCTGTTATAGTGGCTTTGAAATAGATTGTCAACAGACTGCCATGTCTTTGTTGCAGTAATTTGGCTCCTTTCTTTTGTTGTTTTTTTTTTTTTCTGTGTGAAATAAAGTGTTGTTTACTTTAGTGATGTGCTATTTTTGTTCATAGACTGTCTAAGCCCAAAATAAACTGTGTCTTTGTAACGGTAATACTTGTAGCAGGAAGGAAGTTATTTGCATTCAAATGAAAAAGTGAGTCATCTATTTTTAGTTTCCCTGAAGAGTTTTTTCTTTTCCTCTTTTTTAATCCATGGCCTTTGTTTGCTCGAGACTTTTTCTTAGTTGTTTCTTGTGTCTTAACCTAAATCAGTCATTGAAGCAAAAATCTGGATTTCCTTCAGCTTTTCAGACTCTTTTTTTTTTTTTTAAATCTTCGGGGTGCAATGGTACAGGTGGCTCACTGTACGGTCCGTACATCGTTTTTGTGTCACGGTTTCGGTACGGATTCGGTTCAGTTTCACACGACCTGCTACCCGCGATCGCAAGATACCGAGTTTGCAGAAAGCACAACTCGCATGTCGGCGCGTAAAAGAGCGCGTCCAAATGGCAAAATGTGCGTCCACCTGGTCACATGTGGACGTGCACAGACGGCTCTACCTATCGATTGTGGTGGATGTTGGAATAGTCACGGCCAGACACGTCAGTCTGTACAGCTGTGGCATGATCTCATTCAGATGTCTGCTGTGGAGGAAACCAAGGAGATCTTTGTCTCTGGTGTCAAGCTGGAAAATGTTTGGATGCGGGAATTTATTTCTGATATGTCTGAAACTGTTGGTGGTCGAGGAGGGACAGGAACATTAATTGTTTGTGATCTTTAAATGCACATCCAACGATTCATTCTGCAGTATTTTAAAAAGCACATCAGCTGCGCCAAGACGCACAACTGGTAACAACTGCATCTTACGCAGGTAAGATCGGGGGTTTAGGGAGGTGGAAGATTGCGTTCTGTTAACTGTTAACTGTTTTCACTCCCTCGCCGGTGTATTCAACAGCAAAACCAAAAAACTCCCACACCGGTGATTAAAAAAAGTTTTTCCCAATTTCTCCGCTACCGCTGGCCATGCCTGCTTGTTTTTTTTTTTTTTCCTGCGTCTATGAGCTGCAGCAAACCAGCCAAAGTGTGATAGGTTGGTCACTGTGAGTGAGCGGAGGCGAGTGGACATTGACGTGCAGTGGCGGGCCTGTTGCCTAAAAGGCACATACGCTCACGTTCAAGTTCAATGCAAAGTTATTGGAACATAAATACCGCGGGACATAAAAGCGCATTAATTAATTTATTAATTGCGAGTTAACTATGAAAATCTTTCGATTAATCGCAATTAAAAAATTTAATCAACTGACAGCTCTAATATATATTTAAAACCTTATACTTTTTTACTTATATATATTTCTCTCTGACCATACCGTGCCAAAAATTGAGATTTTGAATCTGCAAGAAATCAAGATGCATGCAGACCGACTGGAGCAGCAACACATTTGTGAGGCATGAAGAATGACTCAGATTTGGTGTGTGTTGCACTGGAATTGTGAGCATTAGTCAAGCAGGCAGCAGTGAATTGTTATTGTTTTCTCAGGGGGCAACCTTGATATTGCTCCTGCAGTTATCCAATGTCATGTGCAGGCCGTTGAAGGACTGGCTCCTGCCGTCTGACTGAAGGTGTTTGGGACTATTTTTAGAACACCATCATCAACAAGCTCTGTTGCCCTTGAGTACAAATGAGTTTTACCTCTCTGGTTGCGTTTTCCAGAGACCTAGTTCCTGGTCAGTGGAGGTTTAGGTGGGGAAACATTTTATGTCCTGAAATAGACTTACATGCTCTGCGCTCCTCTTTGAGGAGACATTACTCCACTGTGTGTGTACATGTATGCCTGTTAGTGTTATCATAGCCAATAAGCATAAGGGATCAGACAAGAATGAGTGCGACACAGGCATTCACCAAGTCACATACTGTAAAAGTAGACTGAAGTTTTAAATAAAATTTTAATGTGGCCATCCATTCTTTTTCACTCTTGATTTTCTTTTTACATCCTCTTACTTTTAGTCCTCATGTCAATACATGCTTTATTTTACCCTCCTCTTGCTGTGTTCTTTCTGCCCTCCTTTCTCCTTCTCCTCTTATACTTTGCCAGTAAAGTGCCAGTAAAGTAGCTTTCCTAGTGCTTGAGGAGTAATAGGAACTGTGGCAGATCTATTTTCAACAGGACGGGGCAGCATGTGGTCAGGGATCCCTTGTGATTACCTTCTATGAAATGACATTGAAAGCAGGAATCAGGATTTTGTCTTGTCCTACCTACTTTCTCGTATAGGAAAAGGACAGAAAAAGCAGAACTCAGTGGCAAAATGCTGGTACAATGCAATGACATCCTGTACAATAAAATCCATTATGGGATGGCAAGATGTCTGACAGTTTAAAGATGATTTTTGTCCTTACTAGCTTCACTGACACTGCACATTTCACCAGAATTGACCCATCTAAAAACAAAATCCAAGAATATTGGACCAAATTTGAGAGATGTTACCAATATAATTTCGTGATCTTATGCGGAAAGGAATTGTGTAGGATTTTGTTACATCCAGTGGCAGAAACACAGATTGTAACAAACTTCAATGCCCCTCACCTTGTCATGATATAAAACCAACCATAGTAGCCACTTTAAATGTGAAACTACATGACAGATCCTGTATATCGGGCAACTGTTGAAACGTTATGGTCCAGCGTGTTGCAGTGTGAGGCAGATATGGAATGTACATTAGTATTCATGAGGAAAATGCTTCTTGATGAACCTATATGTTAGTGAGACTGGTTCAGTTTGGTTGAGAGTGGTAAATAGATAAAATTAGGGTGAATATCCACAGATATAAATGGCTCCTTCAAAATATTTTCTTTTTCTTTCTGAAAACAGCTGCCTGCACTGACTGCTCTGAAGTGCAACTTCAGTCTAAAAGAAAATTAATCAGTAAACATTAAAATGCCAATATTAAAATAAAACCTTTGTTTTTGTTATTTTTTGCTTGTTGGCTTGCATTGCCATTTGTTGTGGTTAAAAACATAGTCAGTCGCTTTGCTATAAGAAGCAGTAGGAAACGCTCCCGTGCTGAACACTTGAGCTCATCCTTTCATTTTTGTGATCTTAAGATAATAAAGTAATCACAGTTCTGCCTCAAGTGCCTTCAAGCACTTTAGTTGATAATAGGCTTTAACATCAAAAAGTGCCTATAAAAAGTGCTAAAATTACATTCTGAGTGTAGCCAGTGTGTATTAAGGAAAATCAAGATGGATTCATTGAACCACGGAAGTCTTGCTGTCTTTCGCAACGCTCTGTATGCGTTACCAAGAATGCTTTAGGTCACATGACTGTGGATGAGCTATTATTCAGAATTAGGGCAGAGCCTGGCCTGAGGGGAAATGCCACAATGACCACTCCAAATGGTGTCTTCTGCACGCACCATCTGTGGATTTATATAAATATGGGCATTTATGCTTAACTTTTGTAGCGTTAACCGAGGCTACAGAGGAAGAGGAAGAGGACATGAACGCTGTATGTAGAAGGATGTGAGGGCTGCTTCAAACTGGTGGCTGTATTTAATGGAAATAAATAAGTGCAGGTTTATTGTGCATGCTCAGCCTGTATCTATAAATTATATAACAACGTCATGTGTTTTCAATTAAAAAGAGAAGGTTGATAATTCAGTGTTTCATCCAGATCAGTGTTAACATCTTTTGAAGAGCAGAAAGCACAATAGCTTCTGCCGAAATCCTGATAAACGTCATGAAAGCATGTATTATGATACCAAATTAAGTCATTAAAAACAAACTTTTGTATAACTCCGATTCATTCTCAACATTTTCACACTGACATATTTTTACATTAACTTGACGATTTCTTTGGCTCTTAAATAATGCTCATGAAAGATCACACCGACTTGTATAAAAAGACAGCTCATCCTCTTAAAGAAATCTCTCTATTTCCAGTTACCCATGGTAAGGAAGAGTTATGTGATTAAAATGTGATGTTAATTGCAAGATGATGAAGCCTCACATCTCTTTATCTCTGGAAGCTGTCATCATGCTTTGAACTCTGTTCTTATTTTCATGCTGTGCACCCGTGGGTTCCTTTCATACAAACACATACTAATGGTTCATTTGAACATATGGGACTGGAACTATTTACTCTTGTAATAACCCTGTGTGGGTTTCCTTGCCGGTCTATGCATTCCCAAAGGTTGCTTATAGTCAAACCATAATGCATATTCATACTTTTCCCCCAGTGGGATTTCCTTATTAATCTGGAACAAAATGATATAGGTCCAAGACCAAGTGAAGTATTTGATGGATGCACTGTCGTCATTTCTTTTGTTCAGGACCCTCACTTCCTAATGGTTAATCATTGCATCCTGAGTATGACAGTGGATTATATGACAGACCAGACGAAACACAATTCATTTATCAACAAATGCCTTTTTAAAGCAACAGTGGGAAGGCTATTGCAGTCTCTATGCAGTCTCTTTAAATGAGGAAATATCTGTTGGAATATTTGAGTTTGACAGACACTAAATAATTCATGCATGCTGAAAGTACTGTCACATCAAAGCAGCTCGGAGTTTTATTTTCAGCTGTTTCATCTGTGTGTGATTGACTCTGCAGCTAAGTCTTTCATCTGGCTCCATGACCCCTCATGGCTCAGTGGAGGAAATACAACCCCACATGAATACACTCAGAATGAAACTAAGCCAGGAAATAGTCAGCACATACTGTTGTTTTGTCAAGTAATATTTTTCTGAATGGCTGTTAAAAAACAACAACAAAAAAAAACTAAAAAATTAAATGAAACTAACAAAATGACCCTAAGTTTAATGTTGTTGCCAGTCCTGTCTATCTGTGTAATATGGCTCATTATAATCAGCATCCATAATGTATATTTTGACAAAGCTCTGTGACAATCAATATTGACATTTTGTTTTCCAAATTATTTGCTTGGATCATGTCTTCAAAAACAGTTACTACTTCTGCATTTTCAGTGGAGAAATGTCTCATTTTATTCACATTTACCTCTGTAATAACATTATTTTCTCTGCTTCTTTCCCTATATTCTAGTCCTATAGAATCCTGCCAGAACTTCTACAAAGATTTCACTTTACAGATCGATATGGCCTTCAACGTCTTCTTCCTTCTTTACTTTGGCCTGCGGGTAAGCCTGCACATGTGCATGTATGCTCACACTTGGACAAAGTATATACACTCATTCCTACTTCTGCTGTTCAGAAGTACCACATGTAGTTGGCAGAATACAGAAAATAATTTACAGACAAAAAAAAAAACAAAATAAAATAAATTTTCACCATCTTACAGAAATTATTAGTACATCACTGAGGACTTTTATTATTTTCTTTTTAGAAACCTCTGTAGATAGTAACAACAGTGACACTTTTTTTTTTTTGCTTGCATGGCTGTCATATTGCAGCAGTATTCCAGTGGTGTAAATGCAAGCTTGACATCCTGAATGAATAAATAAATAAACTCATAAGTTGCTTACACCTCCATCTATTTGCGTGACTCAGCAAGTGGGGTGAAGCTCTTGCGTGTGTATGTGTTTTTTTTTGTTTTTAATAGTATGTCAGCATTGTCTGAGGACAGCACAGCAGTTTGAATGGTAGGCTGTGATGGCACTTTGTGTAAAATTTACATTTAGTTGTCATATTGAGTGCCTTTCTTGTCATTTCTTCTGACAGTTTATAGCAGCCAATGACAAACTGTGGTTCTGGCTGGAGGTTAACTCGGTGGTCGACTTCTTCACTGTACCTCCTGTGTTTGTGTCCGTATACTTAAACAGAAGCTGGCTTGGTAAGTTTGCATATCTCTTTCACACTGTTTAATAAATCATTTTTTTCTGTAGCTCCTAACGTAAGACCTTACCACACTCACGGTCCTGAATTTTGAATTCTTTTTTGCCCTCTGTCTTTGGAAGTCACAACTTCATTTATCAACACCCCCCCTCCCCATCTCTCTCCATGCGTCCCCCTTACTGGGAGCATGTCTCTGAGGCCCTGTTGCTTGGGGCTGCAGTCAACTTTCCCTTGTCATTGGAAGTGACAGTGCTGGGTCCCTCTGACGTCTCAAGGAACAGGAATATAGCAGAGTGAATGGACTGATGGGGGTGAATGTGACTTAAAATGGGACTGTGGTTTCTGTGTTTTTTATATAATTGTGGTTCAGATTCATTATTAATTTTAGTATTAAGGTGCTGCACCTGGAGTACCTTACAGCCGTCTATCTAATGGGCTCATTCACATCCACACGACCAAATGTACATGCAAAAGCATGTGTGATTGCACACACTCACGCTTGAGCAGACTGGAAAACACCCTAACCTGTATTACATAACGACCTATTTTTCCCACTGTTTAGAGAAATGTGACCTAGATTATACTGCAGTAAAAAGTGTTTCTTTGTGGGTGTGCTCTTTTTCAGGTGCACTGCCTCCATACTTAAAAAAAAAAAGAAAAAAAAACATGGAGGAAAGTCTGCGCTGCTAATGCTTAATTCAGTGTTTTACTCTACTTTTGGACACCTTAAGAGTGATCCACACAAAGAATAATGCAAAGCAAATGAACAATCTACAAATTACAAAAGAATTTCAGAGTAATGTTCCTCAACGTAAAGAACTGCATACACTCCTCAGTATCTCACCATGTACAGTACGTAATATCATCAAAGGATTCTGGGAATCTGGAGGAATCTATGTGCAGAACAGATAAGACTGTAAACTGATACTAGATGCCTGTGAGCCCGTAGGCATTTAAAATAGACATGATTCTGCGGTGCAAATCTCTGAATGGACTCAGGAACACTTCCAGGAATCACGCGTGACATCCACAAATGCAGGTTAAAGCTCTATCACGCAAAGAAAAAGGTATATTTATTTAATTTCCCTTTGGTGATCAATAAAGTTATAAAATAGTTTTCCGATCCAAGTGCACAACACAGCTTTAAAATGACAAGGGTGCCAAAAAACTGGTTGGGATCATTGATGGGGTGGTGTGGTGGAACGTTAAAAGATAATTGACAGTCTGTCAAAAATACAGCTGGGATCACGTCTTCTGCTCTTGGGCTCTAAAAGATGGACATCAAGACAATGCTTTACAAGCTTTCTTTTTATTACTCATATTCTTCAAATTAAGAATAGATAAAAAAAATAAACAAAATACTTCATTGAAGTCTTATTTAATGTTACAGCAATAAATATACATTTATTTGATTTTAGACAAAAAAAGAAGATACATAAAAAAGCCTTAGCTGTGACTTATATCACATTATCTTTAGTGGTGGTCACACTTCTTTTAATATTCTCTTTTTGGATTTAGCTTTTTGAGGGCTAGTGTACTGTGCATATCTTTTCTACTTCTGCAGCTCACCGGAACACCTGAATTGAGAAGAGCCATCAGTCCATCTTCAATAGAAAGATTACCCACAAACCTAAAAGGGAACAAACTGTGTCATGAATAAGAGATGGGCAAGTCAAGTAATCTGGAATTCCATGATGTAAGATGTCCTCATCTCATCTTAAGAAAACTGTTGGTGTGAGCCCTTGATGAGGATGATGAAATATACTGAAATGGTGATCTGGCTGCTGGCTGATATTCTGTGCTGGATAATCACCTGTGATTATTAAAAATCCTAAAACTGGAGTTAAAGCATGCGGCGAAGACTCCCTTCAGCGTAATTCAGCTGCAGTGTGCGTTGTTGTGGATAACAAAACATAAATATATTGTTTTTAGGAATTACTCTATTACAGAGCTAATCATGTCTACAGTCATATTTGCTACCACTTTTATAAAAGGGAAGAATCTTGGGAACCGTTTGGCCACAGTGACATACAGTTGTAAGAAAAAGTTTGCAAACCCTTTGGGACAACCTGGATTTAAGTGTTATTAACTCATAAAATGTTGTCTAAGGATTACTTTGCAAAACATGGATGTTATATTTGGAGGAATAAAAGTAATTTAAACTCCATCTTTACCACAAAGCATGACAGCGGGTGTATGTAGTATTAGAATTAGAATGAGGATTTTTTTTGTTATGATAGATTGAAGTGTCATCTTTGGTGCCAGACACACCTGCTGTCCTCTTTTTGACAGACTATATATATATAAAAAAAAAAACAGTGCCCCACCACATTTGCTGCGTCAACAATATGGCAACCATCAAGGGCTTCAAGTGTCCGGTATTCAACATTCAATTTTATCATCTTGAAGGCATCATTCAGATACTTGGAGTGAGCCTGAGCAACAACTTAAATCCATTCAGACCTGGATAGTCACAACTATTCACAACTCATGTTCACATCTGGCATTAAAATGTTTATCCAAATGTGTCTTAAGCGGTTGGAGCTGTCTTTCCAGTCCTATAAATAAACATTTCTACTTGCAAACTCCAAACCCATTGTTATTTTTAGCCGCCCTAAGGCAGCGGTCAGAAATAACTAGCCTTCAGGTAATAAAACAAAACAAAGAGAAGAAGCTGGAAATAATATGTGCTCATTACCACTGGCCACTTGTGATTGGATTTCCTAGGACGTGTTCTAATGTGAGGTCTGAATGGGGTCATTGTGAATGCAATTATGCCCATCTGAAAGTATTAGGGCACAAGTGCACAATTTGGAATGCAGCTAATGGTTCCAGAAGTACAAATGAAGTAAAAACACAATGTTGGAAAAATTTTGAAGTCATATTTCCCAGTGGACATGTGAGTGTCCTGACCTCAGTCCAACTCATTGTGCTGCTTTGGTCTGAAGAGGTGTTCCATCCAGATACCGAACTGAGGCAGTTTTGTTGAAAAATTCTCTAGACTCCTCTTGATTGTTGTGCAGGTCTGGGAAGCATTTGTTGCTAAAAGAGGATTGACACGCAATTTTTAGAGTTCACTTGCTTTTTTAATACCAACACAAAGAATATAACTTCAGATGTTAGTTCAGTTGCCTTACTGTCAGTCTACATTCTTTTGTTACTCTATCAGCTGGTATCTCCCTTAAACACTTTTATTTCAGTGAACATATGCTATATGACCACGGCAGAGCATAGTAACAGAACTCCCACGGGTGTGACCTAAGCTAATGTTAACTGGTCACGTTCTTGTCCACGTGTTAAAGGCTAAGTGCTGCAAAGCCACAGTTATAAAATTAACAGTGTGTAGATCTGCAGTGGGATGTGGTGTACCGTAACAGACCGCTGATAGCTTTCAGAATACCAATGGTCTGCTGAAAATATCTGTTAATATTCCAGTTTGATCAAGGATGACACTGTAATATGGGATTTAAGCCATGCTGTGTCTAGAAAATAAGCACAGTTAGAGACATAAGAGTCAAAACAAGCTTTAGTTTGTCATACCTGATTTGTTTCAGATGGAAACATGGAAACTCATTGATAAATAAAAATAAAGTAGCATTGCTGCTTTGTCTTCATGGACTCCAGCCAGTAGGCCATAATGGACTAATCTATTATTGGTACTACTTTAATTAAACTAAGTATATGGTTTCTTAGTAGGCTTTGTTATTGGAAATACAGGTGGTTGTTAAGAAAGAGCATCGCTGTCTCAGTTCCACATGGATTAGTTCGTCTTCTCTTTCTGTTCACCGCTAAAGAACACACACCACATTCAGCCTATTGTGTCATGATTACACTGCCCTTTTGTTTCACTCTGTAAGCTGTGGTTCTGTATGAGAAGACCACTAGAGATCCAGAGAAGGTGTGCTCATAAAAGTCCTCTAATGGTGTCTGTACTGTGCACGATGTGGTGGAGTCTGCGCTCACTCTGAGCCCAAGGAACTATATCCTGCGTGGATATCAGTTAATGGTTCCCGCTGCCTCTGCAAATTGGACATTGATAAAGAGGAGGAGAACGATGTGTGGCTAATGTAAGAGTGCATGTAGAGTTATTCTCTGGAAAAATGAATTAATTTCTTTTAACTACATGAATGTGTTATGTCTCTCTTGAGAGTTTTTGCAGAGCGGGAAAAGGATTTGGCTGTTTGAATGATGCACACAAATCTTGTGGTTACCAAGCCTCAGCTTTCGCCCCCGTAAAGTTAACTACAATAATTTCAAACCACAGAAAGCCACAGAGAATCATTTTGACTTAAATGGAAGCATTAACTTATTCAGAACTGATCCTACAATTTCTAAAATTGTCTTCTAATTTGAGCTGTACACTGAGTGATAACAGCTGAAGTGCTGTGGAGGCTGCACCGGCATTGAGAAAGTATAGTACTACTGCCTCCTAGTGGTGAACTAGTGTATATCCAATTTATCCCTTTCATTTTCCTGCTGAAAGAGGCTTACAGTACCTGACATGGGCATGGTATGCATGCGCCTTATATGGTCCATAAGCCACTGGCAGGAAGCCTTCATATACACTCAGGGGAGGGAAACCAATGTGTGGGAATTAAAACCGCTTTACTATGGCCAGGCCTCTCACGTGTTGCCTTGGTGTATGAAGGAGGGATGTATATTTACCACATTGTGTACTTGGTTTTAATATTATGAGTGCCTTATGCACTGCACGAAAAAGCAGTAAATAAAAAAAAAAACAAAACAACAACCCTGAAACAAAACCAAAAATAATCAAGCCGTACACTAGCTGAGTGTCTGTGTGTTAAGAGCAGTGTTGCATCATATATAATCTAATCCAGGCTCGGTTGACTGTCAGTATTATCCCAGATGAACCTTCCCAGAATCCTGATTGATAAAAGGCCACAGGAGGCAGCCGTGCCAAAACATGTGACAGAGAAACCATGCACTGGTTCGCAAATCCTCAATGAAGTAAGCGCTGGCAAGGACGAAAGAAACGTTTTTGAATGAGCATCTAGTGAGCAGACTTGTGTGTGCCACAGTTGCATCTGAAAGAGGCTTTGGCGTGTGTTGAAAGGAGATTTTTTTTCTCATACACAAACATGTGCTCAAAGGAACACGATTTCATTGAGTTTTTTTTTTTTTTTCTGAAACAAGGGATACATACGCACGTATTACTGTACTGATTAGGATATTGTAAGAATTTCTTCTCCACATACAAATAATGTTGTAGGACTGAGGCTTTTGCTCCCTGTTGGGATCAGAGTTTATTACAATCACAGATTCTTAATGCTAACAGAGGAAAATTCAACTGTATGTGGTCTTAACATCCTGGGTATTTGTACGAAGTCACTAGTATGGTTAGTGAGAAACTCCGTCACAACAACTTTTGAACCTTGCAAGAAGCAGTGCACATGAATGGATGAATTTAATCAGATTGAAAGGCTGCAGCATAAGCTTGAAGAGTGGCCTAGAATCCAGAATTGAAATGTTGATAAAGTTAAGCATTTACTATGGGAAGACAGGTTCAAAACTCCTCTTTATCATTCTGCATGTCTCTTAAGCAGTAACAGCAAGCATGCAACTTAAATGTCGCTAAGGGTGGTTTGATGACCTACTAAAGTCAAAAGTTGAGCTATTTTTCCCAGCATGCATTGTCATTATTCAGTTTTGCAAAAGGAGACAAAGACACAAAAAGGTACTTTTTGCTTGTCCTTGTGTTACATAAGATTAGTCAGGTTCCATTTATCTATAATTCTGTTGTACTGTAAATGGATATGAAGATCACATTTTGGTATTCAGAAATATTGATTATTAATACAGATTTAACATTTTCCTGAACACTGTACACTGTAAAAAAAATAGAATTAAAATAAAGAAAGAAAGCCAAAAAAAAAAACAAAACAAAGTAAAAGCCAGTAAAAACAGCAGAGATGGTAGTACAGTAACTGTGACTTTACAGTGCATTTACTGCAGTGTGCTGTATTTTGTCAGTTTGGCATATTTTGTACTCAAAAGGTGGAAACAGCTATTTTAATGGGCCTGTTTTCTTTGGTGGACATCTGTCTTGTGTCTATGTGGAAGTTAAAGGTTTGCTTTCTATCATTTGCTGTAAATGAGCAAAAGTGGGAAAAAGAATGTTGTGGTGTGAGGGGTTTATAAAATGACTGTGTGTGTCTGTTTAAAATCATAGCAGTGTGTTTTAAAAAGGTGAGAAATTATCAGAATCCTAATAGGGTAACTTTTGTTTCCAGACATGCAAATGCATTGGGAAAACTGCACATTCTATTCCAAATCAAACCATGAAGAAACATTTTGCAAGTTTGCTACTGGTTACTTTATAGAAAGTAAATAAAAAGGAGTATTAGGCTGTTCAAAAAATAGCAGTGTGTAGTTAGATTAAGGTCGTCATTCATTATGTGAAAAAGCAGTTTCCAAACCAGTGGTCTTTATTTAAAGAGGAATGCAGCAAAGGCATTTCTCTGGAAATCTGTGTAAAATGGGTCATTCTAGGCGTTGTTCAGAAGAAGGTGGCTGGAGAGGGAAAAACATATAAGGATGTGCAGAAAATGATTGGCTGTTCAGCTAAAATGATCTCAAATACTTTGAAATAACAGCCAAGCATCCCAATATACTATACTATGGTTATGAACCTATTTATCAGATCCCAGGGATCGTGGATCAGTTTGAATGCAGTTAAACAGTTGAAGAGGTCATGTTGCCTTATGCAGAAGAGGAAATACCCTTGAAATGGGTGTTTCAACAATGACCCCAAACACACCAGTAAGCGAGCACCATCTTGGTTCCAGACCAACAAGATTCATATTATGGAGTGGTCTGCCCAGTCCTGGACCTTGATCCAATAGAAAAGTTCTGGGGTGACATCAAGACTGCTGTTTCTGAGGGAAAACCAAGAAATTGCAGAGGAATTGTGGAATGAAGTCCAGTTGTCGTTGGCTGGAAAACCTGTTCACAGGTACCAGAGGCTGGATGACTCCACGCAGCAGATGTGAAGCAGTTCTCAGCAACAGTGGTTACACAACTGACAATTAGTTCAGTGATTTACAGGAAAATTAACTCTTCAAGCACTTCTCATTTTATACAGAAAAGGAGAAAAGCCTTTTCTGTAGGAGGAAATAGTCCTTTTCTTCACTATCTGCAAAATAAGCAGTAAACAGTAACAAATTTGAAAAATTCTCTTCATGGTTGGATTTGCAGTAGAATGTGCAGTGTTCCCAATGCATCTGCGTGTGTGGAAATAAAAGCTTTTATTAGGAATTTTGAGCTTTACTCACTTTCCTTAAACACAAAGTTAAGAAACATGCAGAACCACAAGTAAGGTTACAGTCTGGGACCAAAATACTCTTCTTTCTTTCTTTTTTTTTTGATAGCATGGAATCATGAGGTTTTAAGATGGAGCTTTAAATGTGAGAAAAATATTTTGAAATCCTGGATTTAACAGGGCGCTCCTGTCTCATGCTTATTCTCATCAGAGCCCTTCCTCAGAAACAGAATCAGAATCAAAATGTCTTTTTTTTTGTGTCATCATATTGAAAGTATAGTCAAATGGCAATGCTGCTCTCGCAAAGTACACTTTTAAAACACATCATAAAAACACATTCACTCAATAGAGGCTCAGTGGAATAAATAAATTAATGATTAATAATAATGAATAAATAAGCAGTAATGACCCGCACATACGTGCTGCAAAAATCACACCACAGACGAAAGGCAAAGCCGGTGCAGTCAGCATGTCCTGCTGTTTGCAGAGAAACATATTGTGGTATTTTGGATAAGCTTCAGGCTTTTATTTGAAATTTGGGTACATTCTGTTAATAATAAATTGCACATATATGTACTAATTTATTTTATATGCGTGTCACAGATAAAAATTTCAACATCCTACCTGAGCAAAGATGACCTTTATTTCTCTCTTTCATTGGAGAATGGATCCATAATCTGTTAGAGATTTTTTTTTCTCGCTCTCAGATAGAATTGTTATGAAATACCACAGTAAAAACAGGACACTCATTTTGAATAAGGATTATTGTTATTTGCTCTGCATTGTTTTCATCTCTGTTAATCCCTGGCAGGGTGCAGACCTTTTTGGAAATTAGGTTCAACACAGCTGTGTGTTGACAGAGACAAGGATAGAGAAGGGTTAATAATAATGCACTAACCGGTGCAGCAGAAAGGTAAATCAGCTTGTGTTATGGGGATTACAGACACTGTAACAAAAATGAAAAAAAAAGAAAAAAAATTATATTTGGACTGACATTGTGATCACAGAGACATATCTGGATAGAGCTGACATGAGAAACGTTATAGTTCTAGCTGTGTTTTCAAGATTCTCTGTTGAAGGCAGTGACTTTTCTTCTTTTTTAAAAAAAAAAACAGTATCAACTTTTTTTTTAAGAGGTTATTTGATTACAAAGAGGTGTTTTTTCAGGGAATATTTTTGATTTAAATTTTTTTCTTGCTTTGTCATTTTATCAGAATTTATCATAGAATTTTGGGAGACGCTACAATACCATTCTTATTTTTATTTTAAAAAAAGGGTCTAAAACGATGATTCCTCCTAAGCTGCTTGTGTATCGCCGCACACACTGTGATGTTAATTTAGAGACTCTCCATGAGACATGGAGGCGAAAGAAGTCCTGTGGAGATCTTTTTCAGAATGGATACAGGGTAAGGCAGGGCCATCATGGACAGGAGGAAAAGAGAAGGCAAACTGGGTTTTACCATTCAGTTTGGTCCTGTTTATGCATCCTCTCCAACTGGGGTAAGACCAGTAGTGTTTGTATATGGCTTAACTGGGAATGCATGCTAATTTCTTTCTTTTTTTTTTTTTGGTAGTCATGATGACCTGATATAACAATGATTGGAAATGTGTTATTGTCAAAAATATTTATTATTATTATTATTATTACTATTATTATAATAATAATAATAATAATAATAATAATAAGAAATAATAATATAATAATAGATATAATAATAGATAGATATATATATAATATATATATATAATAATATATATATCATATATATATATATATATATATATATATATATATATATATATATATATATATATATATATATATATATATATATATATATATATATTTGGTCCTTACATTTGATTTGATTAGACGAATGCAACCTTGCGTGAATAACTTAACGTGACATTTTACAGTGTTTATTTCTTTGACAAAAGCTAAAAAATAGGAACGTTATTATTATAGTCAGGTGCTGGTATTCAAATGCACTGATCATCACAAAGTGTGACCACCTTAAAAATAGAGGTTTTGGCAATTTGCTGGTCTGGAGTTATACAGCTTTCATAAAGAAGCAGTTGTTGCTGCTCATCGGTTTCAGAAGGGTTGTCCATTTCTTGAACATCATTTTTCAGTGAGAAGGCTAATTCATGAATGGAAACATTCTGACAGTTGCCAGACATCCCAGCTTGTTTACCTCAAAGTCAGACTATGCAATGCTCAGAAAAAAAAAAAAATCATATTCTACAAGCCTCAGTTAGCATTTCACTGTCAACATTCGTGACAGTGCATTCTGGGTTGGAAATTAAATTTTCCTCCACCTGCTACAGACGTGGGTTGATTTCATAATATACCAGCCACTCTTTTCTGTTTCTTTTCTTTTTCTCAAACCAGGTTTGTGTAACTGCATGTTACACAAAACAATTTTTTTAATAATAAGAAGGCAACTAACTTGCATTGTCATTTATAGTCTTGAAATGGCCATCCCTTTTTTGCGATTGTGTGGTTACTCCTGAACAGTGTGACCATCTTCTAGCCTGGCCAGCTATCCTAATACTCTTCCTCTTCAGTACCCCCTGATGACATCAGATACTCATACAACCAATCAGAGTAGCAAAGCCTGTGATGGAAGACAAAGCTGTTAATTACATTTAGCTATGGAACATGTTGTTGGCACACCAAAAACAACCTAGTTTGGTCTTGACATACTCTCTTCATCCATCATATATCAATATATCAATATTCTCTACTCTTCTTCAGAAATGCTTAATTTTCTTTTCCTTGCTGTGTGTCTCCTCCCGGGTTTTCCCCAGCTCCATACATCTTTTACCTCCTGTTATGCAATGCCACATTATTTTTATGTAAGGAGAAAAACAAGTTTGTTCTGACCAAAAATGGGACGGTGGGTGCTAATTGCAGTGTAATTACAAAAAGACTGTGCAAGTATGGTTCCTTTGTTTAGCTTTAAGACCTCCATGTTGACGACAAATTAAACACAGCATATCAGCAGAAACACCTCATTCCTGCTGGGGAACTGCTCTGGACTGTTCCGCTGGATGAAATGCAAACCATAATGGACAACACTATGCATCCTCTTCACAACACAGTGATTAAGCACCTGGGTGTCTTCAGTCAGAGGCTTCTTCAGGTTTGCAGCAATATAAACTGGTTCAGCAGATCATTTCTACCCGTAGCTGCAACGTTCTACAATGAATCTTTAACCTTCCTCTTGTGTTAGGGTCGCCACCGACCCGTTTTAGTTTTTAAATGCATCAAAGAAACACTTAAAATTTGTTTATCGCATCAAGGCTTTTTGACTTTGTCAGGAACCTCCATTTCAACAAAATTAAACAAAAAAAAAAGTTTTTTCACTACATTTTAAAATGCTCTGGTTGAAATTATGTCGTTTGTGGTGTTAGGGTCAGTTTCGACCCAGTTATTAAAATACGATTATAAAGCAATAATTAGAGCCAAAATGGAAATCGTAAGTGTGCTGCCAGGCAACATGCTGACAGCCAGCTCCTCTCCAAACATGTGAGCTTCAGGGGAAGCTTATTTGTCAAGTATAACTGTTAAAAAACAAAACAAAGACGGGCATGTCCAGGTCATTTTACCAGGTCACTATGACGTCACTTCACTCATTTGACCTGCAGAGGGACCATCTCCAATTTACAGCATGCAAAAATGAAAAGAATATTTACAGTGAGTGAAGTTCTAGATAATATTTTTCAGAGATAATATGGGAGAAGACTCAGATCAGCATAGTGATGAAGAGGAGCAAGTTTCTGAGGAAGAGGACAATGTGGAGTATCAGCCAGGAGAGACAGACACATCTGAGTCTGATGAGGTCATTGGTGCTGAGGCTGCTCCTGCTGAAGGACTCAAGTCCAAAAATGATCGGATCTCATGGAGTTTAGTACCTCAACATGCACATGGCAGGGCAGCTGCTGAAAATGGTCATCACAATGACCCCTGGTATCACACGGTTTGCTGTGACCAGAGTCACTGACATAAAAAAACATGTTTTGAGCTATTTATGCCATTGCCAATAAAAATTCATCATTGCTATGACAAACCTGGAAGGAAAAAAAGTCCATGGTGACATCTGGAAAGACATTGATGAGGAATACCTTGATGCTTTTATTGGTGTTCGTCTTCTTGCTAAAAACACACTACACTAAAAGTGTCACTTTTGCCACACATGCACCTAAAAACACACACAAAAGTATGTTCTTGCACACAGAGACTTTTACTCTGATTTAGCTTATTTAGCTATTAGTTTTAGAAGTAATAATTGATTTCTATTGATTTGATTGGTTGTTGTTTGTTTCTTTGAACTTGTAAATCAATATTTTGTTATGACATGTTCTGTGTTTCAATTTGTTTATATTTAAAGTACAATTGCAGTACTATTTGCATTTTCTTGAAGAAAATATATATGGGTCGAAACCGACCCCCCCAACACCATAGATGTATAGATCTATAGTTATTAATTTTGAAATGAAAACATAAACCAAACAAATTCATTTTAGAGATGTGTTCTATACCCCTCAGTAATATTCACGAAACACAACAACCTTTTATTTATTTATAGGATTCTCTTGAGGTTAATTTTTCTTTTTTTTAAATTGAAATCGAGAGGTATACTGATAAAAATAAAAGGCCCAGCGACCCACAGCAAAAAGATTAAACCAAACATTTTCATGGATAAGGAAGCCTAACAAGGTAACCAAGAGATGACAAAAAAAAAAAATGATGATGGGTTATTGTTTTTAGTGGGTCGAAACCGACCCATTAACACCAGGGGATGGTAACAGAAAGCTAACACAGGAGGGAGGTTAAAGTGATTGTATGACTGACTGATTTCTGTACTTGTGTAAACGTAGAAAAAACTGACTAAATGTTGAAAAAGAGTGGGCCAACATTCCTCCATAACAGCATGACAGACAGTGAACAGCATACAGAAAACAATTACTTGTTTTTTTTCTGATGACTAAAACATTAGAATTTGGAAAATGTCCACTGGATCAGACATGTTATGTAAAAAGGTGGATGCCCTATTGTTCTATAATCTCTAAAGGGAGCTGCTTTAGACTAAAGCTCATTCCACATGATGCTCCTAGTAACTGGTTTGAATGAATGAATAATTCAACATGCAGAGTAAAGTTTCTTTTTTTTTTTGGCACCAGCTTTGTTTATCTATTTACTGAAATTGTAAGGTGCTGTGTTATGGTTAAAAGCTATAGAAAACATGTGGGTCATATTGTCCTATGTCCACACATACTGAATCTTTTTGTCTCTGTCTTTTTTCTTGTCACACAGGTTTAAGATTTCTAAGAGCGTTGAGACTGATTCAGTTCTCAGAAATATTACAGTTCTTAAATATCTTGAAGACAAGGTAAGAATAAAAAGCTTCCAAATGAAAATGAAACACACAAACACACCTACAAGATCAGTTTTGAATACTGCTCAACTATGTGTGATCCTGAAGTCCTGAAGTCCTTTTTGTTATATGGCATTTGAGATTTGAGGACCCGTCAAAGTTGTTTTATTAAATGGAAACATAATGCATTTTAATAATTCTATTCCATTACTTTCATGATTCTTTTTCTAACCAGCAATTCCATCAAGCTTGTGAACTTGTGTTCAATCTTCATAAGTACATGGCTCACAGCCGCAGGATTCATACATTTGGTAAGTGGACCAGTTAGTGTCAGGTGTGAGGGTCACTTTGTCCCATTGATTACTGACCAAGGAAGGATAAGAAACCACTCAGACTGTTTTGTTTAAGAATTGCCAGAAAAGAGCCAAGAATGACATGTTTTACATTAGGGACATAGATGTGCAGGTTTTTAATGTTTTTTTTTTCCTTTGTGACAAAGCTGGCATATTAATATCAATTCAACATGATCAATAAATGATTCAACTCACTGTAAGAACATTGAACATTGATTAGAGAATTGACAGAATTCTTTTTGTCAATTTCTATTTCTTTTAAATTGTTTAAGTTTACCTTGCTCTTTCAAAAGTAGGACAAACAAAAGTAGGAAAGCAGTAAAAACAATCTGGGTAAATTATGACCAACTGTGACAAACCACCAACATTTATTCTCTTTTTCACACAAGAATCAACTGTATTTTCAGACAGATGCTGCATATTCCCTGGTGATCTGTATCTTGATGTAATATTTGTATTCCAATGTCAAACCCTGGGGTTTGATATTAAAACGAAATCTCTCAATCTTGATTATGTCTTCAATTAACTCCAGTCTTGATATGAAAATAAATTCAGTAAGTTTGGTGGACCAAGGCTGTAGTTTAATCTGTTTTTCTAGTTATGCTGATATTACTGTGGGGATGCCAGACGACCTGTCACCTTCTGCTGTTTTTTTTTTTTTCTCTCTGATGTGGTTTTCTTATATGCTGTCTGCTCAGTGGCTCATTCAGCATTATACAGTTTCACCACTAGATGGTAGTCAAAGCTCAAGATATAAAGATATTAATGTATAAAAAAAAACAGGGCTACAAAAGCATTTGATGCAGACTTTTATTCAACTTGAGGAGATGTTCTTCCTTGCAAAACCGTGTTTACAAAGTGTGGTGCGTGTCATCTATAATCATGTCTCCCTACTGCTCCCATTTCCATTGTAGGTGGAGAACTCAGGAGATCCTTGGGAAAACTTCCAAAATTCCCAGTCACTGTCCTATTGGGAATGTGTGTACTTGCTGATGGTGACGATGTCGACAGTGGGCTATGGGGATGTCTATGCAAAAACCACCTTGGGCCGCCTCTTTATGGTCTTCTTCATCCTTGGTGGTTTGGTAAAATCAGATTTCTTCTTTTCTCCTTTCTCCCCTTATCCTGCTTGTCCCCATCAATAGATTGTATGAAAATGTATTGCATCCTATAGTAATTAAATATGGATATAATTAATATAATTAATGAACTGTATGATATATGTCCACATAAGGCTTTTTTTAATTGTTAGAACTATATTGCCTGTACTAGTACATGTTATTTCTATGTCAGTGCAGTTGTACCCTTCTGTTTAGCCTCCTGTATGTTGTCTATTGTAATTAAAGGTCTTTGTGCTCCTTTGTCCGAAACCCCCACCCCCCCTCCCCCACACCCCCCCTTATGTATCATCCCAGTATTTGTTTGATTAGAAGCACTTTTCTGATAATGTTGTCATTGTTCTCTTAAAAGCAGTTGCGGTTTCAGGACACCCCTCCTTCCGTGTCTCCTCCCACAATTCCAACAAACACAGGGGCAGGGAGATGAGGCTTAGGCCAGCCTGACTGTTACCATAGCAACAACAGCCTCCCACTCCCTCCCTCTCACCTTCCTCAGATCTAGCGTCCTGTTGGGCTGCCACAAGTACATTACATGGTGCACAAACATGCATGAATCTGACTTAAAAGCATGCACACACACACAAGATATACAAAGGACTCTGTCTCCTCTGTATTCTGTTACAAAGAATAGAGGATTTACCCAAATCACAGTCACTATATTCTGTAGTCAGACTTCCATCGGTATGTGCTGATGACATACAGCTGTGTGGATATGTGCTGTGTCGTGGCCATGGTGACAGATTGCGTTTTTCCATGTGCTGAGAGCTCTGGAAGTCTTTAGGCATGCACCTCTGCCTGCTTCCTATCATCATCAGCAGCAGCTGAATAATGACTGCAGGCTGGAGGTAGTTTAAAGCCAGGGATCAAATCAAACTCATATATAACACATAAGAAAAAAAAAAAAGGGAAAATATTATTCTTTACAATGTACAGGCAGATTTTTCAAGCATGTAAGTATTTACAAGGGTAAGGTTGCCTCTGCGTTTGCTCTTATGTAATGGCAGTTAGTGTCGCATTTAGAAACATTATCCCGTGTTCATATAACAGGCTGTTAAACTTTGCAAAATGCATCCAGCTCATTTTCTAGCCCAACAAATGAGTCTTAATGTATTTTGCAGCTGTGGACCATCAGGTGGGCCTATTCAAATCAACCTGCCAGATCATCTGTGTTTGTTGGACAAAACATGGCACATAGGTTTTTATTCTCCCTTAGCTGTTAGAATCCTTCCATCCAGAAAGATTTTGGGTGCTATCACAGACTGACTATTCATCGGCTGTGACAAAATTCTTGTTCACTAACCAAACCTTTTTCGAAAACTTTACCTTTAAATGCTCGGGCTACCTTTTGACAATAGGAAATAGAAGACTTTTTTTTTTTTGATATATGGAGATCTCTCTCGTGTTTACAAAGCTCAACAAGTCTCTGCATACAATGAGAGAGATACTCTCACTTGATTTCTTTTGGAAACTAATATTTTCCACTTTTCAGAAATTCGGGTTCATGCACCAGTTTCCCCACAACCCACTCTGTAGCGAAGTAGTCTCTTTTTTAGTCTCTTCTTCTGTCTCCTATCTTCTCCTTAGGCCATGTTTGCCAGCTACGTCCCTGAAATCATAGAGTTAATAGGAAACCGCAAGAAATATGGTGGTTCCTATAGTGCGGTTAATGGGAGAAAGTAAGTATTCCAGATGGTTCTGCTGTTTTTCTGTGTGCGGTAGAACCCTCGCTGCATGCCTTTTTCTTTTTTTCTGTTCCATGCATGTAGGCCATGTTTGCTCGCTACGTGCCAGAAATTGCTGCTCTCATCCTTAATCGGAAGAAATACGGAGGGAGTTATAACTCGACACGAGGCAGAAAGTAAGTTGAAATCCAGACAAGGTGTGGTTGTGTGACTCAAGCGCACCCCCTTTAAGTTTATAGGCACTGGGGGTTAGTGAACTTGACTTTTTAGAGCAGTAAAGTTTGAGTACAGTTAACGTAAAGGTACATTGTGTTAAGTCACACTGCGTGACTGGAGACCTTGGCCATTAGGACACGTCCATGCCCCGTCACTGTTTCTGTCACTCTCTCTTTCTTCTTTTTCTTTCTACCTTTATCTAGACCTGCCTCTATCTGTCCTTCATTCAGAGCTTTCCTGAAGTCATTTGTGTGCTGTTCATTTTATTTTTGTTCCACCTTGAAACATCCTGTATTTTGCTTTCATTTGATTTGGAAAATAGAGCTTTCATGACTACTCTACCTCAGACTTGCAGCATACTGACCTGTGGTGTTTTTATGCAATACATGTGCCTAATGGGTCTCACTAATACAGCCTTGCCTGTAGGGATTCAGGATCAAAAAAACAAAAACAGTCCATCAAAATGAAAGAAAACAGTCATGAAATCCCTACTATCCACTTTTAAAGGATTTCCCAGAAAAAACTTAAAAATATTTAAATATCTGCAAGTGCATTATTATTGGTGGTCTTTCTAAGCATCATCAATCTCAATGGCCATTGCAGGATTACAACTTTTTTTTTTCATTTTGTTTTGCTTGATTCTTCTTTTTTCGCATGTTTTATGCTTTTTATTTATCTGCACCATAATTTGCCTGCTCTCAATGACCTGCAGTTTTGTGGCTTTTTCATTGATTGCAAACCCGATGAAAAAGTCATCCTTCTGCCTTCTGTCACCGCTAGCACATCGCATCATCAATGCTTGACATTACTCTGGCCCTGATCTTCAGTCAGCTCCCACACCCTGAATGCTGGATGCCTCGCTCCCATTGGAGGCTCTCAATTGCTTTTGGCTTGCTCTGCCTGCTTGGTTCTCGGTGCTCGCCTGGTTCCTGTGTTTGTGTGATTTTTGGAGTATTTATTTGTGTGTGTGCGCTCGCCTCTTACAGCAGAGGCTCAAACACGCTGTAAAGTATGTGGGACATTTGGTTTTCTGTTTGCGCAAATACACCACGATACTTCTCGCGCAGCGCTCTGCTCATCACCTTATGGCTCAAACCTTACCGATGTTCAGGACACAGATTATTTCAGTTCAGTTGTGGTGTGCTCGGAGCAGCAAGAATAGTCCCCTACTCTTTCTCGCTTCTCTTTTAATTTTCTGTGGCACTCGGCATCTGCTACTGTCTGCTGTTTTCTCTCTAACTCGTCTCCAATCTCGCTCCCATCAGTTTCAGTCATTCTGTTCAGCCGAACACGTTTCAGAGAGTCAGCAGTGGAACGAGGCTTTAGGAAAACGCGTTTGTTCGGCAATGTTTGCCTGTCATTGAGATAAGATTGATGAAATGTTGTGTTTGGCCAGTGACCTCAGCCCAGACTCACAGACGGGTGCTGAGAGAAGCCCTTGTCAAATCTGATGATAGTTTCTCCCAACACTTTATTTTCTCCTTTTACAGCCCTTTCCAACTCCCTTTCTGCTTAGACATATGGTAACAATCAGAGGACGGCGCTGAACACACAAGTTCCAGAGTAGCTTTGAGCTTTTGCATAAGCATTAAGCTATGTATGCGTAAGATCACATTAGAATTTTGTTTTTCATGTGGGTTTAGGATTGTCACTGGTGTTTAATATATTATCAGCGAGCAGCTGTCAGGACACAAAAAAGCATCATGGAAATGAAATTAGGAGATTACAAGTAACGGACTGATTATAGAACTTGCAAACAATGAGGTCATGATACAGTGCGAGCTATTTTGAATGAAAGACTTTTCTTTTTCATTCCTGCGCTTGGCTGCTGTCATTTAAAACAGGCCTTCAAGGTTATTTAGAAGTGAGATGGACTCAATTTGGATCCACGCTGGATTTCTGTGCCATGCCACTGTTGCTTATATAACTTTGTGCAGTGTAGCATACATCCATGAGCACAGTGACAGCTCTCAGCCAGTGTATACTGATATAGTAATGACAAGTGTTTTGTTCTGTTGGCGCCCGCTGCACTCTGGGCCCTGTGGTTTCCATTATGACTCTATGGTTTCCATTAGCCCCCCAACTTCAGCAGAGGAGTTGGCACGGAAACCGACTTCAACCCTGGCTGAACTCGAGCATACACCTTTGAAAGTCCTCTGTGAGGGACAGAAACTTGGGGTGTGCAGAGCCAAATACGCTCACACTATCCCGCATGAACGCATGTGTTTACTTGATGATAAAACATGGACCCTGTCGAAAGGGTAAAGGGCTCCATCTTAGACAGTAGCACCATAATGCTCACTATATGGGCCTGCAAGTTTATTCTATTTATTTATTTGGTTTTAGTGGCCTCGCACCCTTTTCAGACATTGATTAGCGAAGACACAATCCCATCAAAGTTCCCTCAAAGCTGATACAAAACTAGAAGGGGAGCAACGTTTAAAATCGTAGCATTTTGATGAAGAGTCTTGCAGCAGGTTTCATCACTGACCTAAGGATTAGAGCAGTAGCAAGCGAGTGACCTCTGTTGCTGATGTTTGAGCCCTCTGTTTGTGCATTTTGTATTCAGTGTATCCCCAAAGACATCCTGGGATGTTTCATGAATGCATGCTTTGTGTGCATGCTCTGTGATATTCATGTGCACTTAATGGGACTGTGCAGTTCTTTTTATTCTTCTTATTTATTTATTTATTTTTTTACTTTCTGAGTTGTTGCACTTGGTTTACTTGAATAAATCTGTACCATTGTTGTTCTCCATTCTTTTTTGTTTTCATTTAATTTTCTTAGTTAAATCTATGTATTACGGCTGTACATTTTATTCAGGTTAACTGGCAGGGAGGAGTTTTGCTCTTGAAGTAATAATGAATGCCAGAGTTATTTATAAAAACCTTTTCCCCATATCCTGTTTAATTACCTAATGATCTTAGAACTGAGTTTGATGAAGCTATTGGAACACATGAATGGGAAAAACTCAGTTGAAGCAGGCTACTTTTAATGATGTCTGTCAAGTAAATATTTCCATCTTTAAATTAGTGGCTTGATCACAGGAAGAAACACAGT
This sequence comes from Hirundichthys speculiger, assembly GCA_018398805.1. Taxonomy (NCBI): domain Eukaryota; kingdom Metazoa; phylum Chordata; class Actinopteri; order Beloniformes; family Exocoetidae; genus Hirundichthys; species Hirundichthys speculiger. Next base: position 4,697,472 of record JAGFBZ010000344.1, on the reverse strand, counting down.
TAACAGAGGGAGTAATGTTCATTTTGTTGATTTAAAAAGAAAAAATAAATCCTCAGAGGGTCAGGACCACAACCTCTAGTGTGAGTGCATGCTCATGTTCTTGGTGTACATGCCATGGGAATGCATTAAATCCTTCAGGTTTGGGTTTTTAGTAGGTGCGTGCCTGACTACGTAATACTCAACCCACATAAACTGAATGATATGTCTTATTAATCTCTATATTCCCTCTATATACTCAGAGGGCCATTTGGACACCCAAATAGGAAATCATAACATATTTTCTTCTTTACTTCTCATGAAATGGGAAACATCTTGTGCCAGATACTGCTGGCTGCTCTCAGACATCCCAGCTCATCAGCTCGTAAGACCACACAGTCCTTTGCTCAGCTCTGGCCAACCATGCAATCACGGCTGCTCATTAGATTCTCTTAAAGGGCAGAGGCAACATTTGTGAAGATCATTATGTCCTGTAACATCCACAAACCGTCATTACCTCAGTATGTCTGTCACATTACTTTGCCAAGTCCACTTCAATTCAGATCCGCCTGGTCCATATGGTACGGAGCAGGAGAGCACTCAGTGAACTGGACCATGGCTCTCATTTAATATCAATAAAATGTCCTGTTTCCTTTAAATCTGCCAGACGGAGTCAGATCTCTGTAATGTTCTATACAATTTTTGACATTGACTTTAAAAGGTTAATGTGTTCACCAGAGTTTCTTTCTTCGTATGAGAGCATGATAATGGCTCGATGGAAACCTGACACAACTAATCTAGTTCATTGATAAGAATTTACACCGTGAACAAGTAAAACTGTCGCACTTGTTTTTTTTTTTTTCTTTTTTTTTTTTAGGAGAAAGTAACTTAATACCCACATTGTGAAGCTGTCCAGTACTCTAGCACTTAAAACCTAAGTGGTTCAATTGTCTCCTGGCACGTCAAGTAGTGGATAAGGCCATTGTCATTACACAGATTGCCTTACAGGTCTCCATAGGGTAATTAGGGTGTCTTCTGAGTGTCTACTCTCATCTATGTCAATATAAGAGTGGGAATCAACTGAGCAAGGTTTCACAACAAGTTTTTACTTGCGACTTTTAACCTTAACTCCAGCAGAGTAAAGTTCAGCTCAGTTTACCAAAGTCCAAATTAAGCCGAGAGAGAGTCCTGCATTCATATTACTGTCCTCAGATTAAATCATAACTAATGACTGTGAACATTTACATATGCTCTTTATAAAAAAAAAAAAAAAAACTGTTAAGGCAGATATAACAAATACCATACAATGCAGCGAAAGGAAGTAAAATGGCAATAGCATAAAGCAGGTGGAAAGTTTTCAGAGCCTCTCAAGCTTTTTACATTTTGTTTCATTTCAGACTGAGTCATATGAAGAAGAAATTACACTACTTAAATCTAAGGTTTACATATCAGGCCATGAATGAGAAAACATTCCCAGAGGATGACACTGTCACTACTGTATTTGATTTCAGTAGTGGTATTAATAAGTGATCCTTAATATATTTGAATGCTTTTATTTTCATTGGATGGTACAACAAATCTTGGTGCATCTCTTACATAGCAGGTATGATAGATAAAAGGTATTCTGTTTGGCCACTCCACCATAAAAGCCTGATTGGCAGAGTCTGCTGATGGGTCCAAACTTCTTCTGTTTTGGAATAATGAAGACTCTTGTGCTTTTGAGGCCATTCAAGACTGTGGAAGTGTTCTTGCATGGTGAGCCTCGACACAGCCCTGCCTGGTCTATTGGCAATTCTGTCAACTTCATGGCATGGTTTTACCAATGAGACCTTTTGTAGTTAGCTGTGGGCCTTCATAATTGTGTCAGATGAATTCAAATAGGCAAACTACAGTTTTAGAAGAATCAAGGGTGTCTGATAGAAGTAAAATACACCATGCTTCATATCAAAGGGTCTGCCTACCTATATAAACTTGATTAATATCATAATTATTAGTTTTAATAAATGTGGAAAATAGCTCCTTGAATCCTTGTTGAGATACATTTCCCATGAAAAAGAATCTGAAAACTTTCCATCAGTGCTGTATTAAGTAAAAAAGAACTCTTTTCAATAACAGCATGTGATACATGAAACCATAACTCAGATTTGGGGCACTGAAATGTGACAGTGACTGAACACTACAAGTTTCATTGTTGAAACAATGATCATCCAAACTGCCCGATGTTGATCCTCATCTCAAATTTTGGAATAAAACGTACCTCTAAGCTTAGAGGACAAATGGGGACGCAACCTAAACCCCGACATTGTTCAAAAGTAACTTCTTTCTGCCTGTCGGCTGTAATCAGCCCTGTTCAGCATCTAACAGATTCCTTTGCTGAACTAAACTGCTGAATCTTGCCAGGAACCTGTCAAACACTCTGAGGTCCTGTTTGGAGGTCGCGTCGACCACAGGCCTCCAAGTCATTTTGAGAGTTTTAGTAATGCTCTGTATAAAAGCATGAGCATATTAATGTACATGTCTTTGTCAACATCTATTCTGCTTACAAAGGGGTGGTTTGGCTGAAGGAACAGTCTTTATATTGAGAACGGATGACAGTCCAACCACTGTGGGCTGGATAATTATATCTTAGATTTACTAAAGTGGTTCACAGTTGAGTGTTTGATTGCACTTGTCGTGCAGAATTTAACCACTTTCATTACTTTGGGGAAAAAAAAATTCACATTTATGGGAAAAAATATATAACTCAGTTACTTGTTTGCTTTGAGAAGACATTTTTTGACATGTCTATTGAGTTTTTTTGGGCGTTTTTTTTTCAGTTTATATTTTAGTTAGATGTTAAAGTGCTTTGGTTTGACTGATGATCTTTGGGACACATGCCAGTGTTTTCAGTGATTGATGTTGCCCATTCAAGATAATCTCTTCCCCCCTTCCAGGCACATTGTGGTCTGTGGTCATATTACCCTCGAAAGTGTCTCCAACTTCCTCAAAGACTTCCTACACAAGGACAGGGATGATGTCAATGTAGAAATTGTTTTTCTCCATAAGTAAGTTAAACTTTTCCCTCTCACAGTGTGCAGGGTAATGCTGATCCAGACGTGTCCTAACCCCTTCTTTTCTCTGTATGCTAGTATTTCCCCTAATCTTGAGCTGGAAGCCTTGTTCAAACGCCATTTTACCCAAGTAGAGTTCTACCAGGGATCTGTTCTCAACCCTCATGATCTGGCCCGAGTGAAGGTACCGTCCAAAGTCATGACCAAAGTCATGGAGAGACGATCACAGCAAATTTGAAAGAGTTGTTGTTGAATTCATGTGCGGATGAAATTAGAGAGCTAAAAAGTAAAAAATTTAATTTAGTTCAGTTGCACATATTGAAAAACAACTTTGCAGCAAATTGTAACATTTGTAGTAGCAGTTGTAATCCATTTCTGTTTTTTTTTTGTACAAAAAAACCAAACAAAAAAAATGATATGTGAGAAGAAAAAATGCAAAGTCTATGTTATTTTCGCCAGGCTAAAACATTTAATTGCACTTGTTTGTTTGGTCCTGTACACACAGATCGAATCAGCTGATGCTTGCTTAATTCTAGCCAATAAATATTGTGCAGATCCTGATGCTGAGGATGCCTCCAATATCATGAGGTATTGTATTGTCAAAGCTTTAAAATTAGTAGAAATTGGCCTGGTACGGCATTATATTTCCACTTTCAATGCTTCTGCTTGATTTTCAAGGGTTATTTCCATCAAGAACTACCATCCCAAGATTCGAATAATTACACAGATGCTACAATATCACAATAAGGTAAGATGTCCCAGTGCCCTGAGGTACATGAGATTGCTTCACACTCATCTTGACTGCTCCAGCTCCCTACACAATGAAGAAAGGTCATGACAGCAATTAACTTGCAACAAGGTCCTCTCATAAACTGCGCGGTGCATTTAAGTGGTTGGTTTTATTGTGAGCCATACAAATAAGCTCTTGAAAAGGGTGAACTCTGGAGGAGAACTGAGAGCTTCATATTTTTAGCAATAACTCAAACAGTAGTTTTTGTGTCCCGTTCTATCTGTGCATTTCCCATAGGGCAAATACCCAAGCAGATATTCGCATGTGTGGACTAACTGACACAATTAACGAGCCATTTAGGGAACAACCAGTTTTCACCCAGAAAAGTTGTGATGCTCTTAAAAATATAAAACAATGCAATGATTTTTAACATTTAATCTTAAACTTTGTTGAAACCTATGCTTCATTGAAAAGACAACATACTAGAAAAGAAATGTACTTGCTTTTTTTTTTGAAAAATTTAAAAATATTTGACAGAGGAGCATTACCACTGTGTTGCATCACCTTTCTTTTAACAAAACTCAGTGAATAACTGTCGAGACCGGTCTTTGTAGCTTTCATAGCAGAACGCTTTTCCATCCTTGCTTGATCTGGTACATCAGCAGTTCAACAGTTTTGTGCCTCCTTTATTGTATTTTTTTTTACATGGAAATTCATTAAATGTTTTCAGTGAGTGGCAGGTCAGGATTGCAGGTTCGTTAGCTCCTGGATCCCTTTCATTGCTGAGCCGTGATGTTGTAAAATGTGCCAAATGGGCGTTGGTAATGTCTTGCTGAAAGAAGCAAGGCTTTCCCTGAAAAAAGATCCATGAATTTTGGGTAAAGAAATATTTTTGAGGTCTTAAAATGTACCTTAGAGATCTGCTGAAATACTCAAATTTTTGCAATTTTTTTTTTAAGAAATATTAAATTGCTGAGCTGATGAGCCACATAGTATTTTAATCTTCACATTCTGAAAGCCTCTCTGAGAAGCTTTAAAAAAATCAGATAATGTTAAATAACCTGTTACCTGCTAACCTAATTAGTTTCTGAGATATTTTCATAAATATTGTACAACTTTTGTATTTTTTGTTTCTTTCGTTGCTCCTGTCTTCTAGTTTTTTGAAAGATTTACATTTTCAATGTACATGAACATGCTTTTTGAGCAGTTGATATGCTGTTTTACATTTTACATGGCCTCCCGGGTTTTTTTTTAGAAATTACATTATAAATACCTAAATAGTCTCTGAGTTAACCAACTGTAAAATTGAAATGCAAATCATATCAATTTTTGCATCTATACACAAATTTAAAAATAGTTCTAGAATAATTAAAATGAATAATTTGACATCTTAAGAAGTATTCTAATCAGTCCCAGGCATCTCCACTGGTTGCTGAGTAATTTATGAGTAACTTATGTGGCTAGCTAGCTGTTATGTTTGTGTCCAATGGAAATTCCTTTCGTGAACTAAGATAAGGTGACCAGAAGCTGATTGTCCCATCTGTACTTTGTTTTTTGTACAAATTAAGCAAGATATAATTGACTGATATGGGGGCAGGTGAGTTTTCCACTGATTTTCAGCACCATTCTAGCTAGTCATGTGCCTAGTCGGTGCCCACTTTCTGTCTGATGACTTTTATCAATCAGCCCTTGCACTTCCCAAAATGTTGAAATATTCCTTTAAGCTACAATACACACTCAGATAAATTTATTTTCCGTTCTTGCAATGCAGGCCCATCTGTTGAACATTCCGAGCTGGAACTGGAAGGAAGGTGATGATGCTATCTGCCTGGCGGAGCTGAAGGCGGGCTTCATTGCCCAAAGCTGTCTGGCCCAGGGCCTGTCGACCATGCTAGCCAACCTCTTCTCTATGAGGTCCTTCATTGAGGTAACACAGAGGACAAGATTAACTTGCTTTGTCCATTTGTCTGAAGCAGACTGAAGTACTGTAGATGAATGAATTCTTGCCTTGTATGAGGACTGGGAGTGAGGTTAACATAAGTGGATACAGTATTGTAGATTCTCTGGTGACAGATGGACTGGATCTATCATACACAACATTCCTTGGGAAATTCTGACATCTTTGTCCTGAGAAAGACTTTCATTACTATTTCCAGTCATTTTGGCACATCATATTTTATAGTGACTTGTCATGAAAAATGTGTTCAGCATTTTTGTGGCTTAACATTGAAGAGGTGCTTGCTTCTATCAAAGAACTGTTCTCATGTCATAAAGATGATGGATCAGCATCTAATGACTAGGCTGATGTTTTGCAGTGGATCATCTGCAAACCACATTGGGCTGCTGTTGGAAAGCAAACAGTGTTGGCTTTTTTTCCCCTTTTTCATCTTCTCATGCAACATTTCCATACTTGTTTTTCTCTCGTTAGATTGAGGAGGACACATGGCAGAAGTATTACCTTGAAGGAGTGGCTAATGAGATGTACACAGAGTATTTGTCCAGTGCCTTTGTAGGCCTCTCCTTTCCCACTGTCTGCGAGTAAGTATCACTCCACCTCAGAAATCAGACGAGGGGTATGTGGGGATGGTGTGAACTTGTATGTGGAGTTGTCTGAAGACGAAGTCATCTGTTTTTATGCTCTTCTTCTATTGTAATTAGCATATTTGTTTTTACAGGCTGTGCTATGTGAAGCTGAAGCTGTTGCTTATTGCCATTGAATACAAGTCTGAGCAGAGAGAGAGCAGGTTTGTAGAAGTGGATCTTTCTTCCTTGTAACATTAAAATCAAATGTGGTAACGGGTCAACTACGGAATGGTGTGCTTCAAATGGATCTTTTGCTAAAATATCTAAAATTTCTTTTCTCAAGTCCTTTTAAAAGTGTTGATGGAATTATTATTGGTGAAAATTTGTGCTTTAGCATGCCACTATAAGATAATATTTCAACTGAATACTTTGGTAACTTTAGGTTAAGCTCATATAATGCAGAAAGAAAACAATTTAAACCTAGAAAAGACTTACAGTAACACATTCTGTACTTTAGCCGAGGCTCAACAAGAGCTCACATGTTCTTATTTTAGCAATAGAAAGACAAAAAGAAAGGCATATTCCTCAACTGCTTTTTCATAATAGTGCCCCAGAAATTTTTAAAGGGCAGCAGTACAGAAAGCTGGAAAAAAAAAGCTCTTAAAATGCTCTTAAGAAACATTTAAAAATTATGAGAAAGAAACACTATTGTATAATACTGTATGTGCTCAACATATATGTAGGAATCAGCTGAGATAATAATTAACTGCACCAGAGCATCCTGATGTTTACTGCATTTGGTTCTGCTTTGTTGTTGTTAGAAAGAGTTTCACATAATGAATTTGCTGCACATTCCAGTCCCTGTTCAGTCTGTATGAGTATCATTAATTCTGCATCAGTCTTGGTTTTAATCACTACTAATGACACAAAGTCCTATCCTTCCAAAGTTCACCTGCCCCTCTTCCATTCACTTGTGTCTAATATTTTTTTGTGTATACTGACAAGGCTGCATAATAAAAGATGTTTTCTGAGATGCACATCACATATTATTAGATTAGACCTGATTTAATATTTATATTTTAACTTTATTTTTTTCTACTACTTTCAAGTTTGAGGTTTTTTTTCTTTTCCTTGTTTGATTGTTTTGAGAAATACTTGTTACATTGAGTTTATTGAATTGATGATCCTTGTTTCCCTCACACTTCCAAACCTGAATTATGTATTTCCAGAGAATTCTGTGCCATTAATGCACTTGCCAATCGATAACATTCTCACAAAACCTTTTTTTTTCATCATAGTAGTTGTAAAACAATGACTCCAGATGAAGGGACCTCAACATCAGACAATCATCACAAGGCATAGCTAGTGAATATGCAGAGAAACTTTAGATATCGTTATATTCTCCTCTTCTTTTTATTCTGATGATAACTGTTTGATTTGAGATTTTTTCTTGTTGTTTGCAGAAGCCGAAAGCGGTATGCCCTCTACCTTATCTTACTTCCAAAGTTCCACCCAATCTCCACCACTTTAAAGCTTCTGACTTTGGGAGTTTCCCCAAGGATATTTTTCCAAACTCTATCTCACAGGCCTCTTTTTCTAACTCCTTTTTTGGTGTCCCTTGTGCTTAATGCACTAACTTCTTTGCAGGCAGAGAGAGGATAGAGAAATTGGAATTGTTTGTAGAAGTGCTGTATCTTTGTCTTTGCTGTTGTCGGTGTACCAAGGCCAAACCCTCACCCTCTCCATATCTCCCTCTTATTTGATCTTTTCAGTTTTGTCCTTAACCAAGCCCTCCTCTTAAATTATTTCTCTCACTTTCAGTTTTTTTTTTCCAGTGTTGCTCAGTTGATATCCTATTGTATATATTAGCTCTGAGAAGCTAAGCATTCCACTCATCGGTGCTTTTAAATCATTACCAGAGCAGTACTTTGTGGTTCTCTGTCTCAGAATCGGTGAAGAGTTTGTATTCACATATTTTACATCGGATGTGGTGTCAGCAAGCACTGATAAATGGTTGTGCTGCAGTTTGGATTTAATCTTGAAATAAGATGACTGGTTATCATCCATTGCTGTAGGCAGCAGTTGATATAACAGCATGTTTTTTTTTCTTCACCAGCCACACCTCAAGGTTTTTTTTTCTTTTTTTTTTTTACACACACTAGTAAAGGCATGGAGGTGTTGAATTTGGATAGCATTAGGATTATCCAAACTGAAGTTTAATTCACTCGCCCATTTCATTTTTGCATTCCACCACCCTCTCATGTTCTCAGTGCTACATGTATATCCATCTGTGCATGTTTGTGCGTCGGAGTGCGTGTGATTACCTTGAGAGGGAGAATTAGTGTGTAAGAATGTGCATCTTTGTTTGTCTCGGCCACCATGTACAGCCATGCTCGTGCGTCTTTCGAGTAGATGTTCTTAAGTGAGGTCACTTCCTGTCAGTTTGGTGTTTGAGAAACAATCCAACTGCACAGAAGTTACTGCAACCGTCTGCATCTACGTACCTGTCCCTATACCTGTACTGCGGTGGCTATGCCTTTCTGTTTGATTACTGTCCTCTTCATGCTGTTAAGTAACTGCATGCTACGACACAATCACATAAGGTGTTTGATGCTTGCCTTGTTGCTCACAATATGAGGTTTTGATGTTTCTTTTTTTTTTCTTTCTCGATTCACCAGTTTATACCTGATTGAGGAAAAATGTCTTAGATACAACTGTAAAATCTCAGATTTGGGCAGCAATGTCTGTGGAATTGTCTTGATTTAATTTCTTTCTTTCTTTCTTTTATTTTCCTAAAGAGCATGCCAGGTGTAAAGCCTGTTTACTTCTTTGGGGGGCATTTAATCTGAGTGAATGTTAGATGCTCTTTTTTACCTCTTGGAAGCAAGGAAAGAAAATCAAATCTGCATGACTGTTGCAACATCCTGATATTAACTGTATATGGATTCAATTGCTCCCTAAAAACATATATGTGTATAAACTTATTTCTTCAGTGTTAAGTTTATCAGAGCTCAGAGGAAAGATGTTACATTTGAAACATTTTCACAGATGCACCACTTTATTTCTGTCTTGCATCTGGGATATATAATCTTTGAAAATGAATGAAAATGCTTCAGAATAGTTATTCAAAATGCACTAATTTAAATTGAGCTGTTTAAACAAAACCCATTACCCAAATACAGATTGAACTGTTACATTTTTTTCATTTCTAAATGTACAGAAGTTGTAATTAAGAATAAAGTGACAGAGGAGAAAAAAAAGTTCAAAATCATCTTTCATCTGGGCTTTTAATTTGAAGGAGTGTGACCCTTAAAATATTTGTGGGTTCAGTGTTTTGATATTTTGATTCACACTCATCTCATTGATGATTGTTGCCCACAGGTAACCATTAATGAATAGGGTGTGTGGGTGTCTGTGTGCGCATACAGTATATGTGTGTGTGGCGTTTAACCTTTGTCTTAGTCTAATTAATGGGGAATGATACAGCCAATCACTTTAAGGTGTGAAGGTTTTTTTTTCTAACTGTGTCCATCGACAAACATTTTTGAATATGCCCAGTAAAACATTTTTCTTATAGTTCTTTCTTTGGAAATGAATATTAAAAAAAAAATCATATTAGATAAATTTAGCATTGGCCCCGCTACAATAGGATTATTTTAAGAATCACTTATGCTTTTTAGGATTTTTTCTGTTTTGGGGCTCTTTCTAAATAATCTCTTTCTACTAATCAACTCTAGCAGAGTTACTAGTACTGACCAAGAAAAAAAAAAAAGAGCTGTTCATTCCCTTGCATCCCACTGTCAAGTACTAACCGAGACAATAACTCTTACTGTACATTCTCTGTACAGCTATGTCTCAGTGGTTATCATAACATTTGTTTTGACCAAATGACTGTATTTGAGTGCTCAGACTAAAACCACTTCATGGCCATAATTTTAATTCTTTCTACCCATGTCCCTTTACCTGTACCTCTCTGTCCCTCTTTCACCCAGGCCAATCCAAAGCCATTCTGTGAAGAAAAGAATTAAAATTCAGTGTGCAATCATACTGTTTTACATTTTGTCCATTCATGTAAGACTCACATCCACAATTTAACAATTAGAGGAGCAGCAATGTTAATGAAAACACACAAATAAAAGCCATAACCAAAGTAAAATAAAAGATTGCCAGGGATAATGTGCTGCAAATAATGTCAAGGCCAAGTCCAGATAAGTGCAGTCCCTGTCACATTAAAGGCTTCAACAAGTGTTTGTACCATTCCTCTTGATTAGCATTTTGTTGGCATGGATTCAGTGTTGTCCAATACAATAACAAACTTTATATGTCTATATGTGTCTGATTACCTAGCATCCTCATAAATCCGGGCAACCATGTCAAAATGCAGGAGGGAACGCTTGGATTCTTTATCGCTAGTGATGCCAAAGAAGTTAAGAGGTGATTTGCCTGTCTTGAAGGAGTGATCACTTACAGCACAAAATGGACAATTTGCTTACTTTTAAATACTAAACCTTTTTAATGTCCCTTTTAGAGCATTTTTCTACTGCAAAGCTTGTCATGATGACATCACAGACCCCAAACGGATTAAGAAGTGTGGCTGCAAAAGACGTGAGTAGCAATGCTTTTGGCCCGCACCACTGGCATGCGTCCTTTCCTTCCGCTCACTCCAAAGTCTCTTTTATGCATGCGTTCTTTTCTTGCTTTTACAAAAAGAATACTGCTCCTCTCATTGTTTCATTGTTGTTCTGTTTTATGCAAATGTGTTTTTAAACATTATGTATGTTGTCACACCATTATACTCTTAGGAAAGTGTTTGTGTTCACCTGCTATATCATCCATTATGGTATGATCATCAGTCAAATCATTAGTGTTTTTTCTGGTTCATATATTGGTGTTGCCATCTTTAGATGTGTTTTCCTTTGGGTTTAACTTGCAAACTAGGCACTGCCTATATACTGTAACCCTAGAAAATATTGACAGCAATGCAGGATTTTAGCAGCTACAGAAAAAAACTCACTGCTATTTTGAATTCTTAAAAATGAAAGTTTATTTTGTGAGTATAAACTAGCTCCTTAACCCATTAAAAAATACTTGTGAAGTGATTTATATACAAATGTTTTTTGATATGACTGGTGAATATTCAATATTTTTCACAATGAAAGTGATTAATTGTAAGACTTTTCAAAATACGCAGATTATTATTTTTTATTTCATGCAAACATTCACAATAAGGCAGGAACAGCACATGCAAATAACCTGAATATGTATGTACAGTTGCCACTTGTCAGGACGTGTTAGCCACAGGAAAAATAATTCAGGGAATATTTCATATTTCCACAAAAGGTCAGAGATAGTTCGACTAAGCAGCCTATTGCAGAGAAAAGTCTGAATTTAAAATAGTTTCTTTCTTTTTTTTTCATCTCTCATTTCAATTATTGAAACTTTTTTTTTTTTTTTACTCTAGCTAGTTCAGTAGAAATTGGGAAGCCTCTCCTACCTTTTTTTTTATTAGATAAACTGCTCACTTTTGCTTATTTTCTTGATATCTTTATGTCTCAGACTGTGGCGATGGGCACAGCGCAAGTGTTTAATATTCTTACAGTTGTTTCCAATGAGAGAGTTGCATTTAGAAAAATGACACTTCCATTCCTGCAATGGAATTCTGTCCTACAGCCTGTTCTGTTCTATCATGTTTTGTTCTCCTCTGTTGTTTTGTCCATGTTTCTTTATGACCAGTGACACATTTTTAATGTATTTCCTTCCCTGCTGCCATTGGAAAACACCACTTTATTTTAACTACTCACTGGTAGTGATTTATTGTGAGTAAAGAAAAAAAATGGGTGTCCTATTACCCAGAGTGCAGTGCAAGTGTTTTTTTTTCCCTATTCAGCAAATAGTATATTGTATCTATGTTGCATGTACCAGTGTAGCTTCTTCATCCCTCTCCTCGCCTCTCATTTCTACACTGTGTTCAGACCAGACCAAATCCAAAACAGCAGAAATTAGACTAACACCGGCATCAGGCCTCCTCCGCTTTGGCCCAATCAGCTCATGCTCTGGCTAGCTGGGTATCACATAAGTGACATGGATAAACTCAGTTTTTATCAAATCCAATCATCAGATCAATCATAATTTGCATATTGAAACCAATCTGTTAATGTTTTGTGTTGTGCTCCAGGAAAGTATAAGAACATGGCATGTTGTAATCATAGACTTAATAGAGCTCACACAAAGAAATAGAGCTCTCTGTCAAAGAAAAATTTATACGGCTGTTCAGAGAGCAGAAGTTGTCCTTTTGGGAACTTCTTCAAATCCTTACAAGCAAGGTTGCCAAAACACAATCAAAATGATCTGGTCTCCCTTTTGCCGTAATTCGCTGTGATCTCAGTCATTTTCTAAACGTTGGCTGAGGTTTCAGAGATCATCAATCCTTTCAGATTTGAAATGCCACTGCATCAGTCTAGTGCAATTCAAATCTGGTTAGTCGTTGGGCCCTTTGGTTTAACTCGCTGCACTGGGTGATACGTCCACAATACAAAGAGCAGTGAATGTTATATGCTTCAGTTGACACTAGATGGTGTTACTCTACCAGTCCTGTGCCATAATGAACATTAAATATGTAAATAATGATGTCTGTAGAGGAAACTCAAACCCCTTAAACTGTTTGGCAAAAATGCATGGACCAGATGGATGTGTTTGTTTAAATTTGGACAATAACTGTGATCATAAATTGAAGATTTTTTTACAGATGAATCATCCTGAATGCATTTTGTAATCCTTGTATGTTAACATGGTGCATACATTGCTCAAACGTTCAACTCTTTTTCCATGCACTCTTGCTGAATAAGAAAGCTGTGGGTGCGCAGGGTGTCACAGAATGGTGTTTCCTTTAGGACATCCTTCGTATTCAACATACAGTCATGTGAAAAAGAAAGTATACCCTATTTCACTATTTCTGGGTTTCACATTTCAGGACACACACACGCGTACATGCAGACACACACATATACACAAATCATCTGGTTCTTGTCGTATTTCATGGGATAGATACAAACTCAGATGAAAAACAGCGCATGACATATTAGACTGTGCCATTATTTATTCAACAAAACTAAGCCAAAATGCAAAATCAGTGTGCAAAAATGTAAGAACAACCCGTTCAGCAGCTTGCAGAACTGTCTTTAGCAGCAGAGTTATTGTTCATTGAGGTTTATAGACATCTCTTTACAAACAGCACAGAGGTTTCGACAGTCCTGCCGCAGATTTGCTGCCGTGTTTAGGATCACTGTCCTGTTACAGCTTTAGCTGTGGTGTTGCATTTGAGTGCAGAATAACCTGGTATGCAGACTCAGTGACTGCAAGGTGCCCAGGTCCTGTAGCCCAGGCCATCAACTGTCCACGTCCGCTGATACTCTGTCTGGCAACCCTTCCCATCAAGCAATGTTTATCACGCTAAGTGAGGCTTGCAGACTCTTAGATGTTGTTGTTCTAGGACTTTTGCAGTTTCTCTAAGCATTATGTGGTCTAAGTTTTTGACACACTGCTTTTGTATTTTGGCTTAGTTTTCGTTGAATACATAATGGCCACTTGTAATATTTAATATGTGTTGTATAAACTTTTCAGACCTGGTAAGGCGCAGATGACTTTTTATCATGTCCTGGTGCATAAACTGAAAAAGGGTGTTTCTTTTGGACATGACTTCAGCACCCTGATAGCTCCTGTTTGAGTCAACTGTGATTTGGTGACTTACGGGAGACTGGTCAAACACCCACGCAGACAGTTTATCAGGGTAGCTGTTATGTTGGATCGTCAGCCAAGAATGTCCTGAAATGGACACCTTACAATCCGAGGCTGGAATCTGGGTGTTTGTGAAGTCAGAAGTGACAGACGTTGTTGGTGTATGTGTAAGTTTGTGTGTAAGTGTGTCTCGTGTTCTCCATTGCTTCCCTTCTATGTGCCACAAATGCAAAAGCAAAAACTCTGAAGTTAAGACATTTCAGCATGATCCAATGGCCTCACTGCCCATCTCTGCTATCCCAAAACTGGTTCATTACAGAGAACAGTTCTCTCTTTACCGCTCCTTGTTTTTGAGAACAAAGCTGCATCTTTTTTGCGTGCTCTTCACATGTTCATAAAGCACATGTGCATGCCACAGGATTCAGCAGTTCCCAGTGCCTTCCTGATGATCCGCGTTCCCCATTCTTTCTTTGACCAGATGTATCTAATTTTCTGATGCGAGTTAGAGTCGAAGATGTTGAACGTGTCTTCTTAAAGGTGCCAGACAGTATTACTGTGCTGTCTGTTTGCACCTTGCCAATGAGAGAATGGGGACCAGGGACTGTTTTTGCCCAAAATCACAGCAATCTAGACACGCTACTCTCGGGACTTTCACTTCTGCTCTCCTCCGGGTTCAAGGTTTCACATGCAGAACCACACAGGTGTATGCATACACACAGGAAAAAAATGGCTTCAGAAAGTGTTTTGGCTGACTTTTAAGAAGTCCCATGCAGTGCAGCAAAGGCACATTTTTGTCAAATTGACATTTTGGATCATTATCTGAAAATATATGTAATGGGATTACATTATTGTAACGTGATTAAACTTGTCCACGTCATAGCAGAGTTTCAGCAAAGTTTTGGGAACAAAGAGTAGCATTCCTTCAGTGATTTAAATTATTTTGCTTCTTCTTTTTAGTCTTATCTAATTTACAGATATAAGATCTATTAGATTACATGGAACAAGAGGATCAAAAAAACATTTTATTTTCTGACACAAACACTTTCCCCTTACTCAACGGTCATGAACCAAAGAAAACAAACAAACAAACAAAACAAAAAAAAAAAACTTGTCCAACACTGAAGCTTACCTTCATATAAGTGGACACCATTTTCACACAATAATAAAGAGCCTCTGGGGAGTGGAGCAGTGAAACGTCAGGTTTGAATATAGCATGACTTGGCCAGTCTAGGCAATAGAGTAGTGTGATGCCACGGACAGAGTCTACAGCTGCATGATGGGATACAGGTACGTGATCCACTCCAAATGGATAGAGGATGTACAAATGTATGGAACATTGTATGAGTTTTGCTGCTGATGACATTGCTCATGCCTCTCTTCCCTGCATGCTTCCTTCCCTCTCCCCTTTTCCTCTTCCCTCTTTCCCATAGTTTTAATTTTGTCTTTAGAACCTGTTATAGCCTTAGCTCACAGCTTGACCTCTTTAGACAATATCATTATGAATTAGGAGTAATCCCCTATTATATGAGTGTTATATATAAAAAAAATATTACCATTATGACACTGGTTATGTGTCCAGTTTTGTGACTTTTTCTCAGACAAGGAAATTATATAAATGACATTTTCTGTAATGACTTGTTAAGGTAAAATGGAATTAAATATTCCGATAAATGACCATTCAACGAGTGTGTTAATCCAATTTGGAGTTCAAGTCTGTGGGGCAGGTGGCTAAGGCTTGCACTTTTTGATGAAATTACCTTCCGACTTCCCCGATATGAATATTTCTCCTTTTGCCATTAACCTGCTGCTTTTCCTCTCCTCTCATCCCAAAACATGACTGTAGCCAAGATGTCCGTCTACAAACGAATGAAACTGGCATGTTGTTTTGATTGCGGCCGTTCAGAGCAAGACTGCTCTTGCATGTCAGGCAGTGTACATAGTAACATGGACACCCTTCAGAGGGCCTACCCACTTTCCTCTGTCTCTGTTCATGATTGCGCAACCACTTTACGTGCCTGTAAGTTACACCGCCCAACACATGCTGTTACATGTCTGTGGTGTGTGCGCCATGTAGTGTCCCATGCAGAGGCACTCTGTGCGTGTGTGTGTCTTTAATGTTGTGTATGTGGTGTGATCTGTTTATGTGACTCCATAATTTGTGTGGCTGTTGGCCTTCGTGAGTTATTTTAATTTAAGTTTTTGAGATCATATTTTATTTATTTTATTTATTTTCGATCTAGCTGTGCAATATTTCTAAGTGACTTTATTTTTAAGTTCGTATAAGGCATTATTGTTTTCTGGGTGTAATGTGGTGGGTCAGTGGTGGTGTGGCTCTGTGGTGCAGCTGTACAGTACTGTAGGTGACGTGTGGCTACCGCATGCTGCAATAATCATGCAGTTCTGTATTATTTTCACTATTGGAGCGTGGTGTTTGATGTTTTCATAACTGGCTAAGGTAAGATGTCTGCATATAAAGAAATCTGTATTGTACAAATGAATTTTCAAGATTTCATACTGCAGTTTGTCAAATTGTGTCTTATATCTTTGATTTGAAGCTTATTATGAACTGTTCAGTTTGAAAACCTTTCAGTTCAAGCAGCTTTCTTTTTTGTTGAACATTTTGTTCTGTCTTTGATTTCACCCTGCTAAGCAACTCTGCCCAGAATTCTTATTTTGTATGAGAAAATTGATGTAGAGGCTGTAAAAATAAGGAGCGGAGGGTCACATTTTACTTGTGACGCTGGTTCACTTATTTCAATTTTTGAAGAGGTGTCACTTTTGGTCACCCCCCTTTTCTTTCATGAATGAGCATGAAGTAAAAGGACGAATATTTCGGCTAAGTTACAAAGCGTCAAGTCCACACCGAAGTAAGGTATTCTCTTCCACAGATGATGCTGCCCCTGAACTGCTTGAAGGCCCTTTACCTCCTTTAGGCAGTCATTGACATTCAAAGCCTATTTTTTTTGTCCGCAGCTGTATTGGACATACATATGAAATTGCACAGTTGTAGATAAAGTGCTCAGTCTATAATGGGAATGGTCTTGCCAGTAGATGAGTGCCCTACAGTTTACAGTACGCCATATTTTACAGTAGAAGAAAGATGTTGCACTAATAAGTGGGAGGAAGGAAAAAATGAAGGAAATTTGCAAAACATGAAACAAAAAGGAAAAAAAAAAGAACTGCATAGGTGAGATTGGAACATAGAATTATCTGAAAATATATGTAATGGGATTACATTATTGAAACGTGATTAACTGGTCCACGTAATAGCAGAGTTACAGCGAAGTTTTGGGAACAAAGAATAACAAAGAGATGCAGAAAAGTAAGAGGAGTGATGGTCCTGGAAGATCTATTCCTTTCTGTTTTCCTTTTGAGTGGATAGTAAATACTAAATTGTCTGCCAATTAGACATGGCAGGAGAAGGCCTGGCTATCAAAGCCTTGAGTTCAGACATACAGATCTGATTTCCTTCTCAACATTCTCCCACCGTATGCCGACTCAGCCTAGATTAGTGTCAAACACAGCATGATGAGTTTGGCTTGGCCTCTTGTAGTTGGGCCTGCGCTGATATCCCTCGGTACCAATTACTAACCATTACATGGTTACTGATCTCACTTCTCTCTCAAACCCCTTTAGGATTTAAGTAAAGCCTCTTCTGTCTTAGATTTCTTTCTCTTTTTAACTCTTTGAATGAACAAAGAGAGCTTAGTGAAGGAGTGTATTGAGCTTTGTCAGCCAGGGATTGTCGAATTTCCTCTTCTCATGTCCTGTTTTTTTCCACCAGACTAAGAGGATAACAGATCTTTATCCATGCTGAATTCATACTGTAGTTGTACATCGCCACCAGGTTTTTCTACATTTCCATAATTGATTTCTTGCCTAGCATTTAAAACATGCTATTTTCTGATGCACCTACATAGATACAGGCACGTCGGTCGTGAAGGCCTAATGGCAAATCTCTACGGGTTCGTACGATATTTGTTCATAAAAATTAAGCACTTACTTTTTGAAATACCTATTATACATTTAACGAAACAGATCCATTGTTTTTGACTGGATGAATCGGCTAAATTAATTGTAAATACTGTGGTTTGGTTACAAGATTGAATGCAGAATTTGTTAAAAAATAAGATTTTTCAAATAAGGTGCAATAAGAGTTGAAAAAGCATTCAGTTCTACTTTATCTAGTTGTGTACACTGATTTTTGTCAATTTTTAATACAGATCAAAATTACATTGATGTCATTGGCTAACTTAGAAGTTGAACTTTTGTCTGAGAAACTGTTACATAGGGTCTGTGTTTGTGACCTTTGGAAACTTTTGAAAAGCTCCTGTTAAGGCGTAACGGGAAGTTTGTAATAGAGAGGGTCAGCCTCTTATGCAGCAGAGCTATGAAGATGCCTCTGGCTTGTCCACTGCCCAGCGGGCTGTGTGCGCATGAATGTGCCCATCTTGTGTGCATAACAACATGCACTTTTATCTCTATGTCTATGTATGTGTGCAATTCTGGAATCTCATTGCAAAGGACCTTATCTATGTTGACACAGAAATTATGTTTGCATTTTCATTTGCCCAGTTTTGCTGGTCCGTCACCAAACTGGGCCTGACAGCTCCTGTCCACCAGGCAGGCTTGTTCCCCCCTCCACACCCTCTGCCCTATGCTGCGGCGCTACACCCCAGATGCTAGCCAGTTAGTGTGCTGCCTCTGTGGTTCGGGCAGATTGCTAGAGACAGATGCCAGGGCCACTGTGGGTCCCTTTTTTGAGGATCTGTGTCATAGGTCAGCCCTGGACCCTCACTGTGACCTTTATTGCTTGAAGAGACTTTGGTAAAGAGCGGGGAGTGTCAACAGCGCGGAGTTCAATTCAAGTGCCCAAAGCATCAGTATTTATAAAGGCACCAGCACTTAATATCTCCATAGTCAAGGTCACAAACAGTAATTCTTCAGTAATTAAGCAGTGACTTTGGTCAGCCTCTGTCAGAAATCACCCCGGCATCAAATCCACATTTAGAAAAGTGACAATTTTTAAAATCTGCATTAGTGCAAAACATCTGGACTGCATGGGAAGGTCAAGTCTCTTTGCATTAGCACTGTTGGTGTCAGCTGTTTTGAGTGACAGGTCTATGTTTTGTGTTCTGTGAAAGCACTCAAATAGGTTGTTACGTTCTTATGGTGGCTTCATTATTCATGTCTGTAAACCTCACAATGCCCATCAAATTTAAATAAAAATATAAAAACTCAGAGTATTTTACAAATGTCTAAATGAGGAAAATTACATTAAAGAAATGTTTTCAAATTTGAATCTTTAATAATTTTTATGAAACCTGCCAAGAGATCTGCATTTGATCCCATTACAGGTTTAGGACACTTTCCTAAAAGCATGGCTCACTCTGAGAATGGACAGGTCAAATATTCATTTGTCTGCCTTTGTTGTGCCATATCACATCATAAGCAATGCCACCATTTGGGTTTTTGCCATGTTTTGAATTATTTTTATTGCTTTTGGTTTATGCTCCTTGCCTTTTAAAGATCATACAGCTGGGTTACATTGGATTTGAGTTCCATCCACTCCACCACTCTTATGTTGATACCTGTATTTCCTAATGTGTCTCTTGCATCACATCCTTTATCCCTCTGTGTGACCTGCCACTTGTCTTTGCATTTTCCTCAGCCAAATATAAGTATAATGGATATGTCAGATCACGTAAGTGTGTTTCTCTGTCCTCCACTCCGCTCTAGCTCTGTGTTTAGACTGCAGCCCCCACCCTCACGATGTCATGTAATATAACTAGTACTGATGCTCTGCTTTAGTATGTGCTCTGTTGTCCCTCATTTGTTAAAAAAACACAGTGCTGTTGGTTTGTCTCTTTTTTAAAGTGGCATAAAACAAATTCAGCTAAAAATATTGTTCACTGTTGAATTCAATTAGCTCTCTTTCACTTAACACTAAATAAGTTTAACTTATCTATGCAGGGAATTGCATTAATGAATTCCTGGTATTTATGCATTCTTAAAAGAAGTAAATCTTTGATTGCTAATGTCATGCAGTTCCATGAAATATTCTTTTTGTATTGTGCTGCATGTAGCAGCAGATGGCGCTACAACACCAGGGAACAGTGGAAGCCAAAAAGAGGCTGGTGTTCGATTCAAAGCTGATTGCAATATAGGTAAATGTTTGGTAAATGATTGTTAAATAAATGACTTTTTATTGTACTCTTTAAGAATAAGATTTAGTTTTAAATAGTACTTTTCATCCTTAACATTTTATGTACATATTTATTTTGTTTTTCTGACCTATTCATGGTAAAGACATTTTTTTTTCTTTTTGGAAATTATGGCTACCTCTAGAGCTAACCTAAAAGGAATCACAATCATAAAGTCTGTCTTATTTTTAGTTGTACAAACACAAAGGTGCATGGCCTGAAAAGATGCTTTCATTCAGTTGCTGTGCAGTTGAAGAATAAAAGCTTGTTCTTGCAAACAGTAAATGTGCAGCCAGCTTAGCTCACATACAAACATAAACATTTTTGGTTGTAATCCGTCCACCTCATCAACCACTTTACGTTGGGTCATAGTGATCCGATAAGGTTTGCATGCAGGACAGTACCATCATGGGATTAGCATTTCAAGAAGGGACAGTTGCCGTCTGGGTTGTTCAGGATGCACAGTGGACCTGCCAGGGTGGGTGAATGCTCTGTAACGCTGCACGTGTTTGACAAGGGCCAGATGAATCCAGGAGCTATCGGTGGCACCCTGTAAATCAAGGAGGCAGCTGACGGCTGGGATAAACGTCTGTTTATCGCCTGAGGCCACCCAAGCACGCTTTTTCCTCCAAACAACCAAGCAGCCACCCTATACCAGGGACGAGAACAGGGATCCGCCTTTTCCAGTTAACTTTGCAAATAGGTCTTTTACTTATATGCTTTTGTTGTTCTTTTGCATTGTGCAGAAACACACACACACACACACACACAAGTGTAGGTGTGTAGATGTGTTTGGTAGGACCATTGAATAGACACCAGGTTTAAATATGGAGGATATTTATACTCATTTTAGATTTGAGCTCAGTGCAGTTTGTCATCGGACATCCTACCATTATGATTTTAAAAAAATGAAAAAAAATGAATCAATAAAAATATAACCAGAGAATTTAAGAAAAGAATGACAGAGTTTTTTGTCTAGAATTAAACCACATTTACAGTACATAATCCAAAATGAAAACAATAAATGTTTAATGATTAAAAGGGCTTTGAATTAGTAATTTTATAAATTATTAGTTGCAGTTTTATATTTGTTGAAATGAAAGTGCTGTTTTATGCATTATGCTTGAAATGACAATGTCTGATTGAATTTGGCTGGCTTTAGCTGAGCTGTGTTTTTGCTTCCTTTTACCAGAAAGTGTAGCACAAATGAGAAACAGAACTGAGAAGCTTATAATTAATTCATATATGTCACAAATGCAAAGTGAATGTCATTGTGAACAATTCAGTTAGTCTTGAAACAAGTTTCAAAAAATATCATTCCTGCTTACATGTCAAATAGTAAACATGTTTTTTTAATTACATTGTTTTTAAATAATAATCACATATTCTTTATAAGTCAGTTGATCTGTTTCTTATTTATATCTATTTATAACATTATAGTAAAATGATGGTATTGGTGAAATTAGTTTACCCTGAAACCTCAAATAAAATATATCAAATTTACAACATATATGGCAGAAATAAATTCTCATATTTCTTCAATTTCATGCAGGCTTTCTCACACTTTTTTATTCTCCACTGTTTAACAGTCATGGACGAAGTTAAACCGTCTTTTCAAAAGCGATCAGTTAAAACCACCGGCTGCATCTCCAACTCCATCATCTCAAACGAATTCCTTCCCAAAGTCCCGCATCCCAAACAGGAGCCCCTGGTCAGCCGGCGCACAGCCAGCATCGCCGTTGTTAATAACCGTAAAGGAAGCCTGCTCCCTGCGGGGCCGGGGCCGAGGGCCGAGCCTTCACATTTGCACCTCAGTATCTCAGGTCCGGGAGGCGTGGCGGCCAGATCCCTGGCTGACAGTCGACTGAACCGGGCCCGCAGTCTGCCAGTGAAATACCGCTACCAACCCAGTATTGCCATGCTGCTCAGTCCCAGTAGGCACTGTAGGTTGCCCCCTCAGCGGGATGCATCAGTCAGTAACCCTGCCTGTTCCGTCCCTTCATTTCTCTCATGTTTGCTGCATGATGCTTCACTCTGCTGGAGCTGCCGCTGGTGTCGTTGCTTCTGCTGCTGTGCACGAATCTCCTCTGCTAGAGCAGCTACTGTTTACACTGAGTTACTTCCAAACTTTTGAGTGACGTAAAGGAAAAAAAAAAGACTTTAAATTTGACATATAAGTGTTTTATATTTATGCTTATTTTCAGAAAGGCTGCAGGAATTGTGAGAGCTGGGGACAGTGACTTTTTGGTTTTAATTTCAAATGTGTTACCTTATATATCAAGATTTTATTAATTAGTATGATGGACGGCATTTAATTTGATTGTAGGGTGAATAGGTGAAAAGTCTGATGTTTTATACTATGAACAAATTAAGCTAGCAGAAAAAACAATATGAAAGGAAACAACATTTTCAGATATTGTACTTTCAAAGTACACTAAAGACAGGAAATTATTTGTAAAGTGGAAAGTGCTTGTGATATTAGCTATTCTGAATGCCCAATTGCATAAAGGAAATGTCAGGGAATGACATTTTATTAGAAGGCAAAGTCATATTTCTTATCTCTTATTAACAGAATTGGGTGACAGTTGAAAATGTGCGCTCAGACAATAATGTAATTCCACATGCTTGGAATAGTCACGGCTTGCAGTGTGCACATTGATTTGCACTAATATCATGCTGGGCTATTGATTTCTAACCAAAGGACTAATGTGGGTTTGAAGTGACGGTATACTTGGCATTTGCGCTGGGAGAGCATAGATTGGAGAAGAGTATCTGGGTGCCTTTTTGAAAGCTTTTGAGCCTCACAGATGACAGTAGTGAAGATCAGACTGCTGTTAGTTTGACTGAAATCTTCAGACAACTAGTCCTGGCCTCACTCTGGCTGCTCTTTCCCATCCTCTCTTTCTGACTTTGACTCAAGCAAAGTTTAAAAGATAGTGTTTTGTGTCTTTTTCTGTTTTGTTTTATTTAACTTCTCAATAAACCAAAGCGCAGCTGACAAGAAACTGGCAAAAAAAAAAAAGAAAAAAAAAATTATGCTTCTGAGTCGTACAAATGCTTGAACACCGAAGCTTCAAACACAGAAACTGGAATTAAAGCTACCAGAAATCTTTAATTTATCATTTAAATGTGTAAGACCAACTCTAACCTCCTCCTACTGAAAGATGATGCCATCTTACTTGTTGCCCTCAAAATTATTATCCACTAACTCATAGCCTGTTAATGTTCCCTGACCTCCATGATGTGTGCTGAGTGCTAAATGTTCTAGTGGCATGGAGGTAGACCTGTAGAAGAGCCATTGTCCTCTGTAGTAAAAGCTGGAATGAAGGTGTGGGGGTGCAGTTAGTTTTATGAAAATAAAAGAAGATGAACGAAGAAGAGATAAAGCTATTCAAGATCCATCTCTATAACAGTTATTTAGCTCACTGCCATTGCTTTTGCCTGTGCCTCACTGACAGTGGTAGTCTGTATCATCTCATGGCAATTAATGATGTATGTAAGCACTGTCATTCTGATGCAAACTGCTATAGGTCCACTGGACAGATGCAGCACTGGATCACTGTTGTGAAAGTGCACCCTGGAAAAGCCAAAATATAAGGAATGGGGGAATTTAGCAGAGTTTTGGGATGTGAGCACTCCATGACATTTCAGGGCATAAGTTGGTTTTTCTTTGTGGTTTATTCCGTGCCTCTTTTCAGATTTACCTTTTTTTTTTTTACTAATGCTTCCTATGTTTCTCCAATTTGACACTGAATTATTAATTTTCCTTTTTCTTGTGTTCTGTTTTGTTTTCTTTAATTTTTTTTTGTGTGTTTGGTTTTCTGTTTGCAAATGATTGATTGTTGGCTACCTTTTATGTCAGGCCCAGCACACTTTCTCAACCATCTGTCTCTGTTCTGACATTCTGCGCGTGTGTTTGCAGTTGAAGATGAGCATCCATCAACTCTCTCACCCAAAAAAAAGCAGCGCAATGGGGGGATGCGAAACTCACCGAACTGTTCACCCAAAATGATGAGGTAAGAGTCGCTTTTCTTTTTCTTGCGGTCTTAAGAGAATGAGAGGTGGAAGGAAGAAAGGGAGGAAGGAAGGGAAGTAGACGTGTGCCTGAGAGATATCTCAGAGTGGTATGCTGCTGATGGTGTGATGATGGGACTTTCGATGGTGGGCTGGAAGGAAAGGGAGGTAAGGCGCCCTGTGACAGAGAAATGAATAAAAAAAAGAAAGATATGTCCTGTTAAACTCTGGCAGTAAAGGCATGCTGTCAGCTGTTAATGACAGAGCTGAAATAATATGTCTGTTATAAAAAGCAGCTGCTTGAAAACTCTTCTGGCTTTAAAGTCCCAGTCCCACCTCCTCCAGTCTGGTCCACATGTACTACTTAAACAATGCTGGCACTAATGACACCAGCAACCAATCAGAAGGACCTGCATGGTTACTTTGCCCTCAGGCTACTCCTCTATTGTGCTAACCCCTGTGAGTACTGTTTCTGGTACTTAAGGCCATATGCGAGATGTATCATCACAATCAAATATGAATTCAAATATTACCTTCTTTTTATCCTGTCTTGTGGAATTAAATTGCTGTTAATTGATTTTGAAAGATAAAAGGGGTAGGTTTTTGTTTTTTTCTGGCTGTGAGGCAGGGTTACTCACAAGTCAGTAAGGAGAATAGAGGGAGGCTGCGCGGTCTGGGACGGCATGAGGGAGCCGTGGTGGTACAGATAAATACAACAGGGCGGAAACAACCTTAGCTGCACATTATTTGTTTTACTGAGAACTTTATGAATGTCATTATTATGACTTTAAATTGTATATATATTTCTATATAATAGTTTTCCCCCTCAGTTTTCATTATCAGTTATACAATAAAGCTGCACAGAAGAAAATTGGATTAATCATGTTTCTTAACATAAAACAAAATACTTTAAAACTCATCTGAGCATTTTTTATATTAAAAGCATATAATAACATTGCATTGTGTTTTTCCCTTTCATTATGGTCTCCTTGTCCTTTACACATAGCTGTCTTTACATTCTGGCTAAGCTCTTCGTATGTTAGCTCCGCTGGGTTCCCTGAGGCATCAGTCTTCCTTCTTTGTGATTTTGTCCAGTATATTTGCCAGCCTCCCCCTCAGTTCTCTGCAAAACAAGGTCTTATTAAGCCTTTACACTTGCCAAACCATTAGCTCAACATAGAGTCATACCCCTCAGTGAAGTTTGCAACAAAGCATCAGTTTAGATGCCCTTGCTCAGAGGCAGAAAACTGCTACAAACACAATGAAAAACTGGCACATTTCCAGCTAACTGCTTGTTTAGAAGCCAGTTTACTTTGCCTAACTTAAAGCACAAAACCTTTTCTTCTCACCCTGCACTGCTTAGGAGATGGTCCCCATTTGCCATGTAATATATGCATCTTTACTTTGATCTCACACATATAATAATCCTTGCGAGTTATTTACTCAGTTTTGAAAACGCTTCAAAGCGGTGTCAAAGTTTTCTCTGCTTTAGGCGTGCTTCTGTATTCTGCTGGCTCTTGGGTACTAGGATGACAGGTCCTCTCTTATAGGTGTAGAATTTTTTCCAGTCTTAGCCCTTAGCAGAACATCACATTACCCGTCATAATCCACAACCCCCCCCTCCTCCGCCACAGCTGCCCCTGTCAGCATATAACAATATATATATATTAAACAGTTGTGCTTTACAAGGTAGATTTTATGCACAATGAAAAGTGATTGTTTGAGGTAGCCTTAGGGAAACTTTATTCTACAAGCAAGAAGGGGGGAAAACACAACGGAGAGATAGCAGGAGAGCCAACATGCGTACCAAGTATGATTTTTACAGGACTTGCAGCCTGAAGGCCTTTGTAAATAAATAATGATCAACAGATTGGCTGTGGGCTTTTGAAAAGCATGCCTTTGTCAGTTTGCATGATGGGGAAAATTTTCAAAGCAAGAGGCTGCCTTCGTAGTCTGGCAGAGAGGGACTGGGGGAGCACGCCCATCCCCAGTTTGTGACTGCTGAGTGATGCACTGGAATAACTCAACTCAGTTTGAAATATATACTGAGGATGAGAGTTGGAAAGAAGGAGACGGGTTGATCCATGCTGTTATGGAAATACTACTTGTCCTCCTTAAAACAGCATCTTATAAAATACTCAGACAGAAGAAATATTTAGCTTATATTCTAGTGTTCTGTAATTTTTACAGTTTAGAAATTTAGCAAATGTATTTTTCTTTGGAGAAATTTGTTTCAGCTTTTTTAAGTGACATTTACTGTTATCATGTTATATAATACACAGTTGTGCGAAAAGCTATCCAGATGGTAGCTACATTTGGGCTTAATCTGGGCCACAGTTGGTACCTTTGGCTCAAACACGGCCCCGGCACTGGTGTTATGTTGGGCAGATGTGGCCCAAAAGTCATAAAGTGGGCTAAACGTGGATTATGGCTTGTGTTGTATGGGCCAGACGTGGTCTGTATAATATAAGGCTAGCTTTGACATGTGTTAAGGTAATTGTCGTGAGGGCCAAGTTTGGCACAAATGTCCAAAGAATAAACAGACATCTGGTGGACATGAGGCTGAGTTCTGCTAGCCACACTCACCTTGAGTCAACACTGTAAATCGAAGCCAAGTATGGGCCAAAGAAATGTGCAAATGTGGACCACATTTCTGGCAATTTTTCCAAACAAACAAATATACAATTACGCTTATTTCTAATTGTACATTTAACATGCTCAATGAGGCCCACAGTCAGTAATGTAGTATTGGGTTTATTTGCATTTCTCTGAGCATTGCATGGTCTGAGCCTGGGAAGATTGGCAACTGTTTTTGACAAGTGATTTTACAAAAGCGTAATAATCTTTCTCACTGTAGACTGCTGAACTCCAAATCATTTTGGTGTGGTTTTATAACTCATTTCAGATTGATGTGCAACAGAAATTGCTTCTCTAATGTATATGTCTTTCCCTATTGGTATTGTGTTAACATGCAGTTGAATGCTTCAGACCAGCAAAATGTCAAAATGTCTGCTTTTACAGAGGCTGCTGATCATTTCACCAGTGATTGATGAATAGCACATAGCTTCAAGTTTCCATTTTGAATCCTTTGGAAGCAGTAAGGGGTACTTAGTATTGCCCATAGGCGTAACCAGGTGATTTTGCTGGGACTGCAGCCCGAAGGTTTTACACAAAATAAATGAATACATAAAAATAAAGGGTTAAAAGAGGGGCTGCTAACTTTTGCACATTATCATATATTATTGTCCAGTCTGTCATGCCACAACCCTAATGAGCAGCATTGCACCACAGCTTACACCACTCCTCAAACAGTGATGGGTCATGACTGACAGCACACATCCAGGATCAGAAGATGTCACCATCATCGGCAGCTGATATCCCCTGGGCGTGGCTCTGTAACGCAGACGTCATGTCTGCTCTCCCCGAGCCTCGTGGTAGGTTCTACCCTAGGCACGGTGGAGGAAGAGGATATGTGTGGAGCCTGTGACAGCCTGTCAGTCACATAACTGACAGCTCTGTGAAAGATAACTGTCTTAGCAGAGAGAGGTGGAGCGGCAGCCTGCCTGCCTGCGCCAGTCAGTGCGTGTGTGGAGGCAAGCAGATTGAAGTGATGGAGGGGGGGGGGGGGGGGGGGGCTCCGTGGAGTTGATTGGCGCAACATGCGGCTGTGGATGAAAGATTCAGGCTGAGTGTAAAAACACTAAATGCTGTCAGTGTTATTATCACCTGCTCTAACTGATAGAGAGCAGAAGAGGGAAAGAGAGCTGGAGAAAGAGGGTGGCTAATTGACAGTTTTTTTTTCTTACTTCCTACTTTTCCTGCAATGGCAATCCAAATGCAGGTTGAAGGAAGAGACAACTTCAAAGCCCTGTCAGAGAATGGCGGTGTTGATAGAGGATAGAAAGAGTGATAGTGAGAGAGAGATATGTCAAATTCTTGAGATGTTTTCTCCCATATTACTCGCACGTGTCTTTCTGCAGTTCCCTGCACATAGTCTGCACATAGTGCAGGTTTAGTAAAGGAGTTCATTATTTGGGTTAAATAGAAAATACTTTTTCATTTTGATTTTGTACAGAGGACTTGTGAGAACACGTCTTGCAGAAAAAGTGCAAGAATAGGAGAAGCGGTATAACAGGACTGACAGAAGCCTTTTCATGGTCAGTGTTACTCCAGATGAAACTCAACAACCCACTGCTTTGGATTAGCCTGTTTGGTTGTGACGTGCTGCTGAAATATTAATGACCATCAGTTGGGAGAGCAAAATGTGATTAGGCAAATTCCTGAAATATTTAAAGTATGAGCCTGTTGGAGCTTTTAATATTTGTTCCACATAGCGTCAGGAACTGGAAGAGAGGGTAAAAGCTGGTAATTGGCCTTGTGTTGTCATGCCATTCAGTCAGTAACACTCAAGTCGTGCTGTTTTCCTCTGTACCACTGTGAGCAAAAGGGCCTTTGCATTTTCTGATATCTTCACAGCAAGACCAAGAGGGAATGGTAAAACAATATTGCAGTTCTAGTATTTACCGTACTGTCAAGCTTAACACTTTGAAAATCAGATAAACTTTCGCTTTGCTCAACGGATAGATAATTCCCCTATAAACTGTGCCCACAAAACATAAGTATTATCTGTTTTTCAGTCGACACGACCCCCTTCTAATCCCTGGAAATGAGCAGATTGAGAACATGGACATGAATGTGAAGAGGTATGACTCGACAGGGATGTTCCACTGGTGCCCTTCCAAAGACATCGAAAAAGTCATCCTGGTAAGTGGAGCTGGAGCTTTGCAACTGCAGTCTTGTTCAAATAAAAATGCGCAAAAAGAATGTATGTTCAGGAGCCAACGTTTCCCATCAATACTGCAGTAACACAATCACTAATGTGTGTTGAAATTTCTTCCATTGCCTCTCTGTTGTTTCAAGGTGAGTTTGTACTTTATATATTTCTATTGCACACAGACTCTATCAGTAGTAGTTTACATTCATTTGTGAGCATTCATTTTTGTGCACCATTTCTTTGAGTAGGGTTAACTCTGCCCAAACGAAATATAAAACAGAAACCCTCTCTCTATGTAGCTGGCATATAACTTTTTTTTTTTTTTTTTTTTTTTGCTCCTATGGGACAGAGACAGTAGAACTGCTCATCTTTAAAGATTTATTTTCCACTTAGTTCAGGGGAGTCTGAGCCTGCACATGCTGGTCTGGGTCATTAAATAAAAGTGTTCTGGATACAAAGATAACTGGTAATTGGCAGAAGTATTTAATCCATCAGATCAGGCAGACAACGGAAAATATGAGACAATTTGCAGGAGTGAGCTGTTTCCCTGTGTGCCTGCAGTAAAGGGAGTTGTTTTGAATTGTGGTATGAAGGGCTCATGGAGCTTCTGTGACAGGGGACAGATCTTGAAGCAGGTCATTGCATATCTTTTTTTTTTGTTTTAGAATATAAAAGTAATAGTGTAAAGTAGCTATGTTTATTTTTCATTCCTTTTTATTAACATGATCCAGTATATTAGGCACATTAATACTGTATGCCTCTAAAATCTTACATCAGACAGTTTATGGAGATAAAAGTAGGGAGCAAAACATTTGTTTGTATAAATGCTACATTTTAATAGCAGATAATTTCTTTGTAAACGAAATCAGACATGGATTTGTAGCATAAAATACTTAAACCTGGCTTTCTACTTTTTTTTTTCTTTTACATAAAAATGTTGTCAGCTTGCCTCTTCCTTTTTTTTTCTGTTCTCATATCTTTCTCTGCCCTGCCCCCTTTTTTTTCTTGTGCCCCTCTTGTTCCTGCAGACCCGGAGTGAAGCCTCCATGACAGTGCTGAGCGGCCATGTAGTGGTCTGTATATTTGGGGATGTCACGTCCGCATTAGTGGGGCTGCGAAACTTGGTGATGCCTTTAAGAGCCAGCAACTTCCATTACCACGAGCTAAAGCATATAGTTTTTGTTGGCTCGCTGGACTACCTTCGAAGAGAGTGGGAAACTTTACACAACTTCCCCAAAGTCTCCATCTTACCTGTGAGTGTTTGAGTTCACCCGTTAAAAAAAAAAAAAAAAAAAAAAAAAATCACATCTAACTAATGAAGCAATGCCATTTTGACTTACAGGCATGTTGAAGCAATTTTGATTTGAACCCACATTATTCAATTGAACGATCACTCCATGATAGCTCAGTGAACCCTCTTTATCCAGAACAGTGACACATCCTGCATATCCAAAGTGGAGTTTATGAGTGCTGCAGCTGCAGTGCCCATCACAGATGGTGTGGCTTGCTGCCTTAGAGCTTGTTAGGGCTGGCTTGACTGATGATCAGAGGAGAATCCCAAACACAGCCCTCAGCACAGGCTAGCCTTTAGATTAGTCCATGTCTCTGAATCTCTAAAGCCTGCTTCTATCAGTGGAATGTCATTGCCTTAAAACAAGAATACTTGTTAACTAATTTCCCAAAGCTCCACTCTGCTCACTTTTTAAATTTGTTTTTCTCTCCCCCACATCTGTCTGTTCTTTGTGTTTTGCTTTCTCTCTCGCTGTCTCGCTCTTTCTCTGTGTTCTCGTCGCCCTAAAGGGTACGCCATTAAGCCGGGCAGATTTAAGGGCTGTCAACATCAACCTCTGCGACATGTGCGTAATACTGTCAGCCAATCAGAACAATATCGAAGATGCCTCACTGCAGGATAAGGAATGCATCTTGGCATCACTCAACATCAAATCTATGCAGTTTGATGACAGCATTGGGGTCTTACAGGCTAATTCCCAAGGTAAGGAGCGTCCTATTAGACTCCATGTTCACTGCTGCCCAAAGGGGACAGGTTGTGACAGGGAGGGAAGACGGTAGTCAAGAATTGAATAAGAGAAGAGGAAGAGACTAGGGCAGGGGGTGAGAAGGCTACACAGGAGGGATGGATGGACTGTGTCAAGCACAGAGTGTGCTGAGAGGTCCTTATCAATATTTTTCACAAGTCTGCTGAGCATTATCTATATGCTAACATAACAGTGAGTGGTGGGGACGTGTGCACTCAAGCCTTTAAAGAGTGTTTACTCCACATAGTTTTTCTGATAATTTCTGTGTTGTTCCTGGCTATTAGATGCCTGCTAAACGTCTTTGATAATACTTTTTAATGATGTAATCAACATGACTGCGCGATTTGATGTTGTTCCCCCTGATCTGGAGCCTGGCAGATCGTCTGGAACAGATTGTTGATGTTTGCAGACAAACATATGAACCTGGCATCCCATCAGGCCTCATCATCATTAAGCAGCTAGTACAAATCACCAGGCAGGCCAATTCAGCTGCTCCTCATTAGTCACAACAAAACAGCTACACATGCATGCACGCACTTTGGTGTTTGTGTGCATGCTCGCACACATAACACATGCAGGCATCCGTGCTAAGGTGGAGCACCCACAGGGAATCCTCAGTTTATGATTTGCTTGAAAGGCATGCCTTCAGCTTAGCTCTGTTTGGTCTAACCACAGTGACTGTTGTAAATACAGATCAAAGCTGAAGAGTCAAGAGGTCATTATATTTTAGCTTAGAGCACTTACATGTGTTAAACTAGAATCCCAGTGTCTTTGTTTCTCCAGCTATGAGTGAGTGATACGCTGTCAATAACAGCGCCACAAAGGAACAATAAGCAGGGGGAGCCACCTCAATACAGAAGCTCATTGGCCTGTGTCTTCTCCCCAGATCGATGGATGGAGCCAAGTGCTCTCAATAATCGGGTCTTACACGTCATTGCACACCGTTCATGCATACACAAGAAAATGCACAAGCATACCCTACAGTTGCTACTGTTCGGGGATTCCTCCGAGCACTGCTCCCATTCAGATGCTATCTGTGGATTTTGGAAGGTGTAAATGAATAAATAAACATGCGTGTTCCTCGGGGAGAGCTTCTCACGGCTGCAGTAACATGTAGTCATCCACGGAGCACCGCCGTGCCCGCGGGGCTACAGGGATATGGGGGCATGTAGCCCAGATCTCACTTGTCAATTGTAGCCTAACGCACAAAGTTAAAGCCTCTCAGAAGCACCGGCAAACCAGTTGAGGGGATGTTATGTTACAAGGATGATTTTGAAACTCCTGCTTCTCCATTTTAGGTTTTTTGATTTTTTGAGCTAATCTCATAAATATTAGGATAGAGCATGAAACAAGCATGTAAGAGCTCTGTAAGTAATTTCAGCAAGCATAATTGCTGTTTAATGCACAAGGACATTTAGTTCAATCTGTCTACCAGATATTTTTTTTCTCATGCTAGTATTAACATACCCTAATGTGGTACACTGGAGGAAAAAAAAAAAACTTATGAGATGATCCGAGTGACAAAATAAACACCTTTTAGTACTCTGTAAAGACTCACCAGCTCAGCAGCAGGCCTCTCACCAACATCACCTTCTGGTGTTTGCACTGCTCAGAATAAAAGCTGTTCTACTACCTGTTCGCATCGTCTCCGTGTTCACTATGATACTGTAAGAGCAGCATTTAAAAGGTAGAATTCACAAACTTGCTGTCACTCTGTAGTGGAGTAAACATCACCCTTCATGGACACAGACAAAATGATGTTTGCACTGTGCTCCCTCATTGACTCACTTTGTCAGACCTGTGCAACTTCCTAGTTCAGTAATTGGTGCAACAAAAGTTCAGATCGTCCCTGCTTCAGTTCGGTGTGTACTTTTTGCCGCCCACTAAACTATTTGGTGTCCTTTCTGTTGCAAAAGACTGAAAGATTTCTTTTGTAATGCAAGCAGCTCATTGGGTTTTTTTTTTTTTTGACAGGAAACACACACACATACACACACAACAAACACACACCGATTTTGCAATCCTTTTAAAACTTTGTGACCTGAATATATTCCCTGCATTATGTTTTCTTGGTCATGGCACTATAAGCTGACGTTTTGCTGTAGTCAGCACTAAATGA
Source organism: Hirundichthys speculiger (assembly GCA_018398805.1). NCBI lineage: Eukaryota > Metazoa > Chordata > Actinopteri > Beloniformes > Exocoetidae > Hirundichthys > Hirundichthys speculiger. The sequence continues at coordinate 4,664,313 of JAGFBZ010000344.1, read as the reverse complement.
TGGATGTCAAAACACACTTGATGCATTATGCATACTGCATTACAGATTTAAGGTGTTTACTTGTCACTTTGAGGAAATGCAAAAATGTGAAGTCATGTGAATTCATACTCCTGTCACTTATACTTGTATTTCATGGTTCTGTGCCACACCATAAAAGGTTTTCAGGATACACTTCACCAATTTTATCGTAACAAAATGAACAACATATAAAATTTATGTCTGCCCGTTGATGGAGGGATGTGAATGCTAAATATGTCTTAGCTGACCCCTAAAAGCACAGTAACTGTATTGCAACTTTTAGGAAGGCGCCTTGTTCACTTAGCCCTCTCTTATTTTTTTTTTTTTTTTTTGTGTCTGTTTTCTGTCATTTGGCACAGAGAGAGCACATCAAAAACTTCATACTGAGAAAGCTGATGTGAGCACTACATAGTATAATAGCACTGATGCAGTTCCAAGGCTGTGTCCTCATGTTTTTGATACTTTTATAGTAAAACACACTCAAAGAATGTGCTCATTTATGTGTTTTTCCCTATTTTCCTGTACATTATGTCCTCTAGTGCAAAATTATTAGATAGAAAGTGTAGCCTTTCTGGGATACTGTATGCAGAAAAATAAAAATAATAATACTCGCTGGAGCAAAACAACATTTGTATTTCTACACTGTGGTTAGGTTATCTCTGGTCTCGAGTCGCTGATAACCTATTGCACTTTATGTCACATACAAACAGCCAGGAAAACTAAATCAAGGCAATGAGACTGGATTGGATGAACATATAATTAAATGAAGCAAAATTAAGTAAAGTGAATCATGATGGGGAATAAAACATACATTTTTGGAACAGAAACACAGCAAACAAAATGTGCTGCTAGATTTATACATATTTGTCAACCTAATTGACAAACCGTTTCCTTTAAAAAATAGTCCTCATGAATGAAATCTGAAATGCTGGAAATGAATGAATGAATGAAAGAATAAAAGGTGTTAATTTGCATATTTGCTGGACTGCACACATGACATAAGACGAAGGTATAGAGTTGCAGGAAAGCAGGACTATGAAAGCATGAATGGATTTTCACCGAAGGGGAATAAAAGTAAAAATGTCTTTTTTTTTTGAACGGAGATGAGTTTTAAAGTATCAATGAATCCCTAGAGGGGGTGGTTGCTGTGGTATCAGTATTTAGAAGTGTTTCATCAGTTTTTAAACCAATTGCATCTTTTACACTGTTTGCTTTTCAGTCAGAAAGCTTTGAAGGGGCTTACACAAAGAAACTTGGATATATTATTTACTTGTGCATTTTGTCACCTATATCTAAACTGTTTGTGTTCAGGTTTCACGCCTCCTGGAATGGACAGGTCATCTCCAGACAGCAGTCCAGTACATGGCTTTGTGCGTCAGGCTTCTGTGACCACCGGCTCAAACATCCCCATCATCACAGAACTAGGTAAAACTGTTTCCACTCACCTCCGGTGCAGACACTGCATGCCAGATGCAGTCACCTCAGATCAACTCATAATTCATCTGCAGACTCAGGGCCCTTACACACCAAGCAGACAATCAGCTGTTAAGAGCATCAGTGAACATCGTCTCTTGTCTTCTCTGTGTCTAACGGACCATCTCCTGTGTCCGAGTGTGATTTAACAGTTTGAAGCGATGTCATGTCTGTCATTCAACACATGACACTTAAAAGCTTAATAAAATCATTAATTTGAAAATCAATCTTGATGGACTGTTGGTTTAAGTAAAGAAGAAACAAAAAAAAAAAAAACAAACAAAAAAAACAAATATATACAACATAGACCAACTATGTTAGAAACTAAAAACTTAATGAATGATTAAGTTAATTTTTGCTAACATAACAATAGACTGGTGCTTTTAATCAACTGTTGTGCCTTTCTGCACAGCAAACGTAAAGTATTTCCTCTACGCAGGTGTAAAGTGTGCAGTTGGCAGTTGCAGTCCGCTTCCCAGTGTGTTCAAGTGCTATATTTTGGCCCACACTTTGGCACTGTGAGGAGATACATTTTGTCATTGCTGTTAGTTCTTTACATGAGTTTGGTGTTTAAGAGCCCTTAGTAGCACAGAGCTTTTAACCCAAGACCTTATTGTATTTGCACAAGTTCCAACTCACTCAGTTTCACAAGGACTTTGCAGTGCATCCCGTGCTATGGAACTTTTGTACGGTTTCATGCCGTCCACAGCTCTGCTCGACTCAACGGCTCAAGTTCGTGTCTGTTTTATCAGATCAGACTAGCTGTTGTCAAATGTTGACTCAACTTGAAAATGTCAGACAGGCTTTTTTAGGACAAAAGCTACATCTCCTGCAATTTGTCCGCTAATGGACAAGAGAAACTCAGCCCAATGGAGAGGGTAAGAGAGGGAGAAAAGGTGGAGGAAAAAAAAGTGCCTCGGTTGCAAAATGGGTCCATTTATTAATAACAATGCCAGTGGTTGTATTCCCACTGGTGATAGGGACTCATGAAACTTTCAGATCTCTGAGGGGCCTTCTAAAGCACCAGAGACCAGCTACTCTGTCTCCCCTGACCCAATTAGGGAGCAATGGAGCATGAGGCCAGCTAAGAAAAGGCCAGGAAGAGAAAAGAGCCACCTAATGTTACTTGTACCAGGGCCAGCCATTAACTGAATAGAGGCTCTCTCCATTACACTGCCGACCACATATATGATCATCAAAACCATATCGTCAACGTTCGAGTCAGTGTCCTCGACTCAAATGTTAGCAGCTCCGGTGCTGTGTCTGTGCATGCTGTCTGCGAGCAAATTTTACAGCAGCAGCAACACAGGAAGTGATAACATTGTCCCTCAAGAGAGGAAGGAGCAGGAGCATACCAAGGGGAGAGTGGCTGCATGTCACACTGGAACCATATACTGTAATTACGTTGTCATATGTTCAGGTTAAGGTGCCAGGAGCAGATTAAAGGCAAGTTGAAACATAAAAACATGCCTCATTTGAGTTGCATGATCAATTTTGTTTGCATGGCGTGTGAAGTAGGTGTGTTTATGGATAAGACCTTGATTATCCCTTGGACTATGTTACCCTGACATAACTTATTGTTTTAGTTGTTTAGTGCTGTGACAGCTCTGGTTTTCTATTTACTGTGCACTTTAATCCATAGTGCTTTACTTGTAGACACCGGACAACCATGAACTCTTCCGAGCATTTTTGGAGACGACTCAAGAATCCCGAGACAGAAAATGCCTTTGAAACTGTTTCAATAACGACACCATTTCTCCCCTTCTCTGCACTGTCTCACCACCATTAGCTAAACCTGGCAAACTACTGCCGTTGGTTTCACACAGTCAGGAAAAAAAAAGTGGAACCAACATACAAATGATAACAGAGCTGGGTAAGCTGAGCCTTTGTCCTCTGCTGCCGCCGGTTCCCTCACTCCACCACTCCACTCCTCTCCTCATCAGCTTGTCTTGATTTATCCGGCTGCAGTCAAGGCCCTCGCTGCTGCCATGGCTTCACTTTGAACACATTTTTTATTCTTTATTCTGGTTGGAATTGACTGTCTTGTTTTGGCCCTTTTTTTAATGATTTTTTTTTCTTGGCGTTTGCAGAGCATCACTTGGCCTTTGATCATGCTCCAGTCTGTCCTTGTGGCTGTTTTCATAGCAACCCCCAGCCCCCCTTGGTCCTTCACCCCCACCACCTCCCCCTCCCTCTTCCAGAGACACACTCACTCCGAAAGCCCCCCCACCCTCTCCCCCCTCGCCCCACCGTTCACTTCTTTGGCCGAGGCCCGTTTGCATCAGCCCCTTGTCTCATTGACTGGCATTTCTGTTCCACAGTTCACAGGAAGCTGGGGTTGAAATCAGATTTCAAAAGCAAAAAACTCAAGATCAATATATCTTTCAAGCCGTTTCTTTTTCTTTTTCTTTAAAATTGTTTTCCACTTCCCTTACTCCTTTATAACACATCCAGGAAGCATTTATATTGTACGAGTTAAACTAAGACTTGAGTGATGCTCTTTCTTTATCCCATCACCGCTGCTACCACTGCTAGAAAAATACACTCCGGGGGAAAAAGCCTGTAGGGAGGAATTGGTGTTTTTGCTTTTGTTACTGGGTTATATTTATTCATGCTGTTCCATTTAATCTCTTTAACAGACCTCATTTGTTCTTAATCCTGGTATTAGGAAAAATGTGATGTTACCTGGCTTTAATATTACTTTCAGGTCAAAGGTAAACATGTAAGTTTTTTTTTTGTTTTGTTTTCCCATAAAGTGATGATGTGAGGAACCCATTTGTAAAAAAAAAAAAAAAAAAAACCTTTGGAAATCAAAGCATGAATTTATAAGCATGTTTTTTTTTTCATCTGAGATGGTAGCCATTGTTGAAGTCTCAGTAATTAAGATGATTACTCAACGTGTCAATAAATTCCTTTTTACTGTTTTGGAAAAGAAATCTAGATTTTATCGTATTTATGTAGGTTTATGCTGTCCCAAGACTGATTGTCTCTCATCGGAGGATTTGTCATTTGTTTTTGTTGCAGTGTAAGCGACATAGTTGTTGCCTTGTATGCAAACTCAAAAGACAGAGCACATTGAGTTATTAAACCTGGGGACATCTGCAATGGCTATTACTCTGTATGCATAATATTCTTCAAATATTTTTAAAAGTTGTGTTAAACGCGCCATGCATGTTAAAAACAATGTATGAGCTATTTTTAAAAATCACATTTCAGGCAATCAGATAATATATCTGAACAAAAAGAAGTAAACTACTTATACGTTGCCTGCCACCACTATTGAAGTCAATTAAAACATAGAAATTATTTGAGAAGAAATCAAGTTCTTATTTACACTTGTGGTTAAAAGTAAGTATATTAGTAAAATTGCAAAGTGCAAAATATGTGTATCTAATGTTCTATTATATTACAAGTTTCAGCCCCTCACCAACACTTATATACCTGAGACATTTCTCATACATTACTTTGACATACTTTAATATTTTTAAATGCGGATTCAAATTAAAATATAACTCAAGATAAACTTAAAAAAAAAATGAAAAAGATATTCTTCCTTTCTTGTGTGTTAGGGCAGATTTGTATGATTTCCACCTTCACGTAGGCCATTTGTAACTGAGATGTGTTTCCCTTCTCTCAGTGAACGATTCAAACGTTCAGTTCCTGGACCAAGATGATGACGATGACCCAGACACAGAGCTGTACCTCACTCAGCCCTTCGCCTGCGGCACTGCCTTTGCTGTCAGTGTACTTGACTCCCTGATGAGTGCGGTGAGTTCTCACACGGACCGTAAACTCACCGTGCTTGAAAAAATCAAACATTTTACTGTACATTGTCAATTTTTCATGTGGCTCTGGGTTAGTAATTCTGAATTGAGTCAGACTCAAAATAAAACAATTCAAAAATTATGGAAAATTTGAATTCTGTAGATGTTTCTGTCTTTATTTTCTTTGTAATCACAGTTTTTTTTTTTTTGCTACAATAATTTGTTTTAATTACTTGAAAAACAATTGTTTTCAAATGATGAGTATTTACTCCTACGGAGTGGATAACATCATAAATATTAGAGACTTTGCAGATTGAGTAAAGAAAATTTATTTGGGTCATGTAGCGTAATGTTTCAGTAGATGCAGGGTTTTGGCATTTCAAGTAGGCAGAGGTTGGTAAATGAAATGGCACAGTACACTGATCAAATATGCCTGCCAACTCCACTGACATCAAAAGAGAAACTGTCGGTATCACGCCTCATCTTAAGTATTATGGATTTGACTTTCAAGAGCCTTATTAGATCTTTAAAGAAAATAAGTGTTGAAGGTTAGCTTAACGGCGATAGCATATGCTAGACTATAACAGGCCAAAGAAAAGCTTTTTAATGTTTCAACAATGTCAACACTTCACTTGAGAGATGGGGGAGAAAAAAAAGATTCTACTATAAATTTTCCCTTTTCCGTGACTCCCCGTCTCCCCCTTTGGTGCAGTGATGGTTTAATTCCTGCAATAAGGGGTTAGAGGGGCATGCAGAGCTGAGCTGAGCAGGGAGGAGAGCAGGCGTCAGCTGTAGTCTGGCATTGGTCAGAGGTGAAGCTGGCTAATGGACACTGCTCATCCATCATGAGGCTCCTGCAGGCCTGTCAGGGGCCCAGAGAGTGGAGCTGCCACTCCGGCCCTGCTGCCGACTGACTTTGGTTGTCTGCACATGCAGAAAACAGCAGGTCCTGATCAGCTTGAAGGACAATACAACCTCACACCCACAGAGCGCACTTATATCGTTTTCACTGAGGGGAAAATGGACATTATACAGTGTCGGGCAGTGTCTATAGAGAAAAGAAAAGTGCTTATTAAAGTGCTATTATTTTAATAAATGAGATGATAAGACAAGGACAACTGATTATCAAAGTATCACTGATAATGTCTCATTGATAATGTGCTCATTTAAGCTATGTAGCATTTCTTAAAGCATTTCATTCCCTAAAGTTTCCATATAACGTAGGTGAAGTGAAAAACTAAAGTATGCTGTTTGGAATGAAGGAGTTCCAGCACTCGCTCGGAAAATATGTTGGTGTGAAATTTGTCATGACTGAAATCTCAAACATGGATATGCAACAATACACAGCCATACTACAGCCATTTAATAATACTGTATCTCATCATACATCGACAATCAGAGGTGCAGGGAAATACTACACAGTTGTTTTTGAAGAGCAGAGTAGCAAGCCACAATACCTTTGGCAATTCTTGACAGCTAACATTTTCCCATTTTCATTGTAATTTGGATCAATTTCTCTTGCACTCACCTCTTATCATTATAAAAAAAAATGTCACACAATAAGCAGATAGTGAGCAGAATAAATGTAATTGTTGTTGCTGCTGATGCTCATGCTGCTGAGCATTATACCCCAGAGAAGCTTTGGGTTAGAACAACTAAAAACTGATTTTGGAAGTTCTCTTCAAAATTAAGCATGAGAAATGTCTGCTAAGTAAATTTACAGTTTGCTTATGAAACCTCTCCACCAGCATGACGATATGTAGGCGCTCACAGCCACTGAGTGCTAGCCATCTGCACACTTCCAGAAATCGCCCAATTAGAAGAAAGTGGAACTATAGAGAGGACAGTCTTGGGCCCTGTTTAAACCTGGAATTAACAGCCTTAAGTAAGGGTGTAAATGCAACCAGGACACATTTAAAGATCTCTTCAGATCATTCATCCATTAGCTCCCGCTTGGTCTGGAGTCAGATCACAGGGGCAGCAGCTTCAGTGGAGAGGCCCAGACCTCCCTCCCCCCGGCCATTTCCAGTAGCTCCTCTGGGAGAACACCGCTTGTGATTGGCCCACTCGGGACAGTTGTTAATACCAGGTTTTGCCTTTGAGTAATTTAATGAACAAAGTGTTGCTTTGTTGAAAATGGTGCCATTATAGTACTGAGGTTGATGACAGAAAGTCTATAATCTTCCAGTCTAGCCTCTTATATCCAGGTCAGCGCTATGTGCAGAAATATTTTGAGAGTTGACAGACTTCCTTTTTTCCACCCCACATCTGTCACCTCTGCTTGTGAAGTCTAAGGGCGTCTTCTTACAGAGATCCCCTTGTGTCTTCTCCCCAGACATACTTCAATGACAACATCCTCACTCTGATCAGAACACTAGTCACAGGGGGAGCCACGCCAGAGCTGGAGGCGCTGTTGGCTGAGGAAAATGCTCTCAGAGGAGGCTACAGCACACCGCAGACACTGGCCAACAGAGACAGGTGTCGCGTCGCCCAACTGGCCCTCTACGATGGGCCATTTGCTGACTTGGGGGTAAGTAGTTCAGTGGTAATGACACATTTTGACATTACTCAGCAGCACACATCTGGCCTTGTCTGCTCATCTGGCTTTTAAATCCAATGTGAAGAACAGGGATCATAAAAAGCAGGCCTGAGTGGGTGGAGAACACATTGAAGAACACAATGAAAACCACCAAAGACACATCATGTTGGTTTGGTTCCAGCCTAGTTTTCACAGATTTTTGTCATCGTTATGCAGAAATTCAGTAGAATAGATTTTTTTCTAGGATGAATTATGACACAATTTAAAAACATTCCTCATTGCTGCAGTCTACTTTGCCACCATTTTGCATTCACTCGGAAACAAAAGCAGATGCAGTGTTTTACGGAACACATGAATTTAAACTCAAACTTTACAGAGACTTAATTTTTACTGCCAATAAGTGAGATCATCAGAGCGACCTAACACACTGTTGGTGCCTCTTTTTTTTTGTTGTTCACCAGGATGGCGGCTGCTACGGGGATTTATTCTGTAAAGCACTGAAGACATACAACATGTTGTGTTTTGGAATCTACAGATTAAGAGATGCGCACCTCAGTACACCTAGCCAATGCACAAAACGGTATAGTTTCAGCTTTTGCTCACAGTCAAATCAAATAGTTTGATGGAGTAACACTATTCATATATGGAAGTTTAATCCTTTTCAAAATAATTTTTCTGGCTAGATATGTGATCACAAACCCCCCGTACGAGTTCGAGCTGGTGCCCACAGACCTGATCTTCTGCCTCATGCAGTTTGACCACAATGCTGGGCAGTCGAGGACAAGCTTATCCCACTCTTCCCACTCCTCCCATTCCTCCAGCAAAAAGAGCTCCTCTGTGCACTCCGTCCCCCCCTCCAACCGGCAGAACCGCAGCAGTAAGACAAGGGAGGCCCGTGACAAACAGAAGTAAGTGCTCTCACATGTCCTACCTGGTTTTAGTCTGCATGTTTACTGTTTTATACCTGACCTGTGTTGTATAGGTGTGTGTGTCTGTGTGCATACTGTGATGCCACATGCACTGATGAATGCTGTGTATTGTGTGGTTCTTTTTGCCGTGTCCATAGCCACTGTTTTTTTTTTTTTCTTCTGTTTGTTTTTTGGGTTTTTTTTTTCCAGTAATCATCTGCATGTGGTTTTTACGCTCACATCACAGCGATCATAACACGACTTTAGCAAATCAATAAATTCTGTTGTTGAAAGCTGGCCTTGTTCATCATAGTGGTGAGACCTGTTTTTTATAATTAAGTTCTTGACATTGCAAACATTAAAACCCCTTGTTTGGATGGCACAACATTTATAGTTGGAAACAAGCTTAGTGTAGGAACTCAAGCACAACGCACATTCAGTATGTTGTTTGGTCTGTTGTTTTTGTCTCAATATGTAGTTGTTTCGTATCTAATTTGTAGTGTTTGTGGGCTAAGTAACTGTTGTTTGTTGGATCTTTGTGCACATGATCAGTGGCTCGATCATGGTTGTAATTTATTGCTATTAAAACAAATTTGGCTTTTTGTTACAGTGCTACTCATAAAATCATCCATCATTGTTTTTTTTTTTCATTTTGTGTCTGTTCTGCTTTAAAAAAATTTTTTTTTGCATGTCCATGTTAAGCAGACTCTCATTTTCTGTTCTGTTTGTTATACAGTTATAAGATTATTTAAAATTTGGTGAAATATTTTGACTTTCATATTATATATTCCTTATTCTCTCCTCCCAAAAAATTGTAAACTACTTTCAATTTCAGAGGCTGAAATTTATTTTAAAATCGTGACATATCCTAAGAGCATGCAGATTTGTTACGATTGTACTAAAAAACCATTAGTGAATGGTAGATGATAAGCTCTCAATACATCTTAAAAATAAGATGTATTATAATGCTGAATAACTGTAGTGACAATATGTGAGCTTTAAGTAGACTGGTAGTCATTTGTCAGTTGTGTTTTGACTGTAAATACTACTCACTTACGGTAGATTACTTACCTCTCTTTTTGAAGTGCAACAAGGATGAATAGAATGGGCCAAGGTATGCAAGTTAACGATTCTGCATGACTTAGCAACCTTTACCTGGGGTTCTGATCATAATTATGTCCTCTGTGGATATTGTTATGATGAGGGGAGTTTGTTTTATTTATTATGCTCTTCAGATGCTCAGTAAACCATGCCTCAATTTAAGTTTTGCTTTCATCTGAAAAGCAAAATGTCTGCTGCTCCTGCCTTTCCTGCCATGATCAGGCCCATCTCCGCACTGCATGACAACGAGACAAATCCCTCTCTTTCTTTGTGCATTTACCTCAGTTATTACTGTACGATCCGAGTTTTCTCTTCCTGCAAGCAAATATTTTTTTCACATGTTTTTCTTCCCATTATATATCATGCCTTTTTATGATTCATTTGAACTTGAGATGGTTTGCACTGTGTGAGAGGTCTGTGTGTTTGCGCATCTTCCCTCTTGTTGAATGCGATCAGATGACTGTAGCAGATCAGGTGTCAGATTTCCTCTCCTATTGTGTATAGTAGGTTGCTAGAGCATGTATATAGTCTACAATGGCAACATGTTTTCCAACTTTACAAACCTACATCTTAACTCACATGTAGGTCAGACTCATTGAAATCCCCAGATGCAGTCAAGTTGCTTACTTTTCGTCAAAACTTTAAGAAAGTGTGTCCAGCCCAGCGCCGTCGGTCACACCAAAAAAAGTGGGAGGTGTGACCAATCTAAAGTTCAAATTGAAGGGGGATACCAGTCTGTAAGTTTCATCCTGATATGGTGGTTAGAGGCGACATTACTAAGTTCACCGTATCGACAGCAGACTCTGGAGAGAGATGGCAGACATCTTGCTTCACCTCAGGCACAATTCTGCACATCAAATGCCTGTTCTCTAACACACAGCCCTGGAGCTCCAAGCTTGCTGACACACACACACACACAGACACACACACACACACAAACCTGCACAAATGAATCTCCACACATGCAATCCTGCATGCGCCCCACACACAGATACACACAGTTTGCTCACATAGCAAAGTTAAAATTTGACATTACAACTTCAACCAAAAGCAAGTGACATCTTGAATGGCATTGCAGATGCCCGTAAACTGCTGGGAGAGTTTGCAAACTTCTGATGGCCAAACAGTGCTCCCAGAGCCTGCCCACACACTTTCACTTCTCCTCCCTATTCTCTTGCTGCCAGTGATATTTTTGGAGCTTACTGTGAAATGTGATTACTTAGAATATTGTTTATATTATATGTAATGACCAAAAATCATCCAAACTCCAAAATACCTGTTAAAGCTACATCAGAGATAAATAGCAATGCACTATTTTTTTTTTAACAGGTTTTAGAAGCATGCACTGTAACTTCTCCAAACTATAAAACTCTTGAAGGACAAGGGACGCCACTTCTCTGATCAGAATTGGCAACTTGTTCTACCATTGTGGAACCACAAATGAAAAATTATAGACTGACAATGTCTTGTGTGTTGCTACAACATGGCATCCCTGAGGTGCATGAAGTGGCCCAAAAGAAGCGGAGGCCTCTGTAGGCTCAGATAGATGAATTCACTCTCCAAGCAATACCAGACATCCCCACACTGAAAACCCTGTGGATGCCAGGAGACCTGGTTGGCATACTGAGTCAGATCCGGTCTGATTTGTCTTGTGTTGTAAAGCACAAAGCCACATGACCAAGAGACAGAACATGTGCAGAGAAGGATGACCGGTCATCAATAACGTCACCCAGGTTTCTCACAACCTTGGTTGGGGAGATAAATGAAGAACTGATTTTATAGTTGAGACTGTGTTGGATGGTCTGATTACTATGGGATGACCAACCAATCAGTCTTAAGCGCCGTTTCAGACAAGACATACATCACATTAATGGCTTCATCAGTCTGTTAGTGTCTGTGTTCAGTTATTCAGACATTGGTCACCTTTCTGTTAATGTTGCTCATGAAAGTAACAGGGAGAGCCAGGGAGTGCCAATGATTTTCCATTTACATGAGATTGGACAGTCATTCATGTGTGGTGTATCATGAAAGTCCTCATAGTTTTCACACAGCAGTGTCTTTGTGTCAAAATCCATATCAGCAAATCAGGAACACAGCTGTGGTAGTGGATGGATAATACTTTTCACATGTGTAATCTTATTGAATAATTAGCATTGTTAAAAACACAAACTTGACTCCCTGATGAGTGCAGTGGACAAAAATAAAGTGCAAAACAAATGCAAAATCGTAATGGTATACTGTGATTTAGGATGCAGCCCTATGGACAAGAACATTTTGTATATTTTGTTAAAAATATATTTGTAAGAAATTTGCCTGAACAATATAGAAAAATTATCCATGTTTAAATTGTTTTTTTTTTCAAAAAAAAAAAAAAAAAGCTACGTTAATTCAAATTTCCTTTTCCAGAAAACATGTCTGTTCTTTTGAACCTGTATCAGAAAAAGACAGAAGTAGGACAGAAATTATTGTTTAGCCTCCTCATGGAACTACGTGTATTTATAAAGTGTAAATTAGAATTGGAGAGACAGACATGTTTAACTTTGTATTACATCATCTTTCCATTTAATTACACATTCTAATTGTTTGGGAATACTAATTGTTGCAGCTTTGCAACTATTTTGCAGATGAATCACTTTTTTGTGAAATACAAGATTTTAGAAGCTTCAACAGCTTGTGGTCTCCAATGTTGGATTCTTCCTATTATGTTGTCCCAAACATTTTTAATGGACAGATCTGAACTGCAGGCACACCATTCGAGTACACACATGTTGTGTCTATAAGACACCCTGTTTATGTTCAGTAAGGTCCAGTGTCCTCCTGCTGAAATACCTATTAACAGTCTGAAAAAGACATTGGAGATCCTGTGCAGCATATATTTCATTTACTGTATCAGTGTTACCTTTCAAACATATGGAAACCCCCGCACCATCACAGGCGCTGGCTTCACAACCTTTCTGTGGACAGCATAGATTGTTTTCCTCATCCCTCAAATGTAGAACCAGACATCCGTTTTTCGAAAAAACTGTTTCTGTAATGACAATATGTCAGTCTTTGATGAGCTTGTGTTCAGAGAACTCAGCTGCCTTTCTGTGCAGATTTGATACATGGCTTCCTTCCTGTGTAATCCAGTTTCAGGTTACATTTCTGGATGTAGCAGCATGTGGAGACAGATTTGCTTCCCAAAGCACTCCCAAGCCTCATGTAGCAGGAATTCCTTTACACACTGTTAGATCCCCCAGGTGCGGTTCAGTCTCTGACTAGCAGAGTCTGTCACCGGGACCAGCTCTTCCATCCTATGGGTTCGAAGTTGCGGTCTAGGGGGGTTCACCTCGCTAGATTTTCCTCAACTTTGTTTAAGCTGGTGGTGGGGAAGATTCGCCTAGCTCTCACTGCACCCTTCCATCCAAATGTCTACCCTGCCTACTCTGATAACTACCCTAAAAGGAATAGCCTGGCTTTAGGTACTGTTATCAGCCACATTCGTTAACTGCAGCTCTCCCCTTATGATCTGGGCTCTTGTTACAGGCTAGGTTAAGTTTAGTGGCTTGGACAATAAGCCCCAAGGGTCTGTAACAATATTGGGCTAGAAGTAACCAATCAGAACCTGTGTTGTTATGCAGAGGCACACCCAAAGTTACACTTGTGGGGACAGTTTCAATATCAACCACAACGTCTTGTGTTGATTTTTATATTTATTAAACAGGTTAGCAGGGTTAAGCGACAGCATTTCATTGATTAAACATTGATTAAACATTGATTGAACATTGGAAAACAAACTCTCATCATACTCCACAATAATGCTACGGTTGGCAATTCCGTTCTTCTGGCTTAATCCAGGCCGTGGCTTGTAATTCCAATTATTTCTATGGAATCCAGGCTGGTTGGAAGTACTGTAGCTTGTAATTCCAATCTCATTCATTTGAATTGATTCAGGTTGGTTTGGTGTGAGCTGTGGCTTATAATTCCAATTTCATTTACTCATTTGAATGGATTCAGGCTGGTTTGTTAAGAACAAGTGGCCAGATTGCTCTAATCAAAGGCTACGAAGTGAGGTGTCGAGGCAGCTCCTTCCAGGACAGGGTGGGTGCTACTGGAACTCTGGTATCCGGCTCCTTCTCCTTTCCTGCAATGAGCTAGGGAAAATCTGAAAAGCCCCAAGATATACCCTTCAAGTATGGGAAATGGTTATTCTGTTCTGAGCATCTCCTTTTTCTGTTCTTGTCTTGAAGAATATATTCTCAGTAAAATCACTTGATAGTGGTCAGCTCTTGGTCCCAGCCGATTCTCCTTCGAAGAATGCGCCACAGAATGAACCCTATTTCTCTCGAAACCTCAGCTTTTATGCCTCCTGGCTGGCAACGCCTAACTTGCTCCAGCCCCCAAAGTCCTTGTTTGTTCAGGATTTCCACGTCCTGATTGGTTTCACATAGTAGGGCGTGCATAATCATATTTACATAACATTCACGATTGGTTTTACAATGGCATGCGTAATCACATGTACATAGTCTTATATGATTGGTCCACATTTAACAGAGTCTCACATAACCAACCCCCTGCATGAAGGCCTCAAGGCTATTCACCCCTGGCTCTCTCTCGCTACCACGTGCTACCAACGGCTAGCTTTTGTGTGTGTGGTGGAGAGCTTGTCAAGGTCTCTTAGATAAGATAGAAGCACATCGAGTTGTTTTGAATAATCCAGTTTAACTTTTCCCTCAGATGAATTGTTACTTAATTAACAATTCAAATTTATGCTTTAATCCAGTGATTCCCAAAATGTGGGCCGCGGCCCCCTGGTGGGCCGCTGTGGGACTGCAGGTGGGCCGTGAGAGGTTATTAAAATTAAACAAATGGGTTTTAAATCCACGATCTTTTTTAAATATGTTTTTAATTACTGTAAAATATTAGATAGATAAATATAGATTAAAAAACATTAAGAAGTAATAAAACAACCCAATTAAGTGTTATTCTACTGTCATCTTAACTTAATATGACAAGTGTCACCTTATTTGTTGACTGGTTCCTTGTCCTGTATATTGATCACAGTTGTGATTAAAGGTTTCGGTGGGCTGCGGAGATTTTTCACATTTCAAATTGGGCCTTGGTATTCTAAAGTTTGCGAATGGCTGCTTTAATCCATTGGTTTTAGTACCTTACTTAACCAATACTTGTCATCCAGCTTTCCTCTTGTCTTCTTCATTTAAAGGAGCCTGACACAGCCTGTTGTTTACATTTCAACGCTGTACACAGAGCCGGATATCTCACTTTGTTTACATTCCCCAACAGTACAGATAACAATACTCCAGCATTCAGTCACACTGAAAATGATTATTCACAATCCTTATTTCACAGTTAGATAATAATTCTTAAATATTTCCTTCAACATAAAAGCCAAGATGATCCCAAAATCCCATGGATCACTTGACACCTATTCCTTGGGATCATTTTCGGCTCACTCCCCTTGTATTGGTATGATCAGTATTACCATTTCTTACTGATTTCCTGCATTACTAAATTTTACCATAGTTCTTACCATTATTAATTAGAAATCACATGTTCCCAACAGTCACATTTATCATAACAACCTCAATAATCATTACATGATTTCATTACCAAAAAATCTTACCACAGTTCTTATCATTATTGATTAGAAACCACAAGTCACAATAATCATTACATTTCTGTTACTCTACTACACTGTGGACGTAATCAGATCATAATTTGCATTCTGCAATCACTCAGATGGATATTTTCTCTCCTTCATGGCTCAGCCTTAGAGAAAATTTATCCAATAGAGCTGAACTGATTCCAACTTTCTCTGGGTCACTTGACAACACTAACAATTTTCAAGACTCTCACTATCTTTTAACGTTATATTGTATTGTAGATAGTAAAACACACAAAGTTCTTTGCAAACTCACATAAAGAAATCATTTTAATTCATTTCATTTAGCTGAATTGATGATTCTCTGGGGTCTGGGCCACAGTGGTGATCAAGTGTTTGGTGGATTCTTGTTAAACCACAATCCTGACACCCTAACGTGTCACCAATTAATCTGCTACTTTAGGTTCCGAAATCCAAGGCAATGTGATTTATTTCCTGTGTTCTCCACTATGTTGAATACTTGAAGCATGCATCCAGTGGGATTTGCAGACCAGATATTGAATAAAATTACCAGAAAACATGAGTTCCCACTCGACAGTGTTTGTCTGCTCAGCCTTTGGCCTGTTACACCAGATGTCTATCATGAACCAACCACTCGTGACAGCAGTTGTGTAAAAATGTAATATATATATACTATCTAGCCAATTGAGCATTTCTGTGTCAGTTTATTAAAGTCCCCCTCCAACGTTAGCTTCAGCCCAGCCAGCATTTGTTTGTGGGGCCTATCTGAGATAAATATGTGTTGTGAAACTGGAACCATATGGGGTTGTTGAAAGGTTCATGTTGGCCCAAGTGCCTTGCAGTGGCTTTGCTCAGGATGTGTGGGTAATAGATGGGACATGGGTCCAAAATAGGTCTTATTTGGGTCCCACCTGGGCCAACTGCATAAGTGAACCCAAGTGAGTGATTCACATTGGGCCAATATGGAACAAGCAGATGATCCTTATTGGGTCCCCATTTTTCAGCCCATTTACATCTCTGGTTCACTTGATTTCACACTCCCCACGGAAACTTGGTATAACATGCTTGCATCTTTGCACTGAATTTGCATGCAATCCTACCACATCTTCAGCTTGGCTGCTCAACTAAACATGCTAAAAAGCCTTCACCTTCATAAAGGCTTTTCTTTTGATTGAAAATTGCAAATTGAATTTTCTTTTTTTTTCTTTACTTTTCGCTTTTTGTGTCAACAGACCTTGCAAAAGTCTTATAAATGAATGATAATTTAGCATGACATAGTATTCCGATACATGGTATACATGTATTTAGACATTTGTATTTGAAATGTACTATGTCAACATCCTATATTGACTTCAGATTTAAATGCACTAGAAACCAAACTTTAAAGTGGCTGTCACAGTTTGATGGTTATCTTAATATTTCTGTGCAAATATCTGAGATAGTATGGTTGTAAATAACTGTGCTGCATACCTTTTCAAGCTAACATCTTGTTTTTTTCCTCTCTTCCCTTGTTCCCTTCAGAAAAGAAATGGTTTACAGATGAACCAGAAAATGCCTATCCAAGGAACATTCAGATCAAGCCCATGAGCACTCACATGGCCAACCAAGTCAACCAATACAAGTCCACTAGTAGCCTGATTCCACCAATCAGAGAAGTTGAAGATGAATGCTGAACACCGGCTTTTCTGCTGACTCACCAGACATCTATACGCTCTTCCTAAAGAGACGGCAGAGATCAGTGGAGAAGTGATAACGATACCAGTGAGGATGTTAAAGACTCAAAAGATATATTTCTCTTCATTCATTCTTCTAGTCAAAGGTTGGACAGAATCCCAGGCTGGAAGGGACCTCCCATGTGCATATCTTTAATGTTACTTCCATGCTTTGGACATTGTTTAATTTATCAATGTATCCATTGAGATGTACATAATGACAATCAAATAAGGATTGTACAGCCCCTTCCCCTTAGCACTTTTTAAAATTATTTTAAGAGTTGGAAAAAAAAAAGAGTACTTCCTGTTATTCTTTGCAATAGTTCACTTCTTCATCTGACCAGACTCTACGGATAAGGCGACTGGTTTTTGGAGGATGAGGCTTGCAGCGATAAACTGATCATATCATCTCCCAAAGATTTACCCAGATGCATCACATCAAACCAGCTGGTTCACTGACATCATATCACCTGCCTGCTTCTGTTCTATTTGCACTAAGACTGAACAAGTTTCTTTTGACAGAGCATCCACTCCTCCAACAAAAAAAATGTCTCTGATGAGATGACGGCCGAAGGAAGGAAAGAATGAAGGAAGGAATAGCTGTTTGGCTTCAGAGACATAATAATAATCATGTTCTTGGTTTGTTATTCTCCATGTCATTGCTTCAGGTTTGCTTCTTCACCTTGACATGTCAAGTTGACTGAGAGCATCCCTACCCTGCAGAACAAAATCACCTTGCTAATCTAACAACCCAGAGAATGGTGCAGTGTGGGTGTAGGATGGCTGAAAAAGAAGTCTGTACTTACATTTCTTCTGCTTATCTGTCAGATACTGAGGCTGTGAATCAGTTTCAAGCTCGCATGACATGTGCCTGACCCCCCTTTATAACACTTACAGTGTGGTTGCTTAGCCTGAATACAATGGAAGGATGAAGAAAAAAAAAAGTCCAGTCCTTCATGCATTCAGGAGTGTTTATGCACGCACTTTGTGTGCAAGTTTGTGCATTTCAGCCACTTGTTCCTCTGGTGTTGCGATTTTCACTGTCACCCACCCCCCTCATTAGTTTCTATGTAAAAGTGCAGCTTGGAGGGAGCAGCATGCAGGATTTTAGCTCTAAAAAGAGTCATGGTAGAAACTAACTGTAGTAAAGTTTAAAGGATTTGGATCTACTACAAATTACATTGTATCAAAATGTAACCAAGATCTCCAACTATGATTGAGCAAAATTAATGCAAGCAGCAGCAACGTGCCTGCCGTGAATATCTGCGGCAGAATCGGGATCATATCAGTGTTGCATGTCTGAGGAAGGAAATGCCACATATTGCTTAAAGTGGGCATAAATGGGTCCTCCTTTGATCGAAGTAACTGCCTGGCACAGGGTTGGCACAGAGGCAGTAAAGAGCTTGGATGTTCTCTGTTGCCAATCCAGATGTCACACGCCTCAAAACTCTCAGGAGTCAAGCTGCTGCATTCTCTCCTCTAACATGAGGAAATGCTCAAACATAGTTGGCGGTAATGTGACACTGCCACAGACCGCTATCAAGGGCACTGTAGATATTTGGGTTCTTTATGCAAGCCTGTGCCATGATGAAAGCGCTTCTGTGGCACCTGTAGATCCAAATCTAGCTCTTAAGGGTGATCAAGTAAATGTCATACAAATGTGTATTTGGATTTATAATGTTTAAACATTATTTTATAGCCATAAACATAATCAATTTGTACTTATTTTTCTAGTCAAAAACTGAGAGGAAAGTACTTTATGGAGAGAAAAACTCAAAACACTAACTACAACCACATAACAAATTATTTGTTTGAATATATCGCTGTTTATTTCCAATTGTACAAAAACAAATTATTATTTTTTTATTCCCTAGACCCATCACTCTAGAGCCACTAAAGCTCACACTAGCTTGCATTGTGAAGCTCCCGTCTTTGGCCTGGCAGCTCAGCTCTGTTGAGTGCTTGTAGAAGTGAATTTGGGCTCATCTGAAGCCTCCTTTAGTTGCACAGCTAACAGTGTGTACTGAATAATGCATAGACTGCTAAGCAGCCCAAGCTGAGATCATCCATATAGGAGGGTAGGTGTAGACGAATGATGTGTTTGGGGTTATTGGCTAAACGTATTTAAGTGGAGAGCAAATCAGACAGGTAGTAATGACTCACAGAATATGAAGTCACTCCCACTCGGTGCAAACCAGAACTGAAAGACCTTCATTAGATGTGTTTGACCTAAATTAGGTCCCAGGTGTGGAGGAAGGTTTTGTGTACACCACACCACTCTGCGTTGGTGTTTTTCACAAACAAAAAAGAAGAAGAAGAAAAATGATTTCGACACGGAGGTGCTCTCCATTCACTGCAGAGATCCTCCTCTATGGACTGTAAAGAAAAAGTCATTCTGAAATAGGTAATGATTTTGGAACATGGAAAAAATGATATTGTGCTGAATATGTTTGTGTAAACTTAACCCATGATATAGACCACATTTCTTTCTCAAACAAAATGATCTGAGCTTCAATGTCCGTCTATTGGATGTGGTGCAACTATACTGAAGCTTCATACGCATTGTCCTGAAGTGAAGTTTTGAACTGTGATTACATCTTTGTCACATTGTAGCGAATAGATTTCTTTTCAGACAATATGTGAGTAAAATGTTTGTATAATTGGGTTGTTTTCAGCATACCTGCTAGCCTGAATGATAAGGAATTATTAATATTTGATAATGACAATGAGTCAACAAACACGTAATCGACAAACTGATTGTTATGTTGAAAAAAGAAGATAAACTTTTATCTTGAAAATGAAAGCTCTCAGATTCTTCTAGGAATGTGGAGACTGTTCAGGAGCTGTATGTGACACAGGTAATAGTGAGATGTGGTTTAACAGCCATCTCGAAGATAGAAGGTAGCACCAATTCAGCAATTATCAGAAGAGAGAACATCCTTAGTTTTCCTGTTTATTACTTTGTGTTGTCACAGGGTTTACATTCCAATTTGTCATCTTGTCATAATCTGTCACACTCTGTTGCAGTTGCTTCTTATTTGTTTACAGTGTATTTATAAGGCACTTAAACACAGCATTGGTCAGAAATAAAACAGTACATGCTGCAGACTAGCTAAAGACACAAAGTAATGCACCATTTCCTTTAATTATACTTGATGACTGTGCTGGACATTCATTGTGTAACTCATTCATGCTGGCATTATTCACAACATTGGACTGAGATGTCTCTCCTTCCTATTACACCTTTGCAAATGTTTGTCAGTTTTAGGTCTTTGCATTGTATACCTCCAAAGTTTTTTGAGTGTTTTTTTTGTTTTTTGAAGTGCCATGAAGCGTTTAGTTCTGCAAGCATCCTTCAGTCATTCAGAGACTCGGGTTGGCTTCACAGGAGCCGTGTCCGAGTTTCGTTTTGTTTTGTTTTTTTTTTCTCACTGTGAGAACAGTATCTTGTACTGACATGGGGAACATCCAAGCCATCAATGCCTCCATGCCAGTACAGTGCCAGGCAGTGAAGGAGGTCAAGAGGAGGGCCCGTATTAAGACCCACTAAAGCGAGAAGTGGCATTCAGAAGGT
Organism: Hirundichthys speculiger; assembly: GCA_018398805.1. NCBI lineage: Eukaryota > Metazoa > Chordata > Actinopteri > Beloniformes > Exocoetidae > Hirundichthys > Hirundichthys speculiger. The sequence continues at coordinate 4,643,601 of JAGFBZ010000344.1, read as the reverse complement.
CTGCTGGGGATAGATGGATACAAACCCCAGTCATGAAACCACACGTATGGTCTCTGCTGTGTGCTTGGTTACCAGTGAGGTATGGATGACTGAAAGATGCACAGAGGCCCATGCCTGTAACATCACATGTTGTTTTCCACAGGACAAGTCAAGGAATATGATACACCCTGTTATTGTTGCAGATGTTGCATCATTTTTTTTGTTAATCTATTTTTTTTTTGTTGCTGTAAAGGATGGATATAATAATTTATTCACAGGGAATTGTATTAGATATATATTACTTACAGGGATTGGAGGTGGGTCTCAAGTCTTAATAATACATTAAAATTGCATTCAGCAATCTTGGCTAAGAAGATTTGCTTTTTTTTCTCTTTTGCCTGCCTATCAGTTCAGGAAGATTTCAGGATATTGCTCATGCGTATCATAGACTGGATTTGTTGGCTTATCGTCCTTGCAGCATACAGGAGTTTGACATAGCATTCTAATTAGTTTGGATGTGTTCTAGATATGATGGATAAATGGATTATTTGATGGTGCTGAGTTGATCTACCTGACTCTGTCAAATATAATCTGCTGATAAATATACTGTCTTGTACAAAAAGTTTGTACATAAATTGTACATGGTTTCTTTTTGTATTTTCTCAAATTAAAATGGATGTATTTGTGTTCTAAACTTTGAAGCGCTGCTCTTTTATTTATTATTTTATTCCAGTAAGAAAAATTATTATCAATTATAGATATCAGGATTGATTACTGTAAAAAGAAGAAAAACAATCTTAGATAACCATAATATACATGCATTTTTAATCCTCTGAATTTATAACTTCTACTTAATACCAACCTTATGATCAATGTGTTATATGCAATATATTCAGCTTTTATACTTATATAGAATGATTTGTTCTTGTTTAATATATGGAGCTGCCCTGACTGATGTATTTTAGAGTTTTTTTTAGACTTTTCTCCTAGCTACTTTCTAAGTACACATAGTTGCCCAAAGAAGACAAATTTTATTTAAATAGGATATAGAGCTTTTTGTTTCTTTATAAAAGGATGTTTTGCTTGTAGAAAGTGTATGAAATATAAATACAGTGATTTCTCAATAATTAAAACCTATTTTTAGGTTTAAAAATGACAAATGCTACTTGGAAATTATTGCAATTAGTTAGATTTTAAATACCCCTTCATTATTATCATCATTATCATTGATATGACCAGATGACATTTCAATAATTGTAGACAGGGCTGCAATTTAATGGAAATTGGTAATTTTAAGGGATGAAATCTTAATTTAGAATGTTTACTTGTAGTCAGAAAAATGTTTGAGAGGAAAAAAAAGGATAAAGTTCAGGTCTTCCAGAGATAATGATATTTGATAATGCCGAGAGGTTCACCACTCTGGGAGAACAATGCACAAAAACTGAACATGTGAGGAATGACTTTTGGGATAAATTATATGGTCAGAATTTGCACCGACTTCTCTGGTCTTCGAGTGTATTTAAAATAGATGTATGTGAAGTAAAAGACTATGCTTTCCTCTGACTAATTAAAATTTGAGTTAATTAATGAATTCATTTTTTTGATTCTCTGTCTGTTGTGATTTCCATTCAACATATTATCAGCACAAACCTAAATCTGATGAGAAGTTGATGCATTGTTGAAAATTACATTTAGCTTTCACATAAATGAATGTAACATGCCAGAAAATATTTTCAGGGATTGGAAGCATGTATGGAGAAACTGAAAGTTCAAATTAAATGCAAAAATACATGGATGGCTCACTTAAAAAAAAATGCTGATAAATGCTTAATAAAAATAATATGATGATAAAAAATCATTTCAAATTATTTAGGAAACTGTTTCAGAAAATAAATATTTCAACATCTTTTTGAACTTTAGTCATTTAGTTTTGTGTTAATATGTATTTCCTCAGTGAGTCTGATCTGATCTTCATCTGAGGCACAATAACAGATAGTTATATACTTGAGCTGACTACACACAAACAAACAGAACTTATTATGTCATTATTGATCAAACTCATGAAACATTCACTGTGAAGGGAAGGGAAAAGGAAAGTGAACCCTTGGAGTTGATAGCTCATCAACTCTCCTTTGGCAGCAATAATTTAAAGCAATGAGTTTTCAATAAATTAGACCCACATGCTGTTGAGGAGAGATTTTAAACCATTTCTCTTTACAGCTCAGACACATTTTTAGGATGTGTGGTGTGAACGGCTCTGTTGAGGTCATCTACTTAGAGTCACCGTCCAGCTGGATGACTCTACGCTTCAGCTGCCACACAACCACCCAGACATTATCCTGGAGGATATTTTAGTAAATTTGGGGATGTATTTATTCCCCAAAATGACGTCAACAAGTACAAGCTCTGAGGTAGCAATATAAGCTCAAATCATGATGTTCCCTCCACCGTACTTCACACCTGGATAAATGTTTTGATGTTGGTAAACGGTGCTCATAATTCATTTCCACAACAATCCAAAACATTTTCACATTTCAACTGCGATTTCCTTTCTTCTTTCTTGGGGGAACATCGGCTTCCTCAGCAGTGTTGTCCCATTCACATCCAGCCTGTTCAGTTACTTACACATGGTAGTTGCAAGAACAGAGATGTTTTCTATTTCCACTGATGTCCTCACGCCTTCCGCTGTTTTGAAACAAAATCACCTTGTTGAGCGACAGAAACCCTTTATCAAGAAACAGTGGGGAAACCTTTAGAAGCACAAAATGATTGACATATCCTGTACATCAGCAGTACAAAAGTGCATTAATAAACTCAAGTAAAAAAAAAAAAAACACCTCAAATCATAAAGTTGCATGAGAATGAATGTCCAAATTGTTTTTAGCAAGCAGTCAGTTATCTGGCCTTTAAACATCTCCCCAACATTGGAACTGACGTACTTTTTATTTAGCCGCTGTGTATTTATTATTCATTTTTCCCCGTCCTACTGAGTGGTTGGTGACCCTGCCGTCCAGGTCTCACCACCAATCCACCTTTCCAGGGGATGGAGCATTAGTCTTGATTTACGTTTGCTGACATGCTATTAGCTGCTCCATCACTTTCACCTGTCAGACTGTCAATCAACAATGATGCACAGTGATGGGTGAGAATAGTATTCAGTCCACACGGCTCGTATATCTCCATGGAGACACTGACAGCGGATGAGCAAAGGACATCGTACTGAGTATCTCAATGTGCTGTCATGTCAGTGCTGTGAATGTGCATCACATCAGGATCCCTAGCATCTTAATGTGCACGGGGCCCGCAGATGCAGGTATTCCAGACACAGAACGATTTATTGAGAAAATAATCCTCTTCTTGCTATATCAGAGCTAGAAAATGTCAAATCAAAGTCCAAGTAGTAATAAGCATGTCAAAAAAAAAAAAAAAAAAAGTTAAAGGATTTCTTAAATCTTTATGGTAGAGGCATACATTTTCCAACTCAAATAATCTGCTTCTGGATCCATTGTACTGAAAACTGTGTTGCCTGTGTCAAGGGTACTGCGATATCTTCTGAGAATCCTTCAAACATCATGAGCAGCACCAATTTCAAGGTGTTATGATGAGGAAGGACGACTTACTCAGACAACGCCTCACCCCTACCTCAAAGATAGAAATCAGTGGACATCTCATACGTCTCTGGGCCCTGCCCTCCTCTTCCTCCTCCTCCATGCTCCTCAGCTGAAGTGTGCAATTTCGCACTCCAACGTCAAACAGCAGCTCCAGGAGGAGAATGTATGACCCACCCTGGCATTTGTCCTCATTTCTCTCTCAAATGTGCAAACACTATTACCCTAGGGTTATCTTAAGTGGTGTGGTGAAGATTCGCAGCCTCTCCTGTCTTCCCCTTACTAGACGCACCATCAAAACACGACAAGCAGTGGGGACAGAGCGGGGGTAAAAGACAGAGTGAGGCCGAGAGAGAAAGCGATGGAAATGGAGCAGATGTTTGTGTGGCTGCTGATTTGTGGCCTGATAAGGGTGCTACACAGGCAGCTGGAATTGATGGCTTGTTAGAGAGGACGGGCCCCTCTGTGAGATGTTTTCAAAATGATTGATTTACAATAAAGTGGCTCCGGGTGTGTGCATGCAAGCAGAACTGATGCAGATCGATCCCACTGAAATTGATTGATCAGCCATTTAGCCTGGCAGTATGTTTACCGAACGAAACCGAGCAGGAGTCTCCTCCAGGCGTCTTCCCTCCCCATAAAGCAAAGAAGAAATGCCACCTCTGGACCCGTCTCATTTCTCTGGTGGTGGCAGCACAAACAAGCCGTATCGGAGTAGGAACCATAAAAATGTAATTATGCAGTGAGAAATACTGGCATAAATGTTTACGATTATGTACTTTATTCTGCTATCAAAGCGTCCTTCTGCCACTTGGAGATACTGTGCTTTTAAAAATAATGACTTACCTGCTAAAGGAGGAATACTGGCTGCCTTATCATAGAGTCACATTGAGACTTTTGGAAGGAGGCATAGATATAACTAATAACAGTTGAATTCAGTAAACAAGCACCTCGTTCTCAGCGATACTTAAAGCTGACACACCAGCAACCTTTAGCCTGACTGTTCATGTATCATTGAGATTACTATTATACATAATGCAGACGAGCCCTCGAGTGCTCAAGCGCCACATATATGGAAGGCATCTTCGGCAATTTTAACAAAACAGACGGGCTTCTGTGCGTGCTTTCCGAGGAGCTTGACTGACGTGTATAAACACAAGGACAATGTTTACCATGTGACCCCAGTGACTTTTCTTTGCTTCTTTTGGTGCCAAAACAAACCTCTCCACCACTTCGCCGATGACTTAAATCACCTGTCCTTTGTTGCCTCATCCTGTTATTTGGATAATTGCCAACAAGAGCAAGCTTTTCCATTCTCAGGACAGCGTGCAGTGGACCCATCATGTCCCTTATTAACAATTTTACACACTTCGTCGCAGCGAGAAGGTGTCAGAATGCCAATAATATTTACCGTCTGCTGTGCAGGCTATTTAAGGGAGGCTGACTGTTGCTGATTGCCCTGACAGATGCAGACAGCATCCTAAACCTGAGATCCCTGCAAATCAACTCAGCAGTCTTTTTTTCCCTTTTTTTGAAGGAAAGATGGAGTGCTCGTTGCCATAAAGCTGGTATTAGGAGCACCACAGTATTCGGGCTTGTGCCTAAACACAACAAAGATAATTTTTCCTCTATCTTTAACATGCAGTGTCCTAAAAGACGGTATTTAAAAAGCTTCAACAAAATTTGAGGACAGTTATTTATGTATACTTATATTTCTATTTTTTTTTTATTCTATTTCCTAATTTTCCCCATTGAGAATGTCAGCTTCAGATGTAATTATTGGTCATTTAGCAAATCAATGAACTATAATGTTTAAAATAATTTGACAAAAGAGCCAGAAGGAAAGTAAATAAAACGCCCGTCATGGGAGTATTGAGCCTTGTCACCCAATCCATCTAGTCTGTAATGATTTCCATAACATTGACTTGAAAGGTGTTGACACCAATTATAGCCTCTCTCTTTTGACCCCTGACAAGTTTGACTGGAAGTGTTAAACACCTCAGTCAAGCAGAGCCACCTCCAACATCTCAATATCTGTGGCAGCATGTGCGTGAAAGACGTTGTTTATGTTACGGACACACAGAGAGAAAAAGAGAACCCAAAGACTGATCCTTGGCCCATTTTAGCTGTGATAATAGTTTCCATGACGATGAGGCATGCTCAGCGCATCAGCTGCAGCCCAGATAAACAGTGATCCTTTACGAAGACAAGGAGGTCATTACAGAAGCTTGTCAAATCAATGCCCAGTGTGTCCAAGTTGATTAAGACATCTCCCCTCAGCTCTGACACTCCGTCAATAGCAGCAGAGGGGGTTGTAGAGGTGGTGGTGGGGGGTGGGGGGGGGGGCACTTCGACTCTTTCTCTTTCTACGCAAACAGCCGCACAGTACTCAGATGATTGGAGTGAAATGCCCATCAGTCAGGGAGCTGAGGTGGACTAATGATTCCCTTTGCTGCCTATTAGAACTACATGACAACTCAATCCTGCTCACGGAAAGAGAAATGGAGGGGAGAGTTAGGTGGGATGGAGGGGGAGGGGAGGCAGGGAGGGATGAATAAAGAGAAAGAGTAAGAGATGAAAAAAAGAAGAAGTGACCTTGTAGCAACATCATTTGAGGCTGAATTAAATTGGCAAGAGCAGCTAATCTTTACCTTGGGGCGATTAACAGAATTAAAGCAGAACAACAAAGGCACAAGGGCTGGCTTTTTTCTTTTTTTCCTGCCACTGCCATTTGTAATTTGTGTTAAATTCTCTCTTTCGGAGAAGCTCTTTCTCTCTAAGGTTGCCAGTCATCGTTAACTTTTATCATTGACAAATAATAGTCAATTCCAACATTTGGATGGTTGTATCTGGTGGCTCATAATAAAATCAAGATGATTCATGTCAGACGATTCATGTTCTCCATGTTTTAAATCCTTGTTCTGATATCGCTAATACTGCATGGTTATTGATTTAGTCATGTCATCATTTGGTCAAAACAGGAAAACTTAGTTCAGCTATTCTTAAAATTCATGTTGGCAATATCTTTAGAATGTACATTAGGAAACCCTTTTCCTCAATGAGAAAAAGGTGGATGCAACAAGCAGGAAGTGAATTATTTCAAATTCAGCTGCTGTACTTGGTCTCTCAACTTCTCTTCTCAGAATAATCAATATGTTTGGAAAGACAGACAAGAAAAAAATGGATGATACCCAGATCCCGAGGTTCCCAGCCAAACTTTACACACACATAGAAGAGGATAAAAACCAATAAAGCTTTTGCTCAGGGACATTCATACTAACTATTGTGAGGAGATCAATATTCTGTGTTATTGGGATGAAATAAGTATATCTGAAATAGTGAATGATTTGTACTCTTTGTTGTGAGAGCTTTGACTGAGGTAATACTTAGCTTTCAGAACACTTCTCCTATCAAGTCTACAATTATGTGGTCAAGATGGAAAAGAATAGGCTGTTACAGAAGATGTTTTTCCTTCCATCATGCAGCTGTTATTTTAACATATGCTGTGCTACCACAACAGTGCTCAAAGGCTGTGGTCATTATGTTTATCAAAGCTTAGTACAAGTTACATCCACAAAATTAACATGTATGATGAAACATATGTGATGCACGTAAACTATACGACAATACCTTCTAAATTATAGGCGAATGTATGTTTTTTTTCTAGTTATTCCAGTGATGATAAAACAGAGGATTCATACTTTCTTTGACTATTACATTTTGTATGTTTTACCTGTCAGATTCTTTTTTTTTTTTTAAAGATTATAATACACCATTTTTGGTTGATGGTCATTTTAACATTTCTCAGTTTTGACCATTTGTTTGAAGCCTTGTCACAATTCTTTGTGCAGCTAATGTCAGCAAACATGGATAGACTAACATACTCAGTGTGAGAATATTAACATACCTGGCAAGTATCGCATTTTGGCTGGGAAAGTCCTGTATTTTACTCTTCTCTCCCACCGTCCTCCCGTATTAGCATTTTTCCCGTAAATCTCCCGTATTTTAACCTGCGTTATTAATAATATAATAATACTGCATCGGGCGGAGTAAAAAGAAAAAGAAAACATTCCCAATCTGTGATCTGTCACTTGCTTCACAATAACTGCCACAGCAAGCAGCCCACTACAGGTACTGTAGGTGGTAGATGTCGCAAGGTTAGTGTGTGACAGTGTGCAAAGCAAAAAAAAAAAAAAAAAGTTTGTTACAGAGAATAGGATTGTGCTCTTTTCTCATGTAAAATAAACTACTCTGGACCAGTCTGCAAATACACTCCTTCCAAAACAGTCATAAAGAATGCAAAGTCTGCATCAAATGAGTGCAAGAAGTCATTAAAAGAGTAAAGAAAAGTCACGTGAAATGAGATGAAAAACTGTAAAAGAAGAGCAATATGAAATGAAAACAATGTGTGGAATGAAAATCAAATGTAAATGTAAATGTAAATACAAGCAATGTTAAATGAACAAAAAATATGCAAATCCATTCAAATAAATACTCTTCATATATAACCCTTTTGTGTTTTCATTTAGGCTATAATGAATGTTCACATTATGTCAATGTGGCTTTATGCACAGCTGCACTACAAACTGATCAATCCAGGTGTGTCTGACCTGTGAGATCTGTGAGGTCAGACACACCTGGATTAATCAGTCTGTCCAATAATGGCACACAGCAAACAAAAGATCTGGCTAAAGTTCAGGAAGTAATGTAGCTGTGATTTTAGCTTTTTTCTACACTAAAAATGTAAGGGATACTGGAGCTTGGTTGGGATGGTGTGACTGCTCGCAGCGGGGGGGGGCAGAAAATTTCCCTTATTTTCAAAGGTATGTGGTTCATGATAATGAATTTAGTTTTTTTTTTTGGTTTTGTTTTACCGCTGTGGTAGGACTGTAGCCTCTGTACATGTGTCGCCTGCTTAAACCACGGCCCGAATTTAGCATTTAGTCCATAAACATTCTGAGTCATTTAGCTCATAAACATTCAGAGGTTGATTGATTTCACTGTGAGCAAGGAATGACGTCAGTCAGCCGCCTAATGTAGAAGCGTATGAGTCGTCTTTTCTCTTTCAACGCCGTCATTATTTGTTGTATAAACGGCAACCAGAGGTTCTACAATCACCTTTAGCTCCTCCAGTATTCATTTTTTGCATCATTTGAGGTTGTTTTTCTTCTTTTATTTCTTTGTTTTATTTTGCCGTCTTTCTTATTCTTTTTATTTTGCGGAGGTTGACAAACAGTGAGAGTGATGTATTACCGCCACCATGTGGTTTGGAATGGAATGGTAGCCGGCCCTGTCACCGCAAGTGGAGACACGACGGCTGAAAGGAGGAAACGCACCAACTGTGTTTAAAGTGACGAAGTGTCACAGTAATTCCTTCCATGAAGTCAGTAATCTGGCACATAATTGTTGCCTCTAGGAAGCTCTGGCAAAATTCTTAAACTGTTAATGACTAAAAATAAACAGAGTGTTAAACTGGATGATTTTTTTTCTTGTCAGGCATGGTCAGTGACAAATATCCACAGTACTAACTTTTTTTTTTTTTCCCCCAACACAAAAAAAAGTTTCCAAATAAGTCAACTTGTAGATCCTGTTTGAAAAGCAGGAGCAGCCAGCATCATCCTGTCAGCTCCTACTCAGGAAGGAAAGCATCTGTCAATCAGATATTCTGCCACTGCCACTGTGGTAAGCTCTTCCATCAAGTATCTGAAACCAGGAAGCTGTCTTGTCCTTTGGATCTAAACGTCCCCGATGGACATATTCCATCACTCTTTTTTTATGCCAAAGTGCTGTTTTTAGCTTTTTTTCATCTAAATTCTTAATGATGTATCAAGCAAAGCTATTAACAACAGCTATGCTACAAAAATCTGTATCCATTAGACTTTATGATTGAACTTTTTATTGAAGTCAGTGCTCATTTTTTGCTGTTTTTTCTGAAATTCAATATTGCAGTGTTTGATCCAAGTAGGCACAAATGATTCAGCGCTTTCCATCAATTTCATGAATCAATATAAGCCATGTTGCTAAACTACAAAACAAATCAAAGTCTACATATACTAAAGAATACGTTGGAACAAAACAAAACAAAAAGCTTAAATGAGCTTCAAACCACTGACCACCAATCTTGTCTCCAATAAAACAAGACTGACTGCAGTAAATAGTGTTTCACCTCCAGAGTATTCATGATTCAAGGATTTCATTTGTTCTCAGCCAGGCTCCCCTGAGCAACTGGGCTGAATCTCCATGTCTTTAAGAATAGCCCCGGAACAGATCTCCCTCACCTTTTCCCCACCATTACTCACAGCTGCGTGTCAAAAGTTGACTGCCTCTGTATGTCACTGTTGTCTGCCAAGGCCAAGTCGGTCCATTTTAGAGTCTGCCCCTCCAGAGGACCCCCAGAGAAGGGCTGAGAGCGCCACAGGAAATATCACAGAGTCTGACATACGACATAACACACTCCTGCCTTGGGTCACACCGCTGTGGGACACATAATGTGTGTAATCGTATGAAATGTATGAACATTGTTTACAGTTCAGAGACATTCACGGAAAATCTTTTTCATTTTAAAGGGTGTGTTTAACTTTAGAATCGAGCAAGTTCTCAATATCGATCCAGAATGACACTCATATATAGCGGAGTAGCCGTTTGAACAAAATACTGCAGTATCATGGGCTCTGTAGATATACATCACTTGTTTCAATGTAAAGTGTGTGTTGTGTGTGTTTCTCTTGTGCCTCAGTGGAGCTCTACCAGACTGCAGATGTGAGAAAACCATTTGTCTCTCCTGGGGGCTTTTTCTGGTTCCTTTTCATATACGCTTGTTAGATAAGCACAAATGCACAAACGTATGATCAACATCTGCACCCTTGGGACCTGGTAGAAAAATTAAACGCCAACATATTTCCAACAATTTCCTTTGAGATGTTTCGAATGTTCAGGTTAAGCATGTAAAATAGCTGATGCTTTATGTAGCTGAAGGGCTTCAAATTCAAATGCAAACTTTACACACCCTCTGCTATACCAGTCTATACTAAACAAATCTGTGAAATCACTTCGTGTTTTCTGCCAAATGAGTGTGGGTATGATTATAATGACTCAGAAGCAATAAGACGATGTCTATTCAAATATTCATCTGAGAACATGCTACTATTGGGCAGCCTTGATTTTTTTTTTCTATCTAAATTTGTTACAGAAAAATTAGACAAAGTGACTAAATAAAAACAGAGTTGAATTTTCACTCACAAATGGCATCAAACAATTTATCACTCATAAACAACCAAAACAAAAACATGTTGCATTGTTGTTGTACAATATTTAGCATCGACACTGACAATAATTAATATTCATGAGGCTGCGACTTTGTAGCCCCTAAGGATGGTTAAATTAATTATGCTAACAGGGTCATTTAACTGCTTTACTCAAAGAAAAGCAATTCTCGTGCAATGAATGACACAATAATTACGTACACAATCTAACAAGAGGACAGTGACGAGTGGAGAAGTGACACTCTCATCTCCATAAAGTACAAAGAACACATTTACGCACAACAAACAAAAGACAGATGTACAATCCATAAAGGCAAGATGAAAGAATAACAAAAACCACCTAACAGTTTTACAGCCACTGCAGCTTTTCTCTCTCAGAGCTGTAAATATGATTTGTTACTCTGTGTTATTATTTAGAATTATTCATTTTCTCTGTCAGTGCACATAGAGGGGTAATAGAAATGCCAGCAAGGTGGCTGATTTACTTTGCAAAATTTTCAGCCCAAGGCTTCTTTGGCATGATTAGAGTCTGTAAGAGTAATGGGAAATCAGGCATTATGTAGGCGAATTCGACACGACCTTGAGACTCTTCAGCACAGGCCATATATTACCATCAGAGCGACCTTCCCGTCCTGAAGATACATCTGATGTGTTTAAGGCTGTTTTACAATGCATTAGGATGGCTTTACATGTGCTGAGTTCACTTTATTTGCTCATACATTTCACAGGAAGAGTTTAGTGTCAGGCTGATGGGGACTGTTCACAGTGACTGAGTCACTTGTCAAGACAAATGAGCCCGTTGAAACAGGACGAGGTGCTGGATAATAAGCATTTCAAAGCAAATCCTCACTTTTACTTCCCTCCAATATACAGCACATTTACTATTCAGTGAACCCTCGCTGATTCCAGCTCATCATTTATTCTCACTTGATGCGATTGATTGACCCGCATCTTGAAGACGGGGAATGGATATCATTTTTCCCACCGAACATTGTAGCGTCAGGATCAATATTCTCAGTGTTGGTTAAGCTTTTGCAACCTTTAGAATATCAGCGCAAATCGATTCCTCTCACATAATTATCTGTGTTTTCAAATGAACCCCCCCCCCCCTTTTTTTTTCTCTCTCTTTTGAGTATTCCATTGACATTTGAATTGCATCATGATTTCACATTGAAGGGATGGGCTATATACACATTTATTAGCATGTTACATTTATTGTTCATGTTTCCGTCTTTCCACTTTCCTACCCATGTGCCATAAACAAGTGAAAGAGTGAGGCTGTGTTGTATTTCCATATAAAAAGCCCCATAATTATAGGGGGCTGAAGATGGTTGTTCCCCTTATCAGGGGAAATGATAAGGGAGTAGCAGGCCCTATAGAACAAGGTCCATTTTGATATAATTGGCAGCGGAATTATTTATGACATTAATTGCCACATTATCGACTGGCTGTCAGCTCCTGTGTCAGTCTGTCCATCTTTCTTAGCAGAAAGAGCCAGCTCAGCCTGGTGCCCAATGACAAGCTAATTACTACAGCACAACCCTGAATGACAAATGTTACTCATCTAACACCAGCCAGGCCCGGAAATAAGGCCACTTCCCCCGCCCCTACAGCCCCTCTGGATCAAGTAAGACAGCAGCCTGCTGCCAAATGTAGTCAGGTGCAGGAGGGAAAGAGTTTGGATGTCAGGCAGAGAGTGAAAGAGATGGAGGAAGGGAGGAGTGGGACAGAAATTTCTCAAGTGAGTGGGACAGTTAGCTCTAAATCTCACCCAGTCCTGTTTGTGGCTCTGCTATCAGTAGCCACTTGTCACTCACAGACATTTTTTTCCTACTTCCATCTGCTTCCTTATGAATAAGCATTAGCTCATGCCAATCAGCCATCAGGTTTATCGTTCAGCCTCAGTCTGGATTGGTTTCTGTGCAGGTGAATTTATAAAGTTATAAATACAGCATACATCATGCATAAAGTATACTAAGCTATTTCAAGTCATATTTATCTTGTCTTGTTCTTGTTTTATTTACCACACACCAAAGTAAGTCTTGGTGTTCCACAAGCTTCTTGTGTTTGGGCTAATACTTTTCATTTTACATTATATTGATTATATTAAATATTATATTGATACTATTATAGTCAGCAGCACCAGCATTGTCATTGCCAGCACTTTTCATTGTCATGCAGATGATATTCACATATCCATTAAATAAAGATTGTTAGATTACAAGCATGTAATAAAGGACAACTTTTAATTCTTTAAATTCATCATGCACTTTAACTCATACATGCTAGTTTCTTGGAAGGCCTTTTTTCTCTTATGAAATATTATAAAGAAATTATGAACATCCTGCCTCAGGGTGATGGAAGAAAATTTAGCCAGGTGGGCTTGTAAAGAATGACAAAATTCCTTTTGCATATATGTCTGCTGTCTGTCTATTTAATTATATATGGGGTTTTTGATTTAAAAAAATTAAGACAAGAACTGGAATAATTATTAACAAACAAACAAACAAAAACCAAACACACAGGAAGGACCCCAGCTGGGATCTGAATCTGGAATCTTCTTATGAGACAATACTGTCAAAAAAAAAAAGGAAAAAAAAAAGAAAAGAAAAAAAAATAATTTTAGATTCTGTGCACAAACGTTTAACAAAGACTTCTAAAAGCATAAATAATATTTTGGTTCAGAGTCAGACAATGTATCTGAGTTCACAAATGGACCGAATCACACGTATACACACACACACTCACACAAACACACATTCTGGCTATTAGTGGAGGCTGCAGGGCTGCTGCAGTAGAATGTCACTGATCTGCTGTGATGAAGTGGCGTGCCATTTGTTCATCCAGGAAGTTCCCAAGAAACAGCACCAGTGATGGAGCTCAGGGTCGAAGAGGGCATCGCCTACAGGTAGATCTGTGGCTCATACCTTAATTAAACTACTGTCCGTGATGCCAAACATCCCATTCATCCACTCACATGCGCAAAGATGCGCGTCAAGCATATGTCAACCCGCTATGGCATTCCCCACCCGGCCCATAATGCAGTTTGTGTTGGTGTGGCAGCTCGGGATGCGCCCCTGACAAGGATGGGAAGTGACACACACCAAACTCGGTGTGTCCCCCAGCCAGCTCCGGTGGCTCGGGGCCTGTCAATTCCAGCTCCGTCAGTGGCACTGGCTCAATGGCAGTGCCTGTGACACATGTCACAAAGTTTTAAATGTCTGCTCTTTTCAGCAGGATGGCTGGGCGCACGCCGCAGCCAGGGGAAGGATGACATTTTGTGTTGTGCGGGGGGGAACTTGTTGTGGCTCCTCTCTTCCTGCCTCCTCCGGCTGTCAGCTCCAGTTTCCTCTGAGCATATCAAAACACAGACAAATAAACCTTGTCATTTTGAAACGCCAGCACTAGTGACCAGGCTCCTGAGCAGCATGTCATCTGGAATATGGTCACACAGTCCTGTAGAAGTTGTGAAGTGTGTAAGCACATACAAGGCACTCTCTCTCTCTCTCTCTCACACACACAATCCTTACAATCTAAAACAAATGTTTAAGGTAATACAAAATATGAAGAGACAGACAAAGTGAACAGACATCGCATTAGGCTATCTTTGACCTTTCCTTCGTCTGTTTGTGGATGAGTGACACGCTGTTCTGAAACCTGACATGTTTTCTTTCATGCCCCAAAGACATGAAGCCTCTGTTCTCCATCTCACCATTGTGGTTTATTTAGGTTCATCACTTTAAATGTAAGTGTGATGAGACAATATTTGTCAGCCAATGACATGTTTGTTAGCTGTTTTTGCAGTTGTAATAATATGAAATGCTGGGATATTGAATGTTGATTGGTTTTATGGGCTTTTTGCAGGAAAAGACATCATTGAGATGGACATTTTCTCATTAGACAACAGTGCATTGTGGTGGAGAAGGAGCAACACGTGAAAGCACATTTAGCTCATAATCACACTGACAAGAGACTTGTTAGTTCAATCCTTTAATTACATCCAGCTAAAATGATTTTACCTGAGATCAGCTGCTAAGCATAAATTGTTCATGTAAATACCTAAACTGGAGCATTGCTTGGAAACATTTTACCAATTATGACAAGGCTCTAAAACAAACAGTGTAAAACCATAACAACAATAAAAGCATAAAACAGTTCAAATAGAAATCACGTATTATTATAGCTTTGAAAATGATGTTCAATGCTTTGCTCTAAGTATAAACAGTGTGTCTTTTATATTTTAATTTATCTGAACAATCCTTTATTAATTCCCAAAGGAAATTATACATTTGCAGTGTAAATTATTAAGCTGTGCATTTTTCAATATTTGCAAAGCATCTTAATGCAAATAATAAATGAAACATTTCAGTAAAAATGAATAAAGTATTAGAGGACATAGTGGAAAAGACAAAACAATACGAGCAGTACATGAATTAAATCAATATAGAGCAGCATGGAAAGGTTTGATCATTCAACATTGTCAATATTTTGGTAGGTAAGCCATTAAAAGATGATCAGGTTTCTAAAAGGTAAAGTCAGAAAATAAAGAATTTTTGATTCCATCTATTAAAACTGATTTCACTGCTAATATTGTGGTTCTGAGTGATTCTAGTTGCCTTTCATGGATTGTTCCTTTGAGATCTATCCACAGATTTTCACTGACAAGGAAGTGTGAGGACCACAGCAAACCTTCACTTGATGCCTCTTTGTTAACTTTGAGGTGTGTTTATGATCATCATCCCACTGCAGGAGACTTGTACATATTCTATGATTTTTGCTTGCTGTATTTGAAGGAATTTACTTAAATTTCTACTTCAGTTCAACAATGAAAAGTTCCCTTCACCACTAGTTATAAGTATAATCATTTCAGCCCTGTACAACTTGGAAAGTTACTTTAGTCATGAAATTCTTGTATTAAAAAAAACAAAACAAAACATTATTTTCTTTAAAAAAAAACCCAAACACAAAATAGGTCCCCTTCCCAAATGCACCAGACATTCATTTGAAAACTTCTGACATTTTGTGGTGTTTTCTTTTGATTTCCATAAATGTAAAACGTGTTCAGATGTCACCTCACTACTTCTCATAGCCTTCTTGTGGTTTGTAGACATCATTTACTGAGATAATGGTGGTGCTATACAGCTGCTTCGAGGAGCCTCTGCCTGGCACATCCTGATAACACCTGCACCTGCAGCTCTAATAAACTACAGATCGAGACCCTGGTAGAAACTGACTGAGTGGTCAAACAATTAAGATAAACTTTTGCATGCTTCTATGTTACCGTTTTTTTTTTTTTACTCCGAAACTGTACACAAATAATTTTTCATTTTATCCTTCTTACAATGTTGAAAAAGTTTCATCTCTACTTTTTGCCCCAATTTTTGACCCCTGGAAGTGAAACCACTGAATGTGGAATTGGTCCCAACTTTAGTCCTCAATGAAACTACATGTGGATTAGTTTTACACTTATAGGCTACATTTTATAAAAACTTTTGTTAAGTGCTCACATCCAAATTCCACACAACAAAAACACTGTGTCAAACATATTTGACATTCAAGATTTCTGTTTTAAGAGACAGGAATTAAATTGCACAGAAGCAATCAGCACTCTGCAAATGAAGCACGATGCATGGACCCTGTTAAATGCACTGCAATGTTCAGACTATGCATTTACTTACTATTTTAACCAGAACATAGTTATATTAAGAGTAGGAAATAATTGAATTTAGTTATGTGGCGCTGTAAGATCTTAATCACATTACGTATACATGCACACAGTAATAACACTGTTATTAGTTACTGGACTCTTTTGGATATTTTGGAGCGCACACTGCTGCTTTACGATGCATGCCCTATTACTGCCAGACAGAAGAGGGAAACTGAAACCGGCAATCATGTTTTTTTGAACCTAAGTTGGTATAAGAACAAAAAATATATATATTTAAGATGTATTATTTACTTGGTAAGCTGTTTTTACAGAATGCAGGGCTGACAAACCTTATCTGAAACACTAAGAGGAAAGTCTGAGTTCTCAACATCGAATGAAATCTGAGCTTCATCAGCATCAGTACTAAATGGGATGGTGGTGAGACCAAAGAACGTTTGGGGTAAAGGAGAAAACTGACTAAAGCTCCTTATTTTGAGGTATATCGACATAATATGAACACTGACTTCTTTGGAATAAGTACAGTTGTTTAAATATTGATGTGATGTAAAAAATAACCACTGATTCTCAGGTGTTGTTCCAGCATAAAGCGTGTTTGCCCAAAATGTGCAAAGTCCTAATATTTTAAGCAGCAATTATGTGTGTTTGTGTTTGGTTGTGTAGGAGAGAGAGAGAGAGAGAAAGAGAGAATGAAGGTGATGAGTCCCTGTCAGGGCCCAGGTGTGTGACCCGCACCTCTTTCACCCTTGATTAGTGGTGCTAGTGGACAAGTGATCCATCATGACTGTCTAAGAAAAGGAAGCAATTGGCTGGGTCTGTTTGTCCCTGACTGTGTGTGAGATAATAAGAGTCAGAGAAACTGCCCTTGCGTGTGTGTGAGTTGTGTGTCTGGACTTGTGTGGCAGCTGATGCTTAGAGGCAATCATGTCAGTGGGAGTGTCATCTCTGACTCTGAAGTGCAAGAAGCAGCTCAGCATAGGAGGTTGGAGCAATGAGGCTAAGAAGGTGATAAAAAAACATACATGAACCCATTCATCTTCCATAGCTTTAAAGGCATATTTTGATAAATGCAAAATCTTTTTTCTTCCCAGCATTAGATCAGGCGAGTCAAACATTACTAGTGGCTTTAATAAATAAGACAAGGATGTGATCCTCCGTCCTTTTATGAGTGGCCATTGTCATTCATGTCCTTCTCTTTCTCCATCAGAGCTGATCGTTTCGGATGAATCTGTTGCCTTCTGAGTGCTTGCCGTAGTAGATGTAGCGACACTTGGCAAATACACCTGAAAAAAAGAATAACAAATGTAGAAAAGGCATGTATCATGATTGTAGTTGCAACATATTCGAGAATAAGTAAATCAATTCTTCATCTTCTTTTATGGCTTTGGCGTGGTGTCCTGAAGCATGAGTACATGCTGTGACTGTGTTTACTCCTGGATTCGTGCATATATTTTCATGCATACATTTTTCATTTTCTTTAAAGAGACAGTAATGAGTAGATACCACCAAGTAACTTAATTCTTTACACTTTCAATAAAAATTTCATCAGTTAATTACAGTTTTGCTCTTGGACATATAGCATGCATATATTGCACCATGAAGCTACTGTGTTTTCATTCACTAGTGGGTATTGCAGGTAGGTATGGCAGAACAAACCTCACAAAACTTAAAAACAAATCCATGTGGTATTTTACATTTCTCCTATAAAGTAATACACATTTACTTCTCCTCCAAACAAAAACATTTTGTTGACATCCTGTGATGGTGGGTTACAAGGACACACAATTGTACTGATAAGGGCATCTTGAGTCAGTAACCAAATAATGGGCCTCTTTAGTTGCTGGTCTGTAAATAAACACATATTCGTCATCACTGTGCAGGGAAATTTTTTTTGTTGATGGAATTAGTTGATTTGCTTGTATCACAGACACAAAAGCTCAACTATTTGTTTCAAATATTTATGAGATAAGATTTAATGAAATTTGATTTCATCAAAACCAAATCCACAAATAAAAAATGGTCTCTAGTAGCTTTTATAACTTTCAAATTTCACAAGACCATTGTGTTTCTTATGCTTTAAAGCTACAGTCAATCCCTTTTAAAGAGAAACAATGAATGTAAAGAAAGCATTTGCTTATTATTGTTGGGCAGATTCAACTGGTCTGTTTAATATCGAGGATGAGAGGTGTGAATGTCTTTTTTCACTGCAAGACCAGTGAAGCCTCAGGGCAAAGTTTTGACAGCAGCACCATGGCAGTCAGCCGTGAACACTCAAAACAAGCACATACTCATTCATCACCCTGGACAATTAAAACATCCTGTCAGTTATAATGTGTGTATGCAAGAGTTATTCACATTAGCAAATAAACTATTAAAATGTATGCAAGAAAGTTCTGACAAAAGTCTTTACTTGTTTAAAGAAACAAGTAAAATGAACTACAATCTGAGTAATCTGAAAAGCTTTCCCCATAACTGTACATACACAGATTATAATAATCAATTAAGTGTTAAGAGTAAAAGTTAAATTTGGCAGATGGGGCGTATAGACTCTGGTACTGTCTGTAGCTTTGTTTGCTCTGATTCTGATGTCACAGTCACTAGCGTTGCCACTTGATGAATGTGGCTGGCTGCATCTAGATGTCACCTCTTGCCAAATGAGGCAAGGACAAGTGGCATTAGTGCTGTCAATGATCCTGTGACAGCAGAACAGATATAGCTTTCACCAGGTTTTCTAAATAGACTTCAAGTGCATTATGGGAGGAGGGGGAGGCAGGCAAGAGACAAGGCAGGAAAGGAGAGATATATGCAGGGAGGCGGTGTCGCAGAGGGATGACGGGTGCTCCAAGTGGTAAGTCCAATCACATAATCCAAAGAGACATTGTCAAGGGCAGGGAGAGAATGGCAACTAAGTGACAGAAAGCAGAGACTGGGACAGAGATACTGGTGCCATATTAGTGCCAAGCATATTCTGATGCCACCCTCAATTCTAACCAAACCTGACACATCGCTCTCTTTCCCCACTCTCTCTGACTCTTCAAAGTAGGCTCTACCAAGTCACGCACGCATATGTGCACATATGCAGCACTCAGACATGCACACAAACCTCCACACACCAGTCCCTCGCAGCAGTGGTGGGTGTTCTGTCAGGCGGAGGATGTGTACGGCAGCAGCAGAAGTCCACAGGCCCGAGGACAAGCTCAGTCAATCTAAATCTGGACTTTGTAGTGGAGCAGTGCTCATTTCCCCTCATAGCGCAACTACTTGAGGTGATCCAAACACAAACGTGTGAGAAGCTGTCACCTTCGATAAAATCCGGGACCAGCTCCATGCCTGCCTGCTCCCCTGGTGTATGAGGGATATACACATGTGTGTGTGCTCATCTGACAGTGAGGAGGTTGGGAGCGGAAGGGATGAATTCCAGCTGCTGCGATTTGCCTTGGGATGTAGGTGCCACGGTGGGATGCTGGGTTTGACACTACAGGTCTCGGGGTATCTCACTGTACTCTGATCACATGGTTGCTGGGGTCTTTCACATATTCACAGCGGACCCAGCGAGAAACTCACTTTTCCAAGCGGTGGAGCCCGTAAAGAGATTACTCATGCAGATACCAGAACCGAGGCTCCTATAAGACATTACCTGGAGGCGGTATATTTGTCGGTTGCAACCAAAGCCTTTCATAGATAACCTTCACAGATGATGGAACTAAAGCTAAAGGCCCCTCAAGCCTTCACACTCCGCTGAGCTTGTCACTAGCCTGTAGGGACTGAAGAGGAGTGGAAGGACTGCATCCCGCGTGCTTCTGTACCAATAGAAAACTATGGACAATGAGTGACCTGTAATGGCCCCCAACAGCGCAAATACACACTTTTTTGTGATCAAAGGAGAAGAGGAAGAGTAAATTAGGGGAGGAAAAAAAGGCCAGAGCTCAGCAATGGGGTCTAGTTCCAAGTGGGTGAAAAAGTGCATAAATGTGAGAGCTTTTTATTTCAGCAGTACATGAAGCTATGTGTTGTGTGCATTAACAGCACACATCAATTTGCTGCATTGCCTTCACAGCAAGAGCTTGCTATTATTGCAAGAGAAAGCAGGGCTGAGATAGGGTGGGTGGAGACAGGGAAAGGAATAACTAAGCCAAACTATTTTAAATAACGCCTTCTGAGGCCACGCTCATGCCCGAGGGGTTCTGTCTGGAGAACTGATACTTAATAATGAGTGTTATGATGTCAAACTTGGTGGTCCACAATATCCTCCGTGTATCCTAAGCCATGGATGAGTGCCCTTGAATTAACACCCACACTCTCCACCATTATCTCAAACCGAGACATGCTTTCATCCCAAACACACAAACACGACATACGGCGAGAACAACAGGAGCGGCCGCTGAAGTGACAAATTAAGTGATGTGGAGGCTAATGTTTCCATCATTCCCTGTTGGAGGAACAATTGTGTCTTTCTACTGCATATTTCATGCACCCCTTGTTGCTTTTAAGGGTAGAACCTTACTCTTTGCCCCTATTAAAAAGCTGCAGAACTGGTGTCTTGCATCTCTTTCTTGGTACTACAAGTGTACCCTCATCATCTCTCAGTCTTTTCGGAGCTGATTACCCTAAGCATGTATTCTCTCTACAGGGGACTATTCTGTACTAGTGTGACTAAGCTACCTGCACAGTACTTCAGCAATATCAAATAAACCAAGCAGAAACAACTGTTGACTTTACTGGATTTCTAACAAACATGAACATGACATTTGATAGTGTAAATTTACCAGCACATGTAAGAATAAATACATTTCAGTCAAACAAAGCTAAATATTTCACAGATGTTTCCAAGTTTTTTCTGTTGCTTGGGGGTTCTGGTGTTACTGATGCTGCATTGAATTGAAATAGCCGAAGTTGCAACTAGGAAACAAAAAGATAAAAAGTTGTCAGATAAAACATTTTACACATAGCATAGGTAGAGTGACAGCCTTACAGTTCAGCTTTTTCCCTCGCAATATATTTTCCTGGCAAGAGCAATGCTGCACCTGAGAGATGGGCGTGGTTTACGTTCAAGAAGCGAGCTTCCATGGGTCTCCATAATGTACTGTAGACCAGCTACATCCCACTGCATGTTTTGGCACAGCTGAATGTTTATTTGTATACATTCACAGTACAACAGCATGCAGGTCCACCAGGTTCCAACTGGTTTGCACATGTGGAAGTCATGCAGGAATCTGGAGGTTTGCTATGAGACCTGAAACTTATCAGTATTACAGTCTTCCATAATTCTAACAGAATTAGGTTATATGCCCAAAGATAGGCTCCATACAGTACAGTAAAAACACCAGTTGAAATAAGAGGGGAATCTCAAGAGTTTAGATTCACTTAATGAAAATTAATTATATTCATCAAAACTGCACTTTTTGGTGTTTTAATATTCACAGCACAACTAAAAAGAACACTCATCTCTTCTCTGTCATTTAAAACTTGGGCTTCTCGTCAGTTCCTCAGCACTTTAGTTGTTAGTAGTTGTGGATATTATTAGGATTTTACAGTTAGCTCTACTTACATGTACTGAAACTCTAATGAGATTGCTAAGTTGTGTTTAGTATTTGTGTGCTTGCAATCCCTTTTCATTTGTCTCAAACATAGAAGACACATAACCAAGGCTCCCATGAATCTGAATGTACATGTAGTTTACTAGCCATATTATCTCATCGCCAGCTTCAAAATTCTACATTTAATCAGGAACACACTTACAAGAAAAAAGTCAGATGGAGTCAGAGATGGAAGGGGGATTGAGTGGGTTTAAAGATCGTTCCCTGCATAAAATCAGCTAGACTATTTTCAAGGGCCATCAGTATGTCACAGAAAGACATATCCAGCCGATATAGCTTTAAACATCAAGGTTATCTGTTCTCAGGATGAGTTCCCTCTTCCCATTAACCAGTTTCTTATTTTGTTCCTTCTCCACTTCTATCTCTTTCTCTCTTTTCTCAGCTGCCGCCTCTTTAAGATTATTTGCTGTTTTTGATTCATTGTTTTTGCTTTCTTATTGCAACTGTTTGCTGTGCTTTTTGACTCATCTTCATCTGTGCTCTACCCTCCACGTTTGACCACTGAGGCATCGATTTCAAAAGTTCTTCAGTCCAGATGGGAAAAAAAGCAAGAAGAAGAATCCAATTAACAATGCACTTTCAGTATTATCTCCAAGCTCCAAGGGACTGAATGAATCAACAGTATCATGCGGTATCATGCGGTATCATGCGGTATCAAGCAGAAGATGAGGTTGGATGGAGCTTGGGGCAACGCTTCTGTATGACTTGGTGTGAGTGAATTATGAGCTTGGGGAGTAGGTTGTTGTATGGCAGTGCTATTATTGTGGACTGCCCTTTCATCAGTTCAGTCAAATGTCATGAGATACAACCATCACCTCCTCTCTACAGAGAAACTAGCAGATATAGAAATTAGATGTCCTATGAACTACAGCCAGTGAACTATGAATCAACCTAACCCTAACCCATGGGGAGAAAACTGTTTTCCTTTTTATTGTATGTTGTAAAGTTGTCATAACATATTTTCTTTCTATTCTAACCTTGAGGAGCCTATCAAATAGTTACAAAGAGAATATAATTAGTGATACCACCAAGCAACTTGAGAACCATCCTGTCAAGGTTAACTGTACAGAATGATACGGGCCAATCAATCGCCTGATGTTTTGCTAAAAGCCAGAAAGAACACCATTTTGGTATATATTTCAGAAAAAAATATAACTTTAAAAAAGAAAACACAACTGGCAGCTGTGTTTAGCACCCAGACCCCCTTACTGTAGAACACTGCTGTTGTAAAACACGCAAAGTGTGTTTTAGCATGGTCTTCCTGAATTGAGCAAGAATGTCCTTCAAAGGAATGGATGACAGCATATGTTGCCATAAAATTTTCACAGTTATGCTAGTGCCCAATGCCATGTGTATCTATGACATATGCATCCACACCCTGTCACACATACTGGCTTTTGAGCTGTGCTCTGATAGCGAGCTGGGCGGTTCCCGTCTTCCTGACAGGCGAGTCCCACCAGGTACACAAGTGGTGCAAAAATCACCGTGCCATGTCAGCTGCTGCGAATCGCGGCCATTCTAGTCAATTATCCTGATTCCACCAAGGTGCTGTGGAGCAGTTAAGAAGCATCTCAGAAATGACTGTCCATTCTGCTCTGCTAAAAATAAGGGTTGAGTTAGGGCTGGGCGATATGGCCTAAAAAAAAAATCTCCGATTTTTTCAGAAAAAATCCCGATTCACGATTTAAATCGATTTTTTTCACCCCCTACCTAAAATCAATTTGTAGATGACAAAGAAATTGTTCAAAACAAGTTTCAGTTTTATTTTGTTTAAATTTTCCCTTCTGGTGTTTCAGTTACATAAACAAGCCACAAAAAAAAAGAGATGGCAAGCCCTGCCTGCCATTGTGAACAGTGACAATGTAACTTTTCAGTAATCTAGTTTCGAAATGACACAAAAAATAAGTAAAACATAGTATTATAAAACCCCTTTTTTGAGGTTGACAAAATAAAGTGCAAACAAAACTATCAGTTACCTGAACATGTTTTGCATAATAAGGAGGTGCTTGTGTGGTAAACAAAAAGTATTTGGGCACTATTTTGATTCCCTGAATCATGTTAACTTAACTTAAACATCTGCATCAAATAAAATTAAAAATTTAATTTTAGGCTTCCATTGTAATTTACGAGGCAAGGCAACGTCAGAAAAATATTTGCAGCCTGGTAGCACGTACCTGGGATCCAAAACTTCGAGCAGGTGAATAAACCCCGGCTTTTCCACGGTGTATATGGGCACCATATCTCTTGCAATATACATCACGACTGCATCCGTGACAGCTTTCCACCGGGCTCCTTTCTCATCATACGGGATACAGTTTGTCAACGTTTCCAAGGCGGTAGGTTGTTTTCTGGTGGCGGTGCTTGGGCTGCCGCGGTCGTTTTTTTCGTAGGGAGCAACACCTCTCCAACTCGGCTGCATGCTTCTGTTTAAGGTGCAGCAGTAAATTGCTAGTACTGCTACCTTTGGTAGCAACAGCCTTTAAACAGACTTTGCAGCGAGGTGCTGTTTGTTCTGTGTCTGACGCCACGAACCCGAACCAATTCCAAATAACCGAGGATACGTTTCTTTTCTTCGGTGTAAGATCAGCACTGCTTGCTTGTTTGTGTACCTAGCGCGGGTGGGGAGGGGGGCACGCGAGGGGGGCGCGCACTCCGCGCTCTCTGACCTACGGGAGCCCAGCAGGCAGGCGCTGGTGGCGGATGTTAATGAGAAAATCGATTTTCATTAAAACAAATCGACATTAAGTACAAATTCGAATTAATCGATTAAATCGATTTATCGCCCAGCCCTAGGTTGAGTCTAATTTGGTACTGGAACACAGCTA
Organism: Hirundichthys speculiger; assembly: GCA_018398805.1. NCBI lineage: Eukaryota > Metazoa > Chordata > Actinopteri > Beloniformes > Exocoetidae > Hirundichthys > Hirundichthys speculiger. Next base: position 4,618,665 of record JAGFBZ010000344.1, on the reverse strand, counting down.
AGGCATGCTAATATATACACAGCAGGCAGCTGGAAGAGCGTCAGACATGAGAATGGCATAAACAATCTGGTAAATCGGCAAAATAAAACACCATGGGCAGATTCGATATTATATTAACCCGTGGAGGCTGTTGCTAAACGAGTTGGTGGGTTTTAGAAGAGATTTGAGCCATATATGAGGAGAGATTCAGTTCACAAAGACTCCGCTTTTGAAATGCCCCTGATGGGACTTGAGGATGGAGCAAGCGAAATGGCAGCTAAACTGGACCACAGTCCTTCCACTCTTGGTGGGACCTTGGAGTTAGTCCCAACAATGATGGGAAAATTATTTCCAAATATAAGTTCAGTCTTTTATTCATCAGGACATGCTAAATAATTAAGTGCTTGACAAAACAACAAATAGAAAAACAAGACACAACTATGGCTTGTTTGGAATGTGTGCCACAAAAACATCTTGTCTCTTTAAAAACCAGATAATATAGCTTAGGTTTGCATCTGAACAAATCAAATAAATCTCTGGAACAATGTTCTTTGGATAGATGAGAGGAAAGTGTAGATGGTTGGCCATAATACACTACACCACATTTGGCGAAAAACAAACAGTATACTGGCAAATAAACACCTCATACCAATTATTAAGAGCAGTGGTTGGAGGGTGATCATTTGGGTTCATTTTGCAGCCATGAGGCCTGGGCATCTTGTATTCACTCATCTGGGTCATACAATGAACGGACAGGATGGTCTGAGTCACTGAATGCCACTGGCAACTGACAGCCTTGAACTTCTTAATGTGCATCGAGGCACAAAGAAAGTCTTTTGATCGACAACTCGCAGCACGTGTTGAAGACTGAAGCAGATGGCCCTCATCAAGAGAGGACCACACTAGATGCCACTCCTTCCAGCTATAAACAGGAAACAGGAAAGTCTTCAGTGGGGACTCGTCATCATTTGATATGAGAGGATTAGAACAAATTTGCCTGGTCTGATACAGTATCAGACTGCATACTGTATTCAATTTGGAGGTAGTTGTTAAAATCCCAGCGCCTATTTGACTCTTATTTGACGCTAACCATGGCGATTCCTTTTGTAACCACAAAGTGCCCATCTTTTAATGAGTGCTGTAACCAGGATTACATCACATGCAAGAACTAGATGTTTTCTTAATTCAGATAGCCTCAAATAGAGTGAAGTCGAGAGATGGGGGATGGAATCAGCATATGGTCTATCTTATTATCATTTTTTTGATGTGCATTTCTCAATAAAGGCATAAAACCTTTAATATAGGATATTGATACTCAATCTATTTTTCCTCAATCTGCACTGAGAAGACTACTCTGTTCATTCGTTGCATTTTAACAGCGGGGATGTCATTTGTCTGTCTTGGGTCTAAAAGAAGAAAAAAAAACCCTGCAGTTTGTAACTTTAAGAATTAAGGTGACACTTGACCTCCACCAGTAAAAAAAAATTTAGTCCATTAAACATAAATAGCTGTCATTATGATGCATGCCCTGAGCTTATGCCTTTTCAGTTCGCCTCCTGGTCGTTTACTGCGGCCAAACAACTGCAACGCCTGCATGTTCTCAACTTCAGTGTATTGATTAAACTTTTAAATAGCTGCCATATAACCCTGGGACATCGGGAAGATTAATTTGCGTCAATGTTCATCTGTAATTCATTAGCCATTTATACTCTCCACATTCACACAGGCTATCAGGGAAATGCATCCCATTTTTCACAGAGACAGAGGCTGGGGAGAAGGCTGAGAGAGGAATGAAGGGAGGGAGGGCTGGAGAGACAGGAACGAGGGGATTATACAGCCTACAACACAAATAGTACTGTAATGTGTCAAGAATGAGAGATTGTTAAACAGCCAGTAGCTTTAAATGAATGCTTAAAGATATACAGGACACATTATTAGCTACCAGTTAGTAAATTAATTAAAAATCGCAGTAACATTTTCCTTTGTATAATATAAAGGAATATTAAGTATCCTTTATATAATGAATTGAACACATTCTTGAGCAACCATTTGAAGCGATTTATTCTATGTCTACATTCATTGTTACAGCAAAAACTTTGATGACATTTTTGTTTTAACTTCTCCTTCTGTAATGTATTCAATTATTGGAGCGTATGACAGAACCTGAGACTGAAACAGAAAAGTTTAGGAACTACGGCCCTGACCTGAGTAATAATGACTCACACAGAAGGCCAATGAAGGATTAAAAGAATAGGCAGTAGGTGTGTATTGGAGATGGAGAGTTGAAAGATTTGCTCTTGCCACAGGCTGAAAGGCTGTCAGAATAAGGTCGTTGCATTGTGGCTCAACCAGCCCTGATCAATATCAAGTAGATTTTTGCCAAATGTTTCTCCTTGAAGCGTGAGAATAACAAATTATATTTTTTTATATGTTCCAATAATTCAGGGTTTACCACACAGGAAAAAGGGTAGCTGTGTGGTTAGGGTCCTAGTCAACTAAATAAACTCACAAACCTTAACAAGATATATGACAAAAGATATATTCATAGAGCATGCTTTATATTTCAGTTAGAATATATTTTTCCTTGCTTTTTTTAATTAAAAAAACAAAACAAAACACTGTCAGCACACCAAAGAGCTATATACAATATATATAGAATTGTTAATTGATGGATAAGTTACAGTTACAACCAGACAAATGCCTGCCAGTTATATCTCATTGTAGTTGAACTTAAGAGGATAAGAAGGAAATTGAATTCTGGAGCACATATATTTTGACTGCAGAAACAGATTACCATTGTGGGGGGTCTGATGGGAAAAAAAAATGGTGAAATTAATTTCAGAGACATTTATTCCACACAGCCAGAGAACAGTGGTTACAGTCGCTCTGGAGCCTGAAGATAAGAGGAAGGTGGTTTAAGGGGGTGGGGTGGGGGGTCTCGGCCAGTTTACAAAGTCCTATATGTCCTTGGAGCATCTTTCCCAAGACATCTAAAATCATCTTGCCAACACACACCTTACATGGAAGAAAGAAAAAAAAAAGCCTAGTACAACAGTGACAAGCCGGTTATTTACTGCTGGAGTTCATCTCCCCTTAAGGGCACATGAAGCCACTAATGACGCAAGTAATCATAAATGCTCATTTTCTCCCTTAACATGTGGATCACAAATCACCACCCATGCACACCACACGGCATGACACTGATCGATAGTGTTCTTCATTACACCCAGGATTTCTAATTAAAAGAAAAGCACAGATAAGTGGTTCAAACCTCTGACCAAAATAGAAAGAAAAAGTGAAAATTGCAATTAGAGGTTTTACTGTGTTCACTAATGGTGTCGCTAATAAGAGTGGCTGTTGAGTCAGTCAATGAAGGTTTAATCACTGGGACAGGATTCAATAACAAAAGAGCATAATATTAATCACGAGAGAGTGATAACTTCACTGTTCATCTCTTTGACATTGGAGGAAGGGATGAATTAATGATGCTCTCCATCTGAACACATTAAATAATAATTATCAGGCAAAACAGCATGAAAGGGACTTCATAATGAACCCCGTTGTCAGGTCAATTACAACCACAAAAAACTGTTCAAAGGGAAGTAGCTTTATACAAAATAGCCATAACAAAAAGGACAGCTGAAGCTTTATCAATCGAAGGTGCTGGGTTTAAAATGCATCAGAGTTGTGACATATATTTAGAGGACACTCAAGCATGCCGACTGTAAAAGGCCAGGAGCACTCAGTGAAGCGAGAGGCTCATTGAAAATTGGCTTGCAAAAGATAAATGACATAACAATGACAGTGTTTTGGTAGCTCTGAAGCAATGTCAGCCGCTGTGTCATGTTAACAAACTCAACTGCACAGACAATGATGGACTTCACGCGTCAGTGGACAGAATGGCACCTCACTGCATGTCAGTGGCATTTTCCATTAAAGAAACATCAAAGATGTCCAGCAGTTTTAGCCATAGGAGTAACGCTGCTGGAGTTTTACACTTGCATATAAATATGCGCTGATAATTTAGCCACGAGTTACAGAATTGTCTTTCATCACGACACTAACATTAACAGTTGTATCCCAAACCTCTCGCCTTTCACACACACATAATGTTATCCTCTAGCTTCTTCTCTTGATCTAGACATCAATTACTGCATGGCTGTTCCCACTCTGACACACTCTCTTAAACAAACAGCCTGCTGACCTCCAGGGTGTCACATATCAATACTTATCTGACGTCTTGTTCCAGTCTTCACCCTCAAAACCCAGCTAGCTGCAGGGTTGGCTACGCTCCTTCACTCTTCCTCTGCCCACAGATACCAAACACTTATTACTTCCTATTCTGTCCCTGCTAACTGACTGGCCAGTCTGGCCCACACAAAAACCCCATTATTAGAGTCATTTCAGTGACTATCCTGATGCCTGTTAGGCATTTCTCTACCTGGGGCTCCTGCTCCCTGCCTGCCCGACTGAGTGCCTGGCCAGCCAAACATTGATTGGACATGACATGGTGACAGAAAACAGTTGAGAAGGGCAATAGAAATAAAAGAACAGAGATGGCAGAGTGAGGCAGACAGAGAGAGGAAGGTGGGTATGTTATCCAAAACCCTTGTGGCACAGGGTGTGCCCATCAACACGGATGAGAGTTAGCCAAGAGCTGCATGTCACAATGATGGAGGGGCTGGATCACTCACATCGAGGTTTCATCTGACTGGAAGATATCAATCTCCAGGCCTAATCCAAAGGGACATGGTAAAATATCCTTTAACATGCTCTTCCACCATGCCTTTGTGTGTCCTCTGCATCTGTCTCTCTCACAGCTGAAAATGTGTGTAACCGTCATTGTTGGACCTCAATCGACCAACACTCATTTTCACATCCCATTTCCTCTGTCTCCAGCACTGACAGTCAAATTATGATGGGCAAAACGATACATTTGACACATGGCATTTAGCGCAATTTGTCACTAAATGTGGCAAGAAAAAAGAGTAAAAGAAGCAGAGATGGCTGCATACGTTTAGAGCTCAGATACATACTGTGGACTGACAAAAGAAAGCATTTAGCCGAGCCATTTATATTCTCCTATACGGTACGGCCCCCGGATCACACAGGTGACTGTGATGTGGGAAACAAAAATTGTTTTGTGAAAAGGCAGTCAAAACTGAGTATTGGCAAATTTTGACTGTAAAGACATTTGCAAAATGAAAGTGTTTCAATGGAATATCTTAGGGAAAAGAAAACTTTCTGGTGCTTTAGATCATATTTTTTGGGTGTCTAAAATGATTATCAACTCAAGAACTCAAAAAAAGGAATCCAACCCTATTATGTTAAATATATATCAAAAATATGTCATTCAGTTAGCTGTTCATATTTGCAGTTCATACATCACAGGACCAGATCAGAGCAGAATTAAACCCTCTTCATCTGTGTCTCCACTCACAACTTGAAATCATGCTGCTTTTTTTGTTTTGCTCTTAACAGCAACGTCAACAATTACATATTCAACTGTACTAACTTAAAACAGCACAAAGGCTTTTTTATGTTCATGGAATATTTGTTTACTTATAGGAAGCATCGTCACATGGTCTCCTGTCCCTACTATTAGGAACGATCAAAGTAACTCTGGATTCACATCCTAGTTGTTTATTACAACGACTGCATTTTGCTTTATAATGCCTCACATCAACAACGATAAAACTACCACTTCTCTTGCTTCCCTTTGGGAAAAGGGCAGTAGGAGACTCAAGAACCAAATAAAAGAGCTAAAATTTACAATAGTTCTTTTGTGCCACTTTAAGAAAACAATTAGCTGCTAATGCTCTGCATCTGCTTTGTTCAATGTTTTTTTTCAGACTGTGAATATCAAAAAGAAAAAAAAAAGCACCAAATGAAGCTGACTGTTTCCTTCCAGAATGCATTGTGCATGTAAAGTAACATGTAAAGTAGTTTCAAACATGTGATACATGTTGAGGATTTTGAAATAACAAAAATATTCAATGTTTTTTAACAACATTTTTTTAGTATTGCAGGGTAATATACAGTTCACTACTCTTGGTACAATACATAATATTATTTTACTTTATCCATTGTGCAGTATTACTGTTTATCACAATTACTTGTGGTTCAATAAAATTAGTAAAAATGACAGTGATATTTAAGAACTCAGCTGCGTCTTATTTACCCTGAAGGGGTGAGTTATCTGTTTGACAAGATGTACAATCTATATAATATATTCATTAATTCATGTGCATAGTATTTGGCTTTAGAAGATTTTGCTGAAGGCTTGAAACTGAAAGTAAGTTGGTGGCTGACTATTTACAGAAACTGTTTTTTTGTGTTTATTCTTTTTTAATAGATCAAATAGAAAGAATTTTTGAAGCTACATATTTTGCCCTCTATATTTTCTTGTTAAGTTATACATACATTAATTGCTACGATTATAAAGGTGATCATCCCTATAAAAGTATCTGATACCACTGAGACGATTAAAAAAATAGTATTTTGGTGACGTGACATTTAGCTTCAAGTGATGCTTGGGTCATATAACATGCTGTCATTCCCTAGCAGAATTTAAAATGATGAACCCACAGTAGCCAATCAGATGTGAGGCTGAGGTGATGATGGGTTTGTGTTGTGTAGTATATTTCATGCCCCTGTGGCCTCCCCGTGTCCCATTCAGACAGATGACTTCACTGTAACTCCATTTTTTCTAATTAATAAGACATATCCCCTGTTCATATGCAGAGATTAAGAGAGGGGACAGGGAGATGAAGGTATGAGTTTATGATTAACTGTGGCTCTCTCTCTCCGTGTGAGAAATGAGCTTGCCTCCTCTGCTCTGCCCAGTCTCCACCTTCCTCCTCTTCATTTCCGTCTCCCTCACTCTCCCATTCCTGCCCTTCTTTGGCCCACGTTAATTCTTTCTACTCCCTCTCCTTCTCCTTCTCTCTGCCCTTATCTCCGTCTACCCCTCTTTCTCTCTTCCCTGCCCCTCTTCCCTCCTCACCTCTCGTTCCCCGACACTCTCGGACTGTCCTTAGCCCTTGCACATCTCCTGACAGGTAGAATAATAACGCTCGTACATCACTGCCCCGAAAAGTCCAATAACCTAAATCTTCACTTGCCACACACCCCGGGACTCAATTACTTTATTGACATGTAATCTTCATAAGGGGAGAAATATTGAGCATGTAAGGTCAGCCGGTTATGAAGACATATTATCATATTATCTGCATGAGGGTTGTAAGGGCTAGGACCTGACAAAGCTAATTATAATGGTACATGTTTCAGAGCTCAGAGCGTATTATCTGCTTGGCTGCTTGGTTGAGCCACAGCTGAGGTATAGAGTAGAAGGGGATGAGATTTCAAACCTAATAGGGGCGGGATGTCATTCCAGGGCATGGGAATTAATGAAGCCAAATATTATCAACTGCACATCACAGCACTAATGCGCTTGATTTGTTCATTTTATTTCCAGGATTACCTCGCCATACTCTGATGGGTAACAACACATCAAAATATAAGCTGAACGATGAAGAAATTCCAAACAAATAAGAGAAAAAAAAGTGATGCAGTATCACTCCGAATGTTGCAAAAACACAGAGCTCTTTCTAAACCCAAAAGTCACATAGGGTTTGTAGTAACAGGGGGCACACGCCCATGACTGTGTTATCACTGCTTCACCAAGGTTATCTCAACATCTTCATTTCTTCTGTGATATTGCCACATAAAGTAAAAACTATAATCTTGGTGACAGGTCAGAAATACACCCTTCAAAATGCATCTTTCTTTAAGAGGACTGTATTATCAAAAGGGAAAAAAAATAGATAAAGGAAAAAAAATCAATATGTTGTTTTAGTCAACCATAAAATATATCAAAGGGTAAAATAACAATGGACTAACCCTGAAACACTGTAACACAGGGTCATAGTGGAAACAAACAACAATGAAATCCCACCACTGGGGATGTTTGTTTCACTTCATCCAACACCATTTCCTTTGCATCGTTTCTGTTATTCAACTGTCCGAGAACTCAAACCTATTGATGCAGAAGATGCTGAAGATGTCATAGGGTGGTTTGCCAGTACTGTCAAAGGTTATCTGTTAACTCTTGCAAATGGTGTCAAATCAGGGAACATATTTTAGCTTTTTTAAAAGGCTCCGCAGGCATTCAACACTCCACGTAATGCCATTTATTTGCACAAAACCGTTTTTTTTTCAAACAGTTTCCTGAAATTAGGCTGTCTTTGTTTGATCAGGAATGATATTCAGCCAGCGAATCGGAGAACCTTGAGACAGAATGGAAAAAGGAAAAACAAAACAACTATTTCTAAATGCATTTTGACTTCATTATCATGATTAATAATAATAATGATAATTAGGGCTGGGCAAGATAATGCGTTATTATTGCATTAACTCATTAATTTATTAACGCCTACATTTATTTTATCGCGCGTTAACGCATGTTGCTCACATGCTTTGTTTTGAAAAGTCTGTTACTGGCTGCGGCGAAACCGGAAGAGAATTGGTGAAAAAACATGCTTAAAAGCTAAAACAGACATGAAGAGTGGTAAGGTTACAGAACTTTTACATGGACATTTTATTTTAAAGTTCTCCCAGATGGAGGATTTGACAGAAACAAGGTTATTTGTAACAACTGCAGAGTTGAACTTCCTGTTAAAAGTTTCTGCTGTTACCTCAGTAATTGCCTGTTTTAACGTTATGATTGTGGCTCAGGATTTTGTTGGTAGACTAAAAAAAAAATTTTTTTTTATAATAAATAGGATGACATTAATGCCCTGGCAGTGGCAATAAGCTTTATTTTATTTTTTGAACAACAAATGTTCTGGCACTTTAGTTCATATGGCAGCAGAACATTTAAATAAAAGCGCACTTTACACTACTTTTGAATTCATTATTTGATTTTGCGTATACAATGTGATTAATTGTGATTGATCAGGGTAATCATGCGATTAATCTCAAATAAAAATTTTAATCGTTGCCCAGGCCTAATAATAATAATAATAATAATAATAATAATAATAATAATAATAATAATAATAAGAATATGTTGTGAGGAATATGGAATGAAGCAAAGACCTTTAAAACACAAGAATCAGAGATGAATTCATGAGTTCGAGAAAAAGAATTCTTCAGTCAAATCAATCATCTCGTCCTGCAGAGGCAGATCATGCCAGAAACTATTTTCAAATCAGATTATGATGGTGAAATAACTTGTCAACTCACATTATCATGACAGAGTAACCTGCTCTGTCTGTTTAAAGGGACTTAATAAGCAAATCAAAGTGACAGATTAAAAGGTTGTTTTGGATCTGCTAGCATTTCAGTGACCTTGCTCTTTTCATTCGAGTTGAGCTGACATGTTGATGCACCTATGAACTATAAAAAAGACCCACCTCTTCCTGAAACCGAGACTCTCCTTTTATAGTTTTAAAGAAATAAAATCCACAGATAAGTAAAAAAAAAATAAATAAAGTTTGAGGGATAAACTGCTTTGACATTCATATCCATTTGACCCTATGGGCTTTGAAGCAGGGCAGGACAAGGTGACCCACAAAATCTGACACTGCGATGTTCAGTTCAGCTCCGTTATGGTTTATTCAGTTGCTGAGTGAATCTGAAGCAGAGACCTTAGATCCATAGCTCTGGAATCCAAGCGTATGGGATAATGGCTTTTCTCTTCTCTTTAAAGTAGAAAATCCAAACAAGGTTTTCGCACAGTGTGATGTAATGAATCATCTAAATGGCACCTAATGTGAGCTCTGCTGATACTCTGACAATAGTTTGTGTTCAGACATCACAGTTCAGTGTCTCCCAATTGTGTATTGATGCTGAGGCTGTTGACAATAATTTACTAGATTTACCAAAGTGAATCCAGTGAGTGAGAAAACAGTTTAGATAAAGGCCCAGTGGAGCTTACCATAATTGACAGATGAGTTCAGCTCTTTTCACTGCAACAGCAGTGAGCCTGCTGGGTACCTGTGTGTTAGTGTGTTTGACGTTTTAGGACTCAGAACGCTCTAAAAAAAAGTCTCTGCATTCATGACTTAATATTTTCATTAGACTAATGAAAATAGTCATTCTTTTCTAACAGTCTTTGTTGTCTTAAAACTATCCACAGCTTTGCCAAACTCGTGAAAATGTTTGTTTGTAAAGACTTGCTGGTGTCCTAATTTGGAGTTTGTATTAGTTTTGTAAAATATAGCCTGTTGGGCCCACAGACCTTGTTGTAAAGTAACATCCATCTGACAGAACTTTGATTTATTATGATTACTTTATGTTTTAAAGGAAAATTGTGTTTTCTTAGAAAATGAGGATTACTTCTACGGTCTTGCTAATCACTCCGATGGGCGATAGTAGCATGAACTCACCATGAATACATGGTAAAAGTGGTGAAACTGATGAAAGTCTAACTTGAAACAGGTGCAATGTGATACCTTTTTTTCTTTTTTTTTGATGGTTATATCTTTATCAGAAATGTTTGGGATGTTAGCTGCAACTGCAGGTGAATGTCAAGTATTTAAAAGCTGCACAGTAAACAAGCCACTCCAGTGAATTGAAATTAAATTTGTTTGAGCCATTAACCTAACTAGCATTAAGAGATGTTTTTATTTTGAATGATTACTGTGTGTGATCGATGGTCCAAGCTTCACCCTTTACAGTTTACTTTGAACAACCTGGTTAAGTTACATGATGCGATATAGTGTGACACGATACAAAGATTTGATAAGTTTGGTATCAAATTGTTAATTTGAACTGTCATACAGTTTTACACATGAAATTATCATCTGTAAACATATATGGTCATACAAGGTTGCCACAAACACGAACTCATGACAAAGATTATCGCAGGACCTATTATGAACTGATCATGTCACCTTTAGAAAGACAGGTTCATGCAGGTCCAGCATCTGCCTGCATGGTAGTAGCTATTAACCAGAAAGAGGGGTAGCAACCCCCTCACACCAACAGACTCTGGCTTTACAGCTAGCAATTTGTTTCAAAGGGTACTGGTACAGAAAAACACTGAGGACCAAACATCCATCCTGTTGTAAAAATATCCAAAACCATCTGGCAGCAAACTTCCAACTTAAATCATCACAATGGACTTCCACCTTTGGAAACCATGAGGACTAAAGAAAACTGACTTTTGACTTAAAGCACAACATGAAAGACTGAATCTCAGTTGTCCCAAACTAGAATTACAAATCACAGCTGAAAGTGAATGTTGCTGCATGAAAATCAGAGCTGATTGCAGCAGACCTATCCACTTTTGATGATTTATGTTCTGCTACTTTCCTGAGAATGACCAGCGCAACTGGGAAGTAGACCAAGGTCCAGAACACCAGCAGTATGTTTTTCCAAGAGGGCTGGGCCTGCTTGGCAGAAACTCCTGTCCTTGTCTAGCTGTCTGACATATTTGGAGAAGTAGCCAACAAACTTACATCTGCTTGTGACTAAGGAAGTTTTCACGTGTGAGTCCAGTTGGTTTTGCGTCATCGTAAATAAGAGAGGTTTGTCTGCAGCAGTCACAGTCTGAAGATTTAGGAGGCCCTATATTTCTCTGCCACTGAGAAAAGGCTCATATATATATATATATATATATACATACCTACACACTTTTCTTTCAAAGTTTACAGATAAAGAATAATAGGCGAAAACTTCTGCTATTCATAATGAAACTACTGAAACTGTCTCAGTAAACTAGCTCCAAAAGTATTTGACTTGACTAAAACAATCATTATTATGGGAGAATATCACAGAGAGAAACACATTTACTTTATACCAGAAGAAAAGAAACTAACAAACAAACATTTTGGAATAGCTCATAAGATGACAGTCCTATCGCTCCACTTAAAGTTTTTGCTACATTCACCCAACATCAGTTTAAGAGCTCAAAACACTCAGGAGACTCTTTCAGATACATCAAAAGGTAAGGAAAAAAAAAACAATAGCGTCACTGCCATTTTCACAAACCCTGCACAAACAGAATTATTCACACACTGTGAGAGGAGTGCCATTCCATAACGCAGAGATAATGACACTTGGTGGAAGGCAGCTTTCTCAAAGCAGTTTAGACCTGGCTTGTCAGACTTTGGCAGTCAAGCCTGTCATGGAAGTTGAGGAGGTTATCTTGGCATTTAATCTAGCCTGCCTGTGAAGGAGAAAGTGTAGAGGTGATTTCCTGGGCTAGTAATAACAAGGACAGGCCCGCCTCCGAAAAATGAGCTCTCATCACTTTGGACGGGAACAGCCGAGTGTTCGCATGTGAAGCCTCGGTGAGGGATTGCAGACCCGGTTTGCCTCTTCCCCTCTCGCCTCATCCATCTCTATAGGCTGGCTTAAATGGATATTCATGTCACTGAGCCAATCCACTCCTGGGAGGAATAATATCACATCATCTGACTCAGATAAAGGAAAAAGAGCCTGTCCTATACAAGGGAAGTACATTCCACTCTGATGTGCTGTGATATGCAGAGGCAGCAGCTGCGCTACCAAAAAATGATTGATTGAACTGTGACTGAATTTTATTGCTCTTGTTTACTCCGCACAAATCCAAGTTAGAAAATTTACAATGGAAAGAAGGTTTAGTAATTACCATCTCCATTTTATGTTCTACCTTAAATCATGAACATACGCTATATTGCCAAAAGTATTCGCTCACCTGCCTTGACTCACATATGAGCTTTAGTTCATCCCATTCCTAATCAATATGACATGGGTCCACTCTTTGCAGCTAGAACAGCTTCAACTCTTCTGGGAAGGCTGTCCACAAGGTTTAGGAGTGTGTTTATGGGGATTTTTGACCATTCTTCCAGAAGTGCATTTGTGAGGTCAAACACTGATGTTAGCTGAGAAGGTCTGACTCTCAATCTCTGCTCTAATTCATCCCAAAAGTGTTCTATCAGGTTGAGATCCGGACTCTGTGCAGTCCAGTCAAGTTCATCCACACCAGACTCTGCCATCCATGTCTTTATGGACCTGCCTTGTGCACTGGTGCACAGTCATGTTGGAAGAGGAAGGGACCAGCTCCAAACTGTTCCCACAAAGTTGGGAGCATGGAATTGTCCAAAATGTCTTGGTCTGCTGAAGCATTCAGAGTTCCTTTCACTGGAACTAAAGGTTCAAGCCCAGCTCCTGAAAAACAACCCCACACCATGATCCCCCTCCACCAAACTTTACACTTGGATCAATGCTGTCAGACAAGTACCGTTCTCCTGGAAACTACCAAACCCAGACTCTTCCATCAGATTGCCAGATGGAGAAGTGTGATTTGTCACTCCAGAGAAAGTTCTTCAACTGCTCTAGAGTCCAGTGGTGGCTGCTTTACACCTCTGACGCTTTCCATTGCACTTGGTGATGTCTGGCTTGAATGCAGCTGCTCCACCATAGAAACCCATTCATGAAGCTCTCTGCACTGTAGAGCTAATCTGAAGGCCACATGAAGTTTGGAGGTCTGTTGTGATTGACTCTGCAGAAAGTTGGCAACCTCTTTGTACTATGGGCTTCAGCTGACCCCACATGTTCTCAGATTTTAAGAGAATAAAGTTTATGAAATAGTATAATACCTTGATCTTAAATAACATGGAAACCTGACACGTACCTTACCTTACGTATGGTACCATACTTCCTAAAAAAGATGAAATCATTAAAATGTTTAATAATACAGCAGAATGTTATCTGTGTGTTTTCTATAGTAATTGTACAATAAAAAGTTGTTTTATGAATAACCTCATTGTCTTAATCATATTGTTATTTTACGAAAATAATATTTGAAAAATAGAGGTTGTCTTATAATCAGAGTCGTCCTATATTCGGGCCCATACAATACAATAATGTTGCATATTACTGTATAAATAGCATCAGTAATAGCAAGTTCAAGGGCTGGATTATTTTCAGACAAAAACAGAATACTGTTGTAGCTACATCCTCTTGTCCATCGTTCACCATGTTTTTTTTTTTACTGAAATTGCATTTGACTGCAAGAGATTTCCCCTGTTTAGAGTCAGGTCTCCCGTTGTTTGAGAAGGAATTTTTTCATGTGGTGAGCTATGTGAGTGTTGCATGACATTTTTAAAAAAGCCTTTCGCATGAGCTAGCCTTAGCATAATACAAGTGGAGCTGCTCTTAGAATACTTTGTGCATCAGTAAAGTGTAATATACGGTGGCCCTGAAGGGCAAACGACACCAACAAAAAGAAAAACACAACGACAAAAAGGAAAACACAACGACATTAACAAAAACACAACGACATTAACAAAAACACAACGACAAAAAGGAAAACACAACGACATTAACAAAAACACAACGACATTAACAAAAACACAACGACAAAAAGGAAAACACAACGACAAAAAGGAAAACACAACGACAAAAAGGAAAACACAACGACAAAAAGGAAAACACAACTACAAAAAGGAAAACACAACAACATTAACAAAAACACAACGACAAAAAGGAAAACACAACGACAAAAAGGAAAACACACAAAAAGGAAAACACAACAACATTAACAAAAACACAACGACATTAACTTCTAACGGAAAGGGTAGCTACCTGCTATGACAAGGATCATTGCTGATTGGACGAAAGCAGACGTCAGTCTGTTTAAAAGGTGGGGAAGGGCTCCGCCCACATCTGTGGTCTACAGTCAGGTGTACTTGGAGATGGCTACTACAGAAGAAGTTATTAGGCATTATTTTGATGCAGGGCATACATATGAGGTGATAGTTCACATGCTGTCCACCTTTCACAACATCAGGGTTTCCGTTGTCTGGTAATTGTCGGACTTTGTCCGGTAAAATATGCCGATAGCCGAACATTTGCCCGGGTCCACGCAGCTCTGTCAGTATGGCTCGTCTCACCTGAGCGAGTGGGGAATAATTCTTTCTCCTATACAACCCTGCTTCTCTTAACCGTGTATTAAGAGTGCGAACACTCATCGTGATCAGTGTTTCCACTAAAAAAAATTGGCACCGGACAATGTGACCGGCAGGTTTTCAATTTACCGATTTACAAATGTTTGAAATTCCGGTCACATAGGCTATATGAATTTATTGAGGTTAAAAATAAATCATATGCAGTAGTACGATATCAATGCATGTCATTTAATAGTGTTTTTATTGAAAAACAGGCTATTTCAAATAAAATAAGTCCCGTCAATTGACTCACGAGCGTAACTTAAAAAAATAAATAAATATTGCAGAAGCTTGCGCTCTTCTGACTCCGCTGCGCTGTTTTAATGCGGTTCTGCAGAGAGAAACCTCACTCTGCTGGCACACTGGAGACAGGGATCAGCAGGCTATCTGGGCCAGTTGAGCCCACTCGGAGTAGATTTCACTGAAATCCCCGATGAGAACTTCACAGGCCGTTGAGAAGTTCAAGCCTCCATAACCGCGGAGCGCTGTCATTACGGAGATGGCGTCTCTACGCGCACCTGTGGCATCAATGAGTGGAGCTGTGGCTGGAGCCGACTCGTCCTCACACACTACTCATTCGTAAAAAAAAGGACATGTTTTTTCATAAAATCCATCCATCCATCCATCCATCCATCCATTAGCTTCTGCTAATGGATGGATGGATGGACCCGAAGTCGGGTCGCGGGGGCAGCAGCTTCAGCAGAGAGGTCCAGACCTCCCTCCCCCGGCCGCTTCCACCAGCTCCTCTGGGAGAATCCCGAGGCGTTTTTCATAAAATGATGTGGAAATTACCCATTTTATTACAACTGAAATTGTGCTTGGGAGGAGTATTTTCACCGGACATTTTGACCGGAGAGATTATAAAATACCGGACTTCGGCATATTTTACCGGACAAAGTCCGGCAATTACCAGACAACGGAAACCCTGATGTTGTGAAAGGTGGACAGCATGTGAACTATCACCTCATATGTATGCCCTGCATCAAAATAATGCCTAATAACTTCTTCTGTAGTAGCCATCTCCAAATACACCTGACTGTAGACCACAGATGTGGGCGGGGCCCTTCCCCACCTTTTAAACAGACTGACGTGCTTTCGTCCAATCAGCAATGATCCTTGTCATAGCAGGTACCTACCCTTTCCGTTAGAAGTTAATGTCGTTGTGTTTTTGTTAATGTCGTTGTGTTTTCCTTTTTGTCGTTGTGTTTTCCTTTTTGTCGTTGTGTTTTTGTTGTGTTTTTGTTAATGTCCGTTGTTGTGTTTTTGTTAATGTCGTGTGTTTTTTTTTGTGTTTTGTGTTTTTGTCGTTTTGTTTTGTTTTTGTTTTTGTTGTTTTGTTTTGTGTTTTCCTTTTGTCGTTGTGTTTTGTTTGTTTTGTGTTTTTGTTAATGTCGTTGTGTTTTCCTTTTTGTCTTTGTTGTGTTTTCTTTTTGTCGTTGTGTTTTTCCTTTTTGTCGTTGTGTTTTTGTTAATGTCGTGTGTTTTGTTAATGTCGTTGTGTTTTCCTTTTGTCGTTGTGTTTTCCTTTTTGTCGTTGTGTTTTTGTTAATGTCGTTGTGTTTTTGTTAATGTGTTTTGTGTTGTCCTTTTTGTCGTTGTGTTTTCCTTTTTGTTTGTGTTTTTCCTTTTTGTCGTTGTGTTTTTTGTTGTTGTTTTTGTTGTCGTTGTGTTTTCCTTTTGTCGTGTGTTTTTGTTAATGTCGTTGTGTTTTGTTAATGTCGTTGTGTTTTCCTTTTTGTCGTTGTGTTTTCCTTTTTGTCGTTGTGTTTTCCTTTTTGTCGTTGTGTTTTTTTGTTGTGTTGTGTGTTTCCTTTTTGTCGTTGTGTTTTCCTTTTTGTCATTGTGTTTTCCTTTTTGTCGTTGTGTTTTCCTTTTTGTCGTTGTGTTTTTGTTAATGTCGTTGTGTTTTCCTTTTTGTCGTTGTATTTTTGTTAATGTTTGTTTTGTGTTTCCTTTTTGTCGTTGTGTTTTTGTTAATGTCGTTGTGTTTTTGTTAATGTCGTTGTGTTTTCCTTTTTGTCGTTGTGTTTTTGTTAATGTCGTTGTGTTTTCCTTTTTGTCGTTGTGTTTTCCTTTTTGTCGTGTTTTTGTTAATGTTGTTGTGTTTTTCTTTTTGTTAGTGTCGTTTGCCCTTCAGGGCCACCGTAGTAATATGATTCTACGGATGAATTTAAAACCAGAAAATGTCATTCTCAAGAAAGCTGTTAAAATAAATGTAGTGGAAAAAGAACTACAAATGTTTCCCAGTAAAATGTATCTAAGCATAAAAAGTGAAGAGAACAGAAATGCTTCTACTTGTACTGCACCTGTATGGCTCGTCTGTGTACCTTGGCAAAATCCTTCTATGTAGTTTCTGTTTGAGCTACTAGCTTTTATGGCTATACTGTGATTTACATGACATCATCTGAGATGTCAACAAGGCACAAAGTCATTAAATGCTAAACTTGGACACCTCGTAAGTTCAACAACTGGCGAACACTGCAAGGAAGTAAAACCTTCAGATAGTGACGAGTTCTTGAAAAACATTTTTATGAACTCACTACCTGGGAAGAAGGCCATGTCTTCACATTATTAATGCACTGGAGTTTGCTGCAGAGACTCTGTGTATTGCTGGCAGGCAAATCTGTATATATCATTCTCTGTAGCAATATTTCATCTTCCGTCATTTGTCAAAGTTGTTGAGCATACACATCATCTATAGTTTCCTCTCCTGCAAAAGTTTACAGAAAGCAGCTCCGCAAAGGACGCTCTGGGAGACTCAGAAGGAAAAGCTTACACTTTGCTCTTTCCATATGGCTCATTTTAGTTGCGAGGGGGCCAGTGAGAGTCTTTGTGTTAAAGAGGTGATGTTTATCAGGGGACAGATCCTGCTTGGTATAATCATTACGAGGCTGAATGAAACGTCTTCCAGAACACGTACATACTGTCTAAAGGGAGATGTTGAAGGTGCTCTGTCTTTTCTCACCAAGCTCCAGAGAGGATGTTTCCATAGTCATGGAACATGGCAAGGCAGTCCAAACCAGAATGGGAAGATTGTCAGCAGAGCGATGAGAGTTTTCATCTAGCTACATTGACATCAAACAGAGACGAGGTATCACTCAAGGTAAGCATGGAAAACAACAGTGCACAGTCGCACAACAGAGTACAGAAACAGATGTTTGAAGGTAATAACTCAATTAATTCACACACAAAAAAAAAAATCCTAACTAGCAGCACATGCACACGAATAAGAAAAACAAAACAAAAAAAAATAACATGAAAAAATATCACACATTTAATCCTAATCCTTGCAGTTATGAACAATACTTTCAACTCTGTTTCATATACAGTCATGGAAAAAATTATTAGATCACCATTTTTTCTTCACTTTCTTGTTCATTTTAATACCTGGTACCACTAAACCTCATCATGTGACTAAAACAGACAGAAAAGAAAACACTGAATGCATAAAAGCAGTGTTTTTGGCAGTACAACGCCATAGCTATTGATGTAAAATCTTAAGTGATTTAGGCTTATAATCAAGAAAACCATGGAAAATGGTAAGATATCAGCTCTTAAATAAAACTCTTATGAGCAATCTTTGTGGTTATCGTTATGTTTGTCCAAACAAATGTACCTTTAGTTGTACCAGGCATTAAAATGAACAAGAAACTGAAGAAAACAAGGGTGGTCTAATAATTTTTTCCATGACTGTATAAGCAACAATGAACAGACTATATCTGGGGAACTGTATATCTGCTTTGACACATTAACATCTTTTAAAGCCATCAAATTCACTTTTTGTTTTACTATGTGTGTTCTGAAAGAACATTAAGTCATCAGGCACACCAACAACCTTTTCCTTCATGATCAGAACAGCTAAGTTTCAACACCAGCAGTTTAGTCATCCATTAGTCATGTTTCCCATCCAGATGTCTGGTGCAGGAGAAGAGGGGAGGAGGAGATAGCAGCAGGTGTAGATCTCTCTGAGCCCAGCTGAGCTCTAAAAGGCAGTGCTTAGCACCCACAGCTCCGTCATCTGGCCTCTCCCCTGTCTCCACCAGCCTCTCGACAGCCCATTCCTCATCATTTACCCCTTTTTGGCAAAGCCTAGAGCCCTTCTAATGGGCTGCTCTGAATGCTTCCAGATGTTTGTTTATTTGTTGTGCAGCAACTGTAAAACAGTTTACTCTTTGCTTGGATCTGTTCCCGTCGCTCCATTTTTTTTTTTTCAGGAGGGGGCTGTGGGAGTTGGAGGGTTGTTGCAGGAATTTCAGTGCAGTTCACCGCGACATGCAAGAAAAGCCACGCTGACAACAAATGTGAGGTCCCCCATGGGTGTCATCAGAATGGAGGTTGTTTTTTTTAGTGCTTTGAAGGTTGCTTTCCTCTTGGGATTTTAATAACAGTTGCAGTTGCGCACTGTTTAAGATACATACATACAAAGTAGCTGGAAGCAGGCCCAGAATAACAAGAATTGCAATGACCCCGAGTCGTACTGTAGGGCTGATTTTAGCTGCTTTTTCCTTGTCTGTTTCCTCTGCTGGTAGAAAGTTATCCCTTTCATTTAGTACTGTCACTGCTGAGGGATGGCTTAATCAAAGGTAATCTGATACCTTAAAAAGAAGCAGCTACGTCGGCCTGACAGAGTAAATGAATCTCTTCTATGCAAATGGATATATGTGCCAAGTCTGAAGCATCTTTTTTTTTATTTTTAAAATACTTCTGAGGTACAGTTACAACCAGATCTATGAAAGAAAATTGTGAATCTCACTTCAAAATATGTTATCCTGAAAAAAAAAAAAAGACATTCTAGAAAATAGTGAAGCAACTTGCAACTTATAGAATATACAAGTAAGACAGTTATGGACAATTATAGAATCAGCAGTTTTATTGGTGGCAGGAGGTGGTGGTGGGTATGTAGAGACACCTACCAGACACTTAGTCCTTTCCATGCAACAATACTGGAGATTTTTGCTCACCACCTTGAGACAAACCACATCAGAGACTTACGGATCAGCTACTGTGCTTAATATTGTGAAAAAAACTCGGAGTCTGAGGGAATAAAACATACAATGACAAAGGCTCATAGTCACCTGTTGAACACATGTGACCTTCAACCCTTTGGTGACAGTGCAGGAGAAATGTTAAGCCACTATGATCTATATAGTCACATGGGCTCAGGAGCACCATGAAAAACCCCGGTCGCTCAACACAGTTCACCGCTACGTCCAGAAATGTAACCAGAAGCAGAATTACACAAGGAGGAAGCCATATATCAGCTCTGTGCAGAAAAGCTGTTGAGTTCTCTGGACGTAAAGGCAGCAGACAGATGTTCTCTGATCAGCTGAGTTCACATTACAGCTTCCTACGGTGAAAAATGGACATGAGCCACACAAGTATTTATCATAAAACAGCCACCATCCCACAACTTCTTTTTGAGTATGTTACTGGCATTTATATTTGTTTATATTTTCTAAATACACTGAAATGCATCAGCGAAGACAGGTAACATTGTTTCCTTTTTGCTCTTGAATAAAGGATTTAAAAAAAAAAAGAACAAATCACAAATTAATGATTTAGTTGTATTCAAGGAAATGTCCCAACATTTCTAAAATGGGGTTCGAGACAACTTTATAGACTACAGGTTGAAGTTACTTAAATGGATATTTAGGGGGAATTTATGGAAAACTGTTTTACAGACTGCATTTAAGTACAGCACTAAATTCTAAACTGAGATACCTAATGTATTCCTAAAAAGTTGGGATGGTATGCAACAGCCTAAATAAAAACAGAATGTAATGATCTGCAAATCTCATAAAACCATATTTTATTGCCAATTGAGGATCAAGAACATATCTGATGTTGACACTGAGACATTTTACCATTTCATAGAAAATGTTTTAGAAGAGGAACGTTATCCCATTTTTGTCTGATGCAGGGTTCTAGCTGCTCAACAGTTTTCGGCCTTCATTGCTGGATTTTGCTAAATGTTTTCTGTTGGTGAACGGGCTGGACGAAGGTCGGAAAGGTCAGTTCAACATCTGGACTCTTCTTCTGTGAAGCCATTCTGTTTTGATGGATGCAATATATGGTTTAGCATTGTCTTGCTGAAATATACAAGGCCTTACCTGAAAGACACGTTGTCTGGATGGAAGTACATGTTCCTCTAAAACCTCTATTAACTCTTCAGCATTGATGGTGTCCAGATGTATAAACTGCCCACCCCATAGACACTAATGGAACCCCATACCATCAGCAGGCTTTTGAACTGTCCACTGATAACAAGCTGGATGGTTCCTCTCCTCTTTAGTCCACAGGAAGCATCCATGCTTCCCAAAAATAATTTTACATTTTGATTTTTATGAACACAGAACAGTTTTCCATTTTGCTTCAGACTGTTTTAGATGAGCTTTGACTCAGAGAAAACAGCATTTCTGGATCGTTTTCACGTGTGGCTTCTTCTTCACATGATACAGCTTTAACTGGGAACTGGGTTCACAGACAATGATGTCTGGAAATGCTTCTGGGCTCCTGCACTGATATCCAGTAGAGATTCCACCAGTTATTTTTCCAGACTTTTGTTTACCATGTTCCAACTTTTATGAGATGTGTTGCTGCCATCAAAGTCAAAATGAGCCAATATTTACCATGAAATGGTAAAATTTCTCAAATCATCTCATATATTCTTTATGTTCTATTGGGAATAAAATATGGATTTATGAGATTTACAAATCATTGTCTGTAATATTTTTTTTTCTGTTTTATTTATTTTTTTGTAAATGGAGTTGTAAATGAAGTATTAGTAATGTGCAGTAACCATTAATGTAACAGATACAGACAGTTTGAATCAATGTGTTGTGTTGTTTTTTCCTCCTGTGAACACTTCCTCATAGGTTTAAATCAATGAGACGTTGGTTGAAACAGTGAATTGACATTGCGATATACAAGAATGCTCTTTGTCAGCGGCTGTAGCTGTGGTATGGTGCAGACCACTTCTCATGAGGGTTCATTGTACTCAAAGCTGGAACTCCATTTTGGGCAGGTAGATTTAGAGTTGAGCTGGCATTTG
Organism: Hirundichthys speculiger; assembly: GCA_018398805.1. Lineage (NCBI taxonomy): Eukaryota > Metazoa > Chordata > Actinopteri > Beloniformes > Exocoetidae > Hirundichthys > Hirundichthys speculiger. The sequence continues at coordinate 4,596,696 of JAGFBZ010000344.1, read as the reverse complement.
AAGCAGCACAAAGAGTTAGAGTCAAGGTGACAGTAGTGGAGGATCCTCAGGCCTCTGTGTCAGACTGTATACTCCATTCATTTCTGTGTTACACTTTAAAACATACACACATGCACGCACATAAGAACCCCCACCATCCCCTTTTACTGTTCTAGTTCTCTCTCTTAAAGTCTCATCTTCTTTATTTGTTTAATGCTCATCTCCTTTCTTATTTTATTTTTCCCTTTATCTTTCTCACTAGCTTTGTCCACCTTCGTGTCAGATGTGGTCTGTAAAATTGTGGTTTCGATTTCACAACCACAACGGCACATCTTTCTACAGTTCCCTCCCTCCCCCTTTTCTCTCTGCTGTTTTGTTTTACTCCGGTCTCCTCCAGGTTAATTCCACCACCAACCAAGACAGGAGCTCTGTCCTTGGTTTCTATCGGTCCCTCCTTGGGCAATGACCTGCCAGCACTGCCCTTCTCTGGGATCTCCTGGCTGCTGTAATTACCTCTGGCATGCTGGCTCTGGGGCTTCCATGCAGGTGACTTGGTGGAGGGGTTGGGTACAGAGTGCTGAAAGGAGGAAAAGGAGGTTCTTTCTGTGCAGCCAACCGGAGGATGTCAGAAATGCTGCTGATCTGACTGATACTGCAGGAGTCAGGATGGAACTATAAGGCTTTCCTTGTTCCTCTTTTAAAAAGACAACTTCTTAAATAACTTCAGTCAGGATTACATACTGTATAATGTGAACTTGAAAAACAAACGGAAAAGTGGGATGTGTCTTATGTAGTGTACTGGGTATGGTTTCTCGACATTACGGCTAAAAAAAAACAGATTATTTCTCAGAGCGGAAAAAAATGCAAAGATTTGTGCAGCACAACAACAGTTTTGCTGTGAAATTACATAAAATTATGCCGCATATTGTTTCACTCCTATTGTTTATCTGCTGAATGTACCTCTGTAAAACTGTGGGCTAACTGTCGGAAAAATGTTCTCTGTTGCAACGCTGCTTTGGCATTGCTTTGTTCTCTTTGAATGAGGACTTACTGTGACCATCTCCCACACATAAAGAAAACTCAACTTTGTTTAAGAAGTGTAAATAAATGTGTGTGTGTGTGTGTGGAGGTGGGTGGGGGGATGGGGGTGGGGGATTCAGGCAAAGACATGAAGTGGAGGTGAAGGGCGAAGATGAGGGCTGTGTTATCTAAGACTGCAGCGCTGCATCATAAAAATAACAAATGGCGACTGTCATTGTTGCTCAGATCTTAGACAGAGAGAAAGAAAATATTTCATGTGTCAGATCCCCTCACCTTTAAATGGGCTGTTCTTAACAGGTCTGATTTTGTCAAAGCACAAGGCTCTCTATCCGTGCATCCGATGAGCGCTGCAACCGTCCTGCCTTTCATGGCATAGATCTGTCCTCAGCACAATAAATGGGGGAGTGAGTTTACTTGACTCTGCATGAGCACAGGGCCGCCAGTCCTGCTAATAAGTCATGTTACCACACTGGTGGTGAGCTTTTTAATATAGGATGTATCAAAAATGAAGCCTACGGTGGAAAGACCTCCGATAGCCAGCAGGAGGAGGTTGCAGAAAAGGAAAACGACCCAACTTTCACACGTTACTTGTGACATTTGTGTCAGTGAACCTTTTCTTAATTAGTGTTTCGTGCTAGTTTAACATCTTGTTTATCACGGCACCATTATTTTTGCGTGATTAAATTGTGTGTGCTGTGTGCTGCGTGCTGGCATTATTATGACCCATGGTCAGAATTAGAGCAAAATGGTTTAAAAGCAAAACAAAATAAAATAAAACAAAAACAAGATGGCACAGTTCAAAACACTGAACTAAGTGATTACATTTGTCGATTTTACAAAGTGTCAATTACAAGTGTTTTGCATTATTTATTTTTAGAGCAAACCCTGAAATGCAGGGCTTATTGTGAAACTCAAAACCCAACGCTTAAGCTTGTTCCAACAATAATCAAGTTTATAACATTGTTAGGATGCCAATAAGAGGTTTCTTGTGTGTATCAAGACAAGCAAAAACAGCTGTTAATGCTTTGACCGTAGATTTGCCCCTGAATCTGCAGAACAACATTTACAAATTTAGCCATCCAGGTGACCTATTAACCATAGAAAAACTTGGAAGAACCTACTCTGATTACCCAAAGGATGGGGTTTTACTGTTGATTTTCATGTTCTGTATGAAGAACCAGTGAAATGAGAAGCGAGCAATAGAAGATGTTAGCGCAAGGTAGTTGGAAAGGCTCATAGTAGTTGGCAGCTGGCAGAACAGAAGAAATAACTTAAATAATTACTAGAAAAGCACTTGGAGAGCGCAGACCTCCGCCAAGCACAACAGTTCTCCCATATAGCGATTTAAAGATTGCGATAAAATCCGCGTTCTGGATCAGATCCGGATCAGCCTCTGAAATTTGATAGAGGTTCCCATTGTCAATCCCTGAGTGAAATTTCATGAGTTTGGGGTAATAATTAACGGAGATATTGAGAAACAAAATTTCCGGCCCCATTGACCGCAATGTTATTGAAAATTTGAAAGTGATCCAGAATCCAGGATTTCTTCCGGATCACACTCAAAATGAAATCAGTTCTTCCTTTTCACATTTCTAACAACTCCTGGAAATTTCATCAAAATCCATCCATAACTTTTTGAGTTATCTTGTACACAGACATACAAACAGATAAACGGCAGCAAAAACATAACATCCTTGGCGGAGGTAAATATATGATCAGACAGAGAGCAGAAGATTCAGATCATTTTAACCATAATTTTTTCCTCATTCATTTGGCCTACATGCTGAAATAAAACTTGATGATGCAGCTATTTATTCAAAACTGTGAAAGATTTATGTTTATATAGCACTGTCATTAAATTATTAACTTACTTCTCGGTGATAGAAAATGAATGCATCATTATTATCAGACTTCAACTTGCATGTAACCTTGTATAATTTTGCTTCTTTTATCTTTTATTTTTTTTTTTCCAATTCGGAAGAACTCATCCAAACATGTATGAATTACCCAGACATTAGGAACAGGAGTTATGCAGTCGGGCTGGCCGATTCGACCTCCAACCAATATCACGATTAATTGAACATGTTACCTCGATTATGATTAATGAGCCATTATTTTAGTCTTGTTTTTTTTTTCCTGCCTTCATAGATCACTGACAAGTTCTTTCTGAGAATAAGCTCAGCTATTAAAACTGGGATACTTTTCTAATGAAATACTATATACATTATAAATATATATATACCACAGTTTCTTGTTCATTTTATGCCTATATATATAGGATACATATGTTTGGACAATATAACGATATATATAAGATATATAATATATAAGATATATATATATATATATATATATATATATAATATATATATATATATACACACACACACACACAGACATCTGATCATTTGTTGAATATTTCAAAAAATAGAAATAATGAAAATAACTGACATGGGCAAGATTATGTCAGTTATAGGTCCTGAATGTCAGTTTCAATTAACTGGCCAGTCCTAGTATGTAGTGTGGAAGAAATTATGTTGTACAAGGCAGGCTGGGCAATGTCACATGCTGTAGGCAGGACAAATTAGCTTTTTATAGATTCTCATTTGTCAAAGGAAGATTAAAGTAAAGTCACATGTAAACTGTACCCTTCACTGGATTTTTGTTTTGAGCAAAAAACTTCAAATATGTAGGTTTTTAGGGGGATTCATTTGGAACTTTTCATGACTCTTTCTAGCCTTCAACATGGCCAAACGTGGAAGTCAAGCTACCTGATGCCTCCATTAAACTGCATTTTCAATAAAAATAGACAACAAACAAATAGTTAAAAAGGAAAAAAAAAATGTTAATTTGTGATAATGACGCCCAACTAAATATCTTTTGGTAAACCTTTGTTATGCAAATCTTATTCCTAAAATGACCAGTAAAATCCTAAAAGGTCCTACAACACATACTAACTAACATATATGAACAAAGTGTTGAAATCAATATAAGTCTGAGGATTCAAGTTAAATTAATTTTGGTGTGTAGCATATTATGTAGAAAATTGATAGAAAATGCTTTTATTAAATAATTGGAACAGAGTTTCAGTTCTTTTTTTCTTTGCTGAAAATGTGCTACAAAAGTAGTAGATGGCCTTCACAATTAATTTACAACATTGCATCTTTTTAATGAATGTGATGCATTCTTCCAACAGTACAGCGCTTGATGTTAAGAAATTGCTCCATAATTACATCAACTGAGTACAGTGGGTCAATATCAGGCCCAATCAATGTCTAGTATCAGCAGATCAAGGATGCTTCATCTTGCCTATGCCCTCTGTGCTCCCACACCCACAAGTACATTCATTTCTGAGATACCCAGATTACTCAGATTTATTCCCACTACCAAAGAAAATCACACAGATGAGATAAGATCAATAAGAATAGATAACATAACTTCAACTCAGACTCAAGTTCATCAGATTCCCACTCTTTGCAGCCGTTGGGTTATGACTCAGATCTACATAATCCATGGGCCATGGTTCTGGATGGGGAATCAAATGTTTTCTGTTTCTTATACTTTTATTTTTTTTTTAAGTGCAAACCTCCTGGATGAAAATGTTAATAAATCAAAAGGTATTTCTCTTTTTATTACCTTTGTGGTTTCTGGCATCTCTGGATCCCCGTGGTAGAGGCGTGTAGGGGAGTGGGTGACTCTCAGATCCTGCCTCACTGGGTGACTTGGAGAAAGAAGACCAACACAGAAGATATGTAAGAATATTTTGAGGAAAATGGGTTTGAAAAGTTTTAAAATGACAAGTATAACAATGCAGTAAACTGACTAATTTGTTTCTTTTTTTCTCATGGAGGAAATGCTGGAAACACTGCTGTTGTTTTAAGACAAATATTATGGTGCTAAACCAGCAATTATAGTGATGAAGTGTTAAAGACTGATGAAATTCTGACTCAGTTTTTGTTCACCCAGCTGTGACCTCCAGCAGGGGAGAGCTACTCACGAGGTTATGGCTACGTCCACTTTCAATTCAAAACATGAAACTTTTGTCACAGTTACGCCTGCCGTCCACATTAATCTGGTGAGTTCAGCCTTCGTAGTGGAAAATTCTTCCTCTGCTGCAAAATCTGTTACCGTTCATAAATGTAATGTTTCGTGGTCTAATGTGGATGGACAAAGAAACAGCGACGTACTGGCACCAATTTGCTTTGTGATTTGCTCTCCTGGGTCACTACGCCACTACCCTTATACTACCACTACACTTATATCATGACCATTACCAGAAATGAACTTACAGATACACCTTAATGACGATGTTAACAACAAAATGAAGACAGAACGGCAAAAGCAGATGATGTTGTCCTTGGTTTCTACATACGCAGAAGGAAAAGTTGTTCCCACCTGACTTCTTTAATTTGGATTCACATGCTGAGTGAGATGTGAGACATGGATGGCTGTTACGTGCATTTTTGGTGATATTATGTGAATTTAGATCTTTTCTAAGGTGGATCTGAAACACTTATGTGCATGTAGATTGGTTTCATTTGAAAAGTGAGTTTGAAAACAAAGTGACTAGTATGGACATCGCCTATAAGAGGGCTTTAAGAGAACATTCTGGATTTAAAACAAACCTTGGTCTATTATTGGATGGTAAGGAGTGCAAACTTTCATTATGGACCAAAACAATATCAACCAAAGCAGCTTTAAGTGAGACTGGAATATACGTTTACAGCAAAATGGCAATTAATGACCACATAATGTCGAGCAAACAGCTGTCAATAGATGTGAAAAGAGGAGAGTTCATGGCCTCTGCTGCAGCAGTTGACTTGTAGAGACTTATAACTGGGTGGCAGCGACTGGAAAGAGATGCCTGCAATAAAAGAGTAATTACAACAATTTAACATTTCTTTGGTTTGTTTATCCACTTAATCACTTAAATGGAACAACTTTTTAAAAGTCTTGACAAAGACTTCAAATAGCACTTTATTTTTATGTAGGTCGGTTTCCCCAACTGCCAACATTATTGGTTGCTTTGCTGGAAACACATACTCTATTCTCACTAAAACTGCTATGATTCACATCATTTGGGTGTCTAATGAAAAATTACAGTCATTACCATCTAAAAGAAAGACCTTGGGCTGTTTTAACTTTGGAATATTCCTTTAAGAGAAGGGAGACTGACTAACAGCAAGGACTGGCCCATCATGGAAATGGGATGTAAATTGCATTCTAAGAACTCTGACTCTTTTTGTCTTTTTATAATTTAAACATGACACACGTATGTGCACTGATTCCTGGTTGCCTGGCTGTAGTGAGCTATCCATTGTGAGAAAAATCAGCCAAAAGACAAATGTGTCAAATTTTGTGACAAGGGAAAGCCAGAGGCTTCCAACCCACACAGCACTCACAAACAGGTCAAGAGTTTTTTTTACTGTTATTTTTTGTTGCACTTTCAAGGTCCAAAACATCCTCTTCCTTCCTAACCTTTTAGCTAGTGGAGGAGGCAGTTTATCATGACACAGCGATATCTGATGCCTTTGCAGAAATACTTTCTTTTCCTGCAGGAAGGAATTCACTGGGCCTTTAATCATCGCAAGTGACTCAACTGACAAACACATATTAGAGATGGTTTGGAGCTGCATTTTTTCCCCACCTTTATTGTTGTTCCTCCACATGCCCATGCATAACCTTGAGAAATGGAATAGTGTGCACTGTTAAATGGAACCATATTCTTCATGGGCAAAGAGAGCACTGTGAATTGAAAACGATCACATAATGTGCTTTCAGATAGCATCTCTGAAAGGCATTAAGCTCTGGCCAGCAAGTGTCTCATATAACACCAAGGAGAAAAATGATAAAAATAAGCTTGTTTTGAGGCCTTACTACATATGTGCAAGAGGATCATTTGTTTGAAAGAAAGAACTTGGGATAGCAATGTTGTTTTGACAGCAGACCTGCTGCTCTCAGCCTCTGGAGTGGCTTGAACCTGTTAAGTTATATCAAAGCTCACTCCCAGAAAGTGTGATGAACTTGTATGGAGTGAGTAACACAAGAAGTAAAACAACCCAAAATGAGAATATACAGTGCTAAGTGAGAACTGCCACCTCCCATTAGAGTAAATTGGGAGGTGCCAGTTTAACTCAGTTAAACAGCAAGAAGTGCAAAACAGACACCGGAGTGAGCCGGTAACACATCATTCATCAAAATATTTTGGAAAAAAACCTTTCTCCAATTTGCATTTTGCCATTTGGTTTTGAAGCCATGATTGATACTGGCAGTCACACCATCACATTAAGAGTGTCTGTGATAAAAGGTATGAGCTGAAGGGAGAAACAAAGGCATTAAGTCAGGAATCAAGGCCGTCTTTTCTCTGATAGAGTCACTACAGGACTGCGCTCCAGCTTTCCTCATTTGCCTGATGACCTGCTTGAAAGATCACAGGCCCGGGCCTCCGCAGAGCTCCTTGGCCTTAAAAACCCGTGCTAACCCCACTGCTTGCACAAAATTAATCTTCAGGTTGCCACATTATTAACAGCGCCAGGGACAGACTACTTCAGGGGGTGAAAAAGGGACTACTGTGCACACTTTAATTCAACACAGAGTTACTCCACAGTCATCAGCCACCTCGCTCTCAGCATCACCACCCACCTACAAAGCAACGCTACGCATGAGACCGACATGCCTCCTACCTCCTCACTCCGTGCCTGCCGATCGTACACCCAACTCCTTCAGCATTTGAGGCTCTTGTCTTCTTGCTTCTTGTCCTATCTATAACAAGCACTTTACTCCTGTCACATATCGTCAATTAACCAGCATGCACCTGTCCCAAACCTCCCTTTTCTACTTTCAAATGCTGCTCTCTATCAATAGAAACAATCGTTGCTATTACTGATGACCTGTCAAAGAGCAGGAAGGATTTTGAGGAGAAAAAAACAAATGAAGGGACCTATTTGGGTTACTTACTTTAAGTGCAACCCAACTGATGATCATTTCAGTGATTTACGTGTCTCTCAAAGAAGTGGAAAAATTAATAAACAAAAATAATTTAGCATATTTCTTATTAAAGTCCTTTCTCGACTGTTTCCTTCTCTTCTAGTTTTTTGTCTCGTTTCCCGTCTTCATACAAGTGCTGTGCCATCACTGAACAGAGGGAGGTGCTGCTGTGTTGCCAATTTAAAGCTCTCCTTGATCCCCCCTTTTCCTCTCTCTCAGTCGCTCTGCTGTCTAGATTAGTCTGCTCATCAAGCTGAGCATTGTTTTAATTTGCTGGGCCCGGGGCATATGCCGAGTGTTCACATCATTATTGTCTCTGTGCAATGTGAGTTATCACCGCAGCTTATGATAATGTGGCACAAATTTACAGGCTGGGGAGCACCATGGATTCTGTGATAATAAAGAGTGGACAGAGGGGAGTGGAAGGAGGGAGTGAAAAATGAAGAAAGTGTGTATGTGTGTCGAGAGAGCAAGAGACAGAGATAGGTGGCTGAGAGAGGAAGCTCTGTTGGATGTCATTATGAAAGATGATTCCCATTCTGGATAATACATCAACCAGTACTGTCTGTCTTCTCCTTTTCAGTGTTGTTATGCGAATAAATGCTGATAAACCCAGAGGCAATAGTGATTATTACTTCCAACATATCACCATAAGGGAAGGGAGCAGGAGGAGAAAGACAGGGGAGGGCTAGAAAGAGAAGAAAGGCAAAACGGAAAGAGAGCTACACGAAGCACACAACCACCTCCTCGGTGGGGATCTTAAAAATCTTCAGGCACAGAAAAGTGAGAAAGGGAAGCCTAACGTGCATTTTTCAAAAGAAACTGCCGCAGAGTTTCCAAAGTTTTGAAGCTGCAGATTACAAACCTTGATAGCTGATTTATTATAGTGCATCAGATAACGTCAAGAGCTTTTTTCTAAAATGAGATTATCATGGTGGCTGACAAAGTAGAAGCACATAAAGTAACTAGTTTACACCATGTTTTACACCATGTTTTCCTCTTCCACGGCCCCGCTATGAAGTCTCCCCCTGACCGGCTCATCCTGACACAGCTAGTTCCTGCCTCGCCTCACCTCCCTCCTTAAGACTGACCAGCAATACAATCTAATTACAGCCGCGCTACAGAGGGAGAGCAGTGTAAACACCAGCCCTTTTTATCTCCTTATACATCTGGACAAGTAGACAAAGTGCTAAAAGGAAATAAATGTGGCCTGACAGCCACATCAAAGAGTTCAGCCAGAGGCTTACTGCTACTTAGGGCACAGGAATGTTGTTGCTAAGCATCAGCCCGCAACCTATCAGGGTGCAAAGAGGGCCCTGTCCTGCCTCAGAGAGGGAAAAGGGGAAAAGAGAGAAATGAAGAGCGGGGGGGGGGGGGTGGGTGGGGTGGAGGGTTTGCTGACGTTGAGGGGAGGCTAGGGACTCAAGGAGATCTTTGTAGCTTAAAGCAATTGTTGGAAGAAACAAGCCTTCTGTTTTGTTTTCTCTTGACACCATTTCTGCTTTTTGCGCTTGCAAAAGACATGTATAAAAATGTCTTTTGATATGTTTTCTCTTTGGGTCTATATCAAAATATTTCTTTTGTGTCTGTGCATGGAACTTTTTTTCACATCTTGTCTCTATAAACTGGTGCTGCTTTCTGATCATGTTAAAGATCAGAGAGGAGACATAACTTGTGAACTTATTTGAGTCAACATTTAATGCTGACATGACACGTTTATTTCTTCACCAGATGGGATTTTTTTTATTCATACTTCTGAAGTTAGGGGTTACAAACAACACAACACTTTCAGAAATAAACAATGAAAAATGGATAAGTAGCATAAGCTTCGGGGCATCCTACAGCATATAACAGAAAAGATGAAGTGAGAAGTGCTCTAATTCCCGGTTTCAAATAAAAGTCTAATAATGCCAGAGGAACTGAGAAAAAAAAATTATATATATATAAAATATCAACTGTATATTTTGCTGGCAACGATTCGATTTGACAGGAGGGAGACATGTTTGTGGCGTGTATCTATTCAATGTTTTCATTTAATTTTATACCTGATACTAATAAATGTGGTTCAGAGCAGGAAAGAAATAATGAGCTAATTTGCTAATGTGCTCATGAAAAGTATTAATTCTTTTTTTCACAAGTAACGACATGAGAACATTTGTGAGCGGCAGTTTTTTGCTCAGCGGGAAGACTCCTGAGTGTGTGTTTAATGATTAACCAGTTCTACTCCAATGAACTTGCTCTGAGTAAACGTATCATATGATCACTGATCACAAGAGCAACTGTTCTGATGTTTCGCTCGGGGCACGAGACACATGAAGGGAACCGGCAACAGAGAAACCTGCGGTTCTGTGTATGGCTAAGCGTCAGGCAGGCAAAGGTTGAGTGCTGCTGGACGTTAATCATCCATGGCGATGACTCATAGATGGTAATGAGGGAGTGTTTGTTTTTAGGTTGAAATTTATAAAGTCATTCGACCTTTCCTGTGGATGTCTAGCAGAGTAAAAGCAGGAGATTTAAAGACTACATTACAGATAGGCAGCGCAATTAGCTGGAGGCTTTTTCTTGGTCAAATTTGACCTTTCTGTTTAATGCAGAGTCTGAAATCACAGAAAAAGCTCAAGCAGAAAAGTTGGACATATTATTAATGAAAAACAACAACTGAATGTCTTACATGAAGTTTTACATGAATTTAACTGGTTGTTTTCAAATTTTTATAAAAGCATTCAAACTTTTTTTGTCTACTAAAATAGACTAGAAAAGCAAGATGTGACTTCTGATCTACTTATGACAACAATCAATTTCTTTTTAGTTTTGCCTTATTTAAGTGAAAAGTCATATTTGCTTCTTTCCCTGTTTAATGCAAACAGCATGCACTCACACGCATGCACAGCAACTCAAGAGTGTGACATATCATGAGGCTTTCTGTTCCGATTAGGGGCTGTAGCTAACGTCAGGGCTGTTTTCTACAGTGTAGGATGTTAAATAATTGAAGACTCTTGGAGCGGGCCTGTCACACGGGCTTGTCTAGAATGTTTCCTATGCAATTAGACGCCGAGAGACATTTGAAGAGGACCCACAAAAAAGAGCCACAAAAAGTGACATGTGAACTTAAAGGAAATTAGCTCTTTACACAAGTGAAATGTGAAGGTTACTTAGCAATGCTTAACTCAGACTGCGGCTGTGTGAAGTGTGTGTTTGACTCAGCCCCGCTACGAAGACTGCGATTTTCTTTACTTTGAGCTGGCTTCAGTCAGTAAGATCACAGAGGGAATGAAAACTAATTTTGACTCAAGGCACACGGAGAGAGAAGGAAAAAAAAAAGAGAGAGGAAAAAAAAAAACCCTGAGATGTGTCGAAATAATGAGATCTCTTGATGTTTTCTGGGAAGATATGGGGTGATGCAGACAGATGCACAACTCACATCTTCACCCAAGGACACAGACACACAAACAGCCGTTGAACATTTAACAGCAACTTCAAAACACACAAATTTGCATGTGTGCACCAACTTGCATTGAGAACCACACATGCACACACACCAGCCCTCTCATATTATCCGAATGGCTGAAATACTGAGGCACGTGTGCTTCGTACAGGGTACCACATACTTCGTACTACATTCACTTGCGCTCATGTACAAAGACAACCTGGTTAGTTGATTGATGCAGATGGAGACTTGTATGGTGTTACTACTGTCCAGCCTCTGTTAACTGAATAAAAACAACTCTGACCTGATGTGACTTAAAAATTGCTGTTAAATTAATTTTTTTTCTTTGCCTTTCCTACATGAAGAAAATCTTGGAGTGTTGTGATACAACACATATTTTAGATGTGAAAAAAAGCAGTGAAAACATGCATAATTGCCTCATTTACAATGGTTAATCGACTGAGACTTAAATTCTTCTTCATTTCTATTTGAAAATATTACACGGTGACCTGTAAATACAAAAGTTTACTATGCTCCCCATCTATTACTGCTCGCTCCCAGTCCCTGACAACCTTTCAAAGAAGTTTCTCACATCAGCATCACTCAGTTCTACGCTGCGGTGATAGCACTGTCATCTTCCGCACCTATCATAAGTCACAGGCAAACGACCCAGATCCTCTTTCGTTAGACACAACCCTCTGTGGGCCTGTAAGCTGTATCATTACACCATGTCATCTTTATGGCAAGGAGCAAAGCCGGGCTCTCTAATTACACTCTGCTAACTCCATTTACGCAGACAAGGACAGAACAGCAGGCAAACAAAGCATTAAAAAAATGGAGTGCTTCCCCTTGCTCTGTGCATGCTCGTGTTGTTCTGCTGGTGGCCGTTGTTGTCCCCTGGTTGTTGCTCCTTCTGAAAAAGCTGTGGAGGAGTGATAGCAGACTCCACACGCCACTAAGCGTCTTCCTCTCCTCCCCTTCTTGACTTTCCAAACCCTTCCTTCAAAAGGACTTATGAAGGTGAGTGGCTGCGTGACAGGCCGGGAATAAAAGAGACAAACCAGGGATAAAAATTAAATAAAAAGTAGCTGTCTTAAACAGTAATTGCACCCCTTTGCTGAGCATGCTTTCAGATATATAAACCTGATTTACTGTCGGTGTTGCTGCCACAAATCAGAGGGCCCTCTGAGAAACACTCATGCTATGAAATTGTTTAATCTCATCAAGTTCTGCTTTCACAGCAGGCCATAAATCACATTGTCTTTGTTATCATAGACCTCCATGAGCGCCTGTGAGGCAGGCAATGGATCGTGGGTATATATAATCTTGACTGCGCAAACAGCAGGGTCTGTACAGCCTGAAATACTTTCATATTAGCCGCGGTGCAGCTGGCGGAACACAAGCGGCCTGATGGATATCTCATTTCCTGCGCTCTGCATCTATTTCGAGCAAATTATTACTGCATAAATTTCTTGTCAACAGAAACGGCCAATTAATTAAGTTAAAATGCACTCATGATCGCATCTATGCACCGAACAGGAGAGCTGGGGCAATTTTTCATTGTGCGAATTTACCACAGGGGTCACAGTAATGAATGATTTTAAACTCTGTCATAAAGTCACAGACAAGCCAATATCTACACAGGAGCTGTGTCATGGAGTAACCCATGACACATTTGCATAAAGCATATTTATGTGAAAATGCTGGAGGACAACAGCCAGGGCGAGGAAATAAAGTTTACAACTACAGAACAAAATGTCCGCCAACCTCTGCCTCTCCAGCGTTTCATCATAGATGCGCACAGAGGATTGGATAGAGATCACGAAAGCACCTTTGCCATTTATGATACAAACTATCCACATTTAACAGAGCTCGCAATCTAAATGAATTATTCATAATGTGTGACGGGCTGGGAGTTTGTGGGGGTGGGAAGTTGGCGGTTGTTTATTCAGCTTGGGCCGTTTATCAGACACTGAGGATCCCACGGCGGGGATGAGCATGGAGATTTATCTGTGCTTGGGCTCCAAAGCAGATAAATCAAGGGGTGTAATCATGCTCTGAGTGGCCCAGCAGTGACCTCGTAGTGAACTAATGACACAGGGATATCTAAGCCCCTTTTCCTGTTCCTGGGTTAGGCCCTTAGGTTAGTCCCCTGTCAGACACAAGGCTAAAGAAAGAAGACAAGGCTTTGTGGAAAAACCGGGGGGAAACTTGAGTTCCTCCGTGTCCCTTTGTCCTGTTTACACAACACCACTGAGCAGGATTGTTCACCTGCTTCTAAAAATAAGGGAGTTGTAGCAAATTAACTGCGGAGGACTACTGTACGACAATGTTTGCTCAAACAATAGCAATGACTATCGATTGCAAGTGCACACAACGCGGATTCACAAGCCGCTATTCACAACAGTCCATGTAAAAGATACTGCTGTTTGGCTGAGGATGCCTCCCATTCCCGTCCAGAGCAAAAGCTTTCTCCTGGACCGAGCCTGCTCTGATTTATCATGTCTTCTGCTAGCAGGCTGTCCGCTGATTAAGCCAGTGGAACTTTGTTTCACTCTCCTCTCTCTTTAATCTGTCTCTCAGCGAGATAAATTAGCCAGTGCCGTGCCAGCTCCTGCTCTCTTTACCTCCCTCCCTCCTTCTCTTCCTCTCCCTTCTGCTTTTCTCTCTGTTTATCTTTTCTGTCTGTCACACATTGAGAAGAGAGCAGACACATCTGCTCCTACGCTGCAGCGGAAGATAGGGCTGGGCGACATCCCTGGTCAGATTTAGCTAAGAGTGCCTGTGAGGGAGAGCGAGAGAAGGAGTGTGTTTTTCCTGTCTTTTTCTCTCCTTGACAACATTCTGTCAAACAATCTCCCTCTCCTCAACTGGGCTTATGCTCTTTGTTGTTAACGAATAAATCAGGGAGTATTTATGATCTTCTATCCTATTCTTAGCTGTTTAATGGCGGCACCTTTGTGGGCGAATTAAAGCAGGATTTTATTCACTAGGCAGTGGGCCAAAGTGAGGCCTTGGTGCCTCAGCCGGTGAATGTTTTCCCTTCTCCACTCTTGCCCGGGTGGTAAATCATACTCATTGTCACGCAGTGCTAAGTTAGTGTATGTCACTGGGGAGAGCAGGAAGCACTGGGCATAATTCTGTCTGTCAGTTTAATTTATTGTATTGGTAGCTTTGTAATCTCAACCCCATAAATTGCAGTGGCTGACAGACAAGAATTTGGCTTTAAAGGAAACGTTTATCAGGATTTTGGATGGCTAAGGACCTTTTGTTTTTTTGTCTTTTGTATGCTCATATCCATTAAAAAAAAAAAATCCTTTCCACTGCTGCAAATGCAAACACCAATATTCTTGTCAGATTCTCATCTACATAAAAGAGTGAGGAGGGAAATGTCAATAAATACTGAAGAAAGAAAGAGAAGAAAATAAAGACGAGGTTCGAGGACACAACCTTGCTCAGAGGTTTCATTTCGGGTGAAATATAAGACCTCATACGAGGCCACGGCTGTGGCATCTGCTTTGCAGATAGCGCATTTGGCTTACATTCCGTGCAAGCGAATATAAATCAAGCCAGGCATCTCAATGCAAGGCCTCACTTCCAGAGACCAACAAATCTTTAACATGAGATTAAGGCCTCAGTGGAGTCATCTGTCTTTGGGTGATGGAGGAAAATATCAGAGCACTCTATGGGCAATATGGTTTCACTGAGTCAGGACTGATGTGTACTGGAATGTGCAAAATGCCACGTGTAATGATCTAACAAGGCATTAATCACACAGACTGTGAATTACTTTCAGCAGAGAGAATTATTCGATGGCTGCAAACAGAAAAGGATGCCAAAAACTACCACTTAAATAAAAATACAGAAATATATTTACTGATTCTCCTCAGAACAATCACCTTCCTTTGTTTCATTTCAGAAATCGTGATAGATACGTGATGTTTTTTATTTTTATTCTAATAAATGTAAATGGTGTCAGCTGCTCTGTGCTGACAACAAAGAACACAGACCAAAGCAAAGCTGCCAATTACCCTATAAAACATGCATATCTTCCAAAGCATAGGTCTCCTTTGTGGGTTTAACCTACCATAGGCGACGCACGGTTTACAAGATGCTTGCTCAGTGGATACAATGGTGCATAGCATAAAAGCGAACACAGTCTGTGAAGACCTAAGTACTACATCTGCCTGTAGTCTTTTCATTGCACTGCATTTACATATCAAGCCACAAGCCTCATATGTAAACACATTCCATCAGATGTCACCATTGCAGCCAATGAGAGCCATTTCATTCTGCTTTTAGCTCACGCACCGTGTAGCATCAGACAAAGGGGACGGGACCTGAAAGAGACATCTCATGTCATCACCCAAGAGAGATAATGGAATTGTTATACACCCTTGATCACAGACACTCTCACGGCATCCTGCTCTGTTTTTCACTCATTCTTTGTCTCAGTGCTCTTAAAGTCTCTCTATCGCACAGACACACAGCACACGAGTAAAAATTCCTGCACACTTCAGTGCGATAGCTCCTCTTCTCTTTCAGGGTTTCATCTCAATAGCTTTTTTATCTGAGCACTTCAATTTGCAAGCCTAGCTGGAAGGCAGCTCCTCCTGATATGTTAATTGCAGGGTACTTAAGCACTAAAAGATTAACATAAAACCCTTTGGAAACAAGCTAATAGTTTATGATAATTCGTGCATGGCCTTTGTCTGTCTATCATTACATTGCCTCTAGCTGTAATTTTATCAAGGGGTTGTAAAATATCATTTAAACAAGTTCGCTTTCAGATAATTAATAGTAGAAACTGTATTATTCAATTGAACCACACTGGCATCATTAACAATACGGCAAGTAAGCTATAATTAAAGTATTTTATTTTATTAACCTATTCATAACGTTGTGCAAATGATGACACAAAAAGGTCTTTTTTTTTTCTCTCTTTTTTTCTTGCTTAAGCACTGTCACCAGGGCAATTACAAGAGCCGGTGATGTCTTCTTTGTTGGCTGTGCTGATGGAAGCTTTTCAATTAGCAGGTGGGCGCATGGCTTGGACAGCTTCTGCACGGAGATGGTACATGTGCAGGAGACTTACCCACCCGCACAAGCAGTCTGTCGAGCCAACAAATACAGGTTTGTGCCTTTCCCCGTGCAATGTTGAGACTGTAACCTGGGTGATTTAAAAACGTTAAAGAGCGTAGAGAATGAAAAGATTAGAGTGAGAAATACCTGGGTACTCAAAGACTGAAATTAACTTTGGGCTTCTCAGAAGGTTGTGAATGATAGATGCTAACTTGATTAAAAAAAACTGAAAATCAACTATATTACTGATGTCTGCTGCCTTCTGAAAACCAGGGTTGTGCTGCAGTTAATGCAGGAATGCTCGCACGATGCATGCACACTGTATCTGAGTGAACATGTGTGCTTGATAGACACATGGGGTCCTTACAGACACGCACACACCCGCACACACACACACACACACACACACTCTTTCTCTCAGACAGACCAACCCTCTCATGAATAATACAAAAAACTCTTTTCACCAAACAGCTCAAATAGCTATTCATTCATCTGCATACCTGTAGCTTTGCAAAATGATTGGCCCGCCATTACCGCTGGAAAAAAAAAAAGAAAAGAAAGAAAGAAAGAAATGAAATGTTCCCCAAACAATTTGCCTCCAAATGAGACAGGAATGATTCTGTTCTTTTCGACGACAGAGACAGGCCCCTGTGCATAATGATGTTAGCGTAATGGGGTGACAGATAGACCGGGAGACCATGACATTAGCATGAGAAACGCACCAGTGAGCAACCGCTCAACTGTGGTCTCAGAGGGCCCTCAGACATACACTCTGAACATCGTTTGTCTCACAGCTCTACGAGCCTGACAAATGAAGACATGCCACGTTTCATGTCAAGCAATATACCATTCCACTTTAGCAAACACATGACTTAATGACACAGGGAAACCCATCTGCATTATACAGAGCCACTATCTCTTGTTTTATTAGGGGGGAATAACCTCACTGAAGGCTGAATGACAAAAACCAGCGACAGACTGTGACCCTTAATCTCATGTGATGACCATGCTTAATGATCAAAACACAGTATGCAATGACCAATTAATTTCAGAAATATATTGCAGTAGCTTACATCTCTAAAGTAAAAACTACTTAGTAAATATCTGATTAGAATATCTGATCTACAGTAAAGGTTATTTCCAGGTGAAGCCAACTTAAACTCCATATAAAATCACACACTCAAAGAAAATTACCTTTATCTTTTTCATGCTTGTAATTGGGTGTAAGGTCAGGTAAACAGTGGATGGGTTGCCAGCCCACTACAGGGCCATACAAAGACAAACGAGAAAAATATGCACGCTCCTGATCACGTCTGTGGTCGATGCAGAACTCCCTATTGAACCAAACTGTTTTTTATGACTGTGCAGTAGATGCCGAACACCAAGAGGAATTCCTAGAAAGTGTGAGGTGCACATACCCCCAACAAAACCTTTTACCATTTAATCTGCCAGAATTTAAGGATAATGATATTTTGCTTTTTATGCCCCATAAGATGGGGGAATATAATCAGGTGTTTATAAGAAGTGATAAGCAGCACACAACACACTGTCAGAGTCTAGATGCTGCAGACATGAGCCACAGCCTAAAAATGGTCGAGCTATGACAGCCTTGACGTCCACAGCACAACACTGTGGAAGGGTGAATGCCTCCTGTAAACATTTATCTTCCCTGTGAGTGTGTGTCTGTGTGTGGTACGGCTTGGCGACAGGAGCTTCTCTGAGGCTTTATCTGCAGCATGACAAGACAACCTGTAATATACGAGCATCTGGTGCTCCTCTTCAAACTAAGCCTTATCTCACGCCAAACATTCCCCGAGGCCAGAGCACAGCGAGAGTGGCCCAGACCAGACAAGACCTCACACCGTCTCTCCGCATCCCATCCAACCTGTGAGTCGAGCGTGGGGCTCACAAGCTGGGAACAGTCCGTCAAAGCGTATGTTTGTGTTTACAGTGTGCGCTCTGAGAGCGCAGCTCGGACAGCTGAGA
This sequence comes from Hirundichthys speculiger, assembly GCA_018398805.1. Taxonomy (NCBI): domain Eukaryota; kingdom Metazoa; phylum Chordata; class Actinopteri; order Beloniformes; family Exocoetidae; genus Hirundichthys; species Hirundichthys speculiger. The sequence continues at coordinate 4,578,194 of JAGFBZ010000344.1, read as the reverse complement.
GCAACAGTGTGACATTACAGTGATGGAAATCATCTGCTCCGAGTTTTCTTACGTCTGACTAATCGAGCCAGGGGTTAATGGTGTTGCACTGAACACAAACAGACTCAATCCTTCTACGTCCACTGACTTAAACAGAACTGTGTAGCACACTCATCACTTATGTCGGTTTGGAAGAATTAATTTTATATAAATCTTGAGATAAATTGTCAATGCTATTATAGATCTTAGAGAGGTAATGAGCTATGATTAAGAGAATGCACGGGCTGCTTGAAAAATCATAATAAAAAAAAAGATCAAGACAAATGGTTTACTATATCAATAAAATATCCCCAAAACAATGTAAACATTAAGTGCAGGGAGGTTCTCTGCTCTCTGCATTTTCTCAAGAAACTCAGTCTGACGCAGGTGAAGAAAGTGTTTGTAGAGGGAGAAGCTCTGCGAAGAGGCCCATTCTTCCCTCCATATTCTGTGCTCTGCTCGGACCGCTGCCTTTAGCCAGCCTTTTGGGAGGATGCAAACAAGCCCGTCTCAGGGGCCTGTACATGCGGCCTGCGCTTCACTTCAAAGAGAGGGCATAAGGGCAGTGTACTCCCCCCCAACTCAGACCCATTCAGCTCACAGCTGATTCCTCCATGTGTGCACGAGTGTTTATGTGCGTCTCACTTTGACTCTCTCTGGGCCCCTCTAGCTTTCATTTCAGACCGCTTTCAAACCTTCTCTTTTATTTATTTGTTTATTTATTTATTTGTATTTCTGGAGGATAGTTAAGAGAGGACATGGAAGTACACACCGAAGCTTGTGTGTAGGTTTGTGCATCCTTTTCGATGACTGATAATGAAGAGCAACACTGTGCAGTCTCTGAACATGCTGTCACAAGCCCCCATTAGGATTCACAGACTTATGCAAAGCATACTGATATTACAGAAGAGCACAGCGAAGGACTGCTCACTGACCTCTACATACCTTGTGACAACTGAAGAATATCAGTGCATAAAAGGCAAAAAAAGGAAACACAGAGCAAAGAGTGTGCGAGAGGAAGTGAATTTGAAAAGGATAACACTGCAGAGAGGAGCTGAGCTCAGTGGCTGCGGCACAGGGAGGTCTGGCCTATACAAATCCTTTCCTTTTTGATCTCTTCATCCACATGAAAGAACAGCGGCAGGCAGGATTATATGGGACAATTGCGCTTTCTCCCCAAACCCTGACATGATCGGCTTTTGCAAGAGCCCTAATAATTTTCAATTAAGCACATTTTCTGACACCCTGTAGTAGCTACGGTGCATTTCTTACACTCTCCAGTTGCCACATTGCACCCCTGCAGCCGCCTTTTGGTAAACCTCTCATTCCCAGACAGCATGCCTGTAGTGTGCTAAAAATCTGACCTGAACTCTACTTGTTTTTACAATGCCAAACAACCCATTTAACAGACCCTCGACTAAGGATGCTAGGTGGTGCTTTGACTGACTGAATGAGCTTTGTTGATAGTATAGAATTAAGTTTGTTTTATTTGTAGCATGCTTTCTCGGTCTGAATTTTGTTTTTGTATTTTTGCTGTCCATGTTTAATGGAAGGATCCTGATGATACTGCAATCAAGATATTATTTAAGTACATTAGAGGAGTTATTTTATGCTACCATACCTTAAACAAATCCACTTGCATGAAAAACAGTGAACCATGCATTCAGCATTTAACAAAGCAAGACGACACCTTCAAATATACCCTCTTCAGACTCCAAATGTTGCACTAATTTCATCCAAGGGAAACTGATTTCTCTCGGTGCATTCACTAGCAGCTTAAAAATTCCAGTCAAACTTTGGAGCTTTCTGTTCTCTTGAAAGACTCAAGGTCTGAAGTACTTGACTGAGACAGACAGCACCATTAGCAGGCCCTGGACCAGCCTTAACCCTGACAGCCACTCACAGCTGGCATGCCAGGCAGAAGAACGGGTCTCCTTTTCTCTAGTTTAGCCAAAGAGAAGTGAAACAAATGTCCATCACTCACTCACATAGCACTCAGCAGGGTGGCCTGCTGTCTCAGAAGACAGGCTGGTAAGAACGGCAAATCAAGGGAAAATGCAAGTCAGTCAAAAAAAAAATGAGGTTCTTCTAACATACGATATGAATACATCTATATGAAAGACACAAAGATGATGCATGAATTCTGATAGGAAACAAAGTTACTTATTTGAATCATAGTGACAGTAAGATATTCATGAGATTTTATTGGCACATACAGAGACATGCAATCGTTCTGGTTTAGTTAAACAATTAGATAAATGAAGTTAATCTTAGAAAGATTCCTCCTATAACAGCATGAATATCCTAAATGCACCACAATATGCCATAAAGAGATGAAACCTGAGGGTCCTCTCTGTCTGGGGGCTGACAGACACCCCAAGAGCAAAAACAAAACAAAGCAGACAAAAAACAACAATTAGTGAAAATACCCCACAAGAGCTGCAGTAAAACCTTAAACCTAAAACAAAAATGATCTTTTTTTTATCTCTTTACTGCGACTTCAATGTGTCTGCTATACATGTAATATGCTTTATAATTTATAGAGAACAACTTAAAAATTAAGCCCAACATTCAACTCCAACACCCAGTTCTGACCAAATAACCCCCCCCCCCGCCGTATTAAGACTTAGAAAAAAAAAAAACACTGACATATAAGCACAAAGAAAACACATTGAACCATTGATCTAGCATAGTCTAGACATGTGTGTCTGCCTGTAGTTATCAGCTTTGAAACTGTTTAATAGTGTCCTCAACAAAGATCCCTTCCAGGATGAGTTTGTTTCCCCAGCTCTCTGCAGCTCATTGGCTGGGGCCTCCACTTCTAATCACCTTTCATTACAGCTTTCTGATCCCCAGCTTCGCTTTGTACACCGCACTTCATCGTCTTTATTTTCCACTCTAATTGCATGTGAAAGATGCCCCCTTTGATTCTGCCTGCATGCCAAAGTGTTATCAGGGAGAGAGTGTGGAAAAGTGCCATGTGTGTCTGTCTGCTGGGAGGATGAGGGAGCTGCGAATCCACCTACTGAGGACAAACCCGTTTCTCCCCAAGATATGACGCATCTATCACCAGCTCAGAGAATATCAGCGCTATCTGTCAACATAATAGCAAAAGGTGTGTGTGTGTGTGTGCTCTTATACTGGAGCCCTCAGATCTGTTTGTGTGTTTCAGTTTCTAAACAACATGACCCCGATGTACGAGTATTGTCAAGTGTGGCTTGCTTTAACCCAGTCTCTTCGGTCTCTTGTCAAAAATTAAAATAAAAAAAACACAGACTCTTCCTCTATATCCTTCTTTCTTTTGTCCTTTCTTTCTTTTTTTTCCCAAATGTCATCATTTGTTGCTGTTCTTTTGAGGTTGCGTACCCACCATGTTAGGGTTGCTCACTGTCAGTGTATAACCTTTTCAATATGATGTCTTGAAGACCTTTGGTGGCCAATGTAGGGTTGGAGAAAGGCTTGTTGTCTGTTGCTTTTATGCCCAGGTTCTTCCTCAGGAACTCAAATGCCCCTTACAGCAAGAAAACATATTGCACAAGGCCGAATTAGACAATGCTGGCTCACCCTTTAAAGAAGTATCGCTCTAACAAGGACCTTATTTTGATAACAAATTCATGTAAGGGCTCCCGAGTGGCTCGCTATCTGTTCAACGTTAAGCTTGTGTTCCAGGACGAGGACTCTGGAACAGGACAGACACAAAGAGAGCTCACTCTGACAGAATCTAATCAAGAGTTGTCCTAACATATTACAACCGACTCCCAGTTAAGTCTTAGTCACTCAGAATCAAAATAACCAGGGAGACAAGGAAAGAAAGTGAGACAGAGAAGGAAGATTAGGAGATGGCGAGGAAAGAAACCACACATCCTTTTCTGACTGAAATGGAAGGCTACTTCCGGCTCCAATTTTGGCATATGCCAGGGCGAGCTGCAGAAAGATAAATGAGCTCTCCAGCACTGGGGAGGAAACTGATTCTTCATGTGGTATGGAACTATTTACTGACATTAAGAATGATAATATCAATCAGCGAGCTGTCAGCAACCCAAGTGGGCTGTGAGGAGAACAAAGGCTCCACTGTCTCTCCTTTGATGCGTTTACAAGGAGATGTTGATGTACCTGCCATTCAGGTGCAAATAATGTCATCACCACATGCCTGGATCAGGGTGTGCAGCTTCACCTCAGTGATGAGTAAAATCACAGTGAGCCCTTTGCCAAAGCTAGAAAAAAAATAAACCTGACGGGTTAATGAGCTAGCAATCACCACACAAGAGGAGCAGCAGAGCACCAACATGTCTGCACTCACCATCCTGCTATGAAATATAGCTGTGAGTAACTGATTTTTTTTTCTGACTTTAGTGGGGATGAGCAGGAGAAAACACATGGCGTCGGCATCAGGGAAGTGTCTGTGTAATTACTTCTGGCCATCTTTCAAACCTTTCTCTCTCAGGAGAGAAATGTGTGACAACATATGACAAGAAAGCCAACAGGCTTTCCATACAGAATAATGGAATCCATCATCACTGAGGCAGACACACCTGTCTGGTTTTGAGAACAATGCCACACTGCCTATTTATTAGGTGCCAGAAAAGTTTATGTTTGTGCTATGACAGTGACAGCAACTTGATCCTTTTCATTTTTTTTTTTTTTTTTTTTTTTTTTTGGAGAAGGGATCTCAAGCTTTAGGGAAAGGAGGCAGGAGGAGGGGAAAGTCTGGCTCACATATTTTCTTCTCTTGCTGTCTCACAGTGAGTTCTCTTTCTTCCTGAGAGCTGTCTGCTAAAGAGTCAGAAGACAAATAACAAAGACTGTCATTCTCCTGGAGGCTTTCACTAATTCTTTTTTTTCCCCACCACAAAAAGATACTTATCATACCCACCTGACACGAAGTCCGTATCAGTTTTGTTTCAATTTGGAATGTTGTAATACATCACAGAATGACTTAATTATTTGGGCTACGCTGGCATTGGTATCCTACATGAGCATGACCGGAGACCATTTCACATTGAACTGGTTATTCTGCCTTAAGTTTCCTTGAGAATCGAATGAGAAAATAAATTATCCTAGCAAAAGCAATGCATGTTTTCTGTAAACATCTCATAGTTGTTTTGACCGACAAGTAAATTCTTGCATATCAAATGTGAATTTATATTTTCAATGTTTTTAACCAAGAAATTTCCAAATAGTGGATTGCAATTAGTTAGCTCAGACTGTCAAATATACTTAGAAAAGTAGAACGAGTCATACAGTAAACTACTGCTGTGCATGATTGTCAGCCGGCCATATCGACATGCTCTTTTACTGTCTTTACTACAGGCTGCCATCTTAACAGTTAATAATTAGGTTTCCTCCTGCCACAAAACAGGAGAGCCGTGGTGACAAAAGCCAATGGCAACTGAGGTGGCTTAGCTGCCACATTATAAATAGACTGACCGAATGATTAATGAGAGGGGCCACTGAGCTAGACCGGCAATCTCACACACAGACAAAAGCCGCCTGCACACAATAAAAAATTAAACAAAACACAAGAAGACAAGCCCTGTCCATGCACAGAAACACGAACTGAGGCAGAGTGGCAGTGAAAGTGGAAACATGCCAATAAATTACAGCGTATCAAGAGTTTATTTAACATTTCAGCCCGTTTGGGGGAATCCTCATTAACATTTTGATTTGCTCAGTTAAATGGCAGGACCAGGCAGGCTCCAAATGGAGGGGAGGTTTAGTGGACACGGGCAAATTCTTTTGTGATGATAGTGAAGTGCAGGCATGGGGCAAAAGTGGAAAAAGAACTCAACAGAGAGACTTATAAAATTCAATTATTTGAGAAGTTGGAACTTTAGCTTGTGCGAGCCATGCTAAGATCTAATTTGTTAAGAGGAGATGTCTGGTTGCCGAACAAAACTAAAGAATCTTTCAACAGCACCACAGAAGACTCAAACTCAGCATAGAAATCGCTACTTAATCATGAAAGCTTCAGTTAAAATCCAACACTGTGCATATCATTTGAGTTAAAAAGTGAAAGTCATATCATCTGTCTGTTATCTCACAAGGAGGCTTTTGTCAGTCTTAAAAATACTTTAGAAGGTTAATAATGCCAATTTCTGCACAGCAAAAACCTTTAGCAGTTTAATGTGGCCTTTTCTCTGCTTGTTTCCCCTTTGCATACGAGTTCTGAGATTTGACAGCGAGTCATATTTTTCTCTTTCCATCACCTACCTTCATGCCTCTCCGCAGTAATATGGGCCAAGCATCTTCATTGCTAATGTTACCCTTTACCATTTTTAAATTATACCCATTAAAGTAGACATGGCATATCAATCAAAGGATGACTGTGGTCGTGTGTAACAAGAGTTACAGTAAAGAATATGTTTTTCTCTTCAGAGAAAGTTTCAGAAACAAACATTGAGGTTCAATCTCCCCACCATTCAACAATTATTGTGAATATTTGGATGCACTGTTGCTCCAAGCAGGTTTTTCCATTTGATCTGCCATATTCTTACCCACCATTTTGCTCCATTCAGCTAGCAGGTCTCGCAGTCGTCACAACATCTCCTTTTAATGCCCCTGACAGGGGGTTATTTGCTCCCATATATGTTTTCTCTCCAATTATACCATGGCAGGCTGGAGGCTGCCAAGCCACGCTGCCGTGATGCTGATGGTCACCTCTTTGACTAGTCCTTCCTGCCTCCTGCTCTATATTTTTCATCTTTTTAGATTCTATTAGAGGGGAGGACTCTCTCATTTTTCTGTCCTTGGTTGAAAGTGTTGTTTAACATCTGACAAGCATCAGCACCACAATGCAAGCCATTATTTGGCATGGGTAGGTAGTATTGGACTTCTATTTCTTATTTTTTCCTTCAAGTTACAAGCAAGCATGCACCAAATGTATAGGGATACTCTATCATACATTTGGTGCATTTAGTGTATGTGTTTGTGTGTGTATAATATTGGGGGAAAAAAGTGTATTTAATGTAGAGAGAATCATGGGAGGTCAAGTTACCACACACACTTTCTTAATTATGTCTGAATGTTTCAGCTTGAATATTTAATGCAAAGCATAAAAGTTATCTACACTGGTGAAAAAAAAAAAAAAAAAAAGAAAAAAGAAAAAACACTAATTAGTCTAATTTACTTGATTATTTGTGGCTGTTCAAAGATGATGAAATGATACCAAGGGACTGATATCTCAAATATACAAGTTGCTAACCCTCTGAATCAATAGAGCAAAACAGACAGCATTTGTAAGTATAGCTTTAAGCTAAGTGGGATGCCAAATGCAAAGCCTGCCATTGATACCACAATGAAAAATGCATGATTTCAGAGGGAGCAGCCTTTTATCTACAAGGCAAGATCAATAGTGGGAAGGGGTTACAGAATCAAAGTTGTTTTGCTGGTGCAGTGGTTAACTGACACTCTTAAAAACATCTGAACACAATTTGAGGGAACAAAGCACTCTAAGAGACAATCGGAGAAGAAAGTCAGGTAAAGTTCTGTGGGTTGACAAAATTTCTTTTCACATTCAGTGAGGAAATATCAAATACTGAGTGCAGAGGGCAACAGAAGTCAGATTCTTTCATTACTCATAAGCTCCATGCAGGATCAGTGATAGACTGCTTGGTTTTCCTTTCTTCTTTTTTTTCTTGCTTAAAGAATAAATAAGACCCACAAGAGCCGAAGAGACAAATCAAGAAGACAGTCTGTTTCTTTTTAACAGAAAGAGAACATGCTCTACTTCTGTTCATCTAAAAAAAAAAAAAAAAAAAAATCCTCTCATCATCTATTAGGTACCACTGTAGAGCAGACAAAGACCTTATCAAACATCCATGTGGTGGGGAAAGAGCTTAGATGTTTTACTTAACTGGTTCAAAGTTTTATGTTTTATCATCACATACTGTTAGAAAATTACAAATGTATTAACACATATCTGGAAGAAACATTTTGGTGTCAGGACAACTTGTCTGGAGTATGCACTGCTTTTTGGACTGTGCCATGGAGGATGGGCTCCAGCTCTCTACATGACCAACCAGACATTACCCTGGACAGAGGCGGCTGGCCCATAGGGGGCGCTGGGGCGCCGCCCCACCAGCTGTGGAGGGGAAAAATATTTATTCTATTTTATTTTTATTTTTTTTTTGATCAGCATCAGATTAATTGATAGTATGTGTGTGCCTACATGCGATTTAAATAATTTAAACAACATTTCCACCAACTGACACTCATTAAACAGTGAATTTCCACCGACCTACAGTGCATCATTCTCTCACGGGCGCTCGGCAAAGCGCCCCTGACCTGCAGCTAAATAGCCAATCCGGTTATGGTTGCTAGGTAAAAATTATTGATAATTGGCCTATCAACGTCACCAAATTTAATGCCGATGGGGCGCTGGAAATGTCGCCCCAACAGCTACGTAAAATGCGTGAAGGTTTATGAGCTAGAGCTACGTGAAGGGCCAGCGGTAGTTTTATTTCGTAGAGCGACTCCCAGACTCTGTCCTACGTCGGGAGAAAAAAAATACGGCGACGAGGAAGAGAAATGGCGACAACTGGAGTTCAAGAGCAGCTTCCACCTAATTCGGTGAAATCATTATTAATGTTCCCTTTTGTGAGACGGACGACGGACGGAGAAAAAACTTCTCGTTAAGGAGCTGGCACCCGACAAGCCTGAAATTAACATTTTCCAGTAAACGAAGGAGAAAGGTAAATCATACAAACTGAGTTTTTGTCAGAGTTGGTTAAACCCTGAGACGTGGCTGGCAGGTTGTGGAGCAGCTAATGCACTTTTCTGTTTCCCCTGTATCCTCTTCAGAAGTGACAGATGTGATTGGACTTGGACAAAGACTGGACTAACTGACTTAAAGCACCTCTGAACGGTTCAAGAAACATGAGAGATCCAAAGTTCACATGGAAAACTGCGTAAAGCTAGCTGTGCTCGGAAAGATTAGCATAGCAACGCAGCTAGATAATGGGCACCACATTACTGAAAGAAGGTACAATGAAGAGGTAGATAAAAACCGTAATATTGTGTCCAAGATAATCAATTGTGTTAAATTTTGTGGTGCTTTTGAATTAGCAGTGTGGGGACATGATGTCAGCTAGTCCTGGTACTGAGGTACATTGATGGACCCAACAATATACAGGAGCGGTTCTATGGATTCATCAAGCTACCCAACAGCTGTGCGGATTCAACAGCTGGTGTCTTATTGGAGAGGCTGCACAGCATCCTTCCGGAGGGACAATTTACCCCTTGATTGTATAGTATTTGAAAGCATAAAGTCTAATATAGCTGTAAATTGTTACTTCTTGTTTGAAACTGGAAACTGAAATTAAATTATTATTGTGGACCTGTTGTCATTTTCCGACTGTTCATTTTAATGCTTATGCTAGATTAGGCAGGGAAAAATGTTGGCACACCAGCCCCACCAAGATTTTTTTTCACCAGCCGCCACTGACCCTGGATAAATGGATGCGGGGTTACTAAGTTCTAACACTGTACATGTGATTAGAGTTAAATGGAGGTAGTCTTGAGTTGACCACAGGAGAGAATTTGTTGAGATTTAAAAATAAATAAATAAATGAATCAATAAATATTATAAAACCTGCTTGTGTTCCAATTGTTATCATTTTTTTCCCTTCTGAGACCTGATTTTTCTTCCCATTGTTTTCAGCACATCTAAATTGAAACCATAGTTAGAGCTGTAGCAGCAACTGTTGAAGTTGCACATATGGTTTTTACGTACGTAGTGTTTACAAGTGTAAAGATGGACAACATGACTCAATGTTATAGTACTCAAAATACCAAGAAAACACCACAGAAGCTTTTTAACGTAAAAGTAAGGTGATGAGTTCTGCGGTAACAGAGTTGATTGCCTCATTTCAACTTGGTCCCTCTGCATGTCACTTGCTTAAAACAAATTAATTAAAACCCATTTAAAAAAAAAAAACAGAACAAAACAAAATAAAAACAACAACAACAACTGAGCAGTAAATAAAGCATCACAAGGGAGGAAACTCATTGTTATTGGGTTTCAGACTTCAAGCAATTTTTGCTTCCAGATAATTTTTAAAGAAAAAATAAGAATTAAAAATGAACAATAAAATGAAAATGAAATCACCCAATTATACTTAAAAACTCTTAAAAAGTAACATTCCCCATATTAAAGAGCTGCAATCCTCTTTGAAGCTGATCGTATGTCCATACTTGCACATTATCTATCTTAAGAATTAAAAATAACAAGAATTGTGTTACTATCCAAATATTTCTGGACTGACATCTATAAGATTTTTTTTTTTTTACTTTATTTATTTTTTTTAATGATTAATTAAATCAAAGGCAAGCTCTGCCTTATTGACTTAAACAAACCCCTTGGCCCACTATATGAACATTGATCTCAACATGACACTGACAAAGCTAATTATTCTGTAACTCAAGCCATGCCTCTGTGGTGACCTCCGCCCCAGGAGTGGACTGAGGAAGAGCCAGCAGCTTTCAACAGAGGATTGGGCTTGTCTGGCCTGAGAATGTGACAGGAGATAGACAGAGTGGAGAGACGAAAAAAGAAAGGGTCACAGAGGAGAAATAGAGACACAAGAGAGTGAGACAGAGGAGAAAAGGAGACACAAAGAGAGGGAGGGAGACATGGGACAGAGAGGCAATGAAAGTGAGTGGAAATGACTGACAGTCAGTGTATTCGTCGCAGGTAAAGAGTGAAGGCTCGAGTCGCAGAGGGATTTGGTGAGAACGCTAACAGATAGCAATCTGAGTTTTCACTCTGCACCACAGCTAACAGCTAGCAGCTACCCTGTCATCGTTGCCTAAACATGCCCGGCGTTTTCATCTCCATATACACAACGCGGCACTCTGTCTTTTCTTCTGATGGAGATAAGATGTATAAATTATGAGCAGCTGACAAAGTCTACTCCAGCGCCCCCGGCGTCTCATCAATCACTAGCCTGTGTGTCAGCAGGTAACTGACGTGGCCCCCGGAGGCACAGCCCCCTCTTTAGGTGTGTGAGTGCTTTTGTGCGCATGAACGTGTTTTCCTGGTGCAATTGAGCTTTTGTACATGCCTTAGTATTGTGTCTGTTTATGAGAGAGTTTGTGAGAACAGCTGATTCAGTCTAAACTCTGTGATGAGCTCGATGCTAAAAACAGCTCGTAAGTATGTGTGAACTTCAGGTTTTTCTGTTGGACCTGGAGGTTATCTGATCTGCTCAAAAACTACAAAGAGAAACCTAAATGCAAGCAAGAAGGAGAAGCATGAGGAACTGTACTAAACTATTAAACAAAAGAGTGAAACGAGTCGGTCCGCTGGGTGGAGTATTCGAGGCCTTGGTAAGCCAGTGGTAGACCACCCAGAATGATTATTGGTATCAAACATTTTCCATGAACCTCAGTTTCCACTGACTGCAACATTCGACATGGGGTGAGCCTTTTTACAATGTAGCCATGACACAATTTCATTCAAATTCAATTTGACAACGTCTCCGGGTACAGACTGTTACGTTCACAGACCCTATACTGTCGATGACAACACTCGTGTGTTCCTCACATCATTGCTTAAGTAAGCAACATATAGTCTATGTGTCAGAACAACAATGACATTATAAGCTACTAGTTGTCAGTCTGATTATATGTCATTATCAGTTTAAGGCTAATCATAGTGTTTTTACCACTGAAATGAAACTTCAGGTGCTCTTCAATGGCATTACCGACTGTTAATGAAAAGAAACGATAGCAAATGAAATAGATGAACATTTGATGATATTGGATTTTTTGATATTGATTTTTTTTTCCGCCCACTGTTTTTTGTTAAAAAAATCTTCCTGTAACATCTAAAAGATAGTTCCTAAAGTACCTGTTTTACTCAGCACAGAATATCCATTCAAGGACACTTTAAGCATGAAAAAAATAAAATAAAATCTGCCCTTAATGAAACATTAATTCATTTTGGACCGAGCTGGTGTATAACCTCGAAGCACATTACTGCAAAATTACACAATGTTTGTGCAGACGGCCCAGAGCAGGTAGCGTTCGCTCGCTCTCACAATATCGATCCGCTGTCTTGAAGAGAAGTTCAAGAAGGAGAGAGAAGCAAAAAATTCTGACTCCCCGTGGGGACAGGAGAAGCGGCTCATCTCAGCGCCGAACAGAGGGAGGGCTGTCATGTTTTTTGTGATGAGCTGAAAGACTAGACGCGGCCTGGAGCGGCGGCGTATTCCATCCGCATAAACAAACCTCTAAAAACAAACAGTTCCACCCCATAGAGAAGGAGACGGGACAGTGAGACAAGAGGGAAGGGCAGACAGGTGTCAAGCAGGACTGATATCTATGACAGAGGGCACTACGAGACACGCTGGATGAAAGAGGGATAGGCTGAGGCATCATGAAAGGAGCATCAGGCATGTTGTTTCCCTCTTTCTGTCCTGCTGGTTTGGACTGTAGGCAAAGGATTCTCATTCTGAGGCCTGACATCTCATGAATTATGTACTATACACAATTAGAATTAGTCATCGCTGTTTCAATGACACTATTGTTTTGAGAGAAGGGGGTCGAGTCCTGAGACACATTATCTTTGAAAAGCCCTCTGCAGAAAAAGGAAGATGTCTGGAATTCAGCTGACAAAAGTACTCAGTCATCCTGAAATCTGATGAGTCTGACAGGATGTGAGTCCATCTGAACTAATGCCATCTCAATATTCCCTGACAGGGGGGAAGGCAGGCGAGACATTCTGATCCTTGACACAATTTTAGCATAGGTGTGATGAAAGTCAGAGCTGGCGCAGCTCAGCCCACCTCTCGGATTACCTCTGAACATGTCTGGTGACGGATGTTGCCAGTTGGCATGAAGAAAGCTGGGAAGTGATTGCACTACCCATCTGCCAGCTGCATGGCATGTATTAGGCAATCTCATGGGGTTTGTATTATCATATCCTATTAAATGCCTAGGCTAGGGGTTACAGTTCTATGTCTTAACAAGATAAAAGAGAGATCTTACAGAATGGGACAAAATGGGTTGATGCTGCAAGGTCAACCCCACTGACTAGACGGTGGACATCGCTGGCACTTCTGGGGCTGTTTATCACTCTGAGGTAGAAGAGAATAGGGCAAAACAGTCATGAAGATGAATAGATATTCAAAGCCTTTGTTCCGCACTGTCTGGACAAGTTATCGTGGAAATAAAATATGTGTTCCTTATCATGACTTGCAGTGCATCTCGCTGGATATCTTATCGCAGTTCATTGGCACTGGTTCAATTTGTTAAGTATGGTACAGTTCAGAACAAGTCCGGCCTATTCTGAGAAGAAGCATTGTGATTCTGCCTGCTTGTTACTGAAAGAGCAAAAAACTCTTATCAGGTAAACAATTTCAGATATTCCACTTTATTCATTTGTTCAAAAAAACCCAACTAACTTTATTAAGCTAACGGTGCAGCACGGTGGCAGATCCCCGTGACCCTGCAGAGGACTAAGCGGGCATAGATGATGGATGGATGGATGTTAAGCTCACATCACAACAAAGCAAAATGTATTTGCATTTTTGAGAAATAAAGGAGTCCCCCCCCCCACCCATCACCGCCCACTGTTAGCCTGTAGCTCCGTGCCAATCCTTCACAGGCTGCTCTAATGCTCCTATGAATGACAGAAAAATCCTCTTCAAGTGTCACTTGACTCATCTGCCCCCGCAGTGACCTCTGGGCAGCCAACACTTGCACATATTTCCACTGCTGAATAAGCACGTCTACTCTCTCCTCTTCTGTCTCAATTTAGCTTCCTCTGTGCAATTCTCCCACCAATCTGTTGACTGCCCCAAGTCTCGGATCCATTTTTGTGCTTCCATTCAAAACTTGGGAAAGGAAAAGAAAGAAAAGGCGTCTGAAAAGAGGCTATCCACAGAAAGATTGTTGGTAAAAAACGGTTTGCTGTGTTTGCGAAATGCAAATGGAGTGATAGTGTGTGGATATTATAAAGATGAGAACGAGGGGTGAGTAGTGTAAGGGTGGGCTTCAACCTGAGCGCAAAGCGTGAGATGAATTCACAAGAACGACATTGTTGGCAGACTTTTTACACAGCTGAACAAATGCATCTTTAAACCAGCTCTTTTCACAAACTATTATACTCATTTAAAGAACCCTCTTTTTTTTTTTTAAGGTCAATTTATACAATAATTTATTGACTTATTATGGACTTATGCAATTATAATTTCTGTTATTTTCTTATTACAATCATGATGCAATCATGTGGTCACTATTATGAAATAGTGACCACAAAGTAGTAAAGTAAATGCTTGCCAACTTCACAATGTGTCATCATGTTTGCTTGAGGGAAATGCTCCCTTTTTTTCTTCTTTAAACTGTACAAGCCAAAAGAGCTACAACACACTAAGGAGGAGGAAAAACTACAAAAAGTTAAGTATGTGCTCTTACAAAGAAAAAAAACCCTCCCTTTTAACAGTTTATCTCGTTCGAAGGTGCCTCTGTAGGTTAAACTGTGTGTGGTGCTGATATATAAAATGAGCAGTATATCTGTTCTCTGTCAGTCATATCTGATGTTCTTGATAGTTAAGCCCAAAATATACGAGTTCTGATGTTTTTTTTAATCCCATGATAAACTGTTATGATAAACCTCAAGCAGCAAGGCCCAGTTTCCTTCAACCAACAGCCTACTTTGATCCTAACATGTTTGAGTCCTCCTCATTGGACTCTTCTGTTGAACAAGTCTTGCCACCTGGATGTGTGAGCTTCAGAGTTGGAGGTGTGAAGACTACCTGTCTCAAACACAACCCCCCCACCCCACACTCACCCTTGGCATGACCTGCAGATAGCCCTCAGGGACATTATTTATAGAGTAGTGTGACTTATTGAGAGGAAAGAGACAGACAAAGAAGAGGACACACACAGAGAAAGACAGAGAGAAAGCACAAAAAAAAAAGATGAATGCTGAGATGCTGTTACAGATGCTGTCACATCCTAATCATGTCATCCTGCTATACAGAGGTGGAACTGAGGCTTTTCTCTATCAGGTTTCTCATCCACTGCCAGCGCTGATTGGTGGTGGAGGTGTAGGAGGATGTGAAGAAGCAATGCAAACTGATGACATGCTTTCCCAAAGAGACAAAATTTTAAATGTACATCTGCCATTAAGATTCAAGTTGAAATGCTGAGGAGTTCTAACCATTTCCGTCATCTAATAAATACCTGATATCTCATCTTTGCAGACAGAGTACACGAGATAGATCTGGTTGTTTCCACAAAACAAAGTATGAAATACTGCATTTCTGGTATTTCTATACAAGGATCTCTTGAAAGGAACTTCTGCATCCATTTTTAAATACACAGTAATGCAAAAACATGGACCTATGACAATATGGCATTTAAGTATGGGCTTTAAAGACTGTGGGGACAGCAGTGTCTGGAGACTGGTGGACACTCAACTCCCACCATGCGATCAAAGCAATCTGTCCAGAAAAACAGATGCTCCAATTGCACATTACCGTGTTAGGTTAGATGACTCTCGGTCATTGGTTTCTGTACAGTCTCGACAGCTCCTTTTGCTAATGGACCGAGTGCGATTTCACAAAACGCAAAATAGGAGGAGGTCAACGTGTTTGAAGGTTACCCCTGTCGAGAAATCAAAATAAATAACATTCAGGTGTGCTATTCTCTGTCAGCTGAGTCCCTTAATGATGCAAAGTTAACACATACTAAATAACAGTGTCTCCCTGTGCACTGACAGCCTCAGAAATAATTGACCAGCATGCTCCTAACTGAGACGCAGCAGGTAGAGAATTCAATCCTGCAGCTGACAGAGCCCATTGAGCATGTCACTAAGTTTTGCATTGTACACAAAGCAGTGTCAGGTCAGGGATGTGGTCTCCTTCTAGCTATTTGCAATTGCATCTCTGAGGGTAAATTACCTCGCTCTTTATAATGCGGTTCTAGTTAACTAATTTCCTGACATCAGCTGTCTCATAAGAAAAGTCTCGGATCTACTGCCTCTCAAAAATATGATGGACTGTTTTTTTTCCCCTCCCCTTTTTTTATCCAAATTCTTGGCACCCTCACAACTAAGATCTCATATTCAATTTCCTTTCTCTGTGTGTCGAGGACATCTCTTATAACTGACAAAGACGTACGGCTAAAAAAGAAGAAAACGAAACATAACCTTATTATGTTTGAAGGTGACAAGCAGTGTGTCATTTCATCCAGATCTCATAGAAAAAAAAAATACAGCTGGGGGGTTTGCAAAGCGATGTGTGAGAGTTCTGAAGTTCTTCATAAGTAAACAGGGAAATCCATTATCCAGCCATGCACATAATGCAGCGTCCTGTCAGTTTTTTTTTTTTTTTTTTGTTATGCATGTGTAAATCATTTATTTCATGTCAGGAAAGTGCCTTTGACAACAAAAACTCACCTCACCAACGGGGTCACGGGGAAACTGAATCTCAAAACAGGCAAAGCATAGTTTTACCTGCGAGAGCGCGGCATGCCACTGATAGTGACAAACATGACAATAGCGCAGTGATGGTGTGAAGACTGCCTTTAAGCTACGCTGTGTAGGGTGAACAATACACACTCACACTGAACCAACCCCCCCCACCAGACAACACCCACCCTCTGTGGAGCTCAACATTGTCTGTTTAAAAGTTCACTATGCAGCGCCGTGGCCTGCCCACCCTTTCTTTTCTCTCTGTCTCTTTTTGTACATGTTGCCATTCAGCCGGACGATGTGGCTTATCATCGTCTCGACAATGACAGTAGGTGGAAACGCTAGCTTTCATTACACAAAGTATAAATAGTGTAATCTATCAGCCCCGCCAATCAGGATGATTGATTATGGGCTGTCAGGGAGGAGAGTGACACATTAGAAAAGTTTGGTTAACAATGCCTGTAGCTGGTGCGGGGCCGCTGCCACCCGGCCCAGTGATTAATGTGTTGTCAGTCTGTAATCCCACACCCACGCTTAATGAGGCAAGAATTTATCATCTCGGCAGAGTGGCAGATGTCAGGGGGAAAGGAATCCAAGTGGCTGGAAACAATATACTTTTTCTATCCTGCGCTTGACATGTCTGACAAGCTCTAAAAACCACAAAAGCGGCCCGTGTAAGCACAAACTTCAGTGGAGGGATTTCACTTTTGGCTCCCTTTATTGCACAAAAGTCAGTGCTGTTGAAAGAAGACTCTGTCTCCATTAACGGCACCCTGAACAGCAGCTATAACTGGTATAGTACATTAAAATCAAGAAATCTACAGCTCTGAGACAGCAAAAAGTCCAAAGCGCCATGCTTGTTCATATCAAAAGGAGAAAACATTTAGAATTTCTATCAAATGAACAAAAGCTTTCACTTTGTTCCCCGTATGGATTAGAACCACTTCATCTTTCATGACTTTAAGCCCGTGAGTTTATTAAACTTAAATAGCGTATCAACATCTGCACGCCATAAACAACAACAAGTTCATCAGATCAATTATCAGATACAAAAATCAGCGCGCAGTTTAGAGCAAGCTCGCTTCAAAGTCAACTACAAAGTACTGAAATAGTGATTAATGTGTACAGTCAACATCAACGAAAAGAGACAGGCAAAGAAATAACTTATCTTTTAGAAAGATTTAAAGTTATCGCAGCTTTGTGGAAACACCCAGTGGGGTAGAGGGTGTGAAAGAAAGATGGATTTTTTTCTGAGCACAGAAACCAGTAAGCCAGCTGTCTCTCATTAGGCTAGCAGCATCTTTCTGTCACCAAGAGACCAACAGGGAGGATTAGCTCTGATTAGACTGATAGGCTGATGCGCTGGGACACTACACTACTGTATGTAATAGCTAAAAGCATCATTTGATAAGTATAATTGAAGAGATGCCTCACAGGCAATTACATTGTTGTTCAACGTGTGCAAGGTTTGAGGAGGGAAATGCAATGCAGGAGGGCTCAGTTTATAGAGAAACACAATCATAATGTTGTATTTTACAAATGTGCAAAAAAGTGTTTAACAATGCTAGAAAGTGTAAGCATTTATTCCAGGCGCTTTCTGGGTTTGAAAAGAAAACTTTTTCAACGGCCGAATTATGATAGATCTAGGCTCTTCTCAAAGCATTGCTTGAAAAGTGAAGGCTTGCTCGTCCCTGCTTCTTAATATCATCAGTTATGAAAGTTAATGAAAACGTAGATGGAAATTACATGATTGATCGCATGGTCAGTCAAAGTTTAGGAAGGCTTTCGGATCAAAATGAGAGTGGGTGCAGTTTTATTATTTCTGGCCAGCCTTGGATTATTCTCAGACAGTTGTCAAACTTCCCAGCTAAACACAAGAGACTGCGGGACAACAAATACTTCACCGCAGAGGCATTCCTTCTCTGCACTAGATGCCTGCAGAAGGACTGCAATATCAGTCAATGCAACAGGGCCACTTTGTTGCCTTGTAGAAAAAAAAACCCAAAACAAACTGTTTAGCCAAAAATGAATAATACGTCTCTCATTTTTCACTTAGGAGAGAGACATGACACTCAGGTCACCCTCCCCGAATAACCAGGATGTCAAAGACGCACTAGATCAATATTGGTGCTCTTACTTACAATTAATAGAGCTTTAAACTTTTACGGAGTGTTTATGATATGTAAGGCTTGGATGACTTATGTGGGTGCAAGCCACTCCCTCTAATTGCTGATGTTTTCTGAGCTTGTAACCCCTCCATGAACTCCCTGCACTAGCAGCCAGAATGCTCAGAACTGAGCTTGTTCTACTGGTCCAAACTCTGGACCAGTTCATTTGAACTTTTTTTTTTTTTTTTTAAAGAGCTACTAAGAAATACTTGCAAAGGCATGCACAGCTGACTCAGATACTGACAGATGAATACACAAAGCTAAGAGAATGAACATGCATCTCTTTGGAAATCTCTTACACAAACACTCGTGTTTCGTCCATCACACAAACTAAACATGTCTAAATAATTATAAGCATCTGTTTTAACATTTTGGATATGTTATCATTAAAAGGCAGAACAGCAGCGTATCAAGTGATGCAATTAACAGATAAGACATTATGCATAATATGGAAGAGAACATAATTTGATTAAATCTGTCAGTGTGTTTATTTATCTAAATAAGGAGCAGACAGGCACTTAAAGTCATTATATTTTGATCACAACTCCAACTCAATCTGTGGTGCAGTCCTTATTCAGCTTATTGTATACATCTTGATTAAGCAATGCGTAATGAAAAGGAGGGAAAAAAAAAAGTATATAAATCTGAGCTCTGTATGTATTTCAGCTCATACAAATCCAGAGAGTGAGGAGAGGTAATAAACTTCCCTCCACAGCAATCTGGGTTACAATCACTTCATCTGTTGACAACTATATTCTTTGAGTTTTCTCCAAGGAAACATTTGTTCAGTAAAATGATTCAGCAAACTCACTGAAGGCACATTCACCAAGAGCATGCTGTTTGTTATGTTTGTGAGCTTTGGGGAACTCATAACTCTCAAGCAAAAAGATGAACGCGGCGACATACTTCACAGGATGTATTCGAAGAAGCAAAAATAACAAACCTATAGCAAAATACTTTTTCTCCCAGAGTTGTGTTATAGAAGAGGGGGGGAAAAAAAGCCGCAATCATGTCACACAATGCACAATCACGTCTCCGAAACCATGCGGTCCATCTTATTTTTGGACTGCTCCCTACTGTTGAAAAAATGTAAAATGAAGCGCTGTCTGCTGCAGGGTAAAACAGGTTAGTGTCCAGGGGAGAAAAAACAGAACTGAAAAGATCCACTTGAGGACTTTCCTGGCTCTGTCACTGTCAATTGCCTTGAAGAACCGTTACCCTGTGTGCAAAGACTCATGAGACCCAGGAGCTGGCTCGAGCCACCCTCCAACGCTGCCTGCTTTTCATTAAACGCAGAAAAAACAGAAACCAAGGGGGAAAAAATGAAACTTGAAAATCAAGTCAAATACTTCATACAGGGTAAAATCTAAGTGACATCCGAGGAACTCTTACGTAGCTTCCAAACGGCGCTAAGTGAGGGGAACAAGGAGTTATTTAAACTTCTGATGAAACATTCTTAAACTTGTGGGACGGAGTAAATGTTATTCAGACAGTTTAATTTTATCTTATTTCTTTATTTCGTGCTTTGCTCGGCTCTGAAAACAGAACGTGCTGTCAGAGTGTTTTGATAGACATGACCAGCTTAACCCGAGGGTTTGACAGCAAAATGTGGACTCTATGGTAGAGTGAAAGGAGGTTGAGTATCTGAGCCAAAAAAGTACCACATGTATTTTCCAAAAGCAGCCAAGCACAGTCCAAATGGCTCTGCGTGGTTTAACGCCATTTCATTCCATGACCTCTAAGTCCTTAAAGAGAATTATCACATTATAGCATTCCAGCACGCCCAATTTCCCAAAATACAGCTCAAGGCTTTTCCACTCTGACTCTGCTTAGTGTTGTGGTTTTGAGAAAACACGTCAATCGTCACAGCTGTGTTTCTTTTCTTTTTTCTTTTTTTTGTTTACTTCAGGTATTTAAACAGCTTCCTCCCACTGTCTTGCCATTTTCGCCTTTGTTTTTGTCCAACTGCTTGTCACTTACACTGAGAAATGCTGCAGAACAAAAAAAGAGACAAAGAAAATTCCCACCATCCTAGTTGAAGTTAAAACTGAAACAGTCAGGCGAGCCAGAGGCGGCTCTTTGTCATCCACTCCGGGTGTAATGGCCATTAATGCATAAAGACACGCAATACCAAATGAATAAGCTGAGAAATTATCCAGTTTGAAAATGTGGTCATTTCATTTAACCACAATGATTATTTTCCTTTGTGTCAGTTTGTTTGTGTTTTCAGTTGGGGTTTGACTCTAGTAACAATAAGATGTACATTTTTCTTAAGGCAACCACTTTCTTGTTAATTCTGCACTTTTCATCCACAGGCTTTTGTGTGACTCTGCCTTTGCCTGCAAACAACTGGCCATAAGCTGTCTGGTTATGATTTAGGCAACATGGAAAACATTGGCAACGTATGAAAAGTTATGATGTTCAGATTGTGCTAAAACCCATAACTGCTTTATCAGAGCCATGTGGCGCCGCTCAGTGCCATGCCGCAGTGGCATGATTAAAAAGGCCTTCAAGCTGTGGTCACACTCACTTCTGATACGACTCAAGAGAGGTCTTGAAAGTTCAGCACTGTCTCTCTTCCAATGCATGCATCCCGAAATGAGAAAGATCTGATAGAGAGGGGGCTCTCTCTTCAGATTTACAGGATGCCGCCAGGAGCGGGAAAATATCACTGCCACTCTTCTGTAGTTGCTGCTGCATCTATGGTTTCAATTTATCTATGCTGCTTAGATTTGGGAGAGGAGTTATAAGGCCAAACAAGAAAAAAAAAAAAAAGATGCACAGCAAAAATTTTAAAAGGGCATATCAAAATTTAATAAATAAAATACCCTCAAATTATTTTTGTCATCATGTTCGTTTTTTTCCTGCAAAACCTCTGCTAATTGAGACTCAAACGGTGGTGCAAGCG
The DNA here is from genome assembly GCA_018398805.1 of Hirundichthys speculiger. Lineage (NCBI taxonomy): Eukaryota > Metazoa > Chordata > Actinopteri > Beloniformes > Exocoetidae > Hirundichthys > Hirundichthys speculiger. The sequence goes on along the minus strand of JAGFBZ010000344.1, from coordinate 4,556,683 downwards.
ACAGCAAGACAGCTAATTACCATCCTTTGTAATGAAGCTAATGGCAGACAGTGTTCTGTGAGCAGCACCCTGCTGCACCAGACATAAAAGCAAACACAAATATCTAATTATGCCATCATCTCTGCCCACTTTCCTGTTTCTGTTACAGACACTTCGCTAATTGGTGGCCTGCACTATCGGTCAGCTTACAATCACTCTGATGATGTGGACGATTAGAGCCAGGAGGTACTCATGGCTCATCAAGTCAGCGATAGTTGACAAATCACGTCTCATCTCACTCAAAATGAAGACGTTATGGAAATGCTGCAGCGACATCCAAGAATCTAGATGTCGAATATATCCAGAACGAAAATAAAAAATCATACTAATAATCCACATTTGTAGACTCATTCAAACACTGCTAATGAGAAACTGGGGATAGGACAAGTGAGAATATGTTCAGGCGCACAAAATAGTGCTCAGTGTTAGAGAGACAGATTTTTTATCAAAGCTGTTACCATTTACTTTGCATAGGGAATAAATAATCATATACAGCGAGTTCAAAGACACAAAGACAAAAACACAAACATCATGTCAGCTAGACTCTGTGATTATCTCTCCTTTCATCTATGGCTGTGGCGACAAAGGCAAACATTTCTTTTTCTCTGACAAGCTATGTAAATAAAATCTTAAAAGTGACTTTACCCTGCCAAAAACCATTGTCAAGGTCCTTATTTTCGTTTTATATAAAGTGAATGAACAGTGTTTTCACTCCATTTTTCTCTATCTACCAAACACAGCAGACTGAGGTTAAATTATTTCAATGCTTTGCTTTCTTGCTTGCCACTTGCATGAAGGATCAAAGACAAAGCTGAGCAGAAAGTGACACCAAAAGAGTACAGCTTCTTAGCTAATTGCTGGAAACAATTAATATTTTGTTTTACTTGTGCGCTTTTAAACCCAATTTTGGCTAACATGCTTCTGGTTTGTTGCAGGATGTCTTCAGCTACTCTGGATCCAATTTTACCTCTCAGACTCACTGCGAGAGCCCCGGAGACTTTGAAATGAGAAAGCTTAGCTGACCCAAACAGTAAATATTTCATGACCTTATAATCACATGGAATCAAATCTGGACAAAAGGCGTTCATTCATATTGCATTATAAAGGGTGTAAACTAAGGGGATTAAAAAAAAAAAGGGAGTGAGGTAGTTTTATTCGATGAATCTCAAAAATTCAAATTAGTCTATTCTAAAATGAGATATGGACCAATAAATACATGATCTTGAGATAATTATAACTATAATTAGCTTGAGTGAAAAAAGAAAAAAAAAAAAAGGACAGAGATAATTAAACAATTGTGTGCAGCATGTACATGACCTGTCACTCCAATCTCAAGCCATGTCACACTTAACAAGGTAAGTGCAACCAGACAGCGAACCGCTGTCTTTGATCTAGGCTCATGCATACAAAATCAGGTCAGGCAGTGGTCACACACATTTACACACAGATACACACACTAAAATACAACAAGCATGTACACTTAGAACCGTAGAAAGATTCTTCTCAAAGGGCCACATCACCAGGGCCTCTGTAAAAGGAGACAGACGGTCAAGCGTGCACAGGAAAAAACGCGGCATAAGTAGTTGAATAGAAAAAGAAAGAAAGGGATGCTTGTAGCAAATCCACTGAACACTTCAGAGGGACTGCAATTTTTAAAAAAAAAAAAAAAAAAAAAAAAAAGAAAAAGGCCATTAAACGCAGAGTTTCACTTACAGCTTCCGATTTGGGCTTGACCACTTTCATGAACGCCCCTCTTGCCCGTGCCTCCATCAGTTCTTTTTTGGTGACTTTCCTGGTGTCGAGAAACTTCAGTTGGGGTAACTTATAAAGAACAAAGTACCTATGAGAAAAGAACAATTCAGTTTCAGTGTAATTTTGCCTTAAAATGTCTCCTTGAAGGTCGGTTCTTGTCAAAGAGGAAAACAGGGAATCTAAGAGCGTGTGTAAACAGAGACGCACTAATCAAAATGACACAGATTCTAATATGTAAATGCACGTATCAGGAACAACTGAAAAGCAGACATGTTTACTGAGATTAAATCATGATGCAGATCTAATGCTGATATTTCCTCATATGTAATAACCTTCAAAGCCGATAAGAAAAAGTATGCCGTATAAATAGCACACAGGATACAACCTGCCTGCCAGAGCTGTCATTCTTGTAGCATCACAGATATCTTTTTAAGCTTTCAGACACACTGTCTTTCACTGGCATGGAGAGAAATGTCAAGAGATAATGGCTGGAAAACATAGATGACAAAAGATCCTTTCACTGGCAAGCAGGGCTAGAGGAACCAGTATGTCAGGGCCGAGCTGGGAGCCAAAGAGGACATGCATCCAGCACCTAAGCGAGGGTGAGAAAGGGCAAGGGACATGGGTGCAGACAAGACCTGTGCTCAAAGAGCTGTGACAAATTGATGATGGCGATGGCAATGAGGGGAGATGGCAAAGCCTGTGTTAGGTTTTCAACAACTGAGGATAATAAGGAGGGCAGCAGGGATCAGACTTAGACCTTCATCAGACAGAAAATATCTCCATGTAAATGAGGAGGAAAAAGGACGTAACATACGTCACATAATACACTATGATACAATAAAAGGAGTGCTTCTTGACCAAGAGAAATTAGTGTAAACCAAATTATATCACGTTGCCCCAAACTGATTTCCTGAAAGAAACATTATTAAAGACTAAAATGACCTGCTCCTAATCCCTTAATAAGAACCCTTGTTTTTTTCTGATGAGAACACCAGCACTCCAATCCAAAAGGCCCTGTTACCATCCTGTATCTCGCACTATGTAAAAGGACTTTGTTCAAGGCATTTCCATGATGAAAAGTGAAGATGCCCTTGGGAGACACGGAGAGAGGTTATTCTCCATAGGTAACCTACCATCAGAAGGTCAGAGCAGATGACAAGGCTCTGTCAGCAAGAGGGGATATTAATGATTCAACCACAACCACAGCAGGAGGATGAGAAAGCGGAGGAGACATGGGGGGTAGGGTGGGGGGTGAGTAGGGGTGTGGTGGTGGGATTAGTTGGCTGGGGGGAAACACTGGATTCACGTTATTTAGCAACAGTAAATATTACTTTAGGCTGGTCTTGGTTCTTGAAATTATGAGGCAGATCACTTTAATCTTTCAAGGAACTGATTTGATTAAAGCAGTACAAAGTTGTTTTTTCCATATAATTTGCAGAAATGTTTGATAACTTCCAGTAAGTATTGTCTGGCTTTCACAGTCCCCTGTCCCTGCTTTAAACAAAAACCACCCAAACTAACTCCTGTTCCAGTTGTCTCTTGCGGCAGCTGCAGATGCCTTCTTGTTTCTATGTCACAAATCAATAAGGATGGAGCGAGCTCACAGAGCGACTGCAGACATGGCAAAGTGCAAGAGTGCAAGAGAAAATCCTGGACAGTGTCATAAAAGAGATTTAACCTTCAAAAAAGTTTATTTGTGCCGCTTTAAAAACTTCCGTTTTCTTGAAATTAGTGCCAACTTATGTTGTCATTCACCGGAATCTGCCTAAGAACATTCAACCATGTTTCCATTCATTTCTGGGAAGGTTTTAGCTAAATCATTAAATAAATATTATTAATTATACTTAAAATGTCTATAATGGACGGCAATATGAAAATCTCAACAAAGACTATTATAAAAAAAAAACACACAGCAGATAATTACTATGCAAGGCACAGCTGGTGGTTGAGGCACCATGAACTCATCTTTGATACGCCACAACAGCAGAATGTACAAAATGATTATTCTCAGCAGGGTAAGAGGTCAAGATTTCACATAAAAATTCATTCATTTTATAGAAGACAAAGGAAAAGAGCAAGACACGGGATGAATTCCATAAAAGTTCATATTTTGAAGTTCGTCAATCTGACAGTTTTCTGAGGATTCGGTGCCTTACGCTGCAAAGCAAGCAAGCATTGTGATCACATAACGTACAGAGTTGAACACTTGCGTTGTTGTAGTACCATAAACTGCCACCGAGCATGCGCAAAGCTGTCTAAAAACAGGATGTTTAACCTGCCTGCACACTAGATAATGCCGTGTGAATGAATGGTGTATTTTTATGCCACTGCACTAATTGGGGCACCAATGCAGCGAACCGGGGTATTTCACTTGAGAGACCGAGAGCTCCTGAGGCACAGTGCTGGGTATTTATTGCCCAAGGCCAGTGCTGTCACGACCTGCATACAGCCTAACCTTGTCAGACATGAAATCTGCATCATGCTCAAATTGATGTTTTACTATGTGACACATAATGAATATTACATTACAGGACCATAGACATTGTCAGTCAAAACAGAACCGCTTTCCTCACCAGTAAGATAAGCATGTGAGGAGCGGGTAAAGGGGGAGTAAATGTGAGGGTGAAGGGGGGCTGAGAGGGAGACAAAAAGAGAGAAGAAAGATTATTCAAGAAAGGCATGGGTGGTAAATGATTAATAGGAAACACAGAGTCAGAAACAAGCACTTATGGCTAAAACAGACAAGAGCGCATGCTTTTCGCCTTTTATCGCATTTCATGTAAAGGACCCTGACAAATGGTGGTCATATTGCATGGCTTGAGGCCTGGCTTGATGTTTAATGCATCATCCGCTCTGGTAAGGCAGAGTAGTAAACACTCATTTGTGGTGGTGACTAGTCACACATGAAATCCATTTTGCAAACTGGAGTGTGGGGGGCCAGTTGACAAAGCTTTTAGAGTGATGTGGTTGGATCCACAGTCTGGTTATGAAATGCAGAGGCTGGTGGCTGTTCAGGAAAATACAAAACAACAACGACAACAACAACAAAAAAATGCACCTCCAATTCTGTTACTTATGAAAAAGCTACCACAGTAAATATTAGCACACGGAACATTATTTATCTTTCCATTTATCCGCCTGTCCGTATATCCGGTTGCGATATAAATTCCTCAGCTGTGTGTGATATCATGACAGTTTCCTCAAGCGGTGACAGACCTGTATCTCTGGTAGTCATCCTCATCCTTATCCGGGCTCACCAGTTGGTTGGGGCAGGCCTCGTTTCCCAGCAGGCTAAGGTACTTGAGAGACGGGGTCACATCAGCCAAGTGTTCCAGCAGGGCTTCGATATCAGTCAGGTGTCAAAGGGCGGATGTCAAGGACCTTGCACTGTTAATTACATTAGCATTTACTGCCCACACAGTCCATCCAAGGCCTGTCTGCACTAAAACACGTCACTGTCAAATTTATTGAGGTGCTCAAAGAGGCTAGTCAGTGGCTTTGTGAGACTGGGCAGACAGAGGGGCAATTTAAGGTGCAGGCTTTGGCATATGGCACTGACACAATTTGGCTCCTGCTTTCACTCTTTCTCTCGATCGCTTTCATTTCCTAGGTGGCCGGGTGCAGAATAGTGACAAAATGATGGATGCCCTGTGGTTCAAACAGTCCGTGCCTCTCAGAGCTGTGCTGTGGAAAACTTTTGCGAAATGTGGAAAAAACAAACAGCCCCTAAGCAGGCACATTCATCACTAATACATTCACTTGGAAAATTGAGCCCCAATGTGTCAAAATACAACTGCACTAATGCAGTGCTCGAGCTTTAAAATGGCACTGTGCCACGACAGGATGTACATAATTGGCCTATTAGCATGTGCCGACCACTTCACAGCCAAACTCAGCACACAGTCCCAGATGCACACTTCAAGGAGTCCCAGTTTTTTAATGTTGACTCTGGAAGTGTGAGTGTGTGTGTGTTTGCGTGTGCGAGCATGAGCATCGTTACCCAGCAGAATCTGCATAACCAAAGAAAAACAGGACACGTTGCTGAACCTAGACTGAGGCTTGGAGAGGAAGTGCACACTTCTCTGACTGATCATAAACAGCCCTGCAACGTGTCGAAAAAATGAATGTCTTGTATTTGCAGCGACTATGCATCGTTCTGATTTTTACATATTTACAATAGCTGGCAAGCACAACACAAAGGACTGTTACAATCAGCTGAAGCGTGAGCATGCTCCGCTGTATTAAGAGACAAACTGAATTCCTGATCCTTTTTCAATTCAATGAGGAAAACAGTGTGAAAAGATGTATCTGATGTATCCTATGGATATGGGGGAAAAAAATTGATTCAATTTTTTTTCTTTCAAATATAAAACTGATATGACCAAACATGAAATAGTTTATATTATGGTTTATTCATGGGATGTACTTTCAATCCAATACTTGATTTTCTGAAAATATAACATCTCTTAGTGACTGTTGGAACTGATACCACTAGAGGTCCCTGTGGTTCAAAAACTAGTCATGCGTGGGTCCTGTGTGTGAGCCAAGTTCCTCTACTCTCTTTTGCAAAACAAAGTACTTCCTGCAAAGCCATGGCTTAAAAAAGCGGCTCTTTCAGATAACAACGGAAACAAAGAAAGAAATCAAACAGCACTGCTGATTCCAGAATTTGTGTCTACAATTTATAACTGGATAGTCTGCCACAAACCCAAAAAAAAAAAAGAGAGAGACAGTGTTTTTCTTTAAAGGATATATGGTTCTTATTAAGTGTCAGGGTGTGGAGGTTGGGTAATGTGGGCAACTGGAGGTCATTTCCAAGCAGATTGTTGTCGGCGACCAGCTCTTCCAGCTCAGTGAACATTTTAAGGCCTGCCAGTGACCTGTAATGATAAGGAAACAGGAAAACGGTTAGGGTTTTAAATCTGGTCAGCTGTTATCGTGCAGAAAGAAGTATTTCAGCTTCTCTCCTTCATTCTCCAGGAGAGTTTGGGTTTGGGCCTGTCAGGAAAGTGAATGACAAGAATTAGTGGTGCTCAGCTCCCCTGGCACAGTGAGGCATCCTTCAGCGGGTGGCAGGATGAGGGATGGGGGTCACTTGTGAGTAGCCAGGATTCAAAACAAAAGGCTTCAGAAATGCGGCGAGCAGGATGAATTTGTCAATGTCTTGTGCCTTGAGGCGCCCAGTTTCGCCTGACCCTAACCCTCCATTCCCAAGACAAATCACTCTGTCACAGTTCACCTTCACTCCCCAGACACAAATTTAACTTGTCATCCATCATTTTCACAGAGGAACTGGAATACACTTGCAATCACAGATGGAATGGAGGGAAAACTTTTTTCCTACTGTTTCATGATGGGGGTTAGTATTGGAATTTTAAGATCAAAGGATGTTTTTTTTTCTTTTTTCCTCCATAGGAAACATTTTGCCTTTCTGTTCTTTTTTATAACACATTACAAAAAGGTGAGGGGTCATCTCGGCTCCTTTACACTCTGTCTCTCTCACACATATAGACATTAACACAGACATAAAAATGACAGAGGGTGGTGTTAGAAGTTATGTTAGGGCCATGCAAAGTTCAAGTCATACAAGCTGCACAAAGGCAATGTCTGTGTTTTCGAATCCTTCACACTGTCAGCATGCCATACTATAGTTTCCTAGGAGACTTCATTGACATTTAAACCTGACAGAATATGGACAATGTACTTCTCAAAAATTCTTATTGTTCACAATTCACAAAATAGATATCTTAAATTTAGTATGATATATTTTTTTTTTTGTTATTATTGGGTATTTGACCACCCTAAATCTTTATTCTGAAAGCAACTCTTTCAAAATTCAACATTCTAGATATGGCATAGTCTTTTTTAAAAAGGTAATAACAGTGAGATGACATTAAGTTTCTTGGAAATAAATGTATGTACAATGTTGCTTTTCTACAGGTCAAACTCTGACAGTGATGTTTAAATTGCTGCAGCATGAATTGCTGCTCCTCCCTGGATCTGCATCAGTGTTGGTGCATCGTGCACACCAGCTTAGATGAACATCTGCATATAGATGGCAAGGAGCACTATTCAATTCAAAATGGAGACTAACAAGTCTGAAATGCAGGGAAAGATGAAGACATATAAATAAAAGAGCTTGATTACTGGAAATACAATGTAGAGAAGGAAAATACACAAAGATACAAAAATATTACAAACAAACTTGTTAATGCATAATCCCTCGGTTTACTTTAATTACTCACTTCTGTTAGGATTTTTCAGTGCTTCTCCCGTCTAATTACTTTTTTCCCCAACTTCCAAATAGACAAAGCCCCTGATCGAAAAATAAAAAAAAAATACTGCTCATTCACAGCTGAGTCTACCAGCCACTTTGATCAACAAAGTGAAACGTTGCAAATATTTTTAGGGTGAAAAACAGCCATTCGGCAAATTCATTGTTGGCATGCACAAGAGGCAGACAGAGCAAAAAAAAAAAAAAAAAAAAAATCAACATTTTCAAGATGCAGAAACCTGATAAACAAAAAAAAAAAAAAAAAAAAAAATGACATCTAGTTTGCTGGCAAACTGCTAGCTGACAACTTTTCATCAGGTCTGGTTAATTCTTCAGCGAGACAGATCAGTGGAGAGGCATTGGTTTGATAGAGTTCAGTTTGCCTGTGATTTAACATTGTGAGGATTCCAAAATAACTACAAGTGCAAGATTGAGCATTTGTCTCTGTGTGGTCTGACAGGACAGAGCAGCTCCTTCTTGACTTAATGACCCAGGTCGTGTGACGTGAAATAAGCCCAAATCACCAACCCTCCCCTGTTGAACAGTTGGGACCAGCTGTATTTGCTTATACGATGTGTTTGATGGGATTTTTGTCAAACACGGCACTGTATATTATGGACAAACACCTCAATTTTCTGTATAAGGCTCCTATATACTGCACAATTTCTTTGTATTAGAGAACATCTCACAGTGCGATTTGCATTTGCCTAACCTTGGGTATGGTGTCAAGAGTGGTTTATGTAGACTGTATGATGATTAACCCCTTTTGAATCGTAGGTTACGACTGATGACTGATCGCACTGTCCTGGGTGAACGTGCTGGGATGTTCTCTCCTGAGGAAAACCAACAACTGTCTTGAATAATTTTCTTTTGTGAATAATTCTTGTGTCTCCAGTGTTATATGCTTCAAATTATCTGAAAAGGGCATAATCCTTCCCGGTCCAATAGATAGCAACAATTGCTTCCCTTAGATCGTTGATGATATCTTTCCTCCTCGGCTTTGTGTTAACACACATCTGAAGGCTCCAGACCAGCAAACTACCAAAGCTTCTGCTTTTTTGACGATCAGTTAACCGAGCCACTACTGAAGTGTGTTTAATCTTGGTCCTTACGTGGCATATAATGACGTTTGCTGTTCATATTAGGTTGTATTTTAGACCAGATGATTTTTTTTTCTTCAAAATTATGCTCAGATCTGTAAAACCCTGACAAGTGAAAGATGGTGTGTTTTCACAACACGGTTGTCACTTGAGAGAATATTTGGAAAATGTACCCTTTTGAAACGCAGTGATCTTTGTAACTTTGTACACCCCCCCCCCCACCCCCCCCCCCCCCCCCCAAAAAAAAAAAAAAAAAAAGAAAGAAAGAAAAAAATATATATATATCTTTGCTCCGATGTCCAAATGTAATTTTAGCTTAAGCAGCACTGGAGCATAGATGTGACTACTGGCCCTAAAACAACAAACATGAAACGCAGTTTACTTATTTCTTCAGCACAGTAAATGTGGGTTCCCTGGCAGCCAATTTAGAACAACATGCAATTAATCTACAAGTATAATCTTTGTTAATGTGTAGTTAGGCACAGTCTTCTTCCACTCTGGATAAATATTTTTTCATTTACCGTGAACAAAGGTTCCTAACAAACTATTGCCACCTGTGTTTGCACTCATTTGGACGTGTGCGCGCGTGTGTGTGTGTGTTTGTGTATGATGGGCTGCAGTCCTGTGGGTTATGTTATTAGCTGCTCGGTTAAAGGGAGCCGCATGGCACAGGAGGGAGCCTTATTAATTGTTGTTTTCATGTCACCACCACTGCGTGCACTGGCTGATTTAATCAGTTAAATTCACAGCCAGGGGAGAGCCACTAAGTCCCATCCAGCATTAGCTACAGTGCAGAGATTGAACTTCTAATACTCTCCAGCTTTTTTAGCTGCTCTCTCTGCAGACTTCCACTGCTTGTTTCATTACCTTGTATAAGCTTTCTTGTTTAAGCTTGAAGCTTAGAGAACTAACAAAGTTTAAGCACTGCGGTAAAAGTATTACGCTATTAAAAAAAATTGTTTTGCTTTTAACAAAACTAATGGAAATAACTGATTTTAGTCACTATGCTGCTGAGATTTGGTAAATGGCAAAGGGCCAAAGCACACAAGCAAACACTAATTTTGCAGTAAATATACATGAAACTCAGTTTTTATAATGTTATTCTACTCCTTCAGGAAAAGCTGTAATATTAGTGTGAAGGAAAATATTTTGTCATGTATATTTCGTTTCACCGCAGTGGTAAATATTGCACTGTGTGGTTCACTTGTCTCCAAACATGATTTCCACAGATGTCCATCCATCCATCCATTATCTATACCTGCTTAATCCTCTGCAGGGTCACGGGGATCTGCTGGAGCCTATCTCAGGGGTACACCCTGGACAGGTCGCCAGGTCTACAGATGTCATTCTTTGTCGTATAAGTTCATGTGTATAATAAGCAACAATAATAATAATAATAATAATAATAATAAAGATAAGTCTAGCCTTTTTTGGAATAAGGTAGATTGAAAAAGGTGTAAACAATACATGGAAAATATCTACTCACATTATTGTGTAGCTACTCAATATAAATTTAGAAAAAAAAATGTCCAGAATGTTTGATTATATGGGATTTTCTGATACGTCTAGAAAGCAAAAGGGAGACACAAAGAGGAGGTAGCTTTAATGAGGTGAGGCAATGAATCCTCTCCTTGTTAAGATAATTATGATCAGCCTTACTGTCAGAGCTAATACTTCACACAGGCTGTCTTTGTGCTTTGACTGCCACTTACCCTGTGTAAGCCTGCTATTATACATCATCCAAAACTGTGTGCATCAGTGTATGTGCTTTTGAGCTTGTATAAGCAGTTCATGTATGTGTTCAAGTCACCATTCTCTGCAAACATGCAGTCTGCTGAGCATAGAGAGTAGATCTAGTCATTTCTAGAGTTGAAACTCAGTACAGGAAGCAAAGGAGGGTGTGAGAAAGCAGACAAGGACATTGGAGAGGAGACACTGACCCAGAGAGCCCTGCCAAATCAATACTCTAATACTGATGCAGACATAGTGATTGATAAACCACCGTTGACAACAGAGGGAAGAAAACACTCGACCATTATTGGCTAAAATGTCAGTCACTCCTGCCAATGGTGCGCAGTACTGTCATGTCGGATATCCTCAGGCAACACATGAAAAATGAAGAACAGCAGTCTTGGCTCTTTTAGATGTGTTACATAGTCTCCTTTCTTATTTCAGATGCTTTTGGAACCCTTGGGTTGGAAAAAAAAGGTTGGCTATCGTTTAACTCTTGAGATGATGTCTCAGATGTTTGTATAATCCATACATTATAGTGCTGTGAAATAAAACCTCCACTATTGAGATGGTGATGAAGATCACAATGGCAGAATCCCTGCTTCCAGCAGAGTACTATATCAAGAGTGCAATACACATTAAATAGCACACACAAATATTAACAGCCACAGTCCACAGTTCAGCAGCTGATTTCCTCTTAAAGGCTGCATTAGAAAAGAATTGGGTTATTCTAAATGAGGGGAAAGAGTTACAGAGAGACAGCTGAACTGACGTCTTCAGGCAGCAGCAGATAAATGTTTGATGCATTGACCAATACTGAGGCCAGGATGGCCTTCACATGTGCATAATGGTGTGCATAAAGAACTACTCAGTGCAGACTACAGATAGTCTGCCAGGATATAATGCTGTATATTAAATGGTAAAATAAACAGGACCTGAAAAACTCAGAATGTCTACTGGATTTAATAGTCTTAAGAAGAAACGTGACTAGAGGAGGCCCGAATAGACACTATTCAGTCTTAAATGGGACATTTTGCGAAAAATGCATGTTAAAGACTACATGTTGAGTTGTCTGAAGTGACTGCAAACTCAGACTACAAACCAAGCCAAAAAAAAAAAACAAACAAAAACAAACAACTTTGCTTCAAAGGTCTTCAAACTGGTCATTCAGTAAACTACCCATCTTTTTGAGTTATTGAGTTATGTTCTTTTCACTCTACCTCAGAAATGCGAAGCTGAAAATCATTTACTCTTGCTTTTTGCTTGACTATCAACAGCAAATTTTCATAAGCAGTTTTATTATTTATATACTTTAAGAAAGAAATAAACTAATAACGCTCCACCAGTATTTTATCAAATATTTTGGATCCTGGAAAGGAAATTCAACTTTGTGTTGGTGTTTTCTTTCATTTTCTTTCCAGTTACAGGTTGGGACATAGCACTATCTCAAGCAGACCGCATTACAAAATGACACCCGTAAACACTGGTGATACTTTTCCCATAGAAGCAACGGTTCACAACAGTACTCTTAAAAATCTAGATAAAGTAGAACAGAATCAACTGACAGTGAAGCCCAGAGTTTATTGAATCCATTTGCGATGGCCAATCACTGCATGATTTTCACTAGTCCATTAACTGCCAGAGATGCCTATTACATTACTTCAGCTTTCCCCTTGATGATGCTATAATCTATCAACTTGGGTCAGTTCAATGGAGGACTCATAACACTGCGCCACAAAAAAGTCAATACCAACTGTCCATGCTAAAGTGCAGACCAGAGAACTGTGACTATCAATTTGGTGTGTGTGAAGTGTGAGTTCTCAGACTTGGTACTGTTTGCTCACTCATAAGGTTTTATCATACTTCTGGGTTTACTTAGTGGAATTTGTGACAAAATTAATGTCTGGATGGTCATGCAAATTTATAAACCTCAAACACACATCCCGCATAACCTCTGTTGTATTTTGATCAAATCATGCCGTATACATTTTCATAGATATTTCAGAAACTTGTGTTATCTTGTTCAGAAAAGGCCATTACATGTTAATCATTGCCCTGAAATATTCTGAGGGTTTTCTGCCACTCTGTAAACTGCAACAAATATGTTGGTTTTGATATAAAATTCAGGAAATTATCCATTTCCCCAAATCTTGCTTTCTTCAGACAATTAGAGTTATTTTCCAAATGTGATGATGGTCTCCTTTTATAGAGAACAATAAAGTGGTATGAAATATCTACTTGGTTTTGTGACAATAATGGCAGGAATGTTTAATGCTTGACCAATGAATACATAGATCAGCACTGTTGTATGTCATCACTTTAATCCACAGTAAGCACACATATCTCAAATAAAAATCCAAAAATAAAACATCTAAATGCCATTAGACTTAGCTCATAAGAAATGATATGATCTCCAAAATAAAATTGGTCCCTGCAATCCCTCAAACATTCCTTCTACCACCTCCACACAGTTCTGATCAGGCCCATTCCAGCGCTCTTCCCTCCAGCTATAGTTTTAGGCATTTGCGTGTCTCTGGACATGCATAGCTGAATTAGACTGTCATTATCTGTGTCCATCTCCCTCACAGAACACCCCCACCCCACCTCACCCCCCTTCTCAGACCTTATTTTGCTCACATGTAGATAGTCACTACTCAGTATGGCACCCCTTTCTCAACATCACCAGGCCTCAGGTGGCAGTCATTTAAAGATCACACATCCAGGACACACACAGGATTCTATGAATGCATGTCAATTCACACATGGAAAGGAGATTACTTGTCTCCTCCCAGGCAGCTGCAAATTACTATTAATGCCAATGCAAATCATTAGAGTACATTTGGCGCCCCCAGCAAATCTCTCTTCTTTATGTGGGTTCACTCTAATCTGTTTTGAATATTGCTCCATGCTTGCTCTTGATATGCGTTAAGGCATCACAAACTAAAAAAAGCTGTCAATTGATGGTGACATGTAAGGATATTTCTTTACAGAAGGTTGCGTCACTTAACTCAATTTTTTAGATGCACAAATTCAAGAAAAAACAAATCTGTGAAAAATAATTAGCAAAGTCCTTTATAAAGAAGAATTTAAATAGCACTGACTATTACTACTGTTTATATGAGATAATAAGGTGAAAGTTCATAGACCCTGAAAATATCTACACCGTGGAGTGTCAGACTCAATGTAAAGCCAGCTTCTGTGTGAATGATAATGATACCAAAAATCCTGCAGTATCAGTTATATTCTGCCCCTGTGGATGTTCCTGTGTGAGGTTAACATTTTCTCTCTCAATCATTAGCACTGACAGAGGGACTCAGAGCCCTGTGAATCAGACAGGCATGATCCTATCAATTCAAACACACTGCCCCTGACACACACACACACACACAGAGCCAGGACCTGACAAAATCAAAGCCACTGTACTGAGGTCAGCGTTACCTGCCCTCATGCTTCCCATTGCACCTCAAATCGCTGTCTGATTAATGACCCCAGACCAACCCTGGCCAAGGGATAAGGATTTGACAGACATTCCTGTCAGCTTCAACCTCATAAGCCTTGCTTGACCCCAGTTTGTCCTGGGATGAAGTCTAAGCTCTAACAATGACCTAACCGAGAGATGGAAGAGAGTTGCTTATTTCCCAGTGAAGAAATGAAGTGAGAGATCACCAAGAAAGGTAGATGTCTCTTTTAAAGTTTAAGCAAGCAAGTTTTGTTACATGGCAAGACAGAATGACAGCTCTTTTACTTGTACAACACGTATTATACATCACCCCAAAATACATCATCAGAGCAGGCATAATACTCCCCCCCCCCCCCTCACAGTGCCTGGACTGTGCTCACAGTATGGCCATGAGTCTTGTGAATGCTTGTATTGAAAGATTAGTTGTCTATCCACATGACAAACATCCTCCTCTCTCAGTGAACGGGAGCTGAAAATCAATTCACTGATGGCATCTCAGTCAGTGAGCACGTCAATGCGGCACAAACAGGCACAGGCTTGCTTAACTTTAAATGTGCATACAAAACCGTAAAATTACTTCAAAAGGGTCAATCAGCCAAACCATATTAGAATAAGTACACTTCACACTGTACGCTTCACACAATGGCTTTTTCATTACTAAAAGATTGTATAAAAATATATTCTGCAACACTGTGTATGACCTCATGTACTTGGAAAATGTACTCATTTAAAGCAGTTGTGATTAAATTAAAAAACATTAAATAACAGACGCAATCTGTGAGGAAGGATCCCTGAGTGCCTTGTCTGTCTATGTAGTCTGTCATTACAGTGTTCAGGCTCAGTGCTTGTCAACATTTCCCTGAAAGGGGGAGCCAACCCGCATTACGTTAGAGTGAGTTCAACTGTCAACTGCCTGCCATTTGTATGCCTCAGCATCCACCTAATAGCAAATAATCACTACCCCGCGCTCTCTTCATGGCAAATGATCGATGTTGTCTTGATGTCTGATGGATGACCCTGCCACAGTGATGTCCAGGCATGCATTAAAAACCACCTCTATGAAAAGCCTGTCAGTCTGATGTAGCGGTGCACACAAACTCACATGCGTGTGCACATGCTGATGCTGGAAAAAGCATGCACACAGTTAAACAAGAAAACGAACAAAGTGAGGAAAAGTGAAGATTTAATTCAACAGTAAAAACTAAAGTTAATTTCTTTATATTAGTGGGAAATGTTTTAATGTGACAGGACCTGTGGTGTGATTAGTAGACAGCATCACAAGAGGTAGAATACTGAAGGACCACCTGGGATGATTTCCCTCCTCTTACCCTCTCCCCAACACACAAACAGCTACCTATTACCCCTCAGTGTTCAGATTAAAATGCACAGCACCACAATCTTTGATCTCCCACTTGCTGACACAAATCCTTTCAAGCCTCAACATTTTCCTGCAAAGGTAATTAGTGCTAATTAAAAAGTTTCGAAAGCAGTCTACGGCTGATGTTGATGCCGCTGCTGCTGGTGCTCGGTCTCGCCCTCCATCAGATTACCCATCTACCCCCTCCCCGGGCCCTGCGGAGGAATGTGTCAGCTGTGTTCCTGCCTCTTTTCTGTACAGAATCCCATAAGTCGACAACACCAGTCTGCCTGGAACATTTGTAGAGGCAGGATGGAATCTGGAAGCCCAGTAAGGGGTCTAAATGGTGGTTCTTCCTTGCTGACAAACCTACGCTCTTCAGGGGAAAATGTAATGACACATGTAACAAATACAATCCCCACAAACAGAACAGGTGTAGTGTTTAATTGGGATATCCCAGCTTTGGGGGGCTTGTAAATGTAGAGTAATTACCTTGATCAGGGATTTAGTTGGATGAAAATATCATTGCAGAGAAGCACATCGTTCAGCAACGGCTGCTATTTGCATAATAGACCCTTAAATTCACATGGCTTAATGAATAAACACATTTGTAATTAAAAAGGAAAAAAAAAAACAAACAACTTCCCATTCAGTGGGATAACAATAATTTGTGATAAAGATACATCTTGAGATCTTGAGCAGTCTAACGGTGCTATCACTCATTCATGCAGTTGACAGGTCTGCCTTATTGCTTTCATCAAGCCATTATTGTGATATAATTAGCTGCTTTTCTAGCATATTATTAAGTGGCTTGCTGAGTGTCAGGTACACCAGCGTGTCAATGACACACATACACGCACATACGATAAACAGGAATTTTTGTTCTACAGGGTTTCAGAAAGATAATTACATAATCTCAGCATGGACAGCGAGCAGAAAAGTGATAATTAACCAAGTATTCCTGTCAATTTAAGTGTCATGTTTTGTTTTGTTTTTTTTCTTCCATGTGCTACTCATCTTGCTTCATTCCATGTTCAGCCTAATATAATGACACTGCAAGGGTAAAATCATGATGAAGGAATCAATATAGCTGTAGTGAAATATTGTCAACACTAACCTATAGTGTATGTTCTTAATGCAACTTGCAGTTCAGGTGACTTGAAGCTTGAGGGTTTTTTTTAGGGCTTTAAGCAATATGTTGAGTGTAACTATAAAACCTTGGAATATGTTTCTCTACAAAGAAATCTATTATTAGGCTTCATGACCGACACCCAGGTGTGTCAAATAAGAAAAAACAAAAAACCTGAGAAAGAACAAAGCTATTGATTTGACCTTTGGGATAGTTCCTGCTTTCTTCATTGTTGTTTTTGTCTTGTCTTACACAACGAAAGGAGATAATAGGACATGTCACTGCACAAGGCAGTTTGATATTGAATGCCATCATTTTAATTTAAATGTTACATTCTTGGTGACATCTCTGTCAATGGATAATTGGCACTGAATCCCAGTTTGGATGTACATGTTTATCATTCAGCGAGAGACACTTAAAGACATCGACAGATATGTTACTTTGATGGGATGGCAGTCAGATGTGGGGGGGAGAAAAAAAATAGAACTGAAAATCAACTGTCACGCTGTCAGTTAAGGTTCTTGTCAGAAACTTGCACATAAACATGCAGGATTAGAAATAGCAAACAAGCTGTAGGCCAGAATCTGTGTCCTTGCTGTAGAAAAATGCAAATTTGTCTTATTTGATCCAAACAGAATAACATTAAGAAGACATGCATCAAAAAATATCATAGTAAATGACAGATGCCTGTTGGAAGAACACCCACTATGACGAACCTTCACAGTAAGTGCACTTGTTTAATATGCAACACAACATTTAAATTAATGCAAAATGAAAACTGGAGCACAAATTGTATTCCCATTAGTGAAATAGAATTTTATGGGAGTAAAAATAATCAAAAAATGTTGACATCAAAATAAAACAGTCAATACGGTTTTCAGTCTATACATACAGGATGTAAAAGTGATGTTGAAAAGGGCATAATGATGGAGTGATTCTGTTTGCTTCTGTGTTTGCAGAGTGATGGATAAGAAGTGGGCACAGAAAATGAATGAACAGGTTTAAAAACAAAAAAAAACAAAACAAAACAAAAAAAAATCCCAGTTTCATAAAAGTACTGGGAAGACTCCTGAAATAATGTCGGAGGTTATGGCATCAACACCAAAGGACACTTGTGCAAGAGAAAGGGAAGTTATGCAACAGCCTAACTGCCCAGTAAAACCACAGCCTACAGCGTAACTCCCTGAGGACACAAAAAAGGGAATAAATTCCTCACTTTTTCCACAATGTCTTCCCTCCTTGCCTCTCTCCTTGTCTTAATGCTGGCCCATTACCTTTACAGAGTGAGGCTCATTAAAGAAGGCAAGTTGAGTCAAATCTTTCTGTAATTCAGCAGAGGTGAATAGCTGTCAACATCATTAACCGTCATTTCTCCAACTCACTTCAGTACTTATGAAGTGTTCTTTCTTGTGTAATGATCCAAATCTCTTCTCTAAATCGGTCCTCTTCAAAGGCCCTGGAGGACATACCACCCATGCTGCCGCCCGGCATGCTAGAGGGCCAGATTAAACGTGGCTCCATCATTACATTCCTCTTTGTGGTTAAACAGATCCCGCATTTCATCTTGCACTTCAGCTAGCAGGTACTGTTTCTCAAACAAACAGAGCAGAAGAGAGACCAGCAGACCGAAAGAGTTCAGCAAGAGATGGATAATGGTTTTCAAACATGGCTTTCAAACCTACAGTGTGTAGGAGCCACACCCATGGGCACAGCTAGACATAAAGCTCTAATGAGTCACAGGCCCCCATTATTCAAATCACATCTTTTTTTATGGTTAAAGCCTGCGTGTGTATGAAATGGGTTGATACATCCCTTACTAAGCTGACTGCTACCACCATACATCATCTGCTGAAACAACTGGAAAAGTGAAAATAAAGTCGGTCAGGAAGCCAGCCTAGGCCAAAGATGCATCATAACTATGCATCATCACCACTTCTGAACTTAACTTGTAGCCTAGTTTGCTACTGTTGACTGTTTGCACGGTGCTCCATTGTTCCAGACAGTTCAGTGTTGGCCTGTATCTTGAGCTGATCTGCACTGTTTAACAGTTCTGATTATCAGCCAAGAACTGCATTTTTCCTGTTACAAAAATTCTTTAATAATTACAAACACGTAATTTTGTTAAACCATTTACATGAGATGTTGTGGAGTAAAGCTGATCAATATGGGGGCGTATGCCCCAGTAAAACGCATCTGGTGACGCCGACGTCCACATCTTTTAGTAGCAGATAACATATATATTTTATATATATATATATATATATATATATATATATATATATATATATATATATATATATATATATATATATATATATATATATATATATATGTATACACACACACACACACAATATTTATTTATTTAATGTTATTAAGGGATAACTCACTGGGCAATAAGACCATTGGCCAGTCTTGCTCCATGGCTAATTACAATGGGAGCTGCCCTGCTTGTCATGCTCGATGTCCTCTCAGTCCTGCCTTAAGAGAAGCCCTCTTTGTGCCAGTGGCATTGTGTGTCCTCCAGTGCTCAGTATCATGCTATGCTATGTCCTCCAGGCCTTGTGTTGGGGAAAGCCTCTTTTGTGCAAGCACCATTGTGTGGCCCGGTGCTGAACCCCCTGCTAGGTAGGAACACAGACAAAGTGCAGCAGGGGAATGCTTCTCAGAGCCCTAAGACCTACAGTAAATCTTCAAACAATTTATACAAACAAAAAAGGCTGCTGCGCTATGGTGAGAGTAGACAAGGAAAAGCAGATGAATAAGCAACATCAATTACTGGGGCTTTGACCTGCAAGCCCCCACACCATGGCACACATTTCACACCAAATCGCCCCAGATTGAAGCTGACACTGCTGGAGTGGAAACACTGACCCCTCACAAACCTAGTGCTTCAAACTTAAGAGCAGAGAAAGGCAGGGGGCATTCACAACCTACATAGACCAAGGCCAACATGGACGGAAGACAAGGAGGAGGGGTATGAATATAAAACAAAAACACACACACACACATATAATGGCCCTACTTTGTTTCAAAGTGAGACCAAAATGGCTCAATTTGAGCACTTAGGCCATCGAATTGGTCCAGCTGAGGTACAAGAGGAACATGCAAGAGGACAACCGCATCAGGCCTCTAATATGGAGCCTATGAGAGGAACAAAGCTGATGTCCAACAAGCTTACCGGTGAACTTGAGTAGGACTGGACCTTCTTTAAAGCTTGTTTTACCCTCCCAGCTTTACTCTCCAAAAGTGCCGCTTCCCCAGAAGTCTTTTTACTCCAGCACATAAAGCCTGCCTCTACTTTGTTAGCTTGGACAAAGGGAAAATAAACACATGGGTCACATTTGTTCAAGGCACAGTACACCAATCTAATAAAAAGCTCCTTTAAGTTCCATTTCAATAAAAGGCCACTGAAATTTTTGCCTTTCATTTTTCAATAAACACTTTGAAGAGATCAGATTTTCATTGTTTTCGACTGAAAGAGCATGTCTTCAGATGTGAGAAAAGACTATGCTATCTTAACAGTTTGTCAATACAGTGTTAATTAATCTAATACCAAGCCTCTATGAAAACACACCCCAAACTGACAAGATGACATGCAGCAGTAAACCAGCTCACTGAAACATTGCGACATATGAGGCTGTGGACCTAAAAATTGCCCAATTAGCCACAGAGAAAGGAGAAAATATGTCTTAGGTTCATGGAGTAAGCATGGATCTTAATAATATGATATGGCATCCAAAACCAGAGCACCCCATTTTATAGACACGTGTGAAAATGAAACAAAAATTAAAAGAAAGGAGAGGGAAAGTGCTAGCTTTTTTTCTGAAAAAAAGAAAGATTTGCAGAGTCTTTCTGCTTTATGTAGGATTCAGTGGAAAGGGGGGTTACATAATTAATGTGGTAGACATGCTGTAGTAATAAAAACAAAGAGGGAAACAGATGCAACAATTATAAGAAAGCAAAGAAATGGCATTTATAATAAGGGTGAATGTGGGAACAATAAACTACACTAAATGAGGTTGAAACCAGCTGAATGCTTGCAATACTCCATTTACTATAATATACATGTACATACAGAAGGAAAGACCTCATTTTGTACATTTAACAGATATCAATTTTGGAAAATACGCATAATTCATGCAAGTACAATATGCTATGGAAAAAGCTTTTTCCCCTCAACGATGTAAAAATAATTAGCACTTGAAGGCCCAAATAATTTTCAAAGGTTAAAATATGCATTACTTTTACACTCCTGATAATTTTCAGTTTAATAATATGAACATTACAGAAGTCATTAGCAAGTTTAATGAAAGCTTAAAGCCAATTTTGCCTCCATGAAACCATGACACATTGACAGACAGACTAGACGGTCTGTCAAAAGAGGGTAAAGAATGAATCCCAGAGAAGGGCGACCAAATCCCAATACTATCACGAAGTATTTAACCATGTAAAAGCTCACACTGTCAACTAATGTACAAGGTTCACATGTGAGTACCTGTTTGAAACAATTGAAGTCAACTAACCATCCTGCCTCCCCCTTCCAGTCCCAGACATTCAAAAAGAATGATAATGGAGCCGATGCCAGTCAGTCAAGTCAGCTGTCTTTGCAAATGGAAATCCACAGAAAGGTGGAGATGGGAATCATTTTTATCTAGTTGACACACATTACAACAGAGAATTTCAAAAGAGTAAGATGGAAGCTCTCAGGTCAATTACCATGTCAAGGCTGTCATTTTGCAATGAAATATATACCTTTGAAGAACATTTTATGCAAGGGATGGGGTAAAAAGGATGGGAAGATGTACTGTTTAACCCGGAGACCATATAAGAATATCAGAGATGATGGAGTAAAATGGGGAGTGATAATGGACCATTTTCACTGAGAACACTCTGTCAGAGGGACAGAATACGCCCACTTTCTAGAGAGTAGTACCAAGGTATATATCATTTTATCACAAGGTATATAACATATCATTTTTGGTGACTGTGGTCGATTAATGTCATCAGCTGAAACAAAGAGCTTGTCATCAGCAGTCATTAAGAAACAAGGAAAAAGTCATTTATAATGCGTATTTTGCTTACACTGGAGTTCAAGCATCCTGCAGTCAGTTTTTGAGGACGATCAGCTCTCTGGAAATCAAGGCTTCAAGATAACTAAATTGATTTACTGTTAAAGAATACATCCTGTTTTAAACAGCTACTTTTTGAATTCTTCAGAGCACATGTATTTCTTTTTTCCCTTTTTTATTATTATTTTTTTAAAATTAAATCTTCCAGATGTAAATGCCTTTGCCCTTGTATTCAACACATAAAATTCCTGAGACAGTGAATGACATAGGGAATTATGGGTAATTGTATGGTCAGAAAAGAAGACAGCTGTATGATGAGATCCTGTGATATTTAGACAATCAGAAACTTAGGAGGCTGTGTGACACATTTCTCCCCCTCCATCCGACAGAGATCCTGACATGGCTGGTGATAATTTCCAGGAGAAAAAAAAAGAGACTGAAAAGAGTGAGTGGAGAGAGCACAAATGAAAATGGAAGTCACAGAAAGAGAGGTGTGATTTTTCCTCTTCCATATGCAGCATGCGCCAAGTGATAGCCCATGTGCCGCATTCATTGCTGGAATCAAGACGGAATATCCCCTTACATGTCAACCTGCCAAGATGATGAGAGGTGTCTGGAGCGTTGTATGAGATTAATACTTCCCAGCTAGAAATGACACAGGATGTGAAGCTGGACTTTTGCTCCCTGTGTGGTGAAATCACTTTAACATCAGTTGCACCACTGAAGGTAACCACATACTTCCTGCAGAGGCCAGGTATTTACATTGAAGAGAATAACCAAACACAGTTGATTGTTGTTAAACTTCAAAAAGAATAACAACACCAAAGCATACAGTAGTTACAGTATGTGTTTTTAAATGTTAATTCAGGCCATAATGAACTCGGAGATAAAGGAAGTCCCGCCCTTCAGCATAATGAGTTCAATAAAAGCAACATTGTCTGTGTTGTCACTTTTCAAAGGTGGTGATGTGTAATAACTGTTATTTGGAGAAACAGCCTTCATTATCATCAGTGATGACACTTCCAATCCTACCACTGGGTGAATGCTAAAGATCACTAATGGAAATACATTAGTATTAAGATACAAAATTTGGAATCAAAACAGTATAGAGTTTATCAAGTAATATTTTATTTTAGGCATTGTATATTTAGGCATGCATTAATCCTGTTGAATTGTTTGTGTTTTGCATGTTCTCTAAAGCGTGCAGCAGTATGAGAAAACAGCTGGGCCCCGATCGTACACCTCCCGCTAGCTGCTACCCGCTACCCGCAAATTGTGGATTTAGGAACCTCCACTAACCGCTATGCAATCTTCCGCTTCCCTAAAGCTGCTACCCGCGTTGCCGACTCCCTTACTCACATTGTAGGCGTGGCAATGGGCGTGTTGTTTGCGCTTTCTGCAAACTCGGTATCTTGCGATCGCGGGTTGCGGATAGCGGCTAGCGGGTGGTCTGACCACCCGCTAGCGGAAAGCAACCCACATGTCGGGGCGTAAAAGAGCGCGTCCAAATGGCATAAATGTACATCCACCTGGTCACATGTGGACGTGCACAAACGGCTCTACCTTTCAATTACGCATCACTGTATTACTTGCATACATGTTTATTCTCTTAAGGGCAGAGGATGTCTGTACAGCTGTGGCATGATCTCATTCAGATGTTTGCTGTGGAGGAAAAGAGGAGATCACAGAACACTGTTGTGGAGTTTCTTGTACTGTGCGCCTCCCTCTGACCCGCTCAGTGGTAGAAGGTAGATGTCATCATACCTGTTCCTCTGGCCCCAATGCTCATCCAATGATCCATTCTGCAGTATTTTAAAAAGCACATCAGCTGCGCCAAGCGGCTGTGCATCTTGGCGCAGTGAGCTTCCAGGAAAGCATTTCTTAACTAGAAAAGCACTCGAAGAGAGCGCACAGACCACAACACAATACTTGTCCCATATAGCGGTTTACAGATTGCGATAAAATCCACCTTCTGGATCAGATCAGGATCAGCCCCTGAAATTTGGTAGAAATTTCATGAGTTTTAGGCAATAATTAACGGAGATATTGAGAAACAAAATTTCCAGCCCCATTGACTACAATGTTATTGAAAATTTGAAAGTGATCCAGAATCCAGGATTTCTTCTGGATCACAGCCAAAATGAAATCAG
Organism: Hirundichthys speculiger; assembly: GCA_018398805.1. NCBI lineage: Eukaryota > Metazoa > Chordata > Actinopteri > Beloniformes > Exocoetidae > Hirundichthys > Hirundichthys speculiger. Next base: position 4,532,616 of record JAGFBZ010000344.1, on the reverse strand, counting down.
TTCTTCCTTTTCACATTTCTGACAACTCCTGAATATTTCATCAAAATCCATCCATAACTTTTTGAGTTATCTTGTACACGCTCCCGGTAAACACACTCAGGGAGGGCCTCGAGAACCGCCCACGAGAGCCGCTCCCAGCGGCTCCCAGCTGGTAACGGTGGTAGGTAACGGTAAAGGTAACGGTGTGCGAGTGGTCTTTGCTGGAGCCAGTATACAATAAATTAAGCCCGTCACTTCGGTCAGACTGGTTTTTGGCTGCTGACATGACATCGCAAATTCCCCGCCGTTACCTGTATTCTGAAGGTGCGCTACTTCGCTAACCAAACAACTTCCGTTTCAACTGAAATTTCCTCTCACACATACAACTGGAAATTTCAGTTGTATGTATGAGAGGATTTCACAAGTGTATATGAGTGAATAAATTTCCAGTTGTATGTATAAGAGTATTTTACATGTATGTTTGTAAGCTTTCACTTGTTTGTGTGTAAGATTTCACCTGTATGTGTGTAAGGTTTTCAGTATAGTATTTGAGAGAGTTCGGTTTCATATGTGTGTGAATGCTAATTCAGAATAATGTCCCTCACGGCACCTCATATAAAATACTCTTCAAAACAAGAAATAATTTTTATGAAAACTTTTTTATCATTACGTGTTTTGCCTAGAATGCTATGTTTCTTTTAAGTTAAACCAGAAAAGATGATGTGGTTAAAAAAAAAAATCTTAATAATAATGTTTCTGTGTATTTTACTACAGTAACAACAACTTCATGTGCCTCCAGAGTGGCTTCAACATTTCCTAGCATTGAGTCTACATACCTGTGGAACTCAAACTATTTAGTGATCCTGCTGGAATCCTCCATCTGTTGAAGTGAGACCAACCAGAAAGAGTCAGGAGGGGTTTCTAACTAATGTCCTGCACTGCTTCAAATACATCAGAGAGGGAGGAAAAGGAACCTACGTACTTTGTCAAGATACTTCCACCTTCCTCTTAAGTTTATCGGGTTCTACTTAAGTCTTGAAAGCTGTTTGGCGGGTGTTCTGCAAATCACAGACTTAGTTTTCCATCACATCCCATGTTGATCAAAAGAATCTCAGATGAAAATCTTGAATTTGAACACCATTTTTTATGCACATAGCGGAAATCTGTATTTTCCTGCTAAAAGAGGCAGAGCAACAAGAGATGCCATTGTAAAAAATAGATGGGCATGTTCTGCACAATCAGTGCGTTTGCATGACAAAGACAGGAGTCCGGTTAAATAGACTCATTGAGATTTAACCGTTGCTTGATGAAACTCTGCATGTCCACGAAGTGACTGTTAAGGTAAGAAGTTCAAGACAATGTAACTTCTACGTGACACCAAATTTACCTGAGCAGAACACTGCTGGGTAACTTTGGGTAAGTCTTTCTCTGCCGCTCTGCCACCCTTCTGCTGCCATTTCTTCTCCAAAATTTGATGTACTCACAATTCCCGTTTACCTGGTCTAAACTTTAAAGAGGGATATTATGTCGACAGTTGCTGTTATGTACAAAAACTAGAGATGTTCTGACACAATTTTTCCTCTCCCGATACAGATCCCTATTCTAGAGCTGTGGGTGTCAGCCGATACCTGACTACCGATCCGAGAGTGATATTAAAAAAGAAAAATTTCCAAAAAAAAAGTAATATAATTTCATTGTAAAAATGTAAAACATGAATAAATACAGCAAATCCAAGCCATTTATGTCTATATTTATTTCCAAATAGAGCAGTATAAAACAGTGTTGCAAAATTAAAAATTTTCTTTTCCTTTTGCTGGTAGTGTAGAACTAACCAGTAAATAAATCATTAAATATAAAACTACTTGGTATCGATTGGTGCCTGGACTCCCATACTCACCGATACCGATATTTTTGGCAGTATCGGAGCAATTTCTGATGCTGGTATCGGAACTGGAACAAGACTAACAAAAACACAGTGTGTGCATCCGTGAGATCTCTGAAAGCAGAGAGGAAAAAAAGAGGCTTCGACTTTCTTTTCTCCCTATTACATTCCCTCCTATTTTTCCTTCCCTCTATTCGGCAGTTGTGTGTCCTGACCTTGCAGCTTCTATGGCCCATCCATCTTGGGCTGCTTAGCCATTTCGCAGGCTTCATACTGCGCAGATTAACACAATTCATCACCACAATCATCCTCCATTCATCACCCTTTCCAATGAATGTTTTGACATCCAGTTAATTTTCTGCTGATGATTTATCAAATTATAATTACCATGCTCTGAAGGGCTCATTTATTATGTTGATACATGATAATGATGCCAAAGTGGATTGAATTTTAAGTAAGTTCTCCCTGCGATTATAACATATGCGTTATTGTGAATAATGCCGGACAATTCGATTCCTCATGGCTTGGAAATTTCTAAGACAGTCTTAATGTTACAAAAATCAATGCAAAAAAAAAAAAAAAAAAGTAGACAAAGTGAGACTGTTAATTCAATTTTTTTACAGAACAAATTGTTTGGCTGGGGTGCAGCAAGCATGAAAAAGTTCAATTAGATTCCGAGCTCCCATCTTAGATGCTCAGTAATTAAAGAGTGCACTAATTCAATCAGGGGCAGGACTCATGCTGAGGGAGTTGGGCTGTTTCTTAATAGGTTATAGGTTATTTCTCACATACTGCCCACATAGGCACTTCATTAGCCTTCTGCTTTACAATTCACTCAGCTTTTCAGCCTCATTATTATCTAGGTTTATTAAAATCCAATGGGGGCCTATCTGTTTCTATTACTGACCAGTAATGCACTGGGTCAATCTTAAGGGCAAACACACCAACTACTGTATATGAGGGGTGAATAGGAATAATTATGGCCAATGAAAATGTGTATCCTCTTTATCTGAATTAGAAAATGGGAGTGGGAGCATACCTCGGCTGATGTGACCTTAGGAAAGCCAAAACACATATCCACTTGCCCTCAACAATAACCTTCTCCATATCATAGATGATTAAATATTTTTAACTGTGTAGTCTATTTAGCAGCATAAATTAGATTCTATTTGGTCATGTTTTCCTCTTTTGTCCCTGTTTTCCTTTCCTTTTCTTTTTTATTTTGTAACTTTTGCACCGATGCTGGCATTTGATCCTTTGACCCATGCTTAGACACCAAGCTAAATCACTGGCCAAAGGATGGAGGCGTTTTCTGCGGAGCGGCACTGCATCCTGGGGCACAGGCAACCAGCTAGGGGAGATGAGGGCTTAGGAGGTGTTAAAGGTTATTGAATGCTGGAGAATTCTCCTGGCGGCAGAAGCATTGTTTACAGCTATCTATTTTTTTGACTCTTTGCCCTTGGGCTGTGGCCCATAAACAGAGCCGCTATCTCCGACATCCCAGCAAGTGGAGAGAGCAGAGCATAATTGTGAGTCCCCCTTGGATGTCCCAAAAGTGAAAGATGTGTCTGGTAAGTGAGAGAGGTCAAACACGAGCATGGATATTTATTACATGCACTGCAACCAGATGGAGGCAGCCCATCCATCAAGCAGAGCTGTCATGCTGGTCACAAACGTTTCCCATAAAGACACCCCACCACCACCATCCCCTCATTGCCTCTTGCTCTTGCTCTGTATAAGCAGGAGGTCCATTTGCATCGAAGGAAAGGGAGAGGGAAAAGTGTGAAAGTGCAAGGAGACTTTTCTTACAAAATTTGGAACTTTTAGAACAACACAGCACATCCCCCACTTTGACAGCCTGTTGAGCCTTCGCATGACTCAACTGGTTACACCACTTTTCTCGCATCAGTGCTTTCATTTGCTTTCTCGAAAATGAACCTGGCTCTATCTTTAGCAATGACTTCTTTCAATACATCTGTGGCTGACCGTGTGGACAGTTAGACAGGGGCAGGATTTGAAGGCATGCATTGCAACAGCTTTGAGGGGAACTGAAGGAGGAGAAAAGGGAGGAATGGAGGGGCATTTCTGACACTTGCTCCCTTTATTCATCAGACCCTTACAGGCCCGTTGGTGACAATAAAAAGATTTCACAATACAGCCACGGCAGAAACTCATTCTGGCCCTCATCCATCATGCTCAGCCCACTAGCCGTTCCGCTGACCTAATCTGTGATGCCTCACTGCCTGCACCCCGTTCTTTAAAGGCAGGCTTCATTACTGTAAGAGAGAGCAGGAGATAGAGGCCAGGGGCCAAGGGCCTGGGGAAAAGGGCTGTGGTATTCAGATACACGCAGACTTAAGGTACATAAAACACAGAGACAGCCACCTGTCTCCATAACCCATTTCCAACAGCAAAAAATAGTCGAGAAAAAGCTCACTGAAGATGGAGGCCTTTTGAGAAAACTAAATATGAATACAGTTGAGAAGTCATGTGGAACTGCTGGTCCATTTAGTCTGATTAACTTTGAAATTCTTGCTGTCATGGAAATGCTCATCTAATAACTTTGCAGCTGTCTTTCTATCCATCAATCAAGTGATTAGACAGCTTGTTACAGTCACAAACAATTTTCAAGCCAGTGATTGACAAAACTTGAGTCAGACGTGTCAAACTCACAGAAGGTTTCACTAAAATAAAATCACTGGACTTGCTTCATGTTGACAAATACTATTGTTTAATAACCCTGATTTTCCCTTTATCCATCCATCCATCCATCCATCCATCCATCCATCCATCCATCCATCCATCCACAGAATGTTGAGCTCTTTGGTTTTGGTGGTTACTCATTGCTACTTAATCAAAATGGGGTTTGACAGAAAGAGCCTGTCAACCTGACCCTGGACCAGCCATTATAGAGCTTTATTCCCTAAACTCCTGCTCTGGGTCTGAGGCCAGACTGTGCTGCTAGCTGCCTCTCTTATCTCAGTAACTGGTCCCCAGACTCTGTTACCCACTGCCTAATGGAGCCTGTCTCTGCACTGAGGGAACAAATTCAATCAGCTCCTTGCTAAACATCTTCAAATAACATTGGTTCAACTCTGTGGGAAAGGCAACACTGCGTTGGAGTTACCAATACTATGACATGGTGTGGGATTATGGGTACTGAAGTAACATTGGACATCTACAAAGACGTTTTATCCTAATTAAAGACAAAATGAATGATTGCTATATTTTGCAATTTTTTTAAATTCAACATCACTTTATGGTCTCTTTTAGTGTTTTGGGCCCCTTATGTAAAGGGCTTGTGTAAGAATGGAAAAATGAATTAAATAATGTGGTACTCGATGTTGGAATTTTGGTAAGAGGACAGCGCGCTTTCAAAATTAAAGCAGTATTTCACAGCAGCAACTGCAATACACAAACAATCCACAAAGCCGCCATGCCTCAGTGCTGACCATGTGTTTGCCTATCCCAGCCAGAGGTTAGATGCTTAAATATTGAACAACTGTGGTGAACATACAAAGTGCATGTTTTCCATTAATTCTACAGCTAGTATAGCTCATTTCAGTAATTATCAAAGACATCCGTCAAGTATTGAAGATATCATAGCTGTAACAGTCTCTGACATATGAAGGCTGAATCCAAACCATACTTCAAAAATAAATAAATACATTGATGAATAAATAATCCTAATAAAATAGTAATCTCCATCCTTTCCCAAATTGCTATCAACATTCATCGCGTAACAATTTTACCATCAAATCACTATTGCATCATACATCTTCTAAATGTTGGGCGCTGGAGATTAAAGAAACAGCTAATTGACAGGCAAAGCTGCCCAGGAAACACCACTGGACAGATCAAACTGATGGGAAATATTTACAAACCTTACATCAGCAAAGATATCATCTGAAAGCTCCCATAAAAAGAAATAAACAGAAAAAAAGAAAACAAACAAAAAAAAACCTAAATGTATTCCGCTGTGAATGCACATTTTGTTTTGTTTTTTGTAATGAAGCCAAACTGTGGATATAAAGAGCAAAAGCCAAAAAAGAAATTTTATTTTTGATAGTAACCCATAACTCTCTTTAAGTACCTAAGTTTCCACTTATCTTGCAGATATTATTAATGCTTTTTGTTTTATTACAAAGTAAAAAATAGTATCACATTGGCAGCCATATAAAGCATGTCCAATCAAACGCACAACAAGAAGCTAAAAAAAAAGCATGGTAATTCAATGAAAATGGCAGCATTTATTGCACAAGTGGGATGTTACACAGGAACTTTTTTTTTTAATGTAGAAAGCATTATCAAAATAAAGAGGATAATAACCCAAGTCTTTTGCTAATACATGCTAAGGTATGGAAATATATAAAGGGGAATGATACACACTTTATCCTAACAGATAATATATACTTTTGACTCTGTCTGAATGGTAATAAGCAAACCATGCACAGCAAACTATGGTTTTCCTCTTAAAAAGATCATAAAACTACTTTGCAATGGTTAGGATATAGCCAACAATGGCATCCAAACTAAGCTACCTAACTTCACCGACAGCATTAGAGCCCAGCAGATTCTACATTGATATGAGAAGGAGAAGACAATTAACCAGGGGTTTAACCTGTCAGTCATTTCCTGTCAACCTATCACACTTGTACTCTTAGGTCTGCCTACTGCTTAACCCTCTATGTGATATGCTGCTGGCAGCTTGGATAGCTTGACTGACAGCAGTCCTGATCCTGGTGCTGGGAGGCACCCATGTGGATGTCTTGGACATGAGAGAAGGAGATTGGAGTGGACGTAAGGGTGAAATGAGGGAGCCTAAAGGATTGTGGGAAAGCTAGAAATTTGCTGCTCTATCCTAATTAAATGTATTAAAAATGCACAGAGGCTATTGCTATTGTAATGATGACAATGAGGAAAGGACTTTGGGGAAATTCAACAGATTCATCCTGTTTTTGTGCGTAGGTAAGTGGACACAGACCTCTATCGGTGTATCATATTTTACAGCAGGCAAGCCCTGCATTCAAGATAACTTATTATGTACAGACGCACAAGCAAAATAGAAAGAAAATATGCATATTCAATCAAGTAGCATCTTCTGTTTCCCTTTACTCAGCATGCATTTACCTGCAAAATGCATTCTTTTTTTAAATATTAATGTGGACCAAACTTATACATTTGATAACAAAATAATTTTTCCATTGTTTTGCAACTGTCAAGCTTTATTCTAACTTCACAATTGAATCTGTGTTAGACTAGGTGCATATAGTCAGAAAAATGGGCTGAACCCATTCGCTGTGTATCCCATTGCTTTGCTCTCTGCTTCCAACCCTTTGGATTCCATACCGTTCTGTTAACCATCAGCAATTATCTCCCTGTCAGAGCTAAAGGTAACAAATTTCTCCCCATCCAGCCAGCCGCTATCATCCTCTGGACACCAGCATCAACTGACAGCAGCTAAATCACACCAGCCAGCCAAGACTCCTGACAGACAAATGCACTACCTTGGAAAAACCTGGGCCCATCACTCTAAAAGAGGGAGGGGTGGGTGAAAGGAGGGGCAAGTGGAAGAGTGAGTCTCTCCCCACTGACCTTATAAACCCCCCCCACCCTCACCCCACTCTATCCTACTGTAAGACATGGATGATCCTATATTCTGTAAACATGCAGCCCTGTTCTCAAATAAGAACATTATTATGGAAGCTTTCCATGGTTCTGGTTTATCTTGTACGTACCATCACCACGTTCCAGTTTCCACCATGGGCTCAGAGTGCTGGGCATATGACTTATCCTCATTGTATCCAGGAACCACAAAGTAACACTAAAGCTATGACAATAACTCCATAACTCAGCTTCTGGGAAATGTTTTAACATCCGTTCTCTTAAAAGTAGGCAAACAAATGTGGATAGAGCGGTCTCTGGACAAAAATATGAAACTGCAGTATAGTAACATACTGTAATCTAGTAAATCATCTGAGGTTTTGAAGTGCAGATATTAAAAAAAAAAAAAACTAAACTAAACTAAACAAACAAAAAACAGTTCATTCTTGCAGACTTAATTACAATGATTTTACCCTTTGTTGAAATCCTATGTTTAACCTCTTATAACATGTTTGTGTGTGTGATATTCCACTGAATTTTTGAAAAAAATAAGCCAGCTGACACTGGCAGAAACCGGGTATACTGGTTACCCAGTCTTACCTCCGGTTTATCACTATCATGACTTGGTACTGGTGGAGGACCCAAACACAGAGGGTAGAAAACAAGAGAATAAAACTTAATCAAAACTTTTATAAAAAAAAAAACAAAATCCAAACAAATATGTTTCAGTATGCAATTATACACACACCTTAGTGGTCACATGACTGGGTTCCAGTCAGTTATGCAATAGCATTATCGCTCTTACTGATGTAAAAGTGATTGTGAGTGAGATACTACTTGAGAACAACAACCGTTGTACCATTATGCAACATATACTGTATATCGTATTGTATGTGCATTATACAGTATGTGGTTTATACATGGACTTGCTGATGAAACACAGGTAGTAACAATCAACAAGAGGTAGAAGCAAGCAGGTAGAGAAGGTCAGATCTGAAGACATAAACAATGACAATCACATCTTGATGTTTCATTAGGAGCCCTTTCTACTATCTTTTTATTGCCCAGGGTATCCCACGAAGTATAATCTTTTGCCATGCAGGGTATTTTCCCACCCACTAACCTATCAAGGGATGTATTGTCATGGCAACCTCAAAAACATCAGCAAAGCCTTCTGCAATAAAATGTTCTGTTTTAATGTTTAACCTAATCTTGTCCTTTTAATGCCCAAATGTTAGAGTGAATTACTGCAAGAAAGCAAGAGAAAACAGCAGCTAGTGGGATGAAGAATGACGGTAAAATGGCACTCAGCACATTTAAAACTGTCAGCTGGGAATGACGATATGTTGCACTATTAATAAACAATTGAGATTTATGAGAAAATCTGTCATTCTGCTTCTCAAATTTGAGATTGCCTATGTTCCCAGCATTATAAACTTAACTAGAAATAGACCAACAATTAGCCTTCACAGTCAGACCATTTCCTATTTTGAAATAATCATTACAGTGATCCCTTATTTTTCGCGGTTAATGGGGACCGGTGTCCCCCATGAAAATCAAACTCCCCCAAGCCTAAATAACGTGTTTAAAATATGTCTAAAAACCGCAAAAAAGCAGCGAGACACTGCAGGAAAACAAGACAAAGGCTCAACTGTGGTCTTTCTGTTACCTTCACAGCCTCTGGTCTCTGAACCGTAGTAAAGAAACCGCTGGTATTGTGCTAGTTTTGGCTCGTAATTATCAGGTAACATGCTAACAACAACAAAAGAAAAAGTCCAGTTTTCTCTGCATGGAACGGGCACGTTATTCTGGCACTGCAGGAACTTGTAACATCACACAGGTTGTACGTTTCTTTGCTGTGAGAGAACGCGCACAACATCCTGTGATGTTTCCGCGATTTCTTTCTTGATTTTTTTATTATATTATATATTTCTGAAAAATCCAGCGAATAACTAAAACTGCGGAATTTAAAGCGCGAATTGGCGAGGGATCACTGTATTTACTGATAAATATTCTAATTTGATTAGATTGAAAAAAACATGTCATGTGACACAAGAAAATGTAATACTCAAAAACTGACAAAATATCTTTTGTAAGCAGGATGACAATGACCTGAACAAAACCGGATGATCCAAGGTGAAGTGATGGAATACAAACAGATTCGTTTGATTAATGTAAGAGACTGACAGGTGAGGTTAGAGCAAGCGACAAGCTGATTCCTATTGTGAATGACATGACCTTTCTTGTGAGTCAAACATATTCACAACAAAAGTTGATGACATATCCCTGCTGCTCAACATATCACCTTTCCCAACCCTGCTGCCATTCATTCATTTTTTTTTTTTTTCCTTTCTATTTTTGAATTTAACACTTTGAATTGAACAGCATCATCCAGCTATGTCACTTTGCAAACAAGGTGACATAACACGGGTAAGTGTAAATCAAGTTTTCTTTGCATAACACCAAGTGGTTCACAGCTTCAGCAGCTCTTCCCATCAGATTGCATTAGCATACTCATGCAGGTAGATTTCTGTCTGTGACATCCTGTATCAGCAGGGGTGACAGAGGAGGGGAGCTGTACCTGACAGTGACCTGTCAAGCCAGATAGGATGTGTTTAACGATAAGCTGTCTGACTGGATTGCACATGGACACATGCACAAATACACAGACTAGTTTACCACCCAGCTTAAGGAGAGCTCAGTGACATTTCAAAACCTCAAAGGTTACATGTTAGAAACCAAGCAGATGTGATCTGATTTTTGTTTTCTAAATATCAACTGTCATCACTTGTACAATATAATAGCATTTATATATATATATATATATATATATATATATATATATATATATATATATATATATATTATATATTAGGGGTGTAACGGTACATGTATTTGTATTGAACCGTTTCGGTATGGGTAGGTCGGTTCGGGACGGGGGGGTATGGGTAGGTCGGTTCCGAACGAGTTTCCACACGGACATATTAAGTAGAGGCCCGCAAGTTGTGGAGCACAGCGCTGCAGCCGCACATGCGCAGTTGTGCGCACACGGTCAGTGATGCCAACTTAGCGACTTTGTCGCTATATCTAGCGACTTTCCAGACCCCCCTAGCGACTTAATTTGTAAAAAGCGACTAGCAACAAATCTAGCTACTTTTTCTGGTGATTTTGAGACTCACGCGCACTCAAACCGCTAGGTTTGAAGCCATCACTTGGCTGCTGTCTGCCTCGCGAGCCGCGCTTCTCTGTCTCTCTCTGCCGGGCTCAGTGCACAGCCAGCGCGTGTTTCTGTGTGCGGACTGGGCGCGTGTCACCACATACACAGGCGAGGTGACGCGCGTGCACACAAACACCCTAATCAGTGGTAGAGAACGCTGGCTTCAAACACATGATAAAGGTAATTGAGCCCGGATATCAATTACCTTCTCATCCACATTTTTAGCCAGAAAGTCATACCCGGACTTTATGAAAGAATAAAAAGATTTGTTTTAAAGAAACACCCCCTGAGCCTTATTTATGTTATTTAATCTGACCAACACTTGAAACTGTTCAGTGTTGCAACTGTTCAATTTTGCACATCAGATGGATTATTTTTTTAAGCAAAAGTCTGAGCCAATGTTATTTTTATTTTGTTTTTTTTAAAATATCTACATTTTAGAATATTGTATTATATTTTTGAGCAGAATTCTAGCTTTGTATAGGCTAATGTTCCTATTGTTAAAAAGCACAAAAGTGTGTTATAAACAAACTAGCATATTTATATTTTGCATTTATGTTTCTTACTGTACCGAAAATGTACCGAACCGTGACCTCAAACCGAGGTACATACCGAACTGAGAGTTTTGTGTACCGTTACACCCCTAATATATATATATATATATATTATATATATATATATATATATATATATATATATATATATATATATATATATATATATATATATATATAAATATATATATATTAGGGCTGGGAATCGATTAAAAAAAATTAACTAATTAACTGCATTCTTTTTAAAAATTTATCGCGATTAATTGCAGTTAATTCTTTTAATCGCGATTAAAAATTATGTGATTATAAAGTATAATGAACAGGCAAAAAATTGGAATAATAGCGTTTAATTTTTCACAAAATGTTGCATTGAAAGTGCATTTGTAACATATTTAAGAAAGTCTTCAAAAAAAAAGCTTTTAAAAGAGCTTTTAAAAGTGCACTTATATTTCAAAACATTGAAGAATTCCTTAATGTAAACAATGGAGACTAACTTTAGCTGTAAAGCTGCGACAAATAGTTTTATTCGAGCATTTATGTGTGTGCTTGATGTGAAAAAGTGCTATAATTGATTATAATTCTGTTCGTTTGTTATCATACAACTCCTCGATCCGGGACATTATAGTAACTTGTATGTCGTGTCTCCCGAAGCAGCTTTAATAACTTCACATAATCCGGCGTCTTCAACTATGTTGACAGGTCGGCAGTTTGTCGCTATCCAACAGGCAATTGCATTAGTAATCCTATCATTTGTCTGTTTAGAGTTCACCCCACGTCTCGCACTGTACTGCTGAAAAGTTGTTTGCCGTGGACCACTGTCTGACATCACCGCACCGGGATGTTTTGCTTTTAGGTGATAAAGCAATGAGGAATTACTGCGGTGGTATTGTAATTCCCCTTTGCAATGAATACAGGTAACCTTTGTCTTGTCCAAAGCTCCATCCGGCAATATTTTGAACCAAAATTGTCCATTTAAAAGTGTTTATTTGTTCTTTTCCATCACTAGCCCAAGTTTGTTTTCATGTTAGCCTCATAGCGGAAGTGACTCTTCTTCGTCTGTACTAACCGCGCACTGTTACATTTATGGCGCGCTGTCGCCCACTTGTTGTTTGGATGTGGTCATATGTAATTTTAATCAATGCGTCAAATATTTTTAATGCGTTAAAATGAAAAAAATAACGCAAATCGTTAACGCGATAATTTTCCCAGCCCTAATATATATATATATACATATCAAGGTTATTATAGTTTTGAAATTTTCTTTAGTTTTTATTTTTATTTAGTTTTCCAGTTTGCTTTTTTATTTCAGTTTAGTTTTAGTTAGTTCAACAAGTAATTTAGTAGTTTTAGTTTAGTTTTTATTTTGAGGAATTGACTAGTTTCAGTTTAGTTTTTATTTAGTTTTAGTCTTAGTTTTAGTTTTTCTTCTTCTTGCAGTATGCAGCAGTTTATACACCTTTTCGACTTGAAAATTGTGGACATGCGCCCCCTAGTGGCCCCGCCATAACTGGAGGGTGCGGTGCTCCATCAAGTAACCCAAACACAGCAGCGTGGAGGATCTGTTACGGATAACACAGACATGTGTTATCCTTGATGATGTTAGGCAGTGGCCTCCAGTTACAGATGAAGGTAGTTTATTGCTGTTTTTAATGATTGGTTATGGAAATAGCATGATCTATTCCCATAATCAAACACTAAAAACTGTGGAACGCTGGCTATAACTAACGTCAACAAGCCATAAAGATTATGCTGCTGTAATGTTAACGCGAGCGGTAAATTAGGCTATGTGTTAATGTTATATTTAATTTATTTTATCATTCTCCTAAGTCATTCATTCATTCATTGATTTATAGGCTTGTGCTAGTGCCGAGGGTTACAGTAGCCTCATACTGCTGTTCTTTCGGCCAGAATCGGGACTCTCAGCGAGACTATGAGTAGTACGAGATTGAATGTTAACGAAAACTCACCCGGCTGTATTCATTTGGAACAAAGTCCTTTCTGTTGATATTTTTCACCCACGTCTTCCTAACTTCTTGTTCTGCAAACAAGGCAGTCTTCGTGCATACTTTCTTCTTCCATTGTCGAATTTTCACACCATTGTTGGCACAGTTTATGACGGAACATTATTCCCACTCGACCGATTCGACATTATAAAAATATATATTTTTAGAAAGAGAAAAACACTGGTTAATCTGCGAGCCGGTGAAAGTGTCGCTCTGTAGCACCCTGGCACCCTCCAGCAATGGCGGACGGGGTACTTCCGGGGGGCTGGCCCGAAAAGGTCTATATCCGCTATGCTGCCCCCCCCTCTCTGGAGGGAGGGTATCATAGCGGCTGCTGCAGGACAGGCAGTAATCTCTATGGCAGTAATCGAGGGAGAAAACGAAACGACAACGAAAACGAAGCTGAATTTATCTACAATTCAGTTTAGTTTTAGTTAGTTTTACATCCTTCATTGTAGTTTTTATTTAGTTTTCGTTTTTTTTTTAATTGTAGTTTTTATTTTTATTTCAGTTAACTGAAATATTTTTTCATTGCTAGTTTTAGTTTTAGTCTTAGTTTTCGTTAACTATAATAACCCTGATACATATATATAAAAAATCGGTATGACCTGCACGGGACAATACGCTTTTATGTCCCGCGGTATTTATTTTCCAATAACTTTGCACTGGACTTGCACGTGAGCGTGCCTTTTAGGCAACTGCATGTCAATGTGCACTCGCCTCCGCTCACTCACAGTGACCAGCCTATCACACTTTGGCCGGTTGGCTGCAGCTCATAGATGCAGAAAAAGAAAAAAAACAAAACAAAACAAGCAGGCGTGGCCAGCGGTAGTGGAGAAATTGGGAAAAACTTTTTTTAATCGCCGGTGTGGGAGCATTTTGGTTTTTCTGTTGAATACACCGGCGAGGGAGTGAAAACAGTTAACAGTTAACAGAACGCAATCTTCCACCTCCTTAAACCTGTGATCTTACCTGCGTAAGATCCAGTTGTTACCAGTTGTGCGTCTTGGTGCAGCTGATGTGCTTTTTAAAATACTGCAGAACGAATCATTGGATGCGCATTTAAAGATCACAAACAATTAATGTTCCTGTCCCTCCTCGACCACCAACAGTTTCAGACATACCTGAAATAAATTTCCACATCCAACCTTTTCCAGCTTGACACCAGAGACAAAGATCTCCTTGGTTTCCTCCACAGCAGACATCTGAATGAGATCATGCCACAGCTGTACAGACTGACGTGTCTGGCCGTGACTATTCCCACATCCACCACAACTGCTGACCAGACATCCTCTGACCTCAAGAGAATAAAAACGTATACAAGTAATACAGTGATGCTTAATCGAGAGGTAGAGCTGTCTGTGCACGTCCACATGTGACCAGGTGGACGCACATTTATTCTATTTGGAATTAATTTATTGTGCTAACTTGGTGTCCTTGGTGTTCTTCTAACTTAGCTGCAGTTAGTTTGTCACTAACCTTGCTGCATTTAGCTTGCTTCTTTATGATTTTTCATTAGGTTTTTAAAAAATTTCTCATTTTCTCTTGTTGCTAATAACCTTTTCTCTGATATTTAGCTAAATTAGCTTCAGTTGACATGTTTGAACTGTTAACACATACTGTTATGATGTTTAGCTAAATTCTGCAACTAAAAGATTTTTCAACTCAAGTTTTTTTCAAATTTTAAATGTAATAAAATTATTTGACTTTTTCCTGAATGCTATGGAAACCTTTTGCATTCTTTTGGCAATTTCAAGAGTACCTGTATGAAAAATGTTCATTTCCTGCTGAAGGCTTAAACTTGGACTTCTGCTTTTTCACATCTTTATACTTTTAAATTTTGTGCTTAACTTCATATACATTAATGGGGCTCTCCTATTAGAATTTTTTTCTTTTTTTACAATTTAGGAAGATCAGGAAGCTTTATTTGCAACGTTGCTCCCTTTGCTGGGGTTTGCATGTTTTACCTTTTTTTAAATATTCTGGTGAGACCTTTTGCTTAATTATGCTGTGTTCAAAGATTATTCAGTTTGTTAAGATTCGTTTTAAAATTCATGTTCTTAAAATTATTGAAAACTTTTCAGCAGAGTTCAGGTAATAAAATTCAGCTGAATGCATTCACACCTGAATTTTCATAGGAAATGCAAGTTTTCTAGTTTGTCAATAGATTCATGATTTTATAAATTACTGCAAATAAACACAAATAAATTATATATATATATATATATATATATATATATATATATATATATATTACAGCAGCTGTTACATTTTGTATTATAAAGTGAAAGGCGCAACTTAAGTATAATGTTACTTTACAAATTAAATGAAAGTACTGACAAATATGCCAAAACTGTATGGCATCACACAATGGAGAAAAGCAGAATAATCATCTTATCTAAGATATCTACAAGTGTCTTTAAAAGATGCCCTTGTTATATTCAAATCATTTAAATAATTGCTTGATTTTTAAAATGAAAGACTATGTTCTGGTTGACTTGAATGGTAAAAAATTATCTGTTATTATCAATGGCAGTACCGGTTACAGGAGTCGCTGTGACATGACAACAAAATGTATGATGTAAACACCCCACTGAAATGAGTCGGCAGAGAAAATGCAAAGCCAAAGTATTCATACAAAATGATGTAGAAACCTTCATGAATAATGCACCAACAACATCCATCACAGTTCATTGAGTTAGCTGACTCTTCTGCCAGAAAACTCAAAGTGAAAAAAAAACCAACTAACAACCAACTCAGAGCACAAAAGCACAGCTGGTAAGTCAGTGACAATCTCACAGCAAAACAAGCTCAGCAGTTTAACAACAGGGGCCAAATCTAAGGTAAAGACAGGGATGCAATTGTGGTGTAGAATAAGCCTACCAGGGCGCGCTGGTTTGACTATAGTAATTGGATGCATACACACATGCACACTCACACACAGCAGGCCACTCGGCAGGATCAATATTTGTTGGGATTGCACCTTGTTCCAACAATGTAAGATTTACAGCAGGCGTGGGGGATTTACACTTTGTCTTCGGAGCAACTCATCAGTGCAACCCAATTACTAACCCGAGGCAGACAGCATTAACATGGGCTCCGCTGCTGCTTTATGGCCCCTCAGCCCGTCTCATTCTAACCTCTTCAGGTGCTGCAACCATAACAGATACTACACTTAAAATGTGCTCACAGGAATGAATTCTTAGTCTTTCATTGTTCCTACCGTGATTTACTTCATATCATTTCGCAGCTACAGACAAAGATAACACATTGTAAATTACCCCTATCCTGCCTGCTTGTTACACCACTGGAGGAGCGAGGCAGGGGGAGGACAGAAAAAAAGGGGTGGTGTGGGGGTTTGGTACTTCTTTCCCAACAGAGATAAATCTCTGTCTCAGAAAATGGCTTTGCCCTTCTTGAATGTCTTCTACAGACGGAATTTGCACAATGTGCATTATAAACAAAATTAAAAAAAAAAAAATCCCTTCAATGTGTAAATAAAACATTATAATACAACTTGGAACTTTCATGTCACCTAACACATATTTAATACATCTGCATGATAACTGCATGCTAATAATAATCATCACAAAACTTTTGCTTCATTGAGTACATCACTTTGAGTGATATATACTCAAAGTGATATTGAGCAAGAAAAGAAAAAAATGCATTGTGTTCCATTTTCAATTCATTTGAATTCATTAGTCCTCAAGGCTAAATTACGCTGTTGCAGAATAAATAATACAATTAGGTAGTAGTAATAATAAAAAAAGACAACTCAAATAGCAGATGTCATATATGTGTTATTGCTCATCTGTTCTCCAGTGTCATTGATAAAAAGCACACACGTGGTTTGTAGGAACCCCCCTGAGTTCTCCCTATATTTTCCTCCAACCTCCATCCTATTTCAGTGGTTGATAACTAAGAACATTAGTTTTATGCCACTTGCCAAGCTCAAATGAAAAGAGAGCTAACTTTAATGACACTGCAATTAATCGGACCAATAGACATACAGCTAAAAGATGAGATATTGACTTCATTAAGGATAATGTATTATGTCATTAAGTCAGCAGGGTCACCTTGTGTATCATACAAGCTGCCTAATATATTGGCATTTTTCATGAATAAGATAAATTCAGATGTGGGAGATAAAGCTGATTAGAAAATGGTTCATCCAGGTAGGTGGGATGCTTGCAAGTCAGGCTTGGTGTTGGAGTCCACAGGGGAAAGAAAAGGGATAATGTGCTACATATCATACTTTATCTCAACCCCGATTGATCGGCTGCAGCAATTTAATCATTATTGTTTAGCTCTAATCTGCAAAAAGGAACACTCCAGGCATGAATGTCTTTATAGGAGCATGTCAGCAGCCTCATTTATTTTCCAGTGTTGCCACTGTAACACTGAAAGGTTGAAATTAACTTTTAAGTATCGACCTTGTCATGCATTAAAATCACCGCTTATATTTCCACAAACCATTTTCTTAACGGGTCATGAAAATTAGGAAAACATTTCTTTTTTTCATATCCATATTTTATATGTAGCTCACTGAGAGGTGATATGAAGGTACAGAGCTACAAATGTCCATTAAAGGGATTGGTGACTGAACATCTCCTTCAGATGTATTGAGAGTTTTCACTGCTCTTTACTGTGACCTTGCTAGTTTCTTTTTTGGGGGTCTGGTTGATTATTGGCAGTTTCTCATCTAGTGGAAGCTCTGCTCATTTGTCATGATTATTGCTGAGTTCTGGCCTGTCATTGGCTCCAAGAGATCAATGGCTTTGGACTCTCCCTCTGTTGAATGGGCAGGCCAAACAGCCTTTTTCTTCTCTAAATGAGGCTTTTGCTTTATCTATCCATCCATTCTGTCCATACAATCTTCCTTCTCTCTATATCTTTTTCTCTTGAGTCAGTTCATCAATTTGGTAGTCTATATATATATATATATATATATATATATATATATATATATATATATATATATATATATATATATATATATATATATATATATATATATATACAGTGATCCCTTATTTTTTGCAGTTAATGGTGACCGGCACGCCGCCGTGAAAATCAAATTCCGCAAACTGGAGCTGGAGCTGCTCGAGACTAAATATTGTGTTTAAAATATGTTTAAGAACAACAAAAAAGTAGCAAGGTACTGCAGCGAAACAAGACAAAGGCTCAACTGTGGTCTTTCTGTTACATTTCTTCACTGTGAGAGAATACGCACAACATCCTGTGATGCTTGGGTGATGCGTCTCGGCCAATCAGCGCACAGATTCTAGAGTGCTGGGCTGTCTGCATTTCTTGTGTTTCTTACAGGAGGCTGTGAGTCATCGTTTGACGTTTTACTGGCAGCTGCGGCCTCTCGTCTGGTGTGGGGTGGATTTTCGCGGAATTTCCGAGATTTTTTTCACATTGTACAAAATCAAATAATGAATTCAAAAGTAGTGTAAAATGCACTTTTATTTAAATGTCCTGCTGCCATATGAACTAAAGTGCCATAACATTTGTTGTTCACTTTAAACACTTTTAACATCAGCACTTGTCAGTAACACAAATTTAGTCTAAATCTAATCTTAAAAAATGTAAAATAAAATAAAGCTTATTGCCACTGCCAGGGCATTAATGTTATCCTGTTTTTTATGAAAAATAAAAAAAGTCTACCAACAAAATCCTGAGCCACAATCATCACATTAATACAGGCAATTTCTGAGGTAACAGCAAAAACTTTTAACGGAGAGTTCAACTTGTCAGTTGTTACAAATAACCTTGTTTCTGTCGAATCCTCCGTCTGGAAGAACTTTAAAATGAAAATGTCCATGTTAGTCCCAGTTAGTAGTTACATAACTTATGTTGGCACAGTTAAGTGTTGTTTCAATCAAAAGAGGAATAACTGAAAATCTCAATGTATTTTACAACTTTCTTGGTGATGGAGATGTATTGTATATATTAAGGCTCAGAATGGGAGAAAGTTATAAAGGCTACATGGTCTTGTATTTGACTTCAACTTGTAAATACTTTTAATATATAAAAACATCTAATATGCTTCCACTCCATATTTTTTAACATTTTCTTTAGGTATCTTGAACTACTGAAAACCAATTATCATGTTACTATACACTGACTTTTACACAACGCATTCACAAAGCAATAAAAAAAAATCTATAATCTTCTCAAGGACATTTTATCTGAAGCTTATACCTTATACTTACAGCTTATGAGTAATTACTTCAGAATTAAAAATCTCAAGGACACCGTGCCAGCTTTCTTGACAAATATGAAGTGCAGTAAACTAAATATAAATAAATTCCTCTCCCAAAAGACCAATGTTCATTTATTTCTCCTCAACAGTGCAAGAGTGTCAGATGCCTCTGGCAGTAACTTCAAACTCTGTGGAAGAGTTCTAAGCAGTATAAACCACATGACCCCCTAATATCCTCATTAAAATCCATACACAGTCTCTCAATCAAGTGCTACTTCTGTATGCTGCACTAGCTTGACAGAGTATGAAGTTCACAAGTGAGCACATCATTATACCATGATCTGTAATGATAAGAACTCAGAATAACTTTTTTTTTCTAATTATATAAATCAGTGGTTAGTGGTCCTTTAAATATCACAGTTTATATTTGTAGAAAATGAGACTGTAATTTAACATTCAAAGAAGAGAACTTTAATTATGTGCCCTTAATGAGGAATAAATTATGGCAAGACTAATTGCTTATGAATGTGAAGACACAGATCATAGCTCCTGCTATACCACACATCCTGTAGACATGGTAATATGACGAGTCGATAGTGTTATATGGTTTCAAGATTATGTGCATACTGCTAAGTTGTCTTTTTTTACAAAATACAGCGACCGTGTGCGTATAAATAAATGAGTATCACGAAAATGTCATAAAAATTGTTGGCAATAAAATGAGGCCAAAAAGGTAACGCAGCACAAAGACGATGTTAGAAAAGTGGCACTGCCATTACTGAATCTTGACAAGCTGCATCAATCATGGGATGCATCAGCATAATATACACTATGAAAAACAAAAGCAATTGCCCTGGTGTGAAAAGTCACTGAGCATAAATTCGTGTCACTAATCAACACATGGGTCTTTCGGCATCTCCTTATGGGTCAGAGAATTAAAGTGCCTTTCACACAAGGTCAAGGCAGAGCAGACAAGCCTTATTAAATATGTTCCACTGCTTCATGTAAATGATGAGAGGTTATCCACCACAGCTATTACCCGGCAACGCTTGCCTTTCAGTCGTGTTTGTGGGCTCAAAATAAAACAAGAGTGATTATTTTAAATGGCTGACAAAGATTTAACATTGTAGGAGGGTAACACTATATCTCAGAATGACACCAGGACACGGCGAACAAGTGATACACAGGAGTAGCTCTATGACTGTTAACGGCAGCCGGATCCAGCCCAGTGCCACCTGGAGATTGAGCCAGAGAGTTGATGAGTTTTATCACCTCACGGAAGCCTTCCTCAGGAACTTCTAATTGACGGCTGAGCCTGTGCCACTGTCCCACACAATTTCCCGTCATGCCTCTCCTGCTGCCACAGAGTTCTCACCACTGGTACCCCGGTTCTCCACCTCCCTCCTTCGTCAAGTCTATCCCTCACGCTTTCCGTCTATACCTTTGTTTTCACCCATATCCATTCCCCATCTACTCTCCTTTCCGTTGTTGTTGCCGTGCCTTGGCTTGGCTGAGCAGGTCTGACAGGCGGATTCCTTTGGTTTGCGCCATATTAAAGCCACTTTCTTGCTCTGACAGCCTGCTCTCTCCTGCCACCTCACAGCTCTAGCTTCACACTTCTCTGGGCAGCCACTGCCTCTTGACAGACCACTGTCACTTCCCATCATGCTCTCTGCTGATGGTGCCTCCCTCCTCCGCTGCTTTGACACCCCCCATACCTACCCCAACCCCTCCTCGGCTAGCTTGCGCGAGCCCACTTCCATACCAGTGCAATTATTTTTTTGACAAGCCATCCATCAGCCTTAACTTTAAAAGCACTCTCCACTGATATCCATTGTTAAGGTTCCCTTTGCAGTGCCTCCCTCCTCCGTCCAGATAGAGCTTGCATGAGAGAGTATGATATCAGACATCACCGAACCTACCAAACCATGTAAATTTACTTTGTTCTCGGCTGTGTTTCCAATTTCACGTCCAATTTTTCGGTACATTATGCGTAGTTGTTGTGCCTAATACAATGTTGTCAAAACCCATTACAGTTTGCTTCCTTAGTCGCCTCTAAAAACAGGTTACAATTGATATTCTATATGAGTAAGGCAGGCACATCACACCATCTGCAGTTGAATCTTATTAAAATTATCTGTTCAATTCTCACGTTCTTGGGTCAGAGCAATTTGCAGGCATTAGCAAAGACACATATGAAAATGTCAGCATGTCAACTAATAATAACGAAAGCAAAGGAGTGCATCGCTGTGAGTCAATAATGCTGCCTTGCTGGTGACACAAATTTGATGGTAATCTAAGAAAATGAATAAGGGGGAAAAGCTCAGTGCTGTTTGAAAGGGAATCTTGTCCTGCATTGAATCATTTGGCGCTCTTCCACTTGGCCTACATCTTAGCCTTGCAGTAAAAGAGGGGGGTTATGACAACAAAGTGCTCTCCCATCACTACTGTCTGGTGCGCTCAAACAGCGCACATTACATGTGCATGATGAATTGCCTGCGTCGTCAACAGCTCAAGTGACTGCTTTGTTCATCTGACCAGAGTTGCCATTTGAACAATATGATGCTGTGAGCAGATACTGGATACAAGTACTAATTAACAATAATAACACTAATAATAAAAAACTCTCAGCTCTTTCTGGGTTCCTGACTTGTATATGATCTACATATTTACCATGCAGCGTAATAGGCTGGATCTTTGAAGGTCATGTAGACTTTTAGAATAAGAACAGTTAATGCACTGTAGCAAACAAGGAAATCAAAGGCTGCGCTGTCACTTACAGAAACACTGCAGTGGCAGGCTTACCATAATAAATAATAAACAGCGAAGTTCATTAGAAAACCTATTAGCTGTTGAAGTTTGCAGGGCAAAGCTAAATAAATAAATAAATAAATAGACATGTACATAAATAAAAAAAAAGAAAGAAAATGAGCTGAACACTACACAGCTCAAACTATATGAAAATCAGTTGCAGCTCATAAAGACAATTGCAGACAGGCAAATGAGAAGTGACAAAACTGCTACAACAGCACAATGGAGCCTGACTGCCTCACTACAGAATCACACAACCAAGTGAGTTTGGTAAACTTTAAGCCAATTGCACTCAAAAGCCACCCTTCAACAAAAAGGAAACACAATTAAGAAGCTGATACCAGCGTGTGTCTGGCTGACTTAATGAATATCAAATTACACACAAACACTTATAAATCATCATTATCCCCCAAATTTTAATTGATCCCACAATTAAACATGACAAATGCTACCTATGGCAAGTTTTTATTTAATTCTTTCCAAATGAGGGGGTATTTATCTCTCTTTTTTCCTAGTGTGTCAAAGCTAATTTCACATTGCGTCTGCTGCTAATTAACAGGGACAGAGAGATAATTTTAGTCCAGGGTAATTTCTTTTGTTTACAGCAGGGAGCCTTCTGTTTCGAATAATTTCCATGGCTCTAAGGAACTCTGTTTTAGCTTCTAATGGCATCTCCTGGAGCCTTTTCAAAAGTTTGGGACCTGTGAATTACTCTATATGAATCTACTCTCATAGTTGCATGTAGCATTTTAACTGGAGATGCACTGACTGCATTTTTCTTGCAGATTAATATGATTTCATATTTTCTCAACAGTCCAACCTGGCAATTCCGATATTGGCCAATTCCTTTCTAAAAACTATAAACCACCATATTCAATAACACATCAATCAGCTAAAGATAACAGGCTGTGTGCTCTCCTCACTTTATTTTCAGCCTCTTAACAAAGGCAGAGCCTCTAAGAGGCTAAGAGAATCTGCAAGCTTTATTTTCAGCCTCTTAGCCTTTGTTGGCTTCAAAGCATTGTTGGGCATGCTCAGTGAAATCTAACTTCCCAGTGTTGCGTGTAAGGTGCATTTCCTGACAGAAAATAAAGGGTTTATTGACACCAGTAAGAGTGGATTATTAGTAAGAACAATTTGACTAATGACAACTGAACAATTGGTGCATCTCTAATTTAACTCGGCATTCTCCTTCAGTAAGACATTAAGGCAGACTAAGTATAATATAAATATTTAAAGGTATTATTAAGATATTTTCTTGCCATCATCAGCAAAGAGCAGTTGTGCTTTTATTGTTCATGCATTTTCATGTAAAATGGTGTGTTTGTGTGCAAGTGAGTTGATATGTTTATTTGAGCTGTGGTGTGTTTGCAATTAATGCTGAATCTAATGCAACGCAGACACCTGCCACAGTCTGTGGCCCTGACAGCTCTGGTCTCAACAACATGAAGCAAGGCACCAACATATGGTTATCAATGATCCAGATGGCTCATGCTTGTCTCCAGACTGACAACTTTGCTCCTCCATTATCAAACATTTGCAATTAACCATAATCAAGTAGGTGTTAATTAGACATAATGAAACAATTTCTGTTTGGTCAGAGCCTGCTATTTGCCAATTACTTGTAATTATATGCACTAAGCACCTCAGTGTAATCTCTGTTGGTTATGGCAGCCAGACAAACAGTGGGGCCGAGCCTGTTTGTTTGTTTGACTGCAGAGACTTTTGTTTTGGCTGGAATTTGGCAGATATTTGGGAAGGGGGAGTGTCAACGGGATTGTCATAATTCTTCGTGACAGCAGCAAGGGGTGCTGGCCCCCAAGAGTAGATGCTGCTTAGTCACCAAAATAGATTTCAGCACCACCTCCAGTTGTACACACCTGGAAGCAATGCAAGCTTCTGGAGAAATTATAGCTGTAAATTTGCTTAGTAGAAATGAGTAAATAGACCAAAATTAGAGGAAAGGAGGGACAAGAAAAGAAGATAAAAGTCAAGACCAAGACGAGGGTAGAAGAGGGAACTAAAGGGGTAGCTAGTTCTAGAAGACTGACAGCAGATTGCTTGTAGTGTACGGCAACACACGTGTATGTGGGATGATGTCATGGGTAAGGAAGCGGGGGCAGGTGTGTGTTGTGGGAGCAAGGAAGCAACAATAAAGTATGGTGATGACTTAGTGTAATTGCTGGTGGTAACAAAAAGCAGAAACACGACAAAACGACAAATGGCAACAAGGACATGAAAACAGGATGGTGTGAAAGAGAAGCTACGTCTACTATTTTAAGATAAGTTTGACTGGGAGGAAGAGAAGTGAGTGGTGCTAAATTTACCAGCGGTAGCTCCTTTTGATGTGTTAAGCGGCTCAGCTAATCTCGATGTTTTCTGGTGGAAATGACCAAATAGTTTTAAAGTCGATTTTGCTGCGTCAGGAGTCTGTGACGATGTACGGAAAAGAGTTCTACTGCTACACTTATCGGAGGCTGAAGAACAAGACATCTTCTTCCCTCTGGATAATACTGCAAATGATGATAGTTATGAAGTTGCAGTTAACACGTTGATTGACTCTTTTACACCACAGAAGAGCATCCCCTGCAAGAGACGTGTTCAGACAAGCAGAACAACAAGAACAGCCAATGGACACTTTTTGGAGTAGATTAAAGAAGCTAGCAGCAACTTGTGAATTTGGAGGCAGTAGAGATGATTTCATACACGATTCAAGTGATTGACCAGTCCACATCAAACACATTGTGCAGACGGCTGCGACGTGAGAAAGATTTAAAACTCTTAGGGTTCTAAGAAATTGCAAGAACTATGAAGACAGTGGATCAACAGGCTGCAAGAATGGAGAAATTAACAGTAAATGCTGTGGAAAAGAACCATGACAAAAGTAGAGACAAAACAGTAAGATCTAAATATTCAACAAGTCAAAATCAATTGACACATGATGGGCAGAAGGACAAAATGAAGTGTTACAGGTGTGAACATGTAGGAAACTTGAGTCGTGAATGCACTGTAACAGAAAACAAAAAGTGTAATAACTGTGGAAAAGAAGGACACTTTGCAAAAATATGTAAAACAAAGAAAGCATATAAAGTAAACTAAATCGTAACTACCAACACACACACAGAGTCTAGTGACAGTGAAGATAACCATGTGTTTACAAGCCGTGCTACAGAAGGAACGATTGCAGTACTAATGACCAACCAGTAGACATGTTGATAGACTTGGGGGCTTCATGTAATATTGTGACAGAATCCATGTACTAAACAGCTGAAACAAAGGAGTGACATCAAGCTACAATGCCCAGAGAAAAAAGTATATCCATTCGGCTCTGTAATGCCACTCCACATAAGAGTTTTCACTGCTAATTTCAAAGCTAGCAAGACTTTAGAAACTGTCACTGCAACAGTCCCAAGTGATTCAAGAAGCACAAATCTGTGTGTTAGGCAGAGACACTGTTGTTATGTTGGGATTTCTTCACATTGGCCCTACTGAACAGGTGAACACACTCTGACCAAAATACACAATAGCTTTCACTGCTGGGCTAGAGGACAAATACAAAGTCTGTTTTCAATTTAGGAAAACTCAGCTGAAGTTGCATGTGGATGAAAGTGTTGAGCCCATTGTGCAGTCCGTTCGCAGAATTCCTTAGTGGAGGAAAAATTTAAACAACTTGAGGAAACTGACATCATTGAAAGAGTGGATGGACCAACAGCATGGGTTTCACTATTAGCTGTTTCGCATGGCAAGAAGGAACCAGGACTGTATGTGCAGATGCACAGAGCAAATGAGGCTATAGTGCAAGAAAGGCACCCCATCCCCATCCCCATCACAGATGAACACAGGAGGACATGATAGGAGCCACAGTATCCTCAAAGTTAGATCTGAAGTACCATCAAACAGAGCTGGAGCTCGAGTCCAGGTCCCTCACCACTTTCATCACACACACGACTATGTGACGCTGCCTCTCCGTGTTTTGTTCTGACTCTGGGAACAGAAAGTAGACTTGACCCTGATGACCTGAGGGGTTCATAAGATTCCAGAAGATCCTGAATGTATTTTGGCCCTAAACCATTCAGTGCTTTGTAAACTAACAGCAAGATTTTGAAGTAAATTCCTTGACAAACAGGAAGCCAATGTAAGGATCTGAGGACTGGAGTTATATGATCCAATTTCTTGATGTTAGTGAGGACTTGAGCAGCAGCGTTCTGGACTAACTGTGCTGGTCCGATGGTCAGGACAGCGTTACAGTAGTCTTGTCTACTGAAGATAAATGCATGGACAAGTTTTTTCTAAACCCTGGCAGAGACATCAGTCCTTTAATCCTGGATATGTTCTTTAAGTAATAATAGGCCGACTTCACAACTGTCTAAATGTGACTACTGAAGTTCAGGTCTGAGTCCATGACTACAACCAGATTTCTGACTTTGTTTTTGGTTTCTAACTTAACTCTTTGAAGCTGAGTGCTGACTTTTAATCTTTCTTCCTTGGCTCCAAAAACTATTATTTCAGTTGTGTCTTCATTTAACTGAAGGGAGTTCTGACACTTTCAATCTCTAATTCGATCAATGCATCTGGTCAGTGTTTGGATTGGACTGCAGTCTCCTGGTGAGATGGTTATGTAGATTTGTGTGTCATCAGCATAGTTGTGGTAACATATTTTGTTGTTTTTTATAATTTGAGCGAGTGGGAGGATGTAGATGTTAAACAGAAATGGCCCCAAGAATTCCCAAGTCCAGTGTAGAAGATCACTACTGTCAGACAGAAAGAGAAGCTCTCGCTAGACTTTATACTGGCTGACCACACTGACCACAAATCTCTGGAAACCACATACTCCCTAAAATCCAAACCACCAGCCAGAATTGAGAGATGGGCTCTGCAGCTGCAGCCCTATCGCTTCAAAGTTGTGGATAAGCCAGGACCACAAAATGCATCTGATTCGTTGTCACGTCTCACAGTAAACCAGCCGGTACAGATCGGAACTATGGAGGACCATGTTTACTGAAAGTACGGTTAGAGAGGGTGACAAGGTACTGTTACAGCAGAATAAGCAAAACAAACATTTAACCCATTTTGAACATGAACACTACACAGTGATAAACCAGCAAGAAGATGATGTGGCATGCATCACTTGTGAAGCTGTGGATCGAACCTGAACGAGATGCAGCTGTGCTGAATGATGTAACTGACCTGTTGCAGGCAGGGGCTGATGAAACTCCCCAGCAGGAATGTCGACCTCAAAGAACCAGGTGGATGGGCTGTCTCAGTAGCACAGTGGTTTGGGCAGGCAGCCCATGTACAAGAGGCTACAGTTCTCCTGCAGTGGTCGCAGGTTCAACTCCCAGCACGCAACCCTTTGGTGCATGTCTTCCCTGTTTTCTCTCTAACCCTCATTTCTGGTCTCTCCCTCTGTGAATAAAGGCCACTATGCCAGAAAAATAAAAAACAAAACAAAACAGGAGGATACCACTTCATCACATCAGCAGACAATGCCATTGGGGGAAGATAATACTTGGCAGATGTTTTATGGCACGGTAGTCCACCCCTCACCATTTAGATAGTTGTAAGTTAGTTTGTTAGTTTTGGGAAAAGGTTTGCTTTTCTTTAAGGCAAATATTGTTATTTGATATAATTGTGTGAATTGAGTGGGCTTACATTTTCTTAATGAAGATTATCTAGTTAGGCACATTTTGAGTAAACTAAGAGTTTTGACCTGGGACAGAATGGTTTCTAAGTGTGTATACATTCCTTGCTTTAACAGAAGTATTTTGTTTACATCGTAAATGAGACTGAATTTATGTTTACCACAGAAAATGTATTAAACGCAAGTGTGGATCCAATTTTGGTTATAAAAGACTAAGCTAAGGAAATTATAGGTTCATATGTTGCATTTGTGTTAATGTGTTAATATCAAGTCGTTATCTAAGAGGGGGAGGGATGTAGTGTATGGAAACACATGTTGTGTATGCGGGATGACGTCAGGGATAAGGTGTGTGTTGTGGGAACAAGGAAGCAACAATAAAGTATGGTGATGACTGTCTGGGCTGAGTGTAATTGCTGGTGTTAACAACAAGCAGAAACACTACAATGCTGCAACAGAGTCAATCATTTTAATGAGGACACAAACAAGGACTCTCAAATTTTCTTTTGCTTCAGTATGGTGGGTAAGCTCGGTAACAAACACTGGCAATAAACATTCATCATTTTGACCTCTTTTTTTAATTAAAAAAAAAAGAAAAAATAATGCAATTTAGCATCATATCAGTTACTGACAGGGTAGGATGTCCAGAATCAGTGCCGAACAGGTACCACTTCTAGAATTGTACATACTGAAGTACAGACGGTGCTACCGCTACTGATATTTATGTATCATAAACACTAGTCAAAGGCAGCATGGTTTGCACTGTTGCCTCGCAGCAAGAAGGTTCCTGGTGTGAACCTCAGCAGGGGCCTTTCTGTGTGGAGTTTGCATGATCTCCCTGCACTTGCATGGGTTTCCTCCGGGTACTCCGGCTTCCTCCCACAGTCCAAAGTCATGCATGTTAGGTTAATTAGTGGCTCTAAATTGCCCATAAGAGTGATTGTGAGTGTGCATGGTTGTTTGCCTGTATGTGGCCCTGTGATGGACTGGCAACCTGTCCAGAGTGTACCCCTGCCTTTTGCCCAAAGAGAGCTGAGATAGTCTCCAGCAGATCCCCGTGACCCTGCAGAGGATTTAGCGGGCATAGATGATGGATGGATAAACCCTTTTCAGCTGTTCACTAAACATGATGAAACTCGTGGTCTTTGACGATTCAGCTGACTTACAAGTGTGTTTATAGTATGTAAAAAAGAGTATTATCACCATCTCATCATTAAAGCACAAGCAAATCTGACAATTTATCATTTATTTATTTATTTATTTTTATCTGTGTGTTATGGGTATGGCTGGTCTATTTTAAGAAATAAGAAATTTTTATTTTGTCAGATGCAATACGGGCTGTTTAAAATGATCTCAACATGAAGGTATAGACAAAAATAAAAACAGTGAGTGATTTTCCAAAAGACAAATAACTAATGTTAATTCCAAATTCTTAAGTCAACAGGAACCGGGTTTAGTGTAATCAGTTTGCTTTTAGGCAATAAAAGCATTTCCCTCTGCTGAAATTTATCTCAAAATCCATCTTTGAATAAGCCAAGAAACAATGTTTTAATTCAGAGAGAGATTGAAAAGAGAACAGACTCTCCCTGTCCATGCATTATTTTCTTTTTTTAAATTTGTATTTCTATTATTATGACTATTTTTTCGTCTAAGAGAACTGATGATAATGAGTCCTTACCTGCCAGGATGTCTTTTATTTATTTAGGTCCAGTACTAAGAATATCATCTCAATGATTCAAATCTGTTTAGCAAGCTGTAGAAAATGCGTGGGACCACTGCCAGGTAAAAGTGTCCATAATTAAGGAACGTTCTGCATACTTTTTGAAGAATATGTCTTCTATAATGGATGGATGTTGAAACCCAAATTCTACACAAGTCTACTGTAAATCTGAATACCACCAAAGTTATCCTAATTAAAGAGCGCCATAGTGTAAAAGACCACGTTTATGCCCTGAGTTACTCATTCCGCTAAAGAGGCATCAACAACACTGTAAATAAGTTATTTACAGCAGGCTGGTAATCATAGAGCCCATAACCCAGGACCAGCCCTCACCCATAATTGCTGTGGTCCAGTGTAATCAACAGCACATCATCTGCTACGAGCTGGAAAACTACTTATACTTTCCCCACCCTGCAACACATGACTGTCTCCTGTGACTGAGAACACAGCCACCTACTGTATGTCTAAATATATTATGTATCTGTAGTTATTTCAGA